>CM060419.1:23487077-25987077 GCA_030545235.1 Helianthus tuberosus
TAACGGTTATGGTTAAAAAAAGCATATTACATCAATAAACTAAAAAAAAAGTGAAGAGTAGTAATTATTAACATAGGGTTAGGATATAATAGGAAGTTTATTTCGCTAGGAATGATAGGAAGCAATCATGATCGTCCAATTGCACAATTAACGGTCTAGATTAAAATCAAATTAAAAACTGTCATTTAAACACGCTCTCTGGGCTTTCAAGGGTATTATCGTCAAACTCCAAAAATAACCACCGTTGAATATACACATAAACGCTTCGAAAAAAAGTTCATTACGTTTTACACTTCCATTGAACGAACACACACATACAGAAATTTGAGAAAATCAAACTCCATTGAAGTTCATGGCTTCATTGAGAGATAATTTGAAGGTTTACCTTCGAGTTACTGAAAAGAAATCCGTATCTCAAAACCCTAAATCATCAAAGAAGCCAAAAACATCATCAGTTGAAGAAAACATCGATCAACAAGTAAATATTAGCCGAAAATCAACAATGAAACAACAAAGCAGTAGAAAACGCAAAGAGATTTCAGACAATGGTAATTTTATATATTTTTGCTTTTTAACTGTATTCAAGTTACGTTTTATGAAGTGCAATAGACCTAATATATCATATCCCTTCCCAAAAATTGTTAATGAGTGATATCTTATCTCTATCTTATCATTGAAAGTGCTTAATTAGGTTTGTTATTAGAGACTGCGTTGCGTTTTATGTTAACCCTATGACCTAGGGTGCTAATGCTTTTTATGGGATTTATATATGGTGAGCTAATGCATTTTATCTTAATAAATTTGCAGATACAAAGAGATTATTATTATGATAATTGTAATCGAATTTTAAAACATTGCGTTTTATCTTATCTTTGTATTTGCTGAGATACATGTGTTGTTAACTATTGCGTTTTATCATAATACTGTATCAAATGCTTTTTTTTCTTGACTAATGCGTTTTATTTTAAAATATCATAAAAAAACAAAATGAGATTATGTAATGTTAATTTGCTGTGTTAATTTAATATGATGTAAAGTATTGTGTTTTATCTTAAAACTGTGAACTACTGCTTTTTATCTTTATAGTGTTAGCTAATGCGTTTTATCTTAAATTTGTTAATTGACATTGTTTCATTATTATGTTAAAGATAAAAAAACAAGAAGAAAAAAAAAGGAGAAGAAATGAAGTGGTGATTGAATCTTCAGAAGATACAGATTTTGTTTCAAAAGATGAAAATACTAGGGGAGCTATAGTTCTGCATAGTTCTGAACCACAACAAGTAAATTCAGGTTACATAAAACGCATTAAACAAATTTCATGAAAAAAATATATGTTTCTAAAACACTTCAATGTATCAGATGATGATTTTGTTAATCCGCCACCAAGAGTGAAACAGACAAAATATCAAAAGAAGGAAAAGTCAGAATCAAAACCAAAGAGATCATTGAGGAAAGAACAACCAGAAGAACAACCATATTATGATTACGACGGAAAAAAATCAACATAAGATGTGCAGTCAATAATCTCACAGATTATATTGAAAATTTGTCAAAAGAGCAAAAGAAAGTTGTTAGAGAAATAGGGTTTGGCAGCATACTATCATTCAAGCTGCATTCAGTTCGACGCAAATTCGGATATTGGCCGGTAAAAATCTTTGATGCTGAAAATGATGAGATAAATACTGGAGATGAAAAGATTAAGATCACAGCTGAATTGATCCAAAAGGTATTTCAAATACTAAATGGAAAAACAGAGATTGAGGAAAAATTGAGACCAAAAGAAACTGATCTTATAATTAAATTCTGGCGCGGTCAATTCAGCAAAGATATTTTGAAGAGAATGTATGCTGCCAACTTGATTAAATATTTAAAATCAAGAAATGAGCTTGGAAGACTGTTCAAACTAAACTTCTTGGTTATATTTTTTACGGTCATGGCAGAGGCAATGCAAAGTAGTAACGTTAATCAAAGATTCTTTCCATCGATGAAAAGTGACAAAAAAACCTAGGATTTTAATTGGTGTGAATATATTCTGAATGTTTTAAGGCGTACAAGAAGACAATGGCCTGGAAATGACAAGCTCTTCAATGGACCTATTGGATTGTTAGCGGTATGAAATCTGATCTTTCATTATTGCTACATATTATGCTGAATGCTTGTTTAGGCTGCTTGTTTATATTCTTTTTTTTTAAATATGTTTGATTAAAACGCAATGTATATAAAGTTACAAAACGCAATGTATATAAAGTTACAAAACGCAATGACTTGTTTATATTATTTGTTTGTTTGTTTAAAACGCAACGTTTATAAAGGTACAAAACGCAATAACTTGTTTATATGCTTTTTTTCAAACTATGCTTGATTAAAACGCAATGTTTGTGTAAAACGCAATGTATTTAAAGTTACAAAAAATTAGTTGTGTAAGTTGTTTACAATGATTTATATTATAAAACGCAACAAAATTAGTATTAAGTATTTTTTAAAACGCAATGATTCATACAGATTCTATATGCTTACAAAAAACAAGGATTTGACGATGCTGAACACACTGAAGAGTTCTCTCTAGATAAAATTGACTCTACAACATTACAAGAATTTGAAGATGAATTGGAAATTGCTGCGCTAAATGAGGGGAGAGGTCTTGTAAAGGATAAAAAGAAAAAAGAGAAAAATGTCAGAAAGAATAAACAAAAAAAGAAAGATGAGGAGGATGAATTTTATGTTTATCCATCTGAATCCGACAATGAAAATGAAGAAATTTGTCAAGATGAATCTGAAGAAAAAGATGAAGACGATGTTGAAGAACAACCAAACATCAATATCAACTCAGAAGAGATAAAAGATGGAAACACCTTACTTAAAGTTGCAATAGACTGGATTGAACAAGAGGATGTTCAAAACAGCCAACTTAAAACCAATGAAACTGAAAAAACACAAACAGAAAGTGGAAAATCATGGGGGCAATTCTTCATAAAACCATCAAAAGGAAATAAAGATAAATTGTGGGTAGACAGTCAATGCCGATTGCGTAATTTCATCCCATCACAAAATCAAAGTGAAGGTCTTTCTGACATTCATTCAACAAAAAGTGGCGATGAAAATATGAAGAACATTGAAGGTAAAAAATCCAATGAAGAATATGTTGTGACTGCCTTTGATTATCATTTTAAAGGATTTGAAGAAGTTTTCGAAAGCATCCAATCACGCATAGATGAGATCATTGAAGAATATCCAAATAGTGAAATTGTTCATAACAAAGTAAACGAATGGGCTTCATTGATTGAAAAATTCAACGATCAAGCTAAAAAGCACAAGAAAGTTAATATTGATTCAACTCTGATCGAAACACCATCAATATTTCTAAATTTGAGCCAAAATGAAGACACCGAAAATCAAATCATTTCAACTCCATTGATTGTAAAACGCAATGATGATGCTACAAAACGCAATGAAGATAACACAGTTGTAGTCCAGTCCTCCAATCCAGAAAAATAATTGAGAATGAACCTACATCAAGTCTGCAAACACACATTGAAAACCCTTCATTGGTACATTCATCATTTAGCGAAGAAACTCCATCATTAATGTTGGAGATAATCAAAAAGACAGATGAAGCAGAAAAAATCAAATAAAAAAAATTCAAAATGATGAGGTACCATCCTTTGATTTGAAAATTTCTCAGTTGTCTTCAAATGTGGATGAAAATGAAGTGGAAGTTGATACTACTCGCCACGCTGCACAATCCGAAAATCAAACGGAATCTGAAAATAAAACAATCGAAAAAGAAGTTGAAACTTGAACTCAAATTACTGGAATACAATTTGATAGAATTGAAGAACAGAATACTGAAAAGGAAATCAGTGATCTAATTCAAAACACATCATTTCTCAACCCACAAGAAGATCCGTATAAAACACCTGCAAAATTTGTTCAGGAAAAACAACCAACAAGTGATATCAACAAAACAGAACAAATAATCACAAAGATAGTACGACCAGATCGATAGAAAAATGTAGCAGAAGTATTTTGTTCACCATACTATCAAAGAAAAGTAGCAATGAACGAAGCAAGAATGACACATGAAAACAACATATCGGGATATGCTTTCCATGCAGAAGGAGAAATAACGTACAAAATCATTTATATACACTAACACAAAACAAAAATCAAAATATTATAATTTAATTATTATTTTTTTTGCAGGGACACTCTCTTTGAAATTAGTGATCATGTATAATGAGGCCAGGATTGGAAATAACAGGAGAAGTAATCAATTGTTGGGCATATATTTTGAATGAAGAAGAAAAAAGAAGATCAAAAGACAACAAAACTCCAAGATTTTTCTGTACTATTCGAATGCTGGTAAGATCTATAAAACGCAATTTGTCTGTTTTATACAAATAATATATGTTTAATGAAGTTTTTTGAAGTTTGATTGAATAAAGTTATATAAAACGCAATTGTCAATTTTATTTCTTTCATAAAACCCAATGTATACTTTGTTTGAATGAAGTTTTATAAAACACAACTGTATGTTTTATTACCTTCATAAAACGCAATTAATATGTTAATTTTTTTAATGTTATGCAGGCTTTATCATTGACTGAAAAGGAAGAAAATATGATAGAAGAGTTCACAAAGAACATAGAAAAAATTCTTCAAGGTGCAAAGCTAAAAAGCATAAAAGATTTTAAAATTATCCTTGTCCCGATTCTCCATGTAGAGCATTTCTTTGTGATCTCATTCAATCTTGAAGAGAAACAAATATTCATCATTGACAACAGCGCGAAAGCGGTCACAAATAAAGAAAAATATGGTGATGTGCCTGAAAATACAGTAAGTTTTCTGACTTATGCTTTTAAAACACAAATATAAACCACCTAATCTTTTTGTTTTTTTTTCTGTAGAGGAATGCTTTGGCAGGTTACCTTAAATCTGTTGGATATGAAAATGCAGATGATATAAAGGGCATAACCCCTGTTAGAATGGAGATGAAATGGAGGACAAAAGGTAACGGCATTGACTGTGGTATATTCTGTATGCGTCATATGGAATGTTATAATGGTGAAGAAGTCGAAAAATGGGATTGTGGGTTTCATAAGGAATATGAAGAACCTGCAATTATCAAGAAGGGTAAAAACAAAAAACAAGTGAATAAGCAGACCGCACAACTTGATGATTTAAGAAGAAAGTTTATCGCAAAGATATTATTGCACGATATCAACGAACGCAAAGATTATGTTATTGAGGACTCAAAGAAGTTTCGCAACCTCAGTGCAAAACCTAAAAAACAATCTTATGACACTAGTTTAGAAAGGATTAAAAACAGGCTTGCTCTTGCTGGTTTACTTTGATTTAGAAATGCTACTTATTATAAAATGCAATGTTTTTTCTTTTAGCATAATTTTCATATAACGCAATATTTTGTTAGTATATTTTGCTAATAGCGTTTCATGTCTTGTCATATAACGCAATGCTTCAAGATTCGATTGATATTTTTAAAATTTGTACAATTTATCAATAAAAATTTTAAATAATATGTTTAAAAGCAAGGATACATATATATTGAAATGCTATTATGCTAAAAGGCAACATTTTCTTTATACACTTGTTTTCTTTTTGTAATATTATAAAACACAACATTTTAATAGTATGCTATAACTCAACATTGTCTATTTATTTGTTGTTTGACATAAGTCATTTATTCTAAAACGCATTACAAACTGTTTCCTAATTATTCATGTCCAAACATATAATGCAATACATCTTTATAACGCAATAAAAGATTTTTTACTATTTTTATAACGCAAAAAAAAATAAAGGCTTAATGATAATCATAAAACTACTATATTATACCTTGCCTAAAACGCAATGTTATAAAATAAAATAATAATAAATGAGGAATTGATAAAACAAAGAAAAAACTGACAGCTTAATGACAAGAAATTGATTAGACAAAAATCCTTAAAAAGCCTTTTGGATTCCTGATAAAATACTGTATGATTGAACAATCAATTCAAAGAAAAAAATAAAATATAATCATTTTTATTATTACCTCACTTGATACCAATCCATCTACCAATCCATTATATAAGAACAAAAACCCTAAATTATTTTCACATTCCTCATACACCAATACCCAACCACAAACACACACAAAAACCCTAAATGGCTAATCAACAACTATCAGTTTGGTGGGTTCAAAGAGAGCATACCGTTCTTCAATTTCTTGATGGCAAAAAAATAAGATACCATTCCGTTGCTTCTGTTCTTCAAAACTGCAATGAGAATGTGTTGAGAAGGATGAATGAAATATGAATACCACCTGCTTGTTACACAAATCAGACAGCCGCACTATTCAGAATTCTACACAAAAGATATGGAAATCCGCATCAAACTGCAACTGAAGAAACCAAAGTTACATCTTGGGAGTTCATTGAGGAAACTTTCAAAGTTTCAGTGAATTGGGACGATGGTGATGTGGAGATATATGACCCAAAGGACATATCTTCCAGTGAGGATATAAAATTTTTGAAGCAATTATCTGAAATACCAATCATCAACAACTCTGCAAGCAAATTTGCAGAGAAGCTTCAAAAGGCAGTAGTCTCACACGTTGAACTTTGGACTGAATCTGAAAGTGATGAGGAAATCCCAAATGGAAGCTTAGGGTTCTCATCTGAAGAAGAAACAAACTTTGATCCATGATGCTGATCTTGCTAGTAATTTTTATTTAATTTTGTGGTTTGTAAACATCATCTTTGTTTTAAACTATCATCATCTATATAACGCAATATTTAAGATATCCACTTGCATTTCATGTTTAATTTGATCTGTGTTATAATAAAACGCAATAATCAAAAAATTCCATTTAGAGTATATTGTTGTATGTATAAAATGCAATAACAATACATTGTTGTTATCATAAAACGCAATAACAATACATTGTTGTTATCATAAAACGCAAACAACCAAAATAGCTGATATTCATGGAGGATATCACAAAACGCAATAACAAAAAAAGCTGAAACCTATACATCATAAAACGCAATAACAAAAGTTTTTTCTTTCTTATTAATATTAGAATTTGTATACATACTTACATTGTATTGCTAGAACCTATAGCATTAGAAGAAACCTTCTCTTTACATGTGCGACTGTTATGTCCTTTTCCACCACATACACGGAACGATTTCTGGATCTTTGATGATTTCTGAATTGCAATCTCACGATTAGACTTAATCCTTTTTTGTACACCACATCCTTTGGTCCTTATTTTGATCGGGACACGAATCATAGAATCAGACTTTTCTAAGTTCCCTCCAATATCAGCAAATCTATCTTTGCGACTAGGAGGCGGCGCAGCAACCATAACCTCATCCGCTTTATCAATATAACCTTTAAAATGATCTCTGTAACGACACAGCTCATCTAAATCCCTAACCATCCTATTAACCACATACTCATTTGCAACAACGATTTCTCTAAAAACTTTATCAATTTCACTATTCCTACCAATTTCATCAAACCGAATATTGCAATGAATTGATCCATTTGAAACAACATCTCTCATCCATGTTCTAAGAACATATCTTCTAGGAAACTCAGTTATATCATCATACCGTAGAACATAAAATATATGGCGGCACAATATACCAAATTGTTCAAACCGTTTGCAAGTACAACTTATACTTAAACCATCTTATTGTTTGCTGTATTGAACCTGTAAATAAAATTAAAAAGCTATATAAAATTAGTGAAATGTAATATAAAACGCAATGAATAATAAATATATTACAGAAATTAAGTATATGATCATATAATGATAAAATGCAACAAATGATGGAAAAAATAAAACGCAATAGATGTTTAAAACAATATAAATTTAAAAAATTACCTTGAATAAAGATGTGCATGGCTGTTTGAAATCCTTTATTTCATAATATTGAACATCACCCACAGTATCATGAGACTTTGACATACACTTTGTAATGGCAGCATCAATTTCAATCTGAATAACTTTAAAAATTGTTTTGGTATATATTTCGGATGCTTGTTTCTCCAATACAAAGTCACTCCATGTCTTAGACTGAATATACCTTGTATCATGATCATTCCTCCTATGCTCATGCCTTTGAAAATCCATTGCAGTCTCAAAATGAGTGAAAAATTCAACAAGTGTACATCTTGGATTGCAAAACTGACCAAAGAAGTAATTCTCGCTTTCACATCTAGACTTAGTACGCATAAGACCAGCCAAATTCTCTCCATGGTAATAAGAGGGAATCCAATCAAATCGAAGATCGTACATATCTTTTAACCATTCATGATTTTCCAATCCAAAAGTAGACATTATTGAATGCCACTCAGTTTCAAAATCTTCTGGAATAATAGTATCGTTCCAAACAACATGAGTCATTCTTGTATTAAACTCAATGTTGGATGACAAAACAGAACCAACCTGTATAAAAAGCAATAAAATTAATAAAAATAAAACGCAATAATTTAAAACGCAATATCATGAAAATGATAAACATAATGCATTATTGGTAAAACGCAATTGTTTTGTTATATTAAAAAGCAATTCTTTTGATAAAAATGTTTGGGGATCTTATTGTATAATACATAAAACGCAATGATGTGTTCAAAATGCAACATATAAATTTCATCAATTGTGGCATAAAACTAACCCTTTTTTAGTACTAATGTTGGAAAAAGTGTGCTTTTGTCTTCCTTTTGTATTTTCAGGATGAAATGAGCTCAAATTAATAAAAGAAGCAAAAAGACATCAAAATCTAACATAAATACAAGAAAAGGACCAAGACGTGACATGCCCGACCCCACGACAGCATCTTCCCAAGCAAAACAAGAGATCAGAAGACTGAACACGCCCCGTGCTCAGCCAGCACGGGGGCGTGCCCAAGTGTCAGCAGAAAAGACAAAGTGGTAGAAGCTTCTATTGCCCACCACGGGGCCGTGCTCAGCGGACACGGGGCCGTGGTCAACTATAAGATTCGCACAATCCAGGCAAATCTTCATAGTACAAAGATTCTTCTGCACACGGGGTCGTGCTCAGCGGACACAGGGGCGTGGTCAACTAATAAGACAAAGCTGCATTAAATGAAGAAAGAGAGGATGTGGACACGGGGCCGTGCCCGAGCTTCTGTTCAGCCTATAAATAGGAGTGCTTGGCTCAAGCTCAAACCATCCCTTGACACACCACCTCTCTCACACTTCACCCACCACCCACCACCAGCATAACACCATCATCCACCACCATCATCCATTGTCCATCATAGAGTGTGTGAGTCGTCTCGGGATCCAAGATTGATCGTAAGAGTTCTTGACAATCAAGGCCATGTTTGCCTAAGTCTCTTACATCACTTGGTGAAGACAAAGTGTCTAGTGTAATACTTTTTATTTCTAATCTTTTCGCACTTTTTATTTGGTTTTGTATTAATGACTTTAATAACTAGTTGCTTATGTTGAAGGTGATCTTTCTTTATCGTTTGTCCGTGGTGTCTTGGCATTATTTTACTGTCTATATAAAATAAAAGATTTTCACCATTCATATCTCCACGGTCTATATGGAGGTATGTTGGCTACCTGGTCGGGGGTTAAGGGAATGGTTTGGTAAAGGTCTTGCCATTGTTCAGCGTTTAGAGGTCCTGCAATGGACCTGGGTCAAATTTAGTTGGACCTCCTTCAATACTTAACGGTATTGGATGACGGGGGTCCAAACTCTTTGATCCTCTCATAAGTTAACTACTATTAATACTATAACCCGGCTATTTAGGACTGTATCGCTGCTGACTCAGACTACTTAGTCGAGGGTAACGTCACCTCCAAAAGAGGGGCCTACCATAATTGGCATTAATAACTTAATGAATTATCTTCCAATAATCCACCCTTTTAGGATTGTATCCTTGCTGACTCAAACTACTGGGGTGAGGGTAACGTCACCTTCAAAAGAGGGGCCTACTACAACAACTAAGATAATCTCTTAAAATAGTGCAAAAGTGCGGAAATAATCAAAGGTTACACTAGATACGACTCGGAACCAAGTGATTCATCTCGTCTATCTGTTTTTCTTTTTATTTTATTTTTCAGCATTTTTAGTTAGTTTTTATTTTTCTTAGTTTAAAACATTTTTCTAAACTTTTTGATTTGATTAGACGTTGAGGATAAACCGGTACTAAAAGCACTTGTGTCCTTGGACGACCTCGGTATCTTGCCAACACTATACTACGCTCACGATGGGTGCACTTGCCCATATGTGTGTTTAGTGTTAGTAAAATATCGTGTTTTATAAATTTAAAACTTGGCTAAAAATAAGTGTTAAAGGGGCTTAAAATATACACCTAATATATATAACACTTCACACGCATCACGCAACAATAAACCTATATAAAAAATGCAGTTTATTATATCATAAAACACAATAAAATACCTTTGTCTTCAATTTCTCCCATATATGCCACATGCATAACCTATGCCTACTTCTTGAAAGTACATCTTTAATAGCTCTCTTCATTGCAGCATCTTGATCAGTAACAACAACTTTAGGCTCATTTCCAAAAGCATTAACAAAGCACCTTAAAAGCCATCTATAAGAATCTGCAGTCTCAGAACCAAGTAATGCACCACCAAATGTGACATTCCTAAAATGATTATCAATCCCAGTAAATGGTACAAAAACCAAATCATATCAACATAAAACAAATTAATAAAGCATTAGAAAAAAAAGAAAACAGGAATATATAACGCAATATGTAATACCTCGTAAAAATCACGTCCAATGATGTGTTGACACGTGTATAAAACACTAATAAAATCAAACGTTGACTATGAAGGACTATTTTTGCGAAAAATAAAAAAATTTGAATGCGAAAGGACTAAAAGTGTCAACGTGCTTAATATAAGCCTCTGAATACTGTTACATGGTGTTCCTATTCACATATGAGTCACTTGTTGATCGAGAGTAGCTGTTTGCATAATTAATTGAAAGTTAGCGCGATGAAGGGTTAAAAGTGTCAACATGTTAATTCTTACCTCTGAGTGACCTTTTAACAAACCGGGAGCTTCATGATGTTTGATTATGCTCACGGGAATGCCAAATATTGGCCATCTAAGGTTTTTATGCCTATAAGTGACGTTACGCGCAACTTTGCAAGTTTAAGGGGTTAAAAGCGTCAATATGTTTAATTATACCTCTGAATGACCTTTTAACGAACCCAAAGCATCATGATGTTTAACAATACTCTCGAGAATGCCTAATATGGATTAGATAAGGCTTCGATGCTATTAAACGATGATATACGCAAGTTTGCGCATTAGAGGGACCAAAAGCGTCAACTTTTGAATCTACGCCTTTTGGTGACCATTTAAGCGAACGGGAGCGTAGTAATATTTAAAGACATGCTTGGGAATACCCATTATGGGCCACAGAAGGCTTGGATAGCATTAAACGACATTTCGCACTACTTTGTGCGATTAAAGGACTATTTGCGTCAAACTGCAAAAGTATACCGAATCGAATCGTAGCGAACATTCCGGAACTTGACCATAAGTTAAACATACCATAAATATCCTTTACATAGCCTATAAATAGGCTTTGAGGGGTCCGGTGTGCAAAAGTAAACTTTTAAGTCAAACAGGGACTAAAAGCGTAAAAAAATGCGTAAGTTTGCATTTTCGCGCATATCTTACGTTCTGAATATATCCGGACATCCAAAAATTTATGTAATCATTAAAATATTTTATTTTAGTGATTGGCATGATAAAATTCCATTCATCGCGTAATTTGGATCGTTTTTCGCATTCGTTCGTGTTTCGTCTTAATTAACCGAATAACGTGATCGTACGACCAAACAAACCAACATCCGACATATTTTTAAGCATATTTCATATCACTTATTCTTAGACATCATTGTAGAGCCTTGAAAATGGCTTAACGGGCCTTAAATGTGTCAGAAATGGCATTTAACATGTGCAGGGGCTGAATCTGTATTTCAGCAAACTTGTTTCTGATCTTGACAACTTTCAAAAGTTATTTTAAACCTGTATCCATCTGATTCAGAAGTCAGAGGGACTAAATATGCCTTTTTATAAGATATATGGGTTTAAAAAGCTGTTATTATGTATATACACGAAGACAAGGACTGATTCTGTATTTCTGCCAAACTTGTGGCTGGGCCTGATGTTTAGGCGGCCCGCGTAAGCCCACCTGGGCCACCTATGTGGGCCGCGACCCACTTATCAGCAGCAAATAGCAACCTGTTTTGCTGTTTGTTTTCATCTTTTGAACCTCTAAACCATCAAACTCAATCTAGGGGCTTGTCCATTGTTTTCTAAAACCGGAATACACTTGTTATGATCTGGTTATCCTTTCCAACACTTGTCATGATCCTATGCAATCCCAAAAACTATATAAAGGGGCCTTGAATTCATTTGAAATTCACACCTTTTTCATGGGTTCTTGCTCTCTATCTCAAATCTGAGTATCCTGATCATTTGGAGCCTCTTTTTGAGTTCTTTTCAGTCCTAAGGAACACTCGTAAGTGTTCCTTTCGTGTTTAGTTATTTTGTTTGGCTCTTAAAGCCGAAAAGTCAAGCGTTTGTGATAAATGCTTTGACTTTTAAACGGTCAAGCCATTGTTCACAACGAACATGGATACGTGATCGTAATTAGATAGGTATTAAACCCTAAAAAGGGCACCTCCTAATTACCACGTTTGCTTAGTTAATTGTCGGGTCAAAGTAATTAAAACTAAAGTCAAACGAGTCGGTTTTTAATTAAAATTCATAACTAATAATATAAAACCTATAAAATCAGTTTTGTCACTTTAATAACTTGGTAAATATTAATTGAACATGTCTAGGCATGTTCAACCCGACAATTCTGAGTTTAGGCTCGGTTCGCAACCGAAAGTCGCAAAAGTTGACTTTTGATTTGACTTTCAGTTCTGACCTGATTTAGCTTAGTTTAGTTATGCCTTAGGATTCCTTTAGGACCATATTATAGGTTAGTATAACCCTCTGAGGTTATACAACTTGGTTCCATAGAAATCCTAGTTCATTGCATGTTTCCGTTAAATGCTTAAAAGTTGACCATTATGCCCTTTGGATATTAAAATGAGATTTTTGAAAATGTGAGAGAACAAAAACCTTTATTACTGATATTTAAGTACGTCCTAAAAGTTTGACATCATATTATGTTTTAAAATAGAAGTTATGCTCGATATCGTAAAATGAACGCTTTTTATTAATTAAACGGCATTTTCGGTATAAAACCTATTTAAACCCAAATTTTGACC
The DNA here is from genome assembly GCA_030545235.1 of Helianthus tuberosus. Classification (NCBI taxonomy): domain Eukaryota; kingdom Viridiplantae; phylum Streptophyta; class Magnoliopsida; order Asterales; family Asteraceae; genus Helianthus; species Helianthus tuberosus. Next base: position 23,500,394 of record CM060419.1, read on the forward strand.
CCAAACTTTCTACCCACTGATATAAAATAATATTTAGGGATTTTTGGAAATTTTTATTAAATTTTAAACTGATCATAACATAGAGTTCTTGCATAGACTCGGTAATTGACGATAATGCCCTTTTCTCTAATAAAAATGAGTTTTACACATCCTTTACATACCAAACCTTTTTCTGCTGATTTTATATATTAAATAGGTTATTTTAAACAGTAAAGGCTGAACAAAATCTCAGATTTCCTTAATCAACCCGAATATCGTCAAATACCGACTTTTATGCGATTTAGGCGCATAGTATGGTTTAAATCCATATTTGGCACCTAAGGCTTGTTACCTACTAATGTTATGAATAAATTATTATACTTTAACAGTAAGTAAAAGTTTTGAACTCATATTTCCAAATTTGACTTTTATTACATATGTAAAATGACCAAAACGCCCCTTCGGCGCATAGTTTGGCCATAATTGATAAATTTCACATATGTATGACATCTTACTGATATAACTTACTAAAATAAATATTTTTACTGATCACTTTAGACCAGAACCTCAGATTACTATTTAATCTCTTTTATAACCTTTAAAATGACCAAAATACCCCCACGAGGCTTAAATTGATTTTAAATCCGTTTTGGGCATAATGGAAGGTATCCTACTGATATCACAACATATTTAAGACATATTAACTTGTGAAACATGTTAATGACTCATTTGGATACCCGTTATACATTTTTCGCGTTCGGTACGGTTTATGTAACTAGTTTGCATAAATTAACCGAAACGGGTCAAACCTTATCATTTTTACTTCAAAAATCCAGAATGTGTTTAGTTTACCCATATTATACAAGTCTTCATACTTGTCGGGTCTAGATCACATTCTAATCCGGTCTTCGCTTAATCTTGCGTTTTGAATCGTAAACCTTTCCTTGAAACTAACCGGTCTAAGTTACAACTTAAATAAGACCCGTTAGGAATATAATAGGTTAATAAAACCTTCGTTCCAGATTGAGAGCCCCAGTAGAGGTACTTGTGCTTGCTGATTTGAATATACGGCTGAGAATAAAATTACATTTTAGCGCAGGTAAAAACTTTTAACTTATTTTCCCTATACGGACTTGGGATACGGTATTATAATAAAACCGCTTGGTCGGGTATTGAATGTTTAATCGATTAGTGGTTAAATTATTGAGGTAACCCGTTTTAATTTGTCTTGTTTGAAACAAAGCCTTTGGGGGTTAATGACCATGTCCCGGATATCCTTGGCATCATTTATTAAGAAATGGCCACGTCTTAAGCACGGGGTGTAGGCATACACCTGACGGTTGCGTAGGAAAAACGATATCTCACTCTCTTGTGGGCCTATACTTATGGTGTGTCTGTTAATCTTGACTCAGTTTCTATATCGGGCCCTGAATGTATAACAAACATATAAATCTGTATACAAGATTATTTTTATATAATTGTCCCAAGTTATAAAAGGATATTTGTGCCTTGTGCATTTAAATCAATTTTCATAAATGTTTTCAAAAGAGTCAGTTAATTGTATTTACCAGTGTAAACTGACGTATTTTCCAAAAAGATTAAGTGACAGGTATTGTACGTAATTGGCTGGGAGCTCAGGGCGTTAATAAGGAATTTTGCAAGTTCTAAACATCTAAAGTCTGTTGAATAGTGTTTATTTTTCTGTTTTAAGATCCGCCTGTGGATCCATATACAACCGTTGTGTAATACTTTATTATACTTTCGAATCGGTTTGTATTATTATTACTTTAGACTTCCGTTGTGCATTGAACTGTGATTATTTGACTATGATGATATCAACTACGTCACGATACTCCCCACCGGGCCCACTGGTAATACGTGGAAATATCAGTGTGTGGCAGGTTGGTATCAGAGCCAACATTGAGTGAATTAAACACCAGCCTTTTGTGTTTAATCTCAATGACACAGTAGCACATTCCTTGACTTCTGATTCTAGACATGAACTAGGAATAATCTCATCCCTGTTATATGTATACATTGTTTTCGATATTTGTGTACTTCAGGAACATATCACCGAGTGAAGCTGCTATTGGTGGAAGCTCTCCAACCCTGAAGCCTAAGAATGTTGAGCTTCGTACAACAGCCGAATAAGCGTACGACCAGTATGGAAAAAGGACCTTTTTGAACCCATTACCACAAATCAAACCAATTGAAGCCATTAACCATATTTCAAATTCTATACCGATGGACCCAAAGGACCCATATTTCTTACCTCCAAGTCTTGGAATCCCAAACTTGGATTATACCTGTCCTAACCTTATTCGTGGTCCGTATTATTCATTAACCATAGAATCCTTGGATTCCACTTTTGCAAAGATTCCTAAAATAGAAGATTTCGACTACACCCCAAAATCTTCAGTATTCATACCGCACACAGAGAACCAAGGAGAAAATTTCCAGAAATAAAGTGAAGAAGAAACTCTTTTGTTGCATTTCATTTCTTTATTAGTCCTTATAAGGACATATTTATCTTTTAGTTCCTATGTGGACAAATTTCTTGTTTAAAAGTCCCGTTTAGGGCATCTATGTACTTTTTCCATTTAATGGAATGTTTTAATATAAAGTTTCATTTGTCCTTATATGTATGAATATAACATATAAAATAAATCAAAATATCACTCCTTTTTGCAATTGATCTGCCATTGAATATTGAAAGAAAATCTTGAAGGTATAACCTAGCCTATATGTCATTTTAGACATGGCCTAGATGGTAAAACCTTTTTAAGATTTAAATCCTTGTTAACATCTGAAAACACGTTAGCACTCCTGGCAAATGTGATTAGATAAAATCACACAAGTCATCCTTATATTGGATTCTTCTAATTCCTTTTCTCATTTAAGTTAAACATCCCTTAGTGATGTAGTGCCTACGGGCCATACATATTGTCCTTTGAGACGAAAGACAGTTGTAGTCTATGACTCACTGTCAAGAAAAGGTGATGAACTATGTTCAAGCCTTAATCCCTCGATCCTATAAGATCATGGCTTATAATTTAAAATTGTCCTTGTGACTAGACCTTTTGTGTGCCACCCTATTATCCTTAATAGTTTATAACTGGGATAAAATATAATAAAAATTTAAATAAATTAAATTAACCAATATGGCTTAAAATTCCCATGGTTAATGAATTACCATAAATGACAATTCCATAATAGACTTCTGAATAAATCATTGTCGATATTTATGTAGCAATCAAGCTACATGGCTGGATCAGATGAGGTTAACAGCCACCCGAGGGAGAATAATGATACTACCCGAGTTAATATAGCTGGTGCAGAACTACAGGCATTAATAGATAATGTCGTTACTTGAGCTCTTGACATGTAGTATAATGAATCAAGTGGTACACGCACCAAGACCCAGTCTATACCTCATACAAAACCACCTTCCCAAATGCATGTATCTCATAAAGACGATTCTCATCACTCATCGAATCAGAGGAGTGTTCCGTCTAGACAGGTTGTGCCTTATCAAGAGCCACGTGTTAAAACCTGTTCATATAAATATTTTGTCTCCTGCAAGACCAGAGACTTCACAGGAGAAAAGGGAGCCATCGATTTCATGACGTGGCTCGATGAGATGGACATCGTTGTTGATATTAGTGGATGTGCAGAGCAAGACATTGTGAAGTTTGTTTAACAATCTTTTAAAGGAGAAGCTCTAGCTTGGTGGAGGTCACTAATCCAAGCTACAGGGAAGATCCCGTTGTACAACTTGACGTGGGATCAGTTTGTTGCTATTATCAAAGAAAATTTTTGTCCTCAACATGAAGTTGAGAAAATTGAGAATGATTTCTTGACATTGGTCATGAAGAACTTAGATTGTCAGGCATATCTTACAAGTTTCAATACCATGTCTAGATTGGTTCCTTACTTGATCACACCGGAACCGAAGCGTATAGCTCGTTTTATTGGGGGTCTAGCCCTAGAAATCAAGGCAAGTGTGAAAGCATCGAGACGTACCACGTTCAGGTCAGCAGCAGATCTGTCACTATCTCTCATACTTGATGTGGTCAGAATCAATGCTGCCAAAGCTTCTGATGATGGAAAGCGGAAACGGGAGGATGAGAATTCTCATCGCTCCGATAAGAAGAAAAAGGGGAACTCTGATCATAATAAGAGTTCCGGGATTAAGAAGGATAACCAGCAGTCGGGTGAAAAGACCAGGTGCAAAACCTGTAGGAAATACCACCTCGGGAAATGCAGATTTGAATCTCACCCTCTACCTTGTGGGATCTGCAAGTCTAAGGAACATAAAACCTTGGATTGCAAGAAGTTGAAAGATGCAACCTGTTATGGTTGCAACGAGAAGGGGCATATCAAGACTAACTGCCCTAAGAATCAAAAGAAGCGTGAAGAGGCCAAGAAAACAAACGCGTGAGTCTTCCAGATGAACACCCAGGAGGAAGTACAGAATGATAACATTATAACAGGTACCTTTCCTTATCAATGATATTTATGCGGGAATTTCTTTGATTATGGCGCAGAAAAGTCTATTGTGGGCAATAAATGTTGTAAGCTGTTGTATCCGCCTGTTAGGGCTCTAGACATATAACGCGAGGTAGAATTGGCCGATGATACTTTAGAGACTACTTCAACAATTTTAGATAGATGTTTTATATCCATTAGGAATCACTCTTTTCCAATATCCATATGACAAGCTTTCAAGCTATCCAAAATCATCAATATGATCAAGACAGATGTGACATTTTGATCCTCTGTCAAAAAGGTGATGGACTAGGTCCAAACCTTAAATGCCATTGATGGTCTTTTATGGCCTAGGCTAAATATAATTGATATATATATTTAAATAACATTCATTAGGAATGTTTGTACTATATTAGCATGTATGGTTTAATGATACCATGGTTAGTATATGTTAGGTCGTCAGGATGATGAATAGTTGTTGTAGTGCAACTAAGTAATTGTTTCATTTGGTGTTAGGGACTAAGTCTCGAGTATGACAAACTCGGATATGACAACTATCGATCGCGTCATTGATGATGTGACACATGCTAATGATGCTACAATTGTGAACCTCAAAATTAACAAAGATGTCCTCCAAGCTATGATTGACGCAGCTGTTGGAAAGGCTGTGAGAAAGGTCGTGAAAAAGTTCAAAGAGCCCAATGCTACTTGCTCCAAATCCCATTTAAAAGCACACTTCCTTACTCACGAGAAGGATCTGGTTCATGCCTCAGATGCAAAGAATGAACTAAAAAGGAAAAGGGAGAAAGATAACTCCCATACTTCTAAGAAAAAAGGTAAGCTTGAGCTTAAGGAGAACAAACAAAAGTCCAACAAGAAACCTGTATGCAAGACCTGCAAGAAGCGCCATCTAGGGAAGTGCAGGTTCGAATCAAAATCCCAATCGCAGCCTAGGGCTTGTGGAATCTGCAAATCAAGTGAGCATAAAACGTTGGATTGCAAGGACATAAAGGATGCAGTCTGCTTCGGCTGTAACGAGAAAGGCCACATTAAGACTTCATGCCCTAAATCTGTCAAGGGAAGTACGGCTAAGGATAGAAAGCCTAAGAACGAAAGCGCTTAAACTCTCCTGATGGATGCCAGAGATAGTTCATATCAATAAAGACATCATGTACATTCCTTATCATTTATCAGTAAAATAAATGCTAAGAGTTCTGTTTTGATTCGGATACCAAAAAATCCTTCATAAATTGTAAGTATAGCAAGCTTTTAAAATCTTCCATAAGAACCCCAGATATTAAATGTAAGGTAAAACTTATAGACGAAAATCATAGGAACCATTTCTTCTGTTCCTGTCAGAAATCTTCAGTCGTAAAATCCTAGAGTACTCTCTCTCCAGATGGAGTACGTCAGTAAATGTTAGTTTGATATCTCTTTGATTTCTATCAAATGCGAATACCAGACTGTATGATGAAAGTGCCATATGAGGGTTGGTGTATCTTGATATGTTCCATAGATTGCTTCCATGCCTGATCAGTATGGAGGTTTAATGCATGGAACCACTGAGATATCCCAATGATCATGTTGTACTAAAGTCAGCTAATGGTATTCAAAGAAGATATCCAGAATGGAATTGTCCAAGTAAGTTCTCTGATTAAGGAATCTGTGGACTCGTAAAGAAAATGTGTCATTTATCTGACACAGGCAAAGATAGTGGAACCGGGGCTTGAGATTTGGGAAATCTCTGTAATCTCCTTGTGTCTTGATTATCTTCTCCAAAGACTAGCTTGTTTACCTCCTGAAAGGCAAGTAGAGTTAAGATATACATCCCTCATAGGGCGGCATTATTGTGAAATCTCCATGACGATTAGTACCATCATTATTGGAGGAATCGAAACTCTAATTAAGTGAGTTTTAAGATAAGGTTCATAAAGCCTAATTCGTAATTCTGAGAGCTCCGATATTATTAATTAAGAAAGACGGTTCATTATGCATATGCATTGATTACCGCAACCCTACTTAGGCAACAATTAAGAATCGCCATCAGCTGCCCAGGATCGTCGATTTGTTCGACTAACTGTAAGGATTAGCTATTCCTTAAGATTGGTTTTAAGAAGTAGTTGGAATAACCATCTCACCTTAAATAAGCTTTTCTATAATAGTTGTTATATAAGTATCAAGGCTGCTCCTTTGGAGACCTTGTATAGATGAGATGTTAAACATCTGTTGTTGGACAAAAGTTTGGTAAGTCCGAATTAGCAAGACCTGAAATTACCTTGGAAACAACGAATAAGATTACACGAATTCGTAATCGTCTGAAAGTTGCCAGTAATCGGCGGAAAATCAAGGATTGATGAAAGTCGTAACCCTCTTAAGTCCTTAATAACGAATAAGGTTCAATTGAAGGTATCACCCTAAGAAGGGTGTGCTGAATTTTAATTTATCGGGCTAGTTAAGCTCTGAATATATAGAATCATTCGAGGAAATAGAATATATCAAGATCAAGTAGCTTATAAGCTAAAACCTATTTAAGGAGCTTGGTGGAGCTCGCAAAGTGTTCCACACTTGTGATTTAAAGATATGGCTAGACAATAGGACAAGAGCATTGTCGCATAATGATAGGTGGATTAATAAAAACTTATAGTTTATGGTGAAATCAACATCAATTGAGGATCGACAAGATTAGAAGCTCTAAAAGGATACATGTACCTATTATAAAGGACATCTTGGGTGCCTGGAGAGGCCCCAGATATGCTGTGGAATATTAAGTCCATTATAAGACAGAAAGTACTTCCATCTTTTGAGTAAATCTCGAGGTCGAGATTTCTTTTAAGGGGGTGAGGATGTAACACCTCGTAAAAATCACGTCCAATGATGTGTTGACACGTGTATAAAACCCTAATAAAGTCAAACGTTGACTATGAAGGACTATTTTTTGCGAAAAATCAAAAACTTTGAATGTGAAAGGACTAAAAGTGTCAACGTGCTTAATATAAGCCTCTGAATGACGTTACACGGTGTTCCTATTCACATATGAGCCACTTGTTGATCGAGAGTAGCCGTTTACATAATTAATTGAGAGTTTGCACGATGAAGGGTTAAAAGTGTCAACATGTTAATTCTTACCTCTGACTGACCTTTTAAAAAACTGCGAGCTTCATGATGTTTGATTATGCTCACAGGAATGCCAAATATTGGCCATCTAAGGCTTTTATGCCTATAAGTGACGTTACGCGCAACTTTGCAAGTTTTAGGGGTTAAAAGCGTCAATATGTTTAATTATACCTCTGAATGACCTTTTAACGAACCCGAAGCATCATGATGCTTAATAATACTCTCGAGAATGCCTAATATGGATTAGATAAGGCTTCGATGCTATTAAACGATGCTATGCGCAAGTTTGCGCATTAGAGGGACCAAAAGCGTCAACTTTTGAATCTACGCCTTTTGGTGACCATTTAAGCAAACGGGAGCATAGTAATATTTAAACACATGCTTGGGAATACCCATTATGGGACACGGAAGGCTTGGATAGCATTAAACGACATTTCGCGCTACTTTGTGCGATTAAAGGACTATTCGCGTCAAACTGCAAAAGTATACCGAATCGAATGGTAGCGAACATTCCGGAACTTGATCATAAGTTAAAAATACCATAAATATCCTTTACATAGCTTAGAAATAGGCTTTGAGGGGTCCGGTGTGCAAAAATAAACTTTTAAGTCAAACAGGGACTAAAAGCGTAAAAAAATGCGTAAGTTTACATTTTCACGCATATCTTACGTTCTGAATATACCCAGACATCCAAAAATTTAAATAATCATTAAAATATTTTATTTTAGTGATTGGCATGATAAAATTCTATTCGTCGCGTAATTTGGATCGTTTTTCGCGTCCGTTCGTGTTTCGTCGTAATTAACCGAATAACGTGATCGTACGACAAAACGAACCGACATCCAACATATTTTTAAGCATATTTCATATCCCTTATTCTTAGGCTTCATTGTAGAGCCTTGAAAATGGCTTAACGGGCCTTAAATGTGTCAGAAATGGCATTTAACATGTGCAGGGGCTGAATCTGTATTTCAGCAAACTTGTTTCTGATCTTGACAACTTTCAAAAGTTATTTTAAACCTGTATCCATCTGATTCAGAAGTCAGAGGGACTAAATATGTCTTTTTTATAAGATATATGGGTTTAAAAAGCTGTTAATATGTATAAACACGAAGACAGGGACTGATTCTGCATTTCTGCCAAACTTGTGGCTGGGCCTGATGTTTAGGCGGGCCGCGTAAGCCCACTTGGGCCACCTATGCGGGCCGCGACCCACTTAACAACAGCAAACAGCTGCCTGTTTTGCTGTTTGTTTTCATCTTTTGAACCTCTAAACCATCAAACTCAATCTAGGGGCTTGTCCATTGTTTTCTAAAACCGGAATACACTTGTTATGATCTGGTTATCCTTTCCAATACTTGTCATGATCCTATGCAATCCCAAAAACTATATAAAGGGGCCTTGAATTCATTTGATATTCACACCTTTTTCTTGGGTTCTTGCTCTCTATCTCAAATCTGAGGATCCTGATCATTTGGAGCCTCTTTTTGAGTTCTTTTCAGTCCTAAGGACCACTTGTAAGTGTTCCTTTCGTGCTTAGTTATTTTGTTTGGCTCTTAAAGCTGAAAAGTCAAGTATTTGCGATAAATGCTTTGACTTTTAAACGGTTAAGCCATTGTTCGCAACGAACATGGCTACGTGATCGTAATTAGGTAGGTATTAAACCTTAAAAATGGCACCTCCTAATTACCACGTTTGCTTAGATAATTGTCGGGTCAAAGTAATTAAAATAAAAGTCAAACGAGTCGGTTTTTAATTAAAATTCATAACTAATGATATAAAAGCAATAAAATCCATTTTGTCACTATAATAACTTGGTAAATATTAATTGAACATGTCTAGGCATGTTCAACTCGACAATTCTGAGTTTAGGCTCGGTTCGCTATCGAAAGTCGCAAAAGTTGACTTTTGCTTTGACTTTCAGTTCTGACCTGATTTAGCTTAGTTTAGTTATGCCTTAGGATTCCTTTAGGACCATATTATAGGTTAGTATAACCCTCCGAGGTTATACAACTTAGTTCCATAGAAATCCTAGTTCATTGCATGTTTCCGTTAAATGCTTAAAAGTTGACCATTATGCCCTTTTGATATTAAAACGAGATTTTTGAAAATGTGAGAGGATAAAAACCTTTATTACTGATATTTAAGTATGTCCTAAAAGTTTGACATCAGATTATGGTCTAAAATAGAAGTTATGCTCGATATCGTAAAATGAACTCTTTTTATTAATTAAACGGTATTTTCGGCATAAAACCTATTTAAACCCAAATTTTGACACCCAAATTTCTACCCACTGATATAATATAATATTTAGGGATTTTTGGAAATTTTTATTAAATTTTAAACTGATCATAACATAGAGTTCTTGCGTAGACTCGATAATTGACGATAATGCCCTTTTCGCTAATAAAAATGAGTTTTACACATCCTTTACATACCAAACCTTTTTCTACTGATTTTATATATTAAATAGGTTATTTTAAATAGTAAAGGCTGAACAAAATCTCAGATTTCCTTAATCAACCCGAATATCGTCAAATACCGACTTTTATGCGATTTAGGCGCATAGTATGGTTTAAATCCATATTTGGCACCTAAGGCTTGTTACCTACTGATTTTATGAATAAATTTTTATACTTTAACAGTAAGTAAAAGTTTTGAACTCAGATTTCCAAATTTGACTTTTATTACATATGTAAAATGACCAAAACCCCCCTACGACACATAGTTTGGCCATAATTGATAAATTTCACATATGTATGACATCTTACTGATATAACTTACTAAGATAAATATTTTTACTGATCACTTTAGATCAGAACCTCAGATTACTATTTAACCTCTTTTATAACCTTTAAAATGACCAAAATACCCCCACCGGGCTTAAATTGATTTTAAATCCGTTTTGGGCATAATGGAAGGTATTTTACTGATATCACAACCTATTTAAGGCATATTAACTTGTGAAACATGTTCATGACTCATTTGGTTACCCGTTATGCATTTTTCGCATTCGGTACGGTTTATGTAACTAGTTTGCATAAATTAACCGAAAGGGGTCAAACCTTATCATTTTTACTTCAAAAATCCAGAATGTGTTTAGTTTACCCATATTATACAAGTCTTCATACTTGTCGGGTCTAGATCACATTCTAATCCGGTCTTCGCTTAATCTTGCGTTTTGAATCGTAAACCTTTCCTTGAAACTAACCGGTCTAAGTTACAACTTAAATAAGACCCGTTAGGAATATAATAGGTTAATAAAACCTTCGTTCCAGATTGAGAGCCCCAGTAGAGGTACTTGTGCTTGCTGATTTGAATATACGGCTGAGAATAAAATTACATTTTAGCTCAGGTAAATACTTTTAACTTATTTTCCCTATACGGGTTTGGGATACGGTATTATAATAATACCGCTTGGTCGGGTATTGAATGTTTAATCGATTAGTGGTTAATTTATTGAGGTAACCCGTTTTAATCTGTCTTGTTTGAAACAAAGCCTTGGGGGTTAATGGCCATGTCCCGGATATCTGATACGTGATTGAAACCCGGTGTTCATAATCGTGTAACTTGATGTTTTTACAGGAGTTTTAATCTTGAATAGCCCACTTTTAATTAGATATGTGTTTTGCAGGTTTAATGAAGTTTAAGGTGTTTTCGGGAGCTTTACGGGTCACCGGAGCGGAAAACGGACAACCGGGACACGTTACGGATCAAACGGGAGTGCGAGTCGGAAAAAATGGAGAAATAGACACGGACAGCCCGTCACCGACGGGTCCCAGGCCGTCGGCGACGCCCTCTAAAATTGCCCGTTGGCCAGAGTTGTCCGTATCCAGGAGTATAAGCCGTCGGGGGCATTTTGGTGATTCAGAGCCCGTCGGCGACGGGGTCAGGCCCGTCGGCGACGGCCCTCAGTTCCTCAAAACGCGAATTTTGGGTTTTCTTGGTGTGAGAAAAATTATTATTGGTTCTTAGAGCATTAACTCGGGGGGTTACACGATTATTGAGGTTTGAATCATCATCCTTGGAGCCATTACCACCTACCATTCATCTCTATTCCATCTCTAATCACACAGAGGACCCGAATCATCAAGAACATCATCATCATCATTCACAACCATCAATCCATCCATTAGCCCTAATATCCATTCATCCATTGAACCTTCACCATTACAAACCCTACACCTCATCATTCCATCCTTCAAGCTTCGAGATGAGTTCATTCAAGTTTCAAGCATCCGGTGATCAAGTTTCATCAACCATGAGCGGCTAATCACCTTGGTTTCACCCCGGTGAAGGTAGTTGTTTAATTTAAGGTTTTGAATTGTTTCTTGCTTCAACTTTGTGACAAATTATGTTGATTTTTGAAACCATTGACAATAGTTTACATTTGTTTCGTATTCGTAAATTGTCGACGATTATAAAGTTATGACTTTGCGAAATGGTTATGTGTAGTTATGCGTTGTCATGGTTAGGTTTTACTTGTGTTGATTACAAAGTGCATTCTTGTCTATTTTTCAAAATGTTGATAGTTATTGACACCTAAGTCACGGTACACTAAATCCTCTAATCATATACAATTGAGTTGGATCTAAAACTTGTAGAAACCCTAGGTTGGCAATTACCGAAGCCGGGTGTGAACCCTTTTTATCATTATTGTTTAGTAATCAAATTTTCTTGCAATCGTTAATCATTAGTCTTTAATCAAATAAACCAATTCACATCTTTTCAACTAAATAAAAATACAAAAACATTATAGCAAGCTTCATAATTTGTGATTTTCATTTTAATTCAATAGAATCCATTGGCAAACCACATACTCTTCGTGGTTCGACCCCTTACTACCACTAACACATAGTTAAGGGTAATTTGGGCTTATAAATATTGTCTTTGACCGGAGCGCGACACTCCAATCAAATTTTGACGCCGTTGCCGGGGAGTGCGTGCGCTTTGTGTTTGGATACTGTTTGAATTTGCGTGATTAACTGTTTAATTTGCATAGGTTCTTTTCTTATACTTTGTCTTTTTTCCTTGTTACGTGGGGTGTGTTACTTGTGCAGGTTACAGGTAGTGTATGCATACGCGGAACTCCGGGAGGACTTCACCGTTGGTTTACGAACTGGAAATCGAAACAGTAGCAAGAAGAAACTTAGCAAGCCTGTTAGAAGCAACTCTTGCTTCTAATCAAACCAATCAAACACCACAATTCACACCGACCATTGAAACTGATGTGCACAAAATGCAACATATAAATTACATCAATTGTGGCATAAAACTAACCCTTTTTTAGTACTAATGTTGGAAAAAGTGTGTTTTTGTCTTCCTTTTGTATTTTCTAGATTAAATGAGCTCAAATGAACAAAAGAAGCAAAAAGGCAGCTAAATCTAACATAAATACAAGAAAAGGAACAAACGTGGCATGCCCGACCTCCCCGACAGCATCTTCCCAAGCAAAGCAAAACAAGAGAACAGAAGGCTAAACACGCCCGCTTGCCCAAGAGTCCGCAGAAAAGACAAAGCTGTAGAAGCTTCTATTGCCCACCACGGGGCCGTGCTCAGCGGACACGGGGCCGTGGTTAACTATAAGATTCGCAGAATCCAGGCAAATCTTGATAGTACAGATACGCTTCTGCACACGGGGTCGTGCCCAGCGGACACGGGGGCGTGGTCAATTAATGCAGACAAACTGCAATTAATGAAGACAGAGAAGGAGGATGGACACGGGGCCATGCCCAATGGACACGGGGCCGTGCCCGGGCTACTGTTCAGGCTATAAATAGGGGTGCTTGGCTCATTTGCAAACCATACCTTGGCACACCACCTCTCTCACACTTCACACTTCACCCACCACCCACCACCATCACAACACCATCATCCACCACCATCATCCATTGTCCATCATAGAGTGTGTGAGTCGTCTCGGGATCCAAGATTGATCGTAAGAGTTCTTGACAATCAAAGGCCATGTTTGCCTACGTCTCTTACATCACTTGGTGAAGACAAGTGTCTAGTGTAATACTTTTTTATTTTTAATCTTTTCGCACTTTTTACTTGGTTATGTATTAATGACTTTAATAACTAGTTTCTTATGTTGAAGGTGATTCTTCCTTATCGTTTGTCCGTGGTGTCTTGGCATTATTTTACTGTCTATATAAAATAAAAGATTTTCACCATTCATATCTCCACGGTCTATATGGAGATATGTTGGCTACATGGTCGGGGGTTAAGGGAACAGTTTGGTAAGACTCTTGCCTTGTTCAGTGTATAGATCCTGCAAGAACCTGGGTCAAATTTAGTAGGACCTCCTTCAATACCCACCGGTATTGGATGGCGGGGGTCCAAACTCTTTGATCCCCTCATATGTAAGCTACTATTAATACTTTAATCCGGCTACTTAGGACTGTATCCCTGCTGACTCAGACTACTTAGCCGAGGGTAACGTTACCTCTAAAAGAGGGGCCTACCATAATATGCATTAATAACTTAATTAATTATCTTTCAATAATCTGGCCCTTTAGGATTGTATCCTTGCTGACTCAAACTACTGGGTTGAGGGTAACGTCACCTTCAAAAGAGGGGCCTACTACAATAACTAAGATAATCTCTTAAAAAGTGCAAAAGTGCGAAAATTATCAAAGGTTACACTAAACAAGAGTCGGAGCCAAGTGATTCATCTTGTCTATCTGTTTTTATTTTTTATTTTATTTTTCAGCATTTTAGTTAGTTTTATTTTTCTAGTTTAAAAACCTTTTTCTAACTTTTGATTTGATTAGACGTTGAGGATAAACCGGTACTAAAAGCTCTTGTGTCCTTGGACGACCTCGGTATCTTGCCAACACTATACTACGCTCACGATGGGTGCACTTGCCCATATGTGTGTTTAGTGTTAGTAAAATATCGTGTTTTATAAATTTAAAACTTGACTAACGTGTAAAAAGGGTTTAAAATATACTTAAACTTATATACACACTCGCACACATCAAAACCGTTTCAATGGCAAACCAAAACTCAAACCAAAACCAACACCCGAACCAATTCAAATACCGAAGCAACTTCAATCCCGCCCAAAATGTTTAACCTATACCTCAAGAGCAACCGAGTGGCAATAACAACTCTGGACCACCCACACCACCTTTTCGAAACCAAAATCCCAATAACACACAAAGAACACCCCAACAACAAAACCTTCACCGACAAAATTCCTTACCCATTCAACTTGATGACCGGAATGTCAATTCCGACCGTCGAGGCAATCGAGATCATGGAAATCCCACGAATGAAGACCCGTTCTTTAATTTAGATGATTTGAGAAATGCTATCCCCGACGATGAGCCGTTTAGTGTTCCCGGTTATCAATCACCGGAACATGTGAGTGTTCATACGGAAAATTCGGATGATGGGGGATATTACGATGATCGGGCTAATGATGACGAAGATTGGGGGTATGTGAATAGAGGTAACGTCTACAATGATAGAGGTTTTGAAGATGATAAGTTTGGCTACCAAAACGCCAACTTTGTGGGGAACGATGACTACGGGTATGGGAATAGGAGAAATAACGGTTATGAAAATAACCGCCAACCACGGAACAACAACCAAAGGAACCGGAATGATGGGTTTTACAACAACAATGCTAACCCTAACCGGATTCCTCGTTTCGTGGGAGGGGGTAATCAAAGGGGTACCAAGGTGGAAACCGAAGAGGTGATAGGAGAGGTGATAGAAGGGATAATCGAAGGCCGGTAGATCAAGAAGTTAACGGTCCACATCATCGTCAACAACCTCCACGGGGAGTAAATGACCATTTTAGACCGGTAGTTACGGATAATGACTCTCCAATAGTTTGTGGAAGGAGAATGTTCGATTGCAAGGTTTCTTACACTTCCGGCGAATACTTCCCCACTTCAATGGGAGGTCTAATGATGAACCGTACACTCATTTGGCGGAGTTTTCGTCTATATGTAGCACTGTCGGGGGGCACAACTTTGCATTAGAGGAGGTCAAACTTCGATTATTCCAGTTTTCACTAAAAGACAAAGCGAAGCAATGGTTTCTTACACTTCCGGCGAATAGTATTCGGACATGGGTTGAGATGCAACAAGTTTTTCTTGATGAGTACTATTCGATGGCGAAAACCGATGACGCTAGAGATGAAATTAGATCTTTTCGCCAATTATCAAGCGAACCATTGCATGAAGCGTTCACAAGATACAAAGAATTGATTCGGAAATGCCCACATCACCAAATAGAGAAGTGGGAATTGGTTAAGTGTTTTGTACGGGTTTTAGATGATGAAACTTGGAATCGCCTCGAGTCAACGAGCAACGGAACCCTATTGAGCAACCATGAAGATGATGATTGGGAATTTCTCGAGCGGATGAGCAAGCGGTCAAAGGAAAAGGAATCGGCCGATAGAGCTAAGAAACATCCCGTTTCCCGGTCACTTCCCGATCTTGATTCTAAGGATTGGATTTCTACTCTAGAACGGGAGTTGGCTCGTATGAAGAAGAAGGAGGTGAATGCGGTTCAATTCGCGGTGTGTGAAGATTGTGGGGATATCGGCCATAGGACCGATCACTGTTCAATGGGGCCGAGTGATTACACCGAGGAGGTAAATCAAGTGTTCGGGGATAGAAAGAATAATGATATGAACTCGAACACTTATCATCCCGGATTGAGAAACCATCCCAACTTCCGATATGGGAATGCTGCGAATCAAATGAACCCGAATTTTCAACCGGGTAATCAGAGCGGGTCATCGTATTAAAATCGTCAAGGTGGTAATCAAGGGGGTTACCAACGTAATTACAACCAAGGGTACCAAGGTCGAGATAATAATTATCAAGGTGGGTATCAAAGGAATTACAACAACTAAGGCGGTAATGGAAGTGGGTCAAACAACCAAGGGGGTGGTAATGATTTGAATGCAAAGATGGATGCGATGCTTTCAATGATGTAAGAGTCCAAGAAAGAGAATGAGATTCGGGACAAAGCACATGAGGCATTAGCAAAACAAGTAGGCCAACTCGCGGAGGAAATGGCTCAAATGAGTGGAGGCACGGGAAAGCTTCCAAGTGACACAACGGTGAACCCTAAGCATCAAGGGTCAAGCTCAAGGAACACACGTGAGGTACCAATTAATCAAATAACTTTACGTAGTGGTCGAGTTATGGATAATGGTGTCAAAACACCCCCACCCTAGTTTGTTGAAGGGGTGGTGGAAGATGCTAGTGAGGATGAACATGAGGATGGTCAAACGGGCCAAAACAAAAATGATTTAAAAACAAATAATAACACTCCCGTTGTAACCATACCCATCCCTAAGGCTAAGGAAAAGGGTGTGGAGGCTAATACCGCCCCTTATCCCGAAGCATTGAAGGGACCCGTGAAGAAGATTGTAAAAAAAAAGAGGTCCACAACAAGAAGAGTTGTTGGAGATTTTCAAACAAGTAAAAATTAACTTACCTCTTTTGGATGCAATCAAACAAGTACCGTCGTATGCTAAGTACTTGAAAGAATTGTGTACCCAGAAACGAACTCATAAATTTCCTAAAAAGTTAGATTTAACCGAGAATGTGAGTTCGATTCTATCGGGTGCACTTCCACCTAAGCTCCAAGATCCGGGTGCGCCTATCATTTCAATTCAAGTAGACGACTTTAAAATCAACCGGGCACTTCTAAATCTTGGTGCTAGCGTGAGCATTCTACCGGGTAGTTTGTATGACCAATACAAGTTTGGTCCACTTCAGTCGTCAAACACCACCGTGGTGTTAGCCGATTTGACACCCAAACTACCCTGTGGAATTGTCTCAGATGTGATAGTAAAAATTGAGAATTTTTACTATCCGGTGGACTTTTTGGTACTTGATTATGTGGCCAAGGACCCAACCAAGCAACCTACGGTGATTTTGGGTCGACCGTTCTTAGCAACCGCAAATTCTCAAATTGATTGCAAAACATGAACGGTTGACATGACATTTGGAAATCGAAGGTTGAGGTTGCATGTTTTTTCCGGACTTATGAACCCTCCAGTTGATGATGAATGCTATATGGCGGACATTGTTGACACGTGTATACCTCTTTGCGACACAGTCGTGGATGGGGAAAACACAATGGAGGATTGTTATATGTTTGACAGGTCACAGGTGGAGATGAATAAGAGCATAGACGAGGAGGTGAAAAGTTTGGAGGTGCTTGCGGTTAGAGAGGGAAAACCGACATGGACGCACCAAGTGGAGAGTTTACCGGAGAGCATTGACACCAAATTGAAGCCGTCATTGGTCAAACCTCCGGAGGTCGAATTGAAGGAGTTGCCGAAGCATCTCAAGTATGCTTATGTTGGTGAAGGCAACACACTCCCGGTTATCATTGCATCAAACTTAACCGAGGAGCAAGAGGAAAAATTGATGGGTGTTTTGGTCACCAATCGGGCGGCGATTAGATGGACCATTGCTGATTTGAAGGGAATTAGTCCCCCGGTAGTGATGCATAAAATCATCACGGAAGAAAGTGTGACTCCCGTTCGAGATGCACAATAGAGATTGAATCCGAATATGCGGGAGGTAGTGAAGAAGGAAGTTTTGAAATGGCTTGATGCGGGTATTATTTATCTGATCTCGGATAGCCAATGGGTGAGCCCAACGCAGACGGTTCCAAAGAAAGCGGGTATACAAGTCGTAAAAAATGATGCAGGTGAAGAGGTAGCCACTCGACCGGTAACCGGGTGGCGAATTTGTATCTACCGCAACTTCCAAAGATCATTTTCCTTTACCATTTATTGATCAAATTGTTGAGAAATTATCGGGGCAACAATTTTATTGCTTTTTAGATGGCTATTCTGGTTATAATCAAATTGCCATCCATCCAGAAGATCAAGCAAATACAACGTTTACTTGTCCCTACGGCACCTTCGCATTTAGGCGAATGCCGTTTGGACTATGTAACGCCCCCGCCACCTTCCAAAGGTGCATGATGAGTATCTTCTCAGATATGGTGGGGAAGTCTTTGGAAATCTTCATGGTTGATTTCTCAATTTTTGGGTCGTCATTCGAGACTTGTTTGGACCAATTGGACAAAGTACTAAAAAGGTGTGTTGAAACTAGTTTGGTCTTGAGTTGGGAAAAGAGCCACTTTATGGTTCAAAGAAGGAATCGTGTTGGGACATGTGGTGTCGAGTCGTGGGATAGAGGTCGATCGTGCAAAGGTACAAGTTATATCCACTTTGCCATATCCCACGAGTGTTAAAGGCGTTAGGTCATTCTTAGGTCATGCGGGTTTTTGTCGACGATTTATTAAGGGTTTTAGTGACATAGCCAAGCCTTTGTGTAACTTGTTGTTAAAAGATCAACCGTTTGATTTTAATGAAAATTGTCAAAATGCATTTAACAAGTTAAAAGAAAAGTTAGTTGAGGCCCCAATCTTGCAATCGCCCAATTGGTCTTTACCCTTTGAAATTATATGCGATGCAAGTGATTATGCGGTGGGGGTCGTGTTGGGACAACGGGTTGACAAGAAACCCGTTGCCATATACTACGCGAGTAAGACTCTTTCGGATACACAATTGAATTACACCACCTCCGAAAAAGAGCTACTCGCGGTGGTATATGCATTGGATAAATTTCGGTCATATATATGGGGTAGTAAAGTGATTATTTATTCTGATCACACTGCTGTCAGGTACCTTATAGAGAAAAAGGATGCTAAACCGAGATTGATTTGATGGGTGTTATTGCTCCAAGAGTTTGATTTAGAGATCCGGGACAAAAAGGGTACCGAGAATGTGGTAGCGGACCATTTGTCCCGCATGGTGGTTGATGAAGATCCTAAAGCTTTAGAGATCAATGAGTCGTTTCTCGATGAGCATATTATGAAATTAGATAAGTCACCGTGGTATGCTAACATTGTAAATTACCTTTTTACAGGTGACTTACCGCCACATTGGGATAGACGGAGGAGACAACATTTCATGTCTCAAATCAAGTATTACCGGTTAGAGGAACCGCACTTGTGGAAAGAGTGTGCGGATCAAGTGATTAGAAGATGCATAGACGATGAGGAAATTCCAAGCGTGTTGAAGCATCTACATTCGTTTGCATGTGGTGGCCATTTTAGTGACCACAAAACGGGTCATAAAGTGTTGAATAGTGGTCTTTATTGGCCAACTATTTTTAAAGATGCATTTGAGTTTTCCAAGAATTGTGTAGAGTGCCAGAAATTAAGGGGGTATTTCAAAAAGGGATGAGATGCCCATGCAACCAATCCTCGTAGTCGACATTTTCGTTGTGTGGGGTATTGATTTCATGGGCCCCTTCCCCAATTCTTATGGCAATTTGTACATCTTAGTGGCCATTGACTACGTGTCAAAGTGGGTCAAAGCAATAGCCACCAAGACGAGCGCCCACTCCGTAGTTTGTAATTTTGTTCAAACCAATATTTTCTCAAGGTTTTGGATTCCTCGTGTCATCATAAGTGACAGAGGATCTCATTTTAAAAATTTCGGTTTGGAATACTTTTAAAACGGTTTGGTGTTGACCATAGAATTGCTACCCCCTATCACCCGCAAACAAGCGGGCAAGTAGAGGTGTCAAATCAGAAAGTCAAAGAGATTTTGCAAAAGACCATGAGGGCGGACCGTAAGGATTGGTCAATCAAGTTGAACGATGCTTTATGGGCCTACCGTACGGCACATAAGACACCCATTGGCACTACACCTTACCGGTTGGTTTACGGTAAAAATTGTCATTTACCGGTTGAACTTGTCCATAAATCATTATGGACTATTAAAGAAGTTAACGTTCAATATGATGATGCAGGTAAGGAACAGAAACTTAAGTTATGCGAGTTGGAGGAGCTAAGGGAAATGGCATATGAATGCGCGTCCAAGTACAAAGATGGGATGAAGAAGGTGCATGATGCTAAGTTGAGGAAGAAAGAGTTCGAGATTGGCCAAAAGGTGTGGCTATACAATTCGAAGCTCAAGTTTTTTTCCCGGAAAGCTCCGAAGCAAATCTATGGGACCCTATGTGATCACCCGAGTCGGACAATTGGGTGATGTTACAATCGAGGACCCGAAGGATGGGTCACGGCAAACGGTCAATGGCCATCGGCTAGAACCGTTCCTCGATGGTAACGAAAAGGTAGATGAAAACAAGAAATCGGTAAGCTTCGTGGTAAGCATTCTGATTTATGAGGTCGACTAAAAAGGACCGGTAACATGTTGTGTAGAGTTATGTACCATATTTTAATTGTTTGAATGCTTTTGATATAATTGTTTTCGTTTGCATACTAACCCCTTTTGATTGTGTGAAGTCCGGACATTCCGAACGAGTCATGAGGACGTAAGGTATGTTTTTAGACTTTGTTATGTGCATTGAGGACAATACACGACTTTTCGGGGGGGGGGGGGGGGTAGGGCCATTAACGGTTTTAGCGTCTATAAATTTTAACTTATAAAAATTTACAAAAAGATTTTTAATAATTTTTAGGAATTTTTAATGTATATAGTCCCTTTACAAAAAGTTCATGTTTTTCCTCCTATTTTCTAAAAAAAATAATAAAAATAATAATAAAAAAATGGAAAATTAAAAAAATGGAAAATCTACTACCCGTTGGCGACGGGGTATGACCCGTCCGGGACGGGCTCCCAAAAGTGCCGTTGGCACCATGATCCCGTAAACAGCCGAATAAGGCGTCGGCTCCAGTCATCATAACGAAGGGCCGTCGGCGACGGGGTCCCAGGCCGTCGCCGATGGGCTCTGGTTTGCTCACCGGGTCTGACTCGTTTTCTAGCGTAAAAAACCGAACCCAACTCATTCTTTTCCAAATAAACTCAATTTTAAAGTAATTCCATACCACATAATCGACCCATATTCACCTTACATCAATTTTTGACCTTTCAAAACACTGAAATACCCTTTCATCTCTCTCTCATCGTTCAACCTACTTCTCTTACTTCATCTTCTTCCTCTTTCATTCCAAGAACCATAGAACCTTCAAGCTTTCATAACTTCATCAAATCCCCACCAAATCTTCTGATTTTTGAGTCCATCTTGCATAATTTTTCGATAGGAACAAAACCCCTATCACGATTTTCATCAATTCTTGCTAGTTTGCAAGATTTTTGAGCGTGAAATTTCGGGTTATTTGAAGGGTGTTCATCAAATTACTTGCTTTACATCTTTTTCTTAGTTCTTCTTGTCTACAACATCAAAGGTATGGATTTTACTTAAATTTAAGCTTGATTATCATATGTTAGTTGTTTTTCTTCCGAAATTTTAAACTTGTTAGTTTAAGAGTAGGTTGTTTAAACAATGTATGTTGTTCTAGCATGAGTTTAAGTATGATTGGTTATTTTGGATGGAATTTGAACATGTTATAACCATAGTGAAGTGATTACACCCGTTATTTACATGATTGAACATGAAGGTGATGTTGAACTTTGTTGAACTTATAAGAAATTGCGAATTAACAAGTAAAATTGATAGGTATATGATAAAATGAGCGACTTTGGAAGTTTAAAAAGGCGATTTTGCATTTACTTGTTAATTAAAACTTCAACATCATACATCATGTTCAAAGTTTGAGAATTTATTGAAGGTTGGGGTTTATATTGTTGCTTTGTTTGTTGTGTGATTGTAGTTATGGCCGGAGGTAGAAAAAGGCAGAAAACTACAGGGCAAGGCTCATCATCGGGAGTGGGATCTTCTTCCGGTTTAATACCGAAGAAGTGGGAGCAACTAAGCTCCGTAGAAGAGGGTGATGCAAGACTTTATAGGCAGGATTGGGCGTGGGAAAAATTCAGGGATAGTAGAAGTGCTCAAGTATGGGATGAGGAGAAAAATTCAGTGCCGGAAAGGGTGGTGTGTGAAAGGGTTATGAATGTGGAAGAGTTTAGACAAATTGGGATCGTTCAAATGTTTGAGCGTCAAGGATGGGAGAGAGTTCTTGATTGGTGTGAAGACAACACCTCTCGGGTGTATTTGGCGGAGGTGTGCGAATGGTTGGTGACATTGACATTCATGAATAAGGATGATCCTCCCGCTCAGTGGAGATTGGTTGGTAAGACAAGCCGAGGGAATATGACAATGTCCATCGAAGCGATTAATTGCATTGCGCGCTTTAACTCTTTGGGGGTGCAAGCATATGATTATCCAACCATTGAACAATTTTGGATAATCATATGAATGGTGATGATCCGAAACAAATGACAGCGGCTATCTTACCATATAATGACGGGGGAGTGGCCCAAAGAACTCAAATGGCGATTGAGGGAAGGATTCTTCAAGGAATTTCCCTAGAGAATGTTTTGGTGAGATTTGGCGATAGAGGAGGAGTGAGAGCAAGTGATTGTAGGGTTGTTCATTCCTTGTTGTACGGGACACCTACTTTGTCATGGAGGCATATCATCATGATGAACACATGGTTCACCCAGGAGTCATCTCAGAGGCGTTTTATTCCATATGTACGCCTCATCAGTGCCATGATCCTCCAGCAGAATTTTCTTCCCCCATAATCGTTATGGGTATCTAAGCCTTTGGAAGAAATCAACCAAGCGACAATGAAGAAAAATTGGAAGATAGAGGTGAAGCTTTCGGGAAACAAATATGTGGTGACCGACAAATTGGGTCACAGGTATGAGTTTGTTAATCCGGAAGCACAGCAAGGAGCTGGGGGAGATGAGGAAATGGTTGACGAAGAAGACGAAACTGAGCCTCCTGGTCCACGGGGACCAAAACAGAGGTATATGAGGCCACACAGGGAATTGAATGCCGATGTGGCAAGTTTTGTGAACTTCCGACGGGTACCTTCGTACAAGGAGTTCAACCGGGGCCAACAAGAAATGTTTGACAATATCTCTGCGTGTATAGGCGAGGGCAGAGAGTATAATAAGATGAGACAAAACTGGGAGGAAACACATGGATCCCAGATGCAGGAGCAATGGGCCTTTCAGACAGCCTATCGTGAGAGGATGGAGAAGCATATGGAAGAGTAACAGCTACAAAAAGCGCTCCAAAGATCCCAAATGGAGCGTTTGATAAAGATGCAGGAGGATGAGACAGCCCAAAGACGGGCATGGGAGGCAGACGCGGAGAGGCATCAAAACGAGCGCAATGAATTGGATCGACGCCGATGGAGTGCCTTATATGTCTCTAACCAAATGGCTATTAATAACGCCAAAATCCTCCATGATCAGGAGAGACATCAAAGAGATTATGAAGCCGGACTTCCTTATGTCAAACACTCGGGGTGGACCGACTACCCCAACCTCCCCGTTCCACGAGTCCCATCCGATCCAACCCCTCACTTGCCCGAGGCAGTTGGGTCCAGCTTCATTCCGATACCCTATCAGCCACCACCTCAAGGAGAGTTGGGTCCTCTCGATAACTACAGGGAGATGTTTGAGGCCCTCACTGGTTATCCATACCAGCCAAACTCGCCAGCGGACCCGAACGAGAGATATCAGCGGTGAAGGCGAGGTATGCTTTTTGTTGTTGTTGTTGTATATTTTAGTTTTCTTTATTTCTATTTCGTTATTATTTCTTTTTGCCTAGTTAAATGAACGTTGTGGGTGTGTTCCCTATATAACCCTCACGAGACCTCTCGTCCTCCCAAGCTATTGGGGGGTTTAAAAGGGCTTGTTGCATAAGCTAAATGCAACCGTGATTCCTACGAAAGTGAGTTAGGGTTGTTATTGTTGTAAATTATTTTTCCACAAAAATCAAGGTAATTTAACGCATGATTTGGTAACACTTTCATAAAAATGGTAGAACTAATCACCTAACAAATTTCAATGGTTGTGAGAAGCATGCTTCTACACAAGGGTTAAGATTTGTAGGTACAACATGTTCGCGGGACAATCGTTTTTATGAAGAGAAGAAGAATATATGGGCATCAAGCGACAAAAATCAGGTGCATGCGTTTCCTTTTTACCTTGATTATTAGATTAGTAATAAGTGGATTGTAATTGTATGTTATTTCTCCGGGGTAGAATTTTTGGGAAGTTAGCCGTGTCGCATCCCTTGTGCGTTTTAAAACTCTAGTTCTTACACATTGAGGACAATGTTTACCTCAAGTGTGGGGATGGGGGAGTAGTAAAAGTTTTCGATTTTGACCCGTTCATTTAAACACTACACATTGAGGACAATGTTTACCTTAAGTGTGGGGATGGGGGAAAATTTCAAAAAAATTTCAAAAATTTCTTGTTTCAAAAGCGATCTTAAAAGCACAAGTAACCAAGTCAACGAGGGATGGCACAACCCATTTGGTCTTTTGTCATGGTCAAGTTCAAATTAATAGCATGACGGGTATTTAGCGGGTGGTTATTTGGGAGTAATTCGCTTAAGGAACTAGCATTTTATGCATATCACATACCATACTCTTATACGTGAGGTTTTGAGCCACTTTTATATCATAGATTTACATATACATGTTTCTTTGTTTGAGTGGACCATTATTCACGTATTGTAGAACTTGCAACTTTTGATACGTTCGAGACCATAGACCATATACAAGCACAAGAATGATTAAGGCATTACGTAAACCTTTTCCTTTTACACCATTTTTATATCTTTACCCAAAAATTATCCCCTAGTAGCGAATTTTGAGCCTAATCCTTTCGTTTGACCACCCTTTAGCCCATAACCGTTAAACCTTTTCTTTTAAACCCGTGTGATGAAAATTCGATTATAGGAGTCAAATTGTACAGTTGTGATTTATTTGTTTGCAAAAAAAAACAGAGAAAAAAAAAAAGAAAAGAAAAATCAGAAAATGTTATGAAAAAGATACAAAATTGTTGAGAAAAGAACAAAAATATATGTTCTTAGTTGAGAAATAAAAGGCTAAAGTTGTTGCCTTGTAGTTGATGTTTATAGTTTACTTTTGTTTAGAGTAGTCTTTCGTAATAAAAATCGAATTTTCATCACCTTAGCCACTTTAAAATATCCTATTTCCTACCCTTAGCCGAGCCCCGTTACAACCCTTACAAAGACCTTATGACTTGTGCTTAGTATTCGTGATCGGTGGTGGAGAATGATTGAGTTGCAAGCCTATGCGGGTACGTGTTCTAATCGGTTTTGAGCGATTAATTGATTGAAGTGCTAATACATTATACACATTAGCCAATTTATAAGCCGAGTGGAGAGAACATTGTGAGGGATGTGCATGACTTGTTAGTTTTACGGGCAGGATAATCTTGGATAACCATTATTATATGTGATTGTTCACTTGACCGGTAAATATGTTGAAAACTGTAAAAATGTTTGAACTTGGGCATGACAATTAACCTTAACCTTCGTCTCAGGAATGGGAAGTGTATTCGTTGTTCGACCCACGTGAAAGTGAAAAACATAATTGCTTGAGGGCAAGCAAAAGACAAGTGTGGGGATGTGATACGTGATTGAAAATCGGTGTTCGTAATCATGTAACTTGATGTTTTTACAGGAGTTTTAATCTTGAATAGCCCACTTTTAATTAGATTTGTGTTTTGCAGGTTTAATGAAGTTTAAGGAGTTTTTCGGGAGCTTTACGGGTCACCGGAGCGGAAAACGGACAACCGGGACACGTTACGGATCAAACAGGAGTACGAGACGGAAAAATTGGAGAAACAGAGACGGAGAGCCCGTCACCGACGGGTCCCAGGCCGTCGGCGACGCCCTCTAAAATTGCCCGTCGGCCAGAGTTGTCCGTATCCAGGAGTATAAGCCGTCGGGTGCATTTTGGTGATTCAGAGCCCGTCGGCGACGGGGTCAGGCCCGTCGGCGACGGCCCTCAGTTCCTCAAAACGCGAATTTTGGGTTTTCTTGGTGTGAGAACAATTATTATTGGTTCTTAGAGCATTAATTCGGGGGTTACACGATTATTAAGGTTTGAATCATCATCCTTGGAGCCATTACCACCTACCATTCATCTATATTCCATCTCTAATCACACAGAGAACCTGAATCATCAAGAACATCATCATCATAATTCACAACCATCAATCCATCCATTAGCCCTAATATCCATTCATCCATTGAACATTCACCATTACAAACCCTACACCTCATCATTCCATCCTTCAAGCTTCGAGATGAGTTCATTCAAGTTTCAAGCATCCGGTGATCAAGTTTCATCAACCATGAGCGGCTAATCACCTTGGTTTCACCCCGGTGTAGGTAGTTGTTAAATTTAGGGTTTTGAATTGTTTCTTGCTTCAACTTTGTGACAAATTGTGTTGATTTTTGAAACCATTGACAATAGTTTACATTTGTTTCGTATTCATAAATTGTCGACGATTATAAAGTTATGACTTTGCGAAATGGTTATGTGTAGTTATGCGTTGTCATGGTTAGGTTTTACTTGTGTTGATTACAAAGTGTATTCTTATCCGTTTTTCGAAACGTTGATAGTTATTGGCACCTAAGTCACGGTACACTAAATCCGCTAATCATATACAATTGAGTTGGATCTAAAACTTGTAGAAACCCTAGGTTGGCAATTACCGAAGCCGGGTGTGAACCCTTTTTATCATTATTGTTTAGTAATCAAATTTTCTTACAATCGTTAATCATTAGTCTTTAATCAAATAAACCAATTCATATCTTTTTCAACTAAATAAAAATACAAAAACATTATAGCAAGCTTCATAATTTGTGATTTTCATTTTAATTCAATCGAATCCATTCGCAAACCACATACTCTTCGTGGTTCGACCCCTTACTACCACTAACACATAGTTAAGGGTAATTTGGGCTTATAAATATTATCTTTGACCGGAGCGCGACACTCCGATCAATATCCTTTGCATCATTTATTAAGAAATGGCCACGTCTTAAGCACGGGGTGTAGGCATACAACTGACGGTTGTGTAGGAAAAACGGTATCTCACTCTCTTGTGGGCCTATACTTGTGGTGTGTCTGTTAATCTTGACTCAGTTTCTATATCGGGCCCTGAATGTATAACAAACATATAAATCTGTATACAAGATTATTTTTATATAATTGTCCCAAGTTATAAAAGGATATTTGTGCCTTGTGCATTTAAATCAATTTTCATAAATGTTTTCAAAAGAGTCAGTTAATTGTATTTACCAGTGTAAACTGACGTATTTTCCAAAAAGATTAAGTGACAGGTACTGTACGTAATTGGCTGGGAGCTCAGGGCGTTAATAAGGAATTTTGCAAGTTCTAAACGTCTAAAGTCTGTTGAACAGTGTTTATTTTTCTGTTTTAAGATCCGCCTGTGGATCCATATACAACCGTTGTGTAATACTTTATTATACTTTCGAATCGGTTTGTATTATTATTACTGTAGACTTCCGCTGTGCATTGAACTGTGATTATTTGACTATGATGATATCAACTACGTCACGACACTCCCCACCGGGCCCACCGGTAATACGTGGAAATATCGGGGTGTGACACAATAGGATATATAACGCAATAATAGAAAAAAACTTACTTGTTTGATTTATAAGTAGCATCAAAACCTACTATGTCTCAAAACACTGTATAATTTGTTTTTGATTGCTCATCAGCCCAGAAAAGTCCTTTCAATCTTCTATCTTCACTAATAACATAATCACATGTGAAACCAGGAAAACATTTTTTCTTCCTAATAAGACGCCTAACTAGCATTTCTGCATCATACTCTCCTATGTAAAGATTCAAATCCCTTCTATAGTTCTTACAATCAACTTTACTAGCACCAACTTCACCAAAACCACCATTTTCATAATATTGAATGCTTTAACAGGTCCAATATTGATTGCAGACAATCCAGATATAAAACTTTCTTTAACATAATCAATACTTCTGGCAGCAGGCAAGAAATGAATATCTTCATCTTCAACAAAGATATGATTATGTTCTTCTTCAAAGTAGTAGATTTTAAACATATTATTGTTCTCTAATATTAATTTCACATGAGCATTGCATCCAACTCTTTTTGAACCTCTATTACCTCTAACAATCTTTTTACTATTTTCATCAACTGAACCAGAATCTATTGCTTTGCTAACATGAAATCCTTCTTTTGAGCAAACAATATATCTTATTTTCACTAAATCACCACTTTTCCAAGAAGTATTTTTTTCTTGCAGAAAAACCTGCAGCAAGTGCATATCTCTGATAAAACGCAAAAGCCTCATCAAATGATTTAAAAAACATTCCAACAGAAGGTCTAATAGATCCACTGACTTTAGGTTTGTAAAACTTTCTTCCACTGTTTAAGCATACACGTTCCTCCCACTTGGAAATGTGATCTGAAACAATTAACAAATAACTATAAAACGCAATACCTCTTATATAATAATGTTTTTAGTGTTAAATCTCAAAATATGTTAATAAAAATTTAAAAATACAGACCTTTAAAGTTTGTATATGAACTAATATGGTTAAAAGCATAAAACGCAATACGTTCAGTAAAACGCATCAAATGATGAACAAACAAAACACTGTATGAAACGAACAAAACTCTTAAATTGTACAACAATGACAGTTATTGCTTTATATTACATCAATTATAAATTTAAAGTTTGTATGCATATAATGTGAATCAAATTATAAAACGCAACTCTTCACTAAAACGCAACTCTTCACTAAAACGCAATAACTGATGAAGAAACAAAACGAACAAATTATGTTAAATTATACAACAATAACAATTAAACTTATGAAAAATCAAATATTAATAACAGAAAGACGAATTATAAAACGTAAAGCAATGAATTTCGGCAAAATAACAAAAAGTTACTCAAAATTGAAGCTAAACTTACCAACAGAGTCTGAAGAAGACATTGACGTTATCGAATTGACGAACGAAACAAGATTATTGCTTGAAAAAAGGTGAATTTGCGATCGATTGCGATTTAGGGTTATAGAATCTCAATTCTGTTATGAAATTAATGATCTAATAGAAGATGTAACATAATCTAGTATCGTATTAGAAAGAAGATATGATAATGTAAAATGACGAAAAAGCCCACGCGTCCAAAATTTTAAAAATAGCAGATGAACGGCTAAGATTGCTTCCTATACTTCCTAACGAATATAAACTTTTTATTTGATCCCTACCCTATTAACATAAGTTAAAAAAGACAAATTGCCGACATTAATTACCGTTAAGTAAAAAAAAGCCAAGAGTGGTAATTAATAACATAAGTTAGAAAAGACAAATGCCGACATTAATTACCCATGTCGTGATCCATCATCTATGGGTTATTTGTATATCTGCGATTTTTAACTCGTCTGCATGTGGACCCATTTTATTTTAACAATCGTCTTATTAAATCCTTCTTTCGTCGTCTTCAATTTCTTCTGCTTCCTCTCATCTTCTATATATAATATATAACATCTCCCGTATACTTCTTCCCCATCACTCAGATCTCCCATTTTCTAATTCTGTCTCGAATTATTATTATAATTTCGTAACAAGAGACAATATGGAAATTAAGAACATGGTAACCATGGTTGCTCGTAGTGGCCGCCAGTTGCAGCGGTACAACAAGGGCCACCGCAAAGTCGTCGGGTTAGTTAACATCTTATTATTCGTGTGTTAGTTTTTCAAAAGTTTTTGTTTGGGAAAATGGATTAATATGTTGGAAAGTGTTTCAAAGTTTTATGTAATTGAGCTGCCCAGATGGAAATCGTAAGGTGTTTCAATGGATTTGGCTTAATAAATAATAGAAGAAATTTAAATTCATAATCCGTTTTTTTTCAAAGATTAGTGAAGTTCTATTGGCATAGATTTTGAATAACAATCATATGTAATTGAGTCAAAAAAAAAAATTTGTTTAACTTAAAAAGTGCTCGAGCTCGTTTTGTTTCACCTCGAGCTCTCTATCTCAAGATCTTGACTTCGTCTTGTTTCGAACTTTGTGTCTAAAGTTTTAGCTTGAGCTTGAGCTCGAGTTTCTTTTGTTTTGTTTTGTTTTGTTTTGTTTTGTTTTGAACTCTTTATCTAAAGCTTGAGCTCGTCTTGTTTCGAGCTTTGTGTTTCTAGCCCGTTCGTTTCAAGCTTTGTATCAAGTACTCGAGCTTAGCTCTTGCGCATATTTTAGAAAGTTCATTATTATTCTTTTTATGAAATATGTTGACTGACATTGTGTTAAATCTGTGGCAGATGCATCCCTTACAGAATAAAAGGTAACAAAGAGCAGAATTTAGAAGATGCATTAGAAGTTCTTGTCATTAGTGCACAAAGAAAAGGCAAAGGGATGTTATTCCCTAAGGTAATAATGCCATTTTAGTCTCATTTTAATATTATGCTTTGAAAGTTGACTTTTTGAAATGATTAGTAAGTTGACTTTTTCAAAATATAATGTATAGTCAAGATTGATAATTAACAAATGTAGTGGATCTTTCCAGGGAGGTTGGGAATCTGATGAATCGATCAATGAAGCTGCGTTAAGAGAAACTATGGAGGAAGCCGGAGTCTTCGGGACCCTTGAGGTTTGTTAATTTCGTTGTTCTTTTTTTTTATATAATTTCACCTTTACCTCTTGTGGCCTCCCTAGTAGGAAGTTGCAGTTTACCTGGTCCCAGTGCTTAAGAGGGTATGAGTGGGCTTGTGAGTTTTCCTTAGAATCATTTGTTTAACTGTTTTTGTTCGACTTTTTATAGTGTTTATTGGGTAAATGGCACTTCAAGAGCAAAAACAATGGCTCGTTACGTGAAGGGTACATGTTTCCATTACTCGTGAAGGGGCAACTGGATTTCTGGCCCGAAAAAGACATTCGTCAAAGAGTTTGGGTAAAGTTCTAAAACTGAAAAAGACTCCGGAGATTTGAGCCAAATTGCATGTTTTTAACAAGAAATCATGCTCATACATGTTTCATATGTTTTAAATAGGTGAGTGTACCAATGGCAAAAGAAGTTTGCCAACAACCTTGGATGAAAGAAGCATTGGATTTGCTAGTCAAACGTCTCGAGTCAACTACTACTATGAATGATGAGGAACCCATTTAACAAATCACTAAAAGGTAGCTCATTACATGTAAATAGGACATCATTAATTCGGAAAAAGAAATGCAAACATTGCACTCGGATCAAAAGCTTGAGCTACTAGTCGGTTTATGAACATGATAGCTTGCTTATCGTCCGTTAGAAGAGAAAAGTCAAAGAAGCCCAAGAGATGGAATTACAACTTGTAATCTAGTGGTTACGAACTTTGTTTTGATCTTTTATCATTCTTGTTAAGAGTTATGGGACTTGTTCTAATGGTTTTGTGATTCAACTTAATCATTGGTCAATTCCATTCATTCAACTAAAAAGGATTGTCTTCTTAGTGTCTTGTTTAATCTAGTGTTTTAATAAATGTAACTACGCTTTTATATCATACAATGATAAAGTCATGCTGTGGGTTGTTTAAGGAGTGAGTTGACCCGAGCTATCATCGATTATGGCTTGAACTCATCATCATATGAGCGAAGTCATGTTGTGGGGTCCATAGAAAATTTAATATACCGGTTCTACTATTTTTTTTAAAGATTGGGGTCCTGGACCCCGACCCGCTCAATGTGGGTCCGCCCCTGCTCAGGTCATTATCTCACAGTTGAGTTGGAAGTTAAAGCTTGTGCGTGACATGTACTCAAATCATCGATCGTGGCTTGGTGAGTTAGACTCGTTTTTTAGCTTGATATTTTTTATTGTATGGTTGCTTTTAAATTAGTTTTGGATTAGGATCAAATGGGGGAATAGAAAGGGTTGAGAGGGAAAAAGATCATTTTACCCTCATGTGCATTGTACATGACAAGAATTAACTGAGATTTCTAACCAGGTTTGACCTAAGGGACAAAACATGCAAGATTTTGTAAGGTTAAGGACACCGTCCGAAAATTTTGGCCAAAAGGACAGCGTCAACAATTTGACGTAAAAATAAAGAAAAAAACTTGTAATTTACTCTTGTATTTCTATACAAGTATCAAATGACATATTAACAAAAATCTTAAAAAGCTCAGTACCAAACCGGAGCCGTTCAAAAAAAAAAAAAGGATCAGGATTGAAAATTTATTTATCCGAGCTATATATGTCCTGAACATAGCCGGAAAGTTTATAAATGGCCACTAGCTTGAGCGAATCAGCTTCAACTGAATTATGAATATTTTTTTATAAAGCTAATTACGAGTTACAAACAAGTTACGAGTCATGAGTGTTGGAAATTTGTGAAAATAGTATTTTTCATAAATATAGGAAAATGATTTTTTCCTATTTTGTACAAGAAATAAATATAAGAAAATGAGCGTGTTTTATATATTTATTTGTGGATTTGTGTTCTATGTTGGAAGAGCTTCGCAACGAACTAAACCACGTCCAAAACGGAGCTAAGATAAATGAGATATCGATACTCAGAGTTTGGTGTTCGAAACTTGAATGCTGAAAAAAGTGGAAAAATGACACATTGTCCCACATAGGAGGAGAGATGGAACTTAAAGGGGTATTTAAGTGGGAAATCTCCACCCTTATTGTTTCATGGAAGCACTCACTAAGTGTATTCGCGAAGGGTGCGCACCCTAACTCACACACGCGCGCGTGGCGTGGGCGATAAGGCGTAATGTGGCGCTTTGATGGCGCACTTTGCACTTGAGAGCGCGCGAGTACACGTGACATGGTGGAGCGCATGGAGCATGGGCACTGAGGTGACGTGCGCGGCGCACCAAAGTGAGCCAAAACGGCGCGACTGTGTGGCGTGCTCGTAGAGGCTCACAGTTGACGTGGCACACGCGTGCAGGTGCGCATGGACCTGTGCTAGTATGGCGCACGCGCGCATGGCAGTGAGCCAAAATGGCGCATGCGTGCAGACTTGCGCACGCAAGGGCGCGCGCGTGCGCAGAAGCTTCCAGCAGCAGTAAATGTCAGTGCAGCATTCGAAACTGACGAAGTCAATGCTTTGACTGAGAATTATATAAGGAATTAAAGTGCATTGAAAACGTTCAATGTTAATTCACCCATTTAATTCATTTTTCAGTTTCAAACTTCACATCTGCAGTATAAATAGAGGAGCCTGTTGTAGAACCAGATAAACCGAAAATCACGAGCTCTCTACAGTCTTCTCACTACAGAATTCTTCTCTTTTCTTCAAGCATTCAAGGTATACCTTCGGGTTGGAGTCAAGACCGGCAGTGCAACTGCTTGCGGCTGTTATATCCTGGAAACAAACGTGTTCTCCTGGGAGACACGAAATTTGTTTTAAGGGACCCGTGTCTAACACGATCCTAAGCCAAGAACAGTTTTTATGTTCGAGTTTTCTGTTTTTGTTTTTTCCATTTTTCAGTTGTAATTGTACTGTATTTTATTTTGTTTCTGATTTGTTCCTGTAATTCAAGTTAATAAAGAATTTTATTTAATTTTACACGAACGGATTCCTACAATCTTAAAACAATTTTTTTTAAAACACCGTTCGTGTAGAATCACAAACATATTCTGCTGTGAATTCGAACCAGTTTTGAATTCATACAGTTGTGTTTTAAAAAAACATAGTTTTTTCTCTGTTTTGATTCAAAGTAACGACTTTGTCAAGACATAATTCTGTTCTTCTACTCCTTCTTTGTCTTTGGGTTCTAAGATCTTCTGTTGTAGTATTCAAAGTTGGACTTAGAAGCTACACGGTTGGTTTTGTTACTCATCAATTTTGTTAATAAGATAATAAATCAACACATTTATTATTTTAACAGATTTATTAACTTGGTTTTGTGGATCTTTTCAGAATGTCGACTGAAAATACCAACGTCAACGTTGTTGTCGGTACCCCTGCCAACACTGTGGGAGCGTCCACAGTGGCAAATCATGCTGAACGACCTGAGAAGTTCTCGGGTCTCCACTTCAAAAGGTGGCAACAGAAGATGTTTTTCTACTTGACCACCATGAACCTTGCGAGGTTCTTGACAGAAACCGCTCCCCAACCTGCGGAAGGGGAGACCGACGCTCAAGCTCTGAGCGCGGTAGAGGCTTGGAAGCACTCGGATTTCATTTGTCGAGGCTATGTACTCAACGGTCTCTCGGATGCCTTGTATAATGTGTACTATAATATCAAGACTTCCAAAGAATTATGGGAGTCTTTGGATAAAAAGTACAAAACGGAGGATGCGGGAACAAAGAAATTTGTTGTCACCCGTTTCTTGGACTACAAAATGGTTGATAACAAGACTGTTATGAACCAAGTCCAAGAGTTGCAAATTATACTACATGACATCCATGCTGAGGGAATGGTATTAGCGAGACATTTCAAGTGGCAGCCATGATCGAAAAATTACCTCCAGCTTGGTTGGACTTTAAGAACTATCTTAAACACAAGCGAAAAGAAATGACGATTGAGGAACTTGTTGTCCGTCTTCGTATAGAAGAGGACAACAGGGTGGCCCAAAAAGGCACCATTTTGCAAGCTTCGGCTAAGGCAAACATGGTGGAAGTTGGGGAGTCCTCAAAGGGTAATAAGCGTAAACGGGGTAAGAAGGACAACAAGGGGAAAGCAAAGGTTAACAACCTTGGACCGAAAAAGGGGGCTGTGAAAAAGAAGCTTGCGCCTTTCCAAGGTACTTGTTACAACTGTAACGAGACGGGGCACCGGGCTAACCAATGCAAGAAACCTAAGCGTGAGCGTGCGCACATGGTTGATGAGGATGGTATGCCTCTGATTGCAATGATAACCGAGGAAGCGGTTATGTTTGAAGAAGTCAACGCGATGGGTGAAAGCCCAAAAGGATGGTTCGTTGACTCGAGTGCAACCCGCCATGTTTGTGGAGACAAGGCACTTTTCTCTACATTCAAGGAAGCGTCGGGTGAAGAAAAGCTTTATATGGGAAATAAAGCTACCGCAAGTATCAAGGGGGAAGGCACTGTCATCCTGAAGATGACGTCTGGCAAGGAGCTTACTTTGACCAATGTGCTTTATATCCCAGAGATAAGGAAGAATCTCGTGTCGGGATGGATGCTCAACGAGTTTGGATTTCGTCTAGTGTTTGAATCGGACAATTTTGTTCTTTCTAGACGTGGAATATTTGTTGGAAAGGGTTATGCCCTAAATGGAATGTTTAAAATGAATGTAATGGTTGTGAACCAAAACAAAAGTATGAATGAAATTTCTACTTCTACTTACATGATTGAGTCTTCTAATGTTTGGCATGGTAGACTAGGACATGTAAATTTTAATTCATTAAGACGTTTAATTAAATTAAATTTGATACCAACTTTCCATATCGAGTCCAATTACAAATGCGAGACATGTGTTGAATCCAAACTTACGAGATCATCGTTTAAATCGGTTGAACGAAAAACCGAACCCCTTGAATTAATTCATACCGATGTGTGTGATTTAAAAGCGGTTCCCATGCATGGAGGAAATAAGTACTTCATCACGTTTATTGATGATTGTACTAAACATTGCTATGTGTATTTACTTAAGAGTAAAGACGAAGCAATAGAAAAATTTATCTTGTACAAAAACGAAGTTGAGAATCAACTTAAAAAGAAGATAAAAACTGTGAAAAGCGATCGAGGAGGTGAATATGTTGCACCTTTTGTGGATTTATGCGCAAAAAGTGGCATTATACATGAGTGTACACCTCCTTATTCTCCACAATCAAATGGCGTAGCGGAACGAAAGAACCGCACATTGAAAGAGATGATGAACGCCATGTTGATAAGCTCGGGAGTGAACCTAGAAATGTGGGGGGACGCCATTCTCTCAGCAAATTATCTTTTGAACAAGATACCTTTGAAAAATAGGGACGAAACTCCATAAGAGTTATGGAGAAAAAGGAAGTCTTCATACAAATACTTGAAAGTGTGGGGGTGCCTAGCTAAGGTGATTGTACCACCTCCTAAGGCTCTTAGGATAGGACCCAAAACTGCTGATTGCATTTTCATTGGATATGCACATCAAAGTAGTGCGCATCGTTTTCTTGTACATGAGTCCAAGAATCCCGATGTACACAAACACACTATCATGGAGGCAAATCCAAACATCGTCTCATATTTTGAAAATGTGTTTCCTATGTTAGGACAAACACATGCGACTTCATCAACAGCGGCTGATGAAGAAGGTCCAAGTTCATCTACATGGTTAGATGAAGCAGGTCCAAGTTTGTCTACATGGTTAGATGAAGCAGGTCCAAGTTCATCTACAAGGGTAGATGAAACACATGAATGACCTGAGGTCGAGGAGGGTGATCTTAGACGAAGAAAACGACAAAGGGTTGAAAAATCCTTTGGCCCAGACTTCATGAGCTACATGGTTGAGGGTGAGCCCAATACCTACCACGAGGCGGTTACCTCTGCAGAAGGACCTCAATGGCAAGAAGCAATTAAGAATGAAATTGATTCTATATTGCAAAATCATACTTGAGAGTTAGTAGATCTTCCATATGGTTGTAAACCACTTGGATATCGTTGGATATTCAAAAGGAAGATGAAAGCCGATGGAAGTATTGATAAATACAAGGCAAGGTTAGTAATCAAAGGATTTAGACAAAAGGAGGGTCTAGACTACTTTGATACTTACTCGCCTGTGACGCGAATAACCTCTATACGATTGGTTCTAGCAATTGCGGCTCTAAGAAATTTGGAGGTTCACCAAATGGATTTAAAGACCGCATTTCTAAATGGAGATTTAGAAGAAGAAATTTACATGGAACAACCCGAGGGTTTTTCCGCCACAGGAAATGAGGGCAAAGTATGTAAATTGGTCAAGTCTTTGTATGGCTTGAAGCAAGCTCCAAAACAATGGCACCAAAAGTTTGATCATGTCATGATTGACAATAAAATAAATGAGTGCGACAAGTGTGTTTATTTTAAAGACACACCTAGGGGTTATGTAATTTTATGTCTTTATGTAGATGATATGCTTATCATTGGGAGTGATGATTACATGATCAACTCAACGAAAGACATGTTGAAATCGAGGTTTGACATGAAAGACATGGGTCTCGCGGATGTGATTCTTGGAGTAAAAATCACTAGAACCCAAAATGGTCTTGTGTTGAGTCAATCTCACTACGTGGACAAGATCCTTGGGAAATTCAATTCGGACGATACGTGTATAGCTCGAACTCCAATTGATAATACCCAACGCCTAAGGAAGAATAGAGGGGAGAGTGTTGCTCAGTTAGAGTACTCAAGGATCATTGGTAGTCTAATGTATCTAATGACATGTACTAGACCCGACTTAGCATATGTTGTGAGCAGGCTAAGTAGATACACCAGTAATCCATGCGCGGAACATTGGAAAGCTATCACGAGGGTGCTTAGATACATAAGATACACAAGAGACTATGGATTTCATTATACCCGTGATCCAACAGTGATTGAAGAATACACTGACGCGAACTGGATATCAGATATAAAAGATCATAGATCGACAAATGGATATGTGTTTACACTTGCGGGAGCAGCTATAGCTTGGAAGTCTTCCAAGAAAACTGTTATAGCTAGGGAATATGAGGGAAACCTAACCTAGTTGACTGGATATCCCAAGATCTAAGTTCAATAGGCAAACTTAATCATAAACCCAAAGGGAGTCACTGTGGGGGGTGCCCCAAAATTAATAAAGGGAGTTGTATACTTCCTAGTCCATTCAATCAGTGACATGAAGGAAAGGTTGAGCATGTTGAGGTTAAGGATTTTGAGGAAATCCAAAATTAACCATAATGCTTTTAATGATTTAGAGGAATCACCTATGTTAGAGAGAAGTGGGGTCGCTTCGAATGGATTTGTGGGGAGGCGTAAATCCTAGAGCTCTCGCAGAACCAGGAACGTGTTCCATTACCATAAACGGACACAACCATGAGGACTTGACTCGACTAGGGAGAGTATTGTGTGAATGTATATTGTCGCCTACATAAATGGGGGATTGTTCAAAGACACCGCTTCAACAAGACCCTAGGAGGCTAAGTATGCTTCACAAAAGAAGGTTCAAAGGTTACACCTACCTATCTTGCAATACTCAACTGTTGAACGTGTATCGTTGAAACTTGATAGATCGATTTCTATTCATGTGGGGGATTGTTGGAAATTTGTGAAAATAGTATTTTTCACAAATATAGGAAAATGATTTTTTCTATTTTGTACTAGAAATAAATATAAGAAAATGAGTGGGTTTTATATATTTATTTATGAGTTTGTGTTCTATGTTGGAAGAGCTTCGCAACGAACTAAACCACGTCTAAAATGGAGCTAAGATGAATGAGATATCGATGCTCAAAGTTTGGTGTTTGAAACTTGAATGCTGAAAAAGTGGGAAAGTGGCACCTTGTCTCACATAGGAGGAGAGATGGAAGTTAAAGACTTCAAGGGGTATTTAAGTGGGAACTCTTCTTCCTTATTGTTTCATGGAAGCACTCACTAAGTGTACTCGCGAAGCGTGCAGAGCACCCTAAATCGCACTCGCACACGCGCGCGCGCGCGTGGCTTGGGCGATGAGGCGCAATGTGGCGCTTTGATGGCGCACTTTGCACTTCGCATCACCGCGAGCCGCTTGAGAGTGCGCGAGTACACGTGGCATGGTGGAGCGCACTGGCGCATGGAGAATGGGCACTGAGGTGACGTGCGCGGTGCACCAAACTGAGCCAAAACGGCGCGACTATGTGGCGTGCTCGAAGAGGCTCACAGGTGACGTGGCACACGCGCGCAGGTGCGCATGGACCTGTGCTAGTATGGCGTACGCATGCATGGCAGTGAGCCAAAATGGCGCATGCGTGCAGACTTGCACACGCAAGGGCGCGCGCGTGCGCTGAAGCTTCCAGCAGCAGTAAATGCTAGTGTGGTTACACTTCAGCATTCGAAACTGACGAAGTCAATGCTTTGACTGAGAATTAAATGAGGAATTAAAGTGCATTGAAGACGTTCAATGCAACTTAATTCACTCATTTAATTCATTTTTCAGTTTCAAACTTCACATCTGTAGTATAAATAGAGGAGCCTGCTGTAGAACCAGATACACCGAAAATCACCAGCTCTCTACAATCTTATCACTACAGACGTGTTCTCCTGGGAGACACGAAATTTGTTTTAAGGGACCCGTGTCTAACACGATCCTCAGCCAAGAACAGTTTTTCTG
Source organism: Helianthus tuberosus (assembly GCA_030545235.1). Taxonomy (NCBI): domain Eukaryota; kingdom Viridiplantae; phylum Streptophyta; class Magnoliopsida; order Asterales; family Asteraceae; genus Helianthus; species Helianthus tuberosus. Next base: position 23,540,001 of record CM060419.1, read on the forward strand.
TTCGAGTTTTCTGTTCTTGTTTTTTCCATTTTTCAGTTGTAATTGTACTGTATTTTATTTTGTTTCTAATTTGTTCCTGTAATTCAAGTTAATAAAGAATTTTATTTAATTTTACACGAACGGATTCCTACAATGAGTTATAACTTAACTTCTTTTAAATCTTACACGAAAAAGAATAAAAATTCATAATCCACTCGTTATATTTTAAAGGTTCAGGATCAAATACAAAGGCTGTTAAAAATAAGAAGTCGTACAAACATCAAACATACTTTGATTGACCTCATTCAAGCGGCATTGAAACCGTGTTATCGAACTCTATGATGTAAGATTCTAGGTTTTCACTTTTAGATTTATAGGTTATAGATTTTAGAAATTTTGTTTATTAGACCATGCGTACTCGTTCCTTTTGGGGCGTTTTGAAGCCCGACAACGCCCAGAAAACGCTCGGAAATGGCCCCCATGGGCGTTTGTTTTGATTTTTTTGCGTTTGGCGTGGAATATAAAACGCCATGCTCCAATTTGCTTGTGCAATCACCCATCATCTTCATATTCTTTGTCCAATAATATTTTTTGACGATTTTTGTTTTATTTAATTAAATAATTGTGTAATGATTGACCGGACATTATTGGGCGTTATCACCACTACGCCCCTTTGTGAATAACGCCCCTTTGCTGACTATGACGACACGTGGCGGACAACGCCCAAGGGTGGGGCATTATTCACCCCAACCACTACGCATGGTCTTATCATTGTGTCTTTTATTTATCATTGTGTTTTTTATATATTTGCGTCACTGTGTCTTTTTTGCGACTCATTGTGTCTTTTTTCCTCGACATTGTGTAATATTTTTTGGCATTGTGTTATAGTTTGCTCGACATTACGTCATCTTGTGTGATCCATTGTGTCTTTACACGCTTGTTATTTTTAGAAGCATTTATAGAATAACTAAACCCATATTTTAAATTGTAAAACTATAGGTTATATGTTCAACGACTCATCAATGATGGTTATTTCTTGTCTTTGGCATAACTTTCTTCAAAAAGTTATTCTTGGTTTAGTCATTTGTATTTAAAAAAAAACATGTGATATCGGCCTCTTCTTTATTATATATTATACAGTTTGATTTGTCCTTATATAAAGCAACAAGTGCATTTCAAGAATTGTTTTGTATCGTCATGGCAGCGCGCAAGTGGGGCGACGCGCTTAAAATAATTATCTTGTTCAAAACTAAATAACATTTATATATTTATATTCCATTTTGTGCGAAAGATGGATAATAAGAGTACAAAAACTTGAGCTACCTTCTCTCTAAAGGTATGTAAAAAATAAATATGTTACATATAGCATCCTACTTGTTTTGGCTAGCAACAAACAAAATATATTAACAACCAACCAGCTATGGGTTGGAAAAAAGTACGAAGAAAAGCAACATATAGCAAAGCCAAAGCCAACCACCCTACCCTCTTACAAATAAACAGCAGTTAGGACATATCATTCGGCTTTGCCATGATAAGGAATGGTGTTTCGACTTATTTTTGACCCACGAAAACAGATGAGCTATGATTTTTTCCACCGTATTTTTAATAGAGGGGCGAAGCTTTTTGAAGACTAATTTGTTGCGAGCTTTCCAAATGAACCAAAAAGTTCCGTACAACATTCCAAAGCATAATTTTCTCACATCTTTAGAACCATGAAGACCCGCCACCATGCTAAACATCTCTTGAACATAAGTAAGTGGGTACCTGTTAAAGTCTAAAAACAAATTCTAAAACATAGATTTATGTGGTTTTGAAATTACTTGACTGTATTACTTTTAGTGATTAACAATGATTAACAATTCAGCTAAACACTAAAAACAAATCTCCAATGTTACCAATAATACAAATAATCATCAACCTTAAATGCTAAACTGACTACAGAACATAAACCATACATGCAGACCATGAGAACTTACAAAAGATGGTTGATCAAGCTCTGAACAAAATGATGATAGGTAGTGCCAACAACACAGAGGCCTGAAATTAAAATAATAATAAAAAAACCAATGCATGCTTGCTTGTATAATTGTGACTAAATGTGATAGTTTAACCCAATCAAATGAAACCAAGTTATCTTGGTTTAAGATTTATGGATAATGGGTCAAAAATATTAAAGACTTAGATATTATCACTTAAGAACCAACACGCTTTAACACATTGCCCGACCCGCATGTTTTGCCACCCGTGAAGATGATAATCTTTTGTATTCTTTTGTGTGTTTGTGTGTGTGTCTATATATATGCATAATAAATATATGTCTGTGTGTGAAAGAGAGAGAGAGAGAGAGAGAGAGAGAGAAAGATTGACATACAAACTCTCTGGTTGCAAGAGTTCTTGAAATTTCATGTTTTTTTCAGTAATTTTCCAATGGTTCCTTAAACCTTCATACATAACAGAATTTTATTACAAATGTTTGGATTAAAAAAGGCCTAATAAAATAGCACAATCTATAAATGTAAGGCTGGAAAGGTGGAAAATCATAATTAATGCGGCAACACATCCGTCTCAGTGACGGATATAAAAGTCCTTAAAACAACACAAATATAACAACATACTAATACAATAACCATAGCAAGTAAAAACCCACAAAAGCAAAGTTGTTGCAATGGTCTGGGAGTGTGGATCCGAAAGGATAGTCCCCACCTCAACCAGATTAATATTTCCCTAAACTGATCTAAAAAAAGTGTTGACTCATAGCAAAATTAATGAGTTAAAGTAATACTTGATAAGCTTCAACTCCTTCAGCAGCAATAACGGTGGCATGATATACCACATATTTCATAGCAGTAAGTGTACAAACTGCATCATAACTGTATACCCTTTCTCATTGCAATTCTCAACGGTTACTGACAATTTAATCTTTCTAGAGTTCTCCAACCGATCACATTCTCTAGTGTCGTATCACGATCAGCATACATAAACTGGTGCAGTCTCCTTTGTGTATGTGTAAATCCCTGGGAGACTGTGGTTTGTGTCTGGCGTCGATCTTCATCTCCTTTATCAGTATTATAAACAATTGAAGCAATTCCTGAGTCCAGATTTCTGCAGATACAACATTGCATTTGAGGTTTGAGGGAACTGTGAAGACCTCGGATAGTAAATCACGCCGGCCACGCCCGGTTAACTCGATCGTTTGTGTGTTCCATAGCTGATTTGACCCCAACTGAACCCCTTAATGATATATAACTGCAACCTCTAGGTCCAAGTGACTAAAACACATAACATACTTTATTCAATGATAAAAATAATTATAATGATCATAATAACAATAACCAAATGCAGATTTAGTATATGTGGACCTGTTGGATAGGATCAACAACATTTTCCCTGGATAGCTTGTTCCCATACTGATCAGTGACATGAAAAATTACCAAACATGAAGTGAAAAGCACGATATTCAGCCGTAAAATCGACTACGATATAGGTTAATCACCTCGAAACCAGCATGGTGAGGCTCAGACCAAGCTATTAAGCTGCCATGGATGCACCATTGGTTCCAAGCGGAGAACAATGCACCTGCCAACCTCGATGATGCCACGCCAAGTAATGATCTGACCAAGATCATCATAGCCTGTTAATATTAGATAAATACATAAATACATGTTAATAAGAGAACTGAAATGAATAATGATTATCATGGTGTCGTAATTTGATTGGGTTTTTTGGGGCGGTAGCATCCCAAGTGTTTGAGGATATCTTACGGTCCTTCTAAGAAAAGAATTAACAGCATTATTAGTAGAGTAAAAATGACAAACAAACAATTTTTCCCAGTCAACCAAACTCTATTTCAGTGACCAAAAGGACCAAAACACTACCGATAACTCAAATTGCAAATGCAACAGTGAGCTGATTCATCAGGCTCAGAGAATGCAAAAGGACCAAGCCACCACGGCTGCAATAGGGGTTACAGGTGCTAACCTGACATCCTCCGTAGCTGCCACGCCATGGCGACATATCGGCTTTATTTTGATAACTCATCACAGCCTCCGTGTAACAACCGTCCATTTAAACCGATAACCACCAAACAAAATACAAACACTGTTCATGCGCCTCAACTATTAATAAATTATATTATATATAAAGAATCAACATAGGTATGCCCAAAAATGAATGATTTAGGCCTTATCATCATAAACCCTAAAGGGCCTTTTTCAACACCATCGTCAGACCATATTTCAGATGTATGGTTTAGCATTGCAAACCTGAAAGGCGCTCCAAAGCCGTCATAATCAGAGCACTTTCCACAACCAAAACCAACAAAAAATACATACAGATGATAATAATGTAAGTTTACAATAAAAAAGGGAACTTAAACAGGTTGCATAGAAATCATAACATTGTTCTGCTTTATTATTCAATTTTTTTTTTTTTTGCATAAATGAACCTGAAAAGAAAGCATCATAAGTGAAGGGTGTTTTGCAACCACAACAGATGAAGCATAAAAAGCAAACCTCTGATTAAGTGAATGATGTTCTGCAATCACAATCGCCACCAGCCAGAGAGGCAAACATCATCATCGTACCAACCATCCTATATGTTACCGGAAACCAATTCTGATTCCCACGACAATAACCGGCATTGTCATTAAGCTACGGTGGCCGGGCGGAAGTCATTTGTGTAACCCTTTATGTGTGTGTGAGAGAGAGAGAGAGAGGAGGGGAGATGTAAACTGAGAAAAGGTCGGGATGTGGCCAGTCGGGGCGGCACAAGACGGAGATACGGCGGCAGCGCCGTCGATCCTCCCCACTCTCTCCAGATCTTTCTCTCTCTACGATGTAAACCTCTGTGTGATGGTAGATTAGGAAGGAAGGCAGGGAAAATGATGAGGTGACAACTGTCGCCCGACCAAAAAAGCCCAATCAGATTATCACACCATGCTAATCGGGGCGGCACAAGACGGAGATACGGCGGCAACACCGTCGATCCTCCTGTCACACCCCGATATATCCACGTATTACCGGTGGGCCCGGTGGGGGTATCGTGACGTAGTTGGTAACATTACAGTCAAACAACACAATATTTAAATGCACAGCGGAAGCAAAAGATAGATATATTTCAACCAAATAATATTGTAATATCAAGTATCACAAACAGTTGGGAATAATCCACAGGTGGATCAAAAATAAATTGGAAACATTGTTCAACAGTTTTGACATCCAAGCTTGCGAGACTTATTGTGGACGCTAGGAGAAAGCCAGCCTAGTTCGCGTAGTACCTGCACTTAACCTTTTTCGGAAAATGCGTCAGTTTATACTGGTAAATACATTCAACCGACTCATTTTGAAAAGTTTAATAAAATTGATTTGAATGCACGTGGCACAAACTTTTTATAACTTGGGATAATTATTTGAATATAATACTTGTAAAAGAATTACATGTTCCTTATGCGTTCAGTAGCCCGATCCGTAGACCGGGTTAAAGATCAATAGACACACCACATTATTTATTTATGCACGGACGGGTGTACGCCTACACCCCGTGCTCAGGTCGTGGCCATCTCGTAAGATGATGCCAAGGATATCCGGGACATGATCATTAACCCCCCAAAGGCTTTAAGCAAACAAAACATTTCAAAACGGAGCATATCAATGATTTAACCTCTATTTGATTAAAGATTCAATGCCGGACCAAGCGGTATTTTATATACCGTACCCCAAGCCCGTATAAGGGAAAATAAGTTAAAAGTATTTACCTTTGCAAGTATCAATCACAAATAGCAAGTGCGTGTAGCTTTTACCGGGTCTCCTATTCTAGAACGAAGGTTTATAATAACCTATTAGAATCCTAACGGGTCTTTACTTAAGCCTAAACTTAGACCAGTTAGTTTTAAAGAAAGATACGGTTCAAACGCACGATTAAGCGAAGACCGGAATAGAATGTGATTTAGACCCAACAAGTTTGAAGACTTGCATAATATGGGTAAACTAAACACATTCTGGATTTTGAGATAAAAACGATAAGGTTTGACCCGTTTCGGCTAATTTATGCAAACTAGTTACATAAACCGAGCCGAACGCGTAAGAAGCGTAACAGTTAACCGAAAGAGTCATATACATGTTTCCTAAGTTAATATACCTTAATTATGTTGTGATATCAGTAGGATACCTTCCGTTATGCCCAAAACGAGTTAATCTTAATTTAAGCCCCGTAGGGGTATTTTGGTCATTTAAAAGATTGTAAAAGAGATTAATTTTAAATTCTGAGACTCGGGTCTGAAATAATCAGAAAAATAACTTAATTTATCAGGTTATATCAGTTGGTGATAAGTCTTATATGACAAAATGGTTTTAAACCCATACTAGGTGTTTAATACGCGTAAAAAGCCATTTTAAGCAATTTCCGGGTTATACAGGAAATCTGAGTTTTCTGATCAGGTTATAAAGTTTAAAATACTACATTTATTATATAAAATCGGTAGCAATTGGATTGGTGTCAAAATACTATGTAAAACTCATTTTATACACAAAAAGGGTATAATCGGTATTTACCGAATCAACGCCATAACCTTAGGTTATGAGCAGGTTAAAAATAATTAAAAATCTTCAAAAATCCCAAAATATTATATTACATCAGTGGGTAAAAGGTTTGGTGTCAAAAATTGGGTTTAGATAGGCTTTATGCTAATGACGCCGTTAAGTTACTAAAAAGCGTTCTAATTACGTCATTGAGCATAACTCCTAATCTAGACCTCAAACTGATGTGAAAATTTAGGGACAGGTTTATAAATCAGTAATAAAGGTTATTGTCCTCTCACATATCCAAAATTCTCGTTTTATGGTCAAAAGGGCATATTGGTCAACATTAGGCAATTAACGGAAATATGTAAACGAATCGGACAATCAACGAACCAACCACAGAGGGTTATACTATCATGTAACCTGATCCTAAGGAAGCTCTAAGGCATTTCCAAATCATACTAAATCGGGTCAGAACTGAAGTCAAAGCAAAAGTCAAAGTTTTGCGACTTTAGGTTCCGAACCGGGTCTAAACAGAAAATTGTCGGGTTGAACATGCTTAGACATGTTCTTACATTTATTACTAAGTTATGTGAGTGATAAAATAGGTTACACGCCTTCTACAATGCTAATTACATGTTAATTCGCAAATTAAGTTTCTGTTGACTTTTTATAAACAACTTTGACCCGACATTTGATCTAGTTAGAGCGGGAATCAGAGGGTGCCCTCTTAAGGGTTTATTGCCCACATAATTACCAACTTATAACAACTTTCAATTTGGTTAATCACTGAACCATTAGTGATTAATCGATAAGTCAAACCTTAATTACGACGGTTTGACGTTTAAGCTAATAACTAAGCAAAACTCAACTAAGGAAGATCAAAGTTACTTACCAAGGTCTAATGCACGATTAGAGATGCTTGGGGACTGATCTTATGCTCCAGGAAGCTCCACAAATGCAGATGGAAGGTGTGATCAAAATGTTGCAACATGAGGGGCCTTTTATATTGAATTTGAGGGCTTGTGATCATGACAAATCATGCTACAACTGATCATGGATCATCCACAAGTGTTCCTAAGGTCTAAATGCATGTAGGGGTCACCCATGGAAGTGAAAAATGGCATTTTAAGTCGGTTAAATTGTTTAAACAGGCAGCTGTCAACAATCTGGTCGCTGGGCACTCCTTACGGACCGTAAGGGGGTCCCTTACGGTCCGTAAGACCTTTATCAGAAGCAAAAATCTCTTGACCTTTCAAGTTTCGAACGGGTAACTAATGTATAACGATTTTAGGCCATTATTTTCAGTATGGGGCCTCTTGTTTGGGTCATGAACAGTTTACACCACCTTGATATGATATAAAGTTTTTCTTGGATCCTTTTGAAAGTGCCGTAAATGAAGGTTGTCGTGCATATTCTCGTAGGATCCCATTCTTGCAAATATGAATCCATTATTACTAGTAATTACCGGATTGAATGTAAATCAGATGTTTGCAATATATATTAAGGTCTTGGGATTCATAACGAGGTCGTTCAGAGGTATAAATAAACATGACGACTCTTTTAAATCCTGCCATGCATCTTTAACTAAATCCGGGTTTATATTACTTTTGTCTTATTATTTCATTGGACACAAATTTTCGAGGTGTTACATCCTCACCCCCTTAAAAGAAATCTCGACCTCGAGATTTACTGAAATAAATGAGGGTACTTTTCTTTCATTGTGGACTCAACCTCCCATGTGTATTCGGGACCCCTACAGGCGTCCCATTTAACCTTTAAGATCGGTACATGCTTCCTTCGAAGCTTCTTAACCTGTCGATCCTCGATCGACACAGGTTTTTCAACAAACTTCAAGCTCTCTTCTATGTGCACATCTGTATGTGGTATGACTAGTGATTCATCAGCGAAACACTTCTTCAGATTGCAGATGTGAAATACATTGTGAATACCACTGAGCTCTTCTGGTAATTTTAACTTATAAGCAACTGATCCGACACATTCGATGACCTCGAATGGTCCTATGTATCTCGGGCTTAACTTACCTTTCTTACCAAATCGCATCACTCCCTTCCAGGGTGATACTTTAAGCAACACTTTATCACCTACCTCGAATTTCAGAGGTTTACGCTTTAGATCTGCGTAGCTTTTCTGCCTATCCCTGGCAGCTTCCAGGCGATCACGAATCAGGACAATCTTGTCCGTCGTTTCAAAGACTATTTCCGGTCCTGTCAGTTGGACATCTCCAACTTCCGCCCAACAAACGGGCGTTCTGCACTTTCTACCGTACAAGGCCTCGAAAGGCGCAGCCTTGTTGCTGGTATGGTAGCGGTTGTTATATGAGAACTCGATTAATGGTAGGTGGTTATCCCAACTACCACCTAAGTCGATCACACATGCACGAAGCATGTCTTCCAACGTTTGGATTGTACGCTCACTCTGGCCGTCCGTCTGAGGATGGTAAGCCGTACTAAAATTTAAGCGCGTGCCCAAAGATTGTTGGAAACTCTTCCAAAAATGAGATGTGTATCTAGTATCTCTGTCAGAGATAATAGACACGGGTACGCCATGTAGAGATACAATCTTATCCACGTACAATTGGGCCAACATGTCAGAGCTATAGGTCTCCTTGATGGGTAGGAAATGTGCTGACTTAGTCAGTCTATCTACTATCACCCATATCGTATCATTTCCTTTCCTTGTCTTTGGCAACTTGGTGATGAAATCCATCGTCACCATTTCCCACTTCCACGTGGGAAGTTCAGGCTGTTGTAGCAAACCTGACGGCTTTTGATGTTCTGCTTTGACTACGTCAAGCATTTAGCTACATAGGCAGCTACAGACTTCTTCAAGCCTATCCACCAATAGTTTGCCTTTAGATCCTGGTACATCTTATCAGCTCCAGGATGAACGGAATATTTAGAATTATGGGCTTCTTGGAGGATAACATCCCAAAGTCCTCCATAAACTGGAACCCATATTCGTCCATTTAATCTTAGGATTCCGTCCTTGCCATAGGATAACTGTTCTTCAGTTACTCCTAGATTTTTGTTAGTATAGTTAGCTTCCAACACAGCTTCCTTCTGTGCAGCTAACAACCTTTCGTTCAAACCATTCTTTATCTCAATGCTCTTGGCATTGATTCTTATAGGCTTTACCCTTTCCTTTCGACTCAAGGCATCGGCGACTACATTCGCCTTGCCAGGATGGTATCTTATTTCACAATCATAATCATTCAAAGTTTCCATCCAACGCCGTTGCCTCATGTTCAAATCCTTTTGGTTAAACAGGTGCTGGAGGCTCTTGTGATCAGAATAGATCACACACTTGATACCATATAAATAGTGCCTACATAGCTTCAGTGCAAAGAGAACGGCACCCAACTCTAAGTCATGGGTGGTGTAATTCTTTTCATGCACCTTTAACTGACGTGAAGCATAGGCAATAACCTTGCCTTTGTGCATAAGTACACACCCCATGCCAATGTGTGGTGCGTCGCAGTAAACCACGAATTCTTCGGTACCTTCAGGCAATGTCAGTACCGGTGCGTTGCTCAACTTCTACTTCAAAATATCGAAAGATTCTTGCTGCTTGGGTCCCCAGTTGAACTTAATATCTTTCCTAGTCAAGGAAGTTAGGGTGCAGCAATCCTTGAAAAATTTTCAATAAAGCGCCGGTAGTATCCTGCCAATCCCAAGAAACTGCGAATTTCTGTGGGCGTCTTCGGCTCTTTCCAATTCATGACAGCTTCAACCTTAGCGGGATCCACTTGGATTCCGCGTTCGCTAACCACATGTCCAAGAAATTGGACTTCACGAAGCCAAAATTCACATTTAGAGAATTTGGCATAGAGCTTCTCCTGCTGAAGTAGTGAAAGAATACATCGAAGATGTTTCTCATGGTCGGCCTGATTCTTTGAATAAATCAGAATGTCGTCAATGAAGACGATAAAAAATTTGTCCGAGTATGGTTTGCAGACACGGTTCATGAGATCCATGAATGCCGCTGGTGCATTAATGAGCCTAAAAGGCATCACTAGGAACTCGTAATGACCATAACGAGTCCTAAATGCAGTCTTGTGTACGTCTTCATCTCTAACCTTCAGTTGGTGATAGCCTGACCTTAAGTCAATCTTAGAGAAGTAACTTGCCCCTTGAAGTTGATCGAACAGATCGTCGATCCTGGGCAACGGGTACCTATTCTTGATAGTGACCTTATTAAGCTCACGGTAATCGATGCACAGACGCATCGATCCATCCTTCTTCTTGACAAATAAGATTGGTGCTCCCCAAGGAGACGAACTAGGTCTAATGAAACTGTTGGCTAGAAATTCATCTAGTTGTGTTCTCAATTCCTTCATCTCTGTTGGTGCCAACCTATAAGGTGCTCTAGCAACAGGTGCTGCTTCAGGGATGATGTAAATTTTGAATTCCACTTGCCTATCTGGTGGTAAACCAGGTAGTTCTTCAGGAAAAACTTCAGGGTATTCAGAAATGGCAGGGATATCCTCAATCTTAGGCTTCAGCTCATCAATAGTCACTTGTTCCATGTAGATGACACAACCCTTCTTTAAACACTTAGAGGCCTTGAGCATAGACACTTGCTCAGGTAGTCCATACTGGGTATCTCCCTGAATGGTAAGTGATTCACCAGACGGAGTCTTGATCACCACTTGCTTCTTATTGCAGACAATCTGGGCCTGGTTATGAGATAACCAGTCCATGCCTAAAACTATGTCGAACCGGCTAACTTCAAAGGAAGTAGGGACAAAGGAAAAGAGTGGTTCTTAATGGATATGAAACATCCCTGTAATACGGTTGAGGCGGTTTCTAAGGTGCCATCTGCTAACTCCACCTCATATCTCACACTTAAGGTTTTAACAGGTAAATTCAGCAATTTGCAAAACTTATTATCTACAAATGATTTATCAGCTCCTGAATCAAATAGCACTCTTGCATAAACATCATTTATAAGGAAGGTACCTGTGATCACATTGTCGTCCTGCACAGCTTCCTTCACATCCATCCTGAAGAACCTAGCATTGGTCTTCTTCCCTTCCTCAGCTTTCTTTGCATATTTTGGGAAATTGTCTTAATGTGCCCTTTTTCGTTACAACTGTAGCACGTTGCGTCCTTCAGTTTCTTGCACTCTAGGGTCTTATGTTCTGAAGATTTGCAAATCCCACATGGCCTCGGCTGAGACTGGGATTTCGACTCAAGTCTGCACCTCCCAAAGTGGTGCTTCGGACAAATCTTACACTTGGGTTTATCTCCAGATTGATGCCCATCCTTCTTAGAACCAGACCCCTTCTTGTGGTCATTGTTTCCCCGGTGCTTCTTATCTGACCGTCGTGAATTGTCATCTTCACGCTTCCTTTTCTCGGCATCCGTGTTCCTCAGCGATCTATGTCTGACCGCGTCCAGTGTGAGGGACAAAGATATATCAGCTAAAGATCTGAAAGTAGCTGGCCGAGACGCCTTCACGCTTGCCTTAATTTCTGGGGCTAAACCCCCAATGAAACAAGCTATTCTTTTGGGTTCCGGGGTCACCAGATAAGGAACCAATGTTGACATTGTATTAAAGCTCGTAAGGTAAGCTTGGCAATCCAGATTTTTCATTACCAATGACAGAAAATCCGACTCAATCTTTTCAACCTTATGTTGAGGACAGTAGTTCTCCCTGATCAAAGACACAAACTGTTCCTAAGTCATATTGTACAATAGGATTTTCCGTGTGGCTTGGATCAAAGACCTCCACCAAGCTAATGCTTCACCTTTGAACGACTGGGATACAAACTTTACCACATCCCTATCAGCGCACCCGCTGATATCAACCACTGTGTCCATCTCATCCAACCATGTCATGCAGTCTATAGCCCCTTTTTCCCCAGTGAAATCCCTAGGTTTGCATGAAACAAAGTATTTGTAGGAGCAACCCTTATCACGGGGTCCTTGATTCAGCACGATCCTTTGAGATGGGACACTTTGCTGATTTGAAGAGTGACGATCGTCATCACCTTTCTTTGGCTCTTCCTTCTTGGAGGGTGGCTTGCTGTGAGCCTCAGAATGAGTCTTAGGCTTGGAATGGGGTACTGATTGGGCTCTACTTCGAGTACCGCTTGACTCACTATACTACCTATCCAAGGCTTTTGTAACCGCATTGTCAATTAATGCTTGGAGCTCAGCACCAGTCACATTGAACCTGGTGGCGTCATTATTCTCCCTTGGCCGACTATTGATTTCATCCGAGTCCGCCATGTATCTTGAAATGTTACATAAGATATCGACAATAATTTATTTGGGAGTTTATTATGGAATTGCTTTTTAGGGCAATTCATTAACCATGGTAAACATAGACCACATTTGGTTAATTTGTAACTCACATTTATTTAGGATTTCATCATAACCTATCCTAATTATAAAACAATAACAGTATTAGGAGCACAAAAGGCCTAGTCACAGGGACATTTTTAAATCACAAGCCATGATTTCGAAGAATCAAGGCATTCAGGTTTGAACATAGTTCGTTACCTTTCTTTGGCAGGGAGTCGTAGACTACTACTGTCTTTTGTCTTATATGACAATGAGTATGGCCCGTAGGCACTATATTACCCATGTATGGTCAAAATATGATCATCTTAATTGATGATTTAACCCATGATTTATAGATCATTAAGTTAGGTTAGGAATCTTTTGAAGAGTCCTTATATAAGAATGACGTGTGTGATTTTAACGAATCACGTCTGCCAGGAGCGTTAACATGTTTTCAGATGTTAACAAGGATCCGAATCTTTTAAACAGGTCTTACCATCTTGGCCAAGTCTTATAATGACATGTAAGCTAGGCTATACCTTTGAGATTCTTATTTAATATATAATAGGCAGATTATTTTAAAAGGAATGATTTTGATTTATTTATTTCATGTATAATGTATTTATGCATATAGTGACAAATATGAAATTTATAATCTTAACATTCCATTAACATTAAAAAGTACACATCGCCCTAAACGGGACTTTTAACAGAACAACTCACCCACGCAGGGGCCAAACTAAAATACAAGTCCACGCAGGGACCAAATACAAGAATAGATGTCCACGCAGGGACTAAAAAGACAAGTCCATGCAGGGACTAAATACACAGATAAATGTCCACGCAGGGACTTGATTTGAAATAGAAAATACAACAGTACATGTAGGGATTTAATGATCCCTCTTCTTCTTCCCCTTTAGCAAGCTTGCCAGGCCTTTGAGGAATCCCCTGTTGTTCCTACGTTCTTCCTGAAACTCATGCTCCACCCGACTTTGTCTTTGGAGGATTTCCTCCTGTTCCGGCGGGGAAAATCGTGGTGGCTGCGACTGCTGTCGAATCGGTGGTCGAGCAGGTACTTGATATCCATGAGTTGGATATCCCACTCCCCAAGTAGCTCCATACGGTCCTTCCGGATGTAGGGCGTTGTAGTTTGCCATGACCAGGTACGGGTCGGCTTCAGCATAGTTATAATGAGTGTGAGCCGGCTGCTCAAACGGATTGTATGCCATTGAACCGGCATATGAAGGAATCGGGTTATCAAAACCAAATGGTGGCGGCTGTGGTGCAACTGGTGCAGAATTCAGCTCTGGCATTGGGTTTGAGGGTCCACCCAGTTGTGGGTAGTGACTGCCACTGGAGGGTCGAGGGGTGCTAAAGTGAAAATCCCCTCCTCGCGCGGTTATTCGCGCGCCTGTTCTCCTACGCCTTGGTGGTTCTGGAGGTGCTTGATGAACTGGTGGCGGTGGAGGCGGTGGCGTGACTGCCACGAAATGCGAATCCCCAGAGGGATCCTGCTGCTGCTGCTGTTGGTGAGGTGATGAATGGTGAGAAGGTGTGAAGTACCATTCATGTTGGTTAAACCTCGCTTGGTAACTGTCTGGACCACCGTAGGGTGATCCGTGGAAGGAAGATCCATCAGAGATCTCGATGGGATGGTTGGGGGTACCGCTTGCAGGTTCGATGGGATCCGTGTCCTCGTCCATGTCCATTGCATTGTCTCCTGAGAAGTGGTCTTCAGGTCCTAGTGGGTTAAAACCCCCTGGTTCTTGGATATAGTTTTTCGGGTTGAACCGGCCCTGAAAGACAGGAGTAGGGTTGCCAAAGGAACGGTGCGAGGCGGATCGCTGCAATGGTAGGAAGGAATGGCGGGAGTCTTCGGGCTCGTTTTCCGAATGCGGCCCAAAGGAATGGCTGTAGGGAGGCGTTGAGCTGTGCGAGACAGACCGTCTAGCGGGCTCCAAATGGTTCCTCCAGTTTCCCTGAGGATCGGCACTCATAGTGGTAGATGGAGTTCGCCGGTGTGAAGGCCCGGCTTCGTGATCGTTGGGGGCGGTGATTGGCCCCTTACCTCTTCCTCGGAATCTTGGCGGCATTGTTAAACCTGTCAACATAAACAAAGATAACAACAAGAATATATATAAAACAAAGTTAAAATTAAAAACAAATTTGGATTTGTCCTAAGTTCTTTGTCTAGACTCGAAAATTTAGGAATGTGCAATTGTGTCATTGAGATTAAACACAAAAGGCTAGTGTTTAATTCACTCAATGTTGGCTCTGATACCAACCTGTCACACCCTGATATTTCCACGTATTACCGGTGGGCCCGGTGGGCCCGGTGGGGGTATCGTGACGTAGTTGGTAACATTACAATCAAACAACACAATATTTAAATGCACAGCGGAAGCAAAAGATAGATATATTTCAACCGAATAATATTGTAATATCAAGTATCACAAACAGTTGGGAATAATCCACAGGTGGACCAAAAATAAATAGGAAACATTGTTCAACAGTTTTGACATCCAAGCTAGCGAGACTTATTGTGGACGCTAGGAGAAAGCCAGCCTAGTTCGCATAGTACCTGCACTTAACCTTTTTGGGAAAATGCGTCAGTTTACACTGGTAAATACATTCAACCGACTCATTTTGAAAAGTTTAATAAAATTGATTTGAATGCACGTGGCACAAACTTTTTGTAACTTGGGATAATTATTTGAATATAATACTTGTAAAAGAATTACATGTTCCTTATGCGTTTAGTAGCCCGATCCGTAGACCGGGTTGAAGATCAATAGACACACCACATTATTTATTTATGCACACCCCGTGCTCAGGTCGTGGCCATCTCGTAAGATGATGCCAAGGATATCCGGGACACGGTCATTAACCCCCAAAGGCTTTAAGCAAACAAAACATTTCAAAACAGAGCATATCAATTATTTAACCTCTATTTGATTAAAGATTCAATGCCGGACCAAGCGGTATTTTATATACCGTACCCCAAGCCCGTATAAGGGAAAATAAGTTAAAAGTATTTGCCTTTGCAAGTATCAATCACAAATAGCAAGTGCGTGTAGCTTTTACCGGGTCTCCTATTCTGGAATGAAGGTTTATAATAACCTATTACAATCCTAACGGGTCTTTAATTAAGCCTAAACTTAGACCGGTTAGTTTTAAAGAAAGATACGGTTCAAACGCACGATTAAGCGAAGACCGGAATAGAATGTGATTTAGACCTGACAAGTTTGAAGAATTGCATAATATGGGTAAACTAAACACATTCTGGATTTTGAGATAAAAACGATAAGGTTTGACCCGTTTCGGCTAAGTTATGCAAACTAGTTACATAAACCGAACCGAACGCGTTAGAAGCGTAACGGTTAACCGAAAGAGTCATATACAGGTTTCCTAAGTTAATATACCTTAAGTATGTTGTGATATCACTAGGATACCTTCCGTTATGCCCAAAACGAGTTAAATCTTAATTTAAGCCCCGTAGGGGTATTTTGGTCATTTAAAAGATTGTAAAAGAGATTAATTTTAAATTCTGATACTCGGGTCTGAAATAATCAGAAAAATAACTTAATTTATCAGGTTATATCAGTTGGTGATAAGTCTTATATGACAAAATGGTTTTAAACCCATACTAGGTGTTTAATAAGCGTAAAAAGCCATTTTAAGCGATTTCCGGGTTATACAGGAAATCTGAGTTTTCTGATCAGGTTATAAAGTTCAAAATACTACATTTATTATATAAAATCAGTAGCAATTGGATTGGTTTCAAAATACTATGTAAAACTCATTTTATACACAAAAAGGGTATAATCGGTATTTACCGAATCAACGCCATAACCTTAGGTTATGAGCAGGTTAAAAATAATTAAAAATATTCAAAAATCCCAAAATATTATATTATATCAGTGGGTAAAAGGTTTGGTGTCAAAAATTGGGTTTAGATAGGCTTTATGCTAATGACGCCGTTAAGTTACTAAAAAGCGTTCTAATTACGTCATTCAGCATAACTCCTAATCTAGACCTCAAACTGATCTGAAAATTTACGGACATGTTTATAAATCAGTAATAAAGGTTATTGTCCTCTCACATATCCAAAATTCTCGTTTTATGGTCAAAAGGGCATATTGGTCAACATTAGGCAATTAACGGAAATATGTAAACGAATCGGACAATCAACGAACCAACCACAGATGGTTATACTATCATGTAACCTGATCCTAAGGAAGCTCTAAGGCATTTCCAAATCATACTAAATCGGGTCAGAACTGAAGTCAAAGCAAAAGTCAAAGTTTTGCGACTTTTGGTTCCGAACCGGGTCTAAACAGAAAATTGTCGGGTCGAACATGCTTAGACATGTTCTTACATTTATTACTAAGTTATGTGAGTGATAAAATAGGTTACACGCCTTCTACAATGCTAATTACATGTTAATTCGCAAATTAAGTTTTTGTTGACTTTTTATAAACAACTTTGACCCGACATTTGATCTAGTTAGAGCGGGAATCAGAGGGTGCCCTCTTAAGGGTTTATTGCCCACATAATTACCAACTTATAACAACTTTCAATTTGGTTAATCACTGAACCATTAGTGATTAATCGATAAGTCAAACCTTAATTACGACGGTTTGACTTTTAAGCTAATAACTAAGCAAAACTCAACTAAGGAAGATCAAAGTTACTTACCAAGGTCTAATGCACGATTAGAGATGCTTGGGGACTGATCTTATGCTCCAGGAAGCTCCACAAATGCAGATGGAAGGTGTGATCAAAATGTTGCAACATGAGGGGCCTTTTATAGTGAATTTGAGGGCTTGTGATCATGACAAATCATGCTACAACTGATCATGGATCATCCACAAGTGTTCCTAAGGTCTAAATGCATGTAGGGGTCGCCCATGGAAGTGAAAAACGGCATTTTAAGTCAGTTAAATTGTTTAAACAGACAGTTGTCAACAATCTGGTCGCTGGGCACTCCTTACGGACCGTAAGGGGGTCCCTTACGGTCCGTAAGACCTTTATCAGAAGCAAAAATCTCTTGACCTTTCAAGTTTCGAACGGGTAACTAATGTATAACGATTTTGGGCCTTTATTTTCAGTATGGGGCCTCTTGTTTGGGTCATGAACAGTTTACACCACCTTGATATGATATAAAGTTTTTCTTGGATCCTTTTGAAAGTGCTGTAAATGAAGGTTGTCGTGCATATCCTCGTAGGATCCCATTCTTGCAAATATGAATCCATTATTACTAGTAATTACCGGATTGAATGTAAATCAGATGTTTGTAATATATATTAGGGTCTTGGGATTCATAACGAGGTCGTTCAGAGGTATAAATAAACATGACGACTCTTTTAAATCCTGCCATACATCTTTAACTAAATCCGGGTTTATATTACTTTTGTCTTACAAGACACGTGTCATTATTTCATTGGACACAAATTTTCGAGGTGTTACACCTCCCCCCTCTCTCCAGATCTTTCTCTCTCTCCGATGTAAACCTCTGTGTGATAGTAGATTAGGAAGGAAGGCAAGGAAAAGGATGAAGTGACATATGTCGCCCGCCCAAAAAAGCCCAATTAGATTATCACACCATGCTAATCACTGTTCATTTCACTTCTCTTATTAATAGATATTAATTAATATTAATGCCTATGGACATTTTGGAAGGAGCCGTAAGTACCACTTGCTTTTGGTTATGGAATAAAGTACCACTTGTTTTTTGGATTCATGGATTGGATATAGATTGAAATATGTTCATTTGAATCGGGAGCATTGGTGAGATTTTAATGTTTGTGATATTGTGATGTAATTCTGGGTTTTACAACTTCTTGTTGGTTCGTTTCTATAATTTTATATAGAAGTTGGCCTTTAGAAAAAAAAAACCTAATGTCTTCAACATATGTGCGTGTAAAGAGGTTTCAATGGCGAAAAGTAAAATGCTACGCGAAATGTGAGTATCATGTGTCTTATGTATTTGAGGGAGTGATCATGTGGTGTTAACCATTTACTATCTGAAGTCATTTTACAAAATAAAACACGAAAGCGTACATCAAGTTTACGTTGAAACATAGACAAACTCGAATTTATATGAAAACATATTAAAACCATATTATGTCTCACACGCTACGGCTTTATAAATTTTAAAAAGTGTTTTAAACGAAAGACACTAATTGCCTCTCGTGCGTTCCGGTGGGGTCTTACGACGATATTAATGTGTTAAAGGGCACGTTCTCAAACTTCATAAGCAACATCGAAACGTTGTCGCGAATGTTAAAGGGCACGTTCTCAAACTTCATAAGCAACATCGAAACGTTGTCGCGAACCCGATTACGGTTGTGAAATCGACATCGCTAGACAATTAGAAAAAAAGTATGAAGTTAAGTAAGTTCTGTTATGAAAACCGAAATTTAGGATAAAAAATTTGGAAGTCATGGAAAATTATACATATTAATAGGAACTCCTCATGAACAGTAGTACATATAATAAAGATATTTATATAAATAATACCAAGTCTTTATGAAGAATAGGTATATATAATAGATATTTTAATATAATTATTATTTTATTATTGTATGTTATAAATAAATTCATTTTATCCCTATAGTATATATGATATACACATTTAATATATTTAATTGTTTTACTAATTTGGTTTCTCTTCATTACTTGCGTTTGTTGACTTGAGAACACTAAATACATAGTTGTGTTTGGTTGTTTTTTTCGACGTTCCTGTATAAATTTGAATGAAAACAGGGTTATGTTCGAAATAGAGTCTTTATATTATATCCTAGGCTAGATCAATTGTGTGACACCTAGGGTCACTGCGACCATCAAACAAATGCCAAGCCAATGAAATATTGTATTTCATACTTGGGATCTGTATAAATATGTGTATCTTTTGCACATATCAAGTCTTGTTCGATTTCAAGCTCTAAATCGCTTTCTGGAAGGTTATACACGCACTGATGCGTAGACATAACCATTTTAATGCAACGAACACTCCGGAATAGTGAAATATACTTAACATACCTTAAATAACCTTTACATAACTTAGAAATAAGTTTTGAAGGCTTTGGTATGGCAAAAACAAGTTAATTCGCCTACAAGGACTAAATTTGACAAACTGAGAAAGTATGCCAATTTGAACTGTAACAGACATTCCGAAACATGACCATAAGTTGAACATACCCTAAATATCCTTCACATAGCTTAGAAATAGGCTTTGAGGGGTTCGGTGTGCTAAAATAAACTTTTGGGTCTTTCAGGGACTAAAAGCGTCAAAAAGTGCACAAGTTTGCATTTTCGCGCATAACTTACGTTCTGAATACATCCGGACATCCAAAAATTTATGTAAGCACTAAAACATTTTATTTTAGTGTTTGGCATAAGAAAAATCAATTCGTCGCGCCATTTGGATCGTTTTTCGCGCTTGTGCGCATTCCGTCGTAATTAAGCGAACATCGCGTTCGTACGACCAAACGAACCAACATCCGACATATTTTTGAGCATGTTTCATGTCCACAATGTTTAGGCATCATTTTAGGGCCTTAAAGTTGGCTTTACGGGCCTTAGAAGTGTCGGGAATGGCCTTAAAACACAACAGGGACTGAAACTGTCAATATGGCAAAGTTTCTTCTGACCAGACAGGCCAGGCGGCCCGCGTAAGGTTTGTGTGTATCCTTACGCGTCCCACGTCAGTGTTCCAGACCAGATTCGATGTTTAACAGCCTGTTTCCAGTTGTTTAGCACTCCCAATTCCATTTCCACATGTCAATTCCTTATGGTGGGTGGCCAATTAACCTACCACAACTTTCCAACAAGTGTACGGCTTAGATCGTGCCCCCTTTTCCAAGAAATGATCCTAACGGTGAACCGAAAACTATAAATACCCACCTCCACCCTTCACTTTTCCTCACAAGAATCTGATCTAATGTGCTCTAAGTTGAAACCTTTGTTTCATACCTGAGCTATTTTGATCTAGATTAGCATTCGGGGACCCTTTGTAAGTGTTCCTTCGTTCTTTTATTGTTTTTCGAGTCCGAAAGTCAAACTTTGTTTGACTTTCTGCGTTGACCAGTTTATGGTCAATGCGAAGTTCGTTTGAACTTCGCAACGTGATTGTAATCACGATGGTTATAGTCCCTTGTGACTATGCCTACTGATTACCACGTTGTCTAGGGTCGAAAGGGTAAGCGATCTAATAAATCGCTTATACCTTCGAACCCGACCCATTTGGTCGATCATTAGGATCCGACCAAATACATTAGGTGACCATAGTAGGTAGGGAATAACCTTCCGAGGTTATACCTTATGGTCACGACGTTTAAGTAGTTGTATGATAGGTAGTTTATATGCCTTAGGTAAATTACCAAAATACCCCTTTAATGCCAAAATTCATTTTAAACATATGTGACATAACTTTTGACATCTAAACTGATTTGGCGACAATATTAGACATGTTAAGGCATATATTACTTGTCATAGGACTAAGTAAGCGGTCCGAACGCGTTTCGCGCAAACGACGCGTTAAAGTAGCATAAGCTACCTAAACGGGTCGTAATGGGTCGTAAGCACTTATGCTAGGTTTCATTTAGTATGTAGGCTTTGTTAAACCATATTACACGAGTCTCCATACTCGTTTGGTTTATGAACCCTCATTCTATCTGATCCTCTGATTAAGGTCCGGTTTATTAACATAGTTACCTATATTAGGTGCCGTTTGATATCCGTGATCCCTAGCATTGTTTGGTTATTACTCAAGGACTACTAAGCAATCTCAAGTGAGTACATAGACCCCTCTTTTACTGTTTTCCAAACGTTTTGGGGTGGAACACATGTGCCTACTTGTTACTTTCATGTTTTCCATGTTTTCACATCATATACCTGCTATGTTCGTTAGTACATTATAGTACATGATTTCATTACATTTCATGCTATGTATGCCCATTGTGTGCGTACTTAGTACATCGTTTTACATTACATGCTATGTATGCCCATTGAGTGCGTACTTAGTACATCGTTCTACATTACCTTTCATGCTATGTATGCCCATTGTGTGCGTACTTAGTACATCATCCTACATTTCATTTCATGCTATGTATGTCCATTGTGTGCATACTTAGTACATTGTTTTACATTACACTTATGCTATGTATGTTCTTTGTTGCATACTTAGTACATTGTTATACATTACACTTTATGCTATGTATGTTCTTTGTTGCATACTTAGTACATTTGTTATTCATCACATGCTTACATTTTGGATACACATTACATGATTTACATTAAACATGAACATTTTACTTTGGTAGTTTGGTTTGATTAAGTGATTAAGTAACGAGGCGTGTGTAATATGATACAAGTATGGTGGATACGCCGCTGGTACTTCCTATATATAAATGCTTGTGTGGTATTACATATCGTAGCGTTATTTGAATCATTTCAATTTGAGACATATAACATTTTATACAAGTAACATACTTTTCACAAGACATTGATTTACAAACAACTCATCTTATACAAACTTATTTTACATGGTTATTCATTTAACCATACATTATTCTCTTATTTATACATAACATCTGATCTTATCGTTTTTCAAATGATTTACAAGACAAAGCAAATTACAAGGTTCATGACGAAACATTTTCTCAAACATAAGTCATGGATTCTATTTTCACAAAACCTATGTATCTCACAGGCATTTTTATGCTGACGTACCTATTTTCACATGTGTTTTCAGGAGATGATGCATAGGACTTATCAAGACATACTTAGGCAGACATGTGCCTTAGTGACTTAAAACGAGACAAGAACTAGTTAATTGATGTTATGTACTCTTTGGTTCTTGATCAAAACAATGTAAACTTTCATGTTTGATTAATAAAACGAAACTTCAATTGCCATGGATTCGAAACAATTAATTCTGTTACAACACTCCCCGACGTTTCCGCCACGTTTGGTTGTTCTACGTGGTCGGGGTGTGACAAATTGTTGGTGTCATAGCGGTACCATGACGAATAAAACCGGTACCGACTGAACAATGACCATACCGGTATAGGTAACCATTTAGTTCAATTAATTTGAGTTTCGTTTGATAACTCGCGTTCATTATCATTTTTTATAAAGTTGAATACCGACTTTGTTAATAATTTTTTTCTTGTTGTTCCTGCAAAAGGTTGTTGACAAAAGAGTATATTTTTCAAAATAGTACCATGATGAATTGAGTTGATACCAAAATCATAACCAGTATAGTTATTACCGGAAGCGTCACCGGTATTCATTCTCATAGATTTCAATGTCAAACACAACCTTTTGGATATATCATAACTTTAAATGGAGTGTTGGTACCATACTAATACCGTAACAAACCAAACCGATATACCAACCGAATTCCCCTGTATAACGAACCCAACAGATCCCCACCGAACTCCCGCTGCATCGCGCGAGGAAATTCAGCTAGTTTTGAATTGTAAAAATGATTGTTACGAAACACGAATTCGACCTTTTTTAAACTCATGTTGCGACCTAATAATTTAAATAATGTAATTTAAACCAATATATATATATATATATATATAGAAACAAACAAAGAAACAAAACAAAAAGAAAACTTGAAAGCTAAATCCAAGCTTTCCCAAACTCAACCATCACACATAACCAAGCGCCCACCTTTGAGTTTTGCAGAATGTTAATATTTAAAACTAGCGGAGGTCGGTGGTTTTGGAGCCGGTGGTTTTCACCACTCATGTTATATTGATAGTTTCATACACACACACCTCATGTTCTATTTATTTCTTTTTTGGGTGTTTTGGAGGTGAGGGTTTCACTGAAATGAGTCTCTCTATCCTTAGGGGTAGGGGTAAGTTGCGCCTACATCCCATCATTCCCAGGCCCTACCAATAGCTTTGCTATTTGTGAGATTTTACTGGGCATGATAACATGATTAATATGCTTGCTAATGAAAAAAATTATTAAAATCCATTAAAGTTAGGAGATTAAGTTTACCATGTTAAAAAAAGTAACCTGATATATTTAAGAGACCTGATTTTATTTTAAAATATAACCCAATATTTTCTTATAGCTATCTCAATCCGAAAACGATCAATAACTTTCAGTTGATTCGTTGGTTGGTTGGTATGATATTATTGGTAGAAAGACAATGATTTAAATGTATGAACTATGAAGTCGTTAAAATGACGGTCATGAAATAAGAGTTTTTCCACGTTGACATGGTAAGCCAAACATTATAATATTTTTCCTGATATAGGTATGAGTGTATGACCATTTATAGCACCTATACAACCATCCAGAAGACAATATAAATACTTAAAAAACGTTGATCGACTTTGTTTGCCGTTCAAAAGAAAAAAAATACTAGGGGTATGTTTGTGATGGAGTTTTTAGGAGATTTTAGAAGATTCTATCTTTAAGTTTTTAAGAAAAAGCCCTACTCAATAAAAAGTTTAATTGTTTGAAAGAGCTTGAATTGTAAGATTAAATATATTATGTATTAATATTTAATCTATAGCCATTATAATCATTTACATAATATAGGTCAAAATATATTATAACCTATTAAATAATTAGTTGGTAATTGTTGATGGACCATATTACCCTTATTAACTAATTAGGTTTCCTCCTGGGTGCTTATATAAGGAAAATTATGTGGAGGTTAAGGCGTTACTCAGTTACATAATTTGACACACCCCATTAGTCATAACATCATCATCGACCTCCTCTCCTAAGCCGATACCCCTTTTCGGTTATGTTTTCACATTAATAGCTGTAACAGAAGTTTCGAGATAAGTTTTAACCACCCGAGACAAAGGTCTCGACTCGAGACCACAAGAACTCGACTCGAGATCATAAGTGTTCTCAAATGTTTATAACTCGAGACAACGATTTCGACTCGAGATCATAAGGTCTCGACTCGAGACCACTGAGGTTTCGACTAAGGGCTTAAATTTGTACAACTCGAGACCATAAAGGTCATAACTCGAGACAATAAAGGTCACAACTCGAGACCTCATAAGGAGTCGAGATCTCATAATTCACAGCAGTCGAGACCATGATTACGACTCGAGACACTGAGGTTGCGACTCGAGACCATTAATGAGTCGAGACCTCATAATGTTATAAGCTGAGTCGGGACTTGACTCGAGATCTCACTCGAGACCTCATAACTGACTCGAAACCTCATTATGTTAAGCTGAGTTCGATCCGCACTAACGGGTGGTTTGCTATTAAATAATTGGTTTTTTGTAATTACTTAGTTAATTAATGAGGATCAAATAATGTTTTACAAAACCAAAATAGCTTAACTTGAATGAGCTTCTGATGTATCACTTCTGGCCAAAGCTGATTTGATGCATCTACTTATCATCCAAGTATTACGAAAGCTATGTTAAGTGTGCATCATAAACATGAATGTCTTAATATCTGGCCAAAGCTGATTTAATTCC
Organism: Helianthus tuberosus; assembly: GCA_030545235.1. NCBI lineage: Eukaryota > Viridiplantae > Streptophyta > Magnoliopsida > Asterales > Asteraceae > Helianthus > Helianthus tuberosus. The sequence continues at coordinate 23,565,285 of CM060419.1, forward strand.
TTCATAGATGGCATACTTAACAAGTGCATAACTAAAGTGATTGTCTCAATTTCTGGCCAAAGCTGATTTGTTACAACCACTTTGCACACATGCTTAAATGATTACACTTCTGACCAAAGCTATTTTGTTTTCGTTTAAGTAGAACTTTAAGTAGTCTATTATTTTGATGTTAGTAATAGACATATCACAACCTCTTCACATAATGATCCTTATATTAATGATCCTCAATTAATTTTATGATCATTTCGTCTGCCTTATTCTTAGTACCCATAATTTTACTCACTATAATTTTCTTCTATAAGTCTATATCTCATCCACTCTAATTCCTAAATCTAATATGTTTTTGCTTAAAGTTTCTATAAGAATTAGCTCTTAAATTAAATCCTTGATTATCTCTTAAGACACGATAATCCTATTGCTCTCTTATGATAAAGCACTACAGAAGAAAAAAGTAGAGCATGATGATTAGGATAAATCGAACATGATGTCTCTTATGATAATCAAGAATAAGTGCTGTCACTAAAAGGTTATTCCAGATTAAGTCTTTCCTAAGACTAATCTATAATTGTGGAATAATCACTAGAACTCCTAAGATGCATGCCTTCATTTAAAATTATAAACTATAAAGCTAAATGGTATATGTGAATACATAATAATGTACAATACCATGACCCATAAAGTTAAGGGCTTACGCATGGAAATAAGTACATTTTTTCCAGTACATTACATACTAAGATTTTCACTTGTACAATTTGATGCCTTATAAATCAACTATAACACTCAAAAGTACCAAAGTATAATGAGTGTGTTGATAAGCAACATATGTGTCACACCCCCAAAATCCACACGCGGAGTACCACCGCTTGGAGGCGTGACTGACCAGGATCAAGCCACCAATCATATTGAACATAAGTAAATAGTAAAAGTCATTCATCAATACGATAGGTGTTTTCAAACCAAACATAAAACAAGTGTGTAGCGGAAGCAATAATGTAAGACCCAACATAAGTTTAAGTACAAAATGTCATAATGTTTAACAACACATTCACGATCCATGTCCACAACGACCGTGCCTCCCGTGCAAGCTCCAAAAGTACCTATGGTCCTGCAAGGCATGTAACAGAGAGTCAACAACTAGTTGAGCGAGTTCACAGTTGGTTATTTAGATATTATGTTCGTATCGTAAATCGTATGCTCATTTAGTAATCATGTATCGTATGTAATGGTATCGCGGCCCTCTAGGCATGTTTGCGAAGTTTAGTGGGGGTTTCCCATATGTTCTCTAGACTAGGTATATTTGTATCGCGGCCCTCCAGGCATGTTTGCGAAGATTAAAGTATAGTTCGCGGCCATTCCAGGCATGTTTGCGAAGATTGTTCTAGTATCGCGGCCGATCCCGGCATGTGTGCGAAGAGAAGTACATGTATCACTAGTCTAGTAGTATCTACCATTGACCTTCCTCTCCCGAGGCCTATGGTATGTAATTCCGATAACTCTTAAGCATAAATAATCAACCAACCCATTCCCAACCCCGGGAATCCCATGCCTTGGTAGAAGTGTGAACTCACCTTAGTTTGCTCGGTATGCTAAGTTAAGTGCTCACAATAAATCAGTCAAGTCCTATAGTGCACGCATACTCAATCAGTTCACATTGTTTGTAATATTTCACATGTAACTATCATCACAGTAATATCATGGAGTGTTTGACAGTTCATATCATGCAACACAAGCAGTTAATTGCATCCATACATTTAACAGAGTTGGCATCTAGCAGAACTAGCAAGTTAACAGAGTGAATAAAGTTAACAGATTTCGTGGAATAACATAATTAATCCACTTCATTGGAATAATAAATAAACAGAGTAAGTCAGTTAACCCAGTTAACAACTTAACAGAATTGTCATCTAACAGAGTTACTCAAACAATGAAGTTATCAAATTACATATTTAACAAAGTTAAATAAACTAACTGAGTTATTCCAATGGTTAGTTAAGTTAAATAACATAATTAATAACATTAATAATAACAGTTAACATGTTGCCAAAAACACATAATTGCCGAAAACACCCTATGGCCGAAAACCCTTTAGAGCCGAAAACACTTAGGTGGGCTTGAACAGTTATTAAATCACTTTGTTTGGGCCGAAATCTGAATGGGCCGAAATCACCCTTTGGTCAAAATCACTTAAGTGGCCGAAATCCCTCATGTGGCCGAAATCCCTTAAGTGGGCCGAAAACCATCATTGGGCCGAGATCTTATCTGGGCCGAAATCACCCCTTGATTTCGTCCAGTTGTTTTAAACAGTGGGGTGTTTTCGTTAGCTTCATCATCTTCACCAACCCTCACTGTAACTTAAACCCAGCAACTAAAATCTCATTACAGTTACATGATTAATCATTTACAAGTCATATAATAAATCATTGATATGTAATATATAATTTGCCAACATCATATGATACCAGGATCCCGATTTAATCAGTTTATCATTCATTAACATACACCCACTGTTGATCAAAACATCAAATATACAGACAGTTCATAGATAATAATTATCTAACAAGCACACAATGATCAATCACATAATCACATATATACATACATCATGATTAAACATCCAATAATCATATGATATGCAACTAAAACAACTGAATCATGAAATCACTAACCAAGGATTTAAACAGAGGTTTTGGCTTCAAATGAGGAATTCTGTTTGTTGGGTTTCAGAGGTAGAGAGAGAAACAATGTGATAAGGTTTGACAAGTGAGAAACTTCTCCGAGAAGATTGTGATAAAATAAATATATATAATACCCCACTGGGCCTAAAGCCCATTTGTTGTTTTCGTTGGTCACCAGTGGACGAAAACACTCAAGGTGTTTTCATGAGTAGGTGATTTCACCAGGGAGGTGGTGTTTTCATATTAGCAGGGGTGTTAGGCCAAACTTCCATAATAAACTATACCATCCCAATTAGCACAAATTACACTATCATCATATACTCAAACATAATATGCACCCCAAATATCAAATATCAATCGCAATACTATTTAACGTTTTTACAAATGTAAGCGTTGTGAAACAAACAAGTCCATGTATGGGCAAATGCAAACATCATAATGTGATGAAAAGCTAACGTAATTATTTTCATCAAGAATCAAGTGGATTAATGTACCTACCTCAAGATGAGTGGGAGCAACTAAAATAAACTTGTCTATATAGATGACATTCTTTTGACAAGTATATGTTACATAAGTCAAAGCTTTTTTAACACAAACTTTGATATAATAAATCTCAGAGATATCTCTTACGTGATAGATATCATAACATACTGAGATAGACCCAATGGGATATTAGTTCCGTTCCATAAGTTTAACATTAAATGGGTCCTTACATATGTAACAATCAATACTGCTCTCCTTCAGAGGATAATATAGTAAATGAGATTATTTTTTTACGCTTCATTAATTGGAAGCCTTATGTAAGTTTAAGTCTATACTCGTTTAGATATTACTCACATTGCAACACACTAGATATGTCTAGATTAATGTGAAGCATCTAATGGAGTATTACAGTATCTTTAAAAGAAACGAGAGACTACAATTTAAAGAAGAAGTGAGAATTAAAACCGGTTTATTACTTTAACTTTGTAATGTTCAAAGATGATAAAAAGTAATTTCGGGTATATCTTTATGTTAGCAGACAAAACCTATCTCATGGAGGAGTCATAATAAACTGATAATAACAACCTAAGTTATAACGACATAATATTGTCACTAAGTGTTGTTGGAAATTTATCAGTGGACTCATAAGTTTATTAACTCCATATAATTAATGTTTTTGAAGAATTAGTGTGATAAAGTCAGCTACCAGGACTCCTTGAACAGTAACAGTTCAAGAGGTGCTGCATTAATTTTCGATACGCAATTAATTATTCGTTTATGAACGAATTGAGGAAACTAAGTTTTGTATCGAATACATTCATGATATGCTTAAGGATCCTATAACTGAAGGGCTATTACCCATAAGTCTTATTAAGAGAGCTCATAGACGGGTATTAATTAATGGCCATGCTCAATTGCATAGCGTACTATGAATGACTAAGTATTAGTTAATTTTCATCATCAGTTTGATTTTGTACGTCTCTAAGAATATGTCAAGTCGACATAACGACATATAGACAAATAAAGTTACAAATCAAACAAAGGGCTTATGCGTATTTTGATCATAACGATCAGGTTTTAAATTAAGGCTATAGTATGATTAAGGGGGGTCCTGAGTCGCATAATGATTCAACGGCTGTATTTCTCTGCTATAGTACTTGTTTAAGGCTAAAATGAGTGTTAACTCCTGATCAGTCTTCTCTAATACTCATAGTAAATGATTACTCGGCTAAGTGGGAGAATGTAAGATTAAATATATTATGTATTAATATTTAATCTATAGCCATTATAATCATTTACATAATATAGGTCAAAATATATTATAACCTATTAAATAATTAGTTGGTAATTGTTGATGGACCATATTACCCTTATTAACTAATTAGGTTTCCTCCTGGGTGCTTATATAAGGAGAATTATGTGGAGGTTAAGGCGTTACTCAGTTACATAATTTGACACACCCCATTAGTCATAACATCATCATCGACCTCCTCTCCTAAGCCGATACCCCTTTTCGGTTTTCTAAGTCCCCATCATCAGTCAGCACCCTAAGGAGGAACCAGATCATGATGACAAGCATGTCGAACTCCATTACTGGATTCTCCAACGCACTGTCTGCTGTAACAGGTATGTTTTAATGTTTTCCTTCATGTATAAACAGAACTGATCCAACATGAATCTTTTAGGTTAGGAGCTTGAAGCTTTTGGTTGAACGATAGTAACTACAAGCTTTCAGGAAAAAATGACTATTTTAACCTCTAAATATAATGATCTTTTTAATGAACAAACATTTTAAATTTTTATTTATGTCTATTTTGGTCATTTTATTAAAAGCTCTAGCTACTTTGTCAAATACCAAATATATCTAAAAAGCTACAGCTACCAGCCACCAGCTAGCAGCTTCCAGCCATCAGCCACCAGCTACTTTTGCCAAACTTCTAGCGACGGTTGAAATCAGTGTTCTAAAAACTGGATTAATTAAAAGAAAGATTATTCTATCGGTTTACTAGTAATACGAGTCCTAAAAGCCGGATGATTATATATGTAACCAATATTTTAGCACCCGTCTTACATGCCTCACACATACTAAACACTAACTTTAAATGTTTAACATCTCCTAAGTAATAAGAGTTTATTGGTCTAACCTCATACTATTTTGGGATTTGGTTTTAAAAAAATAGAAACTACAAAAAAGCAGCACATTAATATGGTTGCTTAGTTTATAAATAAGTTAACATATCTAAATGTTCAAACAAAACGAGTTCAAAAACTAAATTTTTTTTGAACGGCTAATTTCTATAATCCGCTGTCGTCGGTGGGACTTGAACCTAAGAACTTTCCCTTCCCAACTTAATTGTTTTTAAAGACTTTAACTTTGCTAATGGACCACAACCCTATTGGTAGCTAAACTAAATAGTAGAAATTGTAGGAGAGTTCAACCATTAAGGCATTAAGCCTGTGGTATGTATACTTCTTTCTCCATTTTTCATACTTTATTTTGTGTATCTCATCACTACATCAAACTTCTCCATTCAACCAAGAGTATACCTTTTATTCTCCACTCAACCTTACTTTTTAAAAATTTGATACAATAACATTAATAGTTTTAAAACAAGAAAATAAAGATAAGATTAGTATTAATAATTTCAATAAAAAATAAAAGAATACAAAGATAAGATTAGTATTTTAATAATTTCAATCTAAATATTAATAAAAGACTCCAATTAATGCCACATGGCAATCTCTCCTTCCACCTTACAATTTTACTTTTTATTTATTTAAAAATAATTTTATTATCATTATCCTCCTCCTCCTCCTCTTATTATTATTATTATTATTATTATTATTATTATTATTATTTACTATAAGTTATCACAATATAATATTTATCTATAAATGAATAAATATAATATATCCAGAAACATGCTAAAAAATTAAATTGAATAATATATTTATCTAACGTTTAGTACCATATTAGATATAATATTTATCTATTAATGAATAAATATAATCTATCTACTATAATAAAAAAAAATCAACTTTTGGACACGTGTCATTCATTGAAGGCATCGTCAAATATATACAAAAAAACCAACTTTTGGACACGTGTCATTAATTGAAGGCATCCTCAAATATATACTTATTTTATATTTGTGACAACTAGCACTTTTCCGTACATTCCGTACAATAATTAGACGGGTAATATGTGCTTTAATGACTGTGCATGATCTAGTTTACAAGACGAATAAATTTCTGACTACTGTTATATACATACAATGGCATTTCATGTTGCAAGACTTCTATCATTACTACATGCAACAAAAGATAGTTATATTGATGCACATAACAGAGTTGGCACAGTTATCAGGCAAACTAGAAGTACTGACGGGGGTTCAGTACTTAGACAGACATGATGTTAAGATACAATAAGCCCCAGGATCAAGTGATACACTAGCATATTGTGTAGGGAAGTAGGGATTACAAAACTCCCTTCCTAGTGAAAACATAGGTGCCGGAAAGTGCCAGAAACAAACTAAAACTGCAGAATTCTGCAGTAAATAAACAAATTCTGCAATTTTCAGCAATTTAACATCTAAATGTAATGCAGAAAAATGGTCTAATGGTCCAGAATACTTTCCTAAGTGTCGGGAACCGAAACTGTCGTAAAATACAACATAAAGCACACTAAACTGCGCAATTCAGCACTTTAACGAACAGTAACGAAACGAACAACCGGACACTACCCGAAACATCAAATTTTTACTAGAAGCACTGTTTTAGTGTTACAAAGCTAGTTATGATCACCGAGCAACATATTACATCTCATGAACACAAAACCCCTAAATCCCTAAATTTAATACTTGGAATCTAACTAGAATGAAGTAATTAATACTTGAAATGTTACACTTTACCCCACCCCCATCCAAGGCCGGTTAGATGTGGGTCCCACTTGGGGATTTTCTTGCATATTTTATACGATTCTTGTTTGGAATATACCATACATAATATGCTAGATGCCACTAATTGTTGGAAGATTTTCCTATAAACCACTAAGTTCTTCCTTTTCATCATTCACCATCTTTAACCCACCAACGCTTCTCCCTCTCTCTCAATAAGCTACGGCCAAGCACCCCCTCACCATCATCAATTTTTCTAGTCCATTCACAAGTGATCCAAGGTGATTCTAAGGTGTCTCGGGCCTATCTAAGAAGGTTGCAAGCAACGGAACTTGAAGGACCTCTCTCTAGTGCTTTTATCCACCTCACTTGTCATCTTCATCTTCTTGAACATCATCCCCAGCCTTGTGCTAGTAGTAAGACTCTTGTGATCTCATTTTACTTCATATTATGTTGGTTAAAAGATGCTATAAGATGTAAACATAAAGATCATGAAGAAACATAAGCATAAACTTGGACATAAAGCTTTAAAACATTAAGATCAAGTTGTTTAAGTGTATGTAGTATACTTGAATGTTGATTTCTTGTGTTTATGATGTTAATCATCATAAGAACCTTGCTAGATGATGATTAAACACATGATCTAGCAAGTGTAAGGATAAATCTTGAGAAATTTATAATGATCATCCTTTATGTAAATCATGAACTTGAAAAAAACTTGTTTTAATGTATGATGATGATTCCTACAAGTTATAAGTCTTGAAAATAAAAGATTTCAAGAGTAATATTTTCAAGAAACTAAAATTTATTACAAGATCTAACATGACCATGACGTTTAAAGGAAGTAATCATGTTTTAAGTGTTAAGACAAAGCTAGAAACATAATGTTAAAAAGAAAAATACAAGAAGAAATATTTTTAGAAAACCTTCATACAAGTTGTGAAGAACTAAAATCTTCAAGGATGAGTTTTTTTGTAACAACCCGCACTTTCGTGCGTTGTTACTACTCGATATACTCGTTACGCCTAGCACCAGAGATTCGGATCATAATGTAACTATATCGCATACATCGCTATTCGAAGGATAATCGCATATTTTCGCAATACATTATCACTACACCATATCACAAACACTAACACTCACGATGACATTGAGTGAGGACCTATTCTACCCTCCTCGGTGGCCGTGATGTGTCGAAACGCAGACAATTAACGCTAACAAAGACTCTCGGGTGAGTGCTATAGCTCCAGTCGTCGTGACGATTGAGTGGTACCCCGTCAGTCATTGTGGCACAACACACAATAACGTTCACGATGACATCAAGAAAGGACCTATACTACCCTCCTTGATGGCCGTGAAACGTCGCTAATAATCGCATACTCGAATCGAAAACCGATTGTTATTTCGGAACTTTGGAATGTGGATACGTAAATACGACCCCTAGTGATATATATACATATATAATCATAATATAAATTAACTATGGAAAGCGCGTACCCCAAAAACTATCGCAACGCTCGAAAACGGAAGAAATCCCCCGCGCTGGAGTGGCCATCCGAATGGACAGCCTCATCCGAACGGATAGCCATCCGAACGGATAGCCATCCGAACGGATGGGCCATCCAACCCAGTAACCCCAACTTCCACCTTTGCCTATAAATAGCATGTCACATCACTGTTCAAGTGATGTGACAGCTCTCACTCGACCAAACATGCTCTAGGACCCTTTTCTCTCGATTCCTCGCGATTCCGGTAAGATTTCAACCTAAAACTTGTACTTCTATGATCTACACTCAATTCTACATCATTCTGTCTTTTAAAACTCAATTTCTAACCGTGAAATCTACTGATTTGAGGTGTTTTAAGGTGATGTCACCAAGAGTTCATATGAAACTCAAAGTGTGACCTCATCCCACCATAAACGACTCAGATCTGGGTGATTTCCATGTGTTTTTACAACAATCTCACCTAAAAATCTATGTATTTAACCAAGGAACTGTGCGATTTCGAGTTAAACATGAGAAACCGTCAAGGACGGACAGATCTGATGGAACGGGGTGATTCCCGGCCGTTAGAACGGGTTGGAACTGATGGAATTTCAATTATTAATACGAAATTACACTGTCCCAGTAAAACCGCACGTATTTCTTCCAAAAACACTCGAAAACAGTTGATCGGGACGATAAAACAGACGTGTCATCCGATCGGACAACATGTCATCCGAACGGACCACATGTCATCCGATCGGATAGCATGTCATCCGATCGGATAGCATGTCATCCGATCGGATAGCATGTCATCCGACCGGATGACTGTCATCCGACCCAATCAACAAGTCATCCGAATCCGAACATATGTCATCCGATCCGAGCACATGTCATCCGATCCGAACATATGTCATCCGATCCGAGCACATGTCATCCGATCCGAACATATGTCATCCGATCCGAGCACATGTCATCCGATCCGAAACCATGTCATCCGATCAGAACCCTTGTCATCCGACCGGATGAGCCTATCCGACCGGATGAGCACCATCCGACGGGACATCAGTCTTTACGATACTATTCCAGCTTGACCGTGCATCGCTTACTATACCATTCAATGTTTAACGCAGACGTACTCGTAACCGATCCGAGCAATCGTGTCCTCGCTAAATACGCATTGTGAGTATACTTGAAACCCTTTTAATCGCATTTTGGGTGTAACATACGTTCCTAACAAATCGAACTTATCAAACGAATTATTCAATCAATCGAATTATCACTTGAGAATAACTATTATGCATAGATATACGTGATGCTAGTTGCATATGTGCTAGGGCTTATACTCGCGACGTCCCACCACGACTAGTATAGTACTATTGCGCCCGACGGGGTCTAGTTTGCCATCGCATATTCGAGCATCGAGGACTTAGTTGGTAGTATCAGCTTTGTGAGTATATATGTCGTGTGTTACGTTTATGCAGGTGGAAATTCGCAATACTTTTTATCTATTACGCTATACATATCAAACCTGTATACTCGCCAATACTTTTGTATTGACAAATAATTTAACGTATGTTGCAGGTTAGATCGCAGGCTATTTCAAATCAAGCTAGGAAGTCTAGAAACTCAACTAAAATCTAGGTTGTCGGATTTGTATTGTTCGAAAGGACAAGAAATCTGTGATAACTTATGTGATCGTATTATTTGTTAGTATGGGATAACAAATGTATTAAATATTATCGCAATATAGTTGTTATGGATTCTCTTGAGCAATCTGATTCGCCTAGTGCCGCGCCCCGATGATTCCGCCATCGGTTGGGATGTGACAGATTGGTATCAGAGCCATAACTATAGGGAATTAGGCCAGACACAACCTAGTCCGGGTCGACGTCTTAGAAATTGACCTAGTCTATAGTCTAAGTACCAACAGGCCGACTCGTACGAACCAGTAGGGTTTGTATCGGGCCTACTTGATACTCTCGATCGAAATTGCTAAAAGCTACAACTTTGTGTGAACACCGCGCACTACAGCTTCACACGAAGGAGCCTTTCCTAAGGCCGGAATGCTACTTAGCCTTTCCTAAGGCTGACACAATACACATGTTTCGAAAATACTCGCATAACAAAACCGAGTGATCCAGTCGAGATCAGGTGTGGAAACCAAGAACTCTCGACGAGATCGCTCACCCAACGCATTTTTCTAGCACGAGAACCTTTCATCGAGTTAGGAGTGACATCCACATCTTGATGAAGGTCTCCATTTTGAAATCTAGTGGAACTCACGAATTTATTCGAAGAGCATAACCACAATTAGGAACGAAGCTGTTAAGTCAAAGGTGAAACCCGTACCTTAATAAGCCGTTCCACTCTCTATAAATTGGTTTTCAAAAAGCTCTCACCAAGGACTCGACTATCACGATAACTCGAGCCACGCAATTGTCACACCCCGACCACGTAGAACATCAAATCGTGGCAGAAACGTCGGGGAGTGTTGTAACAGAATTATTGTTTCACGACTATGGCATACAAAGTTATATTTTATTTATCAAACAAGAGTGTTACATTGTCTCAAAACAGGAAATAAAGTGTTCAGAACATAATTAAACTAGTTCTATCTTTATTTTAAGTCTCTAAGGCACAGGTCTGCCCTAGTGTCACGATCATCATCCTAAGCAACAGCTCCTGAAAACACATGTGAAAATAGGTACGTCAGCATAAAAATGCCTGTGAGATACATAGGTTTTGTGAAAATAGGATTCATGACTTATAAGTTTAGAAAAAGTTGTTTAGCAAAAGTTAGTCATGAACCTTGTAAATTGTTTTATTTTGTAAATCATTTAAAAAGCGATAAGATCAAATGATATGTATAAATAAAAGAATAATGTATGGTTAAATGTATAACCAAGTAAAATGAGTTGTATAAAGTAAATTGTTTGTAAACCAAAGTCTTGTGAGAATCGTGTTACTTGTGTAAAATGTATAAGTCCAAATTGAATGATTTAAATAACACTATGATAGGTAATATAATACAAACACTTATATATAGGAAGTACCAGCGGCGTATCCACCATGCTTGTATCATATTACTCACATCTCGTTACTTAAGTCACTTAAACAAACCACCAATGTATAAAGTCTATGTTTAAACCAATTGTCAAAAGTCCTTGTATAAATCGTATCAAATGTTAATAGTCCAAATGTAGTCAAGTAATGTGTAGCAAATGTATGTCTGGTAAGTAATGTGTTGTTACATAAACCAAATGTAAGAATGTACAAAAAAAAGTATTTTGAATATATCAAAAAGTTATGTTTTGCAAAGTAATGCATGTTACATTGATACAAACACTTATGTGGTAAGTTAACGCATACATTCAAGCCTTGAGACAGTCGGATAACCCTAAGTCAAGGTTATCAAAAGAAATGTTTTCGGATTCAGTCATTCCTTACATCCAAACAAACCCGGGATGTCAGGAATGGGATTTGTCAAGTCCTATGGTACCAGTACTTACTACCGAGCGGCGTAGCTAATGTTAATGAATGTATATAAGTCCCATTTGTGCGAACCAAATGTCATAGCAAATGTGAACATGTTATATGAAAACAATGTACTAAGTATGCTAAGTTAACATACGAAGCACAAAAGTCATGTAAATCAATGTGCTAGCATGCTATCAGTCAACATACATAGCAGAAATGTAAAGTAAAACAATGTAATGTAAACATGTTATGTGAAAACAATGTGCTAGCATGCTCCGTCAACATACATAGCAGGAATGTAATGTAAATCAATGTGCTAGCATGCTCAGTCAACATACATAGCAAAGCATAATTGAAATCATGTACTATATGCGTACTAATGAACATAGCAAGTATATGTCATGAAAGCACGAAAGTAACAAGTAGGCACATGTGTTTCACCCCAAAACAGTTTGAAAACAGTAAAAGAGGGGTCTATGTACTCACTTGAGATTGCTTAGTAGTCCTTGAGTAACAACCAAACAATTCTAGAGATCACGGATATCAAACGGCACCTAATATAGGTAACTATGTTAATATACCGGACCTAAATCGGAGGATTGGATAGAATGAGGGTTCGTAAACCAAACGAGTATGGAGACTCGTGTAATATGGTTTAACAAAGCCCACATACTAAAATGAAACCTAACCTAAGTGCTTACGACCCATTACGACCCGTTTAGGTAGCTTATGCTACTTTAACGCGTCTTTCGCGTGAAACGCGTTCGAAACGCCTAACTAGCCCTATGATAAGTAAAATATGCCTTAACATGTCTAATATTGTTACCAAATCAGTTTAGATACCAAAAGTTATGTTACATATGCTTAAAATGAATTTTGGCGTTAAAAGGGCATTTTGGTAATTACCTAAGGCATATATACTACCTATCATACAACTACTCAACGATGTGACCAAAAGGTATAACCTCAGAAGGTTATTCCCTATACAACTATGGTCACCTAATGTGTTTGGTCGAATCCTAATGATTGACCAAACGGGTTGGGTTCGAAAGTATAAGCGATTGTTTAGATCGCTTACCTTACGACCCTATATAAGCACTAAACTAAAAGTGACGAGCTAAGCATGTTAAAACATGCTTAACTAAGTTTAGAAAACAGGTTTGGTATCAAAACAAATGGTTTTGATACCTAAGAGTAGTTTGGTTACAAAATACGCAATAACACGCATTTTGACCGAAACTACGACTCGTCACTGAGCCTAGATAACGTGGTAATCAGTAGGTATAGTCACAAGAGACTATAACCATCGTGATTACGCTCACGTTGTGAAGTTCAAACGAACTTCGCATTGACCATAAACTGGTCAACGCAGAAAGTCAAACTAAGTTTGACTTTTAACGCTAAACGAAAAAAGAGAACGAAGGAACACTTACAAAGGGTCCCCGAAAGCTTTGATTTCCAAATATTTCTCAGGTATGAAGTGATAAAACACCCCAACTTAGAGAAAGAATCATAATTCAAGTGGGTTTTGAGTTGTGATGTTGGTGGGTATTTATAGGATTTGCAAGACCGTTAGGATCGTTTTTCGAATAACGTGCTTTGATCTCAACGTATCTAGGTGCAAGTTTTCCTTTCTTTCCAAATTTGATCACACCCTTCCGAGGTGAGACCTTAAGTAATACACGATCACCGACTTGAAAATCCAAGGGCTTGCGTTTTGGGTCCGCGTAACTCTTTTGACGGCTTCTAGCTGTCTGAAGGTTATCACGAACTTTCTTAATCTTATCAGTTGTCTCTAAAATGAGGGCAGGTCCAGTAAGCTGAGCCTCACCGATCTCATTCCAGCAGACTGGTGAACGACATTTCGACCATAGAGAGCCTCGAAAGGAGCCATGTTGATGCTGGAGTGATAACTGTTGTTGTTGTAGGAGAATTCAATCAATGGAATATGTGAATCCCAACTACCACCAAAATCGATCACACAAGCTCTAAGCATATCCTCCAGAGTCTGGATTGTTCTTTCAGATTGACCATCCGTTTGCGGATGATAAGTTGTGCTCAGATTTAGTTGGGACCCCATAGCGGATTGCATGGTTCTCCAAAAAAGAGAAGTGAAACGAGCATCTCTGTCAGAAATGATGTTCAAAGGAACACCATGTCGAGCTACAATTTCATCCACGTAGATTTTAGCAAGTTTGTCAGCAGAAAAATCCTCACAGATTGGCAAGAAATGCGCTGACTTAGTAAGACGATCAACAACTACCCAGATGGCATCATGACCTTTCTTTGTGCGCGGAAGTTTAGTAATGAGATCCATAGTAATGTTTTCCCATTTCCAAACTGGGATCTCTGGTTGCACCAATAAACCCGAAGGACGCTGATGTTCAGCCTTAACCTTAAGACAAGTAAGGCATTTTGATACATATAAGGCAATGTCTTTCTTCATACCAGGCCACCAATACTGAATACGAAGATCCTTATACATCTTATCTGAACCAGGATGAACAGAATAACGAGACTTATGGGCTTCATCCATAAGCAAGGTGCGAAGGTTATCTTGGCTTGGGACCCACAAACGGTCCATGAAGTAATACAATCCATTGTCCTTCAGTTCTAGATCAGGTGTTATGTGATAGGGAAATTCCTTATCCATCAAACCTTGTGAAACACAAGATTGTTGAGCCTGAGAAATGCGTGCTTAGATATCGGATCGAGCTTGAATAACAGATTGAACACGAACACAATGAAGCTTAGTATGTTCCTTACGACTCAAAGCATCGGCTACGACATTCGCCTTACCAGGATGGTAGCGAATTTCGCAGTCATAGTCGTTTAGAAGCTCGACCCAACGTCGTTGCCTCATGTTGAGTTCTTTCTGATTGATGATATGCTGAAGACTTTTGTGGTCCGTGAAAACCACACATTTTGTACCGTACAAATAGTGTCTCCAGATCTTAAGAGCGAAGACAACTGCACCCAACTCAAGATCATGAGTGGTGTAGTTTTTCTCATGTATCTTCAACTGCCTCGATGCATATGCTATGACTTTGTTCCTTTGCATCAGAACACAGCCAGGACCCAATTTAGATGCATTGCAATAAACGACGAATTCATCATTGCCCTCAGCCAAAGTCAGAACAGGCGCGTCACAAAGCTTCTGCTTCAAGTTTTGAAAGGCTTCTTCTTGTTTGAATCCCCAATCAAAGGGCTTGTTCTTCTGAGTTAGAGCAGTTAGAGGAACTGCAATCTTTGAGAAGTTTTCAATGAAGCGGCGGTAATAACCCGCAAGTCCAAGAAAAGAACGAACCTCAGTAGGAGTAGTAGGCGTATCCCAATCCTTAATCGCACTGATCTTGGAGGGATCTACATGAATACCTTGTTCGTTGACAATATGTCCTAAGAATTGAACTTCTTTAAGCCAAAATTCACACTTTGAGAATTTGGCGAAGAGTTGCTCTTTCTTTAGGAGTTCCAGAGTAAGACGAAGATGTTGCTCGTGATCAGCTCGCGTCTTAGAGTATATCAAGATGTCATCAATAAAAACAATGACGAATTGATCCAAATAAGGCTTGCAGACCCTATTCATTAAGTCCATGAAAACAGCAGGAGCATTAGTCAAACCGAATGGCATGACTGTGAACTCATAATGCCCATAACGAGTGCGGAACGCTGTCTTGGGAATGTCTTCTTCATGCACCCGAAGTTGATGATATCCAGATCGCATATTGTTGGTCCCCTTTGGCGCCCCTGTTCGAACGGTGCGGAAATCTTCTCTCGTTGAGACGGGTGTTTGTGAAGTGTATAACTATATAAAGAGAAAAAAATATAGACAAAGAGAGCGATATATCTTCAATAATTAATTCTTATTAATTAAAGAAGAAGGGGTCGATCCGAGAATAAACTCGAATCTAAATGTCACCCCCTGGGCCAAACCATGGGGTAAACTCTCATGAAAACTCTATGTTGAAATATTACAATTACAAAGCATACATAATTCCTACGAAGGAATTATGTATTTATAGAGATTTCTCATGGCCTTTCTCAAATATGATTGGTTGATAGGAAATTGGTTTGTGTGCCCATCCATTATTTAATGTGGCTTATCTTCTTTTGTCACCAACTTGCCTCTTTTTCATTTCTGTTGAAACCTTCCACTTGAGATATAATATCTTTCTTTATGAAAAGATTCTTTTTCTAACTAAAGAAAAGATTCCTTTTCATCAGAAAAAGTTTTTCTTAAATCATTTAGAAATGCTTTTCCTTTTCTTTTCTTTTCTTTTCTTTATGAATGCTTTTTCACAGGGAAAGATATTAAATGTGTTAATAAGATATATTATCTTATTAACACAATTCTTTGACTTTGTATCTTGTAAACTCCATAATGTTCCGCTAACATTTTGAAGTCTTGTAACCTTGTCGAGATCTTTAATCAAAGAATTAGAAGCTTGATATTTTTCTTTCTCGGTCTTCATAGCTTCTGGGACGGTTCGTCGGTCGCTTCATGTTGACGGATTTATTTCTAAGTAACTTAAACTATTTTTAACAACAAATACAATAAAGTTTCCTAACAGTCACCCCCTATTTGTTGTTAAAAATACAAACAATGCATTTATACTTAGAAATAACAAATAAACTTGCTGAAGATGTATTTTTCTTTTCCTCCTGGCACGTTATCATGTAGGCATCTTTTTAGTGATATTCGTTGACTGTATCTTCATTGGCATGAAAGTTTATTTGGCAAACGTCCGACTTTTTATGGATGATCATCTGATTATACTTCATTTGTCGTTATAATTCTTCACCTCGATTTATACTTCCACCTAAATGTAAGCATTATATCTTGTATCCCGAAGCCATAGGATATAAGTGTATTCTATCCAATATAGGATAAGTGTTTAGGCTGTCGATTGATGAGGCTTCAAAAAATAACGAATCATGCACGGCTATAAAAAATGATCTTGAACCGTCGAGTTTTTTTTTTCGGATCAGAATATCTGATGAAATTTCTGATAAAACCGAAAAAAAATCGTTTTTTTTTTTTTTTGAACAGAATTTCTGATATTTTCTGATCAATCTGATGACTTTTCTGATAAAATAAACAGAAAATCTGATTTTTTTTAATAGTATTTTCTGATGGAATCTGATGGTTTCTGATGAAAATCTGATAAAAAATCTGAAAATCTGAATTTTTTTTTTATGAGATAAGAGAGAATAAGTAGAGAAAAAAGATATTAATTATACATATTTTTCTGGTGAAAGTCTAAGTACTTGTTCTTTTCTTCAAGGAATATTTTGTGAAAACTTTATAAAAGATAATAGTTATGAGAATGTTTTCTAAAGTTATACACAGTTTTTCTTTTAAATCTCTTTTTATCATTCCTTTACTAACCAGAATTTGGAGTTATTTCAACAGATAAGATACGAATAAACTTTCTTTTATCAGAAACTTTCTTTTTATATGTCAAAATTTTTCTTTCTGATAAACTAAAGTTCATTTATCTTTGTATAACTCCCTTTTTTTTGTGTTATTATATCCTTTTTCTACACCTCTCTTTTTTTTTACTAGAAAAAAAATACTAATAGAGATAGTAATAATTATAATACTAATAAAAGCAATAATAATGAAAGTAACAGAAAAAAAAGATAACAGTACTACATACTTTTTTTTTTTGGATCTGCAAAAAAAAAAGATTTCTTTTTACCTTTAACAGATCAAGAATATACGTCTCTCTTACAGGAGCAAGGGATCTTGGAAATAATTTATCCTCACCGCTCTGATACCACTTATTGGTCCCCTTTGGCGCCCCTGTTCGAACGGCGCGGAAATCTTCTCTCGTTGAGACGGGTGTTTGTGAAGTGTATAAATATATAAAGAGAAAAAAAATATAGACAAAGAGAGCGATATATCTTCAATAATTAATTCTTATTAATTAAAGAAGAAGGGGTCGATCCGAGAATAAAATCGAATCTAAATGTCACCCCCTGGGCCAAACCAGGGGGTAAACTCTCATGAAAACTCTATGTTGAAATATTACAATTACAAAGCACACATAATTCCTACGAAGGAATTATGTATTTATAGAGATTTCTCATGGCCTATCTCAAATATGATTGGTTGATAGGAAATTGGTTTGTGTGCCCATCCATTATTTAATGTGGCTTATCTTCTTTTGTCACCAACTTGCCTCTTTTTCATTTCTATTGAAACCTTCCACTTGAGATATTATATCTTTCTTTATGAAAAGATTCTTTTTCTAACTAAAGAAAAGATTCTTTTTCATCAGAAAAGGTTTTTCTTAAATCATTTAGAAATGCTTTTCCTTTTCCTTTTCTTTTCTTTTCTTTTCTTTATGAGTGCTTTTTCATAGGGAAATATATTAAATGTGTTAATAAGATATATTATCTTATTAACACAATTCTTTGACTTTGTATCTTGTAAACTCCATAATGTTCCACTAACATTTTGAAGTCTTGTAACCTTGTCGAGATCTTTAATCAAAGAATTAGAAGCTTGATATTTTTCTTTCTCGGTCTTCATAGCTTCTGGGACGGTTCGTCGGTCGCTTCGTGTTGACGGATTTATTTCTAAGTAACTTAAACTATTTTTTACAACAAATACAATAAAGTTTCCTAACACAGATCAATCTTCGAAAAATAAGAAGCACCTTGTAACTGATCAAAGAGATCATCGATGCGAGGTAGGGGATATCGATTCTTGATGGTAAGCTTGTTAAGCTCACGATAATCGATACACATCCTAAAAGATCCATCCTTCTTCTTGACAAAAAGAACGGGAGCACCCTAAGGTGAAAAGCTAGGACGGATAAAACCTTTGTCAGAGAGCTCCTGAAGCTGCTTAGACAACTCTTGCATCTCAGACGGTGCAAGATGATATGGAGCTCTGGCAATGGGGTTTGCACCAGGTACGAGATCAATACGGAACTCGACTTGGCGTGCTGGGGGTAGACCAGGTAAATCTTCAGGAAATATTTCAGGATAATCCCGAACAACAGGGATATCTTAAATAGACTTGCCTTTGCCCTTATCTGTTACAACATGTGCCAAAAAGGCCACATAGTTCTTTCGCAGATACTTCCGAGCTTTAAAACAAGACATGAGTTTGAGACCACCGGCAGGTTTCTCACCACGAACCTGTAGGATCTCGCCTGTCGAAAGCGGCACACGAACAATCTTCTCGAAACAAACTACCTCTGCCCGATGCTTGGCTAACCAATCCATACCCACAATAACGTCGAAGCTTCCAAGTTGCATAGGCGTGAGGTCAATAGGAAAAAGATGGTCGTTAAGGTTCAACTGGCAGTTGCGAAGAACAGAATCAAGAACAATGGGTTCACCACTAGCAACTTCTACTGTCAAGGGTTTTCCTAGTTTCGTTCTAGACACGCGAAGCAATGGCTCAAAAGATAATGATACAAAACTCTTATCGGCTCCCGAATAAAAAAGAACAGATGCAGGCTGATTATTAACAAAGAACGTACCGTTCACCACTTCATTGTCCGCTTGTGCCTCTTGTGCATTCATGTTGAAGACTCGACCTCGAGCCTGAGGCTGATTCTGATTTGGATTTGCGTTAGCTAGTCTTGGGCACCGGTTTCTGTAGTGGGTCAGATCCCCACAATTGTAGCACGAACCAGGAGGAAAATGAGGTCGTGCAGCTTGACCTTGTTGCTGAGCAAGAGGCTGAGCAACTTGTTGGGCTTGGTTCTGAACTGCCTGGTTCTGGTTAACAGGAATGCGACAAGTAGCGGCAAGATGACCATTTCTTCCACAGTTAGTGCAATGATGACATTGGAGATGTGGTAGGTGATGGCCGTTACACCTGTTGCACAAAGGTGCATTGCCAAGATAAGGCTTCTTGGCTAGTGGTTGCGCAGGCTGTTTTGGTGCAGCTTGAGCCTGTGCAGTAACGGCATAGTTTTGGGAAGCCTTTCGCTTCCTAGACCCCCTTGAGGAACCAGAATCCTTTCCCTTCTTGTTTTGACCTTTCTTGCTATCTTCTTTGTCAGACGCCTGCTTCTTACCCTTGTCACCCTTTTTGTGCAGCTTTCCCTTTCGAACCTCCGACTCAGTCAATGTCGCTGCTAACTCGATCGCCTGACGGAATGTGGTAGGGTTACTACCAGTAATGATGTCTTGTACTGAGTCAGGTAGACCATCGATGTACCTTTCGATAGCCTTGTCGAGTGGGGTAACCATTGTTGGGCAAAGCAGACTCAACTCCTCAAACCTATCAGTATACGCCCTGTGCTCGCCACTGTCTTGTTTCAAGTCATCAAACTCTCTCTCCAAAGCTCGCTGTTCATGACGAGGACAGAACTCCCTCATCATAAGGGCCCTAAGTTCAGCCCATGTCTGTGCTAGAGCAACTTTTGCACCACGATCTCTCATAACCCTGTTCCACCACGTAAGAGCCCTCTTCTGAAACACACTCGAAGAAAACTCGACCTTGCGATTGTCAGGACACTGAACGTGATGGAAAGTATTCTCAATGCTCTCGAACCATTGAAGAAGCCCAGTCGCTCCCTCAGAACCACTAAACTTGAGTGGTTTAGCCGAGTTAAAATTCTTGAAATTGCATGGAGCATTGTTGTTGTTGTTGGCTTGGTTCCATTGAGCAAAGAGGTTTGGGAATTGAGCAGCCATTTGCTGCGCAATGATTTCTGCCAGTTCGGCAGTCGCTATCTGGTTTTCGCGTCGAGGAGGCATTCTAAAAGAGGAAACATGAAAGGAAACGAGTGAGATGATTGGATGAAGAGAATGAGATGGAACAAAATCAACAAAAGCAAAGATGGTGGTCATTTGTCCGCATCACAAAGCAAACAAACGACACACAGTGACTAATCAAAGTAAATGGGTCAAAAATAATGTATCGCGAAGACATGCTCGCCTATAAGTGAACACTCACCCCAAGAGTTCCCAGGTAAGAGTGACTGGTCCGATTATGTGGATTTGTACGAACACTCTAGCCTTAGACAGAAAACCCAGGGTACAGGCATTCACTCTTCCAGTTTGCACGTGTTCACACTATTTAGAACCCAAAACTTTGAGAAGATTTTGAAAATTTGAAAGGCACAAGGCCAAAAATCAAACTGGAAGGGTTCAAAACCTTACAACAGAGGGTTCAAAACCTAGTAATCAATCATCCAAAAACAGATGATTAATTTTCAAAGCGGATTCAAACTTGATGTTCCCGTTGTGGTTATCACCTAAGGATAGGTGAAGTGCATGTTTTAAAATCTAAACACAAGATAACTTGTGTTGGGGTCCTAGAAAGTTATAGTCTAGGTCAAAGCATTACTAATAACCTAATTCCCTATAACCATTGGCTCTGATACCAACTTTTCTGTCACAGCCCGACCACGTAGAACATCAAATCGTTGCGGAAACGTCGGGGAGTGTTGTAACAGAATTATTGTTTCACGACTATGGCATACAAAGTTATATTTTATTTATCAAACAAGAGTGTTACATTGTCTCAAAACAGGAAATAAAGTGTTCAGAACATAATTAAACTAGTTCTATCTTTATTTTAAGTCTCTAAGGCACAGGTCCGCCCTAGTGTCACGATCATCATCCTAAGCAACAGCTCCTGAAAACACATGTGAAAATAGGTACGTCAGCATAAAAATGCCTGTGAGATACATAGGTTTTGTGAAAATAAGATTCATGACTTATAAGTTTAGAAAAAGTTGTTTAGCAAAAGTCAGTCATGAACCTTGTAAATTGTTTTGTTTTGTAAATCATTTAAAAAGCGATAAGATCAAATGATATATATAAATAAAAGAATAATGTATGGTTAAATGTATAACCAGGTAAAATGAGTTGTATAAAGTAAATTGTTTGTAAACCAAAGTCTTGTGAGAATCGTGTTACTTGTGTAAAATGTATAAGTCCAAATTGAATGATTTAAATAACACTATGATAGGTAATATAATACAAACACTTATATATAGGAAGTACCAGCGGCGTATCCACCATGCTTGTATCATATTACTCACATCTCGTTACTTAAGTCACTTAAACAAACCACCAATGTATAAAGTCTATGTTTAAACCAATTGTCAAAAGTCCTTGTATAAATCGTATCAAATGTTAATAGTCCAAATGTAGTCAAGTAATGTGTAGCAAATGTATGTCTGGTAAGTAATGTGTTGTTACATAAACCAAATGTAAGAATGTACAAAACAAAGTATTTTGAATATATCAAAAAGTTATGTTTTGCAAAGTAATGCATGTTACATTGATACAAACACTTATGTGGTAAGTTAACGCATACATTCAAGCCTTGAGACAGTCGGATAACCCTAAGTCAAGGTTATCAAAAGAAATGTTTTTGGATTCAGTAATTCCTTACATCCAAACAAACCCGGGATGTCAGGAATGGGATTTGTCAAGTCCTATGGTACCAGTACTTACTACCGAGCGGCGTAGCTAATGTTAATGAACGTATATAAGTCCCATTTGTGCAAACCAAATGTCATAGCAAATGTGAGCATGTTATATGAAAACAATGTACTAAGTATGCTAAGTTAACATACGAAGCACAAAAGTCATGTAAATCAACGTGCTAGCATGCTATCAGTCAATATACATAGCAGAAATGTAAAGTAAAACAATGTAATGTAAACATGTTATGTGAAAACAATGTGCTAGCATGCCCCGTCAACATACATAGCAGGAATGTAATGTAAATCAATGTGCTAGCATGCTCAGTCAACATACATAGCAAAGCATAATTGAAATCATGTACTATATGCGTACTAATGAACATAGCAAGTATATGTCATGAAAGCACGAAAGTAACAAGTAGGCACATGTGTTTCACCCCAAAACAGTTTGAAAACATTAAAAGAGGGGTCTATGTACTCACTTGAGATTGCTTAGTAGTCCTTGAGTAACAACCAAACAATGCTAGAGATCACGGATATCAAACGGCACCTAATATAGGTAACTATGTTAATATACCGGACCTAAATCGGAGGATTGGATAGAATAAGGGTTCGTAAACCAAACGAGTATGGAGACTCGTGTAATATGGTTTAACAAAGCCCACATACTAAAATGAAACCTAACCTAAGTGCTTACGACCCATTACGACCCGTTTAGGTAGCTTATGCTACTTTAACGCGTCGTTCGCGTGAAACGCGTTCGGAACGCCTAACTAGCCCTATGATAAGTAAAATATGCCTTAACATGTCTAATATTGTTACCAAATCAGTTTAGATACCAAAAGTTATGTTACATATGCTTAAAATGAATTTTGGCGTTAAAATGGCATTTTGGTAATTTACCTAAGGCATATATACTACCTATCATACAACTACTCAATGATGTGACCATAAGGTATAACCTCGGAAGGTTATTCCCTATACAACTATGGTCACCTAATGTGTTTGGTCGGATCCTAATGATTGACCAAACGGGTCGGGTTCGAAAGTATAAGCGATTGTTTAGATCGCTTACCTTACGACCCTATATAAGCACTAAACTAAAAGTGACGAGCTAAGCATGTTAAAACATGCTTAACTAAGTTTAGAAAACAGGTTTGGTATCAAAACAAACGGTTTTGATACCTAAGAGTAGTTTGGTTACAAAATATGCAATAACACGCATTTTGGCCGAAACAACGACTCGTCACTGAGCCTAGATAACGTGGTAATCAGTAGGTATAGTCACAAGAGACTATAACCATCGTGATTACGCTCACGTTATGAAGTTCAAACGAACTTCGCATTGACCATAAACTGGTCAACGCAGAAAGTCAAACAAAGTTTGACTTTTAACGCTAAACGAAAAAAGAGAACGAAGGAACACTTACAAAGGGTCCCCGAAAGCTTTGATTTCCAAATATTTCTCAGGTATGAAGTGATAAAACACCCCAACTTAGAGAAAGAATCATAATTCAAGTGGGTTTTGAGTTGTGATGTTCGTGGGTATTTATAGGATTTGCAAGACCGTTAGGATCGTTTATCGAATAACGTGCTTTGATCTTAACGTATCTAGGTGCAAGTTTTCCTTTCTTTCCAAATCTGATCACACCCTTCCAAGGTGAGACCTTAAGTAATACACGATCACCGACTTGAAAATCCAAGGGCTTGCGTTTTGGGTCCGCGTAACTCTTTTGACGGCTTCTAGCTGTCTGAAGATTATCACGAACTTTCTTAATCTTACCAGTTGTCTCTAAAATGAGGGCAGGTCCAGTAAGCTGAGCCTCACCGATCTCATTCCAGCAGACTGGTGAACGATATTTTCGACCATAGAGAGCCTCGAAAGGAGCCATGTTGATGCTGGAGTGATAACTGTTGTTGTAGGAGAATTCAATCAATGGAAGATGTGAATCCCAACTACCACCAAAATCGATCACACAAGCTCTAAGCATATCCTCCAGAGTCTGGATTGTTCTTTCAGATTGACCATCCGTTTGCGGATGATAAGCTGTGCTCATGCCAAACACTAAAATAAAATATTTTAGTGCTTACATAAATTTTTGGATGTCCGGATGTATTCAGAACGTAAGTTATGCGCGAAACTGCAAACTTATGCACTTTTTGACTCTTTTAGTCCCTGAATGACCCAAAAGTTTATTTTAGAACACCGAACCCCTCAAAGCCTATTTCTAAGCTATGTAAAGGATATTTATGGTATGTTTAACTTATGGTCATGTTCTGGATTGTCTGTTACAGTTCAAATTGGCATACTTTCGCAGTTTGTCAACTTTAGTCCCTGTAAGCGCTTTAACTTGATTTTGCCATACCAAAGCCTTCAAAACTTATTTCTAAGTTATGTAAAGGTTATTTAAGGTATGTTAAGTATATGTTGATGTTCCGGAGTGTTTGTTGCCTTAAACTGATTACGTTTACGCACCAGCTTGCGTATAACTCTCCAGAAAGCGATATAGAGTTTGAAATTGAACAAAAGTTAAAACATGAAAAATGTAAAACATAACCAAACAAACATTCAGATCAAATAACATTGTTTTATTGATAATTGAACTGTTCACAATGATTACAAGCACAGATGTTACAGCAATGACTAGGAAGACGAATTCCATGAGCTGCATCCCAGTGGAAGCATAAAGTCTTCTAGGTCAACGCGCGCGCACGAACTTGTCAGGTATAGTTGGGTTACCTTGGGCAGTCGACGCCTAAACACCCAAGGCACTCTATTATACGAACCGCCGATTTTACAAATGGTTGGAAACTTATTTACGTTTACGTATTTTGAAACTTTACGCTTTATCGGTTCCTCGAATTAACGATTTTCAAACGCACAACTCGCACAGCCATCGCAATCTAAAATGAAACCCGAACGTTCGCAACAAAACTAATGCATAATCTATCACCTTCGCTCTCGCTTTCTCACCTCAACGCGTCCTCGCATATTCTACTTCGACCTGTATGTGTATGACTACAAATTACAATTATATAAATACATATAAATATGTGTAAACAACAAGTCATTTTGTGTGAACCTAGGAATTTCGAGTCTCCTATGTGACTCCTATGTGATTCGCATTACTATTATACTATCGCATCAAGTTTTGAACGCGCTCAATCACATCGCAAAACTCAAAAATCATTATGATCGAATCTCATTCCAAGTCTCTTCCTGTCTAGATGCCTTCCAACAACTCTACTTCGAGGATGACAGCAAGGAGACGAGCCAAACGAAGGGACGAGAAGAGGATCGCCTCCTTTGTGGTCAAGGGAATGACAAAAATGATTCCCCAGATCGTCGCTCAAGTGCACTCTCTTAGCAACCCTCGAGCTTCGGAAGACGTCAAGACAAAAGAGCCGCAATCTACCTTTCTCTACAAACACTTCAAAGCCTGTGACCCGATGGAATTCACGGGTGAAGGAGATGTATCTCAACTACTCCAGTGGTTCGACTCTATCGAAGTTACCCTTCTTCAAAGTGGGTGTCCCGATAGTTTCGGTACCACTTGCGCTACTGGAGTATTTCAATCACGAGCACTCGACTGGGGGACCGCCAAACGAAACAAGCGTGGTACCTCTGCAGCTTACGCCCTCTCTTGGGATGAGCTGAAAGAGCTCATGAAGAAAGAGTATTGTCCCCCTCACGAAATTCAGAAGCTGGTAGACGAATTCTGGAAAATCAAGCAAGCCGAAAGTGACAACGCTGGCTACACCGCAAGGTTCGAACAGCTTAGCATAATCTGCCCAAGTCAGGTCAACACTTCAGAAAAAGCCATTTCGAAGTACATTCGTGGCTTGCCTGAGTGTGTGGGTGATTTTGTCGAAGCTGCAAGACCTGATACCATCGAAAACACCTACCGCTTAGCCGCAGAAATCAACAACCAAAGACTCAAGGAAGGGTTTTCCTCCAAGAATCCTGTCAAGCAAGTTTATCAAGCAATCGCCATCAATTCTTCAGACGATCCTGTCGACGATTCCCCTGATGAATCTGCTGACGATTCTTCTGACGAATCTGCTAAAGATTCTTCTGACGAATCTGCTACCGATTCTTCAGACAAATCTGCCGACGGATGTTCCGACAACTCGGCCAAAGATTCTGCAAGTGAGTCCTCAGACGAATCCTCCAACGACGACACCTCTTCGCAAGACACCGACAAACCCAGCCGTAAACAAAAGATCTCAAGCCCGAGCTCATCAACAACCGAACTGCTGCAACCGAAACCTCTTCAAGCAGTTCCGGTGTTTCCCAAACAAGCTTACACTGGAGCTCATCCCCAGTGTTACTCATGTACCTATCATCATCCAATTGGGGCTGACTGTCGCT
The DNA here is from genome assembly GCA_030545235.1 of Helianthus tuberosus. Lineage (NCBI taxonomy): Eukaryota > Viridiplantae > Streptophyta > Magnoliopsida > Asterales > Asteraceae > Helianthus > Helianthus tuberosus. The sequence goes on from CM060419.1 coordinate 23,592,084, forward strand.
ATTGCAATAACTGCAACCGTTACGGTCACTTCACCCGCAACTGCCGCATCGAACCGCGAACCTGAGTACAACAACAACGGCTCCAGCAAAAGTCTTCAGCATCAAACATCTAGCAAGCATAGGATAAAGTTGTAATGATACGATCTTCGACGTTAATTTCTAAGTTTTGAACCTACTCTATTGCTCGATGTTGCCACTATGCGTAACCTTAACTCTCGCTTTTGTTTTCTCTTTCACTCTCTAGTCGTCGCACCTAGCCTAGATTCACACACATACTATGTACTATATCACGAAATAATGTGTTTTACCCTCACTATACTCTTAGAAAGAGGTACGATAAACGTGCAAGGAACAATTAATCACGAGTGCACACAGGATTATTTGGGTCAGTGCACGAAGACCGTAGTGAATTCTAAGGTGCCACAAGCGTTTCAACAAAGTATGACACCGAAACACAAGATTTAAGTAATAGGGGTAAAGCAAGGTGTGCTTTACCATACTACCGAAGTTTCGTGTAGAAAGTGCCATGTGGAGTTGAACGTTATTAGACCTATTATACTATTGTGATTATTTTCAACACACTACACTCAATCGCAAGGCGTAACAACTAAATCGCATCATCGCGAGACTTGTCGCAAGTCTACAAACGCAGTGCAATCGCCTCATCGATGGACTCTGGGGAGTCTACCTCGCAGGGCAATTGCATCGGCGCAAGATGGGTCGTAAGCCTGTCGCAAACAAATCTCATCAAGTACATAAACGCTCACGATATTGTTGAGTGAGGACCTATTCTACCCTCCTCGATAGCCGTGATGCGTCGCTACATAACGAGACGAAAATCTTATTCGAAACAAAACCCGGCTAATCGCAATCGTTTATCATGCTTATCTCGCAATCCCTATCGATTATTACGAAGATAACTACCGCTTATTATGTGAATCGCTATATCGCTTGCCGTGTGGCGCTCGATCGCTATCACCATCGCTATCGCCTACCGCTGTCTGTGATAATTGTGTTAAGTTAGCACACATGACCTCGCTTCACGAAATGAAGCTCATATGGTTAAAGCAGGGCATTTTAGTCATATCAGCGGCCTTTCGTGGAAAAAGGCCATGTGGGGTCTAATGTTAGTTAAACTCTGTGGTGTTAATCAATCAAATCGAACCGCATAAATCGCGTATACCTCCATCGCTTGAAACGCAACAACTGCCGATTATCGTAATTCATTTATCGCCGCCGTCATTACTGGTGTTGTGTTGTATTATTCGCTTAATCACCAAATCGCTTATCGCTTATCGCATATAGTCTACCGCTTATTCACGTATCGCGTACCGCTTATCGCTCGCTTAGAGCCCATTGCAGTCTATGTGGCATTAGTACGCATGACACCGCTTCACGAGACAAAACTAATATGGGCAACACAGTGTTCGCCATATTAGCCAACTCTCGTGGAAACGTGCCATGTGAGTTTTAATAATGGAATCTAGTCGAAATCGCACTATTTGCTCATCGCTCGTCACCTATCCGACACGTTACTTCGATGTTTCGTGTCATCAAACTACTCGCATGCGCTGTCATCACTATATTCGCAATCAGTCTCGCCACTTAAATTATTCGATTTTATCCTCGATTCAGTCCGACCTCCTATTGATTGGACCAAGGAAACGAAATTCTATCAGTGTCATATCGGCGCACATGACACCGCCTCACGAAACGGAAGTAATATGGGAGAAACATGGTGGATACGCCGCTGGTAGTTCCTATATATAAATGTTTTAATCATATTAACGAACTTCCGTGGGAAGGTGCCAAGTGGGGCTCGATGCTAAATTGTCTTTTTCAAAACGGTTAAAACTGATTTTTATAAAACTTTTATTAAAACCATGGGACAAGTGAAATTCCTCACGATGTGGAGGTAACATCGAATCAGCTTAACTCCATACCCAGGGGAAGTCTCACCAGTCCAGTTTTCTTTAAAAACTTTTGCAACAACAAAACGAAGTCTTTCTTAAGACGTTGGTTCGACATCGAGTTTAGCTTGAACCCATGCCATAGGAGAGTTTTCGTAACCCCAACTTTCATCTTCGAATTCCTTAAAATGTGTAAAACCTAAACTTCCTTGCAACGTTGGTTAACATCGACTCAGTTGGCCATACGTAAAAGGAAATTTTTCGAGATTTCCACCCAAAATTCCTTTTGAATATCTAAAAACGAACGCTTCTTGTAACGTTGGTTAACGATCGACTCAGTTAATTCTACGTCATAAGAAACCTTTCAAAATTTCAATCGCATTGAACTAACGAATTCTTCGCGACACGAGGTACTTTGGAATGCCAACTCGTGGGATATTACTTTTGTCTTTACGTCGCCTTCTAGCTATCGCAATCGATCTCTCTTATTCAAAACGCTCTCGCTTGTCAACTTACGGTCAAATCACTCGCTGTATCGCTACTTATGCAGGATCAACTCTCAAAAGTCTACCTGTTGGATTAATTTCGAGACGAAATTTCCTAAAGCAGGGGAGACTGTAACAACCCGCACTTTCGTGCGTTGTTACTACTCAATATACTCGTTACACCTAGCACCAGAGATTCGGATCATAATGTAACTATATCGCATACATCGCTATTCGAAGGATAATCACATATTTTCGCAATACATTATCACTACACCATATCACAAACACTAACACTCACGATGACATTGAGTGAGGACCTATTCTACCCTCCTCGGTGGCCGTGATGTGTCGAAACGCAGACAATTAACGCTAACAAAGACTCTCGGGTGAGTGCTATAGCTCCAGTCGTCGTGACGATGATGACAATACGAGCGAGTGGTACCCCGTCAGTCATTGTGGCACAACACACAATAACGTTCACGATGACATCAAGAAAGGACCTATACTACCATCCTTGATGGCTGTGAAACGTCGCTAATAATCGCATACTCGAATCGAAAACCGATTGTTATTTCAGAACTTTGGAATGTGGATACGTAAATACGACCCCTAGTGATATATATACATATATAATCATAATATAAATTAACTATGGAAAACGCGTACCCCAAAAACTATAGCAACGCTCGAAAACGGAAGAAATCCCCCGCGCTGGAGTGGCCATCCGAATGGACAGCCTCATCCGAACGGATAGGCCATCAAAATGGATAGCCATCTGAACGGATGGGCCATCCGACCCAGTAACCCCAACTTCCACCTTTGCCTATAAATAGCATGTCACGTCACTGTTCAAGTGATGTGACAGCTCTCACTCAACCAAACACGCTCTAGGACCCTTTTATCTTGATTCCTTGTGATTCCGGTATGATTTCAACCTAAAACTTGTACTTCTATGATCTACACTTAATTCTACATCATTCTGTCTTTTAAAACTCAATTTCTAACCGTGAAATCTACTGATTTGAGGTGTTTTAAGGTGATGTCACCAAGAGTTCATATGAACCTCAAAGTGTGACCTCATCCCACCATAAACGACTCAATTCTGGGTGATTTCCACGTGTTTTTACAACAATCTCACCTAAAAATCTATGTATTTAACCAAGGAACTGTGCGATTTCGAGTTAAACATGAGAAACCGTCAAGGACGGCCAGATCTGATGGAACGGGGTGATTCCCGGCCGTTAGAACGGGTCAGAACTGATGGAATTTCAATTGTTAATACGAAATTACACTGTCCCAGTAAAACCGCACGTATTTCTTCCAAAAACACTCGAAAACAGTTGATCGGGACGATAAAACAGACGTGTCATCCGATCGGACAACATGTCATCCGAACAGACCACATACCATCCGATCGGATAGCATGTCATCCGATCGGATAGCATGTCATCCGACCGGATGACTGTCATCCGACCCAATCAACAAGTCATCCGAATCCGAACATATGTCATCCGATCTGAGAACATGTCATCCGATCCGAACATATGTCATCCGATCCGAGCACATGTCATCCGATCCGAACATATGTCATCTGATCCGAGCACATGTCATCCGATCCGAACATATGTCATCCGATCCGAGCACATGTCATCCGATCCGAAACCATGTCATCCGATCAGAACCCTTGTCATCCGACCGGATGAGCCTATCCGACCGGATGAGCACCATCCGATGGGACATCAGTCTTTACGATACTATTCCCGCTAGACCGTGCATCGCTTACTATACTATTCAATGTTTAACGCAGACGTACTCGTAACCGATCCGAGCAATCGTGTCCTCGTTAAATACCTGTTATGCATAGATATACGTGATGCTAGTTGCATATGTGCTAAGGCTTATACTCGCGACGTCCCACCACGACTAGTATAGTACTATTGCGCCCGACGGGGTCTAGTTTGCCATCGCATATTCGAGCATCAAGGACTTAGTTGGTAGTATCAGCTTTGTGAGTATATATGTCGTGTATTACGTTTATGCATGTGCAAATTCACAACACTTTTTATCTATTACGCTATACATATCAAACCTGTATACTCGCCAATACTTTTGTATTGACAAATAATTTAACGTATGTTGCAGGTTAGATCGCAGGCTATTTCAAATCAAGCTAGGAAGTCTAGAAACTCAACTAAAATCTAGGTTGTCGGATTTGTATTGTTCGAGAGGATAAGAAATCTGTGATAACTTATGTGATCGTATTATTTGTTAGTATGGGATAACAAATGTATTAAATATTATCGCAATATAGTTGTTATGGATTCTCTTGAGCAATCTGATTCGCCTAGTGCCGCACCCCGATGTGACATTTACAAAGTTTCAAGTTCATTTCATAGTGTAAATATATTATTTTTGGCACTTGGTAAGTGTTATTTGATTTGTTGATGATTGATGATGATTTTAAAAGAAAATGATATGCTTTGAAAGCATGGAAACCTCTATTTTTAAGGGGAAACTATGGCAAATTTTTTGTAGAAATTAAACACTTATAAAAATATTGTTAAAACAAGTATTTATAAGTAAATTTGAGAATGGTTTTCATATAAAAGTTGCCATAGTTTTTATTACAAAGATTTCAAATATTGGAGGTTGGTTTTTGAAAAGTGACTAAGTATATATTTAGGAAAGTATATATATTTAGATGTCACAATTTGAGTGATTACTTGTATATGATGTGTATTAGTTATATTATTTTAGAACTTGAAATAATATAACTCATCATAATACCCAAAAAGTTCAATCCAAAATATTACCAAAATTCCAAGAATATGAATATACAAGTTATACACAAAATATTGGTAGAGCCAAACTAGAGAATATAACTTACAAAATACTCCGGAAATAATATTCATATGCATACTTGGTAAATAATATTTTGGACGTCAAGTGAATAAAAATATGATTCTTACAATTACTACAAAATATATCATATTTTTTACAAGAGAAAAATATATTATTTTTGGCAAGTATAAATATATTTCTCCGGAAATTTTTAGAAGATATACTATTTTTGAAAGAAATATATATTTTCTCAACAAACATGAAATACAATAATTTTAGGTGAAAGATGTATTTTCTCAGTTAAAAATGAAGTATATCGTTTTTGGGAGAAAGATAAGTTTATATATATATATATATATATATTTTCTAAGTTGGACTTGAAAATATATTACTTATGGAACTTATCTGAAAATACAAATATTTTTGCCAAAGGAGAATTATAAATAATATTTCTTAAAATATATATTTTGGAAATATATATTGGTGAACTTTTATTAGAAATAATATTCCGGAAAAATTTATACAAGATTAAGTATAAGAATACTTGACAATTACAAGAAAATACGTATTCTCGTACGTATAAATACACTCCAGAATACGACACCGATACATGGCAAAAATGTACAAGTACATGAATACAAATACAAATACACCTATCCTTGGGAAGGAAATACATGTATAAATAATTGGAAGGTATCAAGTTAAATTATATTGTTTTAACTATTATTCCAAAATGTGATAAATATAATTTAGGTTAAAATATTTATTATTTTAACAAACAATTATACGACTTGGAATAATACTGAAAGCACGATAAAACGTAACTCAAAGACACTAACTAATACAAAGTTAAGGAACGACCCGCTCGCCTAATAGACAGTAGTACATTGTAGGTAGTCGTGCACACAAATAGCGGCTTGAGTTTCATCGGATTGAAGAACGCAAAACAGTGAGTTCATGTCCCCCTTTTCTCTTAACTGTTTTTGGCTTTATAACTCTCGGGGGTGGAATACATGTTACGAATGTTTAAACGGTATTATTTGACTATGAAATGAACTATTAGATCATGTGAGCATAGATTGAATTTGAAATGCCATTAACTCTTATTAAGGGACGAAGGTTGGATCTAACGGGTACGGCCGAACCCCACTCATGGTACTTATGTGACCACTTGAGTGCTTCGGTGTCCTACTCGAGGTAAATCGACAATAGTCAAGGTGAATTGACATGGTCGAAAATCGAAAATAGTCAAGGTGAATTGACATGGTCAAGGTAAATTGACATAGTCGAAGGGGAATTCGACATAGTCGAGGGAATCGACAAGGGCATAAGCCTACTCATTTTGAGTGCTCCCTATGTCCTCACGTGCTTTAATGTCCATGTAAAACATTTATTTTATATGTTTATAAATGCTTTTCATACCTGTTTTCAAAGGAGACTCTCAAAGGTTTACAAGTTTGTCAGTACTCACACCAAACGCATGAACTCGCTCAACTTTTGTTGATGTTTTCAAACTACATGTATTTCAGGTAACAAGTTGGATCTTGGGCGCGGGTTTTGTTTCTAGAAGTAAATTCCAAGTTTAGATGTCGTCCACTTTTGTTGAATTGTATCTTAGTCGAAGGTTGCGTTATTTGAAACTTAAATAACTGGTGGTTGTAATACTTTTAACTTAATGAATGGATGAACATCGTTTTAACCATATAGTTGTTTATTATGATTGAATGCAATGGTATTAAACAAGTCACACATCATACGCTTCCGCAAAAGTCAGGGTGTGACAGGTTGGTATCAGAACTTCGATTGTAGTGAACTAGGATTCTTTCACGAGTCTAGACTACAATCACTAGGATTCTCTCACGAAAACATTTTACAAAAAGGTTTTCATTGCATTCACGTAAGCATCAAGATCCATGAGTCAAACATTTTTCAAAGAAAGGACAAAGCAAGGACATTAGTAGGGAGGAGAATACCCCAAATTAAGGTGCCAATTAAGGCATAGTCTATGTGGGATAGACTTGCCAAAGACAAAATGAGCCCCCCCCCCCCAAAAGGATAAACGAGAGTTATATGTGATATGATGCATCTATTTTCCTGTTTATACTAAGTAACATATTTATTTATTGATATATATATATATATATATACGTTTAAGTGTACGGAATAATTATTGACGTGAACAAGATACCTTCGACTCCGAATCCTATGATTGTTCCTGGCTCGCACGATGAAGCTATCGACCTCGCGTTTACTGCAAAGCTCATAGCTGGAGTGATTACCATATGAGATTCTGAGCTTGTTTCCGTAGGAGATGGCCGTTCTTCCATCTAGAATGCGAAGGTGCCTGACTACGGTAGTGACGGCGAGGCAGAGGAGGCAACCTTGGACAACACCCTTATCAGCAGGACGAGGTCCCTGTGGTTTTTGAAATAAGATTGAAGACGCTCTTGTCCGGACTAGGAAGATGAAGTATTCATCTTAGAGGTGCCCCTCCAACTACTAGGAATTCTCCTTATTCATATTACGTTTAATCATCGTGCCTATTCGCGCGTAACGATAACGAATGCTAGCGCGTGACCACCGCAATGGTCCTTTCCATGTCAGAGGAATAAGGACAGTAGTGTCCCCTCTTTGATTGATCATCTGCTTGGACGAGGGAAAGTTAGGGTGACCGTGCAAGACAATTTATTTTTACTGGGGCCCACGTAATAACGACTTGTAGTGCATAGAAATCCTGGTGGACCTTGCGGGTCAGGCTAGTGATCACCATCCATCCAAAAATTTCTAATTATTCACATCTTCATCTAGTAGAAAGATACCTAGACCGTTGCCTTAGCACTTTACAAAGTAGGAAACCTGTCTTTGCCTACTTCGTGTCTGACACTTCTACCCGTATACGAGGCGTTTGGGAACCAATATCTAAGCAAGTGAAGATGGCTAACACACGGGAAGGATTCAGTGACGTCACACTTTCTATCACCCCTACATGAACAACCCCCATCTCTTTGGGAGTATACCCGTCTTGTGAAACTAAAGACTTAAGAAAACCAATGTAGATGGAAGATAACTACTACTTCCATATTATGAAACTTGTATGACCGAGGTGACGTAACCTCGAGTTCATTCTGTTTTCCCCGTCACAAACAATAAGTCAAGTTATCAAGCCTATATGAGAGCTCAGTAGTTATTCCCTTACTTATACATTGTTGATTTTATATGCATGTGATATTGGATGATTACATGTTTGCTTGTGGTAATATATACCTCATAGACAATTATGGAATGTTGTCTAACCTACCCCATACCTTTTGACATAAGAGAATGCCGCCCAGACGTGACAAAGGCACGAGTACGTTACCAAGGACAGAAGCCGAGCTTCAAGAACGCATATCACAGGCAATTGCATGGCATGAAGCCCTCCGCTCTGAACGCAACGGTGGCACTTCTGGAAGTAACCCTCCAACTGGCTGCACTTATAAACAGTTCCTGGACTGCAAGCCATTGAACTTTGACGGCACAGGAGGCGCCATTGCATTTGTTCGTTGGGCAGAAAAGACTGACTCCGTTCTAAGAATGAGTAACTGTTTGCCCCAGTGGAGTGTTACCTTTATCTCAGGGTTGTTTTTGAATGGCGCACTCTCCTGGTGGAACCTTCAGGTTCAGACCCTTGGTGAAGATACTGCTTATGCACTAAGCTGGGACGAGCTCAAGGAAATGATGGACAAGAAATATTGTTCTAGGGCCGAAATCCAGAAGCTTGAGACTGAGTTCTGGAATTTGAAAATGGACGGGCCGAAGATCGTTGAGTACGTCCAACGTTTTCATGACTTGTCTAGGGTCGTCCCCTACTTAGTCAAGTCAGAATTCAAGAGACTTGAGCGATTCATTTATGGACTTGCATCGCAAATCATGAGCATGGTTACTGCCTCAAAGCCTTCAACCATCACAGAGGCCATCGATTTAAGCGTCACACTTACTGAAGAAGCTCTACATATGGGAAAATTTTCGGAATCTGAGGAAAACAAGAAAGAGACTCATGTGGAGTCATCGGGCAACAAGAAAAGAAAGTCTTCGAACATAAAGATAGGCACCCAAGTTAGCTATGGAAGCTCGAAAGCAAACAAAAGGAGGGAAGTGAACCCGCCTCATGGCAGGAAGGCTTATAGAGCCACTAATAAGGCCGGTGGTAAGGTTTACTTGGGGAATAAGCTGAGATGCGAGGAATGCAATTTTTACCATGAAGGTCGATGTCTGAGGCCTAAGTGTGGAAGGTGTGGAAAGGAATGGCACAGCAAGGATGCCTGTTGGGCGAAGGATCCAGACGGAAGAGATAATGGTAGAATACCAGGTTGCTACCATTGTGGTGAAGAAGGGCACTTTAGGAAAGATTTCCCTAGGAAGAACCAAACGAGGAAGGGTCTTCACAATCGGAGCTTGTGAAGCACGCCAGGATCCAGATGCGGTTACGGGACGTTCCCTATTAACCAACTTTTTGCATCTATTTTTTATTAATAATGCCACCAACTATAACCTTGTATGCTTAGAACTTAAGAAACTGCTTGGCCTAGTTTCGAGTAGAATAGATGTTCCGTATTCTTTAGTATTGGCGGATGGAAGGTTAGTTAAGCGAAAGAGATGATTAAGGATTGTATTTTGGAACTTAGAAGGCCGGAGCCTTCTACTACCATTGACTTGGGAAGTCATGATATGGTAGCCAGTATGGATTGGATATCCAAGTATAGAGCTGAAGTGGTTCATTATAAGGAAAATCATTCACATCCCTCTTGCGAATGATGAAACACTTATAGTACACAACCTTCTTGCAATGGATGCAAGAGCACTAGAACCCATAAGGCAGTGGACCTGCAACATCTCACATTGGTTGTAGAGACACGGGAGCCCCTCCGAATAGACTGCATAGCCTCCCCTGCTCATGTTGTCGATAAGGAGAGCATGAAGCCAAAGCCTGGAGACATCCCCGTGGTGGAGGAATTTCCAGAAGCCTTTCCTGAAGACTTACCTAAGTTACCTCCACAGCAACAAGAGGAGTTTAGGATAAACCTAGTGCCAGGAATGACACTGGTGACAAATGACGCCTTACCAACTAGCTTCGTCCAAGATACATGAACCACCGATGTAACTGCAAGGGCAGCTAGACAAAGGAAGCCTACCAGGCCGAGCCTCTCACCATGGAAGCCCCGGTGATATTCATTAGGAAGTAGGATGACAATTCTTATACGCATACACAGTCTAATCTGCGAGGAACTCAGAAGAACTAATGTAGAAAACTGTTACGCATAGGTTACGTGAAGATAGATGACTAACCATCAAGAATCGGTACCCCTTACCGAGAATTGAAGACTAGTCGACCAACTACAAGGCCCAGCTACTATTCTAAGATGGAAATAAGGGCATGACATCCTTAGTTAAGGACACGAGAAGAAAGTTGACAGTTTCCATTTGCATCAACTTTATAGAATTGGATATCAAGGACCGGTATCCATTACTAAGGATTGATGACCTGTTCAACCAATTGAAAGGTTCTAGTTACTACTGGAAGATCGACTTGAGGTCAGGATGTCCTCAACTGCAAATGCAGGAAGAAAATATCCCGAAAATGACCTTTAGGACTCGCTTCGAGCATTATGAGTTCCTTGTCGTGTCGTTTGGCTTAACACATGTATCGACAGTATTCATGGACCTCATGAATCAAATGTGTAAGCCATATCTGGATAGATCATGATTATATTTATTGACCACACTCTTACATGCTCAACGGCCAAGGAAGGTCGTGAGCAACATCTGCAATTCATCTTGGGACTCTTGGAGAAAGAACAGTCATGTGCTAGGATGCCGAAGTGCGAACTTTGGATTCGCAAGGCAAGATTCTTAGGATACGTGGGAGATAAGAATGAGATTCATGTCGACCCTGCAATCAAGAACTAAGAAACAAGATGCAACTAAGAAATTTTTGGGGATTGTAGGCTATATCAGACGACCCCTAGAAAACCTGTCAAGGACTGCTCAACCGCTAACAACCCTAACCTAGTCGACACCTATCTTGTCATCACCCAAAAGTATCAATAGAGTTGCGGTACTTGTGACACTTCTCGACAAAGTCTCGAGTGCGCGTTGATGCAACAAGACCACGTCATCGCATACGCGTCACGTTGATTAAAAGAATCATGCGAAAAGACCCTGAACTAGGTACAGTAATTGCGCACTGAAGTTTTGACACCAGTAATTGTATGGGAAAACGCTGCACGATCTTTACAGATCACAAGGGTTGCAGCACACAGTCGATCAAAAGGACATAAACATGAGATAACGAGATGGAATGAGCTACTGAACGATTACGACTGTGAGAATTTGGTATCATCTGAACAAGGCGAGCGTTGTAGCAGACACCTTGAGCCCCAAGGAATGCGCAAAGCCTCTGTCGCAACCCCCCGTCCCCTAACAGTCCTGGGAACGGGCGGCCGCGACCAGTTTCGGTGGTATCCTATTTTTGTCTAATTTGGCAGCGGAATTTACATCAGGACCGTTGTTAGGAAATATTTTATCAGAGTAAAATAACACACTTTCATAATATTAAACACATGGGTAAAACCCAAGTTTTAATTACACACACTTTCATAGGAATAAATCCTATTTTTATTGAATAAAAACATCTATTTCTTTTAGGTAACTTTATTGCCACTTTTCCAAGCTTTTAGTGCTGTCCAGCTGGCTTCTAATTGGCTTTCACATTTTGTTACCTGAAACGCGTTTAAAAACATTTTGTCAGTGGGAAATACTGGTGAGTCAATCCCAGTTCAATCAAGTTTTAATAAAAACCATTGTACAGTATTGAGGGCGGTCTCGCAATTACATTTGTTTCCAGGTCATATCAATTAACACCCACGGTACTGTCAACCCGACTTGTGGAAATGTTACCCCTCGCAAGGCAGTAACAAATTTTGTATACAAAACCCCAACATACCGACGATAATTGTATCCTTACAAATACTCAATAACTGTTTAATATATAATTAATCGTGTGAGGTTTTGTAAAAACAGTTTGCAAAAAGGATATTACTCACATTGCTGTCTTAGATTATCCTTTAGGGTTTCCTGGTGACAATCTAAAATTTACACAAATGCACACGTGTTAGTATAATAACCCATTTTAACATTAGTAATACCCTCCCCGAGACGGCATTCCAACGACTACGTCGGGCAGAACCACCACAGCCGTTACGGAACCCTAGATCAATCGGGCAGAGTATCTAATACGTATCCAGGGGTTATGATACTTACAACGGGGCAGAACTTCGTTATTTAGGGGGGGTATTATACCCGAATATAGTGTATACTACGTGAAATTTAGAGAAAGAAAGAAAGATTTGAGCGATTTCTTCTAAAGGCCCGAGCTCCAGCATTATAGGGGCTGAGTTTGGGTTTCTCGTGTCCCGCGTAAAATGAGACCAAGGCCTACGCGGCCCGCGTAGTAGGCGACCTAGGTTGTAGCTGATCCGGGTCACGGGTATAGGTCCAACACTCATCACCACGTGTCAACACCGGGTGTCGTCCCGCCTTGGAGCTGTCGCGCCCCGCGTAAAACGTAGCCGTGGGCTACGCGACCCGCGACAAGCTAAAATTTCTTGTTTTTATTTTATTTTAAATGCTAGATCACATTTTGGGCTCGGTTTTCACATACGGGGTGTAATTTAAGACCTACTGGGATATTTTAAAATATATTGGGGTGTCGAAAATATGTCGAGGGTGTCGGTTTAATTTAAGGTCGAAAATAAAACGTAGTGTAGAGCTGCAATGGGTCCTTCATTACCCGAGAATTCTATTGGTTTGCAAGACCAGAATTCTTTATCGGAACAACCATACGGAATGGTCCTTCTTCTTTTGGGAATGGGCACTTGAAGTATGGGTCCATTGTTTACGTTGTGTTCTGGTTCAGTTGGTCGCTTACTGCTATGCTTACTTTTATTATCCGCTTCCTTAACAGTTTGAATAATAAATGGCATTGCATCTATGATTCCTTGTGCCACTATGTGTTGGATGGCACTATTATCCACTTGGTTTCCATTGTTATTTTTGTTCGGATTCTCATTATTCAGATTTTCGTTATTCGGGTGGTTATTACTCTGGTTTTCATTGTTCAGGTTTTTCTGGTTCACTTCGTTGTCCATCTGAATTTTAAACATTTACCAAGCATTAATATCACAAAATAATATTTCAATATAGCCAATCACATGTCACGCACTTTGGTCAAAAGCGTCGATCGTTGCGACTTTACTCTATTCATATAATATGCATCTATTACAAACCAGTCCTGAAATTTAAAATTACAATACCGACTGAAATTTAAAGTTACATTACTAGTAGTAGGCATCTGTAGTTTTTTTTTCATACACATACACACATATTTTATTATTATATTATATTATTATTATTATAACCTTCTCCACCATCACTTCTACGGATATGGATTCATCCAGAAATCCATATTGCGCTCGTCGTACTTCTAGACGAGTCGCTCTCCCACCTGTCTCATCCTTTCACTATTCTCTAAAATTTCCTCACCAAATGTCCTAAGTTCTTGTACGTTTTTTGCACTCATTGGGGGTGCAGATTCTAGGACTGGGTTCGGAATCTGGGGTGCGGGTTCCTGGTCGGAGGTGTAGAGGCCTGGTATGGGTAAGGATTTTCTAGAATCTCCCTAATGTATACATCGTTATCGAAATAGGGATCTAAAGGGTCCAACACTGGGTAGGCTCCTAGGTTTTGCATGGGCATGTCTTCGTGTATCGGGTAACGTTGCACACAGTCCCTATTGTCGTCCCACCATGGGTCGTAATTTGGGTCTAAGGGATTTGGTGCGGGTACCCTAGGGATTTCCTCCAGATTAAAATCATGCATTTCTACTTGATTTTCAGGGTTTTCTATTTCCATCGGTTGGTCAGGAATTGGTGGTTGTGGTTAGGGTGCTAACATTTGTTCCAGGTTAGGGTCAGCTGCAGTGGTTGCTAAAATGTGGTTGTTGGCTATTCCCCTATTAAGCATGTCCTGGGCATAGGCATCAGTTTCTCTTTTGGCTGCGGCTAGTGCTCTCTGTTCTTGTAACTTTTTCATGCGTTTCCTACGCTTGTGTGCTCCCCTACTGAACCATCCCCTTTTTTTTCTGCGGAAATGGCTCTTCAGATTGAGCCTTAAATACAATATTCCTTCTTCCGTATCAGCAGAGTACCCTGAGAGGGCAGGCTGAGAAGAGGCACCTTCGCTTCTAGGCGAACCAGACAATTGACGGTACGCGTCAGATGGTCCTTGGTCGCTCATACTGTAAACTAACAAATAGTCAAATAACACATAACAAGAAAATACAATTATGCACGTATTCCCGTAATTTATTTCCTAACATTTTGAATTTTGGTGTCAGCAGAATACTTCTATGGCTGAATCAGTGACTTAGCTCTGATACCACCTTCTGTCGCAACCCCCGTCCCCTAACAGTCCCGGGAACGGGCGGCCGCGGCCAGTTTCGGTGGTATCCTGTTTTTGTCTAATTTGGCAGCGAAATTTACATCAGGACCGTAGTTAGGAAATATTTTATCAGAGTAAAATACCACACTTTCATAATATTAAACACATGGGTAAAACCCAAGTTTTAATTACACACACTTTCATAGGAATAAATCCTATTTTTATTGAATAAAAACATCTATTTCTTTTAGGTAACTTTATTGCCACTTTTCCAAGCCTTTAGTGCTGTCCAGTTGGCTTCTAATTGGCTTTCACATTTTGTTACCTGAAACGCGTTTAAAAACATTTTGTCAGTGAGAAATACTGGTGAGTGAATCCCAGTTCAATCAAGTTTTAATAAAAACCATTGTACAGTATTGAGAGCGGTCTCGCCATTACATTTGTTTCCAAGTCATATCAATTAACACCCACGGTACTATCAACCCGACTTGTGGAAATGTTACCCCTCGCAAGGCAGTAACAAATTTTGTATTCCAAACCCTAACATACCAACGATAATTGTATCCTTACAAATACTCAATAACTGTTTAATATATAATTAATCATGTGAGGTTTTGTAAAAACAGTTTGCAAAAAGGAGATTACTCACATGGTTGTCTTAGATTATCCTTTAGGGTTTCCTGGTGACAATCTATAATTTACACAAATGCACACGTGTTAGTATAATAACCCATTTTAACATTAGTAATACCCTCCCCGAGACGGCATTCCAACGACTACGTCGGGCAGAACTACGACTACGTCGGGCAGAACCACGACAGCCGTTACGGAACCCTAGATCAATCGGGCAGAGTATCTAATACGTATCCAGGGTTATGATACTTACAACAAAGAAGAAATTCGTTATTTAGGGGGGGTATTATACCCGAGGATAGTGTATACTACGTGAAATTTAGAGAAAGAAAGAAAGATTTGAGCGAATTCGACTGAAGGCCCGAGCTCCAGCTTTATAGGCGTTGAGTTCGGGTTTCTCGCGGCCCGCGTAAAATGAGACCAAGGCCTACGCGGCCCGCGTATTAGGCGACCTAGGCTATAGCTGATCCAAGTCACAGGTATATGTCCAACACGCGTCGCCACGTGTCAACACCGGGTGTCGTCCCGCCTTGGAGCTGTCTCGCCCCGCGTAAAACGTAGCCGTGGGCTACGCGGCCCGTGACAAGCTAAATTTTCTTGTTTTTAATTTATTTTAAATGCTAGATCACATTTTGGGCTCGGTTTTCACATACGGGGTGTAATTTAAGACATATTTGGATATTTTAAAATATATTGGGGTGTCAAAAATATTTCGAGGATGCCGGTTTAATTTAAGGTTGTTATAGCCTCTAAGGGTGCGAGCCTTAAAGATGACTATATAGACAAATCTCGTCACTCGGATTCGTAAAGCTGAGCATGAGATGCTCAAACCTGAGAACTTTCAAGCTGAAGCGTTATATGGAATATAAGTGCAGTATTGCCTAAGGAAGACATAACCATACACTTCTTGAAACGACTTTAGGTTCCGTTTCGCAACAATTTACGAACGTTTATTTTGGGACAAGGCTCATAGTTCAAGGTACTCAATCCACCCTGGATCCGAAAAAATGTACCAAGACTTGAAGGATTAGTATGAGTGGCCCAAGATGGAAGCTGATATAACTACCTATGTGGGTAAATGTCTTGCTTATGCCAAAGTTAAGACAGAATACAAGAAACCATCAGGGCTATGGCAACAGCCTGAGGTCCTCATGTGGAAGAGGGAACAAATCTTAAAGAATTTTGATTACAAGCTACCAAGAACCCAAAGAGGTCACGATATGATTTGGAAGATTATTGACCGACACACCAAGACTGCACATTTCCTGCCAAACAGTGAGGAAGACAGCGCAAGGGAATTAGCATAAATTTAGCCTAGAAAGATTGTGGCACATCATGGAGTTCCTGATTCTATCATGTCCGACCAAGATGGTCGTTTTGTGCCAAAGATATGGCAGATGTTCATAGGCGTTTAGGTCATGATTGGGCCTTAGTACTACATTTCACCCTTAGACGGACGACCAGAGCAAACGAACGATACAGATCGTATGGACATGTTACGTGCTTGTGTGATAAACTCTGATGAAAAGATGGATTACTCACTTGCCCTTAATGGAGTTTTCCTACAATAACATTTACCACAACCGTCGTTTAGGCCGCCTTATGTAAAGCTTTTGATGGAATATAAGAGTCGATCCCCGTTGTGTTGGACGGAGACCGGAGATAAACAATCTACTGGCCCGAGTTGGTTAAGGAAAAATTAGAGACAAGATCGTTCAGATATGTGATCATATCAAGGCAGCACGCGGTATACAGAAAGATTGTGCCGACGAGCGGCGGAAACCGTTGGAATTTGAGATAAGAAGTATGGTTTTAATGGGAGTCTCGCCTTGGGAAGGCGTGGTATGATTTGGAAAGCGTGGGAGGTTGGAACCCCGGTATATTAGACCTTTCGAGATCCTGGAGAGGATCGGGACCATTGCTCACAAGCTGAAACTTCCAGGGAAAATCAGTAGTGATCATGACACATTTCACGTATCTAGTCTTTAAGAGAGCCTGACTCTAGGAACAATCGTTATTCCCGCAAACAGGATTCACGTCAATAACAAACTCCAATTTATTAAAGAACCTGTTGAGGTTGCAGACTGGGAGTCCGCAAGACCCGGAGAGGTCGTAAATTGATTTGTTAGAGTTCGTTGGAATTCATATCATGGCCCAGAGTACTTGGGAACATGAAGACCAATTTAAACATAAGTGACCACATTTGATTCACAACTCCCCTGCGACCGATGGCATCGCTTGAATTTCGGGACGAAATTCCTTTAACGGGGGGAGAATGTGACAACTGGCACTTTTCCGTACATTCCGTAGAATAATTAGACGGTAATCTGTGCTTTAATGACTGTGCATGATCTAGTTTACAAGACGAATAAATTTCTGACTACTGTTATATACATACAATGGCATTTCATGTTGCAAGACTTCTAGCATTACTACATGCAACAAAATATAGTTCTATTGATGCACAGAACAGAGTTGGCACAGTTATCAGGCAAACTAGAAGTACTGACGGGGGTTCAGTACTTAGACAGACATGATGTTAAGACACAATAAGCCCCAGGATCAAGTGATACACTAGCATAGTGTGTAGGGAAGTAGGGATTACAAAAATGCCTTCCAAGTGAATACATAGGTGCCGGAAAGTGCCAGAAACACACTAAAACTGGAGAATTCTGCAGTAAATAAACAAATTCAGCAATTTTCAGCAATTTAACATCTTAATGTAATGCAGAAAAATGGTCTAATGGTCCAGAATACTTTCCTAAGTGTCGGGAACCGAAACTGTCATAAAATACAACATAAAGCACACTAAACTGCGCAATTCAGCACTTTAATGAACAGTAACGAAACGAACAACCGGACACTACCCGAAACATCAAATTTTTACTAGAAGCACTGTTTTAGTGTTACAAAGCTAGTTATGATCAACGAGCATCATATTACATCTCATGAACACAAAACCCCTAAATCCCTAAATTTAATACTTAGAATCTAACTAGAATGAAGTAACTAATACTTGAAATGTTACACTTTACCCCCCCATCCAAGGCCGGTTAGATGTGGGTCCCACTTGGGGATTTTCTTGCATATTTTATAAGATTCTTGTTTGGAATATACCATACATAATATGCTAGATGCCACTAATTGTTGGAAGATTTTCCTATAAACCACTAAGTTCATCCTTTTCACCATTCACCATCTTTGACCCACCAACACTTCTCCCTCTCTCTCAATAAGCTACGGCCAAGCACCCCCTCACCATCATCAATTTTTCTAGTCCATTCACAAGTGATCCAAGGTGATTCTAAGGTGTCTCGGGCCTATCTAAGAAGGTTGCAAGCAACGGAACTTGAAGGACCTCTTTCTAGTGCTTTTATCCACCTCACTTGTCATCTTCATCTTCTTGAACATCATCCCCAGCCTTGTGCTAGTAGTAAGACTCTTGTGATCTCATTTTACTTCATATTATGTTGGTTAAAAGATGCTATAAGATGTAAACATAAAGATCATGAAGAAACATAAGCATAAACTTGGACATAAAGCTCTAAAACATTAAGATCAAGTTGTTTTAAGTGTATGTAGTATACTTGAATGTTGATTTCTTGTGTTTATGATGTTGATCATCATAAGAACCTTGCTAGATGATGATTAAACACATGATCTAGCAAGTGTAAGGATAGATCTTGAGAAATTTATAATGATCACCCTTTATGTAAATCATGAACTTGAAAACAAACTTGTTTTAATGTATGATGATGATTCCTACAAGTTATAAGTCTTGAAAATAAAAGATTTCAAGAGTAATATTTTCAAGAAACTAAAATTTATTACAAGATCTAACATGACCATGACGTTTAAAGGAAGTAAACATGTTTTAAGTGTTAAGACAAATACAAGAAGAAATATTTTTAGAAAACCTTCATACAAGTTGTGAAGAACTAAAATATTCAAGGATGAGTTTTGTAAACTATAAACTATGTTTTTAAGGGTAGCTTAACCTACTAAATAACATACTAAGTTACTACAAACATTTACAAAGTTTCAAGTTCATGTCATAGTGTAAATATATTATTTTTGGCACTTGGTAAGTGTTATTTGATTTGTTGATGATTGATGATGATTTTAAAAGAAAATGATATGCTTTGAAAGCATGGAAACCTCCATTTTTAAGGGGAAACTATGGCCAATTTTTTGTAGAAATTAAACACTTAGAAAAATATTGTTAAAACAAGTGTTTATAAGTAAATTTTGAGAATGGTTTTCATATAAAAGTTGCCATAGTTTTTATTACAAAGATTTCAAATATTGGAGGTTGGTTTTTGAAAAGTGACTAAGTATATATTTAGGAAAGTATATATATTTAGATGTCACAATTTGAGTGATTACTTGTATATGATGTGTATTAGTTATATTATTTTAGAACTTGAAATAATATAACTCATCATAATACCCAAAAATTTCAATCCAAAATATTACAAAAATTCCAAGAATATAAATATAAAAGTTATACACAAAATATTGGTAGAGCCAAACTAGAGAATATAACTTACAAAATACTCCGGAAATAATATTCATATGCATACTTGGTAAATAATATTTTGGACGTCAAGTGAATAAAAATATGATTCTTACAATTACTACAAAATATATCATATTTTTTACAAGAGAAAAATATATTATTTTTGGCAAGTATAAATATATTTCTCCGGAAATTTTTAGAAGATATACTATTTTTGAAAGAAATATATATTTTCTCAACAAACATGAAATTCAATAATTTTAGGTGAAAGATGTATTTTCTCAGTTAAAAATGAAATATATCGTTTTTGGCAGAAAGATATATATATATATATATATATATATATATAGATTTTCTAAGTTGGACTTGAAAATATATTACTTATGGAACTTATATGAAAATATAAATTTTTTTGCCAAAGGAGAATTATAAATAATATTTCTTAAAATATATATTTTGGAAATATATATTGGTGAACTTTTATTAGAAATAATATTCCGGAAAAATTTATACAAGATTAAGTATAAGAATACTTGACAATTACAAGAAAATACGTATTCTCGTACGTATAAATACACTCCAGAATACGACACCGATACATGGCAAAAATGTACAAGTACACAAATACGAATACAAATACACCCATCCTTGGGAAGGAAATACATGTATAAATACTTGGAAGGTGTCAAGTTAAATTATATTGTTTTAACTATTATTCCAAAATGTGATAAATATAATTTAGGTTAAAATATTTATTATTTTAACAAACAATTATACGACTTGGAATAATACTGAAGGTACGATAAAACGTAACTCAAAGACACTAACTAATACAAAGTCAAGGCACAACCTGCTTGCCTAATAGACAGTAGTACATTGTAGGTAGTCGTGCACACAAATAGCGGCTTGAGTTTCGTCGGATTGAAGAACGCAAAACCGTGAGTTCATGTCCCCCTTTTCTCTTAACTGTTTTTGGCTTTATAACTCTCGGGGGTGGAATACATGTTACGAATGTTTAAACGGTATGATTTGACAATGAAATGAACTATTAGATCATGTGAGCATAGATTGAATTTGAAATGCCTTTAACTCTTAATTAGGGACGAAGGTTGGATCTAACGGGTACGGCCGAACCCCACTCATGGTACTTATGTGACCACTTGAGTGCTTCGGTGTCCTACTCGAGGTAAATCGACAATAGTCAAGGTGAATTGACATGGTCGAGGTAAATCGACAATAGTCAAGGTGAAATGACATGGTCAAGGTAAATTGACATAGTCGAAGGGGAATTCCTCATAGTCGAGGGAATCGACAAGGGCATAAGCCTACTCATTTTGAGTGCTCCCTGTGTCCTCACGTGCTTTAATGTCCTTGTAAAACATTTATTTGATATGTTCATAAATGCTTTTCATACCTGGTTTCAAAGGAGACTCTCATAGGTTTACAAGTTTGTTAGTACTCACACCAAACGCATGAACTCGCTCAACTTTTGTTGATGTTTTCAAACTACATGTATTTCAAGTAACAAGTTGGATCTTGGGCGCGGGTGTTGTTTCTAGAAGTAAATTCCAAGTTTAGATGTCATCCACTTTTTTTGAATTGTATCTTAGTCGAAGGTTGCGTTATTTGAAACTTAAATAACTGGTGGTTGTCATACTTTTAACTTAATGAATGGATGAACATCGTTTTGACCATATAGTTCTTTATTTTGATTGAATGCAATGGTATTAAACAACTCACACGTCATATGCTTCCGCAAAAGTCAGGGTGTGACAATATTAAATAAATAAATAATAAATTAATATTAAATCTTATCATACTTTAATAAAATATTATCCCATATCAAAATTGTTAATTTAATATATTTTTAAAATAAATACCTCTCTTTCCTACTTATCTTATATTAAATATATAAATAACAAATTAATATTAAATATTATCCTAATTTATTAAAAATATAAATTTTTTTTATTATTTGGTATACAAAAATATATTTATTCAACTCGTGTAAAACGCGGGGTTTTTAAAAATTTAACTTTTATTATTTACTATTCAAAGTTACATTTATATAACTCATGTAATACACGAAGTTTTTAAAGATATAACTTTTTTATCATTTGCTATGTAAAATTAGATTTATTCAACACCTGCAATACACGAGGTTTTTACGGATATAATTTTTTTTATTATTTGGTAGATTTTTCAACCCAAGTATACACGGGTTTTTTTTAAGATACGACGTTTTTAGTATTTAATATACAAAATTACATTTATTTAATCTGTGTAATACACATGGTTTTAAAGATATAACTCTTTTGTAGATCTATTCAACACGTGTAATTTACGAGGTTTTCAAGGATGTAATTTTTTTATCATTTGGTAGATTTATTCAACCTGATTATACACGGGTTTTTTAAAGATATGACGCTTTTAGTATTTAGTATAAAAAATTACATTTATTTAATCTGTGTAATACACATGGTTTTTAAAGATATAACTTTTTTATTATTTGATATACAAAATTACATTTATTTAACCCGTACAATATGCGAGTTTCATAAAGATATAACTTTTTATTATTTAATATATAAAATTACATTTATTCAACCCGTGTAATACACGGGGTTCTAACCTAGTATAATATATCTAGAAACATGCTAAAAATTAAATTGAATAAGTTAACGAAATATCAATGGATAATGAGAATAAAATATATTTTATACATATTAATTTAGCTTTTAACTTTATATAATGCAATCATTTTAATAAAAGTTGCGTAGTCAATATATATAGATAGTTTGCATGCTTTGTATGTGTTATGTGATTAGCATGTTTATTCCGTATAAAAATAATCTAATCTAAATCTAATCTAAATTCTAATAAAAGACTTCAATAAATGCCACACTGCAACATCTCCTACAATCCAATTTATTTTTTATTAAGTTTTGTTATATTTTTATTACTATGTTAAAACCCCATGTATTACACGGGTTGAATAAATGTAATTTTATATATTGAATCATAAAAAGTTATATTTTTATGAACCCGTATACTGTACGTGTCACACCCCCAAAATACCACCTAGGGAATGTCCCTATTAGGCGTGCGACGTACCAACAACGAGCCACTAATTACCTTGAACCCATACAAGTTTCAAAATAAAATCCTCAATTATTAATGAAAAATACCATTTAACGAGTTTAAATGAAAACCAACATGTTCAGCGGAAGCAAATAGTAAACCAAAGTTAAATTGTTCAAAACTAATGTATAATATCAATAATCAATCACTTGAATCCCTCCAGTAGACTCATAACCACTCCAGCTACTCCAAACAGCAAGTTCCAAATCCAAAACATCTAAGGACCTGCGAGCATGCAACAAGTGTATCAGACAACGCTGGTGAGTTCACGGCTTTTCGAAAACATTGGTTACCAAGTGTTTAATCCAGTTTGTTTACAATTCTGAAAGTAATGTTGATAATATCTCGATACTGAACAAGACGGCTCCTGATGTATGTTTTTCCCGTTCCCTAGTGCTCCTATCAAAACACTGGGCATGACTAGGTCATTAGTTCACACCCGTCCTCTCCGGTACGGGGTGAGGGTGCCAAACCTAAGTAGCGCTACCAACTAATACATGTTACCTCTCCGGTAACACAAAAGATGGGACTTAAGAATGATAGAGTGAGATTATTATCCAACATCCCAGTTTTACCCAAAAGACTTATCCCTCCCCGGGACGCATGCTCAAGAGTAGTGAACTCACCTTAGATTTGCTCGGTAAGACTAGGTATTCGTTTAACACAATGATCAAATACGTCCTATCATGGTTTACCAGAACACTCAGTTTAGTATTCAAATTCACTTATGTCATACAATCTTTTCACATGCTACGCAAACAGTGCACTAGCATTAAACAAGTTATGCAAGTTGTATCAGTCAATCAACAATGTCCATGTCTCACGAAAACATTTATCAATCCATGTCATCTAAACTATTACATGCATTAAATCACGAGCATTACTCAACATATTGCAAATACTCACATCCTGCTCATATAACCATTTTCATATCATACATGATTTAGTTCACCATACACACTCTAACCATCTATTAACTAATGTGAGCTTACATGACAATTCAGCCCAAACATTGCTGGCCCAGCCCGAGTATGTTTAAGTGTTACGCAGCCCATTCTGCCAACAATTAACATGCAACCCACATGTTATGTTTAACCAAACACCCTACCCGGCCCAATACATTAAGTCTAAACCCAAACCAAGTCCGGCTCAGTGCCCCTTTGTGCGTTCCATGAATAAAGTGCAAGGCCCAAAATCAAATAGTCTAAATGGGTTGTGCGGTTGGACTATGTATTGTGCAATTGACCGAGTCATACCTTCCAAAACTACTTCTAATTACTCCACAAACTCGGTCACATTAGTTATGAAATTTCGATAGTTTAGACATTTCAAGATTTTACATAACTAAAGTAACTTCGAATTATTTTATCATCATATTAGTTTCATTAGTTCAACATGGATCCTAATCATCAACATAATAGAGAACCCTTTTTATGATTTGTTAAAGCTCTAACCCCTTTCTAATAATTTCGAGATCATGAACATCATACCACAATTCAATTTAACCTGATTTACTCTAACAGTTGTTACTATCATTGGTTCCTTAGAACCCTAATCGCTCCATACCACCAACTAACAAAGACCCATATCTCATGATCATCAAGCATCTAATATTACATTACCAGCAAATTATTACACCATAACAAGACTAGCAATACATCATATTAAACATTTACGAATACTTAGGTTCGGGATTTGTTTCGCATGCACTTCATAATCAAGCAAATAACCAATCAAGCATCAATATCACTAATATCAAGTTAACATACCGGTTAAATATAAGGACATGAGAGATACTGATTCGAAAATGCAAGAGCTCCGATGGGGGGAGGGGTCTGCTATGCCGCACGTGAACTTGAGAGAGATAGGGTTTTGCTTTGAGTTATGTGATATTGTTAAGTAATTATATGTAAATCCCTCATGTGTGCGTGATTCCTACTATCCCAAATAATCGGCCCAACTCTAACTATATGTGTGTATATTCTGAAGTCAAAAGTCGGCCCCCAACACATGTGGTATTTGGGCTTCGGGCGTGCTGACTCACATAGGCCGGCCCAATTTTTATAACCCTTGATTGGGCTCGAACAGTTCAACCTAGGATAACCTGAGTGTGTGTGCTTCGAGTGGGTTTGCGGCCCAATACGCATCGTGTAGCTCGCGGCCCAAATAAGTTAGTCCCCTAAATTAACTAAACGACACCTAGAAACGTTTAACGATTCCTTGCAGTTAATCAATCAAACACACGTACACATACTCAAACACGTTATACATTTAGCAATTACATTACAGTCACAAGTGTTTATCAATTTACATCATCGCAAGGGGCCTGAAAGCGGAATAACAAGAAAACAGGATCACGTGACTAAGAGACACTGATCTTGGAAATTCGGGTTGTCACATCATCCCCAACTTGAAAGAAATTTCGTCCCGAAATTTAATAAGTAAGCACAGAGGAGTGAAGTGATAAATCAAGATTGTTGCATATTTTCCTCAGGTGCCACATCATCCCCAACTTGAAACAGAATTTCGTCTCGAAATTCACCAGCAGTACCAGAATTAGATTGATCATCTGGAAAAAGTTGAGGATACTTGAGTTTCGTCTGATCCTCGCGCTCCTACGTCAACTCCAGTCCATGCCTTGAGTTCCAACGAACTCTTACAATCGGGACTCGACCACGCTAACGAATCTTGATATTCTAGTCCATGATTTCAGTAGATCCCACAACAACTGAAACCTGTCATTAACGTCAGACTTTACTAAGGGTAGCACGAGCGTTTCATCGGACAAACACTGCCTTAGATTCGAGACATAAATGATATCATACACGTTATCCAATTCGTCAGGTAACTCGAGTTTGTAGGCGGCGTGACCAATTCTTTCCAGAATTCCGAATAACTCACCATAACGTAAATTAAGCTTGCCACGCTTCCCAAGCGTACCACACCCTCCCAGGGTGATATTTTTAACATGATACGACCATCTACAACGAACTCCCAGTGTTTCCTAAGCTTATCGTCTTTCCTGACGGTCACTCGATGCCGCCAAACAATTTCCAATCCAAGCAATCTTCCCAAGAGTTTCGAGTACAAGTCCTGGACCCGTGTTTAGGTGGTCATCCACCTCAATCCACGAAGATATTGGCATTATCATCCAAGCAATGCCCCAAACAGAGCTGTATGAATACTAGAAGGGTAACAGCTACGATAGAACTCAGCCAAAAGTATACGTCCTTCCAATTTACACCAAGTTAATCTCACACATGCTCACAGCATGTCTTCGAGTGTCAGGGGGTTTGCTTACTCAAACCGTTCGTCCTATGATGATAAGTAATGCTCATGTCTAGACGTGAGTCAAGGGTGTTGTGTATCACTTGTCATAAATCAGGTATAACTCAAAATAGGAGGTAATAGGAGTTGGCACCACGTGCCTATAAGCCACCTTTATCAGCGAAACATTCGCAAGTTGCGAAGACTCGTCAGTTCCTTGTTTGCAAGCAAGTGTGTTGGTAACGTGAGACAGTCAACGATCACCTAGGTGATATTGTTTCCGTTTCGAGTTGTAAGTAAACTAGTGACAGAATCCATGTCAGTCTGTTCTCATTTCCATATAGGTGTTTCTAGTTGCTGATACTTCACCTTGACTTTCCCACAAGTCAATCGTCAATCACATACATACATAGCTAGGTGGGCCTTCATGCCCGATCACCAGTGCAAGATGTAGGGATCCTAATATCTCTCATCATAATCCAGACGAGTAGAATGTCGAGACCGGTGTGCTTTGTTCAACACGAGTTTCCCCACAGTTTCCATATAATGAGACCCACATTCGTTCCATGAGGTAGCGAATATCGCCCGGCCTGTCAATGGTTGCTTTTCCATGTGTTGGGATTGAACCCTATCAGAGGAACAGATAATTAAAGCCAAAACTGGATTAGAATAGTGGATCCAAAATAAGCAGATGTTGTGTATACAAGTCTCTCCCCTTGAAAGTGGTTTCAACATCTGCTGACCTCCTATCTACTGATCTTTACAACTGCTGACCTACAACTGCTGATCAAGTTAAAGACTGATGAAGACTAAAGCCCTGCTGTTCAATCTACTGCCTTGAGTCAAGCACTGATGGGTTATATCAAGTGCTGCTGGGTTCACATCAGTGGAAGGCTTCAGCAGTAGTTTAGTTCGTCTTATGCATTGTAATAACAGTTGTTAGCATAGCAGTACTTGTATAGATCAGAGGTTAGAGTTTGTTAGGAGGTTAGATGTCCCTTTCATGGTGACGTCAGCAAATATGCCACAGTGGTTTGTCCGTGCCTATAAATAGAACAGTACCCTGTACTGTTCTATTAGCTCTTCACCATCTTTCTTCCTGTAAGAACTAATCATTGTGAGCTCAGGCTGAGGGGGAGTTTGTTGCATACATGCAATTGTAATCGGTGTTTGGAATAAATTTAAGCATTCGGTTCATTGTTGAAAATGTGTGTTGAAAGCAATTCTCCTGTTTGATTGTGAAAAGTTTGTTTCCATTTATATTCTGCTGCACATCTCTTTCATTGTTCATCTTAATTCAAACATAAAACACAATCAAAATCAAACTTAGATCTTAACAATTGGTATCAAAGCTCGGACAGTCAAATTTGATTTAACAATCATTTTGACATAAATAGTTCAGCTCACAATCGTTGATACTAATAGTTTGTTCGTTTTGTTGAAAAACAGTGTAAGGTTTAATCACCATCAAAGTTGATTAATCAGTTCCTGTAAAACAACCAGGATAACGTCACAATCACAAGATAATAAGAATAACATTGGCTCTCTTTTCAAACCACCCATGCTTAAATGTAATGAATACAACATTTGGGAGAGAAGGATGGGTCACATCCTTGCTCAACAGAACACCGGATGTTGTCGATCTGTTGTTTTTGGACCACACGTTCCCATGGTGCCAAGTGCTGAGGATACAAAGAAGTTCGAACCTAAAAAACCTGAAAATTATACTGAAACTGATTTCCAAAAGTTCGAACTCGATGCCAAAGCATTTAGCATCATTGCATCTGCATTACCCAATGAAATCTATGCTGGGCTGTTACATTGTAACAGTGCCAAAGAGCTATGGGATGCACTGAAGGAACAGCTTGGGGGAACGGAAGAAGTTATTGAAAATAACAGGGAAATTCTGAATCAGCAGTATGAAACCTTTTGTCACATCAAGGGTGAATCATTGACCCAACAGTTTGAGCGATTTAGCTGTCTCATTAGTGAGCTAAGACTTGTTAAAGTTACATTTCCTAATTCAACACAAAATAGCAGGTTTCTTAGATCACTACCTGAAAAATGGGACACAATTGCTTTTGTAACTAGAAATTCAGCTGAGTTCAAAGATCTGACCCTGACCCAACTTCAAAAAAAGAAGTTGCAAGAGTCTGGCAAAGTTGTTGATGACTATGCATTTGGCAGCACAACTCTTTTTGGTCAGGAAGAATCTGGTAGCAGTAGTAAGGATCAGAGTTTTGATCATTTTATTGATATAACTGCTGGTAGAAATTTTAACAACTCTGATTCTCACTCTGCAAATTATGCTTTTACTGTAAATTGTGAAAACCAGATGTCAGATAGCTTGTGTTTTGAACTAAATGATTTGCAACACTTTGATCCCACTGACTTAGAGGAGATGGAAATTTTGCATCAATTGGCTTTGCTTAGTGTAAGAAGACGCAAATTCTATAAAAGAACAGTGAGAAAATTCCCAGGGTTGCATGGGAATTTAAGAGTGGGGTTGGATAAATCAAAACTAAAGTGTTACAAGTGCAATAGGCTAGGTCATTTTGCTAGGGAATGCAGGAGTCAAACCACTGGTCCAATAATAACTCATCCCAGCTCAAACCCTAGACCACAACACCAAAGCACTGTGCACTATACCCAATATACCCCTGCAGCAAATGTTAACATTGCTCACTATGCTACAACCCCTGTGCCTGTGCATTATGTTCAAACCACTGTTCCATAAATTCAGTATGTTCAAACCCCTGTCCCTCAGGCACAACTGCAACCTGTTGCACCTCAACAAGCTGCTCCAACAGTGGTACAACCAGATCAGCAAAGCTTTTTCACCCAAGGCTTTGTTGACTGGAGCAGCATGCCTAATGAGCTTGGTGATGAAAATTTTGCACACTATGCTTCTAATGATGCCTTTAATGATGAATTTTGTTTGATGGCATTAGAATCAATACCAGAAGGGGTGGAAACTGAAGGTGAACAGCTAAGTGATGAAACAGTTGATAGTGGCTGAAGCAGTGGTTACTGCAGTTGCTGGTGAACTACTGCTGGGAGAAAATTCAGAGACCCTGATTGAACCACTGTCTGACCCCTGGTCCAAAGAAGACAATGAAGAAGAGGAAGAAAAGAAAGCAGGTGAGAAAGAAGTTAGAGTTGATGGAGAAGGTGATCATCAATGTGATTGTGCCATGATGGCTGCTGCTAAGGTATCTCCTCAAGTTCTTGAAAAACTATGTTCAGACAAAAGCATTATTGCATTTGCTAACATCAAAGAGGTAAATGAAAACTTTAGGGATAAAGTCTTAACTGATGAAGTCAAATTTGAAAAGTTATTAAAAGAACTTAGAAACAAATTGGCTGAAAAAGACAAAGAAATCAGCAGTCTCAAAGAAGAGCAGAGCATAACCAAGACTCAACTCCAAACTATGGTAGAAAAATACCAAGTTTGTAAAAAAGAGTTGGAGTCCACCCAGATCACCTGTGAAAGATGGGTGGAATCTTGTAAAGGGTATGAGGTTATGCTTGAGAAAAAGCTTGAAAGCAATGTCAAGTTTGGTGTAGGATATAGAAAATATGATGATCTTGTAAACACTGCTGCAAAACAAGCTGGTTCATCTAAAATTAAACCAACCAACAAGAATGGCCAAGAGGTTAAAATAACCGACAAACTTGGTAACAAAATCACTTTGGAAAGATCTGTGGGGTCCTCAACTTTTGAGGAAATTGAGAAATACCAATTTAAACCCACATGGTCTGATGAGTGTGACATTCTTGAAAATTTCAAGCCCATGGATTTCACAACCACTGATGGTGTCACAACTCCAAAAGCAAAGGTAATTCCTATCAAAGATATCCCAACAGTGGTTCAAAACTCTGTTACTAAGGAGTCTGAGAAAAGGAAGAAAAGAGAAAAGATCAAAAACCTGTTTTGTGATTTTTGTGAAAAGAGAAATCATCTAACAAAAGACTGTTTTCATCTAAAAGCATATGATCTAAACAAAAGAAGTGTCATTGTACCTGCTGAAAGCTGCACCATCGGTGGTAAAAATAACCACAAAACTCAAGAATGTGTGTATATCAAAAACTTTGATGTGAAAAAGAATGAATACACTGCTAAAACATCCTTGAGTCCATCAACATCATCTGTCAAATTCACCAAGAATCAACCACTGTTTGTGCCAGTCCAAACAGCTGTTACAAAACAGCTGAATCAAACATCTGTCCAAAGAGATGTTCATGTGACTGATGCACCCCCTGCCAACCAATACAGAAGGGGCAAGGGACAACCACCATACCAAAGGATCCCACATGTTTATGAGACCTACAAAAGGCCCTCTAAACCAAGAGTGAACATGCATCCTTTTGGTTATCACAGGTGATTGGTCAAGAACCCCAACAGTGGTTAGAGAAAAACAGTCCTAAAACTGTCCAAACCCCTGACCTAACCACTGCCCATCCATCTGAACTCATCCCAGACACTGTTGAGACCCCATCCAAAGCCTTATTAGCTTTGGAGACCCTAATGAACTAATCCTTTTACTTCATGTGCAGGGAGCTTCTGCATGCTTAGATAGCCTTTGGTATGTAGATAGTGGAGGCTCCAGGCACATGACAGGATGTAAAGCCCTACTCAAAGATTTCAAAATTCATGGAGGGGGTGATATATCCTTTGGTAATAATAGTAAAGGGAAAGTTTTGGGGTCTGGTACAGTACAGTCTGGTAATGTAAAATTTGAAAATGTCCATCTGATAGACAATCTAAAATTCAACCTTTTGAGTGTTTCACAAATGAGTGATAAGGGGTATGGATCATTCTTCACAAATGAGTGTTGTAGGATTGTTGGACCAGAAATGATTGAAAAGATTGAAGCAATAATAAAAACTAGAAAAACAAAACTTGTTGCTCAAAGAAGTGGCAATGTTTATGTGGTGGATATGTCAAAAGAGAGCCCTAGAACTGATGTCTGTCTGTTCTCAGCTGCATCAAACAAAGAGACAGAATTATGGCACAGGAGATTGGGGCACACAAATCTCAAGACAATCACTGCCATTTCAAAATAGGGTTTAGTAAGAGGTTTACCTCAAAAACTGTTCACCTGTCCTGAGCATTGTGTTTCCTGCCTAAAAGGAAAACAACATAAAAGCTCCTACAAATCCATTGATGAGTCCAAAACAACCAAATGTTTGCAAATGCTTCATATGGATTTGTTTGGCCCAGTTAAAGTCATGAGTCTTAGGAAAAAGAGATATTGTTTGGTTATTGTTAATGACTTTTCTAGGTTTACATGGACTTACTTTTTACACTCAAAAGATGAGACTGCAGGCATTCTGCAAGACTTTGTGAAACAGGTTGAAAAGCAGTTTGACCTTCCAGTAAAAATCTTTAGAAGTGACAATGGCACAGAGTTCAGGAACAAGGAGTTAGATGATTTCTGTGTGTCAAAAGGAATTGTGAGGCAATACAGCATTCCAAGAACACCCGAACAAAATGGGGTTGATGAAAGAAAGAACAGGACCTTGATTGAGGCTGCCAGAACCATGCTTGCTGATTCAGGTTTGCCATTAACTTTTTGGGCAGAGGCAGTAAACACTGCTTGCTATGTCCAAAACAGAGTTTTAATCAACCCAAGGCATCAAAATACTGCCTATGAACTGCTGTATAAAATAAAGCCATTAATTTCATATTTCAAAGTTTTTGGCTGCCCATGCTTCATTTTAAACTTAAAAGATTCTATCTCAAAGTTTGCAGCAAAAATTGATTGTGGTTATCATCTTGGATACTTAACCACTGCTAAGGCCTACAAAGTGTTTAACACAAGGACCAGAACAGTGGAAGAGACTTTGAATGTAAAGTTCAATGAACTTTCATCAATGAAAATCCCAGCAAACCCTGCAGATTTGTTTGATCTTGATAAATTCACTTTTGAAAATACTGATGTCAAGACTAACAGTGCAGGACCATCAAAGGATTCATCACCAGACTATGGGTATGAGATCATCATTCCTCAACAAAAGTCTGCCACAATGGGAAGAGCAGTAGATGTTCAAAACAGCTGTCAAAGCTCAACCTCTGCTACCTCAACAGTTGTTGATCAAAGTAGCCCATTAACCCTTGCTTCCACATCATCAAACACTGTTGACAAAAGTCCTCAAACAGTGGATCAAAGTTAGCATGTGTCCACACCATTACCTCCTATTCCACCACTTTTTGAAGCCACTGCTGGATCATCAAAGTCACCAGCAGTGGTTAGCTCAGATGATTCACATCTGCAGCCCTCCCCACTCAATGCCATTGTTCCATACCAAGGAGATCTTATCTTCTTGAAATCTCATCCACCAGATCAAATCATTGGCAACATCAATGAAGGGGTGCTTACAAGAAGTCAATCCCAAAACATTTGTCTTTTTGCTGGTTTTCTATCTCTCCATCAGCCAGTCAAGTACCAAGAGGCACTGAAAGACAACAGCTGGGTAGAGGCCATGCAAGAGGAGCTCCAACAATTTAGAAGACAATAATTTTGGGAGCTTGTACCATTGCCAGAGGGTGTAAGTCCTATTGGCACAAAATGGGTCTTCAAAAATAAAACTGATGAAAGGGGTATTGTTGTCAAGAATAAAGCCAGGCTTGTGGTTTAAGGTTTCAGACAAGAAGAGGGCATTGACCATGATGAAACATTTACCCCTGTTGCAAGACTTGAAGCTATCAGATTATTTATGGCCTTTGCTGTCAACCACAACATCAAGGTGTACCAAATGGATATCAAATGTGCATTCCTCTATGGTAAGATTCAAGAGGAGGTTTATGTTTGTCAACCTACAGGTTTTGAGCATCCATTTAATCCAAATCATGTCTACAAGCTGAATAAAGCTTTGTATGGCCTGAAACAAGCACCAAGGGCTTGGTATGAAACTCTTTCCACCTTTCTAATTTCCATTGGTTTCACAAGAGGTAAGATAGACAAAACATTGTTTCTAAAATGGAGAGGAAAGGATTTGATGATTGTCCAGATTTATGTGGATGACATCATCTTTGGAAGCACATGTAATAAAATGTGTGAAGAGTTTAGGCAACTCATGACAGCTGAGTTTGAAATGAGTGCAATGGGTGAACTCCAGTGCTTTCTTGGTCTCCAAGTAAGGCAACTGCAAAATGGCACTTTTATCCATCAAGGCAAATATGCCAAAGAACTTTTAAAGAAATTTGAGATGGATGATTGCAAGCCATGTAGTACACCCATTGCAAGCAGTAAAGTAGTCATGTCTGATGAGAAGGATGATTTGGTTGATCAAACTTTATATAGAAGCATGATTGGGTCTTTATTGCACCTAACTGCATCTAGGCCAGACATCATGTTTGCAACATGTGTTTGTGCAAGATCCCAATCAGCCCCTAGAAAGTCAAACCTTATTGCTGTAAAAAAGGATATCCAGATACCTAAAAGGTGCTCCCACACTTGGTATCTGGTATCCAGCTGATGGTAAAATTGAGCTTTCTGGTTTCTCAGATAGTGACTTTACTGGATGTGATAAGACAAGGAAGTCCACTTCAGGAGGTGCCAATTCCTAGGCAGTTGTTTAGTGTCTTGGCAAAGCAAAAAGCAAGCAGTTGTTTCCACATCCACTGCTGAGGCAGAGTATATAGCTGCTACAAGCTGTACAGCCCAACTGCTTTGGCTTCAAAATCAGTTGCTGGATTTTGGTATCACTGCCTTAAAGACACCACTCATGTTGGATAGCCAGGCAACAGAAAATATCATCAACAATCCAGTTTCCCACTCAACCACCAAGCATATCGACATCAGACATCACTTTGTGAGGGATTGCTATGAAAAAGGTTTGATTTCTCTGCACCATGTTCCAACTAAGGATCAGTTGGCAGATGTGCTAACGAAAGCATTAGACACATCCACCTTTGAAAGCTTGATCTCTAGGATTGGCATGCTAAACATGGAATAACAGGTAAAATCCTTTTTTTCTATGAATAAAAGCATTAAAATGTTTTCAGAAAATAAAAAATCCATCCTTAAAAATAGCTAAAAATGAATTTTTCATTAAAATCCTTAAAAGTCTGCCATAACCACTGCTTTGTTCAAAAGTTTGCTTAACTTAAAAATCTGTCCACTGCTGAAAGTCAACTTCTGTTCTCTCATTTCTTGATAAGCACTGTTGTTCAAAATCAGTGTTTTATCCACTGATTTGCTATCCACTGATAGTGAAAATCACTCACTGCTTTCACATTTACCATTACAGCCACTGGTCTTGTTCCATCAGTGGTCTTCATAAAAGACAACTTGTCCTTCATCTCATCAGGGGTTGGTACGTGGACAGTACATAGCGGTCAGATCTTTTGTAACTGCTGCCACGTCAGCATTCACTTTTTCTCTATAAAACCCCATTCAAAACCCCAAACAGGGTTTTACTGTCGAATTGAATTTTTAAAAATTCCTTTCTCAAAGCAGTTTTCATCTCATTTCCTCAAATTTCTTCACAACCTTCTTCGATCGTCTTCTCCAAAATGACAAAATCGAAGTCATCTGCAAAACCCACTTTCAAATCTTCTCGTAAAAAGGCCGCTCAAACGGCTACACCCATCGAAATACCATACAAAGCACCTCACAATTATCTGGGTCTTTTGACAAAACCAGGCACCACTGATACTTTCGATTCCATCATAGACATCATGTCCGCATCAAAGTACAAAACTTTGTTAACAGCAGATGCTCCAATTTACTTGGACACCCAAAGAGAGTTTTGGAAGAATGTTACCCTTGACAAACAAGGTGAGGATGTCTTAGCCATTAACTCTACTCTAATGGGTAAACCTGTCAAAATCACACCACAATTCATCTCGGAAGTCTTTGAACTCAATGATCAGCAAGGTAAAAGTTCTTTTCCAAAAAATGAGTTAAAAACTGATTTCCTTGAAAGGGGGTATGCAGAACAAATTAAAAATGATACCTTACAAAAAGGTAATTTTCCACCTGCAACAAGATTTCTGTTTCATACCCTGCTTATGTGTGTTTCAAACAAAACCACTTCATTTAATGAGATACCATTAAAGATTCAAAACCTGGGATATGCTATTCTTAAAGATGAAATTTTAATTACTCCCAGGAAATCTTTAATGATTTGGTTAAAAATGTTGATAAAAAGCCATTCTTACTTTTTCCAAGATTTCTAAGCTATTATTTTGAAAAGAAATTTAGTAAGGATGATGCTTCTGCAATAAAACAAGGTGTATCTTTTCAAATAAACAGCTTAACTGCTGAAACTTTTACAAGAATGTCAACACCTTACAAAACACAAGCAGAGGTGCCTGAGCAGAATTTAGCAGCTACCACTGCTCGTCAGGTATCTGCTGCTGAGCCCACTGCTCAAGGTGATCAAAGCAGCAAAACAACTGCTTTGAAACCCACATCTAAAATCACCAAAAGGCCAAAACAAAAATCTCAAAAGCCACCCAAACCTATCAAAAAGGCAACTCTGGAGGATGAGATACCAGAGCAACTGCCAGTGACAGTACAAAAGTCACAAGAAACCACTGCTGCTACTTCCTCACAGCAGTTGGTACAAATATCTCAACCCATGGCTGAAACTCCTCTTGCTTCTTCTAAAAAAGAACAGGTTGTACAATTAGGGACACCACAATATGATGCTCTGGAATCACTTGCTTCCATCATCCATAACCCAATGCCCGAGGCCAACTCTCTTTCTACACCCAACCTCACCTCCACAATTCCCCCACCAACTAAATTATTGTTGGATGCTATTGATCTGAACCAGGCACAAACTAGTCCTTCTCACTCACCTATCAATGAGAATATACTTCAACAAACGACTGGGTCTGGTGTATCAATCATAGCTAACCCACCAACAAGACCTAAGGAGGTTACACCCCTTGAGTTACAAGTAACTCTTGGTGGTAATCCAAGTGAAGCAGCCACTACAAGTGCTGAACCCACTGGTTTGCATTTGGACAGTGGTTAAATCAATAAGACTTCCTTGGAGGCAATTCCTTCTATAGCACCTCTGATAACCACTAGTAAGTTTGTTTTGACTACTGGTACCATCAAAAGGTTATCAAGTGTTGAGGGAAGAAGTCCCCAGTACCAAGAAAAAGGGGCATCAGTGGATGACTATTGGAATACATTCCCTAAGTCAACCACTGTTCAAACCACTGTTAGTGGGAAATCAGATGATCCCATTAAGTTGGGTGATGGTTTAAAGTACCTAGAATTGATGGATAGAGTTGAAAAATTGGATACCTCTGTTGCAGAAATCAAAGAAATGTTGCAACAGTTGTTGAAAGTTCAAAAGGTGCAACCCACTACTATTCCAACTCAAGCATCTGCTCCACCACAAGCACCTGCTGCAAATGAGTTATGGAGTTTATTTCAACCACTGCTCCAACAACAAAGATAAATGGCTGATCAGCAACATGCAATACATGTACAAGAGCTGAGAAACATAATGGAGTCCAGATTTAGAAACACCCAAGCAGATATCAAGGCTATAAAGGCCCATCTCTTGAACACCACCGGCACTGCTCCTCCCACTGTTCTCTTCATTGATCAACTGCCCCCAGATAATGCCAAAAAGGGGGAGAAAATCAAGGAGTGGAAGAAGAAGGGAATTATTAATGATGGTCTGTATATTGAACTAGAAAAAGATGCAATGACTAAAAAGATTCCCTTGCCAGATGGTAGCAAAAAGATTGATGTTACCACAAATGCACCTGCTGAAGCAAAAGCAAGTGTAAAAAGGGACAGAGAGGCAAACGATATGTCCAGGTGGAATGAGGAGAAAAGAGCTTATATGGAGCTGAATGCGCAGGGTTGTTCTGAGCCAAAGGATGTTCAAAATCCTGAGCCAAAAAGAAATCCCACTCGAAAAGTGAGGGAACCCAAATCCATACCATCCAGACTCACAAAGCATACTCCCAAACCACCGTCCAAAAGCCCCCAACATCAATCTTCCATTCAAACAGCTGTTGTAACTCCTGTTGTATCAACAACTGCTGGTACTTCAGTAGTTTCAACATCTGCTATCACTTCAACACGCACTACTTCAACACACACCACAACCACTGTCTTACCACCACCACCAAAACCACCATCACCTCCTGCCAAAAAGCAGAAGACATCAGATGTTACAACATCTGTTGTAATGGCAACAGTGGTTGAAACACCAGTTGTTTCAACAACTGTTAGTCAGCCACCTTCTACCACTCAAATCACCACCACTGATCCACCTAAAACATCATCAGTCTCTCCTACAATAAAAGGAGAAGGATTTTTATACCTGATGATGATTTTCCATCACCACCACCAACATCTTCACAATCTCTTGCACTTATTCCAAAACCTGTTCCTCTCTCTTCAGCTCCAGTACAACAACCAATCCCTATCATCACTCCTGCAGGCTTCCAATATCCTCTTGAACTCATTGCAGTCAGAGAAGAGATTAAATCCTTCTACTATGAGGATGATCGTGCTAAAAGGAAGTTGCCATCAGTTGAAGGATATCCTAGGCCTAACAACATTGAAGAGTACTTGAAAATTAAGGCTCAACAGGCAGAGGATATCTCCAAAAGAAGCTCTCAAGGGAAAACTGACAAAGAAATTCAAAGACATTATCAATTTCTATTCACTCAAGTCAGATCCTTAGAGCAGTTTGCAAAGAATGTATGTAGACAAATTTCAAAAAAAGCTGATGAATCTTTGAGAAAAGACTATATTGAAAACATCATGGCTCATAAGAAATACAAGGGGGAAAAGTACATGTACAAAGAGTGGACTATTCCTGAGCTTGAAAAAGAAGCAGCCAGGATTCAGGAAATGATAAAAAATAAGGTCAAGCACACTCCTCCTGATTGGTCAAAGTACAAAAAGAATGTGCCTGAAAAGACATTGGAGCTAAAGAGAATGAAAGAGGAATTAGTTGCTGCTGATTATGGGTCTAAAAATCAAGTGTCAAGATGGAAAGAAGACAAAGTCAGGACCACCTACAAAAGGTTGGAGGAATTAAGGAAGAAAGATCCTAAAGTTCCACAAAAACCTGACTACCCTGAAGCAGAGGTTTCAACAAGACCACCAAAGCTGCAAATCAGGAGAGCCACTGCTCCAGCTGGTGCTGCCATCTACAAAAGAAGACAACAACAGTTGGATACTGAAACAGTGGCAGAATTAATGGCAGGAGATGAACTTGTAAAAGAAGGCATTAAGCAGATGATAGCTGAAACTCTTGGCCTAAACCAACCTGCAAGCACTGCTCAAACAGTCATCACAAGGCCTGCATCACCAAACTCCTCATAAAATAAAAATCTCCCAAGAAACCCACCAGACTCAAAAGTACTAAAATGGAAAACTGACAAACAGACCCATTTACTGACAGTGTTCAAGTCTAGTGGAGAAGTGAAGAAAATAACAAAGGAACAATCACTTGGCCTAAGTCTAGAAGATTTGCAGGATCTCCTTGATCTTCCACTGTGCAGGGATGAAGATGACACAGATGCCTTAGCCTTTGTGCTACAACTCAAAGGGCAAATAAGGGAACTGTTGATGAGGCAATAAAGATCTACCAATAATGAATGGTTTTGGCATTATCTGTTCCAGGGGGAGATTGTTAGGATTGAACCCTATCAGAGGAACAGATAATTAAAG
The DNA here is from genome assembly GCA_030545235.1 of Helianthus tuberosus. NCBI lineage: Eukaryota > Viridiplantae > Streptophyta > Magnoliopsida > Asterales > Asteraceae > Helianthus > Helianthus tuberosus. The sequence goes on from CM060419.1 coordinate 23,631,028, forward strand.
CCAAAACTAGATCAGAATAGTGGATCCAAAATAAGCAGATGTTGTGTATACAAGTCTCTCCCCTTGAAAGTGGTTTCAACATCTGCTGACCTCCTATCTACTGATCTTTACAACTGCTGACCTACAACTGCTGATCAAGTTAAAGACTGATGAAGACTAAATCCCTGCTGTTCAATCTACTGCCTTGAGTCAAGCACTGCTGGGTTATATCAAGTGCTGCTGGGTTCACATCAGTGGAAGGCTTCAGCAGTAGTTTAGTTTGTCTTTATGTAATGTATTGTAATAATAGTTATTAGCATAGCAGTACTTATATAGATCAGAGGTTAGAGTTTGTTAGGAGGTTAGATGTCACTTTTATGGTGACGTCAGCAAAGATGCCATAGTGGTTTGTCCATGCCTATAAATAGAACAGTACCCTGTACCGTTCTCTTAGCTCTTCACCATCTTTCTTCCTGTACGAACAAATCATTATGAGCTCAGGCTGAGGGGGAGTTTATTGCATACATGCAATTATAATCGGTGTTTGGAATAAATTTAAGCATTCAGTTCATTGTTGAAAATGTGTGTTGAAAGCAATTCTCCTGTTTGATTGTGAAAAGTTTGTTTCCATTTATATTCTGGTGCACATCTCTTTCATTGTTCATCTTAATTCAAACATAAAACACAATCAAAATCAACCTCAGATCTTAACACCATGCCCCACATGGGTTTAACTTGCAAATTCTGTTCCTTCAGTTCTCCAGTTTGAACAGAGCGAGTCTGATCGAGTAAGTTAGAGTCGATAGTGAGTTGCAAAGCTCGTGCACGTTCAGGTTTCACAGTCGTAATCATTCAAAAGTTCCATACAACGATGCTACTACATGTTTAGCTCTTCCGAACAAAGGTACACAGGAGGCCGTTTTGATCGGTCTAAGTAATGCATTTGGGTACCGTCCAAGTAATGCCTCCAGCTCAAATCCGAGATCGTGGCTTCCACCCCTGGTTTTGTGTCATGCAATTCTTCCTGTTAATCCACCACGTATGTCATCGCCTTCTCGTGTTGCATCGGCGTGTAACTGGGTTTCTGATTCAAAGCGTCATGGTATACCACTAGATCACCCGTACCCTCGGGTAAAGGCGATGCTCAGTGCATTATAGTGTTGGGATTCGAAAGTTGGAAAGACGTTCTCTTGTTGTGTCTCACACGAATACGCATCACCCTACTGTGCTAAAGAGATTAAAGCTGCGCGATCTTCGAAAATTCTGTGATGAATCTGCGATGGTATCCAGGCAAGATCCACGTGTATTCCCAATTTGTTGACTACATGCCCAAGAAAGTGTACTTCTTGAGTCCTGAAGTCACACTTTGGTAGACTTCGCCTAGAGTTGCTCCTCCCCCAATAGCTCTAAGATAAGATACAAGTGCCGTCCTTGGTGTTCTTTTCCCCTGGTAGTGATTCTAAACATAAGAGATAAATGTGATCGACGAAGCTGTCTAAATGAGGTTGACGCATACTACTCATGTGATCCCTGAGGCTACTGGTGTATTGGACATCTTAAATAACTTGAACAGGAAATCATAGTGGGCATGTTGGATCTGTAGCGTCGTGTTAGGAATCATCCTCTCCATGGCCTTCCATCGGATGACAGTCCGACCTCAAGTCAGTTCCGGATAGAAGCTCGATCATTGTAACGGATCAAGCAGGTTGTCGATACGAGATAGAGAATGACGGTCTATGGTGGCCACCTTGTGGTAGTCCATACCCGTGCGAAATGTCTCGTCCTTCGTTTCCCAATAGAGCTCGGTTTCCCCGAAACGTGGAGCTAGATCGATAAAACTCCCATTCCGTAGTCCCTAAAGTTGATTGGACAGTTCTTGCAACTTTCCAGGCGCCAGACACTAAGGAGTACGAGTAACCAAGGCTGCCTCGGGTCATGAGATCAATCTGGGACTCTACCTAATCAGTGGTGGAAGTAAACCTAAAAGTTCCTCTAGTAGCATGCTGAGTGAAATCACGAACCATTGGTGGATCCTCGATCCACTTTCCTTAGCCCACACATTAATAACGGCTGCCAACATAGCGGGGTAGTCCCTTCGTAGACGCTCCTGGCTTTTGTTGTTGAAATGATACTCACCCTTACACTACACTGATGCTTTAGAACTAACGACGATTCGCCGCTAGGGAGAGGGATACTCAAAATTTTCTCCTCACAGGGTATATCTGCGTGATATCTGAATAACCAATCCATGCTAACTACTGCATCGAAACTATCAAGGTTAGTAGGAAGAAGGTCGATGTCGAACACTTGTCCCACAAGGTCGAGTTTGCATTCCAACAAACATAGAGGGTTTCAATTGGGTTGCCATCAGCCGATTTCACAACAGCTTTCGGTTTCAAGAAGCATCAGGGGTAAACAAAATGGGGGCGAAACAATTAGCTACCCATACAAACTACCACGTTGCTATCATGCCCGGCGTCGCCTACGCTAATCCTAGATGCCCCTCCATGAGCACTACCACCAGTGTTGTTACAGTCACGTGGATTCCCCAATTCTGTCATTGTTCCCTTGGTTGTTGACATTTTGACATAACAACAGTCAAACCCTGTCGAAGTTACCTTCATCTCCATATTGTAAGCAATGATCATGAGCACCTCGATGTTGCCATGGCTGTTGCTTCTCCTGTTGCTGCTTGTAACGAGGTCCTGAGACCTCTCTCCAACAGGGTACATCTTTCATATTCCGTGTCACGTACTAAGGCTCTACTCACTGCGTGGGTAGTTACACTCTCCATTCGATAGTCAATTGTCATTGTTCCTGTCCCGGTTGATTCGTAAGAGTTGACTCCCATAAGTTGCTGACTAGGGTTAAGGATTCGATTGAAGTCAATTCGTTGGTGTTCGTTGCCGGTAATCAGGGTCGTCCAAATACTGGAGTCGGTAAAATACTACGCTCATCCTCTTGTCCATCGATCTAGCAAGTCGATTGAGTAATACACGGTATGTTGCGAGAGTGTTGCAGAAGTGATCACACTTCGGGTTCTAATACGTCAATACATTGAGTTCCAGCAGACGAAGAGGAGTGAGAGAGGTATGGACCAATCATTCGATGATGTGATATCCAACTCAGGGACGTCCGTACAAGCACCTAGCATTCTACACAGTTCGCTAGACGTTCAGATGGGTGTTCAGGTATACTCGATAGCTTCGAGATTCTCAAGGATTCAGAGGGAAATGAAAAGGTCACATTCGAGTAGGAGACAATCACTGCTACGACTCCTATAGACTGTTGTATTTCACATCGATCAAATAACAGAACGGAACCCCTTTTTTCACTTGTTAAGCCACACTGGGACTCGCATGCACCCCACATTATTATTATGTGTGCACCCACAATAATATTATGATTTGCATGCTCATCTCAGCTCCTCCTAACTCATGTCAAATGGTTCCTCAAACTTAAGTAGCAAACAAAGAGCATCACGAAACGTAAGTCATGAATGTTTAGGGAAATATCACCCTATCAGTCACATAACACATGCAAGTAATACATGAATTCATACTGTTGTGATAAACGTGCAATCACATGCAATATCATATGTAAGTGTTCACTAGTTATGCAGTACAATGAGTATACGAGAGACGAACCTTGCAGTCTAGAGCTGAGTGTCATGGTCGATTTCAGAACTGTTCGGTTATAGTCTGGTTTTATGAAAACGTTTTAAAACCAAGTTCACTATAACCAGTGGCTCTGATACCAAACTGTCACACCCCCAAAATACCACCTAGGGAATATCCCTATTAGGCGTACGACGTACCGACAACGAGCCACTAATTACCTTGAACCCATACAAGTTTCAAAATAAAATCCTCAATTATTAATGAAAAATACCATTTAACGAGTTTAAATGAAAACCAACATGTTCAGCGGAAGCAAATAGTAAACCAAAGTTAAATTGTTCAAAACTAATGTATAATATCAATAATCAATCACATGAAACCCTCCAGTCGACTCATAACCACTCCAGCTACTCCAAACAGCAAGTTCCAAATCCAAAACATCTAAGGACCTGCGAGCATGCAACAAGTGTATCAGACAACGCTGGTGAGTTCACAGCTTTTTGAAAACATTAGTTACCAAGTGTTTAATCCAGTTTGTTTACAATTCCGAAAGTAATGTTGATAATATCTCGATACTAAACAAGACGGCTCCTGATGTATGTTTTGCCCGTTCCCCAGTGCTCCTATCAAAACACTGGGCATGACTAGGTCATTAGTTCACACCCGTCCTCTCCGGTACGGGGTGAGGGTGCCAAACCTAAGTAGCGCTACCAACTAATACCCGTTACCTCTCCGGTAACACAAAAGATGGGACATAAGAATGATAGAGTGAGATTATTATCCAACATCCTAGTTTTACCCAAAAGACTTATCCCTCCCTAGGATACCCACTGACTGTCCCAACCACCGGGACGCATGCTCAAGAGTAGTGAACTCACCTTAGATTTGCTCGGTAAGACTAGGTATTCGTTTAACACAATGATCAAATACGTCCTATCATGGTTTACCAGAACACTCAGTTTAGTATTCAAATTCACTTATGTCATACAATCTTTTCACATGCTACGCAAACAGTGCACTAGCATTAAACAAGTTATGCAAGTTGTATCAGTCAATCAACAGTGTCCATGTCTCACGAAAACATTTATCAATCCATGTCATCTAAATTGTTACACGCATTAAATCACGAGCATTACTCAACATATTGCAAATACTCACATCCTGCTCATATAACCATTTTCATATCATACATGATTTAGTTCACCATACACACTATAACCGTCTGTTAACTAATGTGAGCTTACATGACAATTCAGCCCAAACATTGCTGGCCCAGCTCGAGTATGTTCAAGTGTTACGCGGCCTATTCTGCCAACAATTAACATGCAACCCACATGTTATGTTTAACCAAACACCCTATCGGGCCCAATACATTAAGTCTAAACCCAAACCAAGTCCGGCCTAGTGCCCCTTTGTGCGTTCCATGAATAAAGTGCAAGGCCCAAAATCAAAGAGTCTAAATGGGTTGTGCGGTTGGACTATGTATTGTGCAATTGACCGAGTCATAGCTTCCAAAACTACTTCTAATTACTCCACTAACTCGGTCACATTAGTTATGAAATTTCGATAGTTTAGACATTTCAAGATTTTACATAACTAAAGTAACTTCCAATTATTTTATCATCATATCAGTTTCATTAGTTCAACATGGATCCTAATCATCAACATAACAGAGAACCCTTTTTATGATTTGTTAAAGCTCTAACCCCTTTCTAATAATTTCGAGATCATGAACATCATACCATAATTCAATTTAACCTGATTTACTCTAACAGTTGTTACTATCATTGGTTCCTTAGAACCCTAATCGCTCCATACCACCAACTAACAAAGACCCATATCTCATGATCATCAAGCATCTAATATTACATTACCAGCAAATTATTACACCATAACAAGACTAGCAATACGTCATATTAAACATTTACGAATACTCAGGTTCGGGATTTGTTTCGCATGCACTTCATTATCATAAAATAACCAATCAAGCATCAATATCACTAATATCAAGTTAACATACCGGTTAAATATAAGGACATGAGAGATACTGATTCGAAGATGGAAGAGCTCCGATGGGGGGGGGGGGTCTGCTATGCCGCACGTGAACTTGAGAGAGATAGGGTTTTGCTTTGAGTTATGTGATATTGTTAAGTAATTATATGTAAATCCCTCATGTGTGCGTGATTCCTACTAGCCCAAATAATCGGCCCAACTCTAACTATATGTGTGTATATTCTGAAGTCAAAAGCCGGCCCCCAACACAAGTGGTATTTGGGCTTCGGGCGTGCAGACTCACATAGGCCGGCCCAATTTTTATAACCCTTGATTGGGCTCGAACAGTTCAACCTAGGATAACCTGAGTGTGTGTGCTTCGAGTGGGTTTGCGGCCCAATACGCATCATGTAGCTCGCGGCCCAAATAGGTTAGTCCCCTAAATTAACTAAACGACACCTAGAAACGTTTAACGATTCCTTGCAGTTAATCAGTCAAACACACGTACACATACTCAAACACGTTATACATTTAGCAATTACATTACAGTCACAAGTGTTTATCAATTTACATCATCGCAAGGGACCTGAAAGCGGAATAACAAGAAAACAGGATCACGTGACTAAGAGACACTGATCTTGGAAATTCGGGTTGTCACATCATCCCCAACTTGAAAGAAATTTCGTCCCGGAATTTAATAAGTAAGCATAGAGGAGTGAAGTGATAAATCAAGATTGCTGCAGATTTTCCTCAGGTGCGACAGTACAGGTTAAATAAATGTAATTTTATATATCAAATAATAAAAAGAATTATATCTTTAAAAACCATGTGTATTACACAGATTAAATAAATGTAATTTTGTATACTAAATACTAAAAAAGCCGTATCGTTAAAAAACCCGTGTATAATCGGGTTGAATAAATCTACCAAATAATAAAAAAATTACATCCTTAAAAACCCTGTATGTTACACGTGTTGAATAGATCTAAAAAAGAGTTATATCTTTAAAAACCATGTGTATTACACATATTAAATAAATGTAATTTTGTATATTAAATACTAAAAACGTCGTATCTTTAGAAAACCCGTGTATAGTTGGGTTAAAGAATCTACCAAATAATAGAAACATTATATCCTTAAAAACCCCATGTAATACACGTGTTGAATAAATCTAATTTTACATAGCAAATGATAAAAAGTTATATCTTTAAAAACTTCGTGTATTACACGGGTTATATAAATGTAATTTTGTATAGTAAATAATAAAAAAAAAGTTATATTTTTTAAAACCCCGCATTTTACGCGTGTTGAATAAATATAATTTTGTATACCAAATAATAAAAAAAGTTATATTTTTAATAAATTAGGATAACATTTAATATTAATTTATTGTTTATATATTTAATATAAGATAAGTAGGAAAGAGAGGTATTTGTTTTAAAAATATATTAAATTAACAATTTAGATTTGAGGATAATATTTTGTTAAAGTATGATAAGATTTAATGTTAATTTATTATTTATTATTTATTTAATGTTAACTTGGTTTCTTTTATTATAGTAGATAGATTATTTTATTTTTTATATTTAAATTTTCCAAGATCACATTTATAATCATTCATATCTTATATTTTCACTTTAACATATAAAAAGTAATATTTTCAATTTAATATATAAAAAGTAATCGTGAGTTTTTTTTATAGAATTATCATCAAATCGTTAAACACAATCTTTTATAATTTATATTGACTTCTTATAATTAAAACCGAATACACAATCTTTTATAATATATATAGACTTCTTATCATTAAAACCAAAATAATTGTTTATCTATTTTATCTTATTCAATGTTTTAATGTTTTTCTTTTTGTATTTTTTGTAACTATTAAATTATAAGCTTTCGAAGTAACAATTATATACAGGTGGTGGTTTTAGGGGAGGGGTTTTTAATACAATTAATTTTCAACCTATATTTTTCTCTTATAACTTTAAAATATTATATTTTACCAAAATTATAAGTATAGTGTTGCAACATATTTAATTTAATCTATGTTCGATATAAGTTTTATTCAAAATTTTGTTGTGAATTACACGGGTTTGAGTAATAGGTTACGAACTTATGTATTACACGGGTTTGAGTATAAGAAAATATATCATTTAATAATGTACGCACAAATTTTTATAGCTAAATTATTTTCATACATACAACTTGAGAGGTAATGGAGGTAGCATATATGAAACTTTATTTATGGTCGTGCCTTAATGTCAACTTGTAATAAATGATTATATATATTTATAAGAAGTGTTTGGTGAGCTAAAAATTTAAAAACATGCAAAATAATTTGAAAAGGCAAACAATTTTCTGTAATCAGGGAAATAGGTTTGAAAATTATTGATTGAAATGATTTTAGTCACGGTTAAATATGGTATGACTATCATATGTTTGCGATATTTGATTGAAAAAAAGTAAACATCTAGGTCATATATATAAGCAAATTGCGAAAAATAATTATGCATACATTGTTAAGTTATATAATTTATATCCTTGAACTCGTGTTATACACGGGTCTATAAACTAATAAAAAATAAAAGAATACATTGTAAAAGATAAAATATATATATATGTTCCACCAAAATCATAACGAAGGTATAAATGCATATGCCGGTTACATAATTCCCGAATATCAACCTCTTTTTGTTTTTGTTTTTTTTTTTGAAGGTGTGAATTATTCATGAAAATTCTGGAGGTCTAACATACGTTGTCTTAACCGGTTCCGCGCTAAAGAGCCCCCTATTAACCGGGTTTGAATCGCATCTCCACAAATTCGGTATATGTCCAGAACTGATCCCCATCTTCATGCCTCTTGTCCAGTTAGATCTGAAGCTTTCTTAGATCTCGCTGCTGTTGATGACGGCGGTGGCGGTTGTTTCGTTGTTCACTCACTCGTTAAACAGGGAAGATGGGGTTTTAGGGTAAATATGATTCAGGTTTTGAGATATTAGAACTTCCTTGGATTTCTTTGTCTTTCCTTTTCATCGATTGTTTTCAATTTCTGAAACTGAATTCGGTGTTTTGTTGAGTAAATTCTTGACTGTTATGTCATGTTTTAGGCTTGATTTTGATCTTTTGTTGTTCTCCGAAGTGTAATAAGAGTTTTTGCAATCGTTTTGCTTTTCTATTTCTTTGTAATTTTTGAAAGCGTGTTAGGAAACTGATTGATAAATCATCAATTTGGTTGCTTTGCAATCATTGTTGAACTTTTCCATGGCTCTTTTGTGCACCCCTATTTTAACCCAAAAGAAATATAGGATTGAGGCAGCTATTTTACTTATCAAAACAGAGCATCTTCATTATTATTTCAAGCTTCTTGATTTAACTTGAGAAGTTTCTCATTTGTAATAAGATTCATATGGTTTATGGCAGATCTAGAAAAAAATAATGGTGCATGGGATATTGGTGGGGTTGGTTGGAGAGAGAGTGAGAGGGGGAGGTTAGTTGTTTAAATATATTTTATATAAATGAGTAAAATTACCTATCTCCCCTTATGTACAAGGAACATGACCAGACTTAACTGAAAATTCTAACTTGGTTTGGGGTAATGGACGAAACATGCAACAGATTTTTTCAAATAAAGGATTGTGACTGTGATTATTGAAGTTAAAGGTCATCCATTGCAACTCACTACAAACATAAAAGGCGAAAAGTGTAATTTACCCTATGTAATATGAGCAAATTTAACGTATATTTAAAGAACTTTCAATTACATTTCGACCACAAACCGAAAATGTACCTGGTTCGGTAAATTCGGTACCGGTACCGGATACCATTTGTTCATCTGAAACACCCCGAAAACGGGTTTGGTAATCAAACCACGTTAATACTAAAAGACGGGTAAATTACGATTAGTGGTAAAATTAACCCGGAAAATATTAGGATTTATATAACTAAACCTAATATTTAATAAAAAGGAAAAATAATGTTTTTGAGAAAAATAAAGTTTATAGAAGCCCGAGTTAACGGGACTTGAAATAAATTGAGTCGTAAATTCCCCGAGCCAGCTAATTTAACTAGGAATGTTTAACCTAGTTAATAAGTAAGAATATTGTTAGAAATTAAATGGGTTGTAGTCTACTTAATAGACTAACCAAACAAGAGGGACAAAAGTGGATAAACTTGAAAGTTTAATTATAAAAGAAAACTTAAAAACTAAAACAGACATTTAATGTGTGTTCAAGGTGTTCTGTTCGAACACAGGAGAAGCCCCATGAGCTTAAACCCTAGCTCCAACAAAATCGTTCAATTGGAAGGCCAAATGAAGTCTAAATTCACAATTGAACATAAATTAATGATCACCCAAGCTAGGGGATTATAAGGTATGTAAAATTTTGATGATTCTTCAAGTTTTGAAATTTGATAAATCTTATAATCTGCGAATTATGGATAAATTATTGAAGATATGGCTGAACTATGACGTATAGTTGCTTAGAAACAAAACCGTAAGTGAAAATTATACATATATTGCCATGAATTGAATGATTAGATGATTTACCACACTAAGATAAGTGGGTTTTAATCATATGATGAAATTGATGATATAATTATGATTAGAATCATGATATCTGAAATTAATAAGATGATACTTGAACAAATTAGGTGTTTAAGTATATAAATCATACTTGCTAAGTAGTAAGTTTAGTATGATAAGATGAAAAATCGATGATATATTCATGTTGAATGATGTATGGTATCATTATGTGTTAGAAATGATCAAAGTTGTGTTAAAAATTGATTAAATACGATTACATAAACTTGGTTAATAAAGTGGTTAAAAACGATAGCATAAGAATGATGCTTACCGGATAATTGATCAATGATATGATCGAATGAAAAAATTCGACATAAGAATCGTAGGATGGAATAGTCGTAAATGATTATGACAAATCTAACCATCATACAAATTTCAATGATAGTTTGACGCTTGACAAGCTAGGTGGAAGCTTGGGAATGAAGCGGGTCAAACGAGTCAAGAATGAAGGAAAAGCATAACTTGGATGCTAGGTAAGTACAGCTTACACTCTATTTATTTAATACCTATTGATTTTATAGGTTCTGAATAATATAAAGTCTTGTTTGAATTCTGATGTTCCGACACGACATGTGTGGTTCGGAACAAAAGACAATAAAGATAAACCATGTTTAATGGTTAAAAAGAGCTAATACGGTTATTTAGTCAAGAAAGGACTAATAAATAATGAGTTTTGAATAATTACCTTATAAGGTAAACTAATACAAATAATAAAGGTAAAACGATAATTCGATCACTCGTAGACAATTGCCGTTAGTTTGTGAAAGACACTTTATAGCGTAAGTTATAATGGATCAAAAGAGTCAATAAATGATTTACAAGGACAATGATCGTACGGTGTAAACCAGAGCGAGTCATGTAGACGAGATAGTAACAAACATCATCTCGCCAATAAATTCGGTCACTTAGACTAAACGGGTCAAAAGGTGAAGATATTACCTTTTGACAATATCGACTAATGACTATTGTCGAGTTATATTATTTCAGGAGTAAATATCAAATGGATATTAGCATCGCTATGAATTAGCGGTTATAAAAGAAGGGTAGGAAAAACGGGTCAATATATTGATCCGAGCCAAGTATGTGTAAATTGTAATAGGGTGACACTCATTTAGAACGTAAGGTTCAATGAGTGTTAAATAAAGTAAAAATAGACATTTGGTTACTTTAATATGTAAACCGAATGTTTCAAATAGTAGACATGCGTTTGAAAAAGCATAATGACTTTTCAAACAACGTCATAGTTAAAAAGAAGAATTTTAGTCAAACATGCTTTCAAAAGTCTTTCATCGAAAATGAAAGGCAAAAATGGACCAAAACGCCCTTGTAAGCGTAATTGAACAAATGACCTTTAAAGGTTATTTGGAAACGAGGTTTATGATTAAGTAAATACTTAGAATAAGTATAAAAAGCGAAAGATGTAAATTTTTGGTCAAATGACTCTATATGAGTCTTTGCCATAAATTAACAATCCGAGGAGTAAAACTCGGATTATATAGATCACCACATTGAATCCACCACAAATATAGTTGTGGTGGGAGATCATTTGATAAAAAAAAATGTGGACATATGAAATTAGAAGCGAATGAAAGCAATTCGTGCTTAAAATATGCTTAAATACCCTTAACGGGTCAAAATAAGCATATGAGCGAATATGGGTTTAAGGATGTATATGAACCGTGATTGGAACCTAATATGATAAACATTATTGAATTTAATAGGTTCATGAGAAATAGCGGTCAAACAAACTTGTGTATTTGATAAATGCATGAACGGGTCAAATAATTTGGAAAACCCCTACTGTTCAGTGAACACTCCTACTGTATAGTGAACACTCCTACTGTACAGTGAACACTCCTACTATACAGTGAAAACTCCTACTATTCAGTAAAAACCCCTACTATTCAGTCAACACTACTACTATTTAATGAACATTCCTACTGATGGGTGAACATTCTTTAGAAAGGGGTTAAACTAGAGCCCTCGCGGCCCACGACCAACCTAAATGACTGCAAAAGTGTGCTGGATGTTAAAATGCAGTTGCGAACTCGATTAGACATGTTTTAAGCGCTATATGACTAACTCATTTCATGTTTTATGAAATGTAGGTACTAATTGAGTTACCGGAGGACGATCAAGCTCAACGAAGAACCGAACATATAAAGAACAAAGCTTCCGCGAAATGATTCGTCGTCACGTTTTAAACGGCGAATGTTTTATAAAATGTGGAAATGTTTTATTTCTTAAAAAATTTTGACGAACCTGTATTTTTAGTGTATGGTTAACCGTAAATACACTATTATAGTCGAAATTTATATAATAATCGTATAATTGGACTAAGGGTCTTACAAGTTGGTATCAGAGCCCTGGTTTAAGAGATTCAAGTATGGTGGGGAAAAACTATGCTTGAACTTAAACCTTATGCTCTTGATAAAGATTGGTGTTCGGTTCGAGACTTGATCGCAAAATCCGGTAAGTTATTCTGTATATTAACGGTCTAGCAAATAAAGTGTTGAAAACAACACATAGGGTTATCGTGTAAAACATGTTACCCCAAATAAAGCGATAAAAGATCAATATAGTTAAACGAATTACGTGTGTTAACACGTGTCGTAGAAAGCATTGTAGTATAATACGAGTGCTTGTTAATGTTAACGTTACTGACAATTGTAGACGTTTTAAATTAAAGGATCCTTGCATCTGAAGATGATGAGAGTCTATGGATCTATCGATACGATGAAGAGATGGTCTGAAGTATGATAAGTAAGTCATACATTTTAAGGACATGAATCAAGAAATGATCTCGAACGAGAGATTGAACAAGAAAGTTATCAGGGCAAGTATCTACAAGGTACTCGTCTTAAACTTATAGCATAAACAGAAATATGCAACAAACCTATAGCGAATGACAGTTGCATATAGAATATAAAACTTGGAAAACCTGGATAGGTTATCTATCCAGGATGACAATTCCAAGAGAAATTCAGTAGAGATATACATTATTCACAGTCGTGAATAATAAGACAATACTGAACTTAGTTAAATATAAACTTGGACGAAAATAACCATCCAAGTAAGTATTCTCAATATAAATCTTATTGAGAAAAGTAATGATCACATCAACGAATCTGATTGTATAAATGGGTATAAAAAGGGACAATTATATGTTCAAGGATAAAAATGGATAAAACTAATAATTGTTAATTGGCAATTAAATAAAGTTTTACCAAATGAAATAAATCGAGAGGTTACTTACATGGGACGTGATGTGGTAATTATAATAAGGTCGTGTGTACCATGTGTTGATCGCTTACTTTGGCCAAGTAAGTAGTGAACACATGATACCATGAGCTTATTATAATGAGCACGATTATGTCCAATGTGGTAAGGTCGAGACAAATGAAAAAGTTAAAAGAATCTTGCGGTCAAGAAATCTTATGGGCATACTCGTATAAATGGTTTTTGAGGGAACCATAAAAACGATGTATGGCGCGTATAGAAATAAATGACCCAAGTAAATAGTGAAATAACTCATAATGGACGAAAGAGCCATGGTTGACCAAAAGGGGCATATAAAACCAAAGGATTATGACCCGCAAGGTCATAGAAACGAAGGTATTGCTCATACAAAAAGATGATTGAAGTCATTAACTTTGGTCGTAATAAAGAAAGGATGATGATGATGATAATCATCATTCAGAATTTATAAGACCATCAAGCATGGTCACATAAAGAATAAAGGTTTGGTTAAATAAAGCGATGGATTTCGCTAAGAAAACCGAACAAGTCAAAACGAAGTCTTAATGCATACCTAAATGGTTGCATTAATGATGACTTCACTAAATCACCTGGTTGATGGGTAGGGAATCAAACAGATGCGTAAACCGAGAGAGGGGAACGCGGATTGAAAGTCAAAAGACTCGGATTATGATTTATGACTAAAAGACTATAAAATTTCGCAAACAGAAATTTTAATAATTATGTTCAACTACTGTGAGGTTGAACAGGGTGAATAAAGAACAAAGTTTGACTGTTCACAAGTGATGGATTTCACATGAACAAGTCAAACGGGTTAAATACAAAGTAAGGTCGGATGGCATAAGAAAACGATTGTAGATACGGACTACAGTCACACTTAATAAATTTAAAATATGAAAACAAATGAATTTCAAACATAAAAAGAATGATCTACGAGTTCATCATAACCTTCGGGTTACAAACAGTGTAAAGGTCTACAGGACCAAAATGACCCAGGGGTCATGAATAGAAAGAAATAGATTATAAAGACCTCGCCTTAAAGAGGTGAAAGTCTAATGAAATAGCCCACGAGGCTAACTGATAGAACCTATGGGTTAATTAGATAAAGCGAGGGAACCAGTTGAGAATCCCCGCATAAAACAAAGACTGTAAAAAGATAAATTCTTTGTTGTCAATTTCTTGATATGAAGTAATTGACAGAAGTTAAAAAGAAAACGTTATACTAAAATTCAGTTTTAGTAAGAAATAACGTTTTTACAAATATGAATTCTGATAGAAATTTAAATAGTAAATATTAAAGATACAGGTCTTGACACTGATAGGTGCAAGTCGATATATATATTTGAAAAGAAATATTTTCAAAAATGAAAGGTTGAAATAAACCTAAACATAACGTGACACCATCACGGTCAAGAAAAGTAATGTGAAGTATAATCACATTGTAGCCGAGCAATGGGTATAAAGTAACTGGACTAATAAGTCTAGTCAATGAGACCGGTTGAGGTCAAAAACTTAAATTAAGAATTTTTTTTATTACGCTATCCATTATAAGATTAGTGTAAAAACAATATCCATTATAAGAAATTTTTTAATACGCTATCCTTTTTACAGTCGATAAGCTCATATGACCAAGTGACCAAGTTATGACGACTCAGTCAAGTAAATGATAAAGGTAAATAGTACAAGATTAAAGTGACGGCCCATGAAGCCTCACTAACGAAAAAAAAATATTGGCCACCTGTGTTGAGGGATAATAAGGCTATAAGTTCACAAACAAAGGAGTTTGTTTGTTAAAAGTGAAAGATTTCACTAAAATATCCGAACGGATTAAATTAACGGATTCATGAAGAATTCGAAAGTATAAAAGCGATGAATTTCGCTAAGTTAACCAAACCGGTTGAAATAACCAGATTACGTTATTTTGATTTACATTATTTCGTATAAAATACATATATGTTTTGTAAACAAAAAGATATTACCATACTTTTCTGGTAATACTAACAATTGGTTAATGTATGAGTAATGTTTAAAAGATTACTCCGGTCAAATGAATTGAGTTTAAACTCAATGAATTATGTAAGAAAAGGTTTCGAGGACGAAACCTCTTTAAGGGGGGTAGACTTGTAACACCCCAAAAACAGGTTTGGTAATCAAATCACGTTAATACTAAAAGACGGGTAAATTACCATTAGTGGTAAAATTAACCCGGAAAATGTTAGGATTTATATAACTAAACCTAATATTTAATAAAAAGGAAAAATAATGTTTTTGAGAAAAATAATGTTTTTGAGAAAAATAAAGTTTATAGAAGCCCGAGTTAACGGGACTTGAAATAAACTGAGTCGTAAATTCCCCGAACCCGCTAATTTAACTAGGAATGTTTAACCTAGTTAATAAGTAAGAATATTGTTAGAAATTAAATGGGTTGTAGTCTACTTAATAGACTAACCAAACAAGAGGGGCTAAAGTGGATAAACTTGAAAGTTTAATTATAAAAGAAAACTTAAAAATTAAAACAGACATTTAGTGTGTGTTCAAGGTGTTCTATTCGAACACAGGAGAAGCCCCAGGAGCTTAAACCCTAGCTCCAATAAAATCGTTCAATTGGAAGGCCAAATGAAGTCTACATTCACAATTGAACATAAAATAATGATCACCCAAGCTAGGGGATCATAAGGTATGTAAAATTTTGATGATTCTTGAAGTTTTGAAATTTGATAAATCTTATAATCTGCGAATTATGGATAAATTATAGAAGATATGGCTGAACTATGACGTATAGTTGCTTAGAAACAAAACCGTAAGTGATAATTATACATATATTGCCATGAATTGAATGATTAGACGATTTACCACACTAAGATAAGTGGGTTTTAATCATATGATGAAATTGATGATATAATTATGATTAGAATCATGATATCTGAAATTAATAAGATGATACTTGAACAAATTAGGTGTTTAAGTATTTAAATCATACTTGCTAAGTAGTAAGTTTAGTATGATAAGATGAAAAATCGATGATATATTCATGTTGAATGATGTATGATATCATTATGTGTTAAAAATGATCAAAGTTGTGTTAAAAATTGATTAAATACGATTACAAAAACTTGGTTAATGAAGTGGTTAAAAACGATAGCATAAGAATGATGCTTACCGGATAATTGATCAATGATATGATCGAATGAAAAAATTCGACATAAGAATCGTAGGATGGAATAGTCGTAAATGATTATGACAAATCTAACCATCATACAAATTTCAATGATAGTTTGACGCTTGACAAGCTAGGTGGAAGCTTGGGAATGAAGCGGGTCAAACGAGTCAAGAATGAAGGAAAAGCATAATTTGGATGCTAGGTATGTACTGCTTACACTCTATTTATTTAATACCGATTGATTTTATAGGTTCTGAATAATATAAAGTCTTGTTTGAATTCTGATGTTCCGACACGACATGTGCGGTTCGGAACAAAAGACAATAAAGATAAACGATGTTTAATGGTTAAAAAGAGCCAATACGGTTATTTAGTCAAGAAAGGACTAATAAATAATGAGTTTTGAATAATTACCTTATAAGGTAAGCTAATACAAATAATAAAGGTAAAACGGTAATTCGATCACTCGTAGACAATTGCCGTTAGTTTGTGAAAGACACTTTATAGCGTAAGTTATAATGGATCAAAAGAGTCAATAAATGATTTATAAGAAAAATGATCGTACGGTGTAAACCGGAGCGAGTCATGTAGACGAGATAGTAACAAACATCATCTCGCCAATAAATTCGGTCACTTAGACTAAACGGGTCAAAAGGTGAAGATATTACCTTTTAACATTATCGACCAATGACTATTGTCGAGTTATATTATTTCAGGAGTAAATATCAAATGGATATTAGCATCGCTATGAATTAGCGGTTATAAAAGAAGGGTAGGAAAAACGGCTCAATATATTGATCCGAGCCAGGTATGTGTAATAGGGTGACACTCATTTAGAACATAAGGTTCAATGAGTGTTAAATAAAGTAAAAATAGACATTTGGTTACTTTAATATGTAAACCGAATGTTTCAAATAGTAGACATTGCGTTTGAAAAAGCATAATGACTTTTCAAACAAAGTCATAGTTAAAAAGAAGAATTTTGGTCAAACATGCTTTCAAAAGTCCTTCATCGTAAATGAAAGGCAAAAATGGACCAAAACGCCCTTGTAAGCGTAATTGAACAAATGACCTTTAAAGGTTATTTGGAAATGAGGTTTATGATTAAGTAAATACTTAGAATAAGTATAAAAAGCGAAAGATGTAATTTTTTGGTCAAATGACTCTATATGAGTCTTTGTCGTAAATTAGCAATCCGAGGAGTAAAACTCGGATTATATAGATCACCACATTGAATCCACCACAAATATAGTTGTGGTGGGAGATCATTTGATAAAAAAATGTGGACATATGAAATTAGAAGCGAATGAAAGCGATTCGTGCTTAAAATATGCTTAAATACCCTTAACGGGTCAAAATAAGCATATGAGCGAAAATGGGTTTAAAAATGTATATGAACCGTTATTGGAACCTAATATGATAAACATTATTTAATTTAATAGGTTCATGAGAAATAGCGGTCAAACAAACTTGTTTGTTTGATAAATGCATGAACGAGTCGAATAATTTGAAAACCCCCTACTGTTCAGTGAACACTCCTACTGTACAGTGAACACTCCTACTGTACAGTGATGTTGGTGCATGCGTCTGTCGACTTCGTCTTGTATCGAGTCTTGAAATTGTTTAGATAGTTCATGGCATGGAAAACAAGAAAATAGGTTACAATGTTAATTTCGTTTGAAATTGACAATATGTCATTTCAAACGAAATCATATGGCTAGTCATTTCAAACGAAATCACAGGGTTAATACCGTTTGAAATGGTAATTCCATTTGAAACCTAATTTCGTTTGAGTCATGTTCAAGGGGAATTAGAATGCCTATAAATAGTCGTTGCCTGATTTCGTTTGAGTCATTCCTGTATGTGTGATTCCAGAGCCGAAGTGCTGCCAAAGTGTCGTCTTGCTGTAAAACTTTGTCAGATTAATCAGAAAGACAGTTAAAGTGAAAATCTAGCTGAATCAAACTCAATATGTCTGTTTCCGCCTTTCATTTTGAGTAGAACGCCTCTGAACGACTCATTTCGGTCGGTAAAACGATTCTACATGTGGTATCAGAGCTCAGGAGGAGGAGTTCTATCGTTTTCAGCTTAATTTCATCAGATTTTCTAGCTTCTACACCTTCTTTTCTAAATTGAACTTGTTTTCACGGTTAAAATGACTTGAAATTCTGACAGTATACGCGCATTTGTGTTTTAACAAACCCTTGAGAGTTTTAGACCTAAATTCTGCTTAAAACCTGATCAATTTGTAATTTCGCTTGAAAAGTTGGACCGAATTGATGATGTCAGCTTCATTCCGTTTGAAATTGCACCTTATTTCACACGGAATTAGTTATTTCGTTTGAAAGTTGCTGTTAATTCCGCTTCAGATGGGTATTTCGTTTGAAAGGTTCAAACGAAATCAGTGATTCCGTTTCAAATCGTGATTCCGCTTGAAGTTGGTATTTCGTTTGAATCTGTTTTGCAGGTTATTTCGTTTCAAAAGGTTGATTCCGTTTGGAGAGGTGATTTCGCTTGAATTTGATTCCGTTTGAAAGTGTCTGTTTTGTAAAAAAATTTGCCGAAACATGGAAGAGGAGTTCTATAACGCATTTGCTACATCCCCGACTACTCCAGCTGAGATTGCTAAGAACATGAACATGGAAAATGAAACTGGAACTTTGCAAAAACCCCCGAAGCTAATGGGAATTGAGGAGTATTACGGTTGGAAAGATCGATTTGAAAATTGGGTTCAAGCAAATCATTTGAGGTCTTGGGAATGTGTTGAGAAAAAGTATGTGCTACCACGTACAGATTTGGGAGTTGAAAAGAAAATTTATGAATTTACAGATAAAGAACGAGACATGTACAAAGCAGAAAAAATGATGATCAGTTTACTCCAGCAAGCGATTAAAGAAGACAGATTCATATTGCTTCAACATGATAAAACTTCACGTTCAATTTGGGAAGCACTTCGAATTAAATTTGAGGGAAGTGAGAAGATGATCAAGAGTAAAAAGGCATTGCTCAAGAAAGAATTTGATTTGTTCACAAGTTTGCCAGGAGAAGATACAAAGAAAGTGATTGAAAGATATTGTCACTTAGTTCGATCAATGTCATTGTTAAACATCAACAAAGATCGTGAGGAATGGGTTGACAAACTAGCTGATGCTTTACCTCAGAAAGATTGGGGTACATTTTTGATGATATTGAAAAATACTGGAGAATATGATGGTTTGACGATCTCCCAGTTCATTGAGAAGATTGAAGGTCAAGATCTAGAACAGCAAAAGATTGCAAGAATGAACAATCCTAGTGCACAACAAGATGTTAAAATGTACTACAAAGGGAGTGTTCAGAATGTAGAAGCAAACCCAAAAATCCAAACTGCTTTCAGTGTTGATAATTCATCTGAATCAATCAATCAAAATTCAAACAGCAGCAGCAGTGGATTCTCATCATATCCGAGTGTTAATCCAAAAGTTTCTAGCTCAAGCCATCAATTTCAAAGCTCTAACAGCAACAATGGTCATGTCTTAAATTGCAACATTGCATTGCATCTTCAGAATGGTCAAAATTTTTCTGAAGAAGTTGTCAAAAGTCATATGGCATTACTTGTTACAGCATTGGAATCATATGAAGGATTGGTTGCAGGAAGGATCGGAAATCCCATGCTGACAAAAGAGGATTACGATCAGATCGATGCTGAGGAATTGGAGCTGATGGATATAAAATGGTGTTTAGCGAGTGTGTTAAGGAGAGCTGAAAAGTTTAAAATGATTACAGGAAGAAATGATTTTATGGATGCTAATGTATCTACTTTGGGTTTTGATAAATCTAAAGTTACTTGTTTTCGATGCAGGGAGAAAGGACATTTCAAGAGAGAATATAAAAATCGAGAAGTAAGTGGAGCACAGAATCCATTTGGAAAGGATGATTATTATCGGAAAGTCATTTATCAACAAATTACTCATCAACCATATCAACAAAAAGAACCACAAACTGCACATGCTAAAATGATCGAAGATGCAAATAAGAAAGCTTATTATGGTATCATTGATCAAGATGATGAGAAAGTGGCTGCAGGTTTCAGTTGGGACAAATACATTCCACCCGATTCAAAGATAGCAGGTCTCATTGCACAGATAGTTCAAGAGCCAGATTTGATGAAAGAATGGATGAAAGCATTTGCTAGTGATGACAAGAATCAAGATAATGAATCTAGTTCTTCAGATGATAGCTCAGAGCAGACACAAGTGTTTGATCAATCATCAACTGATGATAGTGATAATGAGGAAGAAATGCATATTAATATGGCAAAAACTCATTTATCTCCTGAAAGTTTTGAATTTTATTTTGCAGATAGAGTGAAGAAACTGAAGGAGAGACAAACAAAAAAGGTGAAATGCGAAAGTGCTGTTCAAGAAGAGAAGTCTGAACAAAATGAAAGAGTTGAGTTTGCTGAAAAAGAAATTGAAGTTGCTGAAAAGGTGGTTGAAGCTGAGAAAGTAGTTGAAGTTGAGAAGATAGTTGAAGTTGAAAAAATCATTGAAGTGGAAAAGATTGTTGAAGTTATCAAACCTTGTTTAAAGTGTTTGGAATCTTGCAAACAATGTGAAGAGAAAGAGAAGAAATTGAATGAGTGATGTGGGGTAAAATACGCATATTTGTCCCGTGTAAAGTGTGTAATTTTTGTATAGATTTTATTTGTTTTTATTTAGTTTTAGTATTATATTATATTATTTTGTGTTGGGCCAGGTTCTGGTGCAAATAGAGCAAAAACGAGTAATATGGAAATAACCCGCCAGTTGGGCAGAGTGGGGTGCCAGGGACCAAATTAAAATTGCCGTTATTTTTCTCGAGTGGGTCGAGCCCGCTATCTCTATGTTATCTAAAAAAAGGCTGCATATTTGTGTTTAGTGAGGCCCGCCAAAAGACAATCAACCACCAGATTGAGTAAAGCAAGGATACATGGGCCGTGAAAGGGCTCCTAGGACATCAGTTTGCGCAGGTTTATTTATAGTGGGCCATTTGAATAACTACAATGCATTATTATATCTAAAACCCTAATGGACATTCCTAAAAATACATAAAACACATATATTTGGGGTGACGTACAGAACAAGAAAAAAAAAGATATATATGCATAGAAAAGGGCTGTTGACGAGGGGGAGGAGGCCGACTACACATCATTCCTATTCGATATAATATCAACAGTGGACGGCTGGAGGTCAGAGGCAATATACATCACACATTGATCAAACGCAAAAATCTTTGGGGACGAAATTTAAAGCTTGTTTTGCGGGAATCATCGGCATCGAGCGGGAAGCTTGGAGAGCAAGGGATTAACGGGTTTTGCTACTCAGTTTCTCTTATTTTCTAGTTTCTTTGTTTTTATTCGGTGAATTCTTGTTTGAGACTTAGTTTTATTATTTTTAAGACAATGATTATCGGCTAAATACCTTTTACTACCTAGGCATGACAATAGTTTAAATAAAGTTTGGATTTTTATTCGGTTTTTTGGCGTGGTTTATGGATTTTCTTGTATTGTAAAAGCTATGGAATTTTAACTTGGTATATATGCATGCTTGATATTTGTTTCATCGCTGTTTATTGCTTCGTATAATCCTTGGTGACGGTCTTTATCACATAATAGGGTTGTGCTAGGGTTCTTGATTTAGGTGAGTGTCTTTATCACATAATAAATCTTTAACTCTTTAAGGTGAAATTACGTAACTAACCGTAGAAGTAATATTCGGTAATTTAATAAAATCAAGTGTTCTGCTAATTTTGTCGCTGTGAGGCTCGAGGTTATTAATAGGTCTCGGTTTGGTTTATAGCTAGGTCTAAGAAATCGGTCTAGTCCTTAAACATTCTCTTGTCTATTAAACCAAGATTAAAATCCATAGTTGTCTTAGACTTTCGCGCTGTGAGGTAGATTGTCTTATTTAGGCACTTTCAAGAAACTAGAGGACTGTGAGGAAATCTAGAAAACCGGTAAGCGTAACAGCCTAGGTAGTGCCACAAGAATCACCTTGAGATGGATTGAGGGGCTTAGTTGGTATCTTAATAGGTTTAGCATTTAAAGATCCCGGTTCCATACCACAAAACTATCGAATAGAAATCCATTCCGAGTTAAACTTGCGTCTAGCCTAGGTAGTATTCATCACCACTGGTTCTAGTCTTCGTCCAAGTTCGTGTCTAGTTATTTAGCATTATTTTAATATTTTATTTAGGACTTTTAGAAACCCCCCCCCCCCAATCAATAAACAAATTAGTTAAGTCGTGTCAGTCCTAATCTAAATAGAGTCTTTGCGTAATCCTTAGAGTCTCATGGGTTCGATACTCGGACTTACTTTAGCTATTCTACATTGATCGGTACACTTGCCGGTTTTATGGTTTTAGTTTTAGATCGAGTCTAAGTTTATAAATTTAAAGCTTAGAGTGTCTAGATTTAGGGTAATTTTAGTTGTTTTTATTAAACCACTTTTAGCACATCAAGTTTTTGGCGCCGTTGCCGGGGACTCTTGGCGATTGCGTTGATTACTTTG
Organism: Helianthus tuberosus; assembly: GCA_030545235.1. Taxonomy (NCBI): domain Eukaryota; kingdom Viridiplantae; phylum Streptophyta; class Magnoliopsida; order Asterales; family Asteraceae; genus Helianthus; species Helianthus tuberosus. The sequence goes on from CM060419.1 coordinate 23,654,152, forward strand.
TTTGGACTTAACTGACATTATACGTGCTAGTGTTTTTGTAGATTGAGTCATAGGAGTCTAATTGTCCGTGTTTTTTGTTTTCTTATTTATTTTATTTTTCTTGAGTCTAGTAGATATGTGTGAAATTTGTGGAGGGCCTCACTTTACAGTTAAATGCCCCCAATATGAGGGGTCCTCTGCAGATTATGATACTAACCCCTTTGTGCAACCACATCAATATTCTTCGCAGGGGTATTCCACAAATACTAGCGAGAGGTTTCCCCATTTTTTCAAGCTCATGGAAGTAATTATGATTTGCGTGCAGACGATAAAAGAATTCCAGGAGTGCGGGGATCCAAGGTTTCCGAAAATTATCGGCATACTTGAGCGAATGATCGGGCTAATAGGCCCAATAATAGAGTATGACCTCAGTCGGCAAAGGGATCCAAGGTGTGAAGAATGTGGTGGACCACACTGGTATGAAGAATGTGCGATCGCTGCTCGGTTGGAAATGGGTTGGGGAAACAGAGAGCAGAAGCAACAAATACAATGGGGCGATTATGATGATGAGTGGATTACAATTCAAAGCTCAAATTACTAGGCGATAGTGATCCCCGAGCTTGCTGATGGGGAGACGATATGGGGATATGTGGAGAGTAAAGCAGAAAAAGTAGAGATAGAAAGAAAAGGAGAATAGGATGAAGAAGTTGAGCAACCATCTAATGAAGTTCAGATGTACTGGGAAAATGAATTTATGGAAGAATTAGATGGGTTGCTGGTAGATGAAGAGGTAAAGGAGTTTGATCCGGGGGGAGACCTTGCTTACTTAGAAGCTTTACTTGAAGGAAGCCCAATGACGGACATCAAACAAGAAGAAGAAGTGGTGGAAGAGGAAGAGCACCACAGCTGGCCCCTGGTGTTAGTAATAAATGAAACTTCAAAATCAACAAAACCAAGGGAGAGGGCAAAGAAACGAAAAAGAAGAGATTGAAAACGAAAGAGGATCGAAGGTTGGTGCAAGATGGAAAAGAAGAAGACATTACAGTTCACGCATGATTAGTCTTCTCGCTACATGTCATTCATTCGGTTTCTTCCAGGTAAGTTTAAATTCTGGTGGTCTGACCCATTTCAAATTTTAAAAATATTTTATTATTCCACCAATAAATGTTTAATTATTTTTGAGGACCGGGTGGAATTAAACGGGTTGGATAAGGTCCAGATCAAAGAGAAGCCTCCTGATTAAGTTCAAGTGTGGGGAGGTTTTGTAGAGTTTGTATAGAGTCGTAGTTTTTGTACTTTGAGTCTAAGTAATAGTTTTTTTAGAGTCGGTACTGCTTGGGTTTTTGCTTGTTTTTGTTTATGCAGGTTTGAATCGTACCACCCGTACTCAATCTCCATTCGGGTGATTTTGAAGCTGCTTTTCGAATATCAGGCATTTACCAAGCATGTCAGTCAGTGTCAAAGCCGATCGAGAACGAAATGCTATACGATCGAGCAGGATTGGACAAGCGTTTTGGGAGCTTACGCGTTATTAACCAGCTAAGTCCTTTCCGATTTGCCTTTGGTCTTTTATTTCTTATTTATTTTTAGTCTTTTGATTCAGTTTCCATCTTACATTGAGGGTAATGTAAAGTTTAAGTGTGGGGATGGGAACTATCGTTTAGTGTCGTTAGTAAAGTTAGTCGAGTCATAAAAATTCGAAAAATAAAACAAAAAAAATTAAAAATTTTCAAAAATTCAAAAAACAAAAAAAAAATAGAAAATGTCTTTTGAAATAAGAAGTTTGAAAACTAAAAAGCGGAAAATGATAGAAAAGTCGGATTTTTGTTCGGGTTCAAATAATAATAATATGAGATAATATAATTGTGTTTGTGTCTAGTTTGGGATGTGCGGGTAGGCTCGGTTCGGTTCTGGGTTCCTTTGATCTTAAAATATACCTAAATGTCAGTGTACTAGTGGGTTCTCATCTAGGGAAAGTGGGGAAATTGAAACCGCCCATAATAGTATAAGGGATGCCGTTATAAGTTAAGATCGTTAGAGTTTTTGGTCATTATCTCGTTAAAAGAAAAAGAAAAAAAAAAGAGCTAGAAACTAATTGAAAGTAGCGCATTTCTATGTAGTCTAGGTTGGGGATAGTGACTTTACAGCCGGATTACCGCTAGGGTGTGTGAAATCGAACTTGCAAATAAAAAAAAGTACCGAAGCCTAAGTAATCCGAGTTGGGGATAGCGACTCTACAGCTGGAATGCCTCTGGGTTAGGGAAAGCAACGTCTACGCTCGAAAAAAAGAAAAAAAATGAATGAAAAAGTGATGAAAAAAATGGAAAGAATAGATTTGATTTTAAACTCTCTTGAACTTGATATAAAGCGGTTAGGAAATAACCCAGTTGTTGTTCCTTTTGTCCTATAAGCTTGAGGGGGGATTAGGTGGGCTTGCGATTCTTAGTGTGAGACCCTAGGTAGATTGAGCGCACTTGAACCTAAATTGCATGATAAGGGCTTGGAACCGGGTTGGGTTTAAGAGGATCAAAATACTTGCAATCGCGGCTAACACAAGTTTCAGTTTTTAATAAGAAATTTAAGCTTTTGTCCCGAACGACTATTCCGACTATGATTCCGTTTGCACAATTCTTTTTCGGGGACGAAAAAAGGTTAAGTGTGAGGATATTTGATGTGGGGTAAAATACACATATTTGTCCCGTGTAAAGTGTGTAATTTTTGTATAGATTTTATTTGTTTTTATTTAGTTTTAGTATTATATTATATTATTTTGTGTTGGGCCAGGTTCTGGTGCAAATAGAGCAAAAACGAGTAATATGGAAATAACCCGCCAGTTGGGCAGAGTGGGGTGCCAGGGACCAAATTAAAATTGCCGTTATTTTTCTCGAGTGGGTCGAGCCCGCTATCTCTATGTTATCTAAAAAAAGGCTGCATATTTGTGTTTAGTGAGGCCCGCCAAAAGACAATCAACCACCAGATTGAGTAAAGCAAGGATACATGGGCCGTGAAAGGGCTCCTAGGACATCAGTTTGCGCAGGTTTATTTATAGTGGGCCATTTGAATAACTACAATGCATTATTATATCTAAAACCCTAATGGACATTCCTAAAAATACATAAAACACATATATTTGGGGTGACGTACAGAACAAGAAAAAAAAAGATATATATGCATAGAAAAGGGCTGTTGACGAGGGGGAGGAGGCCGACTACACATCATTCCTATTCGATATAATATCAACAGTGGACGGCTGGAGGTCAGAGGCAATATACATCACACATTGATCAAACGCAGAAATCTTTGGGGACGAAATTTAAAGCTTGTTTTGCGGGAATCATCGGCATCGAGCGGGAAGCTTGGAGAGCAAGGGATTAACGGGTTTTGCTACTCAGTTTCTCTTATTTTCTAGTTTCTTTGTTTTTATTCGACGAATTCTTGTTTGAGACTTAGTTTTATTATTTTTAAGACAATGATTATTGGCCAAATACCTTTTACTACCTAGGCATGACAATAGTTTAAATAAAGTTTGGATTTTTATTCGGTTTTTTGGCGTGGTTTACGGATTTTCTTGTATTGTAAAAGCTATGGAATTTTAACTTGGTGTATATGCATGCTTGATATTTGTTTCATCGTTGTTTATTGCTTCGCATAATCCTTGGTAACGGTCTTTATCACATAATAGGGTTGTGCTAGGGTTCTTGATTTAGGCGAGTGTCTATATCACATAATAAATCTTTAACTCTTTAAGGTGAAATTACGTAACTAACCTTAGAAGTAATATTCGGTAATTTAATAAAATCATGTGTTCTGCTAATCTTGTCGCTGTGAGGCTCGAGGTTATTAATAGGTCTCGGTTTGGTTTATAGCTAGGTCTAAGAAATCGGTCTAGTCCTTAAACATTCTCTTGTCTATTAAACCAAGATTAAAATCCATAGTTGCCTTAGACTTTCGCGCTGTGAGGTAGATTGTCTTATTTAGGCACTTTCAAGAAACTAGAGGACTGTGAGGAAATCTAGAAAACCGGTAAGCGTAACAGCCTAGGTAGTGCCACAAGAATCACCTTGAGAGAGATTGAGGGGCTTAGTTGGTATCTTAATAGGTTTAGCATTTAAAGATCCCGGTTCCATACCACAAAACTATCGAATAGAAATCCATTCCGAGTTAAACTTGCGTCTAGCCTAGGTAGTCTTCATCGCCACTGGTTCTAGTCTTCGTCCAAGTTCGTGTCTAGTTATTTAGCATTATTTTAATATTTTATTTAGGACTTTTAGAAACCCCCCCCCCCCCAATCAATAAACATATTAGTTAAGTCGTGTCAGTCCTAGTCTAAATAGAGTCTTAGCGTAATCCTTAGAGTCTCGTGTGTTCGATACTCGGACTTACTTTAGCTATTCTACATTGATCGGTACACTTGCCGGTTGTGTGGTTTTAGTTTTAGATCGAGTCTAAGTTTATAAATTTAAAGCTTAGAGTGTCCAGATTTAGGGTAATTTTAGTTGTTTTTATTAAACCACTTTTAGCACATCAATGAGCAGGATAAAATGAAAGAGAATTTATTGTTCAATCTCAACTATGTGAAAGAATCATATGATGTGTTGAATAGAATGGTGACTGGTTTACAAAAGACAAATTCTGAAAGAGAAGATGCATTAACAATGATGAACGCAGTGATGATGACAAAGCAGAAAGCCATTAATCATTACATTGAAGAATGTGCTAAGCTGAAGCAAGAGTTGGAGACAGAAAAGATAGAAAATGAAAGAATTAGACGATTACTGCAAAGTTATTCTAGTTCTGATTATTTAATTGATAGAATTTATCCAACTGTTGCAGGTATGGAAGCTTTTAAAGACAAGAAGCCTGAAGAAAATGATACTGGTAAGAAACAAAGTGCAAATTATAACAAGTGTCCGCCTCCGATCTGGGAAGGTTATTCTCCCAGAAAACCAAATGAGGAGCAAGTCAAAAAGGCAGTCAATATAAAGTTAACCAAATGAGGAGCAAGTCAAAAAGGCAGTCAATATAAAGTTAAAGTCCGAAATAACTGATGAGTTACCAGAAAATATTGACGTCACGTTCACATCGTCTGATACTGATCATGAGTCTGAGTTAATAAAAAAAGTGGTTGATCAGGTGTTGGATAAGGATGAAGAGTCAGAGTCAAAATCGGAGTCAAAGAGTTCGAGTTCATCAGTTGACAGTCAAAAGTCGTCAGTTAAAAGGGTTTACAATAAAGAATTCTTGTTATCAAAATCTAATTTGAATGACGAACCAATCAAAATGGCATATACTTTGATTGATTCAGACAAATTATATTTTGATGAGGAATTTCCAATAAGAGGTGTTAAACCAAAAATGATCAAAAAGGTTTTCAAACTAACAGAAATTAATATTTCTGAAATAAAAAATGAAAATCTTACTAAAAAACCTAATCCTTACACCTCAAAAGTTCAACAACGTTTAAACAAGAAAAAGGGTTACAGTTCTGGTTCTGGTTTTCAGAAGAAACCAAACCATAACAGTAATTACAAAAGGAAAGGTTTTGGTTTTATTCCACCTGAAAATCATAAACATTATAAAAATGATAAACCAAAAACTGTATTTGTTTCAGGGACAAGTTCAGTGGAAGAACAAAAGAGCTCATTCTGGAAGCAAACAAATAAAGAGTTCTTTGCTGAGAGACAAAAGTTTGAGAAGAATGGAGCTTATCAGAGAAAAGAAACAAGAACCTGTTATCGATGTCAAGAAGTTGGTCACATTGCTTGGAACTGTCCTAAAGCAACCAACATCAAACGGGAAGTTGTTTCTAAACTTAAAGAAAAGATTGTTGAGAAAAATGAACCACCAACTGAAAGATTCAAAATTTTTAAAAATTCAACATATGAAGTTGGTGAATGTTCAAAGAAGAGATTTTACAAAAGAAGAGTTAATCTTAACAACCAGAAGTGGGTTGTTAAGAAATCGGATGTGAAATCTGGCGATGAATCTGATTCCACAAAGTCAGAGGAGCCACAAGTTGAGATAAAACTGGAAACATCAGTACCGCCAATGGATGATGTAAATTTTCCACCATTGCGGGCTGAAAATTTTAAACAAAAAGTTGGAAAGGTTGAAATCTCGAATCAATTCTATTCTGAAAAGAAAGAATTTGATGTCGAAAAAGTTTTTAATGGAAATGTGAAAAAGATTTTTGGGAAGATGATCGATGGGAAGGTTAAAGGGGTAAAAGAGTTTTATGAAACAAAGAAAGCATCTTACTACCCGAGTGCAGATGAGGAGGAAACATCCAAGTTTGGTGAAGCTTGGATGTCTGTTTTTCATAAGTAAGAAGTATGACTTGCCGGAGCTCCCAAGTTGGTAATCGTGGAGCAAGAATCGACACATTTCTTGAGAACTTCACGAAAGTGATTTCGAGTTACAAGTGGTAAATCAGGGACATTAAGTTGTACTTGATTTTCTACATGAGATTTTTGTGGATTGTTTTTAAAATTGTTAAATTTTTTAAAAGTTTGATGAAAGAATAAAGTGATGAAGCGATCCCCTAACCTACAAGTGATTTATAATGAAAACAAAACTTATTTTCCGGAAAAACCATTTGATTAAAACAAACTTAAGTGTTTTGAAATCACAATGGGAAAATAGTTTGTTGTGAGGGGGAGTTCTAATTGTTTATGCCAAGTGAATGGCGAATTGACGTGATTCGATATCAGTTGTCAAATTGTTTGTACAGTTTGTTTTCAAATTTCTTTTAAATGATTTTGAATTTTAGGGGGAGTAAGAATTTTCAGAAAATCCAAAAACATTTAAAAATTTGAAAAAGCCAAAAACATGATAGAATCCAAAATGAGTTTTGTTGAGAAAAGAGGAAATGATAATACATCAGTGGACTATCACAGCATGCTAAAGAATTGGAAAGTCAAATGTGATAAACGATCTCACTAATGATATGCCAGTAGGTTTTTACACATTTAATAGATTGTGACGAGATATAAACCTAAATTTCAAACTTACTTATATCGTGGGGAACATCTCTCGGATATATGGGTAACCCCCGAAATCTTGTTTGAAAGGCCCATCTTTCTGAGATACTAGGTCTTTATACTCAGTGATATCTGGGGTATTATCCCAGGACTTCTGATTTTGCGGAAGCAATGGCCTAGTCCCCGTATAATACTTTCTGCTTGCTTGAAATATAGCACCATCCTCAGTACAAAAAATGATGAAACATTGAAAAATGCTAATCATGTGCTATTGAAACAAAAGATCCTCTAAAGGGGACACACCAAAAGTCGAAGCCGCCATCTCTCTGCTGAACGGAAGTTCTGACCTGAGCTCTCACAGCCTTCGCATTTAACCCTTTACAAATATCATCTGTGGTATACTCACCTGTAAGGCTGAATATTGGGATCTGGATATGGGAGTATATTCTGAGGTGGGACACGTGAATAAGTTTAAGTGCTTAAAACATTAATATCGTATCTCGAAACAGTTGAACTTTGTGTGAAAATTTAAGTGGATCAGTATACTGACAATCTAAGTGAATTGTTTAGAACTTAAAATGTTTAAAGCTTAACGGTGTTGGTGATTTGTCTCATAAACTGATATGATCCTCTTACACAAACTCACAAAAATATTGTTTGTAAATAGTTCTTTACTATATTTCATTATATTCTAAAATCCAAAAAGATTTTTAGTGTGTTTTAGCATAAATTTTGAAAAATACAAAAAGATTTTCGACAACTGATATTGGAGAGCTGGTTTTCAAAATTCCAAGTGCTAAACATGATGACAACTTGTGAGTGGGAGTCTGTTTGAAACAGGAAAAGGTTTTAAATGAAAAATGATTTTCATACAAGTGATTCATCAGAGATTAACATTGTAAAATCATTTATTGATTTATGTATAAAATTGATAAGCAAGAGTATAAATTTACCAAATTTTAAATTTGTGAAATTTATTGTGAGGTAGAGATTGTGCAGATATGACAGAGAGCCAAGTTCTGATTCTGAGAAGATCAAGAGCCAGGTGATGACCTTGGACCTGAAATTCACGCAAGCTAATGATGCTGATGAACTTAAGGAATCAAGATATCTGATCAAGAGAGTTAAAGAGAGATAAGAGCCAGGTGGAGATCCTAGAGATGAAAAGAAGACAGAGATTGAGGAAGTTTTACATTGTCAGATAATTTAAAGAGAACAGAAAGACTGATAAAGACTGAAGATTTTTGAAGACTCGACACTGAAGACTCGTCAACATTCGAGGGGAGTCTGTTGGTGCATGCGTCTGTCGACTTCGTCTTGTATCGAGTCTTGAAATTGTTTAGATAGTTCATGGCACGGAAAACGAGAAAATAGGTTATAATGTTAATTTCGTTTGAAATTGACAATATGTCATTTCAAACGAAATCATATGGCTAGTCATTTCAAACGAAATCACATGGTTAATACCGTTTGAAATGGTAATTCCGTTTGAGTCATGTTCAAGCGGAATTAGAATGCCTATAAATAGTCGTTGCCTGATTTCGTTTGAGTCATTCGTGTATGTGTGATTCCGGAGCCGAAGTGCTGCCGAAGTGTTGTCTTGCTGTAAAACTTTGTCAGATTAATCAGAAAGACAGTTAAAGTGAAAATCTAGCTGAATCGAACTCAATATGTCTGTTTCCGCCTTTCATATTGAGTAGAACGCCTCTGAACGACTCATTTCGGTCGGTAAAACGATTCTACAAGTGAAAACTCCTACTATTCAGTAAAAACCCCTACTATTCAGTGAACACTACTACTATTTAATAAACATTCCTACTGATGGGTGAACATTCTTTAGAAAGGGGTTAAACCAGAGCCCTCGCGGCCCGCGACCAACCTAAATGACTGCAAAAGTGTGCTGGTTGTTAAAATGCAGCTGCGAACTCGATTAGACGTGTTTTAAGCGTTATATGACTAACTCATTTCATGTTTTATGAAATGTAGGTACTAATTGAGTTACCAGACGACGATCAAGCTCAATGAAGAACCGAACACATAAAGAACAAAGCTTCCGCGAAATGATTCGTCGTCACGTTTTAAACGGCGAATGTTTTATAAAATGTGGAAATGTTTTATTTCTTAAAAATTTTTGACGAACCTGTATTTTTAGTGTATGGTTAACCGTAAATACACTATTATAGTCGAAATTTATATAATAATCGTATAATTAGACTAAGGGTCTTACATCATCCCTATCATAAAGTACACAAAGCAACCTAAAATCTCAATGCCATGAAATTTGGTTTTGGTAATGCAACAAAATTAAACCAATCTAAACAATCTCAACTGATATGAAAACAATAGCAAACGGTAGAACTTTGAATCGATTGAATTAAGATACAAAGATTTGCAAAAGAAAAGTTAAACCCAAAGCCCTTGAGATAATGCAAATGACAAAAAAGGGAACACCAACTGATTGAAGCGAATAAAAGCAAAGAAAAACACAATTTAATTCAAATAACCATCGAGGAGAGGAAAGAGTTGAATCAAACTCAGGTCTCTGCGTTGTGTGGGAAGCGACTTAGCTACACCCACCTACTCATTTGTATTAAGGAAGCAAGCTATTCTAGATTCAAAAATGGTGGCTGGTTACTCTACAAACCGACCACCACTTTTAAGTGTTTGGTTTTATATAAAAAATATGATTCGTTTGAAAAAAAAAAAAAAAAAAAAAAAAGACATTTTTACTATAAATGAAAACATTAGGGTAAACCGACCACCACTTTTAAGTGTTTGGTTTTATATAAAAAATATGATTCGTTTGAAAAAAAAAGACATTTTTACTATAAATGAAAACATTAAGGTAAGATCAAATAAAAAGTTTATTTAGTCTAAGTTTGATGAGAAGGAAACTTAACCAATTCATTTTTCAAATTAATGGTTAAGATGAAAATTTAGAAAAGAAAGAGAAGTGTAAGGGTATCTTTCAAAAATATTATTTGTTGACTTTCTCTCTGCACGTGCAAGCATGATGACATGAATATTTTACTCTCATTTTTTAAACGTTCATAACATTTTTATACAACATACTATTTTTTCATAAAAATCTCAGTATAAAATCGCGTGTTTTTATCTTTAATTAGTTAACCTATTGTTTTATAAAATATAACAACCAAAAAACTCCAATAAAATGTGTTGTATTTCTGTGTTGTATAGCATTTTTATGTTGTATTTTTGTACTACATTTTTGTGCTGAATTTTTTTGTTTTAATTTTTTTTGCTGCATTTTGTGTAATGATTTTTTTGTACTAGAATTGTTGTGCTATATTTTTTTGTATTGGATTTTTTGTGCTATATCTTTTTGTAGTAGAGTTTTTTAGAAAACAAAAGGGTGACACATGTTATCTTCACACTTCTACTTATCAGAACCAAAATGTTTTAGTATTAAAATATTCTTCCTTCCTATTTATAAGTAGTGTCACATGTTATCATCATAATTCTTCTTAGACTATTTAGACAAAATCTTCTTTTTAGTGGATCATTCCCAAAAACAATAAGTATTATATATATACACACGTATTTAGATACACAAATAAAAAATAACAAACAATGAATAAAACATAAAAGACAAGTAAAAAATAAAATTATTATATATATCAAATGACAACACCACTTTGCTACAGGGGGTCCATACCATTTTTTTTTCTTTCTTTTCTTTTTTGGTTTTTTTTTTCTTTTTTACTTTTACCTTTTAATTTTTACCCCTTAGCTTTTTAAATACTTTTTAATCGAGTTTTACGTCTTTATTTTTATTTACGTGTCGATATAAACTTAAATTGATTTACATTTCGACATGATTTTTTTGTGTTTATTTACGATTTTGCCTCCAGTATAAAATTCGTTTTAATATTTCTTTTAGAAGACCATGGTAGTGTTTTGTTTTAAATGGTTGCCTCGATTTAATTTTTATTCGTCATACCAAGCGGTAGTTTTTCCATCGTTTTAGTTTTTTTTAGCAAAAGTATGGTAGTATTTTGTTTTACTTTGTTTACTCAATGTAATTTTTTTTAGATCGTGTTATGAGTAGTATGTACAAGTAACTAAAACACAGACGTACATGCTATGAGAAAGAAATATTCGGCTTAGTGCCCCGCAACGCGGGCGGGCAAAACCTAGTTATTTTTAAAATTGATTTTCTTAAAATATTGTTACCTTTTAAAATTGATTTTCTTGTCAGAAAAGAAAACTTCTTAGACTAAACGGTATGGGGGCCGTCCCCATGCCCGTCCCCATCCCCTTGCTCCGGCACCGGTCCAGACCCGTCATCTCCGGCCGCTGGAAGCCGGACTCGACGCCCCTCACTCCCACACACACACCTATACATACATACATACATATATAGGACAAAGATCCGTTAGGAACCACCCCTTATTGCGAGAACCGCGAGAACCAATGTGAACACAACCAAAAATGCCTAAAAATAGCTAAAAACACACAAAAAAAAAATTTTAAATATTTTTTATGTTAAAATCGCTACTTTTAGTAGCAAAAAAAAATTAAATTTTTTTTTTGGCTATTAAAAGTAGCGATTTTAACATAAAAAATATTAAAAAATTGTTTTTTAGATTTTTTTAGGTTTTTTGGGGGTTTAGTTTTTTAGCATTTTAGCTTGGGGGGGTGGGGTGGGGTGGGGGGGGGGGGGGTTTAGGTTTTGGGATGGGGGGTTAGGTTTTTTTAGGTTTTTTGGGGGTTTTAGTTTTTAGCATTTAGCTTGGGGGGGTTTAGGTTTGGGGGGGGGGGGTGTGGTGGGGTTAGGTTTTTTTAGGTTTTTTTTAGCTATTTTAGGTTGTGTTCACATTGGTTCTCGCAATAAAGGTGGTTCTCGCATGAATCTTACCCTATATATATATATATATATATATATAGGGTGGGGTTCTAGAGTGAACACTAGTGTATTTGTGAACTGAGTGAACAAATCATAGCCATTGATCTACACGCGTGTATGACCAGGATCTCATCATCAAATCGTAAAATACACTAGTGTATTTCAACATCAAATCATGGCCATTTATCTACACACGTGTATGGCCAGGATTAGTTCACTCAGTTCGCAAGCTACACTAGTGTTCACTCTTGAACCTAATCCTATATATATATATATATATATATATATATAAAGGGGTTCATCCCTCACCCCTAGGTCCATACCCTTTAGGCCCCCGCTTACGTGGCGGTGACGTGACGACCCATCCCTTGGGGATGAGACTCACCAAACCGGTTAGTCTTATCAAAATCAACTTACCACGTAACATAGTTGGCCTACAGCCTACTTATGAACATTTATACAATGGGCCTATAATTAACAGGGGAAGGATCCACTAAAAAGTGGATTTTGCCTAAGTAGCCTAAGAAGGATTGCGATGATGACATGTGGCACTCCTAATAAGTAGGAATGAAGGGCATTTTGGTCCTTATAAATAGGAGTGAAGATGACATATGGCACCTCTTTTGTTTTTTTAAAATATAACAAAAAAAAATCTAGTAAAAAAAAATCTAGCACAAAAAAACTAGTACAAAAAGTCTAGCACAAAAAATATAGCACAAAAAATGTAGTACAAAAAAATATAACACACAAAAATCTAGTACAAAAAAATATAGCACAAAAAAATTCAGCAAAAAAATATAGTACAAAAAAATCCAGCACAAAAAATTGAGGAAAAAAAATTTAAGACAAAAAAATTTAGCACAAAATATAGTACAAAAATTCAGCACAAAAAAATGTTATACAACATAGAAATACAACACATTTAAGTGGGTTTTTTTAGTCTTCATATTTTATATAGCAATATGGTACTCAAATTAAAGATAAAAAGACGCTCGATTTTACAGTGAAATTTTTATGAAAAAATAATGTCGTATAAAAAAGTTATGAACGTTTAAAAAATGGGGGTGGAATATGCATGTGCCTTGCATGTGAAGAGAGAAAGTTCATAAATAGGATTTTCCCAAGATACCCTTGCACTCCTCCTTTTCTCATACCCTTTCATCTTAACCATTGATTTGAAAAATGAATGGTTAAGATTCTTTCTCATCCTACTTAGGGAAAATTAACTTTTTATTTGATCTTACCCCATAATTAACATTCTACATTGGGCCTGTAGTTCATCATTTGTACAAATGGGCCTATGATCTTCTTGTTGACATACTAGTTATTTTCCGCCCGCGTGTTGCGGCGGGGACCCAATGACTACAAAAGGCGTGTCAACAACAACAAACAGATACCGAATATCAAAACATAAATAAAAATGACGCGGTAAGGATAGTCACTCCGTCCTAAAAAAACGATTTTAAATAACCTAATATATAATAATAGGACCCACACGTCCTACACATTGAAAATTCGGTTGTTTTCAGTTCAGTTATTACGGTGCTAACACGTTAAAATATGGATGAGCTCGGTACCGGTAATGGTATTTGAAGGTAAAAATCAATAAATACAGGTATGGTGCTAGACCAGTGATGAACTGAAAGTAACGATTCTGAAAACGCCAAAAGGTGGGTACCAAATTGGTACCGAAAATGATTTGGTATAGTAAATTTGGTACCGATACGATACCGGTTTAATTACAGGATTTGATACGATTTGCTCATCAATATTCTAAATATTCAAGTTAATTTTACATGCTACAATTCATTCATTACAGAAAAAGACAAAAAAGAAAGCAAAATAAGTTGTTGTGTATATAAAACCTCATTCAAACGAAATACAATTTACTTACTGTGTGTATGAAAAGTAATCTAAACGGTGCAATTACTTGCATTGTTGCGTTGCTACAGGATTTGATGAGCTTGGTACCAACCGGTACCGAAAATACCGTTACCGAAATCCCCAAAGGTGGGTACCGATACCGAATATACCTGGTACGGTACGATTCGGTACTGGTACGACACCGGTATTTGAGGGTAACAACCGGTGAATACCGGTGCCGAACCGGTACCGAAAATACACTAATTTGGTAAATTTGAGACCAATACCGGTACCCGTACCCGATACCATTTACTCATCTCTTAGTGGTGTTACTATTCATTCCATTCTAATTTTTAATATACTAGCCATTTACCCGCGCGATGCGGCGGGAAACATATCACATAGGTTGGTGAGTTTAGGGCTATGTACGGGGCGGTTCGGTTTTGAGCCATAACCAAAACCAAATTCATGATGCAACGAAAAACACAACACAAACAATTGGCTTTCGTATACAAACACTATACATAGTCCCCATTGATTAAAAATCACAAGTTTCTATTATAACAATACAAGTTCTCCGTCATCTTGTTGCACTACTTCATCAGATGTCGCTCATCCTTGCCCTTGTTCAAGAATCCGCTTTATTTCTTCTGCATTTAGCATCTCGTATTCCAGCAGTGTGTTTGCCAAAGTGTGCAATGACTTCTCATGCTGTAAAACAAAACCATATATTATTAACTAATTTATCTATGTAAACTGATGGAAACTTGATACACAAACTTTTTTAAGTAACGATTTCACGCGTTCATAAGCATCTTTTAGAAGTTTGACGACCTACAAAACATGAAAACTTGAGTAATTTAACTGTGCAAATTAAAAGCTTTAGAAACATACTTCTGCATCAATTCGTGACTGCATCTCAGACCCTGGCTAGCCATATTGTCATCCCAAGCTGAAGTTATAATGATGGAGCAATTATATACCTTTCGAGTCATCAGGTGCCAGCAATGAAATTCCTATGAATATTGAAATCATTCCCATATCGCATCCTATACAGCTGTCCCCATCTACCTGAGAAAATGAATATTATCTTATTAGAGGTGAACTATCATCGCATCCTATACAGCTTGCAAATGATACCTTTTCGTACTTAAATAGTGTATTCGGTGTGTCCTCCTGAATACCCATTTTGACCCACGCCACACCATGCCACGACCCGACCTGACCCGACCCAACACGACCCAACACAACACAACACAACACAACAAGACCCAACCTAGCCATATTGTTATCCCAAGCTGAAGTTATAATGATGGAGCAAATATATACCTTTCGAGTCATCAGGTGCCAGCAATGAAATTCCTATGAATATTGAAATCATTCCCATAATAAACATTGCTGATGTGGCACTGGATGATGTACCGATGAGGTTCTACTATCAACACCTTCAATTGCAGTTTAACATCAAGAACAACGCCGGTTTTTTGTTCGTCTCTAGGATCGAGGTACAAAAATGTTCCATTTGATGCTTGTGCACTTTTTACAATTTCATCCCAAAACTTGCAAGAGGCTTTTAGCTCAAGAATCTACAAACTAGATGCATTACGTTAAGTGTAATGCGAGCAAGTAACCACACACAGGTAAAACTAAGAGTACCTCTTCATGCCGTTTTGGATTCGTGTAGAGTAGTCTCAACAAATCCTTCAAAGTGCACACATCTGTGTCTTTCGGACGTGTATAGCGAGGACCCTTATAGCCGATCTGCTTTAAATAGCACACCTTATCTGATAAAGACGGGCACACATGTTTTTGTGATCTGCACAGTAATAAAAACAGACCATAAGGACAAAGTCAAAAACTTTTGTGTGTATACTGTATAATATTAAAATAACTATTTACTTAAAGATATAACGCCGGTCCTTCATGAAAAATGCTTCCGTCGTTGCTACTTCCACTCCCTTCATCAAATCAGCATCCATAACTACTGCCACCAGTCTTACAGACTATTTCTAGTATGTTCCGCACTATGAGTAAAAGAAATCTTGTTACGAACATAACAAACGCCTTTGTTTAGCTGCAAACAAGTATTTCCTTGAAGCATTCGTCGTTTCCCTTCCCGTTCGCTCATAATGGTTTCTTGAAAGTGTTCGTATGCCCAACTACCGTCATCGTTACCGTCACTAACTCAAAATCCCAGTATTTTCAGTTTTGCAACAGATTCAGGCCCGATATCCACTATCTGGTCACTCCGAGCATCAACCAAGGGTATTTCAATGGACGATTCATGCTCGCCTAAAAGACGCTCCCAGTGTAGACCGACAGGGCAATCTTGTTTCTGAACTGTAGCTAAAACCTTTTCAAAACTGAAGCAATGGCCTTGTTTCCAGGGTTTCTGATAAGACCCAAACCTAAAAAATACAGAAAAATGTATATAAAGATTATCCACATGAAGATCTGTGCTAAAACCAGCATCAGATGCTTCAAATCAACCATCAGTTCATTTTTTAACAATTAATAATCAACAAATCAACCTTGCAAGACATATTTGACCAGCGATTGGTCTCTTGGCGAGTAACCATAAGCCCATTCGGCTCCATCTTCGCACTCTCCCAAACTTGGCGTCAAATAGTTAACTTAAAAATCAGAAAAATAAATAAATAAACTGCATTTGTAGCCAAAAAATAGAACCTTGAACCATATATCTGAATAACTGTAGAATAAAACTGAGTCCGAAGTCAATGAGATAGTCCAAAAGATCACATCTGAACTGCTCATGTATATATGTTCAACATACTTTATTGGCACATACTTTGTTGGTGGCAATATGAACGGGCCTGCGTACATACCATCAATGTATACTTAAAATATGGTCACAATCAGAAATAGAAATTCAATTAAAACGTGGAACATAATTTTTATATGCTCAAACAAAATACTTCCTCTAACTCAGACAATTGGCGAACACGAACCATATTACTATAAGCTCGCTCATAGCTTTCAACAACATACTGTTAGAACCGGTTTGACTCCGAACGATTGCGAACCGACTCGTGCGACGTGCGGAATCCGTGCACGAGCAAGACCGAAACACACGAAACGTACTCAATCTGTGATTCTATAAAATGTATGAAAGATACAAGCACCTCGAATCACCTTTTGCCTTACTCTCTCTACTTTCTCTCTCTAGGATCCAAGCTCTTTCTCTATCTATCCTCTAAGCTTCAAATCTTCAAAATGGCAAAAGTTCCTAAATGAAACCCTAAGGCTTCTATTTATAAGCCAAGGCTTATAAGGAGAGTTCCCCTTATTTACAATAATGCCACCTTGCCTTTTCTATCTAATATTACAATATAAAGCTAGACTTAAGATTCAGCTACGACTTGAGATGACGGAGGCGATAGACATACTGTACTAACAGACTCCCCCTTGGATATTGCCGCAGTCAATCTCAAACATTTATTCAGACTCGTAGCTTTAGGTTTTTCTCTCTCTCTAGCTTGAACAGAATCCCGGTGGATCTGTCTTCAGCTCCAGCTCCTTCCTTTCGGTAGACTCTTCAGGCTCCCCCTTTCGTCAAGCTTCCGTGCTTTGGGATCGACACCTGGCTTTTCGGTTACAAGCTCTTCCGGGAAAGAATCCTGGCTCCTATGCACGCTTCCCCTTGCGTTGAGCTCGTCTTCAGACTCCCCCTTAGACTCGGCTTTCGGGATCGTAGTCTGATACAACATCTGCAAATCTCAAACGTTTATAAGTAAAACATTTTACAGTGAAAACATTTTCAGTTGTCCAGGTATCGTAACCTGGCTCTTTTAAACTTTCTAAATCAAGATCCTGGGACTAAGATATAATAATATGAAATAAATCCAGGATTACTTGATACTCTCCCCCTATCAACAATCTTCAAAGATTTGGCAGTTTCAACGAACCGGATCGGAAACTGGCTCTTTTACAAATTTTAACAATATGAGCATCCAAATCCCTCACAGTTAATCATCCAAGTCCAAATTAATGACCTTGGAGATATCACAAACTGTTTTTGATTTTTGATTTTTAAAACATCAAGTTTCAAATTAATGAACTTGTTTTATTTTCAGAAACACAATCAGCATACTTAGATTTTGACACTCAGCTCTCAGACATCGGTTGTCGAAAATAAAGCAGAATCAAAAATCTTTTTGTATTTTTTCCGAAAATATAAAGCAGTAAAGAAATATGTACAAACAATATTTTTGTTTGAGTTTGCGTCAGAGGATCATATCAGTTTTTGACAAGTCACAAGTATCGTTGAGCTTAGTTACACATTAAGAATTAAACAATTCACTTAGATTGTCGATATACTGATCCACTTAAATTTTCACACAAAATTCAACTGATTCAGGATACGAATTAGGTGTTTTAAGAACTTAAACTCATTCATGTGTCCCACCTCTTGAATATATTCCCGTATCCAGATCCCAATATTCAGTCTTACAGGTGAGTATACCTAGATGATATCTGTAAGGGGAATAAATTATAGTACGAAACCGTGAGAGCTCAGGTCAGAACTTCCGTTCAGCAGAGAGATGACGGCTCGACTTTTGGTGTGTCCCCTTTAGAGGATCTTTTGAATTACAACAACCATGATTAGCATTTTTCAATGTTTCATCATTTTTTAGCTGAGGGCTGCGCTATGTTTCAAGCAATGCAGAAAGTATTCTCCGGGGACTAGGCCATTGCTTCCGCAAAATCAGAAGTCCCGGGATAATACCCCAGATATCACTAAGCATAAAGACCTAGTATCTCAGAAAGAGGGACCTTTCAAACGAGATTTCAGGGGTTAACTATATATCTAAGTAGTGTTCCCCACGAAATAAGCAAGTTTGAATTTAAGTTTATATCCCGAAAAAGTTTACTAAATGTATAAAAACCTATCGGCATATCATCAGTGAGACTGTTTAACGCTATATAATCAATACATTTCTTTAGCATACTGAAACTGTCTACTGATGTACTATCATTTCCTCTTTTTACACAAAAACTCAATTTTTGAATTTTATCATATTTTTTGCTTTTTCAAAATTTCTAATGTTTTTGGATTTTCTGATAATTTCTTACTCCCCCTAAAATGCAAAACCATTTAAAGAAAATTTAACAACCTGATACTGATAGCTTTGTCTCGCCATCCATTTTCTGCATCTCATGCTCTGTTTTGCAGAAAATATAACGTACCCCCATGATTTACAACCCATTGATATTTTACAGTTTGAAAACCGTTTTTCAATCTTGTGAAATTAATCATGTTTGTTCAGCCGTGAGGGTTTCGGCGTATTCAAACAACACATATTTTTGTATTTTTGAATATTTTTGACAAAAACAAAACATATTTTTGGTTTTTCAAAATTTTCAATTTTTAGGGTTTTTGAAATATTGTTTATTTATGTACAGAAAACAAACAAACTCCCTGTTTCAACCAACACAGGGTTCAACAGCCTCTTCTTCTTGTGCCAGGCTGCTCCGATTTCCATTTTTACAATCTTCAGTTGTCTTGAGCACCTGCACATTCAAAGTATTTGATTACTTGAACAATTTAGCCCAGGTCTGTTTGACCTTAGGCATTTCAACACAATAATTTTCATTCAATGCTGGAAACTCTTTGTCATCTTTCACAAGAATCTTTTCAACTTTTTCATCAACTTTGTCATCTTTTTCCAAAATCACTTGTTTCTTAATACTCCATGTCTGACCTTTTGGAGTACCTCTTTTGTAAAAATGAGACTCTTTTTAAACACTTTGTTTTTGAACAACTTTTGGTTTCCAAAACTCTTGTGGTTTTGTCATATCAACAGTTGTTTTCCAACTTTGAGTTGTTCTGACTCTGGGTGTGTGAGAATTCCAGGTCTGTCTTGAATCGAATCTATACTGGTTTGACTTCCAATTTTGAGTCGAAGCAAACTTGTTTGTATTGTACATCCAAGTTTGTTTTGAGTCAAATCTGGTTGACCTTTGTCTCACATTCTCAGATTTTTGTTTCTCAGTATCAATCTTCTTTTTGTCAACATCCACAGGTTTTAGATTAGGACACTTGCGTGCAAGATGTCCTTTTTTATCACATTTGAAACATGTTCTCATGGAAACATCTTTGACCTGTGGTTGTTGCATTTTCTTTTTAGCAAAGAACTCATCATTAGACTGTCTCATTTTGAGCTCTTTTTCTTTTGCTAAACTGTCTCCTTGAACAAAACTCATTTTTTCTTGATAATTTGGCGTTTCATTTTTGTTTCGATTCTGTTTCTTCTTATAACCCAACCCAGCCTTCATGTTTTTCTTCTTGTAACCAGGTTTGTTATACGAACCTCTATGACTCTTACCAACAAACTTTGAAATCTCAGACTTCTCAATCTCAACCATTTTGAAAACTTTATCAACCTTTTCTGAAATCACATTCTGAATCGGGAATATAGTATCTAAGAATAATTTGTCCGATCCAATCATGGTATAAACCAATCCTTTTGAATCATCACTCAAATTTTTCTCGGATTTTGTGTTTTTCAGATATCCATCATGAAAATTACCTTCATTTTCATCCTGTGATTCAGATTTACCTGTATCAACTGACTCTTCTTTCAATACACTTTCAACGACCTTACCTACCACCTCTGAATCACTAGAATCATCAGATTTGGAATAGGTTACGTCAATGTTATCTGGAAATTGATCTACCATGTTGAAAGCTTTTTCGACCTTTTCATCATCATAAAACACAAACTTTTCCGGTGGTGGAACTTTATGAAACTCTGAGCCAATGCCTTTCTTGTTTTGCCCAGACTCACCATCCTCCGGTTTTATGTTGAAAATACGTTCAAGCACATATGACGACGTGTGATAACTTTTTAACTTGTTATTATCCTGTTCTAAATCAGCAATCTGACGCTTTAGCTTAGCAACATCCTCAATGTAAGAATTAACAACTTGTTGCTTTATTTCATACATTCGTTTATACTCATTAGTTGTTTCAGAACAGTATTTCAATCTTGATTGAACAAGTTTCATTTCACTTTTCACCTTTTCATATGATTCTTTTGTAATGTGATAAGCCAATTTTATTGAATCATATTCCTTTTTCATTTCTTGAAAAGCATTTTCTTTTTTATCACATTCTCCTGTCTTTTTCGAAACATTTTCTTTCAAAACTTCATTTTCTTTTTCTAACTTTTTACATTTTTCTGAAAGCGTTTCATTATTTTCTTTTAAAACCTTTTCATTTTCAAACATTTCTTTGCATTTTTCTTTGAAAACATTTTCTATTTTAGTGAATTCAAGATCTCTTGTTCTGAATTTATCATCTTTTTCAGTACAAGCACTGCATGATTCCATGCATTTCTTGCACTGTTCATTAATTTTGATTACAGTTTCAGAATCAGAATTTACCTCAGTGATTGGCACTTCGGTGTCTACTTCAGTTTCTTTCTGATCAGCTTCTTTCTGCTGCTTCTCATCAACAGAACCAACATCTGTTGAACTTTCAACCTTCACTTCTTCTTCTGCTTTCTTCACATCTTCTCTACCCTGCTGTTCTTCAGTAACAGCTTCTTTCACAAATTTCACATTCACCACCACTTCTTCTTTCACTTCTTCAACAATCTTCACATCTTCTTCTTTAACTGCTTCTGCTTTAACCTCTTCAGCAGCTTTCTTCAGATTGTTTACCATCTCTTCAACATTCTTCTTCATTCTTTCTTCATTCCTCTTCCTCAGTTTTATCGTCATAGCATCCCTGATGATTTTATCCAGCCTTTTCACATATGTTTTGTCTTTTGCAACATTTGAGTAATATTCGCCGGATCGAGGAATAACAAGAAGAACATCATCGTGAACTATGTCACTTCTGGGAACAACCGGTTCACCTTGTTTGTTGACATAACATTCTTGCTTTTTATCCCATCGTTTGTTTGCAACAACATTCTCATATTCTTCCTGCATTTTCTCCATTCTGCACCCTACAATGAATCTTTCTCTTGGAGTTTTTTCTTTCAAAATCTCTTCTCGAGTTTTCTCTTTGACCTCAGCAACAACATTTTCTTCTTTGTTTTCTTCATGAATTTCAGCAACAAGAACATGATGCTGGGGCCTTTGATGTTTTTCTCCCATGAGCTGTTACAGGACGATCTTCATCTGGTAGAATCTGACTACAATCATATCCTTCATCATCGTGGATTACAGCATAAGCTCTGGACTTCTCTCTGGGTTTATCTTCGATTATCTTTGGCTCTTCTCTGCTACGGTGGTAAATTGCCTTTCTGTAGTAATCATCATTGAATGGATGTTCATTTCCACCAACCGCAGAATTGTTGCACTCTCTTTTGAAATGACCTTTTTGCTTACATTTGAAGCAGGTCACTTTGGACTTATCAAATCCAAGTTTTGTAGATGCACCACCGAGAGATTGCTTCCCAGTAATTTCCATATATCTTTGAGCTCTGCGGATGCAGCTTGCCAAACACCAACGGATGTCAATGAGTTCCATCTCTTCCGGATCAATCTGGTCGTAGTCTTCTTTAGTTAACTCAGAGTTACCAATCTTGCCTGCAACTAGACCTTCATACGATTCCAGAACAGATGCAAGGAAGCTCATTTGTTGTTTAGCTGCATTGATGCTCATCGTCGGAGAATTCTTCAGTTTGAGAGCAATGTTGCACAAAATCTCCTCAGTTTCATCAGAACTTGATTTTGAAGATGAATGATATCCAGAATGATAACTTGATGAAGTTGTTTGTGGTTCTTTCATCTTCTCACCACTGAATGCTGTCTTTGGTGAACTGCCAACTTTCTCCGAAGGTACATTGCCTTTGTAGTATAGACCAACATTCTGATGATGAGATGAACCACTCATCTTGTTTTGCTTTTGTAGCTCCAGATCATGACTCTCAATCTTTTCTAACAATGCATCAAGAGAAATTGTATCAAATTTTTCATCATTTTTCAAGATAAAAACAAACGTTTGCCACTGATCAGCTCGTGGTAACGCTTCGATTACTTTATCAACAATTTCTTCTCTAGTTTTCACAATTTTAAACCTTTCAAGTTCAATCTTTAAATGGCAAAACCTCTCAATCATTTGCCTCACAGTCTCTCCCTTTAAACTGTCAAACAAATCAAATTCTTTTTTCAATAAAGCTATTTTGTTTTTCTGGATTTGTTTACCCCCCTTAGCTTTAACCTTCAAAGCTTTCCATACAGATTTAGATGACCCATTATGAACTAATAATGAAAAGATGTCATCACGAACTGATTGCTGAATCAAAGCAATCATCTTCTGTTCATAAGAAAATTTCTTTCGATCATCCTCTGAATAATCTTTGATCAGAATTTATTCTCCTTTGTCATTTGTTGGGTTCTCATAGCCAAACTTTAAACAAAACCAACTTTCATGTGCACATGCCTTCGTCCAATTGACAAACCTCTCCTTCCACCAAACATAATCCTCAATGTTATTCAGCTTCGGAGGTTTTGAATATGTTCCATAAAAGTTGTCATTGTTAATGTTGTCTTTGATGGTTTTCGTTATCGCTTTGGGTGTATCGTTTGAACCTTCCACTGTATCCGAGGTAAACGCATTGTAGAAAGTATTGATAAATTCTTCAGCCATGATGTGATCTTCTCGATTAACAGCACCTTTTAATCACCTGAATCACAAACAAACAAACACAATGAGTTTGAACAATATCAAACAAATGAATCGGACGGGTATCCGATCGAGTGAGTCAACACAAGTCAATAGTGAAAATAATCTCGTGACAACGCTTGTCCGTTCGAGTGAGACTGCTATTCATTCGGGTGAGATAGTATCTGGATGAAGATCCGTTCGGATGGAGATCCGGATGATGATTCGTCCGGATGGGGATCCGGGTGACTAAGGTGATCCGTACGGGTGGGGATCCGTGCGGATGAAGGTGATTCGTCCGGATTTCTTGTTGACCTTTTGACCACAATTAATGAACGACAAAACCACTTGTAACCTTGAATAACCTTCACGTGAGAATCTGATTACAATTAAAGTGGCTGACAATCTTTATCACAATCACATGCAATGTTCTTGAAATTCACATGTTCACAGAATGCATTAATGATTCACATGTATTGTTGATAATGTTGACTGGCAAGCTGAAAATGTTGACTAAATGTGGGTCGGACGAGTGAGGTGCAATGACACGGATTAAAAATGCTATCCGTGCGGACAAGTTATCCGCCCGGATGGTTAAATAATAGTCAACACGGATTGTTATCCGTGCGGATGGGGATCCGGATGATGTTATCCGCACGGGTGGTGATGTTATCCGCGCGGACAAGTTGTCCGTGCGAGTGGCAAGTCAACAAGTCAACACGGATGGCTGAAAGTAATCCGTGCGGGTAGGAAATGGTGCTATCCGCACGGGTGGGTGCTATCCGTACGGGTGATGATCCGCCCGGTGAACTTCAACTGCAAAAATCAACATAGTCACGTGCTTATTGAAATATGTAATATGAATCAAAGCACATGCAATCTCTTAATGAATTCAGTGGCCGACAATCAATTAATATACATGCATACAAATGGCAAATCATGTGCAATCTTATTGAAAAACACAAATTCACATGAAATGATCACCGATTGCATTTATTGATTCACGTGATATATCTAAAACTAAACAACCTGATTGAGCCTTTATGTTTAGCAATTATGATAGCATATGAAATTAAACTGGCACGTGAGTCCGATGATATGTTGTGACACGTATTGTTATCCGTGCGGATAGGTCAACGAATAGTCAAAGCGGATAGTTTATCCGTGCGGGCGACTTATCCGGACGGATAGGTCAACAACAAAGTCAACACGGATATGTTATCCGCACGGATTGCCATCCGTGCGGTGAACATCAAGAACAACAGCTTCAACTTTTAACATTTTCGCACCACAAAAATCTAATTTTCTCACAAATGACTTAGAGTTATGATTTGAAACTTGGTAGGCTTTTAGATCATGTATATTCGCACAACATATCCAAATTATAGCCGATTTTAACCGTAAAATCTTGTTTAATCTTGCGTTTTTCAGTTAGAAACGTGAAATTATGAAAAGATGAAGAAATTGCTCAATTCTGATGCGATTTTGGATCTGAATACGATGAAATCCTGTGCGAAATCGTGTGAATGATCTGATCAATCGATCTCCTGCTCTGATACCACTTGTTAGAACCGGTTTGACTCCGAACGATTGCGAACCGACTCGTGCGACGTGCGGAATCCGTGCATGAGCAAGACCGAAACACACGAAACGTACTCAATCTGTGATTCTATAAAACATATGAAAGATACAAGCACCTCGAATCACCTTTTGACTTTCTCTCTCTACTTTCTCTCTCTAGGATCCAAGCTCTTTCTCTCTCTATCCTCTAAGCTTCAAATCTTCAAAATGGAAAAAGTTCCTAAATGAAACCCTAAGGCTTCTATTTATAGGCCAAGGCTTATAAGGAGAGATCCCCTTATTTACAATAATGCCACCTTGCCTTTTCTATCTAATATTACAATATAAAGCTAGACTTAAGATTCAGCTACAACTTGAGATGACGGAGGCGATAGACATACTGTACTAACACATACGATATAATAAACAACCAGAAATCTAAATACCACTTTACAGTGCCTTTATGTGATAAAAACTAAATGTGAGTATATAAACAACCAGAAATCTAAATATCACTCATGTATATCATAACCTAATCTGAATATCAAACCCCAAAATCTTAGCCAAGTAAACTAAGAAACCACAATTAAAAAAAAACAAACATGAAAGTAAAGAAAACATCGAATTCGAGATCTGAAGCTTGTGACCTAAACAAATAAGAAAGTGGTCGTCAGACATACCTCAGTTTGTCGGAACCTACCTCAACCACCATCTACAACCGGGAACTCGTCTCTATTGCCACCGCTCAGCTTGAGAATTCTATCACCGGAACCCTAGTCGTCGGATTTAACACTACACACCACGCCGTCTTTAGATCTTGTGAAATCTTGCTCATACATCACCGATTGGCAGAGCAAACACCCCCTAACAACAATAATCTTTCATTTAGCATAATAAAAAGACATTGAGTAGAATAGCGGCCATACCTTGCTCATACGTCACTGATTGGCAGATCCAAACCCTTCACCACCTTCAAACTCAGTCGATTGGGTGTGCTATAGAGAGAGATTCGCTAATCTAGTGTCATTGAGAAAGCCAGATCTTACATCGCCAAGAGAAACCCTAGATCTCCTTTTTAATTGCCTGGAGATAAAGCAGCTCGATGGGGGCGGATAAAATGCTATGAGAATGAGAAACCCTAATTGTGTACCCGTGTGTTTTTTTTTGAGTGAAGGGCATAATTGGAATTGTAAATTATATTGTGCTTTAGAGGGTTGTACAGCATGCTTTAGGGGTGTTTTAAGGGAATTCATATGACCTTAAGAAGTCCTTTGGATATGCTTATTAATATAGTATAGATATATTTTGATTTTTTTTAAATCGTTACCGAACAAAAATTTGTGAGAAAAAACCAAATTATATGATAGATGAAAAATTATTATAAAATACTGGTCCTAGTTACTATTTGCTTCCTTTGGTTTTTAAAACAAAATAAATAAATAAATAAAAATATAATTTTTAATATAAAAATATAATATAATATAATATAATAATAAAAAATAATTATCTTTTTAAAGGCTAACACGTATACCCATTAGCATTGCAACTAACATTATCTTCAATCATCACAAGAAACATGATTTACGGCCCTCCTACAAACCTACACCCCCTTCCCACAAATCGGGTTTTTTAATACCCGATTTCGTGTATGGAACTGGCTCCGGGTATGATCGGGTATTGGAAAATCGGGGATTAAGAGAAATCTGGCGGTGTTTGAGTACAAGTATTGAGGAGAAAAACCAAATCATATTTACCGGGGTAGGTTATGACCGGGTTCGGGTATTGAGTATTGGAACTGAGTATGGGTTCAGATAATAATCCCAGTATTAAAAAATATTTTTTTATTATTTTACATGAAAATAAATTCATTTAAAAATTAAATTTAGTTGGTAATTTGTAAAAAAAAATTATAATAAAATAAGTTCACTCAAGTACAAATTATTTTCTTTATAATATGCATTATTAATTAAATAACTTAAATATAAAAGTTGTAAAGTAAACATAAAAGTATACTTTAAAAAATCGGGTATTCTACCAGGCATTAATAACCAGTATAGGGTATAACCGTGTACGAGTATTGAGCTCAAATGTATTATCCATACCTTACGGGTAGGGTCGAGTTTGGTTACGGGTATAAAAGACCCGAGTACATAAATAACCAATTTCGGGTTTTTTTATCTGGTCTGATTCTAGATACGGATTTTTAGAGCACCTCTACCACGTAACATTTATGAACATTCATACAGTGGGCATATAAATGAACATTTGTACAACGGGCTTGTAATTAACGTTTCTACATTAGGCCTGTAGTTAATCATTTGCACCACGGGTGTCACACCCGACCCTCAACGGACAAGGTGATCAGGGCATGATTGGTTGATCCAAAGCTTATGACTTGCTATTACGTGTTTTAAATAGTCATTAATCAACACTGAACGTTTCACAAAACAAATAAATCCAAATAAGACAATTAAATATATGACACATTGTTCATAACAAAATAAACTACATTAATTCGTTTCTTGTTAACTAAGGCTCATCCTATGTCCAATCTTCTCTTCAAGCCTGTTCAGCTGTATCGTGTGTAAAAATAGTTTTTGGGTCAACAAATGTTGGAGAGTGAACCTCATTGTTATTAGGAAAATAATATATCTAGTTTGTGTATGGAGAAAACGTGCGCTGACCAATGTGAGTAAATATGTTGTATGTCATATGTCAAACCTCATAACAAAACCTCAAACAATAAACAAATCGACTCTAATGATCCAAATGAATGTATGTATGTTGCACGGTATTATGATACGCTGCAAGGTCTAAGCTCAATCAAACGGAGCTGACCTCGTATGGTTGACAACGTCAAGTTCCGCTCATAGGTATTGGGGAATAGACGAGCCTATTATGATGTGATGTCCAAAATGAATGAAATTCACCAACTGATAAACAACCAAACAAGACATAACACATATACTTCAGATAATGGCAATTGCACGTATTTGAATTTGTAAAATGCAATAAAGATATGCGACACATGATACACCCCAAAAACGTATAAAAAGGGGAGTTATAAGCTTGAGTTTTACCTAAAACCATTACAGCGAAACAACATTAGCACAATATTCATATTTCAACTAACACCTTAATGAACTTGGCGAACTAATAATCACCCTTTTAATTTTGTACCGTACATGGCTAATTCCTTCTTGTAATCGGCTTTCTTGTATGTGTAACCAACTCGTTACATCATTCTTTCTTATACAACTCATTCTATCACAACCCGTTTACACGGATTGTCAAGAAAACTTTAACTTATTAATTCTCATTCTAACCCGAACCGACACGTTCATCATGGACCGTTACGGAGCTCTACTTTCTTGTTCTCATTTTAATACTATGTCTTCCAATATGCAACTAATATTTAGAGGAACAATCTACTAATATTATTGAATAAACTTGTAAGTAGCGAACTTACCTCGTTCTTGAGCCTTTTGTTGCGAACCGGAATTAGCTCCTTCTTCTTTCACTCCTACACATAATTCATTCTTATTTAGGTTACTTCATTCATTGCATAATAATCACATTCACGCATCAATCACCTTCCATTTCATATTTTGCAATGCATCAAATACTATATTTTCCTTATGCAATTCAACACTTTTCGATCCATTCAAAATCACATAGTTTTTCATTGAGGCATTTTAACGAACACATGGTGTGCATACAACATTTTAAGCCTTATGTACATGTATTCAATGCACGATTTCACTAGCAATATACCCAACTCTTCTAATCAACTAGATTCACATATCATATTCTTTTTATATCATAATAATTCATCAATTATCCTAATACACATACATTCATTAATCAAAATTACTAAATTTATTCTACTTCAAGAACATCATATTACTAAACAAATGGGTTTCCCTTCAATCCTTCAATATGAACAAATTCAAGCATATAACATCTTCTAATGATAATTCTAATGCATACACAAGCTTAATTTCATACAAATTCACAGATTGATCAAAACCCATCTTCACTAACTAGCATCAAATCACGAAATCTGACTTACCCTATGTAGGAAACTCTTAGATGGTTGAGAATTTGGTCCCATGCATTCGAATTTGACCTAGAATCACATCCAATTCTTAGAGATTTGATAAACTAGGGTTGAAGGGGGTTTTCCCCTTCCTGATCGTTCCCTGTGTCCAACACCCACACTCCACCCATATTCCATCTTTTAATTCCTTATTTATTTATTTACAATTTTACACATTCAGTCCCTTGGTTTCATTCATGTTGTCATTCTAGCATATTTCCTAATTTTTTAAAACTTCCTTGTTTATTTATAACTTATTTAATTTATTTAAATCACTTAAACATTCAAATAGTCTTTTATAAAATTTTGGGGTGTTACAAGTCTACCCTCCTTAAAAAAGGTTTCGTCCCCGAAACCTTAATACGTACCAAATAAAGACGGGTAGTGCTTTCGCATTTCATCCTCTGACTCCCATGTTAGGTCCGATCCTTTCTGATGTTGCCATTGAACTAGGACTTGCCGAATAGCCTTGTTTTGAAGGTGTGCTATTTTGAAATCCTTGATGGCCACCGGTCTTTCAACGTAATTCATTTTCTCATCCAATTCAATATCATCAAGGGGCACGTAAGTCGTATCATCCGCAAGACATTTTCTTAATTGTGACACATGGAATGTATTATGAATCCTATCTAAAGCCGGGGGCAACTCTAACTGATATGCCACCTTTCACACCCGAGCAAAAATTTTAAACGACCCTATGTACCGAGGGCCCAACTTCCCCCGTTTACGGAACCTTATAATACCCTTCCACGGTGAGACCTTTAGGAACACTCGATCCCCTTCCTGAAATTCAATAGGGCGCCTTCTTTTGTCCTCATAAGACTTTTTTCGGTCTTGCGCTGCCTTCAAACGAGCCCACACTAGATCAATCTTTTCATTCGTTATCGCCACGACATCTTTAGGAGCGAGTTCCCGCTGTCCAATTTCTCCCCAGCACACAGGGGTTCTACACTTTCTGTCGTACAACATTTCATATGGCACCATTTGAATACTACTCTGATAACTGTTATTATACGCGAACTCTACCAATGACAAATGGTCGTCCCAGTTTCCCCCAAAATCTAGGACACAAGCCCTCAACACGTCACTAACATTTGTATAGTTCTTTCCAACTGCCCATCCGTTTGTGGATGGTACACGGTACTCAATCGCAATTTTGTACCCACACTTTCATGAAATCTATGCCAAAACCGACATGTGAATCTTGTGTCACGATCCGACACAATAGACATGGGTACTCGTGACGAGCTATTGTTTCATTCGTATAAATTTCCGCCAACTTTTCGGAAGAAATAACTTCTCGTATAGGCAAAAAGTGAGCACTTTTCATGAGTCGGTCAACAATAACCCAGATAGCATTGTGGCCTCCTTTTGTTTTGGGGAGTTTTGTAACGAGATATATGGTTATGTCTTCCCATTTCCAAACCGGCACTTCTAAGGGTTGCAATTTGCCATACGGTTTCTGGTGTTCCGCTTTCACTTGCTAACACGTCAAACACTTGCCGACGTACTTAACTATGTCGTGTTTCATTCCGGGCCACCAATATCCCCTTTTTAGGTCTTGATACATTTTCATTGCTCCGGGGTGCACCGAGTAATGAGATCTGTGAGCCTCCTCAAGTAACAAAGATTTTACTTCACATAACCAAGGTATCTAGATTCGGCCATACCTGGTCATGATGCCGTCAGCATTCATTTTTAATTCATCAATAATTCCCTTTGTTCTTTCCTTCATAGAATCATTAGCATTTAGGGACTTTGTTTCGGCTTCTTTTATCAACTCCAGAAGTTTAGGGGTGACTATCATTCTCATAGATTTAACTTGTATTGGCTGTGGGTATTCCTTCTGACTTAATGCATCTGCTACAATATTGGCCTTCCCCGGGTGATAAAGGATTTCGCATTCATAATCCTTAATTAGCTCCAACCACCTTCGCTGTCTCATATTTAAATCTTTTTGTTCGAAGAAATACTTGAGACTTTTGTGGTCTGAATATATTGTGCATCTCGTTCCGTATAGATAATGTCGCCACAGTTTCAACGCGAATACTACTGCAGCCAATTCTAGATCGTGTGTTGGGTAGTTGCTTTCGTGTGGTTTAAGCTGCCTTGAGGCATAGGCTATCACCTTACCCTGTTGCATTAAAACAGCTCCCAACCCCTGAAGTGAAGCATCGATATATACCACCAAGTCTTCTGATCCCTCGGGTAAGGTTAAAACCGGTGCGTTAGACAGTCTACTCTTTAAAGTTTGGAATGCTTTCTCTTGCTCAGGCCCCCATACAAAATTCTCATTTTTCTTTGCCAGCTTGGTCAAGGGTAATGCTATTCTGGAAAAATCCTGTATAAACCTTTGATAATACCCAGCCAAACCCAGAAAACTTCTTACTTCACTCGGGTTCTTTGGAGGAACCCAGTTCATAACGGCCTCCACTTTAGTTGGGTCCACCAAGACACCATCCTTATTAATGACATGGCCGAGAAATTGCACTTCTCTAAGCCAGAAGGCACACTTTGAAAACTTTGCGTAAAGCTTTTCCTTTCGAAAAGTTTCTAATACTTCACGCAAATGATTTGCATGTCCGGCTCTATTACGAGAGTCTATAAATACTACTACAGACTTATCCAACATGGGCCGGCATACCCTATTCATAAGATCCATGAATGCGGCCGGCGCATTAGTTAGCCCAAATGAGATTACTAAAAACTCGTAATGTCCATATCGGGTTCTAAACACGGTTTTTGCAACATCTTCCTCTTGTACCCGTAGTTGGTGATATCCCGAGCGTAGATCAACTTTCGAAAACCAGCTCGCTCCTTGCAATTGATCAAATGATCATCTATTCGAGGTAGAGGATATCTATTTTTCACTGTCAACTTGTTCAACTCTCGATAGTCGATGCACATGCGCATTGAACCATCTTTCTTTTTCACAAAAAATACCGGGGCTCCCCAAGGTGACACACTAGGGCGTATGAAGCCCTTATCGAGCAATTCTTGTATCTGTGTCATTAGCTCTCACATTTCAGCGGGAGCTAATCTATAGGGAGCTTTGGCCACTGGTTTGGCGCTCGGGTTTAGTTCAATTCAGAATTCCACCTCTCGCTCGGGTGGTAATCCCGGTAATTCATCCGGAAACACATCCGGATACTCGTTCACAACTTCAACTTCTCCAATTGCAGGCATCTTTTGTCTTGTGTCTACTATGTAGGCCAAAAATGCCTTGCCCTTATTTCTTGCGTACTTAACCGCCTTGACAATCGTACACAATTTTGTCTCCAATTTTCTTTCCCCACGAATACTTACTCGAGCCCCATTAGGTGACAATACATGAATAACTTTCGCCTCGCATCGTATTTCCGCATGATAACGGGATAACCAATCCATTCCCACTACTACTTTAAATTCCCCTAAAACCATAGGAATAAGATATATTTCAAAGTCTTCATTTTCTATGGTGATCTTATAGTTTTTACAAATTTCACATAACACATAACTTTTGCTATCCGCTACCTCTACTTCTAAGGGTATAGACATTCGTTCTTTTCTAAAGGAGGGATGGCACGTAAGTTCGTTTGACACAAAAGATCTACTAGCACCGGAATCGAATAACACATTTACGGGTATTAGGTTGACTAAGAAAATACCTGATACAACATTCGGTAGAACCTTAGCCTCCTCCGTGGTAATTTGAAACATCCTTCCCCCAGCCTTCTGATTTTCATCCTTCTTTCCATCTTTTGCCCCTTTTGTTTAAGCTTCGGACATTCGGCTTTGACGTGACCAGGAGTAAAGCAATTGAAACACGTCCTCATGGGACTAGGGCACTTATAGTAAGGATGCCCTTCCTAACCACAGTTGTAGCATCCTTTCTTCCCCAATAGACATTCTCCAGTATGAAGCTTCCCACAAGTTTTGCATGTAGGAATACTGCTTTTAGATCCTCCTTTGTTTCTATTATCATGCTGCTTATGTTTCTTGGACGGACTCATAGTTGTGGCCTTTTCAGCCGCTCTTTTCTCCCCCCTTTCTACTTGTCACTTCAGCTCTATCTCTCTATCCCGAGCCCAGTTGATAAGTTCATTCAAAGTTTCACACTTCGAGGGAGTGATAAATTCCCTATATTCTGCCTTCAACATGCCGTGATACCGATTTATCTTCATTCTTTCAGACTTGACAAAGTCGTCACAAAACTTTAGCTTATCAAAGAAGGTGTTGGTGATTTCATCAATTGATTCATCCTGTTGGCGAAGACGCAAGAATTCCTCTTGTATTCTATCAATTGCCAACTGTGGGCAATGATACTTCAGGAACGACTCCTTGAATTCTTGCCAAATTAACGTTTGAAGTTTCTCTTCCCCTAACTCTTTACATTGCGTATCCCACCAATCCTTAGCTTGTTGTTGAAGCTGACCCGTAGCAAACATTACTTGATCTTCCTTCTCGCATCGGCTACGTATGAACACAACTTCAATATTTCCTATCCACCTTTGACATTTTATCGGATCAACCTCCCCATTGAATGAGGAGGGATTGCACGCCATAAAATCCTTGTATATACACCTTTGTTCCTTACTTTTGCTTCTAGACCCTTCAATCATTTCCTTTAACTCCTCAATCTTACTAGTCATCATAGCATCTACTACCCCTAAAACACGGCTTTCAACTTCTTGAGCTAACTGGGGAAGGTTAGTATGTATAACCTTTTCTGCCGCTTCCATAATCTTATTATCGAATGCTTCTTGTCGTGCTACTTCAGCATCATCTACATTCCCTGTGTCCGTCATCTACAGAAAACATTCATTCTATTCATTAGAGTTTCCTTTCATACACCTCTTCATCACATATAAACTTGTATTATCATACTACATTCCATTTATAATTCATACTTCGTGCATTATCGTCACCGACGATCATGTTGTATCGTTTAGATCATGATGAACATTTCAGTAAAATAATGAACATTTTAGTAACATAATGAACATTCCATTAACATAATGAACATTCAAGTAACATGATGAACATTCCAGTAAAATAATGAACATTTAGTAACATGATGAACATTCCATTAACATAATGAACATTCCAGTAACATGATGAACATTCCAGTAAAATAATGAACATTTAGTAACATGATGAACATTCTAGTAACATGATGAACATTCCAGTAAAATGATGAACATTTCGTAACATGATGAACATCCCATTAACATAATGAACATTCCAGTAACATGATGAACATTCTAGTAGCATGATGAACATTCCAGTAAAATGATGAACATTTAGTAACATGGTGAACATCCCATTAACATAATGAACATTCCAGTAACATGATGAACATTCTAGTAGCATGATGAACATTCCAGTAAAATGATGAACATTTAGTAACATGGTGAACATTCCAACTCTAACTTTTTTTTTTTCTAAAATACAAACTTTAAAACCTCAAAACTATAGTTCTACTAGTCCGTTTTACCCGATTCTTTTTCCTACGTGTCCATAATTTAAATACGGACCTGTTTAACATCATCATTTGTCTTAAAACTCGGTTCATAACAAAATCCCATAATCCCTTTTTATTACTAGCTAAGATTATAATCATATTTATGATTTACTTACTTGCATAGCGCTTCGGAACGAACACACTTTAACACGAGCTTTCGGTTTGAGTTCAAGCATTTTTTACTCTAATACTTGAATCCCTCAAACCTCGGCTCTGATACCAACTTGAAACGCCCAAAATTCTAAATCCGAAAATGTAATAATTCATACTATTATTTAACAAAATTAGGGCATGACCCATTCGTAATATAAATAATTCCTTGTTTTAATGACATTCAACAATTAAACCTATGACGCATTTTAAAGGACATAATAAAAATCATAACACTTTAAAGACCTTTCAAACAACCATTACAACTAATATTTTGACAAAAGATTTACAACTTCAAGTTTAGAGTTTAACTACCATACTTAGCCTAATTTAACAAAAGTATTGACCCATTGATGATACTTCAAAAAATTGCGGAAGCGCATAAAGGCGTTCACGGTGCGTTCGGTTCCGAGTGAGGCAATAGCATCTAAGCTTGAGTTTTACCTAAAACCATTACAGCGAAACAACATTAGCACAATATTCATATTTCAACTAACACCTTAATGAACTTGGAGAACTAATATTCACCCTTTTAATTTTGTACCGTACATGGCTAATTCATTCTTGTAATCGGCTTTCTTGTATGTGTAACCAACTCGTTACATCATTCTTTCTTATACAACTCATTCTATCACAACCCATTTACACAGATTGTCAAGAAAACTTTAACTTATTAATTCTCATTCAAACCCGAACCGACCCGTTCATCACGGACCGTTACGGAGCTCTACTTTCTTGTTCTCATTTTAATACTATGTCTTCCAATATGCAACTAATATTTAAAGGAACAATCTACTAATATTATTGAATAAACTTGTAAGTAGCGAACTTACCTCGTTCTTGAGCCTTTTGTTGCGAACCGGAATTAGCTCCTTCTTCTTTCACTCCTACACATAATTCATTCTTATTTAGGTTACTTCATTCATTACATAATAATCACATTCACACATCAATCACCTTCCATATCATATTTTTCAATGCATCAACTACTATATTTTCCTTATGCAATTCAACACTTTTTGATCCATTCAAAATCACATAGTTTTTCATTGAGGCATTTTAACAAACACATGGTGTGCATACAACATTTTAAGCCTTATGTACATGTATTCAATGCATGATTTCACTAGCAATACACCCAACTCTTCTAATCAACTAGATTCACATATCATATTCATTCTATATCATAATAATTCATCAATTATCCTAATACACATACATTCATCAATCAAAATTACTAAATTTATTCTACTTCAAGAACATCATATTACTAAACAAATGGGTTTCCCTTCAATCCTTCAATATGAACAAATTTAAGCATATAACATCTTCTAATGATAATTCTAATGCATACACAAGCTTAATTTCATACAAATTCACAGATTGATCAAAACCCATCTTCACTAACTAGCATCAAATCACGAAATCTGACTTACCCTATGTAGGAAACTCTTAGATGGTTGAGAATTTGGTCACATGCATTCGAATTTGACCCAGAATCACATCCAATTCTAAGAGATTTGATAAACTAGGGTTGAAGGGGGTTTTCCCCTTCCTGATCGTTCCCTGCGTCCAACACCCACACTCCACCCATATTCCATCTTTTAATTCCTTATTTATTTACAATTTTACACATTCAGTCCCTTGGTTTCATTCATGTTGTCATTCTAGCATATTTCCTAATTTTTTAAAACTTCCTTGTTTATTTATAACGTATATTTAATTTATTTAAACCACTTAAACATTCAAATAGTCTTTTATAAAATTTTGGGGTGTTACATTATAATAAAATTTCAAATATTTATTGTTTACAAATTAATTATTTAGATATTTATAAATTTATTTCATTACTAACCTTTAAAGTTATAATGAATTATTAATTATTTATGTTACTTTTAGATTTAAAGGTTAAATTATAATAGAAAAAGAATTTAAAAGTAAGAACTGTTATTTATTATCATTAATAATGGATTTAAGAGTTTTATTAAAATGAAAAAAAAATTGAAATATATTCACCAAAAATTGGCCTCAGCCCGGATTCGAACCAGTGACCTTACGTTCGTGTGCACACAACCCGACAGTTGGGCTATGTGTCTAACCTGTTGATTTCTTGTTCATTAATTATACGTATACAAAAAACTAGCTTGATTCGTGTTTCAGTTTTATTAAAAAAAAACAATATAGCCGCGAAGAATCCCGAGGTCGGGTATCGAACCCGTAACCTCAGCGTCTTACAAACACCCTCCCGCAACCATTGGACTGCATGTGTTTTTTATGTTATGACTCCTTCTCTTATTAAACTTATACTGATATTAGGTTGTTTTATATATAGACTTTTCAATCAATGCTGCCACTTGAAATGTCTCGCTAAGTGTTATACCTTCCGCGAGGATGTCATGTAGTATAATTTGCAACTCTTGGACATGATTCATAACGGTTTTAGAATCAACCATTTTGTATTCCAAGAAATGGGCTACCACAAATTTCTTTATGCCAGTATCCTCCATTTTGTACTTTTTGTCCAAGGCATCCTATAAGTCTTTGGAAGTCTTGACATTGCAGTACACATTATACAATACATCCGACAGGCCGTTTAACAAATAGCCTCGACATATGAAATCCGAATGCTTCCAAGTATTTACCGCTCACAGAGTGTAACACCCCAATCGCGTAATATATAGCAACACGTGGCGGAAAACATTGGGGAGTCACGTTACAAATTGTTTCATAACACATGGCTCATAAAGTTTTGTTTTATTGAGTTTAACAGTTTACATTGTTTAATGCACAACAATTGTCTTGTAGGTTTTAAAGTCACTAAGGCCCAAGTCCACCCTATGTGAAGCATGCTCATAGTCAAACGTAAATACCTTAAACACATGTGAAAATAGGTACGTCAGCATAAAAATGCTTGTGAGTAACATAGGTTTTGTTGTTGAGGATTCATGGCCTTGATTTTTGTTAAAAGAAATGTTTAACTCAAAAGTAGCCATGAACCTTTGTAAAAATGTTTTCTTTTGTAAAATCATATGAAAATCGATGTGAAAATCAAATGATTTAAAAGAAACAATGCATGGTTAAATAAATAACCAAATGATGTCTTTGTATAAAAAGTATCATGTTCTTGTTCAAAATATGTTATATGTAAAACAATGCCTTGTGAAAAATGTGTCATGTCTCCGTATAAAATTTATCATGTTTCTGTCTTTGTCGAAGTGGTTTAAATAACGCTATGTTATGTATTATCATAAAAGCCCTTATATATAGGAAGTACCAGCGGCATATCCACCATGTTTTTATCATATTACACACGTCTCGTTATGTAAATCACTTATCAATAACCACCAAGAATGTCTTGTTTAAACCAATATCAAAATGTTTACGTGTAAACTATGTCATGTATAATCAAATGTCTTGTATGGGAAGTAAAAAGTATTTACTCAAACCATATGCTTAATATCAATGTGTAACCAAATGTCCTGTATGGTGAACAAAAGAGTATTTACTAATGTATAAAACAATATCTTTGAATAAACCTAAGTTTATATCAAAAGTTAAGTTTTGCAAAACCAATGCTTTTATCGATATGAACATTTATATGGTTTGTTAACGAACACATTCAAGCCTTGATGTCTGTCAGATAAACCCTTATAAAGGCAAAGGTTTATAAATGTTCATCGGGTTCTGTCATTCCCCAGATGGATACTTCCAAACAAACTAGGAAGCGGGAATGGGGTTATCAAACCTATGGTAACCATACATACTACCGGTCGGCGGGATAATGTTAATGAATGTATTATTGTCCCGTTAAACATACCAAATGTCATAACCAATGTAAGCATGTTATGTGAAAACCATGTACTAAGTATGCTATGTAAACATACGAAGTAGGAAATGTTCATGAAATTCAAGGTGCTAAATATGCTAAGTAAACATATGAAGCAAGATGGATCCTTGAAATCAACGTGCTAAGCATGCTAAGTAAGCATACATAGAAATACATAATTGAAATCATGTACTATATGTGTACTAGTTGAACATAGCAAGTATATGTCATAAAAGCATGAAAAGCACGAAAGTAACAAATAGGCACATGTGTATCACCCCAAAATATTTGAAAGCGGTAAAAGAGGGGACTATGTACTCAATTGGGATTGCTTAATAGTCTTGAAACAAAGACCAATTAAAGCTCGAGGGATCACGGAATCAACACGGCACCTAGTATAGGTAACTATGTTAATAATCGGATCCTAAATCGGAAGTTAGGATAGAATGAAGTTCTACAAATCAAATGAGTATTGGAACTCATATAGTATGATTTAATAGACCTAACATTCTGATTAGAAAGTTATCATAAGTGCTTTTGACCCGTTTCGACCCGTTAAGGTAGTTTAAGCTACTTTAACGTGTCGTTTGCGTAAATCTAAAGTCGGATGGTTATCTATGTCATTTGTTAAGTCTTACATGCCCAATTATATTTGAAAATGTTACTAAATCAGTTTAGATGTCAAAAACTTGATCACATATGTTAAAAAAGAATTTATGCTCGAAAAGGGCATTTTGGTCATTTTTAATGGGCATAATAACGACTTAACGAATAAATAACCAAACAAGGTGACCATAAGGTATAACCTCAGTAGGTTATTCCCTATATAACTATGGTCACAAAATATGATTGGTCGGATCCTAATGATCGACCAAACGGGTCGGGTTCGAAAGTCTAAGCGGTTGTCGAGACCGCTTAACTTACGACACTAAGCAAGCACTAAACTAGTAGTGACGATTTAAACATGTTAAAACATGTTTAACTAAGTTAGAAAACTGATTTGGTTTCAAAACAAAGGGTTTTGATACCCGAAAATAGTTCCGTCGCAAAATGTGCATAAATACGCATTTTGACCGAAACTTTAACTCGTCACTACGCCTAGTCAAGGTGGTAATCAGTAGGTATAATCACTGGGGATTATAACCATTGTGATTACGATCACGTTGCAAAGTTCAATTGAACTTTGATTTGACCAATTGATGGTCAAAACCGAAAGTCAAACTGTTAATCAAACTGTTTGACTTTCAGCTTTAAATAGCTGAAAATAATAACTAAGCCATGAAAGAACACTTACAAGGCTCTATGGCTGAAAGATTGAAGTAGAAGAACTCAGGTAGGTGGCTCCCAAAGATGGAATCCTCCACTTAGAGTTCAAGAGAGTAGAAAAGATGGAAATGAGCAAAGAAGGAGGTGAAATGGAAGGGTATTTAAACTTGTTGGATGATTATAGGATCATGACAGGTGTATGTGTATTGCCCAAGCAATGAATCATGACCCTACATGTGTTATGGCCAACTTGCATATGCTTGGAGAGGTGTTAACTTGATGCCCACACAAAGAAATTTGCATAAAATCCCTCAAGAAACATGCTGCAGCTGAAAACAGACTTGCTGTCAAATATAAGGCGTCACGTGGCACGACTGGAGAACCCCCCAGGGGTCGCGTGACGCGAGCACAGGCTGCAAACTTTCATAATTGTCAAGTTCATTCCCTTCACACACTAACTTGCGTATTTGACGTATTTAACCTCCGTTAAGCCATTTTCAAGGCTCTAAAAGGACGTCAAAGTATAGGGGACTTGAAATATGCTTGGAAATATCACAGATGTTGGTTCATTTGGTCGTACAGTCGCGTTATTCGGCTAATTACGACGAAACTCGAACAGACGCGAAAACGATCCAAATTAAGCGAAGAATGGTATTTTTGCATTCCTATCACTAAAATAAAGTATTTTAGTGACTAGAAAAATTTTTGGATGTCCGGATGTGGTCAGAACGAAAGATATGCGCGCAAATGCAAACTTACGCAGTTTTTGACGCTTTTAGTCCCTGTGATCAAATAAGCGCATTTTCGCATACCGAACCACTCAAAGCTTATTTCTAAGTTATGTTAAGGTTATTTATGGTATGTTTAGCTTATGATCATGTTCTGGAATGTACGTTGCCATACGAAATGGTAGACTTTTGCAGTTTGACGCAAATAGTCCCTGTGAACGTAATAACATGTTTTTTCCATACCAAACCCTTTAAAACTTATTTCTAAGTTATGTAAAGGCTATTTAAGGTATGTTAAGCTTATGTCACTGTTCCGGAGTGTTGGTCGCGTTAAACTGATTACGTTTACGCATCAGTTTGCGCATAACTTTCCCGAAAGCGGTTAAGGGTTTGAGTTTGAACAAGGATTGATATTGTGCAAATATCATAGATAATGACAATCCAATAAATAAAACAAAAATTTTATTGCTTACGGAATTGTTTGGGATTGGTTAGTGATAACTGTAGGCACAGTTGTCACAGTCTCCCCTACTTTAGGAAATTTCGTCCCGAAATTTATTCGTAGGAGCTTGTGAATAAGTTATGTCAAGAAAATGTCTTGCGCGGAATCTAGAGTATTATCTATTTGCATAGAATACCTCATCAAGGATCTCCACGTAAGGCATAACTTTATCATTCCCTAGTGGATGCTTCCTCAGATAGTGTGGGATGTGGGAATGGGTTGTTATACCTATGACGCTCATCCCCTAACGGATACTTCCCTGGTTAATGCAAGAAGTGGGAATGAGGGATTGATTAATGGTAAACCCCAAATCAACCAATAGTTCTGTGAGTATCCTTTAAGAGTCTAACTATTATGATAGAAAGATCTTGTAAGGATTTGGCTCTTTGTTTCTGTATCTTGTAAAGCATTCTTAAAAATCCATTCAAGGATTTAAAAGTGGTACTTTAAATGTCCCTTTAAGAATCTAACTATTAAGATAGGAAGATTCCATAAGGATTTGTGTTTCATTTCCCTAGTGGATATTCTTCAGAAGCGAAAATGAATGGATAATTCATTTTCCTCAATGGATTCTTCGTCAGAAGTGGAAATGAAAGATGAATAGGTTATTCATTTCCAATGGATATTTCTTCAAAAGCGAAAATGAATGGATAATTCATTTTCTTCAATGGATACTTTTATCAGAAACGGAAATGAAGGAATGTATAAGCTGTTCATTTCTCAATGGTTAATTCTTCAGAAGCGAAAATGAATGGATAATTCATTTTCCTAAATGGATACTTCGTCAGAAGTAGAAAAGAAGGATTGTAGTATAGATTGTTCATTTCCCCGATGGGTATTTCTTCAGAAGCGAAAATGAATGGATAATTAATGTTCCTCAGTGGATGCTTCGTCAGAAGTGGAAATGAAGGATTGTCGTATAGATTATTCATTTCCCCGATGGATATTTCTTCAGAAGCAAAAATAAATGGATAATTCATTTTCCTCAGTGGATACTTCGTCAGAAGTGGAAATGAAAGATAATTGTAGAGATTATTCATTTCCCCGATGGATATTTCTTCAGAAGCGAAAATGAATGGATAATTCATTTTCCTCAATGGATACTTCATCAGAAGTGGAAATGAAGGATAATTGTATAGATTTATTCATTTCCCCGATGGATATTTCTTCAGAAGCGAAGATGAATGGATAATTCATTTTCCTCAGTGGATACTTCGTCAGAAATGGAAATGAAAGAATCAATACAGGATTATTCATTCCCCATTGGATATTTCTTCAGAAGCGAAAATGAATGGATAATTCATTTTCCTCAATGGATACTTCATCAGAAGCGGAATAAATTTATTCATTTTCCTCAGTGGATATTTCTTTAGAAGTGAAAATGAATGAATAATTCATTTTCCTCAGTGGATACTTCTTTAGAAACGAAAATGAATATAGACTTGAATGGATTATTCATTTCCCAATGGATATCTCTTTCAGAAGCGAAAAATGAGTAGCTAGTTCATTTTTCCTCAGTGGATACTTCATCAGAGATGGAAATGAATATAGATGGCTTTGTTCCTAGATCACACCTAGCAGGACTCAATATGATTTCCATGCATCGAATCGCATAATTATGTGTGCACCCATAATTACTTAACTCGTTGCATAGTCTGCGTAGTTTGTCTTGCCAAATGATAAATTATGAACATGGTTAAGGAATGGTGCTTTGTTTCAACAATTATAACAATGTGTGCGTCTTACGTGTTTTCCACTAGTCATTAAGACTGTACGGGTTTCACGGATAGACGGTGTCATAGGTTTGGTAGTGAATGTGCAAAATACAAATGGAATGTGTCACGAAAGTTGTTTGATTCTGTAAAGAATGAGAACTTCATATTTTAATATATATAGTTGCACATTTCACATATATGATCAAGCATGTAAGCGTTGAAATTTTGTTATAGGAATATGATATCATTGCAAACCAACTAAAAAGTGTACATGAGTCTTGGATAACAAAAGAAATCGAAAAGCAAAATCCTAGTTGTTTATAACTGCTTTGTTGTTGGAACGAGCCTCATTAACTCCAGCGTTAAGAGTATGTCCTTAAGCAGGGTTGTTAACAACTTGATTTTGTGTAGTCGTAGCTCGGCAAACCCTAGCTATATGACCTGTAAGTCCCGAAACCAAGATCACAATGATATCGCACAACTCGTAAGGTTACGGAATCACACAAACAAGTTGTAAAAGAAACAAAGAGATGAAGAAGAAGGATAATTATCTATTCAAATGATTCAAATCTTGCATACAAAGCTTGTTGTCTAATACAAGATTCACCAAAATCACCAACCATGCACCTATGACAACACTTACTATTTATAGAAAGGGATTAGGGAGGATGCTCCCTAAATCCTAGGCCCATGACTACCCAAATAGG
This sequence comes from Helianthus tuberosus, assembly GCA_030545235.1. Lineage (NCBI taxonomy): Eukaryota > Viridiplantae > Streptophyta > Magnoliopsida > Asterales > Asteraceae > Helianthus > Helianthus tuberosus. The sequence goes on from CM060419.1 coordinate 23,697,537, forward strand.
CCTAAAACCCCATAATTAACCCCACACTCCTACTAATCCACTAATTATCCATAAACCTTTAAGGGCCTAACAATCTCCCCTAGGTTTATTGGATAAGTAGACGCATCAAACCCTTGGATCATGTGGACCTGGTGGAGGATCAGCAAAGAGATAATTCTTCAAGATGTTGGCAGCAACACTTGTCCAAGATTTGGCGCATTCTTCATACTTTTCGCTGGTTTGGATTTGATGACTTGTAAGAATCAAGATGTCTTCTTCATGAAAACTCATCAGGTCATAAGAATTAGGGATCCTGATGGACTGTTCTTCAGTAACGATGACAGTTTCTGCCAAAACAGGATCATAAGCCCAGAACTTGAATTTCCTCAATATTCCTTTCTCAAACTTTCTTGTAAGTGGAATGATCTTCTCTTTATCAGTAGGAGGCCAGATGATTGATTTCACAGTCCTTCTGGTGAAAGAATCACGAACACCAGTATTTCTTCTCACTATTGGCTCAGCAGTCTTCATGGTTGCAAAGTTTGTTCTCACTTCCTTTTCAAGATGTGAGTGGAATGCCCAACCTCTGTCTTTCTTGCAAAGATCTGGATCATAGTAAGGAGCACGTAACAGTGTCTTCAAGTCAATCTGAGTCCAAGATTCAAATTGACTTTCCTTCCCATAATATTCCTTATGCCTACTCTTTCGAGTAATCAACCACATCTGTTTGTCTGGTTTAAACCTCCAACATGCCACTTCTGATTTGTTTTCCACTTCATCGTAATGAGTAGATCCTAATTCCATCACAAGTCTGTCAGGCCTTGTCGAGGGATCCTTTAGGTGAAAGTTTTCATCAAGAGGATTCATATCTTGATTTTTCATCACCAGTAACTGTTTCTTTCTTTGCTTCTCTTGTTCTTTCTCTCGCTCTTTCTCCTCTCTTCTCTTCTTGGACTTACTGCTTTGCTTCTTTGGTTTTGCAGCCAGATAAGCTTCTAGAGCTGCTGCACGTTCAGCTTCAGCTGCTGCTCTTTGCTCTTGAGTTTGCTCTGGTCTTCCAATGTAAAACTGTTCATCCTCTTTATCCGCAAACTCATTTCCAAATTTCTTTTCAAGTTTTGCCTTCAGATCGTAGACAGTCGACATTAACATCCCTACATCACCTTGCAGTTGATCTATGGTGAGATCTCTGTTTGTGAGTTGAGATTGTAGAGACGAGATCTGGACTTCTTTCAATGCAACAATTTGTTGGAGAGAAACAATCTGAGCACCTTTTAGCTCTCCATCTTGTTTTAGTATCACCACACGGCTTTTCAACCTTTTAACACATTCTTCTTCATCACTATCGTTATCACTCTCATAGACTTGTCTCTTTTCGCTTGCATATCGAAATGCAGCTTCATCATGATCAGTTGTATGAGCGCCACTAGAACTTCCTGCTTCAAAATGAATACCACCACTTGAACTGCCTAGCTGTGAGGGGGTGGTTTCAAAATCGAAGTTGAAATCATACAAGTCTGGATCTTCAAGGTTTGTTTGCTTCAATGCATCAGTTGTTGGTGGATCAGGTTGAGGATCAATAATGGGAGTGGACTCAGGGGCAGTTGAAGGCCTAGAAAGAGTGTCATCAAGTGCGATGTCGGTTCTTTGTTTCTTTTGAACTGGTTCTTCAGTAACAACAGCAGTTTCTTGAACTTCAGCAGTGGAGATGGATGGAGGGTCTCCATCGCCACCTTGTAAACTTCGAATCAAAGCTACAAGATTATCAGAGGTCATCGGCACTGGCTGTCGAACGGGATCTTCTTCCTTATCAGACATTACTATCTCTATTTCGCTTCCAGAATTTGTTTCTTCACTCGAGTCTGTTTCGGATTCAGAATCAACTAAAAGAACTTCATCTTCATCATCAGCCGCCTGTTGTACTTGCTGCATGAGCTGTACATCATGCTTTTCTGCTATTTGTGCATTGATTGGAGGCGAAACTGGAGCAACAGGAACGACTGGTGGAGCTGGTGCGACAAGTGCTCCTTGCACAACGTCAGCAAACCTTCCATGCTTCTTAAGAGCATATCTTGCTTCAAAGTTATGATGCTTGGCTCTTTTGTTTCTACATGCGTTCACAAAGCATCCTGGCCCCATTGGCTTTAAATTGATGTAATTCAGCCCCTTGACTAACGTAGGGTATCGTTCGTCGAGAATCATCTGGATGAACCTTGGGTATAGCATAAAAATCTTCTTCTTTGGATCATCTAACATTTTCTTCATGTTATCAAAAAAGAAGGCCGAAAAGTTGTAATCCCATTCATTCACTAATGCCACAACAGCAGATGTTTGTGTCTTGTTTAGCTGATCCCATCCACCCTTGTTTTCAGCAATACATTGAAGGAAAAAGTGAACTAAAAGTCTCAAGTATGGTGGAAATAGCTTCTTCAGCACCGTGGGATATCCACCTTCATAGCTCATCCTTCTTAATGCAGCTTGAACTCTAGCTTGATTATATAATGTAGGATGATGCGGCTGATCTCCCCGTCTTAACACTTCTCGAATCACTGCTTCAGATACAATAATCTTTGTCTTTTGCACTGTAGCTTCAATAGATCCTGCTCCTTCCCTGTTTATCTTCGCTGTATTCCAAAACGTATTAATGCAGCTGCTGCATATGACAGGATTTGCTCTTAAAGCGTGCTAGAGAGGACAGTTGTTTAGACCCCTGATTAAGGATCCAAATAACTCCACTTGATCTGCCGGAGTATCTGATAAGAATCCCGCTTGATTATGAAACTCATTGACTTCCAATTGCCGTTGATTCCCTTCTTGTAACATTGTACCGGCCATTTTCTACACTAAAATGTCGTCGTTAGATCATTTTTAATATGAAAGTTAACTTGTATTCGAGTTAACGACGAGTTAACAAAATCAACACGTCGAAAAATTAAACACAAGCAACTTGTTACAAAAGCAGTCCAAAAAGCAGTCCAAAGGTCCATTTGAAAAGGTTCAAATCAAGGATCAGGTCAAAGGTCAAAACTGGTTAAGGTCCGGAATGATGGGGTTCATTTCGGATGAACCTCTTCATCCGGAATGACATTCCGTCCGAAATCGTCCGTAATGAAAATCCCCAATCCGGAATCATCCATGATGATGTTCTCCCAGTTCGGAATCATTCGGAATCATCCGTAATGCTTCTTTGTGATCCAGAATGGTATACCTTCAGTCCGTAATCAATCCGTAATCGTCCGTAATGGGAGAAGTTTAAGAGAGAATCTTAGTCCGAAATGATGCGAAATGTGTTTCGGACCTTTGTCCTTTACACATTAAATACTTCCAAGATGGGCATATGGGCCAGGCCCATTTCTGATGTTTGGTCCGAAATGATGCGCCTATTCAGGATTGACTAAGTCAATTCCTGATGGGTCCCATCCGAAACAGTGGGCCATCCAGATCCAGTTTTTTTATTATTATTTTAATCAACCTTTCAAGATAGCAAAATACCCCCTTCAAAATCTACGAAACAACCCACTGAGCACCATTAAAATATATTTAAAAAATAATAAAATAATAATATGCACAAGGTACTAATCATAGGGGTGATATTGGGAAGACTGTCACGGGATCAAATCGTTCTCGAACTGATTAAGGGACACTTTTCAGCCCTTTGTTTACTTGGGCCGGTCCATGCAATTGTTGATATGTTTGTCCTCTTAAATCCACCGCTCAAACTTCAACTTTTAGCTTCGTGATACGTTTTAGGTAGATTTATACTGTGACATCCGTGTGTCCCATTCCAAGGCATACCCCAGCGATCAAGGTAAGCACAACGGTTCATCATAGCAGGTGAGTATACTGAGATCATCCTTTCTATTTTTCAACGCCAGACTTCCTGGTGAACAGATCAGTACTTCCGTACAGCAGAGAGACCAAGGAAGTTCTGACGAGGGCGAGACAGATACCTTAAATGGTACGAATTTGGCTATGATAGCTCACGGAATTCTCCTTTTTGTGAGATTTATTCTGTTTTCAGGTTTTGGCCCTTTTGTGGCTCTTTTAGCAAGATATCCTGACTGTGCCCAGGTCTGCATATAGTCTGGATGCAACAGAGGGACAACCCTGATATCCCGGATGATTTATCAGTATAAAGACCCGAAACCTCAGATGTTGGCTATCATTTAAGACCATGAAATCATACACCATTGGTCTGTTACTCACGAGATGTCCAGTCCATTATGTTTGTATCACTTTGCTTCTTTTTGCTTTCTGAGCGGTAGACCTATCAACACATCGTAGTGGAGCCTAGCCTGTTTAATATTGAAACCTTACGTGTGTTAATCAAGTTCTTTAACACGAAAACTTATTTCATTTCCCAGCAACTTTTTCTCCCCATAAATTTGTGCAAAAGTAGAATACTTTATGCCCAAATTTACCAGATGAGATACATAAAACCCCCTTTATTTATTATTTACAATAGAAGTTTTTTTTTGTTAATGCTCAGTCGGTGAAGCGAATCATTTTCAAGAGGTCTACAAGCACATTGAACCTAGAGATACTGACAGGTTTGGTAAAAAGATCCGCTGTGTTAGCATCAGTATGGTCGACTTGCAGTCAAATACATTAGTGAGCCAATCATCGAGCGATACAACGTCTGATTAATAGGACTTCCCTCTTGGTCCTTAGTCAACAACGGCCGTTCTGCAATTGGGGAGTCTATCGTCTTTGAATCTGTCATGCTGAATTTTGTAAGAACGTCATTTAAATATTTACTTTGGTGAATCAAGATTCCTTGATTATTCTGACGAACTTGCAGGCCCAAAAACATTGTCATCTCTGCTAAGGAATTCATCTACTTCCTCTTCATGACATCTTCAAACTCCTTGCAAAGTGCATTATTAGTTAATCCGTAGATGATGTCGTCAACGTATATTTGAACAAGGATGATGTCCTTGTCAACACGTTTGATGAACAATGTCTGATCGATCATCCCACGAGTGTACCCATGAGCGAGCAAATGTTCTGTTAGAGTAGCATACCATGCACGAGGTCCTTGGTGCAAACCATACAGAGCCTTGTCCAGCTTGTAGGCATACCCTTCCTTTTCTTGATTAATGAAGCCCGGCGGTTGAGCAACATAGATCTCTTCCTTGACCCTCCCATAAAGAAATGCCGTCTTGACATCCATTTGATAGACTGTAAAGCCCATAAAGGATGCATATGTTAGGAAAATACGAATGGCTTCCAGGCGAGCAACTGGGGCATATACTTCATCATGATCTAAACCTTCAACCTGACTGAAACCTTGGACTACTAATCTGGCCTTATTTCTCACAATCACACCAGAATCATCTTGCTTGTTACAAAATACCCATCGTGCGCCAAGGGCTTGTTTTCCTGGGGGCAGCTTCTCAAGTTTCCATACTCCAAGCCGTTCGAACTGATTGAGCTCTTCATGCATCGCAGCAACCCATCCAGGTTCCTGCAAAGCAACATTAATGTTTTTAGGCTCAATCTGTGATATGAAGCAAGAGTACAGGCACGAGTTGACGTCTCCAGATTTGCTGCGGGTCTGAACACCAGCAGATACTGGGCCGATAACATTCGTGATTGGGTGACTTTTCTGAACACGCTGTGGAATTGTGTTGGTGCATGTTTGTGACAACAGCTTAGATTTGGTCTTTGGATATCTTGTAATTAGTTAAACGATAAACAGTTAGCGGGTTTAGCTTTGTATTAGTGAGTTAATAGAGTTTGGGCTAAACAAAACCCACATTGGGTGATGGGGGACGATTTGGGCCTAGCCCTTGTAGCAAACCCAGCCTAATGTTGCAACCTTGTGTTATATAAACAAGGTTAGGCTTTAGGGTTTAGGTTAATCAGCCAAAAATAGTGTGTGAGAGCAATTTTGTGGGAGTATTAGTGCTTGGACGAAATTGTGTTGGTTAGGGTTTGATTGATTGTAATTCTTTGTGATTGATAATCAATAGAAACCCAGTTTGAAAGTGTCTTGCTGTTCCTACACGTTTTCTGCTATATTCTGATCAAGAGGATTCCGAACTCTTGATTAGATTGACAATTCTGTGAAAGATCAACACATGAGGGGACCTACAATTGGTATCAGAGCATTAGGCTCTTGAAGGCTCGGTTCAGAATTGTTGTTGGAGAAACAGGGAGAATTTCGAAAATTTTGAAACTTGAAATTAGGGTTTTGAAATTTCTTGAGTTTTGATAATTTTCAGGGAATTTGGTTGTGTTTGATCAGTTTGTTTGTTGAGTTTTGCTGATTTGCAGGTTTTCGGGACGATTTCTGTTGGATTTTGACGAGTATTTGGCTGGAATTCGAAGACTGTTCTTCGTGTTCATCATATTATTTTCGAAAATTACTGATTATTTTGCTGTTTTCGATTCTGTAGAAGTTGTTAGGAGAATCCAAAAGATCATCAAAATTTTCGAGAAGATTGAATTTCCTAATTTAAAGACCTGCGAAATTAACTGGACTTGCGAAATTAACAGACCAGCGAAGTTTACCGGCGACGTTAAATCCAAAGGCGACTTTGGTAACCGTGTAATTGTCCACAGCGAAATTATTACGGTTTTTCGGCGACTTTACAGGTCGTCGTAATCGCGAAATTGACTGGCGAAGTTGACAGCGAATTTAAGCAGCAAAATTAAATTTTCAGCAAACCTTGATCGATCAGCGAAATTGAACAAGTAACAGACCCAGCGAATTTAATCACTGACCCAGCGAATTTAATCAGTGACCGTTGAAATACTCTGGAAAATCAGCAAACCGTTTGGACCGTTGAAATACTCTGGAAAATCCCGATTTCGGTTTTCGACATTATATATCATTGGATTTGTCTTTTCGAGACGATTCTAAAGGTGTAATTTGGTAACCACTGTTTTCGGAGATATTTTGTACGGTTTTACCAGTCTGTTTGCGTTAAAATGTCGAACATGACAAAATTGAATGCACCTAAGATGATGAAGGTGGAGAATTATCTTACATGGAAGGACAACTTCAAATCTTTCATTGAATCTCAGGATGCACGTATGTGGATATGTATAGAAGATGGGTACACAAACCCAACACACGATTTTGAGGGGAGACCACGTCGAACAGACTATGTGAACATGCAAGAGGATGATAAAAGGAAGTATGACGCTGAAAAGAGAGCATTGGCTGCAATTAAAATGTCCTTACCTGATAGCATCAAGCATACCTTCAACAAGTACACTAATTCAAAGGATATGTGGGATGCATTACAAAAGCGATATCAGGGAGATGAGAGTGCCACTCAGGCATTCATGGCAGAGATAGTGCCAGTTGATGAGGCTGAAACTACTGTGAGTGATGCTGAATCTGAAGTGAAAAATGCTGAAGTAGAGAAAGAGAGTGAAGCCGAAGAAGTTGTTGCTGATGAAACCTCAGAAGTTCATGAGAAAGAGATACAATCTATTTCTGTGTGTTTGAGATGTCGTGAACTACAGGGTGAGGTTGACAGGTTGTCAACACAAAACCAAAGTCTGGTAAGTGAGATGTCTAACATAAAAGAATCAAACTTTTTTGCTAAAAGAAATGAATCTACATACTTGAAGAAGATAAGAGGTTATGAAGCTGAAATTGAAGCTTTAACTTACAAATTGAATGAAAAACTTCAAGTCATAGACTTAGCTCATGACATGATGGCTGAGAAAACAAAAGAGATTTCTGAAAAATGCAATGAGTTGTCAGATGCACAACTTAAAATTGTTGAACTTGAAAAGAAATTGAGTCAATTCAGAGATTCGTCTTTTGTAATGAAACACATGATGGGTGGGTTAAAGAAGAGTAATGACAAGACCAGTGTGGGCTTCCAGGGCTTTAATGAAGTTCCACCTCCTCTTAGTCATGACTATTCATTCCTGCCTAGTGAAGATGAGCTAGCAAACTTTATGGCATCTGCACCAAGTAGTTTCGGATCCACATCAAGTCAAGGTGATGGATCTGAGAGTGATGAGGCTAAGGAAAACAATAACAGGGAACCTTTGAAAAGGAAAAATTCACCGCCTAAGAATAAAAATCAAGCTTTTGTCAAAAAGATTAACTTTGTTCAAGGTAGTGATATGAAACTACTTTGTTCACAGCAGCAGATTCAGACAGCTTCATAGATTCCACTTGAGCAACAGCATCAGCCCAGTTGAAACCATTCTGCTCTTGAGTGATCAAAGCCCTTCCAGCTCCAGAATTTCCCTATCCACTTGAGGTTGTAGTCTCAGCAGGTGTGACGGGAACCATAGACCTTTCCTTGTTCCTTGCTGCAGCTGCCTGAGTAGCTTCATACCCTATAAGAACCTTCTTGCAATCCCTAGCAAAATGCCCTGGTTCATAGCACCTGTAGCACCTTAGCCTGTCTTTCAGCACTCCAGGACGAGCATACATAGTACGACGTCCATATCTTTTCGCAAACTTGTCAGCCTTAAATGCTGACATAGCCATGTTCCAAGCCACATCCAGCTCATCCAAGTCCTCTTTCATGACTTGATTCACATCTGGTGTTATTTCTCCTGAAGGCATGAGGTCTCCTGCCAAGAAGGCATTGAAACTGGAGATCATAGAGGCTGCAAGAGCAAGTTTTTCTTCATTCTGTTTGGTTAAGAAAGCCATGTGGTCCACTGATGGGGTGTTCTGAGGAGCAGGCTGAGTGTTTGAGCTGAAAGCAGCATTAGCATGTTGTGGTTGAGGCTGAGACTGAGACTGTGGTTGCGTGTTTGTGTCATTACCAGCAGATGCTTGAGAGGTAGGAACAGCCATCCCATACACATAGTTTGTCTTTGGTGCAACAATGGGACTGAAAACAATGTTTAGGTTGTGATTCATAACTCCATGAGCAGGACTGAAAATCAGATTTGGATGAGCTTGAAACATCAGTGCAGCATTGTTGGGGTTAGTTACTCCGGCAGCCATCAGTGAATTCTTGTGATTAATTTCCCTTTGTTGATTGTTGATTTCACAAGACTTGATTGTAGCAATCAGTTCCGTCAGTGTCATTTCATTCAGATCCTTGGTACGCTTGATCATAGAAACCTCGGCATCCCATCCTTTAGGTAAAGAGTTAAGCAGTTGATGATTCATTCCACTGTTTGAAATGTTGATTCCAGCACTCACCATTTGAGATAAAAGTTTAATAAATCTTCAAATCTGATTCTCAACAGTTTCCCCGTAGACATGGTTAAAGGAACTGAACTGTTGGTTCATCGTGTTCACTCTGCTAGCTTTCATGTCAGCATTTCCTTCAATCAAGTGAGTCAGTTGATCCCAAATTTCTTTTGCACTTTTGCAGTTTCGAACTCCGATTGAAATGTCTGGACCTAGTGCCATTGACAGAGTTCCATAAGCAGCTTCATCTTCAGTAATGACCTTTCTGTCATCATCAGTGTAAATGTTTTCGGGTTTCGGAATTTGGGTTTGAGGGTCATCTTCAGTAGCGTACATGATAGTATGTGGTCCATTCTTGATACTTCTCCAGACATTAGGCTCTTTTGCCTTGCAGTACTGCTCAAACCGAAACTTCCACCCGTAGTAATCGTCCCCATACAAAAACCTTGGAACCTTGGTGGATGTGCCGATAATTTGGTCTAGTTCTTGATGGAAGGCCAAAGACTGAGTCTGGATTGCAGCAAGGGTAGCATTAGCGAGATCAGCTGCAGTCACAATACCGTTCATAACACCAGTTTAGTTCAACATGACTAGAATGAGGTCCGAAATGAGAGTCCGAAATGGTCACAGATCCGAAATGAATCAGGTCCGAAATGAACAGTGGTCCGAAATGGGCTTTTATCTGGAATAGATCCTTTTCCGTGATGATGAGTCCGAAATGAAACAAGCAATCTTCAAACAGTATGATCCGAAATGACTAACTTTAGTCCGAAATGACTAACTTTAGTCCGAAATGACTAACTTTAGTCCGAAATGACTAACTTTTATCCGTAATCTGATAATGATGGTCCGAAATCTGATGATGACAATCTGGAATCTGATGATGATGCTCCGAAATCTGATGATGACAATCCGGAATCTGATGATGATGATCCGGAATCTGATGATGACAATCCGGAATCTGATGATGACAATCCAGAATCTGATGATGATGATCCAGAATCAAGCAAACTTCAAGTCCGTGATGACTAATGACGATCTGAAATGGTCCGAAATCCTCTGAATACAGTCCGAGATCAGCAGAAACAGTCCGAAATGCACAGAACAATCCAGAAACCGGAACAGTAACAAATGCGGAACAGTAACAACAAAACAATCAACGCGATATCAGATCCGAGCCTGGAAATCAGGTTCAACGGGCTTTGATACCAATTGTAAGTCCCGAAACCAAGATCACAATGATATCGCACAACTCGTAAGGTGGCGGAATCACACAAACAAGTTGTAAAAGAAACAAAGAGATGAAGAAGAAGGATGATTATCTATTCAAATGATTAAAATCTTGCATACAAAGCTTGTTGTCTAATACAAGATTCACCAAAATCACCAACCATGCACCTATGACAACACTTACTATTTATAGAAAGGGATTAAGGAGGATGCTCCCTAAACCCTAGGCCCACGACTACCCAAATAGGCCCAAAACCCCATAATTAACCCCACACTCCTACTAATCCACTAATTATCCATAAACCTTTACATGGCCAATGAGCCCACAGTTTAGGCATTTGCGGCATTGCACACTGGCATGGTGATGAAGGTTACATTGGTTGCACAGAGGTGCAGTTCCATTGTATGATTTCCTAACAGGAGGTTGAGCTGGTTGGTTGGGAACAACCTGGTTGGGTTGAGTAACCACATCAAGGTTTTGTGAAGCCTTACGCTTCCTAGATTTCTTGGAAGGTTCAACTTTGATTTCCTTTGGTTTCTCTTGTATAGTTTTAGCAGTCTGTTCTTTGTCGCCCTTGCGAAATAGTTTTAGGACGGAATAATCAAATTACAAGAATGAAAGATGAAACAGAAATTCAATTTGGCTGAGGGTTGTGTTTAACACAGGGCCCTTAAAACAAATTCCGAGTCTCCCAAGAGAACTAGTTTTGTCTCCCAGGATACAACAGCCAGAGCAGTAGTACTGCCGGAGCTGGCTCGAGGACCCGAAAATACCTTGAAAGAAGCAAATAAAAAAGATCAGAAGTAGGTAGAGCGAAGTTTGCATAAGTTGCTGGTGTTACTGGTGTCTTCTACAGTGGATGAGATGCAGTATTTATACAGCATCTGAGTTGAAACAGGCAAAACGAATTAAAGGAGAGAATTATATTTCATTGAACGTCTTCAATGCACTTTAATTCGTCATTTAATTCTCAGTCAAAACCATTGACTCGTCCGTTTCAAATGCTGAAATGAAACTGCTCTGTCATTAGAGTCTGGAAGCTTCTGTCGCGCGCGCCACTTTGCTCACTTTCATGCGCCCTAGGCCTGCACCACTCATGCGCGCGTGCGCCAGTTTAACTCATTTTCATGCGCGCGTGCGCCATACACCAATGAACCTATACGAGAACGCCACATAGTCGCCTCGTATTGGCTCACTTTGTTGTGCCCGTGCGCGTCACTTCAGTGTCCAGCGCCAGTGCGCGCCGACCAACCTGGTCATGCCTCGTGTACTCGCGCGCCTGCCTGCCACATCATCCTCCAAGGTTTACCTGCCACATGGTCCTTGCAGCCTATGTGCTTCACCACACGCATGCAGTAAAAAATACAAAGGCGGCTCGCGGTGTTGCGAATTGCAAATTGCGTCATCAAAGCGCCACATTGTGCCCATCGCCTACGCCACGCGCGTGTGTGCGAGTGCGATTTAGGGTGCTCCACACCCTTCGCGAGTACATTAGTGTGTGCTTCCATGAAACGTTAAGGATGTAGTGTTCCCACTTAAATACCTCTTTAAGTTTCATCTCTCTTCCTATATGGGACAAGGTGTCACTTTCCCATTATTTCAGCATTCAATGTTTTAAACACCAAACTTTGAGCATCGATATCTCATTCATCTTAGCTCCGTTTTGGACGTGGTTTAGTTCGTTGCGAAGCTCTTCCAACATAGAACACAAACCCAAAAATAAATAAATGAAATCCCCTTCATTTCTTATATTTATTTCTAGTCCAAAATTAGGAAAAATGCATTTCCTATATTTGTGAAAATTGCTATTTTCACAAAATTTCCAACAAAAAATAATCACGGGCAGTCCCAACTATTGACATATTGGTCAACAATGGACCCTGACTAATAGAACCCTAACGCCATTAGTCCCCGGTCGCGGGAAAACCATTTTTGGCCAAATAAAGTTTTCTAAAGGTCCGATCTAAGATTACAAAGAGCTTTGGGACGACAATGTTGAGTTTTCCGGCCAAAAAGTTGAGTTTTCCGGCGAAAAATGAGTTTTCCGACGACTTCAATAATTGGGGTTTTTACTAGACTAAGGTTTCTAAAGGTCCGTAATAAGGTTACAAAGAGGTTGGGACGAAAAAGTTTAGTTTTCCGGCCAAAAAGGTGTTTTCCGGCTAAAAACGTTTTTCCGGTAACCGGAGACAAATGTCATTAGGGTTATGTTAGTCAGCGTCTATTGGAGACCAAAATGTTAATAGTTAAGACTGCCAGTGGTTATTTTTGAAATTGGGACTGTTAGTAGCTAATATTTCTAAATAAAAAAATGTATAATAATCGTTTGAGAAAAATAAAAAATAAAAAAGAACTTAACAAATTCATTCGTTGTGGATTAGAAAAAAGACTTATTCTATACCAAATGACCAATAAGACATAGTTTTAGCATAATACTATTGATGAATTTCTCTCAAGGTCAAAACATAATTTTTGGGATAAATTACACTTTTCGTCCTTTATGTTTGTACCAGATTGCAACGGATAGCATTTAACTTCAATAATTACAGTCACAATCCTTTATTTGCAAAACCCGTTACACCCTAGGTCCTTTAACACTAACCCAGTTTAAATTTTCAGTTAACTCTATACACATGAGGACAATTTGGTAATTTTACATGTTAAAAATACATTATTATAAATAAACTAAAAAGAATTAAAACAATTCATTAATTTATTAATATATGTACATCTATAATATATGTATATGTAAATATAACCTGCACATCAAACCAAGGTCATAATCCTAAACCACTGCCATCTCCATCTCCATCTCTACCATCACCACCACCACCATCCCACCACCACCTCAACCCTCCGGCAACCATGCGCACCACCACCATCTTTACAACAACCTCCGTCAACCATCACCATCACCATTATCACAAACCCCAATTTCAAAATTAGGGCTTCAAAAAGAAAACACAACCTTACCCAAAATTAGGGCTTTTATATGGAAGACGTGGAAGATGACGACGGGTGGAAGACGAGGGGATATGAGGATGACGTTCGTTCATCAACCACCACCATGTCTCCGGCGGGTAGAAGACGACGGCGTTCAGTTTGCCGATGGTTCAATCCGATGAAGTCGGCGGTGACGAGATTTGCGCCGGTGATCCTGCATCCGATGATCTAACCAATCATTCACTTCAATAAAATGACTCGACTTTGGTGAGTCTCAGTTTGTTTCTATGTTTCTTGAATCCATATGAACTGGGCTCTGTTTAATTTCTTGAAACTTAACTCCCTTGTTCAGTACCACATGCAATGTTATTGTTTTTTATAACTCTTGAAACTGATGTCTTTTTTTTTGCAAAATTCTTGAAAGTTTGTTGTTAAGGATTTATGGGTATTAATTAGATTAATGAAATAAGATGAGTTTTAAATGTGGGTTTCTGAAATCTTGGACTGAAACAGGATGTGGTGGTGGCGGCAGCAGGATGTGGTGGTGGTGGCGGCATGATTGATTTGGTGGTTAGGGTTTTAAGGTTAGGAAATTGGGGAAGATGAAGTGTATATGTAATTTTTATGATTTTATTTACTAAATATTTAAATAAAAGCATGAATTGACCAGAATACCCTTTAGTGAATAAACTTAACTGATTTTTTTAACTGGGTTAATGTTAAAGGACCTAGGGTGTAACGGGTTTTGCAAATAAAGGACTGTGACTGTAATTATTAAAGTTAAAGGCTAACCGTTACAATCTGCTACAAACATAAAGGACGAAAAGTGTAATTTATCCTAATTTTTGATACTTGGTCGATGTTAGCTCAAGTAGAAAAAAGTTACAGGGTTAAGATTTTCTTTAGTTTTTATTTTTATTGTAGTAAAAATATTTCTAGAAATATTGTTTTTAATTTAAATGAAATTTATAATTTATAATTTATAATTTTGTTATAATTTCGTTTCAGTGAGTCATAGGGCTTCCCCTTAGCTCAGTCTTTTTGGTTCTTGAGAATTGTCGCCACCTCTCCCAAGATCGGAATGATTATCCCTGCCCGATGGGTCTACATCCATCCTTGAATGTCGTCGGGTACTGTTAACTTCCCCACCATTCTTGTAACTGTCACCTGTAATCCGCGCAGGTGTGTCCGCAACCCCCCCCCCCCCCCCCCCCCCCGAGTGGACGAGAAATCTTTCTCGGAGCAACCTTATTGTTAATTTATTTTAAAAATAAAAAAAAAGTTGTGAGTGATAGAATTCCATCACAAGTGTTGGGCATTTCCACTAAAATCCATCATTAGTGATGGAATAATTCTTAATAACATCACGGAACTTGATTGCAAATTGTGAGTAAGTGACGAGTGATGTGCCCCTACCCATAGTAAACTTTTTGAAAAATATTGGAGATAATAGGAATTGGAGAACCTTCCAGTGCTTCTCGAGACTTCCTTCCCTCCCATAAATCCAAAATCTCTCAACTCAATACTCTGAAAAAAATGGCGTTATTGGGTGATCCATTCAGGCGATTCTTCATCAATCCTCCAATCTATCGTACCGGATCAACAACAGCTCTCATGGATTGGTTCGAAACCCCACAAGCTCACTTCATCAAAATCAACGTCCCTGGTAACTAACTCTCCTTCAATCATCATTGTTTTCAGTCCAGAACTACACGAATTCAACAACTTCCTGGATTTTAAATGAGATTCTGATTCATATTTAGTGAAAATAGTTTCTGGATTTCTTGACTTCGAAATTTCAACCAACTTAAGATATATTATTAAATTTCGATTCATGTCGTGTCAATAATTTTTTTATATATGAAATCAATAGTATAATTAACTATCTGACGGTGTCCAAATTGCAACGAATTGTTCGAGGATGTAGCTTAGTATTATGGGTATGTTTGGAATGAAGTTTTAGAAGGTTCTAGTTTTAAGTTTTTAATTAAAAACTTCTGCTTAATAAAAAGACTTGTTTGGTTGAATGAGTTTGAAGTTTTTAGGTTAGCAGCTTGAAGCTTTTGGTTGAACGCTTCTACTACTAGCGTTTAGAAGTAGCTACAAGCTTTTACGGAAAAAATGACTATTTTAACCTTTAAAGATAGTGAACTTTTTAATTTTTTAGTTATGTCAATTTCGGTCATTTTATACATTTTATTAAAAGCTACAGCTACTCTGTCAAACACCAAATATATCTTAAAACTACAAACTACTTGTTACCACCTACCATCTTTCAGCCACCAACTACTTTTATCAAACATACGCTATATCTGACGATAGTTTCAACAACTCTAGTATATAAGGAGAATTTTGAGTCCAAATTGCAGTGGGTTGTAGAATGTAAATAAGATTTAATTCATATCATGCCAGTTATGCTTGCTATTTATTATATCAAATACTAGAATTTACAATTTGACGATAATTTGTAGTCCAGAATTGAAGATCTTCGATAATAAATGAGATTTTGGTCGCCAATTATTATTCTTGATATTTATGAAATCAATACTAGCATCAACAATATCATGTTATTGAATAACTTCGAGGATATAAACCTTTATGCTATTTCTTAGATCACCCAGTCAAATGGATCACCCTTCAACCGAGAACAGAATGCGGTGAACGTCTAGATCACGTGCCGATTATTCTCGATGTATATGAAATCAATACTAGAATTAACAATCTATTGACAATTTTGGGTCCAAATTGCAACGAATTGAAGAACTTCCAGGATGTAACTTAGATTTTTATAGTTTTCACGCCAGTATTTCTTGATTTTAATAAAATCAGTTCTAGAATCAACAATCTCTAGACATTTTCTAGTCCAGATTGCGACGAATTGAGCAACTTCAACTAAAAAATACGATATATGAACTGAAATTGTGCAGGATATAGCAAGGAAGATGTGAAGGTGCAGGTAGAAGAAGGCAATGTATTAGTGGTGAAAGCAGAAGCTGGAAACGAGACGTCGAAAGAGAAAGAAAAGGAGACTGTTTGGCATGTGGCCGAGAGGGGAGGAGGACTCAACGTTTTTTCGAGGGAAATTGAGTTGCCGGAGGATGTGAAGGTCGATCAGATCAAAGCTCAGGTGGACAATGGCGTGCTGACGGTGGTTTTGCCCAAGGATCTGAGCCCTAAGCTGTCGAAAGTGCGTAACATTCATGTCTCCAGCAAGCTCTAGTCCTGAGGTGTTTGGGATACTTGTAGAAAGCTTTTAAAATGTGGTGGTTGTTGTTATGTCAAATGGTAATTAAGTACATTGTATGTTGATAACAATCGATATGAAAGTATGTGATACAGTTGAGTTAACATCCTAGACCGAATGATAATTTTGTAATCTTAAGTGTAGCAGCTTTGGTATCGGACCGACCGAATCTGGTTTTTCCCGAGCATTGCCTAAAGCTATAGCATAAGATACCCTGGCCTCAGGATAGAATGTGAATCGTAACGGGTCAGGTCTCGTCTGGTTTAAAGCTCAAACACCGCAACCAAACCAGATGTGTCATCACAAAGTTTTTGCTGATTCAACTCTAATAGTAGATTAGAGTTTGGATTCATACTTACTAACTACAGAACTACATGTCCCATCTTATAAGAGATTGGGGTGAATTTTGGGTTTTGTTTTAAAACCTTGATCCTTTTAATGGGAGTGACAAAAGAAACCAGACTTGGGAAAACCGAAATTCAAAACATTCAGGTGAGTATTCGGGTAAATTACTTCGTCTGATACTAGATTTAAAGAATTTCTCGGGGGTATGATATAGAACTAGACTCTTAAAGTTATTAGGAATTTGGAATTGCTAAATTAATTGTATTGGAAGAAGTATAGATTAATATTTGATATTTCATAGTGATTTCTAAAGTGAGTTTAAGATCGGGTTCCAAGTAATTGGCGTCTCCATGGCTCACTTTATAACCGCTCTTAATCCAGATATCCGTGGGTAAAACGGATGAAGCCGATAGGTGATAAATAAGGATAGCTGACAGGTATGAAATTGGGCATGCGATATTGTTTCTACGATCAAACTGTCCTTTTAAAGGCTTACATTGTTGCCCCGATGGACAGGCAGAGGCTAAGGGGTTCCCGAGGTTTGTGGCCCATATTAAGTGGTTCCATTTGTTTTCAGATGACAAGATGTGGGCCATGCGGAATGTCATATCCCATGGATTGGGATTTGTTTGTTTCAGTTGGTGAGGCTTTTAAGGTCTCAGACTAATGGTTATGTGGGGAGTGTATGTGTTTACAGCATTTCCCCTCTATGATCTCCAAAACTTATCAACTAACGAACACACAACACTATATGTATATACATGAGGTTGGGGCAGACTAGCACTTCCGTGCAGATGAGCTTGTCCGTGCGGATGAGTTACATCCGCACGAATGTGTTACATTTGTACAAAGTTACATTTGTACGAAGTTACATTTGTACGAAGTTACATTTGTACGGAGTTACATCCGTACGAACCTCTCTCGTCCTCTCCAAAGTCATGTGTTCGTATCTCAACTATACAATATTAAAAACACGCTCTATCCAGTCTATTCGCATTGTGGCAGACATACATAATATGCACCAACAAATTCCCCCTTGGTCGTCACTATTTGATCTTCAAATATGAGATTCATGTTTGAATATTTTGCAACTTCAATCAAGCATTTAATATCTTCAGATAATTCCCCCTTGATTGATGATTCGGGTTTGCAATATCTTCCCTCTTAAATGAATCTTCAGGTCTTAGTCTACACGGCTCCTGACCTCCTCTAATTTGCTTAACTATAATCTTCACAAATAAACATCAACTTGAAACTAATTGATGCAGCATCTCTGTTTCAACATTAATCACATCCGTGTTCGGTTTTTGATTTAGAAGTTCAGCTCAATCTCTTAATCTTCAAAAAACCCAACCGACAATTGATAGAAACTTAGAATCACCACACCCGTAAACTTCAAGTCTATGAATACCCACAAGAATCTATAATCCCATTTTCTGTAATCATCTTTAAGCACACTCCTGAATGATTGATTAGCGTAAACATAAATCTCCACAATCAGAAACTCTTCATCGGATAACAAATCATCTGGTAACACACTTTGATCTAAATAACATTCTTTCATGATTAGATTCACATTCTTCCTCTTAAGTCGCGATAACAGATGTATAGTCTTCTCCGTTAGTCCCGGCAGCAACTTAATCAACAAACATCATCATTCCCTGGCGGTTAGTCCGAAAAACAATTCTTCTGCTCGAAGATTAACCATCTAACACTTTAGACTATCACATAAATATTCCGAGATATCTTTTAAGTATCGATAATACTAATGCATCCTTTGACGCTAATCCTGTTGACCTACTTGACGAAGACTCGGGACTCAAACCCTAAGACATCAATCTGGTCATGATCTGAAGAATCCGAACTTCCTATGATCACGAACGAACAATTCTAGATACTCTGCATCACCGGACAATCTGAAGTCGGAACCACCCGAATACTGTTGCACGTCTGAATTTAAAAAATGCAGGTTTCTTAATATATTCCCATGAAATTTTTATTCCCCTTCATTTTTGCAAATTCTGACCTCTCTAAAACTTATCACTGAAATTCCCCCTCAAACTTGGCAAATTCAGTCATCTCTGTTCATAGAAAAACTCTATGTGGAAAATATGTCATTTTGGTCCACAAAAGTGCGTTTTTTATCAATGCAGATTTTTTCTTGTTGGCCCATTAATAGTCACTATACCAAAAGGTAAACATTCTGCTTTGGTATCAGTGAGTACCCCCATTAACTTCACCACTATATTCAAACGTTCCATCATCGGTGATTAACGGAAAGCCATGGTCCTCGCAAGGCTTTTTTTTCCATGAAGCAGTTGAACGACTGCGTCGCAGTAATGACCTTTGAGACTTTAGAGACATTGCAGACGTAGACGGTATTAGGGAATCTTGCAACGGTACATAAGAGTTGTGTCGAGGAGGGTCACACCTACTTTGTTGTTCGGAAGGCCCAACTGAGCTATCTCAAGCAGGTTGTTCTTTTCTTTGTTGTTGGACCTTGGACGTTGGTCGCCCGCGAGTGTTTTCTTGTATGACAGGTGGTTTTTTGTCGCTCATAAATGGGTTTATCATTGCGTTGATCTTTGATATGATGCTTTTCTTCCCTTGCGGGGTTTGGGTAGACAATTTTTGTTTCACATCTTCTAATTTTTTCTACATCAACCTCTTCATCATCAAAAGTTGATGGATTCCTGTAAAGTTTTCTCCAGAACAAAAAAAGAGCATTAGAGAAGCAAAACATTTTTTATAAGTCTATAAGTACCTGTATTTTGCAATCTCTCCAGACGACAGGCACATAAGAACTGTCACACCCCAACCGATCGCGGAATCATCGGGGTGTGACACTGAGCGAAACAGATTGTCCAGGAGAATCCATAACAACTATTATATTACCATATATTTAGCGGTTACGTCCCATACCATAAACATATAAAGTAAAACAGTTATTACAGACATCGTTCTCAAAGACAAATAATTGTTCTGACAACTCAGATTTTATTTAATGTAGTTTCTAGACTCCCTAGCTTGATTTCCTACGAAACATAGCAAGCATCCTAATCAACCTGTCACATACGTTAAAATAAAGTCAATACAAGTAGTGTAAATGTGAGCATACAAGTTTAATAGCATATAGTATAGCGAAATCGTTTAAGACATAACCAGCATGTAACAAGTAGAAATGTGAAGCAAGTAAGCTATCGACAATGTAGTATGCAACCGACATGACTGCGAGTTGTAGAATGCGCAATACATTATCACCACTGTGACCATGTGAAGTAAAACCCTTAACAACCCCTGTCCACAACAGGTGCTGAGTCCAAACTATGGTACTATCGTTGCTAAGGTGTCAGGCAAACAACACTGTGTAAACATAACATACAAGCATTCATCGAGTCACGTATAACATGCGAGAGCGGTTAGCGTTAAAAGTCTTTGCGTTGTGTGTTCGATATGATTAAATATAAGTAACGTATGTAACACCCAAAAGTGCGTAAAGCAAAAAGGGTTCGAGTATACTCACAGAGCGTGTTAATAAATAAACACTTCTGTGGATTGAAGGGAGCGCTTGAGAGGTTAGCCTGATCAGAGAACGATAGTGTAAGCGTTGAACAGTGCGTTGGGAGATAGGTAATCGGATGATGGTCCGATCGGTTGACCGTCCAGACGGATGGTCATCCGGTTGGATGACCATTCAGTCGGAGGGTCGTTCGATGGAGTGAGTGTGGTTGTGAAATGTTTTGAACCTTGAAGTTTTCGTTGGAGCATTTTGAAAAGTGTGAAGTATTTCTATATATTAAGTCATCCGGTCGGATGGTCATCCGGACGGATGGCCATTCGGTTGGATGGCGATTCGAGTGAAAAGCTGATATTCTTTGAAGTTTTGAAAATTGTTAAAGTGTTGAAGTTCACCAATCACCTGGTCGAAAAGTCGTTCGATCGGGCGGTAGTCCGATCGGATGGCTATTCGATCGAGCAACTGTTTTGTTTGAAAACTTTGTAAAAATTTGTTAAGTCAAAAGTTTTGCGGTTAAACGGAGATGGTATGACGACGTGTCAAACAACGGAAACAACACCAAGTTTAGCTCAGTCAATCGGATGGGAACCACCCCATTCAATCAGGCTCAACTGTTCAAGATGAAGTTTCATGTTCAACCCGTGAATCGGTCGTCTCTTTGATATAAATCCATTCTCAGCCCAGTTCACTACTAGAGAATGAGTAGAACACCCGAACGAGTCTGGATTCCATTGATTTTCGAGTAAAAGTGAAAAATGTTGAAGAAAGGTTTGAAACAGTTGGAAAAATGTTTAGATTTAGTCGAAATCAATGTAAAATCATGTAGAAATCTGTTAGATCCGAAACGTTCTTGCTGAGATGAGGTTATACCCCGGTGTTCACGTGAACCCGAGGTGATGTCACCCTAGAACAACCCAAATCAGGTGATTTCTTGGTGAAAATGTAAGATTTGATGGTGAAGATGATGAGAAAGTGTGTAATGAAGATGGAAGTGCAAGATTTATGAAGAAAACTTACAAGAATCGTGAGAAATCGAGAGAAAAGAGCTTTAGAATACGCAGATCGGACGGAGCTGTCACATCATTGAACAGTTGATGTGACAGTGGGGTATTTATAGGTGAAGGTGGGAAAGGCGGTGTGGGTTGGATAGTCGTTCGATCGGACGGTAATCCGGTCGGATGTCCATTCGATCGGTTGGTCGTTTGATCAGTTGGCTTGCGCAGGTTAGTTTTCCGACTTTCGTTTTGTGCGTTGAGTGTTGCGTTGCATTTAAGCGAGTTACGAGTAAGCGATGCGATAGTATTACACATTAGTTACTCAAATAACATAATCAACCTAACAATCATAAGAGTAACCTGTGTTTCGGGTTGCGATGTGATAGAGTTGCGATTGCGTTTGCGAATATCATCCCACAATATATATATATAAAGCACACACAAGTAAAGCACGTAATAACACACCCATATTGAACAATAACCATAACTGCGATTCGAATTGCGATGCGGTAGTGGTGTGATAACGTTTAGTAGAATAGCGTTTAGTTGCGTTTATCGCATTGTTACTTCACATATTAATAATTCGTAGTTTAAAATAGCGCTAATTAACATGTCACACCCCCAAATTTCCACACGCGGAGTACTACCGCTTGGAGGCGTGACATGACCAGGATCAAGCCACCAATCATATTGAACATAAGTATGTATCTCAAAAGTCATTCATCAATACGATAGGTGTTTACAAAACCAAATATAAACAAGTGTGTAGCGGAAGCATTTAATGTAAACCCAACAAAAGTTTAAGTACAAAATGTTATAATGTTTAACAACACAATCACGATCCATGTCCACAACGACTGTGCCTCCCGTGCAAGCTCCAAAAGTACCTATGGTCCTGCAAGGCATGTAACAGAGGGTCAACAAAAAGTTGAGCGAGCTCACAGAAAGTAATGCGTAATAGTAAGTTTGTTTGTAACATGTGGCTCTACTGGGCCGGTAGTAAGTTCTATTGGTGGGGGCTTCCCGTGTTGTATAACCACTAGACTATTTGTAACCACTATGTGTTCTTCACAACCGAGAACAGTAATACGTACCAGTGTTACGTAGGTTTTACGTAAGTATCCTTCACAACCGAGGATAGTAAATAGCATAAGTATACGTAGGTTTTACGTAAGTATCCTTCACAACCGAGGATAGTAAATAGCATAAGTATACGTAGGTTTTACGTAAGTATCCTTCACAACCGAGGATAGTAAATAGCATAAGTATACGTAGGTTTTACGTAAGTATCCTTCACAACCGAGGACGATGGTATGGTAGTCTAGTAATAATGTCCACATGAATCCATTCAACCTTATTCCTTAAATCCCATTCCCAAGCCCTGGGAATCCCATGCCTTGGTAGAAGTGTGAACTCACCTTGTTTGCTCGGTATGCTAGGTATGTGCTCAAAGTAAGTCAATCACGTCCTAAAGTATGCACGTATGTGAAATCAGTTTGCGTCCAAGTTATGCACGTATAAACATGTAGCACGTAATCACAATCATATACAAGATGGCTACACTTAACAGCAGTCAAATATTCCAGTTAACACTTAACATAATTAACTCAAGTTACTGCACAGATCAGCTATTCGGCGAAACACGCATGTTGGCGAAACACAGATAATGACGAAACACATATAATGGCGAAACACATTCTGTTTCGTCGAGGTGTCCCCTGGCGAAACAGAACTTCTGATTCGTCGACTACTCTTGGCGAAACACATTCTGTTTCGCCGAGAGTTCTGTTTCGTCGAACAGTTCAGTTTCGCAGACATCAGTTACAGCAGAGCGAAAAACACATAAACCCTAACAGCCGTAAAACAGCAATTCCTCATCATACAGAAATCGTTCAACACAGAAATCATTCAATCCTCGCTCAATATAATGAGTCTTATGTTACCAACCATTAATCTATGCATCACAACCGAAACATCAATGAACCAGGGATCATATCATCATCTTCATCAATAAAATCATGTAATCATCACAAAACAACACTCATAAAATCCATACTCTATGCATACCCGCTAACATGCATAATCATTGAGAGGTTCATGAAACCCTAAGTATTCATCATACACATACACTCCTATAATCCAGAAATCAAGCATAAACACAACATGTATAAAGAAATCAAGGGACAAAGAAACCGATTTAGACAAGCACGCACTAACCGAGATATTCGGGATGAACAAGGGAGGATTCGAGAGAGAAAGATGATGGTTGATGATGGGTATCGCCTTTTCAAAAGAGAGAGTTCTAGGGTTTCTATCTTTGATAAAAGTGTGAAACAGGAAGTCGGTTTCACTTAATATCCACGAATTACCGTTCTGGGCCCTTAATGGGCTTTGCGAATCAATGGGCCGACGAAACACATCAGTTTCGTCGTGAGGTGATATGGCGAAACACACTGTTTCGTCGAGTTGCTTGATGGCGAAACACACCAGTTTCGTCGGAATGTATATGGCGAAACAGTCTGTTTCGTCAGGTCCTTCCATGTTTTAAACAGTTTAAGTTTTCAACAGGTGTTTCATGATATACAGCCAAACACAAAATCATGCAACCACAATTGTTCATTATAAATTAACGTATACAGTTACAAGTTAAACAAGTCAAACAACTACACAGTCAAAGTCAACGTGCACTAAATGCGAAAAAAAAGAAAGTCGGAAACTCGAGTTGTCACATTATCCCCAACTTGAAAGAAATTTCGTCCCGAAATTTAGCATGCGGTTACTGAGGAAGCTAGGTAAGTTATCGTTTACTGGTTTTCCTGGGGTGTCACATCATCCCCCCGTTGAGTTGGGATTTCATCCCGAACTTCTGTAGTAGCTTCAGCCTCAGTAGTAGTTGCATTGTTTTCGAACAACTGGGGATATTTGAGTTCCATTTGATCTTCGCGCTCCCAGGTGAACTCTGGGCCGCGACGGGAGTTCCAACGAACTCGTACAAGAGGTATTCTAGTGTTCTTGAGGACCTTAACATCCCGGTCCGTGATTTCAACTGGTTCCTCGGCGAAATGCAATCGTTCGTCGATAGTGAGCTCCTTCAGAGGAACTATGTGGGTCTCATCTGACTGAAACTTCTTCAGATTCGACACGTGAAAGACGTTGTGAACTGCACTGAGTTCAGCAGGTAAGTTCAGTCTGTAGGCCACTTTGCCTATTTTCTCTATAACTTCGAAAGGTCCGACATAACGCGGATTGAGCTTGCCTCGTTTGCCACAACGAACCACACCCTTCCAGGGCGAAACTTTGAGTAGTGCTCGATCCCCAACTTGGAATTCGAGTATTTTCCTGTCTTTATCGGCGTATACTTTCTGACGGTCACGTGCTGCCGCCATGCGTTGTCGTATTTGAGCAATCTTTTCAGTAGTATCAACTACCATTTCTGGACCTGTGATCTGACTGTCACCCACCTCTGCCCAACAAAGAGGTGATCGGCATTTACGCCCGTACAATGCCTCAAATGGAGCAGCTCTAATGCTGGTGTGGTAACTGTTGTTGTATGAAAATTCCACAAGTGGCAGATGCTTTTCCCAGCCCTTGCCAAAGTCAATTACGCACGCCCGAAGCATGTCTTCTAGAGTTTGAATAGTGCGCTCAGATTGCCCATCGGTCTGAGGATGATAAGCTGTGCTCATGTCTAAACGAGAGCCAAAAGATTTGTGCATTGCTTGCCACAGTTCTGAAGTAAAACGTGCATCACGATCAGAGATAATAGATGTGGGCACCCCGTGTCTCGAAACAACTTCCTTAAGGTATATGTCTGCTAGAGTGGAGAACTTATCCGTTTCCTTGATAGCCAAGAAGTGAGCAGACTTTGTGAGTCGATCCACGATCACCCAAATAGTATCATTCCCACGTTGAGATCTGGGTAGACCAGTAACAAAATCCATGGAAATTTGCTCCCATTTCCATTGTGGTATCTCAGGTTGCTGGAGTGGGCCTGATGGTTTCTGATATTCTGCCTTGACTCTCGCACAAGTCAAACACTTTCTAACGTAAGTTGCTATGTGGGCCTTCATGCTAGGCCACCAATATGTAGTTCTGAGGTCGTGGTACATCTTATCTGAACCAGGATGTACTGAGTAGCGAGACTTATGAGCTTCATCCATTACAAGCTCGCGTAGGTTGCCATAGAGTGGGACCCAGATGCGTCCGGTTACATAATAGGCGCCGTCTGCCCTTTGTTCTAACCGTTGTCTTGAGCCGCGTAGAGCTTCAGCCCTGACATTTTCCGGTTTCAATGCTTCTACCTGAGCATCTCGTATCTGTGAAGGAAGACTAGACTGAATAGTGAGTTGCAACGCTCGTACACGTCTAGGTATAGTATCCTTTCGACTGAGGGCGTCGGCCACCACATTGGCCTTGCCTGGATGGTACTTTATAGCACATTCATAATCGTTCAGTAGCTCGACCCATCGACGCTGTCGCATGTTCAGGTCTTTCTGCTTGAAAATATACTCAAGACTCCTGTGATCGGTGTAAATGGTGCACTTGGTGCCATACAGATAATGTCGCCATATCTTGAGCGCAAAAACAACAGCTCCAAGCTCTAAATCGTGTGTAGTGTAATTCCGTTCGTGAATCTTAAGTTGGCGTGAAGCATAAGCAATAACTTTATCCCGCTGCATCAACACACATCCAAGACCTTGGATAGATGCATCGCAGTAGACTACAAAGTCGTCCGTGCCTTCAGGCAATGAGAGGATAGGTGCGCTACAAAGTCTATCCTTTAAGTGCTGAAACGCTGTATCCTGTGTATCACTCCAACGGTAAGCAATACCTTTCTGTGTCAGTAATGTAAGCGGCTGTGCAATCTTTGAGAAGTCTTTGATAAACCGTCTGTAATAACCCGCCAAACCCAAGAATTGGCGTATTTCTGTAGGTGTATGAGGCGCAGGCCAATTCTTGATCGAATCTACCTTGGATGGATCAACATGTATCCCATCCTTGTTTACCACGTGGCCTAGAAAGTGGACTTCACGAAGCCAGAAGTCGCATTTTGAAAACTTAGCGTACAGTTGTTCCGTTCGAAGGAGTTCCAGAATAAGTCGTAAATGCTGTTTGTGTTCCTCCCGATTCTTCGAGTAAATCAGGATGTCGTCAATGAAAACAATAACAAACTTGTCAAGATAAGGTTTGCACACCCTGTTCATAAGATCCATGAAAACCGCAGGCGCGTTCGTTAGCCCGAAAGGCATGACTAAAAACTCGTAATGGCCGTAGCGAGTTCTGAATGCTGTTTTGGAGACGTCCTCATCCCAGACTCTCAGTTGATGGTAACCCGACCTTAGATCAATCTTTGAGTAATAGCTCGACCCTTGCAACTGGTCGAATAAGTCGTCGATACGTGGAAGTGGATAACGGTTCTTCACCGTCACCTTGTTCAGTTCACGGTAATCTATGCACATACGAAAGGTACCGTCTTTCTTCTTTACAAATAATACTGGAGCTCCCCAGGGCGAAGAGCTAGGACGTATGAAACCCTTTTCCAAGAGTTCTTGCAATTGCTTAGACAGTTCTTCCAGTTCAGTTGGAGCTAAGCGGTAAGGCGCTCGAGCTATAGGTGCTGCTCCTGGAGCTAGCTCGATCTGAAATTCGACTTGGCGATGAGGCGGTAACCCAGGTAACTCTTCAGGAAACACCTGAGGAAAGTCGCGTACTACAGGAATATCCCCAATCTTTTTCTCTGTCGTCGATGTATCAGTAACGAGTGCTAAAATAGCTACGTGGCCCTTTCGCAGACACTTCTGAGCCTTCAAGAAGGAGATGATGCCACTCACGACACCACTCTTGTCACCTTGAACTTCGAGAGGTTCTTTGCCAGAACGAGGAATACGAATGATCTTCTCCTTGCATAGGATCTCTGCTTGCTGTTGGGATAACCAATCCATACCGATGACAATGTCGAAACTACTCAGAGTTATAGGAATGAGATCGATAGAGAAAGTCTGACCAGCGAGGATAAGATTACAACCCTGAACTATGTGTGTGGCCTCTAGACTTTTACCGTTAGCTAACTCTACTACATGTTTGGTGCTTAACAGTGTTGGTGCGCGTTTAAGCATTTTACTAACTTTTAGAGACATATAACTGATATCCGCACCCGAATCAAATAATACCGTAACATAAAAGTCGTCGAGAAGAAACTTACCCGAAACCACATTAAGATCGTTCCTTGCGTCACTCTGACCAATCACAAACATACGACCCTTTGCACCATCGTTGTTGTTGTTTCCCCCATTGTTGTTCCCAGTGCCCTGATTATTGCTGTTGTTGTTCTGATTTCGGTTTAACTGAGGGCAGTGTCTTTTGAAGTGACCTTCAGCACCACAATGAAAACATCCCTTGTTACCCTGTTGTTGGTTCTGCTGCGTTTGCTGCTGCTGTTGATTCTGAGTTACAGGCCGTGGGCTCCTACAATCCTTGGCCTCATGGCCCATCCTGAGGCACCTCCGACAACGACCCTTGTTGCACTGGCCACTGTGATGCCTGTTACAGTTGTTACACTTTGGGAGGTTCCCTTGATAACCACCCTGCCTGTGACTGCCCGAAGATTGCTGACTTGGGCTCTGATAGTTGTCAGTCTTTCGCTGCTGAACTTGAGACTGTACTAAAGCTGAACCTTTGCTGGAATCCCCCTCCCATTTTCTCTTGTTATCACTGGGGGTAGCAGGAGTAGTTGCTGAAACAGTAGCAGTAGTAGTAGCGTTGATGCGTTTAGGCAGCTTGTTCTGTTCCACTGCCTGATCGGTGAGGCGATGAGCTAGCTTGACGATCTGTTGAATAGTGCCAAGATTCGCTGAGGTTACGTGGCTTTGAATTTCCGGCACCAGGCCATTGAGATACAGTTCGATACGCTTAATGGGAGGGTCCACCATAGTAGGACACAGAATAGCCAACTCATTCGATCTTCTGGTGTACGCTTCAATTTCTGACCCAGTCATTTTCAAGTGATAAAACTCTACCTCCAGCTTATGAATATCATCACGGCTACAGTATTCCTCTTTAATCAAATCCTTGAAATCATTCCAAGGTGTGGCGTTAGCAACAGCCAATCCTAACATCTGCACTTGCGCATTCCACCAAGTCAGCGCAATGCCTTCTAGTGTACCAGTGGCGTACTTCACCCTACGAGCCTCAGGGCATTCGCACATTTCGAATACGGACTCGAGCTTTTCAAACCAATGGAGGAGTCCAACCGCTCCTTCCGTGCCACTAAAAGTAGTAGGACGACAGTCCATGAAAGTTTTGAAAGTACAAACAGGTGGCTGAGCATGCTGACCTGTTGTATATAAGAATCCAGTACAAGATTAAAACACAAGAGTTGGTTTAGGAGTGTAGGATCTAAAGATCCTAGTGTGAGTTACAACTGCAGGGTATACCTCCTGCTTGTGCGGCTGTAAGTGCCTCAGCAACTCGCTCGTTAATAAGAGCCGTCAGTTGGGCTTGCGTCATGTTGATACGTCCAGACATGATCTTCATAGTAAATATGACATAAGTGAGAGAGGTTCGCGAGTAGTGCGATAACAAAAGGGAGTAATCACACAAGTGTTCTCATGCAATAGTGTCAAGTTAACCTAAGCATACCCGGAGCAAAGTTCTATGCAATTCTAGCAAGTAGGCAATAAGACATGTACCATATTACCTAGAGTGATGAGTCTTGCACGTGGAGCGAGGCGTCGTTGTGGATCGTTGAGCACTGTTCTGGTTATAGTCTGGTTTTAATAAAAACGTTTTTTCCCTTATTAAAACCGAGTTCTCTATAACCAATGGCTCTGATACCAATCTGTCACACCCCCAAATTTCCACACGCGGAGTACTACCGCTTGGAGGCGTGACATGACCAGGATCAAGCCACCAATCATATTGAACATAAGTATGTATCTCAAAAGTCATTCATCAATACGATAGGTGTTTACAAAACCAAATATAAACAAGTGTGTAGCGGAAGCATTTAATGTAAACCCAACAAAAGTTTAAGTACAAAATGTTATAATGTTTAACAACACAATCACGATCCATGTCCACAACGACTGTGCCTCCCGTGCAAGCTCCAAAAGTACCTATGGTCCTGCAAGGCATGTAACAGAGGGTCAACAAAAAGTTGAGCGAGCTCACAGAAAGTAATGCGTAATAGTAAGTTTGTTTGTAACATGTGGCTCTACTGGGCCGGTAGTAAGTTCTATTGGTGGGGGCTTCCCGTGTTGTATAACCACTAGACTATTTGTAACCACTATGTGTTCTTCACAACCGAGAACAGTAATACGTACCAGTGTTACGTAGGTTTTACGTAAGTATCCTTCACAACCGAGGATAGTAAATAGCATAAGTATACGTAGGTTTTACGTAAGTATCCTTCACAACCGAGGATAGTAAATAGCATAAGTATACGTAGGTTTTACGTAAGTATCCTTCACAACCGAGGATAGTAAATAGCATAAGTATACGTAGGTTTTACGTAAGTATCCTTCACAACCGAGGACGATGGTATGGTAGTCTAGTAATAATGTCCACATGAATCCATTCAACCTTATTCCTTAAATCCCATTCCCAAGCCCTGGGAATCCCATGCCTTGGTAGAAGTGTGAACTCACCTTGTTTGCTCGGTATGCTAGGTATGTGCTCAAAGTAAGTCAATCACGTCCTAAAGTATGCACGTATGTGAAATCAGTTTGCGTCCAAGTTATGCACGTATAAACATGTAGCACGTAATCACAATCATATACAAGATGGCTACACTTAACAGCAGTCAAATATTCCAGTTAACACTTAACATAATTAACTCAAGTTACTGCACAGATCAGCTATTCGGCGAAACACGCATGTTGGCGAAACACAGATAATGACGAAACACATATAATGGCGAAACACATTCTGTTTCGTCGAGGTGTCCCCTGGCGAAACAGAACTTCTGATTCGTCGACTACTCTTGGCGAAACACATTCTGTTTCGCCGAGAGTTCTGTTTCGTCGAACAGTTCAGTTTCGCAGACATCAGTTACAGCAGAGCGAAAAACACATAAACCCTAACAGCCGTAAAACAGCAATTCCTCATCATACAGAAATCGTTCAACACAGAAATCATTCAATCCTCGCTCAATATAATGAGTCTTATGTTACCAACCATTAATCTATGCATCACAACCGAAACATCAATGAACCAGGGATCATATCATCATCTTCATCAATAAAATCATGTAATCATCACAAAACAACACTCATAAAATCCATACTCTATGCATACCCGCTAACATGCATAATCATTGAGAGGTTCATGAAACCCTAAGTATTCATCATACACATACACTCCTATAATCCAGAAATCAAGCATAAACACAACATGTATAAAGAAATCAAGGGACAAAGAAACCGATTTAGACAAGCACGCACTAACCGAGATATTCGGGATGAACAAGGGAGGATTCGAGAGAGAAAGATGATGGTTGATGATGGGTATCGCCTTTTCAAAAGAGAGAGTTCTAGGGTTTCTATTTTTGATAAAAGTGTGAAACAGGAAGTCGGTTTCACTTAATATCCACGAATTACCGTTCTGGGCCCTTAATGGGCTTTGCGAATCAATGGGCCGACGAAACACATCAGTTTCGTCGTGAGGTGATATGGCGAAACACACTGTTTCGTCGAGTTGCTTGATGGCGAAACACACCAGTTTCGTCGGAATGTATATGGCGAAACAGTCTGTTTCGTCAGGTCCTTCCATGTTTTAAACAGTTTAAGTTTTCAACAGGTGTTTCATGATATACAGCCAAACACAAAATCATGCAACCACAATTGTTCATTATAAATTAACGTATACAGTTACAAGTTAAACAAGTCAAACAACTACACAGTCAAAGTCAACGTGCACTAAATGCGAAAAAAAAGAAAGTCGGAAACTCGAGTTGTCACATAACACATATCGATTATTGAGTCTGCGAGTACAAGCAATAATTAAGCAAGAAATGTCAGATCTAAGTAAGACCTGACGTTGAGTTTGACTTGCACTTTGACTTTCCTTTGACATTGACCCGGAAAGTCGGGTTGCTACAACAACCCGCAACCCTTGTACAGCTCGCAGCCATAAGTTGGATCAATGACCGCAACGTGGTTAGTCTCCGTGGTAGCACATTTTCTAATAGGTTAAGAGTATGAATGGGAACTTTACAAAGTAGTTTGCGAAACAAAGGAATCTCAAGGTGGTTCATTCGCTTAGTGTGGCTTTCTTCCAAGCATTCTTTATTTGCGTATATTGCTTTAGTACCAAGATGTCCACCTTTTTCACCAGCGTTTCCAGAATGCATTTCGGTGTAGGTAGCTGTTTCTTTAATTCAGCATGTGCGCCTTCATCTTTATTTGTTGTAGTTTGGTACAATGTCAGGGTTTGATTGGTCCATGTAGATACGAACAAATGGCGGGAGGTGTTTAACCAGTTATCCCACAGGTAATAAAAAAACATCTGAAAAAAATAAACATATTCAAATTATATATCTATTTAAATGAATGTAATAACTTAAGAGAAAACGTACGTTTACGTTCATGATTGAGAAGGTATCTCTGAAGGTTGATAAGGTTATAATCGTATAACTCCCCGTTAGCAGAATCACACATTGTTTTCCACTGACGAACAAAGTCCTCCCAATCTGGTTTGTGACAACCCGAACCTTCAAGGTTAACGGTACTTGATTTCCTTGATCTCTAGCTCGCATATTTACACTTCATGTCTCATCACACGTTATAATCGAGTGTCTGTGACGCTAATCGTAGACTGATCTTTTAGGGTGTTATTTATTCATGCTATGTAAGTTATCATATGTTAATTAAGGATCCCATAAATCTTGTCGCACATCTTATCGAGTCGCACACCGCTTAAAGGACCACACATCTAGTTAAGTGGGTCTCGGCCTAGTTCTTTGAAGCCCAAAACTGTAACGAAATTTGGTATGGGATCGGCCCACTCATGTAGATTATGCGTGATCCTCATGCATCTCTCTCAATTATATTTGCTAACAAAGAAGAACCCTAATACTCTCTACCTTTCCCTTCGACAACAGCCTACACTCTTCGAAGTTTGTGCTCCCATTGAAGCTAGTCTCTAGTGCTTAGCAACATCCATTGTCAGTTAGTATAATTATATTATAATGAATTTAATCTTGATTGGAAATCCTTGCTTATGTTCAAAGTATTGTTAAACCGCATGATAATTGGTGAATTGCTGTGATCTTTTAGTGTGCATGATGTTAAACGATGATGGATTTGGTGATTGTTATTAGCGCTTAGTTCATGGTTTAGGGGCTTCCCGTTGACGAACAATTATTGGTGATTATGATATGTGATTTATTAGGGGCATTAAATTAGATGTTAATGGATATGTGTTAATCTTTGATCAAGAATTGGTTATGATTGAGGGTCACAGGAATTGGTTTAGTTACTGATTGACTTGGATGTATTGATTGTGAAACATGTGTTTGTTTACGGCTTGAATAATAAACCACACCTTGCCGGATCGCACACTAGGGTGTTGTATGAACTAAAACTGTAAGATAAACGATTAGAGGTGCACCATGTTAATCGCACAATAAACCTGGGCCGAACACGTAGATGGGTCGCACAAGTAGAGGGCCCTGCACACACAGAATCCAATTGATCATGGTCTGGGCCTCTCTCTCAAAAGTTGGGCTGCCACATGTAGCCAGGCCGCACACCCGGGTGGGTCTAGGGCTCATCTGGGCAGCGAGTCCAGCACGAGTCGCATAAAGCATAAGCCCATAACACACAGGTCCTAGGGGAGGGGGCTGGCATTGCTTGGGCCGTATGTCCGAGTTGGGCCGCACGATAATAGTGGGCCACGGATAAAAATAGATCACACCTTTTGATTGGGCTTGGTGTATTTGGGCCGGGTAATACGAATGAGTAGTACTTGAGTTACATGTTAAATTGTTTGGGCTACACTCTCTTGTGAACGACAAGTTAATTGTTAAGGGTTAAACTGAAACAAGCACTTATGGTTTGAACTTGCAATGTGAATATGCGTTGGATTGAATACTTGTTACGACTTGTGTGATAATACGAACTATACTTGTTACTACTTGTAGAATGTGCACGTAGGATTTGTGATTTACGTAAATGTAAGTGTGAATCTGACTATCACTGGTAACCCTATTAGGATTTGGTTGACCAACTGAAAACAAGTAATTAGTCAAACCGAGCAATCTAAGGTGAGTTCATTCCTCTTACGCATGCATCCCGGTGGGTGGGACAGTCATTGGGTATCCCTGAGAGGGATAGGTTTTTGGGTAAACGAAATGGGTATTCCTGAGAGGAATACGTCTTGTGGGTAAAACTGGAATGTTAGATAATACACTCATTTCGTATCATTTTAAGTCCCATCTTATACCGAATAGTTACCTGAGAGGTAACGGGGTATTAGTTGATAGCGCTATTAGGCTTGACAACCTCACACCGTACCTGAGAGGACGGGCGTGAACTAATGACCTTAAATCATGGCCAATTCTTAGATAGGGGGCATTGGGGACGGGCAAAACAATCTGGAAGCCATCTTGTACAGTACTCGAGTTATTATCAACATTGTAATCAATGAACTGAATTAAACACTTGGTAACTAACGTTTTCGTAAAACTATGAACTCACCAGCGTTGTCTGATACACGTGTGTGCATGCTCACAGGTTATGTGATATGTGCGGATGTGGAACTTGCTGTCTGGGATGCTGGAGTGGTCATGGGTCGAGATACATGGAAGCTTGAAATGAGACTGGTTGATTACATACACTTAGGTTTTCGTTAAACTTGATATTATGCTTCCGCTTAACACAACGAGTTATGAAATATGCTTTGTAACACTTTATATTAATGAATGAAAGCTTTTATTCGAAATCTTGATTATAAGTTCAATGTAAATAGTGGCTAGATCCTGGTACGTCACACGCCTAGCGGAGTATTTCCGCACGTGGTATTTTGGGGATGTGATCGTGTGGTATCAGAGCCACTGGTTATAGTGAACTTGGTTTTAAAAACGTTTTTTATAAAACCAGACTATAACCGAACAGTTCTGAAAACGAGAATACGACCATGACACTCAGCTCCAGATTGCAAGGTTCGTCTTTTTCCCCTGTTGCATACATTACATGACTAGTACACATTTATCTATAATGTAACATACGAACACACACTCGTCACTATAGCATGATTACATGAATTTCTTGCTTACATTATGATGCGTTGATAGTATGTCTTTGGATTTCTGTGGTCTTATCATTTTGACAATCTCCGTTTGACATCTGAGTTTGAGGAACTATTTGACATAAGTTAAGAGGAACTGAGATGAGCATGCAAATCACAATATTATTGTGGGTGCTCACATAATAATAATGTGGGGAGCATGACAGTCCCTGTGAGACTTAACAAGTGAAAAAGGGGTTCTGTTCCGTTATTCGAACAGTGAGAAACGTAACAAATCTATAGGAGTCCTAGCAGTGATTGCCTCCTACTTGAACGTGATATTTTCACTCCTTTCTGAATCCTTATGAATCTCGATGCTATCGAGTATTACCTAAACACTTATCTGAACGTTTAACGAACTGTGTAGAATGATTGGTGCTAGTATGAACGTCCCTGAGTTGGATGTCGCAGCATCAAATGATTGGTCGATACCTTTCTCACTCCTCTTCGTGGCCGGAACTCGATGTATTAACGCCTTAGATTTCGTAAGTGCGATCACTTCTGGAACACTCTAGAAACATACCGTGTATTACACTATCAACCTACAAGAACGATGGACAAGAGGATGAGCGTAGAGCCTTACCGACCTCAGTATTAGAATGGCTCTGGTTACCGGCAACGAACACCAGCAAATTGACTTCAATCGAATCCTTAACCCTAGTCAGCGACTTATGGGAGTCGACTCTTATGAACCGATCGGGACTTGAACGATGACAATTGACTATAGAGTGGAATGTGTAACTTCCCGCACAATGAGTAGTGCCTTAGTACGTGGCATGGAACGTGAAAAGATGGACCCTGTTGGTGAAAGGTCATAGGATCCCGTACAAGCAGCGACATTAGAGGCAACATTCACGGCGACATCGAGGTGCTCGTAATCGTAGCTTACAGTATGGAAACGGAGGTGACTTCGACAGAGATCGACTGTTGTTAAGTCAAGACGTCAACAACTCAGGGGACAATGACAGTATTGGGAATCCTCGTAACAGTAACAACAACACTGGAAGTCGTGCTCGTGGAAGGGCATGTAGGATTAGCATAGGCGACGTCAGGTGTGATAGCGACATGGTAGCTTGTATGCCTTTGGGTAACTAATCGCTTCGTCTCTAATATGTTTAACCCTGATGCCTCTTGAAGACAGATATGTTGTAGAAGTGGCTGATGGTAAGCCAATTGAAGCCTCATACATTCACCTAAGTTACAAGCCAATCATGTGGGTCACGAGTTCGACATTGACCATCCCCCTGTTACTGTTACAAGCTTTGGTGTAGTCGATAGTATGGACCGGATGACCAAGCCTCAAGCATAAATCTTTTGTAAGGAGGAAATCGCATGTATATCTCTTCATGATGGAGATTCACTGATTGTCAGCAACGCTTCGGTGGTGGAAGCCCAGAAGTGTTTTATGTAACAACCATAAATTTGTTTTGCGATTTTCATCAAATAAATCACAATTTACCGAGTATTTATATTTGAACGTTCATGCTAAAATACTGGTTTATTAAAAACTTTTACAATTTAAAGTAATACAACATCATGTGGTTTAATTCGCCGTTTTAGAATAACGACGAAACAACTTGCGGAAGCTTCATTTATCACGTGTTCGGTTCTTGCTCGACGCTTGGTCTTCATCCGGGCTCTCGTCATTCACCTATGTTCAAAACCAACTTAAAAGTTAGTTTTGATAATTAAATAACTGGTATCACAAGTAAAATAAAGTCAAATAATCGAATTAAGAAAAGAATCGGGAAATCCCAATATTAATCCCTTGATCCCATAAACAAAAACTGAAATCTGGCCTCCACCGTAAGTTACGGTGGTCACCGTAACTTACGGTGGTCACCGTAACTTACGGTGGTCACCGTAAGTTACGGTGGCCCCTAATTAAAAATTTCTCCCACCGTAACTCAGTAGGTACCTGGCGTAAAGGTTTCAGCCCCACCGTAACTTACGGTGGGCACCGTAAGTTACGGTGGCCCCTATACCAGCCCATTCTAATTTTGCCGTTTTTGACACGAAAACTTTCGTATCTTTCAATCCGCTTATCCGTTTGACCTACCGTTTCTTCCTACGTGATTGTAATTTGATTCTCCTCATTATGGAGTCAAAATCCAACATCAAGTTTAACAAAATTTCAGACTTTTAAGTCTTCGGCTTATTACCCTTTTTACCAAATTTTGACCCGTTCGATTTTTATCTAACAAACATGTTTATTTGATCCTTAAACTCATGAAATTCATAATTTCCATATCTCCTATCATATTAATTTCAAATCACGGGATTCTTACATAATAAAAACCCGTTTACGCTCAAGTTCTTATTTTGACCCGTTTAGAGCGAATTATGTACATTTAAGCATCAAACTCTCTCTTCTCTTTCTACACTTCGTATTCTCACTTTTAAATAGCCTCTTATATTCCACCACAACTATTTTTGTGGTGGATTTAACATAATGAACCACATTCCTAATTTTTTTACCCTTAGGATAGTCATTTTACGCGATTAACCTGTTCATAGGCATTTGACCCCCAAAGTTGATGCCTACAACTCTTACATGTGTCTAAGAGTTACATGATGATAATACTAGTATCTAAACGACCTCTAAGGGTCGTTTGCCCAATTTACCTATCAAGGGCATTTTCGTCAACTTATTTCCTCCTTTTACGACATTGGTCTCTTTGCTAAGGTATTTGACCAACATTGCATTTTTAACCATAAATCTATATATATGCGTACCTGGCTCGAGTCAACATATAGACCCGTTTTATACCTCGCGTTAATTAACCAACATTCTATGGCGTTGATGCGTGTGAAGTGGTATATATATTAGGTGTATATTTTAAGCCCCTTTAACACTTTTTTAGTCAAGTTTTAAATTTATAAAACACGATATTTACTAACACTAGACACACATATGGGCAAGTGCACCCATCGTGAGCGTAGTATAGTGTTGGTAAGATACCGAGGTCGTCCAAGGACACAAGAGCTTTTAGTACCGGTTTATCCTCAACGTCTAATCAAATCAAAAAGTTTAGAAAAATGTTTTAGACTAAGAAAAATAAAAACTAACTAAAAATGCTGAAAATAAAAATAAAAACAGATAGACATGATGAATCTCTTGGTTCCGACTCGTATCTAGTGTAACCTTTGATTATTTCCGCACTTTTGCACTATTTTAAGAGATTATCTTAGTTATTGTAGTAGGCCCCTCTTTTGAAGGTGACGTTACCCTCACCCCAATAGTTTGAGTCAGCAAGGATACAATCCTAAAAGGGTGGATTATTGAAAAATAATTAATTAAGTTATTAATGCAAATTATAGTAGGCCCCTCTTTTGGAGGTGACGTTACCCTCGACTAAGTAGTCTGAGTCAGCAGGGAT
Source organism: Helianthus tuberosus (assembly GCA_030545235.1). Lineage (NCBI taxonomy): Eukaryota > Viridiplantae > Streptophyta > Magnoliopsida > Asterales > Asteraceae > Helianthus > Helianthus tuberosus. The sequence goes on from CM060419.1 coordinate 23,735,582, forward strand.
ACAGTCCTAAATAGCCGGGTTATAGTATTAATAGTAGTTAACTTATGAGGGGATCAAAGAGTTTGGACCCCCGCCATCCAATACCGTTAAGTATTGAAGGTGGTCCTACTAAATTTGACCCAGGTCTATTGCAGGACCTCTAAACGCTGAACAATGGCAAGACCTTTACCAAACCGTTCCTTTAACCCCCGACCAGGTAGCCAACATACCTCCATATAGACCGTGGAGATATGAATGGTGAAAATCTTTTATTTTATATAGACAGTAAAATAATTTCAAGACACCACGGACAAACGATAAGGAAAGATCACCTTCAACATAAGAAACTAGTTATTAAAGTCATTAATACAAAACCAAGTAAAAAGTGCGAAAAGATTAAAAATAAAAAGTATTACACTAGACACTTTGTCTTCAACAAGTGATGTAAGAGACTTAGGCAAACATGGCCTTGATTGTCAAGAACTCTTACGATCAATCTTGAATCCCGAGACGACTCACACACTCTATGATGGACAATGGATGATGGCGGTGGATGATGGTGTTATGGTGGTGGTGGGTGGTGGGTGAAGTGTGAGAGTGGTGGTGTGCCAAGGGATGGTTTGAGCTTGAGCCAAGCACTCCTATTTATAGGCTGAACAGAAGCTCGGGCACGGCCCCGTGTCCACATCCTCTCTTTCTTCATTTAATGCAGCTTTGTCTTATTAGTTGACCACGCCCCCGTGTCCGCTGAGCACGACCTCGTGTGCAGAAGAATCTTTGTACTATGAAGATTTGCCTGGATTGTGCGAATCTTATAGTTGACCACGGCCCTGTGTCCGCTGAGCACGGCCCCGTGGTGGGAAATAGAAGCTTCTACCACTTTGTCTTTTCTGCTGACACTTGGGCACGCCCCCGTGCTGGCTGAGCACGGGGCGTGTTCAGTCTTCTGTCTTCTTGTTTTGCTTGGGAAGATGCTGTCATGGGGTCGGGCATGTCACGTTTGTTCCTTTTCTTGTATTTATGTTAGATTTTGATATCTTTTTGCTTCTTTTGTTAATTTGAGCTCATTTAATCCTGAAAATACAAAAGGAAGACAAAACAACACTTTTTCCAACATTAGTACTAAAAAGGGTTAGTTTTATGCCACAATTGATGAAATTTATATGTTGCATTTTGCACACATTAAATACCCCCACACTTGAATCTTTGCTTGTCCTCAAGCAAAACTCTTTAATATGTGGCTATTACACTCCCAAATGGAATGAGTAGAGAAGAAGGTTTTTGGGCTTGTCATAGAGTGTCGGGATTTCCAAGATTCGTTATTTAGTTTTATTTTTATTTATTTACAATCCTATTCGTCGTGATTTATTTAAAACATTTCATAAGATAAATTACTTATTAGGGCATAACATGTCTTTTTTAAAATTCCACTTATATACAAGTTCACATACCTCACGGGGGATCACTCAACACTCGGCCGAAGATGTATTTTAGTGGATCACTCGAGAGCGGCATGGAACTTACTCCTACCATAAGCTTGCCAAGCAATCAATCCTCCTCCTTTTTAACTATACACATTTTGTAAATATCAAGACGACTTTTGGGGTGAAGGGTATGGCTTGGGTTAAAGGTAGGTGGTTGGGTTAGTGGTTAGTAAAAGGCCAAAAGACGTAAAAAGCGTCGGTTTTTGTAAGACTTTTTTTTTAAGAAACTATTTTGATGAAGCCATTATTCAAACAAAGTTATTTTTGAAAAACTTGTTTGTTTATTTTTCTTTCGCTTCATCATCATCATTTTTTTTTGAAAGTCATAAGAAAAACCGAGCTTGTTACTAAAACAAAGGATTAAAAAATAAAAAAAAAGGTTTTGGTGGGTGAAAGGGTGTTTGTTTTTGGGTTTTGAAATGAAAAAGGTTTAGGCTCAAAGGGGTTAACTAGGGGGATATTGGGTAGGTGGTAAAAAAAATAATGGTGTAGAAATAAAAAGGGTTAGTCCTAATGCCTCCATCATTTACTTACTCGGGTTTAAGTTGGTAAGGACCGGGAATGTATCGTCGTGGCAAGTTCTAGAGTTGTAAGAACCAAGCGGCTATTCACACAAGAAACGAAAAATGAGAATTTAGTTTAATGATATGTATTTGTATGCTCAATAAAGGCTCAAAACTCACTTTTGTGGAAATGGGTTTTTATGTGATCAAGTATATATAATCAAATTTTAACTAAGCTTGTCATGCCTTTTCATAATTTTCTTATGTTGGTTCTTTTTATCACGACGCTATCGTTTGTAAATTTGTAAAAATATAACCTTTTTAGAATTTGAAATTCCCAAGTTAAACCTAGACAAGTAAAAAAAATGAAAATTTTTTGAAAAAATTTGGGGTGATTAGCGGTTCCAATAGAGTTTTGTGTAAGGCTTGTTATTAGGACTTGCATGATTCAAGGTTTTAGCATCCCCCCACACTTAAATTACACATTGTCTTCAATGTGTCCCAAAAATAAGTTTTTCGGTTGATTAAAATGTGTAGAAGTGGGTTAAAAACAAGATTTTATGGTACTGGGTAGCTGAACACGGGGTGGTGTTGGCTGAGCACGACCCAGTGTCCAGACTGCCAGTACCAAAAGTAAACAGAAGGTTGGGCACGGGGGCGTGTCCAGTGAGCACGGCCCCGTGTCCAGGTACCTGAACTGGGCATTTTCTACAGAACCATGGGCACGGGGCGTGTTGGGGTGAGCACGGCCCCGTGCTGAACTTGCTGTAATGAAGAAAAATCGTCGGGAGGCTCTGTTTTTGTGTATGGGGTGTTGGTTCAAGCTTCCCTTAGCATCCTTCACCATCCCGAGTGTGTTTTATTCCTGAAAATTAAAACTAAATTAGAAAACATAAAAGTTAAACTAATCTAAAACTAAGGATAGTTCCGCGGAATGCCTCCGTGGTGCGCCACGTTTATAAGGGTCCTTGGCTAGACCCACCTTATCAGGTGGTTCTGGCTCATCTTCAATTAGGGGGTCGTCATTGCCGAATGGATATTTCATTGATTGCTCAAGGTCGACACTTTTTTTGAATGCCCCTAATTGAAGAGCTAGATTGTTGTACTTCCGGTTTTTCAAAGCTTCGTGAGTTTTTACAAATGGTCGTCTCAACACTAGAGGAGTGTCATCGAGGATAACAAAGTCGGTGGGGACTACTATTTGATTTGTTTGAACCAAGACATCTTCAACTATACCGATTGATTTTATTACTTTCCGATTGGATAGAAAATTGGGTATTTGAAGTGGAGAAAAATCACTAATACTTAATTTTTCGAAAATGTAGTTAGGCATTATGTTAACACAAAGATCTTTATCAATAGTGACATTACTAATAAATGAATTTTGAAAGAAACATGGAACCGGTGTAATGTTAATTTCAAATGGGTCTTCTTTTATTAGTGAGGTTTGATCATTAGTTAACTTAACACTTACCGTTTCGTCAATTTTAGTGTTAGTGTTTAACTCTTTTAAAAACTTAGCATGAGTGGGTACTAAACAATGATTTTCAAAAGAATGTGACAAGAGATTAATTTCTCCAAAATTAGACTCTTCTTGAATTTTAACGTTGTCGGACTCACCTTTTTCGTTGTTTAACTCATGTGTTGGTTTTTCACTTATTTGTTCTTCCATTTTTACACTTTCAGTTATCTCTTCTTTATTCAATTCTTCTCTTGCGCGGGACTCCTCTTCCCTTGCGCGAGATTCTTTTATACATCGATCGATAACTCTAATGTGTTCTAATATCCTATCGGTCACTTCGGTTATAGAAAAAGAATCGAGATTTTCAAAGCTTGAATCCGGTTGTTCGATCCTTTATTCCTCATAATACCCATATGAAGTAGATGGTTCACACCATTGTTCTTCATTGTAAGCATATGATGGATAAGGGTCGTAATTTTGTTCTTCATAATACTCATATGAGGTGGGTTGTTCACGCCATGGTTCCTCATAGTAAGCATACGAAGGTGGTGGCTCATATCTTGGTTCCTCAAAGTATGAGTATGAAGGCTCATACCTTGGTTCATCAAAATATGAGTATGAGGGAGGAGGTTCATACCTTTGGTCTTCATAGGATGTGTATGAAGTTGATGGCTCGTACCTGGGCTCCTCATAGTAGGTGTATGAATTGGATGGTTGATATGAGTGATTATTTTGAACCGAGTGTGTGTTACGACAATTAGTGCAATAATTACCCCTATAATCATCCTCCTCATAGGTGTAGTTGTAACCTCCTGAGTATTGATCCATAAGAATCACTCAGCAGACCCCAACCAAGTCTCGAGATCAGAAAACAAAAATAAAAACGGAAACAGAGGCTGGACACGGCCCCGTGTTCAGAATCTGTATCTGGGCGTTTTAATTAAATTTACTGATCTAGTTGAGCACGGGGCGTGTTCAGTGAGCATGGCCCGTGTTCAAGCTTCTGTTACTGGGTGTTTTTATGAAAATGTGCAGCACGGCCCCGTGTTCAATGAACACGGTCCCGTGCACAGGTTACTGTAAATGCAAAACTAAACTAAAATACAGAAAAATGTGTGCGCGTTAAAAAGGTTTTGAAAAACTGATTAGGCCGTCGATTTTAAGCTTTCTTAAAATCCTTGTGTCCCCGGCAACGGCACCAAAAACTTGATGCGTGTGAAGTGTTATATATATTAGGTGTATATTTTAAGCCCCTTTAACACTTTTTAGTCAAGTTTTAAATTTATAAAACACGATATTTACTAACACTAGACACACATATGGGCAAGTGCACCCATCGTGAGCGTAGTATAGTGTTGGTAAGATACCGAGGTCATCCAAGGACACAAGAGCTTTTAGTACCGGTTTATCCTCAACGTCTAATCAAATCAAAAAGTTTAGAAAAATGTTTTAGACTAAGAAAAATAAAAACTAACTAAAAATGCTGAAAATAAAAATAAAAACAGATAGACAAGATGAATCACTTGGTTCCGACTCGTATCTAGTGTAACCTTTGATTATTTCCGCACTTTTGCACTATTTTAAGAGATTATCTTAGTTATTGTAGTAGGCCCCTCTTTTGAAGGTGACGTTACCCTCACCCCAGTAGTTTGAGTCAGCAAGGATACAATCCTAAAAGGGTGGATTATTGAAAGATAATTAATTAAGTTATTAATGCAAATTATGGTAGGCCCCTCTTTTGGAGGTGACGTTACCCTCGACTAAGTAGCCCGAGTCAGCAGGGATACAGTCCTAAATAGCCGGGTTATAGTATTAATAGTAGTTAACTTATGAGGGGATCAAAGAGTTTGGACCCCCGCCATCCAATACCATTAAGTATTGAAGGAGGTCCTACTAAATTTGACCCAGGTCCATTGCAGGACCTCTAAACGCTGAACAATGGCAAGACCTTTACCAAACGGTTCCCTTAACCCCCGACCAGGTAGCCAACATACCTCCATATAGACCGTGGAGATATGAATGGTGAAAATTGTCACACCCCAACCGATGGCGGAATCATCGGGGCATGGCACTGAGCAAAATAGATTGTCCAAAAGTTTCCATAACAACTATCATTACCATTTAATTTAAGTTAACATGTCCCATACCATGTCTCAAATAGTAAACAAATTATTACAGATAAACATCAAGACAAATATCCTGTTCCGACAACTCAGATTCAAACAAAAATAGTTTAATTATTGGTTTCTAGGACCCCATTTCCTAGCTTCGATTTCATCACAGCGCAGAGAGCATCCTAGACCTTTCCTAGCCTCAAGTTCACAGCATGCTAAGCATGTAAACTTCCTAAGCACCTGTCACATACGTTAAAATAAAGTCAATACATAAAATGTAAAGGTGAGCATACAAGTTTGATAATAGCATATAGAGTTCGAATTCGTTTACGCATAACCAGCACGTACACATAGTGAAATGAAGCACGTTAGTTATCAACATAGATCCATCGATACCAATGACTGCGGGTTGACTGCCCGAGGCAGTTTGCAATACATGATTACCACCGTAATCCATGCAAGTAAAAGATCCTTAACAACCCCCGTGTGAACGGGTACTGAGTCCAAACTATAGTACTATCGTTGCTAAGGCAGGTAGACAACATTCCATTTGTAAACATAACAAACAAGCATTCATGAGCCACGTATAACATGCATTAACGGTTTGCGTTCAAATAGTTTGAGTAGTGTGATAATTGTAGTTTGAATATTCGTAACGTATGTAACACCCAACATTGCTTAAAGCAAAAAGGGTTCGAGTATACTCACAGTGATTTATGGATTGAAGGGAGCGCTTAGCGAATACGGTTAGCCTGAATAGATTCGATAGCATAACGATAAGAGAAACGTAAAACAGGAAACAAGTGCTGGGGAGTCGGACAGCTGGTCGATCGGACGGCAGTTCGATCGGACGGCTGACCGTTCGATTGGCAGTCTGCTCGGACGACTGTCCGGTCGGTTGGCAAGCCGATCGGATGGTTGTTCGAGTGGATTGTTTCTTCCTTTGGGAAGGATGTGTTTGTGTATGATGGCTTGACCTTTGAAGTTTTCGTTGTAGCACTTTGAAAACATTGAAGTACCTTTGCCTTTCAGGTCGGTCAATCGGACGACTGTCCGATCGACCGGCAGCCCGATCGGTTAGGCATTCAACAGAATTTCAAGGTTTAGCCTTTGAATCGAACAGGTGTTCAATCGGACAGGTGTTCGATCGGACAGGTGTTCGATCGGTTGGCAAGTCAACAATAGTCAACAACTTTAATGAATTGCAAGGTATTGTTCGGTGGATCGGATGGTTGATCGATCGAGCAGCATAACTGCTGTTCGATCGGACAACAGGGTGTCACCTGATCGAACGGTTGTTCGATCGGGTGGCACTTCTAGTGCATTGAACATGTTGAAAATTGATTAAGTATTGAAGCATAGTATCTCATGATTCGAGGAGTAATCCGATCGAACAACAGTTCGTTCAATACCATTCTTCAAAGCAAGTTGATTATGTAGGGCCAAGTGCTAGCCGATCGGCTGGCTGGTCGATCGGCTGACTTATCCGATCGGCTGGCTGTCCATTCGGATAGCAGTCCGATCGGTCAGCATTCTGACCTGATCAGTTCCTTTCGTCTAACACTTGGTTGTTCTGTTCGTTGTCGTTTTATCGAGGTATTTTGACAGCGAGTAAAACCATAGGTCGTTCGTCCTTACTTGGTCCTTGGGGGTCAGACAGGAATCACCCAAATCCGGTTGGAGGACTGTTCGGAACGAAGTTTAGCATTTAACCCAGAGTCGGTTAATCTCGTGAATAGAATCCAGATCTTGAGCCGTATAACCACTGAAGTGATTAGTAAACCGGCTCGGGTTTTGTTTCTACTGGTTCGAGTGAAAAGAGTTGAAGAAAGTTGGGAAAATCCATCCTTCAATCCTTTTCACCATGTATATGTTTAGACCTATAAAAGATCCTTGTTTGTTTATGTGGAAATCGGCTAGATCCAAGTCATTCTTGGTGGATTGAGGCCAAAACATGAAGTTCTTCAAGAACCCATGATGACATCATCCTAGAACACTTGATTCTTGATGATTTCACGGTTAAAAGTTTAGATTCGAAAGATAGAAAGGTGTAGGAGTGTGCATAGATCAAGAAAGTACAAGATTTAGGACGAAAACTTACCGGAATCGAGAGAAATCTGAGAAAAGGTGAGTTGAGCGTGTTGGTCGAACAAGGGTTTCCAAAAGTGGAAAGAATGACAATGACAGGGGTATTTATAGGATGATAAAAGAGGAAAGGGCTGGCCGATCGGCTGGCAGCTCGATCGGACAGCCTGTCCGATCGGACAGCAGTCCGTTCGGCTGGCTGTTCGATCGGCTGGGAAGCCTGGTCGATCGGTCGCCCCTTTCGAGTGTTTTTGCGCGACGATTTCTGATATTTCGATTTCGATTGCAAGCAGTTCGATACGATAGGGTTTCCTAGTGAAATTACTTTCAGTCCCAACTACTTCGTGTCTCGCGTAATCTATTTTCCACCATCTATCATAGTTCGATTGTGATTCGAGTTCGAGTTCGATTACATTCGAGTTAGATTTCGAGTTTCGATTGAGTTCGCTTGTTTACCACATCATAACATAAATAAACATGCACAAGTAACACGTAAGGCACACACACACGTATAAACAATAAGTAAAATACATAGTTCGAGTTGCGATTCGACGTCGATTCGATTAGCATAGATTGATCGCATTGTTACTTCCTATAGTTCACAGCCGTAGGTCGATTGAAATATGATTAATAGTCATCGATTATTGCAATTAACAACACTTACTCCACGTAATACAATTAAAAACAAGAAGCTTCTACGAGTCAAGTTGCGCGAAAGCGGTCGTTGACTTTGACCTTCACTTCGACTTTCACTTATGAAAACACGGGGTGTTACAAAAATCTTTTATTTTATATAGACTGTAAAATAATTTCAAGACACCACGGACAAACGATAAGGAAAGATCACCTTCAACATAAGAAACTAGTTATTAAAGTCATTAATATAAAACCAAGTAAAAAGTGCGAAAAGATTAAAAATAAAAAGTATTACACTAGACACTTTATCTTCACCAATTGATGTAAGAGACTTAGGCAAACATGGCCTTGATTGTCAAGAACTCTTACGATCAATCTTGGATCCCGAGACGACTCACACACTCTATGATGGACAATGGATGATGGCGGTGGATGATGGTGTTATGGTGGTGGTGGGTGGTGGGTGAAGTGTGAGAGAGGTGGTGTGCCAAGGGATGGTTTGAGCTTGAGCCAAGCACTCCTATTTATAGGCTAAACAGAAGCTCGGGCACGGCCCCGTGTCCACATCCTCTCTTTCTTCATTTAATGCAGCTTTGTCTTATTAGTTGACCACGCCCCCGTGTCCGCTGAGCACGACCCCGTGTGCAGAAGAATCTTTGTACTATGAAGATTTTCCTGGATTGTGCGAATCTTATAGTTGACCACGGCCCCGTGTCCGCTGAGCACGCCCCGTGGTGGGCAATAGAAGCTTCTACCACTTTGTCTTTTCTGCTGACACTTGGGCACGCCCCCGTGCTGGCTGAGCACGGGGCGTGTTCAGTCTTCTGTCTTCTTGTTTTGCTTGGGAAGATGCTGTCGTGGGGTCGGGCATGTCATGTTTGTTCCTTTTCTTGTATTTATGTTAGATTTTGATGTCTTTTTGCTTCTTTTGTTAATTTGAGCTCATTTAATCCTGAAAATACAAAAGGAAGACAAAAGCACACTTTTTCCAACATTAGTACTAAAAAAGGGTTAGTTTTATGCCACAATTGATGAAATTTATATGTTGCATTTTGCACACATCAGGCGTCATAATTATCCAAATTGCTAATCACTCCTGATAACATACGACTTGACAATCACATTAGTCGATATTGTCAAATGGTGTTTCATCACCATTTGACCCGTTTGGACTATAAGACCAAACATTTCCATAAATTAGAATAAAAGCATGGTTTTAAATTTCCAAATTCACCCATTTGCCCCGTTTACCATAAACCATGGTTTTTATCATTTATACTTGTTCCGACTTGTATCGGTCGTGTCGGAACCCTTATTTTGGGTATTACATCTTTCGCATTTATAGTTTATAAAATAAACACGTGTCCTACATAAGGGTGTAAGTTTTACTTACCTTGCATTCCGAATACGCTTTTCTTCTCGTGCTTGGTTCGTTTGACTGCTTCTTTCCCAAGCCTCCACCTAGCTTGTTAGGCGTCAAACTATTGTCAATCATTTACAAGGCGATTAAATTAGTCATAAGAAAAATCATGACTATTCCACCTCACTTATTTTCTATGCCAAAGCTACTATTCGACTTCATGATTAGTTAACTTAGCTTATCAAAAGTTAACTACTTTTTGATCACATGGTTTACACAATTAAGTCAAATCAACATTATGATTAGAACCCGCTTTAACCCATCTTTCACGTAATTAGTCAAACAAGGCAATTATACTTTTCATTCGTAATTTCAACATATGAACATTCACTTAGGCATTTTAACAAACACCTTGTGGGGATATTCTATAAAATCAACAATCAATTTTCATAACTAGTTATTTACCCAAGTTTTAGCATCATTCACAAGTTCTTATGTCTAGTATGCATAACAATACCTAGACTTACTTCATGGAAATCGAATAACACCAAATTGATGATCATAAATCTAGTGTTCATCATCTTCCCACAAAACCCATTTAGCACTTACATAGATGATTATGAATTTCATAGTTTAAGCACTAATTCAACAACAAATGATTAGGGTTTACTCCTAGACATAATTTCATTACAAATTTCATCCAAACAACAATCATGCAAGCTCTAATTTCGAATCTCATGTGTTCATCAAGAATTCAAGATGGAATCAAACCATGAAATTTTACATACCTTATGACCCCTTTACTGCGGTGATCACTAATCTATGCTTGGATTTCGATTTGGGCTTGATTTCCCCTTTCAATTTGGTGAATTCTTGGAATTTAGGGTTTGAGCTCTAGAAGCTCTGTGGAGATCGCAGGAACACACGTACGTGTGTGTTTTTGTTGAGTTAATTTTTATTTAATCAAAACTTTATTACATTTGCCCATGTTTAGTCCCTCTAGTTCCATAGTTTATAAAAGGGTTATCTATTTCATGTTTCCTTTATTGTTTTTACAACACCTAACTAACTAGGTTGATATTCCTAGTTACTTAGTGGGTTCGGGGAAGTCATAACCCGTTTTATTTTGAAATCCCTTTAACTCGGGCCTCTTATTATCTTTATTTCCTCTAAAGATTTTATTCACTTTTTATTTAATATTAGGTTTATCTATTAAATTCCTAATATTCACCGGGTTTACTTTTACTACTAACGGTATTTTTACCCATTTATTATTAACATGGTTTAATTACCAATCCCGATTTCGGGGTGTTACAAGTCTATCCCCCTTAAAGAGGTTTCGTCCCCGAAACCTTTCTTACATAGTTTATTGAGTTTAAACTCAATGCACTTGCTCTCGATAATCAGTTGAGCATTGCTCATATTTTAATCAAGTGTTAGTATTTACCAGAAAGGTATGGTAACATCTTTTTGGTTATTAACCATCTACGTATCTTATACGGCATAATGCATCTTGAAATAACGTAATCTCGTTATTTCCACTAGTTTAGTTAACCTAGCGATATCCATCGCTTTCATATTCTATCGAATTCTTTATGAATCCGTTACTTTGACCCGTTTAAAGGTCTTTAGTGAAATCTTTCACTTTTAGCAACAAATTCTTTTGTTTTCAAATTTATTTATTCGGTTCAGTTATACCGAATCTACCGCTTACAAGCAAACCAAATTTCTTGATTTGAATTGCTGACCTTAACCGGTCTCACTAACTAGACTTATTAGTCCAGTTATTTCTACCGCTCGCTTGGTTATAATGTGATTCTAGCTCACATTACATTTCTTGACCGTGATCGTGTCACATCATGTTTAATTCATATCAACCTTTTATTTTCGAAAACATCACTTTTTCGAATATATCGTCTTGCGCTTATTAGAGTCAAGACTTGTATCCTTCATGCTTACTATTTAAATTCCTATCAGAATTTATATTTGTAAAAACGTTATTTCTTACTAAAACCAAAGTTTTAGTTTTAGAATCTTCTCTTTAACTTTTGTTAGAATTATGGATATTGACAGTCCATAATTTATTCTTTTACAGTCTTAGTTTTATGCGGGGATTCTCAACTGATTCCCTTGCTTTATCTAATTGACCCGTAGGTTTTATCACTTAGCCTTATGGGCTATTTTGATTAGACTTTCACCTCTTTAGGGCGAAGTCCTTATAATTTCTTTCTAATCATGACCTGTGGGTCGTTTTAGTCTCGTAGACCTTTCATTTGTTTGTAACCCTAAAGGTTATGTTGATCCCGTAGATCACTCCTTACTCATGTCATTCTTAAAATACATGTTTGGTGTCAAGGCACCCTGTTTTTGTTCGAAGAATCATTTGGTTTCAAGCTTAGGTTCCGTTAACCTTGATTGTAGTTTCATGGCTACAATTGTTTTCTTTCGGACAATTTTCCTACTTATGACTTCTCACGTCATTTATGCGTCAGTTCTTCTTATGCTTACTGTTATTTGATTTGCAAATATTTTTATTTGGTTATGTCCCATTACCGGGCTCATTACTCTTTTGCATTTAACGCTATCTTTATTCTGCTTGCGTTTACTCCTGTCGTTCGGCATGATATTATATTCAACCCGTTCAACTTTAAAATAGTTGAACATAATTTATTAAAATTTCTATTTACATTATCTTATCGTCTTTTAGTTATGATTCAAAACCCGAGTCTTTTAACTTTCTATCCGAGTTCCCGTTTCTCGGTCTACGCATGTGTTAAATTCTTACCCATCAACCGGGTGTTGTATCGAAGTCGTTATTATTGCAACCCTCCCGGTATGCATTAAAACCTTGCTTCATCATCATTTTTTTTATATTCCGACTTTGTCCTCAAGTTTGACGTTTTACAAAAACGGCCCGTTAAGAGGCATATTTGCATTTTCCGGGTTCGAGTGCAAGTACACTCCCTCCCAAAGCATATCCTAATCATTTTACATGTTTGCATTCTCCGGGTTCGAGTGTAAGTACACCCCCCTCCCGGTGCATATCTTAATCATTTTACATGTTTCTTTGTCCCTTCTCTCGGGCTCATTTGATTCATTTGGGTACTTTTTAATTTGTCCATCTCACCCCGTCCTTACTACATCGGATGTAAATGTGTCCACTATAAGAAACTCATGGTATCATATGCCATTACTTACTTAGCCAGAGTAAGCGATTAACACATGACATACACGACCTTTTTATAGTTTTCACATCACGCCCTATGTAGGTAACGCCTCTATTTAGTTTTCTTGGAAATAATATCCTGGATATGTATTTCTATTCAGGTTTTCCAAGTTTCTAATTTACATATGCAATAATCATTTTCTACGTATTTGTTGCATATTTCTATTCATGCAAAAATTTAAACATGCACCTGATAAATGCTTGCCCTAACGGGCTTTCTTGCCATTACTTATTTGCGATCGTTGCGCGATTCAGGTCCTTGATGAGTATGCTCTTCTTATCCTATCTCGGACCGTTCCATCATCAGATCTACAATTCGTTCCACTCTCGTCATCTTCAGATGCGAGTGTCCTTCAATTAAAACATTCACAAGAGTTAGTAATGTCAACTTCAATAATCGCCCGTATTATAATACAAGGCTTTTTCTACCATAAGCGTCAACGCGCGTATTTTCATCAACCATACCAATCCTTTTAATTGAGGTAACGTGTATCACACGATAGCCCTATGTGTTGTTTACAACACTTTAGCATGCTAACTATTAACATACATGTACTTACCGGATTTGCGATCAAGCCTCGAACCGAATACCAATCTTTATCAAGAACATAAGGTTTAAGTCCAAGCATAGTTTTCCCACCATACTTGAAACTCTTAAACCAAGGCTCTGATACCAACTTGTAACAACCATAAATTTGTTTTGCATTTTCATTAAATAAATCAAAATTTACCGAGTATTTATATTTAAACGTTCATGCTAAAATACTGCTTTATTAAAAACTTTTACAATTTAAAGTAATACAACATCATGTGGTTTAATTCTCCGTTTTAGAATAACGACGAAACAATTTGCGGAAGCTTCATTTATCACGTGTTCGGTTCTTGCTCGACGCTTGATCTTCATCCGGGCTATCGTCATTCACCTTTGTTCAAAACCAACTTAAAAGTTAGTTTTGATAATTAAATAACTGGTATCACAAGGAAAATAAAGTCAAATAATCGAATTAAGAAAAGAATCGGGAAATCCCAATATTAATCCCTTGTTCCCATAAACAAAAACTGAAATCTGGCCTCCACCGTAACTTACGGTGGTCACCGTAAGTTACGGTGGCCCCTAATTAAAAATTTCTCCCACCGTAACTCAGTAGGTACCTGGCGTAAAGGTTTCAGCCCCACCGTAACTTACGGTGGGCACCGTAAGTTACGGTGGCCCCTTTACCAGCCCATTCTAATTTTGCCGTTTTTGACACGAAAACTTTCGTATCTTTCAATCCGCTTATCCGTTTGACCTACCATTTCTTCCTACGTGATTGTAATTTGATTCTCCTCATTATGGAGTCAAAATCCAACATCCGGTTTAACAAAATTTCAGACTTTTAAGTCTTCGGCTTATTACCCTTTTTACCAAATTTTGACCCGTTCGATTTTTATCTAACAAACATGTTTATTTGATCCTTAAACTCATGAAATTCATAATTTCCATATCTCCTATCATATTAATTTCAAATCACGGGATTCTTACATAATAAAAACCCGTTTACGCTCAAGTTCTTATTTTGACCCGTTTAGAGCGAATTATGTACATTTAAGCATCAAATTCTCTCTTCTCTTTCTACACTTCGTATTCTCACTTTTAAATAGCCTCTTATATTCCACCACAACTATTTTTGTGGTGCATTTAACATAATGAACAACATTCCTAATTTTTTTTTTACCCTTAGGATAGTCATTTTACGCGATTTACCCGTTCATAGGCATTTGACCCCCAAAGTTGATGCCTACAACTCTTACATGTGTCTAAGAGTTACATGATGATAATACTAGTATCTAAACGACCTCTAAGGGTTGTTTGCCCAATTTACCTATCAAGGGCATTTTCGTCAACTTATTTCCTCCCTTTACGACATTGGTCTCTTTGCTAAGGTATTTGACCAACATTGCATTTTTAACCATAAATCTATATATATGCGTACCTGGCTCGAGTCAACATATAGACCCGTTTTATACCTCGCGTTAATTAACCAACATTCTATGGCGTCGTAATTATCCAAATTGCTAATCACTCCTGATAACATACGACTTGACAATCACATTAGTCGATATTGTCAAATGGTGTTTCATCACCATTTGACCCGTTTGGACTATAAGACCAAACATTTACATAAATTAGAATAAAAGCATGGTTTTAAATTTCCAAATTCACCCATTTGCCCCGTTTACCATAAACCATGGTTTTTATCATTTATACTTGTTCCGACTTGTATCGGTCGTGTCGAAACCCTTATTTTGGGTATTACATCTTTCGCATTTATAGTTTATAAAATAAACACGTGTCCTACATAAGGGTGTAAGTTTTACTTACCTTGCATTCCGAATACGCTTTTCTTCTCGTGCTTGGTTCGTTTGACCGCTTCTTTCCCAAGCCTCCACCTAGCTCGTTAGGCGTCAAACTATTGTCAATCATTTACAAGGCGGTTAAATTAGTCATAAGAAAAATCACGACTATTACACCTTTCTTATTTTCTATGCCAAAGCTACTATTCGACTTCATGATTAGTTAACTTAGCTTATCAAAAGTTAACTACTTTTTGATCACATGGTTTACACAATTAAGTCAAATCAACATTATGATTAGAACCCGCTTTAACCCATCTTTCACGTAATTAGTCAAACAAGGCAATTATGCGTTTCATTCGTAATTTCAACATATGAACATTCACTTAGGCATTTTAACAAACACCTTGTGGGCATATTCTATAAAATCAACAATCAATTTTCATAACTAGTTATTTACCCAAGTTTTAGCATCATTCACAAGTTCTTATGTCTAGCATGCATAACAACACCTAGACTTACTTCATGGAAATCGAATAACACCAAATTGATGATCATAAATCTAGTGTTCATCATCTTCCCACAAAACCCATTTAGCACTTACATAGATGATTATGAATTTCATAGTTTAAGCACTAATTCAACAACAAATGACTAGGGTTTACTCCTAGACATAATTTCATTACAAATTTCATCCAAACAACAATCATGTAAGCTCTAATTTCGAATCTCATGTGTTCATCTAGAATTCAAGATGGAATCAAACCATGAAATTTTACATACCTTATGACCCCTTTACTGCGGTGATCACTAATCTATGCTTGGATTTCGATTTGGGCTTGATTTCCCCTTTCAATTTGGTGAATTCTTGGAATTTAGGGTTTGAGCTCTAGAAGCTCTGTGGAGATCGCAGGAACACACGTACGTGTGTGTTTTTGTTGAGTTAATTTTTATTTATTCAAATCTTTATAACATTTGCCCATGTTTAGTCCCTCTAGTTCCATAGTTTATAAAAGGGTTATCTATTTCATGTTTCCTTTATTGTTTTTACAACACCTAACTAACTAGGTTGATATTCCTAGTTTCTTAGTGGGTTCGGGGAAGTCATAACCCGTTTTATTTTGAAATCTCGTTAACTCGGGCCTCTTATTATCTTTATTTCCTCAAAAGCTTTTATTCACTTTTTATTTAATATTAGGTTTATCTATTAAATTCCTAATATTCATCGTGTTTACTTTTACTACTAATGGTATTTTTACCCATTCATTATTATTAACACGGTTTAATTACCAATCCCGATTTCGGGGTGTTACATTTTACCTACCCTGCTACCCTATCATTGATTACAACTTCCAGGTTTCTTTCCCCCCCCCCCTACGTTGTCAGGAGGAATATCAGATGAGTATCACGCCAGAAGCAGTCCTGATTTCTGGCACCTCTTATCATTTTGCGCCTGGAGGGTTGCAAGAACTGTACAATCAACTTCAGGAACTACGGGATGGGAGTTTTATCGATCTAGCTTCTCGTTTTGGGGAACCTCGCTCTATTGTGGAAACGAAGGACGAGTCCTTTCGTACGTGTACAGACTACCACCAGGTGGCTATCATATACCGTCACCCTCTATCTCGCATCGACAACCTGCTTGACCCGTTGCAATAATCAAGCTTCTATCCGGAAACTGACTCATGGTCGGACTGTTATCTGATGGAATACTAAGGGGAGGATGATTCCTAACACGGCGTTACAGGCACGGAACGACCACTACGATTTTCTGTTCAAGTTATTTAAGATATCCAACACACCAGCAACCTCAGGGATCGCATGAGCAGTATGTGTCAACCTCATTTCGCCAGATTCGTCGACCGCGTTTATCTATGATGTTTAGAATCACTACCAGGAGAAAGGAACACCATGAACGGCACCTGTATTTCTTCCTAGAGCTCCTAGGGGAGGAGCAACTCCACAAGAAGTCTACCTAAGTGTGACTTCAGGATGTGGGAGGTACACTTTCTTGGTCACGTAGTCAACGAAGTGGGGATACATGCATATCTCGCTAAAGATCCATTTTATTAGATATTGATCAGCACCAAAGAGTCCATCGGGAATACAATAATTTTTTGGTCTAGCTAGATACTATCGAAGATTTATCATAGGATTTTCGAGAATTGCGCAACGTTAACCTCTTTGGCACAGCGGGGTGCTGTGTGTTCTTGGGAGACAAAATAGGATAACGACTTTTCAGCTTTTGGGAACCCAACACTACAATGCATTAAGCATCATCTTTATCCGAGGGTACGGGTGATCTAGTGGTATACCATGATGGTTCGAATCAGAGTCCCAGTTACACATCGATGCGACACGAGAAGGTGATGGCTTACGTGGTGGATTTACAAGGAGAACTGCACGAGTCACGACCTGCGGTGGAAGCCATGGTCTTTGGATTTAAGTTGGAGGCATTACTTGGACGATACCAAATGCACTACTTAGACCGATCACAAGAGCCTCCCGTGTACCCTTGTTTCGAAAGATCTAAACATGTGATGGCATCGCTGGATGGAACCTTTGAATAATTTCGACTATGGAACCTAAATACGTATGAGCATGCAGCTCACCATCGATACTAGTCTACCCGATCCGATTAGCCCTGTTCAAACCGAAGCACTAAAGGAAGAGAATTTGCAAGTTGGGTCCATGCGGGGCATGGAGGAGAAACTTTTGGCAAGTTGGACGATATTCGCTACCTCATGGAACGAATGTGGATCTCATTATACGAAAACTGTAGGGAGCTTGTGTTGAGCAAAGCACACCGGCCTCGATATTCTAGTCGTCAGGGTTTGGATGAGAGATATTAGGATCTATAAATCTTGTACTGGTGATCGGGCACGAGGGCCCACCTAGCAATGTATGAGAATGATGTTTGATTTGTGGGAAAGTCAAGGTGGAGTATCAGCAACCAGCAATACCCATATGGAAATGAGAACAGACTGCCTTGGATGTTGTCGCTAGTCTACTTACAACTCGAAACGATAACAATATCACCTGGGTGATCGTTGATTGTCTCACGTAACCAGCACACTTTCTTGCAATCAAGGAAACTGACAAGTCTTCACAAGCTGTGAATGTTCCTCTGAGAGAGGCGGCTTTTAGGCATGGGTTGCCAACTCCTGATACCTATGATTTTTACCTATACCTGATTCATGGCAGACAAAATACAACACCCTCGACTCATGTCTGGACATGAGCATTGCTTATCACCATTGGACAAATGGTCAGAGTAAACGAACCCCCTGACGCTCGAAGACATGCTGCGAGCACGTGTGTGACTGACTTAGTAAAGATTAGAAGGACACATACCTTTTGGCTGAGTTCTACTACAGCAGTTACCATTCTGTTTGGGGCGTTGCATGGACGATAATGCTGATCTCCTTGTTGGACTGAGGCGGGCGACAACCTAATCACAGGTCCAGGACTTGTACTTGAAACCTCTGAGAAAATTTGTAGATCGGGAATCGTATGGCGGCAACGCGTGACCGCCAGGAAAGCTGATAAGCTTAGGAAACGCTGGGAGTTCACTATAGGCGAAGGTGTCATAATCGAAGGTCTCACCCTGGGAGGGTGTGGTACGCTATGGAAAACGTGGCAAGCTTAGTTTACGATATGTTGGGATATTCAGATTTCTGGAACAAATCGGTAACATAGCTCACAAACTCGAGTTACCTGACGAATTGGGTACGTTTGTGATGACATTTATACCTCGAATTTAAAGAACTGATTGTCCGACGGAAAACTAGTGATACCTTTACTAGAATCCAAGGTTAACGACAAGTTGCAGTTGTCGAGGAATCTATCGAAGGCATGGGCCAGGAAGTCCAGGATTCGTTATCTTAGTCGAAATTCAATCGTGAAAGTTCGTTGGAACTCAAGACGTGGACAGGAGTTCCCGTGGGAACGCAATGATCGGAGTAAGCACTAGTATCCTCAGTTGCCCAAACGGTTGTATCAACTGCTGATATCATTGGAGAATTTCGGGACGAAATTCCCATTCAAGTTGGGGATGATGTGGCACCCAAGGAAATCCACAGTCATCCTGATCTATCGCTTCACTCCTCTGTATTGCTTATCAAATTTCGGGACAAAATTTCTTTAAAGTTGGGGATGATGTGACAACCCGAACCTTCAAGGTTAACGATACTTGATTTCCTTGATCTCTAGCTCGCATTTTTTACACTTCATGTCTCATCACACGTTATAATCGAGTGTCTGTGACGCTAATCGTAGACTGATCTTTTAGGGTGTTATTTATTCATGCTATGTAAGTTATCATATGTTAATTAAGGATCCCATAAATCTTGTCGCACATCTTACCGAGTCGCACACCGCTTAAAGGACCACACATCTAGTTAAATGGGTCTCGGCCCAGTTCTTTGAAGCCCAAAACTGTAACGAAATTTCGTATGGGATCGGCCCACTCGTGTAGATTATGCGTGATCCTCATGCATCTCTCTCAATTTTATTTTCTAACAAAGAAAAACCCTAATACTCTCTACCTTTCCCTTCGACAGCAGCCTACACTCTTTGAAGTTTGTGCTCCCCTTGAAGCTAGTCTCTAGTGCTTAGCAACATCCATTGTCGGTTAGTATAATTATATTATAATGAATTTAATCTTGATTGGCTATCCTTGCTTATGTTCAAAGTATTATTAAACTGCATGATAATTGGTGAATTGTTGTGATCTTTTAGTGTGCATGATGTTAAACGATGATGGATTTGGTGATTGTTATTATCGCTTAGTTCATGGTTTAGGGGCTTGCCGTTGACGAACAATTATTGGTGATTATGATATGTGATTTATTAGGGGCATTAAATTAGATGTTAATAGATATGTATTAATCTTTGATCAAGAATTGGTTATGATTGAGGGTCATAGGAATTGGTTTGGTTACTGATTGACTTGGATGTATTGATTGTGAAACATGTGTTTGTTTACGGCTTGAATAACAAACCACACCTTGCCGAATCGCACACTAGGGTGTTGTATGAACTAAAACTGTAAGATAAACGATTAGAGGTGCACCATGTTAATCGCACAATAAACCTGGGCCGAACACGTAGATGGATCACACAAGTATAGGGCCCTGCACAAACAGAACCCAACTGATCATGGTTTGGGCCTCTCTCTCACGAGTTGGGCTGCCACATTTAGCCAGGCCGCACACTCGGGTGGGTCTAGGACTCATCTGGGCAGCGAGTCCAGCACTAGTCGCACAAAGCATAAGCCCATAACACACAAGTCCTAGGGGGAGGGGCTGGCATTGCTTGGGCCGTATGTCCGAGTTGGGCCGCACGATAATAGTGGGCCACGGGTAAAAACGAATCACACCTTCTGATTGGGCTTGGTGTATTTGGGCCGAGTAATACGAATGAGTAGTACTTGAGTTACATGTTAAATTGTTTGGGCTACACTCTCTTGTGAACGACAAGTTAATTGTTAAGGGTTAAACTGAAACAAACACTTATGGTATGAACTTGCAATGTGAATATGCATTGGATTGAATACTTGTTACGACTTGTGTGATAATACGAACTATACTTGTTACTACTTGTAGAATGTGCACGTAGGATGTGTGATTTACGTAAATGTGAAACTGACTATCACTGGTAACCCTATTAGGATTTGGTTGACCAACTGAAAACAAGTAATTAGTCAAACCGAGCAATCTAAGGTGAGATCATTCCTCTTGAGCATGCGTCCTGGTGGGTGGGACAGTCATTGGGTATCCCTGAGAGGGATAGGTTTTTGGGTAAACCAAATGGGTATTCCTGAGAGGAATACGTCTTGTGGGTAAAAATGGAATGTTAGATAATACACTCATTTCCTATCATTTTAAGTCCCATCTTATACCGAATAGTTACCTGAGAGGTAACGGGGTATTAGTTGATAGCGCTATTAGGCTTGGCAACCTCACACCGTACCTGAGAGGACGGGCGTGAACTAATGACCTTAAAGCATGACCAATGCTTAGATAGGGGGCATTGGGGACGGGCAAAACAATCTGGAAGCCATCTTGTACGGAACTCGAGTTATTATCAACATTGTAATCAATGAACTGAATTAAACACTTGGTAACTAACGTTTTCATAAAACTATGAACTCACTAGCGTTGTCTGATACACGTGTGTGCATTCTCGCATGTTATGTGATATGTGCGGATGTGGAACTTGCTGTCTGGGATGCTGGAGTGGTCATGGGTCGAGATACATGGAAACTTGAAATGAGACTGGTTGATTACATACACTTGGGTTTTGGTTAAACTTTATATTATGCTTACACTGAACACAACGAGTTATGAAATATGCTTTGTAACACTTTATATTAATGAATGAAAGCTTTTATTCGAAATCTTGATTATGAGTTCAATGTGATTAGTGGCTAGATCCTGGTATGTCACACGCCTAGCGGAGTATTTCCGCACGTAGTATTTTGGGGGTGTGACATGGTTGAGTAAACGAATTCTTGCAGTGCTTCACAATATTTTGTAAGATGTGGAACCTGCAGATATATTTGTGTGCGGCAGGGAATATTTTTCTACACGCGTTTATCAGTGCTTGGTCCCTGTCAATAAGAATTACATGTGGCTCCATGCACTCGTGAAGCATAGACCTGATCCTCTCCATGACCCAGACGTACGTTACCTCCTGCTCGTTCGAAAGAAATGCATGCGCAACACAGAAGGTTTGGTTTGTCGACGTCATACCCACAACTTGTGAAAAGTGGAAAATTGTACATGTTAGTTTTGTAGGTTGCATCGACCATAAGCACATGCGGGAATGCCCTCCACATTTCAAAGGACTTGTTGTGACAGAAAAATATATTCTGAACGACTTTAGTGGAATGTTCCGCCTGTATGTAATAGGTCATCTTTTTTTCCTGGAGGATTTGTTCCAGTCTATACATGGGAGTCATTTTTTTCTCGAACTTTGTGGCCTTGATCTTTTGGCGAGCGTTGTGTATGTCTTTCGGAACACATTTGTTTTCATGGTTCTGTTCGATTACGGTGTTCCAGATTGTATGGGGTTGTATGTCTTGAACTGTCAGCTCTTGCACCAGTCTAAACTCATTAGTAGTAAGTCTCCTGGCATACGCGTAACCCTCCAGATGTTCAGCAGGGCCATGGTTGTGGGTCTCGTTAAAATTTTTGTGCAGATAATCTATCCGCTAAGCTCGACGACTTTGGTCGAGACAACCTATCACCATAATAGGGCACACACTTTTTTTGCTGCTTGTTTTCCTAACCGTGGCCTTACTCTCTTGCTCGCCAGTACAACAACATTAGAGCCATATCTAGTTATCCTTGGACCGTCTGGTAACAATAACGTATCCGTTGGCTAAACCCCTTCTTTTACCCAACCTTCCAACTCATCACGGGATATAAAATCCTAAGTGAAAAATATATATAACATTTATAATAATTTTTTAACAAAAAATATAATATTTATAATTCATTTAAAAAAAATATATAACAACGTCATACATATCAATCTAAAAATATAACAAATAATTTTAAAAAAATATAACAATTTTAATTAATTTTAATTTTTTATTCTAATTAAAAAATATAACAATTTTGAATGTATTTTTATTAACAATTTTATAATAATTTTTTAATAGAAAAAATATATCATTTAACAAAAAAATAACTTTTTAACCAAAAAAATATAACATTTATAATTCTTTTTAAAGAATATATAATAACATCATCCATATCAATCTAATAATATAACAAATATTTTAAAAAATATAACAATTTTTAATGTATTTTTTATAATATTTAAAAAAATATAACAATTTTAATTAATTTTACAAAAATATAACATTTTTTTATTATATATAAAAAATATAACAATTTTGAATGTATTTTTTTATTAAAAATGTTATAATAATTTTTTAACAGAAAAATATAACATTTAACAAAAAATAATTTTTTAACAAAAAAATATATAACATTTATAATTCATTTAAAAAAATATATTACAACGTCATCCATATCAATCTAAAATATAACAAATAATATAAAAAAGTATAACAAATTTTAATGTATCTTTATTATATTTAAAAAATATAAAATTTTGATTAATTTTATAAAAATATAACATTTTTAATTGATTTTTTAATATATTGAAAAAATATAACAATTTTTAATGTATTTTTTATTAACAATTTTATAATAATTTTTTAACAGAAAAAAATAACATTTAATAAAAATATATATTATTCGTACCTTATCAGTTTTGTACGAAACTTCAGGATAAGTGGGTTGATCGTCACCCAATGACCCTTGCGCGTAAGAAGGCTCACCAACGTCTTGTTGTACGCCCGAGGCACCACTAACGAAAAAGTTATTGTCATATTCTTCTTGTCCGTACGAGGAACCGTAACGGGCTTCATAATACGGAGACCCATAACCATGATCATAGCTTGGCACGACTAACTAAAAAACGGTTAAATCATAATGGCATATATAAAAGCCTTCATAATAATAAGTAAATATATTTTTACCTCGGTCAGATCTGGCAACAACGGTTGGCGGGACACAATAAACTAAAAAAAAACAACGGGTAAAAGGTAATGGTAAGTTTAACGCCGAATAGAAAAAAGTAAATAAATATTTACCTCATTGAAGTCTGGCAACAACGATTCATTATGCTGGGAATGAAAGCCAGACACGATCTCCTCTGCGTGATCATTATTTTCTCTCCCATAGTAAAAATCAAGGACAACAGATCCCTCCTAAAACAAACGATGTGCTAAGTATTTCATAAAAAAAAAAACAGAACGAGTTAAAAAAATGTTATACCACACTGCTTTTCGGAATAAACGTGCTCGTGTTTCGTCTTCCTTCATCGCTTAAATAGGAGAAGCAGAATACAATTTCACAATTCAATACGGGTCGTATAGGCCTATACGACCCGTATAGGGCTGACGTCATTCAATTTATGTAACTTTCTGTGACTTTTGAGTGATAGAAAGCAATCTCGTACTATAATACGGATCGTATAGGCCTATACGATGCGTATTACTCCGTATGATCGGGACAGTGTCAGCCTTTAACTGACCTTGAAGTTTGAATTTCACTTAATAGCATCGTATAGGTCTATACGATGCATATTGAAGGTGTCGATTTAATTTTCCAATGTGTCTCAATAATACGACGCTATTAATTAAGTTGTTTTATTACATTTTTAGTTAAAAACCACTACTTTATAAATGTCAAATAATGATAATGTGTACATGGGCCATTGAACTATGCCATCACAAGGCTTTTCTTTTATATGCTACCTTTCAACATGTGTTGTCTTTTATAATCATTTTTCAACTTTCTTTAAAAAAAACCCATCAGTTTTTGTATTCGTTTTATAAAGTGAGAAAAGTTGAGTCGTTCGTGACATCCAAACATCATGTGAAGTAGGAATATTAATATTTTACACTTTGCTTTTAAGATGCAAGACTCATACGTGTTCACATCGAGAATACAATCGGCAACCATTCGGTTCGTTAAAATATATTTACTCATGTTATAGTCTATGATAAGAAAAGGGTTTCATTAAAAAATTGTCTTATGTAATCCAAAAAATATAAGAAAAACTAAAAAGGAAATTTACAATAGTCTCAAGAATTGTCCTGCATAACCATTTGTGAATAGTACTACATATTTATTTGTTCTATTTTTACTTTAACTAGGGGTTACCAGCCCGCATGTTGCACGGGGACCCCCGGTAAGTGTTGAAATGGTCTACTTGTTTTGATTGATCGGCACAACCTTCTGCCTTAGAACACAAAAAAATGGACACGATCATATAATATTTTTTTAAACGATGGTCAATTTTATTAACCACACCACACTCTTAGCAAGGTGCTAATAACATAGATAAAATCATCAAACATTACACCATATTACAATACGTTGACCATTATATCCTTACATCAGTCCACCATCTAATAACATTTTCACAAAGAAATCAATGCTTACCCAAAATGAATCAGCCCCAATGGACCATGAATCATTAGATCGGTTACTATGTTATACAGTTCGGGATCCACGGCTGGGTCTTGTAATCGTTAGTGCTTCTGGGTGAGGACGGAGCTGGTGCACGCTGAATGGATCCACGTGTCCTGATCGTTGTCCTTGTTGTCTTTCTGTCATCAGCGGCTGAGTGGAGATCATGAAGTAGATGTCGGCGCACGCTGATTGGTGCCACATATACGTCCTTGTGTACTCTCCTGTCTCTTGTACGATTGTTAATCGTGGAGCACGATTGAATAAAGCCTGTCGAACGCTCATTGGTCCACTGGTCTGCCACTTGTACCTTTGGTACTTGTGCTAAGATGACCTGCGCTTCTGTCCTCCGCGCGACCCTTGGGGAAGACCCATGTAGCCGGCGCAGGGTCCAGGAAGCGAGAACATTTAGCCAGGAAGCTAAGTGTGAAATCTGGTCTTGTCTTTGCTTAGACGTCGCGCGCAACCTAGGTTTTACCTGAATGGTCGGCGCAATATTAAGAAAGCTGACAGATTGATATAATAGGAGTATGGTCACACACACGACCTGATTACCTACTCACACTTGAATTAAATTCACGTTGCTTCACTAAAACCCGTGGACTATTAATTTTCCATTGAAATTACAACCTATGTATGAACCAGCCATTTTTGTTATTTGAAAATAATCTTATTGGTTTAAAGATAACACAGTTTATCAAAGATAGTAACTTTCTTTTAGTTGGTAAAATTTATTGGAAAATAAAAGTTGAAACATGTGTTTTGTGTGTATAATCACAACCACTTCAAAAAATTTGAGTGTATATGTCTATCGTTTCTGTCAATCACGTATCGTAGTTGAGTAGATGATACAAGGTAAGGTTAAACAGTGTTGAAATACAATTTCCATCCTTACGAAAGGAGTCCATTTGTAACGAAATGTCCACTTGTACGAAATGTCCATCTGTACGAAATCTCCATCCTTAGTTAGAGGTTGCCTATAAAAGTGCAGCCATTGCATCAATATGTTGCAAATTATATTTATACAAGATTTTGGCTAAATTAATTAGATTATTATAAATGATAATAATTTACAAATAAAACATCACAACTTTGAATGGATCAAACCGATTGAATATGGTAAGATAACGAAACCATTATTTGATTAGGGTACAACCACTTAAGCACAATTTACAACCATACATGAATACAAAACAGATTGAATTTGGTAAGACAATGAAACTATTATTTGATTAAGGTAAAACTACTTAAGCACATATTACAGCCAAACATGCATACATGGCAAGGTAATAAAACTATTATTTGATTAATGTACAACCACTTAAGCATATATTACAACCAAACATGCATACAAATGTTCCAAAATAATAGTATATAAATAGTTTAATTTATAATTATAACTACAATATAATTGTTTTTTATAATGCATTTACATTTTTAATCCTAAACTTTAATAGAATTATCATACGACATACGAACTTTAATATTTTTTTATAAACGATTTACGTATAGCTCTGAACTATAATAGTTTTGTCATACGGAAGTTTAATAATACTTCTTCTTTTGATAAACTATTTACGTTTTGACCTTCGAATTTTAATACAATTATCATACAACCCTTGAAGTTTGATAAAGTTATTTTTTTTCTTTTAAAAAAATATTTGTTTGTTTATCCTTTTTATAATTTTAATTCTTTTTTATTTTACTTTTTTTTTTTTTTTAACTTAACACCATTTAAATTAAAGCATACATGGTCTATATTAACCCTTTAATATACTAGGTAACAGATATAGTTAAAACTAACTTTTAACTCTAGATATGTTTACTTAACCGTGTTGGATTGCTTATTTTTACTACTGTTTACATTAAAGTCTGCATGGTCTATGATAACTCAACTATATATCATAAAACAAGTACATCATTGTCAGCAACCTCTTACATTTTCGTCACGAAGCGCGGACTCCAATACTAGTTAAGTACATCCATAAGATAAAATAAATAAATCCATAAGATTAAATAAAAGAAAAAAACAAAGCAAGGGAAAAATCTCGAAATAACATAAACAAATAAGAAAGTAGAAAAAAAAAACAATTTTATTAGAATAAATGGTATGGTGAGGCCCATCCCCACGAGGATGGGCCGCCACGTAGGCGCCACATCACCGGCTCGTGGGGGATGAGTCTCCTTCACATTTGAGGGGGATGGAGGATGGGGCTACCCCACCTCATTATTTTATAATTTTCTAAGTTTTTTTTTATTAACTTAATAAAAACTTTATAAAAATTAAAAAATACAACATAAATAAATTCATTTCATAACATAAAAAAATTACATTTCCTAAAAATAAAAATAAAAACATTTCCGAAAAAAAAATTTACATTTCCTAAAAATAAAACAACATAAATAAATTACACTACTCGTCTTCGTCTTCGTCTCCGTCACCGTCCCCGACGTTTACGTTGTTCCATATATGTTCTACCAAATCCCGTTGAAGGTTTGCATGCGTGAAGTCGTTGGTTAGCGCGAAGGAGTTTAAATCCTGTTGCGTCGGATCTACCGGGACAGTATTCCCGTAAGATGCATTCTCATCATACTCACAAATCGCCCGACCTTCGTCTTCAATAATCATGTTTTGGAGCAAAATGCAAGCGTACATACAAAGGTGCAACCTCTTCGATGTGAACACACGTGCCTGTTGTTGAAGGATGACCCATTTTTTTTGTAAAACACCAAAACAACGTTCGATGTCTTTTCTTGCAGTTTCTTGACGCTTGGCGAATTTTTTCCTTTTTTCGTCCTCGGGAAATGAAATAGTCTTGACAATTGTAGACCAAGACGGATATATTCTGTCAGCAAGATAATACCCGCGTCTATATGTTTTGGTCAAAAATTACCGAAGCAATTAAGTGATCAAATTAGTTAAGTGAGGTAGTGTGCTAGAAATGAGTGTCGAGAATATGTTTATCAGATTAATTGCAAAAACAGTTTCAGGATACGGCTCAGGATATAGAGCTGTATCTATGATCAAACAATGAGCAAAAAATGTAAAGGGTGACACGAGATGTACGAGGAAAGCCCTTGATCAATCTAGATCGCCGGCACAAAACCTCGGGAGCTGACAATCGCAGCTGCCTTGTTCTTCTATTGCTCCAAATATCAGAATACAGTGCAGGATGTGATGCGGATCAACTAGGTGTTACAATGTAATTCGAGTACAAGTGTTGGTGTATAGTGTTTGCTAGAAGCTAGAGAGCAAAGTGTGCGTATGATTGTGTGTGTAAAGTTTCGTGCCTTAATCTGATCTGCCCCATCTATTTATAGTAAAAGAAATTTAACAAACTACCCTATTAACCCGGGATCCGGCGGATATTCCCCACTTGAACGTTGTAGACCTGGTCTTTCGGGTTCAACGTCTCTCATATAACAGATTTGCCCGAGTCTTTAGGAGAAGAAGTCCATCTGACCGTTAGTGACCCACAGCTTCTAACCTGCACGTGGTCAATTTAGTTAACACCAGGATATTGCCCAGGATGTTTCCAGTTTCCTAATCCAGTATCCTGATCACAAGTAAACAATCAAAAGCAGGATATTAGTCAGGATATATACGCTCAGAAAATGGCCCATAACAATTGTCCCCAAATATATTTGTTGGTATACCAATCCAACGGATATATTTTAAAAATTATATCTCGTAAATCAAGGCAATTAAATCGAGACGACGGTCAAGATTACACCATAACTTCCAACGCGCTTTTAACTCGATGGAGATCTACAACGCTCCTATATCTTCTCTCTTCTTGTTTGAAAAGCAGATATCTCCAACGGAGTCTCCAGGTAATTCCCTACTTCTTATTCATTTCCTGTCAATCTCTTTCCCTTTACTTGCAATGGCTGCCAGAACTTATTCTCAAATCGGCGAATCATCCGAGACCTTCATTCAGCAGAATCTTCTTAAAAATCCCGAGAAGGAAGTCTGTGCTTTTGATAACGCAGACATTGCGGCTTTGAGAGCTTCCGGTGCTTTCCCCGATGGCACGGTCTTTAGACCATTTGATCGGTCAATTCGATCGGATGTTTCTTCTGCTGACTGGGTCTGCTTCCCGGTATACCCTTTCTCGCTAGGTCTTCGGTACCCTTTCCCCGAATTTATGATGCAATTCTTCCGGACTACCGGTATTTCCTTTGCCCAAACCATGCCCATGGTCTGGAGGGTATTAATCGCGCTCAACCAAATTAAAAACCTTCACTGTCCCGACCTTTGTATTGAAGATATGCCAATCGCTTACCGCCTCCGATCCCACGGTTCTAGCCCGTTTTTGCTTTTTTCAACTTCTAACAAACCCCTTATTCTTAAAGCTACCAAAAACGAAGACGGATGGCAACGCAAGTTCTTCTTCGTCAAACGAGACTCCATTGATGTGGGTGCTAGCCTTCCGGTGGAGTGGTTAACCACCGGTAGGATCATGAATGTCCC
Organism: Helianthus tuberosus; assembly: GCA_030545235.1. Taxonomy (NCBI): domain Eukaryota; kingdom Viridiplantae; phylum Streptophyta; class Magnoliopsida; order Asterales; family Asteraceae; genus Helianthus; species Helianthus tuberosus. The sequence goes on from CM060419.1 coordinate 23,765,294, forward strand.
CAGGTACTTCTAGACTTTTATCTTTTGCTAATATCCTCTTATTTGATCCTTTTGCTGTGAATTTTAAGGAAGTAGCTCCCCCTAATGCGGAATCAGAAAAAAGAATCAAAGCAGTTTACCAATTACCTGCAAGTGACAGGAGTTTTACCACACATATCTCGAGTTCCAGTCAATACTCATCATCCAAAATGTATGGTAAGGATTACTTTTGAAATAATTAATTAGCGCAATATAATATAATGAAGGGTAATAAAGATGTAAGACTTTTCCCTTTACGCAGCACCAGCCAAGATCCCTGAAGTCTTTGACCTCGACGAGCTGGACAGTTATTCCGATCAGGTCCAGATCAAGAAGGAACCTAGTCCCAAAGCTACGGCCTCATCCAAGCCCAGCAGCTCCAAGGCTATCGTCATCCCCAAGCCTTCGCCAGCTACCAAGCCCCGGAGTTCAAGTTCTCGTAAAAGGAAAGAGCCTGATTCTCCCGTTATCTCTTATACATTCCTTTATGAGAATCACGGGTTCATTGAAGCAAGCGGATTTATGACTTCTTTTCTCAACCAGGTTAGTATCCTTGAGCCATATCCTGCAACTTACACCACTTATAAGTATTTGTTAAAACCAATACCTGTCCTCTTATTTTGCAGGGTCTTGAACTTCTGGTTCATCTATACCAAGAATCATGTGGGCTCAACAAGACGCTTGAATCCAAGTTGAAGAAAGCCGAGGTTACCATTTCTGATCAGGGTATGATTGCAGCCGCCAAATCTCGGCACTATGAGGAGAAGTTCAAGGTTATGACCCAAGAACACCAGGCCGCCCTCAACAAAACAGCTCTCCAGGCCCAAGCCGATCTTGACGCCGCCCACGCTCAACATGAACGGGATATGGTCAGCTACCGGGAAAGCCTTAAGAGTTTTGTCGTCACTTCCCTTCTCCAGGCCAGGCTAAAGATGGCCCATGAAGCCAAAGCACTAGGCTTCGAATGCCCTTCTTGGGACATCGATGCATGGGAAATAAAGCTAAGGAGTCTCGGCGACACTTCTGCTAAAGCTGCAGCTGAAGGATCTTCAAAGGCAGTCGAAAAACCAACTGATGCTGAGAAGGATGCTGAGGTTGATCCCGAGACGGATGCTGCTGAAAATATCATGAACGAAGAAGGCGCTGCCTCCTAAAACTCTTTTCCCTTAAATTTGAGAGTTATGCCTATGTTTGAACAATTTTACTTCTTGTCCTATGAACAGTTTCCATTCTTGTATTAAAACAACTTGATAGCCGAAGGTGGATGGGTCCTAGGTTTTAGGATGAAGCCCTCGGTTATCAACTAGTATTGTTTATTTCAAACAATTTCATCTTTCAATTGGCTTGCTATTTCTTAGTGTAGATTTTAGCTTTGCATTACTTAGTTGGACAAGCAAAATATCCTGATCAATATACTCAGTGATATATTACGAAAACTTTTATCAAATAGGATTTCTAAAAATTCAATCAATTTTAGACAAAATTTCTAAAGAATAAAAGATAGTCCTTTTACTAAAACCTGTTTTGATAATACTTATTTAATCAGAGTTTTTATTTTCAATCCAAGTATCATTTCCTAAATATCCCGAAACGTATCCCAAAAGCACATTTCCAAGACATATCCTAAAGATATATCCTTAATCAGAATTAAACAATTCATGTAAGGTTCACAAAGGAAAGATCATACCAGGAATTGAGTGTAGCCCTAGTATTAAACTCCAACCCCTTTTGTGACTTCTCCTACTAAGATGTCCCCAGTTCGAGACACTTAGCCCAACTTTGATCTTTTGTGCTTCATACAATTACTTTAGATGCAATGTCCCCTGTGCATGAAGTCCTCAAACACTTAGAAAATTTTTGAACACTAGTTCCAATTGTATAGACAATTCTTGTGTTACAGGGGTAAAACCCAAAATATACGGGAGATAAATCCTTAATATCCTGGGGAAAATCCCAAATTTTCATGCGCTACAGGCGGGAGTGTATAAACTCCAAGACTTAGAAAGGTGAAAACCTTTAAACCTTAGAGAGTACGAAAATACCCTTTCGTGAGAGAGGGTGATCAATCCTCATATACCTTTAGGATTCGGGATATAGCCAATAGTAACGAAATTGTCAGCCACTTTGAACTATTCCCGAATAACTTGCTCTCCAGGCGGGGTGTTTAAACCCAATTCGGAAGAAAGGTGAATACCTTTAAACCTGTGAAGGGATCAGGATCCCTTAGACGTGAGAGAGGGGGCCAATCCTCTAATCTTCCGAAGTATCCTGAATGTGTATCCTGGTGGTACATCCCGAAGCATATACTGCAAAACAATCGTAAGCTAAGGTGGGTGTTAGCCTGGCTAACACCCCTCCGATGCTTAAGTCAGTAATGGGTTCAAAATAGTAAATAATATCAAAATTTTAATAAAAGAGATAGAATCCATACCGTCCTGAGTTAGAATTTAAATTCCATACTCACTTGAAATAGAGTTTTAGATGTATAGCATTCCAGGATCTTGGTAGCATATCCCCCTCCATATTCTTGAGTCGGTATGCTCCTTTTCCAGATTCTGATTCAACCTCATAGGGTCCTTCCCATTTTAGAGCCAACTTTCCATCAGCAGGATTAGTAGTATTCTGAAAAGCCTTTCTCAGTACCCAATCTCCAACCTGAAATCTTCTAGTCCTTATATTCTTGTTATATGCTTTAGATATCCTCTGTTGATATGCTGCCATCCTTAGCCTTGCAGCGTCTCTTGTCTCATCTACAGTGTCCAAATTTTGGCACAAAGCTTCAGGATTCTGCTCAGGATCCAGGAGGATAGATCTTGCCGTAGGTATCACCATTTCTGTTGGGATCACTGCTTCTGCTCCAAATACCAAGGAAAACGGGGTTTGGCCAGTTCCATTTTTTTACCGTTGTTCTATCAGCCCACAAAACAAAGGGTAGTTCTTCTGCCCATCTTCCTTTCTTAGCTCCTAGTCTCTTTTTCAAGTTGTTGACAATTATCTTGTTCGAGGATTCTGCTTGTCCATTTGCTTGAGGATGTACCGGAGTAGACGTGATTATTTTGATTCCCCAACTCTTGCAAAAGTCAGTAGTCCTTTTACTTATGAATTGAGATCCATTGTCACAAATTATCTCAGCTGGTACTCCAAACCTAGTCAGGATATTCCTTTTTATGAAGGATACCACTTCTTGATCTCTAACCTGAACAAATGCTTCTGTTTCAACCACTTGGAGAAATAATCCGTCATTGACAACATGAAAACCTTTCCTCCTGGAGCCTTTGGAAGCTTTCCCACTATATCCATACCCCATTTCATAAACGGCCAAAGGGAAACGATAGGATACAGCGGTTCAGCAGGCTGATGCAATATGTTACTATGTCTTTGACACGCGTCACATCTTCGAGCATATTCTACAGCATCTTTTCTCATCGTCGGCCAATAATATCCTGTCCTTAATACTTTTGAGAATAACGACCTGCCCCTAGTATGGTTACCACAATCCCCTTCGTGTATATCCTGGAGCACTTCTTTGGTTTCGGGATCCTCCAAGCACCTCAGATATGGTCCTGCAAGGGATTTCTTATACAAAATATTATTTATAATAGTGAATCGTGATACCTTCATTCTAAAGGCCTTAGGATTCTCATTCTTTGGGATGTGTCCTTCCTTGAGATATCTCATGATTGGAGCCGTCCAAGACTTAGGATCCTCCTCGGGATACTCATCATCAGGATCCTGAATACTTATTACTTCCTTATCCTGAGGATTCATCGCAGGATATAGGATATGTAATATTGGTATTCGGGTTCCTTCCGGTATCCTGACCGATGATCCTAGATTTGCCAAGGCATCAGCTTCAGCATTTTCCTCTCTCGGTACCTGTTCAAGTGTAAAAACATCGAAATACCCTGCTAATTTCTTGAGAATATCGAGATACTCGATTAACTTCTCACCTTTAACTGCATAGGATCCATTAAAATGATTAGTAATTAACAAGGAATCAACATATACTTGCAAATTCTTAATATTCATGTTTCTAGCCAATTCTAATCCTGCGATCAAAGCCTCATATTCCGCTTCATTATTAGTGGCAGGAAATTCACATCTAATAGCCTGGGGTAATATGTCCGCCTGTGGCGATTTTAGTAGTATACCTAGGCCTACACCTCTTACATTAGATGCACCATCGGTATATAATGTCCAGCATTCTAAGTTTTCTCCTAGCTGCTGTACTTCTAAGTCTACTTCATTTTGAATGTCACTACTGAAATCAGCCACAAAGTCAGCTAAAGCCTGAGACTTTATGGCATTTCTAGGCTCATAAACTAAATCATAGGCACTTAATTTTACTGACCACTTAGCCATCCTGCCTGACATCTCGGGTTTCCTAAGCACGTTTTTAACAGGATAGTTGGTTTTAACATGAATCCTATGTGTTTCAAAATAATGTCTAAGTTTTGTCGATGCCATAACTAGGGCTAATATCAATTTTTCTAGATGAGAATATCTAGTTTCAGCATCTAATAAACTTTTACTAACATAATAGACAGGATACTGCTGACCTTCGTAATCCTTGACCAAAACAACACTTACTGCATTCCCTGATACTGCAAGATACAGGGATAATGGTTCTCCATCCTCAGGCTTCATCAATAAGGGTGCGGTTGAAAGATACTGCTTCAAATCCTGCAAGGCTGCTTCATGTTTCACTCCCCATTCGAACTTCTTATTCTTCTTGAGGATATCGTAAAATTCCTTGCACTTCTCCGAGGATCTTGAATAAATCTGTTCAACGCTGCTACTCGGCCTGTTAACCGTTGAACATCCTTCATATTTGAAGGTGATTTTATATCCAATATAGCTTTAATCTGCTCTGGGCTTGCCTCTATCCCCCTTTTTTGTCACCATATATCCTAGAAACGTTCCTGCCCCCACTCCGAAATGACACTTAGCAGGATTCAGTTTCATGTTATATTGATCCAGGATATCAAATGCTCCCTTAATATCCTGGAGATGATCCTCAGCCTTTTTAGATTTTACCACCATATCGTCAATATATACCTCCATGGTGTCCCCCAGCTTGTCTTTAAACATCATGTTTACCAACCTCTGGTATGTTGCACCTGCATTTTTCAACCCAAAGGGCATAGCAGTATAACAATAAATACCTGTGGGTGTCATGAAAGCAGTATCCTCCTGATCGGAGGGTTCCATTTGGATTTGCTGAAATCCTGAAGAGGCATCCATGAAGGTTAACATTTCGTGGCCGGCGGTAGCATCTACCATTGAATCAATATGAGGTAGAGGAAACGGGTCTTTTGGACAGGCTTTGTTTAAGTCTGTGTAGTCTACACAAACTCTCCATTTCCCATTTTTCTTTTGTACCACGACTACATTCGCAAGCCATCTAGGAAACTTCACTTCTCTAATCATCTTGCTTCTTAGTAGTCTTTCAACTTCCTCTTGGATGATCGCATTTCGCTCCGGAGCAAATTTCCTTCTCTTTTGTTGGACCGGCTTGAATGACCTGTCAATACCAAGCTTATGTGTTATAATATCCTTGGAAATACCTGTCATATCCCCGTGCTTCCATGCGAATGTTGACATCCTGCATTTCAAAAAATTAGTTAATTGGTTTTCAATATCCTGAGGGATATTGGTTCCTACGAGCACCGAGATATCCGGATTATCCTGATCCAGGATAACTTTCTTTACATCCTGCTCCGAAGCCTCTATGATATCCTGGGCCCGCATCTTTAATTGCTATGCTGCATTAGGCTTGGTTGAGGATTTCATTGAGGATGAGTAACATTCCTTCGCCTCCTGCTGATCACTATCAACCTTGACAATCCCCCAAGGGGTAGGGATCTTGATGCACTGATGATAAGTTGATGGCACAGCCTTCATGTCATGGATCCATGGCCTGCCTAGTATGATGTTATAGCAGGATAGGGAGTCCATCACACAGAAACGTTGTATCGAGTTAACCCCTTCAACATATACTGGTAACTTTATCTCCCCTACGGTATTCCTAGCTTCTCCACTGAAACCAACGAGCATGGTGGACTTTGAAGTAATGTCCATTGGAGATACGTTCATCCTCGTCAATGTTTCCAGCTGAATTATGTTGACAGAGCTGCCATTATCCACTAATATCCTGCGTACAAAATGGTTAGCAACATATAATGTTATTACGAGAGCATCATGGTGAGGATCCTGGACAGTATCCCTGTCATCACTGTCGAAAGTGATCACTTTATCAGTTGTAAGGGTAGTCATCCTGGCTGGTTTGTCTCCCCTTTCAGTCTTAGCCTCCTTTGCATGTCTCTTGGCCACAGAATACGAAGTTCCACAAATGTCGGACCCCCCCTGAGATAAAGTTAATTATTTTAGCATCTGCTGGGGGAGATGCCGGTCGTTCAGGATCCTTCTCAGGATCCTGCCCTTTATTCTTCTTTCTTCCCAGCAGATCCTTCAGATACCCCTTGCTCAATAGGTAGCTTATTTCTTTCCTTAGAGCGATGCAATCCTCAGTCACATGTCTGAAATCATCATGGAAGGCACACCATTTGGATTTATCCTTCCAATCAGCTTTTTGTTGGTTCTTTCGAGGCCACCTAGCTTTGTCTCCTAAACCCTGCATAGCATACATTAACTCAGGTATGTTAACATAAAAGCAGTATTCAGATAATTCAGGATATTCTTCAGGATCCTCGTCTTCAACAACATTCACTTTCTTGTTGTCATTTTTGCCATATGGCTTGGAGCGATATGGTTTATACGAGGATTCTGATTTCCTATTGGTTGACTCATAGGTTGAGGTAGAATTCATCCTCTCTTGCATCTTTTTGTCGTCTTCCAAGCGAATATATCTCAAGGCCTTGTTACGAGCTTCGTCGAGATTCCTGCAGGGATTCATTACAAGATCCTGATAAAACTGAGAATCCTTTTGTAACCCCATCTTAAAAGCCTGCACAGCTGTTGCAACATCAAGATGTGGGATGTCCAAGGATTCCCGACTAAACTTGTTCACATAATCCCTCAAGGATTCCTGAGGTCCTTGAGTTATCCTGTAAAGATCACTGGTTTGTTTCTCAAAACTTCGGCTGCAAGAAAACTGACTATTAAATAAATTAACCAAATGAGCAAACGAAGTAATTGAGTGAGGAGGAACATTTAACAGCCATTTTAAGGTTGATCCTGTCAGGGTAGATTCGAAACCCTTGCACAAGCATGCTTCCTTGAGCTCCGGAGGGATAGGGTTAATCTCCATTCTTTCCTTATATTGGGCAATATGCTCTTCAGCATCCGTAGTCCCATCATACAGTTTCATGTTGGGGGTTTGAAATCTCTTTGGGATTTCAGCATCATAGATAGGATACACAAAGCGGGATATCCTGTGACTGTCTTGGGACACTGCCGCAATTGGTTGGACCACCCCAGGTACACTGGATATCATGTCCTTCAATTTCTGAAGTTCCCTAGTAAATGCTGACGTCATACCTGCATCCTGCAAAGACCCATTATTGTTAGCAGCAACAATATTATTATTTGACACGTTACCGGTCTGAGGATTCTGGCCTTATCCTGAAGCATATCCTGAGCTCCTCACAGTTGACATCCTGATCGAGGAGGGTATCTCAGGAGTATGATTCTGAGAATGGCTTGGCACGATATTTCCCCGGTTATCTTCAGTGTAAACTGCAGAACTGAAGTTCAAAGCTCTAGGCTGCAAAGGAGTGACAATTTCTTCAGCAGGTCTACTTGGGCCGGATTTCAAGAGTTGTATCTCTCTCATCATCATCCGATTAGTTTCCTGCTGCTGCCTCATCTGTTCCTGTACACTAACAAACAAATTCAGAATTTCATCATTAGAGGCCAAAACAGGACCAGATCCCTGGGTACTGGGAGCGGGGATAACATCCCGAGCCACATGACTTTCAGTTGCGTGTGAAGAAGTTTGCATTCGTGGAGGAGGAGGTGGAAGCACCGAACCAATTGTTGCAGAGGTTATAGCAGACATGGTGGAAGAGCTCATGTTTGATCTCGTGGCCATTGAAAACAATGTAGCAAAAAGTTTTGACAATAGAAAACCGAGTAATGATTTTACTAAAGTTTTTAGCAAAAATAGCACCACTTGCCCCACGGTGGGCGCCAATTTGTTTTGGTCAAAAATTACCGAAGCAATTAAGTGATCAAATTAGTTATGTGAGGTAGTGTGCTAGAAATGAGTGTCGAGAATATGTTTAACAGATTAATTACAAAAACAGTTTCAGGTTACGGCTCAGGATATAGAGCTGTATCTATGATCAAACAATGAGCAAAAAATGTAAAGGGTGACACGAGATGTACGAGGAAAGCCCTTGATCAATCTAGATCGCCGACACAAAACCTCGGGAGCTGACAATCGCAGCTGCCTTGTTCTTTTATTGCTCCAAATATCAGAATACAGTGCAGGATGTGATGCGGATCAACTAGGTGTTACAATGTAATTCGAGTACAAGTGTTGGTGTATAGTGTTTGCTAGAAGCTAGAGAGCAAAGTGTGCGTATGATTGTGTGTGTAAAGCTTCGTGCCTTAATCTGATCCGCCCCATCTATTTATAGTAAAAGAAATTTAACAAACTACCCTATTAAACCGGGATCCGGCGGATATTCCCCACTTGAACGTTGTAGACCTGGTCTTTCGGGTTCAACGTCTCTCATATAACAGATTTGCCCGAGTCTTAAGGAGAAGAAGTCCATCTGACCGTTAGTGACCCACAGCTTCTAACCTGCACGTGGTCAATTTAGTTAACACCAGGATATTGCCCATGATGTTTCCAGTTTCCTAATCCAGTATCCTGATCACAAGTAAACAATCAAAAGCAGGATATTAGTCAGGATATATACGCTCAGAAAATGGCCCATAACACTATACTCAACCCCTGAAACTGTAAAACGGGTGTCCGGACCGATTCCATTAACGACATCGCTAAAGATCGTCGATTGGTATAGCACGTTGAGGTCGTTGAGTGAACCAGGGAGCCCAAAGAAAGAATGCCAGATCCACAAATCTTGTGACGCCACGACCTCAAGTATTAAGGTTGGATAGCCGTGATCACCTCGCGTGTATCGGCCTCGCCACGCAGTCGGGCAGTTATGCCACGCCCAATGCATACAATCAATGCTACCAAGCATTCCCGGAAACCCGTGCCTTGCTTCATGAGCTTGGTACAACTGTTGAACATTATACGCGTTTGGTTTCCGCAAATATTGTTTGCTATACAGTTTCACCACATTATGGCAAAACCGATACAAACATTCCCGCGTAGTTCTTGCTAATATCTGTAAGTACTCGTCCAAAGCGTCGGCCACTGTCCCGTACGCCAGTTGGCGAATGGCCGCAGTACACTTTTGTAACGTGGTGAACACTTCATAATTTCGAGCATCGGGTCGTTGAGTGAAAAACGGGTCTAGCCCCGCCAAATCATCAGCAATCCGTGTGAATAACCGGCGACTCATTCGGAACCTTCGTTTGAAAGTGTCGGCGTTGTCGTTAACCAATTTCTCGTGCGCTGCTGTCGTAAAAAATATATAAATACGAGGAAATATATAAATATATAAAATTTATTAATGACAAACCTTCGCGGTCTCTGTTAATCTGTATTCGTCTGGTAATAACGTTTTCAGACGAGCCATCTTCCTCTTCCTCTTCCTCCTCCAAAAGAATCTCCGCCGCTTTTACCACAACGTTTGCGAAAAACATCTCCTCTTCGTCCGAAGAAGACGAGGACCACCAAGAATTAGATGCCATTGTGGATGAAAAGATATTTTTTTATAAAAGATTGGTATAAAAATGAGAGTGTTTTTTTTATAAAAATGGGAGAAAAATGGGTGAAATATTGAGGAAATGGTATAAAGAATGGGTATATATTTAAAGTGAAAAAAGTTTTTTTTTTTTTTTAATAAATCTAGCCGTTATGTAACGGCTATATATTGAAATGTGGCACGACGAGCTCGGCTCTGGGTTGCTGGGGACGACGGATGGGCCGGGAGGGGGCGGTGTGGGGGACCGGCGCCGGTCCTAGCCAGGCCTCAGCCGGCCCCATACCTTCTAGTCTTAGTGAGGAGGGGACACTTTACCCCTACGAAGTGCTCCCCAGTCTTATTGCATCACATCACTTAAATCATCTATTACATTCTCGTACCTTATTTAATGACGCACTTGGACCAAGATAACCTCTTTTTTTTATTACAAATATAAATAATTCAACGCATAAATAACTAAAAACATTAATAATTAAACAAATAATTATTTAATACATTCCTAAAAAAATTAAAAAATATATTCCTAAAAATAAAAAAAAAACACATTCCTAATAATTTTAAAAAAATTACATTCCTGATAATTAAAATTAAACGTTCTAACACGCAATTTAAAAAACTAATACATTACTAATAAAAATAATTATTCCAAATCACCCAAGAATGATGAGGACGTGGAGACGGAACTGGCACTGTCATGATCGTCCGACCTGGGCACGTACCAATTTTGACGACACGGGCTTTCAGGTGTTGGGCAACGCATATCTTCATCCCACCACCTTTCTACACATTCCTTCCCCGGGTCAGTTTTATAGCCTTTGGCCCCTGCTAGGATGTCTTGAGTCGGGTTCGGGTTTGTTGGTGGTGGGTTTGGTGGTGCACGCCGCAAGATGAAGTCCACTCATGGTTAAATCGTAAGCCAAGTTCAACTCTTCAACGGTTAAATCGTCAGGTTGTTTTGCTTAGTAATATTTATAACAGGAGGTTGGTTTGAAGGCGTTGGGTTTAAAGGTGGTAGGGTTGTAGGTTGTTGGTTTGCAAGATGTCTTGATCGTCGAGGGTTGGATAGCGGCGGGTATAAACGACAACGGGTTAATCGCCGACACTGTGAAGATTCTGCCGCTTCGGTAGGAGACAGACAACCTCCACCTATCTTAATGGATATGGCGAGAAAATATTGGGTGTATAGAGGTAACGAAAATGATAGAGATATTGGAGTGGGGTAGAATGTGAAATTAGATGGTTTAAATATAATTGGTAAATTTTTGAAATGTAAATATTTTAAATATTGTTTTTTAAATCATCGGCTATATTGCCCTTTGAAAATAGCATTCACACTACACAACAAACAACATCAACCGGTAACAAGTTAACCCAGACCATACCCGCCCCCTATCCGCACCATGGGCGGTGGTGTGTGGAAGTGGGTAGAAACATCAACCGGTAACAAGTTAACCCAGACCATACCCGCCCCCTATCCGCACCATGGGCGGTGGTGTGTGGAAGTGGGTAGGGGTTATCCGCTTGTAAAAAACCGGGTATCCCGGGTCCCTTTAAAGTTTAGAAACTATATAATAACTTTATTAAATTTCAAGGAAGTAGTGCAAATTATTAAAGATCAGAGGCATAACCGAACCATTTCAAACATTCCAAAGAAAAATCCCATACGACCGAAGTATCAAACATGCATCCTAAATATACACGGCAACATGCTCTCCACCACACCACCTTATCTTTGAGTTTCAATACCCATCTCACTCTATATATCAGGTTTTTAAATTGAGAAAATAATTTCGTTGAAGAGATCAAGAAGATAGTTAAAATATGTGATTGGTGGAGAGAATTTGTGGGTGGAGAAGAAGACATGCTTGTTCCCCGTAGCCATGGATGATGAGTGATGTAAATCAAGAAGTGGGTTATTTTATTGGTTAATAAGACTGCCGGGAGTGGTGGCGTTGGTTGGGGCGGGGGAAGCCAGCCAATACTAGCTAGCCTACTCTGTGGCAGCGTTAGCTTGGCGTTGCCCAGCCAATGTCGCTATGATGCCCGGCGTTGGGCGGGGGGCGGGGTGACATGGCTAGCTGCGATTGGCTGGGAAAATCAGACCGTTGGGAGTAGACGTTAGCCAAACGGCTAGTTAAATTAAAAAAAAATTATTTTTTATACCCTATAAATACTACCCCTTTTTTTACAATTTTTACCAGTTTCTCTATATCTATACTTCTTCTATCTTTATATTTTTTTATAAATTTAACCCACATCCTCTACAATGCATCCTTTTAACCGTGGATACGACCCGACCAACCCTTTTGGATACCAAGAACCCCCCGAACCCTAGCCCGCCACAAAACCGTCAACCAACATACCGACCTAGCGGCCCTTTCATCTACTCACCGCTTCCCGACCTAGCGGCTCCCGCGTTGTATATAGGAAACCGTGTTTACACGAATTTTCCATACGACGAATCATCTATTCCCGTCATTAACTTTCCCAACCCGATTCGGTTCCCGAAACACAACCGCAAGACATGAGCGGTTCGTCATTAAAACCCGCGAAAAAAAGAAGTCACATAAAAAACGGATAAGGAGAAAGCCATAGCGACCGCTCAACGAACTTCATTAAAGTGGACGCAACAAGAAGAAACTGTTTTGGCAAAATGTTATATCAACGAATTGCAAGATCCCATTAAAGGTATTTTTTATATAACAATATTACTTTTTAAGTTTTAATATTTTTTTTATAATGCCAATTTTCTTTGGAATAGGGAATTCACGACACCGCCAACATTTATTGGATTCCATTAAGAAATCCTTTCACACGCAAATGAGAAGCGAGGAGATGTATGGTGAAAATGATAGCCTCTCGTCCAAGTGGGGTGACATAAATACACAAATCACCGCGTTCAACGAATTTTTCCATAAGGCGAGGACCTCGCCAAGGAGAGCTGAAACGGAGGCGGACTTTATCAAGAACGTCATTCTAGCATACAGAGATAACAAGAAGCATGAGTTCAAGTACATGTATTGTTGGGACGTATGTAGGTACGCTTCTAAACGGGAGAGAGTTCCTACTGCTAACGAATCAACTTCATCCAAAAGTGCACGAACACCCTCGTCCCAAGCTAAGCTCAGTCCAATGCTCGTGATCAAGAGCTTGATCTAAATTTGGATGATTTTGATGATTTGTAACAACCCAACTTTCCGAAGTAAAAGTCAAAGTACAAGTCAAAGTCAAAGGAAGAAAAGATTGCTAATCCTATCTGTCATTCCTTGCTTAATTATTGCTTGTACTCGCCACCTCGATAATCGACACCTTGTTTGACGCTATTTGTTTTACGATTATTTAATATGTGAAGTAACAATGCGATAAACGTAATTAAACGCTAATCTACTAAACGCTATCCCATTGCTATCGCATAGCAATTCGAATTACAGATTCTGGATATTGTTTTACGTGTGTGTGCTATTATGTGCTTTACATGTGTGTGCTTATATATTGTGGGATGTTAATCGCAAACGCCCTCGCAAATCTATCGCATTTCATCGCAACCCGAAATACAAGTTACTTTTATGGTTATTAGGCTGGTTATGTTATTTGTGTAACTAATGTGTAATATTATCACATCGTTTACTCGCAACACTCAATGCACGAAACAAAAGGTCGGGAACTAACCCACTCAAGCCATCCGATCGAATGACCATTCGATCGAATGGTCGGACGGATGACCATCCGATCGGATGGCCATCCGATCGAAGGGCCCTCCGACCCATTCCCTACACCGCCTTTCTCCTCCTCTTGTCTATAAATACCACCTGTCACATCAACCACTCACTGATGTGACAACTCTCCTCCGACCCAAGCACTTTCAGGCTACTTTTCTCCGATTTCTCGCGATTCTTGTAAGTTTTCACCTCAAATCTTGTACTTCTTTGATCTACACACACTTTCTCATAATTTCCACCAACAAACTACAACTTTTAAACATGAAATCCACCTGATTTTGGTTGTTTTCGAATGACGTCATCATGGGTTCATATGAACTTCGGAGTATGATCTCATCTCACCAAGAACAACTCAGATCTAAAGGATTTCTACAATGTTTAAACACCGATTTCACCTACATCTAAACATTTTTCAAGTGATTCAAACTTTTCTTTAACATTCTCAATTTTCCCTTTAAAATCGATAGAATCTGAGCTCGTTCGGGCCTTTTATTCATTCCTCAGTGAAGTGCCGGTCTGAGAACGGATTACTATCAAAGAGACAACCGATGCACGGGTTGAACATGAAACACCGTCATGAACAGCTGGTTCGGATCGAACGGGGTGATTCCCTTCCGACCATATAAGTTGGTCCTGGTGAGGTTTCCGTTGTTTAGCACATTGTCACACCGTCTCGGTCAAACCACAACTTTCTAAACTTAACAGAATTCACAAGTTTTCAAACGAACAGATCGTCGAACGGATTGCCATCCGATCGAACGACGATCCAAACGGATGACTTGTGATCTTTCAACACTTAATCAATTTTACAAAACTTCAGTTCCAACGAATCGCCATCCGACCGAACGGTCATCCGTCCGGATGACCATCTGACCGGATGACCTAAATTGTAGGAACACTTCTCATTTTATAAAATGCTACAACGAAAACTTCAAAGTTCCATCATACACAAACACATCCATCCTAAACGAATGACTATCCGACCGAATGGTCATCCGTTCGGATGGCCATCCATCTGGACGGTCATCCGATCAGATCACTGTTGTCACTCGTTCCATTCGACGCACCGTCTTACGCACAGTTCAACGCTCATACTATCGTACTGTGTTCAGGCTAATCTCTCAGCGCTCCCTTCAATCCAAGACTGTTTTTATTCATTAAACACGATCTGTGAGTATACTCGATCCCTTTTTGTGTAACGCCCTTTTGGGTGTTACATAGGTTACTTATGTGTATTAAACTTGTATGCTCACCTTTACACTATGTGTATTGACCTATTTTAACGTATGCGACAGGTGTTTAGGATGATGTGATATGCTTTGCTTCTGTGGAATCGAGCTAGGGAAGTCTAGAAACGAAATAAATAATATTTGAGTGGTCCGAACAATTTTTGTCTTTGAGAACACTATGTCTGTAATAACTGTTTTTCTTATTATGTTATGGTATGGGACGTAACGTTAAATAATTGGTAATTATAGTTGTTATGGATTCTCTTGGACAATCTGTTTCGCTTAGTGCCTCACCCCGATGTTTCCGCCATCGTTTGGGGTGTGATAGATTGGTATCAGAGCCATAATTATAGGGAATTAGGCAAGACTCGACCTAGTCCGGGTCGATGTCTTAGAAACGACCTAGTCTATAGTCTAAGTACCAACAGACCGCCTTGTGCAAACCCAGTAGGGATTCTACATGAGCCTATTTCTGTTACGCTCTCTCGAACTCACCTTTGCGTGAACACCGCATACTACAGGTTCGCGCAAAACCAGCTTTTCCTAAGGCTGGAACACTATCACATTGCCTTTCCTAAGGCAAGCACGACACACGAAATTTTCTAAATAAATGAGTGATCGGATCGAGATTAGGTGTAAAAACCACAAACTCTCGATTAAATTGCTCGTTCGACGTGACTTTTTATCATAAACACGAGAATTTACGTTGAAGCAGGAGTGAAACCCATAATTCGACGCAAATATCCCTTTCTATCTCTATCAAACAAACAGGAATGCAGTCGTTGAGTTAGGGGTGAAACCTGAATCTTGATGACTTGTTCCACTCTTTAACTTTGGTTTTACAAACTCCCACCAAAGTCTTGATGGATTCCAATGGCTCGAGTACATGAATAACCGAAAGGATGCATGCCAGTCACTGTATGTCGGTGATAGAGCACAGTCTATTAAGCCAAAGCGTGTACAGGACGACCTTGAGAATAGTCGAATCACTTTGGGTAGTCGACGTCTATCACCCGAGGCAATCTAATTTCGATTTTATGTGTTTCGATTCTGAGCTCGCAAGCCACTGACTTTGTGATTTATCGCTTTTATGTGGAATTTTATGTGGTTTTATATGTTTATGTGTTTCGATTTTGGAGATTTGTACGCTTTCCGCTGTTCGCTTTGATAAACACGCACATCTCACACTACACATCTATCTCAATACGCTAACAAATCGCACACTATGTTACTCGCTTACGCTATACTACTCGTTGTGTACTCGCTCCCCGCACTCATTACTCTCGAATGCGCTCGTGAAACTTGAATAATAGGTGAATATGTGCAATATATGTAGGTGAATACGTGCAAAATATAGTGAATATGTGCTTCTGTGTTCTACGTGTTTCTGTGCCTATGTGCTTATGTGCTATATGCTTATGTGGCTTACGTATCTACGTGATTATGTGCCTGTATGTTTAGACGTGTTCCTGAGCTTTATGTGGATATCAGTTAAAACGCTATGTGGTGAGATTTTGAGTGTATCTCGTCTGAATCCTATGGTGATGTCTGTTGAAGACAATATCGTCATTTGAATCGCATACTGCTCGCTCTACCCACCGTAACCACGCTGACAAGCGCATCGCTTCCCTAGTTGCAAGAGAAATGGCTAAGTTCATTCCGCAAATTGTCAGTGAACTTAATGAAAACACTAGCAAGTCCTCTGAGGAATTAAGGACCGACTATCCCCGCGCTACGTTCAGCTTCAAGCAGTTTAAGGCTGCGGCCCCAAAGAATTCACCAGAGAAGACGAGCCTACTGCCATGTTTCAATGGTTCGATTCAATTGAAACACCCTACTCCAAAGTGGTTGTCCTGATAACCTCCGTACTATCAACGCAATTGGCGTTTTCCAGTCCAGGGCTCTGGATTGGTGGACTGTCGAAAGGAACAGGCGAGGGAATGATGCAGCCTATGGGCTTACTTGGGAGGAGTTGAAAGAGATCATGATGAAGGAATTCTGCCCTCCCCACGAGCTTCAGAAGCTGGAGGACGAGTTTTGGAACATCAAGCAGGAGGGTGGCGACAACGCTGGTCTAACTGCCCGCTTTAAGCACCTGAGTATCATTTGTCCCGGCCAAGTCTCTACTCCTGATATCACCATCAAGAAATACATACGTGCTTTACCGGATTGCGTTGCTAATTTCGTGAAAGCCGCGAAGACGACTACCATCGAAGAGACTTACCTACTTGCTGCAGAAATCAATGACAAGCGAGTTACAACTGGTTATTTCAAGAATACCACCAAAAGTCTCCATCAAGTTACCGTTGCTCCCACCGTTGAAACCGCCGCACCGCAAGCTTCCAAGTCTTCACGTCGCAAGCGCAAGAACAACAACAACAAGAATTGTGCAGTCACCGCAGCACCGCTAAACGCCGTACCTGCCCAACCTCAACCCCAGAACTGCCAGGTAACAGCACCAGTGACCAATGCACCGCCGGTCAAGCGGGCATATACTGGTCCACACCCACTGTGCCCTACCTATACTTACCATCATCTTGTGGGGATCGCATGTTGATTTTGTGTGCACTGCAACCTATACGGCCATTTTACTGCCAACTGCCGTACTGGTCCCCATAAAGCTCAAGTTCAAGCCCCTGCACTGCCAATTCCTGCTCCACAGGGCCAACAAGCAGCTCCTGCCCCCGCTGCTCACGCAAGAGCCTGCTTTGCACGAGGTGACTCCAACCAATTTGCGAATGTCTACCCGAACAGAGTGGTGAAGCAAGAGCCACAACATCAACCAGCGCAACAACATCAACAGCAGCAGCCCCAACATCAGCAGCAACAACAACCAGCAGCCCGTGGATGCACCTTCAACATCAACGTCCGCCAGGCCCAAGCTGATAATAATGTGGTTAATGGTACGTTTCTTATCAATGGTATATATGCTTCGTGTTTATTTGATACTGGAGCCGATAACTGTTTTGTATCGTTAGAATTCAAAAGGCTCCTAAAACGTAAACGCGCTAATCTCCTACGACGTTCGATGTAGAAGTTGCCATTGGAAGAACCGTCACTGTTCATTCTGTTCTCCGTGATTGTACGCTTGAACTCAACAATCACGTCTTTCCTGTCGACCTTATCCTGATGCAGCTTGGTAGTTTTGATATCATAGTAGGCATGGATTTCTTCGCGAAAATCATGATGAATTCGTTTGTTTTGACAAAATGATTCATTTCTCACTCGCTAACGATGATCAACTTTGTGTCTATGGCGAAGTCACATCGAAGAATCTCAAACTTATGTCGTGTATCCAAGCGAGAAAGTATCTCTGAAAGGAATACAAAGCTTTCTTGGCACACATCGTAGTAGCGGAGGAAAAGGAAAAGAAGGCAATGGATAAGGTGCCTGTGGTTCATGATTTTGCTGCTGTCTCTCCTGAAGATTTACCTGGTTTACCCCCGAGTCGTGATATCGATTTTCGAATTGACCTCATTCCTGGAGCAAATCCTGTCGCTAGAGTGCCTTATCGTCTCGCTCCGTTCGAAATGCGCGAACTCTCAAGTCAGCTCCAGGATTTACTTAATAAAGGCTTCATTTTTCCTAGCACCTCCCCATGGGGCGCACCTGTCCTTTTTGTCAAAATGAAGGATGGTTCGTTCTGGATGTGCATCGATTATAGGGAACTTAATAAGCTGACTATCAAGAATCGCTATCCCTTGCCGCGTATCGATGATTTGTTTGATCAATTACAAGGTGCTACGTGTTTTTCCAAGATCGATCTACGCTCTGGCTATCATCAGTTACGAATCCAAGAGGAAGATATACCTAAAACCGCTTTTCGAACCCGATACGGCCACTACGAGTTTGTTGTTATGCCTATTGGCCTAACCAACGCCCCTGCAGTCTTTATGGATCTAATGAATCGCGTGTGTAAACCCTTTCTAGACCACTTCGTCATCGTGTTCATCGATGATATCCTGATCTATTCCAAGTCAAAATCCGAACACGTGCAACATCTCCGTTTGGTTCTTGAACTACTCCAAGGGAATCGCCTCTATGCCAAGTTCTCCAAGTGTGAATTTTGGCTTGAGGAGGTTCAATTCCTCGATCACGTTGTCAATAGTCAAGGTATTCACGTCGACCCCGCGAAGAACGATGCAGTTAAGAGTTGGATTACACCTAAGAACCCGTCCGAAGTTCGTTCTTTTCTCGGATTGGCGGGCTACTATCGCTGATTCATCGCCGATTTCTCGAAGATCATTGTTCCTATCACCACTCTTACGCACAAGGACAAACCTTTTGTTTGGGGAACTGAACAAGAGGAAGCCTTTCCAACCCTCAAGCTTATGCTCTGCAATGTTCCCGTGCTAGCCTTACCCGACAGAAATGATGACTTTGTAGTCTACTGCGATGCCTCTAACCTCGGTCTCGGTTGTGTTCTTATGCAATGGGATAAGGTTATCGCATACGCCTCTCGTCAGCTCAAGATCCACGAGAAGAACTATACGACCCACGATCTCGAGCTTGGTGCAGTTGTTTTTGCGTTAAAGATTTGGCGAGACTATCTTTATGGTACCAAGTGTACGGTCTTCACCGACCACAATAGCCTGCAACACATCTTTAATAAGAAAGAGCTGAATATGCGCCAATGCGGATGGGTTGAACTTCTCAACAATTACGACTGTGAGATTCGTTACCATCCTGGCAAAGCAAATATCGTTGCCAATACTCTCAGTCGATGAAGCTATTTGCATAGCGTTTGTAATACTCAAGCCCAACACCATCTCGAAGCTCTTATCTGCGACGCTCAACATGCTTGTTTTACCGAACGCACTTTGAAGAAAGAAAGGATTATGATTGGTATATTTCACTATCTTGACCGAATTTGGATTCCCAAACGCACTAATTTACGAGAGATTCTGCTAAACGAAGCCCACAAGTCTCGATATTCCATTCATCCCATGAAGAAAGATATCGCTATCTATGTTTCGAAGTGCCTAACATGCTCGAATGTCAAGGCTGAACAACAACGCCCCTCTGGCTTACCCATGCAACCCGAGATCCCTATGTGGAAATGGGAGAGTATAGCCATGGATTTCATTTCGAAACTCCCGCACACGCCATCAGGTCACGATAGCATCTGGGTTATCATTGATAGGCTCACCAAATCCGCCCATTTTCTGCCGATACGGGAAGACTATAAGGTCGAACAATTAGCACGGATCTGCACCGACGAAGTTATTTGTCGACACGGGACACCTCGTGAGATCATTTCTGACCGCGATGGTTGATTCACTTCGCGCCTCTGGGAAACCTTCCAATCTGTTCTCGGTACTATTCTCAATCTTAGTACCTCATTCCATCCCCAGACTGACGGACAGACTGAACGCACGATTCATACCCTCGAAGACATGCTTCGCTCGTGTGTGATAGATTTCGGTGGTAATTGGGATTCGCATCTATCTTTAGTCGAATTCTCGTACAATAACAGTTATCACTCTAGCATTTAAATGGCACCATTTGAGGCATTATACGGAAGAAAATGTAGATCGCCTATTGTGTGGCATGATATCGGGGATGCGCAAATTACTGGTCCTGAGTTATTGCAAGAAACGACTGACAAGATCCTCCAAATACGAGACAATCTACTGAAGGCTCGGAGTCATCAAAAGAGTTACGCCGATAAACGCTGCAAGCCCCTTGAATTTGACGTTGGCGATCAAGTACTCCCAAAGGTTGCACCTTGGAAGGGGGTGATCCGATTCGGCAAGAAAGGAAAGCTAGCGCCTCGATACATTGGACCCTTTAAGATTCTAGAAAGATTTGGCAAAGTGGCCTACATACTCGAATTACCGGAGGAACTCAGCAACGTACATCCAACTTTCCACGTTTCGAACCTCAAAAAGTGTCTAGCCGACCAAAATTTATATGTCCCTCTTGAGGATTTACAAGTGTATGAAACATCACACTTCATGGAAAACCCGGGTGGAGATCATGGACCGAGAGACCAAGAAACTCCGACGCTCACGCATTCCCATAGTGAAGGTTCGCTGGGAAGGCAAACGCGGCGCCGAGTTCACCTGGGAACTCGAAAGTGATATAAAGGCTAAATATCCACAGCTATTCGTTACGCCTGCGCCTTAAATTTCGGTACCAAATTTCCTAAAGTAGGGGAGGCTGTAACAACCCGACTTTCCGAAGTCAAAGTCAAAGGAAGAAAAGATTGCTAATCAGATCTGTCATTCCTTGCTTAATTATTGCTTGTACTCGCCACCTCGATAATCGACACCTTGTTTGACGCTATTTGTTTTACGATTACTTAATATGTGAAGTAACAATGCGATATACGTAATTAAACGCTAATCTACTAAACACTATCACATCGCTATCGCATCGCAATTCGAATTACAGGTTCTGGATATTGTTTTACGTGTGTGTGTGCTATTATGTGCTTTACTTGTGTGTGCTTATATACTGTGGGATGTTAATCCCAAACGCCCTTGCAAATCTATCGCATCGCATCGCAACCCGAAATACAAGTTACTTTTATGGTTATTAGGTTGGTTATAATATTTGTGTAACTAATGTGGAATACTATCACATCGCTTACTCGCAACGCTCAATGAACGAAACAAAAAGTCAGGAAATAACCCACTCAAGCCATCCGATCGAATGACCATTCGATCGAATGGTCATCTGTCTGGATGACCATCCGATCGGATGGCCATCCGATCTAAGGGCCCTCCGACCCATTGGTTGCACCGCATTTCTCCTCCTCTTGCCTATAAATACCACCTGTCACATCAACCACTCACTAATGTGACAGCTCTCCTCCGACCCACGCACTTTCAGGCTACTTTTCTCCGATTTCTCGCGATTCTTGTAAGTTTTCACCTCAAATCTTGTACTTCTTTGATGTACACACACTTTCTCATCATTTCCACCAACAAATCACAACTTTTAACCATGAAATCCACCTGATTTGGGCTGTTTTCGAATGACATCATCATGGGTTCATATGAACTTCGGAGTATGATCCCATCTCACCAAGAAAAACTCAGATCTAAAGGATTTCTACAATGTTTAAACACTGATTTCACCTAAATCTAAACATTTTTCAAATGAATCAAACTTTTCTTCAACATTCTCAATTTTCCCTTTAAAATCGATAGAATCTGGGCACGTTCGGGTCTTCTACTCATTCCCCAGTGAAGTGCCGGTCTAAGAACGAATTACTATCAAAGAGACAACCGATGCACAGGTTGAACATGAAACACCGTCACGAACAGCTGGTTCGGATCGAACGGGGTGTTTCCCGTCCGACCTGATAAGTTGGACCCGGTGAGGTTTCCGTTGTTTAGCACGTTGTCACACTGTCTTGGTCAAACCACAGCTTTCTAAACTTAACAGAATTCACAAGTTTTCAAACGAACAGATAGTCGAACGGATTGCCGTCCGATCGGATCACCATCCGATCGAACGACGATCCGAACGGATGACTTGTGATCTTTCAACACTTAATCAATTTTAAAAAACTTCAGAGAATATCAGTTCCAACGAATCGCCATCCGACCGAACGGTCATCCGTCTGGATGACCGTTCGACCGGATGACCTGAATTGTAGGAACACTTCTCATTTTACAAAATACTACAACGAAAACTTCAAAGTTCCATCATACACAAACACATCCATCCCAAACGAATGACTATCCGACCGAATGGTCATTCGTTCGGATGACCAACCGTCTGGACGTTCATCTGATCGGATCACTTTTGTCACTCGTTCCATTCGACACACCGTTTTACGCACTGTTCGACGCTCATACTATCGTACTGTGTTCAGGCTAATCTCTCAGCGCTCCCTTCAATCCAAGACTGTGTTTATTCGTTAAACACGATTTGTGAGTATACTCGATCCCTTTTTTGCTTAACGCACTTTTGGGTGTTACATACGTTACTTATATCAAACCACATCTATCACACAACACAAACACTTTTATACGCTAACCGCTCTGCATGTTATACGTGTTATTTGATGAAGGCGTGTATGTTATGTTTACACAGTGATTGTTGCCTGACACCTTAGCAACTACAGTACTATAGTTTGGGCTCAGCACCTGTCATGGACAGGGGTTGTTAAGGGTATTTCTTCACGTGTCACAATGGTGATATGTGTTGCGCATTCTACAACTCGCGGTCATGTCTGTGCATATTTCATTGTCGATAGCTTACATGTTTCACATTTCTACGTGTTACATGCTGGTTATGCATAATTCGCTTTCCATACTATTATGGTATTAAACTTGTATGCTCACCTTTACACTATGTGTATTGACCTATTTTAACGTATGTAACATGTGTTTAGGATACTGTGATATGCTTTGCTTCTGTGGAATCGAGCTAGGGGAGTCTAGAAATGAACTAAATAATATTTGAGTGGTCGGAACAATTTTTGTCTTTGAGAACACTATGTCTGTAATAACTGTTTTGCTTATTATGTTATGGTATGGGACGTAACGTTAAATAATTGGTAATTATAGTTGTTATGGATTCTCTTGGACAATCTATTTCGCTCAGTGCCTCACCCCGATGTTTCCGCCATCGGTTGGGGTGTGACATGATTCTCCTCACCCACCAGGTAGAGACACGTCAAAAAAGCGGGTTCAAAGAGGGAGATCTGTTTCGGCATCAGGTTCGGCCCCTAACTCGACCTCGTGTAAAGAGTTGTACACCGACCAGTTGGATGAAATTGGAACGAGAATCGACACATTCAATTTCATCCAACAACAAAGGGTGGAGATTAAGAAAAGTATGCAAGATGTGTACGATAAAAAAAAGCATATAAAAAAGAAAAACGGGAGGACATGAAATTCATCACCGTGAACGTCTATCACCTTAGCGGCCAAGAATTGGAATAGACGTTGAATATGAAGCAAGAAATTTTAAAGAAATATGATATGGGCAAATCTTGAAATATTTATTTTTCTTTTTTTATTTTATGTACCTTTTTTATGTAGTTTTTTTTTCTTAATTTTATTTGTAGTTTTTTTTTTCAAATTATATTTAGTATTCTGTTTTAGTTAAAATAAAATTTAAAAAGTAAAAAAAATTAACAAATGACACATGGCTGGTCACGCCATGGCTGGCCACGCCAACCCACACCCAGCCAGCAGCCCCGCCACGCCACACCATCCATGTAACTCCACCAGCTTGCCACTTGTCGCTCAAAGCCCTAACCCAAGCCCCCCCATTCCCCGCAGTCTTAGAAGTTTTGTTTTATGTAAATCGAGAAGTGGGTTATTTTATTGGTCAATTGCAAAATAGTGTTTTATTTAAAATACTTAAATTAAAGGGGTAAAATGATTAAAATACTCTTGATTATTTAATAAGAGAAAAATATAATTTGGTTAATGTCAAAGGACATACCATGTAAGGTTTTAAAACATTAAGTACAATTTTTGTCAATTTTAAAGGCAAAGAACATGATTTGAAATTGAGTATAAAGATAAAGGACAATTTTTTTAATTCTCTTAGGTTTATGATGCAAAAAGGAAATTGCCATCGCCCCAACTCCACCGATGGTTGCCAAAGAAACCCATCTCCAACAATAAGATTGTTGCGCGAACGTTGTTTTTTGATCTACTACAAGTATATGGGGGTGTTTGGGTTAAAAATGACTTTTTGTTAGAAGAACTTATTAACTTATGACTTTTTGAAAAGGACTTTTTAAAAAAGTGTTTGGGTTAGCTTATGAGCCAATAAGTTAATAAGTAGTTTTTTTAAAAGGTGTTTGGTTTAACTTATTTATGTAAAATGACCAAAAAGGACATCCTTTAAAAAGTGTTTGGTTTAGCTTATTTAATTTTTTTCTCTCTTGCGTATTGAAAAACAACTTCATGAAAGATATAACATAAAATTTGTTTACATATTTTATAATTTCCTAATTAGAACATAATAATATTACATTCAAATTGCTAAAAAACACAAAAAAATGCACAAGAAT
Organism: Helianthus tuberosus; assembly: GCA_030545235.1. Lineage (NCBI taxonomy): Eukaryota > Viridiplantae > Streptophyta > Magnoliopsida > Asterales > Asteraceae > Helianthus > Helianthus tuberosus. The sequence continues at coordinate 23,790,054 of CM060419.1, forward strand.
AACAAACTAATGTCATACTATGTTCTTTTTCGTGATTCCATTATATCATGCGCAATCATATCTCTTATCGCTGCCATATACATACCATCATCATCATTCGCATGATTTGTAGACGGAACTTCTACATGAAGTTCATCACTAGTACCGCGGGGATTGTAAGATTCTTGTTGGGCCGTGTTAAATGCTTCATCAAACATACCAGACTTTTTAACAAAGTTATGGATCGCCACCGATGCTATCACAATAATCACTTGGTGCTCGTATGTGTAATTAACATGCATATCTCTCAATAATGCCCACCTAGCTTTCCATACTCCAAAGGTTCGTTCAATGATATTCTGCAATGACGAGTGGTGATAGTCAAATGTCTCTTTTGGTCCGCGAGGAGCACGCATAGCACTACTCTGTCCACGTTGAAATTCTGGAATATGAAATTGTATGGGAGTCATAGCATTGTCTCCTACAGCAACCGAATCCCGAAACAAAGTAGCATAATCTTTCTCGAAGATCTCCAAATTTGCACCCCTAAATTTGGCATAGTTGGGATCTACCTACAATAAAACACAAATACGTCTAACATTACGTCTTTGATTAGAAGTTTATTAGTTGGGATCTACCTACAACAAAACACAAATACGTCTAACATTATGTCCTCGATTTATTCTTATTAGATGATGTTTCACAATCAACGAATTTTTGGCGGTTTTCATCCATTTACTGAATGTCGATAAACATCAGTTAAAGCATTAGATACTAGATAGATTTTGGTTCTAAAAAGGACTCCACGTTTAACAATTTAAAGGCTCAACTGAAATTCAAATTATTACTAGGTAGTAGGTACAGTAGCATTTGTATTAGAGATTCATGATTCGTTAAATAATAAAGATGTAGGGAAAAGATCACAATGAGGGATACTTGGCACAGTTGCCCTTCAATAAAATCAGTTAATTTGTTTTAACTAATTAAGCCCAAATGCAATTATAAATAACCATATATACATAATAAAATCAGTTAAAATCATTTAATTTGTGGTCGGTTTCCGATATAAACCGTAAGCTAAACCATTGGATACGGTTTGAAATTTTTTAAGCTGGCCGATCAAAAGTTAAAGATAAAACCGAGCACGAAACCAAGCTGATGACCGGTTTCGACATTCACTTCATACTAATTTTGTCCAGATAATCAGACATAAACCCTAATTTCTAGATAGAACACATCAAAGTCAAAACCCATTATTATTGTATCACTTGATCTTTACAGAATCTGTTCTCTATATTATGAAGATCAAATTCGAGAACGATGAAAATAAAATCAAGCATAACTGAAATGATCAGATTTGATTTCAACAAGTGTTATCGACAACAGCAACAACAGTAAATAAACATACATTCTCAGTTAGAAATCACTGAACGATAGCTGAATCAAGAAATTAATAAGGATTCCTGTTGTGTTTTACCTTCAAGTACTTCAATTGTTTATCGCTGGTAACCTTATCGCCGGAGAATCATCTTTCTTACTTCATGGTTATCAATTAATAAACGAATGGTTATCAATTTAGAAAATGTTATAACTAATAGAAATGGGTTTTGGAGAAAACATCTCAAAGTGTGAAAATGGTGAGAACGGATCCTGACGCGACACGTGACGTAGGCGCTAAAAAATATGCAGGGGTATGATCGTCATTTCCACCTTATATTTTGAAACATTCCCTTTTTGTCTGGGCGCTTATTCATTTTTGAATCTAACTCCAAATTTTTCGTACTAGTTGTTTCCTCATGTCAAAGTTTCCCGAGTTTCATGACGTATGATATGGATTCCGAGTTATAAAGTAATTATGTTTATTTGTAAATTTCTTTTATCTTTGTTAGTTTTTCATTCAAGCAATCCATGTTAATGACTTGGTGTTTTTTAATTATTTATTAGTTTGGTGTCTGTTTTTACTCATCCTTTGATATGTTTAATGGCGTTTTCAGTTACTATAGTAATGAATTAGTGATTACTCGTCCTGTTGTAATTATCTTTATTTTATAAATTTCTTTTATCTCTGTTAGATAGTCGTCCGAGTAATTCATGTTAATGACTTAGCGTTTTTAATTACATGTGTTATAATGTCGTTTATTTTGATATTTCATCATATTATTATCATCAATGTTAGTTTGGCGTTTGTTTTTTACTCATTTGTTTATATGCTTATTGGCGTTTTCAGTTAATATAGTTTTGTGTTTAATGAAAGGCGTTTTGTTCTTTGGCGTTTTAATATAATTTTATCATGGAGTTTGTTGATTAGATGAGCCTGCCATGTCCAATAAAAGGATTTTTTTTTTCCAAAAACTAGGTTTACTTTATACATCTCAACGTTAAAGAAGATCTGAATCCACTGATAGGAATGATTTTCAAAAGCCTTGATAATTTTTATGCTTTTTTTAATCTTAAATACGCAACGGTTGGTGGTTTTGCTGTCTGGGAAGGGACTGAAAAGATAAACGCCAAGGGAGAAAGACATATAAGGTATTATATGTGTATGAAAAATAGCTTATACAAGAATTAGAAGGTTGATACATTGGACCCAAAGTAGAAGGAAATGAGTGTGAGATCCAATTTTTTTAAGAGAACTGGTTGTGGAGCACAAATTTGTCTTGAGTTGGAGGCTGGATTTTGGAAGTTGTATAAGTTTGTTTAAGAGCACAACCACAAATTTGTTGCTCAGCCTGATAGCATTTCCTATTGTCAGAACGACACCTCACTCAACTTCAGAAGCATGTTATACATAGCATGTCGAAGTTGAATTTGGGCCATTTGAAGGCGTTTAATGTTATAAAGACTGTTTTTGGTAGTTTTTAAGATATGGGTGCAAGTAAAGTTGACTTTAAGAATTACAAGAGGAAAATTAATGTGTTCATTAGGGAATACAATGCATGCATGGTTATGAGACACCTGAACGAAAAGAAACAGTTTCAGTATAATTTTTCATACGATTACTTCGCAGACGATGACAATCGGTTGAAGGGCTGTTTTGTTCTGATGATCAATGTCAACGTAATTATCATGTGTTTGAGGATGTGATTCCATTTGACGCCACCTACCGGTCTAACAAGTATGAACTTCCTTATATCTATTATGGTGTTTTCATGTTATCATTTTATATGGCGTCTCCCTGTTTTAGGGATTGTGTCTTAGAGAAATAAACCGGTTTCCAAATAATCCTTTAAATCAAAACATAATATAAAATAATCCGGTTTATTTCTCAAAGACACCATCCCTACGTGTCATCATTCCTTTCTTTAAACCTTTTCACCTGTACAATGTGTAAAAATAGTTTTTGGGTCAACATAAGTTGGTGAGTAAATCTAATGTTTAAATAAAACTGTTTTTTTGTTTATTTGATTAAAAATGTTAACATGCGATTCAAAGGTAATTAAATAATAAAAGTAATTCATACTACTAATTAAATCAAACACAACCAAACAACCAACATGATGATGTTAAACTGCGGTAAATGTGATAAACATAATAAAACGGTAATGTGAGACTCAAGCATGCCGACGAGCGAATTTAAATGTAATGGCGATGATAGGCTACAACCCATGGCCAGGGGAACCTATTCAGCCAATGGATCCACGTGAATAATAATTAGCGATACTGATTAGTCACAATGGTTAGCGATATAAATAATAAACAAAAACAACTACCACATAACTACACAATTGAGCTTTGCACATATTTAAATAATGAAAAACTTAAGTAATGTAATAATGCATTGATGACACATAATACACCGCAAAACATTTAAATTGCAAAAAAAAAATGAATTGGGAAAGATCTACTCACGGGTTGCGTTTTGTGATTCCTTTGAACAAGCGCACGAATGAAAGTGAAAACTCTAAATGACGAAACTACCCTAAAATATTAAATACGAAAGATTAAAACACAAATAAAATACAAACAAAACTAAATCCATAAATTTAGGGCTTTTAGTATAAACTAATTATATTGCACAATTAATTATTTAACCAATTCGTTTTATTCGTAATGTAGGTGTTGTTTCACCATGGTTTCCTATATCTTGGATGATCCGGATGAGATCAACATCACTTGGAAGGTTAGGAGCTTTACAGATGAAATACTTTTACAAATAAAAACCTATTACTTTTATTGTAAAACATTAGTTAAATATATTTAGAATTTTAGTAAAATAAGTTTATAATTTATATTTTCTTGAAAAATACTAGTAATATTTATAAATTTTATTTTTTAGTAATTAACAAATTTATGTTAGTTTTATATGATTATAATATGATTAAAATATTAAATAAATTCATTACATGACCAAAAATTCTCAAAAATTACATGTGTTATTCTCTTATGAACAACAAACAATCACCAATTTAATCAAAACACAACTTTAAAATCAAAAGCCCCAAATCTAATTTAACTAAGAACAATGAAATTATTAACGGATCTAGAATGCCCTCTATTGTAGAAATTGATAGTGGGGTTTTATAAATCTCGAGAAATTATGTGAAATAGGCTCAAGAATTACCTCGATTGACTAAGAATTAAAGAAGATACGAAAACTTGAAACTACATGACCTAGAACCGTTATTGACTAAATTTGTGAGTTGTAAAGATTGTTTGCACGAATTGGAGGCTAGAGTTTGCGTTTTAGAGATGGAGAAATCGTTTGAAGATGGCTAGGTTTACTATGGTATATGAATTTGGGTTATATAGTTTATAAAATCTTCTTAGTTATAAAGGGGGTTTGATTTTATATAAAATTAGGCAATTATAAAGTGTATTTGGACGTGTTATGAGTGTATATTAGACTTAATTAGGGTATAATAGGATGCCAAAATATTGCAATAACAGCTGAAATATTTGAGTAAAGTTACCATAATCACGATTTCTTGGAGAAGAAAAAGTTCAGGTTGGATGTAAATACTAACCACGCTGGTTTTCATCACAATCCTGCATGTAGTTCAGCTGGTTGTGCGTGCATGTGTTAAGTCACTGACCAGCAAGGGACGCAGGTTTGAGTCCCGTCCCAACCTTTTTATTTATTTTCCTTAGCAATAACTTTTATGTATTGATTATTCAGCCCCTCAAAACCCTTAACCATGTTAATTGGGTTTCCTAACTTTGTTACCTCATTCCTTCTATAAAACTAACACAAACTAATGAAAGTTATTAGAACATTAACATTTTTAACTCGTTTATAATTAAATTAATTTAATTAATATGTTCAAACGTAATAAATAATAAACAAAATTCTCATTTTGTATTTATTCCACATGGTAAAATCTTATTCTCACATGGTGTATACGGGCCGAGCTCTAAGCAGGAAATTGTGACAACTGTGCTCTGTAATCGATGTACAATGTAAAACAATATCAATTATCAATAAAACAATGTATTTTGGTGTTATTATGTGTGTATTTGTGTTTGGTGATTTTACGATTTGATTCAATTCCGATTTCAAGCTTTAAATCGCTTTCTTGAAAGTTATACGCAAACTGATGCGTAAAAGCAGTCAGTTTAACGCGACAAACACTCCGGAATAGTGAAATTGGCTTAACATACCTTAAATAACCTTCACATAACTTAGAAATAAGTTTTGGATGGTTTGGTGTGTTGAAAACAAGTTTGTTCGATCGCAGGGACTATTTGTGTCAAACTGCGAAACTATACCGATTTGTATAGTAACGAATGTTCCGGAACTTGATCATAAGTTAAACATACCCTAAATATCCTTTACATATCTTAGAAATAGGCTTTGAGGGGTTCGGTATGCTAAAATAAACTTTTTTGATCAATAGAGACTAAAAGAGTTAAAAAGTGCTTAAGTTTGCATTTTCGCGCATATCTTACGTTCTGAATATATCCGGACATCCAAAAATTTCAGAATCATTAAAATATTTTATTTTAGTGATTGGAATGCAAAAATACCATTCGTCGCTTAATTTGGATCGTTTTTGCGTTCGTTACGATTTCCGTCGTAATTAACCGAATAACGCAACCGTACGACCAAACGAACTGACATCTGAGATGTTTTTGAACATGTTTTGAGTTCCCTATACTTTAACATCATATTTGAGCCTTAAAATGGGGTTAACGGGGCTTAAACGTGCCAAAAATGCATCAAAATGCATGTTTCTCAAGTGCATGGACCAAAATTGCAATTGTCACACCCCCAAAAATACCACATGCGGGAGACATCGCAAGGCGTGTGACGTACCAGGATCTTAGCCACCAATCACATTGAACTCATAATATATTTAAATAAAATTTCCATTCATTAACTTAAAGTTTTTTAGAGCGTTACAAATAATTCAAAGTTTACAGCGGAAGCATATCTCATTTGTTAAGTGTTTTATAAACCACTTGTAAAGACCATTAGACTTGTATTGCGATCCCTTGAATCTCGACCCATGACCACTCCAGCCTTCTAGACAGCAAGCTCCATGATATAACTCTACAGACCTGCAAGCATGCAGACAAGTGTGTCAGACGACGCTGGTGAGTTCAAAGTTTTGTTAACGTGTTTAGATACCAGATTAAAACGTTTCACAGATGCATTGTTGTTAATCACACGCTTACCGCAGATGGCTCCAGTTTGTTTGCCCTAAACCCCATTGCTTCTATCAAAGCAATGGTCAAGATGGGGGTCATTAGTTCATCACCGACCTCCCCGGTGCGGTGTGAGGGTGCCAAACCTAAGTAGCGCTACTAACTAATACCCCGTTGCCTCCCCGGCAATAATCGGTAGGAAGGGACTTGAGTGATAGATACTGACGTGTATTAACCAACAACCCAGGTTTAACATTCCAGTTAAACCCAATTACCCAGCATTACTCCCCGGAACGTTTACCAGATGTCCCTCCCCGAGACGCATGCTTGGAAAAAGAGCAGTGAACTCACCTTAGATTGCTCGGTATGTTACGTTACACTACTTGTTCCAAATTGATCAACCAAACCCTAGTGTGGTTACCAATAACAGTCAGTTCCATGTATTCGTTATTCACGTATTCATCGCACGCATTACTCAAGTAATAAACAAACCAAGTACATATCCTCATGTAAGTCATAGCAAGTATCCAGTTCATAGTTGCGACACAAGTTCATGTTACACCAAAGCACATGTCAAGTGGGTCGGTTCCCGTTCAAGTGAACACGCAAGTTGTAATCAGAAATCATGCATCACAGCTATCCGTATCATTATATACCATAGCATTATAAAGTGAGTATTTAATTCGTATGCAATCCATGTTACTAGTTCATTTTTCACAATTTGTAAATCATAGAACCATCATCTAATACACTTTAAGCATTTAGGCCACATACATTTACATATCACAAACATACTACACAAACAATTACCTAACAGCCCTTATCGGCACTTCCTGTTATTGTACGGCCCAGTTGGTTCCAGGCCCAACTAAGGTGTGTAACCAGACTTCCGGTATGCGAGCAGCTAGGTGACCAAGCACAACTATGAAGGGTGCGGCCCAGAATATATGGCCCACTACCCAGTACGCAGCCCACTCGAGAATAGCCCATTTAGTAACCATTTATCCACATAATAATATCATTCCTAATCGCTATTCTGTTTAACCTAAGCATATAATTATTATCACCAAGAAATCGTGAAGTCATGAATTAATTCTTGTTATACATTATTATTTTCTATCCTATCAACACATAACAACAAACATATCATAGTATCACAAGTCCTAATGTTCATGCACTCTGGCTATTAATTATTAACTTTGCCATCAAACGTAACCATGCTACAAGAACAGTCGACCAGATTGTTTGCAATAATACTTCATACATTATGGTGAGGTACAAGATGTGTGCTGGGTGCTACCCACCCTTGTGCGGTTCCGTAATTACCCTCCCCACCATAGACTATCAAGAAATTACAACCACAGCCCACGAAAACCCTACTTACCTTTTGAACAATAACAGATTATTCCTATCACTTAACCTGATCAATCCATACTTGATTATTTATTTATCATGCACCCTAGTTCCTCAACGTTAATATTAATTACGAACAATAGCACCATTAAATCTAATCATCTAACCATCGTAAGGAACCATCCACAACTAAGCATCATATATTCATACTCGCATTGAATTTTAAATCACTGGTTCACTAGCATGCAAATCATCTATATTAACCAGCCATTCATAGATCACATCCATTTATTAATATTCAGTTAGTGCTCACATCTCATACAATTCAAACATGGTTTTTACTTTCTCTAAATCTTAAGAACTTACACGATCATAATCATTAATCATACATATCAGATCACACAGATTTGCGCATAGCCAGAAACAATCAATCAGAATTAAAACATACACGATTATACTAACCGATTGATCGAGGAGGACATGCTAGGATGATGATGATGTTCTCGAGAAGGAGGGTTTGCCGAAGACATTTCCGTCATGGGTCTTGGAAGCGACTAGGGTTTACAGTTTGTGAAGGAATTGTATCCTCCTCCTCATAATCACGCATATACAAGGACACGAGGGATGGGTTGGGCTCCTAGCGGTTTGGGCCTGTTTGTGTGGGCCGAGAGTTATGCAAACGACATAGGAGTGTGCGATACAAAATTCGTGTGCGATTATCAACATGTGCCATAACCACTTGACGCCTAACGACCTTTGTTAAATCAAGTATACAATAACATGCGTAACAAACAAGTTCACAACGTACGCCCGAATCATGAATAGAAACAATTCGTGCATAAAGAGCCTTGGGATTCCGAGTTGTCACATCATCCCCATCTTGAAAGAAATTTCGTCCCGAAATTTGTTAAGTAATCCAAAAGTGGCGAGGTGCTAAATCAGGATGACTGTGGATTTTTCTCGGGTGCCACATCATCCGCAACTTGAAAGGGAATTTCGTCCTGAAATTCACCAGTGCTATCAGAAGTTGATACTATCGTGTGAACTACTGAGGATACTAGAGCTTACTCTGATCATTGCGTTCCCCGTGTATTGAGTTCCAACGAACTCTCGTGATTGGGATTCGACTATGTTAACAAACCTCGACTTCCTGGTCCATGTTTTCGATAGATTCCTCGACCACTGCAACTTGTCGTCAACTTTAGGCTCCAGTAAAAGTATCGCAAGTGTTTCATTAGACAAACACTGCCTTAGATCCGAGGCATAAATGACATCGTGTACGATACTCACTTCACCGGGTAATCTCGAGTTTATAGGCCATGCTACTGATTCTTTCCAGAATTGAATGGTCCAACGTAACGTAAATTAAGCTCGCCACGCTTCCCAAGCGTACCACACCCTCCCAAGGTGAGACTTTCAACATGATACGATCACCTACAGCGATCTTCTAGTGCTTCCTAGGCTTATCAGCTTTCCTGACGGTCACGCGTTGCCGTCAAATGATTCTCGATCCAAACAATCTTCCCAATAGTTTCGAGTACAAGTCATGGACCTGCGATTACGTTGTCACCCACCTTAATTCTACTAGGAGATTAGTGTTACTGTCCATGCAAGGCCTCTAACAGAGTTGTCTAAGTACTAGAATGGTAAGTGTTGTAGTAAACTCAACCAAAGGTAGGTGTCCTTTCAAAATTTTACCAAGTCAATCTCACACATGCTCGCAACATGTTTTCAAGTGTCTGGATGGTTCATTTACTCTAACCGTTTGTCCTATGATGATGAATAATGCTCATATCTAGACGTGATCCAAGGGTGTTGTGTATTGCCTGTCATAAATCAGGTATAGATCAAAATCAGATGTAACAGGGGTTGGCACCACGTGCCTCAAAACCGCCACTCTTAGAGGAATATTCATAAGCTGTGAAGACTCGTCAGTTTCCTCGATTTCAAGAAAGTGTGCTGGTTACATGAGACAATCAACGATCACCCAGGTGATATTGTTTCCGTTTTGCGTTGTAAGTAGACTAGTGACAGAATCCATGACAGTCTGTTCTCATTTTCATGTGGGTGTTTCTGGTTGCTGATACTTCACCTTGACTTTCCCACAAGTCAAACATCGTTCACATACATAGCCAGGTGGGCCTTCATGCCCGATCACCAGTGCAAGATTTATAGATCCTACTAACTCTCATCCAAAACCCAGACGACTAGAACATCGAGGCCAGTGTGCTTTGCTCAACACGTGTTCCCAACAGTTACCATATAATGAGACCCACCTTCGTTCCATGAGGTAACGAATATCGTCCGACCTGCCAACGGTTGCTTCTCCATGCCCCGCATGGGTTTAACTAAAAAATTCTCTTCCTTCAGTTCTCCAGTTCGAACAGAGCGAGTCTGATAAGATAAGTTAGAGTCGACAGTGAGCTGCAAAGCTCATGCACATTCGAGTTTCACAGTCATAATCATCCAAAAGTTCCATCCAGCGATGCCATTAACTGATTTAGTTCTTTCGAAACCAGGGTATATGGGAGGCTCTTGCGATCGGTCTAAGTGGTCAATTTGGTACCGTCCAAGTAATGCCTCCAATTAAATCCAAAGACAACGGTTTCCACCGCAGGTTGTATGTCATGCAGTTCCTCTTCGTAGCTCCATTACGTAAGTCATCACCTTCTCGTATTGCATCGGTGTGTAACTAAGACTCTGACTTGGACCGTCATGGTATACCACTAGATCACCCGTACCCTCGGGTAAAGACAACACTCAGTGCATTGTAGAGTTGGGTTTCAGAAGCTGAAAAGACGTCCTCCTGTTCCGTCTCCCACGGATACACAACACACTGCTGTGTTAAAGAGGTTAGAGTTGCGCAATCTTTGAAAATCCCGCAATGAATCTGCGATAGTATCTTGCAAAAACCAAGAATTTTTCGTATCCCAGAAGGAATCTTTGGTGTTGATTAGTTTCTAACAGAATGGATATTATCGAGATCCATGTGTATTCCCACTTTGTTGGCTAAGTGACCAAGCAAGATATGTACCTCTCGAACCCAGAAGTTACACTTAACGAGACTTCATGTGTAGTGGCTCCTCCCTCTGGAGCTCTAAGATAGGATACAAATACCGCCCATGGTGTTCCTTTCTCCTGGAAATGATTCAAAATGTCCTCTATAAACACGGTCGACTCGCGTGATCCATCAAGCTGCTGGTGTGTTGATTAACCCAAAGGTCATGAAATACAAGGTTGCAATAGCAGCATTGCGTTCGATATGTCGTTTTAGGAGCATTCCCTCCTTGGACTTCCATCTGTTGATAGTTCATTCGTTAGTCATTTCTCAAATGGGGGTTTGGCCCTCGCAACTGGTCGACATGTTGTCAATACACGGTCGAGGCAAACGATTCTTGACTGTCACCTTGTTGAGTTCTCGATAATCAGTACACGTACAAAGAGACTTTTCTTCATGGATATAACTGGGCTCCCCAAAGAGATAAATTGAGTTTGACAAAACTCCCGTCCAACAGTTCCTGTAGTTGATTAGACAACTCTTGCAACCCTCCTGGTGCAAGACGGTAAAGAGTACGAGTAATCAGGGTTGCCTCAGGTGCGAGATCAAACTGAGCTTCTGCCTAATAGTTGTGGAAGTAAACCTGAAAGTTCCTTGGGAAGTACACCGAGAGGTACCACGAACAATTGTGGATCCTCGTTTCCTCTTTTTCCTTAGCCCTAACATCAGTAACGGTTGCTAACGTAGCAGAGTAATTCCCTCCGTAGAGACTTCTGGGCTTTCATAGCTGAAATGACATTAACCTTTGCACCACTCTGACGCTTCAGGTCAGGTGACGATCCTCCACTAGGGAGAGGGACACACTAAACTTTCCCTTCACAGGGTATATCTGGGCGATATCTGGATACCCCGTTCATACTCACTACTGCGTCAAAACTATCAAGGGTAGTAGAAGGAAGGTCGATGTTGAACACTTGTCCCACAAGGTCGAGTTTGCATCCCAAAAAACATATGAGATTTCAGTTGACTTGCCATCAGTCGGTTCCACAACAGGGTTGGTTTTTAAAAGCTTCAGGGTTAAGCAGAACAGAGACGAAACAATTAGCTATCCATACAAGCTACCATGTTTCTTTTATGCCTAGCGTCGCCTACGCCAATCCTAAATACCCTTCCACGAACACCACTACTAGTGTTTTGTGTTACGGTTACGAGGATTTTCCAATACTGTCATTGTTCCCTTGGTTGTTAATGTTTTACTTAACAATAGTCAATCCTTGTCGAAGTCACCTTTGATTCCACACTGTAAGCTACAATTATGAGTACCTTGATGTCGCCTTGTCTGTTGCCTCTAATGTCACTGCTTGTAACAGGGAACTGTGACCTTTCACCAATAGGGTCCATCTTTTCACATTCCTTGTCACGTGCTATGGCACTACTCACTGTGCGGGAAATTACTCATTCCACTCTATAGTCAATTGTCATCGTTCATGTCCTGATTGATTCGTAAGAGTTGACTCCCATAAGTCGCTGACTAGGGTTAGGGATTCGATTGACGTCAATCCGCTGATGTTCGTTGCTGGTAATTGGGGTTGTCCAAATACTGGGACCGGTAAAGTACTACGCTCATCCTCTTGTCCATCGAACGCACTTCGGGACCTAAGACGTCAATTCATTGAGTTCTAGCAATTAAGAGAAGTGAGAGAGGTATAGACCAATCATTGACGCTGCAACATCCCACTCAGGGACGTTCGCACAAGCACCTAACATTCTACACTGTTCGCTAGGCGTTTAGATGGGTGTTCAAGTAATACTCGATAGCTTCGAGATTCGTAAGGATTCAGAGAGGAGTGAAAAGATCACGTTCGAGCAGGAGACAATCACTGCTATGGCCCCTATAGGTTTGTTATGTTTCTCATTGTACAACAGAACAGAACCCCTTCTTCCCTCGTTAAGGCTCACTGGGACTCGCATGCACCCCACATTATTATTATGTGTGCACCCACAATAATATTGTGATTTGCATGCTCATCTTAGTTCCTCCTAACTCATGTCAAATGGTTCCTCAAACTCAGATATCAAACGGAGGTTGTCAAAGTAATAAGATCACAAAAATCCAAGGACTATGGCATACTATCAACGCATCATAAAGTAAACAAGCAATCCATGCCATCATGCTATAGTGACGAGTGGGTGTTCGTATGTTACGTCATAAACAAATGTGTACTAGTCATGCAATGTATACAACAGATAAAAGAGACGAACCTTGCAATCTGGAGCTGAGTGTCATGGTCGTATTCTCGTTTTCGGAACTGTTCGGTTATAGTCTGGTTTTATAAAAACATTTTTAAAACCAAGTTCACTATAACAAGTGGCTCTGATACCAAACTGTCACACCCCCAAAAATACCACATGCGGGAGACACCGCAAGGCGTGTGACGTACCAGGATCTTAGCCACCAATCACATTGAACTCATAATATATTTAAATAAAATTTCCATTCATTAACTTAAAGTGTTTTAGAGCGTTACAAATAATTCAAAGTTTACAGCGGAAGCATATCTCATTGTTAAGTGTTTTATAAACCACTTGTAAAGACCATTAGACTTGTATTGCGATCCCTTGAATCTCGTCCCATGACCACTCCAGCCTTCCAGACAGCAAACTCCATGATATAACTCTACAGACCTGCAAGCATGCAGACAAGTGTGTCAGACGACGCTGGTGAGTTCAAAGTTATGTTAACGTGTTTAGTTACCAGTAACCAGATTAAAACGTTTCACAGATGCATTGTTGTTAATCACACGCTTACCGCAGATGGCTCTAATTTGTTTGCCCTAAACCCCATTGCCTCTATCAAAGCAATGGTCAAGATGGGGGTCATTAGTTCATCACCGACCTCACCGATGCGGTGTGAGGGTGCCAAACCTAAGTAGCACTACTAACTAATACCCCGTTGCCTCCCCGGCAACAATCGGTAGGAAGGGACTTGAGTGATAGATATTGACGTGTATTAACCAACAACCCAGGTTTAACATTCCAGTTAAACCCAATTACCCAGCATTCCTCCCCGGAACGTTTACCAGATGTCCCTCCCCGGGATGCATGCTTGGAAAAAGAGCATTGAACTCACCTTAGATTGCTCGGTATGTTACGTTACACTACTTGTTCCAAATTGATCAACCAAACCCTAGTGTGGTTACCAATACCAGTCAGTTCCATGTATTCATTATTCATGTATTCATCGCACGCATTACTCAAGTAATAAACAAACCAAGTACATATCATCATGTAAGTCATAACAAGTATCCAGTTCATAGTTGCGACACAAGTTCATGTTACACCAAAGCACATGTCAAGTGGGTCGGTTCCCGTTCAAGTGAACACGCAAGTTGTAATCAGAAATCATGCATCACAGCTATCCGTATCATTATATACCATATCATTATAAAGTGAGTATTCGATTCGTATGCAATCCATGTTACTAGTTCATATTTCACAATTTGTAAATCATAGAACCATCATCTAATACACTGTAAGCATTTAGGCCACATACATTTACATATCACAAACATACTACACAAACAATTACCTAACAGCCCTTATCGGCACTTCCTCTTATTGTACGGCCCAGTTTGTTCCAGGCCCAACTAAGGTGTGTAACCGGACTTCCGGTATGCGAGCAGCTAGGTGACCCGACACAACTATGAAGGGTGCGGCCCAGAATATGTGGCCCACTACCCAGTACGCAGCCCACTCGAGAATAGCCCATTTAGTAACCATTTATCCACATAATAATATCATTCCTAATCACTATTCTATTTAACCTAAGCATATAATTATTATCACCAAGAAATCGTGAAGTCATGAATTAATTCTTGTTATACATTATTATTTTCAATCCTATCAACACATAACAACAAACATATCACAGTATCACAAGTCCTAATGTTCATGCACTATGTGACACCCCAGGAAACAACACAACATAACTAGCTTCCTTAGTAACCGCGTGCTAAATTTCAGGACAAAATTTCTTTCAAGTTGGGGATAATGTGACAACCTGAGTTTTCAAGGTCTCTATCCGATTTAACTTCGTACTTATTTGCAAAGTGTATTCTATGTTTAATTGATGTGCAATATACGTGATGGTTATAGATTCGTGGTGTGTATATTATGTGTGAATGTGCTATACGTATCTTGTATAATAAATTGTACAATAATTAAAACATGTATTCCTTGCAAAACAAACCCACACCCCACGAAAACACATCCCACGAAAACACTCTAGTGTTTTCGTCTACAAAGAGGCCAACGTAAACAGAAGTGGGCTTGGCCCAGTAACGTCATGATATACTGTTTTGATTATAACCTTTACGCGAGAACGGCATTTGGCAAAACCCTAACCACCTATCACGTTCTCTCTCTCTCGCTACCCTTGGAACTCGACGGCAACAACTTTTTCGCGGAACTCCATCCCTCGAGTCCGTAGTGCATCCTGACCCCCACCCTCGGTTAGTGTAATATCATTCGTGTTAATATGTTGGTTGTGTGTGAGCATGTGAATGTTATTAATCAATATTGTATATATATGATTTTCAAACATGTTACTTGAGATATTGGTCCAATAGATTTGTAGATTCATGGATTGATAGAAGTGGATAAGAGTTACTTTAAGTTGTCGGACATTATACTTATAGGTGCATGTGAATTGTCAGGTATCATATGATTTCTTTTATGTGCAAAGTGGTAATGCATGGGAAATTGGATGGGATATAGTCTGCGAAGGGGTCTGGTTAACCGATGACTTAATGAGTAATGTTTGTGTTTCATGATTGACTTTATGACATGTGCATCTGATTATATTTATTTAAGGATCATGATTAATGAGTGACTTTATGATATGAATGTGAGCAAGATCTGAAAACATGTTAACTTGCTACAGTATCCGTTTGGGTGATATGTTAATCGATCTATTGTATGCGTAACTAGGGTTTATGATATATACTCAGTACTACGATGTTTTGTTATGATGATTGGTATTATTATTGACTATTTTGTTTGGATATACAACTGAATGATTAATGGTAAAGTGAAACGGGGTAATCGATTAAGGTTTCTGGGATGGGTCACTGGTAACAAAGGTGAGGTTTAGTCGACGAAATCAAAGGAGACCAACGAAAACACAACACTAGACGAAAACACCTAGTGTTTTCGTCATATGGGGGATTTCGCCCAAGCTTGTGTTTTCGCCATATGCAATTTCGTTGTGTATGTTGACTCAGTAACCCTGTTAAAGTTTATTAACACTGTTAAACCCATTAACTCTGTTAGGCTAAGTATATGACATTACCAGTTTATTTACTCTGTTAAGTAGGTAACTCTAAAGGTTTGTTAACCCTGTTAGCTAATTAACTCTGTCAGTTTACTATTCCTGTTCTGTAGTATAATCCTGTTAAGTGGTTAACTTTGTCAAGTATGTTAATGAATACACATGTTAGAACAAACTGTGAGAGACATTTATGTAAAGCTGGAATTGCACGAACTTGATTAACTACTTACGTGACATATGATGTGAACTGCTAAACACACTCTGCGATACTGATTTCATGCGAAACTTTACGTACCGGAACTGATAAAGTATACGTACTTACAATAGGACTTGATTGATAACTTGTGAGCACATAGTTTAGCATACCGAGCAAACCAAGGTGAGTTCACAATCCTAAGGCATGGGATTCCCCGGTGGGTTGGGAATGGGATTGAATGATTACTTGTACTCACATTATTACTAGACTACTTACCACCGTCCTCGGATTGGGAAGGACACCTGTGCTAAAACCTACGTAAAATCTACGTACTACTGTCCTCGGATTGGGAAGGACACCAGCACAAAACCTACGTAAAACCTACGTACTACTGTCCTCGGATTGGGAAGGACACCAGCACAAAACCTACGTAAAACCTACGTACTACTGTCCTCAGATTGGGAAGGACGCCAGCACTAAATCTACGTACTCGTTACGTACCACTGTCCTCGGATTGGGAAGGGCACTTACGTAAAACCTAAGTAAACTTATACTTACTACTATCCTCGGGTTGGGAAGGATACTTACGGATACAACTAGTCTAGTAACTTACAGTATGGGAAGCCCCCACTAATTGAACTTACAACATGGGAAGCCCCCACTAGATGAACATACAAATGGGCTAGTAATACACGGCATGGTTATAAACGAACTTACGATTTGTTAAACGAACTTATAACTAAACAACCAACTGTGAACTCGCTCAACTTTGTTGTTGACTCGTTGTTACATGCCTTGCAGGTCGTTAGGTACTCATGGAGCTTGCATGGGGAGGCACTGTCGTTGTGGGACATGGATCGTGGATGCCTTGTTAAACGTTTATGACATTTCAAACTTATTACTTATGTTGGGTTTTACATTTATGCTTCCGCTAAACATTGATACTATACTTTTGTTTTGAACACCTTTCATATTGTTTGGTTGAATTACATTTACTCACTACATTGTTCAATATGATTGGTGGCTTGATCCTGGTTATGTCACGCCTCCATGCGGTGATACTCCGCGTGTGGATTTTGGGGGTGTGACAGATTGGTATCAGAGCCATTGGTTATAGTGAACTTGGTTTTAATAAGGGAAAAAGTTTTGTTAAAACCAGACTATAACTTGAACAGTGCTCAAACGATCCACAACGACGCTTCGCTCCACATGCAAGACTCGACATTCTAGGTGATATGATTTATGTTTACATTGCCTACTTGCTAGATTACATAGAACTTTGCTCATGGTATGCTTAGATAAACGTAACAACTATTGTTTAAGAACACTTGCGTGCTTTCTCTCTTCTGTCATCGCACTTTCGCGAACCTCTCTCACTCATGTTTCTCTTGATGTGAAGATCATGAGTGTACGTGTGAACCTAACTCAAGCCCAGTTGACGGCTCTTATCAATGAACAAGTTACGACAGCACTCGTAGCCGCTCAGGCAGGAGGTATAACCTGCTATTCCGAACCTATCCTAGGTTGCTAGATCCTACTCTCATGACCCAACTCTCGCGCTTAACCCAGTCCTTCCTTCCTCGCGCAACAAGGTCAGAACGCACAGCCACCTGTATGCATATTCAAGACTTTTATGGACTGTCGTCCTACTACTTTCAGTGGTACTGAAGGGGCCGTTGGACTCCTCCACTGGTTCGAGAAGCTCGAGCCAGTCTTCGAAATGTGTGAATGCCCTGAGGCTCGTAGGGTGAAGTATGCCACTGGTACTCTCGAAGGCACTGCGCTAACTTGGTGGAACGCGCAAGTTCAGATGTTGGGGCAGGCGGCTGCTAATGCCACCGCATGGAATGATTTTAAGGAACTGATCAAACATGAATACCGTAGTCGTGATGACATCCACAAGCTGGAAGTGGAGTTCTTTAACTTGAAGATGACGGGGTAAGAGATAGAAGCGTACACGAAACGATCCAACGAACTGGCAGTGTTATGTCCAACTATGGTGGATCCTCCCATCAAGCGCATTGAGCTGAACCTCAAAGGCTTAGTACCAGAGATTCAAAGTCATGTGACTGCTGCTAACCTTACTACTATTCAAGATATTACTCGTCTTGCTCATCGTCTCACAGACCAGGCGGTGGAACAGAACAAGCTGCCTAAACGTATTGGTGGTACTACTACTATTACTACTTCTGCTACTCCCAGTGACAACAAACTAAAATGGGATGGAACCTCTAGCAAGGGTTCGACTTCAGTTCAGTCCCAGGTACAGCAGCGAAGGATTGATGACTACCAGAGCCCTGGTCAGCAATCTTCTGGTAGTCAGGGGCAGGGTGGATATCGAGGAAACCTCCCAAAGTGCAACAGACACCACAATGGTCGGTGCAACAGGGGTCGTTGTCAGAAGTGTCTCAAGATGGGTCATGAAGCTAGGGATTGCTGGAGCTCACGACCTGCGAATCAGAACCAACAGCAACAACCACCAGCTCCACAGAACCAGCAGCGACAACAAGGTAACAGGGGATGCTTTCAGTGTGGTGCTGAAGGCCACTTCAAGCGAGACTGCCCTCAGTTAAACCAGAATCAGAACAACAACAACAACACCAATAATTAGGGCAACGGGAATAACAACGGGGGTAATAACGACGGCAATGGTGCCAGGGGTCGAGTGTTCGTGATTGGTCAGGGTGATGCTAGAAATGACCCCAACGTTGTGATGGTTTCGACATCGTTATTGGTATGGATTGGTTATCCCAACAGCAAGCAGAGATCCTATGCAAAGAGAAAATTGTTCGTAATCCCCGTTCTGGCAAAGAACCTCTCGAAATTCAAGGCGACAAGAGTGGTGCTGTAGTGGGCATCATCTCCTTCCCTAAGGCCCAGAAGTGTTTGCGAAAGGGCCACACTGCTATTTTAGCACTTGTTACTAACGCATCAACGAAAGAGAAGAAGTTAGAGGATATTCCAGTAGTACGCGACTTTCCTCAAGTGTTTCCTGAAGATTTACCTGGATTACCGCCTCATCGCTAGGTCGAATTCCAAATCGAGCTAGCCCCTGGAGCAGCGCCTATAGCTCGAGCACCTTATCTCTTAGCTCCAACCGATCTGGAAGAATTGTCCAAGCATTTAAAAGAACTCTTGGAAAAGGGTTTCATTCGTCCTAGCTCTTCGCCCTGGGGAGCTCCAGTATTATTTGTGAAGAAGAAAGACGGTACCTTCCGCATGTGCATAGATTACCGCGAACTGAACAAGGTGACCGTGAAGAATCGCTATCCTCTTCCACGCAATGACGACTTGTTCGACCAGCTGCAAGGGTCGAGCTACTATTTAAAGATTGACCTGGGGTCAGGCTACCATCAACTGAGAGTCCGGGACGAGGACGTCTCCAAAACAGCATTCAGGACACGCTATGGCCATTACGAGTTTCTGGTCATGCCATTCGGATTAACAAACGCACCGGCAGTCTTCATGGATCTTATGAACAGAGTGTGCAAACCTTATCTTGACAAGTTCGTTATTGTTTTCATCAACGACATCCTGATCTATTCGAAGAGTCAGGAGGAACACGAGCAACATTTACGACTCATTTTGGAACTCCTTCGAGCAGAACAGCTGTACGCCAAGTTTTCAAAATGCGACTTCTGGCTTCGTGAAGTCCACTTTCTAGGCCACGTGGTAAACAAGGATGGGATTCATGTTGATCCATCCAAGGTAGACTCGATTAAGAACTGGCCTGCACCTCGTACACCAACAGAAATCTGCCAATTCTTGGGTTTGGCAGGCTACTATAGAAGGTTCATCAAAGACTTCTCCAAGATTGCACAGCCGCTTACACTACTGACACAGAAAGGTGTTACTTATCGTTGGGGTAATACACAGGAATCAGCATTTTAGCACTTAAAGGATAGACTTTGTAGCGCACCTATCCTCTCATTGCCTGAAGGCACAAATGATTTTGTAGTCTACTATGACGCATCCATTCAGGGTCTTGGATGTGTTGATGCAACGGGATAAAGTCATTGCTTATGCTTCGCGCCAACTTAAGATTCATGAACGGAATTACACTACACACGATTTAGAGCTGGGAGCTGTTGTTTTCGCGCTCAAGATATGGAGACATTACCTGTACGGTACCAAGTGCACCATCTACACCGATCACAGGAGTCTCGAGCATATCTTCAAACAGAAGGAATTAAACATGCATCAACGTCGATGGGTCGAGCTACTGAACGATTACGAATGTCCCATCAAGTACCATCTGGGCAAAGTCAATGTGGTGGCCGATGCCCTCAGTCGAAAAGATACCACACCTAGGCGTGTGCGAGCACTACAACTTACCATCCAGTCTAGCCTTCCTGCACAGATACGAGATGCTCAGGTAGAAGCATTGAAACCAGAAAACGTCAGGGCTGAAGCCCTACACGGTTCAAGGAAACGGTTAGAACAAAAGGCAGATGGCGCCTATTACGTAACAGGACGCATTTGGGTCCCACTCTATGGAAACTTACGCGAGCTTGTGATGGATGAAGCGCATAAGTCTCGCTTCCTGGTTCGGATAAGATGTACCACGATTTGAAAACTACATATTGGTGGCCTAGCATGAAAGCTCATATAGGAACTTACGTTAGCAAGAGTTTGACTTGTGCGAGAGTCAAGACTGAATATCAGAAACCATCGGGCCTACTCCAACAACCAGAGATACCACAATGGAAATGGGAGCAAATTTCCATGGATTTTGTTACTGGCCTGCCTAGATCTCAACGTGGAAATGATACTATTTGGGTGATCGTGGATCGACTCACAAAGTTTGCACACTTCTTGGCTATCAAAGAAACAAACAAGTTCTCTACTTTAGCAGATGTTTATTTAAAGGAAGTGGTTTCGAGGCACGGAGTGCCAACCTCTATTATCTCTGATCGTGATGCACGTTTTACTTCAGAACTGTGGCAAGCAATGCACAAGTCCTTTGGCTCACGTTTACAGATGAGCACAGCTTATCACCCTCAGACGGATGGGCAGTCTGAGCGCACTATTCAAACTTTAGAAGACATGCTTCGTGCATGTGTAATCTATTTCGGCAACGGCTGGGAAAAACACCTCCCGTTAGTGGAGTTCTCGTATAACAACAGTTACCACACCAGCATTCAAGCCGCTCCATTCGAGGCATTGTACAGGCGTAAATGCCGATCACCTCTTTGTTGGGCAGAGGTGGGTGATAGTCAGATCACTGGCCCAGAACTTGTAGTGGACACAATGGAAAGAATTGCTCAGATACGGCAACGCATGGCGGCAGCACGTGACCGTCCGAAAGCCTACGCAAACAAGCGCCGGAAACCACTCGAGTTCCAAGTTGGGGATCGAGTGCTACTCAAGGTTTCACCCTGGAAGGGTGTGGTTCGTTTTGGCAAACGGGGCAAGCTCAATCCGCGATATGTCGGACTGTTCGAAATCATTGAGAAGATAGGCAAAGTAGCCTACAAACTAAACCTGCCCGCAGAACTCAGTGCAGTTCACAACGTTTTTCACGTGTCGAATCTGAAGAAGTGTCTATCAGATGAGACCCTCATAGTTCCTTTGAAGGAGCTCACTATCGACGATCAGTTGCGATTCGTCGAGGAACCAGTTGAAATCACAGACCGAGACGTTAAGGTCCTCAAGCACACTAGAATACCTCTTGTTCGAGTTCGATGGAACTCCCATCATGGCCCAGAGTTCACCTGGGAACGAGAAGATCAAATGAAACTCAAGTATCCCCATTTATTTGGAAACAGTGCAACCACTACTGAGGCTGAAGCTACTACAGAATTTCGGGACGAAATTCGAAATCAACGGGGGGATGATGTGACACCCCAGGAAACAACACAACACAACTAGCTTCCTCAGTAACCGCATGCTAAATTTCGGGACGAAATTTCTTTCAAGTTGGGGATAATGTGACAACCTGAGTTTTCAAGGTCTCTATCCGATTTAACTTCGTACTTATTTGCAAAGTGTATTCTATGTTTAATTGATGTGCAATATACGTGATGGTTGTAGATTCGTGGTGTGTATATTATGTGTGAATGTGCTATACGTATCTTGTATAATAAATTGTACAATAATTAAAACATGTATTCCTTGCAAAACAAACCCACACCCCACGAAAACACATCCCACGAAAACACTCTAGTGTTTTCGTCTACAAAGAGGCCAACGTAAACAGAAGTGGGCTTGGCCCAGTAACGTCATGATATACTGTTTTGATTATAACCTTTACGCGAGAATGGCATTTGGCAAAACCCTAACCACCTATCACGTTCTCTCTCTCTCGCTACCCTTGGAACTCGACGACAACAACTTTTTCGCGGAACTCCATCCCTCGAGTCCGTAGTGCATCCTGACCCCCACCCTCGGTTAGTGTAATATCATTCGTGTTAATATGTTGGTTGTGTGTGAGCATGTGAATGTTATTAATCAATATTGTATATATATGATTTTCAAACATGTTACTTGAGATATTGGTCCAATAGATTTGTAGATTCATGGATTGATAGAAGTGGATAAGAGTTACTTTAAGTTGTCGGACATTATACTTATAGGTGCATGTGAATTGTCAGGTATCATATGATTTCTTTTATGTGCAAAGTGGTAATGCATGGGAAATTGGATGGGATATAGTCTGCGAAGGGGTCTGGTTAACCAATGACTTAATGAGTAATGTTTGTCTTTCATGATTGACTTTATGACATGTGCATCTGATTATATTTATTTAAGGATCATGATTAATGAGTGACTTTATGATATGAATGTGAGCAAGATCTGAAAACATGTTAACTTGCTACAGTATCCGTTTGGGTGATATGTTAATCGATCTATTGTATGCGTAACTAGGGTTTATGATAGATACTCAGTACTGCGATGTTTTGTTATGATGATTGGTATTATTATTGACTATTTTGTTTGGATATACAACTGAATGATTAATGGTAAAGTGAAACGGGGTAATCGATTAAGGTTTCTGGGATGGGTCACTGGTAACAAAGGTGAGGTTTAGTCGACGAAATCAAAGGAGACCAACGAAAACACAACACTAGAAGAAAACACCTAGTGTTTTCGTCACATGGGGGATTTCGCCCAAGCTTGTGTTTTCGCCATATGCAATTTCGTTGTGTGTGTTGACTCAGTAACCCTGTTAAAGTTTATTAACACTGTTAAACCCATTAACTCTGTTAGGCTAAGTATATGACATTACCAGTTTATTTACTCTGTTAAGTAGGTATCTCTAATGGTTTGTTAACCCTGTTAGCTAATTAACTCTGTCAGTTTACTATTCCTGTTGTGTATGATAATCCTGTTAAGTGGTTAACTTTGTCAAGTATGTTAATGAATACACATTTTAGAACAAACTGTGAGAGACATTTATGTAAAGCTGGAATTTCACGAACTTGATTAACTGCTTACGTCACATATGATGTGAACTGCTAACACACTCTGCGATACCGATTTCATGCGAAACTTTACGAACTGGAACTGATAAAGTATACGTGCTTACTATAGGACTTGATTGATAACTTGTGAGCACATAGTTTAGCATACCGAGCAAACCAAGGTGAGTTCACACTCCTAAGGCATGGGATTCCCAGGTGGGTTGGGAATGGGATTGAATGATTACTTGTACTCACATTATTACTAGACTACTTACCACCATCCTCGGATTGGGAAGGACACCTGTGCTAAAACCTATGTAAAACCTACGTACTACTGTCCTCGGATTGGGAAGGACACCAGCACAAAACCTACGTAAAACCTACGTACTACTGTCCTCGGATTGGGAAGGACACCAGCACAAAACCTACGTAAAACCTACGTACTACCGTCCTCGGATTAGGAAGGACGCCAGCGCTAAATCTACGTACTCGTTACGTACCACTGTCCTCGGATTGGGAAGGGCACTTACGTAAAACCTACGTAAACTTATACTTACTACTATCCTCGGGTTGGGAAGGATACTTACCGATACAACTAGTCTAGTAACTTACAGTATGGGAAGCCCCCACTAATTGAACTTACAACATGGGAAGCCCCCACTAGATGAACATACAAATGGCCTAGTAATACACGGCATGGTTATAAACGAACTTACGATTTGTTAAACGAACTTATAACTAAACAACCAACTGTGAACTCGCTCAACTTTGTTGTTGACTCGTTGTTACATGCCTTGCAGGTCGTTAGGTACTCATGGAGCTTGCACGGGGAGGCACAGTCGTTGTGGGACATGGATCGTGGATGCCATGTTAAACGTTTATGACATTTCAAACTTATTACTTATGTTGGGTTTTACATTTATGCTTCCACTAAACATTGATACTATACTTTTGTTTTGAACACCTTTCATATTGTTTGGTTGAATTACATTTACTCATTATATTGTTCAATATGATTGGTGGCTTGATCCTGGTCATGTCATGCCTCCATGCGGTGATACTCCGCGTGTGGATTTTGGGGGTGTGACACACTATGGGTATTAATTATTAACTTTGCCATCAAACATAACCATGCAACAAGAATAGTCGACCATATTGTTTTCAATAATACCTCATACATTATGGTGGGTACAAGATGTGTGCTGGGTGTTACCCACCCTTGTGCGGTTCCGTAATTACCCTCCCCACCATAGACTATCAAGCAATTACAACCACAGCCCACGAAAACCCTACTTACCTTTTGAACAATAAAAGATTATTCCAATCACCTAACCAGATCAATCCATACTTGATTATTTCTTGACCATGCACCCTAGTTCCTCAACGTTAATATTAATTACGAATAATGGCACCATTAAATCCAATCATCTAACCATCGCAAGGAACCATCCACAACTAAACATCATATATTCATACTCGCATAGAATTTTAAATCACTGGTTCACTAGCATGCAAATCCTCTATATTAACCAGCCATTCATCGATCACATCCATTTATTAATATTCAGTTAGTGCTCACATCTCATACAATTCAAACATGGTTTTTACTTTCTCTAAATCTTAAGAATTTAGACGATCATAATCATCAATCATACATATCAGATCACACAGATTTGCGCATAGCCAGAAACAATCAATCAGAATTAAAACAAACACGATTATACTAACTGATTGATCGAGGAGGACATACTAGGATGATGATGATGTTCTCAAGAAGGAGGGTTTGTCGAAGACATTGCCGTCATGGGTCTTGGAAGCGACTAGGGTTTATAGTTTGTGAAGGAATTGTATCCTCCTCCTCATAATCACGCGTATACAAGGACACGAGGGATGGGTTGGGCTCCTAGTGGTTTGGGCCTGTTTGTGTGGGCCAAGAGGTATGCAAACGAGATGGGAGTGTGCGATACAAAATTCGTGTGCGATTATCAACGTGTGCCATAACCACTTGACGCCTAACGACCTTTGTTAAATCAAGTATACAATAGCATGCTTACATAACAAACAAGTTCACAACGTACGACCGTGTCATGAATAGAAACAATTCGTGCATAAAGAGCCTTGGGATTCCGAGTTGTCACAGCAATTCTGTCAAACATTACTAGGCGGGCCGCGTAAGATTAAACTGTATCTTACACGGGGCGCGACAGCCTGCCAGACAAAAACATTGCACCTGGTTATTTGGGCTGGTTTTTGATGGTTTTGGCAACTGATTTGTGATACTTTGGGCAAGTTTTGATGGTTTTTAGGGTACCCCTTGTATTCTAAAACCACTAGCCCACATGGATGGCCAAGATCATTCCCTCTTTAGCAAGAAATGATCTTAACGGTGAACCGAAAAGTATAAATAGCCATGCCCTCTTTCATTTTTCTGCACCCTTGATATTTTTAAAGCTCTAAGTTGAAGCCATTGCTTCATACCTAAGTATTATAGATCAAGTTCTCCCTATCTTGGACCCTTTGTAAGCTTCTTTCGTTCTTTTATTGCTTTCCGAGCACGAAAGTCAAACACAAAGTCAAACAGTGTTTGACTTTCTGCATTGACCAGTCTTTGGTCAACACAAAGTTCTTTAGAACTTTGCAATGTGAGCGTAATCACGATGGTTATAGTCCCTTGTGACTATACCTACTGATTACCACGTTGACTAGGCGTAATGACGAGTCGTGGTTTCGGTCAAAATGCGTATTTATGTGCATTTTGCAACCAAATTACTCTTGGGTATCAAAACACTTTGTTTTGATATCAAAACCTGTTTTCTAACTTAGTTAAATATGTTCTAACATGTTTAGCTCGTCAGTTTTTGTTTAGTTCCAATACTCATTTGGTTTACAAGACCTCATTCTATCCGATCTTTCGATTTAGGTGTCGATTATTTGACTAGTGACTCGATTACTAGGTGCTGCTTGAGTATTCCTTGATTTGCCTGAGCTTGTTGAGTTCTTTAGATTGAGGATATTTTGCACTTCGATGTGAGTACATAGTTCCCCTATTTTACTGTTTTCGATTGTTTTGGGTTGATTCATATGTGCAAAAATGATTTCAAGGTTTAAACGATGGTTTCAAAAATGATTAAATGGTTTATATTAAACTAATAACGATTTCGATAATGTGAACAAACTTGTTGGGCGTATTTACATAACGAATAACATTCATTAGCATTGATCAAGCCGACCAATATTAGGTTATGGTACCATAGGATCTGACAAATCCCGTTATCAGACTACACCCATGGTTATGTGTGGGAGTTATGTAGGTAACGACCGAATCTGTGATTGTTAACTTACCCTTTGGTGGTTTGTTAATGCGAGTTACGAGATAGTTGAGTCACGAAGGTTTGAATGTTATTACCGAGACGACCAAAAGTAGTTTTGCAATTAAAACGAGTTAAACGATTTGAAACGAGTTAAACGATTTGAAACAAGTTAAATGATTTAAACGAGATAAACGATTTGAACAAACGATTGGTTTGGGTTGTGATTAGGTAATGGGACGGGTGTAACATGATAAAAGCATGGTAGATACACCGCTGGTACATCTTATATATAAGTGCTTTTATCATATTATATTCCGTGTCATTATTTAGTTCACTTGGATAAACGATGTCACATAACGATGTTTTCGAAAGGATATAAACCATACGAGATTTACAACGAGAAAAAATTACGATTTGATTTACTTAAACAAATATTTTTGGGTTAAGAATCATGGCTATGATATTTTATAAACTATAACCAACTTGATTTGAGTTGGTTAATCATGTTGCAATACTATATACTTTTCAAAACAAGGTTTTCAAGGTATTGCAATATGTAAATGAGCCATGAATCCGATACTCTCATAAAACCTATGTGCTCGCCAGCATTTCTTTGCTAACTTTGTTTTCACATATGTTTCAGGTGGTGTTGCATGATGTTGATTGCTAGCATGCATGAATCACATAGGATCTGGACGAGGCCTTAGTGACATAATAATAATGATATACAATATATAACCTGTTTGTTTGGTTCTAAGACAATGTAATTTACCTAATAATTAAATAAAATGAAACTTTTGTATCCATGGTTGTGAAACAATAATTCTGTTGCAACACTCCCCGACGTTTCCGCCGCGGTTTCTTTGTTTTGACGCGGTCGGGGTGTGACAGAAGAGTTGGTATCAGAGCCAATGGTTATAGGGAATTAGGTTATTAGCAATGCTTTGACCTAGACTATAACTTTCTAGGACCCTAACGTAAGAAGATTTGCGTTTAGATTTTAAAACAATACCGTCACCTATCCTTAGGTGATAACCACAACGAGAACACAATAACAAATCCGCTTCGAAAATTAATCATCTATTCTTGGATGATTGATTATAAGGTTTTGAACCCTTTGATTTTTCAAAATCTCGTCAAAGTATGGGTATAAATAATGTGAACACCTGCAAACTGGAAGGGTGAATGCCTGTACCCTGAGTTTTCTGTCTAAGGCTAGAGTGTTCGTACAAATCCGCAGTATCGGACCAGTCACTCTTACCTGGGAACTCTTGGGGTGAGTGTTCACTTATAGGCGAGCATGTCTTCAGTGATACGTTATATTGACCCATTTACTTTGATTAGTCATTGCGTATCGTTTGTTTGTTCGAGGTAACAAACGAATGATCGCCTTCCTTGTGTTTTGTCAATACCTCCTTTGTTTTTTTTCCAATTGTCAATCTCACTCGTTTCTCATGTTTCCTTGTTCTTCTTAGACAATGCCTCCTCGACGTGTAGCACAACTTTTAACCAACGAAGAAGTCGCAGCCCTTGTCGCTCAGCAAATGGCTGCTGTGCTTCCGAACATAGTAACCCATATCCATCAATTATACAACAACAACAATAACAACAATAATGCTCAGTGTAATTTCAAGAACTTCAATTCGGCTAAACCGTTGAAATTTTCTGGCTCTCAAGGAGCAACCGCGCTCCTACAATGGTTCAAAAGTTTGGAGAGCACATTCAGACATGTGCAATGTCCGAATGAGCGTAAGGTTGAATTTGCATCCAGTGTGTTCGAGAAGCGTGCTCTTACATGGTGGAATGGAGTGATGCATGATAGGGGTGCCGATGTGGCGTTGGCACAAACTCGGGAAGAGCTTCGAGCTCTCATGATGAGAGAGTTCTGTCCCCGTCACGAGATTCGAGCTTTGGAACGAGAATTTGATGAATTGAAATAAGATGGGGAGAACACCATGTGTATACGGAT
Source organism: Helianthus tuberosus (assembly GCA_030545235.1). NCBI lineage: Eukaryota > Viridiplantae > Streptophyta > Magnoliopsida > Asterales > Asteraceae > Helianthus > Helianthus tuberosus. The sequence continues at coordinate 23,819,177 of CM060419.1, forward strand.
CGTTATGAGGAGCTCAGTTTGTTGTGTCCTACGATGGTTACCCCGTTGGAGAAATCGATAGAGAGGTATATCGATGGTTTACCCGATTCTGTGCAAGACATTGTGACTGGCAGTAATCCTACTACTGTCCGTCAAGCGATTGAATTGGCTTCTACTCTGACCGAGTCTCAGGTCAGAAAGGGTAAACTGACCCGCAAGGGTGACAAGAAAAAGTCAGCTGATTCTGCACAAGAAACGGGTAAGGGTAAGAAGCAGGGTGAGTCTTCTAAGAAGTCGAGGAAGCGCAAGGCTTCCCAGAACTTTGCAGTCACTGCACAGAACCCTCAGAACCCACTGGCTCTACCTCCCGCGAAGAAGCAATATGCTAGTACTGCACCTCACTGTGCTCGATGCAACAATCATCATGTTGCTCAACAGGCTTGCAAACAGTGCACTACGTGTGGTAAACTTGGGCATCTGGCCAACATTTGTCGTTTGGGTCAGAATCAAGCTGCTCAGGTTCCAGCACAAGCTCAGGGGAATGCTGCGAGATTCCCACCTGGTTCGTGTTACAATTACGGAGAAATGGGTCATTTCCGCAACAACTGTCCGAGGTTGGTAAATGCGAATGTCAACCCGAATGCCAACGCGAACGCGAATGTGAATCCCGCTCGTGGAAGAGCATTCAATCTGAATGCAAACGAGGCTCTAGCTGACAACGAGGTTGTTAACGGTACGTTTCTTGTTAACAATCAACTTGCATCTGTTCTTTTTGATTCTGGTGCTTATAGGAGTTTTGTTTCGTTATCTTTTGAGCCTTTACTTGCGATACCTAGAACTAAACTGGGGAAACCCTTATCTATCGAAGTTGCTACTGGAAAACCTCTTGTACTCGATTCTGTTATTTGTTGTTATCAATTGAACCTCGATAGCCATATTTTTCCTATTGACCTCACGCCGATGCAACTTGGGAGTTTCGATATCATCATGGGGATGGATTGGTTAACCAAACATCATGCTGAGGTGGTTTGTTTCGATAAGATCGTTCGTATTCCTCTTCCGTCTGGTGATGTCCTAGAGGTTCGTGGCGAGAAACCATCTGTTGGTTTGAAACTCATGTCGTGTACGAAAGCTCGAAGTTATTTACGAAAAGGATATGTTCTTTTTCTGGCACATGTCACCGAGGAGAAAGGCAAGAGCAAGAGTATTTAGGATATTCCGATTGTTCGGGATTATCCAGAAGTGTTTCCTAATGAACTTCCTGGTTTGCCTCCAGTTCGTCATGTCGAGTTTCATATTGATCTTGTACCCAGTGCCAACCCGATTGCAAAAGTACCTTATCGTCTTGCACCGTCTGAGATGCAAGAGTTATCGAAACAGCTTCAAGAGTTATCTGATAAAGGATTCATCCGTCCAAGTTATTCACCTTGGGGAGCTCCTGTCCTCTTTGTGAAAGAGAAAGACGGATCTTTTCAAATGTGTATCGATTATCGTGAGCTTAATAAGCTTACCATCAAGAATCGATAACCCCTACCTCGAATCGATGATCTCTTTGATCAGCAGCAAGGTGCTACCTATTTTTCCAAGAATGATCTGTGTTCTGGGTATCATCAACTTTGTGTATTCGAAGAAGATATTCCCAAAACTGCTTTCCGCATGAGATATGGGCACTACGAGTTCACTGTCATGCCTTTTGGTTTGACGAATGCCCCAGCTATCTTCATGGACTTAATGAATAGGGTATGCAAACCTTATTTAGATAAGTTCATCATTGTGTTTATCGACGATATTCTCATTTATTCGAAGTCTCGAGCCGATCGCGAGCAACACCTTCGTTTGACATTAGAACTCCTGAAGAAGGAACAACTTTTTGCTAAATTCTCCAAGTGTGAATTTTGGCTTAAAGAAGTTCAGTTCTTGGGTCATATAGTCAATGAGCAGGGTATTCATGTGGATTCATCCAAGATAGCTGCTATTAAGGATTCGAACACACCAACAACACCTACAGAAATTCGTTCTTTTCTTGGTCTCGCTGGTTATTATCGACGTTTCATGTCGAACATCTCGAAGATCGCGGTTCCACTCATTGCTTTGACTCAAAAGAATAAGCCTTTTGAGTGGGGACCCAAACAAGAAGAAGCATTCCAAACGCTGAAACAGAAGCTATGTGATGCTCCTGTTTTATCTTTGCCCGAGGGAAATTATGATTTCGTTGTCTATTGTGACGCATCGAATCTAGGCCTTGGTTGCGTCCTTATGCAACGAGGTAAGGTTATTACGTATGCGTCAAGACAACTGAAAGTTCACAAGAAAAACTACACAACTCATGATCTTGAGTTAGGTGCTGTGGTTTTTGCTCTCAAAATCTGGAGACACTATCTTTATGGCACAAAGTGTGTGGTTTTCATAGACCACAAAAGTCTCCAGCACATTCTTAATCAGAAGGAGCTGAACACGAGGCAACGACGTTGGGTTGAACTCCTAAATGACTTCGATTGCGAGATTCGCTACCATCCTGGTAAGGCAAATGTCGTAGCCGATGCGCTTAGTCGAAAGGAGCGAGTCAAGCTTCATTTTGTTCGAACTCTATCTGATATTCAAACTAGTGTTCTTTAAGCTCAACAATTTTGTGTCTCACAAAATTTGATGGGTAAAGAATTACCACATCAACTTGAGCTTAAACTCGAAAAGAAAGGCGATGGGTTACTCTATTTCAAGGATCGTTTGTGGATTCCGAAACAAGACGATCCTCGCACCCTAGTGATGGACGAATCTCACAAGTCTTGATATTCTATCCATCCTTGTGCTGATAAAATGTACAAGGATCTTCGTACTCAGTATTGGTGGCCTGGTATGAAGAAGGATGTTGCCTTGTATGTATAGAAATGCCTAACTTGTCTCAAAGTCAAGGCTGAACATCAATGACCATCTGGTTTGCTTGTACAACCAGAGATACCGGTTTGGAAGTGGGAGAACATTGCGATGGATCTCAACACTAAATTACCGCGTACATCTAAAGGTCACGATGCTATTTGGGTTGTTATCGATCGTTTAATGAAGTCAGCTCATTTTATTCGGATTCGCGAGGATCTATCTGTTGATAAACTTGAAAAGATTTATGTTGATGAGATTGTATCTCGACATGGTGTTCCTTTGGATATCATATCTGATCGTGATGCTCGATTTTCATCTCATTTTTGGAAGACCGTGCAATCTGCTATGGGAACCCAACTAAATCTAAGCAGTGCTTATCATCCCCAAACAGATGGACAATCTGAGAGGACAATTCAAACTTTGGAGGATATGCTTAGAGCATGTGTGATAGACTTTGGTGGTAATTGGGATTCTTATCTTCCATTGATTGAGTTCTCTTACAACAATAGTTATCATGCTAGCATCAATATGGCACCGTTCGAAGCTCTTTACGTTCGAAAATGTCGTTCACCTGTCTGTTGGAATGAGATCGGTGAAGCTCAGCTTACTGGACCTGAGCTCATTCTGGAAACAACAGAAAAATCAAGAAAATTCGCGATAATCTTGTGACAGCTAGAAGCTGTCAAAAGAGTTATGCGGATATGCGACGCAAGCCCTTAGAATTTCAAGTCAGAGACCATGTCCTACTCAAGGTGTCAGCTTGGAAGGGAGTGGTGAGATTTGGAAAGAAAGGAAAACTTGCACCTCGATATGTTGGACCATTTAAGATTGTTGAAAGAGTTGGAAAGGTTGCCTATCAACTAGAGATACCTCCAGAGCTTGGAAATATTCATCCGACTTTCACGTATCCAATTTGAGAAAGTGTTTAGCTAACGCTGACCTTCACATTCCACTCGACGAAATCCAAATCGATGAAACGATGCACTTTGTCGAGAAACATGTGGAGATAACGGACCGTGCTTTCAAACAGTTGAAGAACAAACGGATTCGATTGGTCAAGATTCATTGGGAGTCCAAACGTGGCCCAGAGTTTACTTAGGAACATGAGGACCAAATGAAGGAGAAATATCCGCAATTGTTCTCACAAGTTTCCTCTAGTTAAAATTTCGTGATGAAATTTCCTAAAGTAGTGGAGGTTGTGACAACTGTGCTCTGTAATCGATGTACAATGTAAAAATATATCAAATATCAATAAAACAATGTATTTTGGTATTATTATGTGTGTATCTGTGTTTGGTGATTTTACGATTTGATTCAATTCCGATTTCAAGCTTTAAATCGCTTTCTGGAAAGTTATACGCAAACTGATGCGTAAACGTAGTCAGGTTAATGTGACAAGCACTCCAGAATAGTGAAATAGGCTTAAAATACCTTAAATAACCTTCACATAACTTAGAAATAGTTTTTGGATGGTTTGGTGTGTTGAAAACAAGTTTGTTCGATCGTAGGGACTATGTGTGTCAAACTGCGAAACTATACCGATTTGTATAGTAACGAACATTCCAAAACTTGATCATAAGTTAAACATACCCTAAATATCCTTTACATAGCTTAGAAATATGATTTGAGGGGTCTGGTATGCTAAAATAAACTTTCTTGATCAATAGGGACTAAAAGCGTCAAAAAGTGCATAAGTTTGCATTTTCGCGCATATCTTACGTTCTGAATATATCCGGACATCTAAAAATTTTTGTAATCATTAAAATATTTTATTTTAGTGATTGGAATGCAAAAATACCATTCGTCTCTTAATTTGGATCGTTTTTGCGTTCGTTACGATTTCCGTCGTAATTAACCAAATAACGCAACCGTACGACCAAACGAACCGACATCCGAGATGTTTTTGAACATGTTTTGAGTTCCCTATGCTTTAACATCATTTTAGAGCCTTGAAATGGGGTTAACGGGGCTTAAACGTGCCAAAAATGCATCAAAATGCATGTTTCTCAAGTGTAGGGACCAAAATTGCAATTCTGTCAAACATTACTAGGCGGGCCGCGTAAGATTAAGCTGTATCTTACAAGGGGCGTGATAGCCTGCCAGACAGAAACATCGCACCTGGTCATTTTGGTTGGTTTTTGATGGTTTTGGCAGCTGATTTGGGATACTTTGGGCAAGTTTTGATGGTTTTTAGGATACCCCTTGTATTCTAAAACCACTAGCCCACATGGATGGCCAAGATCATTTCCTCTTTAGCAAGAAATGATCTTAACGATGAACCGAAAAGTATAAATAGCCATGCCCTCTTTCATTTTTCTGCACCCTTGATGATTTTAGTGCTCTAAGTTGAAACCATTGCTTCATACTTGAGTATTATAGATCAAGTTCTCCCTAGCTTGGACCCTTTGTAAGCTTCTTTCGTTCTTTTATTGCTTTCCGAGCACGAAAGTCAAACAGTGTTTGACTTTCTACATTGACCAGTCTTTAGTCAACACAAAGTTCTTTAGAACTATGCAACGTGATCGTAATCACGATGGTTATAGTCTTTGTGACTATACCTACTGATTACCATGTTGACTAGGCGTAGTGACGAGTCGTAGTTTCTGTCAAAATGCGTATTTATGCGCATTTTGCAACCAAACTACTCTTGGGTATCAAAACAATTTGTTTTGATATCAAAACCTGTTTTCTAACTTAGTTAAACATGTTCTAACATGTTTAGCTCGTCCCTTTTAGTTTAGTGCTTGTTAGAGTCGTAAGTCAAGCGGTCTAAACCACCGCTTAGACTTTCGAACTTGACCTGTTTGGTCGATCATTAGGATCCGACCAAGCATGTTTAGTGACCATAGTTGCATAGGGAATAACCTTCCGAGGTTATACCTTATGGTCACCTAGTTTAAGTAGTTGTATGATAGGTAATTTATATGCCTTAGGTAAATGACCAAAATGCCCTTTTCATGCATAATTGGATTTTAAGCATATGTAACTTAAACATTTGTCACTAAACTGATTATGCAACATATTTAAACATGTTTAGGCATATAATACTTGTCATAGGACTAGTTAGACGTCTCGAACGCGCGTTTGCGCGAACGACGCGTTAAAGTAGAGTAAGCTACCTTAATGGGTCGTAACGGGTCGAAAGCACTTAGGTTAGGTTTCGATCTAGAATGTAGGCTTTGTTAAACCATATCACATGAGTTCCAATACTCATTTGGTTTACAAGACCTCATTCTATCTGATCTTTCGATTTACGTGTCGATTATTTGACTAGTGACTCGATTACTAGGTGCTGCTTGAGTATTCCTTGATTTGCCTGAACTTGTTGAGTTCTTTAGATTGAGGATACTTTGCACTTCGATGTGAGTACATAGTTCCCCTATTTTACTGTTTTTGATTGTTTTGGGGTGATTCATATGTGCAAAAATGATTTCAAGGTTTAAACGATGGTTTCAAAAATGATTAAATGGTTTATATTAAACTAATAACGATTTCGATAATGTGAACAAACTTGTTGGACGTATTTACATAATGAATAACATTCATTAGCATTGATCAAGTCGACCAGTATTAGGTTATGGTACCATAGGATCTAACAAATCCCGTTATCAGACTACACCCATGGTTATGTGTGGGAGTTATGTAGGTTACGACCGAATCTGTGATTGTTAACTTACCCTTTGGTGATTTGTTAATGCGAGTTATGAGATAGTCGAGTCATGAAGGTTTGAATGTTATTAGCGAGACGAACAAAAGTAGTTTCTCAATTAAAACGAGTTAAACGATTTGAAACTAGTTAAACGATTTGAAACAAGTTAAACGAGATAAACGATTTGAACAAACGATTGGTTTGGGTTGTGATTAGGTAATGAGATGGGTGTAACATGATGAAAGCATGGTAGATACGCCGCTGGTACATCTTATATTTAAGTGCTTTTATCATATTATATTCCGTGTCATTATTTAGTTCACTTGGATAAACGATTTTGAAACGATGTCACATAACGATGTTTTTGAAAGGATATAAACCATACGAGATTTATAACGAGAACAATTTACGATTTGGTTTACTCAAACAAATATTTTTGGGTTAAGAATCATGGCTACTAGATTTTATAAACTATAACCAACTTGATTTGAGTTGGTTAATCATGTTGCAATACTATATACTTTTCAAAACAAGGTTTTCGAGGTATTGCAATATGTAAACGAGCCATGAATCCGATACTCTCATAAAACCTATGTACTCGCCAACATTTCTTTGCTGACTTTGTTTTCACATATGTTTCAGGTGGTGTTGCATGATGTTGATTGCTAGGATGCATGAATCACATAGGATCTGGACGAGGCCTTAGTGACATAATAATAATGATAGACGATATGAAACCTGTATGTTTGGTTCTAAGACAATGTAATTTACCTAATAATTCAATAAAACGAAACTTTTATATCCATGGTTGTGAAACAATAATTCTGTTGCAACACTCCCCGACGTTTCCGCCGCGGTTTCGTTGTTTTGACGCGGTCGGGGTGTGACAGAAATGGCGGGTTGGACATGATCTAACATGTCCAAATATGTTATATAAAATGTTATAATTTCAAAAATTAAGGTTTCGATACTTAGAAGTTCATCTAACGTTAATTACGAAAATCTACGTTTTGACTTTTATTTAATAAAACTTTGACCCGTCATTTGACCAACTTATCGTGATCTTCAGAAGGTGCCCTCTTGGGGGATTAACACCTACATTATTATGATCACGTAGCCATGTTCGATTTGAACATTGACGTGATCGAAATGGTCATAACTGAAACTCAAAGCAAAAGGTAATTTGTTTGACTTTCGGCTAATAACTATCTTATAAATGAAACAAGACTAGGAAGAACACTTACAAGTGTTCAAGGCTTGGACTTCAGGTTGGAGGCCTCTTATGAGAAGAAGCAATCTCCAAAGATGAGAGAAAGAAAGGTACAAGTTTAAATGTGCACTTGATTGCCTATTTATAACAACTTTGGAGCAACCAAATGATACCAAGTGTTTAACATGTTTATCTTCTTTTATTCATAAAAAACAGTACTTTTAAGAACGTTACATAGATAATAGATAACTAAATATATTATGATTTTTAAAGCTAAGTAATGGAAAATACCAATTAAGGCTTGGAAATTATTATCACATCACAATTTTCGAGCTTTCGCACTAATTATAGTTACAAAATGTTATAATTAGCAGATGTAGAAAAGGAATTGAAAAGATAAAACCTTACATAGTTGACTTTTATTGACTTTAGACAAGTAGAATAAGATGGTGTTTGTTTTTCTAAAAAAACATCTGTATAGGTTCTTCTGTCTGCGTCGCGCAGATCATGTGCAGACATTGTCATCCGTAGACTGTTTGTTTTTCTGAAAACGTTTCATTAAAAAATGTCTGCACGAGCTCTTCTTGGTGCAGACTTGGCCCAGCCATTTCTAAGGTCTGCAGAGAGTTAAACACCACCACCCTCCACCGTTCACCACCCACCATCGTTGACCACCACCCACCACCCTCCACCGTCCATCACCACCACCAGTCCACTATTGTCCATTACCGTTGACCACCCACCACCATCATCCACCACCACCACCCACCATCCACGTCCACCACCACCCACCACCACCACCCATCGTCCACGTCCACCACCCACCACCCACCACCATCGTCCACGTTCACCACCGTCCGTACACCACCACCAGTTTATTTTAGAAGTCTACATACGTTAAAAAACAAACAGCTTTTTTTCTTACGGACTGCAGAGTTTAAGTCCACCTCATCTTCTACAGATGGTTGCAGATGTGGTCCGCAGACTGCAGACATTTTATCTCTTAAAAAACAAACAACACCTAATGTCACACCCCAACCGATGGCGGAAACATAGGGGTGAGGCACTGAGCGAAACAGATTGTCCAAGAGAAATTCCATAACAAATAAATTACCAGATAGTTAATATTATGTCCCATACCATAACCCATCAAGCAAATTAATTATTACAGACATAGATATCTCTAGGCAAATCATTGTTCAGACAACTCAACATAAATAAATTGTCTTTGTTTCTAGACTCTCCTACTCGATTCCGTGAAAGCAAGCAACATCCTAGCATTCAAACACCTGTCACATACGTTAAAATAGAGGTCAATACACATAGTGTAAAGGTGAGCATACAAGTTTAAATAGTATAGTAGATAGCGAAAGCGAGTTTATGCATAACCAGCATGTAACATGTATAATGTGAAGCAAGTAAGTTATCGACAATGAAATATGCACAGACGTGACTGTGAGTTGTAGAATGCGCAACACATATCACCACTGTGACATGTGAGAAAAGCCCATAACACCCCCTGTCCACGACCGGTGTTGAGTCTAAACTATAGTACTATCATTGCTAAGGTGTCAGGAAATAATCACTGTGTAAACATAACATACAAGCATTCATCGAGTAACACGTATAACATGCAGTAACGATTAGCGTATAAAAGTGTTTGCGTTGTGTGATCGATGTGATTTGATATAAGTAACGTATGTAACACCCAAAAGTGCTTAAAGTAAAAAGGGATCGAGTATACTCACAGATCGTGTTTAGTAAATAAACATTCTCTTGGATTGAAGGGAGCGCTGAGAGATTAGCCTGAACAGTTAACGATAACGTAAGCGAATGAACGGCGCATTAAACGGTGAAGAGTGAACCAAGTGACGAATGGTCATCCGATAGAATGGCAATCCGAACGGATGGTCATTCGATCGAATGACAATCTATTCGGATAGTCATCCGTTCTGATGGCCATTCAGTCGAATTGACATTCGTTTGGGATTGATGTGTTTGTGTATGTGACACCCGGCTTTTCAGGCCGTACCGTACAATTGTAACACGTGTTGTGAATAGATAAAAGGCCATATTTGAATAATTATGATGTTTATATGTGGAATTTAATGAGTTGGTAAATTTAAACTTTGGTAAAAATTACGTTGGCAACGGTAAAATAAACGCTTATCGCGTAACGGTTAAAATGCGAAACCTACGTCGGTGACCACCTGATCAGTGTTAAAGTCCTAAAAATAGTCATTATGATTAGAATAATAATTTTAACCCTATTCATGAGGAAAAATAAATTAAAACGCTAAGAAACTCTATTTTCGAGTTTAAGCGCGTACCGCGCGATGCAGCGCGTATACCGACAAAATACTGTCAACACAGCCTGTCAAGGCAACTAAAAATCATTTTAGTAATAATTTAATGAGTTTATTACTATAGAATGATAAAAATAAATAAAAACGCATAAATCCCTATTTTTGCGATTTTAAGCGCGTACAACGCAGCATAGCGCGCATACTGCCAAACTCCGGCAATGTCGCCAGTCCAGGCAAATAAAATATTGTTCAATAATATTTTGGTGAGTCTATTTTTATAGAGTGTTAAAAATAATTTAAAACGCGATAAAACATGATTAAAACGCTAGATAAAATACCCGGTAATCAGTAAAATACTAGTTTTTGTCTATATATATGTAAATATATGTGTATGAATCGTGTATATGTGTGTGTAGGAGAGAGATGAGCATTGTTTGCTGCCATGCATTGATTTTCTCTCCCTCTCTCCATTTATTGGGTATCAATGGAGGTGGTGGATGATGTTCCACCTAAGGCTCCTACACCTTTACAAATCTAAGAAAACACTCTAAAACAAATCAAAACTCTCTCTCTCTTCACAAATTCAGCCGAACACCTCCTAACTCTCTCTCATTTTCGAAATTTCATCCATTTCATCAAGATTCAAGTCATTTTCAAGCTTGTTCTGTGCACTTTTGAAGATCCTATGGTGATTTGAAGGTGATACAAGCAAGAACCAAGCTTCATATCATCATACTTTGTCAAAAACCCACTTGAATCTTGAGGGTATAAAACTATTCTTTTTAAACATGTTCTTGATTCTTGTTGATGAGAATAATAGTGAAAAGTTTCTCTTGTTCTTGAGTTTAATCACAAAACTTGAAAACTAAAAACAAAAGGATTTTGAATGGAATAAAGATAGGTGTGTGTGTATATATATATATATATGTATGTCCGTGAGTTTATATGTGTGTGTAAATGATTATGTTTTGATTTTGATTGAAAGACTCATGATAAACATGTTACTTGAAAAATAGAATACATGCATGAATCAAAAATGTCATAAAATAAGGATCTAAAAGTGTTTCATGATTTAAAAAGGGGATTTGATGAGAAAGAGAGCTTTTGAAGGTTATGTAGGTGTAAACATTTCGTGTATATGTATTTATATGTGTTCTTGAGCATGATTAGAACATAAAAGATGATGATGATGATGATGATGTTGTATGAGTGCATTAGATGCATTCACTTGAACATGCATGATGATTTGCGGTTATGAAATGATGAATTAAAGATGATTTGATAAAAATCAATTTTGATCAGAATATAAACATTAAAATATGATTATTTTGAAGTATTTAATGATATAAAACTTTGTCATAAGGTTTACTAGCTTTGCATGTTATACATGAGGCTTAGAAACTTGTAAAATAGGTGAAATAATGTGTTTTGTGTATGATTTAGTAAAAATCAGTTTTGAACAGATTATAAACACTAAAATAAAGTTATTTTAAAGTGTTTAGTAACATATAACTTTGTCATAATGTTTGATAGCTTTGCATGTTGTACTTGGTGCATTAAAAGTTGTAAAATACATGAAATCGCATGATTTATGTGACTTAAACAAAAACTGCACTAATCTGATTATAACCATTATTTTAATCAGTAAATAACATGTATTGTGTTAAAATATCAAGTCATTTCGAGTTGGGATGATTATAGTAACGTTTAACGCAAAACTATGCGTTAAAACGGTCAAAAATCAGCTTTTTGGGTGATTTTAGTAAAACTGATTAAGATCAGTAAATAAACTGATGTTTTTAGTTTAAAAATAAGTATTTTAACTAATTTAAAGTTTACTTGGTGTTTGGTTGATCATACGTGACTTCTGATGCCCGAAAACGTTACCGAATCGCTAAAATACGCATTTTTTCTAAGTACACTTGTATGGGTAAAATTTTTGGGTAAACTTTATGTGTTAAAATGTGTTATGTGATTTAACCATGAGAATGTGAAAATATGTTAAGTTTTTACATGATATGGAAAATTTATACTATGCATGTATACTTCTGCGTTTTGTGCGGTGGAAACGGTAAAATTGCGTTAAATGTGTAACTTGTTTATCGAGCATGAAATTTGGTACATATGAGATGTTTTATGTATATTTGCTTTAAAAATTATGAAATAGATAAGTTAACAAGATTTCGCGTGTTTCGGTGTTAAATTATGTGAACGTTTATGTTTATATATTACGACGCGCAAATCGTAGATATATTGCGTATAAACAGGAGAGTTAACGGATTTACACAATAATGGTCACCAATAAAATCGTTCAAGTTGCAAAAATCATAAAAATATATATATGTATATATATTAACGTGCCAACATAATAAAAAATGACCACTTTTCGAGAAAATCTCAAAGTTATGTGATAATTCTAAGAAATGGAGAAACTTAGGATTTTTGTGTTATGTGTACTGATTTAAAATCGTTCCTATATATATACATATATATATAATAGGACGTGTAGAAATCAAATTGTGGGATTGCGCTATTTAAAAATACGCACCCAAAGGTGAGTGTCACTAAACCCCTCTTTTTACTGTTTTGTATATATTTTGGGGGTGGAACACGTTGTTAAAAGGGTTTAATAATGTTTTTGAAATAAACATACCTTTTACTATAAAATATATATTTTCGCTGAAAATATATTAGATTTGATAAGTTATACGTTTCGAAGTAAAATGTTTTTGATGAATGAATATTGTATGTACGGCATTTCTTAAGTGATACAAGACCGTACGGTTGGGGTACGGATGCCGGCCTGGGTCTCGAGTGATGGAGATTCAGGGGATTCGTACACATCGTGTATTAAATTGTCATTTTAGTAGGATATATATATATTGTACGTGAGGCAGACATCATATTGTTCTTCGAGAAAGAACCCTGCGCCCATGATGTCGTTTAATCATTTAAGTATTTCACGCGAGGAATTGTTGGTAGATCAATCGGGTGGACAACCCTGTCGTGACCGGTCGCCCCGTGTCAATGTCAAACGACGAATTAATATTCTGTTTATTGTCTAGCATTGATTATCCCTGCATAGTTAATATATAGTTTGGATCGTCTAGCTAACATACGAGTCTAAAAATTGACGCAATAATTTAATATACAAAACCTGGGCAGTATTACTGTTGTCGGAGTAATGAACCGACGGAAGGCCCATGGATTTTATTAAGAAGGTAAAATGGACTTTCTAAGAATTAAATGGATGTTTTTAAATAAACACCTAAGCAGAAAGTTTTTCTTAGAATAAAATCTGTTAGTAAACAAATAAGTAAACTCAGCTTCCTTTGTGTTGACACTTGATTTTAACGTGTTCTACAGGTACTTGAGTTTGGCTTCGGGAATTATGGCGTATCTCGTGGTTGTTGATGCATGTTTTATCACTTAAAATGTTGGACTGATTTTTAATTATTCTGGGACAATGTAATAAGATCCATGAGGATCATAAACAACTTAACTGTGTCATGGTTGTGTCGTGTCTTAAAACATAATGTTTGAATAACTTACATTTAAAACATACTAAAATGTCCAACAATTAAATGCATCGATCGACAAGATATAAATGGGCACCAACTTCCGTCTCCACTACGTTTTATATTCCGTTACGACGTTTTTTTGGGGTGTGACAGTGTATGATGTGACTTTGAAGTTTTCGTTGTAGCATTTTGAAAATAGAGAAGTGTCTCTACCTTTCAGGTCGCCCGGTCGAACGATCGTTCGATCGGATGGCGATACGTCGGTTAGACATTTCTCAGAGAACAAATTCACAGCAGGATTGTCATTCGATCGGATGGTCTTCCGATCGGATGGCAATCCGTCAGAAACTGATGATCTTTGAAAATTTATAAAAAGTTTAAGTGTTGGAACCATAAGTCAATCCGATCGGATTGTCGTTCGATCGGATGGCAATCCGATCGGACGACAGTCTGTTTAGGTGACTGTTTCGTTTTGAAATTCGTTATTTTGAAAGGTTTTGCGGTTTGATTGAGACGGTATGACAACTTATTGAACAACGGAACCTCGTCAAGTCCAAGTCGTCCGACCAAAGTGGGAATCACCCCAGTCTGATCAGTTTACTGTTCATGACGGTTGTTCATGTTCAATCCGAAATCGGTTGTCTCCTTGATAGGAATCAGATCTCAGACAGACACTTCACGAGAAATGAGTATAAGGCCTGAACGAGCTCCGATTCTATCGGTTTTGAGTGCATTGAGTGTAAAAGGGGTTGAAAGAAAGTTGTGAAACCATCTTTCAATCCTTCTATTCATGAAAATGTTTAGATCTATGCATAAATAGTGTCAAATCATGTGGAAATCATGTAGATCCGAGTTGTTCTTGGTGGAATGAGGCCAAAACTTGAAGTTCATAAGAACTCCATGATGACATCACCTTTAAACACCTCAAATCTGTTGATTTCACGGTTAAAAGTGAAGATTCAAAGGTGGAAATGATGAAGAAGTGTGTTTAGATCATAGAAGTACAAGACTTGAGGTAGAAACTTACAAGAATCGCGAGAAATCGAGAGAAAAGAGGGCTTGAGCACGCTGGTCGGAAGAGGGAGCTGTCACATCACTGTTTGTGATGTGACAGGGGTATTTATAGGTTGCCAAAAGAGGAAAGTGCGCACATGTGACGGATCGGATGGCACATCGATCGGATGGCCATCCGATCGGATGGTCATCCGTTCGGATGACCATTCGATCGAATGGTCATTCGACCGAAGTGGTCCGGTGAGTTAAGTTTTGACGTTTCGTCTTGCGTGTTGAGCGTTGCAAGGCGTTTGAGTGAGTGCCGATTAAGCGATGCGATAGATTTACTTAATATTCAACAAGTACTATATCTAACATACAATCAACATAATTTAGCTTGCGTTTAGCGTTTGCGATTAGATTGCATTGCGATAGAATTATGATTGCGTCTTCGATTAAACACCACAGACATATCATCTACACACACAAGTAACACGTAATAGCACACACACGTAAAACAATATCCAGAACACATAATTCGAGTTGCAATAGCGATAGCGATAAGTCGATTAGCGATTAAACTGCGATTAAATAGCGATTTAATAACAAGTACTCCACATAATATAACTAAAGCGAAAATAAAATAGAGTATCGATACTAGTCGTGAAGTACAATTCAATAATTAAGCAAGTAATGGCTGATCGCAATTAGCAATCTTTTCTTCCTTTGACTTTGACGTGTACTTTGACTTCAAAAAGTCAGGTTGTTACAGCCTCCCCTACTTTAGGAAAATTTTTCCTGAAATCTAAGAAGGAGGCGTAACAAACAGTTGCGGATACTTCGTCTTCATGTCACTTTCGAGTTCCCAGGAGAACTCGGCGCCGCGTTTGCCTTCCCAGCGAACCTTCACAATGGGAATGCACGAGAGTCGGAGTACCTTGGTTTCTCGGCCCATGATCTCGACAGGCTTCTCCACGATGTGTAATGTTTCGTCCACTTGTAAATCCTCAAGAGGGACATGTAATTCCTGGTCGGCTAGACACTTTCCGAGGTTCGAAACGTGGAAAGTCGGGTGGACATTACTAAGTTCCTACGGTAGTTCGAGTCTGTAGGCCACTTTACCAATCCTTTCCAAAATTTTATGTCACACCCTGACTTTTGCGGAAGCGTGATTATGTGTGACTTGCTTAATATCATTGCATTCAACCATAATAAACAGCTATATGCTAAAACCAAGATGTTCATCCATAATTAAGTTTCGAAGTGATACAACCATCATTGTTAAATAGAAATCCGAGACTTCAAATTCATATTACAAACCATCCAAATTGTTTAAAGTTCCATAAGGACTTGACAAAAGACACTTTTAAAAGCTAGGCTTTGACCTAGGTATCTTATCCAGGATAAGATACATAATCCAAACCCTTCGACACCGGATGACATCTTTTATTTCAGACAATACTTGGAAACTTCCAACGCCTGCCAGATCCATTTTAGTTCCTTGAAATACATGTGGTTTGAAAAACATCAACAAAAGTTGAGTGAGTTCATGTGTTTTGTATGTGAGCTCGACAGAACTTTGTAATCATTGTAAGTATGTATGTATTTGTAAACCGGTATGAAAGCAACAAGGAACAGATCAATTAATGATTTGCAAGGTCATTAATATGTGTGCAACGGTGTAGGAAGGCTCAATCCTTTGCGTATTTCGTACCGGGCCTCCCGACTGGAACGACATAGTCACCACATGCGGTCAACTCGCAGACCCATGGGTGGGGCTCGCAACACCCAAATAGAACTATCATTCATGCCCCTCGGTCCTTGAACAAGGATTAATGGTCTCAAGTTAACGCCTACCCATTCACATGATCTAACAGTATTTTCCTTAGC
Source organism: Helianthus tuberosus (assembly GCA_030545235.1). Taxonomy (NCBI): domain Eukaryota; kingdom Viridiplantae; phylum Streptophyta; class Magnoliopsida; order Asterales; family Asteraceae; genus Helianthus; species Helianthus tuberosus. Next base: position 23,835,599 of record CM060419.1, read on the forward strand.
TAACCATACCATTTGTAATCATTGTATCATTTGTAACATGCATTTCACCCCCGAAGTTATAAAACCGAAAACAGTTAAAAGAAAAGGGGGACATGAACTCACTGTGTTGCGTTCTTCGATCAAATAACCCAAAGCTTCTTCTAGACTGCACGACTACCTACAAACGTATTACGGTTTATTAGACGGGTGGGTCGTGCCTTGACCTTAGTCTTATTTAGTATCTTTGAGTTACGTTTCTTTGTGTCATCAATATTATTCCAAGTATATAATTAATTGTTAAAATAATAAGTATTTTAACTTAAATTATATTTATTAATTATTTTGGAATAATTGTTAAAACAATAAATTTTAACTTGACATTTATGAATTTGTACATGTATAACTTTCCCAAGGATGGATGTATTCAAACTCGTATTCTTAAACTTGTATATTTTTGCCAAGTATCCGTGGCGTATTCCGATGTATAATTATACGTACGAGAATACGTATTTTATTGTGTTTATTAAGTATTCTTATACTTAATTTTTTTATTAAATTTTCCGGAATAATATTTCTAATAAAAATTCACCAATATATATTCTTAAAATATAGATTTTTAAGAAATCATTAATAGAACTTTATCTATACTTCTTCTTGGCAAAAATATTTATATTTTCATATAAACCTCAAAAATAATATATTTTCAAGATTATCTTAGAAGATATTTATAAATCCATTTTTCTCCCAAAAATAATATATTTTCTAGTATTTCAAGAAAAAAACATATATATTTTCCTTTACTCAAAATAATATACTTTCTTCTTGTAAAAAATATGATATATTTTTGTAATAATTGTAAAAATCATATTTTTGTTCCCTTGGTGTCCAAAATACCGTTTGCCAAAATATACTTATGAATTTAATTCCGGAATATTTTTGTAAGTTATATTCCTTGTTCGGTTTCTCCAATATTTTGGGTATAAATTGTATATTTATTCTTTTGGAATTTTGGTAATATTTTGTGTTATATTTCTTGGTATTTTGGTGAGTTATATTATTTCAAGTCCTAAAATAATATAACTAATACACATAATATACAAATAATCACACACATTGTGACATCTAAATATATATTTTCCTAAATACATATTTAGTCACTTTTATTTATTAAAAACCAACCTCCAATATTTGTAACAAAATTATGGCAAATTTTATATGAGAAATCATGGCTAAAAAATATACTTGTAAACACTTGTTTAAAAATATTTTTCTAAGTGTTTAATTTCTAGAAAATTTTTGCCATAGTTTCCCTTAAAAATGGAGGCTCCCATGCTTTCAAAGCATATCATTTTCTTTGATAAATCATCATAATTCATCAACAAAGCAAACAATACTTACCATGTGCCAAAATCAAGCTATTTACACAACTTCATGAACTTAAAACTTTATAAAAAAATTGTATTAACTTGGTAGTGTGTTTAGTAAGCTTAATTACCCTTTAAAGTGTGGTTATTTGTTTAAAAACATCATCCTTGAAGATTTTAGATGTTTATAACTTGTAAAATGATTTTCTAAAAATATTTCTTTTTGAATTCTTCTTGTCATTAACATGTTTCTACACTTGATTAACTACTAAAAATGTGATTAGTTTTTTAAGAACCAAGTTTATGTAAATCTTGTATTTTAACTTGGTTTCTTGAGAAATTATTTTTGATATCACATATTTACAAGACTTACATTACACTTTGATCATCATTATTCAAGAAAAAACATTTAACCTTTCAAGTTCATGTTTCACATAAGGATGATCATCTTGATTTATAACATAATCATCCTCTCATCTTGCTAGATCATGTCTTTAATCACCATCTAGGAAGTTCATATGATGTTTAACATCATTAACACAAACAATCAACAATCAAGACGCATAATAACACTTAAACAACATGATTCATGGTGATTTTTAGTCTTATGTTAAAGATTATATTCTTGATCATTAGTGTTCTTCATGATTAGTTACTTGTATCATCTTTTAATCAACTAAACAAGATGTAAAATGAGATTAGGAAGATCTTACTACTAGCACAAGGCTAGGGATGAACACAAGATGAAGATGATGATGTATTTGGAGGTTAATAGCTTGTGAGAGAGGTCCTTCCACTTCCAAAGGCTCCAAGCTCCTTAAACAAGCTTCTAGCACCTTTGTATAACTTGGAAATTGAATGAAATGAGAGGAAAGTGGTGGTGGTGTGCTTGGTTGTTCTCGGTCGAAGGTGGGGGAAGGAGAGGAAGAAAAATGGAGTTGGTGATGTTGTGATGAGAATGAGAGGTGATCACTTGGTTAATGTTTATAACTTCCAACAACATTTAGTCTATTCGTTCTTATGTTATCAAAAGCTCTAGACAAGATCCAATATAATAAGCAAATAAAATCAAGAGTGGGGCACCCTAAGGTGATCGTAAATGGAGGGGGGGGTCTTGGTTAGCTTGTAAAGATTAGTTAGTTTAGTTAGTTGAAATCTAAGGATTTAGTTAGGGTGTTTAGTTGTTATGATGTTATAATAGGTGTTATGATGTTCGGGGACCATTACTAGCTCGGAAATGATAAAATAATGCTTCTAGTGAAAATTTGGTGTTTCGGGTAGTGTCCGGTTGTTCGGTTGGTTACCGGTTCGTTAAGGTGCTAAACTATGCAGTTTAGTGTGCTTTATGTTACCTTTTGTGACAGTTTTGATCCCCGACACTTAGAAAAGTATTCTGGACCATTTAACCATAATTCTGCATAATATTAAGTTGTTTAAATGCTGATTTTTGCTGAATTCTGCAGAATTCTGCAGTTTATGTGAGTTTTAGGCACTTTCCGGCACTTAAACTATCACTAGGAAGGTAGTTTTATGATTCTTACTTTCCTACACACTATACTAGTGTAACTCTTGGTTTCTGGCTCATTCTGTATCTCAATACCATGTCTATCTATGTACTGAACTCCGTCAGCATTTTTCTGATTTGTCTAATAATTGTGCTATCTCTGTTTCATGCATCATTTGAATCAACAAGTGTTGCATGCAATAATGTTAGGATCTGAGTTTGGTTTTGATTGTGTTTTACGTTTGAATTAAGATGAAGATGAATGAGTTGTGCAGCGGAATTAAGATGGAAGCAAACTTTTCACAATCAAACAGGAGAATTGCTTTTAACATACATGTTTAACATTGAACCGAGTGATTGAATTTAATTTCAACAATGATTACAATTTTGCAAGTATGCAACAAACTCCCCCTCAGCCTGAGCTCACAGTATTTGTTCGTGCAGGAAGAAGATAGTGAAAGAGCTAATAGAATAGTACAGAGCACTGTTGTATTTATAGGCACGAGCAAACCACTGAAGCATATAAGCTGACGTCACCATGAAAGTGACATCTAACCTCCTAACAAACTCTAACCTCTGATCTATACAACCTCTGCTATGCTAACTACTGTTATTACATTTCAATACATAAAGACATCTAAACTACTGCTGCATCCTTCCACTGATGTGAACCCAACAGTACTTGTCATGATCAGCAGAGATTGACTCAAGGCAGTAGATTGTACAGCAGAGCTTTAATCTTTCATCAGTCTTTTACTTGATCAGCAGTTTGTAGGTCAGCAGTTTGTACGATCAGTAGATAGGAGGTCAGCAGATGTTGAAACCACTTTCAACGGGAGAGATTTGTATACATAACATCTGCTTATTCTGGATCCACTGCTCTGATCTAGTTTTGGCTTTAATTATCTGTTCCTTTGGTAGGGTTCAATCCCAACAATCTCCCCCTGGAACAGATAATGCCAAAACTCATCATTATTTGTAGATCTTTATTGCCTCATCAGCAGTTCCCTTATTTGCCCTTTGAGTTGTAACTCAAAGGCTAAGGCATCTGTGTCATCATCATCCCTGCTAAGTGGAAGATCAAGGAGATCCTGCAAATCTTCAAGACTTAGGCCAAGTGCTTGTTCCCTTGTTATTTTCTTCACTTCTCCACTAGACATGAACACTGTCAGTACATGGGTCCGTTTGTCAGTTTTCCACTTTAGTACCTTTGAGTCTAGTGGGTTTCTTGGGAGATTTTTATTTGATGAGGTATTCGGGGATGCTGGCCTATTGATGACTGTCTGAGCAGTACTTGCAGGTTGATTCATGCCAAGAGTATCAGCTATCATCTGCTTAATGCCTTCTTTTACAAGCTCATCTCCTGCCATTAATTATGCCACGGTTTCAGTAACCAACTGTTTTTGTTGCTTTCTTTTGTAGATAGCAGCACCAGCTGGAGCAGTAGCTCTCCTGATTTGCAGCTTTGATGGTCTTTTTGAAACCTCTGCTTCAGGGTAGTCAGGTTTTTGTGGAACTGTGGGATCTTTCTTCCTTAATTCCTCCAACCTTTTGTAGGTGGCCCTGACTATATCTTCTTTCCATCTTTCCACTTGATTTTTAAACCCATAGTCAGTGGCAACTAATTCCTCTTTCATTCTCTTCAGCTCTAGTGTCTTTTCAGGCACATTCCTTTTGTACTTTGACCAATCTGGAGGAGTGTGTTTGACCTTATTCTTTATCATTTCTTGAATCCTGGCTGCTTCTTGTTCAAGCTCAGGAATTGTCTACTCCTTGTACATATGCTTTTCTCCCTTGTACTTCTTGGTTGCCATGATGCTTTCAATGTAGTCTTTTCTCAAAGTTTCATCTGCTTTCTCTGAGATTTGTTGACAAACATTTTTTGCAAATTGCTCTAAGGATCTGACTTGAGTAAATAGGAACTGATAATGCCTTTGAATTTCTCTGTCAGTTTTTCCTTGAGAGTTTCTTTTGGAAATATCCTCTGCCTGTTTAGCCTTAACTTTCAAATATTCTTCAATGTTGTTAGGCCTTGGATATCCTTTAACTGATGGCAACTTCCTTTTAGCAGGGTCATCCTCATAGTAGAAGGACTTGATCTCTTCTCTAGCTGCTTCAAGTTCTAGAGGAAATTGGACACCTGCAGGAGTGATGATAGGGATTGGTTGTTGTACTGGAGCTGATGAGAGAGGAACAGGGTTTGGAATAAGTTCAAGTGATTGTGAAGATGTTGGTGGTGATCATGGTGAATCATCATCTGGTATGAAAATCCTTCTCCTTTTTATTGTAGGAGAGGCAGATGATGTTTTGGGTGGATCAGTGGTGGTGATTTGAGTGGCAGTGATTTGTGATAGACTAACATCTGTTGAAACAACTGGTGTTTCAACCACTGTTGTCATTACAGCAGATGTTGTAACGTCTGCTATCTTATGCTTTTTGGCAGGAGGCGATGGTGGTGATGGTGGTGGTGGTAAGGCAGTGGTTGTGGTGTGTGTTGAAGTGATAACAGATGTTGAAACAACTGGAGTACCAACAGATGTTGATACAACAGGAGTTACAACAACTTTTTGGGTGGAGGTTTGATGTTGGGGGCTTTTGGATGGTGGTTTTGGAGTATGCTTTATGAGTCTGCATGGTGTGGACTTGGGTTCCCTCACTTTTCTAGTGGGATTTCTTTTTAGCACAGGATTTTGAACATCCTTTAGCCCAGAACAACCCTGCGCATTCAGCTCCATGTAAGCTCTTTTCTCCTCATTCCACCTTGACATATCCTTTGCCTCTCTGTCCCTTTTTACACTTGCTACTCCTTCATTAAGTGCATTTTGGGTCACATCAACCTTCTTGCTACCATCTGGCAAAGGAATTTTTCTGGTCATAGCATCTCTTTCTGGTTCAATGTAAAGACCATCATCTATTCCCTTCTTTTTCCACTCCTGAATTTTCTCCCCCTTTTTGGCATTATCTGGGGGTAGTTGATCAATAAAGAGAACAGTTGGAGGAGCAGTGCCAGTGGTTTTCAATAGATGGGCTTTTATAGCCATGATGTCAGCTTGTGTGTTCTTGAACCTAGACTCCATTGTGTTTCTCAGCTCTTGGACATGTTTTGCATGTTGCTGGTCAGCCATTTGTTTTTGTTGTTGGAGAAAAGGTTGGAAGAGGTCCCATATCTCATTTGCAGCAGATGCTTGTGGTAGAGCAGGTGCTTGAGGTGAAACAACAGTGGATTGCACCTTTTGTACTTTTAACAACTGTTGCAGCATTTCTTTGATTTCTGCAACCGAAGTATCCAGTTTGTCAACACGTTCCGTCAATTCCAGGTACTTTAAACCATCACCCAATTTAATGGGATCAACTGATTTCCCACTAGCAGTGGTTTTATCAGTGGTTGAGGTAGGGAGTGTACTCCAAACGTTAACCACTAGGGTCTTCTTCCTTCAACACCTGACAACCTTTTGATGTTGCCAGTGGTCAAAACAAATCCACTGGTGGATGTCAGAGGTGCTATGGAAGGAATTGCCTCCAAGGAAGTCTTATTGATGTAACCACTGTCCAAATGTAAACCAGTGGGTTCAATATTTGTTGTGGCTGCTTCACTTGGACTACCACCAAGAGTTACATGTAACTCAAGGGGTGTAACCTCCTCAGGTCTTGTTGGTGGGTTAGCTATGATTGATACATCAGACCCAGTCATTTGTTGAAGTACATTCTAATTGATAGATGATTGAGAAGGACTGGTTTGTGCCTGGTTCAGATCAATAGCATCCAACAATAATTTAGTAGGTGGGGGAATTGTGGATGTGAGGTTAGGTGTAGAAAGAGAATTTGCCCCGGGCATTGGACTGTGGATGATGGAAGCAAGTGATTCCAGAGCATCATATTGTGGTGTCCCTATATGTACAACCTGATCTTTTTGAGAAGAAGCAGGAGGAGTTTCGGTTATGGGTTGAGATATTTGTACCAACTGCTGTGAGGAAGTAGCAGTAGTGGTTTCTTGTGACTTTTGTGTTGTCACTGGCAGTTGCTCTGGTATCTCATCCTCCAGAGTTGCCTTTTTGATGGGTTTGGGGGGTTTTTGAGTTTTCTTTTGTTGTGGCTTTTTGGTGATTTTAAGTGTGGGTTTCAAAGTAGTTGTTTTGCTACTTTGATCACCTTGAGCAATGGGCTCAGCAGCAGATACCTGAGGAGCAGTGGTAGCTGGTAAATTCTGCTCAGGAACCTCTGCTTGTGTTTTGCAAGGTGTTGACATTCTTGTAAAAGTTTCAGCAGTTAAGTTGTGCATTTGAAGAGATTCACCTTGTTGTATTGCAGAAGCATCAGTCTTACCAAGTTTCTTTTCAAAATAATAACTTAAAAATCTTGGAAACAGTAAGAATGCCTTTGTTTCAACATTTTTAACCAGATCATTAAAGATTGCCTGAGAATAATTAAAATTTTCTTTTTGAAGAATAGCATACCCCAGGATTTGAATCTTTAAAGGTATTTCATTAAAAGCAGTGGTTTTGTTTGAAACACACATTAGGAGGGTATGGAATAAAAATCTTGTTGCAGGGGGGAAGAAACCTTTTTGTAAGGTATCCCTTTTCATCATTGTATCTGCATACCTTCTTTCAATAAAGTCAATTTTTAACTCGTTTTTAGGAAAAGAAATTATACCTTTCTGATCATCGAGTTGAAAGACCTCTGAGATGAATTGTGGTGTAATTTTGACAGCTTTACCCTTTAGAGAAGAGTTAATGGCTATGACAGTCTCACCTTGTTTGTCAAGGGTTACATTTTTCCAGAACTCTCTTTGGGTCGCCAAGTAAATTGGTGCATCTGCTGTTAACAAAGTTTTATACTTTGATGCAGACATGATATCAATGATGGAGTCAAAAACATCAGTGGTGCCGGGTTTTGTGAGAAGACCCAGAAGGTTGTGAGACGGTTTGTGCGGAATTTCAGTGGGTTTGGCCTTTTGAGAGGCCTCTTTTGAGGATGATTTGGAAGTGGGTTTTGCAGATGACTTCGATTTTGTCATTTTGGAGATGATGATCGAAGAAGGTTGTGAAGAAATTTGAGGAAATGAGATGAAAAACTGCTCTGAGAAGAGAATTGTTAAGAATTCAATTCGACAGTAAAACCTTGTTTTGGGTTTTGAATAGGGGTTTTATAGAGAAAAAGTGAATGCTGACGTGGCAGCGATTACAAAAGGACTGTCCACTATGTACGGCCCACATGCCAACCCCTGATGAAATGAAGGACAATACTTTTATGAAAATTACTGATGAAAGGCAGTGGTTACAACGGTAACAAATGGAAGCAGTGCATGATTTTCACTATCAGTGGATAGCATATCAGTGGATAGAACACTGATTTTTAACAACAGTGTTTACCAAGGGAATGAGAGAACAGGGGATGACTTTCAGCAGTGGACAGACTTTGATGTAGAATAGACTTTTGAACAAGCAGTGGTTATGGCAGACTTTTAGGATTTTAATGAAAACTTCATTTTTAGCTATTTTTAAGGATGGATTTTTGATTTTCTGAAAACATTTTAATGCTTTTATTCATAGAAAAACAAGATGTTGCTTGTTATTCCATGTTTAGCATGCCAATCCTAGAGACCAAGCTTTCAAAGGTGGATGTATCTAATGCTTTTGTGAGCACATCTGCCAGCTGGTCTTTAGTTGGAACATGATGCAGAGAAATCAAACCTTTTTCATAGCAATCCCTCACAAAGTGATGTCTGATGTCAATGTGTTTGGTGGTTGAGTGGGAAACTGGATTTTTAATAATATTTTCTGCTACCTGACTATCCAACATGAGTGGTGTCTTTAAGGCAGTGATACCAAAATCGAGCAACTGATTTTGAAGCCAGAGCAGTTGGGCTATACAGCTTGCAGCAACTATGTATTCTGCTTCAGCAGTGGATGTGGAAACAGCTGCTTGCTTTTTGCTTTGCCATGAAACTAAGCAATCACCTAGAAACTGGCACCCGCCTGAAGTGGACTTCCTTGTGGTGTTACATCCAGCAAAATCACTGTGACAACTCGAATTTCCAAGATTTCCATATTCGCATTAATTGCACGTTAATTGTTTTAGTTGATTGTTTACACGACTTATACATGTTTGTAACATGTTAAATCGTAAGGTGTTTTCGTTGTAACCGATATGTGATATATGGTGTGCATTAAGTGTGTTTTATATAATTGGTTAGCATTAGTGAGTGTAAGTTAATAATAATATATTTGGTATTAATATTGAACTGTTTAGTATGGAACTTGGCCAAACACCCCCCCCCTACGAAAACACATCCACTCACGAAAACACAAGGTGTTTTCGTCCACCTTGTGACCAACGAAATCAGGAATGGGCTTCGGCCCAGTAGCGAACAACTATAAGGTTTTTATAATAACCTTTACGTTAGAGATTAATCTGAAAACCCTAACCACTTCTCTTCCCTCATCTTTGTGCGACGGCAACTGCAAGACTTCATCCTTTTCCCTTCAATCAATCTTGGGATCTATCATCACGGACTTGATTGATTACTTGCGAGCACATAACTTAGCATACCGAGCAAAACAAGGTGAGTTCACACTTTTACCAAGGCATGGGATTCCCGGGGTTGGGAATCGGGTTAAATAATTACTTTTACTTTCATCGTTACTGGAATACGTACCACTGACCTCGTTAGGAAAAGGTCACTTATAGATACAGTGAGACTAGTAACACATGGGAAGCCCCCACTAATCTTCGCAAACATGCCTGGAATGGCCGCGATACGAATATTAATCTTCGCATACATGCCTGGAATGGCCGCGATACGAATACTAATCTTCGCACACATGCCTGGAATGGCCGCGATACGAATACTGATCTTCGCAAACATGCCTGGAATGGCCGCGATACGAATACTGATCTTCGCAAACATGCCTGGAATGGCCGCGATACGAATACTAATCTTCGCACACATGCCTGGAATGGCCGCGATACGAATACTAAACTTCGCAAACATGCCTGGAGGGCCGCGATACAAATACAACTAGTCTAGAATACATGGGAAACCCCCACAAATCTTCGCAAACATGCCTGGAAGGCCGCGATACAAATAAATACGATACATAGTTTACTAAACAAACATACGGTTTACGAAACAAATACTATAACTAAACAACCAACTGTGAACTCGCTCAACTTTCTTGTTGACTCGTTGTTACATGCCTTGCTGGTCGTTAGGTACTCATGGAGCTTGCACGGGGAGGCACAGTCATTGTGGACATGGATCGTGGATGCCATGTTAAACATTTATCATACTTTTGAACTTATACTTGGGTTTTAAACATTATGCTTCCGCTTACTACTTAAACTATGTTTTGATTTGAACACCAGTTATATTGAGGTTGGGTGTTACAATTACTATTACGATATGTTCAATATGATTGGTGGCGTGATCCTGGTCAGTCACGCCTCCAGGCGGTGATACTCCGCAGGTGGATTTTGGTGGTGTGACAGATTGGTATCAGAGCCATTGGTTATAGTGAACTTGGTTTTAATAAGGGAAAAGTTTTTTGTTAAAACCAGACTATAACCTGAACAGTGCTCAACGATCCACAACGATGCTTCGCTCCACGTGCAAGACTCGACATTCTAGGTGATACGATTTATGTTTATATTGCCTACTTGCTAGATTACATAGAACTTTGCTCATGGTATGCTTAGATAACGTAGCAACTACTGCTTGAAAACACTTATGTGCTTACTCTCTTCTGTCATCGCACTTTCGCGAACCTCTCTCACTCATGTTTCCTTTGGTATGAAGATCATGAGTGGACGTGTCAACATGACTCAAGCCCAGTTGGCAGCTTTGATCACTGAACAAGTAACTGCAGCACTCGCAGCTGCCCAGGCAGGAGGTATAACCTGCCATCACAACTCACTCTAGGATCCTTAGATCCTACTTTCGTAAACAGACACTTGTGCTTAATTTTGTTTACTCTTACGTACATGACAAGTCAACACGCTCAGCCACATGTATGCACATTCAAGACGTTCATGGACTGTCGTCCTAATACTTTCAGTGGAACTGAAGGAGCCGTTGGACTCCTCCATTGGTTTGAAAAGCTCGAATCGGTCTTCGAAATGTGTGAATGCCCTGAGGCTCGTAGGGTGAAGTACGCCACTGGTACTCTCGAAGGCACTGCGCTAACTTGGTGGAACGCGTAAGTTCAGATGCTGGGGATGGCGGCTGCTAATGCCACCCCATGGAATGATTTCAAGGAACTGATCAAACGTGAATATTGTAGTCGTGATGACATCCACAAGCTGGAAGTGAAATTCTTTAACCTGAAGATGACGGGGTCAGAGATAGAAGCGTACACGAAACGATCCAACGAACTGGCAGTGTTATGTCCAACTATGGTGGATCCTCCCATCAAACGCATTGAGCTATACCTCAAAGGCTTAGTACCAGAGATTCAAAGTTATGTGACTTCTGCCAACCTTGCTACCATCCAGGATGTTACTCGTCTTGCTCATCGTCTCACAGACCAGGCAGTGGAACAGGACAGGCTACCTAAGCGCATCGGTGCTACTACTACTACTACTACTACTACTACTACTACTACTACTTCTGCTATTCCCAGTGACAACAAACGCAAGTGGGATGGAACCTCCAGCAAGGGTTCAACTTCAGTTCAGTCCCAGGCACGACAGCGAAAGATTGATGACTATCAGAGCCCTGGTCAGCAATCTTCTGGTAGTCAAGGGTTGTAACCTCGTCTTAGCTGGTCAGACATTCTCCATCAACCTCATTCCTATAGTTCTGGGTAGTTTCGACATCATCATCGGGATGGATTGGTTATCTCAACAGTAAGCAGAAATCCTATGCAAAGAGAAGATTGTTCGTATTCCCCGTTCTGGCAAAGAACCTCTCGAAATTCAAGGCGACAAGAGTGGTGCCGTTGTGGGCATCAACTCCTTTCTTAAGGCCCAAAAGTGTTTGCGAAAGGGTCACACCGCTATCTTAGCACTCGTTACTGATGCATCAACGAAAGAGAAGAAGATCGAGGATATCCCAGTAGTACGCGATTTTCCTCAGGTGTTTCCTGAAGATTTACCTGGGCTACCGCCTCATCGCCAGGTCGAATTTCAGATCGAGCTAGCTCCTGGAGCAGCACCCAGTATTATTTGTGAAGAAGAAAGACGGTACCTTCCGCATGTGCATAGATTACCGCGAACTGAACAAGGTGACCGTGAAGAATCGCTATCCTCTCCCACGCATCGACGACTTGTTCGACCAGCTGCAAGGGTCGAGCTACTATTCAAAGATTGATCTGAGGTCAGGCTACCATCAACTGAGAGTCCGGGAAGAGGACGTCTCCAAAACAGCATGCAGAACACGCTACGGCCATTACGAGTTTCTGGTCATGCCATTCGGATTAACAAACGCACCGGCAGTCTTCATCGACCTTATGAACTGAGTGTGCAAACCTTATCTTGACAAGTTCGTTATTGTTTTCATCAACGACATCCTGATCTATTCGGAGAGTCTGGAGGAACACGAGCAGCATTTACGACTTATTTTGGAACTCCTTCGAACAGAACAGCTGTACGCCGAGTTTTCGAAATGCGAATTCTGGCTTCGTGAAGTCCACTTTCTAGGCCACGTGGTAACAAGGATGGGATTCATGTTGATCCATCCAAGGTAGATTCGATCAAGAACTGGCCTGCACCTCGCACACCAACAGAAATGCGCCAATTCTTGGGTTTGGCAGGTTACTACAGAAGGTTCATCAAAGACTTCTCAAAGATTGCACAACCGCTTACACTACTGACACAGAAAGGTGTTACTTATTGTTCGGGTAATACACAGGAATCAGCATTTCAGCACTTAAAGGATAGACTTTGTAGCGCACCTATCCTCTCATTGCCTGAAGGCACAGATGATTTTGTAGTCTACTGCGACGCATCCATTCAGGGTCTTGGATGTGTGTTGATGCAACGGGATTACACTACACACGATTTAGAGCTGGGAGCTGTTGTTTTCGCACTCAAGATATGCAGACATTACCTGTACGGTACCAAGTGCACCATCTACACCAATCACAGGAGTCTCGAGCATATCTTCAAACAGAAGGAATTAAACATGCGTCAACGTCGATGGGTCGAGCTACTGAACGATTACGAATGTGCCATCAAGTACCATCCGGGCAAAGCCAATGTGGTGGCCGATGCCCTCAGTCGAAAGGAAACTACACCTAGGCGTGTACGAGCGTTACAACTCACTATTCAGTCTAGTCTTCCTTCTCAGATACGAGATGCTCAGGTAGAAGCAATGAAACCAGAAAATGTCAGGGCTGAAGCCCTACGCGGTTCAAGCCAACGGTTGGAACAAAAGGCAGACGACGCCTACTATGTAACGGGACGCATCTGGGTCCCACTCTATGGCAACTTACGCGGGCTTGTAATGGATGAAGCTCAAAAGTCTCGCTACTCAGTACATCCTGGTTCGGATAAGATGTACCATGACTTGAAAACTACATATTGGTGGCCTAGCATGAAAGCTCATATAGCAACTTACGTTAGCAAATATTTGACTTGTGCGAGAGTCAAGACCGAATATCAGAAACCATCAGGCCTACTCCAACAACCAGAGATTCCACAATGGAAATGGGAGCAAATTTCCATGGATTTTGTTACTGGCCTGCCTAGATCTCAACGTGGTAACGATACTATTTGGGTGATCGTGGACCGACTCACAAAGTCTGCACACTTCTTGGCTATCAAAGAAACAGACAAGTTCTCTACTTTAGCAGACGTTTACTTGAAGGAAGTGGTTTCGAGGCACGGGGTGCCCACCTCTATTATTTCCGATCGTGATGCACGTTTCACTTCAGAACTTTGGCAAGCGATGCACAAATCCTTCGGCTCACGATTAGACATGAGCACAGCTTATCACCCTCAGACGGATGGGCAGTCTGAGCGCACTATTCAAACTCTAGAAGACATGCTTCGGGCGTGTGTAATTGACTTTGGCAACGGTTGGGAAAAACATCTACCACTTGTGGAATTTTCGTACAATAACAGCTACCACACCAGCATTCGGGCTGCACTATTTGAGGCATTGTACGGGCGTAAATGTCGATCACCTCTTTGTTGGGCAGAGGTGGGGGATAGTTGGATCACTGGCCCAGAACTTGTGGTAGACACAACAGAACGAATTGCTTAAATACGAAAACGAATGGCGGCAGCTCGTGACCGTCCGAAAAGCTACGCTGATAAGGGCAGGAAACCACTCGAGTTCCAGGTTGGGGATCAAGTGCTACTCAAAGTTTCACCCTGGAAGGGTATGGTTCGTTTTGGCAAACGAGGCAAACTTAACCCACGACACGTTGGACCATTCGAAATCATAGAGAAAATAGGCAAAGTGGCCTACAAACTGAACTTACCAGCAGAACTCAGTGCAGTTCACAATGTTTTCCATGTGTCGAATCTGAAGAAGTGTCTGTCAGATGAGACCCTCATAGTTCCTTTGAAGGAGCTCACTATCGACGAGCAGTTACGATTCATCGAGGAACCAGTTGAAATCATGGACCGGGATGTTAAGGTCCTCAAGCGCACTAGAATACCTCTCGTTTGAGTTCGATGGAACTCACGTCGCGGCCCAGAGTTCACCTGGGAACGCGAAGATCAGATGAAACAAAAGTATCCCCAATTGTTCGCAAACAATACAACCACTACTGAGGCTGAAGCTACCACGGAATCTCGGGACGAAATTCCAGATCAATGTGGGGAGGATGTGACACCCCAGGAAAACCAGTGAACTACACAACACAACTAGCTTCCTCACTAACTACGTGCTAAATTTCGGGACGAAATTTCTTTCAACTTGGGGATAATGTGACAACTCGAATTTCCAAGATTTCCATCTTTGCATTAATTGCAAGTTAATTGTTTTTGTTGATTGTTTACACGACTTGTACACGTTTGTAACATGTTAAATCGTAAGGTGTTTTCGTTGTAACCGATATGTGATATATGGTGTGCATTAAGTGTGTTTTATATAATTGGTGTGCATTAGTGAGTGTAAGTTAATAATAATATATTTGGTATTAATATTGAACTGTTTAGTATGGAACTTGGCCAAACACCCCCCCCCCCCTACGAAAACACATCCACTCACGAAAACACAAGGTGTTTTCGTCCACCTTGTGACCAACGAAATCAGGAATGGGCTTCGGCCCAGTAGCGAACAACTATAAGGTTTTTATAATAACCTTTACGTTAGAGATTAATCTGAAAACCCTAACCACTTCTCTTCCCTCATCTTTGTGCGACGGCAACTGCAAGACTTCAACCTTTTCCCTTCAATCAATCTTGGGATCTATCATCACGGACTTGATTGATTACTTGCGAGCACATAACTTAGCATACCGAGCAAACCAAGGTGAGTTCACACTTTTACCAAGGCATGGGATTCCCGGGGTTGGGAATGAGGTTAAATAATTACTTGTACTTTCATCGTTACTGGAATACGTACCACTGACCTCGTTAGGAGAAGGTCACTTATAGATACAGTGAGACTAGTAACACATGGGAAGCCCCCACTAATCTTCGCAAACATGCCTAGAATGGCCGCGATACGAATACTAATATTCGCACACATGCCTGGAATGGTCGCGATACGAATACTAATCTTCGCACACATGCCTGGAATGGCCGCGATACAAATACTAATCTTCGCACACATGCCTGGAATGGCCGCGATACGAATATTAAACTTTGCAAACATGCCTGGAGGGCCGCGATACAAATACAACTAGTCTAGAATACATGGGAAACCCCCACAAATCTTCGCAAACATGCCTGGAAGGCCACGATACAAATAAATACGATACATAGTTTACTAAACAAACATACGGTTTATGAAATGAATACTTTAACTAAACAACCAACTGTGAACTCACTCAACTTTGTTGTTGACTCATTGTTACATGCCTTGCAGGTCGTTAGGTACTCATGGAGCTTGCACGGGGAGGCAGAGTCGTTGTGGACATGGATCGTGGATGCCATGTTAAACATTTATCATACTTTTGAACTTATACTTGGGTTTTAAACATTATGCTTCCGCTTACTACTTAAACTATGTTTTGATTTGAACACCAGTTATATTGAGGTTGGGTGTTACAATTACTATTATGATATGTTCAATATGATTGGTGGCGTGATCCTGGTCAGTCACGCCTCCAGGCGGTGATACTCCGCAGGTGGATTTTGGTGGTGTGTCAATCACTGTCTGAAAATCCTGAAAGCTTGATATTCCCATTAGTTGGATACCAGATACCAAGTGTGGGAGCACTTTTTATGTATCTGAATATCCTTTTTACAGCAATGAGATTTGATTTTCTGGGAGCTGATTGACTTCTTGCACGGACACATGTTGCAAACATGATGTCTGGTCTAGATGCAGTTAGGTACAGTAAAGACCCAATCATGCTTCTATAAAGTATTTGGTCAATTAGCTCATCCTTTTCATCAGACATGACAAGCTTATTTGTTTCCATGGGTGTGCTGCATGGTTTACAATCATTCATATCAAATTTATTTAAAAGTTCTTTAGCACATTTGCTTTAATGAATGAAGGTTCCATTTTGCATTTGCTAAACTTGGAGACCAAGAAAGCATTGCAGCTCACCCATTGCACTCATTTCAAACTCAGCTGTCATGAGTTGCCTAAACTCTTCACATAATTTATTCATGTGCTTCCAAAAATAATGTCATCCTTATAAATTTGGACAATCATTAAATCCTTTCCTCTCCATTTTAGAAACAGTGTTTTATCAATGGTACCTCTTTTGAAACCATTTGAGAGTAGAAAGGTGGAAAGAGTTTCATACCAGGCCCTTGGTGCTTGTTTCAGGCCATACAAGGCTTTGTTCAGCCTGTAGACATGATCAAGATAAAATGGATCCTCAAAACCTGGAGGTTGACAAATATACACCTCTTCTTGAATTGTACCATAGTGGAAAGCACTTTTAATATCCATTTGGAACACGTTCATGTTGTGGTTGACAGCAAAGGCCAGGAACAGTCTTATAGCTTCCAATCTTGCTACAGGGGAGAATGTTTCATCATAATCAATCCCCTCTTCCTGTCTGTAACCTTGAACCACAAGTCTGGCTTTATTCTTAACAACAATGTCCCTTTCATCAGTTTTGTTTTTGAAGACCCACTTTGTGCCGATGGGACTTACATCTTTTGGCAGTGGTACAAGCTCCCATACTTGTTGTCTTTTAAACTGTTGGAGCTCCTCTTGCATGGCCTCTACCTAGCTGTTGTCTTTCAGTGCCTCTTGGTACTTGACTAGCTGATGGAGTGATAGAAAACCAGCAAAAAGACAAATGTTTTGGGTTTGGCTTCTTGTGAGCACCTCTTCATTTATGTTGCCAATGATTTGCTCAGGTGGATGAGATCTCAAGAAGATTAAATCCCCTTGGTATGGTATGATGGCATTTATTGGTGAAGGCTGCAGATGTGTATCATCTGAGCTAACCACTGCTGGTGACTTTAATGATCCAGCAATGGCTTCAAAAGGTGGTGGAATTGGAGGTAATGGTCTGGACACAAGCTGACTTTTATCCATTGTTTGGGGACTTTTGTCAGCAGTGTTTGAAGATATGGAAGTAGTGGTTGATGGGCTACTTTGGTCAACAACTGTTGAGGTAGCAGTGGTTGGGCTTTGACAGCTGTTTTGTACAACTGATGCTTTTCCCATTGTGGCAGACTTTTGTTGAGGAATGATGATCTCATACCCATAGTCTGGTGGTGAATTCTCTGATGGACCTACACTGTTAGTCTTGACAGCAGTGTTTTCAAAAGTAAATTTATCAAGATCAAACAAATCTGCAGGATTTGCTGGGATTTTCATTGATGAAAGTTCATTAAACTTTACATTCAAAGTCTCCTCCACTGCTTTGGTCCGTGTATTAAACACTTTGTAGGCCTTGGCAGTGGTTCAGTATCCCAGATGATAACCACAATCTACTTTGGCTGCAAATTTTGAGATGGAATCTTTTAAATTCAAAATAAAGCATGTGCAGCCAAATACTTTAAAGTATGAGATCAGTGGTTTTATTTTATACAGAATTTCATAAGCAGTCTTTTTTGTGCCTGGGATTTATTAAAACTCTGTTTTGGATAGAGCAAGCAGTGTTTACTGCCTCTGCCCAGAAGGTCAAAGGCAAACCTGAGTCAGCAAGCAAGGTCCTAGCAGCTTCAATCAGTGTCCTATTCTTTCTTTCAACCACCCCAGTTTGTTCTGTTGTTCTAGGGATGTTGTACTGCCTTACAATCCCTTTCTTCACACAGAAGGCATCCAACTCCTTATTTTTGAATTCTATGCCATTGTCACTCCTGAAGACTTTTACTGGAAGGTCAAATTGCTTTTCAACCTTTGTCACAAAGTCTTACAAAATGCCTACAGTCTCATCTTTTGAGTGTAAAAAGAAAGTCCATGTAAACCTAGAGAAGTCATCAATAATAACCAAACAATATCTCTTCTTTTTGAGACTCATGACTTGAACTGGGCCAAACAAATCCATGTGTAGCATTTGCAAACACTGGGTTATTTTGGACTCTTCAATGGACTTAAAAGAGCTTTTGTGTTGTTTTCCTTTTAAACAGGAAACACAATGCTCAGGACCTGAAAATAGTTTTTGTGGTAAGCCTCTTACTAGGCCATTTTTTGAAATTTCAGTGATTGTCTTGAGATTTGTGTGCCCCAGTCTTCTGTGCCAAAGTTCTGTCTCTTTGTTAGAGGCAGCTGAGAACATACAGGCATCAGTTCTGGGACACTCTTTTGACATATCAACAACATAAACATTGCCACTTCTTTGAGCAACAAGTTTTGTTTTTCCAGTTTTTATTATTGCTTCAGTCTTTTCAACCATTTCTAGTCCTACAATCCTACAACACTCCTTTGTGAAGAATGACCCATACCCCTTATCACTCATTTGTGAAACACTCAGGAGGTTGAATTTCAGATTGTCTATCAGATTGACATTTTCAAATTTTACATTTCCAGACTGTACTGTACCAGACCCCAGAACTTTCCCTTTACTATTATTCCCAAAGGATATATCACCCCCTCCATGGATTTTGAAATCTTTGAGTAGGGCTTTACATCCTGTCATGTGCCTGGAGCCTCCACTTTCTACATACCAAAAGCTATCTAAGCATGCAGAAGCTCCCTGCACATGAAGTAAAAGGATTAGTTCATTAGGGTTTCCAAAGCCAATAAGGCTTTGGATGGGGTCTCAACAGTGTCTGGGATGGATGCAGATTGATGTACAGTGGTTAGGTCAGGGGTTTGGACAGTTTTAGGACTGTTTCTTTCTAACCACTGTTGTGGGTTTTGACCAATCACCTGTTGAACCCAAAAGGATGCCTGTTCACTCTAGGTTTAGAGGGCCTTTTGTAGGTCTCATAAACGTGTGGAATCCTTTGGTAAGATGGTTGTCCCTTACCTCTTTTGTATTGATTGGCAGGGGGTGCATTGGTAACCTGAACATCTCTTTTGACAGATGTTTGGTTCAGCTGTTTTGTGACAGCTGTTTGAACTAGCACAAACAGTGGTTGGTTCTTGGTGAATTTGACAGATGATGTTGATGGACTCAAGGATGTTTTAGCAGTGTACTCATTCTTTTTCACATCAAAGTTTTTGAGATACACACATGCTTGAGTTTTGTGGTTTGTTTTACCATAGATGGTGCAGCTTTCAGCAGGAACAATGACACTTGTTTTATTCAAATCATATGCTTTTAAATGGAAATAATCTTTTGTTAGATGATTCCTTTTTTCACAAAATTCACAAAACAAGTTATTGATCTTTTCTCTCTTCTTTCTCTTTTCAGACTCCTTTGCAACAGAGTTTTTAACCTCTGTTGGTATGTCCTTGAGAGGAATGACTTTTGCTTTTGGAGCTTTAACACCATCAGTGGTTGTGAAATCCATGGGTTTAAAATTTTCAAGAATGTCACACTCGTCAGACCATGAGGGTTTAAATTGGTATTTCTCAATCTCCTCAAAAGTAGAGGATCCCACTGGTCTTTCAAGTGTGATTTTGTTTCCAAGTTTATCAGTGATCTTCACTTCTTGCCCATTCTTGTTTTTGGGAATGATTTCAGTGGTTACATCAGTGGATTGAACAGATTATTCAAAAGCAGTGTTTTCATCATCATGTTTTATATAACCAACACCAAATTTCACATTGATTTTAATCTGTTTTTCAAGCATTACCTCATATCCTTTGCAGGATTCCACCCATTTTTCACATGTGATTTGGGTGGACTCCAACTCCTTTTTGCAAACTTGGTATTTTTCTACCATAGTTTGGAGTTGAGTTTTGGTTATGCTCTGCTCTTCTTTGAGACTGCTGATCACTTTATCCTTTTCAGCCAATTTGTTTCTAAGTTCTTTTAATGACTTTTCAAATTTGACTTCATCAGTTAAGATTTTATCCCTAAGGTTTTCATTTACATCTTTGATGTTCGCAAATGCAATAATGCATTTTTCTGAACACAGTTTTCAAGAACTTGAGGTGATACCTTGGCAGCAGCCATCATGGCACAATCACATTGATGATCCTCTTCATCATCAACTCTTACTTCTTTCTCACCTGCTTTCTTCTCTTCCTTGTCTTCTTTGTCTTCTTTGGACCACGGGTCGGACAGTGGTTCAATCAGGGTTTCTGAATTTTCTCCCAGCAGTAGTTCACCAGCAACTGCAGTAACCACTGCTTCAGTCACCTCATCCACTGTTTCAACACTTAGCTGTTCACCTTCAGTTTCTACCCCCTCTGGTATTTACTCTAATGCCATCAAACAAAATTCATCATTAGAAGGTTCATTAAAAGCATAGAGTGCAAAATTTCATCACCAAGCTCATCAGGCATGCTGCTCCAGTCAACAAAACCTTGGGTGAAAAAGCTTTGTTGATCTGGTTGTACCACTGTTGGAGCAGCCTGTTGAGGTGCAACAGGTTGCACTTGTGCCTGAGGGACAGGGGTTTGAACATACTGAATTTGTGGAACAGTGGTTTGAACATAATGCACAGGCACAGGGGTTGTAGCATAGTGAGCAGTGTTAACATGGGCTGCAGGGGTATATTGGGTATAGTGAACAGTGCTTTGATTTTGTGGTCTAGGGTTTGAGCTGGGATGAGTGATTATAGGACCAGTGGTTTGACTCCTGCATTCCCTAGCAAAATGACCTAGCCTATTGCACTTGTAGCACTTAATTTTTGATTTATCCAACCCCACCCTTAAATTCCCATGTAACCCTGGGAATTTTCTCCTTGTTCTTTTGTAGAATTTGCTTGTTCTTACACTAAGCAAAGCCAATTGATGCAAAATGTCCATCTCTTCTAAGTCAGTGGGATCAAAGTGTTGCAAATCATTGAGTTCAAAGCACAAGTTATCTGACATCTGGTTTTCACAATTTGCAGTAAAAGCATAATTTGCAGAGTGAGGATCAGGGTTGTTAAAATTTCCACCAGCAGTTATATCAATAAAGTGATCATAACCCTGATCCTTACTACTGCTACCAGATTCTTCCTGACCAAAAAGAGCTGTGCTACCGAATGAATAATCATCAGCAACTTTGCCAGACTCTTGCAACTTCTTTTTCTGGTTTAACTCCCTTTCATAGGTCAGGAGTCTACCATGAAGTTGGGTCAGGGTCAGATCTTTGAACTCAGCAGAGTTTCTAGTAACAAAAGCTATGGTATCCCATTTTTCTGGTAGTGATCTAAGGAAGCTGCTATTTTGAGTTGAATTTGGAAATGTTACTTTAATAAGCCTTAGTTCACTAATGAGATAACTGAATCGCTCAAATTGCTGAGTCAATGATTTACCCTTGATGTGACAAAACGTTTCATACTGTTGTCCCCCCCCCCAAACTGTTCCTTCAGTGCATCCCATAGCTCTTTGGCACTGTTACAATGTAACAGTCCAGCATAGATTTCATTGGGTAATGCAGATGCTATGATGCTAAATGCTTTGGCATCGAGTTCGAACTTTTGAAAATCAGTTTCAGTATAGTTTTCAGTTGGTTTAGGAACGAACTTATTTGCATCCTCAGCACTTGGCACCATAGGAACATGGGAACCAAAAAAAACAGACCTCCAACATCCAGTGTTCTGTTGAGCAAGGATGTGACCCATCCTTCTCTCCCAGATGTTGTATTCATTATGTTTAAGCATGGGTGGTTTGAAAAGAGAGCCAATGTTATTCTTATCATCTTGTGATTGTGACGTCATCCTGGTTGTTTTACAGGCACTGATTAATCAACTTTGATGGTGATTAAACCTTGCTCTGTTTTTCAACAAAACGAACAAACTATCAGTATCAACTTTTGTGAGCTGAACTATTTACGTCAAAATGATTGTTAAATCAAATTTGACTGTCCAAGCTCTGATACCAATTGTTAGGATCTGAGTTTGGTTTTGATTGTGTTTTACGTTTGAATTAAGATGAAGATGGTTGAGTTGTGCAGCGGAATTAAGATGGAAGCAAACTTTTCACAATCAAACAGGAGAATTGCTTTTAACATACATGTTTAACATTGAACCGAATGATTGAATTTAATTTCAACAACGATTACAATTTTGCAAGTATGCAACAAACTCCCCCTCAGCCTGAGCTCACAGTATTTGTTCGTGCAGGAAGAAGATAGTGAAAGAGCTAATAGAACAGTACAGAGCATTGTTCTATTTATAGGCATGAGCAAACCACTGAAGCATCTAAGCTGACGTCTCCATGAAAGTGACATCTAACCTCCTAACAAACTCTAACCTCTAATCTATATAACCTCTGCTATGCTAACTACTGTTATTACATTTCAATACATAAAGACATCTAAACTACTGCTGCATCCTTCCCCTGATGTGAACCCAGCAGTACTTGTCATGATCAGCAGAGCTTGACTCAAGGCAGTAGATTGAATAGCAGAGTGTTGGATCTGAGTTTAGTTTTGATTGTATTTTCTGTTTGAATTAAAATGGAAATGGATGAGTTGTGCAGCGGAATTAATATGGAAACAAACTTTGCATACAATCAAACGAGAGTATTGCTTTGATCAAGACATTTTTAACAAAGAACCGAATGATTGAATTTAATTTCAACAACGATTACAAAGTATTGCTTGAATACAAACTCCCCCTCAGCCAGAGCTCAGTGTTTGTTCGTGCAAAGAAGACGGTGTTGCTAAGAGCTGATAGAACAGTACAGAGCACTGTTCTATTTATAGGCACTAGCAAACCACTGAGCATCTTAGCTGACGTCACCATGAAAGTGACATCTAACCTCCTAACAAACTCTAATCTCTGATCTATACAAACACTGCTATACTAACTACTGCTATTACATTTCATTACATAAAAGACACTTAAACAGCTGCTGCATCCTTCCACTGCTGTGAACCCGGCAGTGCTTGTCCGGATCAGCAGTACTTGACTCAAGACAGTAGATTGAGCAGCAAAGCTTTAGTCTTCTATCAGTCTTTACAAGAGCAGCAGATTGACGGTCAGTGGCTTGTACGATCAGTAGATAGGAGGTCAGCAGATGTTGAAACCACGTTCAAGGGGAGAGACTTTTATGTAACATCTGCTTATTCTGGATCCACTGCTTTGACCCAGTTTTGGCTTTAATTATCTGTTCCTCTGGTAGGGTTCAATCCCAACAATCTCCCCCTGGAACAGATAATGCCAAAACTCTTCATTATTGTGGAATTCTTTATTGCCTCATCAGCAGTTCCCTTATCTGACCTTTAAATTGTAGCTCAAAGTCTAGGGCATCTGTGTCTTCATCATCCCTGCTAAGTGGAAGATCAAGGAGATCCTGCAAATCTTCAAGACTCAGGCCAAGAGCTTGTTCCCTTGATATTTTCTTCACTTCTCCACCAGACCTGAGCAAAGTCAATACGTAGGTCTGTTTGTTAGTTTCCCACTTTTGTATTTTTGAGTCTGGTGGGTTTCTTGGGAGATGTTTATTTGCAGAGGTATTGGGTGAGGCTGTCCTATTCATGACTGGCTGAGCAGTACTTGCAGATTGTTCCAATTCAAGATCTTCTTTTATCATTAATTTAATGCCTGCTTTTACAATAGCATTTCCAGCTTTTAGATCTTGAATTGTTTCAGCACTTGACTGGTTTTGGCTCCTTCTTCTGTAGATGGCAGCACCAGCTGGAGCAGTGGTTCTTTTGACTTGCAGCTTTGGTGGTCTTTTTGAGACCTCTGCTTTAGAATAGTCAGACCTTTTAGGAACTGTAGGATCTTTCTTCCTTAGTTCCTCCAATCTTCTATAAGTGGCCCTGACTACATCTTCTATCCATCTTGACACTTGATGTTTAGACCCATAGTCAGCAGCAACTAACTCCTCTTTCATTCTCTTCAGCTCAAGTGATTTGTCAGGCACATTCTTTTTGTACTTTGACCAATCTGGAGGAGTGTGTTTGACCTTATTCTTTGTCATTTCTTGAATCTTGGCTGCTTCTTGCTCAAGCTCAGGAATGGTCCACTCTTTGTACATCTGCTTATCTCCCTTGTATTTCTTTGTTGCCATGATGCTTTCAATGTAGTCTTCTCTTAGAGTTTCATCTGCTCTTTTTGAGATTTGTTGACATACATTCTTTGCAAATTGCTCCAAGGATCTGACTTGTGTGAGTAGGAATTGGTAGTTCTGCTGGATTTCTCTATCAGATTTTCCTTGTTCATTTCTTTTAGAGATATCTTCTGCCTGTTTAGCTTTGACTTTTAAGTATTCTTCAATGTTGTTTATCCTTGGATATCCTTTAACTGATGGCAACTTCCTTTTTGCAGGGTCTTCCTCATAGTAGAAGGATTTTATCTCTTCTCTAACTGCTTCAAGTTCTAGAGGAAATTGGACACCTACAGGAGTAATGACAGAGATTTCTGGTTGTACTGGTGCTGATGAGAGAGGAATAGGTTTGGGTATAGTAAAAAGTGACATGGATGTTGAAGATGTTGGTGGTGGTGATGGTGAATCATCATCTGGTATGTAAATCCTTCTCCTTTTTGTTTTAGAAGAGGCAGATGATGTTTTGGGTAGATCAGTGGTGGTAGATTGTGTGGCAGTGGTTTGTGTTTGACTAACAGCTGTTGAAACAACTGGTGTCTCAACCACTGTTGTCATTACAACAGATGTTGTAACATTTGTTGTCTTCTGCTTTTTGGCAGGATAAGGTGGTGAGTTTATTTTTGGTGGAGATGACAGTGGTGGTAAGGCAGTGGTTGTGGTGTGTGTTGAAGTGGTGTGTGTTGAAGTGATAACAGATGTTGAAACAATTGAAGTACCAGCAGTAGTTGATACAACAGGAGTTACAACAACTGTTTGGGTGGAGGTTTGATGCTGATGGCTTTTGGATGGTGGTTTTAGAGGCTTTGGAAATCTGGATGGGATGGACTTAGGTTTCCTTTTTATCTTAGGATTTTTAGTATCCTTTGAACCGGAACAACCCTGCGCATACAGTTCCATGAAAGCTCTTTTCTCCTCATTCCATCTTGAAATATCCTTTGCCATTCTATCCCTCTTCACACTTGCTACTCCTTCATCAAGTGCTTCTTGGGTAGCATCAACCTTTTTACTACCATCTGGCAATGGAATTTTTCTGGTCATAGCATCCTTTTCAGGTTCAATGTACAGACCATCATCTATTCCTTTCTTCTTCCACTCCTAAATTTTCTCCCCCTTTTTGGCATTATCTTCTGGGAGTTGATCAATGAAAAGTACTGTTGGAGGAGCAGTGCCAGTGGTTTCCAATAAATGGGCCTTGATTGCCTTAATATCTGCTTGAGTGTTCTTGTACCTAGACTCCATAATGTTTCTCAGCTTTTGGACATGATGTTCATGTTGCTGATCAGGCAGTTCTTTTTGGTGTTGGAGAAAAGGTTGGAAAAGGTTACAGAGCTCATTTGTAGCAAAAGCTTATGGTGGAGCAGGTGCTTGAGATGGAACAACAGTGGATTGCATCTTTTGTGTTTTCAACACCTGCTGTAGCATATTTTTAAGATCTGCAACAGATGTATCCAACTTTTCAATTCGTTCCGTCAAATCCTGATATTTTAAATCATCACCCAATTTAATGGGATCATCTGATTTCCCACTATCAGTGGTTTTATCAGTGGTTGAGGTAGGGAGTGTACTCCAAACACTAACCACTGATGCCCATTTTTCTTGGTACTGGGGTCGTCTTCCTTCAACACTTGACAACCTTTTGATGTTGCCAGTAGGATAAATAAATCCACTGGTGGTTGGCAGAGGTGCTATGTAAGGAATTGCCTCCAAGGAAGTCTTATTAATGTAACCACTGTCCAACTGTAAACCAGTGGATTCAATAGTTGTAGTGGCTGCTTCACTTGGACTACCACCAAGAGTTACGTGTAACTCAAGGGGTGTAACCTCCTCAGGTTGTGTTGGTGGGTTAGCAAAGATTGATACATAAGACCCAGTCATTTGTTGAGGTATGTTCTCATTGATAGGTGATTGAGAAGGACTGGTTAGTGCCTGGTTCAAATCAATTGCATCCAACAGCAGTTTAGTTGGTGAAGGAATTGTGGATGTGAGATTTGGTGTAGAAACAGGATTTGCTCCGGGCAGTGAGCTGTGGATGATGAAACCAAGTGATTTCAGAGCATCATGATGTGGTGGCCCTATGTGTACAACCTGTTCTTTTTGTGAAGAATCAGGAGGAGTATTGGTTATGGGTTGAGATATTTGTACCAACTACTGTGAGGAAGAAGCAGCAGTGGTTTCTTGTGACTTTTGTGTTGTCACAGGCATTTGCTCTGGTATCTCATCCTCCAGAGTTGCCTTTTTGATGGGTTTGGGGGGTTGTTGAGTTTTTCTTGTTGGCTTTTTGGTGATTTTAGGTGTGGGTTTCAAGGCAGTTGTTCTGCTGCTTTGATCACCTTGAGCAGTGGGCTCAGCAGCAGATACCTGAGGAGCAGTGGTAGCTGCTAAAATCTGCTCAGGCACCTCTGCTTGTGTTTTGCAAGGTGTTAACATTCTTGAAAAAGTTTCAGTAGTTAAACTGTTTATTTGAATATAATCACCTTGGTTTATTACAGCAATATCATCCTTACTGAATTTCTTTTCAAAATAATAACTTAGAAACCTTGGAAACAGTAGGAATGATTTTGTTTCAACATTATTAACCAAATCATTAAAGATTTCCCGAGAATAATTAAAATTTTCTTCTTGAAGAATAGCATATCCCAGATTTTGAATCTTTAATGGTATTTCATTAAAAGAAGTGGTTTTGTTTGAAACTCACATTAGGAGGGTATGGAATAAAATCTTGTTGCAGAAGGAAAGAAACCTTTTTGTAAGGTAGCTTTCTTCATCATTGTGTCTGCATACCCTCTCTCAATGAAGTCAATTTTCAACTCGTTTTTAGGGAAAGAAATTTTACCTTGCTGATCTTCGAGTTGAAAGACCTCTGAAATTGACTGTGGTGTAATCTTGACAGGTTTTCCCTTTATAGTAGAGTTAATGGCTATTACAATGTCTCCTTGTTTTTCAAGGGTTGCATTCTTCCAAAACTCCCTTTGGGTTGTCAAGTAAATGGGTGCATCGGCTATTAACAAAGTTTTGTACTTTGATTTAGCCATTTTGGCAATGATGGAGTCGAAAGCATCTGTGGTGCCGGGTTTTGTGAGAAGACCCATAAGATTGTGAGATGGTTTGTATGGGATTTCAGTGGTAGTGACCTTTTGAGAGGTCGCTTTCGACGATGATTTGGAAGTGGGTTTTGTAGATGGCTTCGATTTTGTCATTTTGGAGATGAAGATCGAAGAAATTTGTGAAGGAATGTGAAGAAAAACTGCTTTGAGAAAAGAATTTTTGAGAATTCAATTCGATAGTAAAACCCTGTTTTTGGTGTGAAGTGGGGGTTTTATAGAGGAAAAAGTGAAGGCTGACGTGGCAGCGGTTACAAAAGTACTGACCACTATGTACTACCCACATGCCAAACTCTGAAGAAATGAAGGACAGTACTTTTATGAAAGTTACTGATGAAGGCAGTGGTTTAAATGGTAAAATGGAAGCAGTGGATGATTTTCACTATCAGTGGATAGCATATCAGTGGATAAGACACTGCTTTTGAACAACAGAGGTTATCAAGGAAATGAGAGAACAGAGGATGGCTTTCAGCAGTGGACAGACTTTGAAGTAGAGCAGACTTTTGAACAAACAGTGGTTATGGCAGACTTTTAAGGATTTTAATGAAAACTTCATTTTTAGCTATTTTTAAGGATGGATTTTTGATTTTCTGAAAACATTTTAATGTTTTTATTCATAGAAAAACAAGATTTTGCTTGTTATTCCATGTTTAGCATGCCAATCCTAGAGACCAAGCTTTCAAAAGTGGCTGTATCTAGTGCTTTTGTGAGCACATCTGCCAGCTGGTCTTTAGTTGGGACATGATGCAGAGAAATCAAACCTTTTTCATAGCAATCCCTAACAAAGTGATGTCTGATGTCGATGTGTTTGGTGGTTGAATAGGAAACTGGATTTTTGATGATATTTTCTGCTGTCTGGCTATCCAACATGAGTGGAGTCTTTAAGGCAGTGATACCAAAATCCAGCAACTGATTTTGAAGCCACAGGAGTTGGGTTGTACAGCTTGCAGCAGCAATGTATTCAGCTTCAGCAGTGGATGTTGAAACAGCTGCTTGCTTTTTGCTTTGCCATGAAACTAAGCAATCACCTAGAAACTGGCACCCTCCTGATGTGGACTTCCTTGTAGTGTTACATCCAGCAAAGTCACTATCTGAAAAGTCTGAAAGCTTGATATTCCCATTAGCTGGATACCAGATACCAAGTGTGGGAGCACCTTTTATGTAACTGAATATCCTTTTTACAGCAATGAGATTTGATTTTCTGGGAGCTGATTGACTTCTTGCACAGACACATGTTGCAAACATGATGTCTGGTCTAGATGCAGTTAGGTACAATAAAGACCCAATCATGCTTCTATATAAAGTTTGATCAATCAGCTCATCCTTTTCATCAGACATGACAAGCCTATTTGTTGCCATGGGTGTGCTGCATGGTTTAC
Source organism: Helianthus tuberosus (assembly GCA_030545235.1). Classification (NCBI taxonomy): domain Eukaryota; kingdom Viridiplantae; phylum Streptophyta; class Magnoliopsida; order Asterales; family Asteraceae; genus Helianthus; species Helianthus tuberosus. The sequence continues at coordinate 23,864,557 of CM060419.1, forward strand.
AATCATTCATATCAAATTTAGTCAAAAGTTCTTTAGCATATTTTCTTTGATGAATGAAAGTTCCATTTTGCATTTGCTAAACTTGGAGACCAAGAAAGCATTGCAGCTCACCCATTGCACTCATTTCAAACTCAGCTGTCATGAGTTCTCTAAACTCTTCACACATTGTGTTACATGTGCTTCCAAAAATGATGTCATCCACATAAATCTGGACAATCATTAAATCCTTCCCTCTCCATTTTAGAAACAATGTTTTATCAATGGTACCTCTTTTGAAACCATTTGAGAGTAGGAAGTTGGAAAGAGTTTCATACCAGGCCCTTGGTGCTTGTTTCAGGCCATACAAGGCTTTGTTTAGCCTGTAGACATGATATGGATAAAATGGATCCTCAAAACCTGGAGGTTGACAAACATACACCTCTTCTTGAATTGTACCATAGAGGAAAGCACTTTTGATATCCATTTGAAACACCTTCATGTTGTGGTTGACAGCAAAGGCCAGGAACAGTCTAATGGCTTCCAATCTTGCAACAGGGGCGAATGTTTCATCATAATCAATCCCTTCTTCCTGTCTGTAACCTTGAACCACAAGCCTAGCTTTATTCTTGACAACAATGCCCCTTTCATCAGTTTTGTTCTTGAAGACCCACTTTGTGCCAATGGGACTAACCTCTTCTGGCAGTGGTACAAGCTCTCATACTTGTTGTCTTTTAATGCCTCTTGGTACTTGACTGGCTGATTGAGTGATAGAAAACCAGCAAAAAGACAAATGTTTTGGGTTTGGCTTCTTGTGAGCACCCCTTCATTGATGTTTCCAATGATTTGATCAGGTGGATGAGATCTCAAGTAGATTAAATCTCCTTGGTATGGGATGATGGCATTTGTTGGGGAAGGCTCCAAATGTGTATCATCTGAGCTAACCACTGCTGGGGACTTTGATGATCCAGCAGTGGCTTCAAAAGGTGGTGGAATGGGAGGTAATGAAGTGGACACATGCTGACTTTTATCCACTGTTTGGGGACTTTTGTCAGCAGTGATTGAGGATGTGGAAGCAGTAGTTGATGGGCTACTTTGGTCAACAACTGTTGAGGTAGCAGTGGTTGAGCTTTGACAGCTGTTTTGAACATCTGATGCTCTTCCCATTTTGACAGACCTTTGAGGGATGATGATTTCATACCCATAGTCTGGTGTTGAATCCTCTGATGGACCTGCACTGTTAGTCTTGGCAGCAGTATTTTCAAAAGTAAATTTTTCAAGATCAAACAGATCTGCAGGATTTGCTGGGATTTTCATTGATGAAAGTTCATTGAACTTTATATTCAAAGTCTCCTCCACTGCCTTGGTCCGTCTATTAAACACTTTGTAGGCCTTGGCAGTGGTTGAGTATCCCAGATGATAATCACAATCAATTTTGGCTGCAAATTTTGAAATGGAGTCTTTTAAGTTCAAAATAAAGCATGGGCAGCCAAACACTTTGAAGTAAGAGATCAGTGGTTTGATTTTATACAGGATTTCATAAGCAGTCTTTTTGTGCCTGGGGTTTATTAAAACTCTGTTCTGGACATAGCAAGCAGTGTTTACTGCCTCTGCCCAGAAAGTTAATGGCAAACCTGAATCAGCAAGCATGGTTCTGGCAGCCTCAATCAAAGTTCTGTTCTTCCTTTCCACTACCCCCATTCTGCTCTGGTGTTCTAGGGATGCTGTACTGCCTTAAAATCCCTTTCTTCACACAGAAGGCATCCAACTCCTTATTTATGAATTTTGTGCCATTGTCACTCCTGAAGACTTTTACGGGAAGGTCAAATTGCTTTTCAACCTGTATCACAAAGTCTTGCAAAATGCCTGCAGTCTCATCTTTTGAGTGTAAAAAGAAAGTCCATGTAAACCTAGAAAAGTCATCAACAATAACCAAACAGTATCTTTTCTTCTTGAGGCTCATGACTTGAACTGGGCCTAACAAATCCATGTGTAGCATTTGCAAACACTGGGTTGTTTTGGACTCTTCAATGGACTTATAGGAACTTTTATGATGTTTTCCTTTTAAACAGGAGATGCAATGTTCAGAACATGAAAACAATTTTTGTGGTAGGCCTCTTACCAAACCATTTTTTCAAAATTTCAGTGATTGTCTTAAGATTTGTGTGCCCCAGCCTTCTGTGCCAAAGTTCTGTCTCTTTGTTAGAGGCAGCTGAGAACAGACAGGAATCAGCTCTGGGACATTCTTTAGACATATTAACAACATAAACATTGCCACTTCTTTGAGCAACAAGTTTAGTTTGACCAGTTTTGATTATTGCTTCAATCTTTTTGACCATTTCTGGTCCAACAATCCTACAACAATCTTTTGTGAAGAATGACCCAAACCCTTTGTCACTCATTTGAGACACACTCAGAAGGTTGAATTTTAGATTGTCTATCAGATTGACATTTTCAAATTTTACATTTCCAGACTGCACTGTACCAGACCCCAGAACTTTCCCTTTACTATTATTCCCAAAGGATATATCACCCCCTCCATGGATTTTAAAGTCTTTGAGGAGGGCTTTACATCCTGTCATGTGCCTGGAGCCTCCACTATCTACATACCAAAGACTATCAAAGCATGCAGAAGCTCCCTGCACATGAAGTAAAAGGATTAGTTCATTAGGGTCTCCAAAGCCAACAGGGCTTTGGATGGGGTCTCAACAGTGTCTGGGATGGATGCAGATTGATGGATAGTGGTTAGGTCAGGGGTTTGGACAGTTTTAGTACTGTTTCTTGCTAACCACTGTTGGGGGTCTTGACCAATCACCTGTTGGTACCCAAAAGGATGCCTGTTCACTTTAGGTTTAGAGGGCCTTTTGTAGGCCTCATAAACGTGTGGAATCCTTTGGTAAGACTGTTTTTCCTTGCCTTTTCTGAACTGATTGTTAGGGGGTGCATCAGTAACCTGAACATCTCTTTTGACAGATGTTTGGTTCAGCTGTTTTGTGACAGCTGTTTGAACTGGCACAAACAGTGGTTGGTTCTTAGTTAATTTGACAGATGATGTTGATGGACTCAAGGATGTTTTAGCAGTGTACTCATTCTTTTTCACATCAAAGTTTTTGAGATACACACATGCTTGAGTTTTGTGGTTTGTTTTTCCACAAACAATGTAGCTTTCAGCTGAAACAATGACACTTGTTTTGTTCAAATCATAAGCTTTTAAATGGAAACAGTCTTTTGTTAGATGATTCCTTTTCTCACAGAATTCACAAAACAAGTTATTGATCTTTTCTTTCTTCTTTCTCTTTTCGGACTCCTTTGCAGCAGAGGTTTTAACCTCTGTTGGGATGTCCTTGAGAGGTATGACTTTAGCTTTTGGAGCTTTAACACCATCAGTTGATGTAAAGTCCATGGGCTTGAAGTTTTCAAGAATATCACACTCATCAAACCATTTTGGTTTAAACTGATAATCTTCAAGCTCCTCAAAAGTAGAGGATCCCATTGCTCTGTCAAGTGTGATTTTGTTACCAAGTTTATCAGTGATTTTCACTTCTTGGCCTTTCTTGTTTGTTGCAATAAACTCAGTGGTTACATCAGTGGTTTGAACCGATTTTCCAAAAGCAGTGTTTTCATCATCATGTTTTCTATAACCAACACCAAATTTCACATTGCTTTTTATCTGTTTTTCGAGCATAACCTCATACCCTTTGCATGATTCCACCCATCTTTCACAGGTGATCTGGGTGGACTCCAACTCCTTTTTGCAAACTTGGTATTTTTCTACCATAGTTTGGAGTTGAGTTTTGGTTATGCTTTGTTCTTCTTTCAGACTGCTGATCTCTTTTTCCTTTTCAGTCAATTTGTTTTTAAGTTCTTTTAAAGACCTTTCAAATTTAACTTCATCAGTTAAGATTTTATTCCGAAGGTTTTGATTTACCTCTTTGATGTTAGCAAAAGCAATAATGCAATTGTCAGAACACAGTTTTTCAAGAACTTGAGGTTATACCTTGGCAGCAGCCATCATTACACAATCACATTGATGATTTTCTTCATCATCAGCTCTTTCTTCTTTCTCACCTGCTTTCTCATTTTTCTCTTCTTCTTTGTCCTCTTTGGACCATGGGTCTGTCAGTGGTTCAATCAGGGTTTCTGAATTTTCTCCCAGCAGCAATTCACCAGCAACTGCATTAACAACTGCTTCAGTCACCTTATCCACTGTTTCATCACTTAGCTATTCACCTTCAGTTTCAATCCCCTCTGGTATTGACTCTAATGCCATCAAACAAAATTCATCATTAGAAGGTTCATTAGAAGCATAGAGTGCAAAATTTTCATCACTAAGCTCATCAGGCATGCTGCTCCAGTCAACAAAGCCTTGAGTGAAAAAACTTTGTTGATCTGGTTGTACCACTGCTGGAGCAGCAGTTTGTGGTGCAGCAGATTGCACTTGTGCCAGGGGGACAGGGGTTTGCACGTACTGAATTTGTGGGATAGTAGTTTGGACATAGTGCACTGGCACAGGGGCAGCAGCATAATGTGCAGCGTTAACATGAGCTGCAGGGGTATATTGGGCATAGTGCACAGTGCCTTGATTTTGAGGTCTAGGATTTAAGCTAGGGTGAGTGATTATAGGACCAGTAGTTTGACTCCTGCATTCCCTAGCGAAATGTCCCAACCTATTACACTTGTAACACTTGATTTTCGATTTATCCAACCCAACCCTCAGATTCCCATGTAAACCTGGGAATTTTCGCCCTATTCTTTTGTAGAATTTGCTAGTTCTAATACTGAGCAAAGCCAATTGGTGCAGGATGTCCATTTCCTCTAAGTCAGTGGGATCAAAATGTTGTAAATCATTGAGTTCAAAGCACAAGTTATCTGACATCTGGTTTTCAGTGTTTGCAGTGAAAGCATAGTTTGTAGAGTGAGAATCAGGGTTGGTAAAGTTACCACCAGCTGTTATATCAATGAAATGATCATAACCCTGTTCCTTACTACTGCCACCATATTCTTCCTGACCCAGAAGAGCTGTGCTACCGAATGAGTAATCATCAGTGGCTTTTCCAGACTCTTGCAACTTCTTTTTCTGGTTCAACTCCCTTTCATAAGTCAGGAGTCTACCATGAAGTTGGGTCAGGGTCAGATCTTTGAACTCAAGAGAGTTTCTAGTCACAAATGCAATTGTGTCCCATTTATCAGGTAGCGACCTAAGAAACCTGATATTTTGGGTTGATTTTGGGAATTCAACCTTAACAAGCCTCAGCTCACTGATGAGACAACTGAACCGTTCAAATTGTTGGGTCAATGATTCACCCTTAATGTGACAGAAGGTTTAATATAGCTGATTCAGAGTTTCCCTATTGTTTTCAATAACTTCTTCGGTTCCCCCAAACTGTTCCTTCAAAGCATCCCATAGCTCTTTGGCATTGTTACAATGTAACAGTCCAGCATAGATCTCATTTGGTAATGCAGATGCTATGATGCTAAATGCTTTGACATCCAGTTCAAATTTTTGAAAATCAGTTTCAGTATAGTTTTCATAAGGTTTTGGTACGAACTTCTTTAGATCCTCAACACTTGGCACCGTAGGAACATGGGGACCAAAAACAACAGACCTCCAACATCCAGTGTTCTATTGAGCAAGGATGTGACCCATCCTTCTCTCCCAGATGTTGTATTCATTTCTTTTAAGCATGGGTGGTTTAAAAAGTGAGCCAATGTTATTCTTATCATCTTGAGATTGTGACGTCATCCTGGTTGTTTTACAGGCACTGATTAATCAACTTTAATGGTGATTAAACCTTGCTCTGTTTTTCAACACAAACGAACAAACTATCGATATCAACGATTTTGAGCTGAACTATTTATGTCAAAATGATTGTTAAATCAAATTTGACTGTCCTAGCTCTGATACCAATTGTTGGATCTGAGTTTGGTTTTGATTGTATTTTCTGTTTGAATTAAAATGGAAATGGATGAGTTGTGCAGCGGAATTAATATGGAAACAAACTTTGTATACAATCAAACGAGAGTATTGCCTTGATCAAGACATTTTTAACAAAGAACCGAATGATTAAATTTAATTTCAACAACGATTACAAAGTAATGCTTGAATACAAACCCCCCTCAGCCAGAGCTCAGTGTTTGTTCGTGCAAAGAAGACGGTGTTGCTAAGAGCTGATAGAACAGTACAGAGCGCTGTTCTATTTATAGGCACCCGCAAACCACTAAGCATCTTAGCTGACGTCACCATGAAAGTGACATCTAACCTCCTAACAAACTCTAACCTCTGATCTATACAAACACTGTTATACTAACTACTGCTATTACATTTCATTACATAAAAGACACTTAAACAGCTGCTGCATCCTTCCACTGCTGTGAACCCCGCAGTGCTTGTCCGGATCAGCAGTACTTGACTCAAGACAGTAGATTGAGCAGCAGAGCTTTAGTCTTCTATCAGTCTTTACAAGAGCAGCAGATTGACGGTCAGTGGCTTGTACGATCAGTAGATAGGAGGACAGCAGATGTTGAAACCACGTTCATGGGGAGAGACTTGTATGTAACATCTGCTTATTCTGGATCCACTGCTTTGACCCAGTTTTGGCTTTAATTATCTGTTCCTCTGGTAGGGTTCAATCCCAACACAGAGCATTAATCTTTCATCAGTCTTTTACTTGATCAGCAGTTTGTAGGTCAGCAGTTTGTACGATCAGTAGATAGGAGGTCAACAGATGTTGAAACCACTTTCAAGGGGAGAGATTTGTATACATAACATCTGCTTATTCTGGATCCACTGCTCTGATCCAGTTTTGGCTTTAATTATCTATTCCTTTGGTAGGGTTCAATCCCAATAAATAATGATATGGCATTTTGCAATATATGATGCACATGTATGTATGATAACAGTAATCATCAGAAATCATTCATGTCATAAATGTTAAATCAGCATACTCATTAAGCACTAATCATTATTTAATTATTGTACGGATACATGAAATTTTGACAATTATCACATTCTCCCCCTGTTAAGAAAATTTCGTCCCGAAATTTTAAGTTGCGCTAATAGCTGCAGGGGAGTTAGGGAACAAATGTGGATATTTAGATCTCATACGGTCTTCACGATCCCAGGTAAACTCTGGGCCATGACATGCGTTCCATTGAACCTTGACAAGCTTAACACTACTCCTCCGAGTCTTGTTAACCTTCCAATCTGTAACCTCAACGGATTCTTCTGTGAAGTGGAGTGTGTCGTCAATGTGTACTTCATCCGCAGGGATGACAACTGTCTCTTGAGTTGGACTCTTCTTCAAATTTGATACATGAAATGTATCGTGAACACCATTTAGTTCCACCGGTAGCTCCAACTTATACGCTACTGTACCAACCCTTTCCAGAATCCTGAATGGCCCGATATAATATGGGTTTAACTTACCACGCTTCCCAAAGCGTGCTACACCTTTCCAAGGTGAGAATTTTAACAAAACCATATCACCCACTTCGAATTCCAAGGGTTTTCGCCTTTGATCCGCATAACTCTTATGTCAATCACGAGCCACCTTGATGCGCTCTCAGATCTGTATGATCTTATCAGTCGTTTCTTGGACCAGTTTGGAACCAACCATCTGTCTGTCACCTGCATCTGCCCAGTATAACGGCGATCAGCACTTACGTCCGTAGAGAGCCTCAAACGATGCAGCTTGGATGCTTGTATGGTAGCTGTTGTTATAGGAAAACTCAACCAGAGGAAGATGAGTATCCCAACTGCCACCCATATCCATTACACAAGCACGTAGCATATGTTCTAGCGTCTGAATAGTTCTCTCGCTCTGTCTGTCCATCTGCGGGTGAAAAGTTGTACTCAGATTCAACTGAGAACCAAAAGCTTCTTGGAAGGATTTCCAAATCCTTGACACAAACCGTCCATCTCTGTCAGAGATTATCGAGATAGGCACTCCATGACGTGCCACTATCTCCCTGAGGTAAAGCTCAGCTAACTTTCCAGTGTTATCCTTTTCGCGTATCGGCAAGAAGTGCGCAGACTTTGTTAACCGATCCACGATTACCCAAATCATATCATGACCTCTAGGAGTCTTGGGTAACTTGGTTATGAAGTCCATAGAAATCTGTTCCCACTTCCACATGGGTATTTCTGGCTGTTACAGAAGACCTGAGGGTTTCTGATACTCGGCCTTTACCTTGGCACAAGTTAAGCATTTCCCAACGTAGATGGCAACATCACTCTTAAATCTTGGCCACCAATAGTAATCCAATAGATCTTGGTACATCTTGTCCGATCCTGGATGGATCGAGTACCTCGATTTATGAGCTTCATCGAAAATAACCTCTCTAATACCACCATAAAGCGGAACCCAAATACGTCCCATGAAATACAAGGTTCCTTCCTCGTTGGGTACCAACTTCTTCTCCATTCCTCAGAGATATTCAGCCTTAACATTCTATTTTTTAAGAGCCTCTCTTTGTGCAGCACGAATACGTAACGTGAGGTCCGTCTGAATAATCATCTCTAAATCCCTAACCCTTATAGGCTTGATCCTTTCCTTTCGGCTTAAGGCATCTGCTACCATATTAGACTTTCCTGGATGATACTTGATCTCGTAGTCATAATCATTTAACAACTCAACCCATCGTGTTGTCTCATATTAAGCTCTTTCTGATCAAATATGTGCTGAAGGCTCTTATGATCCATAAAAATAGTACATCGAGTACCATATAGATAATGTCGCCAGATCTTCAAAGCGAATACCACTGCGCCTAGTTCCAAATCATGTGTGGTATAGTTCTTCTCATGGACCTTCAGTTGGCATGAAGCATAAGCGATAACCTTCTAGCGTTGCATGAGCACACAACCCAAACCCGGACGCGAGGCGTCACAAAAGACAACAAAATCGTCAGTGCGTTCGGGTAGGGATAATAAAGGTGCATCGCACACCTTATTCTTGAGCAGCTGAAAAGCTTCTTCTTGTCTATCTCCCCATTCATACTTCTTATCCTTTTAAGTAAGGGAGGTCAACGGTTGAGCTATCTTGGAGAAATCCTCTATTAATCTGTGATAATACCCTGTTAAACCCAAAACCTGTCGAATCTCGGTCGGCGTCTTTAGAGGTTCCCAGTTCTTGATTGCCTCAATCTTGGTGGGATCAACATGAATATCATTCTCATTTTCCACGTGACCGAGGAACTGTACTTCGCGTATCCAAAACTCGCACTTCGAAAACTTAGCGTAGAGCTTCTCCTTCTTTAGCAGCTCTAGAATGGCTCTGAGGTGTTGTTCATGGTCTTCCTTCATCCGTGAATAGATCAAAATATCATCGATAAATACGATCACAAATTTATCGAGATATGGCTTGCAAACTAAATTCATCAAATCCATAAATACTGCTGGAGCATTTGTCAATCCAAACGGCATCACTAGAAACTTGTAATGTCCATAATGAGTTCTGAAGGCAGTCTTCGGTATACTCTCTTCTTGAATCCACAGCTGATGATAACCTGCTCGAAGATCTATCTTGGAATAGTAGCTTGATCCTTGCAGTTAGTCAAATAAATCATCAATCTTCGGCAAGGGATACCGATTCTTGATGGTTAGCTTGTTCAGCTCCCAGTAGACGATACACATTCGAAAGCTACCATCCTTCTTCTTGACGAACAGCACCGGAGCTCCCCAAGGCGAGAAGCTCGGCCTTATGAATCCCTTGTCTAATAACTCATGAAGCTATGTGGATAACTCTTGCATCTTAGAAGGCGCAAGTCGATAAGGTGCCTTGGCCATAGACGCGGCGCCTGGAACCAAGTCAAAGTGGAACTCGACTTGTCGTTGAGGAGGTAATCTTGGCAAGTCTTCGGGGAAGACTTCAGGATATTCCCTTACCAGAGGGATATCTTCGAGCTTTGGCTCTTCGGCTTCCTTTTCCACAACATGAGCCAAGAAGGCAACACACCCTTTACGCAAAAACTTCCATGCCTTTAAACAACTAATAATCCGCAGAGGCGTATCATGCTTCTCCACGTGTATCACAATCTTCTCTTCACTCGCCATCGGTTTGTGAATAATCTTCTCATGACATACAATCTCTGCACGATTACTCGACAACCAATCCATCCCAACTACGACGTCGAAGCTTCCCAATTCAACCGGCAGAAGATCGATCGAAAACTCATGCTCTCCAAGCTCTATAACACAGCCTCTAATCACTTCACTGGCTTCTACTAGCTTTCCATTAGCTAGTTCTATCAAGTACGGGATGTCTAACTTACTTGCAACTAAGCCAAGTATATTCTTAAACTCTAAAGATACGAATCTATAATTGGCACCGGTATCAAATAGCACAGATGCAAAATATTGATTAATAGGGAACGTACCAGTAACCACGTTCGGATCCTGGCGTGCTTCCCTAGCTCCAATGTTGAACACTCTTCCACGGGTTTGGTTATTCTTTGGGCAATCCCGCTTAAAATGCCCCATTTCACCACAACCAAAGCAACCTGTACCACGCCCATTGTCATTTCTATTTCCGCCCTGATTGTTGTTTCCACCACAGTTTCTGTTACCAACTTGATTCCCAAAACCACCATGATTCTCGTTGCCACCAAAATTACCATTTCCTCCTTGATTTCGGTTCCCAGTCTGATTCCCATTACCACTACGGCTTCCATTTCCATTACCACCCGATCCTCCATTCCTTCGTCCAGCACCATACCAGCACGCCTCCGTGGCATGCCCTACCTTGCCACAGTTCTCACATTTCCCATACCTACATCGTCCTGTGTGATGATGCTGACAAATATCACACTTGGGAAGAGTGCCCATATACCCCTTTGCTTTGAGCTCGGTGTTTGCAGCACCAGTCCTGACCTCGGCTAGCGGGTTAGCATCTCTTCTCTTGTTTGCATTGTTGTTGTTCGCTTGAGTACCCTTCTTGAAGTTAGTGAACTTTCTCTTCTTTTCCCCAGACGACTCCACATGAGTTTCTTTCTTCTTTGCGTAAAAAATCGAGAACTTGCCTAACCTGACTGCTTCTTTAGTAAGTGCTACCCTCAAGTCAATAGCCTCGGAAATGGTTGGAGGCTTAGAAGTACTCACCATGCTCAGAATCTGTGGTGCCAAACCCCAGATGAAACGTTCTATCCTCTTAAACTCCGGCTCTACCAAGTAAGGGACAACACGAGACAAATCATGAAATCTATGCACATACTCAGCCACCTTTGGACCTTCCATTTTCAAATTCCAGAATTTAGTTTCTAACTTCTGGATTTCAGCTCGGGAACAATACTTCTTTCGCATAAGTTCTTTCAATTCATCCCATGTTAAAGCATACTCCGCAGCCTCACCCAAAGTCTGAACCTGAAGGTTCCACCATGACAGAGCCCCATCTAGAAATAGTCCAGAAATGTATGTGACTTGATGCTCTGGTGCACATTTACTCATCCACAAAACAGAATCCGTCTTCTCAACCCATCTCACAAAAGCTACAGCACCCCCAGTGCCGTCGAAATTCAGAGGCTTGCAGTCCAAAAACTGCTTATAGGTACAGCCGTTAGTTGGGTTATTCCCTGAGGTACCCCCACTGTGTTCGGAGCGAAGGGCCTCGTGGTGTGCGATGGCCTGTGAGATGCGCTCTTGTAATTCCACCTCTGTCACCGGCAGAGGATTGTTGGTATCGGTGTTCCTTCGCTACGACATCATTCTTCTAGGAATAAGATCGGGTGGGTCAGGTCTTATTTGTTAAATAAATAAATAGTACGTAAATATAATAGCATTCATCATTGCAAGCAATCATGCAACAGCATATTCATAGAATAAACGTGTAAATCAACAAAGTGTTTAGTGAGAACATGACGATTGAGCTTTCATTAATTACCGACCACAGTTACATTGTTTACAAAGTGTTTTACATCAAAAGGGACACAGGGTCACACTATCCTTGTCCAATAAGTCTGTCAATATACAAAAATAACATGGTCAAATGTGGTCTTCAAAAGTATTCACAATCTCGAGTCAATAGTAGTGCTCTCACCAAAAGTAATGCAATCTGCATAAGACCAAAAACCTACTATGCTGATGCTGGGGGTGGAGGAGGAGGGAAGAAAAGCAAGCTGCGAACATGCGCAACCTCCTCCTCGAGCTCGTAGACACGACGAAGCAAATAACTGATCTGTTGCTAGACAGTAAGGAAACGAGCATCAAAATATGGAAAAGGTGTAAGAGCAGCAGGTGGATGTGCAAAAGGAGACGGTGATGAATGTGGAGGAACAAAAGTAGACTAAAAGGGACAAGGTAGAGGACGCGGAGTCAACTCAATCTCCAAAACTCTGCGATTCAAAACCTCAAACTGAAGCTGAAGTGACAGGAGCAACTCATCCCGTGTGTATCCAATGAAATGTGAGGGATGGTAGGGGTCTGAGATCGGCATAGAGTATGGTGGGAACCATCGGAGTGGCTCGTCAAGCGGTGTAGATGTGAAAGGAGCAAATGGTGCAGTCTGAGAAATCGGAGGAAAAGCTGCTGAAGCAAAAGGATCGTAGCTTAGGGGTTGGCCCGAAGTACCTTCCCCTGTATGGGGTGCAGGGATGTCCTGTAAGAAAGTAATCGGTAAATCAGTGCGGTGGACATCAAACTCTACAGAAGGGAGGAGAGCAACATCAGCCGGTACGGGTGGAGGAATAAATGGCTCAACAACTGGAAAATCAATAGGTGTAGGAACTGGGTCAGGAATAAGAGGTGCAATATCAGGTAATCCAAATGGGACATGGTCATGATCGGGAATCGGATCAGTATCAATAGGTGCAACATCAGGCTGACCAAGAGGAACAAGATCTAGCTCAAGACCAGGCTCGGGGTCGACTGGAGGAGATGGTGCAGCAGACATATCGGTGTCTTCGTCTGAGTCAGTAGCAAAAAGTTTCAATCCGGCCGCCTGTAAAGCTGAAGATGTCACAGACTCAAAGGAGTCTGAGACAGAATGCAAACTGGTGCTAGAAGATATCTCAACGATAGGAACAGCAGGAGGTGGGACAGCTACAACATCCTCATCAATCTCCCCATCGCCCTGGGCGTCAGCTGGGGGACCGTCTACAAACAACTCAACGTCGACATCAAACAAGTCATCGAATGGCCAGTCCTCGGGAGGAATGACCACAAGGGGAACGGGATCGAGGATCGGAGCCATGATGTGCTCACCATCGGGATGACCAATGATGAGGTGATCATGGACTGGAGCAGGAATGTCAAAAGGATCCTCGTCAAGGAAACCATCAGTAATAGGTAAATCATCGCCAAAATCTAGTAGCGCGAACGGCTGGAAATCGTCCTCGTCCTCGGATGGCATGTCAGGATCACTCTCAGTGTCTGACGTAAATATCTCTGGCTCGGGTATAACGTCATCGTCTGAAATGACAGCCATCGGGTCATGGGTATCAGACAACCCACTCTCTGATGATGACATGTGTGCCTGTAACATAACAATCATAACATGTGCACATATATTAACCACTAACACTCAGTATATGCAAACAAAGCAATCATCACTTAGACAGTTATTCACGTTATCCTTCATGAAACCTTTCTATCTTTCCTAGTCTACCCCATGCAGACTAAACCACCAATGTGACCTTGCAATCGTGTTTCTTGTCTTTCCTTTGGTAAAACATTTGTTCCATGGATCTGGGCGTTTTGTGTATGCAATGAAAACATGTTGTTAAAATATTTTCATGGGGGAGCCCTAATGATTGTAGTCTAGAGTCGAGAAAGAATCCTAGTTTGCTACAATCGAAGCTCTGATACCAAACTGTCACACCCTGACTTTTGCGGAAGCGTGATTATGTGTGACTTCCTTAATATCATTTCATTCAACCATAACAAATAGCTATATGATAAAACTAAGATGTTCATCCATAATTAAGTTTCGAAGTGATACAACCATCATTATTTTACAGAAATCCGAGACTTCAAATTCATATTACAAACCATCCAAATTGTTTAAAGTTCCATAAGGACTTGACAAAAGACACTATTAAAATCTAGGCTTTGAACTAGGTATCTTATCCAGGATAAGATACATAATCCAAACCCTTCGACACCGGATAACATCTTTTATTTCAGACAATACTTGGAAACTTCCAACGCCCGCCAGATCCAATTCAGTTCCCTGAAATACATGTGGTTTGAAAAACATCAACAAAAGTTGAGCGAGTTCATGTGTTTTGTATGTGAGCTCGAATAAACTTTGTAATCATTGTAAGTATGTATGTATTCGTAAACCGGTATGAAAGCAACAAGGAACAGTTCAATTAATGATTTGCAAGGTCATTAATATGTGTGCAACGGTGTAGGAAGGCTCAATCCTTTGCGTATTTCGTACTGGGCCTCCAGGCTAGAACGACATAGTCACCACATGCGGTCAACTCACGGACCCAATGGTGGGGCTCGTAACACCCAAATAGATCTATCACTCATGCATCTCGGTCCTTAAACAAGGATTAATGGTCCCAAGTTAACGCCTACACATTCACATGATCTAACAGTATTTTCCTTAGCTAACCGTACCATTTGTAATCATTGTATCATTTGTAACATGCATTTCACCCCCTGAAGTTATAAAACCGAAAACAGTTAAAAGAAAATGAGGACATGAACTCACTATCTTGCGTTCTTTGATCAAATAACCCAAAGCTTCTTCTAGACTACACGACTACCTACAAATGTACTACGGTTTATTAGACGGGCGGGTCGTGCCTTGACCTTAGTCTTATTTAGTATCTTTGAGTTACGTTTCTTTGTGTCATCAATATTATTCCAAGTATATAATTAATTGTTAAAATAATAAGTATTTTAACTTAAGTTATATTTATTAATTATTTTGGAATAATTGTTAAAACAATAAATTTTAACTTGACATTTATGAATTTTACATGTATAACTTTCCTGTGACACCTGTTCCTCCACGGCCATCAAACAAATACTATATCAATGAAATATTGTATTTCATACTTGGGATTTGTATAAATATGTGTATCCTTTGCACATATCAATTCTTGTTCGATTTCAAGCTCTAAATCGCTTTCTGGAAGGTTATACGCGCACTGATGCGTAAATATAACCAGTTTAATGCAACGAACACTCCAGAATAGTGAAATAGGCTTCACATAGCTTAAATAACCTTTACATAACTTAGAAATAAGTTTTGAAGGCTTTTGTATGACAAAATCAAGTTTAATCGCTTACAGGGACTAAATTCGACACACTGCGAAAGTATGCCGATTTGAACTGTAACAGACATTCCGGAACATGACCATAAGTTAAACATACCATAAATACCCTTTACATCGCTTAGAAATGGGCTTTGAGGGGTTCCGTGTGCTAAAATAAACTTTTGGCTCATTCAAGGACTAAAAGTGTCAAAAGGTGCAAAAGTTTGCACTTTCGCGCATAACTTATGTTCTGAATACATCCGGACATCCAAAAATTTATGTAAGCATTATAATATTATGCTTTAGTGTTTGGATTGTCAAAATTCCATTCGTCGCGCATTTTGGACCGTTTTTGCGTCCGTTACGACTTCCGTCGTAATTAACCGAACATCGTAACCGTACGGCCAAACGAACCAACATCCGAGATGTTTTCAAGCATATTTCATGTTCCCTATATCTTAACATCATTGTGGGGCTTGAAATTGGGTTTGACGGGTGTTAGAAGTGCCGTTACGCAACGAAACAAGGTGCAGGGACCAAAAGTGTAATTCTGCCAAAGTTGATGGCTTACGGACCGTAAGCCATCACCCTTACGGTCCGTAAGCAGGGGTCAGATGCAGAAACTCATTTTGACTGCTGTTAACAGCTTTTCAACACTCCAAAGGCCAATGCCACATGTCAATCTCTGGTGGTGGGGGCAAATTGAGATACCATAACATTCCAACACATGTACGGATGAGATTCGAGCATGGTATTCGATAAACGATCCTAACGGTTGTCCAAATACTATAAATACCCAACCCCATTCAACTCAAAACCCACAAAATCTGATCTAAAAGCTCTAAGTTGAAGCCATTGCTTCATACCTGAGCTACTTGGATCAAGATTAGCTTTCGGGGACCCTTTGTAAGTGTTCCTTCGTTCTTTTATCGCTTTTCGAGTCCGAAAGTCAAACTTCGTTTGACTTTCTGCATTGACCAGTTTATGGTCAAAGCGAAGTTCGTTTGAACTTCATAACGTGAGCGTAATCACGATGGTTATAGTCCCTAGTGACTATACCTACTAATTACCACGTTATCTAGGCTCAGTGACGAGTCATAGTTTCGGCCAAAATGCGTATTATTGCGTATTTTGTAACCAAACTACTCTTGGGTATCAAAACCGTTTGTTTTGATACCAAACCTGTTTTCTAAACTTAGTTAAGCATGTTTTAACATGCTTAGCTCGTCACTTTTAGTTTTGTGCTTCTATAGGGCCGTAAGGTAAGCGATCTAAACAATCGCTTATACTTTCGAACCCGACCCGTTTGGTCGATCATTAGGATCCGACCAATCACACTAGGTGACCATAGTTGTATAGGGAATAACCTTCCGAGGTTATACCTTATGGTCAGATCGTTTAAGTAGTTGTATGATAGGTAGTTTATATGCCTTAGGTAAATTACCAAAATGCCCTTTTACGCCAAAATTCATTTTAAGCATATGTAACATAACTTTTGGTATCTAAACTGATTTGGTAACAATATTAGACATGTTAAGGCATATGTTACTTATCATAGGACTAGATAGGCGTTCCGAATGCATTTTACGCGAACGACACGTTAAAGTAGCATAAGCTACCTAAACGGGTCGTAATGTGTCGTAAGCATTTAGGTTAGGTTTCATTTCGTATGTAGGCTTTGTTAAACCATACTACATGAGTTCCCATACTCATTTGGTTTAAGAGCCCTCATTCTATCCGATCCTCCGATATAGGTCCGGTTCATTAACATAGTTACCTATATTAGGTGCCGTTTGATTCCGTGATCTCTAGCATTGCTTGGTGGTTATCTTAGGACTTCTGAGCAATCTCAAGTGAGTACATAGACCCCTCTTTTACTGTTTTCCAAACATTTTGGGGTGAAACACATGTGCCTACTTGTTACTTTCATGCTTTTCCATGTTTTCATATCATATGCTTGTTATGTTCAATAGTACACTTATAGTACATGATTTCATTGTGTTTATGCTATGTATGCCCATTGTGTGCATATTTAGTACATCGTTTTACATTACATGTTTATGCTATGTATGTCCATTGTATGCATACTTAGTACATTGTTTTACATTACATTTTATGCTATGTATGCCCATTGTATGCATATTTAGTACATTTGTTATTCATCACATGCTTACATTTTGGTATGAAATTTAGTTTGTTCAAATGGGACAATATACATTCATTAACATTAGCTACGCCGCTCGTTAGTAGGTAATGGTACCATAGGACTTGACAACTCCCATTCCTGAAATCCCGGGTTTGTTTGGATTGGAAGGAATGACCGAATCCGACTACATTTCTAGGTGGACCTTAGACTTTGTGCTAGGGTTTATTCTATAGTCACAAGGCTTGGATGTATGAATTTTTACAATACCGCATAGATGTTTGTATCAGTATAGCATGCATTTGTTCCACAAAACATAACTTTGATTTAAACCATGTTTTACTTCAATACCTTGTTTTTGTGCATTTTACATATGGTTTAGTTGATATATTTCACTTACCGTACATGATATTTTGGATACACATTACATGATATGCATTAGACATAAACATTTTGACATTGATATACAAAATTCGTGATTTACATTAGACATAAACCTATTGACATTGATATACGCAATTCATGATTTACATTAGACATAGACATTTGACATGGTTTTCACACAAACATTTTGACATTTGATTATACATAAACATTCTACTTTGATGGATTGGTTTGAGTAAATGATTTAAGTAACGAGGCGTGTGTAATATGATACAAGCATGGTGGATACGCCGCTGGTACTTCCTATATATAAGTGCTTGTATGGTATTACATATCGTAGCGTTATTTGAATCATTCCGATTTAGACATATAACATTTTATACAAATAACATACTTTTCACAATACATTGTTTTCACAAACAACTTATCTAATACAAACTCATTTTAATTGGTTATTTACTTAACCATGTATTATTCTTTTATACATATATATATCATTTGGTTTATTTATCACTTTTCAAATGATTTACAAGACAAAGCAAATTACAAAGTTCATGACTAAACATTTTCTTAAACATAAGTCATGAATTCTATTTGCACAAAACATATGTATCTCACAGGCATTTTTATGCTGACGTACCTATTTTCACATGTGTTTCAGGATATGATGCATAGGATTTATCAAGATATACTTAGGCGGACTTGGGCCTTAGCGACAATAAAAGATGCAAGACTAGTTATTTATGTTATGTTTCTTTGAGTGTCAAGACATTGTAACTCTTTTAATCAATAAAACAATATTTCAATTTCCATGCGTTATGGAACAATGATTCTGTTACAACACTCCCCGACGTTTCCGCCACGTTTTGTTGTTTTACGTGGTTGGGGTGTGACAGAAAAGTTGGTATCAGAGCTCATAGTTATAGGGAATTAGGTTATTAGTAATACTTTGACCTAGTCTATAACCTTCCTAGGACCCTAACGCGAGTTTACTTGCGTTTAGTCATAAAACAATACTGTCACCTATCCTTAGGCGACAACCACAACAAGAACACAAATTTCAAAACCGCTTTGAAAACTAATCATCTGTTCTAGGATGATTGATTACTAGGTTTTGAACCCTCTGTTGTAAGGTTTTGAACCCCTTTGAATTCAAAATCTTGTCAAAGTTTGGGTCTTATAATGTGAACACGTGCAAACTGGAAGAGTGAATGCATGTACCCTGAGTTTTCTGTCGAAGGCTAGAGTGTTCGTACAAATCCGCAGTATCGGACCAGTCACTCTTACCTGGGAACTCTTGGGGTGAGTGTTCACTTATAGGCGAGCATGTCTTCAGTGATACATTAATATGATCCGTTTACTTTGATTTGTCACCGTCTCATTTGTTTGCCTTAGGTAACAAACAAATGATCGCAAATTCTTATGCATTGTCATTCTGTTTTGATTATCCGATAACCTTTCATCTGTTTCTCCCTATGCCTTTCATTTCCTTCTAGAATGTCTCTTCCTCTCAGCAACGGTCAAATGTCCGAGCGAACAGCCAAATTTGCCCAGCGATTAGGCGAAGTGATTCTGAAGACTGTGGATTTAGGCATTGCCATGTATCGTCTCTAGGATGAAGCCACTCAAGAGTCACCAAAGGAGACAGAGGCCAAGCCTTCACCAAAATCAAGGAAGCGTAAGGCTTCCAGGAAACCCGCAGCAGTTACACCTAATCAAGCGGGACCTAGCTAAGTGACAGTACCACCAACCAAGAAACCAATCGAGGAATCAAAGACCATGGATGAACGATCCCTTAAGAAATCAAAGAAGCAAAAGGCTTCTCAGAACTTCACCGTGGTCGCTCACAATGGTCAAGCCATCCCCAACCAACCAGCTCAACCCCCTGCTAGGAAGCCATACAATGGAACTGCACCCTTGTGCAACCAATGTAACCTTCATCATCATGCTAGTATGAAGTGCCGTGAATGCCAAATTTGTGGACTTAAAGGTCATACAGCAAAAGTTTGCCGAGCAGCAGCTGCACCAAATCAAGCCGGACCCATCCGAGTGGCAACACCACCTGCTAAGAAGCAATACAAGGGAACGGCACCAATATGCGACAAATGTAATGGGCATCACCAAGCTCACTTACAGTGTCGTCTGTGTGTATCATGTGGGCGAGTTGGTCACCTGGCAAGTGCTTATCGATATAACCCGAACCAAGGTGGTCCAAATCAACCACAAGCCGACTCTGCTCAAGCTCGTTTCTTACCAGGATCTTGCTACAACTGTGGTGAGATGGGCCATTTCCTAAGGGATTGCCCAAAGCTTGCTAATGCAAATCCAACCCACGGATGAGCAGTTGGCTGACTAGAAGATGTTACTGTCTTATGCTTTTGTTCTTCTATTTTCTTGTAATGTGAAACAATCTGTTTTGTTTATAAATAAATTATTGTTCACAATTCTGATATACAAGTATAGTTACATGTGTGTATGGCATTTCCCTGTAATACCTACATTAAGGAACTATGTTCTTTACAAACTACTTTTGTGAATTTCCCATTTTTGTGTTTACTCATGATTCCCTTGGTAAATTCTAAGTACTCGTTTCATTCTAAGATACGAAGTACAGAAAATAAAGTGACATTATGAGTAATCATGCTTCTGCACATCTGTGCCTTTGAATCGTTGGTTAGATAACTAAGGGTATTTTCAAATCTCATACCCATTAGGTTTTGATTTTTCAACATACATAGTAAGAGTATTTGAAAAAAAAAAAAACAATCTTCATGATCTCAAAACATTTCATATAGTTTGAAAACAATTTTTTTCAAATGCATTGTCTATGTTATTTCAAAAAACATTGGCTATGTTTTCAAAAACAACCTTCATAATTTCAAAATGTTTCATATAGTTTGAAAACAATATTAACACAGTACATTTTTTTATCAAGTGCATAATTTTCGAAAAGCAATTTTCATATTTTCAGAAACCTCATACATAATTTCAAAAATTTCATCTCGCATGATTTTAAAACATTTTTATAAACATACCTACCTAGTACACCTACTTTATGATTTCAAAAGTATTATGCATAAGATTTCAAAAACATTGAACACATTTTTTTTAGAACCCCATGCATAGTTTTCAAAAATATTTTCTTCATACATTGACTTAACTTTCAAATTCCGCTTCATATGTCGCCTTGGCATATCTGGCATCTCAACTTCATAAGCATTTTTACTTCATGTTTTGACATAAACACATCCAGTGCAAGGTTTCAAAACATCTTCAACTTCTAAAATCCATATGGGATCTTTTTATCTTCACATTTAGACCCTTGTGGATGATTATCATTCAAATCAGAGTCCTTAATTGGATTCCTTATGTACCTAAATTCGAACATTTCGGTTCCTTATAATCGAAATCGAATTTTTCTTTTAAAAATCTTTCTATCTTTATAGTTAGATTCTTGATAATGTTTAAAGTACCAAATGAAATCCACGAGATGGATTCCTAGTGTGCTTTAAATACATGTGCTCTGTTAGCAAAACAAATTAACAAATTAAAGATCTAGATAAACAATCTTTGTGGTTATATGACTATGTATTTATGCATCTTGTGTTTTCTTTTATGCATTTTGTGTTTTTGTATACTCTGGATATTCGTTATCCAAATCCTCGTAGAATCTTTCATATCTTCATATGAGGGATTCGTAGTAGGATATTCAAAAGGGTACTACCTTAAATCCTTAATGGGCTTCTATGTAATAGTTAAGACCCTTGGATTATATAGTACCACTCCATGATTCATAAGAGACCCTTTTAGGGGTCTAGTAAAAAAGATTGATTCAAAAATCTGGTTAAGAATGACATGTGATGATATAAGCTGAAAAGACTCCTTGGTTGTCTATTAAAATCATTTATTGATTTAATAAAAGGGACCCTATGGTGGTCTAGTCACACTCATCACAGGTTTGTTCATTTGGTTTTCCCCTACACATTATAAAATAGACTGTGTGAACTATGCAAGGAATTGTATAATTATGGACGCGTACATAATTATGAAATTTAGTGCACAGAAACCCAGTAAGATTTATTATGTGTAAGAACCGATAGTGACAACAATAACAAAATGAGAACGATGTAATGGAGGTACGGTGGACGCACCAATGACGCTTCATATACTTGTATATAAGTATCCCTCTTACATTGCAAGCATGATGTTATTAAAGTTACTAGAAGTTCAGAACCCTAACCAATGTTGTTCAATCTTTTCAACTTCATGTTTTAACTCTCACAAGTTTCCTCTAAATAAAATTTCGGGACGAAATTTCCTAAAGTAGGGGAGACTGTGACACCTGTGCCTCCACGGCCATCAAACAAATACTGTATCAATGAAATATTGTATTTCATACTTGGGATTTGTATAAATATGTGTATCCTTTTCACATATCAATTCTTGTTCGATTTCAAGCTCTAAATCGCTTTCTGGAAGGTTATACGCGCACTGATGCGTAAATATAACCAGTTTAATGCAACGAACACTCCGGAATAGTGAAATAGGCATCACATACCTTAAATAACCTTTACATAACTTAGAAATAAGTTTTGAAGGCTTTGGTATGACAAAATCAAGTTTAATCGCTTACAGGGACTAAATTCGACACACTGCGAAAGTATGCCGATTTGAACTGTAACAGACATTCCGGAACATGACCATAAGTTAAACATACCATAAATACCCTTTACATCGCTTAGAAATGGGCTTTGAGGGGTTCGGTGTGCTAAAATAAACTTTTGGCTCATTCAAGGACTAAAAGTGTCAAATGGTGCAAAAGTTTGCACTTTCGCGCATAACTTACGTTCTGAATACATCCGGACATCCAAAAATTTATGTAAGCATTATAATATTATGCTTTAGTGTTTGGCTTGTCAAAATTCCATTCGTCGCGCATTTTGGACCGTTTTTGCGTCCGTTACGACTTCCGTCGTAATTAACCGAACATCGTAACCGTACGGCCAAACGAACCGAAATCCGAGATGTTTTCAAGCATATTTCATGTTCCCTATGTCTTAACATCATTGTGGGGCTTGAAATTGGGTTTGACGGGTGTTAGAAGTGCCGTTACGCAACGAAACAAGGTGCAGGGACCAAAAGTGTAATTCTGCCAAAGTTGATGGCTTACGGACCGTAAGCCATCACCCTTACGTTCCGTAAGCAGGGGTCAGATGCAGAAACTCTTTTTGACTGCTGTTAACAGCTTTTCAACACTCCAAAGGCCAATGCCACATGTCAATCTCTGGTGGTGGGGGCAAATTGAGTTACCATAACATTCCAACACATGTACGGATGAGATTCGAGCACGGTATTCGATAAACGATCCTAACAGTTGTCCAATACTATAAATACCCAACCCCATTCAACTCAAAACCCACAAAATCTGATCTAAAAGCTCTAAGTTGAAGCCATTGCTTCATACCTGAGCTACTTGGATCAAGATTAGCTTTCGGGGACCCTTTGTAAGTGTTCCTTCGTTCTTTTATCGCTTTTCGAGTCCGAAAGTCAAACTTTGTTTGACTTTCTGCATTGACAAGTTTATGGTCAATGCAAAGTTCGTTTGAACTTCATAACGTGAGCGTAATCACGATGGTTATAGTCCCTAGTGACTATACCTACTGATTACCACGTTATCTAGGCTCAGTGACGAGTCGTAGTTTCGGCCAAAATGCGTATTATTGCGTATTTTGTAACCAAACTACTCTTGGGTATCAAAACCGTTTTTTTATACCAAACCTGTTTTCTAAACTTAGTTAAGCATGTGAAGCATGTTTTAACATGCTTAGCTCGTCACTTTTAGTTTTGTGCTTATATAGGGTCGTAAGGTAAGCGATCTAAACAATCGCTTATACTTTCGAACCCGACCCGTTTGGTCGATCATTAGGATCCGACCAAACACACTAGGTGACCATAGTTGTATAGGAAATAACCTTCCGAGGTTATACCTTATGGTCACATCGTTTAAGTAGTTGTATGATAGGTAGTTTATATGCCTTAGGTAAATTACCAAAATGCCCTTTTTACGCCAAAATTCATTTTAAGCATATGTAACATAACTTTTGGTATCTAAACTGATTTGGTAACAATATTAGACATGTTAAGGCATATGTATCATAGGACTAGATAGGCGTTCCGAACGCATTTTACGCGAACGACATGTTAAAGTAGCATAACCTACCTAAACGGGTCGTAATGGGTCATAAGCACTTAGGTTACGTTTCATTTAGTATGTAGGCTTTGTTAAACCATACTACATGAGTTCCCATACTCATTTGGTTTACGAGCCCTCATTCTATCCGATCCTCCGATATAGGTCTGGTTCATTAACATAGTTACCTATATTAGGTGCCGTTTGATTCAGTGATCTCTAGCATTGCTTGGTGGTTATCTTAGGACTTCTGAGCAATCTCAAGTGAGTACATAGACCCCTCTTTTACTGTTTCCAAACATTTTGGGGTGAAACACATGTGCCTACTTGTTACTTTCATGCTTTTCCATGTTTTCATATCATATGCTTGTTATGTTCAATAGTACACTTATAGTACATGATTTCCTTGTGTTTATGCTATGTATTCCCATTGTGTGCATATTTAGTACATCGTTTTACATTACATGTTTATGCTATGTATGTCCATTGTGTGCATACTTAGTACATTGTTTTACATTACATTTTATGCTATGTATGCCCATTGTGTGCATACTTAGTACATTTGTTATTCATCACATGCTTACATTTTGGTATGACATTTGGTTTGTTCAAATGGGACAATATACATTCATTAACATTAGCTACGCCGCTCGTTAGTAGGTAATGGTACCATAGGACTTGACAACTCCCATTCCTGAAATCCCGGGTTTGTTTGGATTGGAAGGAATGACCGAATCTGACTACATTTCTAGGTGGACCTTAGACTTTGTGCTAGGGTTTATTCTACAGTCACAAGGCTTGGATGTATGAATTTTCACAATACCGCATAGATGTTTGTATCAGTATAGCAAGCATTTGTTCCACAAAACATAACTTTGATTTAAACCATGTTTTACTTCAATACCTTGTTTTTTGTGCATTTTACATATGGTTTAGTTGATATATTTCACTTACCGTACATGATATTTTGGATACACATTACATGATATGCATTAGACATAAACATTTTGACATTGATATACAAAATTCATGATTTACATTAGACATAAACCTTTTGACATTGATATACGCAATTCATGATTTACATTAGACATAGACATTTGACATGGTTTTCACACAAACATTTTGACATTTGATTATACATAAACATTCTACTTTGATGGTTTGGTTTAAGTAAGTGATTTAAGTAACGAGGCGTGTGTAATATGATACAAGCATGGTGGATACGCCGCTGGTACTTCCTATATATAAGTGCTTGTATGGTATTACATATCGTAGCGTTATTTGAATCATTTTGATTTAGACATATAACATTTTATACAAATAACATACTTTTCATAATACATTGTTTTCACAAACAACTTATCTAATATAAACTCATTTTAATTGGTTATTTACTTAACCATGTATTATTCTTTTATACATATATATATCATTTGGTTTATTTATCACTTTTCAAATGATTTACAAGACAAAGCAAATTACAAAGTTCATGACTAAACATTTTCTTAAACATAAGTCATGAATTCTATTTTCACAAAACCTATGTATCTCACAGGCATTTTTATGCTGACGTACCTATTTTCACATGTGTTTCTGGATATGATGCATAGGATTTATCAAGATACACTTAGGCGGACTTGGGCCTTAGCGACAATAAAAGATGCAAGACTAGTTATTTATGTTATGTTTCTTTGATTGTCAAGACATTGTAACTCTTTTAATCAATAAAACAATATTTCAATTTCCATGTGTTATGGAACAATGATTCTGTTACAACACTCCCCGACGTTTCCGTCACGTTTTGTTGTTTTACGTGGTCGGGGTGTGACATTTCCCAAGGATGGATGTAGTCATACTCGTATTCTTAAACTTGTATATTTTTGCCAAGTATCGGTGGTGTATTCCGGTGTATAATTATACGTACGAGAATACGTATTTTATTGTGTTTATTAAGTATTCTTATACTTAATTTTTGTATTAAATTTTCCAGAATAATATTTTTAATAAAAATTCACAAATATATATTCTTAAAATATTGATTTTTAAGAAATCATTAATAGAAGAGTAAATTTCTGTTTTCGTCCCTGAGGTTTGTCCATTTTAACTAGTTTAGTCCAAAAATCTAATTTATAACAAAACCATCCCTAAGGTTTGCATTTCCTAACGTTTTTCATCCCTAAGGTTTGCATTTCTTAACGCTTTTCATCCCTAAGAATTAAATGAAAAAGCACCCTTAGGGATGAAAAGCGTTAAGAAATGCAAACTTCAGGGCTGGATTTGTTATAAATTAGATTTTTGGACTAAACTAGTTAAAATTGACAAACCTCAGGGACGAAAATAGAAATTTACTCTTAATAGAACTTTATCTATACTTCTTGGCAAAAATATTTATATTTTCATATAAACCTCAAAAATAATATATTTTAAAGATTATCTTAGAAAATATTTATAAATCCATTTTTCTCCCAAAAATAATATATTCTAAGTTTATTTAAGAAAATATATATTTTCTCTCAAAAATAATATATTTTCTAGTATTTCAAGAAAAAAACCTATATATTTTCCTTTACTCAAAATAATATACTTTCTTCTTGAAAAAAATATGATATATTTTTGTAATAATTGTAAAAATCATATTTTTGTTCCCTTGGTGTCCAAAATACCGTTTGCCAAAATATACTTATGAATTTAATTCCGGAATATTTTTGTAAGTTATATTCCTTTTTCGGTCTCTCCAATATTTTGGGTATAAATTGTATATTTATTCTCTTGAAATTTTGGTAATATTTTGTGTTATATTTCTTGGTATTTTGGTGAGTTATATTATTTCAAGTCCTAAAATAATATAACTAATACACATAATATACAAATAATCACACATATTGTGACATCTAAATATATATTTTTCTAAATACATATTTAGTCACTTTCATTTATTAAAAACCAACCTACAATATTTGTAATTTTTGTAACAAAATTATGTCAAATTTTATATGAGAAATCATGGTTAAAAAATATACTTGTAAACACTTGTTTAAAAATATTTTTCTAAGTGTTTAATTTCTAGAAAAATTTTGCCATCGTTTCCCTTAAAAATGGAGGTTCCCATGCTTTCAAAGCATATCATTTTCTTTTATAAATCATCATAATTCATCAACAAAGCAAGCAATACTTACCAAGTGCCAAAATCAAGCTATTTACACAACTTCATGAACTTGAAAATTTATAAAAATTTGTAGTAACTTGGTAGTGTGTTTTGTAAGCTCAGTTACCCTTTAAAGTGTGGTTATTTGTTTAAAAACATCATCCTTGAAGATTTTAGATGTTTACAACTTGTAGAATGATTTTCTAAAAATATTTCTTTTTGAATTCTTCTTGTCATTAACATGTTTCTACACTTGATTAAATTACACTTTGATCATCATTATTCAAGAAAAACATTTAACCTTTCAAGTTCATGTTTCACATAAGGATGATCATCTTGATTTATAACATAATCATCCTCTCATCTTGCTAGATCATGTCTTTAATCACCATCTAGCAAGTTCATATGATGTTCAAGATCATTAACCCAAACAATCAACAATCAAGAAGCATAATAACACTTAAACAACATGATTCAAGGTGATTTTTAGTCTTATGTTAAAGATTATGTTCTTGATCATTAGTGTTCTTCATGATTAGTTACTTGTATCATATTTTAATCAACTAAACAAGATGTAAAATGAGACTAGGAAGATCTTACTACTAGCACAAAGCTAGGGTTGAACACAAGATGAAGATGATGATGGATTTGGTGGTTAATAGCTTGTGAGAGAGGCCATTCCACTTCCAAAGGCTCCAAGCTCCTTAAACAAGCTTCTAGCACCTTTGTATAACTTGGAAATTGAATGAAATGAGATGAAAGTGGTGGTGGTGTGCTTGGTTGTTCTTGGCCGATGGTGGGGGAAGGAGAAGAAGAAAAATGGTGTTGGTGATGTTGTGATGAGAATGAGAGGTGATCTCTTAGTTAATGTTTATAACTTCCAACAACATTTAGTCTATTGGTTCTTTTGTTATCAAAAGCTCTAGACAAGATCCAATATAATAAGCAAATAAAATCAAGAGTGGTCCACCCTAAGGTGACCGTAAATGGATGGGGGGTCTTGGTTTGCTTTTAAAGATTAGTTAGTTTAGTTAGTTGAAATCTAAGGATTTAGTTAGGGTGTTTAGTTGTTACGATGTTATAATAGGTGTTATGATGTTCGGGGACTATTACTAGCTCAGAAATGATAAAACAATGCTTCTAGTGAAAATTTGGTGTTTCGGGTAGTGTCCGGTTGTTCGGTTGGTTACCGGTTCGTTAAGGTGCTAAACTATGCAGTTTAGTGTGCTTTATGTTACCTTTTGTGACAGTTTTGATTCCCAACACTTAGGAAAGTACTCTGGACCATTTCACCATAATTCTGCATAATATTAAGTTGTTTAAATGCTGATTTTTTCTGAATTCTGCAGTTTATGTGAGTTTTAGGCACTTTCCGGCACTTAAACTATCACTAGGAAGACAGTTTTATGATCCTTACTTTCCTACACACTATACTAGTGTAACTCTTGGTTTCTAGCTCATTCTGTGTCTCAATACCATGTCTGTCTATGTACTGAACTCCGTCAGCATTTTTCTGATTTGTCTGATAACTGTGCTAACTATGTTTCGTGCATCATTTGAATCAATAAGTGTTGCATGTAATAATGATATTACATTTTGTAATATATGATGCACATGTATGTATGATAACAGTAATCAGAAATCATTCATGTCATAAATGTTAAATCAGCACAGTCATTAAGCACTAATCATTGTTTAATTATTGTACGGATACATGAAATTTTGACAATTGTCACATTTTAAAGGGTCCAACATATCGAGGCTCGACCTTTCCTTTCTTGTCGAATCTGATCACCCCCTTCCAAGGTGCAACCTTTAGGAGTACGTGATCACCAACGTCAAATTCAAGGGGCTTGCGGCGTCTATCGGCGTAACTTTTCTAACGACTCCGAGCTTTCAGCAGATTGTCTCGAATTTGGAGGATTTTGTCAGTCGTTTCTTGCAACAGCTCAGGACCGGTAATTTGCGTGTCCCCGGTCTCATGCCACACAATAGGCGATCGTATAATGCCTCAAATGGTGCCATTTGGATGCTAGAGTGATAACTGTTATTGTACGAGAATTCGACTAAAGGTAAATGTGGATCCCAATTACCACCGAAATCTATAACACACGAGCGAAGCATGTCTTTGAGGGTACGAATCGTGCGTTCAGTCTGACCGTTGGTCTGGGGATGGAAAGCAGTACTAAGATTGAGAGTAGTACCAAGAGCAGATTGAAACATTTCCCAAAGACACGAGGTGAATCGACCATCGTGGTCAGAGATGATATCACGAGGTGTCCCGTGTCGACGGATAACTTCGTCGGTGTAGATTCGAGCTAATCGTTCTACCATGTAGTCTTCACGTATCGGTAGAAAGTGAGCGGACTTAGTAAGATGGTCAACGATAACCCAGATGTTGTCGTGACCTGATGGCATGCGCAGGAGCTTGGTTATAAAATCCATAGCTATACTCTCCCATTTCCACATAGGGATCTCGGGTTGTATGAGTAAGCCAGAGGGGCGTTGATGCTCAGCCTTGACTTTGGAACAAGTCAGGCATTTCGAAACATAGATAGCGATATCCTTCTTCATGCCCGGCCACCAGTACTTGTAGCGCATGGCTTGGTACATTTTGTCAGCACCAGGATGTATAGAATACCGAGATTTGTGGGCTTCATCGAGTAGAATCTGTCGCAAATTGGTACGCTTGGGAATCCAAATTCGGTCTAGATAAATATACCATTCGATTTATTCACCAGTTGTTCGCCATTATTGATTATCCTTTC
The DNA here is from genome assembly GCA_030545235.1 of Helianthus tuberosus. Lineage (NCBI taxonomy): Eukaryota > Viridiplantae > Streptophyta > Magnoliopsida > Asterales > Asteraceae > Helianthus > Helianthus tuberosus. The sequence continues at coordinate 23,894,367 of CM060419.1, forward strand.
CTTCTTCAAAGTGCGTTCGGTAAAACAAGCATGTTGGGCGTCACGGATGAGAGCTTCGAGATTATGCTGGGCTTGAGTATTACGAATGCTATGCCAATAGCTTCGTCGTCTGAGAGCATCGGCAACGACGTTTTCTTTTCCTGGATGGTAACGAATCTCACAATCGTAACCGTTGAGGAGTTCAACCCACCGGCCTTGGCGCATATTCAGCTCTTTCTGATTAAAGATGTGTTGTAGGCTCTTGTGGTCGGTGAAGACCGTACACTTGGTACCGTAAAGGTAGTGTCGCCAAATCTTTAACGCAAAAAATAACTGCACCTAGCTCAAGGTCGTGGGTTGTATAATTCTTCTTGTGGATCTTGAGCTGTCGAGAGGCGTACGCGATAACCTTGCCCCGTTGCATGAGAACACAACCAAGACCGAGGTTAGAGGCATCATAGAAGACTACGAAATTGTCGTTTCCGACGGGCAGTGAGAGTGTGGGAGCATTGCAAAGCATAGCTTTGAGAGTGTGAAAGGCCTCCTCTTATTCAGTTCCCCAAACAAAAGGTTTGTCCTTATGCTCAACCGAGGTGAGAGGCACAGCGATCTTCGAAAAAGTCAGCGATGAATTGGCGATAGTAACCCACCAATCCGAGAAAAGAGCGAACTTCAGACGGGTTCCTAGGTGTAACCCAACTCTTAACAGCTTCGATCTTCGCAGGTTCGACATGAATTCCTTGACTATTGACGATGTGACCGAGGAATTGAACCTCCTCAAGCCAGAATTCGCACTTAGAGAACTTGGCATAGAGGCCGTTTCCCTGGAGTAACTCAAGAACCAGACGTAGATATTGCGAGTGTTCGGTTTTTGACTTGGAATAGATCAGGATATCATCGATGAACACGATGACAAAGCGGTCGAGAAAGGGTTTACACACGTGATTCATTAGATCCATGAAAACTGCGAGAGCGTTAGTCAAACCAAAAGGCATAACAACAAACTCGTAGTGACCGTATCGGGTTCGAAAAGCGGTTTTGGGTATATCTTCCTCCTGGATTCGTAGCTGGTGGTAGCCTGAGCGTAGATCGATCTTTGAGAAACATGTAACACCTTGTAACTGATCAAACAAATCATCGATTCGAGGCAAGGGATAGCGATTTTTTATGGTAAGCTTATTCAATTCCCTGTAGTCGATGCACATCCGGAACGATCCGTCCTTCTTTTTTACGAAAAGGACAGGCGCGCCCCAAGGAGAGGTGCTAGGGCGAATAAAGCCTTTATTAAGCAGTTCCTGGAGCTGACTCGAGAGTTCACGCATTTCAGAAGGAGCGAGACGGTAAGATGCTCTAGCAACAGGATTTGCTCCAGGAATAAGGTCGATTCGGAAATCGATATCACAAGTGGGAGGTAAGCCAGGTAGATCTTCAGGAAAGACTATAGGAAAATCACGAACCACAGGCACCTTGTCTATTGCCTTAACTTCCTTTTCCTCCACTACTACGATGTGCGCCAAGAAAGCTTGGTATTCCTTGAAGAGACACTTGCTAGCTTGGACACACGACATGAGTTGTAACTTCTTCGAAGCGACTTCGCCATAAACACACAATTGATCACCGTTCGCGAGAGAGAAACGAATCATTTTATCGAAGCAAACAATTTCAGCATGATTTTCCCGAAGGAAATCCATACCTACTATGACATCAAAGCTACCGAGCTGCATCGGCATGAGATTGATCGAGAAAACGTGACCGTTGAGATTGAGAGTACAGTCACGTAGAACGGAACTAACTGTGACGGTTCTTCCGGTGGTAACTTCTATGTCGAATGTTGATGGGAGGTTAACGCGTTTACGGTTTAGGAGCCTTTCGAATTCGAATGATACAAAACAGTTATCGGCTCTAGCATCAAATAAACACGAAGCATATATACCATTTACGATAAACGTACCATTAACCACGTTGTTGTCTGCCTGAGCCTGGCGGGCGTTGATGTTGAAGACGCGTCCGCGGGCTGCTTGCTGAGCTGGCTGCTGCTGTTGGTGCTGTTGCGGTGCTGGCTGCTGCTGCTGCTGTGGCTCTTGCTTAACCACTCTATTAGGCAGACGTTTGCGAAGTGGTTGGGATCACCACATGCAAAGCAGGCTTTTGCATGAGCAGCGGGTGTAGGAGCTGCTTGCTGTCCTTGCGGAGCTGGTAGAGCAGGAGCTTGAGCTTGAACTGGTGCTTGGCAAGGACTGGTACAGCAGTTAACGATGAAATGGTCGTACATGTTGCAATGGACACAAAACCGGCATGTGATTCCAACCGGGTGATGATAGATACAAGTAGGGCAGAGCGGGTGTGGTCCAGTGTATGCACATTTGGCAGGCGGTGCATTGACCACAGGCGCCGCTACTTGGCGGTTTTGAGGTTGCGGTTGGGCAGGTACAGCTTGGAGCGGAGCGGCAGTTACTACACAGTTCTGGTTGCTGGAGCTGTTGTTCTTTCTTTGCGGTGGGAGGACTTTGAGGATTGCCATACGGCAGTTTCAACGGTGGGAGCAGCGGTGACTTGGTGTAGACTCTTGGAGGCTTTATCGAAATAACCAGCCTTGACTCACTTATCGTTAATCTCAGCGGCGAGCAGGTAGGTTTCCTTGATAGTTTTCGTCTTTGCAGCTTGCACAAAGTCAGCGACACAATTCGGCAGAGCAAGGATATACTTCTTGATCGTAATCTCGGGGGTAGTAACTTGACCAGGGTAGATTATACTCAGCTGCTTAAAGCGAGCAGTTAAACCAGCATTATCTCCACCATCCTTCTTGATATGGCAGAACTTGTCCTCCAGCTTTTGGAATTCGTGGGGAGGGCAGAACTCTTGCATCATGATGTCCTTCAACTCGTACCACGTCAGCCCAAATGCTGCATCGTTCCCTCGTTTTTTCTCTCAACTATCCACCAATCTAGAGCCCGGGATAGGAAGACGCCGGTGGCGTTAACAGTGCGAAGGTTTTCCGGACAGCCACTCTGGCGCAGGGTGACTTCGATTGAATCAAACCATTGAAACATGGTCGTAGGCCCATCTTCGCCGGTAAATTCTTTGGGTGGTCCGCATGCTTTGGATTGCTTAAAGCTAAAAGATTCTTTAGGAGTATCAGTCCTGGACTCTTCCGATGACTTGCTGGTGTTCTCGTTCAACTCACTAACAATTTGTGGGATGACTTTCGCCATTTGCTTGGCGACTAGTGCAGCGATGCGTTTGTCTTTGTGATTGCGGCAAGCTGAGCGAGAAGTGTGTGATCTAAATGACAACATTGTCTGCAAACAGACATCGTCACAGGACTCAAACACAGTTTCGATTAACCCTAGTATAGTCTAGTGAATTCATAGGAGCTACTTTATAAAGCATAGGAACACATCAAAGCACAAAATCACGTAGGCACAAAATTCACAGAATCACATAAGCACAGAAACACATAAGCACGTAGTCCACATAGGCACGGAAGCATGTATTCAACTATATTTTGCAAGTATTGGCCTACACATATTGCACGTATTCACCTATCTTTCCCAGTTACGTAAGGCGATCGAGAGTTGCGAGTGCGAATAGCGAGTAGCGATTGCGAATAACACAAGCGATTTGTTAGCGTGGTGTGCGTTGTGCGTGATCGGGCGGAGCGAGAAACTAGGAATCGAAACCATCAGTACCACCGTACTGTCTACCTCAAAACGCTAACAAATAATCATATAATGGCATTTGAAACACATAAAATCGATAAATCACTGAGTTAGCGGCGGTGAAAACCAAAATTGAAACACATAAAATCGAAAAGAGATTGTCTCGGCTTGATAGACGTCGGCTACCCAAAGTGATTCGACTGTTCTCAAGGACCTTGGGTACACATTTTGGCTTAGTAGATTACGCTCTCGCTTTAATTCGAGCGATCGGCACGCATCCATCGAGCCATTACGTGACCTAGTCGTTGGAATTCATCGAGACTTTGTGAGAGTTTTGTAAAACCAAAATAGAGGGCGGAAAGAGTCATCAAGGTTCGGGTTTCACCCCTGACTTAACGACTCCATTCCTGGTGGTGTGATAGAATCACGAGATAGATAAATAGAATCGCGTCGAAGTATGGATTTCACTCCTAATTCAACGTAAATTCTCTCGTTTATAGTAAAAATAGCGTGTCGAACGACTGATTTGGTCGAGAGTTTGAGGATTTCACACCTAATATCAACCAGATCATCCGTTTGTGTGTGTGTCCAGCCTTAGGAAAGGCTGATCTTGCACGGAACTGTAGTATGCGATGTTCACGCAAGAGTGTAGAGTGCAGCGAGTTCGAGTGAGAAATAGCAAGTAAGTTCGTGCAACACCCATACCGGGTATGCGCAAGTCGGTCTGTTGGTACTTAGACTATATACTAGGTCGTTTCTAAGACATCGACCCAGACTAGGTCGAGTCTTGCCTAATTCCCTATAGTTATGGCTCTGATACCAATCTGTCACACCCCAACCGATAGCGGAAACATCAGGGTGAGGCACTGAGCGAACAGATTGTCCAAGAGAAATTCCATAACAACTAAATTACCGGATAGTTAATATTATGTCCCATACCATAACCCATCAAGCAAATTAATTATTACAGACATAGATATCTCTAGGAAAATCATTGTTCCGACAACTCAAAATAAATAAATTTTCTTTGTTTCTAGACTCTCCTACTCGATTGCGTGAAAGCAAGCATCCTAGCATTCAAACACCTGTCACATACGTTAAAATAGAGGTCAATACACACAGTGTAAAGGTAAGCATACAAGTTTAAATAGTATAGTAGATAGCGAAAACTAGTTTACGCATAACCAGCATGTAACATGTATAATGTGAAGCAAGTAAGTTATCTGCAATGAAATATGCACAGACGTGACTGCGAGTTGTAGAATGCGCAAGACATATCACCACTGTGACATGTGAGAAAAGCCCTTAACAACCCCTATCCACGACAGGTGCTGAGTCCAAACTATAGTACTATCGTTGCTAGGGTGTCAGGCAACAATCACTGTGTAAACATAACATACAAGCATTCATCGAGTAACATGTATAACATGCAGTAACGGTTAGCGTATAAAAGTGTTTGCGTTGTGTGATCGATGTGATTTGCTATAAGTAACGTATCTAACACCCAAAAGTTCTTAAAGCAAAAAAGGATCGAGTATACTCACAGATTGTGTTTAGTAAATAAACACTCTCTTGGATTGAAGGGAGCGCTGAGAGATTAGCCTGAACAGTTAACGGTAGCGTAAGAGAATGAACGGCACGTGTGACACCTGTGTCACTGCGACCAACAAACAAATACCAAATCAATGAAATATTGTATTTCATACTTTGGACTTGTATAAATATGTGTATCGTTTGCACATATCAACTCTTGTTCGATTTCAAGCTCTAAATCGCTTTCTGGAAGGTTATACACGCAGTGATGCGTAAATATAACCAGTTTAATCCAACGAACACTCCGGAATAGTGAAATAGGCTTAACATACCTTAAATAACCTATACATAACTTAGATATAAGTTTTGGAAGGTTTGGTGTGGTGAAATCAAAGTTAAATCGCTTACAGGGACTAAAGTTGACAAACTGCGAAAGTATGCCAATTTGAACTGTAACAGACCTTCCGGAACATGACCATAAGTTAAACATACCATAAATATCCTTTACATAGCTTAGAAATAGGCTTTGAGGGGTTCGGTGTGCTAAAATAAACTTTTGTGTCATTCAGGGACTAAAAGTGTCAAAAAGTGCACAAGTTTGCATTTTCGCGCATAACTTACGTTCTGAATACATCTGGACATCCAAAAATTTATGTAAGCATGACTATATTATGCTTTAGTGTTTGGATTGCCAAAAATCCATTCGTCGCGTCATTTGGTTCGTTTTTCGCGCTAATGCGCATTCCGTCGTAATTAAGCGAACATCGCGTTCGTACGGCCAGACGAACCGACATCCGACATATTTTTGAGCACATTTTAAGTTCCCTATACTTTAACTTCATTTTAGAGCTTTGAAATGGGGTTAACGGGCCTTAAACGTGTCGAAAATGGGCTGAATGCATGACAGGGACCAAAAGTGTAAATCTGCCAAACTTAAGCCTAGCGGTGCGCTACACTTTTAGCGTAGCGGTGCGCTAGGGGTCTGCAGACCAGATGCAATGTACTTAACAGCCTGTTTTCAGCTGGATTAACCACAACCACACATTCCTAATTATCTAGTCATCTGATAAGGATGGATTTCCAGCCACCATAAGGTTCCGACAAGTGTACGGGTTGGATTCATGGCACGTTTTCCATGGAACGATCCTAACGGTTCGGGTATTCCTATAAATACCCAACCCACACAACCTCATTTTGCACAAGAATTCTGATTTGAGAGCTCTAAGTTGAAACCATTGTTTCATACCTGAGTTCTTGGATCGGGATTAGCATTCGGGGACCCTTCGTAAGTATTCCTTCATTCTTTTCCTTATTTTTACTGCTTTTCAAGTCAGAAAGTCAAACTTTGTTTGACTTTCAGCATTGACCAGTAATGGTCAATGCGAAGTTCGTTTGAACTTCGCAACGTGAGTGTAATCACGTTGGTTATAGTCCCTTGGGACTATGCCTACTGATTACCACGTTGTCTAGGGTCGTAGGGTAAGCGATCTAATAAATCGCTTATACCTTCGAACCCGACCCAGTTTGGTCGATCATTAGGATCCGACCAAATACATTAGGTGACCATAGTGTAGGGAATAACCTTCCGAGGTTATACCCTATGGTCACATCGTTTAAGTAGTTGTATGATAGGTAGTTTATATGCCTTAGGTAAATTACCAGAATACCCTTTTCATGCATAATTGGTAATTAAGCATATGTAACCTAAACTTTTGTCACATAACTGATTTTGTAACATGTTTAGGCATATAACACTTGTCATAGGACTAGTTAGGCGATCCGAACGCGTTCCACGCGAACGACGCGTTAAAGTAGCATAAGCTACCTAAACGGGTCGAAATGGGTCGTAGACACTTAGGTTAAGTTTCATTTAGTATGTAGGCTTTGATTAACCATATCACATGAGTCTCTACACTCGTTTGGTTTACAAACCCTAATGCTACCCAATCTTCCGATCTAGGTCCGGTTTATTAACATAGTTACCTATACTAGGTGCCGTTTGATATCCGCGATCTCTAGCATTGTTTAGTTGTCACTCCAGAACTACCGAGCAATCTCAAGTGAGTACATAGACCCCTCTTTTACTGTTTTCCAAACTGTTTTGGGGTGAAACACATGTGCCTACTTGTTACTTTCATGCTTTCCTGTTTTCACATCATATACTGCTATGTTCATTAGTACATTATAGTACATGATTTCAATACATTTTATGCTAGGTGTGCCCATTGTGTGCATTACTTAGTACATCGTTTTACATGACATTTCATGCTAGGTGTGCCCATTGTGTGCATTACTTAGTACATTGTTTTACATTGCCTTTCTGTTGCATATGCTTATCCAGCGTATGAACACATTATACTACATTTTGAACCGTTGTAATCATTTGACTATATGATCCGTCGATATCTGTGAACTGTTTGCATTTGTAACCGTTGAACCATGTGAACCGTTTGTAACCGTTGAACCATGTGAACCGTTTGTAACTGTTGAACCGTTTGTATCCATTACATGATTTACATTAGACATCTTACATTGTTGGTTTGGTTTGATTAAGTGATTAAGGAACGATGCATGTGTAATATGATACAAGCATGGTGGATACGCCGCTGGTACTTCCTATATATAAGTGTTTGTATGGTATTACATATCGTAGCGTTATTTGAATCATTTCAGTTTGAGACATAGAACATTTTATACAAATAACATATTTTTCACAAGACATTGATTTATAAACGATTTATCTTATACAAACACATTTTACATGGTTATTCATTTAACCTTACATTTATTTATACATATCAATCTGATCTTATTGTTTTTCAAATGATTTACAAGACAAAGCAAATTACAAGGTTCATGACTAAACATTTTCTCAAACATAAGTCATGAAACCTATTTTCACAAAACCTATGTATCTCACCGGCATTTTTATGCTGACGTACCATATTTTCACATGTGTTTTTCAGGAGCTGTTGCATAAGATGATCAAGATACACTTAGGCGGACATGGGCCTTAGTGACAATAAAAGATGCAGACTAGTTAATTATGTTGTATTTCCATGTTTGTTTAGACATTGTAACACTTATATTGAATAAAACGAAACTTTAATTTCCATGGTTGTGAAACATTAATTCTGTTACAACACTCCCCGATGTTTCCGCCACGTTTTGTATGTTCTACGTGGTCGGGGTGTGACAGAAAAGATGGTATCAGAGCTAATGGTTATAGGGAATTAGGTTTTTAGTAATGATTTGACCTAGTCTATAACCTTCTTAGGACCCTAATGCGAGTTTACTTGCGTTTAGTCATAAAACAATACCGTCACCTATCCTTAGGCGACTACCACAACAAGAACATAAATTTCAAAACCGCTTTGAAAACTAATCATCTGTTCTAGGATGATTTATTACTAGGTTTTGAACCCTCTATTGTAAGGTTTTGAATCCTCTGTTATATGGTTTTGAACCCCTTTGAGTTTTCAAAACTTTCGTCAAGGTTTTGGGTTTTAAATAATGTGAACACGTGCAAACTGGAAGGGTGAATGCCTGTATTCTGGGTTTTCTGTCTAGGCAAGCACTTCGTATACATCTCATCAGACGCGAGACCAGTTGTGCTTACCTGGGAATTCTTGGGATGAGTGTTCACTTATAGGCGAGCATGTCTTCGCGATACATTATTTTTGACCTAATTACTTTGATTAATCACCGAGGTCGTTTGTTGCTTTGTAGTAACAAACAAATGACCACTACCCTTGCTTTCATCAGATTTGTTTCATCTCATTCTTTTTCGTCTAAATCTCTCACTCGTTTCCTTTCATGTTTCCTCTTTTAGAATGCCTCCTAGACGCGAGAACCAGATAGCGACTGCCGAACTGGCAGAAATCATTGCGCAGCAAATGGCTGCTCAATTCCCAAACCTCTTTGCTCAATGGAATCAAGCCAACAACAACAACAATGTTACATGCAAATACAAGGATTTTAACCAGGCTAAACCACTCAAGTTTAGTGGTTCTGAAGGGGCGACTGGGCTTCTTCAATGGTTCGAGAGCATTGAGAATACTTTCCGCCACGTGCAGTGTCCTGACAATCGCAAGGTCGAGTTTTCTTCGAGTGTGTTTCAGAAGAGGGCTCTCACATGGTGGAACGGGGTTATGAGGGATCGTGGTGCAGAAGTTGCTCTAGCACAGACATGGGCCGAACTTAGGGCTCTCATGATGAAGGAGTTTTGTCCTCGTCACGAGATCAGGGCTTTGGAAAGGGAATTTGATGATCTTAAGCAAGATAGCGGTGAGCATCGAGCCTACACGGACCGTTATGAGGAGTTAAGTCTGTTATGCCCAAACATGGTCACACCTTTGGATAAGGCTATCGAAAAGTACATTGATGGCCTTCCCGACTCAATACAAGACATTTTGACTGGTAGCAACCCTACTACTGTTAGGCAGGCCATTGAGCTATCTGCAACCTTGACTGAATCGCAGATCAGGAAACGTAAGCTTTTCCGAAAGGGTGACAAGAAACTGGTCGAGGAATCGAAACCAATCGAGGAATCAAAGACCATGGATGAACAGACTGGATTCTCTAAGAAGTCAAAGAAGCGAAAGGCTTCTCAGAACTTCGCCGTGGTCGCTCACAATGATCAAGCCGTCCCCAACCAACCAGCTCAACCCCTTGCCAGGAAACCCTACAACGGAACTGCACCCTTGTGCAACCAATGTGGCCTACATCATCATGCTGGTGTGAAGTGCCGCACATGCCAAATTTGCGGACTTATAGGTCATACAGCGAGGGTTTGCCCAACAGCAGCAGCACCAAATCAGATTAACAACAATCCTGCTCAAGCTCGTTTTCCACCGGGGTCTTGCTACAACTGTGGCGAGATGGGCCATTTTAGTAGGAATTGCCCAAGACTTGCTAATGCAAATCCAGCGCAGAGATGAGTATCTGACCGACAGAAGATAACGCTGTTTAGAAAATGATCGAGCCGTGTGTATTATTTTCTTTTGTTATCACAATCTATGAAACAGTTGTTGTTATCATTGTTTATAAATAAATCTTTTATTTACATTGCAATGTATTTATGTGATTGTATGTATAAACAACATATCCCCTACAATACCGACAATCAAGGAACCGCATTCCTTGAAGAACAGACTACTTCCAAATTTCTTCCGTTGTGCGATCTCTTGCGTTTTCCACGAAAATCCTAAGTACCCGTCTCTTGCAAAGAAACGAGGTACGAGGCGCCAAGTTTATAGCAATCAATAACATTATGATAACAATTAAACAATTATGTGGTTATGTGCTTATGTGTTCCCTTTTATGTGTCGTGTGATCTAAATTATGTTATCCAAATCCTCGTAGAATCTTACATATCTTTGTGCAAGAGATTCATAGTAGGATACCCAAAGGTACTACTTAAATCCTTAATGGACTTCTACGTTGTAGTTAAAGTCCCTTGGATTTTAATGTACTACTTCATAATTAGACCCCTTTAGTGGTCTAGTTAAACAGATTGATCCAAAAATCTGGTTAGGGATATCATGTGATGATATAGCTGAAAGGACTCCTTAGTGGCCTAATTAAGAAGATCCTCTGTTGATCTAATTAAAAGGACCCTATGGTAGTCTAGTCACTCTCATCTCAAGTTTGATATCTTTCCCCACAACATTACAAAACGAACTGTGCGGACTGTGCAAGGAATTACGTAATTATGGATGCATACATAATTATGGAATTTAGTGCACAGAAAATCACAGCAAGTTCTATCATGTATCTAGAGTTAACCCTATTCATTTCCAATTCTGATGAAGCATCCGTTGAGGAAAAATGAACTAGCTATTCATTTTTTCACTTCTGAAGAATATCCGTTGAGGAAAATGAATATCCGTTGTTTATCTTTTCATTTCCATTCTGAAGAATAACCGTTGAGGAAAATGAATTATCCATTCATTTTCGTTCTAAAGATTATCCGTTGTTATATCCTTCATTTCCAACTCTGAGGAAATAACCGTTGAAAATGACTCCGTTTGTTCATTTTCGTTTCTAAAGATTATCCGTTGAGGAAATGAATATCCGTTGTTATATCCTTCATTTCCAACTCTGAGGAAATAACCGTTGAAAATGACCCCGTTTGTTCATTTTCGTTCTAAAGATTATCCGTTGAGGAAATAAATATCCGTTGTGTAATCCTTCATTTCCAACTCTGAGGAAGCAACCGTTGAAAATGACTCCGTTAGTTCATTTTCGTTTCTGAAGATTATCCGTTGAGGAAATGAGTATCCGTTGTGTAATCCTTCATTTCCAACTCTGAGGAAGCAACCGTTGAAAATGACTCCGTTAGTTCATTTTCATTTCTGAAGATTTATCCGTTGAGGAAATGAATATCCGTTGTGTAGTCCTTCATTTCCAACTCTGAGGAAGCAACCGTTGAAAATGACTCCGTTAGTTCATTTTCGTTTCTGAAGATTTATCCGTTGAGGAAATGAATATCCGTTGTGTAATCCTTCATTTCCAACTCTGAGGAAGCAACCGTTGAAAATGACTCCGTTAGTTCATTTTCGTTTCTGAAGATTTATCCGTTGAGGAAATGAATATCCGTTGTGTAGTCCTTCATTTCCAGCTCTGAGGAAGCAACCGTTGAAAATGACTCCGTTAGTTCATTTTCGTTTCTGAAGATTTATCCGTTGGGGAAATGAATGTCCGTTGTGTAGTCCTTCATTTCCGTACCTGAGGAAACAACCGTTGAAAATGACTCCGTTAGTTCATCTTCGTTTCTGAAGATTATCCGTTGAGGAAATGAATATCCGTTTGTCTATCATTTTCATTTCCGTTTCTGAGGAAGCAACCGTTGAAAATGACTCCGTTTGTTCATTTTCGTTTCTGAAGATTTGTCCATTGAGGAAATGAATATCCGTTTGTCTATCATTTTCATTTCCGTTTCTGAGGAAGCATCTGTTGAAAATGATTCTGTTTGTTCATTTTCGTTTCTGAAGATTGTCCGTTGAGGAAATGAATATCCGTTTGTTTATTCCTTCATTTCCGCTTCTGAAGAATACTCGTTGAGGAAAATGACTCCGTCTGTTCATTTTCATTTCTGAAGAATGACCGTTAAGGAAATGTCAGGATTATACCTTACATATCTCTGGTGGTTATTTGACACAAAGTCACAAATAGACTCCTACGAATTAATTTCGGGACGAAATTTCCTAAAGTAGGGGAGACTGTGACACCTGTGTCACTGCGACCAACAAACAAATACCAAATCAATGAAATATTGTATTTCATACTTTGGACTTGTATAAATATGTGTATCGTTTGCACATATCAACTCTTGTTCGATTTCAAGCTCTAAATCGCTTTCTGGAAGGTTATACACGCAGTGATGCGTAAATATAACCAGTTTAATCCAACGAACACTCCGGAATAGTGAAATAGGCTTAACATACCTTAAATAACCTATACATAACTTAGATATAAGTTTTGGAAGGTTTGGTGTGGTGAAATCAAAGTTAAATCGCTTACAGGGACTAAAGTTGACAAACTGCGAAAGTATGCCAATTTGAACTGTAACAGACCTTCCGGAACATGACCATAAGTTAAACATACCATAAATATCCTTTACATAGCTTAGAAATAGGCTTTGAGGGGTTCGGTGTGCTAAAATAAACTTTTGTGTCATTCAGGGACTAAAAGTGTCAAAAAGTGCACAAGTTTGCATTTTCGCGCATAACTTACGTTCTGAATACATCTGGACATCCAAAAATTTATGTAAGCATGACTATATTATGCTTTAGTGTTTGGATTGCCAAAAATCCATTCGTCGCGTCATTTGGTTCGTTTTTCGCGCTAATGCGCATTCCGTCGTAATTAAGCGAACATCGCGTTCGTACGGCCAGACGAACCGACATCCGACATATTTTTGAGCACATTTTAAGTTCCCTATACTTTAACTTCATTTTAGAGCTTTGAAATGGGGTTAACGGGCCTTAAACGTGTCGAAAATGGGCTGAATGCATGACAGGGACCAAAAGTGTAAATCTGCCAAACTTAAGCCTAGCGGTGCGCTACACTTTTAGCGTAGCGGTGCGCTAGGGGTCTGCAGACCAGATGCAATGTACTTAACAGCCTGTTTTCAGCTGGATTAACCACAACCACACATTCCTAATTATCTAGTCATCTGATAAGGATGGATTTCCAGCCACCATAAGGTTCCGACAAGTGTACGGGTTGGATTCATGGCACGTTTTCCATGGAACGATCCTAACGGTTCGGGTATTCCTATAAATACCCAACCCACACAACCTCATTTTGCACAAGAATTCTGATTTGAGAGCTCTAAGTTGAAACCATTGTTTCATACCTGAGTTCTTGGATCGGGATTAGCATTCGGGGACCCTTCGTAAGTATTCCTTCGTTCTTTTCCTTATTTTTACTGCTTTTCAAGTCAGAAAGTCAAACTTTGTTTGACTTTCAGCATTGACCAGTAATGGTCAATGCGAAGTTCGTTTGAACTTCGCAACGTGAGTGTAATCACGTTGGTTATAGTCCCTTGGGACTATGCCTACTGATTACCACGTTGTCTAGGGTCGTAGGGTAAGCGATCTAATAAATCGCTTATACCTTCGAACCCGACCCAGTTTGGTCGATCATTAGGATCCGACCAAATACATTAGGTGACCATAGTGTAGGGAATAACCTTCCGAGGTTATACCCTATGGTCACATCGTTTAAGTAGTTGTATGATAGGTAGTTTATATGCCTTAGGTAAATTACCAGAATACCCTTTTCATGCATAATTGGTAATTAAGCATATGTAACCTAAACTTTTGTCACATAACTGATTTTGTAACATGTTTAGGCATATAACACTTGTCATAGGACTAGTTAGGCGATCCGAACGCGTTCCACGCGAACGACGCGTTAAAGTAGCATAAGCTACCTAAACGGGTCGAAATGGGTCGTAGACACTTAGGTTAAGTTTCATTTAGTATGTAGGCTTTGATTAACCATATCACATGAGTCTCTACACTCGTTTGGTTTACAAACCCTAATGCTACCCAATCTTCCGATCTAGGTCCGGTTTATTAACATAGTTACCTATACTAGGTGCCGTTTGATATCCGCGATCTCTAGCATTGTTTAGTTGTCACTCCAGAACTACCGAGCAATCTCAAGTGAGTACATAGACCCCTCTTTTACTGTTTTCCAAACTGTTTTGGGGTGAAACACATGTGCCTACTTGTTACTTTCATGCTTTCCTGTTTTCACATCATATACTGCTATGTTCATTAGTACATTATAGTACATGATTTCAATACATTTTATGCTAGGTGTGCCCATTGTGTGCATTACTTAGTACATCGTTTTACATGACATTTCATGCTAGGTGTGCCCATTGTGTGCATTACTTAGTACATTGTTTTACATTGCCTTTCTGTTGCATATGCTTATCCAGCGTATGAACACATTATACTACATTTTGAACCGTTGTAATCATTTGACTATATGATCCGTCGATATCTGTGAACTGTTTGCATTTGTAACCGTTGAACCATGTGAACCGTTTGTAACCGTTGAACCATGTGAACCGTTTGTAACTGTTGAACCGTTTGTATCCATTACATGATTTACATTAGACATCTTACATTGTTGGTTTGGTTTGATTAAGTGATTAAGGAACGATGCATGTGTAATATGATACAAGCATGGTGGATACGCCGCTGGTACTTCCTATATATAAGTGTTTGTATGGTATTACATATCGTAGCGTTATTTGAATCATTTCAGTTTGAGACATAGAACATTTTATACAAATAACATATTTTTCACAAGACATTGATTTATAAACGATTTATCTTATACAAACACATTTTACATGGTTATTCATTTAACCTTACATTTATTTATACATATCAATCTGATCTTATTGTTTTTCAAATGATTTACAAGACAAAGCAAATTACAAGGTTCATGACTAAACATTTTCTCAAACATAAGTCATGAAACCTATTTTCACAAAACCTATGTATCTCACCGGCATTTTTATGCTGACGTACCATATTTTCACATGTGTTTTTCAGGAGCTGTTGCATAAGATGATCAAGATACACTTAGGCGGACATGGGCCTTAGTGACAATAAAAGATGCAGACTAGTTAATTATGTTGTATTTCCATGTTTGTTTAGACATTGTAACACTTATATTGAATAAAACGAAACTTTAATTTCCATGGTTGTGAAACATTAATTCTGTTACAACACTCCCCGATGTTTCCGCCACGTTTTGTATGTTCTACGTGGTCGGGGTGTGACAGCACGTTAAACGGTGAAGAGTGAACCAAGTGACGAACGGTCATCCGATTGGATGACAATCCGAACGAATGGTCATTCGATCGAATGACAATCCGTTCGGATGGTCATCCGTTCGGATGGCCATTCGGTCGGATTGACATTCATCTGGGATGGATGTGTTTGTGTATAATGTGACTTTGAAGTTTTTGTTGTAGCATTTTGAAAACAGAGAAGTATCTCTACCGATCAGATGGTCGTTCAATCGCCCGGTCGAACGGTCGAACGGTCGTTCGATCGGATGGTCTTCCGATCAGATGGCAATCCGTCAGAAACTAATGATCTTTGAAAATTTATAAAAAGTTTAAGTGTTGGAACCATAAGTCAATCCGATCGGATTGTCGTTCGATCGGATGGCAATCCGATTGGATGACAGTCCGTTTGGGTGACTGGTTCGTTTTGAAATTCGTTAAGTTTCGAAGGTTTTGCGCTTTGATCGAGACGGTATGACAACGTATTGAACAATGGAACCTCGTCAAGTCTAAGTCATCCGACCGAAGTGGGAATCACCCCAGTCCGATCAGTTTACTATTTGTGACGGTTGTCCATGTTCAATCCGAAATCGGTTGTCTCCTTGATAGGAATCAGATCTCAGATCGACACTTCACTAGAAACGAGTAGAAGGCCTGAACGAGCTCCGATTCTATCGGTTTTGAGTGCATTGAGTGTAAAAGAATTAAAAGAAACTTGTG
Source organism: Helianthus tuberosus (assembly GCA_030545235.1). Classification (NCBI taxonomy): domain Eukaryota; kingdom Viridiplantae; phylum Streptophyta; class Magnoliopsida; order Asterales; family Asteraceae; genus Helianthus; species Helianthus tuberosus. The sequence goes on from CM060419.1 coordinate 23,910,579, forward strand.
AAACCATCTTTCAATCCTTCTACTCATGAAAATGTTTAGATCTATGCTAAAATAGTGTCAAATCATGTGGAAATCATGTAGATCCGAGTTGTTCTTGGTGGAATGAGGCCAAAACTTAAAGTTCATAAGAACTCCATGATGACATCACCCTTGAACACCTCAAATCCGTTGATTTCACGGTTAAATGTGAAGATTCAAAGGTGGAAATGATGAAGAAGTGCGTTTAGATCATAGAAGTACAAGACCTGAGGTTGAAACTTACAAGAATCGTGAGAAATTGAGAGAAAAGAGGGCTTGAGCACGCTGGTCGGAAGAGGGAGCTGTCACATCACTGTTTGTGATGTGACAGGGGTATTTATAGGTTGCCAAAAGAGGAAAGTGCGCACATGTGACAGATCGGATGGCACATCAATCGGATGGCCATCCGATCGGATGGCCATTCGATCGAAGTGGTCCGGCTAGTTAAGTTTCGACGTTTTGAGTGAGTGCCAATTAAGCGTTGCGATAGATTTTACTTAATATTCAACAAGTACTATATCTAACATACAATCAACATAATTTAGCTTGGTTTAGTGTTTGCGATTAGATTGCCTTGTGATAGAATTGCGATTACGTCTTCGATTAAAACCACAGACATATCATCTACACACACAACTAACACGTAATAGCACACACACGTAAAACACTATCCAGAACACATAATTCGAGTTCCGATGCGATAGCGATAAGTCGATTAGCGATTAAATAGTGATTTATTAACAAGTATCCACATAATACAAGTAAAGAGAAAATCAAATAGAGTATAGATACTAGTCGTGAAGTACAATTCAATAATTAAGCAAGAAGTGGCAGATCGCAATTAGCAATCTTTTCTTCCTTTGACTTAGACTTTGACTTGTACTTTGACTTCAAAAAGTTGGGTTGTTACACCTAAGTTTCTTACGATTAATTTTAAATAAAGAAAAATGGTTTATTAGGCATAAAATACATATAGATATTTATAATACTATATAAAGCATCATATATGGACAAAATGGTAAATATCCAGCATAATTTTAAGATGGCATGTGAAAAATTTGTTAAAATACATAATTTTTGTCATTTTCTTCCATTTCTGCCCCTCTTCCCTAACACACTGGCCTCCCTCTTTTCCCCTGAAAACCCTATCACCTACCGAGTCTTTGGTCTTCAATTGCAAATGAAGTGTCGCCTTCCGACGGTTTCCATCGCCCTCTCTACTCTTTAATATCTATACAGATTAGAGAAAAAGACAGAGTTGGAGAGAGAGATAGAGCTACAGATGCAAAAAGAGAGAATATGAGGGATCCGATCGGTGGTTCCGGCGACCGGTCTACAGTGGCATGGCCACCACCACGACAACATCAGCGACATACAAAGTAGTCTTTCGTCACCACGCCTGGTTTCAAACCCTAATTTTTCTTTTCATCATATGATCTGTTTATTTTGGGTTTCTTTTACGGCAGCAGAGTTGGTATAGGGCTCCAATGGAGTTCCACTCGACAACCCTAAGGTCAGTTTTTAAAACTCTGAATTGTTGTGTTGTTTACTTATTTTGTGATTTTGTTGTTGTTATGTTTCTATTCGGATTTTGGTTACGAATTTGAAGTATGACTCATTGGATCAAGGGTTTTGCTGTTAAGTTGGAATATTGTTGCAACTTGTGTGATGATTGTGATTGTTGGTGGTTTTATGTAGGTTGTATCACCTCTTACTGATGTTGTAAAGAGCCATGGGAGAGAAAACTGCAAAGAGGGAGAGAATTGAAGACACACTAGCCGCACCGCCGTCGCCGACCTCACTCGCACGCTAATTCTGGTTTCACCCACCAATTTGTAGTGTATTATTTGCAACCGAAGGACCGCGGGAAGCCGTTCTGGTTTCATGTCGTAACGCAAATCGATGCGGGGAACTCGCTGGTATAAATCTATGTTTTTTAGTTAGGGTTTGGTTCATTTGTTTTCTGAATTAATCTTCCTTTTCTTTTATGTGTTACATTTCATTTTGTTTTGATGTTTCACTACTTAATTCATTCATTAATTTCATTAAATTTGTTAGCAATTTAGGAGGTTTTAAGCATTTGAAAATGTTTTACTCTTTGAGTGGCTTTTGACCTGCTAGACTTTATAATAACAATTGGATCCGCTTTTTTAACCTAGCTATACAAGTTTACCCTTTTTCCCGGTAACCTGTTGGAGATAAATCACAATTCACAACCCAAACTGACCTAATTTTGTCAAAACTGGTTGAAGTTGCCCCCTCCAATATCGGATTACAACAACCGGTTCTATTGCTATATCCTTTGTTTGATTATTTATGTTCTTAACGAGCATGCAAACATGAAGAATAATAAATTGACAAATTACACATTCAATTTTAATCAGATGCTAAATGATTATGCTTTAATTAGTGTTTTTCTCCCAATTTCTATTACGTTTAAATCTGCAATTTGAGATTGTAACACTGGCTTGTTTCTTCCTTGCTTATGCTCATTTGATAAATAGGGATATACCGTTGTTTATCTGTTGTACGCACATGCTCGAATATGCTCAATTATTACTAGTAAAGACATTGAGGAATTGAAAAAGGGTAAGGGTTTATTATCACTTCTGCATTGGTTCAGTTATTGCTTTTAATAAATTTTCGGGTTTTCTATTGAATATCAAGTTTATGATTGGATTTAATATAATTGTTTATGACAGGAGGCACAAATAATATTGTATAAAGATGAAGAACACAAGTTGGGATTACGTTTCCATCTGTTCACTGAGGTATAAGAATTTCTTGATGAAAGTTTTTTCAAGTATCTTTTCTCGCATTCTACAATGATACTTCATAGTTCATACATATACATGTAGGTTAGGTAAACGGGTCCAAGTAAGCACGGGCGTAGGTTAGTAGGTTGTAACACCTCGTAAATTTATGACCAATAATATATCAACACGTGTCATGGACTTTAAAAGTGTAAAGAAGTGATTTAGAGGGACTAAAGTTGACAAACAAAGAAACTATGTGAATAAAAGGGTTCAAAATGTCAACAATGGATTAATGTACATTTAAATAACCCTACATAATGTTTATACCCGTAAACGAATGAATCATGGATCATATGAAGCTAATTGTGGAAGAAAGTGAGAGATTACAAACTACAGGGGTTAAATGTGTCAACATATTTAAAGTATACCTCTGAATGACCTTTTAGCAAACCTGAAGCTTTGTAACAGTTAATTATGCTCACTAGAATAAGTGATAAAAATTTCACAAGGTTTCGATAAAGTATAAGAAAGTTATAACAATATTCGTGTACGAGGGGTTAAAAGCGTCAACATTGAATTCTAGGACCTTACGGGTGATCACAGAGATAACCGAGGACTTAACGAAGTTTGGTTAAGTCTTGAAGCCCTTAAAAATCAAGTTAGAGGGTTGATAATGCAAGAAAAATAGTTAAAACCACGTTTGAAGGGACCATGGGCTGAAATGTAAATACTTGAAACTTGTTTGGCTGGTTCTGGAGAGCCAGGCGGCCCTCGTAAGACTTCCTAAGGGTCTACGTGGCCCGCGTGAGCATGCCAGCGACAGAAAACTCCTAGAAGCTGCCAATTCAGGTCTGTAACCGACTTAAAAGCTTGTTTTCTTATACCAGGGACTCCTCCAATGGTTTAACATGCAATAGGGGCACCTGTAATGATCCCATAACATCAGTAGACTTCCTTGTCATGATCTTGTTGCATCAAAATCCATATATAAGGAGCTCCTTGGTTGCAACACTTCATACATTCACTTGCAAACTTTCACAAGCTTATTTCTGGAGCACTCTGGTCAGCAACCAAGTTTTCTTAGGCTTCCTAATCAAGCATACGACCCTTGTAAGTGTCCTTAACTTTCCTTAATTCAGTTTTGCTTAGTTAATTAGCTTAAAGTCAAACCGTCGTAATTAAGGTTTGACTTCGAGATTACTCATAATTTGTCCCGTAAAATCTCGAATTGAAAATACCTATGAGTTGGTAATTATGTGGGTAATAAACCCTTAAAAGGGTACTCTCTGATTCCCACTCTAAGTAGGTCAAATGTCGGGTCAAAGTTAATCTTAAAAAGTCAACAGAAAGCTTATTTTCAAATTAATGCATAATTAGCAATGTAGGAGCCATGCAACCTGTATTATCATTAATATAAATTGGTAATTAATGTAAGAACATGTCTAAACATGTTCAACCCGACAATTTTCAGTTTAGGCTCGGTTCGGAACCGAAAGTCGCATAATTTGACTTCTACTTTGACTTTTAGTTCTGACCCGTTTAAGCATAGTTTATAAATGCCTTAGAGCCTTATTAGGACTAGGTTTCATGTTAGTATAACCCTCTGTGGTTATACAACTTGGTTCATTAATTATCCGATTCACATGCATGTTTCCGTTAAATGCTTAAATGTTGACTATTATGCCCTTTTCACCTTAAAAAGTGATTTTTGAAAAAGTAAAAGAGTAGAAACCTTCATTACTTATTTATAGACTTGTCTCTAAAATTTGACATCAGTTTGAGGTCTAGATTAGTAGTTATGCTCATTAGCGTAATTAGAAAGCTTTTTATTAATTAAACAGCGTAATTAGCATATAGCCTATTTAAACCCAAATTTTTATACCAAAATTTTTACCCACTGATATAAAATAATATTTTGGGATTTTTGGGGATTTTTATTTATTTTTAGGCTGAGCATAACATAGGGTTCTAAGCTTAATTCGGTAGTTGTCGGTTTTTGCCCTTTTGGGCTATAAAATGAGTTTTACAAATCCTTTTGATACCAAACCTTTTTCTACTGATCCAATATGATAAATAGAATATTTGAATCCTTCTGGAATAATAAAAATATCAGCTTTCTTTATAAAACCCGAAAATCGCTTAAACCGTCCTTTACGCGTTTTAAACGCATATTATGTATAAAAACTATTTTAAAAATATATGATTTGATACCTACTGATATTTTTAGTAAATTTTTATATTTTAACAGTAAGCAAAAGTTTTAAACTCAGATTTCCAGTTTTGACCCCTTTAAGCTTATATGAAATTACCAAAATGCCCCTACGATGCATAGTTTAGTTATAAATGGTAAATTTCACATATATGTAATACCCTACTGATATTACCTATTAATTTAAGTGTATTTACTAATTATATCAGATCTGAAACTCAGAATCATGTTAAATCTCTTTTATAACCTTTTAAATGACCAAAATACCCCCTACGGGGCATAGTTTGTGTTTAAATCCATTTTGGGCATAATAGAAGATATCTTACTGATGTCACAACATATTTAAGGCATATTAACTTAGGAAACCTATTCATGAATCATTTGGTTACCCGTTATGCATTATTCGCGTTCGGTGCGGTTTATGTAACTAGTTTGCATAAATTAGCCGAAACGGGTCAAACCTTATCATTTCTGTCTCAAAATCCAGAATGTGTTTAGTTTACCCATATTACACAAGTCTCCAAAATTTTCGGGTCTAAATCGCATTCTATTCCATTCTTCGCTTACTCGTGCGTTTGAACCGTATCTTCCTTTAAAACTAACCGGTCTAAGTTTAGGCTTAATTAAAGACCCGTTAGGAATCTAATAGGTTATTAAAACCTTTGTTCCAGATTAGGAGACCCGGTAAAAGCTATTTGCACTTGCTGTTTGTGAATTTCACTTGCTCAGGTAAATACTTTTAACTTATTTTCCCTTATACGGGCTTGGGGTACGGTATATAAAATACCGCTTGGTCGGGCATTGAATTTTTAATTGTATGAAGGTTAATTTATTGAAATGTCCCGTTTAAATTGTTTTGTTTGCTTAAAGCCTTTAGGCGGTTAATGACCATGTCCCGGATATCCTTGGCATCATTTTAAGAAATGGCCACGACCTAAGCACGGGGTGTAGGCGTACACCCGACAGTGCATATATAAATAATAAGGTATAACCGCCGGTTTCGGGAATAACTCGCCGCGGGACTATATCATGTGGTGTGTCTATTAATCTTTAACCCGGTGTCAATTCGGGTTACTGAACGTATAAGAAACATGTAATTCTTTTACAAGTTTATATATAAATAATTATCCCAAGTTATAAAATGTTTTGTGCCTTGTGCAATCAAATCAATTTTTTTAAACCTTTTCAAAATGAGTCAGTTAATTGTATTTACCAGTGTAAACTAACGTATTTTCCCAAAAAGGTTAAGTGCAGGTACTAATCGAAATAGGCTGGCCTCTCCTTAGCATCAATAAGAGTCTCGCAAGCTTGGATGCATTTTAAGTCAGATGAACTATGTTTCTTTTTATTTGATCCGTCTGTGGATCCTTTACAGTCCGTTTGTAATACTTTGATATTACTTTATATTCGGTTTGTAATGTGATTCATCTTTTGCTTCCGCTGTGCATTTTAAAAATGTGTTGTTTAACTATGATGATATCAACTACGTCACGATACTCCCCGCCGGGCCCATCGGCAATACGTGGAAATATCGGGGTGTGACAGGTTGGTATCAGAGCCAACACTGAGTGAATTAAACACTAGCCTTTTGTGTTTAATCTCAGTTACACAGTTGCACATTCCTCAATTTTCGAGTCTAGACAAAGAACTTAGGACAAATCTTGATTTGTTTTATTTTTGTCTTTTATATTTCCTTGTTGTTATCTTGTTTATGTTGACAGGTTCAATCATGCCACCAAGGTTCATCAGGGGAAGAGGAAAGGCACCAATCACAGGCCACGACCATGAGGCCGGGCCATCACACAGACGAACCCCACCGGCCTCAATGAGTACGAGTCCTCAGGAGCATTGGAGGACGTATATAGAGCCAGCGAGGCGATCTGTCTCACTAAGTTCGTCACCATCCTATCACCATTCCTACGGGCCTCAATCTGAAAATGAGCCCCATAACCCGCAGCCATCTTTCATCCCCCTCCAGAGATCCAGCCCTCACCATTCATTCGATAACCCGACACCTGTCTTCCAAAGCCGGTTCAACCCGGCAAACTACATTGAAGAACCAGTGGGTTTTAACCCACTAGGACCTGAAGACCACTTCTGGGGCGACCATGCGATGGACATGGACGAAGACACGGATCCCGCCGAGCCTCCAACCAGGACCCCTAACCACCCCATCGAAATTTTGTATGGGTCACTTTTTGTTGGATCACCTTATAATGGTCCCGACAGCTATGATGAAATGTTTAGACAGATCGACTGGGTGTTTACTCCCAGTTACCACAACTCACCGCAGCAGTAGTAACAGCAGGATCCCTCCGAGGATTCTCGTTTTTTCGCGGTCACTCCGCCACCACCACCAGTCCAGCAACAGCCTCCGGAGCCACCGAGGTGAAGAAGATCGAACGCACGGATGTCCATGCGAGGTGAAGAAGATCGAACCCCGTCTCGGAAGTAAACTCTGCGCCTGTCGCGCCACCACCGTTGGGCTTTGGCGACCCAATACCTACATACACCGGTGCGGTGGCGTGTAATCCCTTTGAGCAGCCGGCCCACACCAACTACAACTACGCTAATGTTGACCCGTACCAGGCAGCATGGGATTACAATGCTCTCCATCCCGAGGGGCCCTTTGGAGTCTCATATCAAGCTGGATATTCACCCTATGGGTACCCACCATATGGGTATCATCAACCTGCACCTCCTCAACCTCCGCAGTATCAGCAACCCCCACAGCTGCCAGTAATATCGCCACCGCAGCATCAGGAGATTCTTCAAAGGTTGAATCAGGTGCAGTAGGAGGTTCGGGAAGGGCATAGGCAAAACCGAGGAATTTTCAAGGGTTTGGCGAGCTTAATCAAGGGGAAGAGCAAAAAGGATCATTAAATCCTTTATTTGTTTATTTAAATGTTTAATCATGCCCCTGCGTGGACATTTGTTTCTGTATTCTGCCCCTGCGTGGGCATGTCTTTCTGTTAACCCCTGTGTGGGTATGTTATTTCTGTTTAAGCCCTTACGCGGGCATGTTATTTCAGTAGAAGTCCCGTTTAGGGCAAATCTGTACTTGTTAATTTTGGTAGTGGAATGGTTTAATTTAAATTTTTATTTTTGCTAAATTATATGCGTAAACATAAAATATGAAATAAATTAAAATATAACATTCCTTTTATAAGACCTATCATTATAATAAAATGATAAAATCTAAAAAGGACAAGACCTAGCCATGTGTCATTTTAAGACAAGGCCAAGATGGTAGTTCCTCAAATTAGATTCAGGTCCTTATTAACATCTCAATTTAGGATTGTTCTGCGTTAAAAGTTAAAAAGAATCTTAAAGGTAAAACCTAGCCACATCTAATTCTAGATATGGCCAAGACGGTAAAACGTACTCAAAAGGTTCAAATCCTTGTTAACATCTGAAAACATGTTAACACTCCTGGCAAAATGTGATTCGATAAAATCGCATAAGTCATCTTTACATTGGATTCTTCCAATTTCTTTTATTATATTAAACATCTAATAGGGGTATAATGCCTACGGGCTATATTCATTGTCATATAAGACAAAAGACAGTTGTGGTCTTCGACCCCCTGTTAAGAAGAGGTAATAAACTACGATTAAAACCTCAATACCTTGATCCTATAAGATCATGATTAAAAATTTTTAAAATTGTCCATATGACTTGGCCTTTTTGCCATTGATATATCTTAATTATAACTAAGGATTATTATAATGAAAATCCTGAATATATATATATATATATATATGCTTAACAAATTAATCAAAATGGTTTCTTAATACCATGATTAATAAATCATCTAAAATGATAAAACTGTTATAGACCTCTGAATAAATTGAAAATCATTATTTTATGTAGCAATCAAGCTACATGCCTGGGTCAGACGAGGTCAACAGTCACCCAAGAGATAATCATGACATTTCCAGAGTCAACATAGCAGGAGCAGAATTGCAGGCATTGATAGATAATGCTATTACGCGAGCTCTGGATAGACAGTTCAAAGAATCCAGTGGTACCCAAGTCAGGACTCAGTCAGTACCACACTCTAAACCACCCTCTGGAACTCGTACCGTTCACAAAAGTGATTCTCATCACTCATCAAACTAGAGGAGTGTTCCATCTAAGAGAGTTGTATTAAATCAAGAACCACGTGCTAAAGGTTGCACCTATAAATAATTTGTCTCCTGCAAACCCAGGGATTTCACCGGGGAAAAGGGAGCAGTTGATTGCATGTCATGGTTAGACGAGATGGACACTCTGGTAGATATCAGTGGATGCGCTAATAAGGATATAGTAAAGTTTGTATCTCAGTCATTCAAAGGCGAGGCACTAGCGTGGTGGAGGTCTTTGATTCAGGCCACTGGGAAGATCCCATTGTACAATCTGTCTTGGGAGCAGTTTGTGACATTGATTAAGGAGAATTACTGCCCTCAGCATGAGGTTGAAAAGATTGAAGCTGATTTCTTGTCGTTGGTTATGAAAAACCTAGATTGTCAAGCCTACCTTACGAGCTTCAACACTATGTCAAGACTGGTTCCGTATCTAGTAACTCCGTAACCCAAGAGGATAGCTCGTTTCATTGGGGGTTTGGCCCCAGAAATCAAGGCCAGTGTGAAGGCCTCCAGACCAGCTACTTTTAGGTCTGCAGCTGATATATCATTGTCCCTTACTTTGGACGCGGTCAGGCAGAGATCGCTCAGAAACACCAATGCTGAGAAGAGAAAGCGTGACGATGACAACTCACGACGGTCTGACAAGAAGCATAAGGGAAACAATGACCACAAAAAGAGTTCTGGAACTAAAAAGGATGGTCAACGGTCAGGGGATAAGCCCAAGTGTAAGATCTGTAAGAAGCACCATTTCGGGAGGTGCAGATATGAATCGAAATCCCAGTCCCAGTCACAGCCAAGAGCTTGTGGGATTTGTAAATCTTCTGAGAACAAGACATTGGACTGTAAGAAAATCAAGGATGCGACGTGCTATAACTGCAATGAAAAAGGGCATATCAAATCCAACTACCCAAAGTTTGCTAAGAAGGCTGAGGATGGGAAAAAGACCAATGCTAGGGTCTTCCAGATGAACGCACAAGAGGCGATCCAAAATGACAATGTCATAACAGGTACCTTCCTTATTAATGATGTTTATGCAAGGGTGTTATTTGATTCTGGAGCAGATAAGTCATTTGTTGATGATAAGTTTTGTAAGTTGTTAAACCTACCTGTTAGAACCCTAAGCATAAAATATGAGGTTGAATTAGCCGATGGCACCATAGAAACCGCATCAACCGTGTTAGATGGATGTTCCATATCCATTAGGAACCACTCTTTTCCATTGTCCCTACTTCCTTTGAAATTAGTCGGTCTCGACATAGTAATAGGCATGGATTGGTTATCCCATAACCAAGCTCAGATTGTGTGTGACAAGAAGCAAGTAGTGATCAAGACTCCGTATGGTGAGCCACTTACCATACAGGGAGATACTCAGTATGGGTTGCCTAAGCAAGTGTCTATGCTTAAGGCATCAAGGTGTATGAAGAAGGGTTGTGTCATCTACATGGCACAAGTGACTATTGTTGAGCCGAAGCCTAAGATTGAAGATATCCCTGTCATTTCTGAATATCCCGAAGTATTCCCTGAAGAACTACCTGGTTTGCCACCAGATAGGCAAGTAGAATTCAGAATTGACATCATTCCCTGAGCAGCACCTGTTGCAAGGGCACCTTACAGGTTGGCACCAACAAAGATGAAAGAGTTAAGGACTCAGTTAGATGATTTGTTGGCAAAAGGTTTCATTCGTCCTAGTTCATCTCCTTGGGGAGCACCAATCCTGTTTGTGAAGAAGAAGGATGGATCGATGCGACTATGCATCGATTATCGCGAGATTAACAAGGTTACTATCAATAATAGATATCCATTGTCCAGGATCGACAATCTGTTCGATCAACTTCAAGGAGCAAGTTATTTCTCCAAGATCGATTTGAGGTGAGGCTACCATCAACTGAAGGTTAAAGATGAAGATGTACACAAGACTGCATTTAGGACTCATTATGGTCATTACGAGTTCTTAGTGATGCCTTTTGGGCTCACTAATGCACCAGCAGCGTTCATGGATCTCATGAATTGCATCTGCAAGCCCTACTTGGATAAATTTATCATCGTGTTCATCGATGATATTCTTATTTACTCGAAGACTCAAGCTGACCACGAGAAGCACCTTCGTTGTATTCTTTCACTGCTTCAACAAGAGAAACTTTATGCCAAGTTTACAAAGTGTGAATTTTGGCTTCGTGAAGTCCAATTTCTTGGACACGTGGTTAGTGAGCGTGGTATCCAGGTGGATCCCGCTAAGGTCGATGCTGTCATGAATTGGCAAGAGCAGAAGATGCCCACTGAGATTCGCAATTTTCTGGGTCTGGCAGGATATTATAGGCATTTTATTGAGAATTTCTCAAGGATTGCAGCACCCCTAACTTCGTTAACTAAAAAGAATATTAAGTTTGATTGGGGTCCTAAGCAACAAGAATCGTTTGATATACTTAAGCAGAAACTGAGCAATGCTCCAGTGTTGACATTGCCTGATGGAATAGAAGAATTCGTAGTATACTGCGATGCATCACACACTGGTAAGGGGTGTGTGCTCATGCAGAAAGGCAAGGTTATTGCCTATGCTTCCCGACAACTAAAAGTGCACGAGAAGAATTACACCACCCACGACTTGGAGTTGGGTGCCGTTGTATTTGCACTAAAGCTATGGAGGCATTATTTGTATGGTACCAAATGTGTGATCTATTCAGATCACAAGAGCCTTCAACACTTGTTTAATCAGAAGGACTTAAACATGAGGCAGTGTCGATGGATGGAAACTCTAAATGACTATGATTGTGAAATCCGATACCATCCAGGCAAGGCGAATGTAGTCGCCGATGCCTTAAGTAGAAAGGAGAGGGTGAAGCCTATAAGAATCAATGCCAAGAGCCTTGAATTAAGGAATAGTTTAAATGAAAGGTTGTTAGCCGCTCAAAGAGAAGCTGTAAGAGAAGCTAACTATCCTGATGAAAGGTTAGGAGTAACTGCTGAACAGTTATCCTATGGCAAGGACGGAATCCTGAGATTAAATGGACGAATATGGGTTCCAATTTATGGAGGACTTAGGGATGCGATCCTCCAGGAAGCCCACAGTTCTAAGTACTCCATTCATCCTGGAGCTGACAAGATGTACCAGGATTTGAAGGCAAATTTTTGGTGGATAGGCTTGAAGAAGTCTATAGCCACTTATGTAGCCAAATGTCTGACATGTGCTCAAGTTAAGGCAAAACACCAAAAGCCGTCAGGTTTGCTACAACAACCTGAACTTCCCACCTGGAAGTGGGAGATGTGACTATGGATTTTATCACAAAGTTGCCAAAGACTAAACGAGGAAATGATACTATTTGGGTGATAGTGGATAGACTGACTAAGTCAGCCCACTTCCTACCTATTAAGGAAACCCACAACTCAGATAAGTTAGCTCAGCTGTACGTGGACGAGATTGTATCTCTCCACGGGGTGCCAGTGTCTATCATCTCTGATAGGGATACGAGGTATACATCGCATTTCTGGAAAAGCTTTCAGCAGTCACTAGGTACTCGACTGAATTTCAGCACAGCATATCATCCTCAAACGGATGGTCAAAGTGAACATACTATACAGACACTTGAGGATACGCTACGAGCTTGTGTTATTGATTTGGGTGGAAGTTGGGATGATCATCTTCCATTAATCGAATTTTCATACAATAATAGTTATCATTCCAATATACAAGCTGCACCTTTTGAAGCTTTATATGGAAGAAAGTGCAGAACGCCCGTTTGTTGGGCAGAAGTTGGAGATGTCCAACTAACAGGACCTGATATAGTCCTGGAGATGACAGACAAGATTGTGCAGATAAGAGATCATCTCAAAGCTGCCAGAGATAGGCAGAAAATCTATGCAGACTTAAGGCGTAAACCTCTAATGTTCGAGGTTGGTGACAAAGTGTTTCTTAAAGTATCACCCTGGAAGGGAGTGATGCGTTTTGGTAAGAAAGGAAAATTAAGCCCAAGGTACATAGGACCATTCGAGATCATCGAATGTGTTGGATCAGTGGCTTATAAGTTAAATTTTCCTGAAGACTCAGTGGTATTCATAACGTTTTCCACATCTGCAATCTGAAGAAATGTCTAGTTGATGAGTCGCTAGTCATACCACATACAAATGTGCATATAGATGAGAGTTTGAAATTTGTGGAAAAACCTTTGTCGATTGAGGATCGATAGGTTAAGAAGCTTCGAAGGAAGCATGTGCCTATTGTAAAGGTCAAATGGGATGCCCGCAGAGGTCCCGAGTACACGTGGGAGGTAGAGTCCACAATGAAAGAAAAGTACCCTCATTTATTTCAGTAAATCTCGAGGTCAAGATTTCTTTTAAGGGGGTGAGGATGTAACACCTCGTAAATTTATGACCAATAATATATCAACACGTGTCATGGACTTTAAACGAGTAAAGAAGTGATTTAGAGGGACTAAAGTTGACAAACAAAGAATCTATGTGAATAAAAGGGTTCAAAATGTCAACAATGGATAAATGTACCTTTAAATAACCCTACATAATGTTTATACCCGTAAACGAATGAATCATGGATCATACGAAGCTAATTGTGGAAGAAAGTGAGAGATTACAAACTACAGGGGTTAAATGTGTCAACATGTTTAACGTATACCTCTGAATGACCTTTTAGCAAACCCGAAGCTTTGTAACAGTTAATTATGCTCACTAGAATAAGTGATAAAAATTTCACAAGGTTTCGATAAAGTATAAGAAAGTTATAACAATATTCGTGTACGAGGGGTTAAAAGCGTCAACATTGAATTCTAGGGCCTTACGGGTGATCACAAAGATAACCGAGGACTTAACGAAGTTTGGTTAAGTCTTGAAGCCCTTAAAAATCAAGTTAGAGGGTTGATAATGCAAGAAAAATAGTTAAAACCACGTTTGAAGGGACCATGGGCTGAAATGTAAATACTTGAAACTTGTTTGGCTGGTTCTGGAGAGTCAGGCGGCCCTCGTAAGACTTCCTAAGGGTCTACACGGCCCGCGTGAGCATGCCAGCAACAGAAAACTCCTGGCAGCTGCCAGTTCAGGTCTGTAACCGACTTAAAAGCTTGTTTTCTTATACCAGGGACTCCTCCAATGGTTTAACATGCAATAGGGGCACCTGTAATGATCCCATAACATCAGTAGACTTCCTTGTCATGATCTTGTTGCATCAAAATCCATATATAAGGAGCTCCTTGGTTGCAACACTTCATACATTCACTTGCAAACTTTCACAAGCTTATTTCAGGAGCTCTCTGGTCAGCAACCAAGTTTTCTTAGGCTTCCTAATCAAGCATACGATCCTTGTAAGTGTCCTTAACTTTCCTTAATTCAGTTTTGCTTAGTTAATTAGCTTAAAGTCAAACCGTCGTAATTAAGGTTTGACTTTGAGATTACTCATAATTTGTCCCGTAAAATCTCGAATTGAAAAAACCTATGAGTTGGTAATTATATGGGTAATAAACCCTTAAAAGGGTACTCTCTGATTCCCAGTCTAAGTAGGTCAAATGTCGGGTCAAAGTTAATCTTAAAAAGTCAACAGAAAGCTTATTTTCAAATTAATGCATAATTAGCAATGTAGGAGCCATGAAACCTGTTTTATCATTAATATAACTTGGTAATTAATGTAAGAACATGTCTAAACATGTTCAACCCGACAATATTCAGTTTAGGCACGGTTCAGAACCGAAAGTCGCATAATTTGACTTCTGAATTGACTTTCAGTTCTGACCCATTTAAGCATAGTTTATAAATGCCTTAGAGCCTTATTAGGACCAGGTTTCATGTTAGTATAAACCTCTGTGATTGTACAACTTGGTTCATTAATTATCCGATTCACATGCATGTTTCCATTAAATGCTTAAATGTTGACTATTATGCCCTTTTCACCTTAAAAAGTGATTTTTGAAAAAGTAAAAGAGTAGAAACCTTCATTACTGATTTATAGACTTGTCTCTAAAATTTGACATCAGTTTGAGGTCTAGATTAGGAGTTATGCTCATTAGCGTAATTAGAAAGCTTTTTATTAATTAAACAGCGTAATTAGCATACAGCCTATTTAAACCCAAATTTTTATACCAAAATTTTTACTCACTGATATAAAATAATATTTTGGGATTTTTGGGGATTTTTATTTATTTTTAGGCTGAGCATAACATAGGGTTCTAAGCTTAATTCGGTAGTTGTCGGTTTTTGCCCTTTTGGGCTATAAAATGAGTTTTACAAATCCTTTTGATACCAAACCTTTTTCTACTGATCCAATATGATAAATAGAATATTTTAATCCTTCTTGAATAATAAAAATATTAGCTTTCTTTATAAAACCCGAAAATTGCTTAAAACTGTCCTTTACGTGTTTTAAACGCATAGTATGTATTAAAACTATTTTAAAAATATATGATTTGATACCTACTGATATTTTTACTAAATTTTTATATTTTAATAGTAAGCAAAAGTTTTAAACTCAGATTTCCAGTTTTGAACCCTTTAAGCTTATATGAAATTACCAAAATGCCCCTACGGTGCATAGTTTAGTTATAAATGGTAAATTTCACATATATGTAATACCCTACTGATATTACCTATTAATTTAAGTGTATTTACCGATTATATCAGACCTGAAACTCAGAATCATGTTAAATCTCTTTTATAACCTTTTAAATGACCAAAATACCCCCTACGGGGCATAGTTTGTGTTTAAATCCATTTTAGGCATAATAGAAGATATCTTACTGATGTCACAACATATTTAAGGCATATTAACTTAGGAAACATGTTCATGAATCATTTGGTTACCCGTTACGCATTATTCGCATTCGGTGCGGTTTATGTAACTAGTTTGCATAAATTAGCCGAAACGGGTCAAACCTTATCATTTTTGTCTCAAAATCCAGAATGTGTTTAGTTTACCCATATTACACAAGTATTCCGGTCTTCGCTTACTCGTGCGTTTGAACCGTATCTTCCTTTAAAACTAACAGGTCTAAGTTTAGGCTTAATTAAAGACTCGTTAGGAATCTAATAGGTTATTAAAAACCTTTGTTCCAGATTAGGAGACCCGGTAAAAGCTATTTGCACTTGCTGTTTGTGAATTTTACTTGCTCAGGTAAATACTTTTAACTTATTTTCCCTTATACGGGCTTGGGGTACGGTATATAAAATACCGCTTGGTCGGGCATTGAATTTTTAATTGTATGAAGGTTAATTTATTGAAATGTCCCGTTTAAATTGTTTTGTTTGCTTAAAGCCTTTGGGTGGTTAATGACCTTGTCCCGGATATCCTTGGCATCATTTTAAGAAATGGCCACGACCTAAGCACGGGGTGTAGGCGTACACCCGACAGTGCATATATAAATAATAAGGTATAACCGCCGGTTTCGGGAATAACTCGCCGCGGGACTATATCATGTGGTGTGTCTATTAATCTTTAACCCGGTGTTAATACGGGCTACTGAACGTATAAGAAACATGTAATTCTTTTACAAGTTTATATATAAATAATTATCCCAAGTTATAAAATGTTTTGTGCCTTGTACATTCAAATCAATTTTTTTAAACCTTTTCAAAATGAGTCAGTTAATTGTATTTACTAGTGTAAACTGACGTATTTTCCCAAAACGGTTAAGTGCAGGTACTAGTCGAAATAGGCTGGCCTCTCTTTAGTATCAATAAGAGTCTCGCAAGCTTGGATGCATTTTAAGTCTGATGAACTATGTTTCTTTTTATTTGATCCGCCTGTGGATCCTTTACAGTCCGTTTGTAATTCTTTTATATTACTTTATATTCGGTTTGTAATGTGATTCATCTTTTGCTTCCGCTGTGCATTTTAAAATTGTGTTGTTTGACTATGATGATATCAATTACGTCACGATACTCCCCATCGGGCCCACCGGTAATACGTGGAAATATCGTGGTGTGACAAGGTACCCGGGGGTGCACCCGCCCCCACCGATGTTTCAGTTTGAAGTATATGATTTCCGATTTTCGTCCGAATTTTTTTTAAAATTATATAGGATCGCCCCTCCAATTATTTTGTCGAAATATTTTTACAGTGTATAAATCAAAGTAAAGTTTGTTACCACTTTAAACCTTAAATATTTATTATTGCTGTCTCGGTCATTAGTATCACAGATTGGCAGATCACCAGCAACACTAAATGGTTCCAAACTTCAGGAATAAGCAAGTGTATACAGCATATGTACCAGCTACTAAATAACCACTCATAATGATCATTAAGCATATTAAGGCCAATACATATCTATATTGATCTAAAACCACTTATCATGAACATATTATTCTTTTACAACTAGCATACCTCCAATTGTTTATAGTTACCATATATCAGCATGTTCATAACATTCGCACGATTGACAAAATACATGCTATCTATCAATTCTATTGGATCTTCCCTTGCACCAATAACTTGAGCTAAACATATCTGGAGAAGACTTAAGTGATGACTTGCCTGAGAAAGATGCAAGAACCCAAATATGGACAAAAGATCAAGTTGTTAGAAACCTTATTTCTCTAGGTAAGGTATCGTACCGCTGTACCTAATAAAACATATCTCGTACCATTCTATATATATTGGTCTTTTGTTTGTTAAACAATATTTAGTTTTTTTTATATATAAGAACGAATCCTTTGAATGAATGAATTTTTTTTAGTTTTATTTGGAAATATTATTATTTATTATTTGACCCGACCCAAATCGAATAGTCGGCTCGACCCGAAACATAACGATAGGAAAAAAATTTGGGTCCCATGACTTTACCCCCTCGAAACTTTTGGTCAAGCTCTGCCATTGCAAGTAAGCAACAAAAGGGTTAAACTTTTTCTAATTTAACTCGCTTACAACCTTTTCCGTTTCAGGTTGTCGAAGAGGCATGCACAAATCTTTTTACCAAAGGTAATGTGTGAATTTTATTAGAGAACTTTTCAAGTTTCTACTCTGAGTGCCAGGTATACATATACTTTTATACATATACTTCTGAGAGACTTTACAACAATTACTCTGAGAGACTTTGCCTAAAAGTTAATTCGTGGGTTTTGGGTTTAGTCTAAACCAGTGTTGTAGAAATCGGCCTAGGCGGCCGATTAATCGCCGCCTAGGCGCTAGTCGGTAGTCCACTGATTAATTTTAACCTAGTCGGTCCAATTAATCGGTAATCGGTCAAAGTCGGTCGTAGGCGGTCGTAATCGGTGAAAATCGGTCCTAGGCGGTCAAAAATCGGATTAATCGGCCTATATTAATCGGTCAAAATCGGAAAAAATCGGAAAAAATCGGATAAAATCGGTCCTAGGCGGCCCTAGGCGGTCCTAGGCGGTCAGAATTGGTCAAAATCAGTCAAAATCGAACCATACTATCTGAAAATTGAAGTATTTATGTGAATTTTGAAGTATTGTTTTTATATTATTGGGTATATATATATAATTTTGAAAAAATACATATAAAAATCCCATTCCGATTAATCCCGATTAATCCCTATTAATCCCGATTAATCCCTAGGCTGTACCTCACCGCCCGACTAGCGCCTAGCGCCTTCTACAACATTGGTCTAAACATATTCGTGTTAGTTTTATGTCGAACCCGAGAACATGTTTAGCTAGACGGGTTGGTTTGGGTCAACCAGCCGGGTTTTCGGGTTGGTAAAGTGTAATAGTTTTATTTTGGGCAAAAATGACATATATCATCTGCCCGAGGTTCGAGAAGAAAATCCCATCGTTCCATGGGCAAACGGTTGGATACAAGCTAGAACAATTCATATTGGATGCATTTCCACATGCACCTTCAACCACACTTTTTGAGGTCATCCCTTAACTTCTATTTTCACAGTTGAAAACTTAGCTAGACGTGTGGTTGCATCTGACGGCTTCTTAACACAATTGGTGCCTTATTATTCCACTGGTAAAAATCCATTTTACATGCACAACATTTAAGCTGCTTTATTTGTAGAAAAAGAAAACCATATATCATATGCTAACTGGTCTTCATTTTTAAAATGTTGAAGGTCTTGAGGTTTGGCCCATTTGTTTCATATATTGGAGAAAACCTTGAAGCAATCTGTTACGGTAGAACACTAACATTTCATGCTCGTTGTGAAATCACATTCTATCTTTTTTCTTTTTTTATTATTACTTTTTTTCCCTATTTTATGTTTTATACAGAATAATATATGATGAGAATTTGTATGGATCCTTCCATAGCTCTACAGACACTGAGATTGCTTGTAACGTAACTTCATTTTGTTTTATGCATTACATTTTACACTTATATAAGATTTTTTCTATCTTTTTAAGGTTTGAATTATGTTTCCGCCTCGTATTGTCGACTCCGTCGCAACGCGGGGGTTCCCCACTAGTGACTTGAGTGGATGTTATAGGTAGAGGTAAGATCAAATAAAATAGGATGTGAAAGAATCTTAACTCTTCATTTTACAAATCAATAATTAAGATGAAAATATAGTAAAAAAAGGATGAAAGTGTTATGAATGCACCATAATCTGGTGACTCTCCACATATGTAACCACCATCTCTTCATGTCCTTTGTATTAATGTAAGAACACTATATATAGAGTTCTTTATATT
Source organism: Helianthus tuberosus (assembly GCA_030545235.1). Taxonomy (NCBI): domain Eukaryota; kingdom Viridiplantae; phylum Streptophyta; class Magnoliopsida; order Asterales; family Asteraceae; genus Helianthus; species Helianthus tuberosus. Next base: position 23,930,276 of record CM060419.1, read on the forward strand.
GTATGTTGATATATCAAATGAAAAAGAATTCTTATTGTAACACCTGTGCCTCCACGGCCATCAAACAAATACCGAACCAATGAAATATTATATTTCATACTTGAGATTTGTAAAAATATGTGTATCATTTGCACATATCAATTTTTGTTCAATTCCAAACTCTAAATCGCTTTCTAGAAGGTTATACGCGCACCGATGCGTAAATATAACCAGTTTAATGCAACAAACACTTCGGAATAGTGAAATAGTCTTAACATACCTTAAATAACCTTTACATAACTTAGAAATAAGTTTTGAAGGCTTTGGTATGGCAAAAACAAGTTAATTCGCTTATAGGGACTAAACTTGACAAACTGCGAAAGTATGCCAATTTGAACTGTAACGAACATTCCGGAACATCACCATAAGTTAAACATACCATAAATATCCTTTACATAGCTTATAAATAGGCTTTGAGAGGTTCGGTATGCTAAAATAAACTTTTGGGTCATTCAGGGACTAAAAGTGTCAAAAAGTGCACAAGTTTGCATTTTTGCGCATAACTTACGTTCTGAATACATCCGGACATCCAAAAATTTATGTAAGCACTAAAATATTTTATTTTAGTGTTTGGCTTGAGAAAAATCCATTCGTCGCGCAATTTGGATCGTTTTTCGCGCTTATGCGCATTCCGTCGTAATTAACCGAACATCGCGATCGTACGACCAAACGAACCGACATCCTAGATATTTTTGAGCATGTTTTGAGTTCCCTATACTTTAACTTCATTTTAGAGCCTTGAAATGAGGTTAACGGGGTTCAAACGCATCGAAAATAGCTTAAACGGGCTGCAGGGACCATTTCTACCATTTTTGAAACTTTTCTGAAACTAATAGGCAGTGGCGTAGCGCGAGCCCTAAGGGCTTTACCAGTGGCGCTACGCGAGCACCTTATCTGGGCAGAAACATTGCATCTGGTCCGTTTTCACTTTCGCACATGGTTTGGGCAATATCGTGGGCTCAAATGGTTTTGTAAAACCACTATCTTGAGGTGTATGGCCAAGATCAAAGCACGGTTTCCAAGGAACGATCTTAACGGCTCTACGAATCCTATAAATACCCCACCCCACTTCTTGCAAAACCCACTAGAATCTTGATTTGAGAAGCTCTAAGTTGAAACCATTGTTTCATACCTGAGCTACTTGGATCGAGGTTAGCATTCGGGGACCCTTCGTAAGTATTCTTTCGTTCTTTTATTGCTTTTCGAGTCTTTTCGAGTCTGAAAGTCAAACTTTGTTTGACTTTCTGCGTTGACCAGTTTATGGTCAATGCGAAGTTCGTTTGAACTTCGCAACGTGAGTGTAATCACGTTGGTTATAGTCCCTTGGGACTATGCCTACTGATTACCACGTTGTCTAGGGTCGTAGGGTAAGCGATCTAATAAATCGCTTATACCTTCGAACCCGACCCATTTGGTCGATCATTAGGATCCGACCAAATACATTAGGTGACTATAGTATATAGGAAATAACCTTCCGAGGTTATACCTTATGGTCACGACGTTTAAGTAGTTGTATGATAGGTAGTTTATATGCCTTAGGTAAATTACCAAAATACCCTTTTTATGTGTAATTGGTAATTAAGCATATGTAACCTAAACTTTCATCACTTAACTAATTATGTAACATGTTTAGGCATATAACACTTGTCATAGGGCTAGTTAGACGTCTCGAGTGCGCTTTTGCGCGCACGACGCGTTAAAGTAGCATAAGCTACCTTAATGGGTCGCGATGGGTCGAAAGCACTTAGGTTAGGTTTCATTTAGTATGTAGGCTTTGTTAAACCATATGACACGAGTCTCTATACTCGTTTGGTTTACAAACCCTCATTCTATCCGATCCTCCGATCTAGGTCCGGTTTATTAACATAGTTACCTATATTTAGGTGCCGTTTGATTCCGTGATCTCTAGCATTGATTGGTGGTTATCCTAGGACTTCTGAGCAATCTCAAGTGAGTACATAGACCCCTCTTTTACTGTTTTCCAAACATTTTGGGGTGGAACACATGTGCCTACTTGTTACTTTCATGCTTTCCTGTTTTCATATCATATACTTGGTATGTTTATTAGTACATTACTTAGTACATCGTTTTACATTACATTTCATGCTATGTGTGCCCATTTTGTGCATTACTTAGTACATCCTTTTACATTACATTTCATGCTATGTGTACCCATTGTGTGCATTACTTAGTACATCGTTTTACATTACATTTCACGCTATGTATGTTCATTTGATTACATACTTAGTGCATCGTTTTCACATGCTTACATTTTGGGTATGACATTTGGTTTGTTTACAATGGAACAATATGTAACACCTCGAAAATTCACGTCCCATAATGTGTAGACACGTGTCATATGTTTGAACGTGTGAAAGAATATTATAAAGGGACTAAAGTTGACAAACTTGAAAAGTATATGAAAAATACGAGTTCAAAATGTCAACAGTGAATAAATATACTTCATAATAACCCTCATGATGTTTATACCATCACACGAATAAATCATGGATCATACGAAGCTAAAAGTGAGAGATTACAAACTACAGGGGTTAAATGTGTCAACATGTTTAAGTTATGCCTCTGAGTGACCTTTTGACAAACCCGAAGCTTTGTAACGGTTAATTATGCTCACTAGAATGCACGATATAAATTTCATAAAGTTTCGTTATCGTATGAGAAAGTTATGATCAAATCCGTATGCGAGTGGTAAAGCGTTAACGTTGAAAGTTATGACTTTTCGGGTTAACCGGAAATGTCCAGGGACTTGGCAAAGTGGGTATAAGTCCTAAAGCCTTTGTAGGTAAATAAGAAGGGGTCAAATTGCAAGAAATAAGTCGGCTGCCCTTTCGAATGCTTGAAAGGCCAAGCTTTTGCATTCTGCCTATTTGTTGCGCACCGCAACAAATATTTGTTACGGTGCGCAAGCATGTTGCCAGCGACAGAAAGTTGTTGTTTGCTGTTTTAAACGCATTCTTGACCTTTTAAACGGTTTTCCTCATATCCCTTGGCCCCTAAACAACCCCTAAACACTTAGGGACACTTGTTAATCAGTTGTGGGCACTTATAGACTTGTGTGTCAACTTCTTATGGTGATTACATTCACTATATAAGGCCATGAGTTGCAACTCATTCCTCACACCTTCATTCTGCAATTGAGGAGCCTTCTGGAGCTTCAAAGCATACCCAAGTCCGACTTCAGTAAGTTTGCTAATCCTTTCTTAATTAAGTTTTAGCTTAGTTTTAGCTTAAAAGTCAAACCGTCGTAATTAACGGTTGACTTTAAGATTAATCACTAATGGTCCAGTGATTAGTCGAAGTGAAAGTAGTTATAAGTTGGTAATTATGTGGGTAATAAACCCTTAAAAGGGTTCCCCCTGATTCCCACTCTAACTAGGTCTAATGTCGGGTCAAACTTGTTAATAAAAAGTCAACAGGATGCTTAGCTTCTAATTTATGCATAATTAGCAATCTAGAACACATACAACCTGTATGATCATTAATATAACTTAGTAATTAGTGTAAGAATATGTCTAAACATGTTCAACCCGACAATTTTATGTTTAGACCCGGTTAGGAACCGAAAGTCGCAAAGCTTTGACTTTTGCTTTGACTTCAGTTCTGACCCGCTTTAGTATGATTTGGAAATGCCTTAGAGCTTCCTTAGGACCAGGCTACATGTTAGCATAACCCTCTGTGGTTGGTTCATTGATTGACCCATTCGTTTACGCGTTTCCGTTAATTGCTCATATGTTGACCATTATGCCCTTTTCACCTTAAGACGTGATTTTTGAAAAAGTAAAAGAGTAGAAACCTTAATTACTGATATATAGACTTGTATGCAAAGTTTGACATCAGTTTGAGGTGTAGAATAAGAGTTATGCTCGTTAGCGTAAAATTAAAGCTTTATGTTAATAAAACGGCATAATTAGCGTATAGCCTAGTTAAGCCCACTTTTTGATACCAAATCTTTTACCCACTGATGTAATATATTATTTTTGGATTTTTAAAGATTTTAATAAATTTTAGGCTGAGCATAACTTATAGTCGTAGGCTTAATCCGGTAATTGTCGGTTTTGCCCTTACGGGCCATAAAATGAGTTTTACATATCTAAACGACTCCAAACCTTTTGCTACTGATCACATATGATAAATAAATTATTTTAATCCTTCTGGAAATATAAAAATATCAGATTTAAGTATCAAACCCGGAAATGGCCTTTAATAGCCTTTTTAAGCGTTTTTAACGCATATTATGTACTAGAAGTATTTTAAACATACAAGGGTTGATACCTACTGATATTTGAGGCAAATTATAATATTTTAACAGTAAGCAAAGGTTGTTAAACTCAGACTCCAGTTTTGAGCTTTTCGGCTTATGTGAAATTACCAAAATACCCCTACGGGGCATAGTTTGGTTATAATTGATAAATTTCACATATGTACTTTACCCTACTGTTATAACTCATTAATTTGAGTATGTTTACTGATTACATCAGACCTGTAACTCAGTTAAACACTTAAACCCTTTTTCAACCTTTAAAATGACCAAACTACCCCTACGGGGCCTAGTTTGTGTTTAAACACGTTTCGGGCATAATGAAAGACATCTTACTGATGTCACAACATATTTGAGGCATAATTAACTTAGGAAACCTGTATATAGCTTTCATGAATACCCGTCACGCTTATTACGCGTACGGTTCGGTTTATGTAACAAGTTTGCATAAATTAGCCGAAACGGGTCAAACGTTATCGTTTTTATCTCAAAATCCAGAATGTGTTTAGTTTACCCATATTATACAAGTCTCCAAACTTGTCGGGTCTAAATCACATCCTATTCCGGTCTTCGCTTAATCATGCGTTTTGAACCGTAAACCTTTCCTTAAAACTAACCGGTCTAAGTTACGACTTAAATAAGACCCGTTAGGAATTTAATAGGTTAATAAAACCTTCGTTCCAGATTGAGAGCCCCAGTAGAAGTACTTGTGCTTGCTGATTAGAATATACGGCTGAGTATAAATTGCATTGCTAGCTCAGGTAAATACTTTTAACTTATTTTCCCTTATACGGGCTTGGGATACGGTATTATAAAAATACCGCTTGGTCGGGTGTAGAAACCTTTTAATCGGAGATGATTAAATTGCATAATCTCGTTTTAATCTGTATTGATTGACAACAAATAACATTGGGGGTTAATGACCGTGTCCTGGATATCCTTGGCTCATTTTAAAAAGTGAATGGCCACGACGTAAGCACAAGGTGTAGGCAAAACACCTCCTGTTGCATATGTATAACGTATACTCACTCGTAAGGGTATCTTCTTGTGAGATTATATTTGTGGTGTGTCGATTAATCTTGTCCGGCTTGTATTGTATAATCACCGGCCCTAAATGTTGGACAACCATGTAAATCGGATACAAGATTTTTATTAATAAAATTGTCCCAAGTATAAAAGATTAATTTTGCCTCTGTGCATTTTAATCCAGTTATAAAAGATATTTTGTGCCTCGTGCATTCAAATCAATTTTTAAACTTTTTTCCAAAATGAGTCAGTTAATTGTATTTACCAGTGTAAACTGACGTATTTTCCAAAAGGTTAAGTGACAGGTACTATGCGTAATTGGCTGGGAGCTCAGGGCGTCACTAGGGAATCTTGCAAGTTCTAGATGCCTAAAGTCTGTTGAACAGTTTTCTTTTATTGATCCGCCTGTGGATCCTTTACCTTCCGTTGTAATACTTTGACATTACTTATATTCGGAATGTAATATATTTATCTTTTGCTTCCGCTGTGCATTTATTTATTGTGTTGTTTGACTATGATGACATCAACTACGTCACGATACTCCCCTACCGGGCCCACCGGTGAAACGTGGAAATATCGGGGTGTGACAGGTTGGTATCAGAGCCAACATTGAGTGAATTAAACACTAGCCTTATGTGTTTAATCTCAATGACATAGTAGCACATTCCTTGACCTTCTGAGTCTAGACTTAACATAGGAATACTTTCAATCCTAATCTGGAAATTTTTACTTCCAAATTTTTATATATATTGGATACGTCGCCAAGCGAAGAACCTGTATTAGAAATTCTCCACAATCTGGAGCCCTGAAATGCTGAGCTTCGTAGCGCGGCTAGAATGAAACGAGCATCCAAGGAGAGAGCATTCAGAAATAACTTGAAGAAGAAACTCCTTTTGCTGAAGATCGTTTCCTTAATAGTCCTTATAAGGACATATTTATCTTTCAGTCCCTTCGAGGACACATTATCCCTTCAAAGACCCGCTTAGGGCAACTCTGTACTTTTATTTTCATATAATGGATTGATTAAATTAAGTTTTCATTCAAAACATGAAATATGAAATAAATGGAAAATAACATCCCTTAGAAGGGAAGTGCCTACGGGCTATAATTAACGTCCTCTGAGACTAAAGACGGTGGTAGCCTACAGCTCCCTGTCAAGAAAAGGTAATGAACTTTGATTCACACCTAAATGCCTCGATCCCAAACGATCATGGCTTATAAATTAAACTTGTCCACATGACTAAGCCTTTTGTGCTATTACTAAATGCCTTGATCCCAGACGATCATGGCTTATAAATTAAACTTGTCCACGTGACTAAGCCTTTTGTGCTATTACTAAATGCCTCGATCCCAGACGATCATGGCTTATAAATTAAACTTGTCCACGTGACTAAGCCTTTTGTGCTATTACTGACTTATAAATTTGCCTCGATCCCAAACGATCATGGCTTATAAATTAAACTTGTCTACGCGACTAGGCCATTTGTGCTATTATTAACTTATAAATTAGGATTTATGATAAAAATCCTGAATAAAATAAATATCCTTCCTTCCCTGCCAGTAGGCATTTTAAAAAGAATCTTAAAGGTGAAATCTAGCCTACGCGGCCAAGATGGTGAAACCTACCCAAGGGATTCAGATCCTTGTTAACACCTAAGAACGTGTTAGCACTCCTGACAAATGTGATTCGATAAAATCACAACAGTCATCCTTATATTGGATTCTTCCAATTTTCTTATCTAGCCTAGTGATTTAGAAATCATGGCTTGTGTCATCCTATAAGATGATCACATTATAAACATCCGATAGTGATGAAGTGCCTACGGGCTAAACTTGTTGTCCGATAAGACAACGACAGTGGTGGTCTTTGACCTCCTGTCTAAAAGTGTTGGACCAGGTCCAAGCATAATAGTCGGTAGGATCCATACGATCTCGACTAATAGCATCTGAGAAGATGATCATATTATAACCATCCCTCAGAAGGGAAATGCCCACGGGCTATATCTATTGTCCTAAAACACAGTTGAAGTCTACAACTCCCAGTCAAGAGAAGGTAATGAACGTGATTCAAACCTTAATGCCTCGATTCTCTGAAATCATGGCTTATAAAATTTAGAACTGTCCTTGTGACTAGGCCTTTTGCGCCACTTTAAATATCCTTAATGTTTTATAACCAGGATAACTATAATGGAAATACGTTTAAATAACATTCACTATGAACGTTCGGAACAGAATAGCCCATGCGCTTTATGAATGCCGTGGCTAATCTAAGTCAGGTCATCAGGATGATGACTAATAATTGTTAAATCTTGGTGATTGGTACCAAGTTTCGAGTATGGAAAACTCGAATGAGGTAGACGACAGTCGTAATACTATTAATGCGACGAAGGTTAATAAAAACTACAAACGTAAACCTCAATATTAATGGAGTTAAATTCCAGGCTGTGGTTGACGCAGCAGTTGGAGGGATCATGGGAAAAGGTCATGAGACAATCCAAAGAGCCGAATGCTTCTCGCTCTAAATCTCATTCAAAAACCATGTTTAATTGCTCATGAGGAGAGCTATGTTCACACTTCAAATATGAAAGATGAACCAAAGAAGGAGGATAACTCCCAGAAATCTGAGAAAGAGAGCAAGTACAGGCCTAATAAAAAGCAACGTAAGTTCAGTAAAAAAAGCCTGTATACCTCAGAGACTGCTTCAACATTATTATATCCATTAGGAATCAGTTTTTTTCCGATGTCCTAGTTCCGTTAAAAATAAGGACTCAATATAGTGATAAAAATCGATTGGTTACCTTAAAAATCAAGCCCATATTGTGGGTGATAAGAAGCGATTAATTATCAAGACTCCTTATGAGACAACCCTCATAATTACATGTATCCGTACGATTAATTAATATTAAATATAAAAAATGGTGGAATTGGCCGTCCCCGGAATCGAACCTGGGTCTAGGCCGCACCCTTTCGCGCGCCTAGCCAACCGAGCTAGGTGCCTAGTTTGTGAAAATTTCCATTCTGATTAAATATAAGCACATATAGTTGATATCTCTTTAATCTCTATCGATTTCGAATACCAAATGGTATGACAAAAGCGCTATATGAGTATTGGTGTATCTTAATAAGTTCCATAGATTGCTTCCATGCCTGATCAGTATGGAGGTTTAATGCATGGAACCACAAAGATATCCCAATGATCATATGGTACTAAAGTCAACTAATAGTATTCAAAGAAGATATCCAGAATAGAATTGTCCAAATAAATATTCCCTGGTAACGGAATATGTGGACTCATAACATGAATGTGTCACTTATTAGACACAAGCGTTGATGAGTGAACTGGAGCCTGAGATATGGAAATCTCTGTAACCTCCTTGTACCTTGATTATCCTCTTCTAAGACTACCCTGTTTACCCCTGAGAAGCAGGTAGAGTTAAGGTTTATATCCCATTTGGGGCTACATTATTATGAAATCTCCAAGACAGCTAGTACCATTATTGGTAGAATCGAAAACCCTGGTTAAGTAAGTTTTAAGACATAGATTCATAAAGCCAAACTCAATATCCTGAGAATTCGGTATAGTAAACTGTGAAAGACGGTTCATTATGCTAAGGCATTGTTTACCGCAACCTTGATTAGGCGACGATTAAGAATCGCCATCAGCTGCCCAGGATCGTCGATTTGCTCGACTAACTGTAAAGATTTGCTATTTCTTAATATTAATTTTGAACAATGGTTGGAATAACCATCTCGTCTTAAGATAAGTTTTTCTATAATAGTTGTTATATAAGTATCAAGGCTACCCCTTTAGAGACCTTGTATAAATGGCATGTTGAACGTTTATTGTTAGAACAATAGATTGGTAAGTTCAATTATCAGGATCTGAAAGTTGCAGTGGAAACAACAAATCAGATCACACAAATCCCTAATTATCTGTAAGATGCCAATATTTGGCAGAAAAAAAAATCAAGGATTAATGAAAATAGCAAACCTCCTAAACTCTTGTTAAGGAATAAGTTCAACAAAAGATATCATCCAGGAAGGGTGTGCCAAATTTATTAAATTATCAGGCTAGTTAAGCCCTGAATATATAGAATCATTCGAAGGAAATCGAATGTATCAAGATCAAGTAGCCTTTAAGCTAAAACCTATTTAAAGGAGTTTGGCGGAGCTCGCAATACATTGCACACCAGTGACTGAAGGATGTGTTTCGCCAATAAATCGAAAAGCGCTATCACATAATGATATGCAGAACTATGATAGTATGAGCAACCTGTGTCGATTAAGGATCGACAGGATTAGAAGCTCCAAAAAGATACATGTGCCTATTATAAAGGTCAATTGTAGTGCCTTAGAGGCTCAAAGGTACTGGGGAAGATTAAAACCAATATAAGTAGAAAATACTTCCTTTACTTTAACAAATCTCGAGGTCGAGATTTCTTTTAAGGGGGTGAGGATGTAACACCTCGAAAATTCACGTCCCATAATGTGTAGACACGTGTCATATGTTTGAACGTGTGAAAGAATATTATAAAGGGACTAAAGTTGACAAACTTGAAAAGTATATGAAAAATACGAGTTCAAAATGTCAACAGTGAATAAATATACTTCATAATAACCCTACATGATGTTTATACCATCACACGAATGAATCATGGATCATACAAAGCTAAAAGTGAGAGATTACAAACTACAGGGGTTAAATGTGTCAACATGTTTAAGTTATGCCTCTGAGTGACCTTTTGACAAACCCGAAGCTTTGTAACGGTTAATTATGCTCACTAGAATGCACGATATAAATTTCATAAAGTTTCGTTATCGTATGAGAAAGTTATGATCAAATCCGTATGCGAGGGGTAAAGTGTTAACGTTGAAAGTTATGACTTTTCGGGTTAACCGGAAATGTCCAGGGACTTGGCAAAGTGGGTATAAGTCCTAAAGCCTTTGTAGGTAAATAAGAAGGGGTCAAATTTCAAAAAATAAGTCAGTTGCCCTTTCGAATGCTTGAAAGGCCAAGCTTTTGCATTCTGCCTATTTGTTGCGCACCGCAACAAATATTTGTTACGGTGCGCAAGCATGTTGCCAGCGACAGAAAGTTGCTGTTTGCTGTTTTAAACGCATTCTTGACCTTTTAAACGGTTTTCCTCATATCCCTTGGCCCCTAAACAACCCCTAAACACTTAGGGACACTTGTTAATCAGTTGTGGGCACTTATAGACTTGTGTGTCAACTTCTTATGGTGATTACATTCACTATATAAGGCCATGAGTTGCAACTCATTCCTCACACCTTCATTCTGCAATTGAGGAGCCTTCTGGAGCTTCAAAGCAGACCCAAGTCCGACTTCAGTAAGTTTGCTAATCCTTTCTTAATTAAGTTTTAGCTTAGTTTTAGCTTAAAAGTCAAACCGTCGTAATTAACGGTTGACTTTAAGATTAATCACTAATGGTCCAGTGATTAGTCGAAGTGAAAGTAGTTATAAGTTGGTAATTATGTGGGTAATAAACCCTTAAAAGGGTTCCCCCTGATTCCCACTCTAACTAGGTCTAATGTCGGGTCAAACTTGTTAATAAAAAGTCAACAGGATGCTTAGTTTCTAATTTATGCATAATTAGCAATGTAGAACACATACAACCTGTATGATCATTAATATAACTTAGTAATTAGTGTAAGAACATGTCTAAACATGTTCAACCCGACAATTTTATGTTTAGACCCGGTTCGGAACCGAAAGTCGCAAAGCTTTGACTTTTGCTTTGACTTCAGTTCTGACCCGCTTTAGTATGATTTGGAAATGCCTTAGAGCTTCCTTAGGACCAGGCTACATGTTAGCATAACCCTCTGTGGTTGGTTCATTGATTGACCCATTCGTTTACGCGTTTCCGTTAATTGCTCATATGTTGACCATTATGCCCTTTTCACCTTAAGACTTGATTTTTGAAAAAGTAAAAGAGTAGAAACCTTAATTACTGATATATAGACTTGTATGCAAAGTTTGACATCAGTTTGAGGTGTAGAATAAGAGTTATGCTCGTTAGCGTAAAATTAAAGCTTTATGTTAATAAAACGGCATAATTAGCGTATAGCCTAGTTAAGCCCACTTTTTGATACCAAATCTTTTACCCACTGATGTAATATATTATTTTTGGATTTTTAAAGATTTTAATAAATTTTAGGCTGAGCATAACTTATAGTCGTAGGCTTAATCCGGTAATTGTCGGTTTTGCCCTTACGGGCCATAAAATGAGTTTTACATATCTAAACGACTCCAAACCTTTTGCTACTGATCACATATGATAAATAAATTATTTTAATCCTTCTGGAAATATAAAAATATCAGATTTAAGTATCAAACCCGGAAATGGCCTTTAATAGCCTTTTTAAGTGTTTTTAACGCATATTATGTACTAGAAGTATTTTAAACATACAAGGGTTGATACCTACTGATATTTGAGGCAAATTATAATATTTTAACAGTAAGCAAAGGTTGTTAAACTCAGACTCCAGTTTTGAGCTTTTCGGCTTATGTGAAATTACCAAAATACCCCTACGGGGCATAGTTTGGTTATAATTGATAAATTTCACATATGTACTTTACCCTACTGTTATAACTCATTAATTTGAGTATGTTTACTGATTACATCAGACCTGTAACTCAGTTAAACACTTAAACCCTTTTTCAACCTTTAAAATGACCAAACTACCCCTACGGGGCCTAGTTTGTGTTTAAACATGTTTCGGGCATAATGAAAGACATCTTACTGATGTCACAACATATTTGAGGCATAATTAACTTAGGAAACCTGTATATAGCTCTCATGAATACCCGTCACGCTTATTACGCGTACGGTTCGGTTTATGTAACAAGTTTGCATAAATTAGCCGAAACGGGTCAAACGTTATCGTTTTTATCTCAAAATCCAGAATGTGTTTAGTTTACCCATATTATACAAGTCTCAAAACTTGTCGGGTCTAAATCACATCCTATTCCGGTCTTCGCTTAATCATGCGTTTTGAACCGTAAACCTTTCCTTAAAACTAACCGGTCTAAGTTACGACTTAAATAAGACCCGTTAGGAATTTAATAGGTTAATAAAACCTTCGTTCCAGATTGAGAGCCCCAGTAGAAGTACTTGTGCTTGCTGATTAGAATATACGGCTGAGTATAAATTGCATTGCTAGCTCAGGTAAATACTTTTAACTTATTTTCCCTTATACGGGCTTGGGATACGGTATTATAAAAATACCGCTTGGTCGGGTGTAGAAACCTTTTAATCGGAGATGATTAAATTGCATAATCCCGTTTTAATCTGTATTGATTGATAACAAATAACATTGGGGGTTAATGACCGTGTCCTGGATATCCTTGGCTCATTTTAAAAAGTGAATGGCCACGACGTAAGCACAAGTTGTAGGCAAAACACCTCCTGTTGCATATGTATAACGTATACTAACTCGTAAGGGTATCTTCTTGTGAGATTATATTTGTGGTGTGTCGATTAATCTTGTCCGGCTTGTATTGTATAATCACCGGCCCTAAATGTTGGACAACCATGTAAATCGGATACAAGATTTTTATTAATAAAATTGTCCCAAGTATAAAAGATTAATTTTGCCTCTATGCATTTTAATCCAGTTATAAAAGATATTTTGTGCCTCGTGCATTCAAATCAATTTTTAAACTATTTTCCAAAATGAGTCAGTTAATTGTATTTACCAGTGTAAACTGACGTATTTTGCAAAAGGTTAAGTGACAGGTACTATGCGTAATTGGCTGGGAGCTCAGGGCGTCACTAGGGAATCTTGCAAGTTCTAGATGCCTAAAGTCTGTTGAACAGTTTTCTTTTATTGATCCGCCTATGGATCCTTTACCTTCCGTTGTAATACTTTGACATTACTTATATTCGGAATGTAATATATTTATCTTTTGCTTCCGCTGTGCATTTATTTATTGTGTTGTTTGACTATAAATGACATCAACTACCTCACGATACTCCCCTACCGGGCCCATCGGTGAAACATGGAAATATCGGGGTGTGACACAATACATTCATTAACACTAGCTACGCCGTTCGTTAGTAGGTAGTGGTACCATAGGAATTGACAACTCCCGTTCCTGAAATCCTGGGTTGGTTTGGATTGGAAGGAATGACCGAATTCGATATACATAATTTAGATAAACCTTTAAGTTGTTTAAGGGTTTATCGCCACAGTCTCAAGGCTTGGATGTATGCATTTTCACAATACCGCATAGATGTTCGTATCAGTATAGCATGCATTTCCACAAAACATAGCTTTGATTTAAACCATGTTTTACTTCAATACTTTGTTTTTGTGCATATGGTTTAGTTGATACATTTCACTAGCCATACAGATCATTTTGGTTACACATTACATGATTTACATTTGACACATGAACATTATTGACATTGGTTACACATCACATGATTTACATTTGACACATAAACATTATTGACATTGGTTACACATTACATGATTTACATATTGACATAAACATTTTTTGACATATTATTCAATACGTTTGGCAATTGGTTTAAACATAGACATCTTACATTGGTGGTTTGTTTGGGTAAGTGATTTGAGTAACGGTGCGTGTGTAATATGATACAAGCATGGTGGATACGCCGCTGGTACTTCCTATATATAAGTGTTTGTATGGTATTACATATCGTAGCGTTATTTGAATCATTTCAATTTAAGATATATAACATTTTATACAAATAACATACTTTTCACAAGACATTCTTTTACAAACAACTTATCTTATACAAACTCATTTTACATGGTTATTCATTTAACCATACATTATTCTCTTATTTATACATATCATCTGATCTTATCGTTTTTCAAATGATTTTCAAGACAAATCAAATTACAAGGTTCATGACTAAACATTTTCTTAAACAATAAGTCATGAATCCTATTTTCATAAACCTATGTATCTCACAGGCATTTTTATGCTGACGTACCTATTTTCACATGTGTTTCAGGATATGATGCATAGGATTTATCAAGATACACTTAGGCGGACTTGGGCCTTAGCGACAATAAAAGATGCAAGACTAGTTATTTATGTTATGTTTCTTTGATTGTCAAGACATTGTAACTACTTTAATCAATAAAACAATATTTCAATTTCCATGTGTTATGAAACAATGATTCTGTTACAACACTCCCCGATGTTTTCCGCCACGTTTTGTTGTTCTACGTGGTCGGGGTGTGACAGAAAAGTTGGTATCAGAGCTCATGGTTATAGGGAATTAGGTTATTAGTAATACTTTGACCTAGTCTATAACCTTCTTAGGACCCTAACGCGAGTTTACTTGCGTTTAGTCATAAAACAATACCGTCACCTATCCTTAGGCGACGACCTCAACAAGAACATAAATTTCCAAACCGCTTTGAAAACTAATCATCTGTTCTAGGATGATTGATTACTAGGTTTTGAACTCTCTATTGTAAGGTTTTGAACTCTCTGTTATATGGTTTTGAACCCCTTTGAATTTTCAAAATCTTGTCAAAGTTTGGGTCTTATAATGTGAACATGTGCAAACTGGAAGGGTGAATGCCTGTATCCTGGGTTTTCTGTCTAGGCAAGCACTTCGTATATATCTCATCAGACGTGAGACCAGTTGTGCTTACCTGGGAATTCTTGGGATGAGTGTTCACTTATAGGCGAGCATGTCTTCAGTGATACATTAATAAGACCTGTTTACTTTGAATAGTCACCGTCTCATTTGTTTGCCTTAGGTAACAAACAAATGATCGCAATTTCTATGCGTTGTCATTTTGTTTTATTCGTCCAATAATCTTTCACTTGTTTCTTCCTATGTCTTTCATTTCCTTTTAGAATGTCTCTTCCTCTCAGCAACGGCCAAATGTC
Source organism: Helianthus tuberosus (assembly GCA_030545235.1). Classification (NCBI taxonomy): domain Eukaryota; kingdom Viridiplantae; phylum Streptophyta; class Magnoliopsida; order Asterales; family Asteraceae; genus Helianthus; species Helianthus tuberosus. Next base: position 23,945,524 of record CM060419.1, read on the forward strand.
CGAGCAAACAGCCAAATTTGCCCAGCGAATAGGCGAAGTGATTCTGAAGACTGTGGAATTAGGAATTGCCATGTCTCGTCTCAACAATGAAGCCACTCAAGAGTCACCAAAGGAAGCAGAAGTCAAGCCAGCACTACCAGCCAAGAAACCAACCGAGGAATCAAAGACCATGGATGAACGATCCCCTAAGAGGTCAAAGAAGCGAAAGGCTTCTCAGAACTTCGCCGTGGTCGCTCACAATGGTCAAGCCATCCCCAACCAACCAGCTCAACCCCCTGCTAGGAAGCAATACAACGGAACTGCACCCTTATGCAACCAATGTAGCCTTCATCATCAGACTAGTGTGAAGTGCCGCAAATGCCAAATTTGTGGACTTATAGGTCATACGGCAAGGGTTTGCCCAACTACAGCAGTACCAAATCAAACAAGACCCATCCGGGTGGCAACACCCCCTGCTAAGAAGCAATACAAGGGAACGACACCAATATGCGACAAATGTAATGGGCATCACCAAGCTCACTTACCGTGTCGTCTGTGTGTATCATGTGGGCGAGTTGGTCAACTGGTAAGTGCTTATCGATGTAACCCGAACCAAGGTGGTCCAGATCAACCACAAGCCGACTCTGCTCGAGTTCATTTCTCACCAGGGTCTTGCTACAACTGTGGCGAGATGGGCCATTTCCTAAGGGATTGCCCAAAGCTTGCTAATGCAAATCCAACCCACGGATGAGCAGTTGGCTAACTAGAAGATGTTGCTGTCTTATGCTTTTGTTCTTTTGTTTTCTTGTAATGTGAAACAATCTGTTTTGTTTTTAAATAAATCGTTGATCACAAATTCTGATATACAAGTATAGTTACATGTGTATGGCATTTCTCTATGATACCTACATCAAGAAACTATGTACCTTGCAAACTACTTTTGTGATTTCTCTCTTTCAAATGATCGCTCATGATTCCCTCGAAAATTTTAAGTACTCGTTTCACTCTAAGAAACAAAGTACAGAAAATAAAGTGACATTATGAGTAATCATGCTCCTGCACATCTGTGCCTTTGAATCCTTGGTTAGATAACTAAGGGTATTTTCAAATCTCATACCCATTACGTTTTGATTTTTCAATATACACAATACAAGTACTTCAAAAACAATCTTCATGATCTCAAGACATTTCAAAAAAAAAAATTTAAATGCATTGTCTATGTTACTTCAAAAACATTAGCTATGTTTTCAAAAACAACCTTCATAATTTCAAAATGTTTCATATAGTCTGAAGACAATATCAACACAGTACATTTTCTTATCAAGTGCATGATTTCGAAAAGCATTATTCATGTTTTCCAAAAACCTTATACATAATTTCAGAATTCATCTCGCATGATTTTAAAACATTTTATAAATATACTTACCTAGTACACCTACTTTATGATTTCAAAAAGTATTATATATAAGGTTTCAAAAACATTGAACACATTTTTAGAACCCCATGCATAGCTTTCCAAAAATATTTTTTCTTCATACATTGACTTGACCTTCAAATTCTGCTTCATATGTCGCCTTGACATATCTAGCATCTCAACTTCATAAGCATTTTACTTCATGTTTTGACATAAGCACATCCTGTGCAAGGTTTCAAAACATCTTCAACTTCTAAAATCCATATGGGATCTTTTATCTTCACATTTATACCCTTGTGGATGATTATCATTCAAATCAGAGTCCTTAATTGGATTCCTTATGAACCTGAATTCGAACAATTCGGTTCCTTATAATCAAAATCGAATTTCTCTTTTAAAAATCTTTCTATCTTTATAGATAGATTCTTGTATATGTTTAAAGTACCAAATGAAATCCACAAGATGGATTCCTATTGTACTTTAAATACATGTGCTCTGTCAACCAAACAAATTAACAAATAAACAATCTTTGTGGTTATACGACTATGTGTTTATTCATCTTATGTTTTCTTTTATGCATTTTGTGTTTTTATACTCTGGATATTCGTTATCCAAATCCTCGCAGGATCTTTCATATCTCCATATGAGGGATTCGTAGCAGGGTAGTCAAAAGGTACTACCTTAAATCCTTAATGGGCTTCTATGTAAAAGTTAAGACCCTTGGATTATATAGTACCACTCCATGATTCATAAGAGACCCTTAAGTGGTCTAGTCAAAAAGATTGATTCACAATTTGGTTAAAGAATGACATCTAGTGATATAGCTGAACAGACTCCTTGATAGTCTATTTAGATCATTTATTGATTTAATTAAAAGGACTCTATGGCGGTCTAGTCACACTCATCACAGGATTGTTCATTTGGTTTTACCCTACATATTATAAAATAGACTGTGTGAACTGTGCAAGGAATTGTCTAATTATGGACGCGTACATAATTATGAGATTCGGTGCACGGTAACCACAGTAAGATTTATTATGTGTAAGAAGCGATAGTGACAACAATAACGAAATGAGAACGATGTAATGGAGGTACGGTGGACGCACCAATGACGCTTCATATACTTGTATATAAGTATCCCTCTTACATTGCAAGCATGATGTTATTAAAGTTACTAGAAGTTCAGAACCCTAACCAATGTTGTTCGATCTTTTCAACTTCATGTTTTCAAACTCACACAAGTTTCCTCTAGATAAAATTTCGGGACGAAATTTCCTAAAGTAGGGGAGACTGTAACACCTGTGCCTCCACGGCCATCAAACAAATACTAAACCAATGAAATATTATATTTCATACTTGGGATTTGTAAAAATATGTGTATCATTTGCACATATCAATTTTTGTTCAATTCCAAACTCTAAATCGCTTTCTGGAAGGTTATACGCGCACCGATGCGTAAATATAACCAGTTTAATGCAACAAACACTCCGGAATAGTGACATAGGCTTAACATACCTTAAATAACCTTTACATAACTTAGAAATAAGTTTTGAAGGCTTTGGTATGGCAAAAACAAGTTAATTCGCTTACAGGGACTAAACTTGACAAACTGCCAAAGTATGCCAACTTGAACTGTAACGAACATTCCGGAACATGACCATAAGTTAAACATACCATAAATATCCTTTACATAGCTTATAAATAGGCTTTGATAGGTTCGGTATGCTAAAATAAACTTTTGGGTCATTCAGGGACTAAAAGTGTCAAAAAGTGCACAAGTTTGCATTTTTGGGCATAACTTACGTTCTGAATACATCCGGACATCCAAAAATTTATGTAAGCACTAAAATTTTTTATTTTAGTGTTTGGCTTGAGAAAAATCCATTCGTCGCGCAATTTGGATCGTTTTTCGCGCTTATGCGCATTCCATCATAATTAACCGAACATCGCGATCGTACGACCAAACGAACCGACATCCTAGATATTTTTGAGCATGTTTTGAGTTCCCTATACTTTAAATTCATTTTAGAGCCTTGAAATGAGGTTAACGGGGTTCAAACGCATCGAAAATAGCTTAAACGGGCTGCAGGGACCATTTCTACCATTTTTGAAACTTTTCTGAAACTGATAGGCAGTGGCGTAGCGCGAGCCCTAAGGGCTTTACCAGTGGCGCTACGCGAGCACCTTATCTGGGCAGAAACATTGCATCTGGTCCGTTTTCACTTTCGCACATGGTTTGGGCAATACCGTGGGCTCAAATGGTTTTGTAAAACCACTATCTTGAGGTGTATGGCCAAGATCAAAGCACGGTTTCCAAGGAACGATCTTAACGGCTCTACGAATCCTATAAATACCCCACCCCACTTCTTGCAAAACCAACTAGAATCTTGATTTGAGAAGCTCTAAGTTGAAACCATTGTTTCATACCTGAGCTACTTGGATCGAGGTTAGCATTCGGGGACCCTTCGTAAGTATTCTTTCGTTCTTTTATTGCTTTTCGAGTCTTTTCGAGTCTGAAAGTCAAACTTTGTTTGACTTTCTGCGTTGACCAGTTTATGGTCAATGCGAAGTTCGTTTGAACTTCGCAACGTGAGTGTAATCACGTTGGTTATAGTCCCTTGGGACTATGCCTACTGATTACCACGTTGTCTAGGGTCGTAGGGTAAGCGATCTAATAAATCGCTTATACCTTCGAACCCGACCCATTTGGTCGATCATTAGGATCCAACCAAATACATTAGGTGACCATAGTATATAGGAAATAACCTTCCGAGGTTATACCTTATGGTCACGACGTTTAAGTAGTTGTATGATAGGTAGTTTATATGCCTTAGGTAAATTACCAAAATACCCTTTTTATGTGTAATTGGTAATTAAGCATATGTAACCTAAACTTTCATCACTTAACTGATTATGTAACATGTTTAGGCATATAACACTTGTCATAGGGCTAGTTAGACGTCTCAAGTGCGCTTTTGCGCGCACGACGCGTTAAAGTAGCATAAGCTACCTTAATGGGCCGCGATGGGTCGAAAGCACTTAGGTTAGGTTTCATTTAGTATGTAGGCTTTGTTAAACCATATGACACGAGTCTCTATCCTCGTTTGGTTTACAAACCCTCATTCTATCCGATCCTCCGATCTAGGTCCGGTTTATTAACATAGTTACCTATATTTAGGTGCCGTTTGATTCCGTGATCTCTAGCATTGCTTGGTGGTTATCCTAGGACTTCTGAGCAATCTCAAGTGAGTGCATAGACCCCTCTTTTACTGTTTCCAAACATTTTGGGGTGGAACACATGTGCCTACTTGTTACTTTCATGCTTTCCTGTTTTCATATCATATACTTGCTATGTTTATTAGTACATTGCTTAGTACATCGTTTTACATTACATTTCATGCTATGTGTGCCCATTGTGTGCATTACTTAGTACATCATTTTACATTACATTTCATGCTATGTGTACCCATTGTGTGCATTACTTAGTACATCGTTTTACATTACATTTCACGCTATGTATGTTCATTTGATTACATACTTAGTGCATCGTTTTCACATGCTTACATTTTGGGTATGACATTTGGTTTGTTTACAATGGAACAATACATTCATTAACACTAGCTACGCCGTTCGTTAGTAGGTAGTGGTACCATAGGAATTGACAACTCCCGTTCCTGAAATCCTGGGTTGGTTTGGATTGGAAGGAATGACCGAATTCGATATACATAATTTAGATAAACCTTTAAGTTGTTTAAGGGTTTATCGCCACAGTCTCAAGGCTTGGATGTATGCATTTTCACAATACCGCATAGATGTTCGTATCAGTATAGCATGCATTTCCACAAAACATAGCTTTGATTTAAACCATGTTTTACTTCAATACTTTGTTTTTGTGCATATGGTTTAGTTGATACATTTCACTAGCCATACAGATCATTTTGGTTACACATTACATGATTTACATTTGACACATGAACATTTTTTACATTGGTTACACATTACATGATTTACATTTGACACATGAACATTATTGACATTGGTTACACATCACATGATTTACATTTGACACATAAACATTATTGACATTGGTTACACATTACATGATTTACATATTGACATAAACATTTTTTGACATATTATTCAATACGTTTGGCAATTGGTTTAAACATAGACATCTTACATTGGTGGTTTGTTTGGGTAAGTGATTTGAGTAACGGTGCGTGTGTAATATGATACAAGCATGGTGGATACGCCGCTGGTACTTCCTATATATAAGTGTTTGTATGGTATTACATATCGTAGCGTTATTTGAATCATTTCAATTTAAGATATATAACATTTTATACAAATAACATACTTTTCACAAGACATTCTTTTACAAACAACTTATCTTATACAAACTCATTTTACATGGTTATTCATTTAACCATACATTATTCTCTTATTTATACATATCATCTGATCTTATCGTTTTTCAAATGATTTTCAAGACAAATCAAATTACAAGGTTCATGACTAAACATTTTCTTAAACAATAAGTCATGAATCCTATTTTCATAAACCTATGTATCTCACAGGCATTTTTATGCTGACGTACCTATTTTCACATGTGTTTCAGGATATGATGCATAGGATTTATCAAGATACACTTAGGCGGACTTGGGCCTTAGCGACAATAAAAGATGCAAGACTAGTTATTTATGTTATGTTTCTTTGATTGTCAAGACATTGTAACTACTTTAATCAATAAAACAATATTTCAATTTCCATGTGTTATGAAACAATGATTCTGTTACAACACTCCCCGATGTTTTCCGCCACGTTTTGTTGTTCTACGTGGTCGGGGTGTGACACTTATTCACTTATTCTCTATAGTCTTGTTCTCTCATGTTTAGTATAGTTGTATATGGATTGCTAATAGACCATTGTTTTGCAACACGTTATCAGCACGAATTGCTGCAAGATCTTCATATCCATGATTTGAATCTTCATATCCATGATTTGGTTTTTCTTTCATCCATTCAGGTAACAATACACAAAGCTCATATTTCTACTTAATAATTGTTTTATTATTTTATACATCTTGAATAATGTTATCGTATCCAAGAAAAGTGAAATTAAGAGTAGAAACAATTGACCTACAGCCTTTCACATTGGACTTCATGGCCCCATGTTTTGTCCTCATTTTATTGTTTTTATAACTAGAAAATTTGGATTTAGTTTTGTGAATATTTTGATGGCATGAAAGTAACTGAGGAGAAAATGACTGAAAAATAAATTATATTTGTTTTGTTTTCAAAAAAAAAATGAATAACAACGTGTACAGCCTTTGAAGATTATTTTTTTCCATGCAATTGCTTACGTTCTTCATTAGCATTAAATAAAAAATGTGTGACTTCGACTTTATAAAATCGGACTCTTTCATGCCATTTACTACATTTTAGATTTGTAGTATTTCAGATTTACCCCAATATCATCATTAAATCATCATGACTCGTGACCTCATTATTTTTTTATGTATATTTTTTCTTTTGGTTGTTCTTATATGGGCTCGATGAAAATCTTGCCTAGGTTAACTAATCATAATCTATTATTCATCCATTATAAATGTATGATAGTTTAAATGTTATATATAGTATTTACATTTGCTAGTAACGGGTCAATATGATCATCAACATGCACATAAATTATTTGTTTGTATTAAGAATTATTTTGACATTTTGATTTCAACTAAGAAATTGTATTTAAGATGATGAGCCTAATAAACTTTGTTTGATAACAAGTTAATTTGCATATATCTAATTAATATTTTCCGAAGAAACCTGATTTTCTATGTATTTAATCGGCCATATACTTCACCGGTTGAAATCTCGTTGGAATTGATAATTTGATATACATGATCTAGAATTATGCTTTTGTGTTTGGTCGATTGCTCTCTAAAACCACCAAAGAAATTGAAGGGGGGTTAAGAAGAAACGGGATGGTAACTAATTACTATAATTCAATTTTTAAATTAGCCATAAAGAGCTATAAAGAAATCATTTAAAGTGGCAGTTAACATTCCCTATTAGTTTATATAATTAATAAAAAGTTTGTTAGCAATTTAGATAAGTTTTACATCTTTGCCACTTCATTATATTCTTTCAACACTTTTATGTATTATTTTACATCTTTGTCAACACTTTTATGACAATTGATTAGAGATTTTATGGCAAAATTAAGTACTTTTCATGAGGTGTATTAATGTCTTTTATGACAATTGATTAGAGATTTTATGGCAAAATTAAGTACTTTTCATGTGATGTATTGATGTCTTTTATGACAATTCATTAGAGATTTTATGGCAAAATTAAGTACTTTTCATGAAGTGTATTGATGTCTTTTATGACAATTGATTAGAGATTTTATGGCAAAATTAAGTACTTTTCATGAGATGTATTGATGTGTTTTATGACAATTGATTAGAGATTTTATGGCAAAATTAAGTACTTTTCATGTGGTGTATTGATGTCTTTTATGACAATTGATTAGAGATTTTATGGTAAAATTAAGTACTTTTCATGTGGTGTATTGATGTCTTTTATGACAATTGATTAGAGATTTTATGGCAAAATTAAGTCTCTAATTATGTTAGACTTTTCACCACCCATGACTCTTGCATACTTAGTAGGCTATGTGCCTCTTTTGATGGGGCTAGTTGAGGTTATGTGATGAAAAGATTATTTATATTGGTTGAATATAACAATTTCCATTTATCAAACCTCAAATATACTTATAAAGTGGTAATATTAATATATATATATATATATATATATATATATATATATATATAAAAGGTTTGAAACAACCAGAATGAAGGTTGTGTGGCTCTAAGTCATTCCTTAAGGTAAATGCAATGATAGATTAGTGAAAGGTCGAGATCATGTACATAACAAAAGCAATTGTAATGATAGCACTGTGAAAGTTGTGTGGTTATAATCCATTCCCTAAAAGTGAACGTGATGATATAATGATCGTTATGAAGGTCATGATCATGGTAAATGATGAGGGAAATCTTTTTCTTATGTTTGTTCTCTTGTTCGTAAGTAAACTACTATGATGTTAGTTACTTAAATTGATAGATAATAATTCATTTGAGTTAGTGTTGTTGCTCATTTATACTGAATTTCACATGAATCCTAAATCAATGTTGAGAACCCGAAGTTCTCCCAAATGTATACAAAGTTCCGTTTGTTTTAATAATGATTTTTCAAGTTTAACCCAAACTTTAGTTCATCGCACTTGGCGTTTTTGGCTAACATATAGCCTAGTGATGGAAAACCTTATGAATAGTACATGTTTTCCCTCTAAACAAAGGCTAAAACTATAATATTTCACGTGGTATTAAATGCTCTAGAAGAGCATCGATAGTTTACCCACCGATATCGAATTTTGTAATTCATAATGCATCATATTCTAATGTATACTGAAGAAATTTATTAAGTTTCCACTATGTTTGAATGAAAAGTCATTACCTTGGAATGATGTAAAAGAAAATGTACTAAATATCTAAAATATATCATATAGTAAATATGGCCAAGAAGACTATATTAGAAGTTACTAGAAATGATACTAATTTTCCACAATATTTCATTAAATCAAATATGGTGAGTAACCAGAAGTTACTAGAATATTTATACGTTCACCACATGGCATGACCAAATAGGTCATCAAGATAGCATCATGATATGCTAAACAATCAAACATACTAACTGGTACCTTAGCACCTCTAGGTAATCTAAAAACATTGCTCCCAAAATGCCTTATCATATGTCTAGTTAGTTTTTTTTTTTTTTTTTGTGGCAAATAATTTATTTATGCCCTTCCAAACAATAAACTCCTACAAATAATCCCTCTTATATGGGACCATTGAAATGTACAGTTGTGTGGATTGTGGCATTCATACATGGTTACATGTGAGTTTTTAGCTACCCGTATGTAGCATATGCCCAACACTATGGAACGTTGTTTTTTTACATGGTTTAACACGGTTCTTTGACAACCCAATTGTAGGGACCATTGTTGGGCACAATGTGAAATACAGTAAGAGGCATACGTAGTCAAGACGGAATTCGTCGATTGATTATATCAATTCAAAACCAACTGCTTATACTCCCCATTACAACTGGTCTCCTGAAGAGAACCAAGTTTCCATTTTTTATATATATTTTGTTGTGCATCCTATGTACCAATAGCACCACCATAACATATAAAATGGGATATGTACATCGTATTCCCAGTCTTAGGGGGAGACAAGAAAATGAAAGACTGGTAACATAAAAAAAATGCATCATATTATATATCGACCCCTGAAGTGGTTAATGCAAATCTGAAGTCCAAAAGAAAGAGCGTGTATTTGCAAATAATAACAAATGAAATACAAGATGCATTCACTAACACAAATAAGGTGACAAAGTCACATATACCAGCTTAAACTTATCTGCTCGAATGGAAGTACTCACAAAATGATTATCATATTAATAAATTGTGAGAGATAAATCGGTTCCAAAAAGATAAAACCCACAAAACACAAAAAGAGCAGAGTAACGCAGTTGGTGTAACCCCAAAAGAGGTGGCACATAAAACACCATAAGTGGTTACATACAAAACCCCATAAGTGGTTGCATACTAAACCTTAAAGAAGGTTGTTGTCAAAACCCCAAAAGAGGCTAATGGAGTTCTAAAAGAAACTCTAGTACCAAACAAATATGAGATCGTGATAAATTATGTACAAAATAAGTACAATATGGAACCGTAATGAAACACGTGTAAAATGATATATTTGATTATGCTATAGCAATAGATGTAATCGATGAAAAAAAAAAGATTACGTATATAGAAAGTTTGCAAGAGTGTACGCACACAAATAGCCAAAATGGCTACATGTCTTAAGGCTGAACTAAATTTGCTCGACAAACTAAACGTTTTCGAACTAGCAGTTCGAACACCCATAGACGTCAAACCAGTAGGTTATAAATGGGTACCTTTAAATAAAAGGAAACGTAAATAATAATTTTCGCGATGTAAGGCACGCATTTTAACATAAAGATTTTTCCCAAATCCCAGCAGTTGATTACGAGGAAACGTATACCCCTGTAGTGGATGCGATAATCTTTAAATGTTTAAGCGGCCTCGCAATCTTAGAATGACTTCAGATAAAACAACTTATGGATGTCATCACCGTATATGTAACAACTGTGCTTGTAATCACTATGAACAGTTCCGTTATCAATAAAACAATGTTATTTGATCACTATGTTTGTTTTGTTATGTTTTACATTTTTCATGTTTTGACTTTTATGTAATTTCAAACTCTACATCGCTTTCTGGAGAGTTATACGCAAACTAGTGCGTAAACGTACTCAGTTTAATGCGAGAAATACTCCGGAACATCAACATATACTCAACATACCTTAAATAACCTTTACATAAACTTAGAAATAAGTTTTGAAGGCTTTGGTATGGCAAAAACAAGTTAATTCGCTTACAGGGACTAAATATGACAAACTGCGAAAGTATGTCAATTTGAACTGTAACGAACATTCCGGAACATAACCATAAGTTAAACACACCTTAAATATCCTTTACATAGCTTAGAAATAGGCTTTGAGGGGTTTGGTGTGCTAAAATAAACTTTTGGGACATTCAGGGACTAAAAGTGTCACAAAGTGCACAAGTTTGCATTTTCGCGCATAACTTACGTTCTGAATACATCCGGACATCCAAAAATTTATGTAAGCATGACTATATTATATTTTAGTGTTCGCCTTAAGAAAAATCCATTCGTCGCGTCATTTGGATCGTTTTTCGCGCTTGTGCGCATTCCGTCGTAATTAAGCGAACATCGCGTTCGTACGACCAAACGAACCATCATCCGGCATATTTTTGAGTATGTTTTAAGTTCCCTATACTTTAACTTCATTTTAGAGCTTTGAAATGGGGTTAACGGGCCTTAAACGTGTCAAAAATGGCCTAAATACAGTTCAGGGACCAAAACTGTAATTCTGCCAAAGTTCACCCATACGATGCGTATGGTATATATACCATACGATGCGTATGGGGTCTCCAGACCAGGTGCAATGTTTAAACAGCCTGTTTTCAGCAGATTTAACCACAACCACATGTTCTCAATTGCTTAGTCACTAAGATAAGGAGCATATGTAGCCACCATAAGGTTGTGACAAGTGTACGGACTAGATCTTTTCCCCTTTTCCAAGAAACGATCTCAACGGTTACCCGAATACTATAAATACCCATGCCATCCAACCTCATTACTTACAAGAATCTGATCTATTTGACTCTAAGTTGGAACCATTGTTCCATACCTGAGTTATTGTGATCACGATTAGCATTCGGGGACCCTTCGTAAGTATTCTTTCGTTCTTTTCCTTATTTTTACTGCTTTTCGAGTCAGAAAGTCAAACTTTGTTTGACTTTCAGCGTTGACCAGTAATGGTCAATGCGAAGTTCGATTGAACTTCGCAACGTGATTGTGATCACGATGGTCATAGTCCCTTGGGACTATGCCTACTGATTACCACGTTGTCTAGGGTCGTAGGGTAAGCGATCTAATAAATCGCTTATACCTCGAACCCGACCCATGTGGTCGATCATTAGGATCTGACCAAACACATTAGGTGACCATAGTAGGTAGGGAATAACCTTCCGAGGTTATACCCTATGGTCACATCGTTTAAGTAGTTGTATGATAGGTAGTTTATATGCCTTAGGTAAATTACCAGAATACCCTTTTCATGTATAATTGGTAATTAAGCATATGTAACCTAAACTTTTGTCACGTAACTGATTTTGTAACATGTTTAGGCATATAATACTTGTCATAGGACTAGTTAGGCGGTCCGAACGCGTTTCACGCGCACGATGCGTTAAAGTAGCATAAGCTACCTAAACGGATCATAATGGGTCAATAAGACTTAGGTTAAGTTTCATTTAGCATGTAGGCTTTGTTAAACCATATCACGTGAGTTCCGACACTCATTTGGTTTACAAACCCTAATGCTACCCAGTCTTCCGAGATAGGTCCGGTTATTAACATAGTTACCTATACTAGGTGCCGTTTGATTCCGAGATCTCTAGCGTTGCTTGGTGATTATCTTTATACGACTGAGCAATCTCAAGTGAGTACATAGACCCCTCTTTTACTGTTTTCCAAACTATTTTGGGGTGGAACACATGTGCCTACTTGTTACTTTCATGCTTTCCTGTTCTAACATCATATACTGCTATGTTCATTAGTACATTATAGTACATGATTTCATTTCATCTTATGCTAGGTGTGCCCATTGTGTGCATTACTTAGTACATTGTTTTACATGACATTTCCTGCTAGGTGTGCCCATTGTGTGCATTACTTAGTACATTGTTTTACATGACATTTCCTGCTAGGTGTGCCCATTGTGTGCATTACTTAGTACATTGTTTTACATGACATTTCCTGCTAGGTGTGCCCATTGTGTGCATTACTTAGTACATCGTTTTACATGACATTTCACGCTATGTATGTTCATTTGATTACATACTTAGTGCATTGTTTTCACATGTTTACATTTTTGGTATGACATTTGGTTTGTTTACATGGGACAATACATTCATTAACATTAGCTACGCCGTTCGTTAGTAGGTAGTGGTACCATAGGAATTGACAACTCCCGTTCCGGACATCCCAGGGAAAGGGGACAGAAAGGAATGACCGAATTCGTTGACATTAAGACAGATAGACCTTTAATTTGTTTAAAGGGTTTATCACCACAGTCGCCAGGCTTGGATGTATGCATTTTCACAATACCGCATAAATGTTCATATTAAATAGTTGCATGCATTTACACAAGACATAGCTTTGATTTAAACCAAGTTTTACTTCAATACTTTGTTTTTGTGCATATGGTTTAGTTGAGACATTTCACTTGCCATACATGACATTTTAACATAGACATTTGACATGGATATTTGACATAGACATTTGACATGGTTTACATCTTGACATAAACACTTTGACATATTATTCAATACATTTGACAATTTGGTTAAACATAGACTTCTTACATTGGTTGGTTTGGTTTGATTAAGTGATTAAGTTAACGATGCGTGTGTAATATGATACAAGCATGGTGGATACGCCGCTGGTACTTCCTATATATAAGTGTTTGTATGGTATTACATGGCGTAGCGTTATTTGAATCATTTCAGTTTGAGACATAGAACATTTTTATACAAATAATATACTTTTCACAAGACATTGATTTACAAACAACTTATCTTATACAAACACATTTTTACATGGTTATTTATTTAACCTGACATTACTTATACATATCATCTGACCTTATTGTTTTCAAATGATTTACAAGACAAAGCAAAGTACGGGGTTCATGATTAAACATTTTCTTAAACTCAAGTCATGAATCCCATTTTCACAAAACCTATGTATCTCACAGGCATTTTTATGCTGACGTACCTATTTTCACATGTGTTTTCAGGTGCTTTTCCATAGGATGTTGATCATGATACTAGGGCGGACCTGTGCCTTAGAGACTTTAAAAGAAGATAGACTATGTTTAATTTTGTTCTGAACTCGTTAATTCACTGTTTTGAGACAATGTAACACCCTTGTTGATAAATAAAATAAAACTTTGTATGCCATGGTTATGAAACAATTAATTCTGTCGCGACACGCCCCGATGTTTCCGCCGCGATTTGTTGTTTTACGCGGTCGGGGTGTGACAGTATACATATACGAGACAATTGCAAATGACATCTGTATGAAAACCCCCTGAAGGATTAAAAATGCTCAAAGCATTATGAAACAATAACCCCATAGGTGTTATATATATAAATCTTAAAGGAAACTACTCGTATGTGGTACAGTCGAGTATACTCTGAAAAGAGAGGTATAATTTTGATAAAATGAGCTACATCTATTTAACAAGATTTCACTCTTACAGTGATAATGTAAACATCATCGAGAGAGAACTCTCAAACTAAAGAGGAAAATTTTGAATGCCCTTTACAAAGTGTAGTTATTCTCGACCTGTAGTTCGAGTATATATGTACTATTTTTGCTCATCAATCTGACTACATCTAGAAGATGTTACATAGAAAAAGCTCATTCGTTGAGTACATGAACACTGTCTAATCGCTTGAAATAGAAAAAATATTCTTATCAACCCCAAGAAAGGGATGTTGAACTACTTAGTCAAGAAGTACCATCCTTAATTGTGATCAGAACATTGACGTATCTTGCAAACAAGACGACTTCTGATATTACGTTCATGCTAGATGTATTGGTAAGATTACAGTTCTAATCTCAAATGTTGCACTCTTTTTCCTTTCATTAAGTTTTTCCCATTGGGTTTTCTTGGTAAGGTTTTTAACGAGACAACATAACTGATCCAGTAGTATCAGTTTATCTTATAGGTCCCGAAGTACTAATTTAACATCATCATAAATCATGTTGTTAATTATGTATAATGCGTAGTGCACTATTTTTCCCTTGACTAAGTTTTTCCCATTGGGTTTTCTTAGTAAGGTTTTTTTTTAATGAGGCAACATATCTGATCCAAAAGTATTAGGGGGAGAAAATACGCGCTGCACTCTTTTTTCCTTAGCTATGGTTTTATCCCACTGGGTTTTCCTAGCAAAGTTTTTAACGAGACAACATCACCTAGCGTATTAAAAGAATAGTAGACTATTATATTTCATCATGTGGATAGTCAAGGGGGAGTGTTATGAATGCACCATAATGTGGTGACTCTCCACATATGTAACCACCATCTCTTCATGTCCTTTGTATTAATGTAAGAACACTATATATAGAGTTCTTTATATTGTATGTTGATATATCAAATGAAAAAGAATTCTTATTCACTTATTCTCTATAGTCTTGTTCTCTCATGTTTAGTATAGTTGTATATGGATTGCTAATAGACCATTGTTTTGCAACAGAAAGGGTTATCTTTAGAAATTCCTATGTATTGATTTTTTTCTTTTTTACATGTCAGGTATACGAATGTTTCATCACTATTTTTTAAATGTTCATAACTTTTTTATACGATATTTTTTTTTTCAAAAAAATTTCACTATAAAATTGAGTGTTTTTTATTTTTAATTTAAGTACTATATTGCTATATAAAATATGATAACTAAAAAAACCAAATAAACATGTTGTATGAAAAAACATGTTTAGATAACACATTTTTTTTGTTTTTTTAGTTGTCATATGTATTTCTATGTTGTATGGAAAAACATGCTTAGACAACATATTTTTGGTCTTTTTAGTTGTCATATTTTATATAGCAATATGTACTACATTTTTATGCCAATTTTTTTGTTTTAAAACTCTTTTGCTTAATTTTTTGTGCTGGATTTTTCTGTGTTATATTTTTTTGGGCTCTATTTTTGGTACTAGATTTTTTTCTGTTACATTTTTTGTACTGGAGTTTTTGTGTTAATTTTTTTTGTACTAGATTTTTTTTGTTGTATTTTTGAGAAAACGCGAGGGGTGGCACGTGTTATCTTCACACTCCTACTTATAATGACCAAAATATTTTAGTCCCAAAATTTCCTTCATTACCATTTATAAGAAGTGTTACATGATATCATTATAATTCTTTTTAGACTGATTAGGAAAACTCACTTTTTATTGGATCCTTCTCTGTTAAACCCACTTTTTATTGAATCAATCCCCGTCATATGTGGTATCACTTGACAATAATAAATATTTTATTTAATTATATGTATCTGGGTATATATTCTGACGATGGGGATGGATGATGAGAAAACTAATTTAAATGAGAAAACCAAAAAACTAACTAAAAAAGCCTAAAAACCATACCAATTTTTTTTTTTAATTTTTATAAAAAAAATCGCAGGTTTTTATGAATGGAAAAAAAAATCCTCTTTTTGGTGTATTGCACATGTGCACAATTACGGATATAGTGCACATATAATGCACATGTGCAGTACAACAAAAATTTTTTTTGACATTTTTTATATATAAAAACTAACGATTTTTTTATAAAAAATTGTAAAAAAAAATTGGTATGCGTTTTAGCTTTTTTTAGTTAGTTTTCTAGTTTTCTCATTTATATGTAGTTTTCTCATGATCCTCTCCCTCTGACGATAACATAGTAAACCCAACGCAAAAAAAAATGTGTGAAACTTTGAAGTTGTTTTGGCTTTTTTACGTCGGAGTGTGTATAATTATCGGTATCAATTATCCGACTCACACCGATAAAGGCCATGCCGGTTACATAATGAGGTTTTTTAATGAACCAAGTTTTCAAACATATAAATGTTATATCCTCAAGATTATTAGGCTGTGAGTTATGGGGTCCGTCCCCGCATTGTTCTGGTCTGGAACCGTTCCACACCCCCCCCCCCGGCTCGGCTTCGTCGTCTCCGTCGAGTTGGAGACGTTGGGGACGATCCACAAAAGGACAAAACCCACTCCCTTTTCAAGGTGCTTCCTTTGCAAAATAATAATAATAATAATAATAATAATCTAATTGCCATAATTAGTGGGGTAGGATCATCCTCTCATTTCCATTGTTTTGCCATGGCGGATCATCTTCTATAAGACTATGATGTGGCGCCTACGTGACGGATCGTCCTCCAAGAGAGGATGGTCACCATACCGCATAGTCTTATATTCGCTTAAGTTTATGTTTATCACATTAAGCCTCTTACATTTATACAAATACTTTTGACTTTTAAAATTAAGTATTATATTATATAAATCACATAAACTATCAGTGAAAATTTTTAATTTTTGTTTTAGTATTATAACAATATCAGTACTACGTTGATTCGGACCGAGCATCGGTATTGGTTTGGAAAATCATGTTTAGACGTATTTTTGGGCATATTGTCACCTTTTTGTTCTCTTTTAGTAGCGATATTGAGCACTAGTCTGTACCAGTGCTTTAACGAACCCAAACTGATACTGACTAAAATGTTATTTTTAACATTATTGTTTCTATTTACAGTTTTTAAACCAGTCATCCACGGAACGCAACTAGCATCTAGCATGTGTCCGTACAATAACAAACTAAACCGATACAAATAAAATCCCGTTACACTCTCATGGTAACGCACATATGGAATCCCGCCAGTTCAAATATTAAAATATGATGACAATAACAAAATAATCTCTCCACTTGCCTTCTAAACTTTCAAGATGATTAAAAAAATATATTTGTATATTTAAAACGTATTTTATTAAATAATAATCTTAAGGGTAAATTACATTTTTCGTTCTTTATATTTGTATTGGATTGCAACGGACAATCTTTAATTTCAATAATTACAGCACAATTCTTTATTTGGAAAACTCGTTACATCTTTCGTCATTTAGCACTAACAAGGTTAAAAAATTTAGTTAAGTCTATTTATATAAGGGCACTTTGGTCTTTTTACAAATCTCCTGAAAATATTTTATAAATAAAACAAAAACAAAAAAAATAAAAAACTTATCTATCTATTATACTAAAGCAAAATAATGGTTGACTATTTGACCATGATGTGGCTATTCTCTTTGGCCAGATAATTGTGATTTTGGGCGGCAAATCCTTTTCCTCATTCCTCAGCCATTTTGTTAAAGCGCTGTTATGTTCTTCAATACGGAAACTCCAATCAATTAGCAATCAGTTGAATTCTTCTCCAATACGTTTCAATCAATCCTTAAAACCCTAAAACCTAAATCACTGCCGTTATCAATTTTGGCGATTTCATCTGTTGATTTAATCTTCCATCATCTCTAAAACTTTAATCTTCGGTCTTATTTTCTTTTGTATGCCGATCTAAAATGCGATGGTGCCAGAGGATTTTCATCGAAAATTATTACGCGGCGTGTCCGACGATGATGATTATGAGGTTTCCGAAGGTGAGATTTGTGGAGTTTAAAGGGGAAACTGAATTATGCAGACTGTAAAGAGCAGTAGGCATTTGAAAGTCAAGTATTCCATCCAATTCACAAGAAGCTATGTAAGGCCACTCAAAACCCTAACACTCTCTGCACTGATTCATCTGTTTTAGTTGATTGATTATGAATTGTCTGGTGGTATATTTGCGTATGGGTCAGAAGCCCTATCCCATATATGATTATCCCATATTTGTCTAATGATTTAAAGCAAATTATTTGCGTATGGGTCAGAAGCCCTATCCCATATATGATTATCCCATATTTGTCTAATGATTTAAAGCAAATTATAGAGTTGGGGTGGGGTATTGACGTGCTGAGGTTGAAGAAGATTGTGGTGCACGCTATTTTTCTTTTCACAGTCTGGAGTTTATGGATTCACTTTTGAGTTTTTCTCTTGATCAGACCAGGTTTGAGTTTTTTAAATCGAATTTTGATGATATAGGTTTTCAAGATACACCTTTGCAAGGCAATGTTTGTTTGATTAGTCGATTGAATCTTTTGTGATTAGCTTTGTGGATAGGGTTCAACTCTTTCTGATTTTTGCCTTTTGGATATTAATTAGTTTAGTTTAAGTTCATTGGATGATGTTTTCGTCATATATTCAAGAATTAAGAAAATAGTTGTAGCTTCATTTTTAAAGGTGCTTGAGCTAATATTTGTTACAAATCTGATATGATTGTGAACATTTGGCAGAGGTTTATATCATGAGCTTTCTTTTTTTTTTTTTTTGCTCTTTGTCATGTTGTTTAAGAGTGACAGGTTTCAAGATGCATAGAAACTATTCGATGAAATGCCTTGACCAACTTAACAATAATATTACTCAAATTTCATTAAAATCGGCCATAATTTTTTAAGCTTTTAAAGACATTGATTTTGTGAATTGCCGCCTAGCCGATTTTTATACATACAAACCCACGCGTTTTTTACCCGGCCCATACGCACTACTATTTTTACCCGATCACATCCTATTTTCGTTTCCTATAAAAATATGTTTATACAAATCTTTGATGATGCAATCGTATAATCCTTTGATTCTTTCGTTCGTATATGGCCATCTACATTCCTTTGTTTGTTTTTTTATTTTGTTCGTATATGTATAGATTTGTGGCCAACTACAGTCATATAGTGATGGAGGCTTCTGAACATTGGTGTAGTGGAGGGTGTGTACAATTGCCGTGGTCGCAATTGGAATCAAGAAACAAGTAAGTTTTCTTCTAACTCTTTAATGTCTATCCTACAACATGATGTTTTCTTCAACCTTTAGGATTTCATGCTGGATGAGTTTTTGTTGGTTGGAGAAGGTACGGCTTCGTCTACGACAGTGGCGATGTACCAAGTAAGATTTCTTTTTTTTTTTTACAGAAGTTGTTAAGGGTTTTATTAATTGTATAAATTTGATTTTTTTTAAGGTCCCAAGATTGAGAAGAGTGGCGATGGTGATGGGATAAGGGTAAGTTTCAATAAAAACAAACACAACAACATGTCAAATGATTTATTATGATTATTATTGTTATTATCATCATCATCATCATCTCTCTAAGCTGCATTTTATCTAAAAACCAAAACATAAAAGTAACAGAGAAAAAGTATGAAGCTGAATAATTGATTAACTTACATCATACCGTTTTATGTTTCTTGAACATATGTAGGGTCATCCTCGAAATACATAAAATAGCAAGTTTTTCTTCAAATCATATTAATTTTTTATCATGAAAATCTATTATTTAAGAGCATAAGTTTTTCATTATTTTATTGCAGCTTTTAGTTGTGTTGATATAGAGGCTTAAAAGGCATCAGCACATTTCATTGGGAAGATATAACTGAAAATGAGAAATTTTGATTTGTGCGGTCACCACATCTTTGTGTGGTTTGTTTTGGTCATTTGCGAAGACCTAGCCAGTGTCTTTGGCGATGGCGGCTAGGGTTCCGATGAACTTTGGCGATATTTCACAATGGGTCATTCCATTTACGCAAATGGTGAATTGTTTGAGGATGATAACTATGTACTCACTTATTACCAATATTGGGAAAAAAGGGTAAATTACGCAAATGGTGAACTGTTTCTGGATTTGAGTTTTTTTCCGGGTAATTTAATGTTTAGTGTCTTATGATGCTATGTTTGTTATTGCAGATGGTGATTTCATGTTTAGTGAAGGGATGTTATGCAATTACTCTGGGGAATGAAGTCACAAAGCATGAGGTATCAAGTCAACAAATACATGAGTTTTTGTGTGAATTGGTACTTTTGAATTGCTTTAATGTTTTCTTTTGTATATCTCCATTAATGTTTCGATAATTCAAATGTGTATTTCATGAAATCAGTTAAGTATGATGACCCGGTCCACTGAATTAGTCCGTCGTATATAGGCTTGGCATGCCTAAATCAGGACTATTTTCTTTACCTTTCATGGTAAACGTTTTTTTTATTTGAATTTTATATCTAACCAAATATGTACTTTAATGAAATATATATCTCTAAACTCAATTCATTTTTGTAGGTTAAGAGAGGACTTGGATATGTTTGGCATCTTGGAGCTTTGAGCTGTAGGTTTCATGATAAAGTGTTCGGTAAATTTTATAGTTGTTCCTGGAAAAGCATAAAATTACACAAAAGGATGCCTAAATACTTATTAGGCGTTTGAAGGTAATAGTTTGTTTTAATTATTGTAATTAAAATGTAACCAGCCCGGGTATTAGTGAGGTTTGTTTTACAATTTATAATGTCATTAGAAGATTCATGAACATAACATATTCAATAAATGTGAAAATCTTAATTCGAAATGGCTAAACAGTAGGTTCGGTTTACGTTGGTCCAGTTCGTGGAGTTTTTCAAGTGTATGATATGTTCCTATACTGTTATACAGGTACCTTAACATGACAAAAGATATGTTTGTTGAACGTTATCCTTTTCACCACGGTAATTGCAACTGTAAACCATGCATACCCAATGTACATCCTTGGGTTAGTTCCAGTTGAGCTTCATTTGATGCTTTTTTTTCTTCTACTATACTTTTATGCCTGGTCGTTTTTGTAGATCAACAAGAAAAATGATTTGGGACCAAATGTTGATGAGAGGGTTCAAGGCTCCAAGATTATTCTAATACATAAGGGAGATGAAGATCGATGTTGAAATTAAAGGTTAATATTGTGTTTTTTTTCCTACATTTTTAGTACATGGTTAATGAATTACATTTCAAATTATATAATATTATCTTTCTGGGAGTATGAGAAGGGATCCACAACTGATTGGTAGAAACATGGGGCTGGCTTTATGAGCGGTGAGTATGAAATTGACTCAAGTTGGAGCGATTTATTTGGCTGATGTTGATGCTGATGAAGATGGATGTTGAAATTAAAGGTATTAAATTGTGTTTTTTTAATGGTTAATGAATTACATTTCAAATTATATAATATTATCTTGCTGGGAGTTAGAGAAGGGATCAACAACGGATTGGTAGTAACATGGGGCTGGCTTTATGAGTGTTGAGTATGAAATTGACTCAAGTTGGAGCGATTTATTTGGCTGATGTTGATGCTACCGCCATATATTTTAAAGGTATGGCCATTCTAATTTCTTTAATTATATTATGGCAGCTGCTGCAATGGAGTTTAGTAAACCGAGCAAGCCCAGGGTTTCGTACACAAGACCGTTCAGCCTATCCGTAGCTAACCTTTCTAATCTTTGTTTTATACAAGAAAGTATACTTTAGCTTAGTAACATATTTGTACAATGGGATTAATTCAAGAGATGTGGTTAGTGTACAGGCTGGTGGGAGTAATTCAGCAGGTCAGGGTAGTGGTCTTTTCGTGGGGTGGGAGCTGAATCTTGGGGTTGGGACTGGTTGTATCATGGTGTGGGTGGATTTTGGTGTTTAGCTGTTTCACCGCTTGGGGAGAGGCTTCTACGTAGTGTGTTAATTTAATGTCCGGGTCTTGAAATGTGATTAGGTTGTGACTGATTTCGAGCGGTTTGTTTAAGTTATCATTTCAGTGATGATGAACCGATTAGTTTCTTCATATAGGATAGCAGATTGTGTATGTTTAATGAAAATGATGAGGCCATCTGATTTGAATATGCTTACATTCATTGATTAGCTTCTTTCAGCTTCTCACATCAAATACGAGCCTATGAGGTAATTTCTCTGCACATGACTTACTGAATTGAGGCCATTTGTTTGTTGATCTATAATCATATTCATGGATTTGTGGATTTGAATTTGGTTTTGTATGTTTAAGGTTTTGCTAAACTGTAAATATTGTTTATCTTCAGTGAAAAGAAAAATGCAGCTCCTTATATTTAACCTTTTAGTTTGATTGTTTGTAGGTTATCTTTTGATGAGAGATTGATGGATGATTTTTGAACTGGTACGGCCTATGGGTAATGTTGTTCCAAATTCGATGCTGACATTAGCTAAGAAATTCAACCGAAATTATCCTTTGATGAGATCGATGGATGCTTTTCGAGCTGGTGCATCTTGAATATGGATCAAGTAATAAACATAAACATCTTATATGGTAAATTCTTTGGTTCATTGGGCATATTCTGTTACCAGTCTTGACATTTTGTTCAGTGGTTGTGAAACTATGATGACATGTGAGTTTTTTTTTAATGCATAAAACTTATTAAATCGTTTATTCACATTAAATATTCTTAAATTAATTCATTTCTTTAATAATTATAGGATGATGACATAGTGAATACATGCAACCTCAGAAAGTGCAATGATGCTGTCTCGGAAGGACTTATGTTGTGAGGCCAAAAGGGACGCACCTAGCAACGGTTGTTTGATTAAATGGTCTTGGTGACAATGGCTCCAGGTTGTTTAATGAAGTTTCAATGTTGATATTTTCTTTCTATTCTGTTTTTGGCATTTATATACTTACGAATTGGTTAATTTGGGTTATATTTGATCCCAAATGGGTCAAATCAAGATATCTAGCTGAAAGGGGACTGGTTGAAAGTTCTTCAAAGTATATTTTTATACATACAACCTTCTAAAAACAAAGATATATGATAACAAAGCATGTAATGTTTTTTTTTTTGGTTTAGGACATCCTAGAAAGGGTTGGGTTTATCGTAAGCCGTCACAGGTGCAAAAAATAGGGAACATTTCAGCATACTAAACATCACTAAACAAGCTAAAACAGTAGAAATTATTATATTATATATGAATTGCATGCTGGTTGATGTTTCATTTGGTTAATGTGTTACTAGGTTGACATCAACTCTTTTGTGGGCATGTCTTCGATTTAACTTTTACAGTTAATTGGTCTTGCTTATATGCTTCTGGGAAGAAATATCTAAAGATTGAACCTAGAAAAGAACACGTTTGACTATATGTTTTTTGTGAAGAGGTTGCAGTATGGGTTGTCCATTTTTTCAAACTTCAATTACAACTTCTATGCATGCTATATTGGAATTTATTTATAGATTTAATACAACATTTCTTTCATTTCAAAAAATTATTTATAGACGTATACATGATAATTAATATGAAATGTAATCGTTAATTAATTTTTATAAGATATTATTTATCTTAATATTCAAACAAACCTGTAATAAAGTATTTACGTATTAAAGTATAAATTTTTTGTTGTTTAGCCACCCGTGTATTACACGGGGACTTAGACTAGTAAAATATATACAATAATCATAATCTCATCTCTCTCTCTCTCTCTCTCTCTCTCTCTCTAGAAACTCAGTCCCCCTCTACAAATCACTGCCTTTGCACCAACACCCACCACCATGGGAAGAAATCCTCACCCCGGAAGCTGATTTTGCCCGAAAATCACTCAATGAAGGTGAAGATGTGGAACTAACAAACCCTGACACAATTGAGGCCGTCAAGATGCTTAAACTGAGCTACCGGATGAAGAACATGGATGAATTCGGGCTAATGGAGGAGGAATTTTACGCGAAACAGTTCGACATTAAGGGGGAGATTCCGGAGAAGTTGACGATTACTTGGGTCGGGTCGTTGGTGGTTCGGCAGGTACCGCACTCAGATCAAACCACCACCGGCGACCACACATGTATTTAAGTACAAAACAAATATCATAAGACTATATTAAGATACCAAAATGCCGTATAATTCAAATTCTTTAAGCTACCAATTATGGAACAATATTCAGTGCAAATCATAAAACCAAAGAAAACAATCACCTCATCGCGACTAGTTGGCCTTGGAATTGGGGCTTTGTAACCTTTAGCTGCCGATACCGAACAATTCAACCGCTTATCCTTCTCTGGACAATGCCGCTCAAACCGTTCCCCTTTCTCACTTGATTCCAACACCTTGATCGCCTCCACCTTATCCAAACACGGTATATATTCCTTTATACTCACTGGACAAGTCTCAAACTTGGGAATCCTAAACTTAACCCTTCATCACTCTCCACCCCAAACTCATCCCTCATCACCCCATTCTTATCCACAACCCATAGCCTTTGCACCGCCGCCGGTGGTGGCGGCAGAGAAACCAATGCCGTAGGTGGAGAAACCAATGCCGCCGGTGGTTTCTCTATCCATTGATGTGTGTAAAATGCAACATATAAATTACATCAAATGAGACATAAAACTAAACCTTTTTTAGTACAGCGTAAATGAACAAAAGAAGCAAAAATACAGCTAAATCTAACACAAATACAAGAAAATGAATAAACGTGGCATGCCCAACCCCTCGACAACAACTTCCCAAGAAAAAACAAGACATCAGAAGGCTGAACACGCCCCGTGCCCAGCGGACACGGGGGCGTGCCCAAGTGTCTACAGAAAGGACAAAGTTGTAGAAGCTTCTATTTCCCAACACGGGGGCGTGCCTAGCGGACACGGGGCCGTGGTCAACGCTAAGATTCGCAAAATCCAAGAAAATCTTGATAGTACAGATACGCTTCTGCACACGGGGCTGTGCCCAGCGGAAACGGGGGCGTGGTCAACTAATACAGACAAACTGCAATTAATGAAGAAAGAGAAAGTGGATGGACACAGGGCCGTGCCCAATGGACACGGGGCCAAGTCCGGGCTTCTGTGCAGGCTATAAATAGGGGTGCTTGGTTCATTTCAAAGGCATCCCTTGACAAACCACCTCTCTCCCACTTCACCCACACTCCACCACAATCATAACACCCACACCCACATCCACTACCATCATCCATCATCCATCATAGAGTGTGTGTATTAGTCTCAAGATCCAAGATTGACAGTAAGAGTTCTTGACAATCAAAGGCCATGTTTGCCTAAGTCTCTTACATCACTTGGTGAAGACAAGCATTTAGTGTAATACTTTTGTTTTTTAATCTTTCGCACTTTTTATTTGGTTTTTAATCTTTCGCACTTATTAATGACCTCCTTCAATACCCACTGGTATTGGATGGCGGGGGTGCGAATGGCTTGATCCCCTCATATGTAAACTACTATTAATACATTAACCCGGCTACTTGGGATTGTATCCCTACTGACTCAAACCACTTAGCCGAGGGTAACGTCACCTTCAAAAGAGGGGCCTACCACATTACGCATTAATAAATTAATTATTTATCTTCCAATAATCCAACCCTTTAGGATTGTATCCTTGCTGACTTAAACTACTGGGTTGAGGGTAATGTCACCTTCAAAAGAGGGGCCTACTACTATAACTAAGATAATTTCTTAAAAAGTGCAAAAGTGCGGAAAACATCAAAGGTTACACTAAAGGTGAGTCGGATCCAAGTGATTTATCTTGTCTATCTGTTTTTTATTTTATTTTTATTTTCAGCATTTCTAGTTAGTTTGTATTTTCTTGTTTAAAACCTTTTTTCTAAATTTTTTATTTGATTAGACGTTGAGGATAAAACGGTACTAAAAGCTCTTGTGTCCTTAGACGACCTTGGTATCTTACCAACACTATACTACGCTCACGATGGGTGCACTTGCCCATATGTGTGTTTATTGTTAGTAAAATATCGTGTTTTATAAATTTAAAACTTGACTAAAGTGGTAAAAAGGGCTAAAAATATACTTTAATATATATCACGCACTACGCACATCAAGTTTTTGGCGCCGTTGCCGGGGACACAAGGATTTTAAGAAAGTTAGGAATCAACGGCCTAATCGTTTTTCTTATTTTTCTATTTTTTTTTTTTTGGATTTTTCTTAGATTTTCAGCTTCTGCAGAGCTCAGCACGGGCCGTGCCTGGTAGGACACGGGCCGTGTCCAGCATTATTACTGGCAGTTTTTATTTTCCGAGTTACAGAGAGCTGAGCACTGGGCCATGTTGGTGCAGCACGGGGCCGTGTCGAGCTCCCCAGTAACAGGGGTCCGGAAAACAATTACTGCATCTCCGACCACGGGCCGTGTTCATCTGAGCACGGGGCCGTGGTGAAGCTTCTGACCAACGTTCTTTTTTGTTTTTGTTGCAGGACTTAGAACCCAGGCACCACATCTGAACTTTCTACGCAGTGTATGAGCTCCATTTCCAGTAGAGACATAAAAGAACCCCTAGACGAACCCGAACGCTTTCTAAGAAAAAGACTTAAAGCTAAAAACCAAGAGAATGTTTCGGGGGACCTACTTCCAATGGCGGATCAACGTACCCTCATGGATTACCTACGACCCACCATAGGTAATCTTGGTGCCGCTATCAATGCACCGAACGTCGAAGCCAACAACTCCGAACTTTGGCCGCATTTAATACAAATGCTCCAAAACTCCGCAACCTTCCATGGGCTTGCGGACGAAGATCCCCATTTGCATATTACCAACTTCTTGGAAATATGTGATACTTTTCGAATCAATGGAGCATCAAACGACGCCATCCGCCTCCGAATGTTTCCATTTTTGCTAAAAGACCGAGCTAAGGCTTGGCTTAATACCCTCCCAGTTGGTTCGGTAAACACCTGGGATGAACTAGCCCAAAAATTTCTATATAAGTATTTCCCTCCTGCTAAAACGGCTAAATTAATGACTGAAATTAATACATATTCACAAGAGGAAGGGGAATCCTTATATGAAACTTGGGAAAGGATCAAGGAGCTACTAAGAAAGTGTCCCCATCATGGTCTTGGGGTATGGCAACAAGTATCCACTTTCTACAACGGGTTGATGCCACACACAAGACAAACACTTGATTCTAGCTCCGGGAGACTTTTATGTAATCGTCGCCCAAATGAAATTTATAATCAAATTGAGGAAATTGCTCAAACCAATTTTCAGTGGCACACTCCCCGAGGCACAAAATCTATTGCCCTGGGCTCCCATAAGGTTGACGAAAGCACCTCTTTGCAAGCCCAAATCGAGGCCCTTTCTTCAAAAATCAAAAAGTTAGAAATGGAAAAAACAGCCTCAGTTATGGCTTGTGAGGGGTGTGGTGGACCACATGAAAATTGGAGTTGTATGAAAGAAATGGATATCAAACAGAAATGGTTAACTACATTGATAAAAGACCTAGGCCGTCAGGTCCCCCAACGGGTACCTACAACCAAGGATGGCGTAACCACCCTAAGCTTGGTTGGAGAGACCCCGACAATAGTAGTAACCAACAAAATCTAAACCAACGGACAAACTTTCAACAACCAAAAAACGAGTCACAAAATTTCTCTCAACAACAACAAGGGGGACGAGAGAGGCTTGAGGATACCGTCTCTCGCCTCAACTCCGACACCGAAAAGAAAAACTCGGATCGATTTCAACAATTGGAATCGAACTTTAGAAATCAATAAGGTAGTATTCAAAACATTGAAAAACAAATAAATCAACTAGCTCAAAATTTCTCCGAGAGACCTCAAGGTGCGTTACCAAGCAATACCGAAACCAACCCAAAGGCGCAAGTGCATCTCATCACGTTGAGAAACTGTACCATAGGTCCCGAGGAGGCTCCGCTACCTCCAACTGAAAAGAGCCGATCTAGCCAAACCACAACTTCGCCGATGCCCCAACAAGAGACGGCTCCTCCACCAAATCAAGAGCCCACCAAGAATCCTCCGGTACCATACCCTGGTCGGTTACTTCGCCAAAAGACCGATGAGCAATTCACCAAATTCGTAAATTTATTAAAACAATTGCATGTTAATATTCCATTTGTCGAAGTACTAACTCAAATGCCTAAATATTCAACATTTATGAGAGACTTCCTCACTCACAAAAGGAAAATCGAATCATTGCAATTAGTTAATTTAAGCGAAGAGTGCTCGGCCTTGCTACTCAACAAACTCACACAAAAAAAGATTGCTCCCGGAAGCTTTACCATCCCTTGTTCAACTGGAGAATCACCCATGCGTAATGCACTAGCCGCGTGATCTTGGGGCTAGCATCAACCTCATGCCCGCATCAATGTTTGACCGACTCAGCCTAGGGAAAACAAGCCCTACAAAAATAAGCATACAACTTGCCAATAGGTCCATTAAATATCCACAAGGTGTTGCCGAAAATCTATTGGTTAAAGTCGGGGAATTTGTCTTCCCGGCCGACTTTGCCATATTAGATATGGAGGAAGATACCAAAGTACCACTCATATTAGGAAGACCATTCCTAGCCACAGCTCACGCAATGGTGGACATGAATGGTGGAACGCTAACATTGAGGGTTGGGGACAAGGAGATGACGTTTGGGGTTGGGAAAAGAGTAGAAGATGACAACCCGGTCAATTACATGAAAGTCATAGACTCAAGCTTGGATGATGCTCTCCGACGGTGCAACATGGGATGCAAACCATCCCACTTGGGTAACATATGACTGGCTTTGGGTCTAGCCAAGGACCCTTATAAACGTGGCGCACCACGGAGGCATTCCGCGGAACTATCCGTAGTTTAGTTCAGATTAACCTTTATGTTTTCTAGTTTAGACTTTAATTTTCAGGAATAAAACACACTTGGATGGTGAATGATACTAAAGGAGACTTGAACCAACACCCCATTCACAAAAACAGAGCCTCCCAAACATTTTTCTTCATTACAGCAAGTTCAGCATGGGCCGTGCCCCGCCAACACGTCCCCGTGCTCAAGGGTCTCCAGAAAAACGACCAGTTCAGGTAACTGGACACGGGGCGTGTTCGTTGAACACGCCCCCGTGCCCGGCCTTCTGTTGCATTTTGTTACTTTCCGTTACTGGAAGTCTGAACACGGGGTCGTGCCCAGTCACCACGGCCCGTGTCCAGGTGCCCAGTAACATAAAATTTTTGTTTAACACACCTTTTTACACATTCAATCAACCTAAAAACTTATTTTTGGGACACATTAAGGACAATGTGTAATTTAAGTGTGGGGGGGATGCTGAAACCTTGAATTTTGAAAGTCCTAATTACAAGCCTTACACAAAACTCTATTGCAACCGCTAAACACCCCAATTTTTTTCAAAAACTTTTCATTTTTTTTACTTGTCTTGGTTTAAATTGGGAATAACAAGTTCTAAAAAGGTTATATTTTTATAAATTTACAACCGATAGCGTCGTGATAAAAAGAACCAAATAAGAAAATTATGAAACGGCATGACAAATCTAGTTAAAATTTGATTATATATACTTGATCACATTAAAAACCCATTCCCACAAAAAGTGAGTTTGGAGCCTTTATTGAGCATACAAATACACATCTTTAAACTAAATGCTCATTTTTTGTTTCTTGTGTGAATAGCCGCTTGGTTCTTACGACTCTAGAACTTGCCATGACATACACTCCCGGTCCTTACCAACTTAAACCCAAGTAAGTGAATGACGGAGGCATTAGGACTAACCTTTTTTTTTATTTCAACACCAATATTTTTTTTAGCACCTACCCAAAATCCCCCTAGTTAACCCCTTTGAGCCTAAACCTTTTCATTTCTAAACCCAAAACAAACACCCTTTACCCACCAAAAACCCTTTTTCATTTTAAACCCTTTATTTTAGTAAAAAGCTCGGTTTTCTTGTGACATTCTTCTTAAAAAATGATGAAGTTTAGCAATAAACAAACAAGTTCATCAAAAGAAACTTTGTTTGAAAAATGCTTCATTAAAATAAAAAGTGACAAAAACAAAATGGTTTACGAAAATCGACGCTTTTTACGCCTTTCGCCCTTTTCCACTAATCGCTAACCCAAAACCACCTACCTTTAACCCAAGCCTAACCCTTCCCCAAAGTCCTCTTGATATTTACAAATGTTTATAGTTAAAAGGAGGAGGATTGATTGCTTGGCAAACATATGGTAGAAGTAAGTTCCATGCCGGTCTCGAGTGATTCACAAAAATACATTTTCGGCCGAGTATTGAGTGATCCCCCGTGAGGTATGTAAACTTGTATATAAATGGAATTTTAAGAGACATGTTATGCCCAAATAAGTAATTTCTCTTATGAAATGTTCTAAATAAATCATAACGAATATGATTGTAAATAACATAAAAATAAAACCTAATAAAGATCTTGGAATCCCGACACTCTAGACAAGCCCAAAACTTCTCTTCTACCCATTCCATTTGGGTGTGTAAGCCACATTATAAGGAGTTTTGCTTGAGGACAAGCAAAGATTCGAGTGTGGGGGTATTTGATGTGTGTAAAATGCAACATATAAATTACATCAAATGAGTCATAAAACTAACCCTTTTTTAGTACTAATGTTGGAAAAAGTGTGCTTTTGTCTTCCTTTTGTATTTTCAGGGTTAAATGAGCATAAATGAACAAAAGAAGAAAAAATACAGCTAAATCTAACATGAATACAAGAAAATGAATAAATGTGGCATGCCCGACCCCTCGACAACATCTTCCCAAGCAAAAACAAGACATCAGAAGGCTGAACACGCCCCGTGCCCAGCGGACACGGGGGCGTGCCCAAGTGTCTACAGAAAGGACAAAGTTGTAGAAGCTTCTATTTCCCAACACGGGGGCGTGCCCAGCGGACACGGGGCCGTGGTCAACGCTAAGATTCACAGAATCCAAGCAAATCTTGATAGTACAGATACACTTCTGCACTCGGGGCCGTGCCCAGCGGACACGGGGGCGTGGTCAACTAATACATACAAACTGCAATTAATGAAGAAAGATAAAGTGGATGGACACGGGGCCGTGTCCGGGCTTCTGTGCAGGCTATAAATAGGGGTGCTTGGTTCATTTCAAAGGCATTCCTTGACAAACCACCTCTTTCCCACTTCACCTACACTCCACCACCATCACAACACCCACATCCACCACCATCATCCATCATAGAGTGTGTGTAGTAGTCTTGGGATCTAAGATTGATAGTAAGAGTTCTTGACAATCAAAGGCCATGTTTGCCTAAGTCTCTTACATCACTTGGTGAAGACAAGCATTTAGTGTAATACTTTTGTTTTTTAATATTTTCGCACTTTTTATTTGGTTTTGTATTAATGACTTTAATAACTAGTTTCTTATGTTGAAGGTGAAACTTACTTATCATTTGTCCGTGGTGTCTTGGTGTTATTTTACTGTCTATATAAAATAAAAGATTTACACCATTCATATCTCCACGGTCTATATGGAGATATGTTTGCTACCTGGTCGGGGTTAAGAGAATGGTTTGGTAAGGTTCTTGCCTTGTTTTGTGTATAGATCCTGCAAGGACCTGGGTCAAGCTTACTAGGACCTCCTTCAATACCCACTGGTATTGGATGGCGGGGGTGCGAATGGCTTGATCCCCGCATATGTAAACTACTATTAATACATTAACCCGGCTACTTGGGGTTGTATCCCTGCTGACTCAAACCACTTAGCCGAGGGTAACGTCACCTTCAAAAGAGGGGCCTAACACATTACGCATTAATAACTTAATTAATTATCTACCAATAATCCAACCCTTTAGAATTGTATCCTTGCTGACTCAAACTATTGGGTTGAGGGTAACGTCACCTTCAAAAGAGGGGCCTACTACTATAACTAAGATAATCTCTTAAAAAGTGCAAAAGTGTGGAAAACATCAAAGGTTACACTAAAGGCGAGACGGATCCAAGTGATTCATCTTGTCTATCTGTTTTTTATTTTATTTTTATTTTCAGCATTTCTAGTTAGTTTTTATTTTCTTGTTTAAACCTTTTTTATAAATTTTTTATTTGATTAGACGTTGAGGATAAACCGGTACTAAAAGCTCTTGTGTCCTCGGACAACCTCGGTATCTTACCAACGTTATACTACGCTCACGATGGGTGCACTTGCCCATATGTGTGTTTAGTGTTTGTAAAATATCGTGTTTTATAAATTTAAAACTTGACTAAAGTGTTAAAAAGGGCTAAAAATATACTTAAATATATATCACGCACTACGCACATCACCATCAATCTATTTTATGTCATTTTTTATCAACTTTCTAATCCTGAATTGTTTTTGTTCAGTTTTTGCCATAAGTATCATTTTTTAGGGTCCTAATATTAACACATGGTAAAAACTTATATACACATGGTGTATACGGGTCGTATAATGTTATACGGCCCGTATGGAATTAAAAAAACTGACAAAGTCTGCTGGCACAGACTTTGTTAGTTTTTTAAATTCTATACGGGTCGTATAACATTATACGGCCCGTATACACCATGTGTAAATAATTTACCTGTTCGTATACAATGTATACGAATGATGTATACGGGCCGTATACTGTTATACGGCCCGTATTCTTCGAAAATTAGATTTTTCTCAAAGTATTTAAGGGATTTAAGGTGTCAATCACACGAGACATTTTACAGTCTTGAGGTGGTCAAACCTTTCTAAAGGTAGAAAAAAAATAAAACATTAACAAGTAACAAAGATTGAAGAACAAAAAGCCGCGTCGTATGACTGTAATAAAACGGAAGCTATCAACGCGGGGTTACGGGCATGGTGTTATTCTTTATTTAATATTTACATAATAAAAGGAAGGGTGAGGCATTTGATGAGAGTTGTAAGGAGAAGCGTTGAAATCAAGGGCCTCGTTATTACAACCACTTGTTTTCAACGGGGATGCAACGCAATGATAATGCAATGATTCCTCTCAATTGAATGGACAGACACTTGCTTCATAGGACTCACTTAAATCGTCTTGAAAGTACTGAACAACCGAAATAACAGCTTCGGTTTCATCAGCCTGTACCAAAGAAACCAAATTCACAACAATGAGTCTGAGTCCATTGTTGTTCGTGAATGTTTCGAATCATCATAGAAGACGTGTCGGGTTCTTCTGCTAGTGGTCGGGCTTACAATGCTCACACCGGGTGATAAACAACGCTGATATGAACACAAACCAACTGCTTTATCTTGAGTCGTCGGGAAAACTTTTCCTCAGGGGAGGGTGAGTAGTATGAGTCTGAGTCTATTGTGGTTCTTGAATGTTTCGAATCATCATAGAAGACGTGTCAGGTTCTTCTGGTAGTTATTCGGAATGTTTCGAATCATCATTAAAATTAGCAATGTGGTTTTGATCGAAGACGTAATTGCAAGACTGTTTGTCGGGCTTCCAATGCTCACACAGGGTGAAAAATAACCCTTGATGTTGAAACCGGTTTTACCTCATGAAAAGGAAAGAAACAATTTTTTTAGAGAAGCGTTGGGATTTATGGGTTTATGAGTCAAAGTTAACATTCAGATTCAGAAAGCAGATGATTTGTACTTGGTTTATTCTCTTTAATCTATTAGAACGATCATTGTTTTGTCACGTACATGCGTTTAATTCCCAACATACTTGTTTTGCCACGTACATTTCGTAAGAAACTTTTCGTGCACTGAACCTTGAGTTGTGTATGCAAATTCACTTTCTCTCTCTTTCTCTCTCTCTAGGTACTGGTACCTTCAATCTTCTTGAGTATTTTTCTAACTTTATGCTTGCATCCACCACAGTGAATATTAACTTTGAGTGAAAGAGTCTGTTTAACTACAACACAAGCACATATACCGGTTTCCAGGTAGGGTTTAGAATGTTTGAAGAAATGTTGGTTCAATACCAACTCATCTTTAGTAGTGTTTGTTTGAGAACCTGATTCAGATAAACAACGGTTCTCCAATTCCAGAGTAAGCAAATACACAACGGTTCTCCAATTCCAGATTAGTAATGAACGTTCAGTTGTGCACACAAATTCATCACCGGTTTCTACAGCACAAGCACATACACAGGGAGAATGTTCTCGAAATTGAAGGAAAAGAAAAAATGGTTGCTGATGTTTTCACTATCAGGATTTCGTTGGTTTGTTTGAGAACCTGATTCAGATACACAACGGTATTTAACGTACACACCGCATTCGAAGGTCCTTGCATTAGACACAATTTGTTGGAATTTGTGGATCAACAAAAATAACTGAAAATACACATTCCGAATAACTTCATAGACATTTGTTGAAAACCCAACTCTCTCTATAGATATGACTGAGAGTGAGGGTTACTATGTTATATACATCAACAAATTATTGGTTTAATACCAACTGCTCGAAATCCCTTCCGTTTTTTGGATCCTTCTAATAGCGTAAAGAGAATAAACCATTTTTTACCATACGAATACGAGTCGTATACAATTATACGGCCCGTATACACAAAGTGAAAAAAATTTACCAGCTCGTATACTATGGGTAAAATGGTAAAAAATGGTTTATTCTATTAGAATGATCATTGTTTCGACACAGAAACTGTTCGATTTCACGGTGAGTGGAGAAATTACAAGTTTTCAATAAAATTTCATTTTGCTGTGAACTTGTTCTCTGTGAACTTGTTTGAATCTGAATAATGGCCAATAATCCGTTCATTATCTGTTGTTGTCTCAGACTCTCTCCCTCTCCTTTTCTCTCTCTAGCAACCCTAGACCCAAACCACCGCAATCCACCACGAAGGAGGAGACTCAACTGTCGCTGCACTATTCTCGTTGTGGTCGGCATATACCAACGGTTCTGCGAAAAAAAACATCATCTGTTCATCATTGTTCTTGAAGATGAAGATGAAGAAACGAGGGTTTATTCTCTTTAATCTATTAGAACGATTCTTGTCTTGAGAACCTGGTTCTGATTTAAACAATGCACGAAGATCCTTGCATTAGACACAATTTGATGGAATTTGTGGATCAACAGAAATAACTGAAATAACTCGCCATTCTCTTGCACCTGTATACGTTGATTGTGGATTTAACTTGCAAGATACATGGATGGTTTGTTTACGTTCAATAAGATTCTGTAATTATATTTAATATTGAATGAAACTAACAAGGTGAACCTGAATTTTCAGATTTTTAGACACTTACTTGAACCGTTAGTAAGAATTGGGTCCGTCGCATGATAGAAGATACATATCGTCCGTTCAAGTTGAGCTTCCTGATGCAACTTTTTTTGCGAAAGGAAATGAGAGGTCGAAGGTTAGGGATGCTGAGAATTCTACAACTTCGGTGATGTTATAATTTCATTTGAATTAACTTCACTAGTCAGAAAACAATTGTTGAGAACCTGATTCTGATTTAAACAATGCACGACATATCTGTTAGTGGTTTCTGTAACCAATTGGGAACCACATATTTGCTTCAAGATTTACGTCTGGTGTCTAAGTTTGATCACATTTGACTTCATCTACATGTGTTTTGAAAATAAGCTTTGTTCTTCGTTTTTTGGATCGTTCTAATAGATTAAAGAGATTTTTACCATTTTTTACCCTATGAATACGGGCCTTATACTGCTATACGGTCGTATATACCAAGTGAAAAAAAATTTACCCGATCGTATACAATGTATACGATGCTTGTATACAGGCCGTATAATATTATACGGCTTGTATACCATGGGTAAAAATGGTTTATTCTTTTTAATCTAGTAGAACGATCCTTGTTTTCATAGGACTCACTTGAATCGTCTCGAAAGTACTGAACAACAGAAATAACAGCATCGGTTTCATTAAACGGCTTTGAACGAGTCTATAACACTCGTAATCCTTGTTTTCATAGGACTCACTTGGGTCCGTCGCATGATAGAAGATACATATCGTCCATTCAAGTTAAGCTTCCTGATGCAATTTGTTGGAATTTGTGGATTTCGGTTGGTTCAAATCTCTATTCGGTCATCTTTCCTCTCAATTGAATAGACAGACACTTGCTTCAAGCTTTCAAAATTCAAATCAAACTAACAAAAAGTATCTCGATATGGTTGGTGTAAAAGCTCACATTTTACTACATTGACCATGTCTTTTGACAAATCATCTGCTTTCTGAATCTGAATCTGAAAGTTAACTAGACCCCTCAAGTTGTCATTCATAACAACTAAGCGTTTGGAGAAGAGTATGTTGATATAGGAGAGTTGATGCAATTTTCCAAGCATTTTAGAGAGACCTTTAAGTACGGATCCTACAGCTGCATTTGGAACAAGAAGTCCAACAACATGAATGCACGTAACGAATTTGACAATCGGTCAAATCACAAACTATAAAGTGTAAACTTATCATGTGTTGTAGTTCTAATGAAGCAATGAAGATTGAATATGCAAACCGCATCCGTTTTGTATACGGAAACTAGGGGTGACCAAATTAACCACCATAACCGATAACCGAACCATAACCGACGTAACCGAACCACTAATAACCGATAACCAATATAACCAACGGTTATGGTTATGAAACTTTGTATAACCGCTCAATCGGTTATGGTTATGGTTATGAAGCTTTGGTTAACCGATATAACCGAAACCGAACCGAACTTGTAATGTTAACTTTATATAATGGATTTGTGTTTTACAAAACCATATAGAAGGTTTTTACTAAGATAAAAGTATCTTAGTAACAAAATGATCTTGATGTAGATGCCAATTATTTTGATAAAGAACTAAGGTGTTATGGCCATATTTTTTTTTGTTTGAGAATTACCTTATTAAAAAGAATCCCAAATCGGTAGTTTAACCAAAAAGTTTAGTTTTCATTATCTTATAAAATAGGCTCAAGCTAAGTTCAAATCGTGCACAACCCTATTTATTTCAAACCTTGCTTGGTTATTTAACCGAAATTAACCAAAACCGAACCATAACCGACTTCATAACCGATTAACTGTAACCGAAGTTTGGTTATGGTTATGGTTACCAAAACTCCATAACCGAACTAGCGGTTATGGTTATGGTTAATAGTAAAAACCGACCCATGCACACCCCTAATGGAAACAATGGCTATGGGAAATACAAACCCGACACGTCTTCTGTGATGATTAGAACGATCATTGTTTTGTACATACATGGAAAAACAAGGACCATTCACCTCTTTCAACCTACCAAAACACCGTAAACCCCTTATTTTAATCTATTAGAACGATCATTCTTTTAATCTATTAGAACGAGGCAACTTTCCTTATCACCCGAACAAACCATGGCCACCTTGACCAGAATAGATAAGCGTATCACTCGATCCACTTACTTTCGAATAACGCTGAGAATCCACAACGCTTATGGCCAGATACTTTCGTTCAATCTTGGCAAAATCAATGCCTGCTTGTTTTATTATTTTCGTCTACATGTGTTTTGAAATAGGCTTTGTTCTTGGTTTAATGAAGTTATGTCACACCCCAACTGATGGCGGAAACATCGGAGTGAGACGAAATAGATTGCAAGAGACTTCATAACACTATTTGTGACAAGTATTTAAATAATAAATTTCCATTTCGTTTCTAAAGAGTCAATTACAAAGATTTGAAATAATTACAACATGAGTAACGAAATACAATACAACAAGAATACAAATTTAAAGTGTGTATCTAAGCATCCTACTAGATTTCATGCATCACCAACATCATCGCTAAACCTGCAACATGTTTTAAAAGTGTAGTTCAATACAAAAAGTATTGGCGAGCATACAAGTTTGGTGCGTAGTATATAAGTATAAAAAAACGATGAGGAACAAGCCACATGGCAAACCTAGTTATCAAGATTAACATATAAACTGGCATGCGATTTACAAGTCAACCCTCTGTTTACGCAAGTATGAATGAAAATTTAACATGGCCACTAGTCTACGGGTGGTGCGTTACTCCTATAGCGCTATACATGTTAAGTGTAGGCTTGTACGAAGCTAATGACAAGTTCATCACATAAGAATCACCCAGAAAACACGAATCAAGCATAACAAATAGTAAGCATGCATTGAATTGTTTGTTTATGTATTTGCATAAGACTATGTATAATAAGTGCGTTTTGTATATAAAACATGTTACACCGAAAAGTGTGAAAACGGTAAAATGGGTCAAGTATACTCACAAATTTGCTAAGTCTTCCGATTATCCAATTGTTGACGAGTGTAAGAGATTTGGAGGATGGAACACCGAGGTCACCCTATATGGGCAAACGATGGTGCATGAGTAAACGGAATAATGACGGAGGATTAGGATTGGAGTTTTAGAGTATAATCAGTTGATATAATTATGTGTATATTCATATATATTTTATATATTTTAAGTAATATTTCTAAATTAATTCTATTAAGAGTATTGTTGAAATGTTGTCAAAAATAATTATACTTTTATATCTATTTTATAAAAATTAATAGAATTTTACAGGTTTCGATTTATAAAATTATCACGTTTCTTTTTACGAAATTTTACGAAAAACGGGCATAGTTTCCTCTGTTTTTGGACGATCCCGACAACACAAGTTGTCGATATATTTGTCAAAACTCTATAATTATACAATATTACATATTACGAGTTGCCGAAACAATTTATATTTGAACATTTTGTTACATGATACATAGAGTCGATTCCGAGGCTAAATAACATCAACAAAAATAATGAACTTCAAGGCGTTTAGCATTTACCGAACATCGAATCTGACCCGAACAAGTATGACCGTTGACCCGAGATGTTGACTTCTATTGACTGAACCGAAAAGAAAACCGAACAGAACTGAACCGGAGTACGACCCGAACTTTGACCAGATTTGACCAGCTTTAACTGACGTTAACCGGGGTTTAACCAAACCCGAACATCGAATCATCGCTGTAAATGTCGGCTTGGTTGTTCATCGCAGACCCAAACCAAAGTAAACGAGAATCAGGACTGAACCGACACTACCGTCGACACCATTTCCCGACGATGCGGCTCCGGCCGTCGTCGGTGACCGGAATCGAACAAAAATCTGAAACAAAACTGACCATAACTTGAATCGAGCAAAATCAAAACAAACCTGGTCTCAAAACTAACCCGAATGGAGATTCGAACCAGCTCTGAATTGTCGGTACTACGTCGTTCGTCACTAAGTGTCGTCGCCGCCACCGCCACTGACGGCGGATTCGCCGTCGTGTCTCTGATCTCTCTCTCTCATCTCTCACGCTATCCGTCTCTCTCTTCTCGTCTGTGTTCGCCGCCGCATGCCACCACCGAAATGGTGGTGGCCGACCGTTCGTTCAAACAGAGGTGTAGGTTTTGGGTGGTGGTTTAAGAAGAAGAGAAGGGGTGAGGGGGGTCGTGGTGTCTATCGGATGACCAGTCGCCGGAGAGCCGGCCGGAAATCTCTGTGCTCGCCGGTCAGTCATTGAGGGGAAAAGAGAGTGAAGATGATGATGTTTGTATGTGATTTATTTGATTTGTGGATTTGTTGTGTGTGTGTGTTGTCTTTGAGTTGTAGGCAAAAAGAAACAGGGGCAGACATGTGTTTGTGTGCGGGGTAGTGTTTAGGGTTTTCTAAAATGTTAACAGATATATAGGGTTTTAGTTAGTGGGCTTGGGCCCAAGGCCCACAAGCCCAATCCCCGTGTTTAAGTAGCCCGCGACTCTCTACGAGACCCGCGCTACAGACGTCGTGTAATGTAGTGATTTGCTATTTTAGGGTCCTAAACATGTAAAAATAGTGTCGGTAATCGTTTTTTTTATCGCGTAAGTGCGTCGTTGTCGTTTCTCGCTCAGATTTCGACTTCGATTAAAAATAAATAAATAAATAAAAGCGAACATGTATTTCCTAAAAATATAAATGTGGAAATACGAGGCGTTACAAGTTACACGTAACATCTAGTTATATTCAGATTTAAACAATGCACACCTCAACTGAGATAACGGACATCCATCAAGCTCAAAAAGAAAACTTGTGTTTCCCATAGTCACAAAAGATTGCGGTTTGTATTTCGCATAGCCATCGTTTCCGTAGTAAAAAAACGGTTGCGGTTTGTATTTCGCATAGCCACCGTTTCCTTAGTAAAAAACGGTTGCGTTTTGCACATTCAATCTTCAATATTTCATTAAAATACCACTAGTAGAAGAACCCGACACGTCTTCATGTTACGGAGAATGTTCTAGAATTTGAAGGAAAAGGAAAAGATTTGTTGAAATCGAAGAAAAGAGTAAAAAAGATGACAACTTATTAAAAGTAGCAATCACCACCAATCATTTCCTGGTCAAATCACACAATATAAAGTTTAAAGTTATCGTGTGTTGTAGTTCGGAAAGATGACAGAATAGAGATCTGAATAACAAACTGTGGAGAACTTGTTTGTGTCGGGTTCTTCTGCTAGTTAATCGGAATGTTTCTGTAACACCCCGTGTTTCTGAAGTCAAAGTCAAGATTGAAGTCAAAGGAAGACAAGATTGCTAATTGCGATCTGTCTCTTCTAACTCAATTCCTGTTTTGACTTCTTTGACTTGTAGTTAGCCTATTTTATTTTTGTTTTAGTTGTATTATGTGGAGTAAGTGTCAATAATCACAATAATTGACGTGTGTTATTCGCTATTTAATCGACGTACGACTGTAAACTATAGGAAGTAACAATGCGATAAGGTCAACTAAACGCTAATCAATCTCGCTTAATCAACATCGAATCGTAATCGCACTCGCAACTCGAAATACGCATTTTGATTAATTGATATACGTGTGTGTGCCTTATGTGTTACTTGTGCATGTTTAAATTATGTTATGTGTGGTAATCAATCGAATCGCAATCGAAACTCAAACGTAATCGAACTTGATCGCAATCGAAATGGTATGATAATTGGTGGAGAAGAGACAGTGCAAGATATGAGTAGTTGGGATTAAAAGTAATTTGACTAGGAAAAATCTATCGCATCGCAACGCTCGCCATCGCAATCGAAACATCAAAAATCGTCGCACCGAACACTCGAACGAGGTGACTGATCGACCAGGCTGCCAGCCGATCGACCAGCCGACCGATCGGACAGGCTGTTCGCACGGGCTGCCTAGCCGATCGAACAGCCCCTTTCCTCTTTGGGTAACCCTATAAATACCCCTTGTCACTCTCAAACTTTCTACTTTTGGCAACTGACGTTCGACCAGCTCGTTTTCCTCACTTTTCTTCAGATTTCTCACGATTTCGGTAAGATCTCGTCCTAAATCTTGTACTTCCTTAATCTACACGCACTCCTACACCTTTCTATCTTTTGAATCTTAACTTTTAACCGTGAAATCATCAAGATTCAAGGTGTTCTAGGATGACATCATCATGAGTTCTTGAAGAACTTCATGTTTTGGCCTCAATCAACCAAGAACAACTTAGATCTAACCGATTTCCACATAAACAAACAAAGATCTTTCATAGATCTAAACATATTCGCGAGAAAAAGGATTGAAAGATGGTTTTTCAACTTTCTTTCAACTCTTTTACAGTCAATGCACTCAAAACCGATAGAATCGGAACTTGTTCCGACTTACTACTCATTATGGTGGTTGTGTTAGTTCAAGGTCCGCATTCTATCCGCGAGATTATCGATTCCGGGTTAAACATGGAACGTCGTCTCGAACCGTCCAATGATCGGGTTTGGGTGATTCCTGTCCGATCA
Source organism: Helianthus tuberosus (assembly GCA_030545235.1). Classification (NCBI taxonomy): domain Eukaryota; kingdom Viridiplantae; phylum Streptophyta; class Magnoliopsida; order Asterales; family Asteraceae; genus Helianthus; species Helianthus tuberosus. Next base: position 23,987,539 of record CM060419.1, read on the forward strand.
GGAGCACCAAGTGTTGACGAGATTTCTATTGCTTGACATGTTATCAAAATATCTCGATAAAACGACAAACTATCAAAACAACCAAGTGTAAAACGAACAGGTTAACCAGGACGGAGTGCCGTCTGAACGGACTTCTGTCCGAACGGACAGCCCAACCGAACGACTGGCCAACCGAACGACTTGTACCTTGGTCCCACACAACCATTTTGCCAAAACTTGAAGTTTGAATGTTGAACGAATTGCTGTCCGATCGGACTACCAACCGATCGAACTGCCATCTGAATCATGAGGAATTTGAACTTCAAAACTTAAACAATTTTCAACATGTTCAATGCACAAAGGATGCCACCCGAACGAACAACCGTCCGATCGAGTGACACCTTGCTGTGAACTTGTTCTCACTGAAGTGCCAACCGAACGGGTTGCCGTCCGATCGAACGACCGTCCGATCGACCGACCTGAAAGGTAGAAGTGCTTCAATGTTTTCTAAATACTACAACGAAAACTTCAAAAGTCAAGCCATCATACACAAACACATCCTTCTTAAAGGAAGGAAGAAACAATCCACTCGAACAGTCATCCGACCGGACGACTGTCCGAACGGACGACCAACCGCACGACTGGCTGTCCGAACCACTTGTACTTTGCATCGTTTTGCGCGTCACTTATTGTTATACTATCGATCTATTCAGGCTAAACCCACTCTCTAGCGCTCCCTTCAATCCATCATCGTTGTGAGTATACTCGATCCCTTTTTGCTTATGCACTTTTGGGTGTTAGATACGTTACTTATTCTAAATCACATCGAACACACTACGCAATACTTTAAACGCTAACCGTTACCGCATGTATTACGTGACTTAATGAATTGTTGTTTGTTATGTTTACACATGGAATGTTGTCTACCTGCCTTAGCAACGATAGTACTATTAGTTTGGACTCAGCACCCGTTCACTCGGGGGTTGTTAAGGACAATTATTTGCATGGATTACAGTGGTGATCATGTATTACGAACTGCCTTGGGCAGTCAACCCGCAGTCATTGGTCTCGATAGGTGTATGTCGATAACTAACATGCCTCATTTCACTATGTGTACGTGCTGGTTATGCGTAACGCTTTCGAACTCTATATGCTATTATCAACTTGTATGCTCACCTTTACACTACGTGTATTGACTTTTATTTTAACGTATGTGACTGGTGATTAGGATGCTTATCTGCTAGGAAATCGAGGCTAGAATAAGGTTTTATAGGCCAACAAATAGTTGTCTGTACAAATGAAATCTGAGTTGTCGGAACAGAACTATTTGCCTAGATTTTGTCTGTAATAATTTGTTTATCTTTTAAGGCATGGTATGAGACATGTTACTTTAAATTAATTGGTAATGATAATTGTTATGGAAACTTCTGGACAATCTGTTTCGCTCAGTGCCATACCCCGATGTTTTCGCCATCGGTTGGGGTGTGACAGTTTCGGATCATCATAGAAGACGTGTCGGGTTCTTCTGCTAGTGGTTTCTGTAACCAATCCATAATCACCCTTGGTAGTTATTCGGAATCGATAAATAACCAACACGAAGATCTCTGCGATCGATAAGGTTTCCATCAACGGACTGATCGGTAACGTTACTCTACCTGTGCTCTGATTTAAGCGGGGTGTTCCGATCAACATTTATCGGCATTGTTAAAGTTGATGAAGAGTTTAGAAACCCTAGAATGATTGTGTTTTTACTAGAAAAAAACGTGATACTTGAAAAAACAGCATTATATACGGCCCGTATACAGTTATACGGTCCGTATAAATTTGGTAACAGCAAAAACCTCCCAAAATAAATCCATTGAGCCGTATATGTTTTAAAAATCGTATACAGGTGTATACGGGCCGTATATAATAAAATAAAATAACAAACATTCCCTGCGCATTTTCCTATTAAAAAACATTCTATACGGGCCGTATGAGTGTATACGACCCGTATACTTTAAGGGGTGTGAAAATAAGATATAGGGGATGTGAGAAAAGGGAAGCTTTTTTATCAACTTTTTAATCCTGAATAATAATAAAATAATTAAAAATCAACTTTTTTTTCTCTATCCATCAATCTATCTTTCTCAAAATCTGGAATCTCATACTTTCTCTGATGAATACATACCCACAACCAGTTGTCTACATTATTCACTCTCTCTTTCTCTCTCTACATTTCTAGAGAGAGAAAATAAAAAAAACCAAACCCAAATAAACTCATCTTCCAGTCTTCCTGCACTCTTACTGCCACCCCACACACACACACGCACTCTCTCTCTACAATGGACAAGTCCCCTCTCTTCCTCTCTCTCCTCCTCCTCTCCACCCTCATCTCCACCACTACCTCCGACCTCGCCGCCGACCGCTCCGCCATCCTCGCCATCCGCTCCGCCGTGGGTGGCCGCTCCATCCTCTGGAACATCTCCCAACCCGCCACCCCCTGCACATGGCCCGGCGTCGTCTGCGACAACAAAACAAACCGTGTTGTCGAACTTCACTTCCCCGGAATGGGTCTTTCCGGCAAACTTCCGGCTAACACTCTCGGCAACTTAACCCAACTCACCACCCTCAGTCTCCGGTTCAACGCCCTGTCCGGTCCACTCCCCACCGATATTTTTAACCTTGTGAACCTCCGGAATCTTTATTTGCAAAATAATCTTTTTTCCGGTCCGATTCCTGATTTGTTTTCGCCCTTAGTTAATCTTGTTAGAGTTAGTTTTGCCAATAATAATTTCTCCGGTGAGATTCCAGGTTCCGTTAATAACTTGACCCGGTTGGCTACATTGTATTTGGAAAACAACGCGTTAACGGGTCAGATCCCGGATCTGACCCGAACCAATATCGCGATGTTTAACGTTTCAAATAATCGGTTAACTGGGGAGATCCCGAAGAAGTTTTCGGGTTTTCCGGATACGGCTTTTGCCGGGAATGAGTTATGTGGAGGCCCGCTTAAGGCGTGTAACGGGTCGGTTGATGGGTCGGGATCCGGGTCGGGTTCAGATAAGTTATCCGGTGGGGCGATTGCCGGAATTGTGATCGGATCTGTATTGGGTGTGATTTTGGTTTTATTAATTTTATTCTTTTGTTGTTGTAAGAAGAGGGGGTAAGAAAGATGTGACAAGTTCAAAGGATGTAGGGGAAAATAAGCAAGTTGAAATTGAGGTGGATAATCAGAATCAGAATCCGAAATTTAAATCTGGTGAGAATGTGGATAGTTATTCGTCGTTATCCTCCTCGGTTGCTGGAGGAGGGGGCGGGGCGAAGGGGAAGTCCGGGGAGGTTAGTAAGAAGTTAGTGTTCTTTAACAAGAACAAGGAGTTAGGTAAGTTTGATCTCGAGGACTTGCTACGAGCATCGGCGGAGGTGCTAGGGAAAGGGACGTTTGGGACCGCGTACAAGGCGGTGCTTGAGATGGGATTCGCGGTGGCGGTTAAACGGTTGAAGGATGTTACGATGGGGGATAAGGAGTTTAGGGAGAAGATTGAAGGTGTGGGAGCAATGGATCATGAGAATTTGGTTCCTTTGAGAGCTTATTATTGCAATGGGGAAGAAAAGCTTTTGGTTTATGATTACATGCCTATGGGAAGCTTATCTGCTTTGTTACATGGTAAATCATCATTTCATTTCATTGTTGTTTAATTTCTGATCATGATTGTAAATTTCAAACTGCAATTATTGTGCAGGGAATTGTGGATCTAGATTCTCTATGTTGACTAATGTGGGTGGTCTAGTGTCTTTTTCAAATAAAAAGATTGTTAGGTTGCTAGATCTGGTTGTCATATGTTATTGTTTGGTAATGAAGTAAAAGTTAAGATAATTAATGGGGTGGTTTGAATTAATATTAACCAATTATCATTAACTAGATCTCAAGGCACGGTTAAGTTAAATAGAAATTAGATTTCTTTTGTTTTCTAACTATTATCGTTCGATTGTTGATTAATAATACATAATAGCTTACGGGGGTTTTATTAATTTTATACAGGAAACAGAGGAGCGGGTAGAACACCATTGAATTGGGAAACACGATCCGCCATAGCCCTAGGAGCAGCTCGTGGAATCACATACCTACACTCACAAGGACCGACAGTCTCCCATGGGAACATAAAATCATCAAACATCCTCTTGACCACGTCATATGAATCCCGTGTCTCTGATTTCGGTCTAGCCCAACTCGTGGGCCCCAATGCAACACCCACCCGTGTGGATGGCTATCGTGCACCAGAGGTAACCGATATACGCAAAGTTTCCCAAAAAGCAGATGTGTACAGTTTTGGAGTGTTGTTATTGGAGCTGCTAACGGGTAAAGCACCAACACACGCGTTACTAAACGATGAAGGGGTTGACCTCCCAAGATGGGTTCAGTCCGTGGTTCGAGAAGAATGGACCTCTGAGGTCTTTGATCTCGAGCTACTAAGGTATCAGAATGTTGAAGATGATATGGTTCAGTTGTTACAGCTGGCCATCGAATGTTGTGCTCAGTACCCAGATAAAAGGCCGGCTATGGTCGATGTGTCTAACCAAATTGAGGAGCTTTGTGGCGGTTCGAGTGGTTTGCAGCAACATGACCCGAGCCCGATACATGACATCGTGAGTGATTCGTGATCCCTTTGGGATCTGATTGAATTTGTTGTTTTTTGATTTATTGTTTTGATTTTGGAAATGTTGATTATATACACATTTTGATGTTGTAGGTTCTTGAGTAAATTGTAATTTGAAATCTCAATGCTATTCTTTGTTTTGTTTTTTGTAAACTTTTGTTATTTATCTTACGTTATTCTTTCTTATATGGAACAACTTTTTTGTGTGTATATTTAATGTCTAATTTGAATTTATAGGCTTCACACTTGTTTAAAACATGTATTTGACTAAAAAATTATAATAACAGTATCAATAGATGTATTTAATTAAACAATCAGAATAATTGTATAAGGCAATCTGATTTTTTTAATTTATGTCGTGGGTGAGACTTGAACTTAAAACTTCTCTCAAACGCAAGTGTTTAAAGATTTTGTATTTGTCAGTGAACCAGCATTAGTATAAGACAGTTTGATATACGTGAGATGTGGTACACACTATACCCCCTCTCCATCCAATCTCTCACCTCTTTCGCGTTCAAGTTCAAGTCTCCCACAAATCTTCCTCTCTAACTCTTTCTCTTCTTTTATTTAAATCATAAAAAATATAAAAAAATTGTGAGATCAGGGATGATTATAACATATGTTATGAGATGAAGGTCAGTAATTGGAGAATATTCTGATTTGACACTGAGCTGACGATCTAAGAGTTGAAAGGTGTATAACGGATATCCTACAACATCAACAACAACCATACCCAGTAAATCCCTAAGGATAGAAATGTTGATTCTAGTGAGACCCCCGGCTCTACAACAAGTACACTATAAATATAAAAATAGACAGGTACCAAATAGTGCAAGAAATAGTGAAAGAGTAACATAGAAGAATAGAGACAAATATATACTCATGGAACCACATATAAACATAAAATCAGGTGGACAGTCACAAGCAAAGACCCCTGAAAGTGTAGAAAAAATCCACACACCTAATAACAAAGCCAAGACTCAAAAGTACCCTAACCTAGACATCTTTAACCTTAATTCTACGCCTCTACGAACTCCTATCCTGGACCATGTCTTCAAAGAGGTGTAACTCTATCAAATCCTACTTAATCGGCTCTTCCCAAGTCAATTTGGGTCTACCTCTACTCCTCCTCCCTGCCCACCACAATGAAGGTTTCCACTATTCTAACTGGTGTCGATGTCTGTCTCCTCTTCACATGCCTAAAACATCTCAATCTCCCCTCATTAATCTTATCCGACATACCAACCACTTCTAACATTTTCCTAAATACCTCATTTCTTATCCGGTCTAATCTTGTGTGTCCACACATCCACCTCAACATCCTCATCTTTGATACCTCCATCTTGCGTGTCTGTGTCATTTTGCGTGTCTGACAGCAACTCTATAAAATTTTCCCTTTAATTTAGTTGGGAACATCTTATCACACAATACCCTAGTGGTTACTCTCCACCTACACCATCCAGCCTGTAATCTTATCCGATATAAAGGATATCCTAAGTACTTGTAATATGTTTTATGTTTGGCCACGTATAAAGGCAAGGCCAAGAGAAAATAGAGTGGATTATTCACTTACATATTTTTGTCATATAAACGACATTTATGTGATCACTAGGTTATTCCCCGTGGTACCCACGGGTTGCTATATTTTACGGATATTAATATTTTATTAATTTTATTAAAAGGATTTTTTTTAAAACGCCACCATTTACATATATGTTAGCCCACACCAAGATGCATTACAACGCCACCATTTACAACAGATTAACTACATCTATTCGCAATATCCATTCTTCCCACGCCATTTCCTTCAGAGTCGAGCAACTCTTGATCCAAAGGAAACCCAAATTCTTGATTTCTTTCTTCATCCGGTCATGTTCACAGACTTGCGGTTGAAGATAAAATCATTTCTGTTTTTCCATATCACGCAAACTGCAGTTCGCATCACAGAATACACCAGCTTTTTCCACTTTACAATCCCACGAACACGCTTGTGCCAGCCAATCAAGTCTTTCACACTAAACACATATATATGGGATATAGGTTATCACCCAGGTAGAAAGCGGGTAGGAAAATTTAAATTACATTAATCATACGTGTATCAATAAAAGTAATGCAAATAAAGTGACATTGTATAAATTAGTAACAAAGTTGATTGTATCATTAGGTATGAAGTTTCCTTTATAAGCCGTGTACAAAGACATCAAGAAAAAGACAAAAAATGTTACATTTACAATTTACTAAAAGTAACATGAGCTCAGTCCAGTTGGTGTAGCACGCCCTACCACATCCAACGTTATAGATGCAAGTCCTCTTTGATTTAACAGACACCTAAAATTCGATATCCTTGAAGTCGCTTAATAAATCATAAACAAAGTAACATCCATATTTCTTTGAGAGTGGGGCAGCCAGAAAGAGATATTTTGAGCTTAAGTTCATCCTTCAACATTACTTCTAACTCCATACTCTCCCTTTTGCGGCTCAACCCATACACAATTGGTCTCCCAGTCTACAATGTCATACGATATCATGAGTAGGATGGTTATAAGAGATAGCAAGAGATATGATCGAACTAAAAATTAGTAACTAAGAAACACAAATGACTCCCGATCACTAATCTTATTAGCCGGATGTGCCTGCAATCCTACAAAAATAAACAGATTAATAAACTGTTGAAAAGAATGACTCTTGATACAAACATTCAACATAATAAGATTGTTAGACTAAAAGGCAAAACACAACTCACATAATATATTTGATGTATTCTGGTCGTTGCCAGTACTGAAGGTACTTCAAGTAGCCAATGAAAGCTTCATCTTCAAAATAACGGTTCTGGGCTAGATCTACATCAATGAAGAAATTTGAATTTCATAAAGGGTAAAAGAAGTAAAAAACATAAAGAAACTGACTATAAACTACCTCTACATTTGGTGACTTAAAGGTCTCCTAGAATAAATGGATACCACTTATTCTATTTGTTTAAGGTTCCAAATCAATTAATTTTTGTTTCCAAATTTCAAATGTAGAAACCACATCACTATTGCAAATATTTCTCATCATTTTTAGTATAGTCCTTCATAATAATGATTTTACATTGTAACTTTAACTTACAGTGAATATAAGTTGGATTAGCAAGGCACTGGACAAATTCAAGTTCAAGCAAAAATCTTTGACGCCCATCGTCTGGATCCTTGTATACTTTTTTGGGCCTGTAACAAAACTCAAGTCAGACACATGGTAGCATATTATGATAACTTATATCCACACTATATGAGATGTAGAAGCTTACGAGCTGTTATTATTTGAAGAATCATCAATTTCTTGACCCGAAGCCATGCACTCGAGTTCCTATTTCCTATAATTTCAAATTTTCAACATACCATCCTTTAGTACACCAGCAATGTAAAACAGAAGTGTTTGACATTAAAAATAAAAGAGAACCTATGCTGGCTAGCTGTACCAAGATAATGAGCTTTATTCCAAAATTTTGGAAAAAAAATTATAATAAGCTTTATCTTCTCGGTTTTAAAAAGTGCGTATTTGGGGCGCTAGGCGATTGAAAAACCGCCTCAAAGTCCAAAGGTCTCGCTTTTTGCGCAGGGGAGTCAAAATTGGTAAAGATTGAGTCTAATGACCAAACGATGAAGAGACTATGGATGATTTACTTGAGAGAGATGCAACTTTTTAGTTCTATATAATGCTTAATCATACATAGATAAATTAACTGGTATAACCGGTTAATCAAACCGGTTAAAAAATAACTATCAGGTAGAAACTACATCATCACACTTTTGGCCTATTTTGATATACTCAATAATTTTGCTACACCTATTTTCATCTTATGAAACCTATCTAATTAATGGAGTTTAAGTCTTGCCTAAAAATTGGAGAATAGTATTACTAATGTGATTGAACCTTCTGTTCCTTACGGGTGTATAAGCATATAAATTATGCTTTGAAATGCAAGGCATGTAATATATCTTACCCCTTTGAGTTAAGCTTTTCAAGAATTGATATGGCCTCAATAGCAAAGCAAGCTAGCATATTTGTTCGTCTTACGATTGGCCGAATGAACTCCAAACATCCCAAAGACTCAGTCTAAGCATATCCATGACCTGAGAAAGATGATTTTTTTTTATCATGCTACACTATAGAAAAAGTAAGCTGGTCATAGAAGTGAAAAGGTACAAGCCATGAAGCCAAAACTCACCAGAAAGTAGAAATCACCTTGTCGGCCCTTGTAGTGGACCCATGGAATACCATAACATCCATTCAATGAAATTTTTGCATTATAAATGTGCACATATTAGTTTATAAAATAATAAAAACGTAAAAACATCTTTTGAAACAATTAGGGTTTGACACATACATGTATACATCCCACTCATAAGGAGGCCCGTAGCTGCAACCTTTACTATTACGACGCTCAAACTTCAATGCTACCTATAAAAGGAAGCAAAAAAATATAAAACAATAGTTCGATATGATAAGTTATCATGAACAAACAATGCAGGTTTATTGTGTTAACATACCTCGGTTGCATCAGGTCCCGTTCTACCATTGCCACCTGTCACCCTCCTACCAACATAAACCTGCCCAAAACCACCCTTACCCAACTTCCTTTTCGTCTTATAAATAAGAGAACGACCCACTTGTACCTGCGTAAAACTAACATATTAAACTGATTACAAGGCAAACATACAGAAAGAAGATAACCTTCACAAAGAATGTTAATTAGGTTGCGTATAAAAATATTCTTTCCATGTATAAAAATGCAGAAATAGTATCCTATCAGGTTCGGGAGTTGCGTTTCCTTCTTCTTCAACTCAAATTATTCTATTAGCACTTCTTCCCTCCATAGCAATATCCTTATAACGAACACCATTTACAACAGGTTCCGCAACACCAACAACAGCGTTTGGAGCAATCTCACAAGGTGGTTCCAGGTCTAACCAACCATACAAACATACATCACATGTCAATCCACCAAAAATATTACTTACAAAGCTATCTATGTAAGGCATAAAAAATAGACACAAAATAAAAAATAAAAAACTCTAAAAACACAAATCATTTCCTTTACTAAAAAAGTAAAATCAAATCATCATTCATCAGTTTCAAAATCACATAAAAAAGTAAAATCAAAATCACATAATCTGAATCAAAGACCTAATTAATGTGATCGTCAAACAACATCTACACTCAAAACACAATTAGATCGTACCTCGGGAACTTACAAAACGTGTTTTGGCTAGACCCGATTGTTCCAGCTTATATAAAAAATTACCCTAATACCCTTCCACCTCTAAAAACTAATAAAAGCAAGTGCGGTTGCAGCTTTGGATGAGCAAAAAAACGGAACTTGTTAAGACACCATTGTCAAGTACGATTCGAAAATCACAATGTAACGATAAACACTCACCCGAAGATGATCAACAGCATTGACCGTATAAGATTGATTGCCAGTTAAACCGTGTGTGTTTTGAAAAGGCCTGCAAGTAAAACATGTTTTAAAAGGTACAACAGCACAAAAAAAAAAAAAAACTCAAGAAGTTTGTGGAGATAATAAACTTAATTTAGAACATTTAGCAAACTTTTAAATGGCAGAAGCTTCAAAAAAATCACCTTCCAACAAATGAACTTAACAGGGAAGACTTGCCCGCATTTTTGGGCCCGAACACATAGCATTGGAAAACGTGTCTGTCTGATTGCTGTTTTTTAGCATCTAAGGTTCTTTTCCTAGTAACACGGAGTGCTGTTGCAGGATCATTAGTATATCCCAGGTATATCAGATAGGCTAAACTTTTTAAGGGGTCGAGTAACGTCATTAGGTCCCACTGCGAAAATGAATTTGATGTCAGTAACCCTGAGAATAAGCTTAGGGAATTACAGAGATTTTAAATAATACAACACCGGAAAGCTAGTATAATTATATATTTAGGGAACAACAACAACAACCACCATACCCAGTAATTCTGACAAATAGCAATGCTACTCATAGGGTCTGGGGAGGGTGGGATGTGGACATACCTTGCCTCTATCCCTAGGGATAGAGAAACTGCTTCCAGAAGAGACCCCTGGCTCTAAAATATTTAGGTAATCAACAAATATATTAAATATAAATACTTGGTAGAAACCAATCAAGTATTCAAGTACCGCATCCCTTTTGTGATGTGAATAAAGATTGATAATCACACGTACCTGAGCGAGAAAACCAGAAAGTCTTAAATCCCCAAATTCGGTTCTCTCCACACTATTCTTGTAAGGAGTTTCATCCCAAGGACCGAGAAGAAAACGTAATTCATTAGAAGTTGCTACATGTTACATCAAAAGAAATGTTGACCACAAATTCGTCAATCGGGAACCAAAGTAGTAATACGAAGATACTTAAATTGAACGCTAAAACAGGAACTGCTAAAGGTAAACAAAAAAGTACGATATGTAACAGACCACGAAGGATAAAATCAATACAAATTTTAGGTTGAAAAAAATACTGATTACTGACCTTTCTGGTGCAGTCGAAAACAGCTCATCAAGCTCAGAATCTTGTAGAGCTCCATCCTGGTAGGAGTATACATTTACATACGAGCCGCTCAATATGGATTAAAGATCTAAAACTTACAAAAAGTTCTTTGGCTAGACCCGATTGTTCCAGCTTATACAAAAAATTACCCTAATACCCTCCACCTCTAAAAAATAATAAAAGCAAGTGCGGTTGCAGCTTTGGATGAGCAAAAAAATGGAACTTGTTAAGACACCATTGTCAAGTACGATTCGAAAATCACAATGTAACGATAAACACTCACCCGAAGCTGATCAACATCATCGACCGTATAAGATTGACTGCCAGTTAAACCGTATGTGTTTTGAAAAGGCCTGCAAGTAAAACCAAAATCACATAAACTGAATCAAAGACCTAATTAATGTGATCGTCAAACAACATCTACACTCAAAACACAATTAGATCGTACAACCTGCAAACAGAACAAACGAAGTAGCAGAATCAATAAACCGATTCAAACAAACAACAAATAAAACATATATCAGTACGGATAGACTTACAGATGCATGTATCGTATCAAATTAAATGTTATCTTCAATCATCTGATCTCAATCAATCAAAACACAACAAATCAACTCAGATTCACACCTAATAATCAAACTAAAAACCAGAAAATGTCACTTACGTCCTCCGATGAACAAAGTAGGGTATCAGTAGTCAAAAATCGCAAATAAAACAGTTCTCGATGATCAAACAGCCTGAAAATGGAACAAACGAAGTAGCAGAATCAATTAATCGAATCAGATTGACAATGGATGAGAGAGGGACTGGCGTAGGGAGAGGGGGGAAGCAGGATCGGCTAGGGTTTAGAGAGGTGTGATACCATCAAAGAGTATAATCGGCTGCCCTTTCTCATTCATTATCACAGTAGTTGATGAAGTTTTCTAAACCAACAAAATCGAGCAGTTGATGAAGTTGTGAATCTAGGGTTTCAGAGCTTGGAGAGGCGAATGAAGAAATCATTTGACTAAGGTATAATCGGAGTGAAGAAGAATCATTTGATTAGTGTTTATCCGTCGCCGTAAAATCCGCTTCAAGCAACCTCCACTTCAGACATGGCTGCGCTAGGGTTTTGAGAGGGAAGATAGAGAGAAGAGTTCTGTGGTGTTCTTGAACGAAAAGAAAATTTTAGAAACAATATATACCCGGGTCAAAATCCGGATCCCGTGTATACCCATATGAAGAAAAAAAAGACCCGAAAGTTTGGAGCCAAAACCAATTTCTAGAATGCCTAAGGTGATGCCACATCATTTTCCAAGCCCTTATATCATGACACATCAGCCCTTATTTATCATGTTTATTATATATAATAGATTTTACGGTTTTACATTTAAATTTGAGAAAAATGTATTTTTCGTCTCTTACGTTTTAACGAAATTACAAGCGGTGTTCTTTAAGTTTAAAAAGTACATTGGTTGTCCTTTACTGTCACACCCCCAGAAATACCACAAACAGAAACCTCCGCAAGGCGTGTGACGTACCATGATTTAACCACTAATCATATTGAACCATAAGTAAAAATAGAACTTTATAAGTAAAAATAGAACTTTCCATTAAACTAGGATAGTGTAAATCAAACATTGGTTTTGAAAATCAAACATGTTCAGCGGAAGCATAAAGTTTAATATGAATGTTTAAAAACAATTCAACTTCAGCAGTGCATCCAGTTGCCACGACCCATGACCACTCCAGTTTCCCAGACAGCAAGTCCCACGTCAGTGTACCTACGGGCCTGCAAGCATGCAGAAAAAGTGTATCAGCAAAAAGCTGGCGAGTTCACAGTTTTGTTAACCATTTGTTACCAAGTATTGATTTATGTTATGTTGATAATAACTCGATACCGCAAGACGGCCCATGTTTGCCCTTCCCCAATGCTCTATCAAACATTGGTCATGATTTAAAGTTATTAGTTCACGCCCGTCCTATCCAGGTACGTCGTGAGGGTGCTAAACCTAATAGCGCTATCAACTAATAACCCCGTTGCCCTACAAGCAACTAGTTCGGTAGTAAGATGAGACTTAAGTGATAGAAGTGGGTGTATTATCCAACAACGACATTTACTGAAATCTGCTTCATATCCCCTACAAGGTCATGGGTTTGTAAAGTATCCCCTACAGGGATGCAAGTTTGTTTGTTTGTTCCTACTGGATGAATGCTTGTATAGAAAGTAGTGAACTCACCTTGGTTTGCTCGATAAGACTAGTTACTTGTTCTCACTTAGTCAATCAAAACCTAGTATGGTTACCACAATCAATTAGTTTCCACATACACCCAATACACATAGTAACATACTGTATACTACACACATCATCACATGATACACATCAAGCATTTAGTATACATGCTAGCACGTAACATAGGTTCATGTTTGATGGGTTGGTAAAATTCCATAGCTTAATGGTTTTAATTTCGGTTAATTACACGAAGTTAGTTTCTAGAATACACTAGGGGGGGGGGGGGTTATTGCACGGAGCTCCCGGCCGCTGGAGTGATCCCACTCCACAAGCTAGCAACGTCCCAATGCTGCCTGGCGGTTAATACCCCATCCCGAGCTGAGTCCGTTTCCCTCTGGGAAGAAGGTGGCAGAATACCCCCTGCCTGGACTCGAACCCGGGTCTCTGTGAAGAGTAGAGGTGGGACTGGCCAACTGGGACACCCCAGTTGGTTACTTTCTAGAATACACTACTTTGAGATGGTTTGTGTTTTGCAGGCATTGACGGGTTTAAGGAGTATTTTAGAGATTTATTGAAGCTTTGGGCGGATGCTAGAGAGAACATAATTGAAGAAAATGCAAAAAGAGGCAAAACTGAGCTGAACTCTGCGCCAGTCCAAAATTCATTTTGGCTTATCCTGAGCTAGAAAATGAGTTTCGGGCTTATAATATATGCATTTGGGGTAGCTCGACGAGACGAATCAAAATATAAGGTTTTGAAAGGCCAGATATTGACGCATTATCTGCTGCACACTGGCTGATTGGTAAAAACGGGATTTTTTTAGATAAAAAGTCAATTTTTGGAAAAGGGGGAGTTACACTTGGGATAGAGTTTGAAACCACTTCTTGGAGCCATAACCAATCCATCTATATCATTCCCAATCCATCTATTACACCAACCTTCATCAAAATCGTTCCAATCCATCACCCAATTCACCTTCTTCTCTATTCAAAACCCTAGTCATTCATCCATTAATCATTCCACCATCACCACTCACCAAAACCCTAATCTTCACCATCCCATCATTCCACAATCCCCAAGATGATCCAATTCAAGTCTCCATCATCCGTTGATCAAGTCCCGTTCACCATGAGCGGCTAATTTCTTGAAGGTTTCACCCCGGTGTAGGTTATTGTAAGTTTCTAGGGTTGAACATTGTTTGAACTTTGATTGTGATAAGTTGTATTTTGATTTTGAATCCTTAGATAATTGTCGTGCATTTGAATTGAATTGTGAATTGTCGAACGATGATAAAGTTATGACTTTACGAAATGAATTTGTGCACTTATGCCTTATCTAAGTTAGGATTTACATGTTCTTGGTAACAAAGTGCATTGCGGTCCGTTGTCTACGACGTTGATAACTCTTGGCACCTAAACCACGCGATACTAATTCCGTTAATCACTTTTGCAATTGAATCAAATCTAAAACATGTAGAAACCCTAGGACTTCAAATACCAAACCGGGTGTGAACCTAGTTTACATATCTTGTTTGAACCCATCAATTACGTTTCTTGCAATTGTTTATTTCTATTAGTTAATCCAACCCATTTGCTATTTACATTTAAACACCTTTTCAAAATCAATTAAAAATCATAAAAACAAGTTAGCAAGCTTCATAATTGTGGCACCTTTTAAGAATTCATTCAAGTCCATTCGCAAACCACATACTCTTCATGGTTCGACCCCTTACTACCACTAGCTATTTGTTAAGGGTAATTTGGGTATATAAATCTTATATTTGACCGGAGCGCGACACTCCGATCAAATTTTGGCGCCGCTGCCGGCGAGTTAGTGCGCTTTGTGTTTGGATTATTATTTGAGTTTTCGTGATTAACTGTTTAATTTCTTTAGTTTCTTTTTGTACTTTGTCTTTTTCCTTGTTACGCGGGTTGTGTTACTTTTGCAGATTACAGGTAGTGCATGCATACAAGGAACTCCGGGAGGACTTCACCGTTAGTCTACGAACCAGAAATTGAAAGAGTTGCAAGAAGGAACCTAGCAAGCCGGTTAGAAGCAACCCTTGTTTCTAACCAAGTCTCCCAAACACCACAATTCACACCATCCATTGAAACTGATTCAATGGCAAACCAAAATTCAAACCAAAACCTCAATCAAAACCAAAATCCAAACCAATTCCAATACCGAGGCAATATCCGCCCAGCTTAAAATGTCCAACCTAAACCTCAAGATCTACCGGGTGGTGGTAACAATTCAAGACAACCCACACCACCTTTCCGAAACCAAAATCCTGACAACAACCAAAGAACACCCCAACAACAAAACCTTCACCGATATAACTCCTTACCCACTCAACTAGATGATCGAAATGATAATTCCGATCGTAGAGGCAACCGAGATCGTGGCAATCCCGCGAACGAAAACCCGTTCTTTAACATAGACGATTTGAGAAACGCTATCCCCGATGATGAGCCGTTTAGTGTTCCCGGTTACCAATTGCCAGAACATGTGAGTATTCATTCGGAATACTCGGATGACAGGGGTAATTATGATGACCGGGTTGATGATGACGGTTGGGGGTATGTGAACCGGGGGAATGTCTACAATGATAGAGGTTTTGACGATGAAGATTTTGGCTACCAAAATGGCAATTTTGTGGGGAATGACAACTACGGGTATGGGAATGTGAGAAATGACGGTTATGGAAACAACCGCCAACCACGAAACAACAATCAAAGGAACCGGAAAGATGGGTTCTACAACAACAACAATGTTAACCCTAACCAGATTCCTCGTTTTGTGGGAGGAGGTAATCAAGGTGGTAATCAAAGAGGTAATCAAGGTGGAAATAGAGGAGGTGATTGAAGGGATAATAGAAGACCGGTTGATCAAGAAGTTAACGGCCCACGTCATCGTCAACAACCTCCAAGGGGAGTAAATGACCGTTTTAGGCCGGTGGTCACCGACAATGACTCACCAATCGTATGCGAGAGAAGAATGTTCGACTGCAAGCCCCACTACATCAATATCCTTCCCCACTTCAATGGGAGGTCTAATGATGAACCATACACTCATTTGGCGGAGTTTTCGGCCATATGTAGCACTACTAGGGGGCATGATTTTGCATTGGAAGAGGTCAAGCTTCGGTTATTTTAGTTTTCGCTAAAAGATAAGGCGAAACAATGGTTCCTTACACTTCCGGCGAATAGTATTCGTACATGGGCCGAGATGCAACAAGTTTTCCTTGACGAGTACTATTCAATGGTGAAGAATGATGATGCTCGAGATGAAATTAGGTCTTTCCGCCAACTCTCAAGTGAACCGTTACATGAAGCATTCACCCGATATAAGGAATTGATTCGAAAATGCCCACACAATCAAATCGAAAAGTGGGAGTTGGTTAAGTGTTTTGTAAGAGGGTTGGATGACGAGACATGGAACCACCTTGCGTCAACGAGTAATGGAACTTTGTTGAGTAACCATGAAAATGATGATTGGGAATTTCTTGAGCAGATAAGCAAGCGGTCAAAGTCAAAGGAGTCGGCCGATAGAGCTAAAAAAATCACGTTTCCCGGTCACTGCCTGATCTTGACTCTAAGGATCGGATTTCTACTCTAGAATGGGAGATAGCTCGTATGAAGAGGAAGGAGGTGAATGCGGTGCAATTTGTGGTTTGTGAAGATTGTGGGGAGATTGGTCATCGGACCGATCAATGTCAAACGGGACCGGGTGACTACACCGAGGTGGTAAATCAAGTGTATGGGGGAGAGAAAGCAATATGATATGAACTCCAACACTTACCATCCAGGTTTGAGATATCACCCAAATTTTCGATATGTTAATGCTTCGAATCAAATGAACCTAAACTTTCAATCGGGAAATCAAAGTGGGCAAGGTGGTTCTTCTTATCATAATCGGCAAGGTGGTAATCAAAGGGGTTACCAAAGGAATTATAATCAAAGGGGTAGCCAAGGATACCAAAACCGTGATAGCAACTACCAACGTGGCTACAACCAAGGTGGAAATGGGGGTGGTGCTTCAAACTCTCAAACGTGTGGTGATGACTCGATAAATTCTAAGTTTGATGCACTCATGAATGCTATGAATGCCCTCACTACTTCAAATCAAGAGATCAAATCCGAAATGAAGAAAGAGTTTGAAGTAAGAGATAAATCCCACAAGGCATTGGAGAAGCAAGTTGGGCAACTTGCACAAGAAATGGCTAAGATTCGTGGAAATGTAGGAAAGCTCCCAAGTGACACCACAATGAACCCGAAGCATCAAAGCTCAAGAACGGGCAATGTGAGGAATGTACACATTAGCGCGGTAAGTCTTCTTGTGAATGATGAAAGTTGTAGTGTTCAAAGCATTCCACCACCACAATTCGTTGATGGTGTAGTGGAAGATGTAAGTGATGAGCCGGAAAGTGAAAATGAACAAGAAATGATTTCACAAACTAAAAATGAAAATATAACTAAAAATTCTTTTTGTGAAAATTGTTTAAATCAACTTAACCCGATTAATGTATCGAAAGTGGAGGAACGGTACCCACCGAAGGACGAGAGGTGGGAAAATTTTAAACAAGCAAAAATTAATTTACCGTTACTAGATGACATTAAAAAGGTTACGGCTCATGTGGAATGCTTAAAGGAGTTAAGCATCGAAAAATGGCACAACAAATTACCCGAAACGGTTGATTTGATATCTCATGTTAGTGCCGTTTTATCGAGTACCCTTCCTCAAAAAGCTCAAGATCAGGGAGATCCTCTTATTCCAATTCAAATTGGAACATTCAAAATTGAGAGAGCGCTCCTAGATCTTGGAGCTTGTGTGGACATCTTGCCCGGGAGTTTATATGAACAATATGAGTTTGGTCCATAAAAAAATGTAACACCCCGAAAATATAAAACTTTATATTAGAATTATAAAGAATAAAATAAATGATAAAAACTAACTAGGAATAAATAACCCAGTTAGTCGAGAGTCTTGTAATAACTTGCTAGAGGGTTAAAACACCTTAAATAATAACTTATTGATAATGGAGGGACTAAAGGTGTTAAAAGCTGAAACTAGAATTATTAAAAACAAAATTTAATCACCAAACACACACTAATGTGTGTGTCTGGTTGATTGAAGCAGAGGGCGACCAAAGGAAACCCCCACAACCCTAGTTCATGCATAATCTCTCAAATTGAAGGCCAAAATCAATTCTAAATCAAAATCCGAGCACGAAATAGTGATCTTCACTGAAAAAGGAGTCACAAGGTATGTAAATTTCATGGGAAATCTCTAGTTGAATTTCTGGATAAACCTAGAGAATTCGAAATTATGGTTGCATGTTTGTTATATGGGTGTAATAGGAAGAATGTAGTGTCTAGGAATAAACCCTAGACGAGTATATGTTGAAATCATGCTTAATTCTAGTAAAATCCATGAACACCATTGACGGTGATTAGTGGGTTTTTGTGAAACTTGATAAACACTAGGATTTTGGTGGTTGTTCTAGTGTAATTTGATATTTGTGAAGTGATTTCAGAATCATAGAGGTTAACATTTATGTAAGATAGTTTGATTGATGTAAATTTGGGCTATATGACAAGTTATGAACTTGATAATGAACCATGTAAAATTCTGCCCTTAAAGTGTTTGTAAAAATGACTCAAAGAAGGCTTAAAGCTGAAATTTTAAGTTAAATCGCATATTTGTAATGTTTCGGCAAACGATGCGATATATGATTAGAAAAGAGTTCTAAACATGCTATGGATGAACTCTATAGGGAAGGAAGCCGGAGCGTCTAGTGGACAAGCCGGTTGTGACGTGCGTTTGAAGGGTTTACTTTGAAGGTATGTAACTTGTTATGTTACAACATGTAAATTAGATATTATAATTGTTCATAGCCATGTTTTAGTATAAAGGTTGGTATTAGTTGAAGTGACATTGTTCACTATTTGATTGAATGAGTTGAAAATTGATTAGGAAGCGTTTGGTAGTTATTAGAAACGGAGGATTCCATAAATGAGCCAAACGGGTCGATTAATTTGTTAGCAGTAGTAAAATTGTGTTTTGAATAACATTTGGCGAAGACGGATCACAAGAGCGTGAAGCCATAAGTTTGGTAATGAAACGCCGGTGGTCGTAAGCCCTGGAAGTTGGGGTAAATACGCCTTGTAGCCTTAAGTCTGTTACTAGTTAAATTAGTACAAAACTATATGGGTCAAATGAATATATTGTGCATTTATTGGTTTCTAGTCGTACATTCCATTTTTTACTGAACGGTTAAGATAGACGCGTCGGTAATTTTATTACAGAAGTATAGGAAAAAGAATCACTTAAAACGGACTACCGGATTGAAAGTTACGAACAATTGAAGTTGGATTTGCGCTAAAACTTAGAGCTGGGAATTTGCAGCTCAAAATAAGGAACAACCTGTGAGAAATATGGTGTCGCGCTACGTGACACCAAATTAGCATCATCGTCGCGCGACGCGACGGCAGTGGCGGGCAGCGAAGGCTAAGCCGGTAGCCTTCGCGGGGAGCGACAGCCCTAAATCGTAGCATTTTGTTTGTTTTTCATTGTTTATGCCATAGAACTTGTATATACTTGATTTTAAAAGGTAAAAAACTAACAATTGATGTGGTTTTGACTGTAGGTGATGAGGGACTTATTCCGGATGGCGATCAAGCATCTTTTCAAGAACCGAACACAATCTTTTGAAGCTTACGCGATTAGTTAACTTTGTTTAAGACAATGTTTGTGATATTGACACTTAAAGACTTGTTTGTGGTTGTTAATCTAGTGGTAGTTGTCTAAAATGTTAACTCTATGAAAAAAAAATTCCTTATGAATGATATGTTAATCAAAGTTTTTGGTATAAAATGTCTAGATTATATTAAATCCTTATAAAAATGAGATGAGTGTTACAAAAAAATTGATACTCCCGTGGTATTGGCCGATCAGACTCCCACGCATCCAAGGGGAATGGTGGAGGATGTGATTGTTAAGGTGGATGATTGCTACTACCCAGTTGACTTTTTGGTAGTAGACTATGTTGGGTGTGTTGAGGACACCCAACCGATAGTCATACTGGGTAGACCGTTTCTGGCAACTGCTAACGCCATAATAAATTGTGCAACGGGAACGGTAAGCATGAAGTTTGGGGACCAGGAATTAAATTTAAATTTTTTTCCAAATTTTACTAACCCACTCGGTGAGGATAAGTGTCCTAAAAAGGACATGAATCCAAACAAAAAGGTATGTGCTATGGTTGGTAGGTTTGGAGAAACAAAGAAGAAGACAGTCAAGAAGAAGAAGGCAAAGAAGTCAGCTCAAGAAAAGAAGAAGAAATAGGAGGTGAGAAAGTTTGGACCATTTGGCAACAAATGGTATGAATCACCGGTGGGTGATTTTGAGGAGTTCGTGGGCGGCAAGCACGCCATTCGACCACCATGAGGTGGTAAGTTAATTGTTGTTGTATACTTCCTTTCACAATTCGTTTTAGTTTATCTATTTAGTCAAGTTTAGTATTAGTTTTTTTAATCATGATAAACACTTAATATATATATATATATATATATATATATATATATATATAATAAAATATAATTCAGATTCTATATTAACAAACATTTGAAAAACCTTAGTGTTTTGAAAAAAAAAAAAAAATAAAGAAAAAAAGTGATCTTGGAGCCACAACACACCACCACTTCATCTTCATCCATTCTCCACCATCCAAACACTAACCCCTAACCCTCAACTCTCCTTCAAGACTCAAGATTATGGTTCGGTGCTCGTATTCATCCTCCGGTGATCGCGCCTCTTCGACCATGAATGGCTAGTCTCTTCGGTTTCACTCCGGTATAGATTGTTGTAGGAATTTCTAGGGTTTATGCATTTGTATTTTCATTTGATTTTGTGACAAATTGTTTAGTATTTGAAACCTTTGATAATTGTCATGCATTTGAATTGAATTTGTGAATTGTCGAATGACTATAAAATTTGACTTTACAAAATGAATTTGTGCACTTATGCCTTATCGTAGGTTAGGATTTACATGTCCGAGGTAACGAAGTGCATTACGGTCCGTTGTCTATGACGTCGATAGAAATTGGCACCTAAGCTTCGTGATAATAATCCATTAAACACTATATGCAATTGAATCAAATCTAAAACGTGTAGAAACCCTAGGACTTCAATTACCGAACCGGGTGTGAACCTAATTCACATATCTTGTTTGAACCTATCAATTACGTTTCTTGCAATTGTTTATTTCTATTAGTTAATCCAACCCATTTGCTATTTACATTTAAACACCTTTTCAAAATCAATTAAAAATCATAAAAACAAGTTAGCAAGCTTCGTAATTGTGGAATATTTTAATAATTCATTCAAGTCTATTCGCAAACCACATACTCTTCGTGGTTCGACCCCTTACTACCACTAGCTATTTGTTAAGTATAATTTGGGTATATAAATCTTATCTTTGACCGGAGCGCGACACTACGATCAATGTTCCAATCACTAGCCCAACATTTCATGGTCCACTCAACCCAAAACCCACAGTGAGAGTGTGCGATTAGGTGTGCAGCCCAATATAATAGTCCGATATAAGTATACGACCCAAACAGTTAAAGGCCCAAATGTCACCGGCCCAGGTCATGAGGTGTACGACTGTTTGAGGATGTGCGACTGAGATCCGAGTGTGCGACTCGACAAACATGTGCGATCAAAGCTAAGGTGTGTGATCCAACACAGAGTGTGCGATTGCTCTCAAACTGTGCGACTGATGTATTGTTTGTGGGCCAGTGTGCGGCCCAAATGAAGTGGTGAAATCAATTAGTTTAGTGGCCTAAACCAGGTGTACGATCGCATTAAAAGTGTGCGATCAACACTTTAATGTGCGATAGATATAGGTTGCTTAAGAATAACATGCACCCAAACAGAGGTGTGCGATCGATCGGTGCAAGATTTTCAGTTATTTATTCCCTAAATCATGCTCAATCAGTTACACCTCATCGTTTGTTTCCATGTTTGTCGCAAACAATTTCCCCATCAACCCAAAGTTCCATTCAGATCAATGCATGGAAATCTCTAGAACAAAGATAACAATTCATCAAATAGCATTATGCCATTACCACTAGATCTAATCATATTAGGTTCGTCAATTACATCACACAAGCACCCTAGTTCATTTTCGATTTATTATTTGCTAACATTTGTGTGTCTTAACCTCTTAACTTCCCTAATCAATCATTTAATCATCAAAACGAATTCATCAACATTATTATATATTCTAAATCATACACATAATTCATATTATCGCATAACCATCATGATAATTGTTCTAACCCACAATAAATAGCTTACAATCAAGAGAACTTAACGAAATCAGAATAAGTATAAACACTAACCAGAAATCGTTGGGGGGTGTCCTAGAATAAGAGGAAGGAAGACTTCGAAGGGGCTTTGTCGAATACTCAAGGCTGCCGTCGCTTGTGTGTCTAGAATATAGTTATAGGGTTTTCAATTATTCAAAGTTTACCCACATACATGCCTACTCGTACATAAGGGAAGGAGTGGGCTGGGTTCGGTTCGATTTGGACTTGATGGATTGTATGGGCCGAATTTTAAAGATATCGAGTTGAGGGAGTGTGTGACCACGAGAGGGGTGTACGACTAGCATAACGTAACATTTACAAATCTACAACTCATGCAATCCATAACCATATCGTAATATTACATCTTGTTATAATAAAATTCCTTTAATTACATCGTCATAAAGCGTAATGATACAAATTAAAGGTTATAAAATCAAATAGTACTAATCTCGAAAGTCTGGGTTGTCACATCATCCCCAACTTGAAAGAAATTTCGGCCCGAAATTTGATAAGCAGTCTTAGAGGAGTGAAGTGATATCAAGATAAGTAGGTCAAAATGACTGGGGAGTCAAAATGACTGGGGATTTTCCTCGGGCGCCACATCATCCCCAACTGGAAAGGGAATTTCGTCCCGAAATTCACCAATTGAATCAGGATTTGACTCAGCAGTTTTGATAGTTGAGGATACTTGAGCTTCATCTGATCCTTTCGTTCCCATGTGAACTCCGGTCCACGTCTTGAGTTCCAACGAACTCTCACGATCGGGATTTGACTGTGCTTACAAGCCTTAACTTCCCGGTCCATGATTTCAATAGGTTCCTTGACAAACTGTAACTTGTCTTCGATTTTCAATTCTTGCAATGGTACTACAAGTGTTTCATCAGACAAACACTTCTTTAGGTTTGAAACATGAAAGACGTCATGAACATTACCTAACTCATCAGGTAGTTCTAGTTTGTAAGCCACTTTACCAATCCGCTCCAGAATTTTAACTGGCCCTACGTAACGTGGATTGAGTTTTCCACGCTTCCCAAAGCGTACCACACCCTTCCAGGGTGAGACTTTCAACATGACCCGATCACCTACAACGAACTCCAAGGTTTCCTACGTTTATCAGCGTAGCTATTCTGGCGATCACGCGCGACCGCCATATGATTTCGGATCTGGAAAATCTTCTCAGAGGTTTCAAGTACAAGTCCTGGGCCTGTAATTCGGTTGTCACCCACTTCAGTCCAACAGAGAGGAGATCGACACTTCCATCCATATAAAGCCTCGAACGGAGCTGCCTGGATACTAGAATGGTAGCTGTTATTATAGGAAAACTCCACCAAGGGCAAGTCTCTTTCCCAACCCTTACCAAAATCGATAACACATGCCCGTAGCATGTCTTCTAATGTCTGGATGGTTCGCTCACACTGGCCATCCGTTTGAGGGTGATAAGCAGTGCTCATGTCAAGACGTGAGCCAAATGATTTGTGCATTGCTTGCCACAAATCGTATATGAAACGCGGATCACGATCAGAGATAATGGAGGTTGGCACCCCATGCCTAGAAACCACCTCCTTTAGATAAATGCCAGCAAGTTGTAAAAACTTGTCAGTTTCCTTGATTGCGAGGAAGTGTGCTGATTTCGTGAGACGGTCGACGATCACCCAAATGGTATCGTTCCCGTTTTGCGTTCTAGGCAGACCAGTGACAAATCCAAAGCAATCTGTTCCCATTTCCACATGGGTATTTCGGGTTGCTGAAGCAAACCAGAAGGCTTTTGGTACTCTATCTTGACCTTTGCACAAGTCAAGCACTTGCTCACATACATCGCTATGTGGGCTTTCATTTTCGGCCACCAATATAAGACTTCTAGATCCTGATACATCTTATCAGAACCTGGATGAACAGAGTACCGAGACTTGTGTGCTTCGTCCATCACGAGCTCTCTAAGATTTCTGAACAAGGGGATCCATATCCGCTCCATGAAATATCGAATACCATCAGATTTTTCAACAAGTTGTTTATCCAAACCCCGCATGGTCTCGGCTTTAAGATTCTCGTCTTTCAATGCTTCAGTTTGGGCAGAATGAATCTGGTCAGGTAGATTAGAGTGGATGGTGAGTTGCAAAGCTCGAACACGTTTAGGCTTCGTCTACTTATGGCTAAGGGCATCCGCTACCACATTAGCTTTTCCGGGACGATACTTGATTGCACAATCATAATCGTTTAAGAGTTCCACCCAGCGACGCTGTCGTATGTTCAACTCTTTCTGATCGAAGATATGCTGAAGGCTCCTGTGGTCGGTATAAATAGTGGATTTAGTACCGTACAAGTAATGCCTCCAACTTTTTAGTGCAAAAACTACGGCTCCCAACTCTAATTCGTGAGTCGTGTAATTTTTCTTGTGGACCTTCAACTGTCGAGAGGCGTAAGCTATCACTTTCTCGCATTGCATCAGCACGCAACCGAGTCCTTGAATAGAGCCCTCACAGTACACCATGAAATCTTTGGTTCCCTCAGGTAAAGACAAAATCGGTGCACTGCAGAGTTTTTGCTTTAGGATCTGGAAGGCCTCTTCCTGTTTCGTTCCTCAGGAATACACGAAACCTTTCTGCGTTAGAGCGGTGAGAGGTTGAGCGACTTTTGAAAATCCCTCTATGAATCTACAATAATACCCAGCGAGACCCAGAAATTATCGCTCCTCCGAAGGATATCTTCGGTGCCGCCCAATTTCTGATAGCATCAATCTTAGCGGGATCCACGTGTATTCCCAATTCGTTAACAATGTGGCCAAGGAAATGTACTTCTCGAATCCAGAAGTCACACTTGGAAAACTTCACGTAGAGTTGCTCCTTCCTCAGGAGTTCCAAGATATGATGCAAGTGCCGCTCGTGGTCCTCTTTGCTCTTAGAGTAGATCGGAATGTCATCAATAAACACGATGATGAACTCGCCGAGATATGGTTTGCACACACGATTCATGAGGTCCATGAATACCTCTGGTGCATTAGTTAACCCAAATGGCATGACCAGGAACTCGTAGTGACCGTACTGCGTTCGGAAGGTTATTTTGGGAACATCCTCTTCTCGAACTCTCATCTGATGATAGCCCGACCTTAGATCAATATTCGAGTAGTAGCTTGACCTTTGCAGCTGGTCAAACAGATCGTCGATGCGGGGTAAGGTATAACGATTCTTGACTGTCACCTTGTTGAGTTCACGATAATCAATGCACATGCGAAAAGACCCGTCTTTCTTCTTCACAAAAAAAACTGGGGCTCCCAAGGCGAAGAACTGGGTTGGATAATGCCCCCATCCAATAGTTCTTGGAGTTGATTAGACAGTTCTTGCAACTCTCCAGGTGCAAGACGATAAGGTGCACGAGCAATCGGGGCTGCCCCTGGTGTAAGGTCAATTTGGAACTCGACCTGATGGTGTGGGGGTAAGCCTGGAAGTTCCTCGGGAAATATGTCAGGAAACTCACAAACAACTGGTAGATTTTCAATTCTCTTTTCTTCTGGGTGGGTATCAGTAACAAGCGCAAGAATAACAGGATAGCCCTTTCGTAAACACTTCTGGGCTTTCATGGATGAAATGATGCTGACAGTAGCACCACTTCGGTGACCCTGAACAGACAGTGGTTCCCCACTAGGGAGAGGTACACGCACAATTTTCTCCTTACAAAGTATATCGGCCCGGTGCTTCGACAACCAGTCCATACCAACAACTATATCGAAGCTACCAAGGGTGACGGGAAGAAGGTCAATGTTGAACACTAGACCCAGAAGATCGAGTTTGCACCCTAAACGTACATGTGAGGCTTCAATTGACCTACCATCAGCCAATTCCACTACGTGTTTGGTTTTGAGAGGTGTTGGAGCTAACCCTAACTGACGACTGAACCCCAGAGACACGTAACTCCAGTCGGCCCCAGATTCGAATAATACAGAAGCAAAAATACCGTTGACAAAGAAGGTACCGGTCATGACGTTGCCATCATTCCTTGCATCACCTGGTCCTATAGTAAACACTCTCCTGCGAGCGCCATTCCCACAGTTATTCCCATTGTTGTTGTTCCCCGCGTTGTTGTTGTTGTTCTGGCGATTATTGTTCCCATTGTTGTTAGCGTTCTGGTTCAGTTGTGGGCAATCCTTCTTGAAGTGCCCTTCATTGCCACATTGGTAACATCCTCTTTGGTTACCCCGATTCTACTGGGGTTGCTGCCTCTGTTGCTGTTGCTGGGGCTGTTAATGTTGCTGCTTGGGATACGGAGCTCTACAATCCTTCGCCAGGTAACCCACCTTGTCACACCTTTGACATGTTAGGTTACACGGGCCATAGTGGTGGAAACCGCACTTGCTGCACTTCGGCTGTTTTGTCACACCCCGACCACGTAGAACATACAAAACGTGGCGGAAATGTCGGGGAGTGTTGTAACAGAATTAATTGTTTCAAATCCATGGCAATTGAAGTTTCGTTTTATTGATTAAAAATGTTACAATGCCTTAACAAACAAGAAATACAACATAATTAACTAGTCTTGTATCTTTTATTGTCACTAAAGCCCAAGTCTGCCTATGTGTATCTTGATCATCTTATGCAACAGTTCCTAAAAAACACATGTGAAAATAGGTACGTCAGCATAAAAATGCCTGTGAGATACATAGGTTTTGTGAAAATAGGTTCCATGACTTATGTTTGAGTAAATGTTTAGTCATGAACCTTGTTATTTGCTTTGTTTTGTAAATCGTTTGAAAAACAATGAGTTCAGATGATATGTATAAATAAGTGAATAATGTATGGTTAAATGAATAACCATAGTAAAATGGATTTGTATAAGATAAGTTGTTTGTAAAACAATGTCTTGTGAAAAGTATGTTATTTGTATAAAATGTTATATGTCTCAAACTGAAATGATTCAAATAACGCTACGATATGTAATACCATACAAACACTTATATATAGGAAGTACCAGCGGCGTATCCACCATGCTTGTATCATATTACACACGCATCGTTACTTAATCACTTAATCAAACCAAACTAACCAATGTAAGAAGTCTATGTTTAAATCAATTGTCAAATGTATTGGGTAATATGTCAAAGTGTTCATGTCAAGATGTAAATCATATCAAAATGTCTATGTCAAATATCCATGTCAAATGTCTATGTCAAATATCCATGTCAAATGTCTATGTCAAAATGTCATGTATGGCAAGTGAAATGTCTCAACTAAACCATATGCACAAAATAAAGTATTGAAGTAAAACTTGGTTTAAATCAAAGTTATGTTTTGTGGGAAATGCATGATCAAATGTCAATCATGTTAAAATGTCTATGCCGAAATGTCTATGTCGAATGTCTATGTCAAAATGTCATGTAAAACGATGTACTAAGTAATGCACACAATTGGGCACACCTAGCATGAAATGTCATAAAATCATGTACTATAATGTACTAACGAACATAGCAGTATATGATGTTAAAACAGGAAAGCATGAAAGTAACAAGTAGGCACATGTGTTCCACCCCAAAACAGTTTGGAAAACAGTAAAAGAGGGGTCTATGTACTCACCTGAGATTGCTCAGTAGTTCTGGAGTGACAACTAAACAATGCTAGAGATCGCGGATATCAAACGGCACCTAATATAGGTAACTATGTTAATTAACCGGACCTAGATCGGAAGATCGGGTAGTATTAGGGTTTGTAAACCAAACGAGTGTAGAGACTCGTGTCATTTGGTTTAACAAAGCCTACATACTAAATGAAACTTAACTTAAGTGTCTACGACCCATTACGACCCGTTTAGGTAGCTTATGCTACTTTAACGCGTCGTTCGCGTGAAACGCGTTCGGACCGCCTAACTAGCCCTATGACAAGTGTTATATGCCTAAAAATATTACATAATCAGTTATGTGACAAAGGTTTAGGTTACATATGCTTAATTACCAATTATACATGAAAAGGGTATTCTGGTAATTTACCTAAGGCATATAAACTACCTATCATACAACTACTTAAACGATGTGACCATAGGGTATAACCTCGGAAGGTTATGCCCTATACTAAGGTCACCTAATGTATTTGGTCGGATCCTAATGATCGACCAAACTGGGTCGGGTTCGAAGGTATAGGCGATTTATTAGATCGCCTACCCTACGACCCTAGACAACGTGGTAATCAGTGGGCATAGTCCCAAGGGACTATGACCAACGTGATTACACTCACGTTGCGAAGTTCAAACGAACTTCGCATTGACCATTACTGGTCAACGCTGAAAGTCAAACAAAGTTTGACTTTCTGACTCGAAAAGCAATAAAATAAGGAAAAGAACGAAAGAATACTTACGAAGGGTCCCCGAATGCTAAACTCGATTCAAAAATCTCAGGTATGAAACAAATGTTTCAACTTAGAGTTTCTCAAATCAAGTTTCTAGTGATTTTAGCAATGGGGGGTATGGGGTATTTATAGGAATACCCGAACCGTTAAGATCGTTTCATGGAAAACGTGCCTTAATCCCATCCGTACATGTGTTGAAAAGTTATGGTGTTTAGGTGTTTAAATTCCATCCATACATGTGTTGCAAAGTTATGGTGTTTAGGTGTTTAAATTCCATCCATACATGTGTTGCAAAGTCATGGTACCAAAATTCCATCCTTATCCGCTGACTAAGCAAGTTTAGAATGTGTGGTTGTGAATTAAACAACGGCTAATACATCGAATCTGGTCCCGAATGCGAAAAACGAACCAAATGACGCGACGAATGGATTTTTCTTATGGCGAATACTAAAATAAAATATTTTAGTGCTTACATAAATTTTTGGATGTCCGGATGTATTCAGAACGTAAGTTATGCGCGAAAATGCAAACTTGTGCACTTTTTGACACTTTTAGTCCCTGAATGACCCAAAAGTTTATTTTAGCACACCGAACCCCTCAAAGCCTATTTCTAAGCTATGTAAAGGATATTTATGGTGTGTTTAACTTATGGTCATGTTCGGGAATGTCTGTTACAGTTC
Organism: Helianthus tuberosus; assembly: GCA_030545235.1. Lineage (NCBI taxonomy): Eukaryota > Viridiplantae > Streptophyta > Magnoliopsida > Asterales > Asteraceae > Helianthus > Helianthus tuberosus. The sequence continues at coordinate 24,017,271 of CM060419.1, forward strand.
AAATTGGCATACTTTCGCAGTTTGTCAACTTTAGTCCCTGTAAGCGATTAAACTTGATTTCACCACACCAAACCTTCCAAAACTTATATATAAGTTATGTAAAGGTTATTCAAGGTATGTTAAGCCTATTTCACTATTCCGGAGTGTTCGTTGGATTAAACTGGTTATATTTACGCATTAGTGCGCGTATAACCTTCCAGAAAGCGATTTAGAGCTTGAAATCGAACAAGAATTGATATGTGTAAACGATACACATATTTTTAACAAATCCCAAGTATGAAATACAATATTTCATTGGTTTGGTATTTGTTTGATGGTCGCAGTGACACGGGTGTCACAGTCTCCCCTACTTTAGGAAATTTCGTCCCGAAATTAATTCGTAGGAGTCTATTTGTGACTTTGTGTTAAATAACCATCAAAGATGAACAAGACGTAATCCTATAATTTCTCTTTAACAAACATTTTTCAGAAATGAAAAATGAACCGAGTTATTTTTAACAGGCATTCTTTAGAAACAAAAATGAACAAAATAGTCATTTTCCACAACATCTTCAGAAACAAACATGAACAGAATAGTCATTTTACATCTTCAGAAACAAAAATGAACAGAATAGTCATTTTACATCTTCAGAAACAAAAATGAACAGAATAGTCATTTTACATCTTCAGAAACAAAAATGAACGGAATAGTCATTTTACATCTTCAGAAACAAAAATGAACGGAATAGTCATTTTACATCTTCAGAAACAAAAATGAACGGAATAGTCATTTTACATCTTCAGAAACAAAAATGAACAGAATAGTCATTTTACATCTTCAGAAACAAAAATGAACAGAATAGTCATTTTACATCTTCAGAAACAAAAATGAACGGAATAGTCATTTTACATCTTCAGAAACAAAAATGAACGGAATAGTCATTTTACATCTTCAGAAACAAAAAATGAACGGAATAGTCATTTTACATCTTCAGAAACAAAAATGAACGGAATAGTCATTTTACATCTTCAGAAACAAAAATGAACGGAATAGTCATTTTACATCTTCAGAAACAAAAATGAACGGAATAGTCATTTTACATCTTCAGAAACAAAAATGAACGGAATAGTCATTTTACATCTTCAGAAACAAAAATGAACAGAATAGTCATTTTACATCTTCAGAAACAAAAATGAACGGAATAGTCATTTTACATCTTCAGAAACAAAAATGAACGGAATAGTCATTTTACATCTTCAGAAACAAAAATGAACAGAATAGTCATTTTACATCTTCAGAAACAAAATGAACAGAATAGTCATTTTACATCTTCAGAAACAAAAATGAACAGAATAGTCATTTTACATCTTCAGAAACAAAAATGGACGGAATAGTCATTTTACATCTTCAGAAACAAAAATGAACAGAATAGTCATTTTACATCTTCAGAAACAAAAATGAACGGAATAGTCATTTTACATCTTCAGAAACAAAAATGAACGGAATAGTCATTTTTCATCTTCAGAAACAAAAATGAACGGAATAGTCATTTTACATCTTCAGAAACAAAAATGAACGGAATAGTCTTTTTACATCTTCAGAAACAAAAATGAACAGAATAGTCATTTTACATCTTCAGAAACAAAAATGAACAGAATAGTCATTTTACATCTTCAGAAACAAAAATGAACAGAATAGTCATTTTACATCTTCAGAAACAAAAATGAACAGAATAGTCATTTTACATCTTCAGAAACAAAAATGAACGGAATAGTCATTTTACATCTTCAGAAACAAAAATGAACGGAATAGTCATTTTTCATCTTCAGAAACAAAAATGAACGGAATAGTCATTTTACATCTTCAGAAACAAAAATGAACGGAATAGTCATTTTACATCTTCAGAAACAAAAATGAACGGAATAGTCATTTTACATCTTCAGAAACAAAAATGAACGGAATAGTCATTTTTCATCTTCAGAAACAAAAATGAACGGAATAGTCATTTTACATCTTCAGAAACAAAAATGAACAGAATAGTCATTTTACATCTTCAGAAACAAAAATGAACAGAATAAAAATGAACGGAATAGTCATTTTACATCTTCAGAAACAAAAATGAACAGAATAGTCATTTTACATCTTCAGAAACAAAAATGAATGGAATAGTCATTTTACATCTTCAGAAACAAAAATGAACGGAATAGTCATTTTACATCTTCAGAAACAAAAATGAACGGAATAGACTCTAGACACATGACAAAATTCACTGTGGTTTCTGTGCACTGAATTTCATAATTACGTATGCATCCATAATTACGCAATTCCTTGCATAGTCCGCACAATTTGTCTGAAATGTGAAGGGGAGGAAAAATCAAACCTGATGATGAGTGTGACTAAACTACCATGGGGTCCTTTTAATTAGATCGACAAAGGATCCTTTTAAATTAGGCCACCAAGGAGTCCTTTCAGCTATATCATCACATGATATTCCTAACCAGATTTTTGGATCAATCTGTTTACCTAGACCTCTCAGGGTCTAATTATGGAATGGTACAATATAATCCAAGGGTCTTTACTATTACGTACAAGCCCGTTGAGGATTTAATATAGCACCCAAAGATATGGAAGATTCTACGAGGATTTGGATGACAAGAATTTGGATCACACAAAAACATAAAAAGAGAACACATAAGCACATAATCACATAGTTGTTTAACTTGGTTATTAATTTGTTATCTTTGGACACGGGTATTTAAAGCATACCAGAAACCCAATCCATGGATTTCCTTTGGCACTTTAAATATTTTCAAGAATCTAACTATGAAGATAGGAAGATCTTAAAAGGAATTCGGTTTGTCCTAATTGAGTTGTTTTGTACGTATTGAATCATACAAGGAATTCAATTAAGGATTCCGATGAATGATACCCATCCACAAGGATCTAATTATGAGGATAGAAAGATCCTACATGGATTTTGGAATTTGTGTAACGAGAGGTGTTCCGACACCTTGCACTAGGCGTGCTTAATTCGATACACAAGGTAGAAAGTTCATGAGGTTGAGGCGCCAGATATGCCAAGCAACATATGAAGCAGAGTTTGAAGGTTGAGCAGCAGCAGGATTTGTAACAGCTTTGCTTTGGATTGCAAAGCGGCACATGTTAACCAAATGTCTCCATCGTCCACCGTGGGTACATTTGAAACAGGGTATTTGGTTTGGATGATGACAGTTGCATTGATTGCACCAAGGAGCAGTTCCCTTACGGCTTCATCCCTGAGGCGAGTCATGGTGATAGCTAAGTCAACGGTCCTCTGGAGTACGACGCCTATTCGCTGGGTAATTGCAGCACCTGGTTCGGACATTGTTGTTGCGATGAAGAGGCACCATGAAGAAAATAGAAGACATGGGAGGAAACAAGGGAAAGATAGTCGAGAGAAAATGACAACGCATGAAGATTGTGACCATTTGTTTGTTACCAAAGGCAAACAAATGAGACAGTGACTAATCAAAGTAAATGGGTCAATATAATGTATCGCGAAGACATGCTCGCCTATAAGTGAACGCTCATCCCAAGAATTCCCAGGTAAGCACAACTGGTCTCGCGTCTGATGAGATGTATACGAAGTGCTTGCCTAGACAGAAAACCCAGAATACAGGCATTCACCCTTCCAGTTTGCACGTGTTCACATTATTAAAAACCCAAAACCTTGACGAGATTTTGAAAACTCAAAAGGGTTCAAAACCATATAATAGAGAGTTCAAAACCTTACAATAAAGGGTTCAAAACCTAGTAATCAATCATCCTAGAACAGATGATTAGTTTTCAAAGCGGTTTTGAAATTTATGTTCTTGTTGTGGTCGTCGCCTAAGGATAGGTGACGGTATTGTTTTATGACTAAACGCAAGTAAACTCGCGTTAGGGTCCTAAGAAGGTTATAGACTAGGTCAAAGCATTACTAATAACCTAATTCCCTATAACCATTGGCTCTGATACCATCTTTACTGTCACACCCCGACCACGTAGAACATACAAAACGTGGCGGAAATGTCGGGGAGTGTTGTAACAGAATTAATTGTTTCAAATCCATGGCAATTGAAGTTTCGTTTTATTGATTAAAAATGTTACAATGCCTTAACAAACAAGAAATACAACATAATTAACTAGTCTTGTATCTTTTATTGTCACTAAAGCCCAAGTCTGCCTATGTGTATCTTGATCATCTTATGCAACAGTTCCTAAAAAACACATGTGAAAATAGGTACGTCAGCATAAAAATGCCTGTGAGATACATAGGTTTTGTGAAAATAGGTTCCATGACTTATGTTTGAGTAAATGTTTAGTCATGAACCTTGTTATTTGCTTTGTTTTGTAAATCGTTTGAAAAACAATGAGTTCAGATGATATGTATAAATAAGTGAATAATGTATGGTTAAATGAATAACCATAGTAAAATGGATTTGTATAAGATAAGTTGTTTGTAAAACAATGTCTTGTGAAAAGTATGTTATTTGTATAAAATGTTATATGTCTCAAACTGAAATGATTCAAATAACGCTACGATATGTAATACCATACAAACACTTATATATAGGAAGTACCAGCGGCATATCCACCATGCTTGTATCATATTGCACACGCATCGTTACTTAATCACTTAATCAAACCAAACTAACCAATGTAAGAAGTCTATGTTTAAATCAATTGTCAAATGTATTGGGTAATATGTCAAAGTGTTCATGTCAAGATGTAAATCATATCAAAATGTCTATGTCAAATATCCATGTCAAATGTCTATGTCAAATATCCATGTCAAATGTCTATGTCAAAATGTCATGTATGGCAAGTGAAATGTCTCAACTAAACCATATGCACAAAACAAAGTATTGAAGTAAAACTTGGTTTAAATCAAAGTTATGTTTTGTGGGAAATGCATGATCAAATGTCAATCATGTTAAAATGTCTATGCCGAAATGTCTATGTCGAATGTCTATGTCAAAATGTCATGTAAAACGATGTACTAAGTAATGCACACAATTGGGCACACCTAGCATGAAATGTCATAAAATCATGTACTATAATGTACTAACGAACATAGCAGTATATGATGTTAAAACAGGAAAGCATGAAAGTAACAAGTAGGCACATGTGTTCCACCCCAAAACAGTTTGGAAAACAGTAAAAGAGGGGTCTATGTACTCACCTGAGATTGCTCAGTAGTTCTGGAGTGACAACTAAACAATGCTAGAGATCGCGGATATCAAACGACACCTAATATAGGTAACTATGTTAATTAACCGGACCTAGATCGGAAGATCGGGTAGTATTAGGGTTTGTAAACCAAACGAGTGTAGAGACTCGTGTCATTTGGTTTAACAAAGCCTACATACTAAATGAAACTTAACTTAAGTGTCTACGACCCATTACGACCCGTTTAGGTAGCTTATGCTACTTTAACGCGTCGTTCGCGTGAAACGCGTTCGGACCGCCTAACTAGCCCTATGACAAGTGTTATATGCCTAAACATATTACATAATCAGTTATGTGACAAAGGTTTAGGTTACATATGCTTAATTACCAATTATACATGAAAAGGGTATTCTGGTAATTTACCTAAGGCATATAAACTACCTATCATACAACTACTTAAACGATGTGACCATAGGGTATAACCTCGGAAGGTTATGCCCTATACTAGGGTCACCTAATGTATTTGGTCGGATCCTAATGATCGACCAAACTGGGTCGGGTTCGAAGGTATAGGCGATTTATTAGATCGCCTACCCTACGACCCTAGACAACGTGGTAATCAGTGGGCATAGTCCCAAGGGACTATGACCAACGTGATTACACTCACGTTGCGAAGTTCAAACGAACTTCGCATTGACCATTACTGGTCAACGCTGAAAGTCAAACAAAGTTTGACTTTCTGACTCGAAAAGCAATAAAATAAGGAAAAGAACGAAAGAATACTTACGAAGGGTCCCCGAATGCTAAACTCGATTCAAAAATCTCAGGTATGAAACAAATGTTTCAACTTAGAGTTTCTCAAATCAAGTTTCTAGTGATTTTAGCAATGGGGGGTATGGGGTATTTATAGGAATACCCGAACCGTTAAGATCGTTTCATGGAAAACGTGCCTTAATCCCATCCGTACATGTGTTGAAAAGTTATGGTGTTTAGGTGTTTAAATTCCATCCATACATGTGTTGCAAAGTTATGGTGTTTAGGTGTTTAAATTCCATCCATACATGTGTTGCAAAGTCATGGTACCAAAATTCCATCCTTATCCGCTGACTAAGCAAGTTTAGAATGTGTGGTTGTGAATTAAACAACGGCTAATACATCGAATCTGGTCCCGAATGCGAAAAACGAACCAAATGACGTGACGAATGGATTTTTCTTATGGCGAATACTAAAATAAAATATTTTAGTGCTTACATAAATTTTTGGATGTCCGGATGTATTCAGAACGTAAGTTATGCGCGAAAATGCAAACTTGTGCACTTTTTGACACTTTTAGTCCCTGAATGACCCAAAAGTTTATTTTAGCACACCGAACCCCTCAAAGCCTATTTCTAAGCTATGTAAAGGATATTTATGGTGTGTTTAACTTATGGTCATGTTCCGGAATGTCTGTTACAGTTCAAATTGGCATACTTTCGCAGTTTGTCAACTTTAGTCCCTGTAAGCGATTAAACTTGATTTCACCACACCAAACCTTCCAAAACTTATATATAAGTTATGTAAAGGTTATTCAAGGTATGTTAAGCCTATTTCACTATTCCGGAGTGTTCGTTGGATTAAACTGGTTATATTTACGCATTAGTGCGCGTATAACCTTCCAGAAAGCGATTTAGAGCTTGAAATCGAACAAGAATTGATATGTGTAAACGATACACATATTTTTAACAAATCCCAAGTATGAAATACAATATTTCATTGGTTTGGTATTTGTTTGATGGTCGCAGTGACACGGGTGTCACATGTTTTCCCGCATAAGAGCTCGAAGTTTGACTGTTGTTTTAGTTCTGGTTGACTGAAGATAACTGGCTGAAACTGCGACCATTTTTGTTGTCAGGCTTCTTTTGCGACTGGTTCGAATTGGTCGCCTTGTCTGCGTCATTCCATTTACGCTTGTTGTCAGTGATGGGGGTAGCAGTAGTAGCGGTAGTAGTGGCAGTAACACGTGGTGGTAGCAAGCCACGCTCCACCTCCTGATCAGTGATCTTATGAGCCAATCAGATAATCTGTGGTAGGTTGTTAAGATTTGCTGCAGTGACCAAACCCTTGACTTGTGGTGCTAATCCTTTGATGTAGAGTTCGATTCTGTGGTGTGGTGGTCGGGATAGGTTAGGACACATGTTCGCTAGCTCGTTGGATCGTTTCGTATAAGCCTCGATCTCTGATCCCACCATATTCAGATTGTAGTATTCATTTTCCAGCTTTTGAATTTCATCACGAGGGCAATACTCTTCCCGAATCAACTCCTTGAAATCGTCCCAAGTAGTCGCGTTTGCCATCTCAATGCCCAGCATCAGCACCTGAGCATTCCACCAAGTCAAGGCACCATCCTCCAAGGTGCTAGAACCAAACTTCACCCCTGTCCCCAGCTGGACAATTACATATAGCAAAGACAGATTCAGCTTTCTTAAACCAACGGAGCAGTCCCACAGGACCTTCAGCTCCACTGAAAGTTTGAGGCTTGCAATCCATGAACGTTTTGAACGTACACATGGGTGGATTGTTCTGGTTTTGGTTCGCAGGTTGACCTAAAACAAAAAGAAAGTACGTACGAATGAGAATCGAGTAAAATGACTAAGGATTGTGCTTGGTCTGGTATGTATTGTACCAGCTTGCTGAGCCGCCAAAGCCTCAGCCACACGTGTGTTAATTAGGTCTGTCAACTTTGCCTGAATCGTCACGATGTTGCCACATCCACTGCCGCGGCCACCTCCACGTCCACCGCTTCGTCCGCCATGTCCGCCATGTCCGCTCATGATTCTAAATAAGAAGAGTGGAAAAAGTAAGAATCGCGATTGGGTAGAAGTCAATCATCACCATGGCTTCTACAGATTAAGGAACTCTACTATCATATCGGATAATGGAACAAAACCCCTTTCACACTTATTAAGTCTCACTGGGACTCACATGCACCCCACATTATTATTTTGTGTGCACCCATAATAAAAATAATGCAATTTGCATGCTTATCTCAGTTCCTCTTAACTCGTGCTAAAAGGTTCCCCATATTCGAATAACAAACGAAGGACATCACGAAACTAGGGATCACAAAAGTCTAAGGGTAGTGTCACACTATAAAGCATCACTTAGACAAGCAGCACATGTAGTCATATCATAGTGTCACGTATGTAGTTTCATGCAATGTCGTGAGTGTGTGTATATTAGGTAAGTAATGCATAAAGTAAACAAAAGACAAACCTTACAATCTGGAGCTGAGTGTCATGGTCGTTTTCGGTACTGTTTTGGTTATAGTCTGGTTTTATGAAACCGTTTTAAAACCAAGTTCACTATTACCAGTGGCTCTGATACCAAACTGTCACTCCCCCAAAAATACCACAAGCGGAAACCTCTGCGAGGCGTGTGACGTACCAGGATTTAGCCACTAATCACAAGGAACCATAAGTAAAAATAGAACTTTCCATTAAACTAGGATAGTGTAAATCAAACATTGGTTTTGAAAATCAAACAGGTTCAGTGGAAGCATAATAGATTGTTCAATAAGTTTAATATAAATGTTTAAAACCAATTCAACTTCAGCAGTGCATCCAGTTGCCACGACCCATGACCACTCCAGCTTCCCAGACAGCAAGTCCCACATCAGTGTACCTACGGGCCTGCAAGCATGCAGAAAAAGTGTATCAGCAAAACGCTTGCGAGTTCACAGTTTTGTTAACCATTTGTTACCACGTATTGATTAACTCGATACCGCAAGATGGCCCCTGTTTGCCCTTCCCCAATGCTCTATCAAACATTGGTCATGATTTAAAGTTATTAGTTCACGCCCATCCTATCCAGGTACGTCGTGAGGGTGCCAAACCTAATAGCGCTATCAACTAATAACCCCGTTGCCCTACAAGAAAATAGTTCGGTAGTAAGATGGGACTTAAGTGATAGAAGCGAGTGTATTATCCAACAACGACATTTACTGAAATCTGCCTCATATCCCCTACAAGGATATGGGTTTGTAAAGTATCCCCTACAGGGATGCAAGTTTGTTTGTTTTTTCCTACTGGATGCATGCTTGTACAGAAAGTAGTGAACTCACCTTGGTTTGCTTTGTAAGACTACTTACTTGTTCTCGTTTAGTCAATCAAAGCCTAGTAAGGTTACCATAATCAATTAGTTTCCACATACACCTAATACACATAGTAACATACTGTATACTACACACATCATCACATGATACACATCAAGCATTTAGTGTACATGCCAGCACGTAACATAGGTTCATGTTCCAATCACAAGCCCAACATTTCATGGTCCACTCAACCCAAAACCCAAAGTCAGAGTGTGCGATTAGGTGTGCAGCCCAATATAATAATCCGATATAAGTATACAGCCCAAACAGTTAAAGGCCCAAATGTCACCGGCCCAGGCCGTGAGGTGTGCGACTATTTGAGGATGTGCGACTGAGATCCGAGTGTGCGACTCGGCAAACATGTGCGATCAAAGCTAAGGCGTGTGATCCAACACAGAGTGTGCGATTGGTCTCAAAATGTGCGACTGAGGTATTATTCGTGGGCCTGTGTGCGGCCCAAATGAAGTGGTGAAATCAATTAGTTTAGAGGCCCAAACTAGGTGTGCGATAGCATTGAAAGTGTGCGATCAGCACTTTAATGTGCGACTGATATAGGTTGCTTAATAATAACGTGCACCCAAACAGAGGTTTGGGATCGATCGGTGCAAGATTTTCAGTTATGTATTCCCTAAATCATGCTCAATTAGTTACACCTCATCGTTTGTTTCCATGTTTGTCATAAACAACTTCCCCATCAACCCAAAATTCCATTCATATCAATGCATGGAAATCTCTAGAACAAAGATAAAAGTTCATCAAATAGCATTACCATTAACACTAGATCTGATCATATTAGGTTCGTTAATTACATCACACAAGCACCCTAGTTCATCGATTTATTATTTGCTAACATTTGTGTGTCTTAATCTCTTAATTTCCCTAATCAATCATTTAATCATCAAAACGAATTCATCAACAGCATCATATATTCCAAATCGTACACATAATTCATATTATCGCATAGCCATCACGATCATTGTCCTAACCAACAATAAATCGCTTACAATCAAGAGAACTTAATGAAATCAGAATAAGTATAAACACTAACCATAAATCGTTGGGGATGTGCTAGAACAAGAGGAAGGAAGACTTCGAAGGGGCTTTGTCGAATCCTCAAGGCTGCCGTCGCTTGTGTGTCTAGGATAGAGTTCTAGGGTTTTCAATTATTCCAAGTTTACCCACATACATGCCTACTCCTACATAAGGGAAGGAGTGGTTAAAACAAACTTAAGTGTTTTGAAATCATAATGGGAAAATAGTTTGTTGAGAGGGGGAGTTCTGATTGTATGTGGCAAGTGGATGGCGAATTGAAGCGATTTGATAGCAGTTGTCAGTTTACTTGTACAGTTTTTTTTTTCAAATTTCCTTTAAATGATTTTGAATTTAGAGGGAGTAAGAAATTTTTCAGAAAATCCAAAAACATTAGAAAATTTGAAAAAGGCAAAAAACATGATAAAAATAAAAAATGAGTTTTGTTGTAAAAAGAGGAAATGATAGTACATCAGTGGACTATCACAACACGCTAAAGAATTGGAAAGTTAAAATGTGATAAACGGTCTCACTGAGGATTTGCCAGTAGGTTTTTGCACATTTAGTAGATTGTGTCGAGATATAAACCTAAATTTCAAACTTGCTTATATCGTGTGAAACATCTCTCGGATATATGGGTAACCCCCGAAATCTTGTTTGAAAGGTCCCTCTTTCTGAGATACTAGGTCTTTATACTCAGTGATATCTGGGGTATTATTCCGGGACTTCTGATTTTGCGGAAGCAATGGCCTAGTCCCCGTATAATACTTTACGCTTGCTTGAAACATAGCACCACCCTCAGTACAAAAAATGATGAAACACTGCAAAATGCTAATCATGTGCTATTGAAGAAAAGATTCTCTAAAGGGAACACACCAAAATTCGAAGCCATCATCTCTCTGATTTTGCGGAAGCAATAGCCTGAGCTCTCATGGCCCTCGCATTTTAACCCTTTACAGATATCATATGTGGTATACTCACCTGTAAGATTGAATATTGGGATCTGGATACGAGAGTATATTCTGAGGTGGGACACGCGAATAAGTTTAAGTACTTAAAACATTAATCTCGTATCTCGAAACAGTTGAACTTTGTGTGAAAATTTAAATGGATCAGTATACTGACAATCTAAGTGAATTGTTTAGAACTGAAAATGTTTAAAGCTTAACGGTGTAGGTGATTTGTCTCATAAACTGATATGATCCTCTTACACAAACTCACAAAAATATTGTTTGTATATATTTCTTTACTGCATTTATTTATTTCCATAATCCAAAAAGAGTTTAAGTGTGATTTAGCATATATTTTGAAAAATTCAAAAAATTTTCGACAACTGATGTAGAAAAGCTGATTTTCAAAATTCCAAGTGCTTAACATGACGAACTGGTTTGGGAGAGTGTTGTGAGAAATATGTTTTGCATACAAGTGGTCATCAGAATGAATTAACTGATTAAATCAATTGTGAATTTGTTTCTACAAGAGGTTAGCAGAATTTAAATTTGTTAAAATCTAAATTTATGAAATTTACTTTAAGGTAGAGAATGTGCAGGTTATGGTTGCGATTCTTGAACCTGTGAACATGTGAAAGCCAGACTACGATCCCGGAACAATTTAAGGGGGAGTCTGCTAGTAGATCAACATCCGAGGGGAAAAGAGTTGAAGATGCTAGAGTTAGTATTTGATCCTGAATCTGATCAAGAGAATTAGAGTGAGATAAGAGCCAGATGAGGATTCTAGAGATGAAAAGAAGAATGGATAGAGGATGCTTACTCTGTCAGATATTTTGAAAGAGCCCAAAGACTGATCAAGGCTGAAGGTTGTGAAGACTCGACACTGAAGACTTCGTCAACATCCGAGGGGGAGTCTGTAGGTGCATTACGTCTGTCGACTTCGTCTTGTATCGAGTCTTATACTAGAATTGTTAGATCATAGTACGAGAAATCTAGGGTTTGTGTGATAGAAGCTAATTTCGCATGAAATGGGTTTGAGCTAATTTCGTACGAAATAGCATTCTGCTATTTCGCACGAAATAGCAATTGCCAATTCCATGCGAAATCTCATCTCCTATAAATACCCTAGATGCGAAATCATTTGTAAGGTTCGTGATTCCGGTACCGAAGTGCTGCCGATGTGTCTACTGATCTGTAAACGTGTTAAATCAATAATACAAGACAATTAAGTGTATTTTGAGTTGTTACAAAGTCTAATCAATGAATTCCGCCTTTGATTAGACCGAGAACTCTTCTGATCGACTCGTTTGGGTCATAGAACGATCCTACAAGTGGTATCAAGAAGAGTTCTTACCAAAACAGCCATAAAATCTGACTTCTACACCTTCTTTTACAAGATTCTTAAGTTTTTATGGTTAACATTGATTGAATTTCACATATTGTGTGCGAAACTGTGTTTTAATAAATCCTTGAAAGAATTGGACCTTAATTCAATCTAAAATTGATAAAATTGTTAATTTTGCTTGAAAAACAGATCAGTCATGATGATGTCAGCAGTATTTCGCATGAAATTAGTAATTGATTTCGCTTGAAATTGTTATTTCGCTTGAAAGTATACTTAATTTCGCACGAAATCAGATTTCATTTGTGAGTTCCAAATGAAATTAGGTTATTTCGCACCAAGGTGTTATTTTGCTTGAATAATTTCGCACGAAATTAGTGATTTCGTTTGAGTTGTTGTATTTTCATTTGAAATTGGTAATTTCGTACGAAATTATATTTCGTGTGAAAAGTTTTGATTTCGTTTAAGTTGTGTATTGCAGGTTATTTCTTTTGAGTAATTTCGTTTGAAAGTGCCTGTTTTGAAAAACTTGTTACCAAATCATGGAAGAGGAATTCTACAATGCATTTGCTACACCGGTTGCTCCAGTTACTGCTGCTGAAACTTTGTACAATCAGAATGAGACAGGAACTTATCAGAAACCGCCAAAGCTTATGTACATTGAAGATTTTAAGGGATGGCAGAATCGGTTTGAGAACTGGGTGCAAGCTTATAAATTTGATGCATGGTGTTCACTAGAGAAAGACTATGAAAAATCGAAAAATGAACGTGGGCTTGAAAAAGCATTTTGTGATTTTTTAGAGAATGATAAATTGAAATATACAAGTGAAAAAATGATGATCAGTATTCTTCAACAAGCGATTAAAGAAGATATCTTTGTTTTGCTCCAACATGAGGGTACTGCTAGGTCAATTTGGACTGCATTGATTCAAAAGTTCAAAGGAAGTGCAGGTATGATTAAGAACAAAAAGGCTGTACTTAAGAAATCATTTGACATGTTTGTAGCCTTTGATCATGAAACAACAAAAATGACTATTGATAGATATTGTCATCTTGTGTTGGAAATGGGAAGATTGGAAATAAAGAAAGACGACGATGAATGGGTTAATAAAGTAGCTGATGCATTACCACAGCAGAAATGGGGAACTTATTTGTTGATTCTTAAACACATGAGAAAATCTGAAAATATGAATTTGGCATAGTTTATTCAGAAAATTGAAGAGCACGATTTGGATATCCAGAAGACAGCAATTATGACGAATCCAAATGCTCAACAAGATGTCAGTTTATATTACCGAGGAAACAAATTTGAAGTTACTCCCAGCCCAAAGATCCAAACTAGTTTCAGTGCTGATAGTTCATCTAGAACAAAAGGTAGTATTGTGACTCAGAGTGGTGGACATTCGTCTTCGTATTCAAGCTTTGATCTAAATCATACAACACCAAGTCCTCAACAACAGAATTCTACAAATCTACAGTGCAATGTTACTTTGAACATTCAAAATGGTCAAAATCTTTCTCCAGAAATAGCTAAGCAACATATGGCTTCACTCATTGCTATGTTGGAATCATATGAAAGTTTGATTGCTGGCAAAATTGGAAATCCAATGCTTACCAGAGAGGATTATGACCAAATTGATGTTGAAGAACTTGAGTTGATGGACGTCAAGTGGTGTTTAGCTAGTGCTGTTCGTAGAGCTGAAAAATTTCAACAAATCACCGGAAGAGATGATCTTAGTGAATTGTCTAAATCTCCAATTGGGTTTGACAAATCAAAGGTTACATGTTTTCGTTGTCGAGAAAAAGGTCATTTTAAACGTGAGTGCAAAAACAAAGAAGCAAACGGAAAACAAGATCAGTCTGGAAAAAAACAATTATTATCAAAAATCAATTTTTCATCAGATTGCTCAACGACCACAAACTGCACATGCACGTGCTATTGAAGAAAAAGATAAAAGAGCTTGTTATGGTATAATTGACCAAGATGATGAAAAGGTTGCAGCGGGATTTAGCTGGGATAAATATACTCCACCTGGTTCAGGTCTTGTTGCTAGGATTCTGGAAGAAAATGAAGTCAAATCTAGTCCGAAAAGAATACAAATTTTTCCAGATTTAGGAAGTGATATTGATACCGATGATGAAGAAGAATATCTTAATAAAGCTAGAAAAGGTATAGATCCTGATAGTTTTAATTTGTTTTTTGCAGATAAAGTTGAGATGCTGAATAAGAAGAAGATTGCCAAATTGAAGAGAGAGCTGGAAGCAAGAATAATAGCTGATGAGAAGGCAAAGATAGAAGCTGGAGAAGCATGTAACACCTGTGCCTTCACGGCCATCAAACAAATACCGAACCAATGAAATATTACATTTCATACTTGGGATTTGTAAAAATATGTGTATCATTAGCACATATCAATTTTTGTTCAACTCCAAACTCTAAATCGCTTTCTGGAAGGTTATATGCGCACCGATGCGTAAATATAACCAGTTTAATGCAACAAACACTCCGGAATAGTGACATAGGCTTAACATACCTTAAATAACCTTTACATAACTTAGAGATAAGTTTTGAAGGCTTTGGTATGGCAAAATCAAGTTAAATCGCTTACAGGGACTAAAGTTGACAAACTGCGAAAGTATGCCAATTTGAACTGTAACAGACATTCCGGAACATGACCATAAGTTAAACATACCATAAATATCCTTTACATAGCTTAGAAATAAGCTTTGAGGTGTTCGGTGTGCTAAAATAAACTTTTGGGTCATTCAGGGACTAAAAGTGTCAAAAAAGTGCACAAGTTTGCACTTTCGCGCATAACTTACGTTCTGAATACATCCGGACATCCAAAAATTTATGTAAGCATGACTATATTATGCTTTAGTGTTTGGCTTAAGAAAAATCCATTCGTCGCGTCATTTGGATCGTTTTTCGCGCTTATGCGCATTCCGTCGTAATTAAGCGAACATCGCGTTCGTACGACCAAACGAACCAACACCCGGCATATTTTTGAGTATGTTTCATGTCCACAATGTTTAGACATCATTTTAGGGCCTTAAAGTTGGCTTTACGGGCCTTAGAAGTGTCGGAAATGGCATAAACACATAACAGGGACCAAAACTGTCATTTCTGAAAGATGTTTGCTTATACATCGAATCTAGTCCTTCCCACTTGTTGCACATGGTTTTGGGAATCTATGGGCTGGTATTTTGGGCACATGGTATTACAATACCATGGGTGCTAGTGTATGGCCAAGATTGAAGCACTTTTTCCAAGAAACGATCCTAACGGTTCGGGAAATCCTATAAATACCCCACCCCCCATGCTTCAAAATTACAAGAACTTTGATTTGAGAAACTATAAGTTGAAACTATTGTTTCATACCTGAGATTTTTGAATCGAAGTTAGCATTCGGGGACCCTTCGTAAGTATTCTTTCGTTCTTTTATTGCTTTTCGAGTCTTTCGAGTCTGAAAGTCAAACTTTGTTTGACTTTCTACATTGACCAGTTATGGTCAATGCGAAGTTCGTTTGAACTTCGCAACGTGAGTGTAATCACGTTGGTTATAGTCCCTTGGGACTATGCCTACTGATTACCACGTTGTCTAGGGTCGTAGGGTAAGCGATCTAATAAATCGCTTATACCTTCGAACCCGACCCAGTTTGGTCGATCATTAAGATCCGACCAAATACATTAGGTGACCATCGTAGGTAGGGAATAACCTCCCGAGGTTATACCCTATGGTCGCTTCGTTTGAATAGTTGTATGATAGGTAGTTTATATGCCTTAGGTAAATTACCAGAATACCCTTTTCATGTATAATTGGTAATTAAGCTTATGTAACCTAAACTTTTGTACATAACTGATTATACAACATAATTAAACACGTTTAGGCATATAAATACTTGTCATAGGACTAGTTAGACGTCCCGAACGCGTTTCACGCGAACGACGCGTTAAAGTAGCATAAGCTACCTTAATGGGTCGCGATGGGTCGAAAGCACTTAGGTTTGGTTTCATTGTAGTATGTAGGCCTTGTTAAACCATATCATATGAGTTCCAATACTCATTTGGTTTACCAAGCCTCATCCTATCCGATCTCCCGATTTAAGTCCGGTTTATTTATATAGTTCTAGATTGTCGACTGATTCCGTGCTCTCTCTAGCTTTGTTTGGTTGTTGTTCAAGACCTCTAAGCATTCTCAGGCGAGTACATTATTCCCCTATTTTACTGCTTTCAATTGTTTTGGGGTGACTCATATGTGCTAAATGTTTTCGATGTTATAACAATGGTTTCAAAAACGATTAAGACGATTTATAAAAAACTAATAACGATTTCAAAAAGTGAACAAACTTGTTGGTTGTAATTACATAACAAATGACATTCATTAGCAATGATCAAGCCGACCAGTATTAGGTTATGGTACCATAGGATCTGACAAATCCCGTTAGTTACTACACCCGTAGTTATGTGTGGGTGTTGTGGGTAGCGACTGAATCTGTAATTTTTAATTTACTCTTTGGTAAGGGTTTATTAATGCGAGATGTTAATCTATCCTTTGGTAAGGGTTTATTAATGCGAATTATTAATCTATCCTTTGGTAAGGGTTTATTAATGCGAGTCAAGAAGGTTTGAATGTTATTAGCGAGACGACCATTTAAGTAGTTTCACGACCTAAAACGAATTTAACGATTGGGTAAACAATTGGTTTTCACTCGATGTTTTAACGATTGGGTAAACGATTGGCTTCAAAGCGATATACGATTGGGTTTTGGTTATACATATTACATGATTTACATTGGGCATGAACATTACTTTGGTGGTTTGGTTTGACTAAGTGATTAAGTAACAATGCGTGTGGAATATGATACAAGCATGGTGGATACGCCGCTGGTACTTCCTATATATAAGTGTTTGTATGGTATTACATATCGTAGCATTATTTGAATCATTTCAGTTTGAGACATAGAACATTTTATACAAGTAACATACTTTTCACAAGACAATTATTTACAAACAACTTATCTTATACAAACTCATTTTACATGGTTATTCATTTAATCATGCATTATTCTCTTATTTATACATATCACTTGAACTTATTATTTTTCAAATGATTTACAAAGACAAAGCAAATTACAAGGTTCATGACTAAACATTTTCTTAAAACAGAAGTCATGAATCTTATTTTCACAAAACCTATGTACTCGCCAGCATTTCTTTGCTGACCTCGTTTTCACATATGTTTCAGGTATTGTTGAAAGATATCGATTGATAGGATGCATGCTCACATAGGACTGGACAAGGCCTTAGTGACTCAATAACAATGATAGACTATGTTTAAATTGTGTATTTAGATTTCCAGACAATGTAATTATTCAATGTTTAATAAAACGAAACACTTTTTGGTATCCATGGTTATGAAACATTAATTCTGTTGCAACACGCCCCGATGTTTCCGCCGCGATTTGTTGTTTTACGCGGTCGGGGGTGTGACAAAGCAAATGTTGAACCAGTAATTGATAAGGTGATAGAAAAAATTGTTGAAGTGGAGAAAGTGGTAGAAAAAAATGTTGAAGTCGAAAAAATAGTCGGAGTTGAAAAACTCGTCGAAGTTGAGAAAATCGTCGAGGTAGAAAAAATTGTTGAAGTTGAGAAGATTGTCAAGGTTGAAAAATTAGTTGAGGTCATTAAACCTTGTCAAAAATGTTTAGAATCTTGCAAAGATTGTGAGGTGAAAGACAAGAAGATTAGTGAACTGGAAGAGATGAAAGAGAATTTGTTATCTGATGTGAAGTATGTGAAAGAATCTTATGATGTTTTGAACAGAACAGTTAATGGTTTGAAAAAGACAAATACAGAAGTTGATGCTGCTATGACAATGATGAGTTCTACTCTAATGACAAAGTAGAAAGTCATCAATGAGTATATTGAAGATTGTGCAAAGCTAAAGCAGGATTTGGAACTTGAAAAGATTGAGAGTGAAAGAATTAAATGTTTGTTGTTGAGTTATACAACTTGTGATTACTTGATTGATCGAGTTTATCCTACTGTTGCAGGTCTTGAAGCGTTTCAAGATAAAAAGACAGAAGATACGGATACTGGTAAGAAACAAAGTGTCAAGTATAACAAGTGTCCGCCTCCGATTTGGAATAGTTATTCTCCCAAAAAACCAAATGAGGAACGTTTAAATAAGGCTCTCAACATCAAGTTAAAGTCTGAAATCATTGATGATTTACCAGATAATATTGATGTCACATTCACAGCGTCTGACACTGATCATGAGTTGTTAAAGAAAGTGGTCGATCAGGTGTTGGATATGGATGAAGAGTCAAAGTCGGAGTCTAAATCTGAAAGTTTGAGTTCGTCAGAAAAGAGTCCGAGTTCACCGGTTAAAAGGGTTTACAATAAAAAATTCCTGTTATCAAAATCTAATTTGAATGAAGGATCAATCAAAGTGGAATATACTTTGAATGATTCAGAAAAATTATATTCTAATGAGGAATTTCCAATAAGAAGTGTAAAATCTGAAATGATCAAACAGGTTTTCAAATTGACAGAAATTAACATTTTTGAAATAAAAGATATAAATCTTGCTGAAAAATCTAAAAAGTATACTTCAAGAGTTCAACAGAGATTGAACAAAAAGAAAGGTTACAGTTCTGGTTCAGGTTTTCAAAAGAAACCAAACCATTACAGTAATTTCAAAAAGAAAGGTTTAGGATTTATTGTTCCAGAAAATTATAAAAATGAGAAAAATTATAAACCAAAAACAAAATTTGTTGCAGGTGGAAGTTCAGAAGAAGAACAGAAGAAACCTTTGTGGAGACAATCAAATCAGGAGTTTCTTGCTGAAAGGAAGAAGAAGTTAGGTCAAAGAGTTGAGAGAAGAACATGTTTCAAATGTCACAAGATTGGACATATTGCTTGGAATTGTCAACAGTCCAACAACACAAAACAGGGAGTTACTTCTAAGTCTGAAATGATTAAGAAACATGTTGATGAAAAGAAACAATCAATTGAGAAATCTAAAATGTTTGAAAATTCGATTTTTGAAACTGGTGATGTTTCAAAACGTTTTTACAAAAGAAAAGTTGATTTGAACAAACAGAGATGGGTTGTAAAATCTGAAAGTAGTTCTGACAATGAATCTGATTCCATAAAATCAGAGGAGTCATTTGTTGAGAAAAGTGAGAAGAATTCCGTTCCACAGATGAACGATGAGAATTTTCCAAAATTGTCAAGAGAAAATTTGAAATCAAAAGGTAGGTTTGAGATTTCAGGTCAATTTTTCTCTGGTAAAGAAGAATTTGATACTGAAAAGGCTTTCAATGGGAAAGTTAAACATATTTTTGGGAAGATGGTTGATGGGAAGGTAAAAAGTGCAAAAGATTTTTACAGATCAAAAGGAGGTTGGGATAGAATTGAATCAAAATCACCCAAGGCTGGTCAGGCTTGGGTGACTGCATTTTTAAACTAAAATTATAACTTGCCGGAGCTTCCAAGTTGGTAATCGTGGAGCAGGAATCGGCATCATTCTTGAAAAGTTTGTTTGGTAAACTTACAAGTGGTATTTTTCTTGAAATTGTTATATTCTGATTTACAAGTGGTTTTGATTGATAAGTGAACCTAGAAGTGGTTGAAGAAGATTTTCACTTACAGGTGGTTGATCAAGGTCATTAAGTTGAACTTGATTTAACTTTCATACAAAATGTTTGAAAAAGAAAGTGATGATATCCCCTAACCTACAAGTGGTTTTATGAAATCAATAAAACTTATTTTCCGGAAAAACCATTTTTGATTAAAACAAACTTAAGTGTTTTGAAATCATAATGGGAAAATAGTTTGTTGAGAGGGGGAGTTCTGATTGTATGTGGCAAGTGGATGGCGAATTGAAGCGATTTGATATCAGTTGTCAGTTTACTTGTACAGTTTTTTTTCAAATTTCCTTTAAATGATTTTGAATTTAGAGGGAGTAAGAAATTTTTCAGAAAATCCAAAAACATTAGAAAATTTGAAAAAGGCAAAAAACATGATAAAAATAAAAAATGAGTTTTGTTGTAAAAAGAGGAAATGATAGTACATCAGTGGGCTATCACAACACGCTAAAGAATTGGAAAGTTAAAATGTGATAAACGGTCTCACTGATGATATGCCGGTAGGTTTTTGCAAATTTAGTAGATTGTGTCGAGATATAAACCTAAATTTCAAACTTGCTTATATCGTGGGGAACATCTCTCGGATATATGGGTAACCCCCGAAATCTTATTTGAAAGGTCCCTCTTTCTGAGATACTAGGTCTTTATACTCAGTGATATCTGGGGTATTATTCCGGGACTTCCGATTTTAGGGAAGCAATGGCCTAGTCCCCGTATAATACTTTACGCTTGCTTGAAACATAGCACCACCCTCAGTACAAAAAATGATGAAACATTGCAAAATGCTAATCATGTGCTGTTGAAGAAAATATTCTCTAAAGGGAACACACCAAAAGTCGAAGCCACATCTCTCTGATTTTGCGGAAGCAATAGCCGGAGCTCTCATGGCCCTCGCATTTTAACCCTTTACAGATATCATATGTGGTATACTCACCAGTAAGACTGAATATTGGGATCTGGATACGAGAGTATATTCTGAGGTGGGACACGCGAATAAGTTTAAGTACTTAAAACATTAATCTCGTATCTCGAAACAGTTGAATTTTGTGTGAAAATTTAAGTGGATCAGTATACTGACAATCTAAGTGAATTGTTTAGAACTGAAAATGTTTAAAGCTTAACGGTGTTGGTGATTTGTCTCATAAACTGATATGATCCTCTTACACAAACTCACAAAAATATTGTTTGTATATATTTCTTTACTGCATTTATTTATTTCCATAATCCAAAAAGAGTTTAAGTGTGTTTTAGCATATATTTTAAAAAATTCAAAAAGATTTTCGACAACTGATGTTGAAAAGCTGATTTTCAAAATTCCAAGTGCTTAACATGACGAATTGGTTTGGGAGAGTGTTGTGGGAAATATGTTTTGCATACAAGTGGTCATCAGAATGAATTAACTGATTAAATCAATTGTGAATTTGTTTCTACAAGAGGTTAGCAGAATTTAAATTTGTTAAAATCTAAATTTATGAAATTTACTTTAAGGTAGAGAATGTGCAGGTTATGGTTGCGATTCTTGAACCTGTGAATATGTGAAAGCCAGACTACGATCCTGGAACAATTTAAGGGGGAGTCTGCTAGTAGATCAACATCCGAGGGGAAAAGAGTTGAAGATGCTAGAGTTAGTATTTGATCATGAATCTGATCAAGAGAATTAGAGTGAGATAAGAGCCAGATGAGGATTCTGGAGATGAAAAGAAGAATGGATAGAGGATGCTTACTCTGTCAGATATTTTGAAAGAGCCCAAAGACTGATCAAGGCTGAAGGTTGTGAAGACTCGACACTGAAGACTTCGTCAACATCTGAGGGGGAGTCTGTAGGTGCATTACGTCTGTCGACTTCGTCTTGTATCGAGTCTTATACTAGAATTGTTAGATCAGGGCACATAGTACGAGAAATCTAGGGTTTGTGTGATAGAAGCTAATTTCGCATGAAATGGGTTTGAGCTAATTTCATACGAAATAGCATTCTGCTATTTCACACGAAATAGAAATTGCCAATTCCATGCGAAATCTCATCTCCTATAAATACCCTAGATGCGAAATCATTTGTAAGGTTCGTGATTCCGGTACCGAAGTGCTGCCGATGTGTCTACTGATCTGTAAACGTGTTAAATCAATAATACAAGACAATTAAGTGTATTTTGAGCTGTTACAAAGTCTAATCAATGAATTCCGCCTCTGATTAGACCGAGAACTCTTCTGATCGACTAGTAAGTTTTCATGTTACAACCTCGAACGTTTTCACATGATTACAACTGGTGTCCTTTTAATCTATCCTAGTTAAGTTTTCATGTTAAATGTAGTCATGTGTCACTCACCCACAGTCTAGGGACCAATGTGCAATATTTTCAAAAACTACTTTCTCTATCTCTCTCCTGCACAACTACACCTCCACCACAACACCACTACCCCCACCCCACCTCCACCACAACACCACCACTCGTCAGCAATAACGAATATCGTCGTTTAGCTCTCCTCCTTCATCCAGATAATAACAATTTCTCCTTATCGGAATCTACGTTCAAACTGGTCGGTGACGCCTTGTCACACCCCCAAAATCCACAAGCGGGGTATCACCGCAGGAGGCGTGACTGACCAGGATCCAGCCACCAATCATATTGAACAATATAATTAAATAAATAAAAGTCCAACCACACAATATAATTGGTGTTAAAATAAGTTAATCAAATTCAAGTTCCCAGCGGAAGCATAAAGTTTAAAACCAAAGTATAAGTTTAAATGTTCATAAAATTTAACATGGAACACAACAGTCCATGTCCCACAACGACTCCTGCTCCCCTGCAAGCTCCAGCTAAACCTATAACGACCTGCAAGGCATGTAACAACGAGTCAACAACAAAGTTGAGCGAGTTCACAGTTGGTTGTCCATTTTAAAGTTGTTCCAAAAACCATAAGTTCATTCGAAAACCAGTAGTTAATCAGTTCCTTGTTTCCCAAACCATAACCAGTGGGGGCTACCCCGTGTTATCCACTAGACCCTTTACCATATCGACCACTGACTAAAGTAAGTTGGTGCCCAAACGTCAATGTCTATCATCATTGACTAGTGACCAGATCCATTAGTTCACGCCCATCCTCTGCGGCACGGTGTGAGGCTTTTCAAACCTTAATAGCGCTATTTAACTAATGACCCACTCACCATTGGCCCGACGATTAAGTCGATATAAAAGTGAGGGACTTCATGATAGAGATTTTGGTCTAGTATCAATGTTATCACCCTTCAATAAAGAGGATGTGGTACGTGTCCCCAAACCAGGAGATCACGCAGGTTCCGATTAAATCCTTAGTACATGTTATCACCCCTTCAATAAAGAGGATGTAGTATTTGTTCCAAACCAGGAGGTCACGCAGTTTCCGAATAATTCCTTTACCCATTCCCAACCATCGGGAATCCCATGCCTTGTAGAAAGTGTGAACTCACCTTGGTTTGCTCGGTATGTTAATCTGCTTGTTCACAGTTAATCAGTCAAAGCCAATAGTATTCATACATACATAATCAGTTGACATCCACATAGTTCACGTATAAATCATGATCATAATGTGTATTCAAGCAACAATCGCCACATAGCACTTAACAGTTATTCGAGCTCATCTAAGACCACAGTTTGCATTTATGTTCAACATTACCTGTCCTAGTTATGATTTCACTAACATAGTCATCCATCAACAGAATTAACTTAGTTCACTATGCTTATTTACCCTCTTGACAAAACCCCTGTTTTGTCGTGATCCCCTTTGGCGAAACCCTCAGGTTTCGTCGTGATTATCCATTGACGAGACTCCCAAGTTTCATTGACAAAAAGATGGCGAAACTCCCAAGTGTTTCGTCGAGAATGCTAATGACGAAACCTCCAGTGTTTCATCATCAACATGAGTGACTAAACTCCCAGGCCTTTCGTCGAGGTGTTAACAGTTTCAAGCATTTGACTAACTACTCCCGTAAATCCCGTAAACACTTACCAATTCCCCAAAGTAGATCAAACAGGCAACCCTAAACATGAACCCTAGATTAACAGATCATCATTATGCACATATCCATACCACCTATCCATTAACTATACATAAACAACTGAAAACCCTAACTATTGACAATTTCATCATTTAACCATCTCATAACAGATTATCAAATCCACCATTTACAAATATCATTCTAATCAAACGATTAAATATCAACATACATAACCATCACAACAATCTAACCATTTATAATCCCCTAGATCATCAATCATCATTATAAGCCATGAAATCATATATAGCAATCATTGTACGGTAACAAATCAAAGCATCCTACCAAGGCATCATGCAACCTAATGTGATAGAAAGTTGAATCAAACAATTGGTATCTATACACTAACCGGTTACGAGATGAACTAGCAAGAATTCGAGAGGGTTGGTGATTGCCGTCGGGTGCAAGAGAGAGAAGAGAGCCTAGGGTTTGCAAATCGACCAACTATGTGTCATCGTGCAACCCTACTTTGTTATATATGTGTGTACAAGTGTTGGGCCCTTACTGGGCTTCGGAGAAACCAAGACTGGCAAAACTCCATGTTTCGTCGTGATGGTCATGACGAAACTCCTAGGTTTCGTCGAAACAGGTGTGGTGAAACTCCAGATGTTTCGTCGAGATGGTTTGTGGCGAAACACCTAAGTTTCGTCGAGGTAGTTCCAAACTTTAAAATAGTTGACAAGTTTATGTAACTAAACACCTTAATCACATTAATTAAATAATAACACAACTAATCAAACAAACATCTCAAACATATAACTAACGTGCACAATTACAAGGTGTAGGATCGTTTTCTGACCCGAATGAGTCGATCAGAAGAGATTTTGCTTAATACGAAAGGCGGAAACAGACGTATCAAGTCCAATTCAGCTAGATATACACTTTAAACTGTCTTTAGATAGATTTGACAAAGTTTCACAGCGAGTAGACACTTCGGCTCTCAAACCGGAATGAAATTTCGTTACAAATGACGAAGACAAGGCAACCATTTATAGGCAAGGTAATTTCGCATGGAATAACTCAAGAGAAATTACTTTCACACGAAATAGTAATTTCGTACAAAATAACCATGTAATTTCGTGCGAAATATCTTGTTGCCTATTTCGTGCGAAATTCACCTTTTGACAGATTTCTCGTATAACGTGCCCTGATCTATCTAATACAATACAAGACTCGATACAAGATGAAGTCGACAGACGCATGCACCAACAGACTCCCCGTCGAATGTTGACGAAGTCTTCAGTGTCGAGTCTTCAATCTTCAATCTTTATCAGTCTACTCGAACTCTTCTAAAGTATCTGACAATGTAAAAATCCTCAATCTCTGTTTTCTTCTCTCATCTCCAGGATATCCACCTTGCTTTTATCTCACTCTAATTCTCTTGATCAGATCTCTTGATTCCTTAAGTTCATCAGCATCATCAGCTTGCATGAACATCAGGTCCAGAATCAGAACTTGGCACTCACTCTGCTTAGGATCGAAACCTGGCTCTCTCCAAATTTCAATCCTGCACAAACTCTACCTCACAATAAATTTCACAAATTTAAAATTTGACAAATTTAAATATAACTTGCAAGAATTAATCAATTAACAAATTATATTACAATGTTAAACTCTGATGAACCACTTGTAGGAAAAATATTTACCTCAAAACCATTTCTTATATCAAACAAACTCCCCTTCACTGAGTGTCATCATGTTTAGCACTTGAAATTTTGAAAATCAGCTCTCCAACATCAGTTGTCAAAAATCTTTTTGAATTTTCCAAAAAAATTATGTTAAAACACACTAAAACTCTTTTTGTATTTTTGAAAAATAAACTAAATACAGAAAAGAAATATTTACAGACAATATTTTTGAGAGCTTGTGAAAGAGGATCATATCAGTTTTTGAGACAAATCACTAACACCGTTAAGCCTAATACATTTTCAGTTCTAAACGATTCACTTAGATTGTCAGTATACTGATCCACTTAAATTTTCACACAAATTTCAACTGTTTCGAGATACGAGATTAATGTTTTAAGCACTTGAACTTATTCGCGTGTCCCACCTCAGAATATATTCCCGTATCCAGATCCCAATATTCAGTCTTACAGGTGAGTATACCAAGATAATATCTGTAAAGGGTTAAATGCGAGGGCCATGAGAGCTCAGGCTATTGCTTCCGCAAAATCAGAGAGATGATGGCTTCGACTTTTGGTGTGTTCCCTTTAGAGAATATTTTCTTCAACAGCACATGATTAGCATTTTTCAATGTTTCATCATTTTTTGTACTGTGGGTGGTGCTATGTTTCAAGCATGCGTAAAGTATTATACGGGGACTAGGCCATTGCTTCCGCAAAATCAGAAGTCCCGGGATAATACCCCAGATATCATTGAGTATAAAGACCTAGTATCTCAGAAAGAGGGACCTTTCAAACAAGATTTCGGGGGTTACCCATATATCCGAGAGATGTTCCCCACGATATAAGTAAGTTTGAAATTTAGGTTTATATCTTGACACAATCTACTAAATGTGCAAAAACCTACTGGCACATCATCAGTGAGACCGTTTATCACATTTTACTTTCCAATTCTTTAGCATACTGTGATAGTCCACTGATGTACTATCATTTCCTCTTTTTACAACAAAACTCATTTTTGATTTTATCATGTTTTTTACATTTTCAAATTTTCTAATGTTTTTGGATTTTATGAAATTCTTACTCCCCCTAAAATGCAAAATCATTTAAAGAAAATTTTGAAAACAAACTATACAAATAAAATGACAACTAATATCAAGTCGCTTCAAATCCGCCATCCACTTGGCATAAACAATCAGAACTCCCCCTTTCAACAAACTATTTTCCCATTGTGATTTCAAAACACTTAAGTTTGTTTTAATCAAATGGTTTTTCCGGAAAATTAGTTTTGCTGATTTAACCACTTGTAGGTTAGGGGATCAATTCATCACATTGTTCTTTCAACCACTTGAAAAATTTAACAGTTTTAGATTCAATCACCAAACATCACTTGTTGAAAATCAAGTACAACTTAATGTCCCTGATTTACCACTTGTAAAAACAAACCAATAACCACTTGTAAGTTGAAATCACTTTCGTGAATTTCTCAAGAAAGATGCCGATACCTGCTTCACACTTACCAACCTGGAAGCTCCGGCAAGTCATAGTTTTCACATATGAAAAACAGACATCCAAGCCTGACCAAACTTGGATGTTTCCTCCTCAACTTCACTTGGGTTATAAGTTGCCTTTTTAGTTTCATAAAAATCTTTAACCCCTTTAACCTTTCCCTCAACCATCTTTCCAAAAATCTTTTTCACATTTCCATTAAAAACTTTTTTGACATCAAAATCTTTCTTCTCAGAATAGAATTGATTCGAAATCTCCACATTTCCAACTTTTCGTTTAAAATTTTCAGCCCTCAATGGTGGAAAATTGACATCATCCATTGGTGGAACTGATGTTTCTATTTTTAGATCAACTTGTGGCTCCTCTGATTTTGTGGAATCAGATTCATCACCAGATTCACATCTAATTTCTTAACAACCCACTTCTGGTTTTCAAGATTCACTCTTCTCTTGTAAAATCTTTTCGAACATTCACCAACCTCATATGTTGAGTTTTTATACACTTTGAATTTTTCAGTTGGTGGTTCGGTTTTATCAACAATCTTTTCTTTGAGTTTAGAAACAACTTCCTATTTTATGTTGGTAGCCATTGGACAATTTCAGGCTATGTGACCAACTTCTTAACATCAGTAACAGGTTCTTGTTTCCTTTCTTTGATAAACTCCATTCTTCTCAAATTTTTGTTTCTCTGCAAAGAACTCTTTGTTTGTTTGCTTCCAGAATGAGCTCTTTTGTTCTTCTTCCGAACTTGTTCCTGAAACAAATACAGTTTTTGATTTATAAATTTTCTCATTTTTATGATTTTTCGGTGGTATAAAACTAAGACCTTTCTTTTTGTAATTACCATTGTGGTTTGGTTTCTTTTGAAAACCAGAACTAGAAGTGTAACCCTTTTTCTTGTTTAAACGTTGTTTAACTCTTGAGGTGTAAGATTTAGGTTTTTCATTAAGATTTTCATCTTTTATTTCAGAAATATTAATTGCTGTTAGTTTGAAAACCTTTTTTATCATTTCAGTTTTAACACCTCTTATTGGAAATTCCTCATCAGAATATAATTTGTCTGAATCATTCAAAGTATATGGTACTTTGATTGGTTCGTCATTCAAATTAGATTTTGATAAAAAGAATTCTTTATTGTAAACTCTTTTAACCGACGACTTTTGACTGTCAACTGATGAACTCGAACTCTTGGATTTGGACTTTGACTCTGACTCCTCATCTTTATCCAACACCTGATCGACCACTTTCTTTATTAACTCCGACTCATGATCAGTGTCAGACGATGTGAACGTGACATCAATGTTTTCTGGTAAATCATCAGTTGTTTCAAACTTTAACTTTATATTGACAACCTTTTTGACTTGCTCCTCATTTGGTTTTCTGGGAGAATAACCTTCCCAGATCAGAGGCGGACACTTTTTATAATTTGCACTTTGTTTCTTACCAGTATCCTTTTCTTCAGTCTTCTTGTCTTGAAAGGCTTCCATACCTGCAACAGTTGGATAAATTCTATCAATCAAATAATCAGAACTAGAATAACTTTGTAGTAATAGTCTGATTCTTTCATTTTCTATCTTTTCTGTTTCCAACTCCTGCTTCAACTTAGCACATTCTTCTATGTAATGATTAATCACCTTCTGCTTTGTCATCATCACAGCATTCATCATCGTCAACGCATCTTCTCTTTCAGAATTTGTCTTTTGTAGACCAGTTACTGTTCTATTCAACACATCATATGACTTTTTCACATAATTGAGATTGAACAATAAATTTTCTTTCATCTTATCTTGCTCACTCAATTTCTCATCTTTCTCTTCACACTGCTTACACGACTCCAAACATTTTAGACAAGGTTTTGTGACTTCAACAATCTTTTCCACTTCGATAATCTTTTCAACTTCAATTATCTTCTCAACTTCAACTACCTTCTCAGCTTCAAACACCTTTTCAGCAACTTTAACTTCTTCACTTTGTTCATAATTCTTTTCCTGAACAACACTCTCACATTTCACCTTTTTCTGTTCTTTTGCTGCTTGTCTCTCCTTCAGCTTCTTCAATCTATCTGCAAAATAAAATTCAAAACTTTCAGGAGATAAATGAGCTTTTGCAATATTAATATGCATCTCTTCCTCATCATCACTATCATCAGTTGATGATTGATCAAACACTTGAGTACTTTCTGAACTATCATCTGAAGAACTAGATTCATCTTCTTGATTCTTCTCATCATTAGCAAATGCTTTCATCCATTCTTTCATCAAATCTGGTTCTTGAACAATTTGTGCAATGAGAGCAACTACTTTTGAATCAGGTGGAATATATTTGTCCCAGCTAAAGCCTTTTGCCACTTTTTCATCATCTTGATCAATTATGCCATAATAAGCTTTCTTATTTGCTTCTTCGATCATTTTAGCATGTGCAGTTTGTGGTTCTTTTTGTTGATAAGGTTGATGAGCAACTTGTGGATATATGGCTTTTCGATAATAATCATTACTACCAAACAGATTCTTTGCTCCACTTGCTTCTCGATTGGTACATTCCCTCTTGAAATGACCTTTCTCCCTGCATCGAAAACAATTAACTTTAGATTTATCAAAACCCAAAGTAGAAACATTTGCATCCAAGAAATCATTTCTCCCTGTAATCATTTTGAATTTTTCTGCTCTCCTCAGAAGACTTGCTAAACACCATTTAATATCCATAAGCTCCATTTCCTCAACATCGATCTGATCGTAATCATCTTTTGTCAACATATGATTTCTGATCCTTCCTGCAACCAACCCTTCATATGATTCCAATACTGTAGCAAGCAATGACATATGACTTTTAGCAATTTCTTCAGAAAAATTTTGACCATTCTGAAGATGCAATGCAATGTTGCAGTGTAAAATTTGACCATTACTGCTGTTTGAACTTTGAAATTGATGACTTGAAGTTGATTCCTTCGGATTAACACTTGAGTATGAGGAAAATCCACTGCTGCTATTTGGACTTGGATTGACTGATCCAGATGAATTTTCTGCACTGAAAGTAGTTTGAATTTTCGGACTTAATTCAGTATTCTGAACACTTGTAACATCCTAAAAACGGGTTTGGTAATCAAACCTAAAGACGGGTAAAATACCGTTAGTGGTAAAAATTAACCCGGTAAATATTAGGACTCAAATAAATAAACCTAATATTAATTTAAAAGAATGAAAAGAATACTTGAGAAAACAAAAGTATATAAAAAGGGCCCGAGTTAACGGGACTTAAAAGAAAAACGGATTTTTAAACAAGATAAAGTAACTGGGAATAAATGACCTAGTTAGTCATAAGTCTTATAGTGATAAGACAATTTGTTAAAAACACACTACATGTAACTTGGTAAAGTGTAGGGACCAAAGATGACAAACTTGAAGCAAGTTTGTATTAAATAAAACATCTAACACCAAAACACACACTTTAAGTGTGTGTTCTGGTCGTGAATCGCAGGAGAGCCAGGGGGTTCCATGCCCAAACCCTAGCTAGCAAAAATCAAGCAATTGAGAAGCCAAATCGACTCCAAATTGAAATCTAAGCTTAGATTAGTGATCACTTCAGTGAAAGGATCATAAGGTATGTCAAAATTTCCACTTTGGTTCCATCTCAAATCTGGATGAACACATAAGAATTCGAAATTTATGTTGCATGTTTGCTATTTGGGTAGAATAGGGTTGATATGGTGTCTAGGAGTAAAACCTAGACAATAACATGTGAAATCATGGCTAAATTCTGAAAAATTTCATGAACACATTGAAGGTGATTCATGGGTTTTGTGAGAAAATGATAAACACTAAGATGTAGAATGCTAAATTAGTGTAAATTGATGGTTAGAAACTGATTTCTGAAAATATGATGTGTAGTTCATGAATACTAGACATAGAGATTTGATTGTGGTGTAAATCTTGGTAAAAATAACTAGTTATGAACTAGTTAGCAAATATGTAAAATTACGCCCACTAGGTGTTTGTTAAAATGCCCGAATGAATGTTGACATAATGAAATTATGAAAGAAACACGTAATTGGCTAACTCGACTAACTACGTGTAATACGAAATAATATGAGTTCTAAACGTGATGTTGAATTGAACTTATTGTGCGTGTAATATGATTGAAGTTAGTTGACTATTGAAAGTCAAATAAACCAACATTGAAGTCGGATAGTAGTTCCGACATAGAGTTTGTAAGATGGAATAGTCGTATGTGATAATGACTAAACTAACCGTCTTACGAATTATGATGATAGTTTTACGCTTGACAAGCTAGGTGGAGGCTTGGAAAGAAAGCGGGTCAAACGAAGCAAATAAGAGGGAAAAGCGTGCTTCGGATGCGAGGTAAGTAAAACTTACACCTACTTGTAGTATATGTGTTTATTTTTTTTATAAACGATGAATACAATAAAGGATTAGGATCGAATCATGGGTTCCGACACGAAACGAAATGAGTCGGAACCAATAAAAATGTTTTAAACCATGAGTAATGGTGAAAGAGGCAAAATGGTAAATTAGTTACGAATTGGTTAAGAATTTGCAAGTTTTTCTTAAAGTTACCTTATAGCGTAACTAGTAAAGGAAAATGGGTAAAAATGGAAATTTGGTCAAGTATTGACTAAAGTAAAATAAGTTTCAAAAGACACCCATAGCGTAAGCCGAATGAGTTAAGAATATAAGAAATTGACTTAGAAAGAAAGGGATCTAGTGAGAAAATCCGAAATGGGTCGGATGTGTGATTGGTAATTAAAAACCATGTTTTCGTTACCTATGAAAATGTTGAGTTATATATAGGCCGAACGGGTCAAATGGCGGGAATAACGCCATTTGACAAAATTAACTAATGTGGTTGTCAAGTCATGTGTTTACAGGGGCGAATAGTAATTTTGGGTAATTGCGTCGCCATAAGAATATCGGTAATAAAAGCAAGGTGTCGAAACGGGTCATTAGGTTGACTCAAGCCAGGTACGTATAAATATAGTTGTGGTTAATAAACCTTATGGTCAAATAAGTAGCGAAAGTCCTTCGTAGTCAATGAGGGGCTAATGTTGACTAAAATGCCCTTGAAGGGTAAATTGGGAAAACGACCCATAAAGGATGTTTAGAAACTTATATTATGATTTTGTAACTCTTAGGTGCGTATAAAATTTGAAGGCATAAATTTTTAAGGGTTAAATGCCTCAAATACGTCTTGCCGTAAAATGACATATCCGGGAGATAAAACTCATAATAGTTAGTCTATTTCATTAAATACACCACAATCATATTTGTGGTGGAAGACATTTCGTTACGAACGGGTGGAATTATGAGGCATAAGAGAAATGGGCGTAAATTATGTTTAAAAAGGACATAAATACCCTTAACGGGTCAAAATAAGACTATAAGTAAAGACGGATCAATAGCGCGTAGGAACCCGTGATTGAAACCTAATATGATAAGAAAATGTTGGAAATATTGGGTTCGTAAGGAATGGAGGTCAAACAAATAAGTTGATTTGGTAAAAACATGAACGGGTCAATATTTGGTAAAGAGGGTAGTAAACCGAAGACTTAAAAGTCTGGAATTTTGTTAAACCGGGTGTCGGATTTTAACTCCATTTGATGGAGAATTAAATTACAAACACGTAGGGAGAAACGGTAGGTCAAACGGACACGCGGTTTGAAAGATACGGAAGTTTTCGTATCAGAAACGGCAAAATGGAAAGCTGGAATGCAGGGGCCACCGTAACTTACGGTGCCACCGTAAGTTACGGTGGGGCTGAACTTGTTACGGTGATTACCACCTGTGTTACGGTGGGAGAACTTTTATTCAGAGGCCACCGTAACTTACGGTGCCACCGTAAGTTACGGTGGAGGCCAAATTCAAGCACATTGTTTTTGGGTCTTGTTATCAATGTTGGATTTACATAATTTCCCCGTTGTATTAGTTTAATTAATTATCAAAACTGACCTTTAAGTTGGTTTTGATCACAGGTGAATGTCGAGAGTCCCGGATGAAGATCGAGCATCGAGCAAGAACCGAACACACATTAAACAAAGCTTCCGCAACATTGTTTGTCGTTATTCTAAACGGCGATTTAAATCACATTATGTATATCACTTAAATTGTAAAAGTTTTTAACAAACCCGTATTTCCGATGTATATATAATCATTAATTACATGATTATTAACGAAAAATACACGTTAAACCTTGATTTATAAGAACGGGTGTTACAAGTTGGTATCAGAGCCTTGATTTAAGAGATTCAAGTATGGCGGGAAAGCTATGCTTGGACTTAAACCTTATGCTCTTAATAAAGAATTGGTGTTCGGTTCGAGGCTTGATCGCAAATCCGGTAAGTACATGTATGCTAATAGCTAAGCATGCTAAAGTGTTGTAAACAACACATAGGGCTATCGTGTGATACACGTTACCCCAATTAAAATGATTGATATAGTTGACGAAAATACGCGCGTTGACGCGTATAGTAGAAAAAGCCTTGTATTATAATACGGGCGATTATTGAAGTTGACGTTACTAACTTTGTGGATGTTTTAATTGAAGGACACTCGCGTTTGAAGACGACGAGAGTCAATCGAATTGTGGATATGATGATGGAACGGTCCGAAGTATGACGAGAGGAGCATGCTCACCGAGGACTAAATCGCGTAACGACCGCGAAAAAGGTTAATGGCAAGGAACGCCCGTTGGGGCAAACATTACCAGGTGCACATTTTAAATAATCGCACAAATAGTAATATGCAACAAATAAGTAGAAATTGAAAGTTGCATATGTAGATTAAAAAGTTGGAAAAACCCGAATAGAAAATGTATTCGGGATATTGTTTCCACGGAAACAGATAGAGGCGTTACTTACATAGGGCGTAATGTGAAAACTATAAAAAGGTCGGGTATGTCATGTGTTAACCGCTTACTCTGGCCAAGTAAGTAGTGGCATATGATACCATGAACTTCTTATGGCGGACACGTTTACATCCGATGTAGTAAGGGCGTGGTGAATGGGACTAATTAAAAAGTACCCAAATGAATCAGATAAGCAAAATATTTGATAATAATGTAAGCGCACAACCAAGTGACGGAAGCGTATTACATCAGGATAATGAGCCCGAGTGAAGGGCCAAAGAAGCATGTAAAATGATTTAGACAAGTATTGGGAGGGAGTGTACTTACACTCGAACCCAGAAAACGCAAGCTTGTAAAATGATTTAGACAAGTATTGGGAGGGAGTGTACTTACACTCGAACCCGGAAAATGCAAAAATATGTCCCTTAACGGGTCGTTTTTGTAAAACGTCAAACTTAAAGACAAAGTCGGAATGTAAGATTGTAGCGAGGTCTTAATGCATACCGGGAGGGTTGCAATAATAGCGACTTCGGTAAAACACCCAGTTGGTGGGTAAGGATTAAAACGCATACGTAGACTGAGAAACAGGAACGCGAAATAGAAAGTCAAAAGACTCGGGATATGAGTCATGACTAAAAGATGACAAGAATTTTCGCAAACATAAATTTTGATAAAAAAATTTCGTTCGGCTAGTTAAAAGTCGAACGGGTCGAACAAAGAATGAAATTTGACGTTCACCAGTGATGAAATTTCACACGAACAAGTCAAACGAATTAAATAAATGATGACGCTTACTAATATAAGTAGGGGCGAACTGAATAAGTAAAAGTGTGAGATGTTAACTGACCTATGTAAAGGGTTATGGGCATTAAGAACGTTAAGATAAAAGAACCCGGGTAATGGGTTGTATAGAAGTATAAGTATGAACCGAGAAACGGTAAGCGTAGAACAAACTGACGCGTAAATAACGTCAGAAGTCATAAAGTCGGAGGATTAGTCCGGAAGTAAACAAATGAAGCCTTAGACTACGGTCAAGGTCAATTGAGGTTCAAGAGCGAAAATAAACGATTCCAAACATAATAAGAGATGCCTTGAAGCTATAAATGTATATATACATTGGAATATAGACAAGAATAAAAGATGATCTACGGGATCATCATAACCTACGGGATTAAACACAGTGTTAAGGTCTACGGGACCAAAAAGACCCTCGGGTCATAAAGAGAAGGAACGAGTTGTTAATATCTCACCTTAAGAAGGTGAAAAAAATTTAAAGAAATAGCCTATGAGGCTAAGTGAAAGAACTTACGGGTCAATAGTGTAAGGCAAGGGAACTAGTCATGATTCCCCGCGTAAAATGAGAACGGAAAAGAATAAATTATGGGTTGTCAATTTCCTTAATATGAGTAATTGACATAGTTAAAAGGAAAAACGTTAAACTAAAATTCAGTTTTAGTAAGAAACAACGTTTTAACAAATATGAATACTACAAGACGAATTTGGAAATAACAAATATCAAAGAGTATGGGTCTTAACATCGATAGGTGCAAGACGATATATTCGAAAAGTGGTATTTTCAAAAATGAAAGGTTGATATAAATTAAACATGACGTGACACGATCACGGTCAAAAAAATGCAATGTGAAGTGGAATCACATTATCACCAAGTGAGCGGTAACAAGCAACTGGACTAATAAGTCTAGTTTGTGAGACCGGTTAAGGTCATCTAAGTAAGATGGTTGCTTGTAAGAGGTGGATTCGGTATAACTGAACCGAATAAATGAATTTGAAAACAAAAGAAATTGTTGCTAAAAGTGAAAGATTTCACTAAAGACCTTTTAAACGGGTCAAAGTGACGGATTCATAAAGAATTCGATATTATATGAAAGCGATGGATATCGCTAAATTAACTAAACTGGTGGGAATAACGAGATTACGTTATTTCAAGTTGCACTATGTCGTATGAGATACGTAGACAACAAGTGACCAAAAAGATGTTACCTTACTTATCTGGTAATACTAACAATTGGTTAAAAGTATAAGTAATGTTTAAAAGATTTCTTAGATCAAATACATTGAGTTTAAACACAATAAATTATGTAAGAAAAGGTTTCGAGGACGAAACCTCCCTAAGGGGGGTAGACTTGTAACATCCTAAAAACGGGTTTGGTAATCAAACCACGTTAATAGTAAAGACGGGTAAAATACCGTTAGTGGTAAAAATTAACCCGGTAAATATTAGGACTCAAATAAATAAACCTAATATTAATTTAAAAGAATGAAAAGAATACTTAAGAAAACAAAAGTATATAAAAAGGGCCCGAGTTAACGGGACTTAAAAGAAAAACGGATTTTTAAACAAGATAAAGTAACTGGGAATAAATGACCTAGTTAGTCATAAGTCTTATAGTGATAAGACAATTTGTTAAAAACACACTACATGTAACTTGGTAAAGTATAGGGACCAAAGATGACAAACTTGAAGCAAGTTTGTATTAAATAAAACATCTAACACCAAAACACACACTTTAAGTGTGTGTTCTGGTCGTGAATCGCAGGAGAGCCAGGGGGTTCCATGCCCAAACCCTAGCTAGCAAAAATCAAGCAATTGAGAAGCCAAATCGACTCCAAATTGAAATCTAAGCTTAGATTAGTGATCACTTCAGTGAAAGGATCATAAGGTATGTCAAAATTTCCACTTTGGTTCCATCTCAAATCTGGATGAACACATAAGAATTCGAAATTTATGTTGCATGTTTGTTATTTGGGTAGAATAGGGTTGATATGGTGTCTAGGAGTAAAACCTAGACAATAACATGTGAAATCATGGCTAAATTCTGAAAAATTTCATGAACACATTGAAGGTGATTCATGGGTTTTGTGAGAAAATGATAAACACTAAGATGTAGAATGCTAAATTAGTGTAAATTGATGGTTAGAAACTGATTTCTGAAAATATGATGTGTAGTTCATGAAGACTAGACATAGAGATTTGATTGTGGTGTAAATCTTGGTAAAAATAACTAGTTATGAACTAGTTAGCAAATATGTAAAATTACGCCCACTAGGTGTTTGTTAAAATGCCCGAATGAATGTTGACATAATGAAATTATGAAAGAAACACGTAATTGGCTAACTCGACTAACTACGTGTAATACGAAATAATATGAGTTCTAAACGTGATGTTGAATTGAACTTATTGTGCGTGTAATATGATTGAAGTTAGTTGACTATTGAAAGTCAAATAAACCAACATTGAAGTCGGATAGTAGTTCCGACATAGAGTTTGTAAGATGGAATAGTCGTATGTGATAATGACTAAACTAACCGTCTTACGAATTATGATGATAGTTTTACGCTTGACAAGCTAGGTGGAGGCTTGGAAAGAAAGCGGGTCAAACGAAGCAAATAAGTGGGAAAAGCGTGCTTCGGATGCGAGGTAAGTAAAACTTACACCTACTTGTAGTATATGTGTTTATTTTTTTTATAAACGATGAATACAATAAAGGATTAGGATCGAATCATGGGTTCCGACACGAAACGAAATGAGTCGGAACCAATAAAAATGTTTTAAACCATGAGTAATGGTGAAAGAGGCAAAATGGTAAATTAGTTACGAATTGGTTAAGAATTTGCAAGTTTTTCTTAAAGTTACCTTATAGCGTAACTAGTAAAGGAAAATGGGTAAAAATGGAAATTTGGTCAAGTATTGACTAAAGTAAAATAAGTTTCAAAAGACACCCATAGCGTAAGCCGAATGAGTTAAGAATATAAGAAATTGACTTAGAAAGAAAGGGATCTAGTGAGAAAATCCGAAATGGGTCGGATGTGTGATTGGTAATTAAAAACCATGTTTTCGTTACCTATGAAAATGTTGAGTTATATATAGGCCGAACGGGTCAAATGGCGGGAATAACGCCATTTGACAAAATTAACTAATGTGGTTGTCAAGTCATGTGTTTACAGGGGCGAATAGTAATTTTGGGTAATTGCGTCGCCATAAGAATATCGGTAATAAAAGCAAGGTGTCGAAACGGGTCATTAGGTTGACTCAAGCCAGGTACGTATAAATATAGTTGTGGTTAATAACCCTTATGGTCAAATAAGTAGCGAAAGTCCTTCGTAGTCAATGAGGGGCTAATGTTGACTAAAATGCCCTTGATGGGTAAATTGGGAAAACGACCCATAAAGGTTGTTTAGAAACTTATATAATGATTTTGTAACTCTTAGGTGCGTATAAAATTTGAAGGCATAAATTTTTAAGGGTTAAATGCCTCAAATACGTCTTGCCGTAAAATGACATATCCGGGAGATAAAACTCATAATAGTTAGTCTATTTCATTAAATCCACCACAATCATATTTGTGGTGGAAGACATTTCGTTACGAACGGGTGGAATTATGAGGCATAAGAGAAATAGGCGTAAATTATGTTTAAAAAGGACATAAATACCCTTAACGGGTCAAAATAAGACTATAAGTAAAGACGGGTCAATAGCGCGTAGGAACCCGTGATTGAAACCTAATATGATAAGAAAATGTTGGAAATATTGGGTTCGTAAGGAATGGAGGTCAAACAAATAAGTTGATTTGGTAAAAACATGAACGGGTCAATATTTGGTAAAGAGGGTAGTAAACCGAAGACTTAAAAGTCTGGAATTTTGTTAAACCGGGTGTCGGATTTTAACTCCATTTGATGGAGAATTAAATTACAAACACGTAGGAAGAAACGGTAGGTCAAACGGACACGCGGTTTGAAAGATACGGAAGTTTTCGTATCAGAAACAGCAAAATGGAAAGCTGGAATGCAGGGGCCACCGTAACTTACGGTGCCACCGTAAGTTACGGTGGGGCTGAACTTGTTACGGTGATTACCACCTGTGTTACAGTGGGAGAACTTTTATTCAGAGGCCACCGTAACTTACGGTGCCACCGTAAGTTACGGTGGAGGCCAAATTCAAGCACATTGTTTTTGGGTCTTGTTATCAATGTTGGATTTACATAATTTCCCCGTTGTATTAGTTTAATTAATTATCAAAACTGACCTTTAAGTTGGTTTTGATCACAGGTGAATGTCGAGAGTCCCGGATGAAGATCGAGCATCGAGCAAGAACCGAACACACATTAAACAAAGCTTCCGCAACATTGTTTGTCGTTATTCTAAACGGCGATTTAAATCACATTATGTATATCACTTAAATTGTAAAAGTTTTTAACAAACCCGTATTTCCGATGTATATATAATCATTAATTACATGATTATTAACGAAAAATACACGTTAAACCTTGATTTATAAGAACGGGTGTTACAACACTCCCTTTGTAGTACATCTTAACATCTTGTTGTGCACTTGGATTGTTCATTCTTGCAATCTTTTGTTGTTCAAGATCTTGTCCTTCAATCTTCTCAATGAACTGGGAAATTATCAAACCATCATATTCACCAGTATTCTTTAATATCATAAAAAATGTACCCCATTCTTTCTGAGGTAAAGCATCAACTAATTTGTCAACCCATTCCTCACGATCTTTGTTGATACCTAACAATGACATTGACCTTACTAAATGACAATATCTTTCAATCAATTTCTTTGTATCTTCTCCTGGCAGACTTGAAAATAAATCAAATTCTTTCTTTAACAATGATTTTTTACTCTTGATCATCTTCTCACTTCCCTCAAACTTAATTCGGAGTGCTTCCCAAATTGAACGTGAAGTATTTTCATGTTGAAGTAAGACGAAGATTTCTTCTTTAATAGCTTGCTGGAGTAAACTGATCATCATCTTTTCTGCTTTATACATATCTCTTTCTTTGTCTGAAAATTCAGAAATAGTTTTGATAACTCCTATATCTGTACGAGGTTTAACATATTTCTTCTCAATACACACCCAAGATCTCAAATGAATTGCTTGAACCCAGTTTTCAAATTGATATTTCCAACCATAATACTCTTCAATGCTCATTAGTTTCGGGGGTTTTTGTAAAGTTCCAGTTTCATTTTCCATGTTCATGTTCTAAGCAATGGCAGTAGGAGTAGTCAGGGCAGTAGCAAATGCGTTATAAAATTCCTCTTCCATGATTCGGTAACAAATTTCACAAAACAATCTTTCAAATGAAATTCCTCAAGCGAAATAACCTGCAATACAGTTTCAAACGAAATACCAACTCAAACGAATCAGAATCTTCACACGAAATAGGTAATTTCGTGCGAAATTACCAAATGAAATCCGGTTTCAAGCGAAATCAACTAATTTTGTACGAAATACTCAAACGAAATTCCAACTTGGTGCGAAATAAGTTTATTTTGGGCGAAATACTGCTGATGTCATCATCTCGAGCTGATTTTGTTAAAATTGATCAAGTTTTTGTCCGATTTTAGGTCTGAAACTTTCAAGGGTTTGTTAAAACATAATTGCGCCTAAAATATGTGAAATTCAAGACATTTTGACCAAGATTTCACGGTCAATTTTGAAAAGAAGGTGTAGAAATCAGAATTTCAGCTGAATTGGTATGAACTCTTCCTCCTGGCTCTGATACCACTTGTAGGATCGTTTTCTGACCCGAATGAGTCGATCAGAAGAGTTTTTGATTAATACGAAAGGCGGAAACAGACGTATCAATTACAATTTAGCTAGATATACACTTTAAACTGTCTTTAGATAGATTTGACAAAGTTTTACAGCGAGTAGACATTTCGGCAGCACTTCGGCTCTCAAACCGGAATGTAATTTCATTACAAATGACGAAGACAAGGCACCTATTTATAGGCAAGGTAATTTCGCATGGAATAACTCAAGCGAAATTACTTTCACACGAAATAGTAATTTCGTACGAAATAACCATGTAATTTCGTGCGAAATTGTAACATCTGTGCTTGTAATCATTGTGAACAGTTTGGTTATCAATAAAACAAATTTATTTGATCCCATTTTTTGTTTATTTATGTTTGACATTTTTCATGTTTTAACTTTTGTTCAATTTCAAACTCTATATCGTTTTCTGGAGAGTTATACGGAAACTGGCGCGTAAACGTAATCAGTTTAATGCGAAAAATACTCCGGAACATCAACATATACTTAACATACCTTAAATAACCTTTACATAACTTAGAAATAAGTTTTAAAGGCTTTGGTATGGCAAAAACAAGTTAATTCGCTTACAGGGACTAAATTTGACAAACTGCGAAAGTATGCCAATTTAAACTGTAACAGACATTCCGGAACATGACCATAAGTTAAACATACCATAAATATCCTTTACATAGCTTAGAAATAGGCTTTGAAGGGTTCGGTGTGCTAAAATAAACTTTTGGGTCATTCAGGGACTAAAAGCGTCAAAAAGTGCACAAGTTTGCATTTTCGCGCATAACTTACGTTCTGAATATATCCGGACATCCAAAAATTTATGTAAGCACTAAAATATTTTATTTTAGTGTTTGGCATAAGAAAAATCCATTCGTCGCGCAATTTGGATCGTTTTTCGTGCTTATGCGCATTCCGTCGTAATTAAGCGAACATCGCAATCGTACGACCAATCGAACCAACATCCGGGATATTTTTGAGCATGTTTCATGTCCACAATGTTTAGGCATCATTTTAGGGCCTTGAAAATGGCTTCACGAGCCTTAAACATGTCGGAAATGGCCTTAATACACAACGAGGACTGAATTGGAAGCTTTGGAAACTGGTTGCTGAACAGAGGGACCTTAGCGTGACACCTAGCCCCCTTGGCGTCGCGCGAGGCCCCTTCTGATTAGCAAAAGCCATTTTTAACAGCTGTTAACAGCTGTTTAGCACTCCCAATCCAATTCCAAGTGTTGTTTCCTGCTTATGGGGAGCCAATATGATGTACATGAGCTTGCCAACAAGTGTAGGGATGTGATCATTCCCTCTTCTCCAAGAAACGATCCTAACGGTGAACCGAAATCTATAAATACCCCACCCCATTCATTGCAAAACCCACTTGAAATCTTAGATTTCTCTAACTTGGGGTGTTTCATCACCTCATACCTGAGAATACTTGAATTATCAATCTTGCGGGAACCCTTTGTAAGTATTCCTTCGTTCTTTTATTGCTTTTTGAGTCCGAAAGTCAAACTTTGTTTGACTTTATGCATTGACCAGTTTATGGTCAATGCGAAGTTTGTTTGAACTTCGCAACGTGAGCGTAATCACGATGGTTATAGTCCCTTGTGACTATGCCTACTGATTACCACGTTGTCTAGGGTCGTAAGGGTAAGCGATCTAGTAAATCGCTTATACCTTCGAACCCGACCCATTGGTCGATCATTAGGATCCGACCAAACACATTAGGTGACCATAGTATATAGGGAATAACCTTCCGAGGTTATACCTTATGGTCGCTTCGTTTAAGTAGTTGTATGATAGGTAGTTTATATGCCTTAGGTAAATTACCAAAATGCCCTTTTTACGCCAAAATTCATTTTAAGCATATGTAACATAACTTTTGGTATCTAAACTGATTTGGTAACAATATTAGATATGTTAAGGCATATTTTACTTGTCATAGGACTAGTTAGGCGTTCCGAACGCGTTTTACGCGAACGACGCGTTAAAGTAGCATAAGCTACCTAAGCGGGCCGTAATGGGTCGTAAGCACTTAGGCTAGGTTTCATTTAGTATGTAGGCTTTGTTAAACCATACTACATGAGTTCCCATACTCATTTGGTTTACGAGCCCTCATTCTATCCGATCCTCCGATATAGGTCCGGTTTATTAACATAGTTACCTATATTAGGTGCCGTTTGATTCCGTGATCTCTAGCATTGCTTGGTGGTTATCTTAGGACTTCTGAGCAATCTCAAGTGAGTACATAGACCCCTCTTTTACTGTTTTGCAAACATTTTGGGGTGAAACACATGTGCCTACTTGTTACTTTCATGCTTTTCCATGTTTTCATATTATATGCTTGTTATGTTCAATAGTACACTTATAGTACATGATTTCATTGTGTTCATGCTATGTATGCCCATTGTGTGCATATTTAGTACATTGTTTTACATTACATTTCATGCTATGTATGCCCATTGTGTGCATATTTAGTACATTGTTTTACATTACATTTCATGCTATGTATGCCCATTGTGTGCATATTTAGTACATTGTTTTACATTACATCTCATGCTATGTATGCCCATTGTGTGCATATTTAGTACATTTTACATTTCATGCTATGTATGCCCATTGTGTGCATATTTAGTACATTGTTTTACATTACATTTCACGCTATGTATGTTCATTTGATTACATAC
Source organism: Helianthus tuberosus (assembly GCA_030545235.1). Classification (NCBI taxonomy): domain Eukaryota; kingdom Viridiplantae; phylum Streptophyta; class Magnoliopsida; order Asterales; family Asteraceae; genus Helianthus; species Helianthus tuberosus. The sequence continues at coordinate 24,060,841 of CM060419.1, forward strand.
TTAGTGCATTGTTTTCACATGTTTACATTTTGGTATGACATTTGGTTTGTTCAAATGGGACAATATACATTCATTAACATTAGCTACGCCGTTCGTTAGTAGATAGTGGTACCATAGGAATTGACAACTCCCATTCCTGACATCCTAGGTATGTTTGGATGGAAGGAATGACCGAATTCGATACACATAACTTAGATAAACCTTTAATTTGTGTAAAGGTCTATCTCCACAGTCACAAGGCTTGAGTGTATGCATTATAACAATACCGCATAGATGTTTGTATCAGTATAGCATGCATTTGTTCCACAAAACATAACTTTGACTTAAACTACGTTTAATTCAATACCCTGTTTTTGTGCATTTTACCTATGGTGTAGTTGATATATTTCACATGCCATACATGATATTTTTGGATAACATTATATGATTTACATTAAACATAAACATTTTGACATTGATATACACATTTGGTGATTTACATTTGACATGGACATTTTGATATGGTTTACACAATAACACTTGACAATTGATTTATACATGAACAATTTACATTGGTGGTTGGTTTGGGTAAATGGTTTGAGTAACGAGGCGTGTGTAATATGATACAAACACGGTGGATACGCCGCTGGTACATCCTATATATAAGTGTTTGTATAATTTTACATATCGTAGCGTTATTTAAATCATTTCAGTATAGACATATTACATTTTACACAAATAACATATTTTTCACAAGACATTGTTTTACAAAACAGTTTATTTTATATAAACTCATTTTACTTGGTTATTTCATTAACCATACACCTTTCTTTTATATAATCCGATTTCTTATCAAGTTTTCATACGATTTATAAAAGAAAACACTTAACAAGATTCATGACTAATTTTTATTAAAACCTTTCTTTTAAAACCCAAGTCATGAATCCTATTTTCATAAAACCTATGTATCTCACAGGCATTTTTATGCTGACGTACCTATTTTCACATGTGTTTCAGGAGCATGTGCATAGGTTTGATCGGGATACACTAGGGTGGACTCGGGCCTTAGTGACAATAAAAGAAGCAAGATTAGTTTAGTTGATGTTGTGTACTTTGTTTCCTTCGTTTAAAAGACAATGTAACTCGCTTGTTTGATAAATAAAATATAACTTTGTATGCCATGGTTGTGAAACAATAAGTCTGTTACAACACTCCCCGACGTTTCCGCCACGATTTGATGTTTTACGTGGTCGGGGTGTGACAGAAGAGTTGGTATCAGAGCCAATGGTTATAGGGAATTAGGTTATTAGTAATGCTTTGACCTAGACTATAACCTTTCTAGGACCCCAACACAAGTTATCTTGTGTTTAGATTTTAAAACATGCACTTCACCTATCCTTAGGTGATAACCACAACGGGAACATCAAGTTCGAATCCGCTTTGAAAACTAATCATATGTTCTAGGATGATTGATTACTAGGTTTTGAACCCTCTGTTGTAAGGTTTTGAACCCTTCTAGTTTGATTTTTGGCCTTGTGCCTTTCAAATTTTCAAAATCTAGTCAAAGTTTTGGGTTCTAAATAGTGTGAACACGTGCAAACTGGAAGAGTGAATGCCTGTACCCTGGGTTTTCTGTCTAAGGCTAGAGTGTTCGTACAAATCCACATAATCGGATCAGTCACTCTTACCTGGGAACTCTTGGGGTGAGTGTTCACTTACAGGCGAGCATGTCTTCGCGATACATTATTTTTCACCCATTTACTTTGATTAGTCACAATGTGTCGTTTGTTTACCTTGTGGTAACAAACAAATGACCACCATCTTTGCCATTATCAATTTTTGCATCATCTCATTCTTTTCACCCAAACATCTCACTCATTTCCTTTCATGTTTCCTCTTTTAGAATGCCTCCTCGACGCGAAAATCAGATAGCGACTGCCGAACTGGCAGAAATCATTGCGCAGCAAATGGCTGCTCAATTCCCGAACTCTTTGCTCAATGGAACCAAGCCAACAACAACAACAATGCTCCTTGCAATTTCAAGAGTTTTAACTTGGCTAAACCACTCAAGTTTAGTGGTACGGAAGGAGCAACTGGGCTCCTTCAGTGGTTCGAGAGCACGGAGAGCACATTTCGTCATGTTCAGTGTCCGGATAATCGCAAGGTCGAGTTTTCTTCGAGTGTGTTTCAGAAGAGGGCTCTCACATGGTGGAACGGGGTAATGAGAGACCGTGGTGCAGAAGTTGCTCTAGCACAAACTTGGGACGAACTTAGGACCTTATGATGAGGGAGTTTTGTCCTCGTCATGAATAGCGAGCTTTGGAGAGAGAGTTCGATGACTTGAAACAAGATAGTGGTGAGCATCGGGCGTATACTGATAGGTTTGAGGAGTTGAGTCTACTATGCCCAACAATGGTTACCCCACTCGACAAGGCTATCGAAAGGTACATCGATGGTCTACCTGACTCAGTACAAGACATCATTACTGGTAGTAACCCTACCACACTCCGTCAGGCGATCGAGTTAGCAGCGACATTGACTGAGTCGCAGGTTCGAAAGGGAAAGCTGCATAAAAGGGTGACAAAGGTAAGAAGCAAGCGTCTGACAAAGAAGATAGCATGAAAGGTCAAAAAAAGAAGGGTAAGGATTCTGGTTCTTCGAAAAGGTCAAGGAAGCGTAAGGCTTCCCAAAATTTTGTTGTCACTGCCCAAGCTAACCAGGCAGCTCCCAACCAACCCGCACAGCCTCCAGCGAAAAAGCCCTATACAGGGAATGCACCTTTGTGCAATAGATGCAACATTCACCATCAGCCGCATCATCCGTGCCGTTTCTGTACTAACTGTGGGAAGTCAGGTCATCTTGCCGATGTTTGTCGGTTTGCTCAGAATTGGGCAGTTCAGAACCCGGCTCAACGAATTGCTCAGCCTCCTGCTCAGCAACAAGGTCAAGCTGCACGACCACACTACCCGCCAGGTTCTTGTTACAACTGTGGGGATCTGACCCACTACTGTAATCAGTGTCCAAGATTGGTGAATGCGAATCCAAATCAGAATCAGGCTCAGGCTCGAGGGCGAGTCTTCAACATGAACGCACAAGAGGCACAGGCAGACAATGAAGTGGTGAACGATACGTTCTTTATTAATAATCAGCCTGCATCTGTTCTTTTTGATTCGGGTGCCGATAAGAGTTTTGTGTCATTATCTTTTGAGCCATTACTTCGCGTGTCTAGAACGAAACTAGGTAAACCTTTGACAGTAGAGGTTGCTAGTGGTGAACCCATTATTCTTGATTCTGTTCTTCGCAACTGCCAGTTGAACCTTAACGATCATCTTTTTCCTATTAACCTCACGCCTATGCAACTTGGAAGCTTCGACGTTATTGTGGGTATGGATTGGTTAGCCAAGCATCGCGCAGAGGTAGTTTGTTTTGAGAAGATTGTTCGTGTGCCGCTTTCGACAGGCGAGATCCTACAGGTTCGTGGTGAGAAACCTGCTGGTGGTCTCAAACTCATGTCTTGTTTTAAAGCTCGGAAGTATCTGCGAAAGAATTATGTGGCCCTCTTGGCACATGTCACAGCAGATAAAGGCAAAGGTAAGTCTATTCAAGATATTCCTGTTGTTCGGGATTATTCTGAAGTATTCCCTGAAGATTTACCTGGTCTACCCCCAACACGCCAAGTCGAGTTCCGTATTGATCTCGTACCTGGTGCAAATCCCATTGCCAGAGCTCCATACCGTCTTGCACCGTCTGAGATGCAAGAGTTGTCTAAGCAGCTTCAGGAACTCTCTGACAAAGGTTTTATCCGTCCTAGCTTTTCACCTTGGGGTGCTCCCGTTCTTTTTGTCAAGAAGAAGGATGGATCTTTTAGGATGTGTATCGATTATCGTGAGCTTAACAAGCTTACCATCAAGAATCGATATCCCCTACCTCGCATTGATGATCTCTTTGATCAGTTACAAGGCGCTTCTTATTTTTCGAAGATCGATCTGCAATCTGGATATCATCAACTTCGTGTGCATGAAGAAGATATTCCCAAGACAGCGTTCCGCACTCGTTATGGGCATTATGAGTTCACAGTCATGCCATTTGGTTTGACTAATGCTCCTGCTGTTTTCATGGACTTAATAAATAGGGTCTGCAGGCCTTATTTGGATCAGTTCGTCATTGTTTTTATTGATGACATCTTGATATACTCTAAGACGCGAGCTGATCACGAGCAACATCTTCGTCTTACTATGGAACTTCTAAAGAAAGAGCAACTTTTCGCCAAATTCTCCAAGTGTGAATTCTGGCTTAAAGAGGTTCAATTCTTAGGACATATTGTCAACGAACAAGGTATTCATGTAGATCCCTCCAAGATCAGTGCGATCAAGGATTGGGATATGCCTACCACTCCTACTGAAGTTCGTTCTTTTCTTGGTCTAGCGGGTTATTACCGCTGCTTCATTGAGAACTTCTCAAATATTGCAGTTCCTCTAACTGCTCTAACTCAGAAGAACAAGCCCTTTGATTGGGGATTCAAACAAGAGGAAGCTTTTCAAAACTTGAAGCAAAATCTTTGTGACGCGCCTGTTCTGACTTTGCCTGAGGGCAATGATGATTTCGTCGTTTATTGCGATGCATCTAAATTGGGTCTTGGCTGTGTTCTGATGCAAAGGAACAAAGTTATAGCATATGCATCGAGGCAGTTGAAGATACATGAGAAAAACTACACCACTCATGATCTTGAGTTGGGTGTAGTTGTCTTCGCTCTTAAGATCTGGAGACACTATTTGTATGGAACAAAATGTGTGGTTTTCACTGACCACAAAAGTCTTCAGCATATCTTCAACCAGAAAGAACTCAACATGAGGCAACGACGTTGGGTCGAGCTTCTAAACGACTATGACTGCGAAATTCGCTACCATCCTGGTAAGGCGAATGTCGTAGCCGATGCATTGAGTCGTAAGGAACGTACTAAGCTTCATTGTGTTCGTGTTCAATCTATTATTCAAGCTCGATCCGATATCCAAGCACGCATTTCTCAGGCTCAACACACTTGTGTTTCACAAGGTTTGATGGATAAGGAATTTCCCTATCACATAACACCTGATTTAGAACTGAAGGACAATGGATCGTACTACTTCATGGACCGTTTGTGGGTCCCAAGCCAAGATAACCTTCGCACCTTGCTTATGGATGAAGCCCATAAGTCTCGTTATTCTGTTCATCCTGGCTCAGATAAGATGTATAAGGATCTTCGTATTCAGTATTGGTGGCCTGGTATGAAGAAAGACATTGCCTTATATGTATCAAAATGCCTTACTTATCTTAAGGTTAAGGCTGAACATCAATGTCCTTCGGGTTTATTGGTGCAACCAGATATCCCAGTTTGGAAATGGGAAAACATTACTATGGATCTCATTACCAAACTTCCGCGCACAAAGAAAGGTCATGATGCCATCTGGGTAGTTGTTGATCGTCTCACTAAGTCCGCGCATTTCTTGCCAGTCCGTGAGGATTTTCCTGCTGACAAACTTGCTAAAATCTATGTGGATGAAATTGTAGCTCGACATGGTGTTCCTTTAAACATCATTTCTGACAGAGATGCTCGTTTCACTTCTCATTTTTGGAGAACCATTCAATCTGCTATGGGGACCCAACTTAACCTGAGCACAGCTTATCATCCGCAAACGGATGGTCAATCTGAAAGAACAATCCAGACTCAGGAGGATATGCTTAGAGCTTGTGTGATCGATTTTGGTGGTAGTTGGGATTCACATCTTCCGTTGATTGAATTCTCCTACAACAACAGTTATCACTCCAGCATCAACATGGCTCCTTTCGAGGCTCTCTATGGTCGAAAATGTCGTTCACCAGTCTGCTGGAATGAGATCGGTGAGGCTCAGCTTACTGGACCTGCCCTCATTTTAGAGACAGCTGATAAGATTAAGAAAGTTCGTGATAACCTTCAGACAGCTAGAAGTCGTCAAAAGAGTTACGCGGACCCAAAACGCAAGCCCTTGGAATTTCAAGTCGGTGATCGAGTATTACTTAAGGTCTCACCTTGGAAAGGTGTGATCAGATTTGGAAAGAAAGGAAAACTTGCACCTAGATACGTTGGACCATTCAAGATCGTCGAAAGAATCGGTAAGGTAGCCTACAGACTTGAGTTACCTCCTGAACATGGAAATGTTCATCCAACCTTTCATGTATCCAATCTCAAGAAGTGTTTAGCTGATGAGAACCTCCACATACCACTTGACGAAATTTGTGTTGATAAAACACTGAAATTTGTTGAGAAGCCAGTGGAAATCATGGAACGTGAAGTCAAGTGGCTCAAACGCAAGCGCATTCCTTTGGTCAAAGTTCTCTAGGAAGCTAAACGTGGACCCGAGGTTACTTGGGAACGCGAAGATCAAATGAAGGCGAAATATCCGCATCTTTTCCCACGAGTTTCCTCTAAATAAATTTCGGGACGAAATTTCCACAAGTAGGGGAGACTGTAACATCTGTGCTTGTAATCATTGTTAATAGTTTCATTATCAATAAAACAAAGTTATTTGATCCCAATTTTTGTTTATTTATGTTTGACATTTTTCATGTTTTAACTTTTGTTCAATTTCAAACTCTATATCGCTTTCTAGAGAGTTATACGCAAACTAGTGCGTAAACGTAATCAGTTTAATGCGAAAAATACTCCATAACATCAACATATACTTAACATACCTTAAATAACCTTTACATAACTTAGAAATAAGTTTTAAAGGCTTTGGTATGGCAAAAACAAGTTAATTCGCTTACAGGGACTAAATTTGACAAACTGCAAAAGTATGCCAATTTAAACTGTAACAGACATTCCGGAACATGACCATAAGTTAAACATACCATAAATATCCTTTACATAGCTTACAAATAGGCTTTGAATGGTTCGGTGTGCTAAAATAAACTTTTGGGTCATTCAGGGACTAAAAGCGTCAAAAAGTGCACAAGTTTGCATTTTCGCGCATAACTTACGTTCTGAATATATCCAGACATCCAAAAATTTATGTAAGCACTAAAATATTTTGTTTTAGTGTTTGGCATAAGAAAAATCCATTCGTCGCGCAATTTGGATCGTTTTTCGCGCTTATGCGCATTCCGTCGTAATTAAGCGAACATCGCGATCGTACGACCAAACGAACCAACATTCGGGATATTTTGGAGCATGTTTCATGTCCACAATGTTTAGGCATCATTTTAGGGCCTTGAAAATGGCTTCACGAGCCTTAAACATGTCGGAAATAGCCTTAATACACAACGGGGACTGAATTGGAAGCTTTGGAAACTGGTTGTTGAACAGAGGGACCTTAGCGTGACACCTAGCCCCCTTGGCGTCACGCGAGGCCCCTTCTGATCAGCAAAAGCCATTTTTAACAGCTGTTAACAGCTGTTTAGCACTCCCAATCCAATTCCAAGTGTTGTTTCCTTATTATGGGGGGCCAATATGATGTACATGAGCTTGCCAACAAGTGTAGGGATGTGATCATTCCCTCTTCTCCAAGAAACGATCCTAACGGTGAACCGAAATCTATAAATACCCCACCCCATTCATTGCAAAACCCACTTGAAATCTTAGATTTCTCTAACTTGGGGTGTTTCATCACCTCATACCTGAGAATACTTGAATTATCAATCTTGCGGGAACCCTTTGTAAGTATTCCTTCGTTCTTTTATTGCTTTTTGAGTCCGAAAGTCAAACTTTGTTTGACTTTATGCATTGACCAGTTTATGGTCAATGCGAAGTTTGTTTGAACTTCGCAACGTGAGCGTAATCACGATGGTTATAGTCCCTTGTGACTATGCCTACTGATTACCACGTTGTCTAGGGTCGTAAGGGTAAGCGATCTAGTAAATCGCTTATACCTTCGAACCCGACCCATTGGTCGATCATTAGGATCCGACCAAACACATTAGGTGACCATAGTATATAGGGAATAACCTTCCGAGGTTATACCTTATGGTCGCTTCGTTTAAGTAGTTGTATGATAGGTAGTTTATATGCCTTAGGTAAATTACCAAAATGCCCTTTTTACGCCAAAATTCATTTTAAGCATATGTAACATAACTTTTGGTATCTAAACTGATTTGGTAACAATATTAGATATGTTAAGGCATATTTTACTTGTCATAGGACTAGTTAGGCGTTCCGAACGCGTTTTACGCGAACGACGCGTTAAAGTAGCATAAGCTACCTAAGCGGGCCGTAATGGGTCGTAAGCACTTAGGCTAGGTTTCATTTAGTATGTAGGCTTTGTTAAACCATACTACATGAGTTCCCATACTCATTTGGTTTACGAGCCCTCATTCTATCCGATCCTCCGATATAGGTCCGGTTTATTAACATAGTTACCTATATTAGGTGCCGTTTGATTCCGTGATCTCTAGCATTGCTTGGTGGTTATCTTAGGACTTCTGAGCAATCTCAAGTGAGTACATAGACCCCTCTTTTACTGTTTTGCAAACATTTTGGGGTGAAACACATGTGCCTACTTGTTACTTTCATGCTTTTCCATGTTTTCATATTATATGCTTGTTATGTTCAATAGTACACTTATAGTACATGATTTCATTGTGTTCATGCTATGTATGCCCATTGTGTGCATATTTAGTACATTGTTTTACATTACATTTCATGCTATGTATGCCCATTGTGTGCATATTTAGTACATTGTTTTACATTACATTTCATGCTATGTATGCCCATTGTGTGCATATTTAGTACATTGTTTTACATTACATCTCATGCTATGTATGCCCATTGTGTGCATATTTAGTACATTTTACATTTCATGCTATGTATGCCCATTGTGTGCATATTTAGTACATTGTTTTACATTACATTTCACGCTATGTATGTTCATTTGATTACATACTTAGTGCATTGTTTTCACATGTTTACATTTTGGTATGACATTTGGTTTGTTCAAATGGGACAATATACATTCATTAACATTAGCTACGCCGTTCGTTAGTAGATAGTGGTACCATAGGAATTGACAACTCCCATTCCTGACATCCTAGGTATGTTTGGATGGAAGGAATGACCGAATTCGATACACATAACTTAGATAAACCTTTAATTTGTTTAAAGGTCTATCTCCACAGTCACAAGGCTTGAGTGTATGCATTATTACAATACCGCATAGATGTTTGTATCAGTATAGCATGCATTTGTACCACAAAACATAACTTTGACTTAAACTATGTTTAATTCAATACCCTGTTTTTGTGCATTTTACCTATGGTTTAGTTGATATATTTCACATGCCATACATGATATTTTTGGATAACATTATATGATTTACATTAAACATAAACATTTTGACATTGATATACACATTTGGTGATTTACATTAGACATGGACATTTTGATATGGTTTACACAATAACACTTGACAATTGATTTATACATGAACAATTTACATTGGTGGTTGGTTTGGGTAAATGGTTTGAGTAACGAGGCGTGTGTAATATGATACAAACATGGTGGATACGCCGCTGGTACATCCTATATATAAGTGTTTGTATAATATTACATATCGTAGCGTTATTTAAATCATTTCAGTATAGACATATTACATTTTACACAAATAACATATTTTTCACAAGACATTGTTTTACAAAACAGTTTATTTTATATAAACTCATTTTACTTGGTTATTTCATTAACCATACACCTATCTTTTATATAATCCGATTTCTTATCAAGTTTTCATACGATTTATAAAAGAAAACACTTAACAAGATTCATGACTAATTTTTATTAAAACCTTTCTTTTAAAACCCAAGTCATGAATCCTATTTTCATAAAACCTATGTATCTCACAGGCATTTTTATGCTGACGTACCTATTTTCACATGTGTTTCAGGAGCATGTGCATAGGTTTGATCGGGATACACTAGGGTGGACTCGGGCCTTAGTGACAATAAAAGAAGCAAGATTAGTTTAGTTGATGTTGTGTACTTTGTTTCCTTCGTTTAAAAGACAAAGTAACTCGCTTGTTTGATAAATAAAATATAACTTTGTATGCCATGGTTGTGAAACAATAATTCTGTTACAACACTCCCCGACGTTTTCGCCATGATTTGATGTTTTACGTGGTCGGGGTGTGACAGAAGAGTTGGTATCAGAGCCAATGGTTATAGGGAATTAGGTTATTAGTAATGCTTTGACCTAGACTATAACCTTTCTAGGACCCCAACACAAGTTATCTTGTGTTTAGATTTTAAAACATGCACTTCACCTATCCTTAGGTGATAACCACAACGGGAACATCAAGTTTGAATCCGCTTTGAAAACTAATCATCTGTTCTAGGATGATTGATTACTAGGTTTTGAACCCTCTGTTGTAAGGTTTTGAACCCTTCTAGTTTGATTTTTGGCCTTGTGCCTTTCAAATTTTCAAAATCTAGTCAAAGTTTTGGGTTCTAAATAGTGTGAACACGTGCAAACTGGAAGAGTGAATGCCTGTACCCTGGGTTTTCTGTCTAAGGCTAGAGTGTTCGTACAAATCCACATAATCGGATCAGTCACTCTTACCTGGGAACTCTTGGGGTGAGTGTTCACTTACAGGCGAGCATGTCTTCGCGATACATTATTTTTCACCCATTTACTTTGATTAGTCACAATGTGTCGTTTGTTTACCTTGTGGTAACAAACAAATGACCACCATCTTTGCCATTATCAATTTTTGCATCATCTCATTCTTTTCACCCAAACATCTCACTCATTTCCTTTCATGTTTCCTCTTTTAGAATGCCTCCTCGACGCGAAAATCAGATAGCGACTGCCGAACTGGCAGAAATCATTGCGCAGCAAATGGCTGCTCAATTCCCGAACTCTTTGCTCAATGGAACCAAGCCAACAACAACAACAATGCTCCTTGCAATTTCAAGAGTTTTAACTTGGCTAAACCACTCAAGTTTAGTGGTACGGAAGGAGCAACTGGGCTCCTTCAGTGGTTCGAGAGCACGGAGAGCACATTTCGTCATGTTCAGTGTCCGGATAATCGCAAGGTCGAGTTTTCTTCGAGTGTGTTTCAGAAGAGGGCTCTCACATGGTGGAACGGGGTAATGAGAGACCGTGGTGCAGAAGTTGCTCTAGCACAAACTTGGGACGAACTATGAGGGTCTCATCTGACAAACACTTCTTCATATTTGACACGTGGAATACGTTGTGAACTCCGCTGAGTTCTTCAGGAAGATTCAGTTTGTAGGCCACCTTGCCTATTTTCTCTGTGATTTCGAAAGGTCTGACATATCACGGGTTGAGTTTGTCTCGTTTACCAAAACGAACTACACTTTTCCAAGGTGAGACTTTAAGTAGTACTCGATCCCCAACCTGGAACTCGAGTGGTTTCCTTCGCTTATCAGCGTAGCTTTTCTGACGGTCATGAGCTGCCGCCATTCGTTGTCATATCTGAGCAATCTTCTCTGTTGTGTCTACGACGAGTTCTTGGCCAGTGATTTGGCTGTCGCCAACCTCCGCCCAACAAAGAGGTGATCGGCACTTCCGTCCGTACAATGCCTCGAACGGAGCAGCCTGGATACTGGTGTGGTAACTGTTGTTATACGAAAACTCCACTAACGGGAGGTGTCTTTCCCAGCCGTTACCAAAGTCGATTACAGATTCTCGAAGCATGTCTTCAAGGGTTTGGATGGTGCGTTCAGACTGCCCATCCGTCTGCGGGTGATATGCCGTGCTCATGTCTAATCGAGAGCCAAAGGACTTGTGCATTGCTTGCCACAATTCAGATGTAAAACGTGTGTCACGATCAGAAATGATGGAGGTTGGCACCCCGTGCCTTGAAACTACTTCCTTCAGGTAAATGTCTGCTAGGGTAGAAAACTTATCCGTTTCCTTGATAGCCAGAAAATGTGCAGACTTGGTCAGTCGATCCACGATCACCCAAATGGTATCATTTCCTCATTGAGATCTAGGTAACCCAATAACGAAGTCCATGGAAATTTGCTCCCATTTCCATGTCGGTATTTCTGGTTGTTGAAGTAGGCCTGGTGGCTTCTGGTATTCATTCTTGACCCTAGCACAGGTCAAACATTTACTAACATAGGTCGCTATGTTAGCTTTCATATGGGGCCACAAGTATGTAGCTTTGAGATCGTGGTACATCTTATCCGAACCAGGATGTACCGAGTAACGAGGCTTGTGTGCTTCATCCATCATAAGCTCGCGCAGATTACCATAAAGTGGAACCCAGATGCGCCCTGTTACATAGTAAGCCCCGTCTCCTTTTGTTCTAACCGTTTCTTCGATCCTCACAGGGACTCAGCCCTGATGTTCTCTGCTTTCAATGCTTCAACCTGAGCGTCATGAATTTGAGCGGGAAGACTAGAGTGGATGCTAAGCTATAACGCACGCACGCGCTTAGATTTAGTCTCCTTCCGACTGAGGGCATCGGCCACAACATTAGCTTTGCCCGGATGGTACTTGATCGCGTACTCGTAATCATTCAGAAGTTCGACCCATAGACGCTATCGCATGTTCAACTCCTTCTGATCGAAGATATGTTGGAGACTCCTGTGATCGGTGTAAATGGTGCACTTGGTACCGTACAGGTAATGCCTCCATATCTTGAGTGCAAAAACAACAGCTCCCAGCTCCAGATCGTGTGTAGTGTAGTTCCTTTCGTGAACCTTAAGTTGGCTTGATGCATAAGCAATGACTTTCTCACGTTGCATCAACACGCAACCAAGTCCTTGGATTGACGCGTCGCAATACACCAAGAAATCGTCGGTGCCTTCAGGTAACGAGAGAATAGGTGTGCTACAAAGTCTCTTCTTTAAATGCTGAAACACGGATTCCTGTGCATCACCCCAACGATAGGTGACGCCCTTTTAAGTTAGTGAAGTGAGAGGTTGCGCAATCTTTGAGAAATCCTTGATAAATCTTCTGTAGTAACCCGCCAAACCCAAGAATTGACAGATTTCGGTTGGTGTACGGGGTGCAGGCCAGTTTTTGATCAAGTCAACCTTGGATGGATCCACATGATTCCCATCCCCGTTTACCACGTGGCCTAGGAAATGGACTTCACGAAGCCAAAAGTCACATTTCGAAAACTTAGCATAAAGCTGCTCTGCTCGAAGAAGTTCCAAAATAAGTCACAGATGATGCTCGTGTTCCTCCTAACTCTTAGAATAGATCAGGATGTCGTCGATAAAAACAATAACGAACTTATCCAAGTAAGGTTTGCACACTCGGTTCATGATATCCATGAAGACCGCAGGTGCGTTTGTCAATCCGAAAGGCATAACTAGAAACTCGTAGTGCCCGTAACGAGTCCTGAATGCTGTCTTGGAGATGTCCTCATCTCTGACCCTCAGCTGATGATAGCCCGATCTTAGATCAATCTTAGAGTAGAAGCTCGACCCTTGCAGCTGGTCGAATAGGTCATCAATACGCGGAAGAGGATAATGATTCTTCACGGTCACCTTGTTGAGTTCCTGATAGTCAATACACATTCGGAAAGTACCGTCTTTCTTCTTCACGAATAAGACTGGAGCTCCCCAGGGCGAAGAGCTAGGACGAATGAAACCCTTGTCCAAGAGCTCTTGTAGTTGTGTAGACAGTTCTTCTAGTTCTGATGGAGCTAAACGATAAGGTGCATGAGCTATTGGTGTTGCTCCAGGAGCTAGCTCAATTTGAAATTCGACCTGACGATGAGGCGGAAGACCAGGTAATTCCTCAGGAAATACCTCCGGAAAATCACGTACAATAGGAATGTCTTCTATCTTCTTCTCTTTCCTTGAGGTGTCAGTAACAAGGGCTAGGATGGCTGTGTGGCCCTTACGCAAACACTTCTGGGCCTTAAGGAAAGAGATGATGCGCACGACAGCACCACTCTTATCACCACGAATAACGAGAGGTTCATCACCTGAACGAGGAATACGGATGATTTTCTCCTTGCAAAGAATCTCCGCTTGATGTTGAGACAACCAATCCATACCAATGACGACATTGAAGCTACCAAGAAAGATAGGAATAAGGTCGATAGAGAAGGTCTGATCAGCAAGAACAAGATTACAACCCTTAACTATGTGTGTGGCCTCAAGATTTTTACCATTTGCTAGTTCTACAACATGCTTGGTGTTCAAAAGTATTGGTGTACGATTAAGCATCTGACTAACTTTTAAGGACACATAACTAGTATCGGCACCCGAATCAAATAAAACAGAAACATAGAAGTCGTCCAGTAGGAACTTACCCGTCACAACGTTGGGATCGTTCCTTGCATTACCCTGACCAATCACAAAAACACATCCACTGGCACCGTTGCCATCATTGTTACCCCCATTGTTGTTCCCATTCCCCTGGTTGTTGTTGTTGTTCTGATTCTGGTTCAGTTGGGAACAGTCTCATTTGAAGTGGCCTTCAGCACCACATTGGAAACACTCTTTATTGTTACCCCTCTGTTGTTGCTGCTGCTGGTTCTGTGGAGTCTGCTGCTGTTGTTGTCGTCGCTGATTTGCATGATAGAGACTCCTACAATCCTTGGCCGCATGGCCATGTTTGTTACATCTCTGACAGTTGCCCTTAGTACACAGTCCGCTGTGGTGAAAGCCACAACGATTGCATTTGGGGTGATTTCCCTTGTACCCACTCTGACTTTGATTTCCAGAAGACTGCTGACTGGAGCTCTTGTAGTCATCAGTCCTTCGCTGCTGAGACTGAGACTGAACATAAGTAGAACCTTTGCTTGAATTTCCATCCCATTTTCTCTTGTTGTCGTTAGGAGCATCCGAAGTAGTGGTAGCCCCAATACGTTTCGGCAGCTTGTTCTGCTCAACTGCCTGATCAGTGAGACGATAGGCTAGCCGTATGACTTGCTGGATGGTAGGGAGGTTAGCTGCAGTCACATGGCTCTGAATCTCTGGCACTAAACCCTTGAGGTACAGCTCGATACATTTGATAGGAGGATCCACCATAGTAGGACACAATGCAGCCAACTCATTTGATCTCTTCGTATACGCCTCAATTTCAGACCCCGTCATCTTCAAGTTGTAAAACTCCACCTCTAGCTTGTGAATGTCGTCGCGATGACAGTACTCCTCTTTGATCATATATTTAAAGTCGTTCCATGGGGTGGCATTAGCAGCTGCCAACCCTAGCATTTGTACTTGCGCGTTCCACCATGACAACACAACACCTTCGAGTGTTCCAGTAGCAAATTTTACCCTACGAGCCTCAGGGCATTCGCACATCTCAAAGACAGACTCAATCTTCTCGAACCAGTATAGAAGACCTACAGCTCCTTCTGTACCACTGAAGGTACTAGGTCGACAGTCCATAAAGGTCTTGAACGTACACACGGGAGGTTGAGCATGTTGACCTCCTGCAGGGGCTGCTGCAAGTGCCTCAGCAACTCGTTCATTGATTAGAGCCGTCGGCTGGGCTTGAGTTAAGTTCAAACGTCCACTCATGATCTCCATATCAAAGGAAACACAAGTGAGAGAAGTGTCGCGAAAGTGCATAAGTATGGGATGAAAGAAGAGAGTAAGCACACAGGGTTTTCAAACAATAGTCGTTACGTTAACTAAGCATACCATAAACAATGCATTATGCAAACTAATAGACAGGTAATATAAATATAAACCATATCACCTATAGTGTTGAGTCTTGCACGTGGAGAGAAGCGTCATTGTTGTAGAACCGTATTTGACAGTCGATTGAGTCAATTCGAGCTTGCAACTACCGAAAATGCAGCGGAAATACAAAATCGTCATGAATCAAAGCAGAAATGGAGTAGAAACAGAAGCAGATCACTTTAAACTGGTTTTCTCATTAATCTTCACAAAATACGCGGGCAGCAGTTCGGCTACACACTGGACATGAACGTACATAATGAGAAAACAACACTACTATTTATAGGGGAGAGATTTTGCTTATGTGACATGTCCATATGAGCGAAATCATCAAGTTAAGATTTCGCTCATATGACACATGTACATAAAAGCGAAATCACAACATTTCAAACCCATATTTACATATTCAACCCCTATACAATACATATTTAACACATCTAGACCCTATACATTGAACAACTTAAGACTAAGACGCATGCTTTAGACATTCGTGCACCAACAAACTCCCCCTTGGATACAGCCGGAGTCTTCAGTCTTATCTTTGAGTCTTCAGAATGACTTGAACTTTCCTTCTCTTAGACTTAGGATTCTTCAGCAACTTCCTAAGCTTCTCTTTCTCTTTCGCAGGCTCCCCCTTTCATCAATCTTCTGTGCTTTTGGAATTAACACCTGGATTACCAGTAACAAGCTTCCTTTTGCATCAAGCTCATCTTCAGACTCCCCCTAAGACTCTGCTATCGGGATCTTAATCTGGATCTTTCACCTGCAAACCTCAAACATTTATAAGAATAAACATTTTAAATGTCCAGAATTTATGATCTGGTTCTTTCACAATCCTATAAAGATTTGACCATCTAAAGAATCCAAACAACTAAACTTAACACTTTACAATCAAATTTTAAACCTTTTAATTTTCAAAATTATTGTTCAGTGACACATGAGCAAAATCAGGGTGTTGTTTTCAAAACTTTGATTTTTTTTAACACTTTTCTGATTAAACACCGTCACACCCAGTTAACCAAGTCCAAATCAATGACCTTGGTCAACTGCTTGGCCTACCAAGTCTAAGTTAATGACCTTGGATGACCGAATTATGAAGTACACAATTATTTCATTCTGAAAATAGTTCAAACGAATGAACTTTTGAACATTTTGAACTTCCAAACACTTTTCAACTGTCAAACACTGTACCAATCATTGTACTGCATCACCAGCTTACCCAGCCCTCATCAAACACAGACATGATCTGCACTAAGCTTTGATCGACCGATTCCCAATGTTAGTTGTCGAAAATAAAATGAGAAACTAAAATCTTTTTGGATTTTTAACTAGATAAACTGAAAACTGTACACACAATCTTTTTGTGAGCGTGTTAGGGGATCATATCAACTGCCGACGAGATACAAGTACCGTTAAGCTTGATTACATTTTCAATATTAAACAGTTTGCATTGATTGTCGATATACTGATCCATTTTAAATTTTCACACATTTCTCAATCTGTTCAGGATACTGAATTAATGTTTTAAGACTTAAACTTTTATATGTGTCCCACCTCAGAATATACTCCCGTATCCAGATCCCAATATTCAGTCTTACAGGTGAGTTTTAACACAAATGATATCTGTAAGGGGTTAATAAATTATGAAGAATCATGAGAGCTCAGGTCAGAACTACCGTTCAGCAGAGCGATCATGACTCGAGTTTTGGGTGTGTCCCCTTTAGAGGATCTTTTTTACAACAGCATTGCTAAGCAATTTTATTGTCTTATCATATATGCTGAGGGTGATGCTATGTTTCAAGCATTTGCGGAAAGTATTATTCGAGTACTAGGTCAGAACCACCGTTCAGCAGAAGTCCCGGAATAATACCCCAGATATCACTGAGTAAACAAACCTAGTATATCAGAAAAAGGAATCTTTCAAACAAGATTTCGGGGGTTACCCATATATCCGAGAGATGTTCCCCACACAAAAGCAAGTAAAATTTATGTTTATATCCCGAACAAATTTACTGAATGTATAAAAACCTATCGGCATATCATCTACAAGATTGCTTAACCTATTTATCATTACATTTCTTTAGCGTACTGCACCTGTCTAGCTGATGTACTATCATTTCCCCTTTTTACACAAACTCAATTTTTACTTTTTCAAATGTTTTTGGTTTTTGTAGATTTTATCATGTTTTTGTAATTTTCTGCAAACTTTCTCCCCCTAAAAAGAAAAACATATTTTTGTGTTTTTGTTTTTATCGAAAGGCAGAAAATAAACTGTACAAACAAAATTGATAACACGACAAAAGTTCACGTCAAATCGCCGCCCAACTCGGCTTCACATTCAATAACCCTCCCAGATTGCAGATTTTTCATCCCGTTCAATTTCAAAAGATAATAAAATCTCTTTTTGTCAAAAGGTTTAGTATAAAAATCCGCTTTCTGATCATCGGTGTGCAAATGTTCAATCCGAATTAACTTTTTCTCGTAACAATCACGGATAAAATGATGACGGATCTCAATATGTTTCGTTTTTGAATGGTGAACCGGATTTTTAGTGATATTAATAGTTGCTTCATTGTCCACATAGATAGGAGTATCTAAGAACTGCAAACCGAAATCGCGCATCTGCTGTTGGATCCAAAGAATCTGCGAACAACAGCTGGAGGCTGAAACGTATTCAGCCTCGCATGTAGAGAGCGCTACTACGGTTTGTTTCTTACACTGCCAGGTGACGAGTCGAGTTCCGAAGAACTGACACCCAGCAGTGGTAGACTTTGCGTTTTGCTTGCAGCTCCCAAAATCAGAATCAGCAAAACCAGATAAAGTAAAGTCACCCGATCGAGGATACCACAAGCCGATGCTTGGGCAGCCTTTCAAATACCGTAAGATACGTTTCACAATGGTCAGGTGTGACTGCTTTGGATTTGACTGATATCTGGCGCAGAGACACATCGGGTATATGATGTCTGGACGGGAAGCCGTGAGATACATTAGAGAGCCAATAATAGATCGGTACAATGTCTCGTCCATCTTCACACCATTCTCGTCTGGACAAATTCCATGATTCTGTGCAAGGGGGGTGGATGCAGGACTGCAATCTGTCATGTCAAACTTGTTGAGCA
Source organism: Helianthus tuberosus (assembly GCA_030545235.1). NCBI lineage: Eukaryota > Viridiplantae > Streptophyta > Magnoliopsida > Asterales > Asteraceae > Helianthus > Helianthus tuberosus. Next base: position 24,079,560 of record CM060419.1, read on the forward strand.
CGTCCTTCACATACTTCGTTTTGTGAATGAAGATTCCGTCGGGCATTTGTTCCACCTGCAGCCTGAGGAAGAACTTCATCTCCCCCATTGAACTCATCTCAAACTTTTTCTTCATCACCTTTTCAAATTCTTTGCATAGGTCATCGTTGGTGGATCCAAAAATGATATCGTCAACATATATCTGCACGATCAACAAGTGGCTTGCTTCTTCCTTCGTGAACAAAGTGCTGTCTACTGTGCCTCTTGTGAACCCGTTGTCCAACAAGTATTTAGAAAGCATCTCGTACCAGGCTCTCGGGGCCTGGTGAAGTCCGTACAACGCTTTGTCCGGTAGATACACCTTGTTTTTGTGCAGTGGATCTGTGAACCCCGGCGGTTGCCCCACATACACTTCTTCTCTGATAGTTCCGTAAAGGAAGGCAGATTTGACGTCAAGTTGATATACTTTAAAATCTTTCCATGACGCGAAGGCTAGAAAAATCCGAATTGCCTCAAGTCTGGCAACCGGCGCGTAAACTTCATCATAATCTATTCCTTCATGTTGACTGAAACCTTGAACCACAAGTCTCGCTTTGTTTCTCACCACAACACCTCTGTCATCACGCTTACATTTAAAAACCCATTTCATCTTGATTAGCTTTTGATTCTTAGGCAGATCGACAAGTCTCCAGACGCCCAATTTTTCGAACTGTTGCAGCTCCTCCTGCATTGCATTCACCCAGCTATCCTCAGTCAATGCCTCTTTGTAGGTTCTAGGCTCTATCTGCGAAATAAAACATTTTAATGAGACTTCTTTCTGCATATCAGCAATAGATGAATAGAAACATGTAAGAGCTCGATCTATTTGATGTCGGGTTTTAACACCACCTTGCAGGTCACCAATAATCTGTTCTGAGGGATGATAAGACAACGTCCGTGGCATAGCATTGTCAAGCACATTCACTTCCAATTCCAAGCTTGATATGTCAAGATCAACGGTTTGATCCTCAGCTTCCGTTGGATCCTCGTCAAAAGTTAGAGCGGGTTCCGCTTCTGAGTCATCAGATTCGTCAAACGATGGAACTGGTTCCTCTGGTGGTTCGTGAGTTGTTCCACTTGGTCCTGCTTCATCATCGTGAGTACCCACGGTGGGTTGAGAAACTTCTAGCGGTCTAGATACTTGCTCCTGTGACACATTTTGCTGATACAGGTACATAAGAGCTAGTTCCTCCTCACTCGGCTCGACCGGCAGATGAAACGACTCCCAGAGCTTATCGTAGTCGAACAGGAATCTTTGTCCGGGAAGTTGTGGTGATGGAGTGTGCTTCTGACAATCCACGTGTTGAACTTGAATCACCTTTCCCAGGCATGGTACGAACACCCTCTTGAGTGGGCTAGCGTAACCTACAAAGAAACCCTCATTAGATTTAGCGCCAAATTTACCGTTTTCATCAATAAAAGTACAAGGAGACCCGAATGGCTCCAAAAACTCAAGATTCGGCTTATAACGGTGCAACAGCTCAAAGCAAGTCTTTTTATACTTCTTGACAGTGAGAACTCTACTCAATGTGTAACAGGCTGCTGATACTGCTTCACTCCAGAAAAAGATTGGTAGCTTGGAATCGGCTAACATTGTACGAGCTGTCTCAATCAGGGTCCAATTCTTTCGTTCAGCTACGCCATTCTGCTGTGGTGTGTACGGCGCACTGAATTCATGAAGAATTCCCTTCTCATTGCAGAACTCGTACATCTTGTTGTTCTTGAATTCCGTTCCGTTGTCGCTCCAAATCCTCCGGATTGGCAATTTATACACAGTTTCCATTTTCTTGAACAGCACCATCAAAGACTCAAACGTTTGATCTTTTCGTTCCAAGCACACTACCCAAGAAAATCTCGTAAAGTCATCAGTCACCACCAAGCAATATAAGTCTCTGCTGATGCTCTTTACGTTCACAGGCCCAAAGAGATCCATGTGCAATCTCTCAAGAGGTAACCTGATTGTATTCATCATCTTCAATGGGTGTGACTTCTGAGTCTGCTTTCCTTTCTTACACGCTACACAAACATCATTTAAGTGAAAATTCTTCAGATTAACACCATCAACCAAATCATTGTGTACTAAAAAGTTCATTTTGCGAACATGAATGTGGCCCATCTTACGATGCCACATTATCGAATCTTTTTCCGTCGCTTTAGTTTTAGACACAAAACACTGTTTCTGATGAGATGTTGGCGTTGCGACATTCATATCTAGATAATAAAGATCATTCTCCCGCGGAGCACGCAACAGCACCATCTCATCAGGGATTTTAAACCCTGGTTTCAACACAACACATTCAGTTTTAGTAAAGTGTACACTAAACGCCTTATCACAGATTTGTGAAATACTGAGTAAATTGTTTGTTAACTCTACTATGTAGTTCACTTTGTCGAACGAAATTACGCCATTTGACAGCATTCCTTGACCAACGATTCTTCCACCTTGGTTCCCGGCAAATCTAACATAGCTTCCGTTTATGGATTTGACATCATATAGCAAAGCAAGCGTCCCAGTCAAATGCCTTGAAGCGCCACTATCCATAATCCACTTTGATAGAATCGACTTGGGCAGCCCCTGCAAATATCATAGCGAAATTATTCAAACAATGAACTCCATGACTTCTTAACTGCTGAAACACTCCCAAACACTACATCACACTTCTCATCAGTCTTAGGAAAGTTAAACGTGACATTCGGAACATCAGTTTTTTACTTTTGATTTTACTTCATTTGTGATTGGAGGAAATTCTGCAAGAAACTTATCAAGTTCAAATTCAAATTCATGATTATCATTAGCAACCACTTTTGATTCATAAAATTCCTTTACCCCTTTGACTTTTCTGTCAACCATTTTTCCAAAAATATTCAGAACATTGGGATTAAAAACTTTTGAATCAAACTTTAACTCATTCTCCATTTTCTTCACCTCAACTAATTGTTTTGGTTTAACCACCCATGATTGAGTTTCAAAAATTTTTGTTTTCGGATAAATCTTTGAAGTCTTTTGTGACTTTGAAGATTCGCCAATTTCGAATGTCGATTTCGGATTATCTTCCGACTTCAATGATTCACCTCTTTTTAAGATGCGGATTGGTGAAACCATTTGTTTTTACCCTTTTTGTCAACTGGTGACTTAGGTCGAGGTTTTTGAACAACAGGTTTAATAACAGGTTTTTTGAAAACTTTCTTGCATTGTTTTGCCATGTGTCCGATTTCATTGCAGCGATGACAAACTCTTTTGTCATACTCGACAAAAGTTGACTTGAACGACTCTTCTTTCAGTTTCTTAGCTGCATTGAAATCGTCAACTGTTTTTTGACTAAAAATGTATTCCTTCTCATCATCCACACTTGGTCCAACAACAAAAACATCATTCATTTTATCTTTTGGCTTAACAACCTTCTTAGCCATCTTTTTCTCAAAACCAATTCCTTTGTTTTTAAAGTTGTTACCATTTTTCTTGTTACCATTTCCTTCCCACTCCTTTTTCCCCGAGTTGTTGAAACGTGTTGTAACAAATGATTTTTTAGGTTTCGAAAAAAATTCTTTGTTGTTTACCACATTAATGTCCATTTCAACCAATTTGAAAACTTTCTCGACATTTTCAATCTTAACATTCTGAAGAGGATACTCGAAATCAGAATAAAGCTTGTCCGTTCCAATCATAGTGTAAACCACCATAATCGGATCATCATTCGTACTCTTGTCTGATTTCGGTATGAAACAATCTAAAAAGTTACCCTCATTTTCAGAATCAGTAACAGACTTCTCAGAATGAGATTTCATAACTTCAACATCAGAGTTATCACTCTCTTCATCTAACACCTGATCGACAACAGTCTTGATGACCTGTGACTCGCTGTCGGTGTCAGACGCAGAGAATGTAGCATCTATGCTTACTGGCAACTCATCCTCAATTGTCCTCAGTTTGAGATTCAATGCAGCTTCCACCCCATCTGGATACTTTTGAGTATAATGATTCCACATTGGGGGTGGAATGCTTTTAAAAACTGGCGTTGCATTGATCTGCTGTGGAATAATCTGTTCAAGGACATAGGACGATGCAACATAGCTCATTAATTTATTATCGATTCGCTCATTTTCAATTTTAGTCAATTCCAATTCTTTCTTTATTGATGCGATTGTGTCAATATGAAAATTAACTTCCACTTGTTTATCAAAAAGTGTTGCTTTTGCTAGTTTTGTGGTTTATCATTTTCGACACTTTCTTCTTTAATCATTTTAACTGATCTGGCTAGTGTATCATATGCTTCTTTGACTTGTCCTAGATCAAATTTTAACATGTCAGCATGTTCTTTCAATTCCTGAAACTTAGTGTCTTTTTCAAGACACTCCATGCATGGTTGTAAACACTTTTGGAATGATGTTTCAGATATTGAATCCACTTTCTCAACAATTTCTGCTTCATGAGCAGTTTTCACTTCCTGTTTACCGACATCTTTGGACTCTGACTCAGACACTTTCTTAGTTTTGGTCTCCTCAATTCCCGACTCCTTATCCGACTCCTTTTGAACTGACTCGGTACCGACAGACTCGGGTTTCACAAGTTCTGTGTCTACCTCTCTCAGTTTCGCCATGAGAGCCTTGTCAGCAATTTCTTTCAAAGTGTCTTCGGTCATTTCCTTTGTCACATCGATCATTTCTTCAACAAATTCTTTCTTCTCCTCATATTTTGGACACAATCCAATCATTGGTTCTTCAAAGAAACCTGCAAAAGATTCAAAAATTTTAGGAGGCATGATAGATCTCAAAGAAATGGCTAATACCTCCTGCTCAGATAGAGAGTAATGAACTTCTACATCTATTTCTTCAAAATTGTCCGCATTTTCAGCAGAAACCTCTTCAACAACTACAGAAACATCTTCAGTAACTGTTTCCGGTTCAGACACCATCTCAGAAATTTCAACAACTTCAGCCATCATTGCCTGTCCATCACTACCGGGGATATATTTATCCCAGCTGAAACCTGCAGCTACCCTCTCATCGTCTTGATTCACGATCAGCGCTTTTTCCGGTTTATTCTCAATTTGTGGCCTTTGAATAGTAGGCTGTTGATTTTGTCGATGATAAATTGCTTGCCTGTAGTAGTCGTTGGTGAACGGGTTTTGATGATTATTCACTTCTCGGTTGGGACATTCTCGTTTGAAGTGACCACGTTCTTTACATTTAAAACAAGTAACTTTCGACTTATCGAACCCTAACTTCTGATCGGGGCCTGATAAACTGTTCCGGCCTGTAATTTCCATGAAAGGTTGAGCCCTCCTCACCAGACTAGCCATGCCCCATTTGATGTCAATCAGTTCAAGTTCTTCGGGATCGATTTGGTCGTAATCCTCCTTCGTCATGTCAGGATTACTGATTCTCCCTGCTACTAAGCCCTCATAAGCCTCAAGAACGGAAGCAAGCATTGCTATGTGCTGTTTTGCGGCTGTTTCCGTGATCTCGTTTCCATTCTTTATGTTTACCGCAATATTGCACTGAACCCCAGAAACGTATGCCTGATGATTTGATCTTGTTGAGCTTTGAGGTGAAGGTTGTTCCTGAGCTTTGACATTTGGTTCAAAGTTCGTGAATGGTGAAAACTTGCCGGATTGAGGAGTGTTTGAAGAAACACTTGAAGTGTTATCAGCAATGAATCCTGACTGTATTTTTGGACTTTGATTGGTTGAAACTGAAGAGTTGCCTTTGTAATACAAAGACACATCTTGCTGCACACTCGCTAAGTTCATTTTCTTGATTTTCAGCAATTCCAGCTTGTGAGCTTCAATTTTTTCTATGAAACCACTAAGATTCAGATTACCAAAGCCTGGAGTGTTTTTCAACATCATTAGGTAAGTACCCCACTCATCATATGGCAATGCATCTGCCAAATTGTCGATTAATTCTTCATTTGTCTTGGTAATTTCCAATCTCTTTAACTCCAATACTAAATGGCAATACCTATCAATCAAACTTTTTGTGGTTTCACCTTTCATGTAAGTGAAAATGTCGAATTCTTTCTTTAACAACGCCTTTTTGTTCTTGAGCATGGATGCACTTCCTTTAAATTTTAATTTCAATGCCTCCCAAATAGAATAAGCATTATCATCGTGTTGCAGCAACACCAAAATATCCTCCTTGATTGCTTGCTCAAGAATGCTAATCATCTTTTTTTCTGCTTTGAAATCATTCTGCTCTGTTTGCGTCAAACTTCCAATCAATTTCGGTTGATTTCGAGCATCTACCGGTGGAGTATATGGTGCCTCAACCTTCATCCAGCTTTCAAAGTGGTTAGCCTGAACCCAGTTTCTAAATCTTCCAGACCAACTTGAGAATTCATCTAAGTTCATCAGTTTGGGTGGTTTTTGCATTGTTCCCAATTCATTTTCCATATTAATGTTCTGAATAATACTTGCTGAACTCTGCGTAGCCGTCAAACCGCTTCCCGCAAACAAGTTATAAAAATCCTGATGTTCCATTTTTAGTGACAAATTTCGAAAAATGTTTAACTTTTTGATTAACAGGTTGTTTTTATCGAAAAACTTTTAACACAGACTGAGTTTCCAACAATCAATCACGTACGAAATGGACTAAATGCTCAAACCATGACTTTTACACTAAAACAGGTCTTATAAGCGAAATCAGATTTTAAGTGTTGTTATGAGCGAAATTACTTAATTGTTCACAAAAGCGAAATAGGTAATGACCAAATGAGCTAAACCACTTTTGTTCAGATGAGCGAAATTAAGAAGTAACCAAATGAGCGAAATCACTAGATGGACGTAAGAGCGAAATATGATAGTTCGTATGAGCGGAACCCCTGGTTTCTCTTATGCCGTATGAGCGAAACCACTCAAATACCGTATGAGCGAAACCTGTTCACGAGCCATTTTGGATCACTTTTAAGCTGATTTTAGTTCTGAAAATCTCAAGGGTTTGTTATTAACTAGTTTTACACTATATGTCCAAATCTCAGTCCATTTTGTCCGTCAGAAAGGTCTGAAACTCAAAAAGTGCTAGAAAAAGGCTTTGATTCGGGTCAACTAGCTCACAACTGGCTCTGATACCAATTGTAGGACCGTATTTGACAGTCGATTGAGTCAATTCGAGCTAGCAACTACCGAAAATGCAGCGGAAATACAAAATCGGCATGAATCAAAGCAGAAATGGAGTAGAAACAGAAGCAGATCACTTTAAACTGGTTTTCTCATTAATCTTCACAAAATACACGGGCAGCAGTTCAGCTACACACTGGACATGAACGTACATAATGAGAAAACAACACTACTATTTATAGGGGAGAGATTTCGCTTATGTGACATGCCCATATGAGCGAAATCATCAAGTTAAGATTTCGCTCATATGACACATGTACATAAAAGCGAAATCACAACATTTCAAACCCAAATTTACATATTCAACCCCTATACAATACATATTTAACACATCTAGACCCTATACATTGAACAACTTAAGACTAAGACGCAGGCTTTAGACATTTGTGCACCAACAATTGTGGATCGTTGAGCATTGTACATGTTATAGTCTGGTTTTGTCAAAAGCTTTTCCCCTTTTTAAAACCCAGTTCACTATAACCAATGGCTCTGATACCAATCTGTCACACCCCCAAAATCCACAAGCGGAGTATCACCGCAGGAGGCGTGACTGACTAGGATCCAGCCACCAATCATATTGAACAATGTAATTAAATAAATAAAAGTCCAACCACACAATATAATTGGTGTTCAAAACAAGTTAATCAAATTCAAGTTACCAGCGGAAGCATAAAGTTTAAAACCAAAGTATAAGTTTAAATGTTCATAAAATTTTACATGGCACACAACAGTCCATGTCCCACAACGACTCATGCTCCCCTGCAAGCTCCAGCTAAACCTCTAACGACCTGCAAGGCATGTAACAACGAGTCAACAACAAAGTTGAGCAAGTCACAGTTGGTTGTCCATTTTAAAGTTATTCCAAAAACCATAAGTTCATTCGAAAACCAGTAGTTAATCAGTTCCTTGTTTCCCAAACCTTAACCAGTGGGGGCTACCCCGTGTTATCCACTAGACCCGTTACCATATCGACCACTGACTGAAGTAAGTTGGTGCCCTAACGTCAATGTCTATCATCATTGACTAGTGCCCAGATCCATTAGTTCACGCCCGTCCTCTGCGGCACAGTGTGAGGCTTATCAAACCTAAATAGCGCTATTTAACTAATGACCCGCTCGTCATTGGCCCGGCGATTAAGTCGATATAAAAATGAGGGACTTCATGATAGAGATTTTGCTCTAGTATCAATGTTATCACCCTTCAATAAAGAGGATGTGGTACGTGTCCCCAAACCAGGAGATCACGCAAGTTCCGATTAAATCCTTAGTACATGTTATCACCCTTCAATAAAGAGGATGTAGTACGTGTTCCAAACCAGGAGGTCACGCAGTTTCCGATTAATTCCTTTACCCATTCCCAACCACCGGGAATCCCATGCCTTGTAGAAAGTGTGAACTCACCTTGGTTTGCTCGGTATGTTAATCTACTTGTTCACAGTTAATCAGTCAAAGCCTATATTATTCATACATACATAATCAGTTGACATCCACATATTTCACGTATAAGTCATGATCATAATGTGTATTCAAGAAACAATCGCCACATAGCACTTAACAGTTATTCGAGCTCATCTAAGACCACAGTTTGCATGTATGTTCAACATTACATGTCCTAGTTATGATTTCACTAACATAGTCATCCATTAACAGAATTAACTTAGTTCACTGTGCTTATTTACCCTCTTAACGAAACCCCTGTTTCGTTGTGATCCCCTTTGGCGAAACCCTCAGGTTTCATCGTGATTATCCATTGACGAGACTCCCAAGTTTCGTTGACAAAAAGATGGCGAAAATCCCAAGTGTTTCGTCGAGAATGCTAATGACGAAACCTCCAGTGTTTCATCGTCAACATGAGTGACTAAACTCCCAGGCCTTTCGTCGAGGTGTTAACAGTTTCAAGCATTTGACTAACTACTCCCGTAAATCCCGTAAACACTTCCCAATTTCCCCAAAGTGGATCAAACAAGCAACCTTAAACATGAACCCTAGATTAACAGATCATCATTATGCACATATCCATACCACCTATCCATTAACTATACATGAACAACTGAAAACCCTAACTATTGACACTTTCATCATTTAACCATCTCATAACAGATTATCAAATCCACCATTTACAAATATCATTCTAATCAAACAATTAAATCTCGACATACATAACCATCACAACAATCTAACCATTTATAACCCCCTAGATCATCAATCATCATCATAAGCCATGAAATCATATCTAGCAATCATTGTACAGTCACAAATCAAAGCATCCTACCAAGGCATCATGCAACCTAATGTGATAGAAAGTTGAATCAGACAATTGGTATCTATACGCTAACCGGTTACGAGATGAACTAGCAATAATTCGAGAGGGTTGGTGATTGCCGTCGCGTGCAAGAGAGAGAAGAGAGCCTAGGGTTTGCAAATCGATCAACTATGTGACATCGTGCAACCCTACTTTGTTATATATGTGCGTACAAGTGTTGGGCTCTTACTGGGCTTTGGAGAAACCTGGGCCGGCGAAACTCCATGTTTCGTCGTGATGGTCATGATGAAACTCCTAAGTTTCGTCGAAACAGGTGTGGTGAAACTCCAGATGTTTCGTCAAGATGGTTTGTGGCAAAACACCTAAATTTCGTCGAGGTAGTTCCTAACTTTAAAACAGTTCACAAGTTTATCTAACTAAACACCTTAATCACATTAATTAAAAAATAACACAACATATCAAACAAACATCTCAAACATATAACTAACGTGCACAATTACAAGGCAAACAAGTTATGCAAACACAATTGTGAAACAAATAGTGTGTCGAGGAAAGACCTTGAAAACTCGAGTTGTCACATCATCCCCAACTTGAAAGAAATTTCTTCCTGAAATTTAGCACGTACTTACTGAGGAAGCTAGTTAGGTGGCGTGGTTTCCTGGTTTTCCTAGGGTGTCACACGCCTGGTACATTTTATCAGATCCGGTGAAGAAAACATCATGTGATATGGAATTGTTTGCGTTTTCGAATGTAGATCTTGACGACGTGAAGAATAATGAGGAGAAGATGTCGGTCCTCGGTTTTATCAAATCTGGTGAGTAAAACATTGTTAGGTTAGGTCCCTAGACTTTCAGTGAGTGATACATGATTGCATTTAACAAGAAAACTTAACTAGGTTAGGTCAAAAGGACACCGACTGTAATCATGTGCAAACGTAAAAGACAACCAATGTACTTTTTAAAGTTAGTGGACACCGCGTGTAGTTTCGTTGAAACATAAAGGACGGAAAATGCAATTTTCTGTTTAAACTTTTCATAACCACCTTACATATTCATATAAATTGGCGTTCTTATATATTTTACTAGGTTATAACCCCGTGCATTACACTGGTTGAATAAATAAATTTTATATAGTACATAATAAAACAATATATCTTTAAATACCTTCTTTATTGCATGGGTTGAATAAATGTAATTTTATATATTAAATAGTAAAAAGTTATATCTATAAGAACCATATTGTACGAGAACTAGTTAGGTGACGATAGGCGTCAGACGTACCTTGCTCACTCATACTGTAAGCTAACAGATTGTCAAATAACACAAAACAATAATAAACATATATACACATAATCACTTAGATTATTTCCTAACATAATTGATAAAATTTTGGTGTCAGCAGAACACTTATGTGGCTTAAACCAGTGGCTGTAGCTCTGATACCACTCTCTGTCGCAACCCCCGACCCCTACCCCGGGAGCGGCCGGCCGCGAGTTCAGATGGGTGGTATCGGTGTTTATTAAATTGGCAGCGGAAATTTTCATCAGGACCGTAGTCAAGAAATAGCTTATCAGAGTAAAACACCACACTTTTATAAATAAATACATGGAAAAAACCCAAGTTTCCATTATAATAGGTTTATAGGGATAAACCCTAATTTATTGAAATAAAACTTCTTTCTTGTTTAGGTAACTTTTATAGCCACTTTTCCAAGTCTTTAGTGCTTTCCAGCTGGCTTCCAATTGGCTTTCACATTTTGTTACTTGAAACGTGTTTTAAAAACATTTTATCAGCAAGAAATACTGGCGAGTGCATCCCAATTTAATCAAAACAAACTTTTATATCTTTATAGTATTGAGGGCTATTACAATGTTTATATCTATCCAATTACCACCCACGGTATTGTTAATCCTGACTTGTGGTCATGTTACTATTCACAGTATAGTAACAAGTAATGTATACAAAACCCCAACATACCGACAGTAATTGTAGAATACATAGACTCAATCACTGTTATCATAATTTAAAACAATTGAGGTTTGTATAAAAAGGTTTACAAAAATAGATGTACTCACTTTGCTGTTTTAGATAATACTACTGCTTTCTGGTGACTTCCTGTTATAACCTATTAAAATTAAACAATGCACAAGTGTTAGTAAGATAACCCAATTTACATTAGCCATACCCCCGAGAAAGAACTCCAACGACTGAGTCACGCAGAGCCTTGACATGCGTTACGGAGCTCTAGATCAATAGGGCAGAGTAACAAATACGTAACCGGGGATTTTAATACTTACAACGAGACAGAGCTTCGCTTTTTAAGGGTATTATTCCCGAGAGTTTTAGTTATTAACATTAGAGAGAGAAAGAAAAATTTTGGACGATTGAAACTGAGCTCGAAAACTCCATTTATAGGCTGGAAACATGGCGGCTCGCGGCCCGCGACGGCTGCTTCTATATCTCTCGCTGCCCGCGAGAGAACTAGGTTAGGCCCTAGCTTAGTCGACTCAACCCCCTAGACCCAACACATATAGGACACGTGGCGCAATGTGGTCCGGCCTGGTGTCGCGCCCCGCGCGAGCCCAAAAATTTTGTTTTTATTTGATTTTTGTAAATATAAAGGTATTTTGGGTCCGTTTTTCGTATACGGGGTGTATTTTAGGACGTATAGGAGTATTTAGGGGTTTTGGGAGAGTTATAATATATGATATTATTATATATAGAAATTAGCAACCTTTTTGTGCATTAGGAGTAGGGGTGAGCAAATTAACCACCATAACCGATAACCGAACCATAACCGACATAACCGAACCACTAATAACCGATAACCAATATAACCAATGGTTATGGTTATGAGCTTTGTATAACCGCTCAATCGGTTATGGTTATGGTTATGGTTATGAAGCTTTGGTTAACCGAATATAACCGAAACCGAACCGAAGTTATGATGTTAACTTTATATAATAGATTAGTGTTTTACAAAACCATATAGAGGGTTTTTACTAAGATAAAAGTATGTTAGTAACAAAAATAATCTTGATGTAGATGCCATTTATTTTGATAAAAAAACTAAGGTGTTACGGCCATAATTGTTTTTGTTTGAGAATTACCTTATTAAAAAGAACTCTAAATCGATAGTTTAACCAAAAAGTTTAGTCTCCGCTATCTTATAAAATAGGCTCAAGCTAAGTTCAAATCGTGCACAACCCTATTTATTTACCTTGCTTGGTTACTTAACCGAAATTAACCAAAACCGAACCATAACCGACTTCATAACCGATTAACCGTAACCGAAGTTTGGTTATGGTTATGGTTACCAAAACTCCATAACCGAACTAGCGGTTATGGTTATGGTTAATAGTAAAAACCGACCCAAACCGACACATGCACACCCCTAATTAGGAGTTCTACCTCAAGCTTGGGAGTTTTTCAAAAAAAAAAAAAAACCTTTGATATCTCACTTTCAACATAAAAATTTTATCTTTTATATTTTAACCCATTTGAAATTTGTATTTTTAACTCAATTTTTTTCATCTTTTGTAATTTAACACAACACTTTATTATTTACAACTTTGGTCCCCCGTACTTTTCATCTTTCGCAAGTTTTTCGTTTTACATTTCGTTTTAAATTTTGCGAGTTAACATGTCGTAGCGTGCATGTGAGGTTCAACGTTTTTTGCTCTATTTTTTCATATTTGACAGACCAGTCACAACGCGTCCATTTTTTCCCTTTTAAAAAGTTCGCCGCAACTACGTTTTACGTTTCTGGTTAATTTCTTCGCATTAACACACTATAACGGGTGTGCGTGGTTCAACGATTTTATTCTGCTTTTCGTTTAGTGTAATTTTTACCATTTTATCTATTTTATTTTTACAATGTTGAGAGTCGATGTGGTTGTGGCAATGGTGCTACTTGGCACTGTTTTACAAACGTTTTTAACCTATTAAATTTTTTACTAATATTTTGTTTCGGTTTACCCATATACTTCCTTTACTTAAAAACTATTTTTACGTGCATATTTTATGTACAGGTATGTATAAATATGATTTTTTCTACATCCCGACGTAAACTTTTTTTATAGACGAGTCAGGTCAAATATAATACGTTTTCATTTAAAGAAACAATTTTTACGTGCATATTTTTATGTACATTTTCGTATAAATTCAAGTTGTTCTACGTTTCGACGTAAACTTTTTTGGGAAATGATTCATGTTAAATATAATATGTTTTCGTGTTTATTTTATGTATGTTTTGTAACGTTTGTTTCAAACGGAGTGAAGTCAAATTATGGTTTCTTTTTCTCCCTTTTTTTTCAAAAGCTCCAATTAATCACTTTCGATTACATGTGCATATTTTCCTTCATACCCGTTACGTTTTCTATGTATGAGTTGGGTCATATATAATACGTTATGATTGTTCGATATGAATTTGATTTACTTTACGTTTGATCCAATCACAATGCTTATACTTGTTACATTGAGTTTAAGTGGATACATCGAAATGTGTGTTTTCATATGGATAATGCATCTTATAACGTTTAAACTAATTCATTCAATGTTTACGATGTACCCGCGCTGCAACACGGGCGGGTCTTAACCTAGTTTATATATAATTTTCAAAGGGCTATAAATAGTAATTTTATCTTTTCAAGTAATTTTTTAATACTATTTAATTCTGACTTTTTTTTCCTAATAACTTGGTATTTAACATTTTAAAAAAATATAATGTTGCAACTATGTTTATTTATTATTTTTTTTAATATTGCGATACAAATTTGATTGAAAATGTACATCGTACCGCAGTTATATCAATCGAACCGAAACCATTTATTGAAACCATTAGAAATAGTTCTTTCATACTGTTGAGTTTAAAGTTATATGAAACACTGCTTTAATAGTTTATATTCAAAATCGAACTGGGTTAAATATACTTGATTATTTTGTTCATTACCGTAATCGATACCTTCCGAACAACTTCAGTAGCGGACTAGCAGTATCAGTATTCGTTTTTATGGTTTCCGATGTAAATTTAGTTCTGATTTTGTCCGAAAATTGTTGAAAACTAATTTTTATTCAAAATAGAGTGTTTTATTATTATTATTATTATTATTATTATTATTATTATTATTATTATTATTATTATTATTATTATTATTATCATAAGCTACATAATGAGTGAAGGTAATGTATAGAAGTGTGACAAACAGAACACATTTTGAACGAACAACATTGATACCGCTATCAATACTATCAGAGCCATTACTTAGGTTCATTTTTATAGTTTTCGATCGTCGAGAATCTTTCAGACACATCACGACTTTATATTTTGGGTTTTCTATTTCTGTTGTTGCACCAAATAAGGGTAACATATTGATACCGTAACGAACCGAATTGATATTTACTTCCACTAGTTATTAATTATATACTACAATAGTATTGTGTTATTGCAATTTGTTTCCTTTTTCTTTCTATCTGCCTTTTGCATATGCATGTTTAAATACATTATTAAATAAAAAAAATTATTATCTAATATTAGCTATTGTTTATTGACTTTTCCAATCTTTTCGGCTGTTTTAGGTAAATAAAATTCACTATGTTTATTTTTAATAACAAAATCACTTTTCTAAATGACTTTTTCAATCTTTTTGCCTGTTTTAGGTAAATAAAATTCACTATTTTTATTTTTAATAAGAAAAGTACCCATTTACGGTGTGCACATATAATGTATATATGTGTGGTTGCTTAGGAAACAAAAGTGAAATTGCACTAATTCTAATGTTATTTTACTAATTTCGTAAAAATAACGTTAAAAGCGGCAGACGGTGAATCATGCATCATGTAGTGGCGTAGATAGCCGAAAGACAAGGGGGTACATGCACCAATCGGTCTTTGTTTCGATTGCTAAGTGTTATGTGCCTTTTGTCTAAGGCTTGATGCAAAACTACTATCGAGCCGGGGGTCTCACTGGAAACAACTCTCTATTTCAACGGAGTAGAGGTAAGACTGTCTACATCATACCCTTCTCAGACCTTACCTTAGTTTTGCTATTAGTGAGATTTACTGAGTATGATGATAATGAAGATGAAAAGTACTTTTCTAAAACAGAAACTGACATTCTATCATATCAGTTTGGTTTAGTTAAGGGTCATGCTATTCACACACCCAAACCTTATTTCCACATCCCTTCGAAGCGTTCCGCTTTGGCCAAAGCGGGGCGTTTTGGCCTGTTTTCCAGACAAACGGTGATGTGATGGTGTACGATGTCAGTTGAACCGCCCCGCTTTGGCCAAAGCGGGGCGTTTAGGGTTTTTTTTCCGACAATGGGTGATGAGACTTGATGCGATGTTATATTCTGTACGGTGGAAATGTTTGAACCCTAAACTCCCCGCTTTGGCCAAAGCGGGGCGTTTCGACCCTGCTTTTTGGAAGTTGGTGTCTTCTGTCGAATGCGAACCCGAGAAACGGAATGGACTTCAAGCAGTTGGTCGATGACATGATAGATAAAGATCTTGACATGATCATATCCATTTTCAAGTATTAGACTAGATAGTCCAAGGTGAAATATATTAAAACCATTCAATCCCACCAGTCTACGATGCAGAACATAGTCCCAGATTGTCTAAATAAGCGCTTTTATCAGGTGTTATGTGGTAACAACTATAAAGGGGATATTCAGATCTCTATTCGGTCGTCTTTTCGAGCTTTTACGTGGAAGATATCGAAGATCACTCTTCATAGTTGATCATGACGACCGTAATAATACGGAACATAATTTCAGATTGTCTTGAGAAGCGCTTTTATCATGTGTCATATGTTGGACGGAATATATGGATGGAAAGCCCGCATATATGGTAGCATTCCTTGCAAGTCCTTTAAATTCACATAAACATATATTCGTTTCATAACCTCCTCCTATAAATCAACCACAACTCATCACCCATAAAACATTATCCCTACCTCTTCACGAACCACAATATACTCAGACTCATACCCACAAGCAAGGATAACTAGAATATTGATATGGTTGCTATAAAAGCTCACATACACCACTAGTGTGTGGTTTCTTATTTCTCTCACTTTATTATTAGGGGTGGAGGATATTCAGACGGATTGTAAGACACATAAAGTGGTTGTGAAGGGAGAAAAGGCAGATCCAATGAGGGTTCTAGAAAGGATCCAGAAAATTCGCATAAATATATGGATGGAAAGCCCGCATAGATGGTAGCATTCCTTGCAAGTCCTTTAAATTCGCATAAACATATATTCGTTTCATAAATAAATCAACCACAACTCACCACCCATAAAACATTATGATAAAACCGCTTCTCTAGAAAATGCGTTATGGTGAGATTTTTCAAGTTTGCACAGTGGGAGAAAAGACCAACACCCCTGTCAGTATTGTCATAATGCAATGAGACATAACTGAGATTTAAGCGGCGTGTTCCAATCAACGTTTATCGACATTGTTATAGGTGATGAATAAACCCTAAAACGGAACATAGTCCCAGATTGTCTAAAGAAGCGCTTTTATCATGTGCCATGTTGTAACAACTACCAAGGGGATATTCAGATCTCTATTCGGTCATCTTTCCGAGCTTTTACACACGAATATGTGGTTCCCAATTTGTGGTAGTTGTATCATACTCGATTGATTCATTTAATTCATTTTTTCATTGACCAACTGCTCGAAATCCCTTTCGTTGTATTACAGTCATCATGATCAACTACTGCAGAGTGATCTTCGTGACCTGAAGTTGTATCCAAATCTTCGATACCTTCCAATATCAAATTTCTTCGTTTCCCATGATTATGAAACCTCGTTTTGTGAGATGGTCTTCTTTCATGTTTCCCCGCGACATCAAAATACAGAGCTTCATCCTTATTTCTGTAAATCGCACAAACAAGCACGCCTTGAACGAGTCTAGAACACTCGTAATCCTCAACCGGCTTTGGCTTAACAACGATCGATTTGGATCGCGACTGCCTCATAGCCCATGGAGCGTCAGCTAAACTTCGGTACGAGGTCGCCGGACAGGAAGTGACGTGCTCAGCTTTTGTCTGTTGACTTTAATTCAAAGCGCACCGCTTTGGCCATAACAGGGCGTTTGGGTGTGTGAATAGACCAAATGGATGTGTGAATAGATCCGGCCTTAGTTAACTGTAATTACTGGCTGAATCGTAACGTAAATATTGCTGATTGTGATTAGAAAAAAAAAAGCAAGTAGAATAATAATAATAATATATAAAATAAATTGGGTGTAGTTTCCCAGCTAGGCCATATGGGTTTAAATGGATATTGGTAGGTGGTATAGCAGATGTACTATAATCTCTTAACCAGTTGTCATTTTTGTTTGCCAGCAAAGATTTTGACTCTATAACAACAATAATGTTGCTGATGTAAAAGAAGCATACGGGAAACTTGTCTTTAAGGTTTCACTTTTTGTGTTGAACTCATGGTACTGTAAAAGGACTCACAGTCTATAAATGATCATTATTAAGTGTACAATGTTGTGTCTATTACGTATAACTGTTTTGACAAAATTAAAAAGAGACCATGTGATGTACTCGTATTTGTAGCGAGGTTGAAATATAAGAATGTAACATGAAACTAACTGGTTCGAGTTATGCTAAACGAGTTTCAGTTGGTTTTTGGTCCAACAATTGGACGCTTTAAACTAAACAGGTGATGATTCACGTCAACTGTACGGGTTTGTGGGTTGACCAGTCTAATTTATATATTTAAAAAGTGTATTATGTAATAACTTACATTTTTAGACATCTTACATCAATAAACAACATTAAAAAAATAAATGTGTTTAGATTTTGAAAGGTGTTTGTTTTACTTGTAGACATCTCTAGTTTATTTTTTTATTTTTATTTTTTTGTTTGTACTTTAAAAATTATATCTACAGTCGAGTTCATATCAACCTGTGAATGACAGTGTAGTGTTCGATTTATGTGAATGACAGTGTAGTGTTCGATTTATGTGATTGTTATGATTTCCTAGTTCATATAATTTTTTCGTGTCAGATTCAACACGTCAACCGGCAAACCCGAGTTGTTTAACAAAACCTTTGCATTGAAGGACACAAAAGTGTTAGTATTATGTAAACCTCATAGAGGGGTTCATCTTTACCCATAGGGAACCTTGTAAAAGTTTTGTGGGTTTGTTTATACAAAATACTGATAGTTTTAAGCTAACTAAACATGTTGTAATGGTTCAATGTTTAATGTTATGATGCAATCATGCATCCAATTCTTTATTTATAGTTTTAAGTTTATTTTATAAATTTTTCATTTTAAGATTGGATATTGGAAGTTAGGTGACTTTTGTGTCGAGAAAAGCATATACTTTAATGGAGCATTTATGATGTAGACATGATGGGATGTTATTATGATATTTATAAAGATAAGATAGTAACTAATGAGTTTTGAAATATTGATTTATGTGATTAAAAGATTGTTATTTACAACTCAAAAGATATTGTTTTTTTTAACGGCCAACAGAATCAATTCTGAACACTCTCGGGACACCCACTGGACCAAACGGAGTATTACGAGAGTAACCCGACTCCACCACCAATTCTGGAGAAAACCCGGTAACCCACCCGCCCGTAGTCACGACGGTGAAATTACCGGTAAAACCCGTTTGGCACAAGTATCGAACCCAAGTTTCTCTGGGTCTTCTATCATTGCCCACTAATGTCTTACTCTGCACCAAATGAGAGTTGAACTTGCATCTCTCAAGAGAAATGCAAGCCTTCCACCACTTGATCTAGAGCTCATTGGCACTCCAAAGATATTGTACTTAGTGATTTTGATATCATACCTTATGTATTTAAGTCAAAGTTAGTGGTGACCAATCTCCACCCTAAAGATTAAGTCATAAGTAAAGTTGTTTAAACTATTATATCATAAACAGGCGTCTTTAATATAATATTCAACTATTAGCTTGTTGCCCAAGAAACCTGATTGAAAAAACCTTTCAATCTTATACCATATTGACTTGCTATTTTAAAAACATCTTATAGATTAGAAAATATCAGCCCCAACAAATATTGTTTCTTGGTTAAGGAATTTAAGTCACATTGAACAAAATGATGTCTATCGTGTTGGGTTTTTTAGTTGTTTAAAACAAATCCAAAGAGTTGAGGAACTTAAGTTAAACTTAATTTAAAAATTTTGTTGTTTAAAAAAACTCCTAAGGCTTTGCGGTGTGGCTTAGCGTCACCCGCCACATCAGCCATTTATGGCGCCCTTGTCCGCCATCGACCACCCCCTTGTTGTTAAAAGGGGGCGCCATCCCTTGTCCGCCACCGTGATAACGAGAAAAAAGGGTGTGCCAATGGGGCCTACATCTTTTCAACCAATAATTTTTTTTTAATTTTGTTTAATAGGGGGTTTTATACCATACCATGCAAGTTAAAGGAAGGGACTTTAAAGCCCTCATATGACGTGGCGCCTAGGTGAATCTGACGTGACGTGATAAAGCTCCTAGGGGCTTTATACCACACCCTCCGGCCTAAGTGTAAGGAACTTAAGTTAAACCCAATTTAAAAATGAAATAAAACCTATGCGTTAAAGAATAATCAAGATTCTCATGATTGACAAACAAAAGTTTATGTAATGATAAACGGGTCTCCCACGGACAAGTTCGCCCTCCTTAGAGCCCTTCGTCAAGGTGACCCATTATTCTCCTTTCTCTTTACTTTGGTGATGGAGGCGCTTAAGGTAATGATGACTAAGGCGGTCGACTCAAGGACTTTTATGGGGGCGAGGCTCCCCAAGGAAGGTCTGGTTTTATCTCACTTGTTCTATGTCGACGACACACTTTTTATTGGAGAGTGGACGGAGTTGAACTTCAAAAACCTCAACCGCATCTTAAGGTGTTTCCACATGGCGTCGGGTCTAAAGGTTAATATAGACAAAAGTAAAGTGTTCGGAATGAGGGTTGGGAACACCGAAGTGGAGGCGATGGAAAATATTTTCTGGTGTAGAAAAGACGAGTTCCCTTTCTTTTACTTAGGTTTCCCAGTAGGGGCGAGCATGACCGGGTGAGAACTTAGAAGCTAATGGTGGACAAATTCCAAGCTAAGCTTTCGGCACGGAAAGTTTGGATGCTTTCTTTAGCGGAAGAGTGACGTTGGTCAAATCCGTTTTGGGCACGCTTGTTATTTATTACATATCCCTCTTTAGGGCCCCTCGTGGGGTCCTTAACACTTTGGAGGGTATTCGAAGACGGTTTCTTTAGGGAGGGGCCACTGTGTCTCGAAAATTCGATGACTGCTTTGGGAACGATATTTGAAGTCTAATAAGGCGGGCGGGTTGGGTGTCGGTGTCGCAACCCCCGACCCCATCCCGGGAGCGGGAGCCGCGAACACAAGCCGGTGGTATCAATGTTTATTAATTTGGCAGCGGAAATGAGACATCAGGATCGTAGTTAGAAAATAATTTCAGAGTTTTAAAACACCAAACTTTTATATTAAACAACTGGGATAAAACTCATATTTCATTTATAATATCTTTTATAGGGATAAACCCTAACTTGCTGAAAAATATAAAATTCTTTTATTTAGGTAACTTTTATAGCCACTTTTCTTTAAGTCTTCAGTGCTCCATAGCTGGCTCTTTATAGCTTCACATTAAGTTACCTGAAACGCGTTTTAAAAAATTTTATCAGCAAGAAATACTTGCGAGTACATTCCAGTTTATAGAAACATATTTGTTATAACTTCACAGTATTAAGAGCGATTACAATATTTATATCTAACCAAAAACTCCAAGTACTTGTCACTCGACGGATCTGTGACTATGGTCATATCACACATTGGCTACCCGTGTCCAATTGTGACGGTTATCAAGTAGTGTATACAAAACCCCATAATACCGGCAGTATTTTGTATAATACAAAGACTTAATCACTGTAAGTATAACTGGAAACATTTGAGATTTTGTAACACATTTTGATAGAAAAAGAGAATGACTCACATTGTAAACTTAGGTATTTCTACGGCTTCTTGGTGATAATTCCTGATTATTTTCTTGAGTTTCTATTAACAACATACAATGTACGCGTGTTAGTAAAATAACCCAAATCACATTAGCCGTACAACACGAGACATAACCCCAACGGACTTAGTCAGGCAAAGCCTTGACATACGTTGCTGGGTCCTAGATCAATCGAGTAGGGTAACAAATTAGTGATTGGGGGTTAAAATACTTACAACGGGCAGAGCTTTGTGTTTGGGGGGGGGGGTATAATTTCGGACTATAGAGACAAAGAGAGAAAAGAGATTTGAACGATTTTAAACTGCTACTGCCCTGCTCTATTTATATAAATTTCCGGAGCCTGTTGCACCACGCGACAACTCTCCTTGATCCTGAAGCGCCCCGCGATGGCAACTCTAGCTACGGCTAGGGTTGCTGAGTTAACCCTAGACCCAACACGTGGCTGACACGTGTTAGCGTTGGTGTCCGACAAGAAACAGGTGCGTCACGCCATGCGACGGCTCATCCTAATCCTGGCGCATCGCGCGACAGGTATAAAAATCTGATTTTTTTATTTTTTAATTAAAATAAATGTTATTTGGGTCTGGTTTCGCATATACGGGGTATTTCAGGGCGGTTTCGAGGGTTGTTATATCCTCCCCACCTTGTTTTAAATCTCTTCCTAGAGATTCACTGGAATAGGTGTGGATACTTCCTTTGCATTACAGATTCCAACTCCCATGTGTACTCTGGTCCTCTCTTTGAATCCCATTTCACTTTGACTAGAACAAATATTTTGTGTTTGAGATTCTTGATTTTTCTATCTTCAATCTGAATAGGCTTTTCTACAAAATTAAGCTTTTTGTTTACCTTTATGTCTTGAAGAGGTATTACGAGTGATTCGTTTGCTAAGCACTTTTTGAGGTTACATACATGAAATACATCATGTATTCCTGCCATTTCCTGGCAATTGTAGCTGATAAGCTATGGGTCCTATTCTTTTGATAATTTCAAAAGGTCCAACATACCTTGGGCTTAGCTTTCCTCTTTTACCAAATCTGACAACTCCTTTCCATGGAGAAACCTTTAAAAATACCTTGTCTCCAACTTGAAACTCCAACGGTTTGAGTCTGTTATCTGCATAACTCTTTTGATGATCTCTTGCTGCTTTTAGTCTTTTCTTGACTTGAATGATTTTGTCCGTTGTTTCCAGAGAGTTGCTTTTCTCCAATCTCTGCCCAACAGACTGGTGTTCGGCATTTTTCGTCCATAGAGTGCTTCAAATGGTGCAACATTAATGCTGGTATGATAGCTATTGTTGTAGGAAAATTCTATTAAAGGTAAGTGATCATCCCAATTTCCTCCAAAATCAATTACACAAGCTCTAAGCATGTCTTCCATTGTTTGGCTTGTCCTTTCACTTTATCCGTCCATTTGAGGATGATAAGTTGTACTTCGATTTAAATCGGTTCCCATTGCTTTTTGGAAACTTGTCCAAAAATGAGAAGTGAAACGACTGTATCTGTCAGATACAATAGATAAAGGAATTCCATGTAGTGAATCTATTTCATTTACATACAGCTTAGCTATCTGTTCCATACTGAAAGTTTCTTTCATTGGTAAGAAATGAGCAGATTTGGTTAATATGTCTACAATCACCAAGATTGTATCATTACCTTTTCTTGTCTTGGGTAATTTGGTAACAAAGTCCATTGTTATCAATTCCCATTTCCAAATTGGCATTTTTAATTGCTGAAGTAATCCTGAAGGTTTCTAATGTTCAGCTTTAACCTGTGAACAGGTTAAACATTTAGCAACATAATTTGCTATATCCTTTTTCATTCCTATCCACCAGAAATTCTTTCTTAAATCTTGATACATCTTATCACTTCCAAGATGCATCGTTTACTTAGACTTATGGGCTTCTTCTAAAATTTGGTTCGTAGGTTTCCTTGGATAGGTATCCAGATTCTTT
The DNA here is from genome assembly GCA_030545235.1 of Helianthus tuberosus. Classification (NCBI taxonomy): domain Eukaryota; kingdom Viridiplantae; phylum Streptophyta; class Magnoliopsida; order Asterales; family Asteraceae; genus Helianthus; species Helianthus tuberosus. The sequence continues at coordinate 24,102,917 of CM060419.1, forward strand.
TCTTGTGGAATCTCCAAATTTCATCTGTTTTTCTAATTCTTTAATCATTCCTTTTAATCCTTCATCATCATACTTGATTGCTGTTTCCTGTATCTTTTTTAATTTGTTCATTCAAATCTATCTGCAGGTTTAGTCTAAGAGAGCGTACTCTTTTTGGCTTTTCATGGTATTTTCTACTTAAAGCATCAGCTACTACATTAGCCTTTCATGCATGATACTGGATATCACAATCATAATCACTAAGGATTTCCATCAAACGTCTCTGCCTCATATTTAATTCCTTTTGTCCAAAGACATATCTTAAACTCTTCTGATCTGTGAATACAATGAACTTACTAGTGTAAAGATAGTGTCACCAAATCTTAAGGGAAAAAATTATTGCTCCTAACTCTAGATCATGGGTGGTATAATTCTCTTCATGTTTCTTAAGTTGTCTAGAGGCATAGGCAATTACTTTTTGACGTTGCATCAACACACATCCATATCCTAACTTAGACGCGTCACCATAGACTACAAAGTCTTCAGTTCCTTCGGGTAACGCGAGTATTGGTGCGTTGGTTAATCTTTGATTTAAATCCTAAATGCTTCCTCTTGTTTTGGTCTCCATTCAAACTCAACTGATTTGCAAGTTAGTTTAGTTAATGGAATGGCTATTCTAGAGAGATCTTGAATAAAACGTCTATAATATCCTGCCAGTCCAAGAAAACTTCGTACTTCTGTTGGTGACTTAGGGACCTTCCATTTGGTAATCGCCTCTATCTTTGTGGGATCCACATGAACTCCTTCATGATTAACCAGATGTCCAAGGAATTGCACTTCTTGTAACCAGAATTCACATTTTGAGAATTTAGCATTAAGCTTTTTTTTCTCAACAATGTCAGAAGTATATGCAAATCGATGTGTGCAAAATGCAACATATAAATTACATCAAATGAGGCATAAAACTAACCCTTTTTAGTACTAATGTTGGAAAAAGTGTGCTTTTGTCTTCCTTTTGTATTTTCAGGATTAAATGAGCTTAAATGAACAAAAGAAGCAAAAATGCAGTCAAATCTAATAATAATACAAGAAAAGGAATAAACGTGGCATGCCCGACCCCTCGACAGCATCTCCCCAACCAAAAACAAGAGAACAGAAGGCTGAACACGCCCCGTGCTCAATGAGCACGGGGGCGTGCCCAAGTGATTCATCTTGTCTATCTGTTTTTATTTTTATTTTCAGCATTTTTAGTTAGTTTTATTTTCTTGTTCAAAAACCTTTTTCTAAACTTTTGATTTGATTAGACGGTGAGGATAAACCGGTACTAAAAGCTCTTGTGTTCTTGGACGACCTCGGTATCTTACCAACACTATACTACGCTCACGATGGGTGCACTTGCCCATATGTGTGTTTGGTGTTAGTAAATATCGTGTTTTATAAATTTAAAACTTGACTAATGTGTTAAAAAGGGGATAAAAATATACTTAAATATATATCACACCGCACACACATCAAGTTTTTGGCGCCGTTGCCGGGGACACAAGGATTTTAAGAAAGTTAAGAATCAACGGCCTAATCGTTTTTTCTTATTTTTCTATTTTTTATGATTTTTATTAAATTTTCAGTTTCCGCAGAGCTCAGCACGGGCCGTGCTCAACATTGTTACTGGCAGTTTTTATTTTCCGAGTTACAGAGAGTTGAGCACGGAGCCGTGTCGGTGCAGCACGTGGCCGTGTCGAGCTCCCCAGTAACAGGGATCCGGAAAACAACTACTGTATCTCCGACCACGGGCCGTGTTCACCTGAGCACGGGGCCGTGGTGAACCTTCTGACCAACGTCTTTTCTGTTTTTATTGCAGGACTTGGAACCCAGGCGCCACGTATGAAATTTCTACGTGGTGTATGAGCTCCAGTTCTAGTAGAGACATAAAAGAACCTCTAGACGAACCCGAACGCTTTCTAAGAAAAAGACTTAAAGCTAAAAACCAAGAGAAAGTTTTGGGGGACCCACTTCTAATGGCGGATCAACGTACCCTCATGGATTACCTACGACCCACCGTGGGTAATCTTGGTGCCGCTAACAATGCACCGAATGTCGAGGCCAACAACTTCGAACTTCGGCCGCATTTGATACAAATGCTCCAAAACTCCGAAACCTTCCATGGGCTTGCGGACGAAGATCCCCATTTGCATATCACTAACTTCCTAGAAATATGTGATACATTTCGGATCAATGGAGCATCAAAAGACGCCATCCGCCTTCGAATGTTTCCATTTTCACTAAAAGACCGAGCTAAGGCTTGGCTTAATACCCTCCCAGTTGGCTCGGTAAACACAACTGGCCCAAAAGTTTTTATATAAGTATTTCCCTCCTGCTAAAACGGCTAAATTAATGACTGAAATTAATACTCACTCACAAGAGGACGGGGAATCCTTATATGAAACTTGGGAAAGGTTCAAGGAGCTACTGAGAAAGTGTCCTCAACATGGTCTTGCAGTATGGCAACAAGTATCCACTTTCTACAATGGGTTGTTGCCACACACAAGACAAACACTTGACTCTAGCTCTGGGGGACTTTTAGGTAATCGTCGCCCAAATGAAATTTATAATCAAATTGAGGAAATTGCTCAAACCAATTTTCAGTGGCACACTCCCCGAGGCAACAAATCCATTGCCCCGGCGCCCATAAGGTTGATGAAAGCACCTCCTTGTAAGCCCAAATCGAGGCCCTTTCTTCAAAAATAAAAAAAGTTAGAAATGGCAAAAACGGTCTCGGTTATGGCTTGCGAGGGGTGTGGTGGGCCACATGAAAATTGGAGTTGTATGAAAGAAATGGATAATCAAACAGAATCGGTAAACTACTTTGATAATAGACCTAGGCCGTCGGGTCCTCCAACGGGTACCTACAACTTAGGATGGCGTAACCACCCTAACCTTGGTTGGAGAGAACCCGGCAATAGTAGTAACCAACAAAATCTAAACCAACGAACAAACTTTCAACAACCAAAAATGAGTCACAAAATTTCTCTCAACAACAACAAGGGGGACGAGAGAGGCTTGAAGATACCGTATCTCGCCTCATCTCCGACACCGAAAAGAAAAACTCGGATCGATTCCAACAACTGGAATCAAACTTTCGAAATCAACAAGCTAGTATTCAAAACATTGAAAAAGAAGTAAGTCAAATAGCTCAAAATTTCTCCGACAGACCTCAAGGCGCGTTACCAAACAATACCGAAACCAACCCGAAGGCGCAAGTGCATCTTCTCACATTGAGAAACCGCATCGTGGGCCCCGAGGAGGCTCCGTTACCTCCAACTGAAAAGAGCCGATCTAGCCAATCCCCATCTCCACCAGCACCCCAAAAAGAGACGGCTCCTCCACCAAATCAAGAGCCCACCAAGAATCCTCCGGTACCATATCCGGGTCAGTTAATTCGCCAAAAGACCGATGAGCAATTCTCAAAATTCGTAAATTTACTAAAACAATTGCATGTGAATATTCCATTTGTTGACGTCCTAACCCAAATGCCTAAATATTCAAAATTTATGAGGGACTTCCTCACTCACAAAAGGAAAATTGAATCATTGCAATTAGTTAATTTAAGTGAAGAATGCTCCGCCTTGCTACTCAACAAACTCCCGCAAAAGAAAATCGATCCCGAAAGCTTCACCATCCCTTGTTCAATCAGGGAATCGCCCATTCGTAACGCACTAGCTGACCTCGGGGCTAGTATTAACCTCATGCCCGCATCAATGTTCGACTGAATCGGCCTAGGAAAAACGAGCCCTACAAAAATGAGCATACAACTCGCCGATAGGTCAGTTAAATACCCGCAAGGTGTCACTGAAAATCTACTAGTCAAAGTCGGAGAATTTGTCTTCCCAGCCGACTTTGTCATACTAGATATGGAGGAAGATACCAAAGTACCACTCATCTTGGGGAGGCCATTCTTGGCTACGGCCCACGCGGTAGTGGACATGAATGGCGGGACACTAACATTGAGGGTTGGGGACAAGGAAATGAAGTTCGGAGTTGGTAAGAGAGTAGAAGACGATGACCCGGTCAATTACATGCAAGTCATAGACTCAAGTTTGGATGACGCTCTCCGACGGTGCAACATCGGATGCAAAACATCCCACTTGGGTAACATATGACTGGCTTTGGGTCTAGCCAAGGACCCTTATAAACGTGGCGCACCACGGAGGCATTCCGCGGAACTATCCTTAGTTTAGTTTAGATTAATATTTTTTTATGCTTTCTAGTTTAGTTTTAATTTTCAGGAATAAAACACACTCGGGATGGTGAAGGATACTGAGGGAAACTTAAACCAGCACCCCATGCACAAAAACAGAACCTCCCGATAAATTTTCTTCGTAACAGCAAGTTCGGCACGGGCCGTGTCCCGCCAGCACGGCCCCGTGCTGAACAGTCTGCAGGAAATCGCCCAGTTCAGGTAACTGGACACGGGGCGTGTTCGCTGAACACCCCCCGTGCCCAGGCGTCTGTCTCTTTTTACTAATTTTTGTTACTGGCAACCTGAACACGGGGCCTTGCCCGGACTCCACGGGCCCATGTCCAGATGCCCAGTAACATAAAAATTTGTTTTTAACACACCTGTTACACATTCAATCAACCTAAAAACTTATTTTTGGGACACATTGAGGACAATGTGTAATTTAAGTGTGGGGGGATGCTAAAACCTTGAATTTTGCAAGTCCTAATTACAAGCCTTACACAAAACTCTATTGGAACCGCTAAACACCCAAAAAAGTTTTTCTAAAATTTTTCATTTTTTTACTTGTCTTGGTTTAATTTGGGAATAACAAGTTCTAAAAAGGTTATACTTTTACAAATTTACAACCGACAGCGTCGTGATAAAAAGAACAAACATAAGAAAATTATGAAAAGGCATGACAAATCTAGTTAAAATTTGATTATATATACTCGATCACATAAAAACCCATTCCCACAAAAAGTGAGTTTTGAGCCTTTATTGAGCATACAAATACACATCTTTAAACTAAATGCTCATTTTTCGTTTCTTGTGTGAATAGCCGCTTGGTTTCTTACGACTCTAGAACTTGCCACGATGATACATTCCTGGTCCTTACCAAGTTAAACCCAAGTAAGTAAATGATGGAGGCATTAGGACTAACTTTTTATTTCAACACCATTATTTTTTCTTTTTTATACCACCTAACCAAAATCCCCCTAGTTAACCCCTTTGAGCCTAAACCTTTTCATTTCTAAACCAAAAACAAACACCCTTTTACCCACCAAAACCCTTTTTCATTTTAAACCCTTTATTTTAGTAACAAAGCTCGGTTTTCTTGTGACTTTATTATCAAAAAAATATATATAGAGAGAAGAAAAGAAAAATGAATTTAGCAATAAACAAACAAAGCTCATCAAAAGGCTTGTTTGAATAATGCTTCATTAAAATAAAAAGTCACCAAAACAAAATGTTTTACGAAAACTGACACTTTTTACGCTTTTCACCCTTTTCTACTAACCACTAACCCAACCACCTACCTTTAACCCAAGCCTAACCCTTCCCTAAAGTCCTCTTGATATTTACAAAGGTGTATAGTTAAAAAGGAGGAGGATTGATTGCTTGGCAAGTATATGGTAGAAGTAAGTTCCATGCCGCTCTCGAGTGTTTCACAAAAATACATCTTCGGCCGAGTGTTGAGTGATCCCCCGTGAGTTATGTGAACTTGTATATAAATGGAATTTTAAAGAGGCATGTTATGCCCAAATAAATAATTTATCTTATGTAATGTTTTAAATAAATCATAACGAATATGATTGTAAATAAAGTAAAAATAAAACCTAATAAAGAATCTTGGAATCTCGACACTCTATGATAAGCCCAAAACCTTCTCTTCTACCCATTCCATTTGGGTGTGTAAGCCACAAAATAAATAGTTTTGCTTGAGGACAAGCAAAGATTCAAGTGTGGGGGTATTTAATGTATGCAAAATGCAACATATAAATTACATCAAATGAGGCATAAAGCTAACCCTTTTTAATACTAATGTTGGAAAAAGTGTACTTTTGTCTTCCTTTTGTATTTTCAGGGTTAAATGAGCTTAAATGAACAAAAGAAGCAAAAATGCAGCCAAATCTAACAATAATACAAGAAAAGAAATAAATGTGGCATGCCCGACCCCTCGATAGCATCTCCCCAACCAAAAACAAGAGAACAGAAGGCTGAACACGCCCCGTGCTCACTTAGCACGGGGGCGTGCCCAAGTGTCTGCAGAAAAGACAAAGTTGTAGAAGCTTCTATCACCCACCACGGGGGCGTGCCCAACGGACACGGGGTCGTGGTCAACGCTAAGATTCGCAGAATCTAGGCAAATCTTGATAGTACAGATACGCTTCTGCACACGGGGTCGTGCCCAGCGGACACGGGGCGTGGTCAACTAATGCAGACAAACTGCAATTAATGAAGAAAGAGAAGATGGGTGGACACGGGGCCGTGCTCAACGGGCACGGGGCCGTGTCCGGGCTTCTGTGCAGGCTATAAATAGGGGTGCTTGGCTCACTTGCAAACCATCCCTTGGCAAACCACCTCTCTCACACTTCACCCACCCACCACCACCATCACAACCCACATCCACCACCATCATCCATCATCCATCATAGAGTGTGTGAGTAGTCTCGGGATCCAAGATTGATCGTAAGAGTTCTTGACAATCAAAGGCCATGTTTGCCTAAGTCTCTTACATCACTTGGTGAAGACAAGCATTTAGTGTAATACTTTTTATTTTTAATCTTTTAGCACTTTTTATTTGGTTATGTATTAATGACTTTAATAACTAGTTTCTTATGTTGAAGGTGAATCTTCCTTATCATTTGTCTGTGGTGTCTTGGCATTATTTTACTGTCTATATAAAATAAAAGATTTTCACCATTCATATCTCCACGGTCTATATGGAGATATGTTGGCTACCTGGTCGGGGGTTAAGGGAATGGTTTGGTAAGCGTCTTGCCTTGTTCAGTGTATAGATCCTGCAAGGACTTGGGTCAAGTTTAGTAGGACCTCCTTCAATACCTACTGTATTGGATGGCGGGGGTCCGAACTCCTTGATCCCCTCATATGTAAACAACTATTAAAACTTTAACCCGGGTACATATGATTGTATCCCTGCTGACTCAAACTACTTAGCCGAGGGTAACGTCACCTTCAAAAGAGGGGCCTACCGCATTATGCATTAATAACTTAATTAATTATCTTTCAATAATCCAACCCTTTAGGATTGTATCCTTGTTGACTCAAACTACTGTGTTGAGGGTAACGTCATCTTCAAAAGAGGGGCCTACTACTATAACTAAGATAATCTCTTAAAAAGTGCAAAAGTGCGGAAATAATCAAAGGTTACACTAAAGGCTAATTGGATCCAAGTGATTCATCTTGTCTATCTGTTTTTATTTTTATTTTCAACATTTTTAGTTAGTTTTATTTTCTTGTTTAAAAACCTTTTTCTAAACTTTTGGTTTGATTAGACGTTGAGGATAAACCGGTACTAAAAGCTCTTGTGTCCTTGGACGACCTCGGTATCTTACCAACACTATACTACGCTCACGATGGGTGCACTTGCCCATATGTGTGTTTGGTGTTAGTAAATATTGTGTTTTATAAATTTAAAACTTGACTAATGTGTTAAAAAGGGGCTAAAAATATACTTAAATATATATCACACCGCACACACATCACAAATGCTCTGCATGTTTTACTCTTGGAGTAAATGAGAATATCATCTATAAAGACAATTATGAATTTGTCTAGGTATGGTTTACATATCCTGTTCATCATGTCCATAAATACAGCTGGAGCATTGGTTAAACCAAATGGCATGACTTTAAATTCATAATGACTGTATCTAGTTTTGAAAGCAGTTTTAGGAATGTCCTCTTCCTGTACTTTCAATTGATGATATCCTGAGCGTAAGTCGATCTTAGAAAAGAATCGGGCTCCTTGAAGTTGATCAAATAGGTCATCGATTCTCGGTAGTGGGTACCGATTTTTAATCGTAACCTTATTCAATTCTCGATAATCAATGCACATAAGCATCGATCCATCCTTCTTCTTGACAAATAACACCGGTACTCCCCATGGTGATGAGCTAGGTTGTATGAACCCTTTCTCTAGCAATTTGTCTAGTTGTTTCTTCAATTCATGCATCTCCATTGGTGCTAGTCGATAAGGTGCCTTCGCAATCGGTGCTGTTCCTGGTATTAGGTGAATTCTAATATCAACCTCATGATCTGGCGGTAATCCAGGTAACTCTTCTGAAAGGACATCTGAGAATTCAGATATTACGGGAATATCTTTTAATTCTTTTCCTTTAGTGTTAATGATTAATGAAATCATATACACCATTCCTCCCTTCCGTGCATAACTTGCAACTTTCATCATAGCGATGAATTTTGTTGACCTTGTTGGCTTGTCTCCATTAGTTGTGATTCTTTCGCCAGTTAGTGTACTTATTTGTATAGAATTTTGATCACATAATATTCGTGCTTGATTGGCTACAAACCAATCCATTCCTAACACGACATCGAATCCGGCTAGATTCATTGGTAAAAGATTAGTGGTAAAATTGTGACTTAAAATTTCTATCCTTGCTCCCTGCAAGATTTCGCTTATTTCGATAGAATTTCCATTTGCCGTCTCCACCAGACAGTCTTGGTGAAGTTTAGTTAATGGTTGATTGAGAAGTTTGCAGAAAGAAGTATTTATGAAACTTTGGTTTGCACCAGAGTCAAATAATACTTTAGCATAAACATCATTAACTAAAAATGTACCGGCAATCACATCTGGAATCATCCTGGCTTCTTCGGCTGTTAGAACGAATACTCTGGCATTTTTCTTGGGTCCTTCTGTTGCCTTTGCTTTGTTAGTTGTCGCCAGAGCTAGTTTCGGACAATTCGGTTTGATATGGTCGGCTTCTTCGCAGTTGTAGCATATTCAGGCACTAGCTTTCTTCCTACAATCTTCTTCCTTATGTACTGGTATCTTACAAAAGTTGTAGGACATAACACACTTTGCCGAGTGTTTCTTCTTACAGGACTTGCAGTAAGGTGAAGAGGAAGAACCTGTTCCTTTCCCGCGATTGGAATTACCATAACGTAGTTCTTGGGAAATCTTTTGAGCTAGGTTCTTTTTCTGATTTTCCTCTTGTATGCGTACTAATTCATCTGTCAAGGTGTTAGCAAGTTCTACTACTTCTTCTATGGTTTGTGGTCTAGCTGCCTTGAATACATGTCTGATCTCATTGATTAATCCCCAGATGTAACGAGAGATTAATACTGGTTCTGGTGAGGTTAGGGTTGGTACTATCCTTTGTTGGGATTGAACCCTACCAGAGGAACAGATAATGAAAGCCAAAACCAGATCATGACAGTGGATTCACAATAAGCAGCAGTTTACACTTAGTCTTCTCCCTTGAAAGAGATTATAACATCTGATGCTCTTGCATCCACTGCCCGGATACAACTGCTGCTGTTCTTCTAACTACTGATGAAACCAAAAGACTGCTGAGAACTAAGCACTGCTGATGACAAAGCACTGCCCAATCAAGGACTGATCAACCTCGAGGAAAGCACTGACATAAAGAGAGAGCAGTAGTTTAGTATATCATCTGTTTTATGTATAGTCAGTGGTTAGGTTTAGCAGTGTTTGTATAAGAACAGTAGATACAGGTTGTTAGGCTGTTAGACGTCGCTTTCATGGTAACATCAGCTGAGATGCCTCAGCGGTTTGGATTGTCTATAAATGAAACAGTACTCTGTACTGTTACATTTGATTCATCCTGAGAGAGTTCTTCTCCTCAGTTCAATCCTTTCATCTTGTGCAACCAACCACTGTAGTATCAGGCTGAGGGGGAGCTTAGTTTGTAAGCTTGTAATGTAATCTTTTGCTTTGAATTGTAATCTTTCGACTCTATGAAAAGCAAATGTTTATCAAACTATTTTCTCCTTTGATTGTGTTTACAAAGTTTGTTATTCATTTCCACTGCACTTTACATTGTTTCATATTCATTCATTGTTCAAATTACACAAACAAACACAATCATGAGAGCCTCCGATCCTAACAATTGGTATCAGAGCCTGGACAGTCAAATTCGATCTAACAATTAATTTGACATTACAGTTCGGCTCAAAATTCATTGATACTAAGGTTGGTTGTATTTTGTTGAAAAACAGAGTAACATATGATCACGCATAAAGCTGTTGTTCAAATACTCTGTAAAACAACCAAGATGTCATAAGACACACAAATTTCACACAATAAGTGATATCATGCACAAGTCAATCATAATTTTTAGATCTGAACACATATCTGTTAAACTATGGGATTATTTCTTATTTTCAAAATTGATTTCAACTGCCGTGATGAAAACTTGTGATGTCACTACATTAGATGATAAAGTTGAACCTCAGATTAACAAAAGCCTATGTTCATAAAAACATTAGTGTTTTGGTCAAATATTTGTATAAATATGGCTAAACCTCTTAAAACATTACTGCAAAATGATTCTGGATTAAGTATTCCTTCAATAAAACCTCCCAGTAAGTATTTTATTACTTATGAATGGGAAGGGTAAAAAGGGAAGAAGTAAATTCACAAAAACTCAGAAGTGTGTTTATCTCAAAACTTTTGAAGTCAGAAGAAAAGAGTATAAACATAAAACACTTTAGAGCCAAAAGTTGGGGTAAAAATGGTCATCAAAGCAACTGTGTGCAATCATTGTTTCAAGAAAAGGTTCAGGTGACCATGGTATTTCCAGTGAATAAACTTTTAAAAGGACTAGACAAATTTTCAGAATCATCACATAGTAACAAAGTCTATAACAGGATTTTGAAAAAAAAAACTCATGTGAACATGTGTCCTCATTTCTGTTTGTCAATCAATCAACAAGAAAATGGTACCAAACAATGGACAAAATGCAGTTAAAATTCATACCACTGTCATTCAACCACTGACCATTCTCATAAACTTGTGTATGAGATGATTATGTGCTTTATTATTGTTTTACCAGGCTCTTTCGGTGCTATTTTTAGAAAATCCTTTAATTTTTTTCTAAAAAGGATTTTTCTCGAATAAAGCAGGATATATTATTCTCTATTTTGTTTGGAATGATATATTTTTTTTTAACTTTTACTGGTTTTTGATGGTAAAAGTTTCAATCTCCTGTCAGGATAAGATAACCTTTATTTTTGTTGGTTAAATTATCCTCAAGCAGATCAAAAGAAAATGGTATAGTTGTCAAGGTCATGACAAACTCAAGTTTGTTCTTACTTTATAAAAAGGATTGATTGTCAACAGATCTTAAAATACTTGGGCACTCATGATTTAATTCAAATATTATAACAAGGATGAGTTGCCTTAGTAAAAAGTTTACATCATCTGGGGTACTAAACCACTGTCAAGAGGTTGAAAAAGCTTCAAAATGTGTAATTGACATGTGGCAAAACCTTGAATGAAAATTCTCAAAACAGTTGCTGACATACTGGTCTTTCAAATCATTACTTTACCTCTAACCACTGTCTTGTTCAAACATCTGTTTCCAAATTACTTTCCACTGCTGAAAGTCAACCACTGACCTTTCACCTTCTTGGCAAACACTGATGTTCAAAATTAGTGTCTTATCCACTGATATACTATCTACTGATAGTAAAAATCATCCACTGTCACATTATTACCGTTGTAACCACTGATGTTTGCTACATCAGTGGCTTTCAAAACAACTGTTCTCCGCTATTCATCCAGTTTATCATAGTTTGACACGTGGTCAGTTTTTAGCCTTCAGATCTTTGTAACCGCTGCCACATCAGCATTCATTTTCCTTTTCCCTAAATAAAACCCTGATCAAAACCCCAAACAGGGTTTTACACTGTCGAATTGAATTCTAAAATTCTTTTCTCAAAGCGGTTTCCAACCCTCCTTCTCAAAGCATTCCTCAATCTTCTTCATCAAAAATGACGAAATCAAAAGCAAAATCAAAATCAAAGTCACCATCATCTTCAAAAGAGGTCGCTCAAACGGCCGAAGAACCCATTGAAATTCAGTACAAATCTCCACACAACTATTTGGGTCTACTTACAAAACCCTCAAACAACCATACCTTCGATTCCATCTTCGACACCATATCTGCATCAAAGTACAAAACTTTGTTGACAGCAGACGCTCCCATTTACTTGCAAACCCAGAGAGAGTTCTGGAAAAATACTACACTTGAAAAACAAGACGGTAAAGTAGTAGCCATTAACTCCTCGATGCAGGGGAAAGCGATTCAAATCACTCCGCAATCTATCTCAGAAGTCTTCAAACTCGATGATCAGAAAGGTAAAACTTCCTTTGATAAAAACGAGTTAAAAGCTGATTTTCTGAAAAGGGGATATGCAGAATAATCAAAGGTAGATACCTTACAAAAAGGTTATTTCCCGTCTGCACCCAGATTTTTATTTCACACACTTTTGATGTGTGTCTCAAATAAAACAACAGCGTTTAACGAAATACCATTGAAGATTCAATGCCTGAGCTATGCTATTTTAAATAATAAAGATTACAACTATTCCCAGGAAATCTTCAATGACTTGGTGAAGAATGTTGATAGCAAAGCATTTTTACTCTTTCCAAGGTTTCTAAGCTACTATTTTAAACAAAAATTTGAAAAAGAAAATGAAAAATTGCCAAAACAAGGTGTTTATTTTCAAATAAAGAGTTTAACACCTGAAACATTCACTAGAATGTTGGCACCAATAAAAACAAAAGCAGAGATGCCTGAGTAGATTTTAGTAGTTACAACTGCTCCTCAGGTATCTGCTGCTGAGCCCACTGCTCAAGGTGATCAAAGTAGCACAACAAGTGCTTTGAAACCCACACCTAAAATCACCAAAAAGCCAACAAAAAGAAAAACTCAAAAACCCCCCAAACCCATCAAAAAGGCAACCCTGGAGGATGAGATACCAGAGCTACTGCCAGTGACAGCACAAAAGTCACAAGAAACCACTGCTGCTACTTCCTCACAGCAGTTGGTACAAATATCTCAACCCATAGCCGAAACCCCTCCTGGTTCTTCACAAAAAGAACAGGTTGTACAAATTGGGACACCACATCATGATGCTCTAGAAGCACTTGTTTCCATCATCCACAGCCCACTTTCCGGGGCAAATCCTCTTTCTACACCAACCATCACATCCACAATTCCCACACCAACCAAACTTCTGTTGGATGCAATTGATTTGAACCAGGCACTAACCAGTCCTTCTCAATCACCTATCAATGAGAATATCCCTCAACACATGACTGGGTCTGATGTATCAATCTTTGCTAACCCACCAACACAACCTGAGGAGGTTACACCCCTTGAGTTACAAGTAACTCTTGGTGGTATTCCAAGTGAAGCAGCCACTACAAGTGCTGAACCCATAGGTTTGCATTTGGACAGTGGTTACATTAATAAGACTTCCTTGGAGGCAATTCCTTACATAGGACCTCTGCCAACCACCAGTGGATTTGTTTTTCCCACTGGCAACATCAAAAGGTTGTCAAGTGTTGAAGGAAGAAGACCCCAGTACCAAGAAAAAGGGGCATCAGTGGTTAACGTTTGGAGTACACTCCATACCTCAACCACTGATAAAACCACTGCTAGTGGGAAATCAGATGATCCCATTAAATTGGGTGATGGTTTAAAATATTTGGAATTGATGGAACGTGTTGATAAACTGGATACTTCAGTTGCAGATATCAAAGAGATGCTGCAACAGTTGTTGACAGTACAAAAGATGCAATCCAATGTTGTTCCACCTCAAGCACCTGCTCCACCTCAAGCATCTGCTACAAATGAGCTCTGGAACCTCTTCAAACCTTTTCTCCAACAACAAAAAGAAATGGCTGATCAGCAACATGAACTACATGTGAAAAAGCTGAGAAACATAATGGAGTCTAGGTACAAGAACACTCAAGCAGATATTAAGGCAATCAAGGCCCATTTATTGGAAAACACTGGCACTGCTCCTCCAACAGTACTTTTCATTGATCAACTTCCCCCAGATAATGCCAAAAAGGGGGAGAAAATTTAGGAGTGGAAGAAGAAGGGAATAGATGATGGTCTTTACATTGAACCAGAAAGGGATGCCATGACCAGAAAAATTCCTGTGCCAGATGGTAGTAAAAAGGTTGATGCTACCCAAGAAGCACTTGATGAAGGAGTAGCAAGTGTAAAAAGGGATCGAGTGGCAAAGGATATTTCACGGTGGAATGAGGAGAAAAGAGCTTTCATGGAGCTGTATGTGCAGGGTTGTTCTGGGTCAAAGGATACTAAAAATCCTAAGCCAAAAAGGAAACCTAAGTTCATCCCATCCAGAATTCCAAAGCATATTCCAAAACCACCATCCAAAAGCCATCAGCATCAAACCTCCACTCAAACAGCTGTTGTAACTCCTACTGTATCAACTACTGGTGGTACTTTAGAGGTTTCAACATTTGTTATCACTTCAACACACACTACTTCAACACACACCACAACCACTGCCTTACCACCAACACAATCACCTCCAAAAACAACCTCACCACCATCACTCCCTGCCAAAAAGCAGAAGACAAAAGATGTTACAACATCTATTGTAATGACAACAGTGGTTGAAACACCAGTAATTTCAACAGCTGTTAGTCAATCACAAACCACTGCCATTCAATCTACCACCACTGTTCCACACAAAGCATCATCAGTCCCTCCTCAAACAAAAAGGAGAAGGCTAATCCTCAAAGATGATGACTATTCACCACCACCAACATCTTCAAAATCCTTGTCACTTGTCACAATTCCAAAACCCATACCTCTTTCTTTAGCTCAAATTCTAAAGCCATTACCTCCTGCTGGTGTCTCATTTCCTCTGGAACTCATTGCAGTTAGGGAAGAAATCAAATCTTTTTACTATGAGGATGACCCAGCTAAAAGGAGTTTGCCATCAGTTGAAGGATATCCCAGGCCTAACAATATTGAAGAATACTTGAAACTCAAGGCCAAGCAAGCAGAGGATATCGCAATAAAAAATAAACAAGGGAAATCTGATAGGGAATTTCAGCAAAACTATCAGTTTCTACTCACTCAGGTCAGATCTATGGAGCAATTTGCCAAAAAATGTATGTCAGCAAATCTCAGAAAGGGCAGATGAGTCCTTGAGAAAAGACTACATTGAGAACATCATAACCTACAAGAAATATAAGGGGGAGAAACACATGTACAAAAACTGGACCATTCCTGAGCTCGAAAAAGAGGCAGCCAGGATTCAAGAAATGATCAAAAATAAGGTCAAGCAGACTCCTCCTGAAAAATTCAAACAATTTGAAGCTGAGAAGATCTTAGAGTTAAAAAGAATGAAAGAGGAGCTGATAGCAGCAGATTATGGGTCAAAGAATTCAGTGACAAAGTGGGGAGAAGATAGAGTAAGGGCTACCTACAAAATGTTAGAGGAACTTAGAAAGAAAGATCCAACTGTTCCACAAAAGCCTGATTATTCCAAAGCAGAGGTCTCAAAAAGACCACCAAAACAACAAATCAAAAGAACCACTGCTCCAGCTGGTGCTGCCATCTACAAAAGAAGGAGCCAAAACCAGTCAGGGGCTGAAACAGTTGAAGATCTAAAAGCCAGAAATGCTGTTGTAAAAGAGGGCATTAAATTAATGATGAAAGAAGATCTTGAATTGGAACAATCTGCAAGTACTGCTCAGCCAGTCATGAATAGGCCAACATCTCCCAACTCATCTTCAAATAAATCTCTCCCAAGAAACCCATTTGGTTTAAAAATACTAAAGTGGCTCTCTGATCAAAAGACCCATGTATTGACTCTGGTCAGAATCAATGGTGAAGTGAAGCATATATCAAGGAATCAAGCACTAGGCCTGGGTGTTGAAGATCTACAAGATCTCCTTGAGCTTACACTGTGCTGAGATGAAGATGATACAAGTTCTCAGGCTTTTGAGCTGAAATTTAAAGAACAAGTCAAAGAACTTCTGATGAGAAATAAAGATCCAGAATAATGAAGGGTTTTGGCATAATCTGTTCCAGGGGGAGATTGTTGGGATTGAACCCTGCCAGAGGAACAGATAATGAAAGCCAAAACCGGATCATGACAGTGGATTCACAATAAGCAGCAGTTTACACTTAGTCTTCTCCCTTGAAAGAGATTATAACATCTGATGGTCTTGCATCCACTGCCCGGATACAACTGTTGCTGTTCTTCTAACTACTGATGAAGCCAAAAGACTGCTGAGAACTAAGCACTGCTGATGACAAAGCACTGCCCAATCAAGGACTGATCAACCTCGAGGAAAGCACTGACATAAAGAGAGAGCAGTAGTTTAGTATATCATATGTTTTATGTATAGTCAGTGGTTAGGTTTAACAGTGTTTGTATAAGAACAGTAGATACAGGTTGTTAGGCTGTTAGACGTCGCTTTCATGGTGACGTCAGCTGAGATGCCTCAGCGGTTTGGATTGTCTATAAATGAAACAGTACTCTGTACTGTTACATTTGATTCGTCCTGAGAGAGTTCTTCTCCTCAGTTCAATCCTTTCATCTTGTGCAACCAACCACTGTAGTATCAGGCTGAGGGGGAGCTTAGTTTGTAAGCTTGCAATGTAATCTTTTGCTTTGAATTGTAATCTTTCGACTCTATTAAAAGAAAATGTTTATCAAACTATTTTCTCCTTTGATTGTGTTTACAAAGTTTGTTATTCATTTCCGCTGCACTTTTCATTGTTTCATATTCATTCATTGTTCAAATTACACAAACAAACACAATCATGAGAGCCTCCGATCCTAACATCCTTGCAGATTCAAAGAATATGGTAGCATATTCCCTACAATTTACCCCACTCATTCTATGATTTAGGAACTTATTAGCAATCTGCTCCTTTTCATGAGGAGGACTTAATTTCCTTTCAACTATTTCCTTAAAGTTGTTCCATTCCATGTTATAAACCCTGTCACTTCCACTTGACTGAAGAATGGTATTCCACCACTCTAAGGCTACATTCTTAAAGAGATTAGAAGCATACATGATCTTATCTTCATCTGCGCATTTACTTATCTTTAAAACTGCTTTTGTCTTTTCAATCCAGCGCAAGTCTGAAATGGCTTCTTCATTGCCCTAGAATTCTATCGGTTTGCATGATAAGAATTCTTTATAAGAACAACAACCATATGAGATGGTTCTTCTTCTTTTTGGAATTGGAGCTTGGATGAGTAGTCCGTGATTTCCATTCACGTTGTGACTTGGTTCAGTGGGTGCACGTTTACTGCCTATCACGAATTTTTTTCCTGCCTTTTTATTAATAGTGTCGATAATATAGGGATGGCTTCTATGATTCCTTGAGCTACTATGTGTTCGATAGCACTTTTATCCACTTGGTTTTCGTTATTAGCCTTATTATGGATTTCCTGATTTACTTCGTTTGATATCTGAATTGTAAACATTATCAAGGTATTAATATCATAGAATAAAATTAATACAAACAAACACTCAAGCACATTGAACCAAAAACGTCGATCGTTGTGACTTTTACTCTTTCCACATATATATATATATATATGCATCTATTACAAACTATAACTGGAATTTAAACACTCGAGACTATGCATCGATATATATATATATATATATATTAATTTATATCTATTTTAGTTGATAATTTTATATATTTTTTTCTAAGTAACAGAAATTACACATATACATATATAGTAGGCGTTGACTTTCTAATATTGCATTTCCCTCTCGTCGTATTTCCAGGCGAGTTTTCTCCGATTTGGCGAATCCGGATTCCTTCCTCAACCAACTCTTCACCATACTGACGAAGTTCTTCCACATTCTCATGACTCATTGGTGGCATTAGGGCTGGTACGGGTTCAGGGTAAAGTGGTTCTGGTTCTTCGTAGGGATATGGGTTATTCAGTAATTCCTGAATTGCCCAGTCGTTGGCCCACCACTGATCTAAAGGGTTCGGTGCTGGAATCCTAGGTATCTCATTTGGATCGAATACTGGGATTAGAAGTTGGTTTTCCTGGTTTTGTTCTAGATTCATGGGTTGGTCAGAGCATAAAGGAAGTAATTGCGGTTCTGGTACTGCTATTTGGTTGAAATCAGGCTCTCCATCTACATTTCCAAACATATGAAAGTTGGCTAGTTGCCTATCCAATTCTTCTTCCCATAAAGGTCTAGCATCTGTATTTTGGGTATTTCTCTCAACTCTATTCACTATTGCTTGTTGTTGTATTTTTCTCATTCTTTTTCTCCTCTCTACTTTTACTCTACTAAACCACCCTGTCTTTTTAGGTGGAAAGGGATCTTCGGATTTGGCTTTAAAAACAAGGATATCCTCGGAATTGGCTGTGTATCTTGAGGTTGGCTGGGATGTTCCTTCATCCATTGGAGAATGAGGTAGATGACGATAAACGTCAGAAGTACCCTGATCACTCATACTGTAAACTAAGAAAATTGTCAAAATGACATAAAAATATTATACATATTTACACAAACAACACACAAGTTATTTCCTAACACAATAGGTTAAAATTTAGGTATTTAAAGAACACCTAAGTGGCTTAAACCAGTGGCTCTGATACCACCTTCTGTCGCAACCCCCGACCCCACCCCGGTAGCGGGAGCCGCGAACACAAGCCGGTGGTATCAGTGGTTATTAATTTGGCAGCGAAAATGAGACATCAGGATCATAGTTACTTAATCTCAGAGTTTCAAAACTCCAAACTTTTATATTAAACAAATGGGATAACACCCATAATTCATTTATAATATCTTTTATAGGGGTAAACCCTAACTTGCTGAAAAACATAAACTTATTTTATTTAGGTAACTTCGATAGCCGCTTTCTTTAAGCCTTCAGTGCTCTATAGCTGGCTCTTTATAGCTTCACATTAAGTTACCTGAAACGCATTTTAGAAAGATTTTATCAGCAAGAAATACTGGCGAGTACATTCCAGTTTATAAAAACATATTTGTTATAACTTCGCAGTATTAAGAGTGATTACAATGTTTATATCTAACCAAAAACTCCAAGTACTTGTCACTCGACGGATCTGTAACTATGGTCATATCACACATTGACTACCCGTGTCCAATTGTGAAGGTTATCAAGTAGTGTATAAAAAACCCCATAATACCGGCAATATTTTGTAAAGTATAAAGACTTAATCATTGTAAGTATAACTGAAAACATTTGAGATTTTGTAACACATTTTGATAGAAAAAGAGAATGAGTGACATTGTAAACGTAGGTATTTCAACGATTTCCTGGTGATAATTCCTGATTATTTACTTGAGTTTATATTAAAAACATACAATGCACGCGTGTTAGTAAAATAACCCAAATCACATTAGCCATACAGCATGAGACAGAACCCTAACGAACTTAGTCAAGCAGAGCGTTGACATGCGTTGCTGGGTCCTAGATCAATCGGGCAGGGTAACGAATTAGTGATTGGGGGTTAAAATACTTACAACGAGACAGAGCTTTGTGTTTTAGGGGGTATAATTTCGGACTTTAGAGATGGCGAGAGAAAAGAGATTTGAACGATTTGAAACTGCTGCTGCCCTGCTTTATTTATACAAATTTCCGGAGCCTGTCGTGCCACACGACAGCTCCCACTGATCCTGGCACGCCCCGTGAGGCAACTCTAGCTACGACTAGGGTTGCGGAGTTAACCCTAGATCCAACACGTGGCAGACATGTGTCAGTATGGGTGTCCGGCAAGAAACGAGTCCGTTCCTAATCCTAGTGCGCCGCGCGACAGGTATAAAAATCTGATTTTTTTATTTTTAATTAAAAGAAATGTTATTTGGGTCTGGTTTCGCATATACGGGGTATTTTAGGGCGTTTTTGAGGGTTGTTATAGTCGGGGGATGACATGCTTAGATAGAGGAACCCTTATGATAAACATTTTATAGTATACTGCAACATTTTTTTTATCTAGTGGGAAACTCGCGTGTTGCGGCGGAGTCCACAATTTATATCCAAACTTTTAGCTAACTTCTCTAAAATTACAAAACACATTTTATGTTAAATTTGATTAACTTTGGTTCACTAATTAGTCCTTTAAGTCAAATACACAAATACAATACAATGTAGTTTTTAATATATGCTCTTAATGAATGTGATGAGTTTATTATCCCTAAGCTTAATTTTTATTATTTGTAAATAATCTCATATATAGTATAGATTTATTAAACATAAATGCCATTTATCAAGGGAAGAGTGGTATGAATGGAACAAAATGACAAAAATTTAGACATTTTAACTTGACCCTTCATATGACAACTTAAAATTTGATGGAAATTTACCTAAATACACCACCAAAAACCTAAAAAACCATAACCCCCTCACCTCTCACCCATTAAAAACCTAAAAAATCCTAACTCCCCGCACCCAAAATCCTAAACACCCACCCCACCTAAGCTAAATGCTAAAAAACTAAACCATAAATCTAAATCCCACAACTAATTACTAAAAAGGTTTTTTTTTTTAATTTTTATAAAAAGTCGCTAAATTTCGTCACAAAAAAATTTGAACAATAGTACCGATGCACATGTGCAACGGTACTGTTGTTCCGTTGTTTTAGTGACGAAATGTAGCAGTTTTTTATATAAAATTATTTTTGTGTGTTTTTTATAAAAAAATATTTTTGTGTGTTTTTTAATTTTTAGGTATTTTTAGTTGTGTTCACATTGGTTCTCGTGTTCTCGCAATAAAGAGTGGTTTCTAACGGATTCTTATCATATATATATATATATATATATATATATATATATGATCTGTGAGTGATAATGAATACTATTTTCATTTTCCAATAATAGATATAGTTTTGAGTAAATTGCCATTT
Organism: Helianthus tuberosus; assembly: GCA_030545235.1. NCBI lineage: Eukaryota > Viridiplantae > Streptophyta > Magnoliopsida > Asterales > Asteraceae > Helianthus > Helianthus tuberosus. The sequence goes on from CM060419.1 coordinate 24,123,812, forward strand.
TAGTCCTTAGGTTTGACCAAAATTACCACTTTAGTCTAAATAGTTTATTTCTTGTCATTTTAGTCCAAATAGTTTTGTTTTCTGCCATTTTAGCCCCTGACTTTTCTCATTTTTTGCCATTTTCATTCAACCCACAAACTCCATTAAAAAAATTTAGTTAACTGAGGTGAATTTTGGCCAAACCACATTTTTTTTTGCAGGTGCAAAGGTATGGGGATGGTCTTGTGCCGGTTTACAGTGAAGATAATGGCGGTGGTTGTTGGTTTTACGATGATGGCGGCGGTGTTGGTTGATGACGTCGGTGGCGGAAAAGTGGCCGGTGGTGGTGGAAATGGTGGGTAGTGATGGTGGTGGGGTGGGTGGGTGGTGACGGTGCAGGCAGGTGGTGACGATAATAGAAGGTTGTGATGGGGTGGGTGGTGGGAGGTGGTGGTGGTGGTCGATGAAAATGGCAAAAAATGACAAAAGTCAGGGACTAAAATGACAGAAAACAAAACTATTTGGACTAAAATGGCAAGAAAAAATATATTTGGACTAAATTGGCAATTTTAGTCAAACCTCAGGGACTGAATGAAAATTTACTCTATATTTTTTTAACATTTTACTATTTTTTTATTATAATAGATTTTTGTTGGATTTACTTTTAACTTTAAACATATTTTTATATTTACTTTTAACCTTAAATATATTGTGATTCTTAATTTTAACTTTTAATGATTTTCTTATCTTAATATTATCGATATGGTTTGAACAATATTGGTACCACTATTGTATCTCATCAGTTTAGTTTATTGTTAATACAGTACTTGTGACTGATATGGTCTTAACAGTATCGGTATTAGTGTTTGTCAGAATTGATAGCAACAATTAAGTGGGAGTTTGTTAGTGCAGTACCAAGCCTTGTAATTGTGGGTATGTAATTCTCTGTCGAAGACAAGTGTTAACGAAGATAAAGAGATGGCGTACCTAGATGCTTAGCGCACTTAGGGTGTTGCTACAAATACATGTGTTATTTGATATTTTGAGTTGAGCATGTGAGAGAACAAAAACTCTGTGTGTAGAAACCGTGTGTTTAGGACTCGATGTCCATGACTTAGCGTCCAGATTTTCTAGAGAGAGAAGTAGGATGTGCACCCTTTCGGTATTGTAATATGTGTTGATTATCTTGAATAAGAGTATTGTTAGTTATTTTACCTTCTATGTTTTTGCTTCCGTCTCAATCAAGAGTGTTAGTGCATTACGTCTATTGACTTCGTCTTGTATTATGTAATAGAATAGGATAGATTAGAACAACCAGTGCACGAGGTTCGAGAGTCGAAATTTAGTGGTTATGCAAGAGGTTTCGCTTATATGGACAATGTTCATAAAAGCGAAACCACAGCATGTAGTTTCGCTCATATGGACATGTCCATATAAGAGAAACCTCCCCAACTATATATAGGTGCATTGTTGTTTCATTTGGCACGGATCCAGAACTTGTAACGAAGTGCTGCCAAACTTTGTCCAGGTTGTAATCATTGTTAAATGCAATATAAGTGACGGATTATATAGTATCAATCTGTTTTCGCGTCCAGTTCTCTGATTCCTCCTTTGAACCGGACATAAAGCTCTTCTGATCGACTCAATCGGGTCAAATAACGATCCTACAAGTGGTATCAGAGCTCAGGAAGAAGAGTTTAGCTTGATATCATCCTCATTCTGACTTCTACACCTTCTTTCATTATTTCAGAGAGATTTACTGGTCAAAACCGGATCAAAATTACACAGATAATAGATAATTGGTCATAGATAAACCCTGGAGAGTTTCATACTGAAAATCGGATTAAAAATGGACTAAAATTGGTTCGGACTAGGTTTCGCTTATACGGACTTTGTGTAGTTTCGCTTATTTGAACACTTAGTTTCACTCCTGTGTCACATTATTGAGAGGTTTCGCTCCAAATTGTATCCTGTAGTTCCGCTCTTGTGTACATCATCAAGGTTTCGCTCCAAAATACCTAGAGGTTTCGTTTATTTATCAACCTGGTTTCGCTTATGTGACATACTTTGAGGTTTCGCTCAAAAGGCAACTGATTTCGCTTTTGAGACACAAAGAAACATGATTTCGCTTATATGAACATTCTGATTTCGTTCCAGTGACACATAATCTACTATTTCGCTCCAAGAGTCCGAACTGATTTCGCTGATTAGGTCTTAGGGATTTCGCTCATAAGGTTCTAGGGTGATTTCGCTTATCCAGACACCTGATTTCGCTCAAAGGGACACCCAAAATCCTGATTTCGCTCAAGAGTGTCATATTTGACTCGAAAGTGAACTTTTTTGTGTCGGGATCATTTCACGTCGATCAAGTGTCAGTTTGTTACAATTTATTTGATATTGATTGTACTGATTGTGTTTGTTTGATTATCTGTCCAGGTTTACATCATGGCTGAGGAATTCTACAACACGTTTTTCAACGCGTTCACAACCGAATCGTCTGAGCTTACAAATGTTACACCAAAAACCATCACGAAGGCGATCAACGAAAACATCAAACATGATAACTTTTACGGAACTCACTCAAAACCACCAACTCTTGATAGCATTGAGGATTACACATGGTGGAAAGAACGGTTCATCAACTGGGCGAAAGCATATGCCCATGAAAGCTGGTTCTGTTTAGAGTTTGGATACGAAAGGCCAAAAGATGATAAAGGCGAAGAACTTCCATTCAAGAGGTTACCGAGAGAAGACAAAGCAGAATACGCAGCTGAACAGAGAATGATTGCTTTGATTCAGACAACAATCAGAAATGATATATTTGCTCTGCTTACTCATGATGGATCGTCAAAATCAGTTTGGGAAGCTTTACGAGTTAAAGCTGAGGGGGGAAAACAGATTAGAAAGAATAAAATTGCCTTACTTAAAAAAGAATTTGATCTGTTTGATAATATAAAAGGAGAGACAGTGAGACAAATGATAGAGAGATTCTGTCACCTTAAAATCGAACTTGAACGTTTTAAAATTGATAAAACAAGAGAGGAACTTATTGATAAAGTCATTGAAGTGTTACCACGAGCTGATCAATGGCAAACATTTGTTTTTATCCTAAAAAATGACGCTTCATATGACAATATTGCTCTTGATGCTTTGTTTGAAAAGATTGAAAGTCATGATTTGGAGTTGCAGAAACAGAGCAAGATGACTGGTTCTTCACATCAACAGAATGTCGGCTTGTACTACAAAGGCAGTGTACCTTCTGATAAAGGTGTTGGTTCACCAAAAACAGCATTTAGTGGTGAGAAGATGATAAAACCTCCAACAACGTCAACAAGTCATCATTCTGGATATCATTCATCTTCAAAGTCAAATTCTGATGAAACTGAAGAGATTCTGTGCAACATTGCTCTCAAATTGAAGAATTCTCCTGCAATGAGTATCAATGCAGTTAAGCAGCAAATGAGTTTTCTTGCATCTGTTCTGGAGTCATGAAGGTCTAGTAGCTGGCAAAATTGGAAACTTTGAATTGACCAAAGAAGACTACGACCAGATTGATCCGAAAGAGATGGAGCTCATTGACATCCGTTGGTGTTTAGCCAGTTGTATTCGAAGAGCTCAGAGGTATATGGAGATTACCGGGAAACAATCTCTTGGAGGTGCGTCAACAAAGGTTGGATTCGACAAATCCAAAGTGACCTGCTTCAAATGCAAGCAAAAAGGTCATTTCAAAAGAGAATGCAGAAACTCTGAAGTTGCTGAAGGAAATGAACGTCCTTTCAACGATGATTATTATCGAAAGGCGATTTACCATCGAAGCAGAGAAGAACCAAAGTTGATTGAAGATAAACCGAAAGAGAAATCAAGAGCTTATGCTGTTATTTACGAAGATGAAGGTTATGATTGGTTTGAAGTTTGTCCAGAAGAAGATCGTTTAGAGAATGTTCGTAAAACAGCTCATGGGAGAGCTATGACAGAAGAAAGAAAGTTTGTTTTTGTTGCTGAGATTCAAATGAAAACAAAGACACTGCTGAAATCCGTGAAGAAAAAGTTGAGATCAAAGAAAAAACACGAGAAGAGATCTTGAGTGAGAAGACTTACAAAGAAAGAAATGTGGTCTACAACAGAATGGATGAGATGCAGGAAGAGTATGAAAGTGTTGTCAGCAACAGAAGATGGGATAAGAAGAGAGAGTGTTACGACAACAGAGAAGGAGAACCGGTTGTTCCAAAGAAAGACATAATATTTGATGATGTTCTTCTCATAGTCCCGTTGAGAGCTGAGTATTATAGTAAGGTAATGAAAGATGACACATATGCTAAAAGGCATGAAAAGGAGATCAGATATGCCATGTTATCGTGTCTAAGAAAAAGAGATGAAGAGAGAATGAAGAAGAGTGTTGAAGAGATGGTGAACAATCTGAAGAAAAATGCTGAAGAGGTTAACACAGAAGCTGTTGAAGTTGAAGAAGCTGTTACTGAAAAACAGCAGATTGAAGAAGAGGTGAAGAAAGAAGAAAAGAATGAGAATTTGGAAGCTGGTAATGCTGGTGATGAAGTTAGTGTTAAGGAAAAGAAGCAAGATGATGCTGATCTGATGCAAACAAAAGCTGCTGAAAACACCGAAGTGCCAATCACTGAGGTAAATTCTGATTCTGATAACTTGAAACTGATTGATCAGTGTAAGAAATGCATGGAACCGTGCAGAGCTTGTACTGAAAAAGATGAGCAATTTAAAACAAGAGATCTTGAATTCCCAAAAATTGAAAACATTTTCAAAGAAAAATGCAAAGAAATGCTAGAAAAAGAAAAAGTTTTTAAAGAAAATGATGAAAAACTTTCCGAAAAATGTAAAAAGATAGAAAAAGAAAATGAAGTTTTGAAAGAAAATGTTTCTAAAATGACAGAAGAGTGTTCTCAAAAAGAAATTGCTTGTCAAGAAATGAAAAAGGAATACGACTCAATGAAATTATCATATCACATTACAAAAGAATCATATGAAAAAGTGAAAAACGAAATGAAATATGCTCAATCTAGAATGAATTATCTGTCTGAAACAACCAAAGAGCTTAAACGAATGTATTCTATAAAACAAGATGTTGTTAATTCCTATATTGAGGATGTTGCTAAGTTAAAGCGACAGATTGCTGATTTAGAACAGGATAACAACAAGTTAAAAAGTTACCACGTGTCGTCATATGTGCTTGAACGAATTTTCAATATAAAACCGGGTGATGGTGAGTCTGAGCAGAACAAGAAAGGCATTGGCTCAGAGTTTCATCAAGTTCCACCACCGGGAAAATTTGCATTTTATGATGAGGAAAAGGTCGAAAAAGCTTTCAACATGGTAGACCAATTGCCAGACAACATTGACATAACCTATTCCAAATCTGATGAGTCTCATGATTCAGAGGTGGTAGGTAAAGTCGTTGAAAGTGTGTTGAAAGAAGAGTCAGTTGATACAGGTAAATCTGAATCACAGAATGAAGATGAAGGAAATCTTCATGATGGATATCTGAAAAACATAAAATCCGAGAAAAATTTGAATGATGATTCAAAAGGATTGGTTTATACCATGATTGGATCAGACAAATTGTTCTTAGATGTTGTATTCCCGATTCATAATGTGATTTCAGAAAAGGTTGATAAAGTTTTCAAAATGGTTGAGATTGAGAAGTCTGAGATTTCAAAGTTTGTTGGTAAGAGTCATAAAGGTTCGTATAACAAACCTGGTTACAAGAAGAAAAACATGAAGGCTGGGTTGGGTTATAAGAAGAAACAGAATCGAAACAAAAATGAAATGCCAAATTATCAGGAAAAAATGAGTTTTGTTCAAGGAAACAGTTTAGCAGAAGAAAAAGAACTCAAATTGAGACAGTCTAATGATGAGTTTTTTGCTAAACAGAAAAAGCAACAACCACAGGTCAAAGATGTGTCCATGAGAACATGTTTCAAATGTGATCAAAAAGGACATCTTGCACGCAAGTGTCCTAATCTAAAACCTGTGGATGTTGACAAAAAGAAGATTGATGCTAAGAAACAAAAATCTGAGAATGTGAGACAAAGGTCAACTAGATTTGATTCAAAACAAACTTGGAGGTACAACACAAACAAGTTTGTTTCGAACCAAACTTGGAAGTCAAACCCATATAGGTTTGATTCTAGACAGAGATGGAATTCTCACACACCCAGAGTCAGAACAACTCAAAGTTGGAAAACAACTATTGATATGACAAAACCACAAGAATTTTGGAAACCAAAAGTTGTTCAAAAACAAATTGTTCAAAAAGAGTCTCATTTTTACAAACGAGGTACTCCAAAAGGTCAGACATGGTCTGTTAAGAAACATGTTAATTCGGTAAAACATGAGAAAGTTGAAGTAAAAGTTGAAAAGATTTTTGTGAAAGATGACAAAGATTTTCCGAAATTGAATGAAAATTATTGTGTTGAAATGCCTAAGGTTCAACAGACCTGGGCTAAATTGTTCAAGTAATTCAATTAGTTGAATGTGCAGGTGCTCAAGAATACCAAAGATTGTGAGATTGGAAGTTGGAGCAGCCTGGCACATGGAGAGGAAGAAGAGGCTGCTGCTGGACCCTGGTTTGGTTGAACAGGGAATTTATATGTTTTTCTGTATATAAATAAACAATATTTTCAAAAACCCTAAAAAATTGAAAAATTAAATATCAAAAATATGTTTGTTTTTAATTTTTGTCAAAAATAGAAAATTACAAAAATATGTGTAGATTGAATACACGGCTGAACAAACATGATTACTTTCATCAGATTGAAAAACGGTTTTCAAACTGTAAAATATCAATGTGTTGTAAATCATGGGGGTATGTATATTTTCTGCAAATCAGAGCACTTTAAGTAGAAAATGGATGGCGAGACAAAGCTATCAGCATTGGTTGTCAAATTTTCTTTAAATGGTCTTGCATTTTAGGGGGAGTAATATTGTTAGAAAATACAAAAACATTTGAAAAAATTTGAAAAAGTAAAAAACATGATAAAATTCAAAAATTGAGTTTTTGCGTAAAAAGAGGAAATGATAGTAAATCAGTAGACAGTTACAGTATGCTAAAGAATTGTATTGAATAAATAGCGTTAAACAGTCTCACTGATGATATGTCGATAGGTTTTTATACATTTAGTAAACTTTTTCGGGATATAAACCTAAATTCAAACTTGCTTATTTCGTGGGGAACACTACTTGGATATATAGGTAACCCCTGAAATCTCGTTTGAAAGGTCCCTCTTTCTGATATACTAGGTCTTTATACTCAGTGATATCTGGGGTATTATTCCGGGACTTCTGCTGAATGGAAGTTCTGACCTAGTCCTCGAATAATACATTTCGCAAATGCTTGAAACATAGCATCACCCTCAGCATATATGATAAGACAATAAAATTGCTTAGCAATGCTGTTGTAAAAAAAGATCCTCTAAAGGGGACACACCAAAGTTGAGTCATGATCTCTCTGCTGAACGGTAGTTCTGACCTGAGCTCTCATGATTCTTCATAATTTATTAACCCCTTACAGATATCATTTGTGTTATAATTACCTGTAAGACAGAATATTGGGATCTGGATACAGGAGTATATTCAAGAGGTGGGACACATGAATGGGTTTAAGTTCTTAAAACACCTAATTCGTATCCTGAATCAGTTGAAGTTTGTATGAAAATTTAAGTGGACAAGTATATCGACAATCTAAGTGAATTGTTTAATTCTTAGTGTGTAATTAAGCTCAACGGTACTTGTGACTTGTCAAAAACTGATATGATCCTCTAATGCATACTCAAAACAAAAATATTGTCTGTAAATATGTTTGTACATATTTCTTTACTGCTTTATATTTTCAGAAAATATAAAAAGATTTTAATTTCTGCTTTATTTTCGACAACCGATATCTGAAATGCTGAGTTTCAAAATCTAAGTAAGCTGATTGTGTTTCTGAAAATAAAACAAGTTCATTAATTTGAAACTTGAATTAAAATCAAAAATTTAAAAAACAGTTTGTGATATCACCAAGGTCATTAACTTGAACTTGGATGATTAACTGTGAGGGAGTTGGATTCTTTAACACTGCCAAATCCGTAAAGTTTGTTGATAGGGGGAGTGGGTTAGAGAAGTTGATTGATAATATGAAAACATTGTATTTATGAATGTTTGAGTGATTGCAGATAGTCCAGACTGCGATCCCGAGAGCAGAGTTTAAGGGGGAGTCTGAAGACAAACTTGAGGAAAAGAGAAGTTTGTAGATGGAAAGCTAGGCATCGATCCCAAAGCACGAAAGCTTGACGAGAGGGGGAGCCTGAAGCTGATAGGAGAAGAGAAAGATTGTTGGATGCTTACATTGTTACAACTTGAAAGAATAGGCTGAATGATCAAGACTGAAGATGTGTCATATTGAAGATTAGTCGCTGAAGACTTCGTCAATACTCGAGGGGGAGTCTGTTAGTGCATTACGTCTATTGACTTCGTCTTGTATCATGTAATAGAATAGGATAGATTAGAACAACCAGTGCACGAGGTTCGAGAGTCGAAATTTAGTGGTTATGCAAGAGGTTTCGCTTATATGGACAATGTTCATAAAAGCGAAACCACAACATGTAGTTTCGCTCATATGGACATGTCCATATAAGCGAAACCTCCCCAACTATATATAGGTGCATTGTTGTTTCATTTGGCACGGATCCAGAACTTGTAACGAAGTGCTGCCAAACTTTGTCCAGGTTATAATCATTGTTAAATGCAATATAAGTGACAGATTATATAGTATCAAGCTGTTTTCGCATCCAGTTCTCTGATTCCGCCTTTGAACCAGACATAAAGCTCTTCTGATCGACTCAATTGGGTCAAATAACGATCCTACAAAGAGAGAAGTTTGATGTGTGTTATCGATCCTAGAGGGGTCTTAGGAATTTTAGTTCACCAGAGATGTTCCAAATTTATCCTTCACTCTGATCACTACACTCGATGGAACCCTCACCGTTATTATCACTACCACAGCCGAGCTCTAAGTCGCTAGGATACAACCCCAAAGCCTACCACATGTGGATATAGAAGAAATGATAGCAAGAGGATAGATTTAAATGATCTCCTTGTTATGAGTTGCAAAAATACTTGGAGCATGTCTCGAGCTCGCCATCCGCCTCCTTTAGCCCGGTAAGAGATCCACGTTGTTCAATCTAGACTTGTAACCCGCAGACCCACCCTACCTCTTGGTTTCTTTTTGCTTCAATAGGCCTGCCCATAATTAGGGTACCTCTCCCTTAGATATTAGACCCATATGAAATGATCTAATAAGAGGTATTTGTAACACCCTGAATGTAGCTTTTGGGTTTAAAACCCAAACGAAACTTTGTTTTTAATACCTTGGGAACAAGTTAGTTCATGTATAAACTCAAGGGACTTAGGTCTAACTTATGTGTGAGGTCTCTTTTAAAAACTTCATCCACGCCATACAATAAAACATCATCATCAACATCTAGAAACCCTAAGGCCGCTACGAACAAGAAAGAAAACGAAAAAAAAGATCTAGGCTACTTATTCCATTATACCCCGGGTTTTCATCGTTAGGGTTTGCGGATGCCAAAAGCCATCACGAAAACGGAGGCAGGCCATGTTCTTGGTTCTTTCCAAGGAAACTAGGATTCTTGCATACCTTTGTTGTTGTTTCGTGAAGTTCGATTCTTACGACAATGACGAAACACACCCACAAGGTATATCCTCTCCCCTTCAACACAAAAATTGAAAAGGTTGTTTGTTTGGGTACGGTTACACAACAGACCTGAAGGGGTATGGTCCTAAATCTTGCTGTAACCATATGAGTTAGTCTCAGGTCGTGCGCGAGGCCATACCCAAAAGTAGACCAAGTCTGACAGTTCCGTCTACAAGAGTGTTGACTCCACTAACCTTGCGTCAACTACGAAGGTTTACCCAAGTCGCGTGCGAGGCCAGGATCAAGACAGAGTCAATTCTGACACTTAGCTCCTTTAAGAAAAGATCTAGCTTCCTTGACCTTGAGCCGACCCCATGAGTTTACCCGAGTCACGAACGAAGACAAGAAGCACAAGGAGAACGTTGGATAGTACATAAAATACGATTGGCAGAGCAGTGGACCAATAGGTGCTCAACAAGTTGTAAACTTTCATGCTACACGATGAGCAATCATGTAGGAAATGGGAAGTACACAAGGATACGTATGTGGCACCAATCAGCATGTGCCGACCACTGTTCAATGATCTCTTCCTAACAGCTGGTGACATACCAGACAATAGGGACAATCGTCAGGATATGTGGATCCATTCAGCATGCGCCAGCTACACCCTCACATGAAATCACTAATGGTCATGAAATAGGAGGCAGAATGGATATTCTTTGTTGTCGATCTCAAGCCCAAGGCCCATCAGCCCATCTCTTTCACAATTCAACTCGCCTATAAATAGAGAACTTCGTTTACAAGTTTAAGGATCGCTCTATTGTTCTCTTACTTAATACACACACTTTTATCCTCAAAGAAAGTTCTTATTCTCAGGCCAAAGAGTGATTACAAGGAGAACCTCCTATTCTCCTCCTTGTAATGAGCTTCACGGTGTGTTGATTGTTTTAAAGGATCATTAAGAAGTTGTTATCGTGCTCAGGAAGAGATTAACCTTATTTGGACGAGACACAAACCACAAGCTAATCCCGGATTAACTTTGTGTTTCTCCATTGACGACCACCGATTTTTACAATCATTCTTGTTCATCTTCTTTTGAGTTTCGTTAGATCTCATGGCAGATCAAACCATTCCATTTTCACCCCTCAGTTAACGCTTTCAAATAGACCAGGTTGCGGACAATGCACACGTTTAAAATCACCGAATGACGAGTACGTCGAGGGTGAATACAGTGAAGTTTACGGCATGCAGGCGAATGGGACTCGTCCCGCTCAAAACATGACCCCAATGAGCCATGGGGCCAGACCATTGGCGCCATTAGCATCATTACTACCGGAAGGGAAGACTCCCGCTTGTTGGTTTATAAAAAGTCAGGCTTCACTAAATGCTATGTATGCGCAACTATGTTCACAACAAGGGCAAACACCCTTCCAAGCGTAATAGATTCCAACGATAACCGTTATGCCAAGGCAACTGGACTATAGCTCTCCTCATCATGAGCGCACATTGTCTCACGTGCTCTCTGAATACACTGAAAGACACCATCATCAAAGGCCATCGTTGCCAAGGAAACATAGCGTCCACACCACGCGTGATACGCGTAGGGACATAGGAGGATATTACGATAGCCAACACACTCAACCGCACTGAAGAACTCTGATGAACGAGGAGTGGGATACCCACACAGGTGAGTCTGAACCCACGTATCATGAAGGTGATAGCTCCTCTGCCTTCAGCCGCCTTCCAAAGAATCATGATGCTTATAGGCCACGGAAGCGCGCAACATACAACCCATCTGCTGAGCATGATTATAGTCTGATCTACAAGCTGCCAGCAGCAACAGAGCAATTAAAGTTTATCCGAGAGATTGCTCTCGCATCCTTGAAGAAAGCTAAGTTGTCACAAACTGTTCGTAAGTTGAACGACTTAATAGGTCCTAACGATCACGTACAACTGTTTACAAGTGTTGGTGTAGTTGGGGGTTGGGCCATGCCTATGTGGTGCGATCTATTCATACAAACCCTAACGGGGGCGACTCGCGAATGGTTCCATAGCCTCCCTACAGATAGACTAAAATCTTGGCAGGATTTTCAAGAGAAGTTCCTCGCTCACTTCAGCTAGTAGAGGCGTTACAAGCATGACACTTCAGAAGTGTTGAATATCTAGTGGCGAGAGAATGAAGGTTTGGAAGAATTCATTACTCGCTTTTAACAAGGAGTGTCTCGAAATAAGGAACGTTAGCGAAGATCCCATGCGCACACATTTCAAGCATGCAGTGCACTGTGATAACCTAATCAGGACTATCACAGGGAAATATGGGATGCCTGAGGAATGGGATAAGCTGATGGCGACAACAAAGGTCATTGCGTAAACGGATTAGAATGCTGACCAGGGGTAAGTTCAGTTGTTATTCGGATGACCAGTACTCAAGGATCAATGCGCACGACTCCAACAAGAGCAACAAGAAAAACAAAAAATCTGGCTGGAATTCAAACCAGTCCAACAGTTATGATGAAAGGCCTCGCTATGGTGAAGATGCTGGCGCAACAATCGATAAGATTGTATACAAAAAGGCAATATAAAATGAGAATCGGGAAAAAACACTAGACTCTGTTATCTAAGACACCCTTAGAGGTTCTTATGACGGAGAACCATGACTTCAAAGCTCTGCAGCTAATGAAGAACAAGAAGGGCCAAGACCCTAACTTGTATTGTGATTTTCACAAAGACACCAGCCATTTGACAGATTATTGTATCATCCTGCGCACGGAGATTGAGAAAGCCCTAAAGAGCGAAAAGATGGGCCACTTGGTGAAAACGTTCGTAAGGAAACCAGGCAAATCCAGAGAACCGATAAAGGGGGTCAAAAGAAGATCCGAAGGTTGGAAACACACATGGTCAGTGGGGGACCGAGAAGAAGCGCAAAAAGCCAAGGTAAACACCCGATGGATGAATCATGGTGCAAACAACTGGTAGTTTTTCTGGTAGTTCGTGGAGGGCCATGCGCCACACACCTCATCATAATTACTGGGATCCTAGGTCCTTACGAGATAGTTTACATCTTCATATACCCAGGAATCACAACTGATACAATTTACGGGCAGTGTTTCAATCAGTTTGACCCGGAGGACAAGGCACGCCTAGAACTGGTCAATTACTCTTTAACTGGCCTCTGCAACGAGGAGGTCTTCCTTCTTGGTCAAATATCCATCCCAGTCACGCTAACAGATAGGAGGCATTCAAGAACAACTGAGGTAAACTTCATGGTCATGACAGCCAACTCAAGGCATGTCGTCTTGATTGGCAGAGAAACTTAAGGTCATTTGAGCACGGTGACATCCACTCCGCATTCTACTATTGGTTTCCCAACAAAGAAGGGAGTGTCAATCATATACTGAAGAAAGGAGGTGATGGCAGTTGACGAAGTACTCCCAGCAAAGGCAAGTAAGAACAATTTGCGCACGGAGCCGGAGAAGCGGGTTTTAAACTGGAAGTATCCCGAGCAAAAGACGACACTCGGTCCTACCATGTCTGAAAACATCTGCGCTTTCTTAAAGCAGTTTCTTTTCAGAAACATGGACATTTTCATGTGGGCACCAGCTGATATGACCGGTGTTCCACGGGACGTAACCGAACATTCTCTGAAAACCTGTCTATCCATAGAGCTAGTGTTCAACGAAAGCGCATCTTAGGGCTGGAGAAGACCAACACACTGAATAAGCATGTCTCAGAGTTACTGAAAGCCGGTATATTGCGTGAAGTCAGTTATCAAACCTGGGTAGCCATCCCGGTGATGCTAGAGAAATCAAACGGTGTGTGGTGCATGTGCATCGGCTACAAAGATCTCAACAAAGCGTGCCCCAAGGATTTTTATTCTCTTCCGAAGATGGACAAGAAAATCGACTCCCTCGCACTATTTCGATGGAAGTGTTTTCTCGACTGTTGTAAGGGTTACCATCAAGTGCAAATGGCCCTAAAAGATGAAGACAAAAAAAGCATTTCACACAAAGATGGGTATCTTTTGCTACAACAAGATACCGTTAGGTTTGTGCAACGTAGGGCCAACATACCAACGCCTAATGGATCAAGCTTTATTGTTTTTGCATGAACTCAAAAATTGTAACATGATGATTAAATAAAAAAGTTACTTTTCATTGATAAGAAAGCACAACGCGCGAGAATTACATACTTGTCTTACAAACTACAAGGTAACTAATAAAAGACAAGGAACAGATGGCTTCCTTTTTTACAAACTGCAAACCAATGGCTTTTACATAGCTCCACTAGCATCACCTTCATCTTTATCGTCATCAACGTCAAGTTCTTCGATGTCAGCAATATCAAACATCACTTTCAGGCGTGTGACATAGTCGTTATGTTGAAATGCATCGGAGACTAAATCCATGATTGGCAAGGCAAGATGGTTATAACTTTCTTGAGCTTTTGTGAAAACCGTCTCTACCTCAGCACTAGTGGAACAATGGCTATTGTTCTACTTTACTTTCAGCATGGCTTCAACAGGCGACGCACATTCAGTGTAACCCTCGCAGTGACCCATGTGGCGCGCGACAACTGTAAGCACCGCCACCATTTGGTAAAGTTCAATGGAGTTTAACACGACATTTGTGGCCCATGGTATAAATAAAGAGTTAGTTTAGCATGCGGTAGAATATTCGGCTAAGCTAAGTAGTAGCAACTTACATGTGCGATGTCGTATTGTTGCAACCACTCAGAGTTTTTGATCAAGGGCTCGACCGTTGATTGGATTTAGGCATAGTTGTCCTGGGCTATGTTTAAGGCCGCTTAGGAGATATTGCGCGCCTCTATAGCCTCGCTAGCCCTTTACTTTTTAGCTTCCAGATCAATCTCGAGTGAAGCAGGTTTCTCCTGTGACTCATGCAAGCGACGCATGAGTTCTGCGATCTCAACGTCCTTGACAAATAAGTCTCTATCCTTAGAGATAACCTTTTGTCTTAACTCTTCCTGCGCGGATAAATGTGCAGTTAGCTTTCGAATTTCATCATCTTGTACAAGGCAAGTGTAAGAAGTACGAACCTGTTTTTGCTCCGCACGGTCGCGGTGTGACTTGGCTTCTTCAAGTCTGGTTTGGAGGTTGGCATTAGACTTGGTAAGATTTTCATTCTGTTCACCAAGATCCGTGATAAACTTGGCAGACACTTCTGCTTGCGCTTTCAAATTCGTAATTTCAGTACGCGCACTATAACAACCCTCCTAACCCCTTAACACAACCCAAAATGTTCCTATTATACCTCGTATACACATTAAACGACCCTAAATACCTTTATATTATTAAAAAACAAATAAAACAAATATATGAAGCCCTCGCGGGCCGCGACCCGGTCAAGCCAGGCCGTCGCGGGGCACGATAACGTGATACTAGGCCGATCCCTGGTCCGCCACGTGTCCGGTTACACATCAAGCCTACACCTTTGACTCGACAAAGCTAGATCCTACCCTAATGGTCTAGCAGGCCGCGAGAGAGGAGCAAGGGGGCTTCGCGGGCCACGAGCCGCCCTTCGACCAACCTATAAATTGAGGTAGACGGACTCATTTGTCGTCGTTCAATTTCTTTTCTCTTCTCTGATCTATAGTGGGCGATTATACTCGGGAAATAATACTCCTGAAAAGCAAAGTTCTGCCTCGTTGTAAGTATTATAACCCTATTTGTTACCCTAAAAGATCGATCTAGGACCCCGTAACGCATGTCAAGGCTCTGCCTGACTCGGTCGTTGGAGTTCCGTCTCATGTTACACCTGATTGATCTAGGGATCCGTAATGCATGTCAAGGCTCTGCCTGACTCAGTCATTGGAGGTCTGTCTTGAGTTGTACAGTTAATGTAATTTGGGTTATCTTACTAACACGTGTGCATTGTTTTAATTTAATAGATAATAACCAGGAGATTCACCAAGAAGCCTTAGTTTTACCTAAGTAAACAATGTGAGTACATTCTCTTTTTGTTAACCTTTTTATAAATCCTTTTTGTGATTCATTGTCCAAAAATTTTACAAAACCATGAATGTTATAGTGATTAAGTATTTATAGTTCTACAATTATTAGTAGTATGTGGGGTTTTGTATACATTACTTGAAACTCGTTACTATTGCGAATAGTAGCATGACCGCAAGCTCGGGGGACAATGGTTGCCCAGTAACAATATTGTGTTGATTAATTGGATAGATGCGAGCATTGTAAATCTTAATACGGTAAAGATTATCAAACTGTTTTGATTAAACTGGGATGCACTCGCCAGTATTTCTTACTGATAAAACCTTTTTAAAACGCGTTTCAGGTAACTTAATGTGAAGTTAATAGAAGCCAACTGGAGAGCACTGAAGGCTTAAAGTTGTGTCTATTAAAGTTACCAAATAAGAAACGGAGTTTATATTTTTAGGGTTTATCCCTACAAATGTATTGTCAAATGAACTTGGGTTTTATCCCACGTATTATTATAAAAGTTTGGTGTTTTAACTCTGATAAAATATTTCCTAACTATGGTCCTGATGTCTCATTTCCGCTGCCAAATTAATAAACACCGATACCATCAAACTGGTTCGCGGCACCCGCTCCCAGGGTAGGGTCGGGGGATGCGACAGGAGGTGGTATCAGAGCTACAACCACTTATTTAAGCTAAGGAAGTGTTCAGCTGACACTTAAGTTCTATGTTAGGAAATAATTTATGTGATTATGTGTAAAATATTTTTGTGTTATTTGACAATTTGTTAGTTTACATGAGTGAGCAAGGTACATCCGACGCTTATCGTCAATTAGCTAGTTCCCCAAAAGATGAAGGAACCTCTTCCCAGCCCAATCCCTCAGAATACTCAGCTGATACTGAGGAAGGCATATTTATTTTTAAGGCACAGCTTGAGGAACCGTTCTCTTCTAAAAAGAGAGGATGGTTTAATAGGGGAGCACATGAGAGAAGAAAGAGGATGAAAAAATTTCAACAACAAAGAGCGATAGTAAAGGCCAATATGGAAGTGAATGCCCAAACCCAGGAAGCAGTCAATAGACCACCATGGGAAGAGAAACTAGATAGGCAGTGCAGATTTCCATATGCTAACCACTACCGCAGTAGACTCTAACCTAAACCAAATAGCTGAACCACCACTGTTACCCTTATTCCCAGACCAACAAATGCTAGAACCAAACCAGGAAAATCAATTCCCGATACCTGCACTCGACCCTAATGAATTTCCTAGAATCCTAACCCCAATCTTTTTAGCATATGATCCATGGTTAGATGACAATAGGTCATATTCGGCACTATATACTCCCGATGAACCAGTGCCGGAACCACCATTAAACCCACCAATGAGTCAAGAATGTGTGTAGGAACTTCGGTAGTATGGTGAAAACTTAGTGGACCAAGGAAATAGAATTCGACAGATAGGAGAAAAGCTAGTTTGGAAATATGATGAGAATGAGATGCAGTATTGGATGAACGGTACCTAGAATAATGCCTAGATATGTGTGTAATTTTGTACTATGATATATATATATATATATATATATATATATATATATATATATATAGGGGAGGGTTCATTGGGGAACACTAAAAAAGTGGGGAACAGGGGAACACTTTTAAAAATTATACTTAACATGTTAAAAAAAATATTTTTCTAATTTTTTTTCGACGCTTTTTCTTATAAATACAAGTAGAAACATTTTTGATAAAAAAAATCAAAAACTAAAAATATAAAAAAAATGTTTAAAAAACAGTTATATCTTATAGAATTAACTTAACATGTTAAAAATAATTTTTTTTAAAAAATTTTTTCAGCGTTTTTCTTTATAAAAAGGAGGAGAATCTAGTCGAGTAAAAAAATATTTTTTCTAAAAAATTTTTTTTAGCCTTTTTTTAATTGTTTTTTTTAATATTTTTATTTTTTGATTTTTTTTTATTAAAAATGCTTCTACAAGTATATATAAGGAGAAGCGCCGAAAAAGATGTTTAAAAAATTAATTTTTAACATGTTAAGTTAAATTTTTAAGAGTGTTCCCCGGTTCCCCACTTTTTTAGTGCTCCCCAATGAACCTCACACTATATATATATATATATATATATAACCATCTACAATAGATAGACTAAAATAGATGTCGATGCATAACTACAAGTGTGTTTAATTTTCGGTTGTAGTTTGTAATCAACACACACACACATATGTATGTATATATATATATACGTATATATATATATATACGTATATATATATAGGGAGAGGATCATGAGAAAACTAGATATAAATGAGAAAACCAAAAAACTAACCAAAAAAGCACTAAAAAGAAGGGGGGAGACTTTTAATGAAGGAGGGGGGGACTTTTAATGAAGGAGGGGTAAAATTGGAAAAAAAAGTATATAATTTTTCAAACATTTCCCATTTCTCCATACGTTATCATTTTAAAACAAAAATGGCACCATAAGATCACAAATTTTTGTATCTTTCATTCAAGTATATTCGAGCATATTTTTTATGACATAAAAAAAGATTTATGGTGTCGTCTTGTTTTCAATACTATTATTATAGTAGTGCACATGTGCAATATAACATGTACTACAATTGCATTACATGCTTAAAATTAGCTTTTTGAGTCTAGTTTAGCTTTTAGGGTTAGTTTTTTTGGAGGTTTAGGATTAGGATTAGGTTTTTGGGTGTGGGGGGGGGGGGGGGGGTTTAGGTTTTTGGGGGGTGGGGGTGGGGGGTTTAGGTTTTTTTCTGGTTTATGTTTAGGGTTTAGTTTTAGGTTTTCGGGAGGGTGGGGGGGGTGGGGCGGTTTAGGTTTTTGGGGGGTGGGGGTGGGGGTGGGGGGGGGGGTTAGGCTTTTGGTGGGAGGGTGAATTTAGGTTTTTTGGGGGGGGGGGGTGTCGGTGGGGGGTGGGTTAAGTGGTTTAAGCTTTATGTATTAGTGCACATGTGCAGTACAACCCAAAAAAAAAAATTTTTTTTTTTGACACTTTTTTTCTAGGCATAAAAACTAGCATTTTTTTTATTAAAAATTGTAAAAAAAAAAATTTGGTATTTTTTAGGTTTTTTTTAGGCTTTTTTGGTTTTCTTATTTAAACTAGTTTCATGATCCATCCCCTATATATATATATGTATGATGTATATACATATATATATATATATACATCATACATATATATATATACGTATATATATATGTATGATGTATATATATATATGTATATACATCATACATATATATATACATCATACATACATATATATATACATCATATATATATATATACATATACATGTACGTGTATATACATATACATATATATATATATATATATGATTATATACAAAAAGAGTAAAGTCGCAATGTTCGACGTTTTTGATCAATCTGTTTGTGTAATTGTTTGCATTAAATTTTATTTTGTGATAATTAATACCTGATAAAATGTGTACAATTCAGATGGACAACGAAGCAAATCAGGAAAACCTGAATAATGAGAATAACGGGAACCAAATAGATAACAGTACTATCCAACATATAGTAGCACAAGGAATTATAGATACTATGCCCTATATTATCAAGACTATTAAAGAAGCAGAAAATAATAAATCTGCAAATGGAAGTAAACGCCAACACACTGAACCAAGTAACAGTGTGAACGAAAATAACGGACCAATAATCCAAGTTCTTATTCCTAAAAGAAGAAGAACGGTCTCTTACGGTTGTTCTTATAAAGAATTCTTGGCCTGCAAGCCAATAGAATTCTCAGGCAATGAAGGAGCCATTTCAGCCTTGTGCTGGATAGAAAAGACAGAAGCAGTTATAAAAATAAGTAAATGTGCAGACGAAGATAAGATTATGTTTGCTTCTAATCTTTTCAAGAATACAGCCTTAGAAAGGTGGAATACTATTCTCCTGTCTAGAGGAAGTGACAGAGTTTATAAAATGGAATGGACTGATTTTAAAGAGATAGTCGAAAGAAAATTCGGTCCTCCTCATAAGAAGGAACAAATTGCCAATAAGTTCCTAAATCATAAAATGACCGGAATAGACTGCAAAGGTTACACTACCATATTCTTTGAATTTTCTAGGATAGTGCCAACCTTAGCCTCACCTGAGCCAGTATTAATCTCCCATTACGTTTGGGGATTAATTAGCGAGATCAGACACGTAGTCAAGGCATCTAGGCCGCGAACCATAGAAGAAGCAGTAGAACTAGCCAACACCCTGACTGATGAATTGGTACGCATACAAGAAGAAAACCAGAGAAAGAACCTAGGTCAAAGGCTTACTTAGGAATTTCGCTACGGCAATTCCAACAATGGGAAAGGAACAGGTTCTTCCTCTGCACCCTATTGCAAGACTTGTAAAAAGAAGCATTATAGGAGATGTGCAAGGTATTGTAATTTTTGCAAGAAGCCCGGACATAAGGAAGAAGAATGTCGATCTAAAGCTAGCAATAGGTTATGCTTCAATTGTGGAGAAGATGGTCATATCAAATCAAACTATCCGAAACTAGCTCTAGCAGCAACCAGCAAAGCCAAGACAACTGAAGGACCCAAGAAGAATGCCAGAGCATTCGTTCTGACAGCTGAAGAAGCTAAGTTGATTCCGGATGTGATTGCCGGTACGTTTTTAGTTAATGATATTTTTGCCAAAGTATTATTAGACTCTGGTGCAAACCAAAGTTTTATCAATACTTCTTTCTACAAACTTCTCAACCAACCCTTAACCAAACTTCGACAAGATTGCCTGGTTGAAACGGCAAATGGAGAATCCCTTAAGATTAATGAAATCTTGTAGGGAGCAAGAATAGAAATTCTAAACCATCATTTCTTTGCTAACCTTTACCCAGTGAATCTAGCTGGATTCGATATTGTATTAGGAATGGAGTGGTTGGTAGCCAATCGTGCCAATATTTTATGTGATCAAAAGTCAGTACAAGTAAGTAAAACAAGTGGTAAAAAGATCACAATCAAAGGAGATAAGCCAACCAGATCAACAAAATTCATCTCTATGATGAAAGTTGTAAGTTGTGCAAGAAAAGGAGCAATAGTGTATATGATTTCCGTAATCATTAACACTAAAGGAAAATAATTAAAAGATATTCCTGTAATATCTAAATTCTCAGTCGTTTTTCCAAAAGAGTTACCTGGATTACCGCCTGATAGAGAGGTTGAATTAGAATTCACCTAATACCAAGGACGACACCGATTGCCAAAGCGCCATATCGACTAGCACCAACGGAGATGCAGGAACTGAAGAAGCAATTGGACGGACTTCTTGACAAAGGTTTCATACAACCAAGTTCATCACCGTGGGGATCACCGGTGTTGTTTGTTAAGAAGAAATAAGGATCGATGCGTATGTGCATTGACTACCGAGAATTGAACAAGGTTATGATTAAGAATCGGTACCCACTACCAAGAATCGATGATCTGTTGAATCAAATTCAAGGAGCTCGATTCTTTTCTAAGATCGATTTACATTCAGGATATCATCAGAGGACATTCCTAAAACTGCTTTCAGAACAAGGTACGGTCACTATGAATTTACCGTCATGCCATTTGGTTTAACCAATGCCCAGCCGCGTTTATGGACATGATGAACATGATATGTAAACCATACCTGGATAAATTCATAATTGTCTTTATAGATGATATTCTAATTTACTCTAAGAGTAAAGAGAAACATGCAGAGCATCTGCATACACTTCTAACATTATTGAGAAAAGAGAAGCTTTATGCTAAATTCTCAAAATGTGAATTCTTGTTACCAGAAGTGCAATTCCTTGGACATCTGGTTAATCATGAAGGAATTCATGTGGATCCCACAAAGATCGAGACGATTACCAAGTGGAAAATCCCTGAGTCACCAACAGAAGTAAGAAGTTTTCTTGGACTGGCAGGATATTATAGACGATTTAATCAAGATTTTTCTAGAATAGCCATTCCATTAACCAAACTAACCTGTAAATCAACTAAGTTTGAATGGGGACCAAAATAGGAAGAAGCCTTTAAGATTCTTAAGCAAAGATTAACCAACGCACCCATACTCACATTACCAGAAGGAACTGAAGACTTTATAGTCTATTGTGATGAGTCTTAGTTATGATATAGATGTGTGTTGATGCAAGGCCAAAAGGTTATATCTTATGCTTCTAGACAACTTAAGAAACATGAAGAGAATTACACAACCCATGATCTTGAGTTAGGAGCCATAGTTTTTGCCCTTAAGATTTGGAGACACTATCTTTACGGAAGTAAATTTGTTGTGTTTACGGATCATAAGAGCTTAAGATATATTTTTGGACAGAAAGAATTAAATATGAGACAGAGACGATGGATGGAAATTCTTAGTGATTATGATTGTGAATCTAGTATCATGCAGGAAAAGCTAACATAGTAGCTGATGCTTTAAGTAAAAAAGTCACGAGAGGCCAAAATGAGTACGCTCTCTTAAATTAAATTTGCAGATAGATTTAAATGAGCAAATTAGAGAGGTACAAGAAACAACAATCAAGGACGATGTTGAAGGTTTAAAAGGAATGATTAAGGAATTGGAATACGGATCAGTTGTAATTTGGAAGTTCCATAAGAAAAGAATTTGGATACCTAAACAAGGAAACCTACACCACAGAATTCTAGAAGAAGCTCGTGAGTCTAAGTATACGATACATCCCGGAAGTGATAAGATGTATCAAAATTTCTGGTGGATAGGAATGAAAAAGGATATAGCAAACTATGTTGCTAAATGTCTAACCTGTTCACAGGTTAAAGCTGAACATCAAAAACCTTCAGGGTTATTACAGCAACTAGAAATGCCAATATGGAAATGAGAATTAATAACAATGGACTTTGTTACCAAATTACCCAAAACTCGAAAAGGTAATGATACAATCTGGGTGATTGTTGATAGATTAACCAAATCTGCTCATTTCTTACCAATGAAGGAAACTTTTAGTATGGAACAGTTAGCCAAGCTATATGTAAATGAAATAGTTTCATTACATGGAATTTCTTTATCTATTGTATCTGATAGAGATAGTTGTTTTACTTCACATTTTTGGACAAGTTTCCAAAAAGCAATGGGAACCAGGATAAATCTAAGCACAACTTATCATCCTCAAACAGACGGACAAAGCGAAAGGACAATTCGGGCGATGGAAGATATGCTTAGAGCCTATGTAATTGATGTTGGAGTAAATTGGGATGATCATTTACCGTTAATAGAATTTTCCTACAATAACAGCTATTATACGAGCATAAATGTTGTACCATTTGAAGCACTTTATGGATGAAAGTGCCGAACTTTAGTCTGTTGGGCAAAAATTAGAGAAAAGCAACTATCTGGACCCGAGATAGTGCAAGAAACAACAGACAAAATAATTCAAGTCAAGGAAAAACTAAAAGCAGCACGAGATCGTCAAAAGAGTTATACAGATAACAGACGAAAACCTTTGGAATTTCAAGTTGGAGATAAGGTTTTGTTAAAAGTTTCTCCATGGAATGGAATAGCCAGATTCGTTAAAAGAGAAAAGCTAAGTCCCAGGTATGTTAGACGATTTGAGATTATTAAAAGAATAGAACCCATAGCTTATCAGCTACAACTACCAGAGGAAATGGCAGGAATACATGATGTGTTTCATGTATGTAATCTCAAAAAGTGCTTAGCAGACGAATTATTAGTGGTACCTCTAAAGGACATAGAGGTAAATGAGAACTTAAGTTTGTAGAGAAACCCATTCGAATTGAAGATAGGAAGATCAAGAATCTCAAACACAAGAGACTAGTTCTGGTTAAAGTGAAATGAGATTCCAAGAGGGGACCAGAATATACTTGGGAGCTCGAGTCAGAAATGCAAAGGAAATATCCACACCTGTTCCAATAGACCTCGAGGACGAGATCTAAAACAAGGTGGGGAGGATATAACAACCATCCTAACCCCTTAACACGACCCAAAATGTTCTTATTATACCTCGTATACGCATTAAACAACCCTAAATACCTTTATATTATTAAAAAACAAATAAAACAAATATATGAAGCCATTGCGGGCCGCGATCCGGTCAAGCTAGGCCTTCGCGGGGTGCGAGAACGTGACACCAGGTCGAAACCTGGTCTGCCATGTGGCCGGTTACACATCAAGCCTAAACCTTTGACTCGACATAGCTAGATCCTACCCTTCTGGTCTCGCGGGCCGTGAGAGAGGAGCAAGGGGGCTTCGCGGGCCGCGAGCCACCCTTCGGCCAGCCTATAAATTGAGGTCGACGGCCTCATTTGTCGTCGTTTAATTTCTTTTCTTTTCTCTGATCTATAGTGGGCGATTATACTTGGAAACTAATACCCCTGAAAAGAGAAGCTCTGCCTTGTTGTAAGTATTATAACCCTATTTGTTACCTTACACGATCGATCTTGGACTCTGTAACGCATGTCAAGGCTCTTCCTGACTCAGACATTGGATGTCACACCCCGACCACGTAGAATACAAAACGTGGCGGAAACGTCGGGGAGTGTTGTAACAGAATTAATTGTTTCAAATCCATGGCAATTGAAGTTTCGTTTTATTAATCAAACATGAAAATTTACATTGTTTTAAACAAGAACCAAAGAGTACATAACATAAATTAACTAGTTCTTGTCTCGTTTTAAGTCACTAAGGCACAGGTCCGCCTAAGTATGTCTTGATAAGTCCTATGCATCATCTCCTGAAAACACATGTGAAAATAGGTACGTCAGCATAAAAATGCCTGTGAGATACATAGCTTTTGTGAAAACAGAATTCATGACTTATGTTTGAGAAAATGTTTAGTCATGAACTTTGTAATTTGCTTTGTCTTGTAAATCATTTGAAAAACGATAAGATCAGATGATATGTATAAATAAGAGAATAATGTATGGTTAAATGAATAACCAAGTAAAATGACTTTGTATAAGATAAGTTGTTTGTAAATCAATGTCTTGTGAAAAGTATGTTATTTGTATAAAATGTTATATGTCTCAAATTGAAATGATTCAAATAACGCTACAATATGTGATACCATACAAACACTTATATATAGGAAGTACCAGCGGCGTATCCACCGTGCTTGTATCATATTACATACGCCTCGTTACTTAAATCACTTACTCAAACCAAACCATCAAGATGAAATGTTTAACAATTGTAGAAATGTTTATGTATAGTCAAATGTCTATTGTCAAATGTAAATCATGTCAACAGATACAACTGGTTCACACGGTTCAATAGTTACAAACGGTTATATAATCAAAGGGTTACGACGGTTCACATAGTCAAATGGTTACAATGGTTCAAAATGTAGTATAATGTGTTCATATGCTGGATGAGCATATGCAACAGAAATGCAATGTAAAACAATGTACTAAGTATGCACGTAATGGACATACATAGCATAAGTGTAATGTAAAACAATGTACTAAGTATGCACACAATGGGCGTACATAGCATGAAATGTATTGTAAAGTGATGTACTAAGTATGCACACAATGGGCATACATAGCATAAAATGTATTGTAAAGTGATGTACTAAGTATGCACACAATGGGCATACATAGCATAAAATGTATTGAAATCATGTACTATAAATGTACTAATAAACATAGCAAGTATATGATGTGAAAACAGGAAAGCATGAAAGTAACAAGTAGGCACATGTGTTTCACCCCAAAACAGTTTGGAAAACAGTAAAAGAGGGGTCTATGTACTCACTTGAGATTGCTCAGAAGTCCTAAGATAACCACCAAGCAATGCTAGAGATCACGGAATCAAACGGCACCTAATATAGGTAACTACGTTAATAAACCGGACCTATATCGGAGGATTGGATAGAATGAGGGATCGTAAATCAAATGAGTATAGAAACTCATGTAGTATGGTTTAACAAAGCCTACATACTAAATGAAACCTAACCTAAGTGCTTACGACCCATTGCGGCCCGTTTCGGTAGCTTATGCTACTTTAACGCGTCGTTCGCGTGAAACGCGTTCGAAACGCCTAACTAGTCCTATGACAAGTAAAATATGCCTTGACATGTCTAATATTGTTACCAAATCAGTTTAGATACCAAAGGTTATGTTACATATGCTTAAAATGAATTTTGGCGTAAAAAGGGCATTTTGGTAATTTACCTAAGGCATATAAACTACCTATCATACAACTAACTAAACGACGTGACCATAAGGTATAACCTCGGAAGGTTATTCCCTACCTACTATGGTCACCAAATGTATTTGGTCAGATCTTAATGATCGACCAAATGGGTCGGTCGAAGGTATAAGCGATTTATTAGATCGCTTACCCTTACGACCCTAGACAACGTGGTAATCAGTATGCATAGTCACAAGGGACTATAACCATCGTGATTACAATCACGTTGCGAAGTTCAAACGAACTTCGCATTGACCATAAACTGGTCAATGCAGAAAGTTAAACAAAGTTTGACTTTCGGACTCGAAAAGCAATAAAAGAACGAAGGAATACTTACAAAGGGTCCCCCAAGATTGATAATCCAAGTATTCTCAGGTATGAGGTGATGAAACACCCCAACTTAGAGAAATCTTAGATTTCAAGTGGGTTTTGCAATGGGGATGGATGGGTATTTATAGTTTTTGGTTCACCGTTTGGATCGTTTCTTGGAAACCGTGCTTGAATCACATCCCTACACTTGTTGGAATGCTCATATGCACTTGTTGGCCCCCCATAAGCAGGAACCAACACTTGGAATCAGATTGGAAGTGCTTAACAGTTGTAATCTGCTGTTAAATAGATCTTATCTGATCTGGGACTCTGACACGGGCCACGTAAGATGACACACTAATCTTACGCGGGCCGCCTGGCCTGACTGGTCAGAAACCAACTTTCAGAAATGACAGTTTTGGTCCCTGTTGTGTTTTAAGGCCATTTCCGACACGTTTAAGGCCCGTTAAGCCAACGTTAAGGCCCTAAAATGATGCCTAAATATTTTGGACATGAAACATGCTCAAAAATATGCCGGATGTTGGTTCGTTTGGTCGTACGATAGCGATGATCGTTTATTACGACGGAATGCGCATAAGCGCGAAAAACGATCCAAATTGCGTGACGAATGGATTTTTCTTACGCCAAACACTAAAATAAAATATTTTAGTGCTTACATAAATTTTTGGATGTCCGGATGTATTCAGAACGTAAGTTATGCGCGAAAATGCAAACTTGTGCACTTTTTGACACTTTTAGTCCCTGAATGACCCAAAAGTTTATTTTAGCACACCGAGCCCCTCAAAGCCTATTTCTAAGCTATGTGAAGGATATTTATGGTATGTTTAACTTATGGTCATGTTCTAGAATGTCTGTTACAGTTCAAATTGGCATACTTTCATAGTTTGTCAAGTTTAGTCCCTGTAAGCGAATTAACTTGTTTTTGCCATACCAAAGCTTTCAAAACTTATTTCTAAGTTATGTAAAGGTTATTTAAGGTATGTTAAGCCTATTTCACTATTCCGTAGTGTTCGTTGCATTAAACTGGTTATATTTACGCATCAGTGCGCGTATAACCTTTCAGAAAGCGATTTAGAGCTTGAAATCGAACAAGAATTGATATGTGCAAAGGATACACATATTTATATAGATCCCAAGTATGAAACACAATATTTCATTGGCTTGGTATTTGTTTGATGGTCGCAGTGACCCAGGTGTCACATTGGAGTTCTGTCTCGTGTTACACCCGATTGATCTAGGGCTTCGTAATGCATGTCAAGGCTCTGCCTGACTCAGTCATTAGAGTTCTATCTCGAGTTGTATGGTTAATGTAATTTGGGTTATCTTACTAAAATGTGTGCATTGTTTTAATTTAATAGATAATAACCAGGAGATTCACCAGGAAGCCTTAGTTTTACCTAAGTAAACAATGTGAGTACATTCTCTTTTTGTAAACCTTTTTATAAATCCTTTTTGTGAATCATTGTCCAAACATTTTACAAATTTAAGACCCTAAATGTTACAGTGATTAAGTATTTGTAATTCTACAATTATCAGCAGTATGTGGGGTTTTGTATACATTACTTGAAACTCGTTACTATTGTGAATAGTAGCATGGCCACAAGCACGAGGGACAACGGTTGCCCAGTAGCAATACTGTGTTGATTAATTGGATAGAAGCGAGCATTATAAATCTTAATACAGTAAAGATTATCAAACTGTTTTGATTAAACTGGGATGCACTCGCCAGTATTTTTTGCTAATAAAACCTTCTTTAAAACGCGTTTCAGGTAACTTAATGTGAAGCAAATAGAAGCCAGCTGGAGAGCACTGAAGGCTTAAAGTTATGGCTATAAAATTAACCAAATAAGAAACGAAGTTTATTTTTTAGGGTTTATCCTTACAAATGTATTGTCAAATGAACTTGGGTTTTATCCCATGTATTGTTTTAAAAATTTAATGTTTTAACTCTTCCAAAATATTTCCTAACTACGGTCCTGATGTCTCATTTCTGCTGCTAAATTAATAAACACCGATACCATCAAACTGGTTCGCGACACCCGCTCCCAGGGTAGGGTCGGGGGTTACCACACGCAGAGTACATGTTCTCTTTGTCACTTTTACAAGCATCACGCACAGTACATGCTCCCAGGGTAGGGTCGGGGGTTATATTTTTTAGATATATTTTGGCTCTTTTTACTTGCGCATCAAGTTTTAAATTTATAGAACATGACATAATACTATCACTCTACACACATGTTAGGGCAAGTGCCCCCATCGCGGACGTTCTATAGTGATGACAAGACACCGAGGTCGTCCAAAGACACAAGAGCTTTTAGTACCGGCTTATTGTTAACGTCTAATCTAAACAAATTTTGATGAAAAGGTTTTGAAAAAGATAAACTAAAAAGCAAAAATAAAATATAAGGAAAAAGAAATAGACAAGAAGGAATCACTTGGTTCCAACTCCTCTTTTATGTATCCTTTAATGATTTCCGCACTTTGGGCATTTTAAGAGATTATCTTTAAGTTATAGTAGTAGGCCCCCTTCCAGGCAGCGTTACTCTCAACCTATTGGTCTGATTATTGAAAGATAATTAAATAAGTTATTAAAGTGAAAAGTGGTAGGCCCCCGTCCAGGTAGCGTTACCCTCAACCCCTTTGGTCTGAGTCGGCAGGGATACATTCCTCGTAGGGTTGGTTTAAGGTTTTAATAGTAGTTTATAGATAAGGGATTCAAGTGGTTTCTTACTTTTCCTGAGGCAAATAGTACTGCCCACTCGTGAAGTCTTACTAAGCTTGAATCATGTTCTCGTAGGATCTATACACCAAACTAGACATAGAATTACCCAACCACCCTTCTAACACCCTTCCAAGTAGTTAACGTGCTTTATATAGATCGTAAAGATACGAAAGTGTGAATCAATGACAAATGAAGAATGGTTAAATAAATTTGTCTTCAATATAAAAAAGTAGTTATTAAAGTCATTAATACATACCCAAATAAAAAGGAGCTAAAGATTGGAGATCAAAAAGTAATACATAAAAGATTTGTGTTCACCAAGTGATGTAAGAGTCTAGCCAAGCATGGCCTTTGTTTGACAGGAACTCTTATGATCGATCTTGGATCCCGAGACTACTACACACTCTAAATGATGGAAGATGGATGATGGTGGTGGGTGTTAGTGTTATAGTGATGGTGGAGTAGTGGCAAGTCTGAGAGAAGTGGTTTGCCAAGGGATGGATTGGAATGAAACCAAGCACCCCTATTTATAACTGAAAACAGAGCTTCACCACGGCCCCGTGCCCTCCTGGTACGATCCCGTGGCCTTCAGTCTCTCTTATCTTCACTAACTGCAGTGTCAGGTCTTGTACTAACACGGCCCCGTGTGTCAACTGCATGGCCCGTGGCCATTGTACTTGTTGTACCATATCAGATTCTATGAATCTTAGAGTTGACCATGCCTCGTGTTGGGTTAGCACGACCCAGTGTTGTCTGTCTGTTTTGTCTTTTAATGTTGTCCTGTTCTTCTCTAGAGAATCTTGACTGGGCATGATGTCACAACTGTGCTTGTAATCTTTGTGAACAGTTCTATTATCAATAAGACAATATTATTTGATCCCAATTTTTGTTTGGTTGTGTTTTACATTTTTCATGTTTTGACTTTTATGTAATTTTAAACTCTATATCGCTTTCTAGAGAGTTATACGCAAACTGGTGCGTAAACGTAATCGGTTTAATGCGACAAATACTCCGGAACAGCAACATATACTTAACATACCTTAAATAACCTTTACATAACTTAGAAATAAGTTTTGAAGGCATTGGTATGACAAAAACAAGTTAATTCGTCTACAGGGACTAAAATTGACAAACTACGAAAGTATGCCAATTTGAACTGTAACGAACATTCCGGAACATGACCATAAGTTAAACATACCATAAATGTCCTATACATAGCTTAGAAATAGGCTTTGAGGGGCTCGGTATGCTAAAATAAACTTTTGGGTCATTCAGGGACTAAAAGTGTCAAAAAGTGCACAAGTTTGCATTTTCGCGCATAACTCACGTTCTGAATACATCCGGACATCCAAAAATTTATGCAAACACTATAATATTTTAGTTTTAGTGTTTGGCATGAGAAAAATCCGTTCGTTGCATCATTTGGATCATTTTTCGCGCTTATGCGCATTCCGTCGTAATTAACCGAACAACGCGATTGTACGGCTAAACGAATCGACATCCGGCATATTTTTGAGCATGTTTCATGTTTCCTATACTTTAACATCCTTGTGAAGCTTAAAAATGGGCTTGACGGGTGTTAGAAGTGCCAAAACACGACGATACGCGCTCAGGAACCAAAACTGCAAAACTGCAAAAAAAAAATATATAAAAAAAAATAAATAAATAAATAAATGCAGAAAAAAGCCATTTTAAACATAAGTTAGCAGCCCCTAACACTTCCCAAAGGTCAAGTGCCACATGTTAATCTCCTATGGTGGCCAAAATTAGTTACCACAACATTTTGACAAGTGTACGACCTAGATCGTGCCCCCTTTTCCAAGAAACGATCCTAACGGTTGTGGGTTTACTATAAATACCCAACCCATTTTCACTCATTCCTCACTAGAATCTGATCTAAAAGACTCTAAGTTGAAACCATTGTTTCATACCTGAGTTATTTGGATCTAGATTAGCATTCGGGGACCTTTCGTAAGTATTCTTTCGTTCTTTTATTGCTTTTCGAGTCCGAAAGTCAAACTTTGTTTGACTTTCTGCATTGACCAGTTTATGGTCGATGCGAAGTTCGTTTGAACTTCATAACGTGAGCGTGATCACGATGGTTATAGTCCCTAGTGACTATACCTACTGATTACCACGTTATCTAGGCTCAGTGACGAGCCGTAGTTTCGGGCAGAATACGTATTCTTGCGTATTTTGTAACCAAACTACTCTTAGGTATCACAACCGTTTGTTGTGATACCAAACCTTTTTTCTAAACTTAGTTAAGCATGTTTTAACATGCTTAGCTCGTCACTTTTAGGTTAGTGCTTATATAGGGTCGTAAGGTAAGCGATCTAAACAATCGCTTATACTTTCGAACCCGACCCGTTTGGTCGATCATTAGGATCCGACCAAGCACTTTAGGTGACCATAGTGTATAGGGAATAACCTTCCGAGGTTATACCTTATGGTCGCTTCGTTTAAGTAGTTGTATGATAGGTAGTTTATATGCCTTAGGTAAATTACCAAAATACCCCTTTGATGCCAAAATTTATTTTAAACATATGTAACATAACTTTTGACATCTAAACTGATTTGACAACCATATTAGACATGTTAAGGCATATATTACTTGTCATAGGACTAGTTAGGCGGTCCGAACGCGTTTCACGCGAACGACGCGTTAAAGTAGCATAAGCTACCTAAACGGGTCGTAATGGGTCACAAGCACTTAGGATAGGTTTCATTTAGTATGTAGGCTTTGTTAAACCATACTACATGAGTTCCCATACTCATTTGGTTTACGAACCCTCATTCTATCCGATCTTCCGATTTAGGTCCGGTTTATTAATGTAGTTACCTATATTAGGTGCCGTTTGATATTCCGAGATCTCTAGCATTGCTTGGTGGTTATCTTAGGACTTCTGAGCAATCTCAAGTGAGTACATAGAACCCCTCTTTTACTGTTCTCAAACTGTTTTGGGGTGAAACACATGTGCCTACTTGTTACTTTCGTGCTTTCCTGTTTTCACATCATATACCTGCTATGTTTGTTAGTACATTATAGTACATGATTTCATTACATTTCATGCTATGTATGTCCATTGTGTGCATACTTAGTACATTGTTTTACATTACAATTCTGCTATGTATGTTAACTGATAGCATGCTAGCACATTGATTTACATGACTTTTCTGCTTTGTATGTTAACTTAGCATACTTAGTACATTGTTTTCATAAACATGTTCACTTTTGCTATGACATTTAGTTTGCACAAACGAGACTATTATACGTTCATTAACATTAGCTACGCCGCTCGGTAGTAAGTACTGGTACCATAGGACTTGACAAATCCCATTCCTGACATCCCGGGTTTGTTTGGATGTAAGGAATGACTGAATCTGAAAACATTTCTTTTGATAACCTTGACTGAAAGGGTTATCCGACTGTCTCAAGGCTTGAATGTACGCGTTAACTTACCACATAAATGTTTGTATCAATGTAACATGCATTACTTTACAAAACATAACTTTTTGATATATTCAAATTACTTTGTTTTGTACATTTCTACATTTGGACTATTTGACAATACTTTACTTACAAGACATAACATTTGTTACACATTACTTGACTACTCTTGGACTTTTAAACATTTGACATGGCTTATACAAGGACTTTTGACTATTGGTTTAAACATAGACTTTATACATTGGTGGTTTGTTTAAGTGATTTAAGTAACGAGGCATGTGTAATATGATACAAGCATGGTGGATACGCCGCTAGTACTTCCTATATATAAGTGTTTGTATGGTATTACATATTGTAGCGTTATTTAAATCATTTCAATTTGGACATATGACATTTTATACAAATAACATACTTTTCACAAGACATTGTTTTACAAAACAACTTATCTTATACAAACTCATTTTACTTGGTTATTTATTTAACCATACTTTATGATCTTATTTATACATATCATCTGATCTTATCGCTTTTCAAATGATTTACAAGACAAAACAATTTACAAGGTTCATGACTAAACATTTTCTTAAACTTAAGTCATGAATCCTATTTTCACAAACCTATGTATCTCACATGCATTTTTTATGCTGACGTACCTATTTTCACATGTGTTTTCAGGAGCTTTTCCGTAGGATGAAGATCGTGACACTAGGGCGGACCTATGCCTTAGAGACTTAAAATGATGAAAGACTTAGTTTAATTATGTTATAAACTCTTTAGTTTCTGTTTAAGACGATGAAACTCTTATGTTAATAAATAAAATACAACTTTGAACACCATGGTTATGAAACAATTAATTCTGTTACAACACTCCCCGACGTTTTCCGCCACGTCTTGTATGCTATACGTGGTCGGGGTGTGACACATGACCCATGCCTGGTGGCCACCACCCCGTGCCAGAGCTTCTGATGTTGTTATTTTATTGGTTTGGATGTAGATGGGGGCTTGGCGAGTTGTGTCAATCCTCCTTCTTTGTATTTATGTTGGTTTTTGCTGTTATTTTGGTCATTTTATGCGTTTAAGCTCTTTTGGCCCTGTAAATTAAAAAGGAACCCAGAAACAAGCTTTTTCCAACATTAGTACCGAAAAGGTTGATTTTACGTCGTATTTGATATAATTTATATGTTGTATTTTACGTACATCAAATACCTCCACACTTGAATCTTTGCTTGTACTTGAGCAAAATTCTATATCGTGGCTTACACACCCTAACGAAATAGGTAGAAGAGAAGGTTTTGGACTTATCTTTAGAGTTTCGGGAATCCAAGTTCTAATTTATTTTGTTTTTTATTTTATTTACAATCTTATTCGTCATGATTTATTTAAAACACAAATTAATAAAAGTTATTTGTTTCGGGTATAACATACCTTCATAAAATTCCATTTAGTTATATACAAATTTACACACCTCACAAGTGGTCACTCAACACTCAGCCAAAGTTGTGTAAGTGAAAACGCTCGTGCCCGGTTTGGAACTTATTCCTACTATAGACTTGACAAACAATCAAACCTCCTCCTTTTTGAAATTTGATTCTTGTAAATATCAAGAGGGCTTTAAAGGATAGGTTGTGGTTCAGGTAGGTGTGTTTGGTAAAAATGGCGAAATGGGCAAAAAGTATCGATTTTTCCATTGCTTTGTGGCTTAGCAAAAATACAATAGGTTTTTCTTGACAAAGTTGAAATGGAGCCATACATGTAATTTTATAACCGATATCTTTACAAAAATAAAAGATGAAAATAAAAAGGTTTGGGGATATTGCAAAAGTATGTATTTTTGCGGGTTTAGAAATGAAAGGGTTAAGGCTCAAAGGAGTTTATTTAGGGGGATGTTTTTGGTAAAGAAAAGAAAAATAAACGTTTTGAAGTGAAAAATGGGTTTGATCCTAATGCCTCATGATTTACTTACTTGGATTTGTGTCATTAAGTACTTGGGATGTATTGTTTTGGCATGTTCTAGATTTGCGAGAACCAAATGAGCTATTCACACAAGAAACGAAAATTGAGCAATTAGTATAGATATGTATTTATATGCTCGGTAAAGGCTCAAACTCACTTTTGTGGGAAAAAGGGTTATAGTGTAAAAATATATATATATAATCATATTTTACAAAGATTTGTTATGCTCGTTTTGATAATTTTCTTAAGTAGATTTTTATCACGACACTATCAGGTGTAAATTAGTAAAAACATAATTTTTAGAACTTATTTTACCCAACTAAACC
Organism: Helianthus tuberosus; assembly: GCA_030545235.1. Classification (NCBI taxonomy): domain Eukaryota; kingdom Viridiplantae; phylum Streptophyta; class Magnoliopsida; order Asterales; family Asteraceae; genus Helianthus; species Helianthus tuberosus. The sequence goes on from CM060419.1 coordinate 24,158,393, forward strand.
ACGATAAGTAAAAAGAAATAAATATTTTTTTTGAAAAAGTTTGGGGTGGTTAGCGGTTTTCCAAAGCGAGTTTTGTGTAAGGCTTGTTTTTAGGACAAACGATTCAAGGTTTTTATCATCCCTCACACTTAAATTACACATTGCCCTCATTGTGTCCCACATTTGATTTATTTTGGTTAAATGTGTAAAAAGTGTGTGAAAATAACAATTTTTTTTGTTACTGGCGCTTGCAGCACGGGGGCGTGCTATGGTGACACGACCCCGTGGCCAAAGTGCCAGTAACAATTTTGAACAAAAGACTTACAGTGTGTTGGACACGGCGGCGTGCTGGGTGAGCACGGCCCGTGCCACCTTCTCTGCTGAAAATTTTTGGACATCAGACAGTTAAGCACGGGGTCATGCCTGGTGGGCACGGCCTCATGCTGCAGACTTTGATTTGCAATTTTTTGAGGCAGGAGGCTTTGTTTTACGTGTATAGGGTCCATTTTTCATCGTCCATTATCCTCTTTTGAGCGTGTTTTATTCCTACAAAGATAAAACTTAAAAGAAACATTAAACTAAAGTTTAAACTAAGATTTAAACTACTTAACTAATGGATAGTCCATGGAATGCCTCCATGGTGTGCCTCGTTTATATGGGTCCTTGGCTAGACCCAAAGTCGGTCAAATGTTACCCGAGCAGGATGACTCACATCCCGAGTTGCATCATTGAAGGGCGTCATCTAGGCTTGAGTCAATCGTTTTCATGTATTTGACCAGATCATCCTCTACTAGTTGTCCCACCTCGAAGTTGATCTCTTTTTCACCAACCCTCAATGTTAGTCGTCTGTCGCTCATATCTACCATAGCTCGTGTGGTGGAAATGAAGGGTCTTCCTAATATGAGTGGGATTTCAGTGTCTTCTTCCATGTCTAAGATAACAAAGTCTGCCGGGAAAACAAATTCTCGGACCTTTACCAACATATTTTCTATGACATCTTGAGGGTATTTTACCGACCTATCCGCAAGTTGTATGCTCACCCTTGTAGGGCGTGGCTTTCCTAACTCGAGTCGGTTGAACATAGAGGTCGTCATTAGATTAAGGCTAGCCCCCAAGTCGGCTAGTGCATTGCTTATTGGTGATCCACCAATAGAGCAAGGAATGGTGAAGCTTCCGGGATCAATTTTCTTTTGTAGGAGTTTGTTGTGGATTGTCGCCGAGCATTCTTCACATAAGGTGACTTGTTGAATGGATTCAATATTTCTTTTATGAGTGAGGAAGTATCTCATGAACTTGGAGTATTTTGGAATTTGAGTGAGGATTTCAAAAAAAGGGAGATTGATGTGAAGTTGTTTAAGCAAGCTCACGAACTTAGTGAATTGCTCGTCGGTCTTTTGCCAAAGTAAACGACCGGAGTAAGGGACCAGGGGTGGTTTGGTTGTGTCAGTATTTTGAGTATTTTCTTGGTTATGGGTAATAGGTGTTTTAGTGGGGATTGGATTGGGTTGTTGTGGTGTTAATTCAATCTCGGGTCCCACCTTCCGGCTTCTTAAGTTGATTGCGTTTACTTGGGATTTTGGGTTTGTTTCGGTGTTACTAGGTAAGGCTCCTTGTGGTCTCTCGGAGAAATCTTGGGCAAGTTGGCTTATTTGTTTTTCTCTATTTTGAAAACTAGCCCGTTGGTTCCTAATTTCAGCTTCAGTTTGTAGGAACCTTTCCAAACACTTTTTATCGGATTCGAAGAAGAGGGGAGTGATAATATCCTCAAGCCTTTCTCTTCTTCCTTGTTGTTGGAATACTTGTTGCTCATTTCAGGGTTGTTGTTGAAAGTTAGATCGTTGATTTTGATTTTGTTGGTTATTACCCCCAGATTCCCTCCCACTAAAGTTGGGATGATTACATCACTCGGGAGTGAAAGAGTTACTTAGAGCTCCCGGTGCTCCTGGCCGGTTATTTAGGTAATTTACCACTTCTGTTTGATTTTCTAAATCTCTCATACAACTCTAGTTTTCATGGGGGCTGCCGTATCCTTCGCAAGCCATAACCGAAGCCGTTTTGTTTAATTCAAGTTTCTTTATTTTAGTAGTTAAGGCTTCGATTTGGGCTTGCAAAGAAGTGGTTTCATCCACTTTGTGGGCGCCCGGGGCTATAGATTTTGAGCCCCTAGGAGTGTGCCATTGAAAACTGTTTTGATCAAGTTCTTCAATTTGATTATAGATTTCCACGGGATGCCGATTCCCAAGGAGTCACTCGAAGCCGGAATCAAGGATTTGCCTTGTGCACGGAAAGAGTCCGTTGTAGAAAGTGGACACTTGTTGCCAACGTTCAAGACCATGGTGTGGGCATTTCCTTAATAGCTCCTTGAATCTCACCCATGTCTCGTACAATGATTCCATGTCTTCTTGAGAGTATGTGTTAATCTTGGTCATGAGTTTGGCGGTTTTAGCGGGAGGGAAATACTTGTAGAGAAATTTTTGGGCAAGTTCATCCTAAGTGTGTACGGACCCACTTGGGAGGGTTTTTAACCAAGCTTTCGCTCGGTCTTTGAGGTAAAAAGGGAACATACGGAGCCGAATAGCATCGTTGGATGCTCCATTGATCCGGAAGGTGCCACAAATTTTCAAGAAGTTGGTAATATGTAAATGGGGATCTTCATCGGATAGGCCATGAAAAGTGGCAGAATTTTGGAGCATTTGGATTAAGTGTGGTCGAAGCTCGAAGTTTTTAGCATTGACATTAGGAGGGTTTGTCACACCCCCAAAATCCACCATGCGGAGTACCACCGCTTGGAGGCGTGACGTGACCAGGATCAAGCCACCAATCATATTGAACAAGCATGTAAGTAGTTTGTAAAATCCAACACAATACAATTGGTGTCTAAACAAAACATAGTTTAAGTTACAAGCGGAAGCATAAAGTTTAAAACCAAATCATAAGTTTAAACGTTTCAAATGTTTAGCATGGTACACAGTTGTCCATGTCCCACAACGACTCTTCCCACTCCGATGCAAGCTCCATAGATACCTAACGACCTGCAAGGCATGTAACAACGAGTCAACAACAAAGTTGAGTGAATTCACAGTTGGTTGTTTAGTTATAGTGTTCGTGAATCATTTGTTCATTTCGTAAACCAAGTATCTTAGTTATCTGTATCGCGGTTTCCCAAACATGTTTGCGATGATTAGTGGCCGGATCGCGGTTTCCAAAACATGTGTGCGATGATTAGTGGCCGTATCGCGGTTTCCCAAACATGTGTGCGAAGATTAGTGGGGGCTTCCCATGTGTCGACTAGTCGTGTTTGTACGTGCCCTTCTTGATCCAAGGACCGTAGCGAGTGTGAGTGTACGTAGGTTTTACGTACGTGCCCTTCAATCCGAGGACGGTGAAAAGTAGTTTAATACTAATGATATTACGAGTAGTTATTCAAATCCCATTCCCAACCCACCGGGAATCCCATGCCTTAGAAAGTGTGTGAACTCACCTCGGTTGCTCGGTTTGACTCTCAAAAGTAGCTAACAGTCAAGGTCGGTCAATCACGTCCTAGTACGATTACCACTTAGTTTATTAGTGACTTCAAATAGAACACAAAGTTCCTACACGTATCTATCACATAACATGCATCACTTTAACGGTTTATGCCCATATATACTTCCCATCCATTCCCCACTCAAAATCAAACATACGATAATGCACATAACATATATATAACATGTTAGATCATTCACAGATGGCATACTTGACATTTAGACACGCGAGTCACAACTTATGTCTTTTCAGCATTTATATTCAAAACCAGCTGTTTTCGGACATTTTAATAAAATAGTTAAATTATTCCAAAAATTCCCAAATTTTTACAGGATGTCTTAAACTTTCCATATTTTATTGTGTAAAAATATCGGGGTCCGGTTCATTACCAATATTTTATAAAAATTCATATTCCGGACTGAACTCAGATTTATATATTTCCGACCACAGTCCACGGAACAATTTATTAAAAATTCATCGAGTGTCCGATTTACTAAATTCCAGTGTGGTAATTACAAATGCATCGGTTGTCATCTACTGTACAAATTTCATGGTCCGATTCATCACAAAACTCAGGTTATGACTGAAAGCATGACACCCATTTATTGCTGTCAAAATTCAGCTTAAGCTGCTGTTACAAATTAACACTTTAAAAATAGTAAACGGAGTCCAAAAATTACGATTCCAGTGCCATTAGAACCGTATTTTATAATAACATATTTTAGATTCAAAATATCGGCTTTTCGTTGAATTTACGACCTGTTTACAGCCTGATGAAGTCGGCTGGAAATCATTACTCAGCTTGCTGTTTTGTGGTTTAAATGTTACTAAAACGTATTAACAAGTGTCCTAAACATGTGTTTATCAAGAAATCAACATATAAGTAACCAAGAGTGTAATCAAAGACTTACAACTAGCACCAAGGCTAGGGATGAACAAGTGAAGAAATGAGGTGGTTAATAGCAAATGAAGAAGGTCCTTGAGCTTCCGTTGCTTCCACACTTCCTAACTTAGCTTCTTACACCTCAAAATGAGCTTGGAATGCTTGAACCAAAAATGAAAATGGTGGTGTGTGAAGTAGGGTGTTTGGCCGAGAGTTTAATGAGGGAGAAGGAGGAGAAGTGTTGAGGTGATGAATGGTGAAAGGTGTAGTGTTCATATCTTCTTAAAGAATCCTTCCATATCTTACAATATCTAGACAAAATCAAATTGAATCTAAGTAATATCATTATAGATCTTGTAGGATTTTAGAAATCTTGGTGGGGACACTTCTTTGGTCCGTAAGTTTCATATGGGGGGGGGGGGGTTAATTGTAACTTGCAAGATCTATATATCTCAAAGAAATGAAGGAAAGATCTTGTGAATCCAAAGAAATCTTATGAAAGATCTAGTAAGATTTTAAGGGATTATTGGCAAGATTATTATGGATTTGGCAAGATCTAGAAAATATTTGGTGGGCCACCCTCATGTGACCGTGTATAATATGGGGGGGGGGTAAAGTGCAACTTTCCAACTTCTAATTTTAATAACAAGTTAGTTTACAAGTGTAACTTTTAGGGACTTGTGTGCTATTATGTTATAAGGGGTGTTATGGTGTTCGGGGACCATAACTAGTTCAGAAATAATTAAACAATGTATTTGGCAAAAATTTAGTGTCCCGGGTAATGTCCGGTTGTTCGGTTGGATACTGTTCCGTTAAAGCGTTTAATTATTCCGTAGAGTGTCTTATATGTATAATTTTGTAACACAATTAATTCCTAACACTCAGGAAAGCATACCGGACTATTTAGTAATTTTTCTGTATACTACTAGTATGTTAACACACACCTGTAAGTACAACACGGTAATCAGAGAGCAGTTAAATGATTCAGCACAGTCATCAAGCACTTTAATTATCATTAATAAATTGTACAGATACATGGAATTACGAGGGTTGTCACATTCTCCCCCTGTTAAGAAAATTTCGTCCCGAAATTTAGTGCGTGGTTACTGAGGAAGCTAGTTAAGTTGCGTTGTTTTTCTGATTTTTCCTGGGGTGTCACACCATTCCCCCGTTGATTTGGAATTTCGCCCCGAAATTCTGCAGTAGCTTCAGCCTCAGTAGTGGTTGCGTTTTTCTTAAACAGTTGGGGATACTTGAGTTTCATTTGGTCTTCTCGTTCCCAGGTATACTCTGGGCCACGACGAGCATTCCAACGAACTCGGACCAGAGGTATCCTGGTATGCTTGAGGATCTTAACGTCTCGATCCGTAATCTCTACTGGTTCCTCGACGAATCGCAGCTGGTCGTCGATTGTGAGTTCCTTAAGAGGAACTATGAGGGTCTCATCTGACAGACACTTCTTCAGATTCGACACATGGAATATGTTGTGAACTCCGCTGAGTTCTTCAGGTAAATTCAACCTGTAGGCGACTTTGCCAATTTTCTCGGTGACTTCGAATGGTCCGACATAACTCGGATTGAGTTTGCCTCGTTTGCCAAAGCGGACTACACCTTTCCAAGGTGAGACTTTGAGTAGCACTCGATCCCCAACCTGGAGCTCGAGTGGTTTTCTTCCCTTATCAGCATAGCTTTTCTGACGGTCACGAGCTGCCGCCATTCGCTGCCGTATCTGAGCAATTCTCTCGATGGTATCTACCACAAGTTCTGGGCCAGTGATTTGCTGTCACCAACTTCTGCCCAACAGAGAGGTGATCGGCATTTGCGTCCGTACAAAGCCTCAAACGGAGCAGCCTGGATGCTGGTGTGGTAGCTGTTGTTATATGAAAACTCCACTAACGGGAGGTGTCTTTCCCAGCCATTGCCGAAGTCGATTACGCATGCCCTAAGCATGTCTTCCAAGGTTTGGATGGTGTGTTCAGATTGCCCATCCGTCTGTGGGTGGTAAGCGGTGCTCATATCTAAACGTGAGCCAAAGGACTTGTGCATTGCTTGCCACAGTTCAGAAGTAAAACGCGCGTCACGATCAGATATAATAGAGTTTGGCACTCCGTGCCTTGATACCACTTCCTTTAGGTAAATGTCTGCAAGAGTAGAAAACTTATCCGTTTCTTTGATAGCCAGAAAATGTGCAGACTTGGTCAGTCGATCTACGATCACCCAAATGATATCGTTTCCGCGTTGAGATCTAGGCAAACCAGTAACGAAATCCATGGAAATTTGCTCCCATTTCCATTTCGGGATCTCCGGCTGTTGAAGTAGGCCTGATGGTTTCTGGTATTCGGTCTTGACTCTCGCACAAGTCAAGCACTTACTGACGTAAGTTGCTTTGTGAGTTTTCATGCCAGGCCACCAGTACGTACTCTTTAGGTCGTGGTACATCTTATCCGAACCAGGATGTACCGAATAACGAGACTTGTGCGCTTCGTCCATCACAAGCTCGCGTAAGTTTCCAAACAGTGGAACCCAGACACGCCCTGTTACATAGTAAGCACCGTCTTCCTTTTGTTCTAGCCGCTGCCTCGATCCTCGTAGGGATTCAGCCCTAATGTTCTCTGCTTTCAATGCTTCAACCTGAGCATCACGAATCTGAGCGGGAAGGTTAGATTGGATGGTAAGTTGTAAAGCACGTACACGCTTAGGTAGAGTATCCTTTCGACTGAGGGCGTCGGCCACAACATTGGCTTTGCCCGAATGATACTTGATCGCGCATTCATAATCGTTCAAGAGCTCAACCCATCGGCGTTGACGCATGTTTAACTCCTTTTGCTTGAAGATATGCTCAAGACTCCTGTGATCGGTGTAAATGGTGCACTTGGTACCGTACAGGTAATGTCTCCATATCTTAAGTGCGAAAACAACTGCTCCCAGTTCCAAGTCGTGTGTAGTGTAGTTCCTTTCGTGAACTTTAAGTTGGCGCGATGCGTAGGCAATGACCTTGTCACATTGCATCAATACGCAACCAAGGCCCTGAATGGATGTGTCACAATAAACTACAAGGTCGTCTGTGCCTTCAGGCAATGAGAGAATAGGGGCGCTACAAAGTCTACCCTTTAGGTGCTGAAATGCAGATTCTTGTGGCTCACCCCAACGGTAGGTGACTCCTTTCTGATTTAGTAAAGTGAGAGGTTGCGAAATCCTTGAGAAATCCTTGATAAATCGTCTGTAGTAGCCCGCCAGACCCAAGAATTGGCGGATTTCTGTTGGTGTGCGGGGTGTAGGCCAGTTCTTGATCGATTCAACCTTAGATGGATCCACATGAATTCCATCCTTGTTTACCACATGGCCTAGAAAGTGGACTTCGCGAAGCCAGAAGTCACATTTCGAAAACTTGGCATACAACTGTTCTTTTCGAAGAAGTTCCAGCATAAGTCGTAGATGCTGCTCGTGTTCCTCCTGACTCTTGGAATAGATCAGGATATCGTCGATGAACACAATAACGAACTTATCCAGGTAAGGCTTGCACACTCGGTTCATGAGATCCATAAAGACCGCTGGTGCATTCGTCAGCCCGAATGGCATAACCAGAAACTCGTAATGGCCGTAACAAGTTCTAAATGCTGTTTTGGAGACGTCCTCATCTCCGACCCTCAGCTGATGGTATCCCGATCTCAAGTCAATCTTGGAGTAATAGCTCGACCCTTGCAGCTGGTCGAATAAGTCATCAATACGTGGAAGAGGATAACGATTCTTCACAGTCACGATTCTTCACAGTCACCTTGTTAAGTTCGTGGTAGTCAATACACATTCTGAATGTACCATCTTTCTTCTTCACAAACAAGACTGGAGCTCCCCAGGGCGAAGAGCTAAGACGTATGAAACCCTTTTCCAAGAGTTCTTGTAATTGCGTAGACAGTTCTTCAAGTCCTGATGGAGCTAGACGATAAGGTGCTCGAGCTATGGGCGCTGCTCCAAGAGCTAGCTCGATTTGAAATTCAACTTGGCGATGAGGCGGAAGACCAGGTAATTCCTCCGGAAATACCTCAGGAAAATCGCGCACAGTAGGAATGTCTTCAATTCTCTTTTCTTCCGTTAATGTGTCAGTAACGAGTGCTAAAATGGCAGTGTGGCCCTTTCGCAAACACTTCTGGGCCTTAAGGAAAGAGATGATGCCTTCGGCAGCACCACTCTTGTCGCCATGAATCATGAGAGGTTCCTCACCAGAACGAGGAATGCGGACGATTTTCTCCTTGCAAACAATCTCCGCTTGATGATGAGATAGCCAATCCATCCCAATAATGACGTCGAAACTACCAAGTGTGATAGGAATAAGATCGATAGAGAAAGTCTGACCAGCTAAGACTAGGTTACAACCTTTAACTATGTGTGTGGCTTCAAGACTTTTACCGTTGGCTAGTTCTACCGTGTGTTTGGTGTTTTAAGGGTAATGGGGTACGCTTAAGCACCTGAATAACTCTTAGGAACACATATATAACATCTGTACCCGAATTAACTAAAACAGAAACAAGGAAATTGTCTGGTAGGAACTTACCCGCCACAACGTTGGGGTTGTTCCTTGCATCACCCTGACCTAGTACGAAAACACGACCCCTTGCACCATTGCCATTGTTGTTTCCCCCATTGCCACCTCCATTGTTGCCTCCATTGTTTCCTCCATTATTGTTTTTGTTCTGGTTCTGATTTAACTGGGGGCAGTCTTTCTTGAAATGGCCCTCCGCACCACATTGAAAGCACCCTTCGTTGTTACCTTGTTGTTGCCGCTGCTGGCGTTGATTGGGTGGGGCTTGGTGTTGCTGCCGGTTATGATTTGCCGGATGTTGACTCCTGCAGTCCCTTGCCATGTGACCAGGCTTGTTGCATCGATGACAGTTGCCCTTACCACATGGCCCACTGTGGTGTAAGTTACAGCGATTACACTTAGGGTGATTTCCCCTGTATCCACCCTGACCTTGATTTCCAGAAAACTGCTGACTGGAGCTCCTGTGTTCATCTGTCTTTCGCCGCTGGGACTGGGATTGAACTGGAGTGGAACCCCTGCCCGAATTTCCATCCCACTTGCGCTTGTCATTGCTGGGAGCACCAGTAGCAGTAGTGCTAACGCGCTTGGGCAGCTTGCCCTCTTCCACCGCCTGATCGGTGAGTTGGTGCGCCAAACGAATGACTTGCTGGGTTGTGGAAAGGTTGGCCTTAATTACAGACCCTTGGATCTCCGGGACTAAGCCTCTGAGGTATAGCTTGATCCGTCTAGATATGGGTCGTGACAAGTTAGGACATAAGTCAGCCAAGTCGTTGGACCTCTTTGTGTACGCCTCTATTTCTGATCCTTCCATCTTCAAACCATAATACTCTGTTTCAAGTTCCAGGATGTCGTCCAGGTGGCAGAATTCCTCCTTAATCAAATCCTTGAAGTCGCTCCAAAGGGTGGCATTCGCGTCTGCCAATCCGAGCATCTTGACTTATGTGTTCCACCAAGAATACGCTTTCCCTTGCAACATGCTGGTAGCGTACTCTACTCCTTTGCTGGCAGGGCTTTCACTCTCTTCGAATGCATATTAGATTCCTCGGATCCAGTGCAGAAGGCCGATTGCCCCTTCAGTGCCGTCGAAAGTGGGAGGTTTGCATTCCAGGAACGCCCTAAAGGTGCCCACGCGTGTTGGAGAGTGCATGGGTTGACTCCTTGATTGGGTTGCTAAGGCTTCAGCAATCCGTTCGTTAATCAAGGTCGTCAGCTGACCCTGGGTCATGTCGAGATGTCCACTCATGATCTTCATAATGAAGCAACATGAGTGAGAAAGGTGTCGCGAAAGTGCGTAAGTGTGGGACGACAATAGAGAGTAAGCATGCAAGGTTCAAATTGCAATTATCATGTTAATTAATGCACAGTGTGAACTATCTAACCGACAATATAACATAAATCATACCACTTATGGTGTCGAGTCTTGCACGTGGAGCGAAGCGTCGTTGTGGATTGTTGAACACTGTACAGGTTATAGTCTGGTTTTAACAAAAAGTTTTTCCCTTATTAAAACCAAGTTCACTATAACCAATGGCTCTGATACCAATCTGTCAAACCCCCAAAATCCACCATGCGGAGTTCCTCCGCTTGGAGGCGTGACGTGACCAGGATCAAGCCACCAATCATATTGAACAAGCATGTAAGTAGTTTGTAAAATCCAACACAATACAATTGGTGTCTAAATAAAACATAGTTTAAGTTACAAGCGGAAGCATAAAGTTTAAAACCAAATCATAAGTTTAAACGTTTCAAATGTTTAGCATGGTACACAGTTGTCCATGTCCCACAACGACTCTTCCCACTCCGATGCAAGCTCCATAGATACCTAACGACCTGCAAGGCATGTAACAACGAGTCAACAACAAAGTTGAGTGAATTCACAGTTGGTTGTTTAGTTATAGTGTTCGTGAATCATTTGTTCATTTCGTAAACCAAGTATCTTAGTTATCTGTATCGCGGTTTCCCAAACATGTTTGCGATGATTAGTGGCCGGATCGCGGTTTCCAAAACATGTGTGCGATGATTAGTGGCCGTATCGCGGTTTCCCAAACATGTGTGCGAAGATTAGTGGGGGCTTCCCATGTGTCGACTAGTCGTGTTTGTACGTGCCCTTCTTGATCCAAGGACCGTAGCGAGTGTGAGTGTACGTAGGTTTTACGTACGTGCCCTTCAATCCGAGGACGGTGAAAAGTAGTTTAATAGTAATGATATTACGAGTAGTTATTCAAATCCCATTCCCAACCCACCGGGAATCCCATGCCTTAGAAAGTGTGTGAACTCACCTTGGTTGCTCGGTTTGACTCTCAAAAGTAGCTAACAGTCAAGGTCGGTCAATCACATCCTAGTACGATTACCACTTAGTTTATTAGTGACTTCGAATAGAACACAAAGTTCCTACACGTATCTATCACATAGCATGCATCACTTTAACGGTTTATGCCCATATATACTTCCCATCCATTCCCCACTCAAAATCAAACATACGATAATGCACATAACATATATATAACATGTTAGATCATTCACAGATGGCATACTCGACATTTAGACACGCGAGTCACAACTTATGTCTTTTCAGCATTTATATTCAAAACCAGCTGTTTTCGGACATTTTAATAAAATAGTTAAATTATTCCAAAAATTCCCAAATTTTTACAGGATGTCTTAAACGTTCCATATTTTATTGTGTAAAAATATCGGGGTCCGGTTCATTACCAATATTTTATAAAAATTCATATTCCGGACTGAACTCAGATTTATATATTTCTGACCACAGTCCACGGAACAATTTATTAAAAATTCATCGAGTGTCCGATTTACTAAATTCCAGTGGGGTAATTACAAATGCATCGGTTTTCATCTACTGTACAAATTTCATGGTCCGATTCATCACAAAACTCAGGTTATGACTGAAAGCATGACACCCATTTATTGCTGTCAAAATTCAGCTTAAGCTGCTGTTACAAATTAACACTTTAAAAATAGTAAACGGAGTCCAAAAATTACGATTCCGGTGCCATTAGAACCGTATTTTATAATAACATATTTTAGATTCAAAATATCGGTTTTTTGTTGAATTTACGACCTGTTTACAGCCTGATGAAGTCGGCTGGAAATCATTACTCAGCTTGCTGTTTTGTGGTTTAAATGTTACTAAAACGTATTAACAAGTGTCCTAAACATGTGTTTATCAAGAAATCAACATATAAGTAACCAAGAGTGTAATCAAAGACTTACAACTAGCACCAAGGCTAGGGATGAACAAGTGAAGAAATGTGGTGGTTAATAGCAAATGAAGAAGGTCCTTGAGCTTCCGTTGCTTCCACACTTCCTAACTTAGCTTCTTACACCTCAAAATGAGCTTGGAATGCTTGAACCAAAAATGAAAATGGTGGTGTGTGAAGTAGGGTGTTTGGCCAAGAGTTTAATGAGGGAGAAGGATGAGAAGCGTTGAGGTGATGAATGGTGAAAGGTGTAGTGTTCATATCTTCTTAAAGAATCCTTCCATATCTTACAATATCTAGACAAAATCAAATTGAATCTAAGTAATATCATTATAGATCTTGTAGGATTTTAGAAATCTTGGTGGGGACACTTCTTTGGTCCGTAAGTTTCATATGGGGGGGGGGGGTTAATTGTAACTTGCAAGATCTATATATCTCAAAGAAATCAAGGAAAGATCTTGTGAATCCAAAGAAATCTTATGAAAGATCTAGTAAGATTTTAAGGGATTATTGGCAAGATTATTATGGATTTGGCAAGATCTAGTAAATATTTGGTGGGCCACCCTCATGTGACCGTGTATAATATGGGGGGGGGGGGGGTAAAGTGCAACTTTCCAACTTCTAATTTTAATAACAAGTTAGTTTACAAGTGTAACTTTTAGGGACTTGTGTGCTATTATGTTATAAGGGGTGTTATGGTGTTCGGGGACCATAACTAGTTCAGAAATAATTAAACAATGTATTTGGCAAAAATTTAGTGTCCCGGGTAACGTCCGGTTGTTCGGTTGGATACTGTTCCGTTAAAGCGTTTAATTATTCCGTAGAGTGTCTTATATGTATAATTTTGTAACACAATTAATTCCTAACACTCAGGAAAGCATACCGGACTATTTAGTAATTTTTCTGTATACTACTAGTATGTTAACACGCACCTGTAAGTACAACACGGTAATCAGAGAGCAGTTAAATGATTCAGCACAGTCATCAAGCACTTTAATTATCATTAATAAATTATACGGATACATGGAATTACGAGGGTTGTCACATTCTCCCCCTGTTAAGAAAATTTTGTCCCGAAATTTAGTGCGTGGTTACTGAGGAAGCTAGTTAAGTTGCGTTGTTTTTCTGATTTTTCCTGGGGTGTCACAGGGTTAATAGCGACTCCAAGATTACCGACCGTAGGTCGTAGGTAATCCATGAGAGTGCATTGATCCACCTAGGGGGGTTTTGGGTCAAGGCTTTTTGTCATTTTTTGGCTTGAAGTCTTTTTCTCAAAAAGTACTCGTGTTCGTGAAGCGGTACTTTTATATCTTTGTCAGAGGTTGAGCTCATGCACCAAACTGTATCTCCTGCAAATTATACATAATTATGTATTTTTTTGCAAACAAAAACAAAAAGAATGTCTGGTCAGAAGAATAGCACGACCCCGTGCTGGTGTTAGCATGGACCGTGTTGTCAACAAAAAAGTTTTGGTTTTCAAGTTCCCAGATAATGGAAGTTTGACACGGCCCCGTGCTCCTGTAACACGGCCCCATATCTCTGTTCCAGAAACAAGAAAAAAGCTCTTCCTAGACACTATAGACTTGACACAACTCGTGCTGATCAAACTCGGCCCCATGTTATTCCTATAGAGAGTAGAAAATTGGGGAAAAAGAAGAAAAAAGTTAAAAAGAAAAGATAAAAATGACCAGGCCGTTAATTTTAAGCTTTCTCAAAATCTTTGTGTCCCCGGCAGCGGTGCCAAAAAATTGATGTGTGTGAGGTTATATTTTTAGATATATTTTAGCTCTTTTTACTCGCGAATCAAGTTTTAAATTTATAAAACATGATATAATACTATCACTCTACATATACGTTAGGGCAAGTGCACCTATCGCGGACGTGGTATAGTGATGGCAAGATACCGAGGTAGTCCAAGGACACAAGAGCTTTTAGTACCGGCTTATCGTTAACGTCTAATCTAACCAAATTTTGAAGAAAAGGTTTTGAAAAAGATAAGCTAAAAAGGAAAAATAAAACATAAGGAAAAATAAATAGACAAAAAGGAATCACTTGGTTCCAACTCCTGTTTTATGTATCCTTTAATGATTTCCGCACTTTGGGCATTTTAAGAGATTATCTTTAAGTTATAGTAGTGGGACCCCTTCCAGGCAGCGTTACCCTCAACGTATTTGTCTGAGTTAGAAGGGATACAGTCCCGCAAGGTTGGATTATTGAAAGATAATTGAGTAAGTTATTAATGCGATAAGTGGTAGGCCCCCTTCCACGCAGCGTTACCCTCAACCCTTTGGTCTGAGTCAGCAGGGATACAGTACTCGTAGGGTTGGTTTAAAGTTTTAATAATAGCTTATAGATAAGGGATTTAAGCGGTTTCTTACTTCTCCTGAGGCGAACAATATCACCTACTCGTGAAGTCTTACTAAGCTTGAATTAGTTTCTTGCAAGATCTTTACACTGAATGAAACATATAAATTACCCAACCACCCTTCTAACACCCTTCCAAGTAGTTAACGTGTTTTATATAGACTGTAAAGACACGAACGTGTGAATCAACAACACATGAAGAATGGTTAAATAAATTCGCCTTCAATATAAAAAAACTAGTTATTAAAGTCATTAATACATACCCAAATAAAAAGGAGCCAAAGATTGGAAATAAAAAAGTAATACATCATAGATTTGTCTTCACCAAGTGATGTAAGAGTTTTGCCAAGCATGGCCTTTGTTTGACAAGAGCTCTTACGATCGATCTTGGATCTCGAGACTACTACACACTCTAAATGATGGAAGATGGATGATGGTGGTGGGTGTTGGTGTTGTAGTGGTGGTGGAGTGGTGGCAAGTGTAAGAGAAGTGGTTTGCCAAGTGATGAATTGGAATGGAACCAATCACCCTTATTTATAGCTGAAAACTGAGTTTCACCACGGCCCTGTGCCCTCCTGGCACGGCCCCGTGGCCTTCAGTCTATCTCCTCTTCATTAACTACGGTGTCAGGTCTTGTACTAACACGGCCCCGTGTGTCAACGGCATAGCGTGTGGCCATTGTACTTGCTATACTATCTCAGATTTCGTGAATCTTAGACATGACCATGCCCCGTGTTGGGTTAGCACGGCCTCGTGTTGTCTGTCTGTTTTGTCTTTTACTGTTGTCCTGTTCTTCTGCAGAGAATCTTGACTGGGCATGACCCATGCCTGGTGGGCACAACCCTGTGCCAATGCTTCCGATCTTGTTATTTTATTGGTTTGGATGTGGATGGGGGCTTGGCGAGTTGTGTCAATCCTCCTTCTTTGTATTTATGTTGGTTTTTGCTGTTATTTTGCTCCTTTTGTGCGTTTAAGCTCTTTTGACCCTATAAATTAAAAAGGAACAAAGAAACAAGTTTTTTTCCAACATTAGTACCGAAAAGGGTTGATTTTACGCCGTTTTTGATATAATTTAAATGTTGTATTTTACGTACATCACTTAGCCTTGAACTGAGCCTGTTTGTCAGCCAATTCAGCTTTGGCTTTTTCGAAATTTTTGGCATCAGCGATCAAACGACTCCTATACGCTTCCTAGTCCGCACACTCACGATGCATGGTATGCCATTCATGCGTGATCTGGTTGCTAGTGTATACTTGATTAGCTTGCGCAAGCACATGTGTGTAACACCTCGCTTTTGTAACTTTCCTTATTCAGCAAGCTTGATTGTGCTACCTATTTATAGAAACTTGTATTCACTTTATATTCGTCTTTTCATCTCAATCATTGTAATCCGAGACTTGAATCATAATGAAACTCGATCTTTATTACACTTGTGTTATTCATAATTCGTAAATACTTGTTAAACGTTCATTATACATGCATACTAGATAATATTTATACACAAATACTTACTTGTTTATTCATTAAAAATTCATAAATTCATTATTTTATACATTACACATATGCATTACACTTACATGATTAAAAACGCTCAAAACCGACAACACGCGCGTAATCGACAAACTTGAATTACGAACAAAAGGGGAAAGCCCCTCTCATGCGAAGGGCCCTCTCACACGAGAGGCCCCTCTCGTCCGAACCCCCTGTTGTCCCAAATTTCATTTTCAGCCTTTAAATACCAACCCACTTCTTCATTGCCAACCTTCACAACTCCAAAATTCTCTCTAGATTTCTCATTTCGGACACTCAACCTCAGCTACTTCCAGCAACACTCTAAATGAGTTTTCAACTCACAAACACACTACTTTCATCTATATTCTCCTTCTTTTACCATCTTTTTCTACACTCTTCAATCTTAGATACCTAGTTTATCATATTTGCCTTGGTAATCTGATTATAAATCTCAGCTTATTGAGGACCCACTCAAAGATTGTAGATTGTTCTTCAAACATTTTATCAAACAAACTTTCTATTACCAAACTTGGCTGAATCAAAGGCTTACCAAGCTCACAAGCTAAGTTCATAGTTGTGTGTTAGTGCTAGAGACGATTCCAGCTAAGAAGATGAACAATTCAACCAAAACCGAACTGATTTCATCTCGAGACATTGCCTGTCGCCCGAAAAGCAGCTCTCTCTTGCGCGAAAGGTTCTGATTTCAACCCGTACCAACAAATTCTAAGTGTTGTATGATTATGCAGATCCCTATTCTCGATATAGATGATTATGTAATATCAGAGTGTGAACTGTGGAAGCCTTGGCTTCCAATCTAGTTCCACCACCTCACTTGAACTTGTAAAACAAACACCCAAACAATCTCCTAGACCTAGAATAAGCTAAACCCGCCCAACCTCCAACACTCGGATTCAATTCCTTCCATGTTGCATCGACGCACCCGGGTTGTTCTTATTCGGTTGTTTGGGTATTTACATTTCTGTTATTTACATTCTGTATTCATGACCAACCGATTAGTTAAGTAAGTTAACTGACTTGTGTTTTGGTGAACTATAACGATGTATCACCTCCATGCATGACTTCTATGAACTCTGTGACACTTCAGACTATTATTATACTATATCTATAACATATGACTTAACTGGACTCACAAACGTAACTTATTACTAGTTAAAATGTTCAAAACAAAGTTTGGTTCATACCAAATAGTCCCCGTTGCACGAAAGGGTGGTCCCTTTCGCGCGAAAGGCTCCTGTCGTGTGAACTGCTCTTTCGCACGAATGGTTTGTGTTTCGGTTTCCCCATTATTCTGCATCCACGTTCTTTGTTATTGATTATGTTGGGCATACCAGGACCCGTAAAAACACAGAAACTAAGTGTCATAACAAGTACCTGGATAGAATATGCTTTCTATTTATTATACTTTTATATACTTAAACATTTATGTACTTTAATTCCAAATCCAACTCCTCCGTTCAACTCCAAGAACTCACACCTTCATTTACCCTTGTAGGGTAACCTCGATGTTCCTGTTCTCGTCAACAAATCTTCGCTCGCGGGATTAACTTAGAAGTTTAGCAAAACCGTGAGTATACTCAAACGTCCTATTTACTTTTCACACTTCGGGTGCAATATGTTTACTATTAAACCTACATAGTTACATTTAGACTTTATTCAAATGCACAAACAATCGAATACATGCATGCTAATATGTTATACTTGATTCGTTTATCTGGATGATTCTTTTGTGTGATAAACTTGTCATTAACTTCGTACAAGCCTCCATTTAACATGTATAACGCTATAGGAGTAACGCACCACCCATAGACTTGTAGTCATGTTAAATTTAATACTTGCGGTAATCAGAGGATTGACTTTAATATTCGCATGCTAGTTTATACGTTAATCTTGATAATTAAAGTTTGCCATGTGGATTCGTTTAAATCATTTTATACTAATGTTATGTATTAAAATTGTATACTCGCCAATACTTTTGTATTGAACCATGTATTTTTAAACATATTGTAGGTTGATGATGATTGAGATGATGAAACATAGTAGGGATTCCTTAGATACATGCTTAGAATCATTAGTTCATGTTGTCGTATCATTTTGAGTTATATTGTACTTTTTTCTTGTGTTGTCATTGTATTTGAAACAATTGTTATATTTTGTATTTCCATGTATTGTATCTTGACATTGTTGTTATGAATGAAATCAGTGTTTGAATTAAATATTGTTGCAATAGTGTTATGAAGTCTCGAGCAATCTCGTTCGTCTCACTCCGATGTTTTCGCCATTAGTTGGAGTGTGACAGATTGGTATCAGAGCCATAACTATAGGAAATTAGGTAGAATTGTCATGTTCGGCCTAGTCTATAGTAAGTACCAAACTTTGACCATTCTTTATTCTTGTTAATATGTTAATTCTTCCTATTTGCTTCTACCTCTTCTTTTTGTCTTAATATTTACAATATGTCTTTCCTAAGACATTTACACAATATACACGTTGAAGACTTGAAGACACTCGTATCATAAAACGAGACGACTTCACCAAAATAGGCATGAAACCCATACTTTGGTGAACGACTCTCAATCCGCTTATTCGATTTTGCACAAAATTACGCCATCAAGTTAGGAGTGAAATCCACATCTTGGTGGTAAATTTCCAATTCAAACTGTAGTGGACCCTCGTCAAAGTGTCGGAATTAACTTTCTTGACCCGACGAGTACCAACCACATTAAGTGTACGATGTTGTCAAGTTAGGGGTGAAACCTGCATCTTGTCAACTAGTCCCAATGCTCGATTTTCAATCCCGCCAAAGTTTCGATTTCTCAATCGATTAGGGACATACAGTAACTAGAAGGGTAAAATACCGTTAATCGCTTCTCGATGAGAGTATTTTACCTATAGGCCAAAGCACGTTTCCCTAATTAGAAAGGATCTTCGATTTACTTTGGAAAAGTCTTAGTTACGTTCCATGTCATTCCATATTTTACGTTACCTTTCTTTTATGTTATCACAATTTCTATGTGTTTTTATACTTGATACGTTCGTTCATTTCGAAGCCAATACACGATTGGCACGTCTCTCGCAATCAAAAACATTAATAATCCTTGTGAACAAACTAAATTTACATTCCTTTTGCATTTATACATGATTATACTTGGAAAATACTTGTTACATTCATGCATTCTATATGAATTCATACGTGTTACGTGATACTTACATGCTTATACATGCAAAGCGTGATGTTGAATTATGATTGATATTCACCCAATTACATATGTTTTATTCCCCCATTTTACCCCCGTTTTACGTGTTTTTTGCTGTAAAACCGAGAATCAGATATTTAATCGGGTTTATTTTGGTTTACAGGCCTAAAACAGCATGCCAAACAATAAGATGATGAAAACGAGGATTTTTCGGGCGAAACAGATGAGCTGTGAAGATTTTGTGGAAAAATCTGATCTGGGCGATTTGCACGGTCGTGCGTTTGGTGGCACTCCCGTGCGGATCCAAAAGTAGGGCTCATCTCGGCAATGCACAGCCAGTGCGATCCAGCATGCAAGCCATCTTGGGAATGCACGACCGTTCGGCAAGGAACTCCAGTGCGGATTTGATGAGAAGCCCCAGCCCGGCAATGCACTGCCGGTGCAGTTGTCCGTGCCCACCTTATCTCTGAAATGAACGACCGTGCAACCAATGGAATGCTCGTGCCAATGCAAAGACCGGTCAAGACTTGCTGATGTCACACGGCATGGTGAACAGGACCATAAAGTGAACGGTCGTGCACTTTAATCGCACGAGCGTGCGATCTGAAAAAGTTATAAAAAACAGCAGGAAACATTCATTTCGATATTCTGGACTTTTGGGAGCTCATTAGGCGAATTCACAGGCTCCGGAGGCTCTTGCTTTCACCCGGATTCAAGCCACTTTGTGCCAATTAGCTCCGTTATCATCCGGATTCTCAATCTTGTGCTTGTTTATGGTTTGATTCTTCAATCTTTCCATGTTTTTTCATGTTTCAAGCACTTAGATTGATGATTATGTATTATTGCAACCATTAGTATGTTAATTATGTTTGTAATGACACTTTGAAGCATTTTCTATGTTAATCCTTGATGATTAGTTTGCAACCTTGTTTATTGATGTTGAATTCTTGGTTATAGTTAATTATCTTGGACGATTAGTATGTGGTTAGTTGGGATATTTGTAAGAAGAAGCTTAATTAATCATGTATTAGTAGACTTTGAACTTGCTTAACTAGTTTAACTTGTTTAAAATGTTTGCACCATGATATTAGAAATGGTTAGTGGTTTAATAAGGGGTAATTAATGTTAATCAAGAAGGCTTTCCCTCACGGAAGGACCTTAACAAGTTAAATGGTGTTGTTATTGTAACACCCCGGCCGGAGGCGGAAAAGCCAAAGGTGTCACGAAACTTGATAGAATGCATTTGAGCACATGATTGTTAAATTAAGTTGAAATATTGTTTAGGTTCAATTAATGAGATTGCATTCACATCTGAGTAGACAACAGTACATAAACAAAATAACAAATTGTTTCACAAATAAAATAGATTCGGATTTAATCTAAGGCATAAGTCTTGATCAATCCTATATGAAATATTCTTGCAAATCATAGCAACAAACATTGTCACCTGAAACATATGTTAGAAAATAAAGGATCAACAAACGGTTGAGTGAATTCATAGGTTTTGTTAAGCAAAAATGACAATGTGATATAAGAAAAGTTTAACATAGTGGCATATGATATGTCTTTAAGCAAGAAGATTAATACAAGTAGTTACTTGGTGGTACGTTCAAACCTATGACGTTAATCAGGTTTATCATCCAGCTTCCAAAAGCAACAAAAAGGATAAGCAACAAAAGGATAAGCAACAACAATAAGTTTATGTAGAACTAGAAGTCTGGATGGGCCGTCACACCTATAGCGCTATAATATAACCGATGGGCTTATGCAAGTTGATGAACGTAAAGCATTAAAGCAACAAGAACAAGTATCAAACAATTACAAAGACAATCGAAATAACCACAAATAGCAAATAAGTTTGAATCACATCGTATCATATGTTTCATCCAAAAAATAATGTAAAACGGGACTATGAACTCACCTTGAGTGCGGTAAGTCCAACAAGTAAGTTTAATGTAAGAGTTTGTGGAAATAAGATCCAACGTCACTCTAATCGTTTGAACATGCATCAATATAAAGTTTGTATTAATAATAATGTTTAATTGTATGAAAGGAAATCCTAAATCTATAGGTTTCGGTATGGTTTGTCTAAATGGTAACTATAAGGTTTGGATAACCTAATAGAGAACTCGGAAAATGAATATGGAATTATCTATGAAAAATATTTCTTTAACACAAATAATTAAATTATATAAATACATAATTGAGTTACTACAAACATTTAAAATAATAAATCAATTATATTCAATTTGTATAATTAGTTTAACATAAATAATTATACCAAAATATTGCATAAGTGATATAATTAATTTATAACTTTATAATTGAATTTAGAAGTACAAAAATATATAATTATTTGGTAAATGATAATTATATAGTTTAAAGAATAATATGATAATTATATAACTAATTATCAAAATAATTAATTTAAATCAGAATAATTAAAAATAATATTTTTAATTATTGAATTTGAAATATTACAGATTAAAATAATTATTATGGTTTTTGATTCACTTTGAATAATTAAAATGAATTAATTTGCTTAAATTAAAAATAAATAAGTTTATATAAGTTTAATTATCTAAATAATTAAATATAATAAAAATTCAGATTCTAAATTTATATAAACTCAGTATTATGCCTATTTTGTCATAAAAATAATTTTGGATGTAAATTATATAGTTATATAATTTTATTTAAACTATTTTTAAAATAAATAAAACTGATTTATTTATATAAATACCAAAATTATATAAAATATCAGTAAAAATATTATTTTCGTAAAGTTTAACATTTGAAATGATTAACATAAAAATTTCGGATTTTTATTCCTTAAAAATGATTTATTATGAATTAATTAAGAAATAAACAGTTTTTAATTAAAATAAATAGTTTTATAAATAAATTGACAGATTTTATATTTTTTATAAAATTTAATAATAAGTAATAATAATATAAAAATTATTGGAAGTGATAAAAAACTTAAAAATAAAAAGATTAAAAAGATTTGCACACCCCAGATTCGAACTTGGGTCTGTGCTGTAACTAACATACACACTAACCACTGGGCTACCAGGTGGTTTGTGTTTTAATCCAGACTAATTATAATATAACCAGGTAGGCCCACTAGTCATCTTCAACCTCTAGAGGTCAAAGTCAGAAGTCTAAGTCAAACAGAAAGTCAAACTCTTGATTTCTACGGGCAAACCTATGTTATCTCTAAATTAAATCCTAGGAAACGATCTCTAGGCATAAACTAACTAATTAACACAAGAAAAATTAACCGGTATTGACGAAAGAGACGGTTGACAAAGATTCTGGTGAAAAAGTGACTATTCCTGCGAGTTGTAGGTTTTAATCCGACGATTTCGGGTGTTTCACTATTTATAAATGGTGTGGAATGTTGCTAGAAATATAGGGAACTTAAATACACGAAGTTTGGATCTCAGATTCTACACAAATTAGTGGATTAGATCCACTTTTTATTTTTATAAAAATTCTTTTTTTTTTAGTGTTTTAGCACTAAGATGTGTCGTTTGAATGATTGGGACGAGTTGAGATGGGTTGGGGATCATGTGGGTAAGCTTTACAGGTCAAAAGAATGGATTAAAAATCGGGTTTGGTGAGTTTTGGTCGAAATCCGCGACCTGCGGATCTGTATATATATTCAGATCTGTTTTTAAAGTCAATATATATAATACAATCCAATATAACTCACATCCCAGCTGGTAGATCAGCTGGTTTGTACGCGTTGTTGTTGTGTGGGTAGGCGCGGGTTCGAGTCCCGTGTCTGGCCTGTTCGATTGGATTTAAACCCTTTTTAATTTCTGAATTTAATTAACTAAAATATTAAATCCTAAATAGTATATAAATGAATTAAGGTTTCATATTATAATTGAATGAGGGCTTAGCCCGACCTGTCACGTGTTCGTTTGTGTTGTGGGTTATCGCGGGTTCGATTCTCTCTTATGGCCGGTTCAACCCCATTTTTTTGTTTAATTTTGTAATATTTACACTTTGGTCCCTATAGTTTCATTTTATACAAAAATGGTCCCTAAACTTTCGAAAAGTTACAAAAACAGTCCCTCAACTTTCTTATAAAATACATGTTTGGTCCCTGAAGTTTCGGAAGTTGACATAATTGGTCCCTGTACTGTTTAGTTAAATCCACTAACTGAGTTAGTGTTTAAAGAAGGAATCCTTATATAAAAGTTAACCATGTTGGGACATTCAGTTAAAATAAGTTTAAGGAAATCAGTTTTAGTCCCTAGAGTTTAAGTTTGAGAAAATGACCAAATGAACCTTGGACTTTTATTTCAAAAATATCTATTTATTTCTTTTATAAAAATAAGTTTCAAAAATTACTAAAAGAACCCTGAACTTGTAGTTTTCAATAGTTGCGCTTTTAACCCTTGTATTTCTAAAGTTTCAAAGATTGACAAATAGGTCCCTTAGATTGTAGTTTCACAAAATGTCACAATAGGCCCCTTATAACCTTGTTTAATAGCATAAATCTCAACAAATTTGCAATTGTTTCACGTGTTTGTATTGGTATAAGCATGTATAAGCACAAAGCAAGTATGTTCAAATAAATTTCATTCCAAATACGGTATTTGTTACAATGCAAGTGAAAACAAAACATGTGCGAAAACCAGGATGGTTACAGTCTCCCCTACTTTAGAAAATTTCGTCCCGAAATTTATTCGAAAGACACCGTAGAATGTAATTGTAATGATTAGAAAGATAAGCATGGCGTTAGTTTCTAGAGCATTGTTTGGTGTTGATAATTTTGAGGAATCTACGAGGATCATTGTATAGAAATTGTTTTGCATGGCACTTATGTTATGCTGAATTTGTAATGTAAATATTAGGCAAACAATTGGGTGTTCAAATAAACAAATAATGGATAATCACATAACCACATAATGTTTTTATATGCCACCGTACTTAACAAGGCTTACAATGATTCTCATGCGTCGAACCTCGTAATTAAGTGTGCACCCAAAATTACGTGTTTCGTCGCATGGTCCACATAGCACTTCTAGTTAAGTGAGGAAAACAAATAAGGTTGAAGTATCGTTTAAATCAAATAAGCATCAATATAACACAACATCAATTGAATCAAAACGTATTTCAGATTCGTAATGATAGCATCGTTTGTTTTGCATACAACAAAATTAGTCGTAGGTATTTCATTCAAGCACAATTAAATTTTATGTTTCACATAAATCAAACTAATAGTGTGCATTATAAACTAAGCATGGATTGTCATAAGCAATATAAGTTTATTGTGAGACTGTACTAAGCGTATATGTGTTTGTAATTTATGCATTAAGTATGTTAAATCAATATACGAAGCAAAATGTATTTGTAAGCGTTTACCAAGCATGATAGGTCAATAGACAAATCAAAGATGTATTTACTAAGCATAAAGTTCCTTAAGCAAAATTTCACATTTTGAGAACTAGGCATAAGGTTGTTCTCGTTTTAGGAGCCCAAAGATAAAGCGGAGGTGAATCTTTTGGTTGGCTTTGGTTTCGGAGTGGATAAGAATATCATAAATGAAGAAATGACAAATTTATCCAAGTAGGGTTTGAGGACTTGGTTTAACAAATTTTGAATATGGTATGGCAAGAAAAGGTTCAAACTTAGGTGAAACGAAACTTCTATTCGTACTTGGGTCAAACAAAATGGAAGCTTATTAGCCAAATTGATAATTTAAAACACACAAGATAATACAAGGTCTTTAGTACATTGAAAGAGACGGTAAACGGGCAACAGACTGCGCCGAAACCCTTTTTTGAATAGCAATGCTAAAACAACATCCATAGATCTCGGAGTCATAACATTATTATGCATGACCCTTTGGATTCGGCTAAGTAAGCCCACAGCCTCAGGCTACATCGTTCGGGGCACGAGCCTCGTTAACGTTGAGATTGAATGCACGACCTCGAGCGGGTTGGGCATTCGCGAGTTTGGGGCATTCTTGTTGGAAATGGTTTGGGTCTCCATAGTTAAAACAAGTTCCCATAGGGTAACGCGGTTGTGCAGCATCAGGAGGAGGTACGCGACATGTGGCAGCTAGATGACCCAATCGACTACAACTTGTGCATTGGCGGCACGGGAAACGAGTAAGATGGTGATAGTTGCAGCGAGTGCACAAAGGTGCATCACCAACATATGATCGTTTAGCGGGTGGAGGAGCAGCTTGATTTGCGGGTGCAGGAGTTGTAACAACAAAGTTTTTGACGGCTTTGCGTTTGTTAGAATTCCTAGAATTCTTTGAAGATTTCGACCCAGTATCATCCACCTTAGCTTTGTCGGTTGAAGCCTTTGAGGGTGTTTTACCTTTACGGGTCAAGTTCCCTTCTTTGACTTGTGTGTCGGTGAGAATAGCGGAAAGTTCAATAGCTTCACGAAGTGTGGCTGGTTTGCTACCGGTCACTATGTGCTTGATGCAAGTTGGAAGACCACCGATGAATTTCTCAATCAAGCGGTCGGGAGGCAATAACGTAGTGCTAGAGCAAAGGATGCACAATTCTTCAAAGCGGTTTATGTAAGCGCGGTTTTCGCCACTATCTTGTATAAGGTCGTGAAATTCTTCTTCCAATGCTCGCATCTCATTGCGCAGGCAAAACTCCTTTAGCATGAGGGCCTTTAGTTCTTCCCAAGTTAAAGCCATGGCGATATCGGCACCACGGTCTCTCATGATGCCATTCCACCATGTTAATGCCCTCTTTTGAAAGACACTTGTTGCAAACTCAACTTTTCGCGCCACGGTACACTGACTATGGCGGAACATGTTCTCCATACTCTCGAACCATTGCAGTAGTCCGGTCGCACCTTCGTTTCCGGTGTATTTGACGGGGTGACAAGAGTTAAACTGTTTGAAGTTACAAGGTGCATCGTGGTTGTTGTTTCTGTGACCGTTACCATTGATTCCATTTCCATTGGTAGCTTGTGCGAGTTGAGTAACCAAATTAGGAAGAACCACGACAAATTGTTGAGTAATGAGGGCTGCCAATTCTGCGTTTGGGATTTCATTTTGTGGTGCAGGACGAGGAGGCATCTACAAGCGGTAGGGGAAAACATAAGATCATAGGAATTTAAAATGAAATGTTTTTGGTAGAATAATTTTACAAAGTCAACAAGGATAAACACGTAATGGGATTGACATCATTTATTTTATGAATAAACAACATCGGGGATAAGTCAAAGTAATTGGGTTCTTATAACTTAGTGAAGTCATGCTTTAGCCTATAAGTGGACACTCATCCCGAGAATTCCCAGGTAACCACAACTGGTCCCTCGAGTTGGGATTTATACGAAGTGTTTGCCTAGACAGAAAACTCAGAATACAGGCATCCACTCTTTCAGATTGCACGAGTTCGTGATTAGAGCCCAAAACTTTAACGAGGGATTGAAAATCAAAAGAGGTTTTGAAAATAATCACCTAAGGATAGATGATGAGCATTTATATAGTGTAAAGAGTCTAAAGGTAAAATACGCGGTGACGAGGCTTCAGTTTGCAAAAGATAAGGATAAGTATAAAGATAACAACGCGGAATGAGTACTAATGGATAGGAGTCCTAGGTAAGTTATAGTCTAGGTCAAAAGTAGTTTCTAATAACCTAAATCCCTATAACCATGGCTCTGATACCAACCTGTAACACCCCGGCCGGAGGCGGAAAAGCCAAAGGTGTCACGAAACTTGATAGAATGTATTTGAGCACATGATTGTTAAATTAAGTTGAAATATAGTTTAGGTTCCATTAATGAGATTGCATTCACATCTGAGTAGACAACAGTACATAAACAAAATAACAAATTGTTTCACAAATACAATAGATTCAGATTTAATCTAAGGCATAAGTCTTGATCAATCCTATATGAAATATTCTTGCAAATCATAGCATCCAACATTGTCACCTGAAACATATGTTAGAAAATAAAGGATCAACAAACGGTTGAGTGAATTCATAGGTTTTGTTAAGCAAAAATGACAATGTGATATAAGAAAAGTTTAACATAGTGGCTTATGATATGTCTTTAAGCAAGAAGATTAATACAAGTAGTTACTTGGTGGTACGTTCAAACCTATGACGTTAATCGGGTTTATCATCCAGCTTCCAAAAGCAACAAAAAGGATAAGCAACAAACGGATAAGCAACAACAATAAGTTTATGTAGAACTAGAAGTCTGGATGGGCCGTCACACCTATAGCGCTATAATATAACCGATGGGCTTATGCAAGTTGATGAACGTAAAGCACTAAAGCAACAACAACAAGTATCAAACAATTGCAAAGACAATCGAAATAACCACAAATAGCAAATAAGTTTGAATCACATCGTATCATATGTTTCATCCAAAAAATAATGTAAAAAGGGACTATGAACTCACCTTGAGTGCGGTAAGTCCAACAAGTAAGTTTAATGTAAGAGTTTGTGGAAATGAGATCCAACGTCACTCTAATCGTTTGAACATGCATCAATATAAAGTTTGTATTAATAATAATGTTTAATTGTATGAAAGGAAATCCTAAATCTATAGGTTTCGGTATGGTTTGTCTAAATGGTAACTATAAGGTTTGGATAACCTAATAGAGAACTCGGAAAATGAATATAGAATTATCTATGAAAAAATTTTCTTTAACATAAATAATTAAATTATATAAATACATAATTGAGTTACTACAAACATTTAAAATAATAAATCAATTATATTCAATTTGTATAATTAGTTTAACATAAATAATTATACCAAAATATTGCATAAGTGATATAATTAATTTATAACTTTATAATTGAATTTAGAAGTACAAAAATATATAATTATTTGGTAAATGATATATAGTTTAAAGAATAATATGATAATTATATAACTAATTATCAAAATAATTAATTTAAATCAGAATAATTAAAAATAATATTTTTAATTATTGAATTTGAAATATTACTAATTAAAATAATTATTATGGTTTTTGGTTCATTTTGAATAATTAAAATGAATTAATTTGCTTAAATTAACAATAAATAAGTTTATATAAGTTTAATTATCTAAATAATTAAATATAATAAAAATTCAGATTCTAAATTTATATAAACTTAGTATTATGTCTATTTTGTCATAAAAATAATTTTGGATGTAAATTATATATTTATATAATTTTGTTTAAACTATTTTTAAAAGTAATAAAACTGATTTATTTATATAAATACCAA
Organism: Helianthus tuberosus; assembly: GCA_030545235.1. NCBI lineage: Eukaryota > Viridiplantae > Streptophyta > Magnoliopsida > Asterales > Asteraceae > Helianthus > Helianthus tuberosus. The sequence goes on from CM060419.1 coordinate 24,186,854, forward strand.
AATTATATAAAATATCAGTAAAAATATTATTTTCGTAATGTTTAACATTTGAAATGATTAACATAAAAATTTCGGATTTTTATTCCTTAAAAATGATTTATTATGAATTAATTAAGAAATAAACTGTTTTTAATTAAAATATATAGTTTTATAAATAAATTGACAGATTTTATATTTTTTTATAAAATGTAATAATAAGTAATAATAATATAAAAATTATTGGAAGTGATAAAAACTTAAAAATAAAAAGATTAAAAAGATTTGCACACCCACAGATTCGAACTTGGGTCTGTGCTGTAACTAACATACACACTAATCACTGGGCTACCTAGTGGTTTGTGTTTTAATCCAGACTAATTAAAATATAACCAGATAGGCCCACTAGTCATCTTCGACCTCTAGAGGTCAAAGTCAGAAGTCTAAGTCAAATAGAAAGTCAAACTCTTGATTTCTACGGGCAAACGATCTATAGGCATAAACTAACTAATTAACACAAGAAAAACTAACCGGTATTGACGAAAGAGACGGTTGACAAAGATTCCGGTGAAAAAGTGACTATTCCGGCGAGTTGCAGGTTTTAATCCGACAATTTCGGGTGTTTAAGTGTTTGTAAATGGTGTGGAATGTTGCTAGGAATATAGGGAACTTAAATACACGAAGTTTGGATCTCAGATTCGACACAAATTAGTGGATTAGATCAACTTTTTATTTTTATAAAAATTCTTTTTTTTAGTGTTTTAGCACTAAGATGTGTCGTTTGAATGATTGGGACGAGTTGAGATGGGTTGGGGATCATGTGGGTAAGCTTTACAGGTCAAAAGAATGGATTAAAAATCGGTTTTGGTGAGTTTTGGTCGAAATCCGCGACCTGCGGATCTGTATATATATTCAGATCTGTTTTTAAAGTCAATATATATAATACAATCCAATATAACTCACATCCCAGCTGGTAGATCAGCTGGTTTGTGCACGTTGTTGTTGTTGTGTGGGTAGGCGCGGGTTCGAGTCCCGTGTCTGGCCGGTTCGATTGGATTTAAACCCTTTTTAATTTCTGAATTTAATTAATTAAAATATAAAATCCTAAATAGTATATAAATGAATTAAGGTTTCATATTATAATTGAATGAGGGCTTAGCCCGACCGGTCACGTGTTCGTTTGTGTTGTGCGTTATCGCGGGTTCGATTCTCTCTTATGGCCGGTTCAACCCCATTTTTTTGTTTAATTTTGTAATATTTACACTTTGGTCCCTGTAGTTTCATTTTGTACAAAAATGGTCCCTAAACTTTCGAAAAGTTACAAAAACAGTCCCTCAACTTTCATATAAAATACATGTTTGGTCCCTGAAGTTTCAAAAGTTGACATAATTGGTCCCTGTACTGTTGGGATATTCAGTTAAAATAAGTTTAAGGAAATCAGTTTTAGTCCCTAGAGTTTAAGTTTGAGAAAATGACCAAATGAACCTTGGACTTTTATTTCAAAAATATCTATTTATTTCTTTTATAAAAATAAGTTTCAAAAATTAGTAAAAGAACCCTAAACTTGTAGTTTTCAATAATTGCGCTTTTAACCCTTGTATTTCTAAAGTTTCAAAGAATGACAAATAGGTCCCTTAGATTGTAGTTTCACAAAATGTCACAATAGGCCCCTTATAGTTTATGTAACCTAGTTTAATAGCATAAATCTCAACAAATTTGCAATTGTTTCACGTGTTTGTATTGGTATAAGCATGTATAAGCACAAAGCAAGTATGTTCAAATAAATTCCATTCCAAATACGGTATTTGTTACAATGCAAGTCAAAACAAAACATGTGTGAATACCAGGATGGTTACAGTTATGAATTCTTGACATAAATTGTTAGCTTAGTTAGTAGTTTAGGTCAAAATTGCTTGCTTAGTGAATTTATGTTCAAGATTTGTAAAATGAACTCGGTTGTGATTTAATCTAGTTTATGCTTGTCTCGGTGGTTACATTGTGTTTATCGGTGTCACTTTCCTTGATTAAGTGAAGTTAGAAAACTCCTAATGGATGACTAACTTATCTTTAAGGGATTTTCATAGATATTTGTCATTTGGGCATCAAAGAACAATTTTAGGTGGTTAAAGTGTGTTTATCGTTTTAGCTTTCCAAAGAATTGTCATGTTACGATTCCCGAAAGGGATACTAATTGCCTTGAAAATGGAGAATTGACCAAGTGTTTTAAGTGACAAAACCGACTTAGTTCACATGCTTTGGTTGTGCATAAAGCAAGGCTATATATATATATATATATATATATATTTATTTGGAGTCGATTATGTTTTTATAAATATTTGTTTATGCTTATTTTAGCTTTTAGAAAATCACACACTTATCTTTCTACCGGTAATTTAATGATAAAGGTTTAGTATTATTTCTCCGCCCACGTCCTTGGATCGACACTTGGTTCTTACCGATACTTTACTACATATATGACGGGGTACACTTGCCCTTTCGTGTGTGTTTTAATGTTGAAGTATAAATCACTTTTATAAATTTAAAACCGAATCGAGTGTAAAATTCATTATAAAAACATGTATATACGTACACAAGTCCAGTTTTTGGCGCCATTGCCGGGGACGTGGCGAGCTTTAGGAACGACCCGAGTCATTATTTTATCGGTGTACATACTTGTTGGTGCACTAAATGTCTGCTAACTACGTCTTATGGAGTCTTATGTCTAGATAGGCTTAATGAGTGAGCAATAGTGTTTGAATTAGGGTTAGAACATGTTTTAAGTATCCTGTCCGTTTGAAATGGTCCTGTCCGTTTGAGAATGTCATGACCGTTTGAGAGTGTCTGTCCGTTTGAGGATGTCATGTAAACACCTAAACCTTCCAAGAATGAGATTTTTAAAGAAGTAAGCACACTTTAAAGGGTAACTAAGTCTACTAAACACACTACTAAGTTACTACAAGTTTTTATGAAAGTTCAAGTTCATGATTATTATGTAAATAGCATTGTTTTGACACTTGGTAATGTAGATTGATTGTTGATGGTTTGTGATGATTTTTGAAAAGAAAATGATATGCTTTAATAGCATGGACTCCTCCATTTTTAGGGGAAACTATGGCAAAATTTTCTAAAAATATAAACACTTAGAAAAATATTTTCTAAACAAATATTTACAAGTGTGTTTTAACTATGATTTTCAGTATAAACATTTCCATAGATTTTGTTACAAAAATACAAGTATTGGAGGATGTTTTTTTATAAATAAAAATGGATAAATATTTACATTAAAGACACATTGTGTGTGATTATTTGTATACTTTGTGTAGTAGTTATATTATTTTAGGGTTAAAATGATATAACTTGACAAAATACCAAGAATTTACAATCCAAATTAATACCAAAAATCACAAGGAGTAAATATGTAAGTTACACACTTAATGTTGTGGAACCGAACGATAGAATGTAACTTACAAATATTCCGGAAAATACATTTATGAACGTATTTTTGGTAAATACTATTTTGGATACAAAAGAAATGAAAATATGATTTTTATTATTATTACAAAGTATATCATATTTTCAACAAAGAGAGAATATATTATTTTGGAAGTAAAAATATATTTTCTTAGTATATTTAGAAGATATATGATTTTTGAGAAAAATATATATTTTCTTGAAATACATTATTTTTGGAACAAAATAAGTTTATATATATATTTTCTAAGTTAGACTTGGAAATATATTATTTTGGGACTACAAATACAAGAATGCAAATATACATGTATTAGATACCCCCATCCTTGGGAAGGAAATATGAAAATAAATACTTGAGAAGTATTGTTACAAAAATATGGTTTAACAATTATTCCAAAATTAAATATAATTTAAAGTTAAAATAATTATTATTTTAACAAGTAATTATAACTTGGGATAATGTTAAAGACATAAAAGAAACGTAACTAAAAAACGTGAATACTAAGGCAAGGCACGACCCGTTCGTCTAATAGACCCTAGTACATTGTAGGCAGTCGTGTTTGCTGACGAGACTTGGGTTACGCGTACCGAAGACGCAAAACTGTGAGTTCATGTCCCCCTTTTCTCTTAACTGTTTTTGGTTTTATAACTCTCGGGGGTGGATGTCACACCCCGACCACGTAGAACATACAAAACGTGGCGGAAACATCGGGGAGTGTTGTAACAGAATTAATGTTTCACAACCATGGAAATTTAAGTTTCGTTTTATTGATTAAAAGTGTTACAATGTCTTAACAAACAAAGAAATACAACATAATTAACTAGTCTTGCATCTTTTATTGTCACTAAAGCCCAAGTCTGCCTATGTGTATCTTGATCATCTTATGCAACATCTCCTGAAAAACACATGTGAAAATAGGTACGTCAGCATAAAAATGCCTGTGAGATACATAGGTTTTGTGAAAATAGGTTTCATGACTTATGTTTGAGAAAATGTTTAGTCATGAACCTTGTAATTTGCTTTGTTTTGTAAATCATTTGAAAAACGATAAAATCAGATGATATGTATAAATAAGAGAATAATGTATGGTTAAATGAATAACCAAGAAAAATGAGTTTGTAAAAGATAAGTTGTTTTGTAAAACAATGTATTGTGAAAAGTATGTTATTTGTATAAAATGTTCTATGTCTCAAACTGAAATGATTTAAATAACACTACGATATGTAATACCATACAAACACTTATATATAGGAAGTACCAGCGGCGTATCCACCATGCTTGTATCATATTACACACGCATCGTTACTTAATCACTTACTCAAACCAAACCAACAATGTAAAATGTTCATGTCTATTGTAAATCATGTAATGTATAACCAATGTCAAAAGTGTTTATGTGTCAAATGTAAACCATGTAATATTTAACCAAAATAATCTGTATGGCTAGTGAAATGCATCAACTAAACCATATGCACAAGAACATAGTATTGAAGTAAAACTTGGTTTAAATCAAAGCTATGTCTTGTGTAAATGCATGCTATACTGATACGAACATCTATGCGGTATTGTGAAAATGCATACATCCAAGCCTTGAGACTGAGGCGATAAACCCTTAAACCACTTAAAGGTTTATCTAAATTATGTATATCGAATTCGGTCATTCCTTTCATCCCCTTTCCCTGGGATGTCCGGAACGGGAGTTGTCAATTCCTATGGTACCACTACCTACTAACGAACGGCGTAGCTAATGTTAATGAATGTATTGTTCCATTGTAAACAACCCAAATGTCATAACAAAATGTAAGCATGTGATGAAAACGATGTACTAAGTATGCACGCAATGGACATACATAGCATAAAAACAATGAAATCATGTAAAACAATGTACTATAAGTGTACTATTGAACATAGCATGTATATGATGTGAAAACATGAAAGCATGAAAGTAACAAGTAGGCACATGTGTTCCACCCTAAAATGTTTGGAAAACAGTAAAAGAGGGGTCTATGTACTCACTTGAGATTGCTCAGAAGTCCTTGAGTAACAACCAAACAATGCTTGAGATCGCGGATATCAAACGGCACCTAATATGGGTAACTATGTTAATTAACCGGACCTAGATCGGAAGATCGGGTAGCATTAGGGTTTGTAAACCAAACGAGTGTAGAGACTCGTGTCATTTGGTTTAACAAAGCCTACATACTAAATGAAACTTAACCTAAGTGTTTACGACCCATTACGACCCGTTTAGGTAGCTTATGCTACTTTAACGCGTCGTTCGCGTGAAACGCGTTCGGACCGCCTAACTAGTCCTATGACAAGTGTTATATGCCTAAACATGTTACATAATCAGTTATGTGACAAAAGTTTAGGTTACATATGCTTAATTACCAATTATACATGAAAAGGGTATTCTGGTAATTTACCTAAGGCATATAAACTACCTATCATACAACTACTTAAACGATGTGACCATAGGGTATAACCTCGGAAGGTTATTCCCTACCTACTATGGTCACCTAATGTATTTGGTCTGATCCTAATGATCGACCAAATGGGTCGAGTTCGAAGGTATAGGCGATTTATTAGATCGCCTACCCTACGACCCTAGACAACGTGGTAATCAGTGGGCATAGTCCCAAGGGACTATGACCAACGTGATTACACTCACGTTGCGAAGTTCAAACGAACTTCGCATTGACCATTACTGGTCAACGCTGAAAGTCAAACAAAGTTTGACTTTCTGACTCGAAAAGCAATAAAATAAGGAAAAGAACGAAAGAATACTTACGAAGGGTCCCCGAATGCTAACCTCGATTCAAAAATCTCAGGTATGAAACAATAGTTTCAACTTAGAGTTTCTCAAATCAAAGTTCTTGTAAGTTTTGCATTGGGGTGATGGGGTATTTATAGTTTTCGGGTAACCGTTAGGATCGTTTCATGGAAAACGTGCCTTAATCCCACCCGTACAAGTGTCGGGACCTTATGGTGACTAAAATGTGATCCTTATCAGCTGACTAGACAATTGGGATTGTGTGGTGGTGAAACAAACAGCTGCAATCTGCTGTTAGAAACATTTAACCTGGTCAGAAGGTTCCTCGCGGGCCGCCTGAGGATGCTCAGGAACTGAGGCGGGCCGCCTAGCAGTCACAGATCAGCAATAAGTTTCAGAAATGACAGTTTCAGTCCCTTCACGTGTTTAAGGCCATTTCCGACACTTCTAAGGCCCGTAAAGCCATCTTTAAAGCCCTAAAATGTTGCCTAAACATTGTGGACATGAAACATGCTCAAAAATATGCCGGACATTGGTTAGTTTGGTCGTACGAACGCGATGTTCGCTTAATTACGACGGAATGCGCATAAGCGCGAAAAACGATCCAAATGACGCAACGAATGGATTTTTGGCAAGCCAAACACTAAAGCATAATATAGTCATGCTTACATAAATTTTTGGATGTCCGGATGTATTCAGAACGTAAGTTATGCGCGAAAATGCAAACTTGTGCACTTTTTGACACTTTTAGTCCCTGAATGACCCAAAAGTTTATTTTAGCATACCGAACCCCTCAAAGCCTATTTCTAAGCTATGTAAAGGATATTTATGGTATGTTTAACTTATGGTCATGTTCCAGAATGTCTATTACAGTTCAAATTGGCATACTTTCGCAGTTTGTCAACTTTAGTCCCTGTAAGCGAATTAGCTTGTTTTTGTCATACCAAAGCCTTCAAAACTTATTTCTAAGTTATGTAAAGGTTATTTAAGGTATGTTAAGCCTATGTCACTATTCCGGAGGGTTTGTTGCATTAAACTGGTTATATCTACGCATTAGTGCGCGTATAACCTTCCAGAAAGCGATTTAGAGTTTGAAATCGAACAAGAGTTGATATGTGTAAACGATACACATATTTTTACAAATCCCAAGTATGAAATACAATATTTCATTGGTTTGGCATTTGTTTGATGGCCGTGGAGGCACAGGTGTTACAGTCTCCCCTACTTTAGGAAATTTCGTCCCGAAATTTATTTAGAGGAAACTTGTGAGAGTTTAAAACATGAAGTTGAAAAGATCAAACAATATTGATTAGGGTTCTGAACTTCTCGTAACCTTTAATAACATCATGATTGCAATGTAAGAGGGATACTTATATACAAGTATATGAAGCGTCATTGGTGCGTCCAGCGTACCTCTATTACATCGTTCTCATTTCGTTATTGTTGTCACTATCGGCTCTTACACATAATAAATCTCACTGGGTTTTTGTGCACTAAATTTCATAGTTATGTACGCGTCCATAATCAGACAATTCCTTGCACAGTTCACACAGTCTATTTTATAGTGTGTAGGGGAAAACCAAATGAACAATCCTGTGATGAGTGTAACTAGACCGCCATAGAGTCCTTTAAATTAAATCAATAAATGATCTAAATAGACTAACAAGGAGTCTGTTCAGCTACATCACTAGATGTCGTTCTTTAACCAAATTGTGAATCAATCTTTTTGACTAGACCACTAAAAGGATCTCTTATGAAACATGGAGCGGTACTTATATAATCCAAGGGTCTTAACTATTACATAGAAGCCCATTATGGATTTGAAGGTAGTACCTTTTGAATATCCTGCTACGAATCCCTCATATGAAGATATGAAAGATCCTGCGAGGATTTGGATAACGAATATCCAGAGTATTAAAAACACAAAAATGCATAAAAGATAACATAAGATGAATAAACACATAGTCACATAACCACAAAATTGTTTAACTAGAAGTTTGTTCTGCTAACAGAGTACATGTATTTAAAGCACACTAGGAATCCATTCAGCGGATTTCATTTGGTACTTTAAACGTTATCAAGAATCTAGCTATAAAGATAGAAAGATTTTTGAAGAGAAAATTCGATTTTGATTATAAAGAATCGAAATGTTCGAATTAAGGTACATAAGGAATCCAATTAAGGACTCTGATTTGAATGATGATTATCCACAAGGGTCTAATTATGGAGATAAAAAGATCCCATATGGATTTTAGAAGTTGAAGATGTTTTGAAATCTTGCACGGGATGTGCTTAAGTCAAAACATGAAGTTGAAATGCTTATGAAGTTGAGATGCTAGATATGTCAAGGCGACATATGAAGCAGAATTTGAAGGTTAAGTCACTGTATGAGGAAAATATATTTGGAAAACTATGCATGGGGTTCTTTTAAGAAAAATGTGTTTACCGTTTTTGAAACCTTATATATAATACATTTGAAATTATAGTAGGTGTACTAGGTAAGTATATTTATAAAAATGTTTTAAAATCATGCGAGATGAATTTTGAAATTATGTATAAGGTTTTTGAAAATATGAATGATGCTTTTCGAAATCATGCACTTGATGAGAAAATGTACTGTGTTAATATTGTTTTCAGACTATGTGAAATATTTTGAAATTAGAAAGGTTGGTTTTGATAACATGGCCAATGTTTTTTTTTTGAAATATCATTGACAATGCATCAAGAAAAATTGTTTTCAAACTATATGAAATGTTTTGAGATCATGAAAATTGTGTTGAAATACTTGTACTGCGTATGTTGAAAAATAAAAACGTAATGGGTATGAGATTTGAAAATATCCTTAGTTATCCAACCAAGGATTCAAAGGTACTGATGTGCAAAAAGCACGATTACTCATAATTTCACTTTATTTCATGTACTTCGTTTCTTAGAATGAAACGAGTATTTTAAAATTTTCGAGGGAATCATGAGCGATCATTTGAAAGAGAGAATCACAGGAGTAGTTTGTAAGGAACATAGTTCCTTAATACAGGTATTATAGGGAAAATGCCATAAACACATGTAATTATACTTGTATATCTGAATTGTGAACAACAACTTTTATTTATAAACAAACAGATTGTTTCACATTACTTGAAAACAAAAGAAACAAAGGCATAAGACAGCAACATCCTTTGTTCAGTTGAATGCTCATCCGTGGGTCGGATTTGCATTAGCAAGCTTTGGGCATCGGTTTCTGTAGTGGGTCAGATCCCCACAATTGTAACAGGCACCAGGTGGGTAGTGTGGTCGTGCAGCTTGACCCTGTTGCTGAGCAAGAGGCTGAGCAACTTATTGAACCGGGTTCTGAACTGGGCGATTCGGATTAGCAGGGATGCGGCAGGTGTCAGCAAGATGACCGGATCTTCCGCAGTTGGTGCACTGACGACATTGGAGGTGTGGTTGATGATGGCCGTTACACCTGTTGCACAAAGGTGCATTGCCAAAATAAGGCTTCTTGGCTAGTGGTTGCGCAGGCTGATTTGGTGCAGCTTGGGCCTGTGCAGTAATGGCATAGTTTTGGGAAACCTTACGCTTCCTTGCCTTTGGTGCAGTCTTGACTTCTGCTTCCTTCAGTGGCTCTTGAGTGGCTTCATTGTCGAGACGAGAGGCTTCATTGTTGAGACGAGCCATGGCAATGCCTAAATCCACAGTCCTCTGAATCACTTCACCAATTTGCTGGACAAATTTGGCTGTTCGCTCGGGCATTTGACCAGTGCTGAGAGGAATAGACATTCTAGAAGAAGATGAAAGACAGAGGAAGAAGCAAGTGAAAGGTTATTGGGTAATCAATACAGAATGGTAACGAATGAAAATTGTGATCATTTGTTTATTACCTAAGGCAAAAAAATGAGACGGTGACTAATCAAAGTAAATGGGTCAAAAATAATGTATCGCGAAGACATGCTCGCCTATAAGTGAACACTCACCCCAAGAATTCCCAGGTAAGCACAACTGGTCTCGCGTCTGATGAGATATATACGAAGTGCTTGCCTAGACAGAAAACCCAGAATACAGGCATTCACCCTTCCAGTTTGCACGTGTTCACATTATTTAAAACCCAAAACCTTGACGAAGTTTTGAAAACTCAAAGGGGTTCAAAACCATATAACTGAGAGTTCAAAACCTAGTAATCAATCATCCTAGAACAGATGATTAGTTTTCAAAGCGGTTTTGAAATTTATGTTCTTGTTGTGGTCGTCGCCTAAGGATAGGTGACGGTATTGTTTTATGACTAAACGCAAGTAAACTCGCGTTAGGGTCCTAAGAAGGTTATAGACTAGGTCAAAGCATTACTAATAACCTAATTCCCTATAACCATTGGCTCTGATACCATCTTTTCTGTCACACCCCAACCACGTAGAACATACAAAACGTGGCGGAAACATCGGGGAGTGTTGTAACAGAATTAATGTTTCACAACCATGGAAATTTAAGTTTCGTTTTATTGATTAAAAGTGTTACAATGTCTTAACAAACAAAGAAATACAACATAATTAACTAGTCTTGCATCTTTTATTGTCACTAAAGCCCAAGTCTGCCTATGTGTATCTTGATCATCTTATGCAACATCTCCTGAAAAACACATGTGAAAATAGGTACGTCAGCATAAAAATGCCTGTGAGATACATAGGTTTTGTGAAAATAGGTTTCATGACTTATGTTTGAGAAAATGTTTAGTCATGAACCTTGTAATTTGCTTTGTTTTGTAAATCATTTGAAAAACGATAAAATCAGATGATATGTATAAATAAAAGAATAATGTATGGTTAAATGAATAACCAAGAAAAATGAGTTTGTATAAGATAAGTTGTTTTGTAAAACAATGTATTGTGAAAAGTATGTTATTTGTATAAAATGTTCTATGTCTCAAACTGAAATGATTTAAATAACACTACGATATGTAATACCATACAAACACTTATATATAGGAAGTACCAGCGGCGTATCCACCATGCTTGTATCATATTACACACGCATCGTTACTTAATCACTTACTCAAAACAAACCAACAATGTAAAATGTTCATGTCTATTGTAAATCATGTAATGTATAACCAATGTCAAAAGTGTTTATGTGTCAAATGTAAACCATGTAATATTTAACCAAAATAATCTGTATGGCTAGTGAAATGCATCAACTAAACCATATGCACAAGAACATAGTATTGAAGTAAAACTTGGTTTAAATCAAAGCTATGTCTTGTGTAAATGCATGATCAATGTAAATCATGTAATATGTAACCAAAATAATCTGTATGGCTAGTGAAATGCATCAACTAAACCATATGCACAAGAACATAGTATTGAAGTAAAACTTGGTTTAAATCAAAGCTATGTCTTGTGTAAATGCATGCTATACTGATACGAACATCTATGCGGTATTGTGAAAATGCATACATCCAAGCCTTGAGACTGAGGCGATAAACCCTTAAACCACTTAAAGGTTTATCTAAATTATGTATATCGAATTCGGTCATTCCTTTCATCCCCTTTCCCTGGGATGTCCGGAACGGGAGTTGTCAATTCCTATGGTACCACTACCTACTAACGAACGGCGTAGCTAATGTTAATGAATGTATTGTTCCATTGTAAACAACCCAAATGTCATAACAAAATGTAAGCATGTGATGAAAACGATGTACTAAGTATGCACGCAATGGACATACATAGCATAAAAACAATGAAATCATGTAAAACAATGTACTATAAGTGTACTATTGAACATAGCATGTATATGATGTGAAAACATGAAAGCATGAAAGTAACAAGTAGGCACATGTGTTCCACCCTAAAATGTTTGGAAAACAGTAAAAGAGGGGTCTATGTACTCACTTGAGATTGCTCAGAAGTCCTTGAGTAACAACCAAACAATGCTTGAGATCGCGGATATCAAACGGCACCTAATATGGGTAACTATGTTAATTAACCGGACCTAGATCGGAAGATCGGGTAGCATTAGGGTTTGTAAACCAAACGAGTGTAGAGACTCGTGTCATTTGGTTTAACAAAGCCTACATACTAAATGAAACTTAACCTAAGTGTTTACGACCCATTACGACCCGTTTAGGTAGCTTATGCTACTTTAACGCGTCGTTCGCGTGAAACGCGTTCGGACCGCCTAACTAGTCCTATGACAAGTGTTATATGCCTAAACATGTTACATAATCAGTTATGTGACAAAAGTTTAGGTTACATATGCTTAATTACCAATTATACATGAAAAGGGTATTCTGGTAATTTACCTAAGGCATATAAACTACCTATCATACAACTACTTAAACGATGTGACCATAGGGTATAACCTCGGAAGGTTATTCCCTACCTACTATGGTCACCTAATGTATTTGGTCTGATCCTAATGATCGACCAAATGGGTCGAGTTCGAAGGTATAGGCGATTTATTAGATCGCCTACCCTACGACCCTAGACAACGTGGTAATCAGTGGGCATAGTCCCAAGGGACTATGACCAACGTGATTACACTCACGTTGCGAAGTTCAAACGAACTTCGCATTGACCATTACTGGTCAACGCTGAAAGTCAAACAAAGTTTGACTTTCTGACTCGAAAAGCAATAAAATAAGGAAAAGAACGAAAGAATACTTACGAAGGGTCCCCGAATGCTAACCTCGATTCAAAAATCTCAGGTATGAAACAATAGTTTCAACTTAGAGTTTCTCAAATCAAAGTTCTTGTAAGTTTTTCATTGGGGTGATGGGGTATTTATAGTTTTCGGGTAACCGTTAGGATCGTTTCATGGAAAACGTGCCTTAATCCCACCCGTACAAGTGTCGGGACCTTATGGTGACTAAAATGTGATCCTTATCAGCTGACTAGACAATTGGGATTGTGTGGTGGTGAAACAAACAGTTGCAATCTGCTGTTAGAAACATTTAACCTGGTCAGAAGGTGCCTCGCGGGCCGCCTGAGGATGCTCAGGAACTGAGGCGGGCCGCCTAGCAGTCACAGATCAGCAATAAGTTTCAGAAATGACAGTTTCAGTCCCTGCACGTGTTTAAGGCCATTTCCGACACTTCTAAGGCCCGTAAAGCCATCTTTAAAGCCCTAAAATGTTTCCTAAACATTGTGGACATGAAACATGCTCAAAAATATGCCGGACATTGGTTAGTTTGGTCGTACGAACGCGATGTTCGCTTAATTACGACGGAATGCGCATAAGCGCGAAAAACGATCCAAATGACGCAACGAATGGATTTTTGGCAAGCCAAACACTAAAGCATAATATAGTCATGCTTACATAAATTTTTGGATGTCCGGATGTATTCAGAACGTAAGTTATGCGTGAAAATGCAAACTTGTGCACTTTTTGACACTTTTAGTCCCTGAATGACCCAAAAGTTTATTTTAGCATACCGAACCCATCAAAGCCTATTTCTAAGCTATGTAAAGGATATTTATGGTATGTTTAACTTATGGTCATGTTCCGGAATGTCTGTTACAGTTCAAATTGGCATACTTTCGCAGTTTGTCAACTTTAGTCCCTGTAAGCGAATTAGCTTGTTTTTGTCATACCAAAGCCTTCAAAACTTATTTCTAAGTTATGTAAAGGTTATTTAAGGTATGTTAAGCCTATGTCACTATTCCGGAGGGTTTGTTGCATTAAACTGGTTATATCTACGCATTAGTGCGCGTATAACCTTCCAGAAAGCGATTTAGAGTTTGAAATCGAACAAGAGTTGATATGTGTAAACGATACACATATTTTTACAAATCCCAAGTATGAAATACAATATTTCATTGGTTTGGCATTTGTTTGATGGCCGTGGAGGCACAGGTGTTACAGTGGAATACAGGTTACGTATGTTTAAACGGTATGAAATGAACTATTAAATTATGTGAGCATAGACTAAATTTGAAATGCCATTTACTCTAAATTAGGGACGAAGGTTAGATCTAACAGGTACGGCCGAACCCCATTCATGGTACTTGTGACCACTTGAGTGCTTCGGTGTCCCAGTCGTGGTAAATCGACAATAGTCAAGGTGAATTGACATAGTCGAAGGGAAATTCAACATAGTCGAGGGAAATCGACAAGGGTATAAGCCTACTCATTTCGAGTGCTCCCTATGTCCTCACATGCCTTAATGTCCTTGTAAAACATTTATTCGTTATGTTCATACACACTTTTCATACATGTTTTCAAAGGAGTCTCTCAAAGGTTTACAAGTTTGCCAGTACTCACACAAAACGCATGAACTCGCTCAACTTTTGTTGATGTTTTCCAAAATTACATGTATTTAAGGTAACAAGTTGGATCTTGAGTGCGGGTTTTGTTTCTAGAAGTAAATTCCAAGTTTAAGATGTCATCCACTTATGTTGAATTGTATCTTAGTCGAATGTTGTGTTGTTCGAAACTTAAATAACTGGTATTTGTAATACTTTTACTTAATGAATGGATGAACATTGTTTTGATCATATAGTTGTTTATTATGGTTGAATGCAATGATATTAAACCAGTCACGCATCATATGTTTCCGTAAAAGTCAGGGTGTGACAGTTTGGTATCAGAGCTTCGATTGTAGTGAACTAGGATTCCTTCTTGAGTCTAGACTATAATCACTAGAATTCTCTCACAAAAACATTTTACAAAAAGGATTTCATTGCATTCACATAAGCGTCAAGATCCATGAGTCAAACATTTTTCAAAAGAAAAGGCAAGGCAAGGACATTGGTAGGGAGAAGAATACCCCAAATTAAGGTGCCAATTAAGGCATAGTTTATGTGGGATAGACTTGCCGAAGATAAAATGACCCCCCCCCTCAAAGGACAAACAAGAGTTATATGTGATATGAAGCATCTAATTGCATGTTTATGCTAAGCAACATATTTGTTTATTGATATATACATACGAATAAGTGTACGGAATAATTATTGACGTGAATAAGATACCTTCGACTCCGAATCCTATTATTGTTCTTACTCGCACGATGAAGCTATCGGCCTCGCGTTCATTGCAAAGCTCGTGGCTGGAGTGATTACCAAACGAGATTCTGAGCTTGCTTCCGTAGGAGATGGCAGCTCTTCCCTCTCGATCGTGAAGGTTCCTGATTACGGTAGTGACGATGAGGCAGAGGAGGCAACCTTGGACAACTTCTTAATCAGCGGGACGAGGTCCCTGTGGCTTTTGTGAAGCGGGATTTACGACACACTTGACCAGAAAAGGAAGATAAAATTCATCTTGAAGGTGCCCCTCCCACTACTAGGAATTCTCCTTATTCCTATTTCGTTTAATCATCGTGCCTGTTCGCGCGTAACAATAGTGAATGTCAGCGCGTGGACCACTGCAATGGTCCTTTCCATGTCAGAGGTATAAGGACAGTAGTGTCCCCTCCTTGGTTGATCACCTACTTGGACGAGGCAAAATTGGGGTAACTGTGCAAGACAATTTATTATTACAGGGGCCCACGTAATAACAACTTGTAGTGCATGGAAATCCTGGTAGACTCTGCGGGTCAGGTTAATGTTCACCATCCCTCCAAAAATAATCTATAGGTGTTCACACCTTCATCTGGTAGAACAATACATAGACCATTGCTTTAGCACCTTATAAAGTAGGAAACCTGTCTCTGCCTACTTCGTGTCTGACACTTCTAACCGTGTACGAGACGTTTGAGAACCGATATTTAAGCAAGTGAAGATGGATAACATTCGGAAAGATTCAATGACGTTACACTCTCTATCACCCCTACATGAATAACCCCCATCTAAAGGAAAGTATACCCGTCTTGTAAAGCTATGTATAAGGAAAACAACTACCACTTCATGAAACTTGTATGACCGAGGCAATGTAGCCTCGAGTTCATTTTATTTTTCCCATTACAAACAATAAGCCAAGTTGCCAAGCCTATATGAAGGCTCAGTAATTGTCTCCGCGTTCATACATTGTTGAGTATATATGCATGTGATATTGGGTGATTACATGTTGGCTTATGGTGCTATGTACCTCATAGACAATTATGGGATGTTGTCTAACCTACCTCATACCTTTTGACAGAAAAGAATGCCGCCCAGACATGACACAGACACCAGTATGTTACCAAGGACAGAAGACGAGCTTCAAGAACGCATCTCACAGGCAATTGCACAACATGAAGCCCTGCGCTCTAAACACAGCGGTGGCACTTCCGGAAATAACCCTCCAACTGGCTGCACCTATAAACAGTTCTTGGACTGCAAGCCATTGAATTTTGATGGCACAGGAGGTGCCATTGCGTTTGTTCGTTGGGCAGAAAAGACTGACTCCGTTCTAAGAATGAGTAACTGTTCGCCCCAACGGAGTGTTACCTTTATCTCAGGGTTGTTTTTAGATGGCGCACTCTCCTGGTGGAACCTTCAGGTTCAGACCCTTGGTGAAGATGCTGCTTATGCACTGAGCTGGGACGAGCTCAAGGAAATGATGGAGAAGAAATACTGTTCTAGGGCTGAAATCCAGAAGCTTGAGGTGGAGTTCTGGAATTTGAAAATGGATGGGGCGAAGATTTTTGAGTACGTCCAGCGATTTCATGACTTGTCTAGGGTCGTTCCCTACTTAGTCAAGCCAGAATTCAAGAGGATTGAGTGATTCATTTGGGGACTTGCACCTCAAATCAGGAGCATGGTTACTACCTCAAGGCCCCCAACCATCACAGAGGCTAATGATTTGAGTGTCACTCTTACTGAAGAAGCTCTACGCATGGGAAAATTTTTGGAATCTGAGGATAACAAGAAAGAGACTCATGTGGAGTCATCAGGCAACAAGAAGAGTAAGTCTTCAAACCTAAAGATAGGCACCCAAGTGAGCTATGGAAGCTCTAAAGCAAACAAAAGAAAGGAAGTGAACCCGCCGCGTGGCAGGAAAGCTTATGGAGCCACTAATAAGGCCGGTGGTAAGGTTTACTTGGGGACTAAGCCGAGATGCGAGGAATGCAATTTTTACCATGAAGGTCGATGTCTGGGGCCTAAGTGCAAAAAGTGTGGAAAGGAAGGGCACAACAAGGATGCCTGTTGGGCAAAGGACCCAGACAAAAGAGATAATGGGAAAATTCCAGGCTGCTACAGGTGTGGTGAAGTAGGGCATTTTAGGAAAGATTGGCCTAGGAAGAACCAAGTAAGGAAGGGTCTTCACGATCGGAGCTCGTGAAGCACGCCAGGACCCAGATGCAGTTACGGGTACGTTCCTTATTAACCAAATTCTATGCATCCATTTTCGAATAATACTGGCATGTACTTTAATCTCGTATCCTTAGAACTTAAGAACTACTTGGCCTAGTTTCGAGTAGAATAGACGCCCCATATTCTTTAGAATTGGCGAATGGAAGGTTAGTTAAGCGAAAGAGATGAGTAAGGACTATATTTTGGGAACTTAGGGGACCAACGAGCCAGAGCCTGAAGATGTCCTAGTGGTGGAGGAATTTCCAGAAGCCTTTCCTAAAAACTTGCCAAGAATGCCCCCCTCAACGACATGAGAAGTTTAGGATGAACCTCGTGCAAGGAGCGGCACCAGTGACAAGATGACGCCTTACCAACTAGTTTCATCTAAGTTACAAGAGCCTCTGATGCAGCTATAAGAGCCGCTAGACAGAGGAAATCTACCAGGCCGAGTTTCTCACCTTGGGAAGCCCTAGTGTTATTCGTTAGGAAACAGGACAACAATTTTTACACGCGTACATTGTGACACCTGTGTCTATAATCATTTTAAAAAGTTCATTTATCAATTAAATATTGTTATTTGATCCCAATGTTTGCTTGTTTATGTTTGACATTTTTCATGTTTTGATTTTCGTTCAATTTCAAACTCTATATCGCTTTCTAGAGAGTTATACGCAAACTGGTGCGTAAACGTAATCAGTTTAATGCGACAAACACTCCGGAACATCAATTTATGCTTAACATACCTAAAATAACATTTACATAACTTAGAAATAAGTTTTGAAGGCTTTGGTATGGCAAAATCAAGTTTATTCGCTTACAGGGACTAAATTCAACAAACTGTGAAAGTATGCTGATTCGTACTGTAACAAACATTATGGAACATGATCATAATTTAAACTTACCATAAATATCCTTTACATTTCTTAGATATAAGCTTTGAGGGGTTTGGTGTGCTAAAATAAAGTTTTTGGTCATTCAGGGACTAAAAGCGTCAAAAAGTGCATAAGTTTGCATTTCCGCGCATATCTTACGTTCTGAATACATCCGGACATCCAAAAATTTATGTAATCATTAAAATATTTTATTTTAGTGATTGGCATGATAAAATTCCATTCGTCGTGTAATTTGGATCGTTTTTCGCATTCGTTCGTGTTTCGTCGTAATTAACCGAACAACGCAACTGTACGACCAAACGAACCGACATCCGAGATATTTTTGAGCATGTTTCATGTTCTCTATACTTTAAATTCATTTTAGAGCCTTGAAATGGGATTAAGGGACTTAAACGTGTCAAAAATGCATCAAAAACCATATTTTGCACATTCAGGGACAAAAGTTAACAATCTGCCATAGTTATCTTAGGAATGGACCAAAGTTGAAAATCTGATTTCCAGCTTGTTCCAGCTGTTCCCCTCATTTTCACATGGTTTTAATGAAACTAGGGGCTTTTTTTGGGGTACCCATGGTATTCTAAAACCATGGGCACACATGTAAGGTCCAGATCGAAGCTCGGTTTTCGATGAACGATCTTAACGGTTCTATGAAATCTATAAATACCCCCACCCTCTTGCTTCAAACTCACACTTTGATCTGATTTGGCTCTCTAAGGTGAAGTTATACACTTCATACTTGAGAGTAATCGGATCAAAACTCCATAGCTTGGACCCGTTGTAAGTCCTCTTTGGTTCTTTTATGCGTTTTAAGCACGAAAGTCAAACTGTGTTTGACTTTCAGCATTGACCAGTTTATGGTCAACACGAAGTTCGTTTGAACTTCGCAATGTGAGTGTAATCACGATGGTTATAGTCCCTAGTGACTATACCTACTGGTTACCACCTTGTTTAGGTGTAGTGACGAGTCGTAGTTTCGGTCAAAATGCGTATTCTTGCGTATTTTGCAACCAAACTATTCTTGGGTATCAAAACCCTTTGTTTTGATATCAAACTTGCTTTCTAAATTCGTTAAACATGTTTAACTCGTCACTTTTAGTTTAGTGCTTATATAGGGTCGTAAGATAAGCGATCTAAGCAACCTCTTAGACTTTCGAACCCGACCCGTTTGGTCGATCATTAGGATCCGACCAAACACATTAGGTGACCATAGTTGTATAGGGAATAACCTTCCAAGGTTATACCTTATGGTCACATCGTTTAGTTAGTCGTATGATAGGTAGTTTATATGCGTTAGGAAAATGACCAAAATGCCCTTTTTGCGCATAAATTCATTTTAAGCATATGTAACCTAAATTTTGACATCTAAACTGATTAGGCAACAATATTAGACATGTTAAGGCATATTTTACTTATCATAGGACTAGTTAGGCGGTTTGAACGCGTTTTACACGAACGACGCGTTAAAGTAGCGTAAGCTACCTAAATGAGTCGTAATGGGTCGTAAGCACTTAGGATAGGTTCCGTTTTAGAATGTAGGCTTTGTTAAGCCATATTACATGAGGTCTTACACTCATTTGGTTTACAAAACCTCATTTTATCCGATCCTCCGATTTAGGTCCGTTTATTAACATAGTTACCTATATTAGGTGTCGTTTGATTCTGTGATCTTTCTAGCATTGCTTGGTGGTTATCCAAAGACTATTGAGCAATCTCAAGTGAGTACATAGACCCCTCTTTTACTATTTTTCAAATGGTTTGGAGTGAAACACATGTGCCTACTTGTTACTTTCGTGCTTTTCATGTTTTTATATCATATGCTTGCTATGTTCATTAGTACGTATATAGTACATGATTTCATTATGTTTTTGCTATGTATGTCCGTTTAGTGCATACTTAGTACATCGTTTTACATTATATTTTATGCTATGTATGTCCATTTAGTGCATACTTAGTACATCGTTTTACATTATATTTTATGCTATGCATGTCCATTTGTGGCATACATAGTACATTTGTTTTACATCACATGCTTTCATTTTGGTATGACATTTGCTTTGTTTAAATGTGACAAAAATACATTCATTAACATTAGTTACGCCGTTCATTAGTAGGTAGTGGTACCATAGGAATTGACAACTCCCGTTCCTGACATCCTAGGTATGTTTGGATGGAAGGAATGACCGAATTCGATACACATAACTTAGATAAACCTTTAATTTGTTTAAGGGTTTATCGCCACAGTCTCAAGGCTTGAATGTATGCATTTTTACAATACCGCATCGATGTTTGTATCAGTATAGCATGCATTTCCACAAAACATAACTTTGATTTAAACTATGTTTTACTTAAATACCTTGTTTTATGCATTTTTACCTATGGTTTAGTTGATATATTTCACTTGCCATACATGACATTTTGGTTACACATCACATGATTTACATTTGACACATGAACATTTTGATATTGATTATACATTACATGATTTACATTTTGACATGGTTTACACAATAACATTTGACAAATGGTTTAAACATGAACAATTTACATTGGTGGTTTGTTTGGGTAAGTGATTTAAGTAACGAGGCGTGTGTAATATGATACAAGCATGGTGGATACGCCGCTGGTACTTCCTATATATAAATGCTTGTATGATATTACATATCGTAGCGTTATTTAAATCATTTCAATTTAGACATATAACATTTTACATAAATAACATATTTTTCACAAGACATTTACAAAACAGTTTGTTTTATACAACTCATTTTACTTGATTATTTAATTAACCGTACACCTTTCTTTTATATAATCTGATTTCTTGTCACATTTTCATATGATTTATAAAAGAAAACACTTAACAAGACTCATGACTAATTTTTATTAAGCATTTCTTTAAATTCAAGTCATGAATCCTATTTTCACAAAACCTATGTAACTCACATGCATTTTTATGCTGACGTACCTATTTTCACATGTGTTTCAGGAGCTGTTGCATAGGATGATCGAGATACACTTAGGCGGACCTGTGCCTTAGTGACATTAAAACGAAGCTAGAACTAGTTTAATAATGTTATGAACTCTTGTTTCTCTTTATTCTCATTTGTTTGCCTTAGGTAACAAACAAATGATCGCAATTTTCATGCGTTATCATTCTGTTTTGATTGTCCAAAAACCTTTCACCTGTTTCTCCCTATGCCTTTCTTTTTCTTCAAGAATGTCTCTTCATCACGATGACGCCCAGATATCTGAGCAAGCAGCCAAATTCGCTCAGCGAATAGGCGAAGTAGTCCTGAAGACTGTTGAATTAACTACTGCCATGTATCATCTCCAGGATGAAGCCACTCAAGAGTCACCAAGACAGGCAGGACCTAGTCAGGCGACAACACCACCGGCCGAGAAACCAATCGAGGAATCAAAGACCATGGATGAACGATCCCCTAAGAAGTCAAAGAAGCGAAAGGCTTCTCAGAACTTCGCCATGGTCGCTCACAATGGTAAAGCAGTCCCCAACCAACCAGCTCAACCCCCTGCTAGGTGTGTATGGCTTTTCCTATGATACCTACATCAAGGAACTATGTACCTTACAAACTACTCTTGTGATTTCTCTCTTTCAAATGATTGCTCATGATTCCCTCGAAAATTTTAAGTACTCGTTTCACTCTAAGAAACAAAGTACAGAAAATTAAGTGACATTATGAGTAATCGTGCTTTTCGCACATCTGTGCCTTTAAATCCTTGGTTAGATAACTAAGGGTATTTTCAAATCTCATACCCATTACGTTTTGATTTTTCAACATACACAGTACCAGTATTTCAAAACAATCTTCATGATCTCAAAACATTTCATATAGTTTGAAAACAATTTTTCTAGATGCATTGTCTATGTTATTTCAAAAACATTGGCCATGTTATCAAAACCAACCTTTCTAATTTCAAAATATTTCATATAGTCTGAAGACAATATTAACACAATACATTTTCTGATCAAGTGCATGATTTCGAAAAGCATCATTCATATTTTCAAAAAAAAAAAAAAACCTTATACATAATTTCAAAATTCATCTCGCATGATTTTAAAATATTTTTGTAAATATATCTACCTAATACACCTCCTTTATGATTTCAAAAAGTATTATATATAAGGTTTCAAAAACGTTAAACATATTTTTTCTTAAAAGAACCCCATGCATAGTTTTCAAAAATATTTTTCCTCATACATTGACTTAACCTTCAAAATTCTGCTTCATATGTCGCCTTGACATATCAAGCATCTCAACTTCATAAGCATTTTACAACATGTTTTGACCTAAGCACATCCAGTGCAAGGTTTCAAAACATCTTCAACTTCTAAAATTCATATGGGATCTTTTTATCTTCACAATTAGATCCTTGTGGATGATTATCATTCAAATCAGAGTCCTTAATTGGATTCCTTATGTACCTTAATTCGAACACTTCGGTTCCTAATAATCGAAATCGAATTTTCTTTTTTAATCTTTCTATCTTTATAGTTGGATTCTTGGTAACGTTTAAAGTACCAAATGAAATCCACGGAATGGATTCCTAGTGTGCTTTAAATGCATGTACGCAATTTACAAGACAGATTAACGAACAATTTTGTGGTTATATGATATGTGTTTATGTGTTCTCCTCTATGTTTTTGTGTGTTACGATTTTTCAAATCCTCCTAGAATCTTTCATATCTTCATATGAGGGATTCATAGTAGGATATTCAAAAAGTACTACCTTAAATCCTTATGGGCTTCTACGTAATAGTTAAGACCCTTGGGTTATATAGTACCATTCCATGATTCGATAAGAGACCCTTGAGTGGTCTAGTCTAAAAGATTGATTCACAATTTGGTTAAAGAACGACATCTAGTGATGTAGCTGAACAGACTCCTTGATAGTCTATTTAGATCATTTATTGATATAATTAAAAGGACTCTATGGCGGTCTAGTTACACTCATCACAGGTTTGTTCATTTGGTTTTACCCTACACATTATAAAATAGACTGTGTGAACTGTGCAAGGAATTGTCTAATTATGGACGCGTACATAATTATGAAATTTAGTGCATAGGAACCCAGTAAGATTTATTATGTGTAAGAACCGATAGTGACAAAAATAACGAAATGAGAACGATGTAATGGAGGTACGGTGGACGCACCAATGACGCTTCATATACTTGTATATAAGTATCCCTCTTACATTGCAAACATGATGTTATTAAAGTTACTAGAAGTTAAGAACCCTAACCAATGTTGTTTGATCTTTTCAACTTCATATTTCCAAGCTCTCACAAGTTTCCTCTAAATAAATTTCGGGACGAAATTTCCTAAAGTAGGGGAGACTGTAACACCTGTGCCTCCACGGCCATCAAACAAATACCAAACCAATGAAATATTATATTTCATACTTGGGATTTGTAAAAATATGTGTATTATTTGCACATATCAATTCTTGTTCAATTTCAAACTCTAAATCGCTTTCTGGAAGGTTATACGCGCACCGATGCGTAAATATAACCAGTTTAATGCAACAAACACTCCGGAATAGTGACATAGGCTTAACATACCTTAAATAACCTTTACATAACTTAGAAATAAGTTTTGAAGGCTTTGGTATGGCAAAATCAAGTTAAATCGCTTACAGGGACTAAAGTTGACAAACTGCGAAAGTATGCCAATTTGAACTGTAACAGACATTCCGGAACATGACCATAAGTTAAACATACCATAAATATCCTTTACGTAGCTTAGAAATAAGCTTTGAGGTGTTCGGTGTGCTAAAATAAACTTTTGGGTCATTCAGGGACTAAAAGTGTAAAAAAGTGCACAAGTTTGCATTTTCGCGCATAACTTACGTTCTGAATACATCCGGACATCCAAAAATTTATGTAAGCATGACTATATTATTCTTTAGTGTTTGGATTACCAAAAATCCATTCGTTGCGTCATTTGGATCGTTTTTCGCGCTTATGCGCATTCCGTCGTAATTAAGCGAACATCGCGTTCGTACGACCAAACGAACCAACACCCGGCATATTTTTGAGTATGTTTCATGTCCACAATGTTTAGACATCATTTTAGGGCCTTAAAGTTGGCTTTACGGGCCTTAGAAGTGTCGGAAATGGCATAAACACATAACAGGGACCAAAACTGTCATTTCTGAAAGATGTTTACTTATACATCGAATCTAGTCCTTCCCACTTGTTGCACATGGTTTTGGGAATCTATGGGCTGGTATTTTGGGCACATGGTATTACAATACCATGGGTGCTAGTGTATGGCCAAGATTGAAGCACTTTTTCCAAGAAACGATCCTAACGGTTCGGGAAATCCTATAAATACCCCACCCCCCCATGCTTCAAAATTACAAGAACTTTGATTTGAGAAACTCTAAGTTGAAACTATTGTTTCATACCTGAGATTTTTGAATCGAAGTTAGCATTCGGGGACCCTTTGTAAGTATTCTTTCGTTTTTTTATTGCTTTTCGAGTCTTTCGAGTCTGAAAGTCAAACTTTGTTTGACTTTCTACATTGACCAGTTATGGTCAATGCGAAGTTCGTTTGAACTTCGCAACGTGAGTGTAATCACGTTGGTTATAGTCCCTTGGGACTATGCCTACTGATTACCACGTTGTCTAGGGTCGTAGGGTAAGCGATCTAATAAATCGCTTATACCTTCGAACCCGACCCAGTTTGGTCGATCATTAAGATACGACCAAATACATTAGGTGACCATAGTAGGTAGGGAATAACCTCCCGAGGTTATACCCTATGGTCGCTTCGTTTGAATAGTTGTATGATAGGTAGTTTATATGCCTTAGGTAAATTACCAGAATACCCTTTTCATGTATAATTGGTAATTAAGCTTATGTAACCTAAACTTTTGTACATAACTGATTATAAAACATAATTAAACACGTTTAGGCATATAAATACTTGTCATAGGACTAGTTAGACGTCTCGAACGCGCTTTGCGCACACGACGCGTTAAAGTAGCGTATGTTACCTTAATGGGTCGCGATGGGTCGAAAGCACTTAGGTTTGGTTTCATTGTAGTATGTAGGCCTTGTTAAACCATATCATATGAGTTCCAATACTCATTTGGTTTACCAAGCCTCATCCTATCCGATCTCCCGATTTAAGTCCGGTTTATTTATATAGTTTTAGATTGTCGACTGATTCCGTGCTCTCTCTAGCTTTGTTTGGTTGTTGTTCAAGACCTCCAAGCATTCTCAGGCGAGTACATTATTCCCCTATTTTACTGCTTTCAATTGTTTTGGGGTGACTCATATGTGCTAAATGTTTTCAAGCTTTTAACGATGGTATCAAAACGATTTTCGATGTTATAACGATGGTTTCAAAAACGATTAAGACGATTTATACAAAACTAATAACGATTTCGATAATGTGAACGAACTTGTTGGTTGGGTTACATAACAAATGACATTCATTAGCAATGATCAAGCCGACCAGTATTAGGTTATGGTACCATAGGATCTGACAAATCCCGTTGTTTACTACACCCGTAGTTATGTGTGGGTGTTGTGGGTAGCGACTGAATCTGTAATTGTTAATTTACTCTTTGGTAAGGGTTTATTAATGCGAGATGTTAATCTATCCTTTGGTAAGGGTTTATTAATGCGAATTATTAATCTATCCTTTGGTAAGGGTTTATTAATGCGAGTCAAGAAGGTTTGAATGTTATTAGCGAGACGACCATTTAAGTAGTTTCACGACCTAAAACGAATTTAACGATTGGGTAAACAATTGGTTTTCACACGATGTTTTAACGATTGGGTAAACGATTGGCTTCAAAGCGATATACGATTGGGTTTTGGTTATACATATTACATGATTTACATTGGGCATGAACATTACTTTGGTGGTTTGGTTTGATTAAGTGATTAAGTAAGAATGCGTGTGGAATATGATACAAGCATGGTGGATACGCCGCTGGTACTTCCTATATATAAGTGTTTGTATGGTATTACATATTGTAGCGTTATTTGAATCATTTCAGTTTGAGACATAGAACATTTTATACAAGTAACATACTTTTCACAAGACATTTATTTACAAACAACTTATCTTATACAAACTCATTTTACATGGTTATTCATTTAATCATGCATTATTCTCTTATTTATACATATCACCTGAACTTATTATTATTTTTTTAATGATTTACAAAGACAAAGCAAATTACAAGGTTCATGACTAAACATTTTCTTAAACAGAAGTCATGAATCTTATTTTCACAAAACCTATGTACTCGCCAGCATTTCTTTGCTGACCTCGTTTTCACATATGTTTCAGGTATTGTTGAATGATATCGATTGATAAGATGCATGCTCACATAGGACTGGACAAGGCCTTAGTGACTCAATAACAATGATAGACTATGTTTAATTTGTGTATTTAGATTTCCAGACGATGTAATTATTCAATGTTTAATAAAACGAAACACTTTTTGGTATCCATGGTTATGAAACATTAATTCTGTTGCAACACGCCCCGATGGTTCCGCCGCGATTTGTTGTTTTACGCGGTCGGGGTGTGACATTTAATGCTTTATTGTTAAGTTTCATGCTTATAGGTAACCATAATGTATGGGCATGCATTGCCATGAATTAATGAATAGAATCGCATGATATCGATAACGGGTCATCGCTCTGACCCCCGCCAGATATGTGTAAAGGATTATACTTTCGTTAAGGGATTATAGCCCGATGAAATATGGTTAGGCCAGATGTGGCAAATCGATTAACTCAAATGAGATAAATCTAGTATTTGGCTAAAACGACCTTTAGAGCCAATAATATGTCTATGATGTGAAATTACGGCTAAATGGGTTTTAAACTACTAAACCATTGGAAACCTTTATGTCCTTAAGGACATAATAAATCTAGATGGGATAACGAGTTAAAAGTGCCGCTTTTTTTCATCTAACCTTTAAAATTTCTCCGGTTTGGAAAAAGAACTTAAATTTGATTAAAACGCCCTTGGATAATGGGTTTTGGGTAAACTACCTCCTATGGTAGATTTGATTCTTCCAGTAACTAAAAAGGGGACACTAGAACTAAAAGAGTTTAAGTCTCATAACAGGTCAATTTGGGTAAAGCACCATACCGGAAGATTATAATGAACAGTTAAGGTTTTGTCTAAAGTAACCAACCATAATTTGATTGTTGTTGGTAGAAACGATGAGAACATTGATAAGAAAGTAAGAGGCATGAACTAAGTGTATAATGCCTCCTAACAGGTCAAACAAGTAATAAACCCAAACCGAATAGTAGGAGTGAAAAAACTCAAGTAGTATGGACCCAGGTAGTGGGTTATAGTTTAAAAGTGTAGAGGAATAATCCTCTAAAGAATTAAGAGTAAAATGGACCGAATTGGATCTGAATTGGATTGTAGAGGAATAAACCTCTAAGGAATAAAATTGGTTTTCTTTGTTGTTTAAATCGCGTTGATCCTTCCGGTAACAAAAAATGGGAGACTTGAACTAAAAGGATTTAAGCCTCATAATGGGTCGATATTGGTAAAGCACCATACCAGAAGATTATAATAACAGTTAAGGTTTTGTCTAAACTAACCAACCATAATTTGAGTTGTGCTTGGTACAAACGATGAGAACGTTGATACGAAAGTAGGAGGCATGAACTAAGTGCAAAATGCCTCCTAACGGGTCAAACAAGTAATAAACCCAAACCGAATAGTAGAAGTGAAAAACTCAAGGAGTATGGAACTGGGTAGTGGGTTATAGTTTAAAATTGTAGAGGAATAATCATCTAAAGAATTAAAAGTAAAATGGACCAAATTGGATTGTAGAGGAATAAACCTGTAAAGAATAAAAGTTGTTTTTCTTTGTTGTTTTAGTTACGTGTGGCCATTTAACTCAAACACTAATTGTTTTTAGTGTTTATGGCAGGCTTTTACAAAGGCGGGAATTGAACGGACGACCAAGCATGCAAAGAACCGAACACTATTAAACTGCTATCTCTTTTGATATGTTCACGGGAAGGTTGAAGCATGATCATACACGACAAAGTTTTTGAGTTTAAAACTTTAAATCTCGAAATTGTAAATTAAGTATATTAATCTATTACATCGGTCCGTCTAGGTTATTAGTAACCAGGCTCGTTAGTTATTCGTTTTATGTAAGAAAAAATTCTCGGACCAAATCGTCTGAATATGTAAGATATTAGGTCATAATAGAATAGAGTGTTACAAATATTCGATTTATTATGAATAAATATGGTCTACCAATTTATTTGGACTATCATGTTAACGCATGTTACCCCAAATAAATTGGTAAAAGATGGTTAAGATGACTTAAGGCCTAACCAAAGACCGATATGGTTAATGAATCAATTGTGTTAACAAGTATTATGAGATGCTTCGTATTATAGTACGGTCGCTTTTTAATTGAAAGGTTACTAATCTTTGTGAATGTTTTGGTAAAATTATGCTCGCATCTGAAGATGGTGGGAGTCTAATGATCTACCGATGTGATGATAGAATAGTCCGAATTATGACAAGTAGAGCATGCTCACCAAGAACCTAAATCGAGTAATGATTGATGTGATGGTAACGATACCACACTTTATCATGTAATTGCATTTATTTTGTATAATTTTATTATATTTTATTATTTATTTTTGTGTTAGTAATATTTTAAAGGTGTTTGTGAAATTTGAGCTAGAAAGATCAATTTATGTGAAATTGTTACAATGATGCTAAAGTTGGTTTTATTGAAGTAGTTAATATAAAAGAATTCAAAGTGAGAAACGAATGAGCAGAGGACTACAACAAAAGGAAATTCAATTTGGCCAGTATCTAATTAAATGAAGATGAGTGGTGGAGTTAAATAGTTATTGATGGGCTGTTGTTGGTTCATGAGTGAAGGAAGCCCACAAGAAAATTAAAATAAAACAGAAGGTCACAAGCCCATGGAGAGATTTAGAGCGTTTTGTAAAATAAAGAAAGTTTTGACACCACTTTATAAGGGAGGATCGCACAACAGAAGATAGTTTGGGGGGGGGGGGCTTCTGACGGCTGATGAGGGTTTGCAAGTTAGAGGTTGTTTTGAGGGGGACACATGGAAGGCAACCGCCTTTTGGCGGCTTTACACGATTCAAGGCATGAGCGATGGCTTTTTCCAAGCGTACGGTTCGTAGGGTTTGACACTTTTCTCAGTTTTATTTACATTTGGATTTGTTTTTGATATTCACGACGTCGTATAAACAATTTGCTTTGTTGGTTTATTTATACTATTTGCATGTGTTTTGAGTTCTTACTTGACAACTTGTTCAGTTAATGATAAAACCTAGTAGCTTGTTGGGTGATATAGAGTAGGTTAACTTACACTAGTAAATAGGGTAATTGACTATAAAAGATCTGATGACAAAGACCTGTATTTGATTACCATTTAAGTGAACCGACTTTTAAGCACCATGTCTATGTGGTGTCAAGTTAATGATTAAATTGAGTTTTGTGTAAACCTAGAATCTGAAACTTGGACGACGTTACCTTTATCTTTTCTCTTGTGACTTTCCTTGGATGATTCATTTCTAGATTTTCACGGAATCGGTCAAACGCGGTCAACCACGGCCAAAATCGTATCTAGTAGGTCAACTTGGGCCGAGTTTGACTTAAAAAATAATAAAACATAATTTATGTGCCCATCATATTAAAGAATGAATATTATGTTCAAGTATTTTGTTAAAGATATTATTAAATTTATGTTATTTGACATATATTTAATTTCCAAAAACAAATTTCTTTATAATTTAACATGTCCGAGTACTCTCCGCCTAGGCCGAGTACTCTCAACTCCCCGGTCGACCGACTAGGGAGCGCCTAGCGACTTTTGCAACCATGAAAACATTTATTATATTTGAATTGTTTATCTTTTATCAATCGTATTGGTGATTTTCTTGCATCGTTAGCGGGTTGGTAAATTGGTGGGTAATTGGTATAATCAAACGGGCTATTTGGTTCTTATAATGAGTTTTAAAAACTATCCTTAATAATTAATTAAGATCAGTAATTCCAAGGCCATGTCTATGTAATATTTGAATCAGTAAATGGGTATTTTTTTGTGTTAAGCTAGTAATCGAGATTCTGGGTATGGGTTACTTCTTCTTAATCTAATAACTCTTTTCTAGTTAGTTAGTTAATTAGATAATCTAGCAAAACACTAACCACATGTTCCCTGTGGAGAAGACATTACTTACCCGTACTAGTATAGGTATTTAAGTCTTAAAAAATCAAAAGTTTTATCAAAATTCTTCGAAACATGGATGGAGCTTATCAGACGCTTGTCAGGATCATTAATTCCAAGGCAATTTCTATGTGGTCTTTGAATCAGTAAACGAGTTTTTTTGTGTTAAAACAAGTAGTCGAAATTCTGGGTGGGGGTTACCTCTTCTTAATCTAATAACTCTTTTCTTAGTTAATTAGTTAGATAATCTAGCGAAACACTAACCACATATTCCCTGTGGAGACAACCTTACCCATACTAGTATAGGTATTTAAGTCTTAAAAGTAAAATCTTTTTATTAGACCACGACAGCTACATCAAAATGGTGTCGTTGTCAGAGATTTAGTACGCTTAGTGTTTTATTTTATTTTTGTTTAGTTCGGTATTACGCTTGGGTGTCCTATTTCAGTTTGTACAGGTGAATTTTTCGGAACAAGGATATAGCTTTTCAGACGCTTGTCAGGGTTCAGCCAGTACTGTCCATACTCAATCTCCATTTGGACGGGGATGATCTGAACATCACTTGTAGAAAGCAACCCGAGTTTTTGCTGAAAGCGACCGCGAAAGACATGTTATATGGTCGCTATTCAACATTCACCTGGATACTGCTGCTTTGACCAGGGGAGTTTGTTCCAGTCTTTTGTACATATTTTAT
Source organism: Helianthus tuberosus (assembly GCA_030545235.1). Taxonomy (NCBI): domain Eukaryota; kingdom Viridiplantae; phylum Streptophyta; class Magnoliopsida; order Asterales; family Asteraceae; genus Helianthus; species Helianthus tuberosus. Next base: position 24,218,095 of record CM060419.1, read on the forward strand.
TTTCTTTTATTTTGAGTCGTTTTTCTTTCCACATTGGGGACAATGTAGATACTAAGTGTGGAGAGGGGATATTGTTATCTAAAAAATAAATCGAAAAATAAAAAAATCCGTAAAAACTATTTTTTTTTTAAAATGTCCCTTAAAATGTTTGCAATAAAATGGAAGATGATAGGTGTTTTGGTCAAAAATTACCTAAGTAATTAAGTGATCAAATTAGTTAAGTGAGATAGTGTGCTAGAAGTATTCGTGGAAAATATGCTGATCAACTTGTTAACAAAAACAATTTTCAGGATATAGCTCAGGATATCGAGCTATATCTACAATCAAACAATGAGCAAAAAAGTAAAGGGTGACACGAGATGTACGAGGAAAGCCCTTGATCAATCTAGATTGCCGGCACAAAACCTCGGGAGCTGACAATCGCAGCTGCCTTGTTCTTCTTATTACTTCAAATGTCAGGATACGGTGTAGGATATAACTAGTAGAAAGCAAGAGTGTGCAAAACTTGTGCGTGTTCTGTCTGATCCGATCATTCCTATATATAGCAAAAGGAAATAACTAACTATCCTAAGAATGGGGGATGCCCCGAATATTCCCTTTGGAACGTTGGAGACCCCTTCTTTGCGGCTTCAACGTTCTCTTCTCAAACACCAAGTCCGAGTCTTCAGGAGAATCAGTCTTGTCGACCGTTACTAGCATTCCTTGCTAATTTGCATGTGAACAATTAGTCATTACCAGGATACTGCATCAGGATGTTACCAATATCCTGATCCGGTATCCTAATCACAATTTAAAGTAACAGAGTCAGAATATAATCCAGGATATATGAGCAGAAAACCACCTATAACAATTGTCCCCAAAATATATCTGTTGGGATACCAATTTCTAACGGATATATTTTAAATCTTATCTCTTAGATCGAGGCAATTAAATTGAAGTGACAATTGAAGTGACATTGTGCAACTTCCAACATGCTTGTTACTCGATGGCCATCTACTTCACCCCTATATCTTCTCTTTTTCTTGTTGATAAATGACCATCTTCCTTAGAATTCTCAGGTACTTCCTTTTCTCTTATTTTCTAAAACTTTCTCTGCTCAAATCCTCCGATGGCCACTAGAACCCAATCACATTCCGACTAGTCCACCTCGTCATTTGTTAACCAAAACTTGCTCAAACACCCTGAGAAGGAGGTGTGCTCCTTTGACAACGCCTATATTGTCGCATTGAGAACCTCCGGTGCTTTCTCTGACAAGGCAGTTATCCGTCCGTTTGACCGGAGCATCCGTTCGGACGTATCTTCTGAAGAGTGGATTTGTTTTTCATCATACCATTTTCCCTTGGCCTTCGATATCCCTTTCCAGAATTTACCATGCATGTTTTTCGAATCACCGGTCTCTGTTTTGCCCAAACAATGCCTATGGTCTGGAGAGTACTCATCATGCTTAACCAGATCAAAACCCTTCACGTCCCCGATCTCTGTAACGAAGACCTTCCGATTGCTTACTGTTTTGGTCAAAAATTACCTAAGCAATTAAGTGATCAAATTAGTTAAGTGAGGTAGCGTGCTAAGAATGTGTATCAAAAATATGCTGGTCAAGTTGCTTGTAAAAATAGTTTTCATGATACGGCTCAGGATATCGAGCTGTATCTATGATCAAACAATGAGCAAAAAAGTAAAGGGTGACACGAGATATACGAGGAAAGCCCTTGATAAATCTAGATCTCTGGCATAAAACCTCAGGGGCTGACAATCGTCGGCTGCCTTGTTCTTCTTATTGCTTGAATAACCAGGATACAGTGCAGGATAATGCTCAGATTGCTACTAAGTGGTACAATGATTGTAAGTGATGAGTGTTAGTACGTGATTGCTGCTAGAAAATAGAATAAATGAGTAGGTGAACTCCAGAGTCTGTGACCTATGGATCTGGCATCCCCTTTATATAGTTTCTGAGTTTAACTAACTATGCTAAAAATTCAGGATACTTGGAATATGCCCTACTGAACGTTAGGGGGCTGTTTCAACTAGTTCTCCACGTGCATATTAACTGTAAATCTGGGATTTAAGCTTCCATAACCGTTACAACATTAATATCTTTGACCAGCATCCGTAACTCCAATAAAACATGCCATTCTTCAATGCTGACCGTTACAAGAGCTATTCTTCCACCACCAACGTCTTTATCCTAACCAATTTGAGTGGGTCTTCAGGATAACTTGGTCCTCATGAACGTTAGTCCCTTGTTACCCACGTTTACAAGAAAATTGTTAGTAATAGTCAGGATACTGCCTCAGGATGTTACCAGTATCCTGACCCGGTATCCTGATCGTAATCAGCTATCATAAAATCAAGATATAGTGTCAGGATATGGGCTCAGAATTTCACCCATAACAATTGTCCCCAAAAATATAACTGTTGGATATCTGTTTCCAACGGATATATTTTTTAGTCATTCCAACATGTCTGGTAATGATATCTGTTTCGAACATTCCTTGAGGAGCTTGACAGCTACCCCAAGCCTGTCTTAATGAAAAAAGATCCATCTGTTGCCACCAGCTCTAAGCCCTCTGCTGCTGCTGCCGAAGGTTTTTTCTTATGATGACCTTGGCTTCATGGAATCCATCGAGCCCATGACCTCCATACCTAATAAGGTAAATATCCAGATCCTGTATCCCGTACACATATACTGAACCTATATCCTGGTTAGTTTGTCTTTAATGATACCTATATTTTGTAGGGTCTAAATCATCTGGTCATCCTGCACTTAGAACAATTTTAATTTCCTGCAAGTAGAATATTTTGACAGCGGTAGAGGGATCCTGTGTGTTCAGGACGAAGCCTTCAACTGTTTATGTAAATATGCTTTAAAAACTTAATTGTGTATGGGTGTCTTTTTGAGATGAAACCAAGAATACAATCTTTCGGACCAATAATAATAAACTAACCTTTTAGCCTTATTTGTTGTTATTATGTTTTTATTTTGAAAGGTATGTTTTGAATATCCTGACCAAATATCCTGGTCAGGATACTGAAGAAATGTTCAATACTTTTGTTATCAAAATGTTAGACAAAGCTTGGTTGAATATGACTTTTTAGAAAACTTAGATCATTTAGATAAGGTTTTCAAGACTGGAAAAAATAATAAATCATACCAGAAACACTTATGCAATAATTTCCATCCTCAACCTTTGAATCCTTTGCAATGTCCCCGGCATGGATGTCCCCTGTCTGTGCAGGATATTGCATCAATATATGACACACTTGAGTATGTCTTCACTTAGTGATTAAACTTCGTAACTTTTCACCAACAGAAGAACGTGTGTAAACACAATCATAGTTTGTCATATCTTTGGAACTTTGTCAAAAAGTTTTAGTTTCACTGGGGATAAACCCTTAATATACTGGGGATAAACCCTTAGCATCCTGGGGAAAATCCCAAATTTTCGTGCGCTACAGGCGGGAATGTATAAACTCCAAGACTTAGAAAGGTAAAAACCTTTAAACCTTAGAGAGTATGAAAATACCCTTTCACGAGAGAGGGTGATCAATCCTCATATACCTTTAGGATCCAGGATATAGCCAACAATAACGAAATTGTCAGCCACTTTTACATGGACTGGTCCCGCTATCTTGAACTATCCCTGGATAACTTGCGCTCCAGGCGGGGTGTTTAAACCCAATTCGAGAGAAAGGTGAATACCTTTAAAGCTGTGAAGGGATCAGGATCCTTTAAACATGAGAGAGGGGGCCAATCCTCTAATCTTTCGAATTATCCTGAGTGTATATCCTGGAGTTATACTCCGAAGTATATTCTGCAAAACAACCTTAAACTAAGGTGGGTGTTAGCTTGGCTAACACCCCTCTGATGCTTAAGTCAGTATAGGGTTCAAATAAAATAGAATTATATTTAAAAGAGATAGAATTCATACCATCTTGAGTTAGAAATTAAATTCTAAACTCACTTGAAGTAGGCTTTGAGGTGTATAGAGTTCCAGGATCTTGGTAGTATATCCCCCTCCATATTCTTAAGACGTTATGCTCCTTTTCCGGATTCCGATTCAATCTCATAAGGTCCTTCCTACTTAGGAGCTAGCTTTCCATCAGCAGGATTAATAGTTTTCTGAAAAGCCTTCCTTAGTACCCAATCTCCAACTTGAAACCTTCTAGTTCTTAGATTCTTGTTATATGCTCTCGATATCCTCTGTTGATATGCTGCCATTCTCAACATTGCCGCATCCTTTGTCTCATCAATAGTATCCAATTCTTGACATAGGGCTTCAGGATTCTTCTCAGGATCCCGGAGGTTGGATCTTGCTGTAGGTATCACCATCTCTGTCGGGATTACTGCCTCTGCTCCAAATACTAAGGAAAATGGGGTTTACCCAGTAGCATTCTTCACAGGTGTTCTATCAACCCATAGGAAAAATGGTAGTTCTTCTGCCCATTTTCCTTTTTTGGCACCTAACCTCTTCTTTAAGTTGTTGACGATTATCTTGTTCGAGGATTCTGGCTGTCCATTTGCTTGAGGATGCACTGGGGTTGACGTGATCATCTTAATTCCCCAACTTTTGCAAAAATCAGTAGTTCTTTTGCTGATGAACTGAGAGCCATTATCACAAATTATCTCAGCTGGTACTCCAAATCTTGTCAGGATATTCCTTTTTATGAAGGATACCACTTCTTGATCTCTAACGTGGACAAAGGCTTCTGCTTCAACCCACTTGGAGAAATAATCCGTCATTGCCAACATGAAAACCTTTCCTCCTGGAGCCTTTGGAAGCTTTCCCACTATATCCATACCCCATTTTATAAACGGCCAAAGGGATACGATAGGGTATAATGGTTCTGCAGGCTGATGCAGGATGTTGCCGTGTCTTTGGCATGCATCGCATTTTCTAGCATACTCCGTGGCATCCTTTCTCATGGTCGACCAGTAATATCCTGTTCTCAACACCTTCGAGAACAGAGATCTGCCCCCAGTATGGTTACCATAGTCTCCTTTGTGTATATCCTGAAGTACCTCCTTGGTTTCAGGATCTTCAAAGCACCTTAGGTACGGACCTGCAAGGGATTTCTTATACAAAATATTATTTATAATAGTAAAACGAGATACCTTCATCCTAAAAGCCTTAGGATTTGCATCCTTTGGGATATCTCCTTCTTAAAGATACTTCATAATTGGAGTTATCTAGGATTCAGGATCTTTCTCAGGATATCCATCACCAGGATACTGGATACATGCTACTTCTTTATCATGAGATTTGAAATGTTCCATTGCAGGATACAAGATGTGCATTATTGGTATCTAAGTTCCCCCCGGTATCCCGACAGTAGATCCTAAGTTTGCTAGAGCATCAGCTTCATCATTCTTTTATCTTGGTACCTGTTCAAGTCTAAAAAATTCGAAATATCCTGCTAATTTTTTAACAATTTCAAGATATTCAGCTAACTTTTCACCTTTTACTGCATAAGATCCATTGAAATGGTTAGTAATCAACAGGGAATCAACATATACTTGTAAACATCTAATATTCATATTTTTAGCCAATTCTAATCCTGCTATCAGAGCTTCATACTCAGCTTCATTATTGGTAGCAGAAAATTCACATTTAATAGCCTGGGGTAATATGTCCCCCTGTGGCGATGTTAGTAGTATCCCTAATCCTACACCTCTTATGTTGGATGCACCATCAGTATACAATGTCCAGGATTCTGAGGTTTCTCCTAGTTGTTGAACTTCTAGGTCTACTTCATTTTGAATATCACTACTGAAATCAGCCACAAAGTCAGCTAGGGCCTGTGACTTTATGGCATTTCGAGGTTCATATACTAGATCATAGGCACTTAACTTTACTGACCACTTAGCCATTCTACCTGACATCTCAAGTTTCCTAAGCACATTTTTAACAGGATAATTGGTTTTAACATGAATCCTATGTGTTTCAAAGTAATGTCTAAGCTTTGTTGATGCCATAACTAGGGCCAATATCAATTTTTCTAGATGAGAATATCTAGTTTCAGCATCTAATAAACTTTTACTAACATAATAGACAAGATACTGCTGACCTTCATGATCCTTTACAAGAACAACACTTACGACATTCCCTGATACTGCAAGATACAAGGATAATGGTTCACCATCCTCAGGCTTCATCAATAGAGGTGCAGTTGAAATATACTGCTTCAACTCCTGCAAGGCTACTTCATGCTTCTCTCCCCATTTGAATTTCTTATTTTTCTTCAGGATATCATAGAATTCCTTGCATTTTTCTGAGGATCTTGAGATAAATCTGTTTAATACTGCTACTCGTCCCGTCAGTCTTTTTACATCTTTCATGTTGGAAGGTGACTTGATATCCAAGATGGCTTTGATCTGTTCTGGGCTAGCTTCTATCCCTCTTCTAGTAACCATGTATCCTAAAAACTTTCCTGCTCCTACTCCAAAATGGCACTTGGCAGGATTTAGCTTCATGTTATACTGATCCAGGATATCAAATGCTCCCTTAATATCCTGGAGGTGATCCTCGGCCTTCTTAGATTTTACTACCATGTCATCAATGTACACCTCCATGGTGTCCCCCAGTTTGTCTTTAAACATCATGTTCACCAATCTTTGGTACATTGCACCTGCATTTTTCAAACCAAAAGGCATAGCAGTATAACAATAAATACCTGTTGGTGTCATGAAAGCAGTATCATCCTGATCCGAGGGTTCCATTTGGATTTGTTGGAATCCTGAGGAGGCATCCATGAAGGTTAACATCTCGTGGCTAGCAGTAGCATCCACCGTTGAATCAATATGAGGTAGAGGAAACGGGTCTTTGGGACATGCTTTGTTCAAGTCTGTGTAATCCACACAAACTCTCCATTTCCCATTTTTCTTTTGCACCACAACTACATTTGCTAGCCATCTTGGAAACTTGACCTCCCTGATCATTTTGGACTTCAACAATCTTTCAACTTCCTCTTGGATAATTGTATTTCGTTCAGGAGTAAACTTCCTTCTCTTTTGCTGAACAGGTTTGAACGACCTATCAATTCCAAGCTTCCATGCAAATGTTGACATCCTGCATTTCAAAAAGTTAATTAACTGATGTTCAATATCTTGAGGGATATTGGTTCCTACGAGCACCGAGATATCTGGATTATCCTAGTCCAGGATAATTTTCTTAACATTCTGTTCTGAAGCCTCCATGATATCCTGGGCTCGCATCTTTAATTGCTATGCTGCATTGGGCTTGGTTGAGGATTTCATCGAGGATGAGTAACACTCCTTAGCTTCTTGTTGATCACTTTCCACCTTGACAACCCCCCAGGGGGTAGGGATCTTGATGCACTGGTGATAGGTAGACGGCACAATCTTCATATCATGGATCCATGGCCTACCCAATATAATATTGTAGCAGGATAAGGAGTCCATGACACAGAAGCGTTGCATTGAGTTGACCCCTTCAACATACACAGGCAACTTTATTTCTCCCACAGTATTCCAGGCTTCTCCGCTGAACCCAACAAGCACAGTGGATTTTGAAGTGATATCCATCGGGGAAACATTCATCCTTTTCAGCGTTTCTAGTTGAATAATTTTGACGGAGCTACCATTATCCACCAATATCCTACGCACAAAATGATTAGCAACATATAAAGTTATTACCAAAGCATCATGGTGAGGATCATGGACAGTATCCCTGTCATCACTATCGAACGTGATCACTTTATCAGTCGTGAGGGTCGACATCCTGGTTGGCTTATTTCCCCTTTCGGCCTTAGCCTCCTTTGCATGTCTTTTGGCTGCAGAATAAGAAGTTCCGCATATATCGGACCCTCCTGAAATAAAGTTAATTATCTTGGCATCGGTGGGAGGTGATGCTGCTCGTTCAGGATCCTTCTCAATATCCTGACCCTTATTCTTCTTTCTGCCCAGAAGATCCTTCAGATATCCTTTGCTTAGTAGGTAGCTTATTTCCTTCCTCAGGGCTATGCAATCTTCTATAACATGTCCAAAATCCTCATGGAAGGCACACCACTTGGATTTATCCTTCCAATCACCCTTTTGCTGTTTCTTTCTGGGCCACCTCGCTTTATCTCCCAAACCCTGCATAGCATACATTAGTTCAGGTATATTATGACAATTCAGGATACTCCTCAGGATCCTCATTTTCAACAGCGTTCACTTTCTTGCTATCATTCCTGCCATATGGCTTAGAACGATATGGTTTGTATGAGGATTCTGACTTCTTGTTGGTTGATTCATATGTTGAGGATGCATTCATCCTCTCTTGCATTTTCTTATCATCTTCCAGCCTGATATATCTCAAGGCCCTGTTTTGAGCTTCGTCTAAGTTCCTGCAAGGATTCATCACAAGATCCTGATAAAACTGGGAATCCTTTTGTAGTCCCCATCTTGAAGGCTTGGACTGCTGTGGAAAAATCAAGGTGTGGGATATCCAAGGATTCCTTGCTGAATTTGTTTACATAATCCCTTAGGGATTCTTGAGGTCCCTGTGTTATCCTGTAGAGGTCACTTGTTAGTTTTTCAAAGCTTCTACTACAAAAGAAAACAGACTATTAAACAAATTAACTAAATGAGCAAATGATGTAATTGAATGAGGCGGAACATTTAGAAGCCATTTCAAGGTTGATCCTGTTAAAGTAGAGCCGAAGCCCTTGCACAAGCATGCTTCCTTAAGATCTGGCGGGATAGGGTCATCCTCTCCCTATATTGGGCAATATGCTCCTCAGGATCCGTCATCCCATCATACAGCTTCATGTTAGGAGTCTGGAATCTCTTTGGGATTTCTGCATCACAAATGGGGTGAGTAAAGCGGGATATGTTGTGACTATCCCGGGATACTTCCGGTATAGGCTGCACTATCCCAGGCACACTTGATATCATATCCTTCAACTTTTGAAGCTCTCTGGTTATAGCTGATGTCGCACCTGTATCCTACAAATTTCCAATACCATTAGTAGCAAGAGTATTATTATTATTATTAGACAAGTTACCAGTCTGAGGATTCTGGCCATATCCTGAAGCATATCCTGAACTTCTCATAGTTGACACCCTAACCGAAGAGGGTATCTCAGGATTATGACTCTGGGAATGGCTAGGCACAATATTCCCCCTGTTATCCTAAGTATATACTGCAGAACTGAAGTTCAAAGCCCTGGGTTGCAAGGGAGTGACAGTATCCTCAGTGGGCCTGCTTGAGCTGGATTTCAAGAGTTGTATCTCTCTTATCAGCATTTGGTTGGTCTCCTGTTGTTGCCTCATCTGTTCCTGTACACTACCAAACAAGGTTAGAATTTCTTCATTAGAGGGCAAAACAGGAGCAGATCCCTAAATACTCTGAGTAGGTATAATATCCTGAGGCTGTGAGGAGGCTTGCGTCCTTGGAGGAGGTGGAGGAAGCACCGAACCAATTGTTGCAGAGGTTGTAGCAGGCACGGTGGAAGAGCTCATGTTTGATTTCGAGGCCATTGAAAATAATGTGGTAAAAAATTTGAAAATAGAAAACCAAGTAATGATTTTGCAAAAGCTTTTAGTAAAAATAGCACCACTTGCCCCACGGTGGGCACCAAATTATTTTTGTCAAACATTACCTAAGCAATTAAGTGATCAAATTAGTTAAGTGAGGTAGTGTTCTAAGAATGTGTATAAAAAATATGCTGGTCAAGTTGCTTGTAAAAACAGTTTTCAGGATACGGCTCAGGATATCGAGCTGCATCTACGATCAAACAATGAGCAAAAAAGTAAAGGGTGACACGAGATATACGAGGAAAGCCCTTGATCAATCTAGATCTTCGGCATAAAACCTCGGGAGCTGACAATCGTCGGCTTCCTTGTTCTTCTTATTGCTTGAATAACCAGGATACAGTGCAGGATAATGCTCAGATCGCTACTAAGTGGTACAATGATTGTAAGTGATGAGTGTTAGTGCGTGATTGCTGCTAGAAAAGAGAATAAATAAGTAGGTGAACTCCAGAGTGTGTGACCTATGGATCTGGCATCCCCTTTATATAATTTCTAAGGTTAACTAACTATGCTAAAAATCTGGAATATTATGCTAAAAATCCGGGATACTTGGAATATGCCCTTCTGAACGTTAGGGGGCTGTTTCAACTCGTTCTCCACGTGCATATTAACTGTAAATCCGGGATTTAAGCTTCCAATAACCGTTACAACATTAATATCTTTGACCAGCATCCGTAACTCCCATAAAACATGCCATTCTTCAATGCTGACCGTTACAAGTGCTATTCTTCCGCCACCAACGTGTTTATCCTAACCAATTTGAGCAGGTATTCAGGATAACTTGGTCCTCATGAACGTTAGTCCCTTGTTACCAACATTTACAAGAAAATTGTTAGTAATAGTTAGGATACTGCCTCAGGATGTTACCAGTATCCTGACCCGGTATCCTGATCGTAATCTGTCACACCCTGACTTTTGCGGAAGCGTGGGTTTATTGGTGTGACTTCTTAATATCATAGCAACAATGATAACAATGCTATATGATAAAAACATGAGATATTCATCCATTAATAAAGTTTAGAAAGATACCATATTATGCTTGTCTTAAAACAACTTCACAAAAAAAGTTACAACCTTGGCTTGATTAAACTGAGTTCATAAAAACTTAGCAAAAGGCTTTAAACAATACTAGGTTTAGAGATATGTAACCCGTCCAGGAAGAGGTTACACCTTCTAAGCCCTACAACTCTGGATGACTTCTTTATTCAAACACAACTTTGTAAAATATGCATACTGTGCCAGATCCATTAGTTTCCTGAAATACATGTAGTTTGAAAAATCAACATAAAGTTGAGCGAGTTCATGTGTACGTGAGTATGTATAAACCTTTGTAATATGTTTGTATGTATGAAAATCCCTGGTATGTAGCAATTAAGGAAAACAGAGATCAATTAATGTGTAGCTAATACATTAATCAGTGACATGGTCTAGGAAGCACTCAATCCTGTAACGCGTATTTCATACCGGTCCTTCCGACGGAACGACATAGTCACCACATGCAGCCACACGCTGGCCCATGTGTGGGGCTCGCAACACCCAATAGATCTATCACTCATGCCTCTCGGTCCTTATACAAGGATTAATGGTCTTACGATAATAGCCTATCCATTCACGTGATCTAGCAGTAAGTTCCTTAGCTAATCATACCGTGTATAAAATGTTTGTAGTAAATGTAACATGTATTTCACCCCCGAAGTGTAAAAACTGAAAACAGTTAAGAGAAAAGGGGGACATGAACTCACAGTATTGCATCTTCAGTATGTGTAACCCAAGTCTCCTCAGCCAACACGACTACCTACAGTGTACTAATGTCTATTAGACGAACGGGTCGTGCCTTGTCTTAGTAGTGTGTTTTTGGTTTACGTTTCTGGTATTATTCCAAGTTATAATAGTTATGTTTAGTTTTGGAATAATTGTTTATACAATATTTCTGTATTAATACTTCTCAAGTATTCGTATTCGTATTTCCTTCCCAAGGATGGGGGTTTTTAATACGTGTATGCTTTATAATTCCGAAAATACATCTTAAGTCCCACTTAGAAAATATACTTAACTCATTTGTCCAAAATAACCTATTTCCAAAATATATGTATTTTTCCCAAAAATAATATGTTTTACTTCCTTGATTTCCAAAATAATATTCCACCAAAAACATATGTGTAAAGGGACTTTCTGAAAAATTTCGTAAGTTACGTTCCAACATTTCGTAATATAACATTACTTGTGTAACTTAAATAATTATTTTTGTGAGAGCGTTGGTAATATTTTGGAATCGTACTTTCATGGTATTTTCAAGTTATATTATTTTTACCCTAAAAATAATATATATATCTAGTACACAAAATAACAAACAATCACACAAATGTCTCAGCATAAAATATATATACCAAATATATGTTTACCCATTTTTATTTGCGAAACCAACCTCCGATACTTTGTATTTCGTAACAAAATTTATGGCGAAGTTTGTATTTGAAACACAAGTTATAAGATATACTAGTAACACTTGTTTAGAAAAATATTTTCTAAGTATTAGATTTTCAGAAAAATTCGCCAGAGTTTCCTTTGTAAATGGAGGCGTCCACGCTTACTAGCGTATCATTTTCTTTAACATATAACACGTTAGATCGCTTTCAAATAACCAACCCGACATTTAGGCATGCAAAATACCACTTATATCGATTCAGTTTTGAATACACAAAACTGGGTTGTTTTCGGGTATTTTAATAAAATAGTTATCTTATTCCAAAAATTCCCAAATTTTTACAGAACGTCTTATTCGATCCAAATATTATTGTGTAAAAACATCGGGGTCCAAATCATTACCAATATTTTATAAAAAATCATTTTCCGGACGGAAATCAGTTTTATCTTTTTCTGACCACAGTCCGCGGAATAATTTATTTAAAATTCATCGGGAGTCCGATTTACGAAATTCCAGTGAGAGAATTACAAATACATTGGTGGTCATCTAAAGTACCAATTTCATGACCTAATCTTACACCGATTTCAAGTTATGATGAAAAATACAACACCCATTTACTGCTGTAAAAATGCAGCTTTAGCTGCTGTTTCAAAACGACACTTTAAAAATAGTAAACGAAGTCCTAAAATTATGATTCTGGTGTCATTAGAACCGTATTTCATAATACATAAACATAGACTTTAGAAAATACATTTTTCGTTTTATTAAGGTCCTGTTACAGCCAGTTAAAGTCGGCTGAAAAAGGCAACCAGCAAGCTGTTTATAAGTTAAATGTTACTAGAACACACACATATGATCGCCATACTTTCTAATACGTTTAACATCAGACCATAAGTTGTTTACCGCAGGTTTTTGTTCATTTAATTCAGATTTACCATGTATTATCACCTTTCATCTCATGACCTTTATGTAAAGTTCCTATGTTCATGATCTTGTTTATGCTGTTAGAGTCTCTTAGTATTTATCATTCTTTCAACTATTATCCATAAAAAATATGAACAAGATGAAGTTTTAAGGCACTTACTACTAGCACAAGGATAGGGGAGTTTCAAAGCGTAAAAGTGGTGGATAAAAGAAAATGAGAGCGGTCCTTGAGCTTCCGAACACACCGAGCTTACTTATACGGCTCCTAACACCTTCGAGTATCCTTGGAATGTATGTAAGATAAGTGAATGATGGTGGTTGTGGTGGTGCTATTCTCGGCCGACACCATAGGAGAAGAGAGGAGTTTGGGGTGTTGGTGATATGTGTGGAGATAAAGATGAATGTTGAACTTGTGGGTAATTATATAATACTCCAACACTTCTAATATCCATTAGGTTTCATGTTCCTCTAGTACAATACAAACTTAATAAACAAATCAAAGTAATCAAAGTGGGGATTCCATTTACCCATGACCGGTTGGGGGGGGGGATAGGGTTGGGGTTCAATTGTTTAGTTACAAGTTAGTTGAGTTTGAATGATAAAGTTAGTGTGCTATTATGTGTTATATAATATAAAGGGTGTTAGGGTGTTCGGGAACCCTAACTAGCTCAGAAAAAAATAGAAATAATGTGTTTGTCAATATTTTTATGTTTCGGGTAATGTCCGGTTGTTCGGTTGGATATTAATCCGTTAAAGTGTTAAATAAGTAATTAAAGTGTCTTTTATATTGTTTTTAGTGACACAATAATTTACCAACACTTTGGAAAGTGTCTAGAATTATTTTTCCGTGTTTTTGCACTTTACTAGTTATGTTAAATGCTGAATTTTTGTGTAAAGTGCAGAATTTTGTAATCAAAGCATGTTTTAGGCACACCCGGTCACTATAACTACCACCTAGTGACGCAGTTTCATAATCCTCACCTCCCTACACTCCCTTCTAGTGTAGTAATCTATTCCCGGCTCATACTGGCCTCAGAGACAGTGTCTGTCTAGTGCTGGCTATGTCAGCATGTTACTGGGTTATCCGTTCATTGTGCTAACTGTGCTTTTGTGCATCAAGTTTGTCACTATAGTTTTGTGTGTAATAATAGAGTGACAGTAATAAAATGTGATGCATGAGTATGTATGTATCAGAAATCAAGAAGCAGTTTAACCATAGTTGTAAGCAAGCATAGTAATTAAGCATTAATTAAATATTAATTAATTCGTACGGATACCTGGTTTTGTGAGGGTTGTCACATAATCATCTATCATAAAATCAAGATATAGTGTCAGGATATGGGCTCAGAATTTCACCCATAACACTTACCGTCTCTGGTCACATGGAAATAGTCGTTTCTTGGTTTTCTCGACCTCTAGCAACCCCCTCAACCTCAAAGCATCAAAGAATGAGGATTGGTGGCAACGAAAATTTTTCTTTGTTAGACGGGACTCCATTCCCAAAGGCGATAGCCTTCCGGTGAAATGGTTGACCTCTGGTAGGGTTTAGGGCTTTAAGATATCCCCAAACATATCCTGATGATGTATCCTGCACTAACATCCTTATGTTTTTATGCAGCAAACTTCAAAGAGTTGGCTCCTCCCACTGAAGAATCCCAAGAAAGAATCAACAGGGTCTATCAAATGCCTGATTGTGACAGAACCTTTACATTGCATCTTCCAAGTTCAAGCCAATATTCTTCATCAGATATGTCTGGTAAGGATTACACAATTTTCCATATATTTAATTAGCAAAATAAAAGTTAAGAGTAGAGATTTACATTTTTTCCCTGTTATGCAGCACCAGCCAAAGTTCCAGAAGTCTTTGATCTTGACGAGTTAGACAGTTACCCTATTCCTGTCCAGGTGAAGAAGGAACCTAGCAAACCTACCTCCACCTCCAAGTCAGTACCCAGTTCCAAACCAGCAGCCGTACCTAATCCCTCTCCTGCTACCAAGCCACGTGCCTTAAGCTCCTGAAAAAGAAAGGAAACCGATTCTCCAGCATCATCTGAGACCTTCCCTTATGAAAGCCATGGGTTCCTTAAATCCTGTGGCTTTATGACCAGCTTTCTTAACCAGGTACGTATCCTTAGCCTGCATCCTGCACCATATGCTGGTTATATATGTTAATACCTGTTTTTTTTGGTTTGTAGGGTCTTGAGCGCCTGACAAGCCTTTACGAAGAAAGCTGTGGTCTGAACAAGATGCTGGAAGTGAAGCTGAGGAAAGTTGAGACCACCATCACTGATCAGGGAGTGATAGCCTCCACCAAGTCACAACACTATGAGGAAAAATTCAAAACTGTGACTCAGGAAGCTAAAGCCGCCATCAACAAGGCCAACGAAGATGCCTAAGCCAAGCTGGATGCCGCCCATCTTTAATTTGAGCAGGATATGACTACCTACCGAGAGGGCCTTAAAGGGTCCGTTGTAATTTTGCTTCTTCAAGCCGGGCTAAAGATGGCTTATGAAGCCAAAGCTTTGGGCTTTGAATGCCCCTCCTGGAATGTTAGTGCTTGGGAGACGAATTTGAAAGATCTCAGGGGTAGTCCTGTCGAGTATCCTGCTAAGCCTGCGGGTGAGGAGCCTTCCAAGGCATGTGAGGAGCCTTCCAAGGCAGCGGAGGAGGCGGCTGATGCTGGTGGTGATGCGGAAAAGAATCCTGACGGTGATGTTGGTGCGGGTGCTGGAGGAGATGCTGCTGGTGAAGAAGGTGTTGCCCCTTGAGGGCAACGAAGTGGGCGATGATGGATGTTGATGCCGAGGCCAGAGCCCACTTTTTAAATTTGATGGTTTATGGTTGTTGAACAACTTTAATTTCCTGCCTGTCAAACAATTTACTTTCCTGCATTTAGACAATATGATGGCCAAAGGTGGAGGGATCCTGATTTTCAGGACGAAGCCCTTAGTCATCAATTAGTATGTTTTATTTTGAACAGTTTAACAATTGAAGGTGGAGGTATCTTGGGTTTCAAGACGAAGCCTTCAATTGTTAAGTAAATATGGTTGAAAACTAATTGTGCTTTTGGTGGATGGGTCTCGGTTTGAGATGAAACCAAAAGCACAATCTTTTGCTATGTTAATAAACTAACTTCTTTTGGCCTTATCCATTGTTGTCCATTTTTGTAAAAAAAAATTCATGTGTTGTTTTGATTTGAATGAAATTTCAACTTTTCAATCTTAGTGTAATATTTCAATTATTCTGACCAAATATCCCGAAAATATATCCTAGTCAGGATACTCATAGATATTCTAACAAGACTTTTGTCGAACATAGTTTAAAAAACTTAGACAATTTAGATAAGGATTCTAAAAGAACAAAAAGGAGAGATCATACCAGAAATAGAGTACACCTCTATCCTTAAACTTCAATCCTTTTACAACCTTTCCACCGAAAATGTCCCCAGTCTGGGATACTTAGTGAACTAGGCCCAAGCTCGATCCTTTAAGCTTTTCACAATGCCTTAGTAGGAATGTCCCCTGTGCATAGTGTCTTTAAATACTTAGGAATTCTCTGGGCATCAATTTCTACTGATTGTACACTTGTGTATAACTTTAGTATTACAGGGGATAAACCCTAAAATATTCTGGAGATAGATCCTTAATATTCTGGGGATAAACCCTTAAGTATTCCGGGGAAAATCCTAAATTTTCGTGCGCTACAGGCGGGAGTGTATAAACTCCAAGACTTAGAAAGGTGAAAACCTTTAAACCTTAGAGAGTATGAAAATACCCTTTCGTGAGAGAGGGTGATCAGTCCTCATATACCTTTAGGATCCATGATATAGCCAACAATAACGAAATTGTCAGCCACTTTTACATGGACTGGTCCCGCTATCTTGAACTATCCTTGGATAACTTGCGCTCCAGGCGGGGTGTTTAAACCCAATTCGAGAGAAAGGTGAATACTTTTAAACCTGTGAAGGGTTAGGATCCCTTAAACGTGAGAGAGGGGGCCAATCCTCTAATCTCTTGATTCATCCTGAGTGTATATCCTGGAGAATTAAAATGGGATATACCGTGCTAGGATTTGAGTTACAGGAACAAGGGCCAAACCAACCACCCATGAATGGAATCGTCGAGCGAAAACACTTGACAACCTCCTAGACGCAGCTTTTCTTGCCACCAGACCTTTCTCCATCAATTAGGAATCTGATGCCGTCACTAAACACATTCCTTAAATTGTAGCCATTTGTTGAGTGATTTTTTTTTGGTGTCTAACATATATATCACCGTTGCCCTTGATTTTCTTGATTGTATATCTCTTAAATGTCAACATATACACGTGTGATTTAGTTTACGAATATTTTTCAATGCCGAGAACCTCGATCAGAGAGTAAAAACGGCGTAAGTTTCATAATGCTGTAAAATTAAAATGGGATATACCGGGCTAGGATTCGAGTTACAGGAACAAGGGCCAAACCAACCACAGTCAGTATTGGGTTCAATAGGAATAAAATAAAATTATATTTAAAAAGAGATAGAATTCATACCATCATGAGTTAGAAATTAAATTCTAAACTCACTTGAAATAGGATTTGAGGTGTATAGCATTCCAGGATCTCGGTAGTATATCCCCCTCCATATTCTTAAGCCGGTATGCTCCTTTCCCAGATTCTGATTCAATCTCATAAGGTCCTTCCCACTTCGGAGCTAATTTTCCATCAGAAGGATTAGTAGTGTTCCGAAAAGCCTTCCTTAATACCCAATCTCCAACTTGAAACCTTATAGTCCTTAGGTTTTTGTTATATGCTCTGGATATCCTCTGTCGGTATGCTTCCATTCTCAATTTTCCTGCATCCCTTGTCTCATCAATAGTATCCAATTTTTGACATAGGGCTTCATGATTCTTCTCAGGATCCCGGAGGCTCGATCTTGCTGTAGGTATCACCATCTCTGTTGGAATTACTGCTTCTGCTCCAAATACTAAGGAAAATGGGGTTTGCCCGGTTGCACTTTCACTGTTGTCCTATCAGCCCATAAAACAAAGGGTAACTCTTCTGCCCATCTTCCTTTCTTAGCTCCTAGCCTTTTCTTCAAATTGTTGACAATTATCTTGTTCGAAGATTCTGCTTGTCCATTTGCTTGAGGATGTACCGGTGTGGATGTGATCATTTTGATTCCCCAACTCTTGCAAAAGTCGGTAGTCCTCTTACTGATAAACTGAGAGCCATTGTCATAAATTGTCTCGGCTGGTATCCCAAACCTAGTCAGGATATTCCTCTTGATGAAGGATACTACTTCTTGGTCTCTAACTTGGACAAACGCCTCAGCTTAAACCCATTTGGAGAAATAATCCGTCATTGCCATCATAAAAACTTTTCCTCCCGGAGCTCTTGGCAACTTTCCCACTATGTCCATACCCCATTTCATGAACGGCCAAGGGGAAGCAATAGGATATAGTGGTTCAGCAGGTTGATGCAGTATATTGCTGTGCCTCTGACACGCATCACATCTCCGAACATATTTTGCAGCATCTTTCCTTATTGTTGGCCAATAGTATCCTATTCTTAACACCTTTGAGAATAATGATCTACCCCCAGTATGGTTACCACAATCCCCTTTGTGTATGTCCTGAAGTACTTCCTTAGTTTCGGGATCCTCCAAGCACCTCAGGTATGGCCCTGCAAGAGATTTCTTATACAAAACATCATTTATAATAGTGAATCGGGATACATTCATCCTTAAAGCCTTAGGATTCTCATCCTTTGGGATGTGTCCTTCTCTGAGATATTTCATGATTGGGGCCGTCCAGGACTTAGGACCCTCCTTAGGATACTCATCATGATCAGGATCCTGAATACTTGCTACTTCCTTATCCTGAGATTCGAAAAGATCCACTGCAGGATATAGGATATGTAGTATTGGTATCTGAGTTACTTCCGGTATCCTGACTGATGATCCTAAATTTGCTAAGGCATCTGCTTCAGCATTATCCTCTCTTGGTACCTGTTCAAGTGTAAAAACGTCAAAATATCCTGCTAATTTTTTGAGAATTTCAAGATACTTGATTAACTTTTCACCTTTAACTGCATAGGATCCATTAAAATGATTAGTAATTAACAAGGAATCAACAAATACTTGCAAATTTTTAATATTCATATTTCTGGCCAACTCTAATCCTGCAATCAAAGCTTCATATTCTGCTTCATTATTGGTGGCAGGAAATTCACACCTAATAGCCTAGGGTAATATGTCCCCCTGTGGTGATTATAGTAGTATACCCAATCCTACACCTCTCACATTAGACGCACCATCAGTATATAATGTCCAGGATTCTAAGGTTTCACCTACTTGTTGTACTTCTAGGTCTACTTCATTTTGAATATCACTATTGAAATCAACCACAAAGTCTGCTAGAGCCTGAGATTTTATGGCATTTCTAGGTTCATATACTTGATCATAGGCAGTTAATTTTACTGACCACTTAGCTATTCTACCTGACATCTCGGGTTTCCTAAGCACATTTTTAACAGGATAATTAGTTTTAACATGAATCCTATGTGTCTCAAAATAATGTCTAAGCTTTGTCGATGCCATAACTAGGGCCAATATCAATTTTTCTAAATGAGAATATCTAGTTTCAGCATCTAATAGACTTTTACTAACATAATAGACAGGATACTGCTGACCTTCATAATCCTTTACCAGAACATCACTTACTGCATTCCCTGATACTGCAAGATACATGGATAATGGTTCACCATCCTCGGGCTTCATCAATAGAGGTGCAGTTGAAATATATTGCTTCAATTCCTGCAAGGCTGCTTCATGCTTCTCTCCCCATTCGAATTTCTTATTCTTCTTTAGGATATCGTAGAATTCCTTCCATTTTTCCGAGGATCTCGATATAAACCTGTTTAATGCTGCTACTCGCCCTGTTAATCTTTGTACATATTTCATGTTTGAAGGTGACTTGATACCTAGGATAGCTTTGATCTGTTCCGGGCTTGCTTCAATCCCCCTTTTAGTCACCATATATCCCAAAAACTTTCATGCCCCCACTCCAAAATGGCATTTAGCAGGATTTAGTTTCATGTTTTACTGGTCCAGGATATCAAATGCTCCTTCAATATCCCGGAGATGATCCTCAACCTTCTTGGATTTTACCACCATATCATCGATGTATACCTCCATGGTGTCCTCCAGTTTGTCTTTAAACATCATGTTTACCAATCTTTGATATGTTGCACCTGCATTTTTCAGACCAAAAGGCATAGCAGTATAACAATAAATACATGTTGGTGTCATAAAAGCGGTATCCTCCTGGTCCGAAGGTTCCATTTGTATTTGTTGGAATCCTGAGGATGCATCCATGAAGGTTAAAATTTCATGACCGACAGTGGCATCCACCATTGAGTCTATATGAGGCAGTGGGAATGGGTCTTTAGGACATGCTTTGTTCAAGTCTGTGTAATCTACACAAACTCTCTATTTCCCATTTTTCTTTTGAACCACAACTACATTTGCTAGCCATTTAGGAAATTTGACTTCCCTAATCATCTTGCTCTTCAATAATCTTTCAACCTCTTCCTGAATTATTGCGTTCCGTTCAGGAGCAAATTTCCTTTGTTTTTGCTGGACAGGCTTGAAAGACCTGTCAATTCCGAGCTTGTGAGTTATAATATCCTTGGAAATACCTGTCATATCCTCATGCTTCCATGCGAATGTTGACATCCTGCATTTCAAAAGTTAGTCAATTGATTTTCAATATCCTGAGGGATATTGGTTCCTACGAGCACCTAGATATCTGGATTATCCTGATCCTGGATAATTTTCTTAACATCATGCTCTGAAGCCTCCGCGATATCCTAGGCTCGCATCTTTAATTGCTATCCTGCTTTGGGCTTTGTTGAGGATTTCATCGAAGAAGAATAACACTCCTTCGCTTCTTGTCGATCACTTTCCACCTTGACAGCCCCCCCAAGGGGTAGGGATCTTGATGCACTGATGATAGGTTGATGGCACGACTTTCATATCATGGATCCATGGCCTACCCAATATGATATTGTAGCAGGATAAGGAGTCCATGACACAGAAGCGTTGCTTTGAATTGACTCCTTCAACATATACTGGTAGCTTTATTTCTCCCACAGTATTCTTGGCCTCTCCACTGAACCCGACAAGTATAGTGGATTTTGAAGTGATGTCCATCCTTTTTAGCGTTTCTAGCTGAATAATGTTGACAGAGCTACCATTATCCACTAGTATCCTGCGCACAAAGTGATTAGCAACATATAAAGTTATTACCAAACCATCGTGATGGGGATCCTGGATAGTATCCCTGTCATCACTGTCAAACGTTATCACTTTATCGGTTGTGAGGGTCGTCATCCTGGTTGGCTTATCTCCTCTTTCTGCCTTAGCCTCCTTTGCATGTCTTTTTGCTGCAGAATAAGAAGTTCCACAAATGTAGGATCCTCCTAAAATAAAGTTAATTATCTTGGCATCTGCAGGAGGTGATGTTGCTCGTTCAGGATCCTTCTCAGTATCCTGACCCATATTCTTCTTTCTTCCTAGAAGATCCTTCAGATATCCTTTGCTCAGTAGATAGCTTATTTCCTTCCTCAGGGCTATGCAATCTTTCGTAACATGTCCAAAATCCTCATGGAAGTCACACTATTTGGATTTATCCTTCCAATCAGCTTTTTGTTGGTTCTTCCTAGGCCACCTCGATTTGTCTCCTAAACTCTGCATAGCATACATTAGTTCAGCTATATTAACTGAAAAACAATATTCTAACAATTCAGGATACTCCTCAGGATCCTCGTCTTCAACAGCATTCACTTTCTTGCTGTCATTCCTGCCATATGGCTTAGAGCGATATGGTTTGTATGAGGATTCTGATTTCCTGTTAGTTGGTTCATTAGTTGAGGATGAATTCATCCTCTCTTGCATCTTTTTATCATCTTCCAGTTAAATGTATCTTAAGGCCCTGTTTCGTGCCTTATCCAGGTTCCTGCAAGGATTCATTACAAGATCCTGATAAAATTGGGAATCCTTTTGCAACCCCATTTTGAATGCCTGCACAGCTGTTGCAACATCAAGATGTGGGATATCCAAAGATTCTCTGCCAAACTTCTTCACATAATCCCTTAAGGATTCCTAAGGCCCTTGAGTTATCCTGTAGAGATCACTGGTTAGTTTCTCAAAACTTCGACTACAAGAAAATTGACTGTTAAATAAATTGACTAAGTGAGAAAATGTTGTAATTGAATGAGGTGGAACGTTTAGGAGCCATTTTAAGGTTGATGCTGTCAGAGTAGAGCCAAAACCCTTGCAGAGGCTTGCTTCCTTGAGATCCGGAGGGATAGGGTTAATTTCCATCCTTTCCCTATACAGAGCAATATGCTCTTCAGGATCCGTGGTTCCGTCATAGAGCTTCATGTTGGGGGTTTGAAATCTTTTCGGGATTTCAGCATCACAAATTGGATATGTAAAGCGGGATATCCTGTGGCTATCCTGGGACACTTCTGGAATTGGCTGGACCACTCAAGGTACACTGGATATCATATCCTTTAACTTCTGAAGCTCCATAGAGAATGCTGAAGTCAAACATGCATCTTGCAAAGATCCAATACCATTAGTAGCAAGAGTATTAGTATTATTAGACACGTTACCAGTCTGAGGATTCTGGCCATATCCTAGAGCATATCCTGAACTTCTCACAGTTGACACCCTAACCGAAGAGGGTATCTCAGGAGTATGGCTCTAGGAATGGCTAGGCACAATATTTCCCCTGTGGTCCTCAGTATATACTGCCGAACTGAAGTTTAAAGCCCTGGGCTGCAAGGGAGTGACAGTATCCTCAGCAGGCCTGCTCGAGCTGGATTTCAAGAGTTGTATCTCTCTTATCAACATTTGGTTGGTCTCCTGCTGTTGCTTCATCTGATCCTGTATACTACGAAACAAAGTTGGAATTTCATCCTTAGAAGCCATAATAGGAGTTCTCCCTGAGGCAGCAGATCCTTGAACATTCTGAGTGGGGATAATATCCCGAGCCATATGAGTTTTAGTCCTTCTTAGAAGATCCTGAGGCTGTGAAGAGGGTTGCGTCCTCGGAGGTGGTGTGAGCACCGAACCAACCGTTGTAGAGGTCGTAGCAGACATGGTATAAGAGCTCATGTTTGATTTTGTGGCCATTGAAAATAGTGTGGCGAAAAGTTTCAAAAACATAAAACCAAGTAATGATTTTACGAAAGCTTTTAGTAGAAATAGCACCACTTGCCCCACGGTGGGCGCCAAATTGTTTTGGTAAAAAATTACCTAAGTAATTAAGTGATCAAATTAGTTAAGTGAGGTAGTGTGCTAGGCGTATTCGTGGAAAATATGCTGATCAACTTGTTAACAAAAACAGTTTTCAGGATATAGCTCAGGATATCGAGCTATATCTATAATCAAACAATGAGCAAAAAAAGTAAAGGGTGACACGAGATGTACGAGGAAAGCCCTTGATCAATCTAGATCGCCGGCATAAAACCTCGGGAGCTGACAATCACAGCTGCCCTGTTCTTCTTATTACTTCAAATGTCAGGATACAATGCAGGATATGATAGGGATCAACTAAGTGTTACAATGCGATGCGAGTATAAGTGTAAGTGTTTGTGAGTGATTGCAGCTAGTAGAAAGCAAGAGTGTGTTAAAATTGTGTGTGTTCTATCTGATCCGATCATTCCTATATATAGCAAAAGGAAATAACTAACTATCCTAAGAATGGGGGTGCCCCGAATATTCCCTTTGGAACGTTGGAGACCCCTTCTTTGCGGCTTCAAAGTTCTCTTCTCAACCACCAAGTCCGAGTCTTCAGGAGAAGCAGTCTTCTCGACCGTTACTAGCATTCCTTGCTAATCTGCACGTGAACAATTAGTCATTACCAGGATACTGCATCAGGATGTTACCAATATCCTGATCCGGTATCCTGATCACAATTTAAAGTAACAGAGTCAGAATATAATCAAGGATATTTTAGCAGAAAACCACCCATAACAATAGGTATAATAGGATCATTGGTTTTTAATTATTATATATATGAGATAATGAAACGGTCGAAAACTTGTCTAACATAGGATATGTGGGCACGCCCAGCCGGTTGAAAAGTTCCTTAGGATTGATATAATATAATTAAATATTAAGAGTCGTGTAGGTTCTCACCTTAGGAGCTATAGCAAAACTGAAACTATGGAAACTATAAGGGATATTGATATAAGTATAAACCTATAAGTATTCCGGTTAAATGACACACTTTTTTTCTTTTTAAGAAAATAAATCCGAAACTAGTGGCGCCTGAAAAAAATATTTCATTCATTCACTGAGCTAGATGTGTAATAACGAACCTTACGGTATTGCAACTGGGATGGTGACACGGGTGGTATATATCCTCTATGTGGAGTTAGGAAAAACTGATAAATTTGTGAAGCTTATTTTATTAACCACTAGGATTGTGACTCGGGTGGGGTATGCCCACTTAATTAACATAAGCAAAAGCATGTCTAAGCTCATAACCATCATCCATCATCCATCAAAATATAATCGGAATTACATAAAGGTTTTTATGTAAAATGGTAGATATATAATCTTTTAACCTCACAAGATTGAAGTGGGACTAGGTAGCGTTGTGGACTTTTGAGTTTGAGACCTATAGATGAATAATACACTTGAACTTAACGGATCGTGAATAAGGGTTTGGAAACTGGCGGTTGGGTTTAGGTGGACAATATACCTACACTCCTAGTTAATGAATGATTAGATTTGTTAATAAGTAATTGAATAAATTGAAAGCCAATTGTTTGATTGTGATCCCATTGCAAATACTTTTCCGTGACGAAAAAATATAAGTATGGGGATGTGATAGGCTCGTAACGATACCACACTTTATCGTGTAATTGAATTTATTTTGTATAATTTTATTAGATTTTATTATTTATTTTTGTGTTAGTAATATTTTAAAGGTGTTTGTGAAATTGGAGCTAAAGAGATCAATTTATGTAAAATTGTAACAATGATGCTAAAGTTGGTTTTATTGGAGTAGTTCATATAAAAGAATTCAAAGTGAGAAACGAATGAGTAGAGGACTACAACAAAAGGAAAATTCAATTTGGCCATATCTAATTAAATGAAGATGGGTTTTGGAGTTAAATAGTTATTGATGGGCTGTTGGTGCATGAATGAAGGAAGCCCACAAAAAAAAATAACACAACAGGTCACGAGCCCATGGAGAGATTTGGGGTGTTTTGTAAAATAAAGAAAGTTTTGACACGACTTTATAAGGGAGGATCACATAACCGACGGCAGTTAGGTGACTTTCTCTAAGCGTACGGTTCGTAGGGTTTGACATTTTTCTCAATTTTATTTACAGTTGGATTTGTTTTTGACATTGACAACGTCGTATAAACAATTTGATTTTTTGGTTTATTTATATTATTTGCATGTGTTTTGAGTTCTTGTTTTATGACTTCTTCAGTTAATAACAAAACCTAGTAGCTTGTTTGGTGATATAGAGTAGGTTGACTCACACTAGTAAATATAGTAATTGACTGTAAAAGATCTGATGACAAAGTCCTATTTTTTATTACCATTTAAATTAACCAACCTTTCAGCACCATGTCTATGTGGTATCCAATTAATGATTAAATCGAGTTTGGTGTAAATCTATAATATGAAACTTGGAAGACGTTACCTTTATATTTTCTCTTGTGACATTCCTTGGATGATTGATTTCTAGATTTTCACATTAAACTCTGTTATTCTGATTCTTATTAACTGGTAAATCTTGACCACTTGTGTTTATTTATTCAAACATTTATTATATTTGAATTATTTGTCGTTATCAAGCGTATTGGTGATTTTCTTTCATCATTAGCGGGTTGGTAAATTAGTGGGTAATTGGTATAATCAAAAGGGTTATTAGGTTGTTATAGTGAGTCTTAAAAACTATCCGTAATAATTAATCAATATCATTAATTCCAAGGCCATGTCTATGTGGTGTTTGAATCAGTAAACGAGTTTTTTGTGTTAAAACTAGTAATCGAGATTCTGGGTGCGGGTTACTTCTTCTTAATCTAATAACTATTTCTTAGTTAATTAATTAGATAATCTAGCTAAACACTAACCATGTCACACCCCCAAAATACCACATGCGGAAACTCTCGCGAGGCGTGTGACGTACCAGGATCTAGCCACCAATCACATTAAACTCATAGCAAGATTTCAATTAAAAACTTTCATTCATTAACATAAAGTGTTACAAAACATTAAATGTAATTCATCATGTTCAGCGGAATCATAAATCATTAGTTAAGTGTTTCTTAAACCATATGTACGAAAACCATTAGACTTGTCTTGCGATTCCATGTATCTCGACCCATGACAACTCCAGTCTCCCAGACAGCAAGCTCCACATCAATACATATCTATAACCTGTGAGCAAGCAAACAAGTGTGTCAGACAACGCTGGTGAGTTCACGGTTTTATGACAACGTTTGGTTACCAATTGTTTATTCCAGTTTAAATACAATTCCAAAAGTAATGTTGATAATAACTCGAGTACCGTACAAGATGGCTTCCAGATTGTTTTGCCGGTCCCCAATGCCCCCTATCAAAGCATTGGTCATAATTAAGGTCATTAGTTCACGCCCGTCCTCTCAGGTACGGTGTGAGGTTGCCAAGCCTAATAGCGCTACCAACTAATTACCCTGTTACCTCTCAGGTAACTATTCGGTAGAAGATGGGACTTAAGGTGATAGGAAATGAGTGTATTATCCAACATCCTAGTTTTTACCCAAAAGAGTTATTCCTCTCAGGAATACCCAATGATTTACCCAAAGACTTATTCCTCTCAGGAGTACCCAATGATTTACCGAAAGACTTATTCCTCTCAGGAATACCCATTGATTGTCCCACCCAGTGGGACGCATGCTCAAGAGAAGTGAACTCACCTTAGCTTTGCTCGGTATGTTACGTTACATTACCCGTTCCAAGTTGGTCAACCAAACCCTACCATGGTTACCAAAGATGATCAGTTTCATAAACACATATCTAGATCACGTATTCAACAAGTCACATGTAACAACATTGTCATGTAACACATAGCAAACGTTTAGATTTCATGCACGTTTATAACACATGTTCATGTTCCAACAGTTGTTACCAATAACGCCCATTTCATAACAACTAAATCACGTATATTTTCACCAATTGCATTCATCACAAAGTTCATTGTGCACACGTAGCAAATTCCCAGTTCTTTTACAAGCCCACACCCCATGTGAATGTCACACAAGTCAAATCAGGTTTCTCATTCTTGACCAACATTCTTATATTGTATCAGATAGTATATATACACACAAGTATCCCTTGACATATACAACAATACATAGTTTCTGTTGGTTTACACACATGCAGCATCTCTACGAAGAATCCATTCTTCGTGGGATGCTCCCTAGGCGAAGAATCCCCTGGGGAAGGATTAACCTTCGTCGGGATTGAGTATGGCGAAGAGTCCCTCGATAAAGAATCACTGTTCGTCGGGAGTAATTGTGACGAAGGGTCCTGGGGTTCGTCAAGGATCGCTCGACGAAGAACCCAACCCTTCGTCATATTACATTCTTCGTCGGGTGGGATCCTTCGTCGCTACACTTCAACCGTTTCAAGATTTCACACCAATTATATGATCAAATCAGTTACAATTCCCCATTTTTTTCCAAAACCCTAAGCATCATTAGACGGTTACATCATGGATCACATTCAACACAATTATCCATCCACATCATTCATGAGCAATCATAACCATTATCGTAACAATTATCATTCTAATTGCAACAGTCACTCGGTTATCATTCCATCCTCGTTCCCGTGTATCGAACATACACAAAAATCATTACTCAATTCATTCCAGTTTCTAACAAGTTACATACGGACAACCCTAAACCATTGACATTAAAATCAAACTACAAATTAAGTTCATCGATTCATCATTTCATCATGCTTGCCAATCCTAACATGCACATCAATCTCAAGTCATCGATTATCATTATAATTAGTTTCCAATTTTGTGATTAACATCATCTATAATATCACATAAAACTCATGATTATCAACAACCATCATCATTCATAATGTCACACACAACTGAGAAAAATGAACACCAATTAAAACGAGTATAAGTATACTAACTAAAGAATTATGCGTGTACATGAGTGTCGAAACCGAGAGAAAGAGAGCTCCGATGAATTAGACTGCCGCCGATCCAAGAGAGCTTGAGGGTGTGCTAGGTTTGCTATTTCGCAAGTTTCTTGAACCCTATGCACGTATATATTCAAACAGATGAGCTGGGCTTCTCTTGGGCTTCGAAGAGATTTGGGCCGGCGAAGAATCTCTCGACGAAGGTATATACTTCGTCAGGTGAGAGGATGACGAACTCTTTATGACGAAACCTCACAGACGACGAACTCTCAGGCGGCGAACTCTCAATACTTCGTCAAAGGAAGTGACGACGAAGAACCTTCTTCGTCGAGGAGGAAGTTGTGACGAAGATCCTTAGTTCTTCGGTCAAGAATGTCTAAACATTAAACAACTCTGATAACTCTAAGTTTCATCTAACAACCAAACAACTAATCATAACAATACTTCAATTATTCATATATCATGCACAAGTTACAACATTTAACAACTTATGAAAAACAGAATTGTGAACAAGCAACGCGTAGAAGAAAGACCTTGAAATCTTGGGTTGTCACAAACCACATATTCCCTGAGGACACGACCTTACTTACCTATACTAGTATAGTTATTTAAGTCTTAAAAATAAATACTTTTGATTAGCCCCTGACAGCTACACCAATAATACTGAATAAAGGTCGAACGACAATGAAAGCCCATTAGGGCGAGTATTACCGAGGTGTACACTTTAAATTATTGTATGAACGGTAGTATGGAACATTCAAGTAATGAGTGACGGGTGCATTCGGGAATAAGGATTGGGAAAAACTGGATGGGATACCCATCCAGGATGATGTTCCCAAGAGAAATTGGGTAAACCAAAATAATTGTTAAATGACAATAAAAAGAGGTTTTACCAAATAAAATCGGAGACACGAATCTTTTGTCACACAAGCATCCTTTTTCAAGAAAACTTCATTTTTCAAAGCAACATTGTTTTTCAAAGATTTATCATTTTTAAATTATTATCATTCTGCAAAGATGAAGTTTCAGAAACACCAATGTTAATACATGCAACAATAAACTCATTGGTGCCCTTAAAAGAAGATTCCAAATCAGCATTGTCAGAATTTAAACATGTATTCTCATTGGTCACTTTTTCCGCACAAAAAATAAAAGCATCAGAATCATTCACATATGTAAAAATATAACCAATTTCTTTCAAACTTTCTTACCCCACTGTTGCCTCAGTTTCGGCTCTTTTCCCAAACTTGGAATAGTCCAAGTCTGCCTCATTTTCTTCTTCTTCTTATTCTTCTTCTTCTTTAGAGGAAGGCATACTTCTATAATTATCGTTGAATGGTGGGGGAACCTGTGTATACCCAACCTGAGGTTTTTTGTAACATCCTCGAAAAAACAGATATTAAAAAAATCGACTCGTTTTGTAAATCAGATTCGAACCATAATAAATATAAATGCGAAATTTTAATATTGTCGTGACTTAATTTAACTTAACTATATTCGGGTTTAAGATATTAACCTTATAAATAATGTTAAATAGTTTTGTTAGTAGCAAAAAATATAACTAAGTTAGTATACGACATTTAAACAACACCCGAAATCATCAAATGACATTGGGTTTGATCAAACAACATCACCTAGTCCAAGCGATATTATACTAAACGATAACCCCAACCCTAAACTACAACACTTTTAAACAACATCTACTTTAAAACCAAACAACACCAACTGCTATTTCTTCCTTTTCCGCCCGACTGAACCCGTGGACAGGTTTTAGACGTGACCCAGCTCCCGATTTGGTTATACACGATTCCACGACTTCTCGTTGGTTCCCAAATAACTTGACATTAGGGAGAAACTTAATTCCCATCATAAAGGTGTCCATTACACCTCATAATAACTTGAATTTAATCTAAAATTAAATCATCAAAGAACATGAATGAGTTTTTATCAAATCAAAAAATTAGTCCATAAAACCTATGCCAATAGATTCATAGCATCTTTTCATGAAAATCCCCACTCTCAAATTCCTGTAAACAATATCTAATTCTTGCGAACTCAAGTGAATAACAAGATTAGCGCTCGAAACTTCATCTCTTGATTTCTCCTGCAATTCTCAACGAAATTAGGTAATTGTTGAGCCTATTATATTTAAATTTTCATGATCTAAAACCCTACTATTCATTTCTGTGATAGAGGGCAATCAAATCTGAATTTAGAATATTAGGATTCTAGGGTTCTTGAACACTTGAATTTGAGCTTTTCGATTTAAACTTGTGCTTTGATGAAATTGGACATCCTAAACTGATCTTGAATATGTTAATATAGATTATATACTTTTTGAGGACTATTGGACTTTTTTTAAATTTTCATGATCTAAAACCCTACTATTCATTTCTGTGATAGAGGGCAATCAAATCTGAATTTAGAATATTAGGATTCTAGGGTTCTTGAATACTTGAATTTGAGCTTTTCGATTTAAACTTGTGCTTTGATGAAATTGGACATCCTAAACTGATCTTGAATATGTTAATATAGATTATATACTTTTTGAGGACTATTGGACTTTTTTTAAATTTTCATGATCTAAAACCCTACTATTCATTTCTGTGATAGAGGGCAATCAAATCTGAATTTAGAATATTAGGATTCTAGGGTTCTTGAACACTTGAATTTGAGCTTTTCGATTTAAACTTGTGCTTTGATGAAATTGGACATCCTAAACTGATCTTGAATATGTTAATATAGATTATATACTTTTTGAGGACTATTGGACTTTTTTTTGGAATTTTTGGATAATTTGATTTGTTATATTACTTTAGTGAATTCATTCAAAAATACACGATAATCAAAGTAATCATATCCACATCTTGTAATCTAATTTTTAAATATATAATTTTGATGTGGAATTATTACAACAATTGTTATATTTAGTTTGATAATTTTTTATAATATATAGAATAAACAATTTGCCAAACAGTTATATACTTTATATAAAAAAATAACTAATTTTATTTATTACAAAATAATTATGGTGACTAAAATAATAGTTCCATTTGAGTTGTTATAATTACTTAGTTGATAGAATATGTTTGTTGGAGTATTTAAACTTCCTAGATATAATAATCCCAAATTATATTAATATATATATATATATATATATATATATACTATTTAATAATATATTTCATTAAGAAATATAAATTATTCATAAATGAAATTATAGAATTGTTTAAGTATTGGTTTAGGAATTCATACATCTACTTATTATTTTTTTTGGAAATTTAGTAACAACATTTAAGATTAATAGAATTATAACAAACATGATTAATTTTATGTTTGTAACTTGCAATAATAATTCTAGACAAGATTGCATTTATTTATAATTATTATTTAGGAATTTATATATTTAATTATTAGTTTTGTTGGAAAATCAATATTTACCAAAATGGAAGACTTACAAAAATATAATAAGATAATTAATTTGGTACATTTTGAAATAATAATGCTAACCTAGTCACATTTATTTCTACATAATCAATTGAGTTATATATATATATATATATATATGAGAAGGATTCATTAGGAACCACCCTTTATTGCGAGAACCGCAAGATCCAATGTTGGCCCATGCATTAACGCCCAAAAGAACAGATGATAAGGAAAGCCAAAACTGGTACAGAACAGTTGATCATCATAAGCAGAGCTTGTTCAAGACTTTCCCCTTGACAGTGGTTTTCTAGCATCTGATACACTCCAGGCACTGATCATCTCAACAACTGTTAGCCAAAGAACTGATGAAGAATAAAGACTAAAGCTCTATCTACTGATGTCTCCCAAGCACTGTTGAAGACCAAAGCACTGCCCATTCAAGGACTAATCACCCTTTGAAGAAAGCACTGATGCTCAACATCAGTGCTTAGACTACAACAGTGGAAAGCTGAATCAGTGGTTTATGTAATCAGTGTCTATTGTAATCGGTGTTTATATGTAATAGTGTTTAGAGTTTGTTAGGAGATTAGATGTCACTTTCATGGTGACGTCAGCAAAGATAATCAGTGTCTATTTGTACTATAAATAGAACAGTACTCTGTACTGTTCCATCAGCTCTTTCTTCACAAGTCATCTTGTACGAACAAATCACTGAGCTCAGGCTGAGGGGGAGTCTAGTGCAGGCATGCATAAGTTGAATTTTGTAATAGATACAATCTTTTGACTTAATGAAATCATGTCTTCTTATAGCTATTCTTCCTTGATTGTGTGATCAATGTTTGTTTCCATTTCCGCTGCACTTCAATTCTCTGTTTCATCTTCCAATTCTAATTAAACAACACAATCTAAGAAACTCAGATCCTAACAATTGGTATCAGAGCTTTGGACAGTCAAATTCAATCTAAGAATCAATTTGAATTAAAAGTTCAGCTCAAATTTATTGATACTCACAATTGTTCGTATCAATTGATAAAAATAGAGTAAAAAGGTAATCACGTACAAAGTTGATTATTCTGAAAACTTTTGTAAAAATCAACCAAGACGGCATCACAATCACACGACCATCACAACACCGGGACTCTTTTCAAATCACCAATGCTTGTCAGATCCGAGTACAACATCTGGGAACATCGGATGGGTCATGTCCTAGCATAACAAAATACTGGCTGTTGGAAGTTAGTCATCTATGGACCACATGTTCCACAGGTGCCTAGTACTGAAGATCCCAGAGGCTTTGTGCCTAAAAGCCCTGAAAACTACTCAGAACAAGATTTTCAAAAAATTGAATTAGATGCAAAGGTTTTTAGCATAGTAGCCTCAGCTCTTCCAAATGACATTCATGCTGGACTGTTACACTGTAACAGTGCCAAAGAGCTGTGGGATTCTTTAAAAGAACAGTTCGGTGGAACAGAAGAGGTGATAGAAAATAACAAGGAGGTTTTGAATCAACAGTATGAAACATTTTGCCATGTGAAAGGAGAATCACTACTACAACAGTTTGAACGTTTTAGTTGTCTCATTAGTGAACTAAAACTTGTTAATGTTGAATTTGCAAAATCAACTCTAAATAGTAGGTTTCTAAGGTCACATCCTGAAAAATGGGACATAATTGCTTTTGTAACCAGAAATTCAGTTGGATTCAAAGAGTTAAGTCTGACTCAACTTCATGGTTGACTCCTCACTTATGAGAGGGAGTTGAACCAGAAAAAGAAGTTACAAGAGTCTGGGAAGGTTGTTGATGACTATACATTTGGTAGCACAGCACTTCTTGGTCAAGAGGAATCTGGTAGTAGTAAGGATCAGAGTTATGATCATTACATTGACATAACTGCTGGTGGAACTTTTAACAACTCTGATTCTTACTCAACTAACTATGCTTTCACAGCTACTAGTGAAAACCAGAGTTCTGACAACTTATCCTTTGAACTTAATGATCTCCAGCATTTTGATCCCACTGATCTGGAGGAAATGGACATATTGTATCAATTGGCATTGTTGAGTGTAAGAACCAGCAAGTTTTATAAAAGAACAGGGAGAAAATTTTCAAGGTTACATGGGAACTTGAAAGTTGGGTTGGATAAATCAAAGTTAAAGTGCTACAAGTGTATTAGGCTATGACACTTTGCTAGAGAATGTACGTAGAAGCCAAAACAGTGGACCAATCATAACACATCCTAGCCCTAGACCTCGAAACACACAAAACACTATGCACTATTACCAACATACCCCTGCTGCTCATGTAAACACTGCTCATTATGCACACCCTGTAACACCTGTTCCAGTGAAATATGTTCAAACCACTGTTCCTCAAATACAGTATGTCCAAGCCCCAGTCTCTCAGGTCCAAGTATAACAACCTGCACAACATGCTGCACAAACATCTGCTCCAGCAGAGGCCAGTCAGCAAAGCTTCTTTACCCAAGGCTTTGTTGATTGGAGTAGCATGTCTGATGAATTAACTGATGAAAACTTTTCTCTATTTGCTAGGAATGATGCTCCTGTTGATGAATTCTATTTTGTAGCTTAGAGTCAATTCCTGAAGGGCTGGAAACTGAAGAAGGAGAATCCAGTACTGAAACAGTGGATGAGATTGCTGAAGCAGTGGTTACTGCTGTTGTTGGTGTACAGCTGATAGAGAAGGAAACCAAACCACTATTAGAACCTCTTGCTGACCCATGGTGTAAGGAAGAAGAGAAGGAGAAGGAGAACAATAGTGCTTGTGAGAATGTTTGTGATTGTGCCATGATGGCTGCAGCTAAGGTATCACCTCAGGTCTTGAAAAACTTATGCTCAGACAAATGCATCATAGCATTTGCTAATGTTAAAGAGGTGAATGAAAACCTTAGAGATAAGATCTTAAAAGATGAAATATAGTATGAAAAGTCTGTTAAAGAACTGAAAAACAAATTGTTTGAAAAAGAAAGTGAAATCTGCAGTCTTAAACATAAGCACAGCATAACCAAGGACCAACTTCAAGCCATGATAGAAAAATATTATGCTTGCAAAAAGGAGTTGGAATCCACCCAAATAACGTGTGAAAAATGGGTGGAATCCTGCAAAGGTTATGAAGTGATGCTAGAGAAATAGATCAAAAGCAACGTAAAATTTGGCATAGGTTTTAGGAAAAATGACCAAATTGAAAACACTTTTGTAAATGAATCTGGGTTGGTTGAAGTTATACCAACAAACAAGGATGGTCAAGAAATCAAAATAACTGATAAAAATGGTAACAAAATAATTTTGGAAAAACTAGAAGGGTTATCAACCTTTGAGGAGATTGAAAAATATCAATTCAAACCCACCTGGTCAGATGAGTGTGACAGCCTTGAGAATTTCAAAGCAATGGATTTTTCCACAGTTGAGGGTGTGAAAGCACCCAAGGCCAAAGTAATTCCTCTTAAAGACATTCCAACAGTGGTTCAAAACTCTGTTGCAAAGGAAGTTGAAAAGAGGAAGAAGAGAGAAAAAGTTAAAAATTTGTTTTGTGATTTCTGTGAATAGAAAAACCATTCCACAAAGGATTATTTTCATCTTAAAGCATATGATATTAACAAAACAAGCATAAGTCAGCCTACAAACAGCTGTTCCATCTGTGGAAAAACCAACCATCTCACTCATGAGTGTGTGTACGTCAAAACTTTTGAGGTTAAAAGAAAAGAGTACACCTCAAAAACTCCCATGAGTTCATCAAAACAACCTATCATGAAACAACAACCATTTGTGTCTGTCCAAACAGCTGTTACAAAACAGCCGAATAAAGACACTGCTCCAAGAGATGTGCAAGTGAAAGATGCACCACCTGCCAACCAATTCCAAAGAGGAAAAGGTTAACCACCATACCAAAGGGTCCCACATGTTTATGAGGCCTACAAAAGGCCCCCTAAACCAAAAGTGAATAGGCATCCTTATGGGTTTCAACATCTGACAGGAAATGGTCCACAACAATGGTTAGAGAAACAAGTTTCAAAAACTGTCCAAACCCTTGAGCTAACCACTGTCTATGTTCCTGGATTTGACACTGACACTGTTGTAACCCCATCCAAAGCCTTATTGGCTTTTGGAGACCCTCCTGAACTAACTGGTTACTTGATGTGCATGGAGCTTCTGCATGCTTAGATAGTCTTTGGTATGTAGATAGTGGAGGCTCCAGACAGATGACTGGATGTAGAGCCATACTCAAACAATTCAAAACTCATGGAGGGGGTGATATATCTTTTGGTAACAATTCTAAGGGTAAGGTTTTGGGGTCTGGATCAGTTCAGTCTGGAAAAGTCAAGTTTGAAAATGTTAATCTCATTGACAATATGAAATTCAACCTCCTTAGTGTCTCACAAATGAGTGACAAAGGCTATGGGTCATTCTTTACTAAGGAGAGTTGCAAGATTGTTGGACCAGAAATGGTCAAAAAGATTGAAGAAATAACAATGGAAAAACCCAATTTGTTGCTCAAAGAAGTGTCAATGATTATGTAGTTGATTTGTCAACAAAGAGCCCATTGACTGATGCCTATCTGTTCTCAGTTGCCTCTAAAAAAAAAGACAAGATTATGGCACAGAATATTGGGGCACACAAATCTCAAGACAATCACTGCTTTATCAAAACAAGGCCTTGTAAGAGGTCTTCCACAAAAATTGTTCACTTGTCCTGAGCATTGTGTATCCTGTTTAAAAGGCAAACAACATAAAAGCTCATTTAAGTCAATTGAAGAGTCCAACACAACCAAATATTTGCAAATGCTGCACATGGACTTGTTTTATGACAACCCGAACTCCCAAGGTTAGCATTGTCCTCGTGACACTTGACTTGTATCGTTACTATTCATGTTCCACTACTCATATTCTATTATACGTCGTCATAATATTCACATTGCGTAAACCTGTAAACTTGTTTAATTGTATTGAATTACTGATTTAATAGTTATGAAATTGCTACATATTACATGATAAAGTTTATATTATGTACATTTATATTAGCCACACATTAGTGTTTGGGCCGTAAAAACCCAGGTGACCGCACACCTCAATTCTATTCTTGGCCCAGCCTCCCTAAGCCCAGGTTAAGCCCAACCCGTATACTTGAAGGCACGGACGCATGCATATAGGTATACGGCTTGGCTATTTGACAACATAAAGCACATCAAACCCTAATTACTTGTGAACGACATCAAGAAGAGAACCAGTTTAGTCGAAACCTGCCCTTTCCCCCTTGTGTGTTAATCATCTATGTCTTCTCGTTCGTTTATCCGGTTAGTATAATCGTTCCTGTTTCATCTACGTATATATATGTGTTGCATGATATCGGTATGCACAAGTAATCAAAGTGCGATTTCCTGTTTTGATGTATGCTTTCATTGTTGTTAGTGGTTTATGTTGCTATATATGCGTACATCTTGTTGGTGATAACAGAACTTTATATTCGTATGCATGACAGTCACGTAATCAGTTAGAATAATAGCAGTACGATGGTTATGATGTTTTGTATGGAAATTGTTAGGTATTCTAGGATGGAAAACAATGTTATATAAAAGAATCAACTCATGAATTCGGATTGTTTAATGATTACTATGTGTGGTTTAACGGATTGATGATTAAAAAGGGGGTAAGATAAAATAGTGAAGACATGTAATATGTTTGGGCTGTGAACATATATGTGGTTTGTTTAGATGATAATGAGTATCATATGGTCCGCACATGTGAATAAACTAAATAGGTTGGAACATGTTTATTTTAAATGATCAGAGCATGTGGTTGTATGATATCAGTTGGGGCATTCAAAACTTAGATCATGGGCCGCACATGTGATTAGTGTATGATATAAAGTGCTCGAATAAAACAAACAATGTTTCAATCATACATGTGTTTGTTCTCATTGTAAACAAATGGGTAAGTAAGTGGGCCGCACATGGGACTTCGATGTTCAAGTAATCAGATGTAATTGATTTCGATTAAGTGAATATGAGTGATCAAACTGTTATATTGTGTCTGATTTTGGGAACTTTAAATCACAGAGATTCGATTATAATAATAATTGATTTGGAGTAAAATGTGTCAGGACTTGTGTAATGATCAAACCTTATTAAATGAGGGGTTGCTTTGTGTAGTCACATGGGGGGCGTCAGAAGTATATGCGCATGAAATGTTGTCAATCTATTACATTGAATGTCAACTTTGTATATATTGTATGCTTATTATCTTTAATTGTGGGCATGTGTGATATATATTGCATTGAACGTTAATTACATTGATATGCATATGTTGACATTGAATTTAATTAACTGTGAGTGTTCATTGAAATAATTGGTTGTGTATGCTAGTTGTTTTTAATTAATTTAATATGTATGTGTGTGAACTAAGTTAGCATATACATATCATGTGTTGAATTAAATAAGCAGATAGTTTAAAGTATTAACCTACCACATATATGTATGTTAAATCAATAGTAATTAGACGAATTATTTTATGTAATACAAGTCGGTTGTGGGTCTATTATCTCGAACATAACGTAAGAGTAAGTAACTATTCGTTGTGTGTTACTGCCTGCCAAAAAGTATTACATTAGACATCGGGTTGTTTGGACATTAGGGTATTGCAAAATCCTACACGAATACTCACTATTATGACATTATACCTTAGGTCGCGAGTAATGGACCTAACATTTGTTTAATGTTAGAAGTACATTATCAAACCGAGCACCCTAAGGTGAGTTCCTTCCTCTTGAGCATGCGTCCCGGTGGTTGGGACAGTCTTTGGGTATCCCTGGGAGGGATAGGTTTTGGGTAACTTGATTGGGGTATTCCTGAGAGGAATACGTCTTGTTGTAAATCGGTAATGTTGGATAATATACTCATCATATCACCTTTAAAGTCCCTCCGTGTTGTTTGGTTACCTGAGAGGTAACAAGGTATTAGTTGGTAGCGCTACTTAGGTTTGGCACCCTCACCCCGTACCGGAGAGGATGGGTGTGAACTAATGACCTAGTCATGACCAATGCCTTGATAGGAGCATTCAGGAAAGGGCAAGATAAATCAGGAGCCGTCTTGTATCCGAGGTATTATCAACAATTAATGAACTGAACTAAACACTTGGTAACTATCCTTTTCGTAAAACTATGAACTCACCAGCGTTGTCTGATACACGTGTGTGCATGCTCTCAAGTTATTGATACATGTGGATGTGGAACTTGTTGCCTGGGATGCTGGAGTGGTCATGCTAGTAGATTACATATACTTGGGTTTTGGTTAAACTTTGTATTATGCTTCCGCTGAACACAACGGGTTATAAATAATGTTTTGTAATACATATCTTAATGAATGAAAGCTTTTATTTGAAATCTTGTCATGAGTTCAATGTGATTAGTGGCTAGGTCCTGGTACGTCACACGCCTCGTGGGGGATTCCGGATGTGGTATTTTGGGGGTGTGACAGTTTGGTATCAGAGCCACTGGTTATAGTGAACTTGGTTTTAAAACGTTTTTATAAAACCAGACTATAACCGAACAGTTCTGAAAACAAGAATACGACCACGACACTCAGCTCCAGATAGCAAGGTTCGTCTCTCGTTTACTCATTTCACAACCTAACTAGTGAACACTTACATATGATATTGCATGTGATTGCACGTTTAGCACAACAATATGAATTCATGTATTACTTGCATGTGATAAGTGATTGATAGTGTGGTGTTACCCTAGAGATTCGTGACCCCTGTTTTGTGATATTCTTTGTTTGACATCTGAGGTTGAGGAACCATTTGACATGAGTTAGGAGGAACTAAGATGAGCATGCAAATCACAATATTAGTGTGGGTGCACACATAATAATAATAATATTGTGGGGTGCATGTGAGTCCCAGTGAGGCGTAACAAGTCTATAGGAGTCATAGCAGTGATTGTCTCCTACTCGAACGTGATCTTTTCACTCTTCTCTGAATCCTCTCGAATCTCGATGCTATCGAATATTACCTGAACACCCATCCGAACGACTAGCGAACTGTGTAGAATGTTAGGTGCTTGTACGAACATCCCTGAGTTGGATGTTGTAACGTCAATGATTGGTTTATACCTTTCTCACTCCACTTCATTGGCTGGAACTCAATGTATTGACGTCATACCTCCCGAAGTGTGATCACTTCTGCAACATTCTAGAAACGTACCGTGTATCACTCAATCAACTTGCTAGATCGATGGACAAGAGGATGAGCGTAGTACTTTACCGACTTCAGTATTTGGACGACCCTAATTACCAGCAACGAACATCAGCAATTTGACTCCAATCGAATCTTTAACTCTAGTTAGCGACTTACAGGAGTCAACTCTTACAAGCTAATCGGGACATAATCAATGACGATTGACTGTAGAGCAGAATGTGTAACCGCCGCACCATGAGTAGTGCCTTAGGACGTGACGCGGAATGTGAAAAGATGGACCCTGTTGGTGAAAGGATGCAGGACACCGTTACAGGCAACAACATTAGAGGCAACAGTAGCGGCAACATCAAGGTA
Source organism: Helianthus tuberosus (assembly GCA_030545235.1). Lineage (NCBI taxonomy): Eukaryota > Viridiplantae > Streptophyta > Magnoliopsida > Asterales > Asteraceae > Helianthus > Helianthus tuberosus. The sequence continues at coordinate 24,258,187 of CM060419.1, forward strand.
CTTGTAATCGTAGCCTACGGTATGGAAATGAAGGTGTCTATGGCATGGATTGGCCGTCGATAATTCAAGACAACAACCAAGGGGATGACGACAGTACTGGAAATTCTCATAACGAAAACAACAACATTGGAAATGATGCTCATGGAAGGGCATTTAGGATTGGCGTAGGTGACACCAGGAATAATAGCGGCATGGTAGCTGTATAAGTAGCCCTGTTTTGGTTAATCCTAATGCGTCTTGAAACCGAACCTGTTGTGGAAGCAACTGATGGTAAGTAAAATGAAATGTCATATGTCCGTTGGGAGGTAAACTCGACCTTGTGGGACAAGTGTTTGATATCGACCTTCTTTCTGCTATCCTCGATAGTTTGATGCAGTAGTTAGTATGTATTGGTTATCCTGATATCGCGTAGATATACCCTGTGAGGAGAGAATTTTGCGTATCTCTCCAGTGGAGAATCATTATCTGTTCTAAAGCGTCAGAGGGGCGTAAGGGTTAGTGTCATTTCAGCAATGAAAGCCCAGAAGGGTCTACAGAGGGATTACCTCGTTATGTTAGCAATCGTTATTGACGTTAAGGCTAAGGAAAAGAAGATTGAGGATCCACCAATTGTTCGTGATTCCTCTCAGTGTGCTACCAGAGGAACTTTCAGGTTTACTTCCACAACTGATTAGGTAGAATCTCAGTTTGATCTCGCGCCAGAGGCAACCCTGATTACTTGCACCTCTTACCATCTTGCAGCAGGAAGGTTGCAAGAACTGGCTAATCAACTCCAGGAAACTACAGGACGGGAATTTCATAGATCTAGCTCCTCGTTTTGGGGAAACGCGCACTATTGCGGAAACGAAGGATGAGTCCTTTCGCATGTGTACAGACTACCACAAGATAGCTATCATAGACCGTCACCCCCGTCTCGTATCGACGGCTTGTTTGATCCGTTGCAATATTCAAGAATCTATCCGAAAACTGACTTAAGACCGGACTGTCATCTGATGGAAGACCATGGGGAGGATGATTCCTAACACGGCGTACAGATCCAGTATGCCACTACGATTTTCTGTTCAAGTTATTTAAGATATCCGACACGCCAGCAGCCTCGGGGATCACATGAGTAGTATGCGTCAACCTCGCTTCGCCAGATTCGTTGACCGCATTTATCTGTGATGTTTAGAATCACTACCAGGGGAAAGGAACACCATGAACGGCACCTATAATTTGTCCTATAGCTCCTAGGGGAGGAACAACTCCACACGAAGTCTACCTAAATGTGACTTCTGGATTCGAGAGGTACATTCTTGGTTATGTAATCAACGAAGTGGAATACACGTGGATCTCGCCAGGATCCATTTTGTTAGAAACTGTTTGGCACCGAAGATTCTTTCAGGGATACAACAATTTCTTGGTTTCACGAGACGCAATCGCAGATTCATCACAGATTTTTTGAAGATTGCGCAGCTATAACCTCTATAGTACAGCAGAGTGCTGTGAACTCATGGGAGACAAAACAGGAGAACTTCTTTTCAGCTTCTGAAATTCAACTCTACAATGCACTGAGATCTAGTGATATACCATGATGGTTTGAATCAGAGTCCCAGTTACACGCCGATGCAACACGAAAAGGTGATGACTTACGTAGTGGATTTACGAAAGGGAATTACACGAGTCACAAACTGCGGTGGAAACCGTGGTCTTTGGATTTAAGTTGGAGGCATTACTTGGACGGTACCAAATGCACTACTTAGACCGATCGCAAGGGCCTCCCGTGTATCTTTGTTTCGAAAGAGCTAAAAACGTGTGATGGCATCGCTGGATGGAACTTTTGAATGAGTTCGACTATGGAACCTAAGCGCGTATGAGCTTGCAGCCCACCATCGACTCTAGCCTACACGATCAGATTTGCCCTGTCCAAATCGAAGCACTGAAGGAAGAGAATTTTCAAGTTGGGTTCATGCGGGGCATGAAGGAGCAACTCCTGCCAAAGCCGACAATATCATGGTGCGGTTATGATGGGCTGTTAAAGATGGAATGAATGTGGACCCCACTATATGGCAACCGTAGGGAACTTGCGTTGAACAAGGCACACCAGCCTCGTTATTCTAGTGGTCTGGATTTTGATAGGAGATATTAGGATCTATAAACCTGGTACTGGCAACCAGGCGTGAAGGCCCATATGGCAATGTGTGTGAACGATGTTTGACTTGTGTGAAAGTTAAGGTGGAATATCAAGAACCTTTTGGTTCGTGGTAGCAACCAGGAACACCCATTTGGAAAGGAGAACAGACTGCCATGAATTTTGTCACTGGACTACCTAAAACTCAGAACGGAAACAACATCACTTGGGTGCTCGTTGATTGTCTCATGTAACCAGTACACTTTCTTTTAATCAAGGAAACTGACAAGTCTTCACAGCTTGTGAATATTCCTCTAAGAGAGGCGGCTTTTAGGAACGAGGTGCCAACCCCTGTTATCTCTGATTTTGATCTATACCTGGTTTATGACAGGCATTACACAACACTCTTGGCTCACGTCTAGACATGAGCATTACTTATCACCATAGGACAAATGGTCAGAACAAACGAACCATCCTGACACCTCGAAAACATGCTGCGAGCACGTGTGTGATTGACTTTAGTAAAATTTGAGGTATATTTACCTTTGGTTGAGTTCTACTACGGCAGTTGCCATTCTAGTATTCGGATGGCCCTGTTTAGGGCATTGCATGGATGATAATACCAATCTTCTTATTGGACTAAGGTGGGTGACAACCTAATCACAGATCCAGGACTTGTACACGAAACTCTTAAGAAGATTGCTGTGACACCCCAGGAAAACCATGCAACTTAACTAGCTTCCTCAGTGAGTACGTACCAAATTTCGGGACGAAATTTCTTTCAACTTGGGGATAATGTGACAACTCATGTTTTAGAACTCTTTTGTGCGCTTAGTGTAACGTGTTATGCATGATATGTGTTTTTTATAATGTATGTATGTATATAAACGAGCCCACTAAACACTATATTTGATCTCAGCCCACTTAACTAATTGATTTCGGCCACTATGTCTTGTGATTTGTTATGGAGTGTTACAAGTTAACCACCGGCCCACTTTGTGTGTTGAGGTTATATTATTATGTGAAACCACAAACTAATATACAAACCACAAACTTAATATACAAACCCTACATGTTCGACGGCAGTGAAACCCCCCCCCCCCCTCTTCGAGATAACATCTTGTGCGACCCCAAATCTCTGGTTAGTGAGTCTTGGCTGTTGATTATTCATACTTGTATAATATTGTTTCTATGTGATATTGAATGATTGTTATGTGAACCTGTTTGATTATCGAAGTTGTAGGGCTTGAGGTTACCAAACATTATATTGATTTATCACGAAGATTTATTAATGAGTTGTACTTGTTAAAAACACATACGCATTAGGTTTAATGCGGCCGGGTTGTTCACCGATCTGAGACGAGTAGATTGTCTCGAAAACAACAGCAAGAGCATAAGGGTACTCGGTAATAATAGTCAAAGGATTTTTGTGTGTTTAGAGTTGTGTGACGAATCTGAATAGGCTGCTTATGCATGATAAATTATATGATTATGACATGATGATATATGAACCATAATTAGTGATGATGTAAGAGTAGCAGTAATAGTTCAATAGCTTTGCATGTTAGAGTTTGATAAAGAGGACAACCTTGTATAAACTGGCATCCATGTGCGTGTGTTTCTAAGCAAAACATGTGCATACCTTAATGATGTGGGGTCCACTAGTAAAGGTGTATTACGAAGTACTGTATGTTGCGATTGATTATGTATGTGTAACAAGGAGTTTAGTTATAAATGTAGAACCATTGGATGATAATTTTGCATGCATGACTAAATCAAATAGTGTGTTGAACAGGCTAATGTCTATATTGAAACAACAACTTGGGCTGGATAATCCGAATCGTGAACCTGCACCATGTTTGGGTATCTTGCGAGTGAGCATTGGGCCGGATACAAACAGTCCAAAATGACTTGATCTAGTTGGATAAGGGGATTAGGGAATTGAATTGGTTGCATAAATGGGGTGGATTATATTAATTGGGACGAAAGCATGAACGGGTTATATGTGATTGGATATTGGGTATTTGCATGATATGATAAATTGTTACCATATGAATTTGTGTGTTGTGATTAACTAGTATTGAGAATAAACTATGATCAGGGTACTTGCATGACCTACGTGACAATATGTGTTGCAAGGTTACTGCTGAGCATTACATGTGAATAAATATGTGAACACATGGAACTAACTATCTCTGTTAAACCGGTAGGAATTTAATTGGTTAACTATTAATCAAGCGCTTAGTCTAACCAGGGGTTGGGAATGGGTTAAGGAATATGGATTTCCTCGTCCATTCTTGGGTAGGACAGTACGGGTTCAGGAATATAATTCCTCATCCTCATGGATAGTTAAATTTCACTAGACCAAAACTCTATCACGAAGTCCCTCTTTTTTATATCGACTTAATCGCCGGGCCAATGGCGAGCGGGTCATTAGTTAGATAGCGCTATTTAGGTTTGACAAACCGCACACCGTGCCGCAGAGGACGGGCGTGAACTAATGGATCTGGGCACGTCAATGATGATAGACATTGACATTTCAGGGCACATAAACATGACTACAGTCAGCAGTCGATATGGTAACGAGTCTAGTAGTATATACATGGGGTAGCCCCCATGGCCAGAGAGCCAGATAATTAAACATGGGGTAGCCCCCACGGCTGGATTGCCAGAGTAAATGGGATAAACAAATCACGTTTTCAACTATGGGGTAACCCCCACGGCAGGGATGCCAGTTAAAGGAAACCGTTTTTGGAAACAACTTAAAACAATCACCCAACTGTGAACTCGCTCAACTTTGCTGTTGACTCGTTACTACATGCTTTGCAGGTCAATAGGTTTAGCAGGAGCTTGCATGGAGAAGGGTCGTTGTGGAGCATGGACATTGAGTGTTCATAAGGAACTTAAACATTATTTATTTATGCCTTGGTTTTAGATATTATGCTTCCGCTTGCAACTTAAACTATGTTTTGTTTGGACACCAATTGTATTGGTTGGATTTTTATAATTACTTACATGCTTGTTCAATATGAATGGTGGCTGGATCCTGGTCAGTCACGCCTCCAAGCGGTGATACTCCGCGTGTGGATTTTGGGGGTGTGACAGATTGGTATCAGAGCCATTGGTTATAGAGAACTTGGGTTTAATAAGGGAAAAACGTTTTTGTTAAAACCAGACTATAACCTGTACAGTGCTCAACGGTCCACAACGACGCTTCACTCCACGTGCAAGGCTCGACATTCTAGGTGATATGATTTATGCTTATATTGCCTACTTGCTAGATTACATAGAACTTTGCTCATGGTATGCTTAGATAAGCGTAGCAACGATAGATTGAAAACACATGTGTGCTTACTCTCTTCTGTTATCGCACTTTCGCGAACCCTTCTCGCTCATGTTTCCCTTGATATGAAGATCATGGTTGGACGTGTTAACATGACTCAAGCCCAGTTGACGGCTCTGATTAACCAACAAGTTGCTGCGTCACTTGCAGCCGCACAAGCAGGAGGTATACCCTACAGTCTAAACTCACTCTAGGATTTCTAGATCCTACTCTCATGAACCAACACTTGTGTTTAACCTTGTCCCTTCTTACACCCACGACAGGTCAACCTGCACAGCCTCCTGTGTGCACTTTCAAAACTTTTATGGACTGCCGACCAACTACTTTCAGCGGCACTGAAGGAGCTGTAGGTCTCCTCCACTGGTTTGAAAAGCTCGAATCTGTTTTCGAGATGTGTAAATGCCCTGAGGCTCGCAGGGTGAAGTATGCTACTGGTACTATTGAGGGTTTAGCGCTTACGTGGTGGAACGCTCAAGTTCAAATGCTGGGGTTGGTTGCTGCTAACGCCACCCCATGGAACAATTTTAAGGAAATGATTAAGGAAGAGTACTACAATCGTGATGACATTCACAAACTGGAGGTAGAGTTCTTCAACCTCAAGATGACGGGGTCAGAAATTGAGGCGTATACAAAAAGATCGAATGAGCTAGCCATCCTGTGTCCTACTATGGTGGACCCTTCCATTAAGCGTATCGAACTATATCTCAAGGGCTTAGTGCCAGAGATTCAAAGTCATGTGACTTCAGCTAATCTCGCCACCATCCAGCAAGTTGTACAATTGGCTCATCGTCTCACTGATCAGGCGGTGGAGTAGAACAGGTTACCAAAGCGTATTAGTGCTACAGCTACTTCTGATACCCCCAACGACAACAAGCGGAAATGGGATGGAGCTTCAAGCAAAGGTTCAACTTCTGTCCAGTCTCAGTCTCAGCAGAGAAGGATTGACGACTACAAGAGCCCTAGTCAGCAATCATCTGGTAGTCAAAGTCATGGTGGGTACAAGGGGAATCACCCCAAATGCAATCGCTGCAACCTACACCACAGCGGACCATGCACCAGGAGTAACTGTCATCGGTGCAACAAGCCAGGCCACGCCGCAAAGGATTGCAGAAGTTTATACCCCGCAAACCAGAATCGTCAACAACAAGCCCCACAAAATCAACGCCAGTAGCAGAGGCAGCAAGGCATTAACACAGGGTGATTTCAGTGTGGAGCTGAAGGCCACTTCAAGAGAGATTGCCCCCAACTGAACCGGAACCAGAACAACAAAAACAATAATAACAACCAGGGGAATGGAAACAACGGGGGTAACAACGGCAATGGTTCAAGGGGTCGTGTGTTCGTTATTGGCCAGGGTGAAGCGAGGAATGATCCCAATGTTGTGACGGGTAAGTTCCTTCTCGACGGCTTTTATGTTACAGTTTTATTTGATTCGAGTGCCGATACTAGCTACGTGTCCTTAAAAGTTAGTCAAATGCTTAAAAGTACCCCAACACCTTTGAACACCAAGCACACTGTAGAGCTAGCTAATGGTAAGAGTTTAGAGGCCACACACGTAGACAAGGGTTGTAACCTTGTTCTTGCTAATCAGACCTTCTCTATCGACCTCATTCCTATCGTTCTATGTAGTTTCGACGTTGTCATTGGGATGGACTGGTTATCCCAACACCAAGCAGAGATTCTGTGCAATGAAAAGATTTTCCGTATTCCTCGTTCAGGTGATGAACCTCTCATGATTCGTGGCGACAAGAGTGGTGCTGTTGTGAGCATCATCTCTTTCCTTAAGGCCCAGAAGTGTTTGTGAAAGGGCCACACTGCTATTTTGGCTCTCGTTACTGACACCTCAAAAAAAGAGAAGAAGATAGAAGATTTTCCGATTGTACGTGACTTTCCTGAGGTATTCCCTGAGGAATAACCTGGCCTTCCGCCTCATCGTCAAGTTGAGTTTCAAATCGACCTGGCTCCTGGAGCAGCACCTATAGCTCGTGCACCTTATCGTTTAGCCCCATCAGAACTAGAAGAGTTGTCTATGCAACTACAAGAACTCTTGGACAAGGGTTTCATTCGTCCTAGTTCTTCGCCATGGGGAGCTCCAGTGCTATTTGTAAAGAAGAAAGACGATACCTTCAGAATGTGTATCGACTATCGCGAGCTCAACAAGGTGACGGTGAAGAATCGTTATTCTCTTCCACGTATTGATGACCTATTCGACCAGTTGCAAGGGTCGAGCTTTTACTCGAAGATTGATCTAAGATCGGAATATCACCAACTGAGAGTCCGAGAAGAGGACGTCTCCAAAACAGCCTTTAGAACTCGTTATGGACACTACGAGTTTTTGGTCATGCCTTTTGGGCTGACCAACGCACCTGCGGTCTTTATGGACTTGATGAATCGAGTGTGCAAGCCTTACCTTGACAAGTTCGTTATTGTTTTCATCGACGACATCCTGATCTATTCAAAGAGTCAGGAGGAACACGAGCAGCATCTACGACTTATTTTGGAACTCCTTCGAACAGAACAGCTTTATTCAAAGTTCTCGAAATGCGACTTCTGGCTTCCTGAAGTCCATTTCCTAGGCCACGTGGTAAACAAGGATGGGATTCACGTTGATCCATCCAAGGTAGACTCGATTAAGAACTGGCCTGCACCTCACACACCAACGGAAATTCGCCAATTCTTGGGCTTGGCAGGTTACTATAGAAGGCTCATTAAGGATTTTTTCCAAGATTGCACAACCTCTCACCTCACTAATGCAGAAGGGCGTTACTTATCGATGGGGTAATGCACAAGAATCAGCATTTCAGCACCTAAAGGATAGACTCTGCAGCGCACCTATTCTTTCATTGCCAAAGGGAACAGACGATTTTGTGGTCTATTGCGACGCATCCATTCAGGGTCTTGGATGTGTGTTGATGCAACGTGACAAGGTCATAGCCTACGCCTCACGCCAACTTAAAGTTCATGAAAGGAACTACACTACGCATGATTTAGAGCTGGGAGCTATTGTTTTTGCACTTAAGATATGGAGACATTACCTGTACGGTACCAAGTGCGCCATTTACACCGATCACAGGAGTCTCGAGCATATCTTCAAATAGAAGGAACTGAATATGCGACAACGACGATGGGTCGAGCTACTGAATGATTACGAATGCTCGATCAGATACCATCCGGGCAAAGCCAATGTGGTGGCCGATGCCCTCAGTCGAAAGGACACTACGCCTGAACGCGTACGAGCTTTACAACTCACTATCCAATCTAGTCTTCCTACACAGATACGAGATGCTCAGGTGGAAGCATTGAAACCAGAAAACATCAGGGCTGAAGCCCTACGTGGCTCAAGGCAACGATTAGAACAAAAGGAAGACGGTGCTTACTATGTAACGGGACGCATTTGGGTCCCACTCTATGGCAACCTACGAGAGCTTGTGATGGATGAGGCACACAAGTCTCGCTACTCAGTACATCCTGGTTCGGATAAGATGTACCACGATATCAAAACTACGTATTGGTGGCCTAGCATGAAGGCCCACATAGCAACCTACGTTAGTAAATGCTTGACTTGTGCGAGAGTCAAAGTCGAGTACCAAAAACCTTCAGGCCTACTTCAACAACCAGAGATAGCACAATGGAAATGGGAGCAAATTTCCATGGATTTCGTTACTGGCCTACCTAGATCCCAGGGCAGAAATGACACTATTTGGGTGATCGTGGATCGACTCACAAAGTCTGCACACTTCTTGGCTATCAAGGAAACGGATGAGTTCTCCACTCTAGCAGACGTATATCTTAAGGAAGTTGTATCGAGGCACGGGGTGCCCACCTCTATTATCTCTGATCGTGATGCATGTTTTACTTCTGAATTGTGGCAAGCAATGCACAAATCCTTTGGCACACGTTTAGATATGAGTACAACTTATCACCCGCATACGGATGGGCAGTCTGAACGCACCATCCAGACCCTAGAAGACATGCTTCGTGCATGTGTTATCGATTTTGGCAACGGCTGGGAAAAGCATCTGCCACTAGTGGAATTCTCGTATAATAACAGTTACCACACCAGCATAAAGGCTGTTCCGTTTGAGGCACTGTACGGGCGTAAGTGCCGATCACCTCTTTGCTGGGCACAAGTTGACGATAGCCAAATCACTGGCCCAAAACTCGTAGTAGACACAACAGAAAGGATTGCTCAGATACGACAATGCATGGCGGCAGCTTGTGACCGTCAGAAAGCATACGCTAATAAGCGCAGGAAACCACTCGAGTTCCAGGTTTGGGATCGAGTGCTACTCAAAGTTTCACCCTGGAAGGGTGTGGTTCGTTTTGGCAAAAGAGGCAAACTTAACCCACGATACGTTGGACCATTCGACATCATAGAGAAAATAGGCAGGGTGGCCTACAAACTGAACTTACCAGCAGAACTCAGTGGAGTTCACAACGTTTTCCACGTGTCGAATCTGAAGAAGTGTCTGTCAGATGAGACCCTCATAGTTCCTTTGAAGGAGCTCACTATCGACGATCAGTTGCGATTCGTCGAGGAACCAGTTGAAATCACGGACCGGAATGTTAAGGTCCTCAAGCGCACTAGAATACCTCTCGTTCGAGTTCGTTGGAACTCCCGTCGTGGCCCAGAGTTTACCTGAGAACGCGAAGACCAAATGAAACAAAAGTATCCCCAACTATTCGCAAACAGTACAACCACTACCGAGGCTGAAGCAACTACGGAATTTCAGGATGAAATTCCAGATCAACGGGGGGAGGATGTGACACCCCAGGAAAACCATGCAACTTAACTAGCTTCCTCAGTGAGTACGTACCAAATTTCGGGACGAAATTTCTTTCAACTTGGGGATAATGTGACAACTCGTGTTTTAGAACTCTTTTGTGCGCTTAGTGTAACGTGTTATGTATGATATGTGTTTTGTGTAATGTATGTATGTATATAAACGAGCCCACTAAACACTATATTTGATCTCAGCCCACTTAACTAATTGATTTCGGCCACTATGTCTTGTGATTTGTTATGGAGTGTTACAAGTTAACCACCGGCCCACTTTGTGTGTTGAGGTTATATTATTATGTGAAACCACAAACTAATATACAAACCACAAACTTAATATACAAACCCTACATGTTCGACGGCAGTGAAACCCCCCCCCCCCCTCTTCGAGATAACATCTTGTGCGACCCCAAATCTCTGGTTAGTGAGTCTTGGCTGTTGATTATTCATACTTGTATAATATTGTTTCTATGTGATATTGAATGATTGTTATGTGAACCTGTTTGATTATCGAAGTTGTAGGGCTTGAGGTTACCAAACATTATATTGATTTATCACGAAGATTTATTAATGAGTTGTACTTGTTAAAAACACATACGCATTAGGTTTAATGCGGCCGGGTTGTTCACCGATCTGAGCCGAGTAGATTGTCTCGAAAACAACAGTAAGAGCATAAGGGTACTCGGTAATAATAGTCAAAGGATTTTTGTGTGTTTAGAGTTGTGTGACGAATCTGAATAGGCTGCTTATGCATGATAAATTATATGATTATGACATGATGATATATGAACCATAATTAGTGATGATGTAAGAGTAGCAGTAACAGTTCAATAGCTTTGCATGTTAGAGTTTGATAAAGAGGATAACCTTGTATAAACTGGCAGCCATGTGCGTGTGTTTCTAAGCAAAACATGTGCATACCTTAATGATGTGGGGTCCACTAGTAAAGGTGTATTACGAAGTACTGTATGTTGCGATTGATTATTTATGTGTAACAAGGAGTTTAGTTATAAATGTAGAACCATTGGATGATAATTATGCATGCATGACTAAATCAAATAGTGTGTTGAACAGGCTAATGTCTATATTGAAACAACAACTTGGGCTGGGTAATCCGAATCGTGAGCCTGCACCATGTTTTGGTATCTTGCAAGTGAGCATTGGGCCGGATACAAACAGTCCAAAACGACTTGATCTAGTTGGATAAGGGGATTAGGGAATTGAATTGGTTGCATAAATGGGGTGGATTATATTAATTGGGCCGAAAGCATGAACGGGTTATATGTGATTGGATATTGGGTATTTGCATGATATGATAAATTGTTACCATATGAACTTGTGTGTTGTGATTAACTGGTATTGAGAATAAACTATGATCAGGGTACTTGCATGACCTACGTGACAATATGTGTTGCATGGTTACTGCTGAGCATTACATGTGAATAAATATGTGAACACATGGAACTAACTATCTCTGTTAACCCGGTAGGAATTTGATTTGTTAACTATTAATCAAGCGCTTAGTCTAACTGAGCAAACCTAAGGTGAGTTCACACTTTCTACAAAGCATGGGATTCCCAGGGGTTGGGAATGGGTTAAGGAATATGGATTTCCTAGTCCTTTATTGGGTAGGATAGTACGGGTTCAGGAATATAATTCCTCGTCCTCATGGACAGTTAAATTTCACTAGACCAAAACTCTATCACGAAGTCCCTCCTTTTTATATCGACTTAATCGTCGGGCCAATGGCGAGCGGGTCATTAGTTAGATAGCGCTATTTAGGTTTGACAAACCTCACACCGTGCCGCAGAGGACGGGCGTGAACTAATGGATCTGGGCACGTCAATGATGATAGACATTAACAGTTCAGGGCACATAAACATGACTACAGTCAGCAGTCGATATGGTAACGAGTCTAGTAGTATATACATGGGGTAGCCCCCATGGCCAGAGAGCCAGATAATTAAACATGGGGTAGCCCCCACGGCTGGATTGCCAGAGTAAATGGGATAAACAAATCACGTTTTCAACTATGGGGTAACCCCCACGGCAGGGATGCCAGTTAAAGGAAACCGTTTTTGGAAACAACTTAAAACAAACACCCAACTGTGAACTCGCTCAACTTTGTTGTTGACTCGTTACTACATGCTTTGCAAGTCAATAGGTTTAGCAGGAGCTTGCATGGAGAAGGGTCGTTGTGGAGCATGGACATTGAGTGTTCATGATGAACTTAAACATTATTTATTTATGCCTTGGTTTTAGATATTATGCTTCCGCTTGCCACTTAAACTATGTTTTGTTTGGACACCAATTGTATTGGTTGGATTTTTATAATTAATTACATGCTTGTTCAATATGGTTGGTGGCTGGATCCTGGTCAGTCACGCCTCCAAGCGGTGATACTCCGCGTGTGGATTTTGGGGGTGTGACAATTGCTTAGATCGGAAATTGTTTGACGGAATGCGTGACTGTCAGGAAAGCTGATAATCTTAGGAAACATTGGGAGTTCGCTGTAGGCGAACGTGTCATAATCGAAAGTCTCAACCTGGGAAGGTGCGGTACGCTATGGAAACCATGGCAAGCTTAGTTCACGATGCGTTGGGACATTCGGATTTCTGGAATGAATCGGTGGCATGGCTCACAAACTCGAGTTAACAGACGGATTGGATAACGTTCGCGATGATATTTATGCCTCGAATCTAAGGCAGTGTTTTCCGATGAAACGCTTGTGATACCCATATTAGTGGATCAGGAAGTCAGAGTTCGCTAGCATAGTCGAATTCCAAATCGTGAGAGTTTGTTGGAACTTAAGACGTGGACCGGAGTTCACGTGGGAGCGAGAGGATCAGATGAAGCTCAAGTATCCTCAACTTTTTCCTGATGGCCAATCTAATTCTGGTAAAACTGGTGAATTTCGGGACGAAATTCCTTTTCAAGTTGGGGATGATGTGAGACCTGAGGAAAATCTGCAGCAATCTTGATTTATCACTTCACTTCTCTGTGCTTACTTATCAAATTTTGGGACGAAATTTACTTCAAGTTGGGGATGACGTGACAAACCGAACTCCCAAGGTTAGCATTGTCCTCGTGACACTTGACTTGTATCGTTACTATTCATGTTCCACTACTCATATTCTATTATACGTCGTCATAATGTTCACATTGCGTAAACCTGTAAACTTGTTTAATTGTATTGAATTGCTGATTTAATAGTTATGAAATTGCTACATATTACATGATAAAGTTTATATTATGTACATTTATATTAGCCACACATTAGTGTTTGGGCCGTAAAAACCCGGGTGACCGCACACCTCAATTCTATTCTTGGCCCAGCCTCCCTAAGCCCAAGTTAAGCCCAACCCGTATACTTGAAGGCACGGACGCATACATATAGGTATACGGCTTTGCTATTTGACAACATAAAACACATCAAACCCTAATTACTTGTGAATGACATCAAGAAGAGAACCAGTTTAGTCGCAACCTGCCCTTTCCCCCTTGTGTGTTAATCATCTATATCTTCTCGTTCGTTTATCCGTTTAGTATAATCGTTCCTGTTTCATCTACTTATATATATGTGTTGCATGATATCGGTATGCACAACAAATCAAAGTACGATTTTCTATTTTGATGTATGCTTTCATTGTTGTTAGTGGTTTATGTTGCTATATATGTGTACGTCTTGTTGGTGATAACAGAACTTGTATTCGTATGCATGACGGTCACATAATCAGTTAGAATAATAGCAGTACGATGGTTATGATGTTTTGTATGGAAACTGTTAGGTATTCTAGGATGGAAAACAATGTTATATAAAAGAATCAACTCATGAATTCAGATTGTTTAATGATTATTATGTGTGGTTTAACGGATTGATGATTAAAAAGGGGGTAAGATAAAATAGTGAAGACATGTAATATGTTTGGGCTGTGAACATATATGTTGTTTGTTTAGATGATAATGAGTATCATATGGTCCGCACATGTGAATAAACTAAATAGGTTGGAACATGTTTATTTTAAATGATCAGAGCATCTGGTTGTATGATATCAGTTGGGGCATTCAAAACTTAGATCATGGGCCGCACATGTGATTAGTGTATGATATAAAGTGCTCGAATAAAACAAACAATGTTTCAATCATACATGTGTTTGTTCTAATTGTAATCAAATGGGTATGCAAGTGGGCCGCACATGGGACTTCGATGTTCAAGTAACCAGATGTAATTGATTTCGATTAAGTAAATATGAGAGATCAAACTGTTATATTGTGTCTGATTTTGGGAACTTTAAATCACAGAGATTCGATTATAATAATAATTGATTTGGAGTAAAATGTGTCAGGACTTGTGTAATGATCAAACCTTATTAAATGAGGGGTTGTTTTGTGTAGTCACATGGGGGGCGTCAGAAGTATATGCGCATGAAATGTTGTCAATCTATTACATTGAATGTCAACTTTGTATATATTGTATGCTTATTATCTTTAATTGTTGGCGTGTGTGATATATATTGCATTGAACGTTAATTACATTGATATGCATATGTTCACATTGAATTTAATTAACTGTGAGTGTTCATTGAAATAATTGGTTGTGTATGCTAGTTGTTTTTAATTAATTTAATATGTATGTGTGTGAATTAAGTTAGCATATACATATCATGTGTTGAATTAAATAAGCAGATAGTTTAAAGTATTAACCTACCACATATATGTATGTTAAATCAATAGTAATTAGACTAATTATTTTATGTAATACAAGTTGGTTGTGGGTCTATTATCTCGAACATAACGTAAGAGTAAGTAACTGTTCGTTGTGTGTTACTGCCTGCCAAAAAGTATTACATTAGACATCGGGTTGTTTGGACATTAGGGTATTGCAAAATCCTATACGAATACTCACTATTATGACATTATACCTTAGGTCGCGAGTAACGAACCTAACATTTGTTTAACGTTAGAAGTACATTATCAAACCGAGCACCCTAAGGTGAGTTCATTCCTTGAGCATGCGTCCCGGTGGTTGGGACAGTCTTTGGGTATCCCTGGGAGGGATAGGTTTTGGGTAACTTGTTTGGGGTATTCCTGAGAGGAATACGTCTTGTCGTAAATCGGTAATGTTTGATAATATACTCATCCTATCACCTTTAAAGTCTCTCCGTGTTGTTTGGTTACCTGAGAGGTAACAAGGTATTAGTTGGTAGCGCTACTTAGGTTTGGCACCCTCACCCCGTACCGGAGAGGACGGGTGTGAACTAATGGCCTAGTCATGACCAATGCTTTGATAGGAGCATTGGGGAAAGGGCAAAATAAATCAGGAGCCGTCTTGTATCCGAGGTATTATCAACATTGTAATCAATGAACTGAACTAAACACTTGGTAACTATCGTTTTCGTAAAACTATGAACTCACCAGCGTTGTCTGATACACGTGTGTGCATGCTCACAGGTTATTGATACGTGTGGATGTGGAACTTGATGTCTGGGATGCTGGAGTGGTCATGGGTCGAGATACATGGAAACTTGAAACGAGACTAGTAGATTACATATACTTGGGTTTTGGTTAAACTTTGTATTATGCTTCCACTGAACACAACGGGTTATAAATAATGTTTTGTAATACATATCTTAATGAATGAAAGCTTTTATTTGAAATCTTGTTATGAGTTCAATGTGATTAGTGGCTAGATCCGGGTACGTCACACGCCTCGCGGGAGATTCCGCATGTGGTATTTTGGGGGTGTGACATGTTTGGCCCAGTAAAAATCATGAGCTTAAAAAAAGAAGCGTGTTGGGATTGAACCCTATCAGAGGAACAGATAATTAAAGCCAAAACTGGATCAGAGCAGTGGATCCAGAATAAGCAGACGTTTACAGTTGGTTCATGTAAATCTCTCTCCTTGAAAGTGGTTTAATATCTGCTGACCTCCTATCTGCTGATCTTGTTAAGTACTGACCTATAACTGCTGCCTTGCATCTACTGCCCAAAGTCAAAGACTGATGGAAGACCAAAGCTCTGCTGACTCAATCTACCGCCTTGAGTCAAGTACTGCTGTTCCGGACAAGCACTGCTGGGTTCACAGCAGTGGAAGGATGCAGCAGCTGTTTAAGTGTCTTTTATATAATGTAATGTAATAACAGTAGTTTAGTACATCAGTGTTTATAGATCAGAGGTTAGAGTTTGTTAGGAGGTTAGATGTCACTTTCATGGTGACGTCAGCTAAGATGCTCAGTGGTTTACAAGTGCCTATAAATAGTTCAGTACTTTGTACTGTTCTATTAGCTCTTTCACCACATCGTCTTCTTTGCACGAACAAACTACTGAGCTCTGGCTGAGGGGGAGTTTGCATTCATTCATCAATCATTGTAATCGTTGTTGAAACAAATTCAATCTTTTGATTCTCTGTGTAAAGATGTTTGATTAAAGTATTACTCTCGTTTGATTGTATGCAAAGTTTTCTTTCATCTTAATTCCGCTGCACAACTCTTCCATTTCCATCTTAATTCCAAACGAAAATACAATAAAAAAGAAACTCAGATCCAACAATTGGTATCAGAGCTTGGACAGTCAAATTTGATTTAACAATCATTTTGACGTAAATAGTTCAGCTCAAAATAGTTGATACTGATCATTTGTTCGTCCGTTGAAAAACAGAGCAAGGATTAATCACCATTAAAGTTGATTTCTCAGTGTCTGTAAAACAACAAGAATGACGTCACAATCTCAGGATGATAAAAACAACATCGGCTCACTTTTTAAACCACCTATGCTAAAAAGAAATGAGTACAACATCTGGCAGAGGAGGATGGGTCACATCCTCGCTCAACAAAGCACAGGTTGTTGGAGGTCTGTCACCTTTGGTCCTCATGTTCCTTCAGTGCCAAGCGCTGAAGATGCTAAAAAGTTCGTTCCAAAACCAGTTGAAAACTACACCGAAACCGATTTTCAAAAGATCGAACTAGATGCTAAAGCGTTTAGCATCATAGCATCAGCGCTGCCCAATGAAATATATGCTGGACTGTTACACTGTAACAGTGCCAAAGAATTATGGGACGCACTTAAGGAACAGTTTGGAGGTACTGAAGAAGTCATAGAAAACAATAGGGAAATCCTGAACCAACAGTATGAAACATTTTGTCATGTTAGAGGTGAATCACTGACTCAACAATTTGAGCGGTTTAGTTGTCTCATCAGTGAACTGAGGCTTGTTAACACTACCTTTACAAACTCGACTCAAAATAGCAGGTTCCTCAGGTCACTGCCCGAAAAATGGGACACTATAGCCTTTGTCACCAGAAATTCACCTGAGTTCAAGGATCTGACCTTGACCCAACTCCATGGTCGACTCCTGACTTACGAAAGGGAGTTGAACCAGAAAAGGAAGTTACAAGAGTCAGGAAAAGCCGTTGATGATTATACATTCGGTAACACTGCTCTTTTGGGTCAAGAAGAATCTGGGAGCAGTGGTAAGGATCAGGGTTATGATCACTTCATTGACATAACTGCTGGTGCAAATTTTAACAACCCTGATCCTCACTCTGCAAGTTATGCATTCACTGCAAACGAAAACCAGATGTCAGATAATCTAAGCTTTTAACTAAATGATTTACAACATTTTGATCCCACTGACTTAGAGGAAATGGACATCCTGCACCAACTGGCTTTGCTAAGTGTTAGAACTAGCAAATTCTACAAAAGAACAGGGCGAAAATTCCCAGGTCTGCATGGGAATCTAAGGGTTGGGTTGGATAAATCGAAAATCAAGTGCTATAAGTGTAATAGGTTGGGACATTTCGCTAGGGAATGTAGGAGTCAAACTACTGGTCCCATAATTACTCACCCTAGCTCAAATCCTAGACCTCAAAACCAAAACACTGTGCACTATGCCCAATATGCCCCAGCAGCTCAAGTGAATACTTCTCACTATGCTGCTGCCCCTGTGCCAGTACACTATGTCCAAACTACTGTTCCACAAATCCAATATGTTCAAACCCCTGCTCCCCAGGTACAAGTGCAAACTGTTGCACCTCAAACCACTGCTCCAGCAGCAGTACAACCAGATCAACAAAGCTTTTTCACTCAAGGGTTTGTTGACTGGAGCAGTATGCCTGAAGACCTTAATGATGAAAATTTTGCACTCTATGCTTTTAATGAACCTTCTCATGATGAGTTTTGTTTGATGGCATTAGAGTCAATACAGGAGGGGGTTGAAACAGAGGAGGAACAGCAGTGCTTTGAAACAGTGGAAGAGGTTACTGAAGCAGTGGTTACTGCTGTGGCTGGTGAACTACTGTTGGGAGAAAGTTCAGGTATCCTGATTGAACCAATGACAGATCCATGGTCCATAGAGGACAAAGAAGAAGAGAAAGAAGAAAAGGCTGGTGAAAAGAAGGTGAAAGCTGATGATGATGAAGATCATCAATGTGATTGTGCTATAATGGCAGCTGCCAAGGTATCTCCTCAAGTTCTTGAAAAACTGTGTTCTGACAATTGCATAATTTCTTTTGCAAACATTAAAGAGGTGAATGAAAACCTTCGGGATAAAATCTTGTCTGATGAGGTCAAATTTGAAAGCTCTTTAAAAGAACTTAAAAATAAACTGACTGAAAAGGAAAAAGAAATCAGCTGTCTAAAAGAAGAGCAAAGCATCACCAAAACCCAACTTCAAACTATGGTAGAAAAATACCAAAGTTGCAAAAAGGAGTTGGAATCCACCCAGATTACTTGTGAAAGATGGGTGGAATCCTGCAGAGGATATGAGGTGATGCTTGCTAAACAGATTGAAAGTAATGTGAAATTTGGGGTTGGGTATAGAAAATATGATGATGAACACATTGCTTGTGAAAAATCTGTTCAAAACACTGATGTAACCACTGAGTTTATCCCCACAAACAAGAATGGCCAAGAAGTGAAAATCACTGACAAACTTGGTAACAAAATCACACTTGACAGAACAAGGAGTTCCTCAACTTTTGAAGAACTTGAGAAATATCAGTTTAAACCTACCTGGTCTGACGAGTGTGATATTCTTGAAAATTTCAAGCCAATGGACTTTACATCAACTGATGGTGTTAAAGCTCCAAAAGCTAAAGTCATACCTCTCAAGGACATCCCAGCAGTGGTTAAAACCTCTGCTGCAAAGGAGTCTGAAAAGAGAAAGAAGAAAGAAAAAATTGATAACTTGTTTTGTGAATTTTGTGAAAAAAGGAATCATCTAACAAAAGATTGTTTCCACTTGAAAGCTTATGATTTAAACAAAACAAGTGTCATTGTTTCAGCAGAAAGCGGCATTGTTTGTGGTAAGACAAACCACAAAACTCAAGCATGTGTGTACCTCAAAAACTTTGATGTGAAAAAGAACGAGTACATGGCTAAAACATCCTTGAGTCCACCATCATCCTCATCATCTGTCAAATTCACCAAGAAACAACCACTGTTTGTGCCAGTTCAAACAGCTGTTACAAAACAGCTGAACCAAACATCTGTCAAAAGAGATGTTCAGGTTACTGCTGCACCCCCTGCCAATCAGTTCAGAAAAGGCAGAGAAAAACAGTCTTACCAAAGGATTCCACACGTTTATGAGGCCTACAAAAGGCCCTCTAAACCCAAAGTGAACAGGCATCCTTTTGGTTACCAGCAGATGATTGGTCAGGACCCACAACAGTGGTTAGAGAAACACTGTTCTAAAACAGTTCAAACCTCTGACCTAACCACTGTCCATCATTCTGCATCCATCCCAGACACTGTTGAGACCCCATCCAAAGCCCTGCTGGCTTTGGAGACCTTAATGAACTAATCCTTTTACTTCATGTGCAGGGAGCTTCTGCATGCTTTGATAGTCTTTGGTATGTAGATAGTGGAGGCTCCAGGCACATGACAGGATGTAAAGCCCTCCTCAAAGATTTTAAAATCCATGGAGGGGGTGATATATCCTTTGGGAATAATAGTAAAGGGAAGGTTCTGGGGTCTGGTACAGTGCAATCTGGAAATGTAAAATTTGAAAATGTCAATCTAATAGACAATCTAAAATTCAACCTTCTGAGTGTGTCCCAAATGAGTGACAAGGGATTTGGGTCATTCTTCACAAAAGACTGTTGTAGGATTGTTGAACCAGAAATGGTCAAAAAGATTGAAGCAATAATCAAAACTGGTCAAACTAAACTTGTTGCTCAAAGAAGTGGCAATGTTTATGTTGTTGACATGTCAAAAGAGTGTCCCAGAGCTGATGCCTGTCTGTTCTCAGCTGCCTCTAACAAAGAGACAGAACTTTGGCACAGAAGGCTGGGACACACAAATCTTAAGACAATCACAGAAATTTCAAAAAATGGTTTGGTGAGAGGCCTACCACAAAAATTGTTTTCATGTCCTGAACATTGCATTTCCTGTTTAAAAGGAAAACAACATAAAAGTTCTTATAAGTCCATTGAAGAGTCCAAAACAACCCAGTGTTTGCAAATGCTACACATGGATTTGTTTGGCCCAGTTCAAGTCATGAGCCTTAAAAAGAAAAGATATTGTTTGGTTATTGTTGATGACTTTTCTAGGTTCACATGGACTTTCTTTTTGCACTCAAAAGATGAAACTGCAGGCATTTTGCAAGACTTTGTAATACAGGTTGAAAAGCAATTTGACCTTCCAGTGAAAAGCTTCAGGAGTGACAATGGCACAGAATTCAAAAATAGGGAGTTGGATGCCTTCTGTGTGAAGAAAGGGATTGTAAGGCAGTACAGCATCCCAAGAACACCAGAGCAGAATGGGGTAGTGGAAAGGAAGAACAGAACTCTGATTGAGGCTGCCAGAACCATGCTTGCAGATTCAGGTTTGCCATTAACATTCTGGGCAGAGGCAGTAAACACTGCTTGCTATGTTCAGAACAGAGTTTTAATAAACCCCAGGCACAAAAAGACTACCTATGAAATTCTGTATAAAATAAAACCACTGATCTCATATTTCAAAGTGTTTGGCTGCCCATGTTTTATTTTGAACTTAAAAGATTCCATTTCAAAATTTGTAGCCAAAATTGATTGTGGTTATCATCTGGGATACTCAACCACTGCCAAGGCCTACAAAGTGTTCAATACACGGACCAAGGCAGTGGAGGAGACTTTGAATGTTAAGTTCAATGAACTTTCATCAATGAAAATCCCAGCAAATCCTGCAGATCTGTTTGATCTTGAAAAATTCACTTTTGAAAATACTGCTATCAAGACTAACAGTGCAGGTCCATCAGAGGATACAACACCAGACTATGGGTATGAAATCATCATCCCTCAAAGGTCTGCCACAAAGGGAAAAGCACCAGCTGTTCAAAACAGTTGTCAAAGCTCAACCACTGCTACCTCAACAGTTGTTGACCAAAGTAGCCCATCAACCACTGTTTCCACATCCTCAAACACTGCTGACAAAAGTCCTCAAACAGTGGATAAAAGTCAGCAGTTGTCCACTTCATTACCTCCTATACCACCACCTTTTGAAGCCACTGCTGGATCATCAAAGTCCCCAGCAGTGGTTAGCTCAGATGATACACATTTGCAGCCTTCACCAACCAATGCCATCATACCATACCAAGGAGATTTAATCTTCTTGAGATCTCATCCACCTAATCAAATCATTGGCAACATAAATGAAGGGGTGCTCACAAGAAGCCAAACCCAAAACATTTGTCTTTTTGCTGGTTTTCTATCACTCCATCAGCCAGTCAAGTACCAAGAGGCACTGAAAGACAACAGCTGGGTAGAAGCCATGCAAGAGGAACTCCAACAGTTTAAAAGACAACAAGTATGGGAGCTTGTACCACTGCCAGAAGAGGTTAGTCCCATTGGCACAAAGTGGGTCTTCAAGAACAAAACTGATGAAAGGGGTATTGTTGTCAAGAATAAAGCCAGGCTTGTGGTTCAAGGTTACAGACAGGAAGAGGGGATTGACTATGATGAAACATTTGCCCCTGTTGCACGATTGGAAGCCATTAGACTGTTCCTGGCCTTTGCTGTCAACCACAATATGAAGGTGTTTCAAATGGATATCAAAAGTGCTTTCCTCTATGGTACAATTCAAGAAGAGGTGTATGTCTGTCAACCTCCAGGTTTTGAGGATCCATTTTATCCAGATCATGTCTACAGGTTAAACAAAGCCTTGTATGGCTTGAAACAAGCACCAAGGGCCTGGTATGAAACTCTTTCCAACTTCCTACTCTCAAATGGTTTCAAAAGAGGTACCATTGATAAAACACTGTTTTTAAAATGGAGAGGGAAGGATTTAATGATTGTCCAGATTTATGTGGATGACATTATTTTTGGAAGCACATGTAACTCAATGTGTGAAGAGTTTAGAGAACTCATGACAGCTGAGTTTGAAATGAGTGCTATGGGTGAGCTGCAATGCTTTCTTGGTCTCCAAGTCCAGCAATTGCAAAATGGAACTTTCATTCATCAAAGTAAATATGCTAAAGAACTTTTAACCAAATTTGAAATGAATGACTGTAAACCATGCAGCACACCCATGGCTACAAATAAGCTAGTCATGTCTGATGAAAAGGATGAGTTGATTGACCAAACACTTTATAGAAGCATGATTGGGTCTTTATTGTACCTAACTGCATCTAGACCAGACATCATGTTTGCAACATGTGTCTGTGCAAGAAGTCAATCAGCTCCCAGAAAATCAAATCTCATTGCTGTAAAAGGATCTTCAGATACATCAAAGGTGCTCCCACACTTGGTATCTGGTATCCAGCTAATGGGAATATCAAGCTTCAGGTTTCTCAGACAGTGACTTTGCTGGATGTCACACCACAAGGAAGTCCACATCAGGAGGGTGCCAGTTTCTAGGTGATTGCTTAGTTTCATGGCAAAGCAAAAAGCAAGCAGCTGTTTCAACATCCACTGCTGAAGCTGAATACATTGCTGCTGCAAGCTGTACAGCCCAACTCCTGTGGCTTCAAAATCAGCTGCTGGATTTTGGTATCACTGCCTTAAAGACACCACTCATGTTGGACAGTCAGGCAGCAGAAAATATCATCAAAAATCCAGTTTCCCATTCAACCACCAAACACATCGACATCAGACATCACTTTGTGAGGGATTGCTATGAAAAAGGTTTGATTTCTCTGCATCATGTCCCAACTAAAGACCAGCTGGCTGATGTGCTCACAAAAGCACTTGATACAGCCACTTTTGAAAGCTTGGTCTCTAGAATTGGGATGCTGAACATGGAATAACAAGCACCATCATGTTTTTCCATGAATAAAAGCAACAAAATGTTTTCAGAAAATCAAAACTCCATCCTTAAAAATAGCTAAAAATGATATTTTTCATTAAATCCTTAAAAGTCTGCCATTAACCACTGCTTGTTCAAAAGTCTGCTCTACTTCAAAAGTCTGTCCACTGCTGAAAGTCAACCCTTGCTCTCTCATTCCTTTGATAAACTCTGTTGTTCAAAAGCAGTGTCTTTTCCACTGATATGCTATCCACTGATAGTGAAAATCATCCACTGCTTTCATACCACTGCCTTCAATTGTCCCTATCACACAAGTACTGTCCTTCACTTTCAACAGGGGTTGCCACGTGGGCAGTACATATTGGTCAGACTTTTTGTAACGGCTGCCACCGCAGCATTCACTTTCTTCCCTATAAAATCCCCCACTCACCACCAAAACAGGGTTTTACTGTCGAATTGAATTCTCATAAATTCTCTTCTCAAAACAGTTTTTCATCTCATCTTCCACAAATTTCTTCGATCAATCATCCTCAAAATGACTAAATCAAACAAATCTGCAAAACCCTCATCCAAATCTTCATCGACAACAGCCTCTCAAAAGGCAATCTCCACTGAAATTCCACACAAACCATCTCACAATCTTCTTGGTCTTCTTACAAAACCAAGTTCCACAAAGGAGTTCGATTCCATCATTGATATCATCACCGCCTCAAAGTACAAAACTTTGTTGACAGCGGATGCACCAATTTACTTGGCAACCCAAAGGGAGTTTTGGAAGAATGCAATCCTTGAAACACAAGGAGATGCTGTAATAGCCATTAACTCTATTTTAAAGGGAAAAGCAGTCAAGATTACACCACAAACAATTTCAGAGGTCTTTCAACTTGTAGGTCCCTCGGAGGTTGAGGTTAAACCTTATCCTTGTTATGTTTAACACACTAGCAAGTGCGGAATCCAAGCTAGAATGCAAACCGGTAGTTTATATGAGAACACAAGCTACAAAGAGAAAGGTAGACACACGAGATATCAAAGTTTTCTCTTGTATTTCAGTGGACACGGTTACAGACCTTGACCAAACTGAAAATACGCTCTCTACAAGACTAAGTTCACTCACACACTGAAGTGAACACATTACATGAGTATATATATCCATCACAGGTCGTCTGGTCGAAGGATCAGATAGTCAGATCGAAAGATCATCTATCGAACTGAAAACTATCGAAGGATCCACATGTACCTCGAAGGATGATATCCTTCGAGGTCCATCTATATCCATCGAAGGTTTATCCTTCGAGCTCATCGAAGGATATAAACAATCCTTCGATGACTCATCCTTCGACCCAGACAACTTACAACCATGTTCTAACTGTTTGGTCAAAGTCAAACCAGGAGGATGGTTGACTTGGTCAAACTTACATCAAAACACCTATTAACAAACATAAGACGTATACAAGACTAACAAAAGACATTGTTTTATATCATAACAAAATACAGACAAAGTACAGACACAAGTGCACCAACAAACTCCCCCTTGGCTGTAGCTTTGTCTCGATCTTCGTGTCTTCAAGTCTCTGACGTCCTTTCAACCGTTAAGTGATGCGTTGACCATGCACTTCCCGCATTCACAAGTAGGTTGAAGCAATACAAGGACATCTTCTGAAACTTCATTGCTTGTGCACGATCTCTAACCAAGTAGTTGATCTCGTGATCCTTAAGAATAATAATATCCGACCTGGACATGTTAGTAATCCACATTGGATCTATCATTCGAAAGTTCTCCTGACTGTCTTTGAATAAGATCACCGCTTCTCCAGTATCTGCATCATAAACCCAGCAACGAAAGTTACCCAGAAAATCTGTCTTCATTTTCAACAACGGTATTTTATTCATCAACTTCGGAGGATCATAAACCAATCGATAACGAGCAGTATTTGTCTCTGGATCAAGCGTGAACCTGATCTGCTCGTATCGAGGAAACTGCGGCTTGTATAGCGGATCCTTCCAACCTCTTCTTCGTTCCAACCTGATCTTCTTGGCGAACAAATCCACCATCTTGTCTTCGACTCGATTAATAACCTTCAGCTGAGCCAAAACCGCAACATCATAATAAGGAAGTGAAAGAATGCTGAGAAGAGTCCTGAAGTACTGAAGGCCGCATTCTCGCTTCACAACCATGCAGTGAAGCTCCTTGATGAACATCCAGCTGATAATACGGCCCCTAGCTTGATTCCTTTCCAGAATCATGTAGTTGGCCTGATCCAACGGAGGGAGCGGAGGAGGATTCCTAGCTAGGAAATCCGCTCGCCATTCGTTCACGGTCTTCTCACGGCTTTCTTGAACTGTAGGAGAATCTGAAGAAGGATTAGTAAATTCTGCTGTCTTTGCCGCCACAAACTCATCATCAAGCGTATTAAACTCCACATTATCTTGACCAACATAAACAGGACGTTCCGGATCCGAACCGATGAAGATTTCTTCAATCGTAGAGAAATCGGTTTCGTCCGGAACTAACGGAGTAGCATCGATCGTTGTCAAATCAACTTCATCCAGTTCCTTCAGAGCTAATATACGTTCATCAGACATCTCTGTAACGTGTTCTCCTTCTTCCAATAGATCACCCGTGAGTGGATGATACTGTTGAACAATTGAGGATTCAGGGAGATCGGTAAACGCTTCCGGTTCAAGACTAATATGTTCAAATCCTGCCGAAGCTTCCAATGTTTCAGACTGCTCAGACGGACCAGTAGTAGCTGTTGGAGGAGCAGTAGGAGCATCTTGAGACGTACTAGACCCACCTGCAGCACCGGATGCAGTTGCACCAGAACCTGTGGCAGCTGGTTGATCAGGATTTGCTGCATCATCGTCCTTGTCATCGCCACGCTTTGAGGAAACGATCCCCAATGCTTTGCACCTTTCATTCCAAAGCGTAACTACTTTGTGATCAAATTTCTTGAAGTTTGCTTGAACAGGCTTGAAGGCTTCCATTAATCGATCATCACGATTTTTATAGCGATCCGACAGCTCTTCATTCTTCTGCTTTAACGCTTTTGCCTCACGCTCTAACACAGTGCTATGCCCCTTCATTATCTCAACTTCTCTATCACGAGCCCTGTTTGCTTCTTTCAGTCTTTCAATCTCTTGAGCTTGTTCTTTTATCTTAAGGTTCTGTGCACTAACAATTAAGACTAGCTTGTTGTGTGCCTCCGCATCCTGTGTTCGCTGTATACGATACTCTTCAATCTTTCTAGTATGCCGACCGACTAAATTACCCAATTCACTGACTTGTTCGATCAGGAAGTGAATTTTCTCAGCTTCAGACAACCCTGACAATGTTTCTGCTAGAGTCGGCCGTGAGGGCTCAGGTCCTGAGAAACCAGACTGACCAGATGGACCGGAAGTACCTGTTGGACCAGTAATAACAAGAGGAGGACGTGAGTGTGTACCTGAGACAGGAGTTGCAGGCGGCTGTTGATCAACAGTCGCCGTGCGTGTCCCCGAAGACGTCTGCGGAGATGAGACCAGCTCCAGCATCTCTGATGTAGTTAATTGATCACTGACAGGTGGTAGCTGATGCTCCGGAGGCGTTGAATGCTGGATCGAATCAGGTATAGTGACATCACCAGTAGTTTCACCTGTTGTTCCTGATCCGCCCTTTGATTTCTTTGAAGTACGAGTACCCTCTCTTCTTGCTTGCCTCTTCCTTCTAACTAAACCAGGAGCAGTAGGAATATAATCATCATCTTTGTCATATTCTGCGGCACTAACCGGTTTCTCAATACGTTCAAAACCTCGAAAATTCCCGCGCTGATCATAAGCCTTTCGCATCCCTGGTGGAGGAGGATTATCATCCTCTGAAGACGAATCATCATTACCAGAAACTCCTTCAGCATCAGAAGACGAACTGCTTTCATCCCCCAACCTCCTTGGCTCGTCCACCTTACTTTTACCTTTGTCTGTCGCATCATCGCCTGACCGACTTGCAGGACCACCAACATTACCACGGACATCTGATTCGATAAACACTCCTTGAACTTCTTCTGCAGCAACATTCACATCAACTTCAACATGTGTTGCAGCACCGGAACTGCCAGCAGTCTTCCTGCTCGATGCTTTAATTCCGTGCTTAGCCCCGAGTTGTGTGTTGGCCAACGCGATTAACTTGGGCTCTTCGTCATCAGAATCACTTGCATCTCGACGCCACTTGTGATTCTGTGGAGCCTCGTAGGCCAGATCATCGAGGTGACCGATAAGCTTTCTGACTGGATCGGATTCCTTATACTTAGACATAGACTTGAAGATCAGCAATGTATGCTCGTTCATCGGATTGACTGGAAGAACATCTGCTTCAACCTTGGAAAGGTTCGGAATCTGATCATCTATCATCATTTGTAAGAATCTTGGATATAACCAAAACTTGGTTGACGTCCGTTGATTTGCTGACGGAAGTGCCCTGCGAGCATTCTCTTTCAGATTGTCAAAGATGTAACGTGATATGTTGAACGGCTTGTTTAGAATTAAAGCCGTAAACAATCCCGTCAATTCAATAGGCGACAAATCGTATCCAGACCGTTTGTTGCTCAGACAGTGAATAAGAATATGCAATAAAAACTTGTATCGTAACGGCATGGACCCTTTGTTTATCTGATTTGCTAGCACATTATCGCTGTAACGTAGCCTCATTAATAAACCACGCTGACATTGTAAATCAATAGAAGTCGAATCTTCTGGTTGATCTCCCAATTGCAAACGCGCTCTGATGGTGTTCTCGGTGATCACCACGGGTTTCTCAGTAACGAATCCTCTAATCACTTCTTGGTTATTCACTGTATCAACCACAGCAGAATTCCAGAATTCCTTGATCTGGGACTGGTAAGCGGTGTGTTGTGTAGTAATGGCATAGTTGATTCGTGTCCGGTGAAGATACTGCATTATCCCATTGAATTCCGGACTAACTTTGTCTTCCGGTTGCAGATACGCGGCCATGTTGTGTCTTGGTTCCGACATAGATTCAACCTCAGACTTTTCTTTCTTAGTTGGTTTTGCCCGTTCTTTCTTTTCTTTCGGTGCCATTTCTGTTCATGAAAACAGGAACACGTAATGAGAAAAACAGTCATAACAGTCAACAAGGATTTCACACTTAGAAAGATTTCAGTTTCTTGAAAAATTTCCAAGTGTTGTTTCCTCGAAGTATTCCATTCAGACATCGAAGGATTGACACTTGATCGAAAGATGTTATTTTCCTCGAAAGATGAAAGGCCTTATCGAAAGATCAACTTACGAAAGATCATAAATTATGAAAGATATTTTGATCAATCGAAAGATCTGATCAACCGAAGGATGATCCTTCGAAAGACTTAGTATCCTTCGAGTCTCAGTTCGAAGGATATTTTGAAGTCCATCCTTCGAGGTTAAGAAACGTCATCTTTCGAGATCGAAGGATGTTTTCCGGTGACACTGTTCATCGGCGTTTTTCCGGTGACAGTTTTAAGTGAGTTTCAAATCATTTAAAGCATAAATATAATACCACTCAAAAACATCAACATCAAAACCATTACAGAACATCCACATCAAAACCAAACCCGGACACTAATCCTAACCCGAATACTAATCCATACACATGAACCGATCAACCCAAGAATACCCAAGACCCTTTAAGACCATTAAAAACCAACACAAACTCTGTAATACAAACATCAGACAAGATAAAACTTATGATCATCAAAACCTACCACTAACATACATACAACACATTCACATTACATAAAATCACAGGATCAGATAAGGTGTTTATGTTGTTGTTTGTTAAGTGAATGAGGATTATCCTACCGAGATTGTTGTTGAAATCATGATAGCCTAAATTTTTGTTTCAATTTTGGCAGAGTTTCGGTAGGATCAGAGGTTTTTGAAATAGTGAAGTTTGAACTGTTATGTTGAAATGAAGAAGAAGACCCCTTTTATACCCTGACCTCGAAATACGAACCGCCTCGAAGGATCGTTATCCTTTCGAAAGATGAAAAGGTGCTTCGAAAGATGGGACTTTGGGTCGAAGGATCCAGATCTGGATCGAAAGATACCAGATATTTGTGGAACCCTCAACAACCTCGAAAGACGATCCTCGAAGGATATCTTTCGACCTGACCCATCTTTCGAAAAGTCTGATCAGCTCGAAGGATCCAATTGGTCAAATCTTTCGTTGACCAATTCATCTTTCGAGCATCAAGATTGACTTTCATTGACCATCTGATCTTTCGAGAGCCAATGCTTCCTCGAAGGATCAGATTTTCACCAACACTTTGGATTTTGGGAAATTGCAATTCAAACCCTTCAAATTCCTAAAAGTTTTCAGAAATGACCGTTTTAAAAAATTGTCCGTTATGAAGTTCTGCAAAGGTCAGTTTTATGAAGTATCTCGGCTTGCCAGGTATCTGATCGAGTACCAACATCGGTTAATCAAAAATAAGATTAAATTGAAAATGTTTTTGGATTCTGATAAAATAAAAGACAACAATTTTAATATCCTTTGAATGTTATCAAACGACATCACCGCTAATGTCGTGCTGATATGCACCAAACGACAAAAACTGTTTAAAAAGACAATAAAAGTTAAGCAGTAAATAAATATGTACACACACAACAATATTTTTGCGAGTTTCTGGCGAAGAGAATCATATCAGTTTGCGGTCTTTTGTCAAAACACATGTTCTTTTAATATTCTTTTACAGAAGTGGATAAGTATTCTACCACAATTACCGATATTGTTATCCACTTAAACTCAGCGATCAAGTGTAATCATAATACATTGAGATACATTTAAGGTATGATTTATACTTACCGACCGGTGTTCATCCACTCACGACACATTCCCGTATCAAGGTATGCACGAGAGTTCATCTTACTGGGGAGTATACCATTTATCATCCGTTTTTAACGTATATAAAATGTGAACAAGTCACTTATTTGATTTGAAAACAAGCCCTATGTGATAGAATCACTTATTGATGAGGAACTTGATTTTCATATGCATGAGGGCACAGGAGCAAGTCCGTGAACAGGTCAGTACTTCCGTACAGCAGAGAGACGAACTTGACTCCCGGATGAATGTGATATTTTATCACTTATTTGTTTGGACATGTGATTGTTTATCACTTATTGAGGTCGAATGTAGTATGTACACGTATGTATAGTATCATGGAAGATCTAGACTTGCGTCCTCGTTATTATTTTTTTTTTCGGTAAAAGATACAACCATGATACCCAGATGATAAACAGCATAAACCCCGAATATCTCAGAACCTCGGCAATCTATCAAACGAAATTTCGGTACCAAGACCATATGCCAATGAGCGGTTCCCACGCGGTTTTCAGTTCGTTATGTTTATATCTCCTGCATACTTTAAAATGATCGTGAGTCTACCGGTACATCATTAGTAGAGCTACTTATCTTTTTCTTTTCTTTTGATTTCTAGAAACATGTTTCGACCGACCTCTGATGTAATATCATTTTCTCTTATATTACCAAGAAACTCATTTTTGTTTTTCTATTGTTTTTGTGTTTTTCTGAATTTTCTCCCCCTTAAATGCAGAAAGTAAATAAAGTAAAGACATATTTTTGTATTTTTGCGGTTTTTCAATGTTTTTGTATTTTCCTTGAAACTTTCTCCCCTTAAAATTCAAAAATAGAAAAAAGTAAAGACATATTTTTGGATTTTTTTTTGGAAAAAAAAATTTACAAAAACGATTTTCCGATGTCGGTTACTCTTGCTTCACTTTTATGCCGTTTACCAAAAGTAAATAATCGAATCTTGATTTATCAAATGCTTTGGTAAAAAGGTCGGCACGTTGGTGATCGGTATGAATGTGAACCACATCGATAAGTCTCTTTTCAAAGCAATCACGTATGAAGTGATATTTAATATCGATGTGCTTCGTTTTTTAGTGCTGTACAGGATTTCTAGTGATCTGTAAAGCAGCTTCATTATCAACATAAATAGGAGTAGTTAGGAATTCAAAACCGTAGTCCCGCATCTGTTGTTGGATCCATAGAACCTGGGAGCAGCAACTAGACGCGGCAATGTATTCCGCTTCACATGTAGACGTAGCCACACATGTCTGCTTCTTGCATTGCCAAGTGACTAGGCGATTGCCTAAGAACTGACATCCTGCTGTAGTTGATTTGCCATCTTTCTTGCAGCCGCCGAAATCAGAATCACTGTAAGCCTTGAGATCGAAGTTATCATCCTTAGGGTACCATAACCCGGTGTCAGGGCAACCCTTCAGATAACGAAAAATCCTTTTGACAGCAGCATAGTGAGAGACCTTCAGATTCGCTTGGTATCTGGCGAGAAGGCACGTTGGATACATAATGTCGGGTCTTGATGCGGTGAGATACATTAAAGATCCAATCATAGCACGATAAAGTGAAGAGTCCACAGCTTCCCCTTTTTCATCCGGAGTAATCCCGTGATTCTGCGGAAGAGGAGTAGAAATTGGCTTCGAATCGGACATCTGGAACCGGCTCAAGATGTCTCCGACGTACTTGGTTTGATGGATAAAAATTCCAGATTCGGACTGATTAACTTGCAAACCCAAAAAGAACGTCATTTCACCCATCGCACTCATCTCGAATCGATCTTGCATCACCTTCTCAAATTCCTTGCATAAATTATCATCGGTAGAACCAAAGATAATGTCATCAACGTATACCTGTACCAACAGAAGATCTTCACCTTTTTCTTTGATGAAGAGGGTACAATCGATCAAACCCCGTCTAAAACCGTTGTTCAGCAGGTAGGTAGACAGTGTCTCATACCAGGCTCGAGGTGCTTGATGAAGACCATATAACGCTTTGTTAAGTAGTAAAACTCTGTCAGGATGTAATGGATCTTCAAACCCCGGTGGTTGCTCGACATATACTTCCTCTTCGACTACTCCGTGAAGAAATGCACTTTTAACATCCATCTGGTACACCTTGAATTTCTTGAAGGATGCGTAGGCTAGAAAGATTCTAATAGCCTCCAGACGTGCAACAGGTGCATACACTTCATTGTAGTCAATACCTTCTATCTGGCTGAAGCCTTGAACAACTAACCTTGCTTTGTTTCGGACAACAATCCCACGGTCGTCCTTCTTGCACTTAAACACCCAACGAGTTCCGATCTTCTTGTAGTGATCGGGCCTATCAACCAATTTCCATACGCCCAACTTCTCGAACTGCTGAAGTTCTTCTTGCATGGCTTCCACCCAGGAATCATCTTTCAATGCCTCCTTCCAAGATCTAGGCTCTTCTTGACTAACATAGCAGGCGAAAGACAAATCATTTTGTTGTCCCGATTCTCGTATCTCAGCATACAAGCCAGCATTTTCGTTATTTCTGATTTGATTCCTTGTCCTTACACCACTGAGAACATCACCTATAATATTCTGCTGAGGATGAATGTTATGAATTCGGGTTTCAGGAACTAGAGGAATGTCAACATTGGTCCTCAAGTTATTGATATTTAAGTTCCCGATATCATTCTGAAGCTGTTGAGTTGTAGAAGATGATGCATATTCTTCTTGGACAATTAGCGCAGACACTGGATCCGTTGCTTCTGAAGTACCTTGAACCAGACCCCGTGCTTCACCATCATTTGCATCAACATACTCCTCATCTTCCGATGACAAATTGTAGTCGACAGCATCATTGAACACCTCATTTGAAACGAGATTGTTGACAGAAGAAGATGCTTGTGAGTCAACAATGATTGGGCGAGCTAACTGAGAGCCAGTCGCATTCTCGCTTTCAGACAACATTTGAGCAATTGCATTGTCATCATCAAATGTCGGCAGATTGAATGAGTCAAAAAGACCATCATAATCGAACATCCATGGATCTCCAGAAGGCTTCGGTGGATTAGAATATCTTTGAACTCTTACTTCACCCCATTCTTCAATCTTCTTGGTAGTCAGGTTCCATACTCGCAGATTAGGAGTAGCATACCCAAGGAAGTAACCTTCGATAGCTCTGGCACCAAACTTCCCGTCAGGCTCAATCATGGTACATGGTGCACCAAAAGGTTCTAGATATTCTAAGTCAGGAGTCTTCTTGTGTAGAAGTTCGAAGCACGTTTTGCCATGTCTTTTCACTGTGAGAACCCTGTTTAACGTGTAGCAAGCCGAGGCAACAGCTTCAGTCCAGAATCGAACTGGAAGCTGAGACTCAACCAACATGGTTCTTGCAGTCTCAATTAAGGTTCTGTTCTTTCTTTCAGCGACTCCGTTTTGTTGTGGCGTGTACCGAGAGCTGTATTCATGAAGGATTCCTTTTGCAGTGCAAAATTCATCCATAACCCTGTTTTTGAACTCGGTTCCGTTGTCGCTTCGAATTCGCCTCACCTTTAGATTATAAAGATTTTCCAACAAGGTGATCAAATTCTTTAGAATTTCTGGAGTCTCGCTTTTGTGGACCATGAAATCAACCCATGAAAATCTTGAATAGTCATCAGTGACTACCAAGCAGAAAACTTCCCCGTGCACACTCTTGTGTTTGACTGGGCCGAAAAGGTCCATATGCAGACGTTCGAGTGGCATGTTTACAGTGTTAACCTTCTTCAATGGATGTGATTTCTTGATCTGCTTCCCTTTCTGACACGGCACACAGACATCTTGAAGTTGAAAATTCTTCACATTGACACCTCTCACCAGATTGTTTTTGACAAGGTGATTCATTTTTCTGAGGTGAATATGACCCATCCGTCTGTGCCAAGAGATCGTCTCCTTTTCAGTGGCTTTTGAAATAAAGCAAGTAACTTGTTTGGACTTGGTTATTGCTTGGCTCATATCGAGGACATACAAATCATTAACTCTTGGTGCTGATAAGAGAATCCATTCTTCGGGAATCTTGAATCCTGGCTTCAGCACATAACAACCGGCATCATCAAAATGCACGGTGAACTTCTTGTCGCAGATCTGAGAAACACTCAGGAGATTGTGATCCAACTGTTGCACATAATTGATTTTGTCGAAACTCACAACTCCATTTGAGATCATTCCCTCGCCGGTGATATACCCTCCTTTGTCTCCAGCAAACGCAACATATCCTCCTCTTATACTTCGCACATCAAAAAGAAGACGATAGTCGCCCGTCATGTGCCTGGAAGCCCCACTATCAACAATCCAATGACTATTAATAGTTCCTCCTGGAGCCGCCTGCACATGCAATTAACTTATCAGTTTGAGAGGGGGACCCAAGCCTTTGTGGACTTGGGTCGTCCTTGATCATCAAGGAAAGTGATTTCAATCACTTGATGATTAGGAAAAAGAACCTGTGGTGCTCCCCCTGATTGAATTAGCTGCTTTTGCTTCCAAGCTGTTTGTCCTTTACCAGTATTTGAGTTTATTGTTTTAGCATTTACTGGTTTTACAGTTTCAGATTTTGCTTGTACAGGTTTTTCTTCTTTGACCTCTGATTTTAAGGCCTTTTCAATTACCTTTTGATTCTTTTGCTTTAACTTCTTTTCCCTTTCTTTCAAGACACGTGGGTCTTGTTTCGGGGAAACTGATCGTTTTCGGTAATCGATTTCTTGGGGAGCACTCGTTTTTGACTTCAGCTTTTGCACGTGTGGGCAATATCTTACAATATGCCCAACTGTCCCACATTCAAAACATGTTCTCCACTCTACAAACTTCGGAGAAACATGTTGATGACCAGACGGAGAACCAGACAATGAACTTTGTGATCTAGACGTGCTTGGACCTAAATCACATGCGTTGGTGTGTTGGGTGTAATTATTCTGATCATTTCGTTTTAAAATTCTAAATTGTTTTATAAACTCAACGTTAGATTTATCCTGAAATGTTTCAAGTCTGTCTGAACCCGTGGATCCAACAAAGTTCATTTTCGGTCCTCGTTTCTTAACAGGAGCTCTTTTGTTTTGCACCTTTTGTTGTTGAACCTTAGGTTGCTCAACCTTTGATTGTTGAATTTTAGGTTGTGCAGCCTTAGGTTGAGTAGCCTTAGACTGTTCAACTTTAGGTTGTTGAACCTTTGGTTGTTCAGTCTTAGGCTGCTGAACTTTAGGTGCTTGAACATTCTTGTTCTGAGCCTTCTTTCCCTGTACCTTACCCTTTCCGGAGTTGACTTGTTGTTTTCGCTCAATTGGTAGTTTTTGGTTTCCGTATTGTTTTCTAATTTGTTCACACGGAATTGGATCACATTGAGTGACGTTAACTTTGCCACTTTTGTTCCCCAAAAACTTATCAGTGCATCCTTCAAAAATTTGCTCAATTAAATCTTGATTTACATTTTTAAGTGGAAAATCTTTGTTAGAGTAGATTTTGCTATCTCCTTTGAGCGTGTACAACAAGTTATTCTCTTCGCGGCTAGATATAAGGGACTCCATTGCTTTTGACATTTCAGTCTTACTCGGTTTCACTGGTGGATCACACAGGATGTGATTCTCGATTGGAATATCTGTTGTAACCGAGTTAGACTGTTGTTTCACAATTTCTTCAGATTCATCATCCGAAGAATCAGCATCCTCAACAATGGGAGGACTCTGTTCCTTAACACATGAGGAATCTGTCACACTCTCAGATTCTGATTGACCCGAGGATGATATACCAGTTGTGAACCCGAGGCCTGCTGCAAAGTCATCTAGATCGAGTGGCACAGTAGGTTCAAAACGGGGCATATCCTCGTCATCAGGCAATTTGGAGTAATTGTGATTCATTGGGGGAGGACATGATTTGAATCCAATACATATTTTATCCCCCTTTTTCTTTTGAACGTCAATGATGTGATCCAATACATAGCGGGAATTGGAATAGCTTTCCAGTTTCTGCTTAATTGTCTCACATTCACATCGAGCCGTTGCCAACTCTACCATTTGCTTTTCAATTGTGTCAATAAGATTATTGTTAGCATGTTGTTTTCGCAAAACAGCCTTTTGTAATTCTGAAACATCATGTCTTAATGACGCAATTGTTGCTTTAAATTCCTTTTCATTTCTGGTTAAAAACAAGTTAGCTTCAGTTGCTTTAGAAAGATCTACAATCAATTCTTGATTGTGTTTGTATGTGATTTCAAACTGACTTTCCTTTTCAGCATATTTAACATTTAAGCTATCACAATTTTCACAACTAACTACAGTGGGTTCATCGACACATACCTGACTTGATGAACTGTCGACATTAGCCATAAAGGCTGAATGGAAAGAAAAAGATCCATCTTCAGAGAAGAACTGAGCAAGCTTCTCGGAAGTTCCAGCAGATTTCTGGCAAAGAATAGATCTCCTCTTGCATAATGCTTCAGCTTCAGCCAAAAGCTCATCAACTTCCAAATCTAAAGCATCACTTGATAAATCACCAGCATCAAGTGATTCCCCATCCATGCTCCCACTATAACCCGAACTATCTTCATCTTCTGAAGATTCACCAGCAGACACGGGTTCTACTACCTTCTCAATCACTTTAGCATAACATGATGTTCCACCATTTCCTCCTTCTCCAAGCTGAAGGTTCCAATTGCAGATTTCATCAGCTTGAACAACCAATCCTCTGTGGGGATTAGTGTTTGTAGATCTAGATGCATTTCCTCCAATGGGAACTATTGATCTGTCAGAATTGTTGTTTGGTTGCTGTTGTGGCTGTCCTTGATTCCTGAAGGGATTCTGATTTCCTTGCTTAGGTGGCTTCTGACACTCCCGCTTGAAGTGACCCTTTTCACCACAATTGAAGCAAGTGACAGCATTCTTATCAAAACCATACTTGGTGTTGTTGTTGCTATTCAAGTTGGTTCTCCCCGTCCTTTCCATAAACTCCTTTGCTCTTCGAATTGCACTAGCAAGAGCCCATTTGATATCCATCATTTCAAACTCTTCTCTATCCACTTGCTGATAATCTTCATTGGTTAGATTGATATTCCCAATCTGACCTGCGACCAATCCACAATAAGCACTAACCAAGGTGTTCAACATCTCCATATGCTCCTTGGCTATTTCGACACTGACTTTGGAAAAGTTGGAAGTATCTAATCTGACTGTGTTCGGATTGGAAGTGGCTTGAAAGTTTGAAGAGCTTCCATAAAACCCTTGCTGTTGCGGTTGTTGCTGCTGAGCTCTGCTTGGGTCTAAGAAAGGCGGTGGTGTGAATTGCTGAGCTGTCGGTTGCACATCCTGTTGTAGAGAAGAAGAATCTGGTCTTGAAAACATCGTGTATGCTGAAGGATCAAACTGATTTGTTGTGGAAGGCCCGGTGTTTGAGATGAAGGCTGTTTGAAGCTTCGCATGTTGAGAGACTGGTTTTTCTCCACTGATACCTCCTGCAATCCCATAGTACATCTCTGGATTTTGAGGAGTTAGTGTTCTTTTTGCCTTAAGCTTTTCTTCTACATCCTTGTTCTCCAATTTTTGAATTAACTCATAAACGGTGATTGTGTCTAGAACACCATTTTCTTTGAGAATTTCAAGATAACTGCTCCACTTTGCTGGTAAGCTATCAGCGAATCTCTTCACCATTTCTTGTGGAGTGGCAGTGACTCTAAAAGCAAACATCTCGCTCAACAAGTGATGGAACCTTGTAGATAACTCTGCCAAAGTCTCATTCTCCATACACGTGAATCCTTCAAATTCTTTCTTCAGTAATTCTTGCTTGATCTTTCTAGATTGAGCATTTCCTTCACATCGTAACGTGAGCATATCCCACAAGCTTTTAGTAGTCGTGCAGTAAACAAACTGGTGGTAAATATCTCTGTGAAGAGCTTGTGTGAGAATCATGAATGCTTTCTTTTCTAACTCAAATTTCTTCTTATCATCATCAGACATAGTGCTGTAAGTTTCTGGATTAGATCCTGCAACTTCCAAATCATTGTCAAATGCGGTGAAGAAGCACATCCATAGATCTTGACCTTGCCCCTGAACATAAGTTCTCAGCCTTTCTTTCCACCATCCCCAATCATTGATGTGATTTAGCTTTGGCGGTTTTGTGCTTGTACCAGTTTCACTGTCGTTCTGCATCATAGATTGAATGCTGCTGCTTTGATTTGTGACCAATGCCCATTGATTTGCAGTTATCATTGCAGCTTGAGGTGGGGCAATAGCCTGCATCCATGCAGTTTTGTTGAAATCTGACGTAGATTGCGTAGCTGATGATTGCGTAGCTGATGATTGTGGAGTCAAAGTTGTTTGAGTCCACGCAGTTGGATCCCACTGACCGTTTGTTCCCATTTTGTAAAGAAAATTAATATATTAAGTGAAAATTGATTTTAAAATTTGAAAACAAGTTTTTCCCTTTTAAAAATTTAATTTTCACAAACTATCTTAAAATCTCGAATGATAACAGCCAGTCGAAGGATCCTTGATCGAAAGACCTGAAAAATACAAACTTGTTAAACTTAAACAGACTAGGATCGAAGGAACAGAACTTGTTCGAAGGATCAACAGTGTTCGAAAGATCACTGTTGAGTTTCGAACAATGATTTCGAAAGACTCTCCAATCGAAGGATCCTTGTCTTTCGAATAAGACCTGTAGATCGACAGATATATCCTTCGAAAAGATTCCTTGGATCGAAAGATAAGTCACAGACTTCGAAGGATGTTCGAAGGATGATTATCTATCGAACCTCCTTTGATCGAAAGATGATGTTTCGACTTCGAAGGATATCCTTCGATCTGCACTGACACAGTTGACAAAAGTTGACAGGTTGGTGAAAAGGTGATTGGTTGGTAAGAACTTTCGGCAGAAGGTATGTTCAGACCATACTTTCTGCCAACCCAGATTTGACCAACAAAATATTGCCTAAAAAGAAGGTTCTTATCCAGAAACCGGTCACCGGAGTAAGCCGGAATTTGGCCGGAAATTACCAAACTTCTTAAAAACAAGTTTTTAAGTTACCCAACCCGTCCTTTAACACACCCGGTTAGTTTAGAACACGTTTTTACGTCTAGAAATGTGAGAAAAACACTAAAAACAGATGCTAAACCATGTGAGTTTTTGTCCAAACACTCCAAAGTCTTGTATAAACTCGGTTTTTTAACAAGGAAAAGAGCCACGGCTCTGATACCACTTGTAGGTCCCTCGGAGGTTGAGGTTAAACCTTATCCTTGTTATGTTTAACACACTAGCAAGTGCGGAATCCAAGCTAGAATGCAAACCGGTAGTTTATATGAGAACACAAGCTACAAAGAGAAAGGTAGACACACGAGATATCAAAGTTTTCTCTTGTATTTCAGTGGACACGGTTACAGACCTTGACCAAACTGAAAATACGCTCTCTACAAGACTAAGTTCACTCACACACTGAAGTGAACACATTACATGAGTATATATATCCATCACAGGTCGTCTGGTCGAAGGATCAGATAGTCAGATCGAAAGATCATCTATCGAACTGAAAACTATCGAAGGATCCACATGTACCTCGAAGGATGATATCCTTCGAGGTCCATCTATATCCATCGAAGGTTTATCCTTCGAGCTCATCGAAGGATATAAACAATCCTTCGATGACTCATCCTTCGACCCAGACAACTTACAACCATGTTCTAACTGTTTGGTCAAAGTCAAACCAGGAGGATGGTTGACTTGGTCAAACTTACATCAAAACACCTATTAACAAACATAAGACGTATACAAGACTAACAAAAGACATCGTTTTATATCATAACAAAATACAGACAAAGTACAGACACAAGTGCACCAACAAACTCCCCCTTGGCTGTAGCTTTGTCTCGATCTTCGTGTCTTCAAGTCTCTGACGTCCTTTCAACCGTTAAGTGATGCGTTGACCATGCACTTCCCGCATTCACAAGTAGGTTGAAGCAATACAAGGCCATCTTCTGAAACTTCATTGCTTGTGCACGATCTCTAACCAAGTAGTTGATCTCGTGATCCTTAAGAATAATAATATCCGACCTGGACATG
The DNA here is from genome assembly GCA_030545235.1 of Helianthus tuberosus. Lineage (NCBI taxonomy): Eukaryota > Viridiplantae > Streptophyta > Magnoliopsida > Asterales > Asteraceae > Helianthus > Helianthus tuberosus. Next base: position 24,298,537 of record CM060419.1, read on the forward strand.
TTAGTAATCCACATTGGATCTATCATTCGAAAGTTCTCCTGACTGTCTTTGAATAAGATCACCGCTTCTCCAGTATCTGCATCATAAACACAGCAACGAAAGTTACCCAGAAAATTTGTCTTCATTTTCAACAACGGTATTTTATTCATCAACTTCGGAGGATCATAAACCAATCGATAACGAGCAGTATTTGTCTCTGGATCAAGCGTGAACCTGATCTGCTCGTATCGAGGAAACTGCGGCTTGTATAGCGGATCCTTCCAACCACTTCTTCGTTCCAACCTGATCTTCTTGGCGAACAAATCTACCATCTTGTCTTCGACTCGATTAATAACCTTCAGCTGAGCCAAAACCGCAACATCATAATAAGGAAGTGAAAGAATGCTGAGAAGAGTCCTGAAGTACTGAAGGCCGCATTCTCGCTTCACAACCATGCAGTGAAGCTCCTTGATGAACATCCAGCTGATAATACGACCCCTAGCTTGATTCCTTTCCAGAATCATGTAGTTGGCCTGATCCAACGGAGGGAGCGGAGGAGGATTCCTAGCTTGGAAATCCGCTCGCCATTCGTTCACGGTCTTCTCACGGCTTTCTTGAACTGTAGGAGAATCTGAAGAAGGATTAGTAAATTCTGCTGTCTTTGCCGCCACAAACTCATCATCAAGCGTATTAAACTCCACATTATCTTGACCAACATAAACAGGACGTTCCGGATCCGAACCGATGAAGATTTCTTCAATCGTAGAGAAATCGGTTTCGTCCGGAACTAACGGAGTAGCATCGATCGTTGTCAAATCAACTTCATCCAATTCCTTCAGAGCTAATATACGTTCATCAGACATCTCTGTAACGTGTTCTCCCTCTTCCAATAGATCACCCGTGAGTGGATGATACTGTTGAACAATTGAGGATTCAGGGAGATCGGTAAACGCTTCCGGTTCAAGACTAATATGTTCAAATCCTGCCGAAGCTTCCAATGTTTCAGACTGCTCAGACGGACCAGTAGTAGCTGTTGGAGGAGCAGTAGGAGCATCTTGAGACGTACTAGACCCACCTGCAGCACCGGATGCAGTTGCACCAGAACCTGTGGCAGCTGGTTGATCAGGATTTGCTGCATCATCGTCCTTGTCATCGCCACGCTTTGAGGAAACGATCCCCAATGCTTTGCACCTTTCATTCCAAAGCGTAACTACTTTGTGATCAAATTTCTTGAAGTTTGCTTGAACAGGCTTGAAGGCTTCCATTAATCGATCATCACGATTTTTATAGCGATCCGACAGATCTTCATTCTTCTGCTTTAACGCTTTTGCCTCACGCTCTAACACAGTGCTATGCCCCTTCATTATCTCAACTTCTCTATCACGAGCCCTGTTTGCTTCTTTCAGTCTTTCAATCTCTTGAGCTTGTTCTTTTATCTTAAGGTTCTGTGCACTAACAATTGAGACTAGCTTGTTGTGTGCCTCCGCATCCTGTGTTCGCTGTATACGATACTCTTCAATCTTTCTAGTATGCCGACCGACTAAATTACCCAATTCACTGACTTGTTCGATCAGGAAGTGAATTTTCTCAGCTTCAGACAACCCTGACAATGTTTCTGCTAGAGTCGGCCGTGAGGGCTCAGGTCCTGAGAAACCAGACTGACCAGATGGACCGGAAGTACCTGTTGGACCAGTAATAACAAGAGGAGGACGTGAGTGTGTACCTGAGACAGGAGTTGCAGGCGGCTGTTGATCAACAGTCGCCGTGCGTGTCCCCGAAGACGTCTGCGGAGATGAGACCAGCTCCAGCATCTCTGATGTAGTTAATTGATCACTGACAGGTGGTAGCTGATGCTCCGGAGGCGTTGAATGCTGGATCGAATCGGGTATAGTGACATCACCAGCAGTTTCACCTGTTGTTCCTGATCCACCCTTTGATTTCTTTGAAGTACGAGTACCCTCTCTTCTTGCTTGCCTCTTCCTTCTAACTAAACCAGGAGCAGTAGGAATATAATCATCATCTTTGTCAGATTCTGCGGCACTAACCGGTTTCTCAATACGTTCAAAACCTCGAAAATTCCCGCGCTGATCATAAGCCTTTCGCATCCCTGGTGGAGGAGGATTATCATCCTCTGAAGACGAATCATCATTACCAGAAACTCCTTCAGCATCAGAAGACGAACTGCTTTCATCCCCCAACCTCCTTGGCTCGTCCACCTTACTTTTACCTTTGTCTGTCGCATCATCGCCTGACCGACTTGCAGGACCACCAACATTACCACGGACATCTGATTCGATAAACACTCCTTGAACTTCTTCTGCAGCAACATTCACATCAACTTCAACATGTGTTACAGCACCGGAACTGCCAGCAGTCTTCCTGCTCGATGCTTTAATTCCGTGCTTAGCCCCGAGTTGTGTGTTGGCCAACGCGATTAACTTGGGCTCTTCGTCATCAGAATCACTTGCATCTCGACGCCACTTGTGATTCTGTGGAGCCTCGTAGGCCAGATCATCGAGGTGACCGATAAGCTTTCTGACTGGATCGGATTCCTTATACTTAGACATAGACTTGAAGATCAGCAATGTACGCTCGTTCATCGGATTGACTGGAAGAACATCTGCTTCAACCTTGGAAAGGTTCGGAATCTGATCATCTATCATCATTTGTAAGAATCTTGGATATAACCAAAACTTGGTTGACGTCCGTTGATTTGCTGACGGAAGTGCCCTGCGAGCATTCTCTTTCAGATTGTCAAAGATGTAACGTGATATGTTGAACGGCTTGTTCAGAATTAAAGCCGTAAACAATCCCGTCAATTCAATAGGCGACAAATCGTATCCAGACCGTTTGTTGCTCAGACAGTGAATAAGAATATGCAATAAAAACTTGTATCGTAACGGCATGGACCCTTTGTTTATCTGATTTGCTAGCACATTATCGCTGTAACGTAGCCTCATTAATAAACCACGCTGACACTGTAAATCAATAGAAGTCGAATCTTCTGGTTGATCTCCCAATTGCAAACGCGCTCTGATGGTGTTCTCGGTGATCACCACGGGTTTCTCAGTAACGAATCCTCTAATCACTTCTTGGTTATTCACTGTATCAACCACAGCAGAATTCCAGAATTCCTTGATATGGGACTGGTAAGCGGTGTGTTGTGTAGTAATGGCATAGTTGATTCGTGTCCGGTGAAGATACTGCATTATCCCATTGAATTCCGGACTAACTTTGTCTTCCGGTTGCAGATACGCGGCCATGTTGTGTCTTGGTTCCGACATAGATTCAACCTCAGACTTTTCTTTCTTAGTTGGTTTTGCCCGTTCTTTCTTTTCTTTCGGTGCCATTTCTGTTCATGAAAACAGGAACACGTAATGAGAAAAACAGTCATAACAGTCAACAAGGATTTCACAATTAGAAAGATTTCAGTTTCTTGAAAAATTTCCAAGTGTTGTTTCCTCGAAGTATTCCATTCAGACATCGAAGGATTGACACTTGATCGAAAGATGTTATTTTCCTCGAAAGATGAAAGGCCTTATCGAAAGATCAACTTACGAAAGATCATAAATTATGAAAGATATTTTGATCAATCGAAAGACCTGATCAACCGAAGGATGATCCTTCGAAAGACTTAGTATCCTTCGAGTCTCAGTTCGAAGGATATTTTGAAGTCCATCCTTCGAGGTTAAGAAACGTCATCTTTCGAGATCGAAGGATGTTTTCCGGTGACACTGTTCATCGGCGTTTTTCCGGTGACAGTTTTAAGTGAGTTTCAAATCATTTAAAGCATAAATATAATACCACTCAAAAACATCAACATCAAAACCATTACAGAACATCCACATCAAAACCAAACCCGGACACTAATCCTAACCCGAATACTAATCCATACACATGAACCGATCAACCCAAGAATACCCAAGACCCTTTAAGACCATTAAAAACCAACACAAACTCTGTAATACAAACATCAGACAAGATAAAACTTATGATCATCAAAACCTACCACTAACATACATACAACACATTCACATTACATAAAATCACAGGATCAGATAAGGTGTTTATGTTGTTGTTTGTTAAGTGAATGAGGATTATCCTACCGAGATTGTTGTTGAAATCATGATAGCCTAAATTTTTGTTTCAATTTTGGCAGAGTTTCGGTAGGATCAGAGGTTTTTGAAATAGTGAAGTTTGAACTGTTATGTTGAAATTGTCACACCCCCAAAATCCACATGCGGTGTATCACCGCTTGGAGGCGTGACTGACCAGGATCAAGCCACCAATCATATTGAACATATTGGTAAATAGTAAAAGTCATTCATCAATACGAAAGGTGTTTTCAAAACCAAACATCAATAAGTGTGTAGCGGAAGCATAAGCATGTAAACCCAAGGTAAATCATAAATTCAAATGTTTAGATAGTTAACATGGCATCATCGATCCATGTCCCACAACGACCTGCTCCTCCCTGTGCAAGCTCCAATTGTACCTAAGGTCCTGCAAGGCATGCAGCAGAGAGTCAACAACTAGTTGAGCGAGTTCACAGTTAATAAGTTCGTTATAACAAATCGTATATGCATTAGTGGGGGCTTCCCATGTAGGTATGTGCTAATAGTGGGGGGTTTCCCCATGGTCGTATGTACTACTGGTGGGGGTTTCCCACGTTTATCTTTACTAATGGGGGCTTCCCATGTTTGTACTTACTAGACTATTTGCAACCATGTGTTCTTCTTAATCCGAGAACAGGAATACGTACAAGGTCACGTAGGATTTACGTGAGTGCCCTTCCCCGAGGACAGTGGTACGTGTGGGGTTTACGTAGGTTTTACGTAAGTGTCCTTCCGACCCGGAAGACAATGGTAGGTATTAGTTTACGTAGGTTTTACGTAAGTGTCCTCCCGACCCGGGAGACAGTGGTAGATACTAGGTTACGTAGGTTTTACGTAAGTGTCCTGACTATCCTGAGGACGATGGTCTATAGTCTAGCAATAGCGTAAGTACGAGTAGTTATCCATTTCAAATAATCCAACCCGATTCCCAACCCGAGAATCCCATGCCTTGGCTGTGTGAACTCACCTTGGTTTGCTCGGCAGATACACAAAAGAAAGGGTTCTTGAACTAAAGTGGTCAACCACGTCCTAACAGGGTTACCACACGAGTCAGGTTTTGACTAAGGTAAAACACGTATGCGTCACATTAGTTAACACGTTACTATCACGTATAAATCATGGCAGCGTTTGACAGTTAAGCAATACATACAACTTGTATGGTTTAAACAAGTAAGCCCAAAACTATCTGGCCCAACATGTTGTGCGATCCACAACATGTTGTGCGATCCAACCAAACCCGGCCCATCAATAATATACAATCCAATAGCATATCGTCCCAATACACCAAACACATAACATTCTTGTGCGACTAAAGATCTAAGCCCAGCAAACAAGTAACAACTTGACATATACGGCCCAATTAACATAACAGTCCACTTGTGCGTTTACAATTGACTTGTGCGACCAAGGCTGACTTGTGCGGTCAGCTTTGTTATCCAGCCCAGATGTCTACGGCCCAACAGTCAGACTAACCCAATAACCTTGTGCGATCAAGACATCTTGTGCGGCCGGATGTCTTGTGTGATTGGGTCAGCTTGTGCGAATGGGCCTCTTGTGCGACCAAGAGACCTTGTACGGTTGGGCTTGTGCACCCGAATCTATGCCAAACAGTTGGATAGTCTCCATATTTCAAGCAATATTGTTACAAGCATTTAACAGTTTCCAAGTTTACCAAATCAATCAACAACCAAACAGTTTCAATCATGGCCATATTTCGATCAAAACAAGCATCCATTCCATAATCCATAAGAATTCAAATCTAACATATGAACAATAATCACACTCATTATCCTATGCTTCAAGAACCTCGATTAACAACATTTATAACTATAACAATCTATCGATCACCCGAAACATATAACAACCGATTTAACAAGCATTCGGTTTCCAATCATCTTTAACAAATCCAAATCATCCTAACACCATCATCAAACCATTCGAAATCTAACATGTATACAGCCGATTACATACATTTATGTTTAATCACAACTTATTCAAATCAATCATAACATCATTCAATCATAAAACAATACATGATATCCGATTTATTATACACATCCGTTTAACAAGAATATTATCCTTCATACATCATTGTTCATCATACATGCAACCCTAATCGTTTAGTTGAACATAGATTCATAACAACATTAAACAAACACGTATCATGAAACACTAACCGAATTAGAGTGTGTAGCGAGGATGATCCGAACACAAGGATCTTCGAGAATTGAGAGGTGTTGCCGTCGGGTTCCAAGAGAAACGAGAAAGAGAGAGAGAGCTTCTAGGGTTTGTAAACTTGTGTGTGTTTTTGGTAAAGTGTAGAATGGTTACAACATCCTAATGTTATGCGTGTGAGGTGGGTGGGCCGAACCCTTCACATGGGCTCCCCTTTGGTTCGGGTTCAAGAGAAGTAAGCCGAGATTTGTAAAGCCCAAAGGCTTGTGCGGTTGAGCTAGTGTTGTGCGGTTCGGGTTTCGTGTAACTTATATACATACAACACATAACGTATCATGTACACAATCATTAAAACACATATCACATAACATTTAATAATCGTTCACTTAGTCAATCGAGTTCACATATGTTACACAATGATAGATCTAAAGTTCGAGTTGTCACATTATCCCCAACTAAAAAGAAATTTCGTCCCGAAATTTGGTACGCACTCACTGAGGAAGCTAGGTAAGTTCAATCGTTCACTGGTTTTTCCCGGGGTGTCACATCCTCCCCCCGTTGATCTGGAATTTCGTCCCGAAATTCCGCAGTAGTAGCTTCAGCCTCAGTAGTGGTTGCATTGGTTCCGAATAACTGGGGGTACTTTTCTGTCATCCTGTCTTCGCGTTCCCAGGTGTACTCTGGGCCACGTTTGGAGTTTCAACGTACTCGAACAAGAGGGATTCTCTTGTTTTTGAGGACCTTCACACCCCGGTCCGTGATTTCAACTGGTTCCTCGACGAACTGCAACCGCTCGTCGATAGTGAGTTCCTAAAAAGGAATGATGAGGGTTTCATCTGATAGGCACTTCTTTAGGTTCGACACATGAAAGACATTGTGAACTGCCCCGAGTTCAGCTGGTAGGTTTAGCTTGTATGCTACTTTGCCAATCTTTTCTATGGTTTCGAATGGTCCGACGTACCGCGGATTCAGTTTGCCCCGTTTGCCAAAACGAACCACACCCTTCCAGGGTGAGACTTTAAGTAATACCCGGTCCCCGACCTGAAATTCCAAAGGCTTTCTACGCTTGTCCGCGTAGGCTTTCTGACGGTCGCGTGCTGCCGCCATGCGTTGTCGTATCTGTGCTATCTTTTCTGTGGCGTCCACTACAATCTCTGGACCCGTGATCTGACTATCCCCCACCTCTGCCCAACAGAGAGGTGACCGGCATTTACGCCCGTACAATGCCTCGAATGGAGCGGCTTGAATGCTGGTGTGATAACTGTTATTATATGAGGACTCCACCAAAGGGAGGTGCTTTTCCCAGCCGTTGCCAAAGTCGATAACGCATGCTCGAAGCATGTCTTCAAGAGTTTGAATCGTTCGCTCAGACTGCCCATCCGTCTGAGGGTGATATGCTGTGCTCATGTCTAATCGTGAGCCAAAAGATTTTGTGCATTGCTTGCCATAGCTCTGACGTGAATCGAGCATCGCGATCCGAAATGATGGGTGTGGGCACTCCGTGCCTCGAAACAACTTCTTTAAGAAAAACGTCTGCGAGAGTGGAGAACTTATCCGTTTCCTTTATAGCTAGGAAGTGTGCAGACTTGGTGAGTCGATCCACGATCACCCATATGGTATCATTCCCACGCTGGGATCTAGGTAGGCCTGTAACGAAATCCATGGAAATTTCTTCCTATTTCCATTGCGGTATCTTAGGCTGCTGAAGTAGGCCCGTTGGTTCTGGTATTCCACCTTGACTCTCGCACAGGTCAGGCATTTGCCGACGTAAGTAGCAATGTGGACCTTCATGCTAGGCCACCAGTTCTGATGTCGTGGTACATTTTTGTCCGACCCTGGGTGTACCGAGTAACGAGACTTGTGAGCTTCGTCCATTACAAGTTCGCGTAGACCGCCATAAAGTGGGACCCAAATACACCCCATTTCATGGTAGGCGCCGTCGGCCTTCTGTTCCATTTGCTGTCGTGAGTCGCGTAAGGCTTCAGCCTTGACGTTTTCGGGCTTCAATGCTTCTATTAGAGCATTTCGTATCTGTGTAGGAAGGCTAGACTGAATTGTAAGCTGTAGCGCTCGCACGCGCCGTGGTAGAGTGTCTTTCCGACTGAGGGCGTCAGCCACAACATTGGCCTTGCCTGGATGGTACTTGATGGCGCATTCGTAGTCGTTCAGCAATTCGACCCATCGCCGTTGACGCATGTTCAAATCCTTTTGTTTAAGGATAAGCTCGAGACTCCTGTGATCGGTGTAAATCGTGCACCCGGTACCGTACAGGTAGCGTCGCCATATCTTAAGCGCGAAAACAACAGCTCCCAGCTCTAAATCGTGCGTCGTGTAGTTCCGTTTATGAATCTTGAGTTGACGTGAAGCGTAAGCAATAACCTTGTCGCGCTGCATTAACACACATCCAAGTCCCCGAATGGATGCATCACAATAAACCACGAAGTCATCTGTGCCCTCTGGCAGAGAGAGGATAGGTGCACTGCAAAGTCTATCCCTTAGGTGCTGAAAAGCAGTCTCCTGGGGGTCTCCCCAACGGTAGGTGACACCCTTCTGTGTCAGTAGCATAAGCGGCTGAGCAATCTTCGAGAAATCCTTGGTAAACCGTCTGTAGTACGTGGTGCAGGCCAGTTTCTGGTCGAGTCTACCTTGGATGGATCGGCATGGATCCCATCCTTGTTCACTACGTGGCCTAAGAAGTGGGCTTCACGAATACTATGACGAACTTGTCCAGGTAGGGTTTGCACACCCTGTTCATAAGGTCCTTAAATACGGCAGGTGCGTTCAAATATATCAAACCATCCATCATATCAAACATAAGGTATAGCAGTTAAAATAATTCATAAAACCCAATACTATTGATGTTCAACCAAACTTTGTTTGAGTAGCAGAAACATAATAATGAAAGCCTAAAATAAGTTATAAGTTCAAATATCGTTCATTGCGTCTCCTCGTCCTAACACGAAAACTCGACCTCTTGCCTCGTTGCCATTGTTGTTGTTGTTTCCCCCGTTGTTGTTGTTGTTCCCGTTGCCCTGGTTATTGTTGTGGTTCTGGTTCAATTGGGGACAATCGCGTTTGTAATGACCTTCTGCTCCACACTGGAAACATCCCCGGTTTCCACGCTGTGGCTGCTGCTGATGTGGGTTCTGTGGAGCTGGTTGTTGCGGTTGCTGGTCCTGATTTGCAGGCCGTGGGCTCCTACAGTCTTTGGCCTCGTGACCCATCCTTAGACATCTTTGACAACGACCCTTGTTGCACTGGCCACTATGGTGCCTGTTACAATTGTGACACTTGGGGTGGTTTCCTCGATAAACTCTCTGTCCGTGACTACCAGATGTCTGCTGACTCGGACCCTGATAATCATTGGTCTTGCGTTGCTGAGCTTGAGACTGAATGGTAGTTGAACCTTTGCTGGAATCCCCCTCCCATTTCCTCTTATTGTCACTGGGGGTAGCAGGAGTAACTGAAGTGGTAGCGGTAGTAGTAGCGTTGATGCGTTTAGGCAACCTGTTCTGCTCCACCGCCTGATCAGTGAGACGGTGAGCCAACTGAACAACCTGCTGGTAGGTAGCATGGTTTGCTGAAGTCACATGACTTTGGATCTCCGGTACCAGACCCTTAAGATAGAGTTCAATACGCTTGTCTGCCAGAGTAGGACACAATAATGCAAGCTCATTCGATCTCTTGGTGTACGCCTCAATCTCAGACCCCGTCATCTTGAGATTGAAGAACTCGACTTCCAGCTTATGAATATCATCTCGACTGCAGTACTCCTCCTTGATCATCTCTTTGAAATTGTTCCATGGGGTGGCGTTAGCAGCAACCAACCCCAGTATTTGGACCTGAGCTTTCCACCATGTGAGGGCTAAACCCTCGAGAGTGCCAGTAGCATATCTCACCCTGCGTGCCTCAGGGCATTCACACATCTCAAACACAGACTCTAACTTCTCGAACCAGTGGAGAAGACCTACGGCTCCTTCCGTGCCGCTAAATGTAGTAGGACGACAGTCCATGAATGTCTTGAAAGTGCAAACAGGTGGTTGACCTCCTGCTTGTGCGGCTGCAACTGCCGCAGTAACTCGTTCGTTAATGAGGGCCGTCAACTGGTCCTGAGTCATGTTGATACGTCCAGACATGATCTTCATAGTAAAGATAACGTAAGTGAGAGAGGTTCACGAATAGTGCGATGACAGAAGAGAGTAAGCACACGGGTGTTCTCATGCACTAACAAATAGTGAGCAATGTAATCTAAGCATACCACGAGCAAAGTTCTATGTAATTCTAGCATGTAGGCAATAAACGTAAACCTTATTACCTAGGATGTTGAGTCTTGCACGTGGAGCGAAGCGTCGTTGTGGATCGTTGAGCACTGTTCTGGTTATAGTCTGGTTTTAACAAAAATCGTTTTCCTTTTATTAAAACCGAGTTCTCTATAACCAATGGCTCTGATACCAATCTGTCACACCCCCAAAATCCACACGCGGTGTATCACCGCTTGGAGGCGTGACTGACCAGGATCAAGCCACCAATCATATTGAACATATTGGTAAATAGTAAAAGTCATTCATCAATACGAAAGGTGTTTTCAAAACCAAACATCAATAAGTGTGTAGCGGAAGCATAAGCATGTAAACCCAAGGTAAATCATAAATTCAAATGTTTAGATAGTTAACATGGCATCATCGATCCATGTCCCACAACGACCTGCTCCTCCCTGTGCAAGCTCCAATTGTACCTAAGGTCCTGCAAGGCATGCAGCAGAGAGTCAACAACTAGTTGAGCGAGTTCACAGTTAATAAGTTCGTTATAACAAATCGTATATGCATTAGTGGGGGCTTCCCATGTAGGTATGTGCTAATAGTGGGGGGTTTCCCCATGGTCGTATGTACTACTGGTGGGGGTTTCCCACGTTTATCTTTACTAATGGGGGCTTCCCATGTTTGTACTTACTAGACTATTTGCAACCATGTGTTCTTCTTAATCCGAGAACAGGAATACGTACAAGGTCACGTAGGATTTACGTGAGTGCCCTTCCCCGAGGACAGTGGTACGTGTGGGGTTTACGTAGGTTTTACGTAAGTGTCCTTCCGACCCGGAAGACAATGGTAGGTATTAGTTTACGTAGGTTTTACGTAAGTGTCCTCCCGACCCGGGAGACAGTGGTAGATACTAGGTTACGTAGGTTTTACGTAAGTGTCCTGACTATCCTGAGGACGATGGTCTATAGTCTAGCAATAGCGTAAGTACGAGTAGTTATCCATTTCAAATAATCCAACCCGATTCCCAACCCGAGAATCCCATGCCTTGGCTGTGTGAACTCACCTTGGTTTGCTCGGCAGATACACAAAAGAAAGGGTTCTTGAACTAAAGTGGTCAACCACGTCCTAACAGGGTTACCACACGAGTCAGGTTTTGACTAAGGTAAAACACGTATGCGTCACATTAGTTAACACGTTACTATCACGTATAAATCATGGCAGCGTTTGACAGTTAAGCAATACATACAACTTGTATGGTTTAAACAAGTAAGCCCAAAACTATCTGGCCCAACATGTTGTGCGATCCACAACATGTTGTGCGATCCAACCAAACCCGGCCCATCAATAATATACAATCCAATAGCATATCGTCCCAATACACCAAACACATAACATTCTTGTGCGACTAAAGATCTAAGCCCAGCAAACAAGTAACAACTTGACATATACGGCCCAATTAACATAACAGTCCACTTGTGCGTTTACAATTGACTTGTGCGACCAAGGCTGACTTGTGCGGTCAGCTTTGTTATCCAGCCCAGATGTCTACGGCCCAACAGTCAGACTAACCCAATAACCTTGTGCGATCAAGACATCTTGTGCGGCCGGATGTCTTGTGTGATTGGGTCAGCTTGTGCGAATGGGCCTCTTGTGCGACCAAGAGACCTTGTACGGTTGGGCTTGTGCACCCGAATCTATGCCAAACAGTTGGATAGTCTCCATATTTCAAGCAATATTGTTACAAGCATTTAACAGTTTCCAAGTTTACCAAATCAATCAACAACCAAACAGTTTCAATCATGGCCATATTTCGATCAAAACAAGCATCCATTCCATAATCCATAAGAATTCAAATCTAACATATGAACAATAATCACACTCATTATCCTATGCTTCAAGAACCTCGATTAACAACATTTATAACTATAACAATCTATCGATCACCCGAAACATATAACAACCGATTTAACAAGCATTCGGTTTCCAATCATCTTTAACAAATCCAAATCATCCTAACACCATCATCAAACCATTCGAAATCTAACATGTATACAGCCGATTACATACATTTATGTTTAATCACAACTTATTCAAATCAATCATAACATCATTCAATCATAAAACAATACATGATATCCGATTTATTATACACATCCGTTTAACAAGAATATTATCCTTCATACATCATTGTTCATCATACATGCAACCCTAATCGTTTAGTTGAACATAGATTCATAACAACATTAAACAAACACGTATCATGAAACACTAACCGAATTAGAGTGTGTAGCGAGGATGATCCGAACACAAGGATCTTCGAGAATTGAGAGGTGTTGCCGTCGGGTTCCAAGAGAAACGAGAAAGAGAGAGAGAGCTTCTAGGGTTTGTAAACTTGTGTGTGTTTTTGGTAAAGTGTAGAATGGTTACAACATCCTAATGTTATGCGTGTGAGGTGGGTGGGCCGAACCCTTCACATGGGCTCCCCTTTGGTTCGGGTTCAAGAGAAGTAAGCCGAGATTTGTAAAGCCCAAAGGCTTGTGCGGTTGAGCTAGTGTTGTGCGGTTCGGGTTTCGTGTAACTTATATACATACAACACATAACGTATCATGTACACAATCATTAAAACACATATCACATAACATTTAATAATCGTTCACTTAGTCAATCGAGTTCACATATGTTACACAATGATAGATCTAAAGTTCGAGTTGTCACAGAAATGAAGAAGAAGACCCCTTTTATACCCTGACCTCGAAATACGAACCGCCTCGAAGGATCGTTATCCTTTCGAAAGATGAAAAGGTGCTTCGAAAGATGGGACTTTGGGTCGAAGGATCCAGATCTGGATCGAAAGATACCAGATATTTGTGGAACCCTCAACAACCTCGAAAGACGATCCTCGAAGGATATCTTTCGACCTGACCCATCTTTCGAAAAGTCTGATCAGCTCGAAGGATCCAATTGGTCAAATCTTTCGTTGACCAATTCATCTTTCGAGCATCAAGATTGACTTTCATTGACCATCTGATCTTTCGAGAGCCAATGCTTCCTCGAAGGATCAGATTTTCACCAACACTTTGGATTTTGGGAAATTGCAATTCAAACCCTTCAAATTCCTAAAAGTTTTCAGAAACGACCGTTTTAAAAAATTGTCCGTTATGAAGTTCTGCAAAGGTCAGTTTTATGAAGTATCTCGGCTTGCCAGGTATCTGATCGAGTACCAACATCGGTTAATCAAAAATAAGATTAAATTGAAAATGTTTTTGGATTCTGATAAAATAAAAGACAACAATTTTAATATCCTTTGAATGTTATCAAACGACATCACCGCTAATGTCGTGCTGATATGCACCAAACGACAAAAACTGTTTAAAAAGACAATAAAAGTTAAGCAGTAAATAAATATGTACACACACAACAATATTTTTGCGAGTTTCTGGCGAAGAGAATCATATCAGTTTGCGGTCTTTTGTCAAAACACATGTTCTTTTAATATTCTTTTACAGAAGTGGATAAGTATTCTACCACAATTACCGATATTGTTATCCACTTAAACTCAGCGATCAAGTGTAATCATAATACATTGAGATACATTTAAGGTATGATTTATACTTACCGACCGGTGTTCATCCACTCACGACACATTCCCATATCAAGGTATGCACGAGAGTTCATCTTACTGGGGAGTATACCATTTATCATCCGTTTTTAACGTATATAAAATGTGAACAAGTCACTTATTTGATTTGAAAACAAGCCCTATGTGATAGAATCACTTATTGATGAGGAACTTGATTTTCATATGCATGAGGGCACAGGAGCAAGTCCGTGAACAGGTCAGTACTTCCGTACAGCAGAAAGACGAACTTGACTCCCGGATGAATGTGATATTTTATCACTTATTTGTTTGGACATGTGATTGTTTATCACTTATTGAGGTCGAATGTAGTATGTACACGTATGTATAGTATCATGGAAGATCTAGACTTGCGTCCCCGTTATTATTATTTTTTTTCGGTAAAAGATACAACCATGATACCCAGATGATAAACAGCATAAACCCCGAATATCTCAGAACCTCGGCAATCTATCAAACGAAATTTCGGTACCAAGACCATATGCCAATGAGCGGTTCCCACGCGGTTTTCAGTTCGTTATGTTTATATCTCCTGCATACTTTAAAATGATCGTGAGTCTACCGGTACATCATTAGTAGAGCTACTTATCTTTTTCTTTTGATTTCTAGAAACATGTTTCGACCGACCTCTGATGTAATATCATTTTCTCTTATATTACCAAGAAACTCATTTTTGTTTTTCTATTGTTTTTGTGTTTTTCTGAATTTTCTCCCCCTTAAATGCAGAAAGTAAATAAAGTAAAGACATACTTTTGTATTTTTGCGGTTTTTCAATGTTTTTGTATTTTCCTTGAAACTTTCTCCCCCTAAAATTCAAAAATAGAAAAAAGAAAAGACATATTTTTGGATTTTTTTTTTTTTTTTTTTTTTTTTTTTGGAAAAAAAAATTTACAAAAACGATTTTCCGATGTCGGTTACTCTTGCTTCACTTTTATGCCGTTTACCAAAAGTAAATAATCGAATCTTGATTTATCAAATGCTTTGGTAAAAAGGTCGGCACGTTGGTGATCGGTATGAATGTGAACCACATCGATAAGTCTCTTTTCAAAGCAATCACGTATGAAGTGATATTTAATATCGATGTGCTTCGTTTTTTAGTGCTGTACAGGATTTCTAGTGATCTGTAAAGCAGCTTCATTATCAACATAAATAGGAGTAGTTAGGAATTCAAAACCGTAGTCCCGCATCTGTTGTTGGATCCATAGAACCTGGGAGCAGCAACTAGACGCAGCAATGTATTCCGCTTCACATGTAGACGTAGCCACACATGTCTGCTTCTTGCATTGCCAAGTGACTAGGCGATTGCCTAAGAACTGACATCCTGCTGTAGTTGATTTGCCATCTTTCTTGCAGCCGCCGAAATCAGAATCACTGTAAGCCTTGAGATCGAAGTTATCATCCTTAGGGTACCATAACCCGGTGTCAGGGCAACCCTTCAGATAACGAAAAATCCTTTTGACAGCAGCATAGTGAGAGACCTTCGGATTCGCTTGGTATCTGGCGAGAAGGCACGTTGGATACATAATGTCGGGTCTTGATGCGGTGAGATACATTAAAGATCCAATCATAGCACGATAAAGTGAAGAGTCCACAGCTTCCCCTTTTTCATCCGGAGTAATCCCGTGATTCTGCGGAAGAGGAGTAGAAATTGGCTTCGAATCGGACATCTGGAACCGGCTCAAGATGTCTCCGACGTACTTGGTTTGATGGATAAAAATTCCAGATTCGGACTGATTAACTTGCAAACCCAAAAAGAACGTCATTTCACCCATCGCACTCATCTCGAATCGATCTTGCATCACCTTCTCAAATTCCTTGCATAAATTATCATCGGTAGAACCAAAGATAATGTCATCGACGTATACCTGTACCAACAGAAGATCTTCACCTTTTTCTTTGATGAAGAGGGTACAATCGATCAAACCCCGTCTAAAACCGTTGTTCAGCAGGTAGGTAGACAGTGTCTCATACCAGGCTCGAGGTGCTTGATGAAGACCATATAACGCTTTGTTAAGTAGTAAAACTCTGTCAGGATGTAATGGATCTTCAAACCCCGGTGGTTGCTCGACATATACTTCCTCTTCGACTACTCCGTGAAGAAATGCACTTTCAACATCCATCTGGTACACCTTGAATTTCTTGAAGGTTGCGTAGGCTAGAAAGATTCTAATAGCCTCCAGACGTGCAACAGGTGCATACACTTCATTGTAGTCAATACCTTCTATCTGGCTGAAGCCTTGAACAACTAACCTTGCTTTGTTTCGGACAACAATCCCACGGTCGTCCTTCTTGCACTTAAACACCCAACGAGTTCCGATCTTCTTGTAGTGATCGAGCCTATCAACCAATTTCCATACGCCCAACTTCTCGAACTGCTGAAGTTCTTCTTGCATGGCTTCCACCCAGGAATCATCTTTCAATGCCTCCTTCCAAGATCTAGGCTCTTCTTGACTAACATAGCAGGCGAAAGACCAATCATTTTGTTGTCCCGATTCTCGTATCTCAGCATACAAGCCAGCATTTTCGTTATTTCTGATTTGATTCCTTGTCCTTACACCACTGAGAACATCACCTATAATATTCTGCTGAGGATGAATGTTATGAATTCGGGTTTCAGGAACTAGAGGAATGTCAACATTGGTCCTCAAGTTATTGATATTTAAGTTCCCGATATCATTCTGAAGCTGTTGAGTTGTAGAAGATGATGCATATTCTTCTTGGACAATTGGCGCAGACACTGGATCCGTTGCTTCTGAAGTACCTTGAACCAGACCCCGTGCTTCACCATCATTTGCATCAACATACTCCTCATCTTCCGATGACAAATTGTAGTCGACAGCATCATTGAACACCTCATTTGAAACGAGATTGTTGACAGAAGAAGATGCTTGTGAGTCAACAATGATTGGGCGAGCTAACTGAGAGCCAGTCGCATTCTCGCTTTCAGACAACATTTGAGCAATTGCATTGTCATCATCAAATGTCGGCAGATTGAATGAGTCGAAAAGACCATCATAATCGAACATCCATGGATCTCCAGAAGGCTTCGGTGGATTAGAATATCTTTGAACTCTTACTTCACCCCATTCTTCAATCTTCTTGGTAGTCAGGTTCCATACTCGCAGATTAGGAGTAGCATACCCAAGGAAGTAACCTTCGATAGCTCTGGCACCAAACTTCCCGTCAGGCTCAATCATGGTACATGGTGCACCAAAAGGTTCTAGATATTCTAAGTCAGGAGTCTTCTTGTGTAGAAGTTCGAAGCACGTTTTGCCATGTCTTTTCACTGTGAGAACCCTGTTTAACGTGTAGCAAGCCGAGGCAACAGCTTCAGTCCAGAATCGAACTGGAAGCTGAGACTCAACCAACATGGTTCTTGCAGTCTCAATTAAGGTTCTGTTCTTTCTTTCAGCGACTCCGTTTTGTTGTGGCGTGTACCGAGAGCTGTATTCATGAAGGATTCCTTTTGCAGTGCAAAATTCATCCATAACCCTGTTTTTGAACTCGGTTCCGTTGTCGCTTCGAATTCGCCTCACCTTTAGATTATAAAGATTTTCCAACAAGGTGATCAAATTCTTTAGAATTTCTGGAGTCTCGCTCTTGTGGACCATGAAATCAACCCATGAAAATCTTGACTAGTCATCAGTGACTACCAAGCAGAAAACTTCCCCGTGCACACTCTTGTGTTTGACTGGGCCGAAAAGGTCCATATGCAGACGTTCGAGTGGCATGTTTACAGTGTTAACCTTCTTCAATGGATGTGATTTCTTGATCTGCTTCCCTTTCTGACACGGCACACAGACATCTTGAAGTTGAAAATTCTTCACATTGACACCTCTCACCAGATTGTTTTTGACAAGGTGATTCATTTTTCTGAGGTGAATATGACCCATCCGTCTGTGCCAAGAGATCGTCTCCTTTTCAGTGGCTTTTGAAATAAAGCAAGTAACTTGTTTGGACTTGGTTATTGCTTGGCTCATATCGAGGACATACAAATCATTAACTCTTGGTGCTGATAAGAGAATCCATTCTTCGGGAATCTTGAATCCTGGCTTCAGCACATAACAACCGGCATCATCAAAATGCACGGTGAACTTCTTGTCGCAGATCTGAGAAACACTCAGGAGATTGTGATCCAACTGTTGCACATAATTGATTTTGTCGAAACTCACAACTCCATTTGAGATCATTCCCTCGCCGGTGATATACCCTCCTTTGTCTCCAGCAAACGCAACATATCCTCCTCTTATACTTCGCACATCAAAAAGAAGACGATAGTCGCCCGTCATGTGCCTGGAAGCCCCACTATCAACAATCCAATGACTATTAATAGTTCCTCCTGGAGCCGCCTGCACATGCAATTAACTTATCAGTTTGAGAGGGGGACCCAAGCCTTTGTGGACTTGGGTCGTCCATGATCATCAAGGAAAGTGATTTCAATCACTTGATGATTAGGAAAAAGAACCTGTGGTGCTCCCCCTGATTGAATTACCTGCTTTTGCTTCCAAGCTGTTTGTCCTTTACCAGTATTTGAGTTTATTGTTTTAGCATTTACTGGTTTTACAGTTTCAGATTTTGCTTGTACGGGTTTTTCTTCTTTGACCTCTGATTTTAAGGCCTTTTCAATTACCTTTTGATTCTTTTGCTTTAACTTCTTTTCCCTTTCTTTCAAGACACGTGGGTCTTGTTTCGGGGAAACTGATCGTTTTCGGTAATCGATTTCTTGGGGAGCACTCGTTTTTGACTTCAGCTTTTGCACGTGTGGGCAATATCTTACAATATGCCCAACTGTCCCACATTCAAAACATGTTCTCCGCTCTACAAACTTCGGAGAAACATATTGATGACCAGACGGAGAACCAGACAATGAACTTTGTGATCTAGACGTGCTTGGACCTAAATCACATGCGTTGGTGTGTTGGGTGTAATTATTCTGATCATTTCGTTTTAAAATTCTAAATTGTTTTATAAACTCAACGTTAGATTTATCCTGAAATGTTTCAAGTCTGTCTGAACCCGTGGATCCAACAAAGTTCATTTTCGGTCCTCGTTTCTTAACAGGAGCTCTTTTGTTTTGCACCTTTTGTTGTTGAACCTTAGGTTGCTCAACCTTTGATTGTTGAATTTTCGGTTGTGCAGCCTTAGGTTGAGTAGCCTTAGACTGTTCAACTTTAGGTTGTTGAACCTTTGGTTGTTCAGTCTTAGGCTGCTGAACTTTAGGTGCTTGAACATTCTTGTTCTGAGCCTTCTTTCCCTGTACCTTACCCTTTCCGGAGTTGACTTGTTGTTTTCGCTCAATTGGTAGTTTTTGGTTTCCGTATTGTTTTCTAATTTGTTCACACGGAATTGGATCACATTGAGTGACGTTAACTTTGCCACTTTTGTTCCCCAAAAACTTATCAGTGCATCCTTCAAAAATTTGCTCAATTAAATCTTGATTTACATTTTTAAGTGGAAAATCTTTGTTAGAGTAGATTTTGCTATCTCCTTTGAGCGTGTACAACAAGTTATTCTCTTCGCGGCTAGATATAAGGGACTCCATTGCTTTTGACATTTCATTCTTACTCGGTTTCACTGGTGGATCACACAGGATGTGATTCTCGATTGGAATATCTGTTGTAACCGAGTTAGACTGTTGTTTCACAATTTCTTCAGATTCATCATCCGAAGAATCAGCATCCTCAACAATGGGAGGACTCTGTTCCTTAACACACGAGGAATCTGTCACACTCTCAGATTCTGATTGACCCGAGGATGATGTACCAGTTGTGAACCCGAGGCCTGCTGCAAAGTCATCTAGATCGAGTGGCACAGTAGGTTCAAAACGGGGCATATCCTCGTCATCAGGCAATTTGGAGTAATTGTGATTCATTGGGGGAGGACATGATTTGAATCCAATACATATTTTATCCCCCTTTTTCTTTTGAACGTCAATGATGTGATCCAATACATAGCGGGAATTGGAATAGCTTTCCAGTTTCTGCTTAATTGTCTCACATTCACATCGAGCCGTTGCCAACTCTACCATTTGCTTTTCAATTGTGTCAATAAGATTATTGTTAGCATGTTGTTTTCGCAAAACAGCCTTTTGTAATTCTGAAACATCATGTCTTAATGACGCAATTGTTGCTTTAAATTCCTTTTCATTTCTGGTTAAAAACAAGTTAGCTTCAGTTGCTTTAGAAAGATCTACAATCAATTCTTGATTGTGTTTGTATGTGATTTCAAACTGACTTTCCTTTTCAGCATATTTAACATTTAAGCTATCACAATTTTCACAACTAACTACAGTGGGTTCATCGACACATACCTGACTTGATGAACTGTCGACATTAGCCATAAAGGCTGAATGGAAAGAAAAAGATCCATCTTCAGAGAAGAACTGAGCAAGCTTCTCGGAAGTTCCAGCAGATTTCTGGCAAAGAATAGATCTCCTCTTGCATAATGCTTCAGCTTCAGCCAAAAGCTCATCAACTTCCAAATCTAAAGCATCACTTGATAAATCACCAGCATCAAGTGATTCCCCATCCATGCTCCCACTATAACCCGAACTATCTTCATCTTCTGAAGATTCACCAGCAGACACGGGTTCTACTACCTTCTCAATCACTTTAGCATAACATGTTGTTCCACCATTTCCTCCTTCTCCAAGCTGAAGGTTCCAATTGCAGATTTCATCAGCTTGAACAACCAATCCTCTGTGGGGATTAGTGTTTGTAGATCCAGATGCATTTCCTCCAATGGGAACTATTGATCTGTCAGAATTATTGTTTGGTTGCTGTTGTGGCTGTCCTTGATTCCTGAAGGGATTCTGATTTCCTTGCTTAGGTGGCTTCTGACACTCCCGCTTGAAGTGACCCTTTTCACCACAATTGAAGCAAGTGACAGCATTCTTATCAAAACCATACTTGGTGTTGTTGTTGCTATTCAAGTTGGTTCTCCCCGTCCTTTCCATAAACTCCTTTGCTCTTCGAATTGCACTAGCAAGAGCCCATTTGATATCCATCATTTCAAACTCTTCTCTATCCACTTGCTGATAATCTTCATTGGTTAGATTGATATTCCCAATCTGACCTGCGACCAATCCACAATAAGCACTAACCAAGGTGTTCAACATCTCCATATGCTCCTTGGCTATTTCGACACTGACTTTGGAAAAGTTGGAAGTATCTAATCTGACTGTGTTCGGATTGGAAGTGGCTTGAAAGTTTGAAGAGCTTCCATAAAACCCTTGCTGTTGCGGTTGTTGCTGCTGAGCTCTGCTTGGGTCTAAGAAAGGCGGTGGTGTGAATTGCTGAGCTGTCGGTTGCACATCCTGTTGTAGAGAAGAAGAATCTGGTCTTGAAAACATCGTGTATGCTGAAGGATCAAACTGATTTGTTGTGGAAGGCCCGGTGTTTGAGATGAAGGCTGTTTGAAGCTTCGCATGTTGAGAGACTGGTTTTTCTCCACTGATACCTCCTGCAATCCCATAGTACATCTCTGGATTTTGAGGAGTTAGTGTTCTTTTTGCCTTAAGCTTTTCTTCTACATCCTTGTTCTCCAATTTTTGAATTAACTCATAAACGGTGATTGTGTCTAGAACACCATTTTCTTTGAGAATTTCAAGATAACTGCTCCACTTTGCTGGTAAGCTATCAGCGAATCTCTTCACCATTTCTTGTGGAGTGGCAGTGACTCTAAAAGCAAACATCTCGCTCAACAAGTGATGGAACCTTGTAGATAACTCTGCCAAAGTCTCATTCTCCATACACGTGAATCCTTCAAATTCTTTCTTCAGTAATTCTTGCTTGATCTTTCTAGATTGAGCATTTCCTTCACATCGTAACGTGAGCATATCCCACAAGCTTTTAGTAGTCGTGCAGTAAACAAACTGGTGGTAAATATCTCTGTGAAGAGCTTGTGTGAGAATCATGAATGCTTTCTTTTCTAACTCAAATTTCTTCTTATCATCATCAGACATAGTGCTGTAAGTTTCTGGATTAGATCCTGCAACTTCCAAATCATTGTCAAATGCGGTGAAGAAGCACATCCATAGATCTTGACCTTGCCCCTGAACATAAGTTCTCAGCCTTTCTTTCCACCATCCCCAATCATTGATGTGATTTAGCTTTGGCGGTTTTGTGCTTGTACCAGTTTCACTGTCGTTCTGCATCATAGATTGAATGCTGCTTCTTTGATTTGTGACCAATGCCCATTGATTTGCAGTTATCATTGCAGCTTGAGGTGGGGCAATAGCCTGCATCCATGCAGTTTTGTTGAAATCTGACGTAGATTGCGTAGCTGATGATTGCGTAGCTGATGATTGTGGAGTCAAAGTTGTTTGAGTCCACGCAGTTGGATCCCACTGACCGTTTGTTCCCATTTTGTAAAGAAAATTAATATATTAAGTGAAAATTGATTTTAAAATTTGAAAACAAGTTTTTCCCTTTTAAAAATTTAATTTTCACAAACTATCTTAAAATCTCGAATGATAACAGCCAGTCGAAGGATCCTTGATCGAAAGACCTGAAAAATACAAACTTGTTAAACTTAAACAGACTAGGATCGAAGGAACAGAACTTGTTCGAAGGATCAACAGTGTTCGAAAGATCACTGTTGAGTTTCGAACAATGATTTCGAAAGACTCTCCAATCGAAGGATCCTTGTCTTTCGAATAAGACCTATAGATCGACAGATATATCCTTCGAAAAGATTCCTTGGATCGAAAGATAAGTCATAGACTTCGAAGGATGTTCGAAGGATGATTATCTATCGAACCTCCTTTGATCGAAAGATGATCTTTCGACTTCGAAGGATATCCTTCGATATGCACTGACACAGTTGACAAAAGTTGACAGGTTGGTGAAAAGGTGATTGGTTGGTAAGAACTTTCGGCAGAAGGTATGTTCAGACCATACTTTCTGCCAACCCAGATTTGACCAATAAAATATTGCCTAAAAAGAAGGTTCTTATCCAGAAACCGGTCACCGGAGTAAGCCGGAATTTGGCCGGAAATTACCAAACTTCTTAAAAACAAGTTTTTAAGTTACCCAACCCGTCCTTTAACACACCCGGTTAGTTTAGAACACGTTTTTACGTCTAGAAATGTGAGAAAAACACTAAAAACAGATGCTAAACCATGTGAGTTTTTGTCCAAACACTCCAAAGTCTTGTATAAACTCGGTTTTTTAACAAGGAAAAGAGCCACGGCTCTGATACCACTTGTAGGTCCCTCGGAGGTTGAGGTTAAACCTTATCCTTGTTATGTTTAACACACTAGCAAGTGCGGAATCCAAGCTAGAATGCAAACCGGTAGTTTATATGAGAACACAAGCTACAAAGAGAAAGGTAGACACACGAGATATCAAAGTTTTCTCTTGTATTTCAGTGGACACGGTTACAGACCTTGACCAAACTGAAAATACGCTCTCTACAAGACTAAGTTCACTCACACACTGAAGTGAACACATTACATGAGTATATATATCCATCACAGGTCGTCTGGTCGAAGGATCAGATAGTCAGATCGAAAGATCATCTATCGAACTGAAAACTATCGAAGGATCCACATGTACCTCGAAGGATGATATCCTTCGAGGTCCATCTATATCCATCGAAGGTTTATCCTTCGAGCTCATCGAAGGATATAAACAATCCTTCGATGACTCATCCTTCGACCCAGACAACTTACAACCATGTTCTAACTGTTTGGTCAAAGTCAAACCAGGAGGATGGTTGACTTGGTCAAACTTACATCAAAACACCTATTAACAAACATAAGACGTATACAAGACTAACAAAAGACATCGTTTTATATCATAACAAAATACAGACAAAGTACAGACACAAGTGCACCAACACAACTCGACGATCAAGAAGGTAAAATTACTTTCACTAAAAACGAGTTAAAAAATGATTTTCTGGAAAGGGGGTACAATGCAGAGGTCAAAAAGGACACCTTAGAAAAAGGTTACTTTCCTCCTGCAACACGATTTTTATTTCACACCCTCTTAAAATGTGTTTCAAACAAAACCACTTCTTTCAATGAGATACCATTAAAAATTCAGAAACTGGGATTTGCAATTCTTCAAGATGAAAATTTTAACTACTCCCAGGAAATTTTTAATGATTTGGTTAAAAATGTTGAAACAAAGGCATTCCTACTTTTTCCAAGATTTTTAAGTTACTATTTTGAAATGAAACTTGGAAAGACGGATGCTGCTGCAATAAAACAAGGTGATTTCATTCAAACAAATTGCTTAACTGCTGAAACTTTTACAAGGATGTCCACATCTTGCAAAACACAAGCAGAGGTGCCTGAGCAGATTTTAGCAGTTACAACTGCTCCTCAGGTATCTGCTGCTGAGCCCACTGCTCAAGGTGATCAAAGCAGCAGCACAACTGCTTTGAAACCCACACCTACTATCTCCAAAAAGCCAAAAAGAAAAACTCAAAAACCTACAAAACCCATCAAAAAGGCATCTCTGGAGGATGAGATACCAGAGCTCCTGCCAGTGACAACACAAAAGTCACAAGAAACCACTGCTGCTACTTCCTCACAGCAGTTGGTCCAAATATCTCAAACCATAACCGAAACTCCTCCTGTTTCTTCACAAAAAGAACAGGTTGTACATATAGGGTCTCCACATCATGATGCTCTAGAAACACTCGTTTCTATCATCCACAGTCCAATGCCCGGGACACATCCTATTTCTACACCAACCATCACATCCACAATTCCCTCACCAATAAAACCACTGTTGGATGCAATTGATTTGAACCAGGCATTATCCAGTCCTTCTCAATCACCTATTAATGAGAATATACCTCAACAACTGACTGGGTCTGATGTATCAATCTTTGCTAACCCACCAACACAACCTGAGGAGGTTACACCCCTTGAGTTACAAGTAACTCTTGGTGGTATTCCAAGTGAAGCAGCCACTACAACTGTTACACCCACTGGGTTACATTTGGATAGTGGTTACATTCATCAGACTTCCTTGGAGGCAATTCCTTTTATAGCACCTCTGCCAACCACCAGTGGATTTATTTATCCTACTGGCAACATCAAAAGGTTGTCAAGTGTTGAAGGAAGAAGACCCCAGTACCAAGAAAAAGGGGCATCAGTGGTTAATGTTTGGAGTATATTCCCTACTTCTACCACTGATAAAACCACTGCTAGTGGGAAATCAGATGATCCCATTAACTTGGGTGATGGTTTAAAGTACCAGAAATTGACGGATCGTATTGCAAAGCTTGATAACTCTGTTGCAGAACTCAAAGCTATGCTACAACAGGTGTTACAAGTTCAGAAGGTACAATCAACTGTTGTTCCACCTCAAGCACTTGCTCCACAAAGGGCACCTGCTACAAATGAGCTCTGGAATCTATTTCAATCTTTTCTCCAACAACAAGCACAGTTAGCAGATCAGCAACATGAAAAACATGTACAACAGCTGAGAAATGCAATGGAGTCAAGGTTCAAGAACACTCAGGCTGATTTAAAGGCTCTCAAAACTCAGATCTTACACACCACTGGCACTGCTCCTCCAAAAGTCCGCTACATTTATCAACTCCCAGAAGATAATGCCAAAAAGGGGGAGAAAATTAAGGAGTGGAAAAGGAAGGGTATAGAGGATGGTCTCTATCTTGAACCAGAAAATTCAAACATGACCAAAAAGATCCCTTTGTCAGATGGTAGCAAGAAAATTGATGTGACAACAAATGCACTAGCAGAAGCAGCTGCAAGTGTAAAAAGGGATAGAGAGGCCAAAAGGAAAGCCAGGGTGGAAAGAATGGATCATCCAGATCAGGGTACTTCTGGGTCAAAGGATCATGAAAATCCTATTGAGGAAAAGAAGAAGCCTACTAGAAAAGTGAGGCAACCCAAATCCATTCCAACCAGACGTTCAAAGTCTGCTCAAAAACCACCATACAAAACAGCTGATGCAACAGGAGTTACAAAAACTACTGCTTGCCAAACAGTTGTTCCATCAACACACACCACTTCAAAACACACAACATCCACTGCTTTACCATCATCACCACCAAAAACAACACCTGCTGACACACAGCAGAAGACAGCAGATGTTATAACATCTGTTGTAATGACAACAGTGGTTGAAACACCAGTTGTTTCAACAGCTGTTAGTCAATCACAATCCACTGCCACTACCTCTACCACCACTGTTCCATCCAAAACATCATCAGTCCCTCCTACAAAAAGGAGAAGACTAATTCTCAAAGATGATGACTATTCACCACCACAAACATCTTCAAAATCCTTAGCTCTTGTCACAATTCCAAAACCTGTTCCTCTCTCTTCAGTTAAAATGTACAAGCCCTTGCCTCCTGCAGGTGTTCAATTTCCTCTTGAATTAGCAGCTGTTAGAGAAGAAATAAAATCTTTTTATTTTGAGGATGACCCTGCCAAAAGGAGTTTGCCATCAATAAAAGGATATCCCTGGCCTAAAAATGTTGATGAATATTTGGAAATCAAGGCCAAGCAAGCAGAGGATATCTCAAAGAAAACACACAAGGGAAATCTGATAAAGAAATTGCACAGAGAAGTCAATATTTGCTCACACAAGTCAGATCCCTAGAGCAATTTGCAAAAAATGTTAGTCAACAAATTTCTGAAAGAGCTGCTGAAACTCTGAAGAAAGACTACATTGAAAGCATTATGGCTCACAAGAAGTACAAAGGAGAGAAATACATGTACAAAGAGTGGACTATTCCTGAACTTGAAAATGAAGCAGCAAGAATTCAAGACATGATAAACAGGAAAGTCACTCACACTCCTCCTAACTGGGCAAAGTTTAGAAAGAATGTACCTGACAAACAGGAAGAGCTGAAGAGAATGAAAGAGGAACTGGTAGCAGCTGATTATGGTAACAAAAGACAAGTTGCTAGATGGAAAGAAGATGCGGTCAGGGCTACTTACAAAAAGTTGGAACAATTAAGAAAGAAAGATCCCACGGTTCCTCAAAAGCCTGACTATCCTGAAGCAGCGGTTTCAAAAAGACCATCAAAGCTGCAAATCAGGAGATCCACAGCTCCAGTTGGTGCTGCCATCTACAAAAGAAGGCCACACAAACAGCTGATTGCTGAAACCATCAAAGAGTTAATGGAAGGTGAAGACCTTGGAAAAGAGGGTATAAAGAAAATGATCATGGAAACTCTTGGTTTGGATCAAACTGCAAGTACTGCTCAGCCAGTCATGAATAGGCCAGCCTCTCCAAATACTTCTGCAAATAAACATCTCCCAAGAAACCCACCAGGCTCAAAAATACAAAAGTGGGAAACTGACAAACAGACCTGCGTATTGACTTTGCTCAGGTCTGGTGGAGAAGTGAAGAAAATATTAAGGGAACAAGCTCTTGGCCTGAGTCTTGAAGATTTGCAGGATCTCCTTGATCTTCCACTTAGCAGGGATGATGAAGATACAGATGCCCTAGACTTTGAATTACAATTTAAAGGTCAGATAAGGGAGCTGTTGATGAGGCAATAAAGTATTCCACAAATAATGAAGAGTTTTGGCATTATCTGTTCCAGGGGGAGATTGTTGGGATTGAACCCTATCAGAGGAACAGATAATTAAAGCCAAAACTGGATCAGAGCAGTGGATCCAGAATAAGCAGACGTTTACAGTTGGTTCATGCAAATCTCTCTCCTTGAAAGTGGTTTAATATCTGCTGACCTCCTATCTGCTGATCTTGTTAAGTACTGACCTATAACTGCTGCCTTGCATCTACTGCCCAAAGTCAAAGACTGATGGAAGACCAAAGCTCTGCTGACTCAATCTACCGCCTTGAGTCAAGTACTGCTGTTCCGGACAAGCACTGCTGGGTTCACAGCAGTGGAAGGATGCAGCAGCTGTTTAAGTGTCTTTTATATAATGTAATGTAATAACAGTAGTTTAGTACATCAGTGTTTATAGATCAGAGGTTAGAGTTTATTAGGAGGTTAGATGTCACTTTCATGGTGACGTCAGCTAAGATGCTCAGTGGTTTGCAAGTGCCTATAAATAGTTCAGTACTTTGTACTGTTCTATTAGCTCTTTCACCACATCGTCTTCTTTGCACGAACAAACTACTGAGCTCTGGTTGAGGGGGAGTTTGCATTCATTCATCAATCATTGTAATCGTTGTTGAAACAAATTCAATCTTTCGATTCTCTGTGTAAAGATGTTTGATTAAAGTATTACTCTCGTTTGATTGTATGCAAAGTTTGCTTTCATCTTAATTCCGCTGCACAACTCTTCCATTTCCATCTTAATTCCAAACGAAAATACAATCAAAAAGAAACTCAGATCCAACAAAGCGATATTGTTTGGTAATTGTAGATGATTTTTCTAGGTTTACAAGTACTTACTTCTTACATTCTAAAGATGAGACTGCAGGCATTTTGCAAAACTTTGTCAAACAGGTTGAAAAGCAATTTGACTTGCCAGTAAAAGTCTTTAGGAGTAACAATGGCACAAAATTCAGGAATAGGGAGTTGGAAGAGTTTTGTGTGTCAAAAGGGATTGTAAGGTAGTACAGCATCCCAAGAACACTAGAACAAAATGGGGTGGTTGAAAGGAAAAATAAAACTTTGATTGAAGCTGCCAGAACCATGCTTGCAGATTCAGGTTTGCCATTAACTTTCTGGTAGAGGCTGTAAACACTGCCTGCTATGTCCAGAACAGAGTTTTAATCAACCCCAGGCATTAAAAGACTGCCTATGAAATTATGTATAAAATCAAACCACTGATCTCATATTTCAAAATTTTTGGCTGCCCATGTTTCATTTTAAACTTAAAAGATTTAATTTCAAAATTTGCAGCCAAAGTAGATTGTGGTTATCATCTGGGATACTCAACCACTGCCAAGTCCTACAAAGTGTTTAACACAAGGACTAGTTGTGTGGAAGAGACTTTGAATGTTAAGTTCAATGAAGTTTCATCTCTGAAAATCCCAGCAAATCCTGCTGAATTGTTTGATCTAGATAAATTCACTTTTGAAGATGTGTCTCTTAAGACTAACCATGCAGGTACACCACAATCTCCACCACAAGACAATGGATATAAAGTTGTAATTCCACAAAAAAAATTCACACACACCACCAGAATTGCAGATGTTCCAAACATCTATCAAAGCTCAACCACTGATGCATCAACAGTTGTTGACCAAAGTAGCCCTTCAACCTCTGCCACCATATCTTCAACCACTGTTGATAAAAATCTACCAACAGTGGATAAAAATCAAAATTGTGTCACACCAATTCCTCCTATCCCTCCACTTCCATTTCAAACAGATGTTGGATCATCAAAGTCACCAACAGATGTTAGCTTAGATGATTCACATCCGCAACCTTCACCATTTAATGCCATTATTCCATACAAGGGAGATTTAATCTTCCTGAAGTCCCATCCACCAGATCAAATCATTAGCAACATCAATGAAGGGGTTCTTGCCAGAAGTCAATCCCAAAACATTTGTCTTTTTGCTAGCTTTCTATCTCTCCATCAAGCAGTCAAGTACCAAGAGGCACTGAAAGACAACAGTTGGGTAGAAGCCATGCAAGAAGAGCTCCAACAGTTTAAAAGACAACAAGTATGGGAACTTGTACCACTGCCAGAGGGTGTGAGTCCTATTGGCACAAAGTGGGTCTTCAAAAATAAAAGTGATGAAAGGGGTATTGTTGTCAAGAATAAAGCTAGGCTTGTGGTTCAAGGCTTTAGACAAGAAGAGGGCATTGATTATGATGAAACTTTTGCCCCTGTAGCAAGATTGGAAGCTATCAGACTGTTCTTGGCCTTTGCTGTCAACCACAACATAAAGGTGTTTCAAATGGATATCAAATGTGTTTTCCTCTATGGTAAGATTCAAGAAGAGGTATATGTTTGTCAACCTCCTGGCTTTGAGGATCCATTTAATCCAAATCATGTATACAAACTAAACAAAGCTTTGTATAGACTATAACAAGCACCAAGAGCCTGGTATGAAACTCTTTCCACTTTTCTAATCTCTATTGGTTTCACAAGAGTTAAAATTGACAAAGTACTGTTTTTAAAATGGGGAGGAAAAGATTTGATGATTGTCCAGATTTATGTGGATGACATCATACTTGGAAGCACATGTAATAAAATGTGTGAAGATGTTAGGTTGTGTTTGCAGGATCTGTTCGAGTAAAACGTGGCTGGATCGATCAGAATCAAGGTGCGGAATCCCTTGATAATGTCACAAAATCAACAATGACAAGTTCAACGTTCATCGTGTCTGATTTCTATTGATAATAGTGAAAATACAGAGGTTCCAGTAGAAAGTCAGACGAGCAGAGCTTCCTTACAATGAACAGCCAAAAGTGTCTAAGTTCTAGCACTAACTTGCTATTTATAGGCAACCAGGGAGGGTATAAGTGTCACCATCCGATCAGATGGCCATCCGATCGGATGACATTCGTCGTCCGACGGATTTCACTTTAACAGTTCAGCACTATTCCCTAAGTTGTCCTGACACAAACATATATACATGTTCATACATATACAAAAATACATACACAGTATAAAATATACAAGACTCGATGCAGAGAGAAGCTACAGACATATGTACTAACAGACTCCCCCTTGGATGTAGTTGTAGTTCCTTCCTGCATAGTCTTCACTCTGTCTTCCTGCTGCGTCTTCGCTCCTTTGCTTTCTGACGTCTCTTTTCCTCTCTCTCTCCTCAAGCATTTTTCGCCTAAGAGGCCTTCCAACTTCATTCCAATATTTTCTGTATTCAGGATCACCATCACGCTTCCTATCCCATCTTGGGATATTGTTTTCTTCTTTTTCAATCGGTGTCTGGTCCGTTGGAGGAGGTCTCATCAGCTTGTACCTTCCAAGTCTCGCAGCTTTATCAGTAATCTCTTTGAATCTTTTACTGCGCTTGTACTTCTTCAAGAATTCATCAATCTCTAAGTCTCTCCACTTTGACTTCCAATATCTTCTAGAGTTGATGTCTTTTGCGTAGCACAGATCCACTAACTTCTGATATTAGATAGCTTGGACTTTGTTTGGTTTCTCATACACGATCTTGTTGTAGAATAAGCAATCTATATCCTTCTTTGAGCAGTTCACAAGCCACATAGGATCCAACACACTGATCCTTCTTGATTTACCAGTGGACTTGTCATACAGAGAGATCACCGCTTCCGCTGTGCTTTCGGTTTACATCCAACCCTGAAAGTCTTCATAGAAGTCTTGCTCCATAGCACGTAGCGGCATACTTTTCAAACATCCCGACGGCTTTATATCCAACTTAATATCCTTCTCTCCTGATTCCAAAATAGTGACAATTTGTTTTGGAAACTGCGGCTTCCAATCTGGAAATCTTTCTTTTGCCTGTTGCTTAATGTATTTCCACAAATGCTGATCATGCTGCTTTACATCCAAACCATAATAGAATTGCTTGATATTCTTTGTTTGCACCAATTCGTCAACATCCCACCACGGGAGTGTTTTAACATCTGACAGAAATTCGAAGTACTGAACCCCTTGTTCCCGTCTGATTGCATACACTTGTAGATCTTCCAAGCATCCCCATGATAAGATATCTCCCCATGATATATCAGCATTATGTGTGAAGTATTGTAGAGGTCTTATGAACTTTCTCTCCTTTGGCATCACCTTGAACCACTTCTTTCTTTCTTCAACTAAATTTTCTCACGGAATAGTTCTTGGAATACCTTCAGTAGTGATTTTCTCCACAATTTTCCTTCTAACTTCGTCTTCATTCTGTTCTTTAAACATTTCAGCAAGTGATGGAAACGTTTCATCAACACCAGAATAATGAAATACCGTTTCTTCATCAGATGAATCCGATCCTTCTTCAGCTATTACTTCATTGTACTTATCAGCTTCTTGAGCATATTTGAACTCATATTCCTTTTCAGGTGACGAAGGAATCTCATCTTCAATGTCAAACTTAAACTTTCTGTCATCTAAGCCCAATTCTTCTAACATTTCAACTCTAGACCTAGGCACCTCTATCTCCCCCTCAACTGGAGCATTTAAGTATATAATAGTTGGTTGTGTGAGGAATACCTGGTCAACATGTTTCTTTCCTAATGAAGAAGACTCCTGTTGTTAATCCTCCTCTTATTCATTGATTTTGTCATTCATAAAGTCATATATCTTCTGTTGAACAGAAGGGTTCACAATCAGTAACCCTGTCGAACCTTGATCATCATCATCATCCTCTTTGTCTATGAAATCATCCCATGAAGGATCATAATTATCAACCGCATCAAGAACATCTTCTAGCTCTTCATCTTCTTTCTCTTCCTCTTCCTCTTCTTTCCATCTTAGCAACCTCACTTTATGTTCTTTCGCCTTCTTTTTCCTTTGTTCAACTTGCACACGGCGAATAATGTCATCAAAGTTGTAAGATAGAGGAATAGAATCACCAACAAGCACAAACCCTTTAGGATTCATTTCAGCATCTACCATTTCAACATCAGCTTGACTTGAAGAACCACCAACTTTAGGTTGACTTGAAGACCCAAGTGTTTCTTCTGTATTAATAACCAATCCTTTTCTTCTCTGATTTGCTTCTTGAGCCAACTCTCTTTCCCTTGCAACTCTTCTCTCTTCAACTCTTTGAATCTCGAAATTGTTGTAGATAGATTGAACGTTGATACCCAGATGCTGTTCCATCAAAGTATATAACATATTAAGTTACTCATCCTTTACTACTTTATCAGCCCTCAGTGCTTCCATCTCAAGCTTCATTTCTTTAAATTCATTTGCAGACGCTTCATGAAGTTCACTTATCAATTGATTTAGCGTCTTATTAATCTCATTCAATTTCTTTTTCTTCACATGCAGATCAGAGATTTATGTAGATAGTAACTCAAATAGCTTGGCATTATCATCAACATCTCCTTCCATATTCTTTATCCTCTTCGCATGTTTGATCAAGACAGACTTTATCTCTACATTTACTTTAGAAAGCTCCTCAAGTTGCCTTTTCAACTCGTCACGTTCAACTTCAGCTTTCTCTTTCTCTTTCTCCAGAAGACTCATTTTCTTCTTCAGATCTTTGACAAACTCATCATGAAACATATCAAACTCATCATCAAGAAGAATGTCATCTTTGAGTTCACCTCGAATATTAGGAAAACCTTCAAATATATCAGGAAGAACAGTTTTCTTTGGCCTTGACGATTCAACATCATCAGCAGCCTTCTTCACATGTTCTGGGCTTTCTGGATCCTTTTCTTTCATAACTTCAGGCTTCCCAACACTTTGAACTTCTGGTACCTTAGGAACTTCAACATTTTGAACTTTTACAGCTTCAGGACCCTTTGAAGTTGCCATGTGCTTCTCACTTTTACCGCTTTGACTTTCTGGCATAGTAGCACCTGCTTTCTTCGCCCTAACGTTCCTAGGAATGACGCCTGTTTGAACAGCTTTGCGCTTTATACGAAGTTTCTTTTTCTCTACAACTGTTGGCGTATATGTAGAATCCTCTTCATCAGAACCCTTAACTTTCTTCTTCTGAGGTTTCTTTTTCATCTGAACTTTCATAACACCTATTCTTTCAATTTCAGACTCCGTTTCAGTTGATTCATCTCCAGCTTCACTTGAATCACTATGAACAACACCTTCAGGCTCTTTAGCTTTGACACTTTCTGCTTCAATGTTCTTAGAGGATTCAACATTCTTTGCAGCTTTCTTAGCTTCAGCTTCCTCGTGTTTCTTCAGAAAATCATCATATGACATGTTAAGAATATCAGCTCCTTGCCTTATCAACGCTGTTGGATCAATGACAGGATCATCAACCAACTTTGGTTGTGATTCCATTGAAGGCCCTGCAAAACAAGTATTAAAACATTCATTAGTATAATATAACATTTAAAGTTCTTAACATTTCTTATGACTCCCCCTTTCAACTATACCCTTAACAACAATCTTCGGCGTCGAAACTTTGGGAGCAGATACTGCTGGGGATGTCTTTGGTGTTCTCTTCCTCTTCCCGTCTTTCACAAACCAATACCTAAGTTTCTTCTCATGCATCTCCCTCAACTTGTCATCTTCATTCTCTGAATTGCTGTTTTCATGTATCCATGCATCGTTTTCAGGAGCAACATATCCTGGATTATCAATCTTGCAAATCATTCTCTTTGCACTTGGTTCAGGATCATCTTTCTTTGGACCTTTATATGAAGCTAATCTGCTCAAAGTATCAGTTGTTATGTTTCGTAGACCTAATATATCAGAAGGATCCTTTGGAAGGTCTTTAACTTGATCATCTATCATCATTTGGATAAACCTGGGGTACATAATGTACTTACCACTCCCCATATTGTCTACCATATAGTCAACTATCACTTGAGATACATTGTATGGCCTGTTCAACACCAAGCATGTAATGATATTCATGATATAGTCTGATGTCTCATCATAAGCTCTCTTCCGATGTGACAAAGCATGCACTACACAGTGAATTAGGAACTTATATGGTGGACTAAACATAGTCTTAAGATATTTCCCGTTCAAATGTCCTGTAAAACCCATTCTGCACCATAAACATTTGCATAATCGTTCAGGAATAATGATAGGATCATTATCAGAATCTCCTAACTCCAAAACTCATCTTAAGTCTCCAACATTAAACTTAATCTCAACATCTATATCTCGATTATTCTCATCCTTCTTTCTAACAGTTGAACAAATCATCTTTTCATCCTTATCATATCTCACCGAACTCCAAAACCTTCTGACATGTGATTCATATACTATTGTTCTATCGGTTAAGGCCTTATTAATCTTATTCTCCCTCAAAAATTTTGCCATAACTTTAAATGGAGTTGCGTCTGTATAATGTGCGTCCAACAGACAGTAAATATTGTGAGATTTATCCAAATCTGATGCTCTTGTTTGCAATAATACACAATGTTAGCATTTGCACAAGATACGAGATAAAAGATGAAATGTGACAAATTTTGAAAACTTCAAAAATTTTCCAACTCTGGAACTTCACACTCTTTACAGTACTGAGGATCGGATGGTCATCCGATCAGATTGCCATCCGATCCGATGAACCATCAACATTAAAGTACAGAAACAAGTTTCATGTGTATTTGGATCGGATGGTCATCTGATCGGATTGCCATACGATCAGATGAACCATCTTATCAGCCAAGATATGTGCTTATGGATCGGATGATCATCCGATCGGATTGCCATCCGATCGGATTGTCACTCAATCCACGTGACAAACAGATAGCACCTTTGACAAGTCAACTCTCTTGAGTGAGTGATATGGATCGGATGGCCATCCGATCGGATTGTCATCCGATCGGATTGTTTGTCACTCGATCCATGGCAAATTTGAACAGTTTATGAACATATTTGTCATTATGTGATGTGGATCGGATGGCCATCTAATCGGATTGCCATCCGATCGGATTGCCACTCGATCATTGACAAGATAGCATGATGATGAATTTCCCAAGACATAATAATGTGGATCGGATGGCTATCCGATCGGATTGCCATCCGATCGGATTCCCACTCGATCACTGACATGAGCACAGATTTATGAAGGAGTGTTTTGGATCGGATGACCATCCGATCGGATTGTCATCCGATCAAGATGTCATTCTTTCCAAAACATCTGATTAACAAGTAAGGCACAGATATCAAGACAAACACTTAGAAAAATTCAAACACTTAATATGCATTGAATCAGATGGCCATCCGATCAGATTGCCATCCGATCGAGCTGCCACTCGATCAATGAACATTGAAGAACAGTTTGAACATTCTATGATCATCAAATATTTTTCTAAGGTTTTCTCAAAATTGAACACGGATCCACGTAGAGATTTCGCCGATGATCAAAACCCTATGTTCATTTTTCTCTAACTCGGCCTATACTGGGTTTAATTTCACTTTTTGTGCACCGATGGCCGACACCTCTAATCATCAAATCTATGGATTCTAACATGGTTTTGCATGAATTGAGACGGTAAACCTATAGATCTATGGACCGTGAACAAAAACCTATGTTTGGATTCTGGCAGAAATCAATATTAAAGCTTAGATCTAAGATTTAAGGTCCGAACAGTCACCAACATCAAAACATGATCAAAAATATCAAATTTAACAATCAAAGATCAGTGAACTTACCTTTTCCATAGTGAAGACTGTGCAAGCCAATAATCCTATAAAGTGTGGAAAGCAAGAGTGAAGAATCAAGATCAGAGAAAGTGAGAGTGTTTGACAGAGTGTCAGATGGTCGCTCGATCGAGTAAAGGTTTGACTGAACAACATTGACTTCTATTTATAGGAGTGACCAAGTGTCGGATGGCCATCCGATCGGATTGCCATCCGATCGGATTGCCATCCGATCCAAACACCTCTCATTTGACTTTCATTGTTTTGATCGTTTGACTTTTTGCCGTTTTATTAGTTTTGTTCCGTTTTAGAAATCCACTTAAGTATATAGGTCCAAGTTAATGACCCTAGGCACTTAATTTGTCTACCAGGTCCAAGTTAATGACCTTGGTTGACCCGATACAAAACAAACTGGCAATTTAATCAACTTTTCAAACACATTTCAGAAATTTGTTCAAGTGTCAAATTAATGAACTTGTTTTGACTTTGAATTTCTCAAGATTTTTCAAGATTAGCTCCCAACCCTGTTGTCCAGTTCAGAAACTTCCTGCTCCTCTTCACTTCTCAGAATCTGAAGATCCGCTTTCCACCTCGGTTTGTCGCAAAACTAAAGCAGAAATGTAAAATATTTTTGGGATTTTAAGAAAGTTTAAACTAGAAAACTATGAAATCTTTTTGGGTTTTTGACTAACAATGAAATGAAATTCAGTAAATGAAACTATTTACAAACATATTTTTGGTGAGCGTGTTAGGGGATCATATCAGCTTCCGACAAATTACAAGTACCGTTGAGCTTGATTACACTCTAAGTATTAAACAATTCGCTTAGATTGCCGATATACTGATCCTTTTAAATTTTCACACAAATTTCAACTAATCAGGATACGATTTAGATGATTTAAGATCTTAACTTATACGCGTATCCCACCTCAGAATATACTCTCGTATCCAGACTTCTATATTCAGTCTTACAGGTGAATGTACAATAATGATATTTGTAACGAGTAATGCGAGGCCATGAGAGCTCAGGTTAGAACTTCCGTTCAGACAGAGAGATGATGGCTCGACTTTCGGCGTATCCCGTTTGGGGATCTTTTCTTCAATAACACATGAATCACATTTTGCAATGTTTTATCATTTTTTATGCTGAGGGGAAGCTTTAAGATTAAAGCAGTGCAAAGTATTATACGAGGACTAGGCTATTGCTTTCGCAAAATCAGAAGTCCTGGTATAATACCCCAGATATCATTAGGCACAGAGACCTAGTATGTCAGAAATAGAAAGCCTTTCAAACAAGATTTCAGGGGTTACCTATATATCCAAGAGATGTTCCCCGCAAAAATAAGCAAGTTGTGTTATTTATGTTTATATCCCGAAAAGTCTACTAAATGTGAAAAAACCTATCGGCATATCATCAGCAAGACTGGTTAACACCTTTTTTAAACATTACATATCTTTAGCATACTGTAACTGTCTAGCTGATGTACTATCATTTCCCCTTTTTATACAAACTCTTTTTGGGTTTTCTATTGTTTTTGGATTTTAAAAATATCTGTTGTTTTTGGATTTTTGCATTTTTTATTGTTTTTGTATTTTCTGAAAATATATCTATCTCCCCCTAAATACCAAAACAACTAAAAATACGACAAACTAAAGCAGTCTGCTTCTCAACATCATCTGCCTCGGTTTTCTCATCAACACCAACTATTTTCTCCGCATCCGACAACAATTTCATACCATTCAATTTTTAAAGATATTGAAAACGAGATTTATCAAAAGCTTTGGTATGTAAATATGCCTTTTGTTCGTCGGTGTGGATTTTGTCAATTCGTATCAAATTCTTTTCATAACAATCGCGTATGAAGTGATGACGAATTTCTATATGTTTGGTTTTAGCGTGATGTACCGGATTCTTTGTTATGTTTATTGCTGCCTCATTATCAACAAAAATAGGTGAAGTAAGAAATTGCAAACCGTAATCGCACATCTGTTGCTGAATCCATAGGATCTGAGAGCAGCAACTGCTGGTAGATACGTACTCTGCTTCACATGTTGATAGAGCAACAGAGGTTTGCTTCTTACATTGCCACGTGACCAGTCGGGGTCTGAAAAATTGGCATCCTGCAGTTGTTGATTTTGCATTAACTTTGCAGCAACCGAAGTCAGAATCAGAGTACCCTTCGAGCGTAAAGTTACCATCTTTGGGATACCACAACCCCAGTGTTGGAGTTCCTTTCAGGTAGCATAGAATCCTCTTGACAATAGACATATGTGAAGCTCTGGGACTCGACTGATATCGGGCCGCGAGGCAAGTTGGGTACACGATATCGGGCATGGATGCTGTCAAATACATCAACAAACCAATCATTGAGCGGTATAGCGTTTCGTTCAGCTTCTCTCTGGTGAGATCAAGGTTGATACCATGATTCGTTGCTAATGGGGTGGACATTGGAGCAGTCCCGGACATCCCAAATTTCTCTAGAACGTCATGAACGTACTTTGTCTGATGTATGAAGGTTCCCTCGGGCATTTGATAGACCTGGAGCCCTAAGAAGAACTTCATCTCACACATTGAAGACGTCTCAAACTTCTGCTTCATTACCTTCTCAAAGTCTTTGCAGAGTTCATCATTTGTTGACCCGAAGATTATATCATCAACATAAATCTTTACGATCAGTAAGTGCCCATCAACTTCCTTTATGAAGAGGGTGGCGTCCACCTTGCCTCGGATAAAGCTGTTGGCAAGCAAATGTTGAGAGAGCATCTCATACCAGGCTCTCGGGGCCTGATGCAAGCCGTACAACACTTTGTCCAAGAGGTAGACCTTTTCTTTGTGGATTGGGTCGGTGAAACCCAGTGGCTGACCAACATATACCTCTTCTTTCACTTTTCCGTATAGAAACGCCGATTTGATATCTAGCTGATACACTTTAAATCCCTTCCATGAAGCGAAAGGAAGGAAAATTCTGATAGCTTCAAGATGAGCAACCAGAGCGTAATCCTCTATGAAGTCTATCCCTTCTTGCTGACTGAAACCCTGGACCACGAGTCGAGCTTTGTTATGAACAACAACCCCTCGGTCGTCTCTTTTACACTTAAACACCCACTTCGTGTTTATTTTCCTGTGTCCGTCAGGTAGATCCACAAGCTTCCATACACCAAGCTTTTCAAACTAACTTAGCTCCTCCTGCATTGCGTTGACCCATGAATCTTCAGTCAGTGCTTCCTTGTAGGTTCGCGGCTCAATCTTCGAAATGAAACAACTGAGTGAAAATTCAGTTTGTAAATGAGAAACTTTAGTATAAAAGCAAGTAAGGCCATGATCAATCTGGCTTTTGGTGCGAACGCCTGACTATAGTTCTCCTATTATCAACTCTTCTGGATGGTATGAAAGAGTCCTCAGCATAACTTCACCAGGAACATCCACCTCGCATTCCAAATTAGTAACGTTCTGATCCGCAACTTGTTCATTGTCAAGAATTGTCTGATCTGAAGATTGGATTTGCTCCCCCCTCAAACTCTGAATCACCACGATCAAATGTTGGCCTATCATCAGATTCTGAATTATCATCATTTACCACTGTCTGATGTTCAGGAGCAGGTTCACGTTCCGAAGTAGTCGGAGTTTGCTGAACTTCGTCATTCTCTCCAGCATGACTTGGACCAGCTTCATCATCATTGGAAGTTTGTTGTTGACGTCTAGAAGATCTTTCTGGAAATCTTCCCTGAGATGCTTCATATTCTCGTAAAATATCCAAATCATCAAAGAACGCTGGCTCTTCTTCTAACTCGAATGAATCCCATAAGGTATCGTAGTTGAATCGCCATGAGTCTG
This sequence comes from Helianthus tuberosus, assembly GCA_030545235.1. Classification (NCBI taxonomy): domain Eukaryota; kingdom Viridiplantae; phylum Streptophyta; class Magnoliopsida; order Asterales; family Asteraceae; genus Helianthus; species Helianthus tuberosus. The sequence goes on from CM060419.1 coordinate 24,338,672, forward strand.
CGCGCTTCTGTGGAGGCATAGTATAACCTTGACATTCAACATGCTGTGCTTCGATGATCTTCTTCAGACTTGGAACAAAGACTCTTCTGAGTGGACAAGCATATCCCACAAAGATACCTTCAATTGCTCTTTGAACCAAATTTGCCATCAGGATCTAGAACAGTGCAGGTTGACCTGAACGGCTCTAAATATTCGAGATTAGGCTTGCGATTGTTGATCAATTCAAAACATGTCTTGTTATGCTCCTTCACAGTAAGTACCATGTTGAGTGTATAGCAAGCGGCTGATACTGCTTTTGCCCAGAAATTAATTGGTAACTTGGAATCAGCTAGCATCGTTCTCGCCGTTTCAATCAGCGTTCTGTTCTTTCTTTCTGCGACTCCATTTTGTTGTGGGGTATATGGTGCGCTGAATTCTTGCAGTATACCTCTTTTATCACAGAATTCCTCCATTCTGTTGTTCTTAAATTATGTACCGTTGTCACTTCTTAATCTTCGTATGCGAGCTCGGTACAAATTTTTATCTTCCTGAATAACCTCAGCAAACTCTCAAATGTCTTGTCTTTTGTCTTCAGGAACGTCACCCACAAGAATCTCGAATAGTCATCAGTGACTACTAAGCAATAAAGATCACCCGTAATACTCTTAACATTCACAGGACCAAAGAGATCCATGTGAAGTCTCTCTAGTGGCTTCGAGACAGAGTTCATCTTTTTACCAAGATGAGAATTCTTCCGTTGCTTTCCCTTTATACAACTAATACACTCCCCGTTAAGATGAAAACTCTTTAAGTGAACACCTTTCACGAAATCATTATGCACCAGGTAATTCATCTTGCGTAGGTGAATGTGACCCATCTTTCGGTGCCACAATACAGACTCCTTTTCAGTAGCTCTTGACATGAAGCAATGAGTTTGACCCCGTGGTAGTCGTAGCGACGCTCATATCCAACACGTACAGATCATTAACTCGTGGTGCTCTCATGATGATCCACTCCTCGGGGATGACAAACCCCGGCTTCAGAATCAGACATTCTTTATCAGTGAAATGTGTCGAATACATTCTATCACAAATTTGAGAAATGCTAAGAAGATTATTCTCTAGCTCTGCAATGTAATTGACTCTTTCAAACGTGATAACACCATTTGATAATGTTCCTTCACCTATAATACGTCCTCCTTGATTACCAGCAAAACCAAACTGTCTAACATCGTTTAAGAGGGCTTTTCTCCCCGTCTTGTGCCTAGAAGCTCTACTATCCATAATCCACCGTGAGATAGATCTCGGGAGCTCCTACATATTTCACAGACATTTAGTTAGATTTTGAAGCAACCCAAGCCTCCTTTGACTCGGGTAGCTTGACGTTAATGTGAGTTGTTGTGGTGTATAATGGTGGGAAAAGAATTCATTTTTCGGAGGTTGACCAGACGGTTGGTCTTTCTTTGGAACATACTTCTTCCCTAGAGGGGTAGAAGTTTGTTTCCCAAGTTTCTTGTAGAAATCCAAAGGTACATTCATCTTTGAAGATGATTGTTTTGCAGAAACAGAAACCTTTGGTTTTTGAACATTTGATGTCTTAGCATCAGATTTTGGCTTCCAAGTTTGTTGTGAAGAAGCGACCCGTTTGTAAAATTTATCAGTTTTCTTTACCGACTCTTTTACAGGTTCAGTTTTGACTTTGATGTTTTCATTTTTCAAAAATTTTTCTCAACAAACATTGGAGCTTTTCCTTTGACATCGTTCTTCTTTCTTGGATTCTCGACAACCACGGACTTAGGCTTCGAGTTGGTGCACTTTCGTGCAATGTCCAACTTCATTGCATTTGAAGCATGTGCGGGTGTCAACTTCCTAACTTCTGCCTTCAGTCTAAGGTTGTGAGGCCTTTTTCTCAAAGAATTCTTCATTTTATTTTGAAAAAATTTCCAATTCTTGTTTGGAATGTGAACTTGAGCTTTTCACAAATACTTTCTTTTCGACAAACCTTTTGTTTTGAAAGTTCCTTTCTTGATTGTTCTTACCACCCTGATAACCACCCGACCATCTGTTTTGGTTGTTGTTATTAAAACGTGGTGGAATAGCAGGTCTCTTATAGTAAGATTTATCCTTTTCAAAGTTCAAAAGCCTTTTGGAACTTGGAACTCTTTAGACCCTCAATTTCAGAAACATCGATTTCAACCAATTTGAGAACTTTCTTCAACTTGTCAACATTCACATTCTCAAGTGGAAATTCAATATCCGAATACAACTTATCAGAACTAGACATCTTGTACATGACAAGAGTAGGTCCGTCATTTGAGTTGTTTTGGGATTTTGATTTCGGAATGTAGTGATTCAGAAAACACTCTTCATCTTTAGTCGAATCACTGTCAGATTTTAAAACGTTTTCAACCACATTTTTTACGACTTCAGACTGAACACTATCTTCATCAGATGATGAAGTGAATGTGACATCGATTGTTTCTGGAAGTTTTATATCATTTGTTTCGTCATTTGTCTCAGAAATTTTATCCAACCCAGATTGTTTCTTTGAAAAATTGTTTAACACAGGCGGTGGAACTTGATGATAACCCACCCTTGTTCCATCCTAGTATACATCTTCACCAGCTTTGTTCTTCCCAATTGGTTTGGGAACTATGTGTTGATGAACAAAGCTCGCGGAGCTGTAACTGTTCAGTTTCAGATTTATCCTTTCATTTTCAATCTTAGCTTCCTGGAACTAAAGCTTAAGATTTGCAATCTCATCCAAGTGCTGGTTGATTTGTCTTTCTTTTGCCTGAAGAACTCCAGACAATTGAAGATTTTCTTTATATGTTTTACCATTTCGCTCATCAGAATCTTTTATTGTTCTTTTTAGTTTCTCATGATTTTCATAAATTTGTCGGTTTTCATGGATTAATTTCTCATTTTCTTTCTTAAATCGTTCAACATCAGTTTTATCTTTATCAATCCTCTCTGTTAATTCTTTTATTCTCTCATTTGAAGCTCTCATCAATTTATCTCGATTTAAGATTTGTTTTTCAACCATTTCGACTTTCTCAACCAGTTCTTGGGTCTTTTTGATTGTGAGATACGCATGTGTGCTGCAAACTTTGCATTCTTTCATGCAATTTTAGCAATCACTCTCTGTTTTCGCTTCATTAGTCTTACCTGATTCATTATTTGAACCACTTTTACTGACCTTGCTTGTTGACTCAGACGCAGACTTGGAATCTACCTCTAATTCCTTTGCCATAAGCACTTTGTCTACCATCCTTGTCAGGTTTTCAGCCGTCTTTTCTTTTGTGGTATCGATTATTCCATTGTCGACTTTCCTTGACTTTAGCCCTTCATCTTCAGCTTTCTTTACCGCATCTCTTTCTCTTTGTTCATCTTCTTGCTTCAAGGATTCTATGAGAGTTTCGAGTATGAGTGATGATGGTTCCGCAATTATGTTGCCTTTTTTATCCAAATAGCATTCACGATCTGGATCCCATCTGTTTGCCTTCTTGGCTTCTTTCCAAGCTCGATAGTTTCTCTCCTTCATACTTTGAGCTACCATCTTTCGATAGGTGTATTTTTGCTCCTCAGTTCGTGTATCTTTATATGGTTGAACATGTGCCATGAATGCAAATCCCACAACATCATCTTTTGGAAAAAAACTCGCTCCAATCGAAACCTTCGTCATCTTGAATTACAGCTAAGGCTCTCGACTTCTCCTTCGGGGTTTCCTCGATTTGCTTCATTATGGGCGGTTCTTCCCGATTTCGGTGATAGACAGCTTTCTTATAGTAGTCGTCATGAAACGGATTAGCTGTTTCATCCACTGCTGAGTTTCTGCATTCCCTCTTGACGTGCCCTTTTTGTTTGCATTTGAAGCAGGTAACTTTGGATTTATCAAATCCCAACTTTGTCAAAGGCCCTCCGATGGAATTTCTTCCTGTTATCTCCATAAATCTTTGTGCTCTTCGAATTACGCTAGCCATGCACCAGCGTATGTCGATTAATTCCATCTCTTCGGGATCAATTTGATCATAATCTTCTTTGGTCAGATTTGTGTTTTCGATTTTCCCGGCGACCAAGCTTTCATATGATTCCAAGATCGAAGCAAGAAACACCATTTGTCATTTTGCAGTTTCTTCATTGAAGTTTTGAGCATTGTTCATGTTCACTGCGATGTTACATTGAAACACATTTTTGGGAACATTTTGCTGTTGCTGGCTTGGAGCAGATGAAGAAGAACCTTCGTGATAACCACTGCTGGGTGATGAACTTCTGCTTTGCCTTTCTTGAGTCACCATATTTGAGCTCTCAGCAGAAAATGCAGTTTTCGGTGAAGTGGTTTTCGGAATCATGCTACCCCTGTAGTAAAGATCAACATTTTGTTGATATGGGGTGGTGTTGACTTTGTTCATTTTCTTAATTTCTAGCTCATGACTCTCAAATCTTTCGATCAACCAGTCAACAGTCATTTCAGACAATGCCTTGGTATTTCTCAGAACCAGGCCATAATACTGTCAATCTTTTTCCTCTAGTAAGGATTCAAACAGTTTCTTAACCATCTCCTCTTCAGTAAATTTGATGCCATGTCTAGTAAGTTCTATCTTCAAATGACAGAACCGTTCAATCATCTTTAACACATTCTCATTCTTCATGCACGCAAATAGGTCAAACTCTTTCTTCAGCAACCGTTTCTTATTCTTCACTATCTCTGCTCCTCCAATACACTTCTTCTCTAACTTAGCCCACAAATCTTTCGAATTTTCATAGCTAATCAAATAAATAATATCATCTCTAACAGATTGATGTAACAAGGCTACACATTTTTGTTCAGTAACAAATGTCACTTGTTCGCCTTCGTTTAAGTTTTCATAATCTTTTTTTCCAATATCATAACCGTTTCTCATACACCTCCAACTCTGATAAGCAAACGCTTTCAACCAATCCTCAAATCTGCCTGCCCATCGGTTGTTGTCTTCAATCGCCATAAGCTTCGGCGGCTTGTTATACGTTCCATAGGTGTTGTCGACACTAAGCGAATTTGCGATCGCCTTCTTCGGATTTTGAGTTGTATTGGTGGTTGTATCTGTCGATGCATCTCCAGTGTTGTATGCAAAGACATCGCTGAACGGATTCAAGAATTACACTCCCATTTTGAAAACACCTGAAAAATTTCAAACACTAAGAAAAATTTTCACAATTTTCAAAAATCTCAAACTAATGCACTTGGGTTGGATGGTGATCCGATCGATTAGTGATCCGATCGGATGACACACCAAGTAAAAATCATCGGATTACCAAGTGTCGGATAGCAAGTGTCGAATGGCTATCCGATCGGATGGTGATCCAATCGGATGGTCATTCGATCGAGTGACACAAGCTCCTTTAAAAGCTTTAAACTTCAACACTTCGCCGATCGGATGGCGATCCGATCGTGTGAGATGATGACGTCAGCTGTAAAACCTTCAAACTACAATACCACTTCAATCGGATGGTGATCCGATCGAGTGAGAATGATGACGTCAGCAAGAAAATCAAGGACAGTCTATGCCAATCTGATCGGATGGTGATCCGATCGGGCGGATGACGTCAGCAACAACGAAGAACTCGACATAGTTTTTGCTTGATTTGATTCAGTTTTAGTTTGAATTTTTCAATGAAAATTTGTAGGATTGATCTATGTTCAGTTCCGATTCGAATGATATGAAAATTAATCAATTTTGTCCGTGAATTCTTGCTTAATTTTGAGTTTTTCCTGTTTTAAGGTGTAAAAATGTAAGAACAGCAAGAAATGAGGAAGAAGATGAGAAATTTGTCAAAATTTCCGGTGAAATTTGATAGGAATCGGCAGAAAAACGCTAAAAATCCGGTGAATTTGTTGTTTTCGTCTCCGATTCAACCTCCTATGGCTCTGATACCACTTGTTAGGCCGTGTTCGTAGGATCTGTTCGAGTAGAACGTGGCTGGATCGATCAGAATCAAGGTGCGAAATCCCTTGATAATGTCAGAGAATCAACAACGACAGGTTCAACGTTCAACGTGACTGATTTCTATTGATAATTGTGAAAATACAGAGGTTCCGGTAGAAAGTCAGACGAGCAGAGCTTCCTTACAATGAACAGCCAAAAGTTTCTAAGTTCTAGCACTAACCTGCTATTTATAGGCAACCAGGGAGGGTATAAGTGTCACCCGATCGGATGGTGATCCTATCGGATGGTCATCCGATCGGATGGCCATCCGATCGGGTGACATTCGTCGTCTGACGGATTTCACTTTAACAGTTCAGCACCGTTCCCTGAGTTGTCCTGAAACAAACATACATATATGTTCATACATATACAAAAATACATACACAGCACAAAATATACAAGACTCGATGCAGACGGAAGCTACAGACATATGTACTAACAGAAGAGTTCAGAAAACTCATGACAGTTGAGTTTGAGATGAGTGCAATGGGTGAACTACAATGTTTTCTTGGTCTCCAAGTTAAGCAGATGCAAAATGGCACTTTCATTCATCAAAGCAAATATGCTAAAGAACCTTTAAACAAATTTGAGATGAATGATTGCAAGCCATGTAGTACACCCATGGCAACCACCAAGATAGTCATGTCTGATGAGAAGGATGATTTGGTTGATCAAACACTTTATAGAAGCATGATTGGGTCTTTATTGTACCTAACTACATCTAGGCCAGACATCATGTTTGCAAAATGTGTTTGTGCAAGATCCCAATCAGCCCCTAGAGAGTCAAATCTTATTGTTGTAAAAAGGATATTCAGATACATAAAAGGTGCTCCCACACTTGGTATCTGGTATCCAGCTGATGGAAATATCAAGCTTTCAGGTTTCTCAGACAGTGACTTTGCTGGATGTAACACAACAAGAAAGTCCACCTCAAGAGGGTGTCAATGCCTAGGCAATTCCTTAGTGTCTTGGCAAAGCAAAAAGCAAGCAACTGTTTCCACATCCACTGCTGAAGCATAATACATTGCTGCTGCAAGCTGTACAGCCCAACTGTTGTGGCTTCAAAATCAACTGCTGGATTTTGGTATAACTGCTTTAAAGACACCCCTCATGTTGGATAGTCAAGCAGCTGAAAATATCATCAAAAATCCAGTTTCACCCTCAACCACCAAGCACATTGACATCAGACATCATTTTGTGAGGGATTGCTATGAAAAAGGTTTGATTTCTCTGCATCATGTTCCAACTAAGGATCAGATGGCGGATGTGCTAACAAAAGTATTAGACACATCCACCTTTGAAAGCTTGATCTCTAGAATTGGCATGCTTAACATGGAATAACAGGCAAAATCCTATTTTTCTATGAATAAAAAGCATTAAAATATTTTCAGAAAATCAGAAATCCATCCTTAAAAATAGTTAAAAATGAAAGTTTTTATTAATCCTTAAAAGTTTGTTATAACCACTGTTTGGTTCAAACATCTGATTATTGAAAATTTTCCACTGCTGAAAGACAACCTCTGTTTCTTCATTCTTCTGGTTGACAAAACATCAGTGTTTCAATCACTAATGGCTATCCACTGATAGTTTAAAACAGCCACTACTCACATTCTCATTGTTGTTGTAACATTTCTAAAATTTATAAAAATAAACTATATAGAAACTCATATTATTAAACGAATAAATTACGGGTAAGTTGACTGTTAAAAATATGAAGTACCTAGACGGGCCTATGAACCATTTAATAATTAAATTATAAAAATACATTATTTTTTAATTTACTCCGTTTTTAATGAAACTTGGTTCAAAATGTAGATAAAATTATTTTCGTTCTAATGGCATATTCAGCATTTTATAAAACGTCATATTTTAGAAGTTATAAGCGCCAAATAAGTGAAGCAGTTAAATTAATTATAATATATATATAAATAAAATTATAAAATTTAAACCTCCATATGAATGTAGACGTGGACTAATAATAATAATATAATAAAATCTAAATTAGAATGCATTGGCAAAAGTACACTATGTGGAAATTGAAGCATTTATTGAAGATTTGTACGTGGCTCAATTTTGGAGGAACAGATCAAATCTTGCTTGAAGTTTAAGTTACGCAAATCAAGTATAAATAGAACCTACCTTCATCCACTCTAAATTTGTTCAGCTTCTATCCTTTCTCCCTCTCTCATATATTCCAATTTTTAATTAGTATTTTTCACACCATAATAATAATAAAGCCCAACCCCGTTTTAAATATTGTAACCCCTGATCACTGATGCCCTGTCCGATTGATGTAGGGCCCCGTAACGTATGTCAAGGCTCTGCCTAAATTCGTTGGGGTTCTGTCTCGTGACGTAGGGATAAAGTGGAATTGAGTTACTATACTTAATATAAGTACACTATATATTTTATTAAATAACCTAGGAGTTATACCCAAAATATAACAACCCTCCTAACACACCCCTACACTTCCTAAAATATACCCCATACGCAAAAACCGGCCCCGAATAACCTTTATTTCATTAAGAAACAAATAAAACAAATTCCAGGGGTCGCTCGCGGGCCGCGAAGGCATAGCCTTTGACTTACGCGGGCCGCGACAGCTCAACGATAAGCGAAAACCTGGTGCTGCCACGTGTCGATGACTCAACAAACCCTAGCCGCCTTTCTGGACCTCGCCGGCCGCGTAGCCCTTAGCTACATATTATGCGGGTCGCGTAAAACTCGAAATCAGCAACTATAAATAGGAGGCATCGGCTGTCCATTCCAATTCGTTCAGAATTCAATTTGTCTCTCAATTTCTGTAGTGTAGGCCCTATACCCGGGCATTATACCCCCCTAAATAGCGAAGTTCTACTCCGTTGTAAGTATTATAACCCCTGGATACGTATTAGATACGCTGCCCGATTGATCTAGGGTTCCATAATGGCTGTCATGGTTCTGCCCGATGTAGTCGTTGGAATGCCGTCTCGGGGAGTGTATTACTAATGTTAAAATGGGTTATTATACTAACACGTGTGCTTTTGTGTAAATCATAGATTGTCACCAGGAAACCCTTACGGAAAATCTAAGACTGCAATGTGAGTTGATCCGCTTTTTGTTAACTGTTTTTACAAAACCTCACTTAATTAATTATATATGAAGCAGTTATTGAGTATTTGTAAGAGTACAATTATCATTAGTATGTTGGGGTTTTGTGTACAAAATTTGTTACCACCTGGTCAAGGAGTAACATATCCACAAGTCGGGTTCGACAGTACCATGGATGTTAATTGTGATGTCTTGGAAACAAATATAATTGCGGGGTCACCCTCAATACTGTGAAATGGTTTTTTTTGTTAAACTTGATTAAATTGGGATCCACTCACCAGTATTTCCTGCTGATAAAATGTTTTAAACACGTGTTTCGGGTAACTTAGTGTGAAGCCAATAAAAGCCAGCTGGAGAGCACTGAAGACTTGGAAAAGTGGCAATAAAGTTACCTAAAATAAAATAGATGTTTTTATTAAATAAAAATAGGATTTATTCCTATGAAAATGTATGTATTGCAAACTTGGGTTTTATCCCATGTGTTTAATAATATGAAAATGTGGTATTTACTCTGATCCAATATTTCCTAACTACGGTCCTGATGAAAATTCCGCTGTCAAATTAGACAATACACGATACCACTGAAACTAGCTCGCGGCCACCCGTTCCCGGGGAATTGGGATCGGGGGTTGTGACAGAAGGTGGTATCAGAGCCATGCCACTGGTTCAAGCCAAAGAAGTGTTCTGCTGACACTTAAAGTTTTAAATTCTGTGTTAGGAAATAACTTATGTGATTATGTGTTTTATATTATTTGACTATTTGTTAGTCTACAGTATGGGTAAGCAAAGAATTTTCGACATCCATCGTCAATTAGATAGTTCACCAAAAGATAAGGGAACCTCATTTCAACCAAATCCCTCAGGATACTCAGCAGATACTGAGGAATGAATGTTTATTCGTAAGGCACAGTCTAAGAACTCATTTACCACTAAGAAGAGAAGTAGGATTATTAGAAAAAGTCAAGAGAAAATAAAGAAGTCACAACCAAAGGGAGTGATAATCAATAAGGAAATAAATACACAAACTCAGGAAACAGGCAATAACCTACCATGGGAAGATGAATTAGATGAACAATGGGTAAATCTCCATATGTTAGCCACTACAGCAGTAAATGCTAACTTATATTAAATAGTTGAACCGCCAAACCAGTACCAGCACCCATGCCACCTATGAGCTAGAAACTTTAAAGGAACATTGCCCATAAGATAACAACTTAGTAGAGACAGGTGATAGAATAAACCTTACATAAAAACATGTTGAGCATAATACTCCTATAACCTAGATAGACTAAAATAAGTTATGGATGCATAATCACTAGTATATTTTGAACCCCAGTTGTAGTTGTAATAAATACATATATATATAAGTCACAATGTTCGTCGTTTTTAATCAATCTATTTTTATGATTGTACCCAAATGTTTATACTAGAAATTGGTCTGTGATAATTAATACCACCTACTCAAATAATATCATAATATACATCAAACTAAGTAAGTTATTAACAATCTTTACCCAAAAAAAAAAAGTTAGTTATTAACAAAGCAGTCATGTTTATGATTTTCTTTTGGAACCAATCATTTACTTTGGTTTAAAATATATATTGAAATATAGGGTATAAAGCTTTAAACCTTCGTTATTTTAATAATATTGTTTCAAAATAATTTATATTTAAATAAATAAAACCAAAGCTATTAAATTAACCAAAAATGATTTTAAGAATTAATAAAAATTTAAAAGATTGCTTTAGTGGATCGAGCCAAAGCAAGTTTTGAAACCCAGGTGTACCAATTTACCACTCCATTTTATCCCTTCTGGTTTATAACCAGTTGGCCATAAGCCTTCATACTTTCATAGTTTTATAAAATAACTAATGGTGGGATTACTTGTAAATGTTTCTATTAAAATACTTAGTAATAACATAGATGGTTAAATAAATATGATGGTTATTCATGATTAAATAAAATCATTTAATTTTTTTTTAGAAATTTGGGTTGGTTGGACTACGTAGAAAGGCCTAATTAAACGTTGAAAGCATTTCTACAAATCTTTAATATTAAGGTATGTCCAGAATAGGTCTTATGCCTGGAAATAATTAATATAAGACTATAAGATTAACCACTCATATTAGTTATAGGATTGTGTATCCTAAATTATAAGGAAAAAAAAATCTTCGAGTGAGTTAGCTGATGTATAATACTTAAATAATACAATATTAGTAAATGAGTTGAGATGATAAATTGGATGTTAAACTTACCTTAAGTAGTTTCGAAGTTCTCATACTTTAAAAAAATTATAATGAAGATAGAAGAGATGAGATTGGATTGTGATTGGTTAAACTTAATACTAAAAGAATAATAATGGAGATGGAGATTCTCATAAAATAACTGTAGTAATAAAATATCAGTGATGTACCCGTGACACAAATAAATTTTATAAAGTCGGTTACGTGAATCTATAAAAGATCTATTTAGTTAAATACTTGAAAAATAGATCTCGAATATATACAAAGTAAAGTATTAATCTCAACATATTTTGAATATAAAATAGACATACTTTGATAGTATGGGATGAAGTACGCTACATAAGGTTTGAAAAAAAATCACATTTTTTGAACAGAGGGCAAAATCATAAATTAATGTTATGTGTTTTCAGCTTATACTATATATTAATATTTTATAACTAAAATTTTCAATTACAGAAAGTAATTTATGTATAGTATATATCTCTTGGTAACTCATAAATACAATGTCAGGGGTCACATATGCACATATTCTTCTAAATAATGCCTCTCAATCTTAAATGTATATTATAATTGATTCTTATAAAGGAAAAGGTAGGAATATAATAATTGGAGTAGATATATAGATGGTTACATGAGGAGAAATTATTAATGTAATATAAATAGTGAGTCTTGTATAGTTTAACCCATTAATTAAAAATGAAATTATTCTTATGAGTCCAGAAAGTTTATATTTGGACTAATTTATTTCCTTAAAGTTTTATTTATCCATCCTTTGATTCCAAAATAATATATTCAATAAATTTAACAGAAGTTTATTTTAATATACTATTACTATTTTTATTATAAAAGGATAAATAAAGTAATGGGAATAAGCTCGATGATTGGTACCATCAATTATATAGTTGTATTGTTATAAATTAAAGATATTACAAAATAATTTAATATTATACATATATGTGTGTATTACATAAGTTTAAATATTAAACTAGAGATTTGAAAATTTCGTTTGTTTCTAAATAATGAATATACACATGTATATACATAATAGAATCTCTTGATGGTATACACAATATAATAATCAAATATCTTCTGAAGATAAACATAAGAGAAAATAGCACTGGTAATTCTTATAAAGACAGGAAGCCATTATAAGAATAAATCATGAAACCTATTATGTTTTAAAATGCTATCTGTCTCAATAAAATATTCCTTGCGACGGAATCTAACAATATATAAGCATAAATAGAGTTAGTTGTAAGTATACTCATCGAACCTAGCTATAGTGTCAATGGAGACAATTATATTTTTGTCAAAACTCCATTTAAAAAAAACAAAAGAAAACCACAACCATAATAATATCTATGCTTAAAGATTAGGATATTGATAATTACTGGTAACACTTAGAATAGTATTTAGACTTGAACTTAAGAAAAATGCCTTAGTATAAGCTTCGAGATAAGCCAATTACTTGCGTAGTTAAAGTGTGATGGTTATTGGTATCCCGTGAGGATGATGACTAGAACAGTGCAAGTATGATAAATAAGCAATAACACTTGGCCACTGTTATTTCTTGTTTATTGATACTACTCGGTTCTAGAATATGATCCATCATGAGAATACTGATTTCCTTGTTTCTTGATGCAAACCATAATGAACGATGTACCTTTAAAATCATGATTTGAGAAATTCTATTTAAGGGGAAATACAATGATAACTACCTCTCCGGCAAGACTGGGTATGGTGTAGTAGACTCTCCAGCTTGTCCGGGTAAGATGGGGGTACCTCTCCGGCGAGACCGGGTGAGATGGGGTATATGTTATGATAACGGAATTCCCTAAATAGTACCATGACCTGATGTCTGACTTGTGAATCTGTTAAATACATTGACATTATGGATGGTGTGCATATTACAGTATATGAAATATTATATAGATATGTATGTCTATGATGGAATCCAAAGACCATATTGATTGACAATTAGGGATAAATCACGAACAAGTGTGTCAATGATAATTTTAGACTAATTTATCAGGAATCTCCCGTATACGTCTATAATTTCAATATCAAACATTATTTCGTTTAATCATCTGTCTCATAGTTCGTGCGACAAGATAAACGACAGGAACTCTATAAGTTGGGACGTCATCAAAAGTACAAGAATTCCCCTTGCGATTATTAACGCATTAGGAAACATGTAACTAAAAGTTGTGCTAAGACACAAAACGTCTAAAACTTACGCTAATGGTAAGTTTACCTTCATTAAGAAACTCTTGAGAAGATAAGAGTCTCAAAACATAAAGAATAGTTATGGTCAAAGTTCAAAAATAAACTAGGATCATGACAAACTATAAGTATTCATCTATATTTTAGCAAATCTCGAGGACGAGATTTAAAACAAGGTGGGGATGATGTAACATTTCTAAAATTTATAAAAATAAACTATATAGGAACTCATATTATTAAACGAATAAATTACGGGTAAGTTGACTGTTAAAAATATGAAGTACCTAGACGGGCCTATGAACCATTTAATAATTAAATTATTAATATACATTATTTTTGAATTTACTCCGTTTTTAATAAAACTTGGTTCAAAATGTAGATAGAATTATTTTCGTTCTAATGGCATATTCAGCATTTTATAAAACGTCATATTTTAGAAGTTATAAACGCCAAATAAGTGAAGCAGTTAAATTAATTAAAATATATATATATAAATAAAATAATAAAATTTAAACCTCCATACGAATGTAGACGTGGACTAATAATAATAATATAATAAAATCTAAATTAGAATGCATTGGCAAAAGTACACTATGTGGAAATTGAAGCATTTATTGAAGATTTGTACGTGGCTCAATTTTGGAGGAACAGATCAAATCTTGCGTGAAGTTTAAGTTACGCAAATCAAGTATAAATAGAACCTACCTTCATCCACTCTAAATTTGTTCAGCTTCTATCCTTTCTCCCTCTCTCCTATATTCCAATTTTTATTAAGTATTTTTCACACCATAATAATAATAAAGCCCTACCCCGTTTTAAATATTGTAACCCTTGATCACTGATGCCCTGTCCGATTGACGTAGGGTCCCGTAACGTATGTCAAGGCTCTGCCTAAATTCGTTGGGGTTCAGTCTCGTGACGTAGGGATAAAGTGGAATTGAGTTACTATACTTAATATAAGTACACTATATATTTTATTAAATAACCCATGAGTTATACCCAAAATATAACAACCCTCCTAAAACACCCCTGACACCCCTACACTTCCTAAAATATACCCCATATGCGAAAACCAGCCCCGAATAACCTTTATTTCATTAAAAAACAAATAAAACAAATTCCAGGGGTCGCTCGATGGCCGCGAAGGCATAGCCTTCGACTTACGCGGGCCGCGACAGCTCGACGATAAGCGAAAACCTGGTGCTGCCACGTGTCGATGACTCAGCAAACCCTAGCCGCCTTTCTGGACCTCGCGGGCCGCATAGCCCTTAGCTACATATTACGCGGGCCACGTAAAACTTGAAATCAGCAACTATAAATAGGAGGCATCGGCTATCCATTCCAATTCATTTAGAATTCAATTTCTCTCTCAATTTCTGTAGTGTAGGCCCTATACCCGGGCATTATACCCCCCTAAATAGCGAAGTTCTGCTCCGTTGTAAGTATTATAACCCCTGGATACGTATTAGATACGCTGCCCGATTGATCTTGGGTTCCGTAACGGCTGTTGTGGTTCTGCCCGACGTAGTCGTTGGAATGTCGTCTCGGGGAGGGTATTACTAATGTTAAAATGGGTTATTATACTAACACGTGTGCTTTTGTGTAAATCATAGATTGTCACCAGGAAACCCTTACGGAAAATCTAAGACAACAATGTGAGTTGATCCGCTTTCTGTTAACTGTTTTTACAAAACCTCACTTAATTAATTATATATGAAGCAGTTATTGAGTATTTGTAAGAGTACAATTATCATGAGTATGTTGGGGTTTTGTATACAAAATTTGTTACCACCTGGTCAAGGAGTAGCATATCCACAAGTCGGGTTCGACAGTACCATGGATGTTAATTGTGATGTCTTGGAAACAAATATAATTGCGGGATCGCCCTCAATACTGTGGAATGGTTTTTTTTTGTTAAACTTGATTAAACTAGGATTCACTCACCAGTATTTCCTGCTGATAAAATGTTTTAAACACGTGTTTCAGGTAACTTAGTGTGAAGCCAATAAAAGCCAGTTGGAGAGCACTGAAGGCTTGGAAAAGTGGCAATAAAGTTACCTAAAATAAAATAGATGTTTTTATTAAATAAAAATAGGATTTATTCCTATGAAAATGTGTGTATTGCAAACTTGGGTTTTATCCCATGTGTTTAATATTATGAAAATGTGGTATTTACTCTGATCCAATATTTCCTAACTACGGTCCTGATGAAAATTCCGCTGCCAAATTAGACAATACACGATACCACCGAAACTGGCTCACGCCCGCCCGTTCCCGGGGAATTAGGATCGGGGGTTGTGACAGTTGTCAACCACTGAGATTATCCATCAGTGATTTCCCTAACAACTGTCATCCACTTTTCATCAGAGGTTGTCACGTGGACAACTCTTAGCCGTCCGATCTTTGTAACCGTTGCCACGTCAGCATTCACTTTTCATTTTTATAAAAGCCTAATTAAAACCCCAAACAGAGTTTTCATTATTGTATCGAATTCAAAATTCTTTCAAAAGTGGTTTCCATCTTCCATTCATCTTCTTCCACTCGCAAATTTCTCAAAATCATCATGGCTCTCGCTCTCAAAAACCCACATAACTACCTTTGTACACTTGAGAAAACAAGTAAAAACAAAGATTTCCGCTTAATCTTTGTTAGTGCACTATGTCTGTGGACTTTGTCTTGTATCGAGTCATGTAATAGGATAGGATAAACCAGTGCTCGGTTGTTAGAAACTGAGATTTGAGTGTTTAGTAGTAATTCTGCTTGAAACAGCCAAGAGGCATTTCAAACGAAATTAACTTTGTTAATTTCGCTTGAAATGACACTTGGTCATTTCAAACGGAATTAGCAACACTATATATAGGTGCACTTGGTTTGTCATTTGTAACTTTCAGACTTGAGTAGCGAAGCTCTGCCGAACTGTCTCCAGGTTGTAAATTAGTGTTATATCAATAATAGAGACATTATAATTGAATCGAGCGTCCGTTTCAATGATTCCGCCTTTGATTCGGATCCAAAACTCTTCTAAACGACTCATTCAGGTCGCACAACGATCCTACAAGTGGTATCAGAGCTCAGGAGGAAGAGTTTAGCTTGATTTCATCAGTTTTCTGACTTCTACACCTTCTTTTTCAAAATTCACAAGATTTTACGGACAAAATGGATTGAATTTCACACATTACACGCGAAACAGTGTTTTAACAAAGCCTTGAAAGAATCAGACCTAAATTCAGATTAAAAGTGACAAAAATGGGCCAAAAGGCTAATTTCGTTTGAACGAGCATTTTAATTTCGCTTGAAAAGTTGAGCCAATTTCACACGAAATTACTGATTTCGTTTGAATTACATTTGATTCCGCTTGAAAAGTGTAATTCCGTTTGAAGATTTCACTTGAAACAAGTGATTCCATTTGAAAGTTTAATTCCCTGTGAAACATATATCATATTTCGTTTGTAGTTATCATTCAGGTGATTCCGTTTGAACAGGTTATTTCGCACCAAAAGTGATTCCGCTTGAGATCACTATTCCGTTTGAAAGTGGAAATTCCGCGTCAAGATCATTTCACGTCAATCGAGTGTCAGTTTATTACAAGTTGTTTGATATTGTTTAAACTGATTGTGTTTGTTTAATTGTTTTTGTCTCCAGGTAAATTCAAGAAGTTCTCATCATGGCTGAAGAATTCTACAACGTGTTCTACAACGCATTTACATCCGAGTCTTCTGAAACTTCAACTGTCACACCAAAATCAATAACAAAAGCAGTCAATGAAAACATAAATCATGACAACTTTTATGGAACTCATTCAAAACCACCCAAGCTTGATAATATTGAGGACTATACTTGGTGGAAAGAACGGTTTCTCAACAGGGCAAAAGCTTACGCACACGAGAGCTGGTTCTGTTTGGAATTTGGTTATAAAAGGCCAACTGATGATAAAGGAGAAGAGCTTCCACTCAAGAACTTACCCAAAGAAGACAAAGCAGAATTCTCAGCAGAACAGAGAATGGTTGCTTTGATTCAATCTTCAATCAGGAATGACATGTTTGCTTTATTGCAACATGACGGAACATCAAAATCTGTCTGGGAAGCCTTATGGGTTAAAGCAGAGGGGGGTAAACAAATCAAGAAAAATAAAATTGCATTATCAAAGAAAGAATTTGATTTGTTTGATAGTTTGAAAGATGAATCAGTTAGACAAATGATAGAGAGATTTGGTCATTTAAAAATTGAAATTGATCGGTTTGGTATTGTTAAAACTAGAGAAGATATAATTGATAAGATCATAGAAGCGTTACCACGAGCTGATCAGTGGCAAACGTTTGTATTCATATTGAAAAATGATGCTTTATATGACACAATTTCTCTTGATGTCTTGCTAGAAAAGATAGAAAGTCATGAGCTTGAATTGTAGAAACAAAACAAGATGAGCAGCTCTTCACATCAACAGAATGTCAGTCTCTACTACAAAGGTAATTTACCTTTGATGAAAGTTGGAGAATCACCAAAGACAACATTCAGTGGTGAGAGGACAAAAGAGTCACAGAAAAGCTCATCAAGTTACAATCCGGGATATCATTCGTCTTCATCAAAAGCAAGTGTTGAAGAGTCTGAAGAAGTTCTCTGTAACATTGCTCTCAAATTGAAGAATTCCCCGACTATGAGCATTAATGCAGCCAAGCAACAAATGAGTTTTCTTGCATTTGTTCTGGAATCGTATGAAGGTCTACTTGCAGGCAAAATTGGTAACTATGACCAGATTGATCCGGAAGAGATGGAACTTATCGATATTCGCTGGTCTTTGGCAAGTTGCATCCGCAGAGCTCATAGATATATGGAGATTACTGGGAAACAATCATTAGGTGGTGCATTAACAAAACTTGGATTTGACAAGTCCAAAGTGAACTGCTTCAAATGTAAGCAAAAAGGTCATTTCAAGAGAGAATGCAACAATTCTGCGATTGGTGGAAATGAACATCCGTTCATTGATGACTATTACCGAAAGGCAATCTACCACCGAAGCAAAGAAGAGCCTAAAATGATTGAAGATAAACCTAGAGATAAGTAAAGAGCTTGTGCTGTAATCCATGATGATGAAGGATATGATTGGAGTCAAATTCTTCCAGAAGAAGATCGTTTAGATAATCGAAGTACAGCTCATGGTAGAAACCCATCAAACAGCAAACATTATGTTTTTGTTGCAGAAATCAAAGAGGAAAACCAAGAAGAAAAAGTTATAGCTGAAATCAAAGAGAAAACCAGAGAAGAGATTCTGAATGAGAAAACATACAGAGAAAAAAGCATGGCTTGGAATAGAATGAATGAAATGCAAGAAGAATATGAAGATGATGTCAGCTACAAAAGATGGGATAAGAAGCATGAGTGTTATGTCAACAGATATGGTGAACCTGTTGTTCCCAAGAAGGACATAATTTATGATGATGTTCTTCTAGTAATTCCTCGAGCCGGAGAATATTATTCAAATGCTGTGAAAGATAAATCATATGAGAAAAAGCTTGGAAAAATCATAAGGGATGTTATGACTTCAAGCTTGAGGAAGAGGGATGAAGAGAGAATGAAGAAGAATGTTGAGTGTATGGTTGAAGAGTTGAAGAAAGTTACTGAGGAAGTAAAAGTTGAAGTTGTGAAAGTTGAGGAAGTAAAAGAAAAGATTGAAGAAAAAGTTGAGGTGAATGAAGAGGTTGAGAAAGTTGTTATTGAAGAACAGCAGATTGATGAGATGAAGAAGAAAGAAGAAGAAGTGAAGAATGAAGTTTTAGTTGCTGGTAATGTTGGTGATGAAGTTGGTGTTGAAGAAAAACAAAAGAATGATGCTGATCAAACAAAAGTTGTAGTAAACACCGAAGTGCTAATCACTGAGGTAAATTCTGATTCTGAAACTCAAATCAAAAACGTTGAACAGTGCAAGAAATGCATGGAAACGTGCAGTGCTTGTACTGAAAAAGACGAAAGGTTCAGAACAAGAGATCTTGAATTTATGAAAATATAAGAAGTTTTCAAAAATAAATACAAAGAAATGTTAGAAAACGAAAAAGTTTTGAAAGATAATGATGAAAAACTTTCAGAAAAATGTAAAAAGTTAGAAAAAGAAAATGAAGTTTTGAAAGAAAATGTTTTAAAAAAGACAGAAGAATGTGATCAAAAACAAAATGTTTGTCAAGAAATGAAGAAAGAATATGATTCAATAAAATTGGCATATCACATTACAAAAGAGTCATATGAAAAGGTGAAAAGTGAAATGAAATTTGCTCAATCAAGATTGAATTAATGTTCTGAAACAACTAATGAGCTTAAGTGACAGTATGAAATAAAGCAACATGTTGTAAATTCCTACATTGAGGATGTTGCTAAGCTAAAGCGTCAGATTGCGGATTTAGAACAGGATAACAACAAGTTAAAAAGTTATCACATGTCGTCATATGTGCTTGAAAGAATTTTCAACATAAAACCGGATGGAAAAGATTCTGAGCAAAACAAGAAAGGTATTGGCTCAGAGTTTCATCAAGTTCCACCACCGGAAAAGTTTGCATTTTATGATGATGAAAAAGTCGAAAAAGCTTTCAACATGGTAGATCAATTGCCAGATAACATTGACGTAACGTATTCCAAATCTGATGATTCTAGTGATTCAGAGGTGGTAGGTAAGGTCGTTGAAAGTGTGTTGAAAGAAGAGTCAGTTGATACAGGTAAATCTGAATCACAGGATGAAAATGAAGGTAATTTTCATGATGGATATCTGAAAAACTCAAAATCCGAGAAAAATTAGAATGATGATTCAAAAGGATTGGTTTATACCATGATTGGATCGGACAAACTATTCTTAGATGTTGTATTCCCGATTCAGAATGTGATTTCAGAAAAGGTTGATAAAGTTTTCAAAATGGTTGAGATTGAAAAATATGAAATTTCAAAGTTTGCTGGAAAGTGTCACAAAATTTCTTATAACAAACCAGGTTTCAAGAAGAAAAACATGAAGGCTGGGTTGGGTTATAAGAAGAAACAAAGTCGACATAAAAATGAAACGCCAAATTATCAGACAAGGATGAATTTTGTTCACGGAAAAAGTTCAGAAGAAGAGAAAGAACTCCAATTTAGGCGTCAGTCTAATGAAGAGTTCTATACTCAAAAGAAAAAGCAACAACCACATGTCAAAGATGTGTCCAAGAGAACACGTTTCAAGTGTGATCAAATTGGACATCTTGCACGAAAGTGTCCAAATCTGAAACCTGTTGATGTTGAGATGAAAAAGAAGTCTGAAAATGTTGAGAAACATAAATCTGAGGATGTGAAACACAGGTCAACCAGATTTGATTCAAAACAAACTTGGAGGTACAACACAAACAAGTTTGTTTCGAACCAAGCTTGGAAATCAAACTCGAATAGGTTCGATTCAAGACAAACCTGGAATTCTCACACACCCAGATTCAGAACAACTCAAAGTTGGAAAACATCAGTTGATATGACAAAAACCCAGGAGTTTTGGAAACCAAAAGTTGTTGTTCAAAATCAAAATGTTCAAAAAGAGTCACATTTTTACAAAAGAGGTACTCCAAAAGGTCAAACATGGAATGCTAAGAAACAAATGACTTCGTAAAAGATGAGAAAGTTGAAGTGAAAGTTGAAAAAGTCTTTGTTCAGAATGATAAAGATTTTCCGAAGTTAAATGAAGCATATTGTGTTGAAATGCCTAAGGTCCAACAGACCTGGGCTAAATTGTTCAAGTGACTGAATAGTTGAATGTGCAGGTACTCAACACAACTGAAGATTGTGAACATGGAAATAGGAGTAGCCTGGCACAAGAAGAGGAGAAGGCTGTTGAACCCTGTGTTGGTTAAAACAGGGAGTTTGTTTGGTTTCTGTACATAAATAAACAATATTTCAAAAATCCTAAAAATTGAAAAATTTAAAAAAAAAAACAAAAATACGTTTTTATTTTGTCAAAATTTTGAAAAAACAAAAAATATGTTTGATTTTAAATTTGTAAAAAAAATCAAAAATTACAAAAATATGTTGATTGAATATGCCGAAACCCTCACGGCAGAACAAACATGATTAATTTCACAAGATTGAAAAACGGTTTTCAAACTGTAAAAGATCAATGTGTTGTAAATCATGGGGGTAATTGATGCTTTACATGTTATAATTTTCTGTAAATCAGTACATAAGATGCAGAAAATGGATGGCGAGACAAAGCTATCAGCATTGGTTATCAAATTTTCTTTAAATGATTTTGCATTTTAGGGGGAGTAATTTGTTAGAAAATCCAAAAACATTAGAAAATTTGAAAAAGTAAAAAACATGATAAAATTTAAAAATTGAGTTTTTGTGTAAAAAGAGGAAATGATAGTACATCAGTAGACAGTTACAGTATGCTAAAGAAATGGAATGATTATATAGCTTTAAACAGTCTCACTGATGATATGCCGATAGGTTTTTATACATTTAGTAAAAATTTTCGGGATATAAACTTAAATTCAAACTTGCTTATTTCGTGGGGAACACTACTTGGATATATAGGTAACCCCTGAAATCTCGTTTGAAGGACCCCTCTTTCTGAGATACTAGGTCTTTATGCTTAGTGATATCTAGGGTATTATCCCGGGACTTCTGATTTTGCGGAAGCAATGGCTAGTCCCCGTATAATACTTTCTGCTTGCTTGAAATATAGCACCGCCCTCAGCATAAAAAATGATGAAACATTGAAAAATGCTAATCATGTGCTGTTGAAGAAAAGATTCTCTAAAGGGAACACACCTAAAGTTGAAGCCGTCATCTCTTTGCTGAACGGAAGTTCTGACCTGAGCTCTCATGGCCCTCGCACATTAACCCTTTATAGATAACATCTAAGTATATTCACCTGTAAGACTGAATATTGGGATCTGGATACGGGAGTATATTCAAGAGGTGGGACACATGAATGAGTTTAAGCTCTTAATACACCTAATTCATATCCTGAATCAGTTGAAATTTGTGTGAAAATTTAAGAGGATCAGTATATCGACAATCTAAGTGAATTGTTTAATTCTTAATGTGTAACTAAGCTCAACGGTACTAGTGACTTGTCAAAAGCTGATATGATCCTCTGACGCAAACTCAAACAAAGATATTGTCTGTAAATATGTTTGTAAATATTTCTTTACAGTTTTGTGTTTCAGAAAAATACAAAAAGATTTTTGATTCTACTTTATTTTCGACAACCGATGTCTGAAATGCTGAGTGTCAAAATCTGAGTATGCTGATTGTGTTTATGAAAATAAAACAAGTTCATTAATTTGAAACTTGAAGTTTTAAATCTAAAATCAAAAACAGTTTGTGATATCTCCAAGGTCATTAAGTTGGACTTGGATGATTAACTGTGAGGGATTTGGATGCTTATATTGTTAGAATTTATGAAAAAGAGCCAGTTTCTGATCCTGAAACTGTCAAATCCATGAAATTTGTTAAATTTTGTTAGTTTAGAAAGTTTGAAAGAGCCAGGTCACAATTTCTGGATAATTGAATGCTTGAAATGTTTAAACTTATAAATGTATGAGATTTGCAGATATTGTACCAGACTACGATCCCGACATCTGAGTCTAAGGGGGAGTCTGAAGACGAGCTCAATGTAAGGGGGAGCTTGTAACCAGAAAGCAAGGTGTCGATCCCTAAAGCACGGAAGCTTGACGAAAGGGGGAGCCTGAAGAATCTGTTAATGTTAGAGCCAGAGACAGATCTTGGAATACAATTCGAAGATAGAAGCTGATCGAAGAAGATAAAGTTTGATGGATGCTTACACTATTAGACAATTTGGAAAGAGCAAAGGGACTGATCAAGACTGAAGATGTGTCATGATAAAGACTCGACACTGAAGACTTCGTCAACATCCAAGGGGGAGTCTGTTAGTGCACTATGTCTGTGGACTTTGTCTTGTATCGAGTCATGTAATAGGATAGGATAAACCAGTGCTCGGTTGCTAGAAACTGAGATTTGAGTGTTTAGTAGTAATTCCGCTTGAAACAGCCAAGAGGTATTTCAAACGAAATTAACTTTGTTAATTTCGCTTGAAATGACACTTCGTCATTTCAAACGGAATTAGCAACACTATATATAGGTGCACTTGGTTTGTCATTTGTAACTTTCAGACTTGAGTAGCGAAGCTCTGCCGAACTGTCTCCAGGTTGTAAATCAGTGTTATATCAATAATAGAGACATTATAATTGAATCGAGCGTCCGTTTCATTGATTCCGCCTTTGATTCGGATCCAAAACTCTTCTGAACGAATCATTCAGGTCGCACAACAATCCTATAATCATCGATGCTCTCTCATCTTCAAAGTATAAAACTTTGTTGACTTGCAACGCACCCATCTAGCAAGAAACCCTACGAGATTTCTAGAAAAATGCAAAATTGGAAGTTCATGACAACAAGCCTTGGGCTATTACATCTAAAGTAGGAGAAATTCTGGTTTCCATCACACCCCAATCCATATCAGAAGTTTTTGAGATGAACGATCTCACAGGTAAAAACTCTTTCTCAAAGGATAGTATCAAACAGATTTTATCGAAAGAGGGTATGCATGACAACTAACAAAAGCCACATTGCAAAAGGGAGAGTTTCCACATCCCATGAAGTTCCTGTTTCATACCCTGCTCACCTGTGTTTCAAATAATACAATAGCTTTCAATGAAATTCCTTTGAGAATTCAATACTTGGGATATGCTATCATGGCAGAAACTGATTTCAATTACGCCCAAGAGATTTTCAATGATTTGGTCAAAAATGTAAATAATATCAAAGAAAAGAAGAAACCAATTTTGTTGTTTCCAAGGTTTTTGAGCTATTATTTACAGCATAAAGTACCAAAAGACGGTGCACAAGTGCTTGTCTAAGGTGCTCCTTGTCAAATAAATAGTCTTTCTGCTGAAACTTTTACTAGGTTGTCAGAGTCAAAACATTCCAAAATACAAACAGAGGAGCCTGAGCAAAATTTGGATGAGTCCTCATCTGCTCCTTAGTTTTCTGCTGTTGAGCCCACTGCTCATGGTGACCACAGCAGCACAACCACTGTTGTTTAACCCCCACCAAAAACTCCCAAAAAGACCAAAAAGAATCCAAAAAGCCCACCAAACCTTCTAAAAAGGACCTTTTGGAAGATGTGATCCCAGAAGTTAATCCAGTGACAACACAAATGTCACCAATAACCACTGATGCTACTTCCTCACAACAGTTGGAACGATCTCCACCAAAAGCCTTAAACATCCATCAGATCGGTTTCAATCGATCGGACATTGTATCGTAGCAGTGATCGAGTTATTACCCTGTACTCGTATCAGCGTTTTCCTACTTGGAAATTGAATTTGAGCAGTTTCTTTTATTTTTTATTGAAATTTTCGAGCACAGAAGCAAGTCCCATGCACCAGCTACTTATAGCAACTTTTTAAGTTTTACGCGGCCCGCGTAAACCTTAACATGGGTTTTACGCGGCCAGCGAGGGCCCCTAGTCTACATGTAGGGCTTGTGTGTCACGAGTAGGTCAGCCACGTGTGCGACACGTGGCCTGGAACGCTTATCCGGTCAACTGTATGTTGACGCGGCCCGCGTAAGCCTAAGCTTACGTTTTACGCGGCCCGCCTGAAACTTAAAATTCTTGTTTTCTTGGTTTTTCATGCACATTAGGGTTTCAGGGGTCCGAGTTTTCACTTACGGGTTGTTTGTGGACATTTTTACAGGTCCTTACAAAAATGCTTCAGGGCTGCAAGCTTTCCATTCAGGCTTTCCACCTCCTTTTTGCTTCGTGGGGGCCTGGTTTCAAGAATGGCTTTGACTTTGTTTGGATTGGCCTTTATACTTTGTTTTCCCACAATGTGCCCCAGAAACTTTCCTTCTTCAAACCCAAATGAACATTTTTCGGGGTTGAGTTTCATGTTAACCTTCCTTAGGTTTTGGAAAGTTTCTTGTATGTCGCCAAGCAATTGGTATTCTGTTTTGCTTTTGATTACCAAATCATCGACATATGCTTCCATGTTTTTGCCAATTTGGCTGGCAAAAGCTTTGTCAACTAAGCGTTAGTAGGTTGCACCCGCGTTCTTGAGGCCAAAGGGCATCTTTTGGTAGCAAACGATACCCTTGTCTGTGTGAAAGGCTGTTTTTTCTTCATCCTCTTCCTTCATAAGGACTTGATGGTAATCCTTGTAGGTATCAAGGAAACACTTGAAAGGGTAACCAGTGAGAGAGTCAACTTTGAGATCAATCTCTGGCAAAGGTTAGCAATCTTTTGGGCATGCCCTGTTTAAATCCTTAAAGTCAATGCACATTCTCCAAGAGTTATCGGGCTTTCGAACCATGATTGGGTTTGCAACCCAGGATTGATATTTGACTTCCAGGAGAATTCCAGCTGATACAAGTTTTTCAACCTCTTGGCATGCTGCCAAGCTTCTTTCGGGTGCTAGACTTCGCTTCTTTTGGACAACGGGCTTGACATCGGGTGGTATCTTCAGCTCATGTTCAGCAATGCTTCCAGGGATACCCGTTATGTCTTCTGGCCACCAAGCAAAGACATCGCTATAATGTATTAGCAGCTTCTCAAGGTACGAGAGGGTCTCCTGAGAAAGGCTTGGATTAACCCTTATCCTTTGATCAGGATATTTGGGGTTTATGATCAGCCCTTTCCTGTCGTCTTCATTTTTTGAACTTTCCCCTTCAACCATGTAAGCCTCTTGAGTGGGTTGAAGGGTTGCAATCCCTCTCTCGGTGGGGAACTTTACTGTGCCATGACCAACTGAAATAGCAATATAGAAGGCACACTGCCCTGGCCTCCTATGATAACATCATAGTTGGAAGGTATATTGATAACTACAAAAGTGAGAGGCTGAACCCTTTCCATCTTGCCTTCACTGAAATGGACATCAAGGGTTAGTTGCCCTAAAGGCTTGAGGGGTATGTCAGCAATAGCTTTTATAGAGGTTCCTGATGATTGAAGCTTTGAACCTTCCTCATTGCTCAATCTATTGAAGAATTTTTCGAACATAATTTTAGTAGCTGCTCTAGTGTCTATGTAGGCTCTGCTTGTCTTTAACGTACCCACAGTTGCTTCAACCACAAGAGGG
This sequence comes from Helianthus tuberosus, assembly GCA_030545235.1. Lineage (NCBI taxonomy): Eukaryota > Viridiplantae > Streptophyta > Magnoliopsida > Asterales > Asteraceae > Helianthus > Helianthus tuberosus. The sequence goes on from CM060419.1 coordinate 24,365,273, forward strand.
TTTGAGACTAGGCATTTTTCCGTTGGTGGGAAGCAGACACACTGAAGCTCCCAAGCTTCCAACCGTTGCCGTTTGTGGGGAACCTTTCCGTCGAAACCCACCATGTTAACCTCTTTGCCTTTTCCTTCAGCTATCTTGTCCCTTACCCCCTTCACTAAGTGGACTAGCTCTCCGGACTTGACGGCCTACTCAATCCTCTTTTTGAGTTGAAAGCAATCGTTAGTATGGTGACCTTTCTCTTCATGAAATTCACAGAATTGGGTGGAATTTTCATTCATTTTGCTTTTAGGGAGAGGTCTAGGAGGCCGGAAGCTTTGTTTCACTTCCTCTGTAGCAAGGATCTCTTGTGGGGTTTTTGTAAGAGCCGTAAAGTTTATGGTCTTCTCCCTGCTAGGAGGATTTCAACCTTCAGACCTTCGTTGCTCTGAACCCCTTTGACGCCTGTCATAGGGATGAAAATTTCCCTTCTTTCTAGCGGGGCTGCTGCCTCGCCAGCTAGATCCCATTTTCCTCTGCTCCTTTATGTCTACAGCCTCCTCTCCTCTGATGTGGGCTTCAGCCTTTTCGAGAGCTTCTTCCAAGGTCTTGGGTAGTGACTTATTAAAATCCCTTGTAAGGTATTTGGACGTAATGGCGTTTACAAAACCGACCACTCTCATCTTTTCATCCGCCCCAACATATGTTAGACCTTCCTTTTTATACCTTTCTATGAACTCTCGAAGGCTTTCGTCACCCCTTAGTTTTATCTAAAAAATCACCGTGGCGTCTTTGACGTACCGCCTTTGTTGTGAGAAATTGGCTAGAAACCCTTTGCTTAGATCATCGAAGCTTCGAACGCTTCTATCTGGTAAATCGTTGAACCATATTCTGGCTGATCCTATGAGGGTCTACATAAACATGAGGCAGCATTCAGCATTTGACCATTTCTCAATTCTAGCAGCACCAGTGAAGATCTGATGGTGATCTTCTGGATCTTTGGTTCCGTCATATGTCTTGATATGGGATGGCATCTTGATTTTTGTTTGGAAATCATAATCGGCGATTTGCTGTGAGAAGCACAAAAGATTGCTTGGTTTATATGGCTTGGCCAAATCCTCTTCCACCCATGCACCCATGTTGTTGTTGTTATTCCCTTGTGTGGTCAGCACTTGATTAATAAAGTGCTGCCAAGGGAAGGTTGCCATCATCTGAGCCATCATTTGAGGCATAAGGTTGAAGCCTTGAAAGCTTCCAGGTGCAGCTGAGCAGTTTATCCCCAAAGGAGCGCTCATAACGGCACTTCGTGCCAAGGGGAGTACAGACAAAGCTTGTTCCCATGTAGATGTGACTGGGGGTGGAAGACTTGCAACAAGAGATTGTAGTAGTTGATCCATAGTTAGCTCATGTCCCAATGGAGTACCAGTTGCAGCTGGTTGGGAAGAAAAGAGAGGAAACGTTATCGGATCTGGCCTTGTGTATATGTATAGATTAGGATTTGGATGTGGATGGTTGGGACCAGCCTCATTCCTGGACATGGTTTGTTGTGAGCTTGTGAAAGGAAGAACTGGAGGTCCAGGAGACAACGAGGGCTCTGGCTCGTCATAGTCCAACCGAATCCTTACCCCCTTGTCTCTTTCCCTACTCACGTATTGGTTGAGGAGAGACCTCAACTCTAGAAAGTTGTTGGCGACCCCTTCAGGGGTAAGGTCAATACGTGAGGGGGTGTTAGAGGCACCGACGTTAGGGGAGGGAACCCTTGATCGAGACGGAGTCGGTGTTTGGAAAGTGAGGAACTCGAGGTATGTTGCTCCAGTAGGAGTGCTCCCCGGTGTTGAGAATGACGTTGGTATAGCCACATGAGTTTGGCTAGTGCTTGGGGTAGAGGTATGTGGGACTTGATTTACCTCCCCCGGAGATTCACTTTCTGACATGATGATTTTTGAGAGAATGGAGCTACACTACTAGGTCTTTTGAAGGAAATAAGTGGCGTAGCCCCACAGTTGGCGCCAACTTGTTGATGCAACAAATACTAGACCGATGATAGTAGCTAGGCTGGTTAGGCAAAAGGCTTGGAGGGTTCTGATTTGCCTAACGTAGGTCGTGGGGTCCCCCATGTTTGCAAGACGTGGAGAGAGGTTCACTAATTATGGTTGTTGATTGTTCAAGATCTTCGGCTGAAGTGGGCTCAGCCTCGGAAGCAATAACAGTCAAGTTGTGTGTGTTGAATGTGAAGAAATGAGACTTGTATGAAGCAAGTACTCGAGAAGAAAGATCAGAGATTCCAAGTGAATTAGGGCTGATCGGAATGTCCCAAATGCACTAAATAAAGTGTCATTTATAGAGGAAGATATCGCCCAAAGAGGAAGCCTTGGGCTAGTGAACCATGCTTGCAGTAGGAGACTTACCCATTTTGGGGTTGAACGGTTTAGACATGCGGATAAAAGGTTGTTCTCTGTGCACATACTCTCTTTTGCGGCTGTGAGAGAGCTGGACAAGCAATCAGTGAAGTGATGGTTTACTGTTTACATCATTTTTGTTGTTCACTTGAGTTCGTGGGTTTTGAACCCTAACCTTACAAGCGTTTATGTGCCTAAGTCATTTTACTTGGTCTTGAGCTACCTCTGTCATCATCTATAAACAAGTTTCATTTTCAATGGGTGGGTGCTCCTTTTTTTTATATGACAATGGAAATACTCATATGTATCTTATATTTAAGTGATAATGCATGTTTATAGTTGTCTATTATCTATAATAGATAATAAGTTTTGATACAATATCTATCCACGTATCTATATGTTCTATTGTTATGCATGGTTTCCTAAAAAATCAACCGTGTGTTTGCACACGGGGCAAACACACGGGTCTTACCGCCACTAGTATAAATAATAGATAATTCCCCCGACTCGGCGACTTGACAGAGAATAATACTAACTTTTCCCAAGACAAAAGAAACGTACGACAGCTTCTCCTCCACAATCTTCCAAGTTCCATTCCTGATATTTCAAGAAAACTTGTTTTAGGGTTCTTCGTTTTTTTTTTCCTTCCAAAATGGGTTTGTGGGATTCGTTTCTCGATTGGCTCCGAAGGTAATAACTTTTCATCTTCCTCTATTTTGAACTGTATCATCTTCTTGATCGTTTTTCTCTTCGATTTTGTTCAGATTTTAGTTTAGTTACTAAGTTAATCGTTCATTTATGTTCTTATTTTTACATATTTAATGCCGATTACTGTTTCATTAGATGGAATTTGTGGTAGATATTGAAGTTGCTATATTATATCAGTATTTATTTATTTAATTTGAAATTGGAAGTAGTAGGGTTGACTTTAGAAGTCAAAGTTGTGGAAGAAATAGAGAAAACACTAAATTAAAAAAAAGACCCAAATTTGGATGCGTTTTTGTGTAATAAATAGGTAAAAAATTGGATCTTTGGTTTAACTACCACATGTTTTGTGCATCAAATGATTACTAGTTTAATGGTAGTAAATATATATCTATTGCTACAACAATCTAGCCTTTAACATTTAACAAGCCCAGGAATAAGTTGCAATATTGAGAATTTGAGATAACCTGTTAGAAGATGGGGTATGAGACTGTAGCCTTAGAATGCCCTATCAGAATTTTATCAATAATGACTATTGACATGTATCATCTATGCTTAAAGCCTAAGATATATGCAGAGTGTAGGGGTGAGTACATGGTTTAAAAAGGCTTTCCAAGGCCCGCCTCGAGGCCTACGCCTTGGCTGAGGCTATGAAAAAACGCCTTAAAGGCTTAGCCTCATAGGGGTCAACTGAAACCTAGGCCTCAGTCATCCGAGGCGCTGAGGCGGTGAGGCTTAAGCCTCATCAGACCTTGTGAAAATGGAAAATTTTAGGTTTTTTGGACTTTATTTTAGACCCATTTAGTGTTTATTACGTCTAATTGGTGGGCCAACCCAATAGTTCACTTAAAAAACATCAATTAGGTTAAAAAACCTAATCGAAAAGAAGATATCGGTTGGGCACGAATAGGATGAACAAATTGGTGTACGTTATGTACAATAGGAGATTGAAGCAAAAGTTTATAAAGAAGACGAATCTAAAAGATGATGAAGTCCCGATAGTTGCCGATGATGTTTTGTCGGATGATGAGCGGATAGCCAATCCGAGTGGGGATGAAGATGGCATTGGTGGAGTTGGCGGGTCAAAGTGTCAAATGAGGAAAAAGGTGAGAGTTCATCATCTAGGAGGAAAAGGAAAAGAGTTATTAATTTGGTTGATGACGATGACGATCTAAATACGCCAGATGAAAACTTTGAGGACGATGATGCGGAGGAAAACGAGTTCTATGATATTTAGATGTCATAACATTACTAATTTATGTTGTTCGAACTATTTTATGATGTTTGTTTTATGTTAAACCTTGTTTGTTTTCCAATTTTCTCTTTATGATGTTTGTTTTATGGTAATTTGTGATTTTATGAGATATATATAGATTTTTATTTTTTATTTTTTTTAATAATGTTTTGAGGCTTACGCCTCGTGAGGCTAAGGGAAAACGCCTCGATACCCGTTTAAAGCCTAAGATATATGCAGAGTGTAGGGGTGCCGTGAGCAGAAAAACCAAATAACTAAACCAAATGAGTAACCGTTTGTTTTCCAATTTTCTATTTATGATGTTTGTTTTATGGTAATTTGTGATTTTATGAGATATATATATATTTTTATTTTTTATTTTTTTTAATAATGTTTTGAGGCTTACGCCTCGTGAGGCTAAGGGAAAACGCCTCGATACCCGTTTAAAGCCTAAGATATATGCAGAGTGTAGGGGTGCCGTGAGCAGAAAAACCAAATAACTAAACCAAATGAGTAACCGAGTCAGTTATGATTATTTTACAACCGGAGTTTATGGTTATCTTTATAAATAACCGACATTAAAGCCAACCTTTACATATATATTTTTTTAAATGATATGTTATATCTCGGAAATTTTTTATATTAATTTAGAGTTAAATGCCATTTTAGTCCCTGTGGTTTGGGCCATTTTGCCAGTTTAGTCCAAAGGTTTCATTTTTAACCTGTGGGTCCAAAAAGGTTTCACAGTTGCCATTTTAGTCCACTTGATTAACTTCATTCATTTTTTCTGTTAACGAGAAGGCCAATTTGATCATTTTGTATGTAATTCTGTTAACTAAAAGAGCAATTCAGCCATATAAAATGAACGAATTGACCTTCTCGTTAACAGAAAAAATGGATGAAGTTAACACAGTGGACTAAAATGGCAACTGTGAAACCTTTTTGGACCCACAGGTTAAAAATGAAACCTTTGGACTAAACTGGCAAAATGACCCAAACCACAGGGACTAAAATGGCATTTAACTCTTATATTTATTATAAATAGCACTGGTTGTCACTTGTCACTAATACTCTAGTAAATTATAAGGATTGCTAATATTTTATCTAATCAAAGATATAGTTGGATTTACTAATTGAAATAAGCTTAAATCCACTAATGTTCAAGCCAACTCATAACCGAATTAACCAAACCATTTATAATAGAATTTAGGGGCTAACCTTGGACCAAAGGTAAGGTTGCTGCGATGTGACCAGGAGGTTAGGGGTCGAGTTATGGAAACAGACTCTTGCTGAAATGAGGGGTACCCGGCCCGCTACCCCTGGACCCCGGCTGCGGGAGTCTTGTGCTTCGGGTTTGCCCATTTATAACTGAATTGATTGGATATAAAAAATATAAACATCGAAACATGATCTGAGCTAATAACTGACCCATGCTTGCACTTAGTAGAGAGAGTTAGAGATATGGTACAATCCTACCGATAGCAAAAGCTACTGGGGACAGTAGAGTTAAGAGTGTTGTGGGCTAGATCAGGCCCAATGGGCTGAACCCACACAAATCCAGGCCCATACATTAAGCCCGATTTGGGGAATATATCATCATTATGAAATGTTCATAGTATACACTTTAATCAAGCTTGTAAATGTAATTAAGGGTTCTCACCAATTTAGAGATCAGTTGGTTCTTTAAACAGGAAATGGAACTTTCCCTTGTTGGCCTTCAAGATGCTGGAAAGACATCTTTAGTAAATTCCATTGCTGTAAGCATTTTTCATTTCTTCAATTTGGCATTTTTATTATATTCGTTCAATCTTTCTCGTATTAATTTTTACTTAAAATAATTGAACTCTAATCTTGTTAATCACCAGACGGGCGGCTACAGTGAGGACATGATTCCAACTGTAGGATTTAATATGCGAAAAGTCACCAAAGGAAATGTGACGATAAAGCTTTGGGATCTTGGAGGGCAACGTAGGTTTCGCAGCATGTGGGAAAGATATTGCAGAGGTGTCAATGCTATTTTGTAATTCTCTTACCTTAATCTAACATCATTTTGTGATTTTTAGTGATCAGATATCGGGGTGTTAAACAGGTTATATTAGCGGGTCGGCAGGTCAAACCTTAGACGAACATAAAACTTTGATACAAACCCAAACACGAGACGAAACCCAAACTGGTGATTTTTGTGTCAGGCTGGTGTCGTGTTTTCTTGTCATTTCTGATCTTAGTCCATTGTTCCGGGCTGGAATCAGCCTGATAATTAAAACTTAATTAAGTGACGTGAATACAACCAAATAACCATGATTCTAGGACCCATTAATCCGAGCTCGACCTCAATTTCATCCCTATTAGAAACAGATTATTAGTTGATCACTATGCGATGATGAAATGATCAGTTAGTTAACATGGAAATGGACTGCAGGTATGTGGTTGATGCTGCTGACTGGGATAGCATTCCTGTAACGAAAACCGAGCTGCACGAGCTCTTGATGAAGCCGTCGTTAAACGGGATTCCTTTGCTTGTTTTAGGAAACAAGATTGACAAGTCACAAGCTCTAACTAAACAAGCATTGGTGGATCAACTGTAAGTCATTCAAAATTCAAAAGTCAAAAGTGAAAGTCAAAGTTTGATGTTTTTGCTTTTGTGCAGTGGCCTTGACACGATTACAGATAGAGAAGTAAGCTGCTACATGATTTCTTGCAAGGAATCGATAAACATAGATATGGTGATCGATTGGCTTATCAAACACTCAAAAACCGCAACATGATTTCTTGTTTGTTTGCTTGCTTGCTTGCTGACTGCTTAATATGGGATCTTTTTTAGTGTTTCATCTTTTTAATTTTTATCATTTCTTTGAATAGTGTATATGGTTCTATGTAGCATGGGAACGGATGGGGTACGGGGACGATACGGGTACGGGGAATGGTAAAATTGAAAAATCCAAGATACGGGTACGGCAAAGGTACGGTAAAAAAAGTATAAAAAAAATAAAAATATATTAAACAAACTCCAAAATATATTAAACAAAGTCCATATAATTTGGTACGATTCTAAACTTTGTGCTATTTTTATAAACTTAAAAGTTTAGGGACCAAATGTAAACTAGTCAAGATAGAGGGGTTAAATGCAAAAAAAAAAACAAACTTTTTACTAAACTCTTCCTTAAAAGTTAGTGCGAAGAGTAATAAAAGAAAACCAACGGGTGTAAAGTGACAAAAAGACAATACTTATTAAAAACCCTACAAAAATGAGAGCGCCGACCCTTTCTTTCTCATCTTCCTACATTTGTGGCTGCCATACCAATGCAAAACTACTATTCCGGCGTGATTCTTTAATCGCAGAATGACCAAAGCTGCGGTTTCTCTGGCGAGATAATCCGGCAACAATAGATACGTTTGGTTGCCGTCCCCGAAACGTTTGGTTGCCGTCCCCTTATTTCAGGATACATTTTGGAAACGTCCCCAGCCGTCCCCGTTGCGTTTCTGTCCCCAAACCGTCCCCGGGACAGGTACTAGAGGCTCATAGCCGTCCCCGTGCGTCATAGATATGGTTTAAGATATGTATATTAATGATTTTTAAATTTCGTCTATCGCCAACCTTTTTATACATCTCTGTTGTTCATTTGGCAAAAGACGGTGAAGTAATATCTGTGATTGTGGTATTGAAATGTGCAAAACTACCCGATTGCTACGAATACATTGGTTAGCCAAATTCGAGTCTTGAGAACATTTACTGAAAAGATGGTCAAATACAGGACATGATAACGGCTAATTTAAAAAGAGCACTAGCACATTGTGATCAGGTTTGCTGTATTTAAAAATCGGCAATCTTTGTTGTATTTAAAAGATACATGGGAGTGGCTTTGATGGTGTGCGGGGAGGACCTCCGTACAAGGCTCGCAATATCGAGGGGCATGCGATTTAAAAAAAAATCCGATACGTATATGTTATTTTTTTAAATAGTAAACACATACCACTTCCAATATAGGCCATTTACAAATCATTTTTTTATAGTTTAGAATTTAGCCCACTTGGAATTAGGTTTATTGAACCCAATACTAATTTGATTTTTTTTTTAAATAATAACAAAACATAACGGAATGACACATTTTTTCAAGCTCGAACAGGGTATGTGAATTCTCAAGACGCATCTGAAAAGATATATTGGATCACCCTTCCAGATCGTATTTAAAAGATGTTCAATCGGCTTTCGCTAAAAGTCTGATATATCCTCAATGGTCCTCAAATTGTAAATAAACTATATGCTTGGATAGAAAGTGCTAAAAGAAATCCTACGTTTTTCTAAAGTGGACTTTGAAGAGGTGTTTGATACTTTAAATTGTGATTTTCTTAGACTCAATAGTGGACCAAATGGGGTTTCGGGATGGGGGGAAGAGTTGGATCAAGGAATGTTTATCTTTGGCTAGTATTGCAGTGCTTATTAATGGAGCGGCAACAAAAGAATTTCAAGTGCAATAAGGTGTTAGACAAGGCGACTCGCTCTCTTCATTACTTTTCATAATTGCTATGGAAGCTTTTCACCTAGTCACAAAACAAGCAAATGATATGAGAATTATTCAAGGTATTCAAACTACTATTAATGGGTCACTGTTATCGCACTTGCTCTCGAAGTGGTAATTTGAGGCTATTTTGTTACTGTTGTTAAAGTATAATAGAGAATTTGTTAAAAACTTTAGGATTTAAGAATTGGGGATAACGAGGTGTGGGGAATGGTGTAGAGAGAGAGAGAGTGTGTGAAAATTAAATTGGGAAATTTATAAGTTTGAGTGAGAAAAGACTAAAATGCCCCTCATGTGACCAGGATTTAACAGTTGAATTGGATGACGTTAGGGGCGGGGAGTGAAATAAAGATAAGCTTTATAGATCAGGGAGTAAAATGGAAGTTTACTCTTATCTTTTTTTTTTAACGGAAAATTTTGATCACCGACGGACCACTGGAGTATTATCGTGCTACCGCGGGACCACCCCATCATATTCATCTCCGCTAGGCAATAATGTCTATATACCAATTCAGGAAAAAAAAACCCTATAAATTTGGGAAAACCTCCCTTGTGGGAATCGGACCCAGGACCTAATGGTCCCTAAACCTTGTCTCATCCCGAAGATGCCACTAGGCTATAATACCATGAGCGGATTAAACATTATCTAAGTTTGATAACTTGGCTAGAATTGGCTTCCAAAAAGGTTGCGGGGGGGGGGGGGGGGGGGGGTTTGGGTTCTTGGGGTGGGAAGTCTAGTGAAGGTAGCTTTACTTACCAAATGGTGGTGGAGGTTCAGATCTGGGTCATTCAACTTATTGACCAAAGTTATCATCCATGTAAGTAATATGGATTATGTAACAATCCCCATGCAAACAATCATTATAGGGTGTTGGAAGAATATTCGTAAGGTTGAGGTAATACAGGCACAAAAGTATATTGATTTGTTGGGGAGTATGCACTCAATGTGTTGTTCCCACATCTTTTCAAGCTGAAAAGCCACAAAGCATGTCGGGTGGCAGATCGATGTGTAGGAATAACAACAATATTGAGTGGTGCTGGAATTGGAAAAGAAGCCCGAGAGAGTTGATGGAGTTAAGGGAGCTACTGTTACGTGAATGATCAGTCTTAAAAAGGGTGAATCCTAACTCGTTGATGTATGTTTATTGCAATGTGGATCATCTGCTTGCTTGATGCCTGTTCGCAAAGGAATTTTGGATACATATCCAACGAATGGTGCAAGCTTCCCAAGGTGAATTTTCCGATCTAAGAGTTGAGGATCTGAAGAAGACAACCCAGGTGACCAATATGGTTAGCACGGAATAAGAAAATTTTCAATAGCAAGGCTAGTTCGATACACTTGATTTTGGAGGAAATCTAGTCAAGTTCGAATCTCTGGCTCAAAGAGAAAGTCATTTGTTAGAATGTAATTCATGGTGTAACTTTAACTTCATAACATTTCATTTTCCGTAAACTCGGACCTAGGTGGTTGTATTTGTTTTTCTAGAGCCTTGCTGGTTTTGTTTATTATAGCATTTTATTTTATTTTATTTTATTTTATTTTATTTTATTTTATTTATGTGACAACCCGTAACTTCGAGATAAAAACTGTTCGTTTCGCTTTTGCAAAATAGTTATATATTGATCTTAGCCGAAGAATTAAATTTATACTTATTTAATTTATAGTGTGCAAACGTGTAGTCGAAACCAAATCCTGATCGTGTTGAACCAACCCGAACCATTTGAATCGAAGCACATGTCTCGCTTGGCGATCCAACCCGCTCGCGTAACTCGAAACTTATGAGGCCCGAAGCTTATGTTAATCTTATAATGGTTGATTTATTAATTAAACTTTTCTTGTTAGTTTTTTATGTGTTTTAAAAAAAAAATAAAAAAAAATAGGATGATAATAACTAATCAAGCAACCAACTTTGACTTACTATCACCTTATTTCCCTCACCATTCCCTTGGTTCATTTTTGGCCCAACAAGCCCACTGCGACCTCCCTTGCATACGGCCCAACCCCAATTGTATGTTTAAACCGCCCCACACCCTTGAATTGTGTATTTACGTAAGTGTATCATATAAGATTTTAATCAAAAAGTCTAAACCTAATTTGCGACTCCCTCTTCTCCCCTCTACTGTTGACGCAATCTAGGAGCACCAAGGGTTCTTAACTTTCAGTTCAAGACTCCATTACACTCCCACTTCAATCACTAGGTATTGCACCTTGTATTTTGTTTATAGTTTTATGAATCATGCATGAGTTCTAGTGTTAATCTTTCGTCGAACTTGGCTGCGTTTTCTGTCATGCATGAACTCTAGGTGTTCTTATGATGATAATTTGCAAACTAGGTATGATAGAAAGCGTGTTCATTGGTGATGTGATCGTATAGGGGTCTATGTGTCGTTCACGGGTCGAAACTCCTTGTTACATGGCTGCGTTTTACCGTTACTATGATTTTGGTTGTTTAAGTGTATGCATTATTGTGAGTATCGTGGCTGTGTTTTCTGTTGTGTTGATGATCCTTGACGTCTTGATGATTACTTGTGGTATAGGATTCGTAAAAGTCACGTATGCTTAGCATTATTGATTATATATATATATATGGGATAGGGTTTATATTCTTGATGGTAATTAGACTTTGGCATGATAAAACTGATATAAAACAACCCAAGACCTACCATGGTTATTGTAGGGACGTATATATGACGGTAAAACACGGTAAAGAAACCCGGAAACTAGTTTTAGTAATGTTTATGCGAAAAACAGATTAGTGTGTAGTATAAACAGCCAACTTCAGTTGGTTGTAAACATGTCGCTTTATATCGAAAAACGGATTTTCTTGAGTCTATAACGCGTTATTTCGAAAAACGCTTCAAATGGCACTGGAATCATATTTTTTTGAGGTCGTTTGCTATTTTTAAAGGATCGTTTTTCACAGTAGCAAAAGCTGCGTTTTTCTGCAGAAAATTCGTGTTATGTTTCTCGTCATAATTTGAAATCTGTGTAGAATTAGGTTATGAAATTTGTACTGTAGATGGCCATTGATGTCTTTGTAATTCTCCAAGTGGAATTTTGTCAATCGGTCTACGATGAATTTTAAATGAATTTTTCCGTGGACTGCAGTCAGAAAGTGACGAATCTGATTGCAGCCCGGTAAATGAATTTTATAAAATAATTGGTGATGAATTGGATCCCGTGATTTTGACACAATAATATTTGGATCATTTAACACATTCTGTAATTTTTTGGGAATTTTGTTGTACACGAGCTATTCCGGATAACAATCTGAAAACTGCCGAAAATGCACTATATCGCTGAATTTTATTGAAGGGATTTTGAACCTTTTGTGACACTTGTGTCGTCGCTAAACTATGTTGTGATAATTAGCATTGTATGATTAAATGTGCTACGTGCTAGATACGTGTAGGAACTTTGTGCCCTATTTGATACCACTAATGGACTAACTGGAAATCGTACTAGGACGTGATTGACCGACCTTGACTGTTAGCTATTTTTAAGAGTCAAACCGAGCAACCAAAGATGAGTTCACACTTTCTACAAGGCATGTGATTCCCGGTGGTTTAGGAATGGGTTAAGAAGCTAAGATGAAACCTGTATATTCACCACTAATAGACTACATTAAACCTGCGTATTCTCAGATTGGGAAGAATACGTACCTCCGTCCTCAGATTGGGAAGGACGCCTACACTAAACCTGCGTATTCTCGGATTAGGAAGAATTTGTACCTCCGTCCTCGAATTGGGAAGGACGACTACATTTAACCTGCGTATTCTTGGATGGGTAGAATACGTACCTCCGTCCTCGGTTGGGAAGGACGCCAATGTATATAACTAGTCTAGTGGTTCACAACATGGGGTAGCCCACACTGCATATGGTTTGGGAAACAAGGAACTGATTAACTAATGGTTTTCAATTGAACTATGGTTTTTGGAACAAATTTAAAACGGACAACCAACTGTGAACTCGCTCAACTTTGTTGTTGATTCGTTGTTACATGCCTTGCAGGTCTTTAGGTGTATATTGTTGGAAATTGTTGTCTGGGAGGCTGGAGTGGTCATGGGTCGAGATACATAGAATCGCAACACAAGACTAATGGTTTTTTTACATATAGTTTATAAACACTTAACGAATGAATTATGCTTCCGCTGTATACTGTGAAATATTTGTAACGTTGTAACACTTAATAGTAATGAATGAAAGTTTTATTTAAATATATCTAAGTTCAATGTGATTGGTGGCTAGATCCTGGTCAGTCACGCCTCCTGTGGTGATACTCCGCTTGTGGATTTTAGGGGGTGTGACAGATTGGTATCCGAGCCATTGGTTATAGTGAACTTGGTTTTAAAAAGGGGAAAAACGTTTTTGTAAAACCAGACTATAACCGAACAGTTCTGAAAACGTGAATACGACCATGACACTCAGCTCCAGATTGCAAGGCTCGTCTCTTATATACTCATTGTACTGCATAACTAGTGAACACGTACATATGATATTGCATGTGATTGCACGTTTAGCACTACAGTATGAATTCATGTATTACTTGCATGTGTTATGTAACTGATAGGGTGGTATTTCCCTAAGCATTCATGACTTACGCTTCGTGATTCTCTATGGTTGCTACTTGAGTTTGAGGAACCATTTGACATGAGTTAAGAGGAGCTGAGATGAGCATGCAAATCACAATATTATTGTGGGTGCACACATAATAATAATGTGGGGTGCATGCGAGTCCCAGTGAGGCTTAACAGGTGAAAAAGCAGTTCCGTTCCGTTATTTGATCGATGTGAAACATAACAAACCTATAGGGGTCATAGTAGTGATTGTCCCATACTCGAACGTGAACTTTTTATTCCTCTCTGGAGCCTTTCGAATCTCGATGCTATCGAGTATTACCTGAACACCCATCTGAACACCTAGTGAACCCTGTAGAATGCTAGGTACTCATACGAACGTCCCTGGGTTGGATGTCGCAGCGTCGAATGATTGACCGACACCCTTCTCACTCCTTTTTCGTTTGCTGGAACTCATGTATTGACATCTTAGATCCCGAGGTGTGATCACTTCTGCAACACTCTCGTAACATACCATGTATTACTCAGTCAATTTGCAAGAACGGTGGACTTCAGCATTTGAACGGCCCAAGTTACCAGCAACGAACATCAACGATTTGACTCCAATCAAATCCTTAACCCCAGCCAGCGAATCATGGGAGTCAACTTTTACGAATTAATCGAGACATAAATGGTGACAATTGACCATGGTATGGAACGCGAAACTGCCAGCACCAGGGGTAGTGCCTTAGAACATGGCACAGAATACGAAAAGATGGGCCCTGTCGAGGAAAGATCGTAGAGCTCAGTTTCAAACGACAGCGTTGGAGGCAACAGTCACGGCAAAATCAAGGAACTTGAGATGGCAACCAACATTATAGAAATGAAGGTGCCTACGACATGGAGTGGCTGTCGCTAAATCAAAACGACAACAACCAAGGAAACGACGGTCGTACTAGAAATCCACGCAACAAGTACAACCATACGGGAAATGATGTTCATGGAGGGGCATTTAGGATTGGCGTGGGCGACACCAGGATTGTAATAACATGGTGGCATACCCGTTCTTAGTAATGAATCAATTTGTCTCTGTTCTATATATCCCTGATGCTTCTTGAAACCCAACCTGTGGTGGAATCGGCTAATGGCGAGACAATGGAAACCTCATATGATAGTTGGGATGCAAACTCGACCTTGTGGGACAAGTGCTCGACATCGACCTTACTTCTGTGTTCTTGATAGATGTATCCGTGAGGAGAAGATTTTACGTATCCCTCTCCTTAGGGGAGAATTGTTATCTGTACTAACGCGTCAGAGTGGCGCAATGGTTAGCGCCATTTAAACAACGAAAGCCAGGAGTGTCTACGGAGGGATTACCCCGCTATGATAGCAACTGTTATTGACGTAAGGTTAGGAAAAAGAGGATCGAGGATCCACCAGTTGTTAGTGATTACCTTCAATGAGCTACCCGAGGAACTTCCAGGATCATCTCTACAGCCGTTAAGTAGGAACTCAGTTTAACCTCTCGCCAGAAGCAGTTCTAACTACTCGTACTCTCTACCGTCTTGCACTGGGAGGGTTGCAGGAGCTGTTTAACCAACTACAGGAAACTGTCGGACAGGAGTTTTCGCTTTGAGGAGCCCTCGCTACACCCATGAAGAGAAGCCTTTTCGTATGTGTACTGACTATCGAGAACTCAACAAGGTGTCAGTTAAGAACCGTTTTCCTCAACCACGTATTGACAACCCATCGACCAGTTGCGAGCAACAAGTTTCCATTCGGGGATTGGCTAGCGAACTATCAGATGGAAGTCCAAGATGAGAATGCTCTTAGAACAGCACGTCGAACGCAATGCAGCCATTTCAACTTTGTACGCCATGATCAATGAGTTGATCAACACATCAACAACTTTATGGATCCCCAGAATCGCCCATGTTTAGTAATGACGTTTTGGATCATCTCCAGGTGGAAGAAATATCTTGGGCGACATTTGTAGCTTATTTTAGAACTCCTGAGGGAAGAGTCGCTTCACGCGAAGTCTTGTTGAGAGTAACTTCTAGATTCGAGAGGTACCTTTTTAGCTTTATAGTCAACGAAGAAGGAATACACATGGTTCTCGCTAAGGTCCGTTCTGATTAGAACTGATCGACATCAAAGATTTCCTGCAAGGATACAACAATTCCTTGGTCTCGTTAGATGCTATCGCAGCTTACCTACAGGATTTTCGAAGGTCGCACAGCTTAATTCTCTTTAGCACAGTAGGGTGCTGTGTTCGTGAAAGACGAAACAGGAGGACGTCTTTTCAGTTTTCGAATTCCAACTCTGCAAAGCACTGAGCATCGTCTTTACCCGAGGGTGCGGGTGATTTAGTGGTATACCATGAAGGTCTGAATTAGAGTCCCAGTTGCACATCGATGCAACACGAGAGAGTGATGACATACGTGATGGAGTTACAAAGAGGAACTGCACGACACACACAACTGGCGGTGAAAACCGTGGCCTTGGGATTTTAGATGGAGGCATTACTTGGACGGTACCAGATGCGTTATTTAGACCGATCACAAGGGCCTCCCATGCACCTTGGCTTCGACAGAGCTAAATCAGTTAATGGCATCGCTTGAGGGAACTTTTGGAAGATTACAGCTATTAAACTTGAACGTGCATGACCTTTGCAGCTCACGATCGACTCTAACTTACCTGATCAGACTCGCTCTGTTCAAACTGAAGAACTGAAGGAAGAGGATTTTCAAGTTGAACCCATGCGGGGCATGGAGAAGCAACCTTTGACAGGTCGGACGATACTCGTTACCTCATTGAACGAATGTGGGTCTCATTATACGGCAACTGTAGGGAACTCGTGTTGAGCAAAGCACACCGGCTTCGATATTCTAGTCGTCTAGGTCTTGATGAGAGGCGTTAGGATTTATAAACCTTGTACTGGTAATCGGGCATGAAGGCCCACCTAGCTAGGTATGGGAATGATGTTTGACTTCTGGGAGAGTCAAGGGGAAGAGTTAGCAACCAGAAACACCTTTATGGAAAGCGAAAACAGACGGCCATGGATTTTGTCGCTAGTCTACTTGAAGCGGAAACAATATCACCTGGATGATCGTTGATTGTCTCATGTAACCGGCACATTTTCTAGCCATCGAGGAAATAGATAACTTTCCTACACTTGCAGACATCTACCTGAAAGAAGTGGTTGGCAGGCACGGGGTGCCAACCCCCGATATCTCTGATCGCGACCCACGATCTGCATCTGATTGTGGCAAGCGATGCACAAATCCTTTGGCTCACGTCTAGACATGAGCACAGCATATCATCCACAAACGGATGGGCAGACTGAACACACCATCCAAACTCTTGAAGACATGCTTCGAGCATATGTAATAAACTTTGGCAACGGTTGGGAAAGACACCTCCCTTTAGTGGAGTTTTCGTATGACAACAGTTACCACAAACTCAACCCGCTATATGTTGGACCTTTCGAAATCGTGGAGAGGACTGGCAAGGTGGCCCACAGATTGAATCTACCCGAAGAACTCAGTGGAGTTCATAACGTATTCCACGTGTCGAATCTGAAGAAGTGCCTGTCAGATGAAACTCTCATAGTTCCTTTCAAGGAGCCCATCATCGACGATCAGTTGCGATTTGTCGGGGAACCAGCGGAAATCATGGACCGGGACGTCGAGATTCTCAACCGCACCAGGATACCTATTGTTCGAGTTCGTTAGAACTCCCGTCATGGCCCAGAGTTTACCTGGGAACGAGAAGACGAAATGAAACGCAAGTATCCCCAGTTGTTTAAGGAAAGTGAGTCCACTACTGAAGCTACTATTGAATTTCAGGACGAAATTCCAAACCAACGGGGGGATGATGTGATACCCCAGGAAAACGCACAACACAATTAGCTTCTTCAGTGACCATGTGACAAATTTCGGGACGAAATTTCTTTCAACTTGGGGATGATGTGACAACCCGTAACTTCGAGATAAAAACTGTTCGTTTCGCTTTTGCAAAATGGTTATATATTGATCTTAGCCGAAGAATTAAATTTATACTTATTTAATTTATAGTGTGCAAACGTGTAGTCGAAACCAAATCCTGATCGTGTTGAACCAACCCGAACCGTTTGAATCGAAGCACGTGTCTCGCTTGGCGATCCAACCCGCTCGCATAACTCGAAACTTATGGGCCCAAGCTTTTGTTAATCTTATAATGGTTGATTTATTAATTAAACTTTTCTTATTAGTTATTTATGTGTTTTAAAAGATAAAAAATAAAAAAAATAGGATGATAATAACTAATCAAGCAACCAACGTTGACTTACTATCACCTTATTTCCCTCACCATTCGATTGGTTCATTTTTGGTCCAACAAGCCCACTGCCACCTCCCTTGCATACGGCTCAACCCCAATTGTATGTTTAAACCGCCCCACACCCCTTGAATTGTGTATTTACGTAAGTGTATCATACAAGATTTTAATCAAAAAGTCTAAACCTAATTTGCGACTCCCTCTTCTCCCCTCTACTGTTGACGCAATCTAGGAGCACCAAGGGTTCTTAACTTTCAGTTCAAGACTCCATTACACTCCCACTTCAATCACTAGGTATTGCACCTTGTATTTTGTTTATTGTTTTATGAATCATGCATGAGTTCTAATGTTAATCTTTCGTCGAACTTGGCTACGTTTTCTGTCCTGCATGAACTCTAGGTGTTCTTATGATGATAATTTACAAACTAGGTATGATAGAAAGCGTGTTCATTGGTGATGTGATCGTATAGGGGTCTATGTGTCGTTCACTGGTCGAAACTCCTTGTTACATGGCTGTGTTTTACCGTTACTATGATTTTGGTTGTTTAAGTGTATGCATTATTGTGAGTATCATGGCTATGTTTTCTTTTGTGTTGATGATCCTTGACGTCTTGATGATTACTTGTGGTATAGGATTCGTAAAAGTCACGTATGCTTAGCATTATTGATTATATATATATGGGACAGGGTTTATATTCTTGATGGTAATTAGACTTTGGCATGATAAAACTGATATAAAACAACCCAAGACCTGCTATGGTTATTGTAGGGATGTATATATGACGGTAAAACACGGTAAAGAAACCCGGAAACTAGTTTTAGTAATGTTTATGTGAAAAACAGATTAGTGTGTAGTATAAACAACCAACTTCAGTTGGCTGTAAACGGGTCGCTTTATATCGGAAAATGGATATTCTTGATTCTATAACGTGTTATTTCGAAAAACCCTTCAAGTGGCACTGGAATCATATTTTTTGAGGTCGTTTGCTATTTTTAAAGGATCGTTTTTCACAGTAGCAAAAGCTGCGTTTTTTCTGCAGAAAATTCGTGTTATGTTTCTCGTCATAACTTGAAATCTGTGTAGAATTAGGTCATGAAATTTGTACTATAGATGGCCATTGATGTCGTTGTAATTATCCAACTGGAATTTCGTCAATCGGGATTACGATGAATTTTAAATGAATTTTTCCGTGGTCTGCAGTCAGAAAGTGATGAATCTGATTGCAGCCCGCTAAATGAATTTTATAAAATAATTGGTGATGAATTGGATCCCGAGATTTTGACACAATAATATTTGGATCATTTAACACATTCTGTAATTTTTTGGGAATTTTGTTGTACACGAGCTATCCCGGATAACAATCCGAAAACTGCCGAAAATGCACTATATCGCTGAATTTTATTGAAGGTTTTTTTGAACCTTTTGTGACACTTGTCGTCGCTAAACTATGTTATGATAATTAGCATTGTATGATTAAATGTGCTACGTGCTAGATACGTGTAGGAACTTTGTGCCCTATTTGAAACCACTAATGGACTAACTGGAAATCGTACTAGGACGTGATTGACCGACCTTGACTGTTAGCTATTTTTAAGAGTCAAACCGAGCAACCAAAGGTGAGTTCACACTTTCTACAAGGCATGGGATTCCCGGTGGTTTAGGAATGGGTTAAGAAACTAAGATGAAACCTGTATATTTACCACTAATAGACTACATTAAACCTGCGTATTCTCAGATTGGGAACAATACGTACCTCCGTCCTCGGATTGGGAAGGACGCCTACACTAAACCTGCGTATTCTCGGATTGGGAAGAATACGTACCTCCGTCCTCGGATTGGGTAGGACGACTACATTTAACCTGCGTATTCTTGGATGGGTAGAATACGTACCTCCGTCCTCGGTTGGGAAGGACGCCAATGTATATAACTAGTATACTGGTTCACAGCATGGGGTAGCCCCCACTGCATATGGTTTGGGAAAGAAGGAACTGATTAACTACTGGTTTTCAATTGAACTATGGTTTTTGGAACAACTTTAAAACGGACAACCAACTGTGAACTCGCTCAACTTTGTTGTTGATTCGTTGTTACATGCCTTGTAGGTATTTAGGTGTATATTGTTGGAACTTGCTGTCTGGGAGGCTGGAGTGGTCATGGGTCGAGATACATAGAATCGCAACACAAGACTAATGGTTTTTTTACATATAGTTTATAAACACTTAACGAATGAATTATGCTTCCGCTGTATACTGTGAAATATTTGTAACGTTGTAACACTTAATAGTAATGAATGAGAGTTTTATTTAAATATATCTATGAGTTCAATTTTATTGGTGGCTAGATCCTGGTCAGTCACGCCTCCTGCGGTGATACTCCGCTTGTGGATTTTGGAGGGTGTGACAATTTACTAGTTAACACACTCTCTACTCTACATCTACCCGATTCCTATGATCGCCACACATGCATATTCCTATGATTTACATAACCCACAGCCAATTAATTAAAGAGGAGACCACTTTGATTTGACACATTGAGTCTTCGGTTTGCTATATAAATGCATTTTCATTATTTAATGTTTATAAATAAATACATTATTGTGTTTACTATTTATTGTATTAAGTGTTATGGATTCATAATATTCTTTTTACTGGTTGATATCTCTCTGTATATTGCATAACTATTAATAATTGTATGTTCCATAATACTATGGATAATTATTATTGACACATACTTCTTGCCCCAACACATGTGTTGAATCCTAGTGGCTTTATATTTTTAATTTTTTCCATTAAACATTTACACCTTCTAATAATTGAACCTCGCTCTTCTTACAAGAGATAATTCTCTTGACCACTAAGCAATAACCTAAGTGGTTAGTTACACTTTATACGTTAATGCCATATGTGTGTGATATATCAAATACCTATGATGTTATACCATTATAGTTATTTTCTATACACCAGATAGTTATAACCTTCTCCGGTATAACCAACAAAGTACACATGGCTCTTTCTTATTGCTTCCTACGCCTCTTATTATATTATAACCGACCTTCTATCTCTTTCTCTCTCTTTATATATCGTGAGGTTCGTTACAAAATACTAAGTTACTGTGATAACAATAATACCAAACCTAAATAATATGTTTTTGAGTAAAGTACAGTTTCAGTCCCAGAGGTTTACACCCGCTCTCAGGTTCGGTCCCTATTTCAAAAAAAATCAACACTCCAGTCCCTGACGTATTCAATTGCTCGCAATTAGAACCCCGGCACTAACTTCCGTCAGTTGACAGTTTACTTATTTAACGGTGTGAAGGGCAATATGGTTATTTCACCCAAAGTTCTTTCACTCCTTTTACCCCCCCCCCCCCCGCATTTTCCTTTAGAAGCTACAATACACCCATATCTCTCCCAAAGTCTTCTCGACACCCACCACAATTCCGGTAACTCCACCTTCTCCGGCAATCCAGGTAACTCCACCTTCTCCGGCAATCCATTTCCAATATTGGGTGATAAGTAAGACAAAAATCTTTCTAAACTAAAACAAACTTACACAAAATTATCATGCAATGTACCAATTTCAGGGTCATCAGGAAATGTAGTGATCAACTTCAAAGGAGAAGCTGCAGATTTGTCACTAAACCAAATCGTTAAAAGTTACCTAAACCCACGTTCGGGGTTGACTCTTAGAGGAGTGATCAGGAAATGTAGTAATCAACTCCAAGGTACCAATTTTGGGGTTGACTCTTAGAGGAGTGATCCGCTACAAGGGGGTGATAATGACTTCGGGTTTGATAAGGGTCACATGAAGGATGTTGTGGGGCCTAAAGAAAAGCAAGTGGTTCAAGGGGTAACAAAGGCTACTTGCATGACTACTAGGATGGATAATAAGTTCCAAGACGAACACACGTGATTGTTGGCGGCAACATGGTGCATAACTTGACAAGAGCAATTTGGAAATTCACACAACGAGTCTAACATGGGAAGAAAAGGTGCAACTTAGGCCGCTAAGTATTAAAGTTTGCTTGAAAAAAAGTTGCTATGAGTCCAAGTATAGCTAATGCTATCGCTCAACATCCACGTAGGCTTGGGGTTTAAAAAATTCCAAAGTACAGGGACATCACAAATATATAAGTTGGGTAGGCCAAGTACCTTTACGAAGTTCAACAGGTAGTTGGGCCACTACATACAGGGTTAAACTAGGGGCCCCAAGGAGTTTTGGATAAGGTTAAGAGATATTACTATAAGACCCCAAACCTGGAAAACCTCATAGTAGGTTACATATGTGACAACCCGAGTTTTCAAGGTCTCTATTTGACTTGACCTTATACTCATTGGCAAAGTGTGTTATATATATATATATATATATATATATATGGTGTGCATTACATTTGATTGTATGTTAATAATATCTTTCATGTTAATATTGTGTTAATTGTAATTAAATGGGGAACTTTGACCGATCACCCTCTAGCCGAAAACCCCCCACCCGAAAACACTCTTGTGGCGAAAACACTCTAGTGTTTTCGTCCACTAACTAGCCAACGAAAACAGGAAATGGGCCTTGTCCCAGTGATGATCTATTACATGTTAACACAAATAAACCAAAGCCCTTTTGTTATTTAAGATCGTGTATTACTTGTTGCTTATCAATATCTCTAAAAAAACCCTACTCTCCCTACAAAATACGTACGGCAGTGGAACACACCCCTTCCCCTCGTGAGATATCATTCTGTTATCAAAAGATCTCGGTTAGTATAATCTCATTTGTTTTAGTTTTGAATTGATTGCCTTTATCTATATGTGCACCGATGTGATGTATGTTCAGAATTATCTGAGTATTTATGTTTAGAATATAGAATTTGCATGAATCAGTGGGTCATCCTAATCATGATTTGGTCATGGTCGGCCATATGTGAAATGTCTGGATTCATTGATCTAGGATTTAATAAAATAATGAGTCTGTATGAGTGGGCCGCACTTGGTGATTTTCAAATAGTTGTTGTTGCCGATCATGAGAGTTGGCCACACATGGTGATCTGCAAATTGTCAGAATCCATTTCTTTTATAGGATCACAATCTTTAAAATCGGTGGTCAACACATTAAGAAAAAGGTTATGATATTGATAAAGATTCATGTATGGCATAATGATTGGTAGTGCATTAATTGTTAACTTGATTATGTTCATCGACTTGATTGGATGTTTGTCCTAGTGCCGTAAATGTCACTATGAAATTAGGGATCATGCATAGGTATGTGTGATGATGATGATGATTAGGGATTGCTGAATGTGTAACTGATTTCTGATGAGGATGATGTAACCGCCGAAAACACCTTCAGGCAAAAACACATGGACCAACGAAAACACTCAGTGTTTTCGTCACATCTTATGCTAGACGAAAACCCAAAGGGTTTTCGCCATACTTGTCATTTCAATGAATACCATTGTACAGTAACTCTGTTAAATCATTAACCTTGTTAAGTTGTTAACTCCTGTTAGGATACTTGATTTTGTCAAACATGTTAACACTATTAAGTTATATAACCCCGTTAGAATGATAACTCGGTTGATACGTTAATTCTGTGGTATGTTAACTCTGTTAAACCTGTTAATTGATTTAACTACTTATGTGATACATGATGTTAATTGCTAAGCACTTTGTGACATAGATTGCGTGTGAAACTGTCACACCCTGGCTTTGCGGAAGCGTGGGTTTATTTGGTGTGACTTCTTAATACCATAGCTTAATCATAACAAAGCTATATGAAAATAAAACCATGCAGATCATCCATTGATTTAAGTTTGAAAAGTAAAATACCACAACATTGTCTTAAGGAGTTGACACACGCAACGAAAATTACAACCTAATAACATAAAAACATTGTTTGAAAGACACAACCACAAACTTAAGATAGACGTAGTTTAAGAACTGTGACTCGTCCAGGTAAAAGCCACAATCCCCTAAACTCGGATGATCCCATAACTCTACGCAGCGTGAAAACGTAGCATACCATGCCAGACCCTTAGTCCCCTGAAATACATGTAAGTTGGAAAAATCAACAATAATGTTGAGCGAGTTCATGTGTAAGTGAGTAAGTAAAACCTTTGTAAGTCTAAAAATCCTGGTATGTAGCAAATAAGGAAAAAAGAGATCGATTAATGTGTAGCTAATACATTAATAAGTGACATGCACTAGGAAGCACTCAAACCTGTAACGCGTATTTCATACCGGTCCTTCCGGCGGAACGACATAGTCACCACATGCAGCCGCACGCTGGCCCATGTGTGGGGCTCGCAACACCCGATAGATCTATCAGTCATGCCTCTCGGTCCTTATACAAGGATTAATGGTCTTACGATAATAGCCTATCCATTCACGTGATCTAGTAGTAGGTTCCTTAGCTAATCATACCGTGTATAAAACGTTTGTAATCAGTATGTAACATGTATTTCACCCCCGAAGTTGTAAAACTGAAAACAGTTAAAAGAAAAGGGGGAGCATGAACTCACCGAAGTGCGTCTCTAAAAAGTATCTCCCAGAAGACCTGCTGTGCGACGACCTACACGTACTAACTTCTATTAGACGGACGGCCGTGCCTTAGTTTAAGGTTAGATGTCTTTGGGAAATAGTTAGGCAACTATTTCGTAATTACACTTCTTAATTATTTGGTAAATATATTCCTTCCCAAGGATGGGGGATTTAATACATGTGCGTTCGTATAACTTCGAAATATATTATTAAGTCTCACTTAATCAAATATATTTTATTTCATTTGTCTAAAATACTTTATTCCCAAAATATAAATATTTTTCTCAAAAATATTATATTTTATTCCATCTAATTTTCCAAAATAATACTTTTGTCAAAATACGCGTTTAAGAGTATTTTCTGAAAATACGTAAGTTACGGATAAAGATCGGGTGGTATTAATAATACCGTTGTAACTTAAATATTTATTGTGAGGGCGTTCGAATTATTTTGGAGCCGTGAATATTTAGTAATATTATTTTTACCCTAAAAAAATAATATTTACTTAGTTCACAAAATAATCATAAAAATTTCACAAGCGTTGTTATGGAAAATATATACTAAATATATATTTTAGCAAGTTTTATTTTGTGAAAATCCCACCTCCGACACTTGGAAGTTTCGTAATAAAAATCGTGGCGAAAGTTATTTGGGAAAACAAGTTAAAAATATATCCGTAACACTTGTGATAAAAATATTTACAAGTGTTACATTTTTGGAAAATTTCGCCAGAGTTTCCTCCGTAACTGGAGGTGGCCACGCTTACAAGCGTATCATTTTCTTTTAAAATTTCAAATCAACAATGTTCCCAACATCAATAACAAACAATATTCCAACATCATACTAGTTCAAAAATATCACAAACGTATGAACTTGTGGGTTGTGTAAAAGTGTGTAGTAACTTCCCATTATTTTTAATAGATCTTTCTATTTTTATAAATGGAATCGGTTTCTCGAAAATCTTATTTTTACAGAAAATGCATTTGTACATCTTCTAGTAAAAAAATTCAAAAGTAATTCTTTTGTTAAAACTTTTTGTCACACAAGTGTCTACACACTTGTGTGTTTACAAAAATTACCTTTGTTTTGGAAAGATCCAGCTTTAAAAATATGATTTCTTTTGACACTTGGTCCTTTGAAAATACCACTTGTAGATCCGTAGATCTACTAGTTTAGAACTCCATTTTGTAAGAAAATTGTTTTTACACAAGTTCATGGTTATAAGTAGTAGTGTTCTTCATCTAACCACTTTTCACACTAAAACATACACTAGGTCATGTTCCATGAACATGACTTAGTCGGGTTAGATGACGATCCGAACTAACACTAGCATAAAACAACACTAAATAATCATAACAAAACAAGTCTTATAAGTTTTACACCAATATTCATCTATTAACCACTTTGTTTATATTATTTTAGTAGACTTTAAATTTTGTTCTTACATGATCATAAATTTCAACCGTCAAAATTCTTATTAACCACTTTAGAATGGATCAAAAAGGCGTTTAAAGTCACTTACTACTAGCTCGAGGCTAGGGAAGAAACTAGTCGAAAAACGAGTGGTTAATAGCGTTGAGGTGAGGTCCTTGCTATTCCGTATGCACCGAGCTTCCTTATACGCGATCCCTCACACTTGAATGTATATAAAATAGCTTGATCAAATTTGAAAAGTGGGTGGATGTAGGATGTGGTTCTCGGCCGTGAGTAGCCAAAGAGAGAAAGAGAATGAAAATTTTGTGTTAACTTTGAAGTGGATGATGGTTCTTATCACACATGTTTATTTATAAACCCTTTTTAACTAAGATCCTTTGTGCAAAGTGTAGGTTAGATATTTGACAATCTTAATATAATAATCAAAATTTGTGAGGTTGTGTCCCCTAGGGGAACCGGGCGGTCATGGGGGGGGGGGGGGGTATGATGGTTAGATTTGGACTAAATAGGTAGTGGTTAAGTTAGTTTAGTTGGAGATCTAATTAGTGTATTATGTGGTGTGTAATTTATAACGGGTGTTAGGGTATTCGGGGACCCTAACTGGCTCAGAAAAGAAAAACAATGTCATGTCAATATTTTTTATGTCCCGGGTTAAGTCCGGTTGTACGGTTGGATATTAATCCGTTAATGTGATAAATAAATATTTAAAGTGTCGATAATAATATTTTTAGTGACACAGTTTATCCCCGACACTTTGGAAAGTGTCTAGTAATATTTTTCTCATGTTATGGCACTTTACTAGTTAGCTAATTGCTGAATTTTTATTTAAAGTGCAGAATTTTGTACTCGAAGTACGTTTTAGGCACATCCGGTCACTATAAATATCACCTAGTGACGCAGTTCTACAATCCTTACTTCCCTACACCCTCTACTAGTGTAGTAAACTATTTTCGGCTCATGCTGGCCTTAGAGGCAGTGTCTGCCTGATGCTGGTTATATCAGCATGTTTAATGGGTATCCCGTATAGTGTGCTCACTGTGCTTTTTGTGCATCAAGGTTATCACTGATGTTTGTGTAAAAATAATAGAGTGACAGTATAAAGTGTGATGCATGTATGTGTATGTATCAGAAATCAGCACAGTAATTAAACAGTAATTAATTCGTACGGATACCTGGTTTGGTGAGGGTTGTCACATTCTCCCCCCGTTAAAGAAATTTCGTCCCGAAATTTAAGTTCTGCTACTAGATGCAGGGTTCTTAGGAAACAAATGGGGGTATTTCTCTTTCATCCGATCCTCACGTTCCCACGTGAATTCAGGTCCATGTCTTGCATTCCAACGAACTTTGACGAGTTTGACACTGCTCCTACGAGTTTTGTTAACTTTCCAATCCATGACCTCAACAGGTTCTTCAGTGAAGTGGAGCGTGTCGTCGATATGAACTTCGTCAGCCGGAATGATCACTGTATCTTGTGTTGGACTTTTTCTCAAATTGGATACATGGAATGTATCGTTAACACCATGGAGTTCAGCAGGTAGGTCCAACTTGTAGGCTACAAGCCCAATCCTTTGCAGGATTCTGAAAGGGCCAATGTAACGCGGATTCAACTTCCCACGCTTTCCGAAGCGTGCCACACCCTTCTAGGGTGAAACTTTCAATAAAACCATATCTCCAACTTGGAATTCCAAATGTTTCCGGTTTGGATCTGCATAGGCTTTCTGTCTTTCGCGAGCCGCTTCGATGCATTTTCGAATTTGCGCAATCTTGTCCGTTGTTTCTTGGACTATTTCGGGACCGACAAGTTGTCTATCACCTGCATCAGCCCAGCATAGTGGTGATCAACATTTGCGTCCGTAAAGAGCTTTAAATGGCGCGGCTCCAATACTGGTGTGGTAGCTGTTGTTGTATGAGAATTCGGCCAATGGTAAATGCTTATCCCAGCTACCACCAAGATCCATTACACATGTTATCAGCATATCCTCCAATGTCTGAATAGTTCTTTCACTTTGGCCATCAGTTTGCGGATGAAATGCAGTACTTAGGTTCAATTGCGAGCCAAAAGCTTCTTGGTAGGATTGCCAAATCCTTGATACAAATCTCCCATCTCTATCAGAGATGATCGAGAGAGGCACTCCATGACGTGCAACGATCTCTCGCATGTAAATTTCCGCAAGTTTACTCGTATTGTCCTTCTCTTTGATTGGCAAGAAGTGAGCGGACTTTGTTAGGCGGTCAACTATCACCCAAATAGTATCATGACCCCTGGGCGTCCTTGGCAACTTCGTTATAAAATCCATTGAAATCTGTTCCCATTTCCACTTGGGAATTTCAGGTTGTTGCAGAAGTCCCGAAGGCTTCTGGTATTCAGCTTTCACCTTGGCACACGTCAAACATTTGCTAACATAAACAGCAACGTCGCCCTTCATCCTGGGCCACCAATAATAATCCTTAAGATCCTGGTACATCTTATCCGCACCGGGATGAATAGAGTACCGTGATTTGTGTGCCTCATCGAAAATAACTTTTCTCAAACCACCAAACAGAGGAACCCAAATCCTTTTCATAAAACATAACGTTCCTTCCTCGTTTGGCTCTAATTGCTTCTCCATCCCACGGAGATATTCTTCTTCAAGGTTCCTTTCCTTAAGAGCTTCTTTCTGCGCGGCACGAATGCGCAGGGAAAGGTCTGTCTGGATAATCATCTCTAAAGCCCTAACCCTTATGGGCTTGATCCTTTCTTTATGACTTAGGGCATCGGCGACCACATTCGCCTTCCCTGGATGGTACTTTATCTCGCAGTCGTAATAGTTCAACAATTCGACCCAACGTCTTTGTCTCATATTTAGCTCTATCTGGTCGAATATGTGTTGTAGGCTCTTATGATCTGTGAAGATTGTACACTTCGTACCATAAAGGTAGTGTCTCCAGATCTTTAAAGCAAAAACCACTGCGCCAAGTTCCAAATCATGTGTGGTATAGTTCTTTTCATGTACTTTCAACTGACGTGACGCGTAAGCTATGACCTTCTGGCGTTGCATCAACACGCAACCCAATCCTTGACGTGAGGCGTCACAATATACCACGAAATCATCTGTACCCTCTGGTAGAGCTAAGATTGGCGCATTGCAGAGCTTGTCTTTTAATAACTGGAACGCTTCCTCCTGTTTGATTCCCCAATCAAACTTCTTATCCTTCTGTGTGAGCGCGGTCAGTGGTTGAGCGATTTTTGAAAAATCCTCAATGAATCTTCGATAATAGCCAGCCAAACCTAAGAACTGGCGAACCTCGGTCGGCGTCTTTGGAGTCTCCCAGCTCTTTATCGCCTCGATCTTTGTGGGATCAACATGGATTCCATTTCCATTAACCATGTGTCCAAGAAACTGGACTTCGCGTAGCCAAAACTCGCACTTGGAGAACTTGGCGTACAACTGTTCCTTTTTCAGCAACTCCAAAATAGCTCTTAAGTGCTGTTCGTGTTCAGCCTTTGTCTTTGAATAAATCAAAATATCATCGATGAATACAATCACGAACTTATCGAGATACGGTTTGCAGACTCAGTTCATTAGGTCCATAAAAACAGCAGGCGCGTTTGTCAACCCAAACGACATAACTAGGAACTCGTAATGTCCATAACGAGTTCTGAAGGCTGTTTTCGGGATACTCTCCTCTTGTATCCTTAGCTGATGGTATCCAGATCGAAGATCGATCTTTGAATAAAAGCTTGAACCTTGGAGTTGATCGAATAAATCATCGATTCTTGGCAGAGGGTATCTATTCTTGATCGTCAGCTTATTCAACTCCCGGTAGTCGATGCACATACGAAAACTACCGTCCTTCTTCTTGACAAACAGGACCGGAGCTCCCCAAGGTGAGAAGCTTGGTCTGATGAATCCTTTGTCTAGCAACTCTTGAAGTTGTGTCGACAATTCCTGCATCTCTGACGGTGCAAGTCTATAAGGTGCCCTAGCTACAGGCGCGGCGCCTGGAACTAAGTCAATGTGAAATTCCACTTGCCTTTGGGGTGGCAATCCTGGCAAGTCCTCAGGAAAGACTTCAGGATATTCCCTCACGATAGGGATGTCTTCGATTTTCGTCTCAGCAGCTTTCTTATCCACGATGTGTGCCAGGAAGGCAGCACATCCCTTTTGTAAACACTTACGAGCTTTCAGGCAACTTATAATTCTTAAAGGCTTATCACGCTTCTCCCCATGAACCACAATTGTTTCTCCATCTTCGGTTGGGATACGAACGACCTTTTCGTGACAAACAATCTCGGCCTTGTTACTCGATAGCCAATCCGTTCCCACTACCACATCAAAGCTTCCCAACTCGACAGGTAGTAAGTCTAGCGTAAACTCGTGCCCTCCAAATTCAATCACACATCCTTGGACAACTTCACTGGTCTCAACTAGTTTCCCATTTGTTAATTCGATCGAATATGGGACGTCTAACTTACTAGGCGTCAAACCAAGAATATTCTTAAATTCTAATGACACGAAGCTATAATCGACACCAGTATCAAACAAAATAGATGCAAAAGTTTTAGTTGTTAGAGAACGTACCAGTAATCACGCCTGGATCCTGGCATGCTTCACAAGCTCCGATGTTGGATGTTCTTTCACGGTCTTGTTTCAACTTCGGGCATTCCCTCTTAAGATGTCCAACGTCCCCACAATGGAAGCATCCTGGCACTCGGCCATTTCCTTTCCCATTTCCACCTTGAGCGTTGTTACTGTTTTCTCCTTGTCTGGGACTCTTCATCCCACAACCATCCTTGTTGTGTCCTTTCCTCCCGCACCTAAGCTTTCGACATCCACAATCGTGGTGATACTTGCACCCAGCACGTCTTGGTTTAGTTTCTAAGTAAATCTTATCATTGGCCTGTTTGTTGTTAGGGCAATCTTTCTTGAAATGCCCTTTGTCCCCGCAGTCAAAACAACCTCGAATAGATCTTTGTTCATCATTTTTCGTTCGGGTATCTTCGGTGAGCTTCCTTTTGTTCTTTCCGGACGACTCTACCTGAGTCTCCTTGTCAGGGTTTGCAAGTTTTTCTAGTCTAATTGCTTCCGTAACGAGTGCCAAGACCATCTTACTTGCAGCCATAGTTGTTGGTGGCGTAGATGCTGTCATTAAGCTCAGGACTTGAGGTGCCAGTTCACAAATGAAATGTCCTAATTTCTTCCATTCTGGTTCCACCAAGTACGGAACGACTTGTGCCAAATCATGAAGTCTTTGCATGTATTCCAACATTTTCGGACCTTCCATCATCAGGCTCTGGAATTCACCTTCCAACCTCTGGGTTTCTGTTTGGGTGCAATACTTCTTACGCATTATTCCTTTCAACTCATCCCAAGTTAACGCGTATGCTGTAGTCAGGCCCATTATTCGAACATGAAGATTCCACCATAATCGAGCTCCATCTTGAAACAACTCAGAAACGTATGGGACTTGTTGTTCTGGCGTACAACCACTCATTCGAAAGATGGATTCCATACTTTCAATCCATTTCACAAAAGCTATGGCACCTCCAGTGCCGTCGAACTTCGGAGGCTTGTAGTTGAGGAAGTGCCAGTAGGGACAACTGATGCGTGTGAAGTGTTATATATATTAGGTGTATATTTTAAGCCCTTTTTAACACTTATTTTAGCCAAGTTTTAAATTTATAAAACACGATATTTCACTAACACTAAACACACATATGGGCAAGTGCACCCATCGTTGAGTGTAGTATATCGTTGGTAAGATACCGAGGTCGTCCAAGGACACAAGAGCTTTTAGTACCGGTTTATCCTCAACGTCTAATCAAAATAAAAGTTTAGAAAAATGTTTAAAACTAGGAAAAATAAAAACTAACTAAAATGCTGAAAATAAAAATAAAAGAAAAACAGATAGACAAGATGAATCACTTGGTTCCGACTCGTATCTAGTATAACCTTTGATTATTTCCGCACTTTTGCACATAATTAAGAGATTATCTTAGTTATTGTAGTAGGCCCCTCTTTTGAAGGTGACGTTACCCTCACCCCAGTAGTTTGAGTCAGCAAGGATACAATCCTAAAAGGGTGGATTATTGGAAGATAATGAATTAAGTTATTAATGCAGTATTGTGGTAGGCCCCGCTTTTGGCGGTGACGTTACCCTCGGCTAAGTAGTCTGAGTCAGCAGGGATACAGTCCTAAGTAGCCGGGTTATAGTATTAATAGTAGTTAACTTATGAGGGGATCATAGAGTTTGGACCCCCGCCATCCAATACCGTGAAGCATTGAAGGAGGTCCTACTAAATTTGACCCAGGTCCATTGCAGGACCTCTAAACGCTGAACAATGGCAAGACCTTTACCAAACCGTTCCCTTAACCCCCGACCAGGTAGCCAACATACCTCCATATAGACCGTGGAGATATGAATGGTGAAAATCCTTTATTTTATATAGACAGTAAAATAATGCCAAGACACCACGGACAAACGATAAGTAAAGATCACCTTCAACATAAGTAACTAGTTATTAAAGTCATTAATACAAAACCAAATAAAAAGTGCAAAAGATTAGAAATAAAAAGTATTATACTAGACACTTTGTCTTCACCAAGTGATGTAAGAGACTTAGGCAAACATGGCCTTGATTGTCAAGAACTCTTACGATCAATCTTGGATCCCGAGACGACTCACACACTCTATGATGGACAATGGATGATGGTGGTGGATGATGGTGTTGTGATGGTGGTGGGTGGTGGATGAAGTGTGAGAGAGGTGGTGTGCCAAGGGATGAGATGAAATGATTCCTGTAACACCTGTGCCTCCACGGCCATCAAACAAATACCGAACCAATGAAATATTATATTTCATACTTGGGATTTGTAAAAAATATGTGTATCATTTGCACATATCAATTTTTGTTCAATTCCAAACTCTAAATCACTTTCTGGAAGGTTATACGCGCACCAATGCATAAATATAACCAGTTTAATGCAAAAAACACTCCGAAATAGTGACATAGGCTTAACATACCTTAAATAAACTTTACATAACTTAGAAATAAGTTTTGAAGGCTTTGGTATGGCAAAAACAAGTTAATTCCCTTACAGGGACTAAACTTGACAAACTGCGAAAGTATGCCAATTTGAACTGTAACAGACATTCCGGAACATGACCATAAGTTAAACATACCATAAATATCCTTTACATAGCTTATAAATAGGCTTTGAGGGGTTCGGTATGCTAAAATAAACTTTTGGGGTCATTCAGGGACAAAAAGCGTCAAAAAGTGCACAAGTTTGCATTTTCGCGCATAACTTACGTTCTGAATACATCCGGACATCCAAAAATTTATGTAAGAACTAAAATATTTTATTTTAGTGTTTGGCATAAGAAAAATCCATTCGTCACGCCATTTGGATCATTTTTCGCGCTTATGCGCATTCCGTCGTAATTAACCGAACAACGTAACCGTACGGCTGAACGAACCGACACCCGAGATATTTTTGAACACATTTTAAGTTCCCTATAATTTAACTTCATTTTAGAGCTTTGAAATGGGGTTAACGGGGCTTAAACGTGTCAAAAAAAAACGCATCGTAAACCAAGTTTTGAGGTTGTAGGGACTGAAACTGTAAATCTGCCAAACTAGGTCCCTAAGTAGGGGCTAGATGCAGCAAAATATCTTTTTTACAGCTGTTAACAGCTGTTAACCACTCCCTAACCCCTTGCCACATGTTGATCTCTTATGGTGAGTGGCCATTTTGGGTACCATAAGGTTCCGACACATGTACGGATGTGATTAAGGCACGATATTCGACAAACGATCCTAACGGTGGACCATTTACTATAAATACCCACCTCCACCCTTCACTTTTCCTCACAAGAATCTGATCCAAAAGACTCTAAGTTGGAACCATTGTTTCATATCTGAGTTATTTGGATCTAGATTAGCATTCGGGGACCCTTTGTAAGTGTTCCTTCATTCTTTTATTGCTTTTCGAGTCCGAAAGCCAAACCTTGTTTGACTTTCTGCATTGACCAATTTATGGTCAATGCGAAGTTCGTTAGAACTTCGCAACGTGATTGTAATCACGATGGTTATAGTCCTTGTGACTATGCCTACTGATTACCACGTTGTCTAGGGTCGTAAGGGTAAGCGACTTGATCAGTCGCTTATGCTTTCGAACCCGACCCATTTGGTCGATCATTAGGATCCGACCAAACATATTAGGTGACCATAGTATATAGGGAATAACCTTCCGAGGTTATACCTTATGGTCGCTTCGTTTAAGTAGTTGTATGATAGGTAGTTTATATGCCTTAGGTAAATTACCAAAATGCCCTTTTTACGCCAAAATTCATTTTAAGCATATGTAACAAAAATTTTGGTATCTAAACTGATATGGCAAAAATATTAGACATGTTAAGGCATATTTTACTTATCATAGGACTAGTTATGCGTTCCGAACGCGTTTTACGCGAACGACGCGTTAAAGTAGCATAAGCTACCTAAACGGGTCGTAATGGGTCGTAAGCACTTAGGTTAGGTTTCATTTAGTATGTAGGCTTTGTTAAACCATGTTACATGAGTTCCTACACTCATTTGGTTTACAAACCCTCATGCTACCCGATCTTCTGATTATAGGTCCGGTTTATTAATATAGTTACCTATATTAGGTGCCGTTTGATTCCGTGATCTCTAGCATTGCTTGGTGGTTATCTTAGGACTTCTGAGCAATCTCAAGTGAGTACATAGACCCCTCTTTTACTGTTTTCCAAACTGTTTTGGGGTGAAACACATGTGCCTACTTGTTACTTTCATGCTTTCCTGTTTTCACATCATATACTGCTATGTTCGTTAGTACATTATAGTACATGATTTCATTACACTTCATGCTAGGTGTGCCCATTGTGTGCATTACTTAGTACATCGTTTTACATGACATTTCATGCTATGTATGTTCATTTGATTACATACTTAGTGCATTGTTTTCACATGCTTACATTTTGATATGACGTTGGGTTTGTTTAAATGAATTTTTCACAATACCGCATAGATGTTTATATCAGTATAACATGAATTTATTACACAAAACATAACCTTGATTTAAACCATGTTTTACTTCAATACCTTGTTTTTGTGCATTTTACATATGGTTTAGCTGATACATTCCACTTGCCATACATGACATTTGACAAAGACATTTGACAAAGACATTTGACATGGACATTTGACATAGAGATTTTGACATGATTTACATTTGACACATAAACATGTTTGACATTTGTTTTACACTACATGATTTACATCTTGACATAAACACTTTAACATATTATCCAATACATTTGACAATTGGTCTAGACATAGACATCATACATTGTTGGTTTGGTTTGATTAAGTGATTAAGTAACGATGCGTGTGTAATATGATACAAGCATGGTGGATACGCCGCTGGTACTTCCTATATATAAATGTTTGTATGGTATTACATATCGTAGCGTTATTTGAATCATTTCAGTTTGATACATATAACATTTTATACAAATAACATACTTTTCACAAGACATTGATTTACAAACAACTTATCTTATACAAACTCATTTTACATGGTTATTCATTTAACCATACATTATTCCCTTATTTATACATATCATCTGATCTTATTGTTTTTCAAATGATTTACAAGACAAAGCAAATTACAAGGTTCATGACTAAACATTTTCTCAAACATAAGTCATGAAACCTATTTTCACAAAACCTATGTATCTCACAGGCATTTTTATGCTGACGTACCTATTTTCACATGTGTTTTTCAGGAGCTGTTGCATAAGATGATCAAGATACACATAGGCAGACTTGGGCTTTAGTGACAATAAAAGATACAAGACTAGTTAATTATGTTGTATTTCTTTGTTTGATAAGACATTGTAACACTTTTAATTAATAAAACGAAACTTCAATTGCCATGGATTTGAAACATTAATTCTGTTACAACACTCCCCGACGTTTCCGCCACGTCTTGTTGTTTTTACGTGGTCGGGGTGTGACAATTCCAAGCACTCCTATTTATAGGCTGAACAGAGAGCTGGGCAAGGCCCCGTGTCCGCTGGGCACGGCCCCGTGCCTGTCTGACACTCTCTCTCCTCATTAATTGTAATTCGCAATTACAATAAATGCGCCTGCTGTACTTTCGACACGCCCCCGTGTCCGCTGGGCACGGCCCGTGGTGGGCAATAGAAGCTTCTATAGATTTGTCTTTTCTGCTGCTTCTTGGGCACGGCCCCGTGCTGGCTGAGCACGGGGTGTGTTCAGTCTTCTGACTTCTCTAATTTGCTTTGGAAGGTGCCGTTGAGGGGTCGGGCAGTCCACTAATGTTCCTTTCCTTGTATTTATGTTGGATTTAGCTGTCTTTTTGCTTCTTTTGTGTTTTTGAGCTCATTTAATCCTGAAAATACAAAAGGAAGACAAAAACACTCTTTTTCCAATATTAGTACTTAAAAAGGGTTAGTTTTATGCCTTGTTTGATGTAATTTATATGTTGCATTTTATACACATCAAATACCCCCACACTTGAAATTTTGCTTGTCCTCAAGCAAAACTCTTTAATATGTGGCTTACACTCCCAAATGGAATAGGTAGAAGAGAAGGTTTTGGGCTTGTCGTAGAGTGTCGGGATGTCCAAGATCTTTTTGGGTTTATTTTTATTTATTTACAATCCTATTCGTAATGATTTATTTAGAACGTTTCATAGGAGAAACTATTTAATTGGGCATAACATGCCTTTTTTAAAATTCCATTTATATACAAGTTCACATACCTCACGGGAAAAATCACTCACACTCGGCCGAAGGTGTATTTTTAGTGAATCACTCGAGAGCGGCATGGAACTTATTCCTACCATAAGCTTGCCAAGCAATCAATCCTCCTCCTTTTTAACTTTTATACCTTTGTAAATATCAAGAGGACTTTGTGGGTTAAGGGTTAGGCTTGGGTTAAAGGTAGGTGGTTGGGAAAGTGGTTAGTGGTTAGAAGAAAAAGGGCGAAAAGCGTAACAAGTGTCGGTTTTCGTAAGACTTTCTATAAATATCTTTTTTTTTTTCAACTTTTTATTTTGATGAAGCTTTTATTCAAACAAAGTTATTTTTGATGAACTTGTTTGTTTATTTCCTTTTTGCTTCTTCATCAACAATTCTCTCTCTCTTTTTTTTTTTTTTTTTTTTTTTTTTACGAAAAACCGATCTTGTTACTAAAACAAAGGGTTAAAAATAAAAAGGTTTTGGTGGGTAAAAGGGTTTTTGGTTTGGGTGATGAAATGAAAAGGTTTAGGCTCAAAGGGGTTAACTAGGGGGATTTTTTTGGGTAGGTGGTAAAAGAAAAAGAAAAATAATGGTGTAGAAATAAAAAGGGTTAGTCCTAATGCCTCCATCATTTACTTACTCGGGTTTAAGTTGATAAGGACCGGGAATGTATCGTCATGGCAAGTTCTAGAGTCGTAAGAACCAAGCGGCTATTCACACAAGAAACGAAAAATGAGCATTTAGTTTTAATGATATGTAATTGTATGCTCAATAAAGGCTCAAAACTCACTTTTGTGGGAATGGGTTTTTTTTTATGTGATCAAGTATATATAATCAAATTTTAACTACGTTTGCCATGCCTTTTCATAATTTTCTTATGTTGGTTCTTTTTATCACTACGCTATCGGTTGTAAATTCTTAAAAATATAACCTTTTTGAGAACTTGAATTTCCCTAGTTAAACCTAGACAAGTAAAAAAAAAATGAAATTTTTGAAAAAAAATTTGGGGTGATTAGCGGTTCCAATAGAGTTTTGTGTAAGGCTTGTATTTAGGACTTGCAAAATTCAAGTATTTAGCATCCCCCCCACACTTAAATTACACATTGTCCTCAATGTGTCCCAAAAATAAATTTTTAGGTTGATTAGATGTGTAAAATAGTGTTTAAAAAGCAAAACTTTGTGTTACTGGGCACTGAACACGGCCCCGTGTTATCCGGGCACGGCCCCGTGTTCAAGTGCCAGTAACAAAATTGAAATAGAAGATACAGAAGTCTAGACACGGGGGCGTGCTGGGTGAACACGGCCCGTGTCCAGGTACCTGAACTGGGCGTTTTTCTGCAGGTGGTTCAGCACGGGGCCGTGTTGGTTGTGCACGGCCCGTGTTGAACCTTCTGGACTTGAGAGAATTGTCGGGTTGCCTTGTTCTTGTGCATGAGTTCATTTTTCTCGTTCCCCTTTTCATCCTTTACCACCATGAGTGTGTTTTATTCATTACAAACCATCCAAACCTTAAAACCATCATTTCATATCATCATAGAGAGAACTTACATAATCCTAAATTAAAATTAGATAAAACAAGGAAATAATAAACCATGGAGTCCTAGCCTTTATTTTAATTAGCAAAATTTCCAAGAAGTAATTAATCTTGGTTAAACAAGGCCTTTTTGAACTCCATCTTCCGTGTGCGGTTCTCCTCAAATGTCGGCGAGCCATTCTTCCACTTCCCTTGGAAGGAGAAAAGAAGGCTCATTGGCATTAGTTTGAGGAGTTTCAACTTCCACCGGGATCTCTTGTTGGTGTTCCACGGGAGGTTCCGCTGGAAAGTCTTCCCACCCGGTAGGGTTGTTGATTCCGAGTGCCAGGTTCCAATCCTGCTGAGGAAGGACTGGTTCCATTGGGGGTGCTACAAGAATATTTAACCTCTGGTGCAAGAGGTTAATTTCTTGGAAGCTGCTTTCAAGTCCCATCGTAAGATCGTTAATACGGTCGATTAGGACCTCCTCTACTGAAGTCATTTCGTCGAGAGCCTCCCTTAATGCTACCACATAGTGCACAAGTGTAGCTTCAATGGAGGGTCTTCTTCCTCTTCGGCTGTTTGACGAATGCACAGAAGATGTTTCGCTGTTTTCACTCGACATTCTATGAAAAATAAACTGAAAGAGTTTATTTAATGAAACAGTTATCGAACACGGCCCCGTGCTCAATGAGCACGGCCCCGTGTTCATCTTTCTGCAGAATTTCGGAACAAGGAAACTTGGATTTTTAAGTTATTTTCTGAACTTGTGGGGTCTTTTTAGTTGCTAATAACTTAAAACAAGGTTACATAACATGTTTTTACCAAGATTCCTTGAACAAAACTCATAAATTCCTACCACAAAGTTGGAAGAATTTCAAACTTTCAATGGTAGTTCTTGGAGAAAGATGGAGAAGAAGGAAATGGCTAAAAGAGGAAGGGACAAGATGGGTTGTTGGAACCTTCTTTTAGACTTACCTAGGATAGTTTGAGAGAAGATTCCTGCAAATCTCTGCCCCAAGTTGGTCCAAATGTGCAGAATTCTTGGCTGCATTTATAGAAAACGACAGCATCCTGGACACGGCCCCGTGCCCAGTGGACACGGCCCCGTGTGTAGGTGGAGTTCTGACACAGTTTGTCCGCATTCTGACGTACTGATCAGAATGGAATCTTTTGATGGACACGGGGGCGTGTTGGCTGGACACGACCCCGTGTCGAGGGACTGTTTTATGAAGTTGTCTAGTCTTTAAGGAACTTGTTAATATCGGGTGGTTCCTGACTGGTTGGAACAACCCCAAAGTGCCTAAGATACCTTAATTGTCCTAGACTAAGGCGAGAACGCAAGAGGTTGTCGGTGAGGGTAATTCCTATTTTCATTCTAGGTGGACAAGTCCAACCCTTTCCCGGGCTCTTGTTAAAGAAGGTGTATGCCGAATCGCTCAGGTCTATGTATGCACCGAACGAAGTTGATGGAGAGTCCTTCACGGCACAATCGACACAGGGACGACTATCGTCCAAGTCTTTGCTAGGTACTAAGGCATTTTCGGGAGCAACGAGGTTGTTGGAATGCGGTTCCAGCATTTCGTCATGGTTATCGTCTTGGGGTGGATCAATAAAATCCTTCCTAAGCTCTTCTAACCAATTCTGAATTAGCTTTTCTAGTTGAAATAACTCATCAAGGAGCATTTCCCCTAGAATATCTGGCTGGGTGCTTTCGAGGGAGAAATAGTGCTTATTTTTACTTTCGCCCCTCTTAAGGTTGTAAGAAGTCGGTGGGTCTATGTAGTGGGGCCTATAATTTAGAAAGTAGCATTCTACTTCTTTATGTTTGCCACCACATAATTGACACCACGTACCATAAGAGTGCCGAAAGTAAAAACAATTACTATCACTCATGTTTATGTCAGAAATTACCAACCGCCGGGATCTAACGGTTCTGTTTTCAGTAACTGAAACTTGGGCACGGGGGCGTGTTGAGTGGGCACGGCCCCGTGTTCAGCTTACTGTCTGACGTAAAACAGGATTGCCAGTTCCAATGATTGAGCACGGGGGCGTGTTCAGCGGGCACGGCCCGTGCTGAGCTCTGCAGAAGCTGAAAAACTAAGAAAATCCTAAAAAAAATAAAAAGAAAAATAAAAAAAATGATTAGGCCGTTGATTCCTAACTTTCTTAAAATCCTTGTGTCCCCGGCAGCGGCGCCAAAAACTTGATGCGTGTGAAGTGTTACATATATTAGGTGTATATTTTAAGCCCTTTTTAACACTTATTTTAGCCAAGTTTTAAATTTATAAAACACGATATTTCACTAACACTAAACACACATATGGGCAAGTGCACCCATCGTTGAGTGTAGTATATCGTTGGTAAGATACCGAGGTCGTCCAAGGACACAAGAGCTTTTAGTACCGGTTTATCCTCAACGTCTAATCAAAATAAAAGTTTAGAAAAATGTTTAAAACTAGGAAAAATAAAAACTAACTAAAATGCTGAAAATAAAAATAAAAGAAAAACAGATAGACAAGATGAATCACTTGGTTCCGACTCGTATCTAGTATAACCTTTGATTATTTCCGCACTTTTGCACATAATTAAGAGATTATCTTAGTTATTGTAGTAGGCCCCTCTTTTGAAGGTGACGTTACCCTCACCCAGTAGTTTGAGTCAGCAAGGATACAATCCTAAAAGGGTGGATTATTGGAAGATAATGAATTAAGTTATTAATGCAGTATTGTGGTAGGCCCCGCTTTTGGCGGTGACGTTACCCTCGGCTAAGTAGTCTGAGTCAGCAGGGATACAGTCCTAAGTAGCCGGGTTATAGTATTAATAGTAGTTAACTTATGAGGGGATCAAAGAGTTTGGACCCCCGCCATCCAATACCGTGAAGCATTGAAGGAGGTCCTACTAAATTTGACCCAGGTCCATTGCAGGACCTCTAAACGCTGAACAATGGCAAGACCTTTACCAAAACGTTCCCTTAACCCCCGACCAGGTAGCCAACATACCTCCATATAGACCGTGGAGATATGAATGGTGAAAATCCTTTATTTTATATAGACAGTAAAATAATGCCAAGACACCACGGACAAACGATAAGGAAAGATCACCTTCAACATAAGTAACTAGTTATTAAAGTCATTAATACAAAACCAAATAAAAAGTGCAAAAGATTAGAAATAAAAAGTATTATACTAGACACTTTGTCTTCACCAAGTGATGTAAGAGACTTAGGCAAACATGGCCTTGATTGTCAAGAACTCTTACGATCAATCTTGGATCCCGAGACGACTCACACACTCTATGATGGACAATGGATGATGGTGGTGGGTGATGGTGTTGTGATGGTGGTGGGTGGTGGATGAAGTGTGAGAGAGGTGGTGTGCCAAGGGATGAGATGAAATGATTCCAAGCACTCCTATTTATAGGCTGAACAGAGAGCTGGGCACGGCCCCGTGTCCGCTGGGCACGGCCCAGTGCCTGTCTGACACTCTCTCTCCTCATTAATTGTAATTCGCAATTACAATAAATGCGCCTGCTGTACTTTCGACACGCCCCCGTGTCCGCTGGGCACGGCCCGTGGTGGGCAATAGAAGCTTCTATAGATTTGTCTTTTCTGCTGCTTCTTGGGCACGGCCCCGTGCTGGCTGAGCACGGGGCGTGTTCAGTCTTCTGACTTCTCTAATTTGCTTTGGAAGGTGCCGTTGAGGGGTCGGGCAGTCCACTAATGTTCCTTTCCTTGTATTTATGTTGGATTTAGCTGTCTTTTTGCTTCTTTTGTGTTTTTGAGCTCATTTAATCCTGAAAATACAAAAGGAAGACAAAAACACTCTTTTTCCAATATTAGTACTTAAAAAGGGTTAGTTTTATGCCTTGTTTGATGTAATTTATATGTTGCATTTTATACACATCAACAACCGTTATTTTATGAGGTACCTTTGCTAGGTTCGGAGCGTAGGGCCTCGTGCTGTGCTATAGCTGCAGCAATTATCTCTGCTAGGTTCACAACCTGGCTTTGCGGAAGCGTGGGTTTATTTGGTGTGACTTCTTAATACCATAGCTTAATCATAACAAAGCTATATGAAAATAAAACCATGCAGATCATCCATTGATTTAAGTTTGAAAAGTAAAATACCACAACATTGTCTTAAGGCGTTGACACACGCAACGGAAATTACAACCTAATAACATAAAAACATTGTTTGAAAGACACAACCACAAACTTAAGATAGACGTAGTTTAAGAACTGTGACTCGTCCAGGTAAAAGCCACAATCCCCTAAACTCGGATGATCCCATAACTCTACGCAGCGTGAAAACGTAGCATACCATGCAAGATCCTTAGTTCCCTGAAATACATGTAAGTTGGAAAAATCAACAATAATGTTGAGCGAGTTCATGTGTAAGTGAGTAAGTAAAACCTTTGTAAGTATAAAAATCTTGGTATGTAGCAAATAAGGAAAAAGAGATCGATTAATGTGTAGCTAATATATTAATAAGTGACATGGACTAGGAAGCACTCAAACCTGTAACGCGTATTTCATACCGGTCCTTCCGGCGGAACGACATAGTCACCACATGCAGCCGCACGCTGGCCCATGTGTGGGGCTCGCAACACCTGATAGATCTATCAGTCATGCCTCTCGGTCCTTATGCAAGGATTAATGGTCTTACGATAATAGCCTATCCATTCACGTGATCTAGTAGTAGGTTCCTTAGCTAACCATACCGTGTATAAAACGTTTGTAATCAGTATGTAACATGTATTTCACCCCGAAGTTGTAAAATTGAAAACAGTTAAAAAAAGGGGGAGCATGAACTCACCGAAGTGCGTCTATAAAAAGTATCTCCCAGAAGACCTGCTGTGCGACGACCTACACCTACTAACTTCTATTAGACGGACGGCCGTGCCTTAGTTTAAGGTTAAATGTCTTTGGGAAATAGTTAGGCAACTATTTCGTAATTACACTTCGTAATTATTTGGTAAATATATTCCTTCCCAAGGATGGGGGATTTAATACATGTGCGTTCGTATAACTTCGAAATATATTATTTTGTCTCACTTAATCAAATATATTTTATTTCATTTGTCTAAAATACTTTATTCCCAAAATATAAATATTTTTCTCAAAAATATTATATTTTATTCCATCTAATTTTCCAAAATAATACTTTTGTCAAAATACGCGTTTAAGAGTATTTTCTGAAAATACGTAAGTTACGGATAAAGATCGGGTGGTATTAATAATACCGTTGTAACTTAAATATTTATTGTGAGGGCGTTCGAATTATTTTGGAGCCGTGAATATTTAGTAATGTTATTTTTACCCTAAAAAAATAATATTTACGTAGTTCACAAAATAATCATAAAAATTTCACAAGCGTTGTTATGGAAAATATATACTAAATATATATTTTAGCAAGTTTTATTTTGTGAAAATCCCACCTCCGACACTTGGAAGTTTCGTAATAAAAATCGTGGCGAAAGTTATTTGGGAAAACAATGTTAAAAATATATCCGTAACACTTGTGATAAAAATCTTTACAAGTGTTAGATTTTTGGAAAATTTCGCCAGAGTTTCCTCTGTAACTGGAGGTGGCCACGCTTACAAGCGTATCATTTTCTTTTAAAATTTCAAATCAACAATGTTCCCAACATCAATAACAAACAATATTCCAACATCATACTAGTTCAAAAATATCACAAACGTATGAACTTGTGGGTTGTGTAAAAGTGTGTAGTAACTTCCCATTATTTTTAATAGATCTTTCTATTTTTATAAATGGAATCGGTTTCTCGAAAATCTTATTTTTACAGAAAATGCATTTGTACATCTTCTAGTCAAAAATTTCAAAAGTAATTCTTTTGTTAAAACTTTTTGTCACACAAGTGTCTACACACTTGTGTGTTTACAAAAATTACCTTTGTTCTGGAAAGATCCAGCTTTAAAAATATGATTTCTTTTGACACTTGGTCCTTTGAAAATACCACTTGTAGATCTGTAGATCTACTAGTTTA
This sequence comes from Helianthus tuberosus, assembly GCA_030545235.1. Lineage (NCBI taxonomy): Eukaryota > Viridiplantae > Streptophyta > Magnoliopsida > Asterales > Asteraceae > Helianthus > Helianthus tuberosus. The sequence goes on from CM060419.1 coordinate 24,409,240, forward strand.
GAACTCCATTTTGTAAGAAAATTATTTTTACACAAGTTCATGGTTATAAGTAGTAGTGTTCTTCATCTAACCACTTTTCACACTAAAACATACACTAGGTCATGTTCCAGAACATGACTTAGTCGGGTTAGATGACGATCCGAACTAACACTAGCATAAAACAACACTAAATAATCATAACAAAACAAGTCTTATAAGTTTTACACCAATATTCATCTATTAACCACTTTGTTTATATTATTTTAGTAGACTTTAAATTTTGTTCTTACATGATCATAAATTTCAACCGTCAAAATTCTTATTAACCACTTTAGAATGGATCAAAATGGCGTTTAAAGTCACTTACTACTAGCTCGAGGCTAGGGAAGAAACTAGTCGAAAAACGAGTGGTTAATAGCGTTGAGGTGAGGTCCTTGCTATTCCGCATGCACCGAGCTTCCTTATACGCGATCCCTCACACTTGAATGTATATAAAATAGCTTGATCAAATTTGAAAAGTGGGTGGATGTAGGATGTGGTTCTCGGCCGTGAGTAGCCAAAGAGAGAAAGAGAATGAAAATTTTTTGTTAACTTTGAAGTGGATGATGGTTCTTATCACACATGTTTATTTATAAACCCTTTTTAACTAAGATCCTTTGTGCAAAGTGTAGGTTAGATATTTGACAATCTTAATATAATAATCAAAATTTGTGAGGTTGTGTCCCCTAGGGGAACCGGACGGTCATGGGGGGGGGGGGGTGGGGTATGATGGTTAGATTTGGACTAAATAGTTAGTGGTTAAGTTAGTTTAGTTGGAGATCTAATTAGTGTATTATTTGGTGTGTAATTTATAACGGGTGTTAGGGAATTTGGGGACCCTAACTGGCTCAGAAAAGAAAAACAATGTCATGTCAATATTTTTTATGTCCCGGGTTAAGTCCGGTTGTACGGTTTGATATTAATCCGTTAGTGTGCTAAATAAATATTTAAAGTGTCGATAATAATATTTTTAGTGACACAGTTTATCCCCGACACTTTGGAAAGTGTCTAGTAATATTTTTCTCATGTTATGGCACTTTACTAGTTAGCTAATTGCTGAATTTTTATTTAAAGTGCAGAATTTTGTACTCGAAGTACATTTTAGGCACATCCGGTCACTATAAATATCACCTAGTGACGCAGTTCTACAATCCTTACTTCCCTACACTCTCTACTAGTGTAGTAAACTATTTCCGGCTCATGCTGGCCTTAGAGGCAGTGTCTGCCTGATGCTGGTTATATCAGCATGTTTAATGGGTATCCCGTATAGTGTGCTCACTGTGCTTTTTGTGCATCAAGGTTGTCACTGATGTTTGTGTAAAAATAATAGAGTGACAGTATAAAGTGTGATGCATGTATGTGTATGTATCAGAAATCAGTAAGCAGTTTAATCACAACTGTAAGCAAGCACAATAATTAAACAGTAATTAAATATTAATTAATTCGTACGGATACCTGGTTTGGTGAGGGTTGTCACAGAAACATTGCGAACTCGAAACTGATTGTATATACGTGCGTACTATAGGTCGTGATTGATTAATTGTGAGCATGTATTCCTTTAGCATACCGAGCAAACCAAGGTGAGTTCACACTCTTACCAAGGCATGGGATTCCCGGGGTTGGGAATGGGATTTAATGATTACTTGTACTTACATCACTACTGAAATACGTACCACTGACCTCGTTAGGTGTAGGACACCTATAGATACAGCTAGACTAGTAAAACACGGGAAGCCCCCACTAATCTTCGCACACATGTCTGTGAGACCGCGATACAAATGCTAATCTTCGCACACATGTCTGTGAGACCGCGATACGAATACTAATCTTCGCAAACATGTCTGGGAGACCGCGATACAAATACAACTAGTCTAGGATACATGGGAAACCCCCACTAACCTTCGCAAACATGTCTGGGAGATGGATACATGGGAACCCCCACTAACCTTCGCAAACTAGTCTAGGATACATGGGAAACCCCCACTAGTCTAGGATACATGGGAAACCCCCACTAACCTTCGCATACATGGGAACAAATGATTTACGAACGAATACTATAACTAAACAACCAACTGTGAACTCGCTCAACTTTGTTGTTGACTCGTTGTTACATGCCTTGCAGGTCGTTAGGTACTCATGGAGCTTGCACGGGGAGGCACAGTCGTTGTGGGACATGGATCGTGGATGCCATGTTAAACGTTTATGACATTTCAAACTTATTACTTATGTTGGGTTTTACATTTATGCTTCCGCTAAACATTGATACTATACTTTTGTTTTGAACACCTTTCATATTGTTTGGTTAATTTACATTTACTCATTACATTGTTCAATATGATTGGTGGCTTGATCCTGGTCAGTCACGCCTCCAAGCGGTGATACTCCGCGTGTGGATTTTGGGGGTGTGACAGATTGGTATCAGAGCCATTGGTTATAGCGAACTTGGTTTTAATAAGGGAAAAGTTTTGTTAAAACCAGACTATAACCTGTACAGTGCTCAACGATCCACAACGACGCTTCGCTCCACGTACAAGACTCGAAATTCTAGGTAATACTGTTCATGTTTACATTGCCTACTTGCTAGATTACATAGAACTTTGCTCATGGTATGATTAGATAAACGTAACAACTATTGCTTGAGAACACTTGTGTGCTTACACTCTACTGTCATCGCATTTCTCGCGAACCTCTCTCACCTATGTTGCCTTTGATATGAAGATCATGGCTGGACGCATTAACATGACTCAAGCCCAGCTGACGGCTCTGATTAACGAATAAGTTGCTGCGGCACTTGCAGCCGCACAAGCAGGAGGTATACCCTGCAGTCGTAACTCACACAAGGATCTTTAGATCCTACACTCCTAAAACAACAACTCTTGTGTTTAACCTTGTCCTGATTCTTATACACAACAGGTCAGCACGCTCAGCCACCTGTTTGCACCTTCAAGACTTTCATGGACTGTCGTCCTAGCACATTCAGTGGCACGGAAGGAGCAGTTGGACTCCTCCATTGGTTTGAAAAGCTCGAGTCCGTATTTGAGATGTGTGAATACCCTGAGGCTCGCAGGGTGAAGTACGCCACTGGTACTCTAGAAGGCATTGCGCTGACTTGGTGGAATGCGCAAGTTCAGATGTTAGGGTTGGCAGCTGCTAACGCCACCCCTTGGAACGATTTCAAGGAACTAATCAAGCAAGAATACTGTACACGTGATGACATCCACAAGTTAGAAGTGGAGTTCTTTAATCTGAAAATGACGGGGTCAGAGATTGAGGCGTATACGAAAAGGTCAAACGAGCTGGCCATCTTGTGTCCAACCATGGTGGACCCCCCTATCAAGCGTATTGAGTTGTATCTCAAGGGGCTAGTACCGGAAATTCAAAGTCATGTGGCATCGGCCAATCTTGCTACTATCCAGGATGTTACTCGTCTTGCTCATCGCCTCACAGATCAGGCAGTGGAACAAAACAAGCTGCCCAAACGTATCAGTGCTACTAAAGCTACTACTTCTGCTACTCCCAGCGACAATAAGCGGAAATGGGATGGGGATTCCAGCTAGGGTTCGGCTACAGCTCAGTCTCAGGAACAGCAGCGGAAGACTGATAACTACCAGAGCCCTGGTCAGCAATTTTCTGGTAGTCAAAGACAGGGTGGATATAGAGGAAATCTCCCAAGGTGCAATACATGCAACAGGCACCACAATGGCCAGTGCAACAAGGGTCGTTGTCAGCGGTGTCTCAAGATTGGTCATGAGGCTAAAGATTGCAAGAGCTCACGACCTGCTAATCAGAACCAGCAACAACAACCACCCGCTCCACGAAACCAGCAACAACAACAACAACAGCGAGGCAATAGGGGATGCTTTCAATGTGGGGATGAAGGCCACTTCAAGCGGGACTGCCCCCAGTTAAACCAGAATCAGAATAACAACAATAATCAGGGCAACGGGAACAACAATGGGGGAAACAATAACGACAATGGTGCTAGGGGTCGTGCATTTGTGCTGGGTCAGGGTGATGCAAGGAACGATCCTAATGTGGTTATGGGTAAGTTTCTTCTCGACGACTTTTATGTTACTATATTATTTGATTCGGGTGCGGATACCAGTTATATGTCTCTGAAAGTTAGCCAAATGCTTAAACACGCACCAACACTTTTGAACACCAAACATGTCGTAGAGTTAGCTAACGGTAAAAGTCTAGAGGCCACACACGTAGTTCAGGGTTGTAATCTTATCCTCGCTGGTCAGACTTTCTCTATCGATCTCATTCCCATAGCTCTGGGTAGTTTTGACATCGTCATTGGTATGGATTGGTTATCTCAACAACAAGCAGAGATCTTATGCAAAGAGAAGATTGTTCGTATTCCCCGTTCTGGCAAAGAACCTCTAGAAGTTCAAGGTGACAAGAGTGGTGCCGTGGTTGGCATCATCTCCTTCCTGAAGGCTCAGAAGTGTTTGCGAAAGGGCCACACTGTTATCTTAGAACTTGTTACTGACGCATCAGCGAAAGAGAAGAGATTAGAGGATATTCCAATAGTACGCGATTTTACTCAAGTGTTTCCTGAAGATTTACCTGGGCTACCGCCTCATCGCCAGGTCGAATTTCAGATCGAGCTAGCTCCTGGAGCAGCACCCATAGCTCGAGCACCTTATCGCTTAGCCCCAACCGAATTGGAAGAACTGTCCAAACAATTGCAAGAACTCTTGAATAAGGGTTTCATTCGTCCTAGCTCTTCGCCCTGGGGAGCTCCAGTATTATTTGTGAAGAAGAAAGACGGTACCTTCCACATGTGCATAGATTACCGTGAACTGAACAAGGTGACTGTGAAGAATCGCTATCCTCTTCCACGCATCGATGACTTATTCGACCAGTTACAAGGGTCGAGCTATTACTCGAAGATTGACCTGAGGTCAGGCTACCATCAACTGAGAGTCCGGGATGAGGACGTCTCCAAAACAGCATTCAGAACACGCTACGGCCGTTATGAGTTTCTGGTCATGCCATTCGGATTAATAAACGCACCGGCAGTCTTCATGGACCTTATGAACAGAGTGTGCAAACCTTATCTTGACAAGTTCGTTATTGTTTTCATCGACGACATCCTGATCTATTCGAAGAGTCAGGAGGAACACGAGCAGCATCTACGACTTATTTTGGAACTCCTTCGAACTGAACAGCTGTACGCCAAGTTCTCGAAATGCGACTTCTGGCTTCGTGAAGTTCATTTCCTAGGCCACGTAGTAAACAAGGATGGAATTCATGTTGATCCATCGAAAGTTGATTCGATCAGGAACTGGCCTGCACCGCGTACACCAACAGAAATCCGCCAATTTTTGGGTTTGGCGGGCTACTACAGAAGGTTCATCAAAGACTTTTCAAAGATTGCACAACCTCTCACTTCCCTAACTCAGAAAGGTGTTATCTACCATTGGGGTAATACACAGGAATCAGCATTCCAACACTTAAAGGATAGACTTTGTAGCGTACCTATTCTTTCATTGCAAGAGGGCACAGACGATTTCGTGGTTTATTGTGACGCATCAATTCAGGGTCTTGGTTGCTTACTGATGCAACGGGATAAGGTTATTGCTTACGCCTCACGCCAACTCAAGATTCACGAAAGGAATTACACTACACACGATTTGGAGCTGGGAGCTGTTGTCTTCGTGCTCAAGATATGGAGACATTACCTGTATGGTACCAAGTGTACCATCTACACCGATCACAGGAGTCTCGAGCATATCTTCAAACAGAAGGAATTAAACATGCGCCAGCGTCGATGGGTCGAGCTTTTAAACGATTACGAATGTGCCATCAAGTACCATCCAGGCAAAGCCAATGTTGTGGCTGACACCCTTAGTAGAAAAGACACTATACCTAGACGCGTATGAGCATTACAGCTTACTATCCAGTCTAGTCTTCTGGCACAGATACGAGACGCTCAGGTAGAAGCATTGAAACCAGAAAACGTTAGGGCTGAAGCCCTACGCGGCTCAAGGCAACGGTTAGAACAAAAGGAAGACGACACCTACTACGTAACCAGACGCGTTTGGGTCCCACTGTATGGAAACTTACGCGAGCTCGTAATGGATGAAGCACATAAGTCTGGCTACTCGGTACATCCAGGTTCTGATAAGATGTACCACGATTTGAAAACTACATATTGGTGGCCTAGCATGAAAGCTCACATAGCAACTTACGTTAGCAAGTGCTTGACTTGCGCGAGAGTCAAGACTGAATATCAGAAACCCTCAGGCCTACTCCAACAACCAGAGATACCACAATGGAAATGGGAGCAAATTTCCATGGATTTTGTTACTGGCCTGCATAGATCACAACGTGGAAATGATACTATTTGGGTGATCGTGGATCGACTCACAAAGTCTGCACACTTCTTGGCTATCAAGGAAACGGATAAGTTCTCCACTCTAGCAGATGTCTACCTTAAAGAAGTGGTCTCGAGGCACGGGGTGCCCACCTCTATTATCTCTGATCATGATGCACAATTTACTTCAGAACTGTGGCAGGCAATGCACAAATCTTTTGGCTCTCGATTAGACATGAGCACCGCTTACCATCCGCAAATAGATTGGCAGTCTGAACGCACCATCTAAACCCTAGAAGACATGCTGCGGGCATGTGTTATCGATTTCGGAAACGGCTGGGAAAAACATCTCCCGTTAGTGGAGTTTTCGTATAACAACAGTTACCATACCAGCATTCAAGCCGCTCCATTTGAGGCATTGTACGGGGGTAAATGCCGATCACCTCTTTGTTGGGCAGAGGTGGGTGATAGTCATATCACAGGTCCAGAACTTGTAGTAGACGCAACGGAAAGGATTGCACAGATACGACAACGCATGGCGGCAACGTGTGACCGTCAGAAAGCGTACGCAAACAAGTGCCAGAAACCACTCGAGTTCCAAGTTGGGGATCGAGTGCTACTCAAAGTTTCACCCTGGAAGGGTGTGGTTCGTTTTGGCAAATGGGGCAAGCTCAACCCGCGATATGTCGGACCGTTCGAAATCATTGAGAAAATAGGCAGGGTGGCCTACAAACTAAATCTGCCCGCAGAACTCAGTGCAGTTCACAATGTTTTTCACGTGTCAAATCTGAAGAAGTGTCTGTCAGATAAGACCCTCATAGTTCCTTTGAAGGAGCTCACTATCGACGATCAGTTGCGATTCGTCGAGGAACCAGTTGAAATCACGGACCGAGATGTTAAGGTCCTCAAGCACACCAGAATACCTCTTGTTCGAGTTCGTTGGAACTCCCGTCGTGGCCCAGAGTTTACCTATGAACGAGAAGATCAAATGAAACTCAAGTATCCCCAGTTATTCCGAAACAGTGCAACCACTACTGAGGCTGAAGCTACTACAGAATTTCGGGACGAAATTCCAAATCAACGGGGGGATGATGTGACACCCCAGGAAAACCAGTAAACTACACAACACAACTAGCTTCCTCAGTAACCACGTGCTAAATTTCGGGACGAAATTTCTTTCAAGTTGGGGATAATGTGACAACCCAAGTTTTCAAGGTCTCTATTTGACTTGACCTTGTACTCATTGGCAAAGTGTTATATATACATATATATATATGGTGTGCATTAAATTTGATTGTATGTTAATAATATCTTTCAGGATAATATTGTGTTATGTGTAATTAAATGGGGAACTTTGACCGATCACCCTCTAGCCGAAAACCCCCCACCCGAAAACACTCTTGTGGCGAAAACACTCTAGTGTTTTCGTCCACTAACTAGCCAACGAAAACAGGAAATGGGCCTTGGCCCAGTGATGATCTATTATATGTTAACACAAATAAACCAAAGCCCTTTTGTTAATTAAGATCGTGTATTACTTGTTGCTTATCAATATCTCTAAACAAACCCTAATCTCCCTACAAAATACGTATGACAGTGGAACACACCCCTTCCCCTCGTGAGATATCATTCTGTTATCAAAAGATCTCGGTTAGTATAATCTCATTTGTTTTAGTTTTGAATTGATTGCTTTTATCTATATGTGCACCGATGTGATGTATGTTCAGAATTATCTGAGTATTTATGTTTAGAATATAGAATTTGCATGAATCAGTGGGTCATCCTAATCATGATTTTGTCATGGTCGGGCATATGTGAAATGTATGGATTCATTGATCTAGGATTTAATAAAATAATGAGTCTGTATGAGTGGGCCGCACTTGGTGATTTTCAAATAGTTGTTGTTGCCGATCATGAGAGTGGGCCGCACATGGTGATCTGCAAATTGTCAGAAACCATTTCTTTTATAGGATCACAATCTTTAAAATCGGTGGTCAACACATTAAGAAAAAGGTTATGATATTGATAAAGATTCATGAATGGCATAATGATTGGTAGTGCATTAATTGTTAACTTGATTATGTTCATCGACTTGATTGGATGTTTGTCCTAGTGCCGTAAATGTCACTATGAAATTAGGGATCATGCATAGGTATGTGCGATGATGATGATGATGATTAGGGATTGCTGAATGTGTAACTGATTTCTGATGAGGATGATGTAACCGCCGAAAACACCTTCAGGCGAAAACACAGGGACCAACGAAAACACTCAGTGTTTTCGTCACATCTTATGCTCGACGAAAACCCAAAGGGTTTTCGCCATACTTGTGATTTCATTGAATACCATTGTACAGTAACTCTGTTAAGTCATTAACCTTGTTAAGTTGTTAACTCCTGTTAGGATACTTGATTTTGTCAAACATGTTAACACTGTTAAGTTATATAACCCCGTTAGAATGATAACTCGGTTGATACGTTAATTCTGTGGTATGTTAACTCTGTTAAACCTGTTAATTGATTTAACTGCTTATGTGATACATGATGTTAATTGCTAAGCACTTTGTGACATAGATTGCATATGAAACATTGCGAACTCGAAACTGATTGTATATACGTGCGTACTATAGGTCGTGATTGATTAATTGTGAGCGTGTATTCCTTTAGCATACCGAGCAAACCAAGGTGAGTTCACACTCTTACCAAGGCATGGGATTCCCGGGGTTGGGAATGGGATTGAATGATTACTTGTACTTACATCACTACTGAAATACGTACCACTGACCTCGTTAGGTGTAGGACACCTATAGATACAGCTAGACTAGTAAAACACGGGAAGCCCCCACTAATCTTTGCACACATGTCTGTGAGACCGCGATACAAATGCTAATCTTCGCACACATGTCTGTGAGACCGCGATACGAATACTAATCTTCGCAAACATGTCTGGGAGACCGCGATACAAATACAAATACAACTAGTCTAGGATACATGGGAAACCCCCACTAACCTTCGCAAACATGTCTGGGAGACCGCGATACGAATTAATACGATACCTGGTACAAGCGAACAAATGATTTACGAACGAATACTATAACTAAACAACCAACTGTGAACTCGCTCAACTTTGTTGTTGACTCGTTGTTACATGCCTTGCAGGTCGTTAGGTACTCATGGAGCTTGCACGGGGAGGCACAGTCGTTGTGGGACATGGATCGTGGATGCCATGTTAAACGTTTATGACATTTCAAACTTATTACTTATGTTGGGTTTTACATTTATGCTTCCGCTAAACATTGATACTATACATTTGTTTTGAACACCTTTCATATTGTTTGGTTAATTTACATTTACTCATTACATTTTTTAATATGATTGGTGGCTTGATCCTGGTCAGTCACGCCTCCAAGCGGTGATACTCCGCGTGTGGATTTTGGGGGTGTGACAACATACATCAAAGGCATAGTTCTTAAATTGGAACTTTAATAGCATCGCAATAGAAACATAAAATTCAACTTTTGTCTATGAAACGTGAAATATTTAACTCGGACTATTTTGCAACATATGCTTCTTCAACCAAGGACGCCAATCTTCGAGATGCGAGTATCTCTCATATCCAAGCCAAGGAGATCATTTAATCATTCCTAATATACATGAAACAATCTAACATGAATGTAAAAACAATCAGTTAGATAAATTGAGCGAGTTCTAGTTTTGTAACTAACTTTAATATAAAATACCAATTTAAAACATACTTTTGTAGACCACACAAAAGTATAACATAACACACATAAAATTAATCATTGCATTTTAGGTTCACTCTAGCCTATGTTAATAAAAATAAAAATGCATGGAAATTATTATGAGATACACTATTTTATCTAGCATTTGTATTTTATGGGTTAAAGGTGAAAACATGACAAAAGGATCTGGTTGATTAAATAAATGAGACAAAGATGAATTAGTTGAGTTTATATGAAATAAAAAGACTTAATTGTTGTTGGTTTGCCTTACAGGATCCAAACTTAATTAATTTAAAGGATGGAAATATGATTCATACATGTAAACGTGTGATCGTGAAAGAACTAAAGTGGGCTTCAAATTTATTATGATGGGCTGGGCCCATAAATTAGAATTCTTGTCGACAAGTTGAAGCATAAAAGGCAGGAGGTGACACAAAGAAAGGGGAATCTTTGGTGGATGGCTGAAGAGAGGGACGCAAAGAGAAGGCAGCCGCCTTTTGGCTGCTGTACACCGTTCAAGGCATGGGTGATTAGGTGGCTTTCTTCAAGCGTACGGTTCGTAGGGTTGAACACTTTTCTCAGTTTATTCATGTTTGGATTTGTTTTTCACATTAACAACGTCGTATAAACAATTTGATTTGTTGGTTTATTTATACTATTTGCATGTGTTTTGAGTTCTTGCTTTACTACTTGCTCGGGTGATGACAAGACCTTGTAGCTTGTTGGGTGACATAGAGTAAGTTGGCTCTGTTGCTGCATTTATGTCTATCACCTGCGTCAAGACAGATCGTAGCAGAAACAAATTAATTCTAGCCTTATGTTGTTATAATTAGTCAAAAGGCAAGGTGACATTTCTTTAATTAATGAGTAGTCTCATTAATTCCCCTTGGCCTATAAATAGAAGTCTTAGGGTTAGACTTTTAGACTTTTGGCATTTGCACTTTTGGAGATCTCTAGCTAGAGAGAGAAAGTGCTCAAGGTGTTTCACGGTTCTTGTATCTTTTCAGATCTTATATCGAATCAAAGATTATATTACGGTCATGTGTTCGGTCACGTTCGTGTACGGATTCCGCACGTTACACGAGTCGGTTCACAATCGTTTCAGAGTCAAAACCGGTCCTACAGACTCACATTAGTAAATAGGGTAATTAAACTGTAAAAGATCTAATGACAAAGACCTGTTTTTAGTACCACTTAAATTAACCAACTTTTCAGCACCATGTCTATGCGGTGTCCAATTAATGATTAAACTGAGTTTGGTGTGAACCTAGAATCTGAAACTTGGAGGACATTACCTTTATCTTTTATGACTTTCCTTAGATGATTGATTTCTAGATTTTCACATTAAACTCTGTTTTTTTTATTCTTATTAACTGGTAAATCTTTACCACTTGTGTTGATTTTGTGAAACGTTTATTATATTTGAATTGTTTATCGTTTATCAAGCGTATTAACGATTTCCTTGCATCGCTAGTGGGTTGGTAAATTGGTGGGTAACTGATATAATCAAACGCATTATTAGGTTGTATGGTGAGTCTTAAAAACTATCCCTAATAATTAATCAAAGTCATTAATTCCAAGGTCATGTCTATGTGGTGTTATGAATCTGTAAACGGGTTGTTGTGTTAAACTTGCAATCGGGATTCTGGGTGGGAGTTGCTTTTCTTTAATATATAATAATTACCTAGTTAACCACTAACCACAAATTCCCCGTGGATACGATACCCTACTTACGCTATCTGCTTAGTTTAATAAGGTTTTTACGTGACCCTTACGACAGTCATCAAAATGGCGCCGTTGCTGGGGAATTAGTGCGCATAGTGTTTTTCTAGTTAAAAAAACTAAAAAAGTTATAAAAACAAAAACCAAAAAATATTTTTCTTTTGTTTAGTTCAGTATTACGCTTGGGTATCATTGTTTGAGTTTGTATAGGTGAATTCTTCGGAACATGGATGGAGCTTGTCAGATGCCGATCAAGATTCAATCAGAATTGTCCATACTCAATCTCCATTTGGACGGCGATGATTTGAACATCACCTGTAGAGAGCAACCGGAGTTTTTATTGAACACGGTCGTGAAAGAAATGCTATATGGTCGCCATGGAACATTCACAAGGATCCTGCTGCTTAAACCAGGGGAATCTGTTCCAGTCTTTTGTACATATATTTTTATTTTATTTTTGAGTCTCTTTTCTTTTCACATTGGGGACAATGTAGATTTTATGTGTGGGGAGGGAGACTAGTGTCTAAAAAATAAAATGAAAAAAATAAAAAAATCTATAAAATTGAAAATGTCCCGCAATTTTTTGCAATAAAATGGAAGATGACAGGTATAATCGGATCATTGGCTTTTAATTACTATATATATATATATATATATATATATATATGAGATAATGAACAGTCGATTACGCGTCTAACTTAGGATATGTGGGTAGGCCCAGCCAATTGAAAGGTTTCTTAGGATCGATATAATATACCTTAAATTAGGATTCTTGTGGGTTCTCGCCTTAGAAGCTGTGACAAAATTGAAACTGTGGAGAGTATAAGAGATATGTTATAAATAATAAGCTCATAAGTTTTTCTGATTAAATTGGCACACATTTTTCTTTTTGTGAAAACAAATCCGAAACAGTGTGGCGGCCCGAAAAAATATTCCATCCATTCATTTGAGCACATATTGAAGAAAAAAGGAAAAACGAAGCCTATGGTATTGCTGCGGGGATGGTGACTCATGTGGTACACACCCTCTATGTGGAGTTATAAAAAATATGTGAAGTTTATGGCATTAACCATGGGATGGTGACTCGTGTGGGGTATGTCCACTAAACTGATCATAAGAAAAACATGTCAAAGCTCATAACCATCATCCATTATCCATCATAAATTTAATCGGAATTACATAAGGGATTTTTATATTAGACAATAGATTATATATCTTTTAATACCAGAAGATTGAAGCGGGATTAGGTGGCGTTGTAATCTTTTGAGTGTGAGATCCATAGATAACTATAATTATTTGAACTTAATGAATCGTGAATATGGGCTCGGAAGATGGCGGTTGGGTTTAAGTGGACCATATACCTGCAATCTTGATTAATGGGTGGTTTGATTATTTAATAAATTAACTTAATATATTAAATGCCGATGTTCTGATTGTGATTCCATTGCAAATATTTTTTTTTGGGAAAGAAAAAGATAAGTGTGGGGATTTTGATTAGTGCATTTTAGGTTCACTCTAGCCTATGTTAATAAAAATAAAAATGCATTGAAATTATTATAAGATACACTATTTTATCTAGCATTTGTATTTTGTGGGTTAACGGTGAAAACATGACAAAAGGATCTGGTTGATTAAATAAATAAGACAAAGATGAATTAGTTGAGTTTATATGAAATAAAAAGAATTAATTGTTGTTGGTTTGCATTACAGGAGCCAAACTTAATTAATTTAAAGGATGAAAATATGATTCATACATGTAAACGTGTGATTGTGAAAGAATTTAAGTGGGCTGCAAAATGATTATGATGGATTGGGCCCATAAATTAGAATTCTTGTCGGCAAGTTGAAGCATAAAAGGTAGGAGGTGACACAAAGAAAGGGGAATCTTTGGCGGACGTGTGACAATTGTGCTCTTGTAAACATTGTACGATGTAGAACAATTTTAAATATCAATGAAACATGGTGTTTTGATCCCAATATTTGTTTATTTATGTTTGACAACTTTACGTTTGATTCTTGTTCGATTTCGAGCTTTTAAACACTTTATAGAAAGTTATGCGCAAACTGTTACGTAAACGTAATCAGTTTAACGCAACAAACACTCTGGAACAGTGACATAAGCTAAACATACCCTAAATATCCATTACATAACTTAGAAATAAGTTTTGAAGGATTCGGTATGGCTAAAACAAGTTTATTCGATCACATGGACTATTTGCGACAAACTGCAAAAGTCTGCCAATTCGCATAGCAACGTACACTCCGGAACAAGATCATAAGCTAAACATAACCTATAAACCCTTTACATAGCTTAGAAATAAGTTTTGACGCTTATTTGATCACAGGGACTAAAAGTGTCAAAACTACGAAAGTATGCAAATGCATGCATATCTTGCGTTCTGACCATATCCAGACATCCAAAAAAAATTTTAATCACTAAAATATTGTATTTTAGTGATGGGCATGCAAAAATACCATTCGTCGTGTAATTTGAATCGTTTTCGCGTCCTTTCGAGTTTCGTCGTAATTAACCGAAAAACGCGATCGTACGACCAAACGAACCGACATCCATGATATTTACAAGCATATTTCAAGTCTCCTATGCTTTAACATCCTTATAAATCCTTGAAATTGGGTTAACGGGGGTTAAATGCATCGAAAAACAAGTTTTGGGCTGCGGGGACCATTTCTGCCAAACATTGAAAGATCAGAACAACACTTGGCTGTCGGGCCGCGACTCCTGAGACTGTCTGGGTCACGGGGCACGAAGATAGAGCTAGGCAGAAACCAGTTTTTCTTAAAAACAACTGAATTGGTTGGTTTTCGCTGGTTATTTTCTTGTTTGGGGACCAAGTGAAGTGTCCAACAAGCTCTCTAATCAGTCCCTAACACTTGTAGGGTGTAGGTCATTCCTTGGAGAATACATAATCCACATGTAATGATCCTATGAACTCTTGATTCCTATAAATAGCAAGCTCCATTTCATTCTTCCTTGCTCATTTCCTTCATTCTTCACTCTAAGCTCTGATTTGAGGCTACCACACTTGTTGGAGGCTTCATAACTGAGTTTTCTTAATCATATTTTCATCCAAGAACACTTGTAAGTGTTCTTCCTAGCTTTGACCATGAATTGGTCAAGACAAAGTTCAATTGAACTTTGCAACGTGATCGTAATCACGATGGTTATAGTCCCTTGCGACTATACCTACTGATTACCACGTTGACTAGTCGAAGTGACGAGTCAAAGTTTCAGTCAAAATGCACGATTATGTGCATTTTGCGACGGAACTATTTTCGGGTATCAAAACACTTTGTTTTGATACACTTTGTTTTGATACCAAATCAGTTTTCCAACTTAGTTAAACATGTTTTAACATGATTAACTCATCACTTTTAGTTTAGTGCATATTTAGGGTCGTAAGTCAAGCGGTTTTAACAACCGCTTAGACTTTCGAACTCGACCCGTTTGGTTGATCATTAGGATCCAACCAAACATATATTGTCACCATAGTTGTATATGGAATAACCTTCCGAGGTTATACCTTATGGTCACTTTGTTTGATTAGTTGTATGATAGGTAGTTTATATTCCTTAGAAAAATGACCAAAATGACCTTTTTGCGCATAATTTCAATTTAAGCATATGTAACATAAATTTTGACACTTAAACTGATTATGCAACATTATTAAACATGTTTAGGAATATAAGACTTATCATAGGACTAGTTAGACCATCCGAACGCGCATTTGCGCAAATGACGCGTTAAAGTAGCATAAACTACCTTAACGGGTCATAACGGGTCAAAAGCACTTAGGATTGATTTTAAATCAGAATGTAGGATTTTTTAAACCATATCATATGAGTTTCAACACTCACTTGGTTTACAAGACCTCATTCTACCCGATCTCCCGATTTAGGCCCCGATTTATTAACATAGTGATTCTATACTAGGTGTCACTAGATTCCTTGATTTCCCGAGCTTTGTTAGTTCACTTAATCGAGGATACCTTGCAAACTCAAGTGAGTACATAGTTCCCCTATTTTATGCTTTCAATTGTTTTGGGGTGATTCATATGTGCTAAAACGATTTCAAGTTTTCAAAAACAAGTACTATGGTTCATATTAAACACAACGATTTCAATAATATGAACGAAGTTGTTGGTGCGTTGATACATAACACGAATGACATTCATTAGCTTTGGCCAAGCCAACCAGTAGTATGTTATGGTACCATAGGATCTGACAAATCCCGTTATCGGACTATCCCCATGGATTTCGTGGGTAATGTGGGTAACGACAGAATCTGTTATTTTAACAAACCCTTTGGTGGTTTGTTAGTCGATTTAAAGATACCCTTTGGTGGTATAGACGAGTCACACAGGTTTGAATGTATTAAAAAAGAATGACCAAAAGTTAGTTTTCACAATTAAAACACGGATGATTGAACGAATGATTTTATGACACGGGCGATTGAATGATGATTTATAACACGGACGATTGAACGATGGTTTATAACACAGATGAATTGAAAAATTTGAACGATTGAAAACACGGACGATTGATAACACGTACAATTTAACGATTGGTTTATGGTAAGTGATTAGATAACGGAATGGGTGTAATGCGATAAAAGCATGGTAGATACACCGCTGGTACTTTTTATATATAAGTGCTTTTATCATATTTCATTCTGTGGCGTTATTTAGTTCACTTGGACGAATGATTTCAAATGATGTCACGCAACGATGTTTACTAAATGATATAAACCATACAAGTTTTCTCACGAGACGATTTACAATTTGGTTTACAAAAGAAAATGTTTTGGTCAAGATTCATAGCAACGAGGTTTTATAAACTTTAACCAACTTATTTTAGTTAGTTATATTGTAATACCAAACATTTTTCGATAGAAGGTTTTCAATTATCGACTCT
Organism: Helianthus tuberosus; assembly: GCA_030545235.1. Taxonomy (NCBI): domain Eukaryota; kingdom Viridiplantae; phylum Streptophyta; class Magnoliopsida; order Asterales; family Asteraceae; genus Helianthus; species Helianthus tuberosus. Next base: position 24,425,979 of record CM060419.1, read on the forward strand.
AGCAGTCGTACGAGGTATTGAAATATGTACACAAGCCATGAATTTGACACACTCACAAAACCTATGTACTCACCGGAATTTTTATGCTGACTTTCTTTTCACATATGTTTCAGGTGTTGTGGTTTGATGAATATGATGCATGTTCACATAGAAACGGACGAGGGCCTTAGTGACATAAAAACAATGAAAGACAATATGTTTAAACTTTGTTTCTATTTAATCTAAGACAATGTAACATATTTAATTCAATAAAACAAAACTTCAAATCCATGTGTTGTGAAACAATTATTCTGTTACTCGACTCCCCGACGTTTCCGCCGCGGTTTTGTTGTTTTACGCGGTCGGGGAGTGACAGAAGAGTTGGTATCAGAGCCATGGTTATAGGGAATTAGGTTATTAGTAATTCTTTGACCTAGACTATAACCTTTCTAGGACCCTAACACAAGTTATCTTGTGTTTAGATCTTAAAATAATACCGTTACCTATCTTTAGGTGACTACCACAACAAGAACACAAAAGTTCAAATCCGTTTTGAAAATCAATCATATATTCTTAGATGATTTGTTTTAGGCTTTAATCCTTCAAAGTTTTCAAAATCTCATCAAAGTGTGGGTCTTATTAATGTGAATACATGCAATCTGGAAGGGTGGGTGCCTGAATCCCGAGTTTTCTGTCTAAGGCTAGAGTGTTCGTACAAATCCGCAGTATTGGACCAGTCACTCTTACCTGGGAACTCTTGGGGTGAGTGTCCACTTATAGGCTAAAGCATGTCTTCGTGATACATTATAAAGACCCATTTACTATGATTAGTCACTGTGTGTCGTTTGTTTGTTCGAGGTAACGAACAAATGATCACCCTCCATATTATCGTCGATATTTTCAATACCTCTTTTGTTTATCCAAATGTCAATCTCACTCGTTTCACATGTGTTCTTGTTCTTTTTAGAGTCCCTCCTAGACGCGATCAAACTCAGGAAAGGGAATTTGATGATCTTTATATAAGATGGGGGAGCACACCGTGCTTACACGGATCATTATGAGGAATTGAGCTTGCTTTGTCCCACCATGGTTACCCCGCAGGATAAGGCTATTGAGAGGTATATCGATGATTTGCCTGATCCTATGCAAGACAGAGTTACTGGTAGCAACCCTACCACTGTACGACATGCCATCGAGTTGGCTGCAACCCTGATAGTGTACAACTTGTGGTAGACTTGGCCACACGGACAATATTTGTCGATCCGTTCCAAACCAAGCTGCACAGAACCCAACACAAGCTCAAGGAAACGCTGCTAGGCCTCCATTCCCACCTGGTTTATGCTATAATTGTGGTGAAATGGGTCATTACAAGAACAACTGTCTGAAGCTTGCGAATGTGAATGCAAATGAAAATGCCAATCCCGCTCGTGGACGAGCATACAACCTGAACGCCAACGGGGCCCGTGCGGATAACGAGGTCGTTAACGGTACATTCCTTGTTAACCATCACCCTACATCTGTTCTTTTCTATTCTGGTGCCGATAGAAGTTTTGTATCATTAGCCTTTGAGCCTTTACTTGCGATGCCTAGAACTAAACTAGGAAAGCCCTTATCGGTCGAAATTACTACTGGTGAACCACTTGTACTCAATTATGTCATTCGTGATTGCCAATTGAACCTTGATAACCACCTTTTTTTATTGACCTCACGCCGATGCAACTTGGAAGTTTCGATATTATCGTAGGAATGGATTGGTTAACTAAACATCATGCTGAGGTGATTTGTTATGACAAGATTGTTCGTATCCCTCTATCGTCTGGAGAAGTCTTAGAGGATCGTGGCGAGAAACCCTCGGGTGGTTTGAAACTCATGTCATGTACTAAAGCCCAAAAATACCTACGAAAAAGTTATGTGGCCTTTCTGGCACATGTCGTAGAGGAGAAAGGCAAGAGCAAAAGTATTCAAGATATTCCTATTTTTCGAGATTATCCAGAGGTGTTTCCTGATGAACTGCCTGGTTTACGTCCAGTTCGTTAAGTCGAGTTTCATATTGATCTTGTACCTAATGCCAACCCGATTGCTAAAGCACCTTACCGCCTTGCATCGTCTGAGATGCAAAAGTTATGAAAGCAGCTTCAAGAGTTATCTGACAAAGGATTCATCCATCCGAGTTATTCACCTTGGGGCGCTCCAGTCCTGTTTGTGAAAAAGAAAGATGGATCTTTCCGTAAATGTATCGATTACCTTGAGCTCAATAAACTCACAATCAAGAATCGATATCCCCTACCACGAATTGATGATCTCTTTGATCAGCTGCAAGGTGCTACATGTTTTTCAAAGATTGATTTGCGTTTTGGGTATCATCAGCTTCGTGTATTCGAAGAAGATATTCCCAAAACTGTTTTCCGCACGAGATACGGTCATTACGAGTTCATTTTCATGCCTTTTGGTTTGACAAATGCTCCATCCGTCTTCATGGACTTAATGAATAGGGTTTATAAACCTTATTTAGACAAGTTCATCATTGTGTTCATCGACGACATCCTTATTTATTCAAAGTCTCGAGCCGATCACGAACAAGACCTTCGTCTGACAATGGAACTTCTAAAGAAGGAACAACTCTTCGCCAAATTCTCCAAGTGTGAATTTTGGCTTAAGGAAGTTCAGTTTTTGGGTCATATTGTCAACGAGTTGGGTATTCATGTGAATCCTTCCAAAATCACTGCGATTAAGGATTGGAACACACCTACTACACCCATAGAAGTTCGCTCTTTTCTTGGTCTTGCTGGATACTATCGTTGATTTATTGCGAACTTCTCAAAGATCGCAGTCCCTCTCACTGCTTTGACTCAGAAGAAAAAGCCTTTTGAGTGGGGACCCAAGCAAGAGGAATCTTTCGAAACGTTGAAACGAAAATTCTGTGATGCTTCTGTCTTATCTTTACCTGATAGCAATGATGATTTCATTGTTTATTGTGACGCATCGAATCTAGGCCTCGGTTGTGCTCTCATGCAACGAGGTAAAGTCATAGCCTATGCGTCAAGGCAATTGAAAATTCATGAGAAGAACTACACAATTCATGATCTTGAGTTAGATGCTGTAGTTTTTGCTCTCAAAATCTGGAGACACTACCTCTATGGCACGAAGTGTGTGGTTTTCACAGACCACAAAAATCTCCAACAAATTTTCAATCAAAAGGAGCTAAACATGATGTCACACCCTGACTTTTGCGAAAGCGTATGATGTGTGATTGGTTTAATATCATTGCATTCAACCATAATAAACAAGTATATGATCAAAACGATGTTCATCCATTCATTAAGTAAAAGTATTACAAATACCAGTTATTTAAGTTTCGAACAACACAACCTTCGACTAAGATACAATTCAACATAAGTGGATGACATCTTAAACTTGAAATTTACTTCTAGAAACAACACCCGCGCTCAAGATCCAACTTGTTACCTGAAATACATGTAATTTTGGAAAACATCAACAAAAGTTGAGCGAGTTCCTGCGTTTTGTGTGAGTACTGGCAAACTTGTAAACCTTTGAGAGGCTCCTTTGAAAACAGGTATAAAAAGTGTGTATGAACATACCGAATAAATGTTTTACAAGGACATTAAGGCATGTGAGGACATAGGGAGCACTAGAAATGAGTAGGCTTATACCCTTGTTGATTTCCCTCGACTATGTCAATTCTCCTTGACTGTGTCAATTCACCTTGACTATTGTCGATTTACCTCGACTGGGACACCGAAGCACTCAAGTGGTCACAAGCACCATGAATGGGGTTCGGCCGTACCCGTTAGATCTAACCTTCGTCCCTAATTTAGAGTCAATGGCATTTCAAATTTAGTCTATGCTCACATGATTTAATTGTTCATTTCATACCGTTTAAACATACGTAACATGTATTCCTCCCCCGAGAGTTATACAACCAAAAACAATTAAGAGAAAAGGGGGACATGAACTCACAGTTTTGCGTCTTCAGTACTCGTAACTCAACTCTCGTCAGCAAACACGACTGCCTACAATGTACTAGGGTCTATTAGACGAACGGGCCGTGCCTTGCCTTAGTATTCACGTTTTTTAGTTAAGTTTCTTTTATGTCTTTAACATTATCCCAAGTTATAATTACTTGTTAAAATAATAATTATTTTAACTTTAAATTATATTTAATTTTGGAATAATTGTTTAAACCATATTTTTGTAACAATACTTCTCAAGTATTTATTTTCGTATTTCCTTCCCAAGGATGGGGGTATCTCATACATGTATATTTGCATTCTTGTATTTGTAGTCCCAAAATAATATATTTCCAAGTCTAACTTAGAAAATATATATATATAAACTTATTTTGTCCCAAAAATAATGTATTTCAAGAAAATATATATTTTTCTCAAAAATCATATATCTTCTAAATATACTAAGAAAATATATTTTTACTTCCAAAATAATATATTATCTCTTTGTTGAAAATATGATATACTTTGTAATAATTATAAAAATCATATTTTCATTTCTTTTGTATACAAAATAGTATTTACCAAAAATACGTTCATAAATGTATTTTCCGAAATATTTGTAAGTTACATTCTATCGTTCGGTTCCACAACATTAAGTGTGTAACTTATATATTTACTCCTTGTGATTTTTGGTATTAATTTGGATTGTAAATTCTTGGTATTTTGTCAAGTTATATCATTTTAACCCTAAAATAATATAACTACTACACAAAGTATACAAATAATCACACACAATGTGTCTTTAATGTAAACATTTATCCATTTTTATTTATAAAAACCATCCTCCAATACTTGTATTTTTGTAACAAAATCTATGGCAAGGTTTATACTGAAAATCATAGTTAAAACACACTTGTAAATATTTGTTTAGAAAATATTTTTCTAAGTGTTTATATTTTTAGAAAATTTTGTCATAGTTTCCCCTAAAAATGGAGGTGTCCATGCTATTAAAGCATATCATTTTCTTTTCAAAAATCATCACAAACCATCAACAATCAATCTACACTTACCAAATGTCAAAACAATGTTATTTACATAATAATCATGAACTTGAACTTTCATAAAAACTTGTAGTAACTTGGTAGTGTGTTTAGTAGACTTAGTTACCCTTTAAAGTGTGTTTACTTGTTTAAAAATCTCATTCTTGGAAGGTTTAGGTGTTTACAACTTGTAAACATGTTTTACAAAAATATTTCTTTATGACATCTTCTTGTTTCACATGTGTTTATACACTTGTTTAACCCTTAAAAATAGTGTATGTTTATGTAAAAACCAAGTCTATGTAAATCTTGTGATTTAACTTAGTTTCTTTGGAAAACTATTTTTGAAATCATCCAAGTTTATATCTAGTAACATATTACATACTTCATCATTCACAAAATCATTTTCATTTTTCAAGTTCATGAAAACATAAAGCATGATGATCTTGGTCTTTCACAAGATCACCACCTTAACTTACTAGATTATGTGTTTAATCACAATCTAGTAGGTTTCTTATGATGTCTAACATCACTAACACAAATCATCAATCATCAAGAAATCAACACAATCAACATGTATTCATATAGAAATAAGCTTATGTTAGAGATTCATGATTATGTTCTTTAATGTTCATCAAGATTAACAATGTTCATCATTTATTAACCATCAAAATATGAAGTAACAAGAGATCATAAGGGCCTTACTACTAGCTCTATGGCTAGGGATGAACACTAGAAGTTGATGATGGCAAATGTGATGGATAAAAGTAATCGGGAGAGGTCCTTCAAGATCCAAGACCACCAAGCTTCATTAGACACCTTCTAGCACCATTGTGAGTGTATGGATTGGATGAACAAGATCGAATGATGATGGTGGTTGTGTGGGGTGTTCTCGGCCGTGTGTGTAAGAATGAGAGATGGTGGGGGGAGCAAGGGAAGAAGAGAGATGGCAGGTGTAAGTGTGTGTAAGAATGAGAGATCATGTTCCACTTATAACCACACTTAGGCTATTATCCAATGTATATTGTGTTCCTTAAGTACAATGCATAATCTCTAGCAAATCTTAAAAAGATTAAGCAAGATCTTGGTGGGGCCACTCTATGTGACCGTCCACTTAAGGGGGGGGGGGGGGGGTATTTGTTGGGTTTCAATGGTAAGTTAAGCATAATGTTTGAAATCTAAGTGATTTAGTTTTTATGCATATTATGTTGTATACAGTGTGTTAGGGTGTTCGGGGATCATAACTAGCTCAGAAACAATAAAACAATGTTTCTAGTGAAATTTTGGTGTTTCGGGTAGTGTTCAGTTGTTCGGTTAGATACCGGTTCGTTGAAGTGTCAAACTATACCGTTTAGTGTGCATTATGTTGTCTTTTATGACAGTTTCGATTCCTGACACTTAGGAAAGTATTATGGACCATTAAACCATAATTCTGCTTTATAATTTGGAGTTTAAATGCTTAAAATAGCTGAATTTTGGTTATTTTCTGCAGAATTCTGCATTTTTAGTATGTTCCTGGCACTTTCCGGCACCTATGTTATCACTAGGAAGGCAGTTTTGTAATCCTTACTTTCCTACACACTATACTAGTGTATCACTTGGTTCTGGGGCTCATTTCTGTGTCTTAACATCATGTCTGTCTAAGTATTGAACTCCCGTTAGTGCTTTTAGTTTGTCTGATAATGGTGCCAATTCTGTTCTGTGCATTATTAGAACTATATCGTGTTGCATGTAGTAATGATAAAAGTCTTGCAACATGAAATGCCATTGTATGTATATAACAGTAATCAGAAATTCATTTGTCTTGTAAACTATACCATGCACAGTTCTTAAACACAGATTACTGTATAATTATTGTAAGGAATGTACAGAAAAGTGACAGTTGTCACATTCTCCACCCGTTAAAAGAATTTCGTCCCGAAATTCAGGCGATGCCATCGGTTGCAGGAGAGTTATGAATCAAATGTGGTCACTTTGGTTTAAAATTGGTCTTCATGTTCCCAAGTAACTCTGGGCCATGATATGAATTCCAACGTACTCAAATAAATCAATTACGTCTTCTCCGTGTTTTGTGGACTCTCAGTCCGCAACCTTAACAGGTTCTATAGTAAATTGGAGTCTGTCGTTGACGTGAATCTTGTTTGTGGGAATAACGACTGTTCCTTGAGTCAGACTCCTCTAAATACTAGACACGCGGAATGTGTAGCGATCACTACGGATCTTTTCTGGAAGTTTCAGCTTGTGAGCAATGGTCCCGATCCCTACCAGGATCTCGAAAGGTCTAATATACTGGGGGTCCAACCTTCCATGTTTTCCAAATCGCACCACGCCCTCCCAAGGCGAGGCTCCCATTAAAGCCACACTTCTTATCTAAAATTCCTATTATTCCCGCCGCTCGTCGGCGCAATCTTTCTGTATTCCGCGGGCTGTCTTGATATGATCACATATCTGAATGATCTTGCCTCAATTTTTCCTGAACAAACTCAGGCCAGTAGATTGTTTATCTCCGGTCTCCGTTCAACATAACAGGGATCGACTTATTATGTACCATCTAAAGCTTCACACGAAGCGGTTTAAACAGCGGTGTGATAAATACTGTTGTAGGAAAACTCCACTAAGGGCAAGTGAGTGTTCCAACTTTTCATCAAAGTTTATCACACAAGCACGTACCATGTCCATACAATCTGCATCGTTCAGTAGCTCAGTCCATCTTCATTAATATTTAAGTTTTTACGATCAACGGTGTGCTGCAACCCTTGTGATCAGTAAAGGTCTTGCAACGTTTTCTAACAAGTAATGACGTCAAATTTGCGGCTTGCAATTACTGTATCTAGATCAAGGTTTCTTCTCATGATCCCTTAATCAACGTGACGTGTATGCAATGCCGTGGTCTCATTGCATCGACGCGCAATCGAGTCTTTGTCGAGAAGCCTCACATAATTGCAACTCTATCTCCTTAGCTCTTGATTGCAGGGTTGGCATGAATCTCATTCTTATCCACCATGTATCCTAAAGTTCTTACCTCGTGAATTTAAAATCCGCCCTTCGACATCCTAGCACATAACTGTTCTCTCTCTAAGAGTCGCAAGATAAATTGCAGATGTTGCTCACGACCTTCCTTGGTCGTTGGGCATATAGGAAGGTAGTCAATGAATATAATCATGATCAAGCCAGGTATGGCTTACATATTCGATTCATGAGGTCCATGAATACTGTCGATGCATGTGTTAAGCCAAACGGTACGACAAGGGACTCGTAATGCTTGAAGCGAGTCCTAAAGGTCGTTTTAGGGATATTTCCTTCTTGTATTCACAGTTGAGGACATCTTGTCCTCAAGTCGATCTTCGAGTGGTAACTAGAACCTTACGATTGGTCCGTTCATGTCATCGATCCTTGGCAAAGGATACTGATCCTTGATATCCAATTCTCTGGAATTGATGCAAAGTGGAAACCGTCAACTTTCTTCTTGTGTCCTTAACTAAGGACACCATGTCCTTAATTCCATCTTGGAGTAGTAGCTGGGACCTTGTAGTTGGTTGAAAAGCCATTGGTTCTCGGTAAGGGGTACCGATTCTTGTTGGTTAGTTGTCTATCTCCCTGTAACCCATGCGTAATACTTTTCTTCCTCATTATTCCCTCTGAGTTCCTCTCAGATCAGGCTATGTATGTCACACCCCGACCGCGTATAACATGCAACCGTGGCGGAAACGTCGGGGAGTGTTGTAACAGAATTATTGTTTCACAACTATGGTAATTAAAGTTATGTTTTATTTATCAAACAAGAGAGTTATATTGTCAAACATGACTGAAATAAAGAGAAACAAGAGTTCATAACATTATTAAACTAGTTCTAGCTTCGTTTTAATGTCACTAAGGCACATGTCCGCCTAAGTGTATCTCGATCATCCTATGCAACAGCTCCTGAAACACATGTGAAAATAGGTACGTCAGCATAAAAATGCCTGTGAGTTACATAGGTTTTGTGAAAATAGGATTCACGACTTGAATTTAAAGAAATGTTTAATAAAAATTAGCCATGAATCTTGTTAAGTGTTTTCTTTTATAAATCATATGAAAATGTGATAAGAAATCAGATTATATAAAAGAAAGGTGTATGGTTAATTAAATAATCAAGTAAAATGAGTTGTATAAAACAAACTGTTTTGTAAATGTCTTGTGAAAAATATGTTATTTATGTAAAAAGTTATATGTCTAAATTGAAATGATTTAAATAACGCTACGATATGTAATATCATACAAGCATTTATATATAGGAAGTACCAGCGGCGTATCCACCATGCTTGTATCATATTACACATGTCTCGTTACTTAAATCACTTACCCAAACAAACCACCAATGTAAATTGTTCATGTTTAAACCATTTTTCAAATGTTATTGTGTAAACCATGTCAACATGTAAATCATGTAATGTATAATCAATATCAAAATGTTCATGTGTCAAATGTAAATCATGTGATGTGTAACCAAAATGTCATGTATGGCAAGTGAAATATATCAACTAAACCATAGGTAAAAATGCACAAAACAAGGTATTGAAGTAAAACATAGTTTAAATCAAAGTTATGTTTTGTGGAAATGCATGTTATACTGATACAAACATCTATGCGGTATTGTAAAAATGCATACATTCAAGCCTTGAGACTGTGGCGATAAACCCTTAAACAAAATAAAGGTTTATCTAAGTTATGTGTATCGAATTCGGTCATTCCTTCCATCTAAACATACCTAGGATGTCAGGAACGGGAGTTGTCAATTCCTATGGTACCACTACCTACTAACGAACGGCGTACCTAATGTTAATGAATGTATGTTTGTCACATTTAAACAAACCAAATGTCATACCAAAATGTAAGCATGTGATGTAAAACAAATGTACTAAGTATGCCACAAATGGACATACATAGCATGTGATGTAAAACAATGTACTAAGTATGCACTAAATGGACATACATAGCATAAAATATAATGTAAAACTGTCACACCCTGGCTTTTGCGGAAGCGTGGATTATTTTGGGGTGACTTCTTAATACCATAGCAACAATCATAACAATGCTCTATGAAAATAAAACACAAGATGACCATCCATTCATTAAGTTTAACGTTACCACACCATCATTGTTTAAAATGTCGACACATAAAACAAGTTACAACCATGACAGGATTAAAGCGTGTTCCTATGACACAACAAAACAGTTAAGAGAAAAGGGGGACATGAACTCACAGTACTGCATCTCCTGAATAGAATCGTCAACCCAAAACTCTGTCTGCTACGCGACGACCTACATGTACTAATGTCTATTAGACGAACGTGCCGTGCCTTGGCTTAGGGTTTAATATTTTTGAGTTCCGACTCTTAAGTTTCCGAATATTATTCCAAGTTATAATTATTAGTTAAAATAATTATCTTAACTTTAAATTATAGTTTATTTTGGAATAATGTTAAACAATATTTCGTATTCGTACTTCACAAGTATTTTAACTTCGTATTTCCTTCCCAAGGATGGGGGTATTTATACATGTATATTTGTAATTTCGAAAAATATATTTTAAGTCCCACTTAGAAAATATATTTAAATCTTTGTCCAAAAACGTCTTAACTCAATATATATATATATATATTTCTCAAAAATAATATATTTTACTTCATTAATTTTCCAAATTAATATTTTACCAAAATTGTACGTGTAACAGTATTTTCTGAAATATTACATAAGTTACGTTTTAGCGTATCGTATTGCAATAATAATTGGGTAACTTAAATATTTATTTTGTGAGAGTTTTGGTATTATTTTGGAGTCGTAATTTCATGGTATACATAAGTTATATTATTTTACCCTAAAAATAATATAACTGGTTCACAAAATAAACCAACAATCACACAAGAGTTTTAGTATAAAATATATATTCTAAATACATATTTATCAAAATTTATTTACAAAAATCAACCTCCGTCACTTAGTATGTTTGTAATAAAAATCATGGCGAAGTTTATTTTGAAAACAAGGTTAAAAATATAATTGTAAACACTTGCTAGAAAATATTTTTCTAAGTGTTGGATTTTTAGGAAAATTTCGCCAGAGTCTCCTTTGTAAATGGAGGCGTCCATGCTTAATAGCATATCATTTTCTTTTCAAATATTCATTCACATAATTCTCAACCAACAACATACAATCTTTATTTACCAAACTTGTCAAAAATAAGCATAAACTATAAACTTATGAATTTGGAAATTTATAAAAGTATGTAGTAACTTACTAGCATACTTTGTAAGTCTTGTTACCTTTAAAAATGTGACTAGTTCCTTATAAACTTCATTTTTAAAGAGTTTGAATATTCACAACTTCTAGTTATATTTTCTAAAAATATTTCTTTGTGAAATTTTCTTATTACACAAGTGTTTCTACACTTGTTTATCCACCAAAAATGTGATTAGTTTATGTATGATCCAAGTTTTTACAAAACTCATATTTTAACTTGGTTCTTTTGAAAAACCACTCATGGATCTTTAGATCTACAAGATTATAACCTACTTTGATCTTTATTTTTCAAGAAAACACCCATTTATTCAAGTTCATAATTTATGTGTGGATGATTCCATCATCCTACAACTTTTTATCTTTCTCATCTTGCTAGATCATGTCTTTAATCATGATCTAGCACGTCCATATGATGATCCATATCAACTACATGATTAAACAATAACCAACAAGCATAACAACACATGAATATCATGATTTCTTCATCATTTTAACCATTCTTTATCACTAAGTTAGTTTATGTTCATGACTTTGTTTATGTTTTTAGTGTTTCTTGGGATTTCATCATTCTTTTAACTATTAACCATCAAAAACATGAAGTGGTTGAAGATCTAAGAGACTTACCACTAGCACAAGGCTAGGGGAGTTCAAGTGATGAAAAGTGGTGGTTAAAAGAAGATAAGAGAGGTCCTTGAGCTTCCGAACACACCGAGCTTGTTTGTATGATCACTAACACCTTTGGATGCTCTTAGAATGGTTGAAATTGATCAAGTGATGGTGGTGATGGTTGTGCTTGGGGTCGGCCGAACACACAAGGAGAGGAGGAGAGAAGTGTTTGTGGTTTGATGTGTAGAGAATGAATTGTTAAGATCCCTTGTGCCATTTTATAACCCATCATCACCTTTAACCTTTGTGTAACATGTTTCTTAATTACCATCAATATCAAATAAAATATTAAACAAATCCATGGGTGGGACACCCATGGTGACCGTCGCCAAGGGGGGGGGGGGGTATAGGGTTGGGTTTCAAGTATTAGTTACTAATCTAGTTAGGAGATTAAGTATCTAGTTTGTGGTTTATAGTGTGTTATATAATATATAGTGTGTTAGGGTGTTCGGGGACCCTAACTAGTTTAGAAAAATAAAAACAATGTGTTTGACAATATTTTTGTGTTCCGGGTAATATCCGGTTGTTCGGTTTGACACTGCTCCGTTAAAGTGCTTAATTAATCCGTAAGGTGTCTTTTATAATACTTTTCGTGATACTTTTAATTCCCAACACTTTGGAAAGTATATAGGATCATTTTGTCAAGTTTTTGCACATTAGTAGCATAATTAAATGCTGAATTTTGTTATTAAGTGCATAATTCTGCATTTAGAGTATGTTTTAGGCACTTCCCGGCACTATAACTATCACCTAGTGACGCAGTTTTATGATACTCACTTCCCTACACTCCCTACTAGTGTAGTACCCTGTCTCTGGCTCATACTGGCCTATAAAATATTGTCTGTCTAGGTGTTGGCATTGTCATCATGTTTTCTGGGTTATCCGCTCACTGTGCTAACTATGCTTTGTGCATCTAGTTTGTCACAAATGTTTGTATATAATATATGGAGTGACAGTATGAAAGTGATGCATGTGTATGTATGTAACAGAAATCAGTAAGTAGTTAAATCAACAGTTGTAATCAAGCACAGTCATTAAGCACAAATTAAATATTAATTAATTGCACGGATACCTGTAATTTTTGAGGGTTGTCACATTCTCCCCCTGTTAGAGAAATTTCGTCCCGAAATTTTAGTTCTGCTACGAGATGCAGGGTTCTTGGGGAATAAATGTGGGTATTTCTCTTTCATACGATCCTCACGTTCCCACGTGAATTCTGGTCCATGTCGTGCATTCCATCGAACTTTGACGAGTTTGACACTACTCCGTCGTGTCTTGTTAATCTTCCAATTCGTAACCTCAATGGCTTCTTCAGTAAAGTGGAGTGTGTCGTCAATATGAACCTCGTCGGCAGGAATGACCACTGTCTCCTGAGTTGGACTCTTTTTCAGGTTTGACACATGGAATGTATCGTGAACGCCATTAAGTTCAGCAGGTAGGTCCAGCTTGTATTCTACAAGCCCAATCCTTTGCAGGATTCTGAATGGGCCAATGTAACGCGGATTCAACTTCCCATGCTTCCCAAAGCGTGCCACACCCTTCCAGGGTGAAACTTTCAACAAAACCATATCACCAACCTCAAATTCCAGAGGTTTCCTTCTCAGGTCCGCATAACACTTTTGTCGATCACGAGCCGCCTTGATGCGTTCTCGGATCTGTGCAATCTTGTCTGTCATTTCCTGGACCAATTCCAGACCAACTAATTGTCTACCATCCGCATCAGCCCAACAAATCGGTGATCGACATTTACGTCCATAGAGAGCTTCGAACAGTGCGACTTGAATACTTGCATGGTAACTGTTATTGTATGAAAATTCAACCAATGGTAGGTGAGTGTCCCAACTTCCACCTAAATCCATTACGCAAGCTCGCAGCATGTCTTCTAATGTCTGAATTGTTCGTTCACTCTGTCCGTCAGTCTGCGGGTGAAATGCTGTACTCAGATTTAACTGAGAACCAAAAGCTTCTTGAAAGGATTGCCAAATCCTTGACACGAATCTTCCATCTCTATCAGAGATGATTGAGAGAGGCACTCCATGTCGTGCAACAATCTCTCTCATGTATATCTCAGCAAGCTTACTCGTGTTGTCTTTTTCCTTGATTGGCAGAAAGTGCACAGATTTCGTTAAATGGTCTACTATCACCCAAATCGTATCGTGGCCCTTGGGCGTCTTTGGCAATTTCGTTATGAAGTCCATGGTAATTTGTTCCCATTTCCATTTGGGTATTTCAGGTTGCTGTAGAAGACCTGAAGGCTTTTGGTATTCGAGTTTAACTTTGGCGCAAGTTAAACATTTGCCAAGATATATCGCAACATCGCCTTTCATTCTCGGCCACCAATAGAAATCCTTAAGATCTTGGTACATCTTATCCGCTCCTGGATGAATCGAGTACCGTGACTTGTGAGCCTCATAAAAAATAACATTCCGCAAACTACCAAACAAAGGAACCCAATTTCGTTTCATGAAGCACAAAGTTCCTTCCTCGTTTGGTACCAACTGCTTCTCCATCCCACGGAGATACTCGTCCTCAATATTCCTTTCTTTCAGAGCTTCTCTCTGCGCGGAACGAATGCGCAAAGAGAGGTCTGTCTGGACAATCATTTCCAAAGCCCTAACCCTTATGGGTTTAATCCTTTCCTTTCGACTCAGGGCATCGACGACCACATCCGCTTTCCCTGGGTGATATTTGATCTCGCAATCATAATCATTCAACAGTTCTACCCAGCGCCTTTGCCTCATGTTAAGTTCTTTCTGATTGAATATGTGCTGCAGGCTCTTGTGATCCGTGAAGATTGTACATCGCGTGCCGTATAAGTAATGTCGCCAGATTTTCAATGCAAACACCACCGCGCCCAATTCCAAATCATGGGTGGTGTAATTTTTCTCATGAATCTTCAACTGGCGAGATGCATATGCTATAACCTTCTGTCGCTGCATCAACACGCAGCCTAAACCTTGACGCGAAGCATCACAATACACCATGAAGTCGTCCGTGCCTTCGGGTAGCGATAAGATCGTTGCGTCGCAAAGTTTGTTTTTCAATAGTTGAAATTGTAGGATCGAATTCGGACCTAAACGAGTTGCTTAAAAGAGCTATTACTGATTTGAGCGGCGGAAACAAACAAATCAGATTCAATTCAGCGAGAATTCACTTTAATATGTTGATTCTATTAATATGAATGACGTTTACAATCAAATCAACACTTCGGCAGCACTCCGTGGCTCACCGGAAGAACACACCTCGAACTCTATTTGATTTCGCTCATATAACCCTTATATAGACAACATGATTTCGCTCTTATGAACATGTCATATGAGCGAAATCATCAACTGACACATGAGGGAAATTACCTTTGACACATAAACGAAATCAAGACTTTGACACAAAAGCGAAATCACCTCTAACACATGATTACGGACGAAATCAAAATCTAAAGTAACATAAATGCTTTTGTCTTCTTGTGATGATGTCACTTTGATGATGTCATCATGACATCATGCTTGAATAACTTCGCAACGAACCCGAGACTCGACATAAGACGAAGACGACGGATGAATGCACCAACAGACTCCCCCTCAGATGTTGACAAGTCTTAAGTGTCGAGTCTTCGCATCTTCAGTCTTTATCAGTCTCTTTTCTTTCTTGGCATATACCAGGATCTTCTCTTTGGCTCTAACCTCGTCAGACTCCCCCTCTCATCATGATGGGATCGCTGTCTGGAATTAGCTATTACCTTGAGATCAATTCCTGGCTTAATCTCTGTTTAAGCTCATCTCCTGCACAAATTTTCTTACCACCACATAAGTTTTTACTTAAATCAATAAGAAAAACTTACAAGTAATAGTTACATCAAGTTCAAATTAATGATCTCGATTAACTAATCAAACTTTTCTTTCTCAAAATAAATTTCTTCTGTTAAACTCACACTCCCAAACCTGTTCATCCTGTTCAGCACTTGAAATTTTGAAAATCAGCTCTTCAACATCAGTTGTCGAAAATCTTTTTGTATTTTTCAAAATTTATGCTAAAACACACTAAAAATCTTTTTGGAATTTTTACTGAAAAGAAATGCAGTAAAGAAATATTTACAAACAATATTTTTTTGTGAGTTTGTGTAAGAGGATCATATCAGTTTATGTGACCAATCACTAGCACCGTTAAGCTATAAACATTTTCAGTTTTAAACGATTCACGTAGATTGACGATATGTTTGTCCACTTAAACTCAATCTAAAAACTTTCGAAATGCTTATCGATACGTTAAGGTATATTTAGATAGCACTAAATTCTTATGGACCCCACGATCTCAGCATATCCCCTCATCATGCAATACACTAGCTCAAGTAATGCCTTTAAACTTTATCAACTGTGATTTGTGTGAAAACAAAGCAGAATGTTTAAACATTAACAATCAGGTCGATACTTCCGTATACGCAGAGAAAGTCCAATGTTTAAACAAAATAAGAAAAATAAAACAAGTTGAAGTTGTTTAGGCTTTAACCACCAGGTCGATACTCCCGTATACGCAGAGGTGATCCAAAGCTTAAACAAAACACCAAAGAAAATAAAGCAGAACATTTAGGAAACAACATCCAGGTCGATACTCCCGTATACGCAGAGGATGTCCGATGCTTAAACAAAATAAAGAAATAAGACAAGTTTAAATCTTTGCAAAATGAAATGCACAATCACAGTGACTTTTCAGCAAAGTTGTGAAAGTTCACAAACTTAACCAGTTTTATGTCTTTCGACAATCAGCGATTACTGAGTAGGCACACAATCAAGAAGGACAAAACTAAGTACTATGCTTTCGACCATGTTTCCCACTAGAACTAGGCTTTTTCATTTAAGTTTGTATCGTTATCGCAAATCTACTAGTCTAGCTGAGCCTATCGTCACATCTTTAGTGAGATCGTTTATCACATTTTATCTTTCCATTTCTTTAGCATGCTGTGACAGTCCAACTGATCTACTATCATTTCCTCTTTTTACAACAAAACTCATTTTGAATTTTTCAATGTTTTTGACATTTTCAAATTTTCTAATTTTTTTAAAAATTTTTACTCCCCCTAAAATCAAAATATGTTTCAATTTTGATTTTCTGGGAAAATTTGAAAACAAGCTGTACAAGAAATGTGACAACATGATGAGAATCACTTCAATTCTCCATTCACTTGACATGAACAATCAGAACTCCCCCTGACAACAAAACATTTTCCCATAGTGATTTCAAAACACTTAAGTTTGTTTTAATTAAAATGGTTTTTCCGGAAAATAAGTTTTGTTTGCCATTTCACAAATATGGGGTTTCATCACCTTGTTCTCTCAACCATTTGTAAAAATTTAACATTTGTAAGATCAATCCACAAACATCACTTGTAGAAAATCAAGTACAACTTAATGTCCCTGATTTACCACTTGTAAGTTCGAAATATCACAAACGTGAATTTATCAAGAAATGTGCCGATTCCTGTTCCACGCTTACCAACCTGGGAACTCCGGCAAGTCAGGTTTTTCATTTAAACAGATTCACCCAAGCCTGACGGTCCTTGGGTGATTTTGAATTCTTGTTCAACAATGGTGGAAAATTTGCATCATCCATTATTAGACCAGAATTTTCAATTTTTACCTCAACAACTGGCTCTTCTGGTTTTACCATACCAGAATCATTGCCTGAATGTGGCTTGTCTGACTTTGATGAGCCAGATTCATCGCCGACATGTGGCTCCTTTGTTTCCACAGATGCAGATTCATCGCCAGGAAGTGAAATCTCCACTTTCTTTTTCTTCTTTCCCTCTTTCGTCCTCAGATTTGTATCTGATGAATCTGTTTTGCTTGATTTGTCATTCTTTGGCGAGCAAGACGATTTATCAGAACTTTTATCTGTTTTACCAGTTGTATCCGAGGACAAAATCTTCTCTAGATACTCTCTAGCCTTCTTTCTCTTCTTCCTCAGTCTGTCTTTCTGCCCATGAGAAAGCTTCACTTTCGTTTCTTGAACTTTAGGTTCTTGAACCTTCTGTTCTTTGGGCTTGACATTGACTGATTTCTTTGCCATTTTCTGAGAATTAACCCTCAATCTTTCATTTGATCTCCTTGGGCAATCTCTGGCAATGTGGCCTTTGATGTTGCAATTAAAGCATCTCCTCGTCTCATAATTCCAACCTTGGCAGTTAACAACAATGTGTCCTTGATAACCACATCGGTAACACACTCTGTTATCGTACCAATCACCATTTTCAGTCCAAACATTCAGATCATAGCACTGTTTGGCTTGGTGATAATCCTTGCTCCTTTTGTTTGCTGGATTTGGCTTTTGAGCACTGTGGTCAAACCTGCACCACTTATTACCAACAATTTTTGAATTTTCATTTTTTACTTTTTGTAATTTTTTATTGCGATTGGATGATTGATCTGATGAACTTTTATTTTCTTTTTGAACATTTTTCAAAATTTTCTCTTTTTGTTTTTGTTCCATTTTCTTCTTCAAAGGTTTAGCATTCTCCCTTTTCAGTTGATTTTGGAACAGTTTCTTGAAACTTTTCTTTTAATTTCAAAAATAAATTCTTTTTCTTCATTTTTTCATTTTCATCATCAGATTTCTCATCACAATCTTCAACTTTGACATTGTCAAAGTTTGTGACATTGTCACTTATTGGAACTGAATTAACAGGTTTTAGACAGGGAATAGCTGAAGTATTCACAAAAACCTTCAACTTTTCTTCCCATTCCCTGATTTTACCTTCTAACTCTTTTATTTTCTTTTGAGCACATTCTGCTTCCTTTTCAAGTCGAATAATCTTTTCAAGATGAGAATTGATTGCAATTTGTTTTTCAAGATTGTTTTTACCAAACAAATCTCTCTCATCTTCTAAAATTTTTATTTGACTTTGAAAATATTTCTCAATTTTTACTTTTTCATTTTCCAAATTGTATATTTGATTTTTCAAAACATTTTCTGATTTTTTAAGATTTTTTTTTTCTAATGACAAACTCTCAACCTCCTTCAAGAGTTTGTCATTTTCAGATGTCAACTTCTCACAATTTTTCAGCAAAACAAGAATCTGTTTATCATCAGCTTTTGTCTCAACCTTTAAAGCTGAAATATTTTCAACATGTTTCTTTTCCTCATGAACACTTTCATCCTTACTCTGTTCTTCTGATGAATGATCAAAGATAGGTGCGTCTTCTGCAACCTCTTTCTTTAGCTCTGGTTCAGGATTCACAGATACAGGTTTTTCAGCTTCTACTTTCTCAACCTTGACAGCTGGAACTTGTTTAACCTGTCTTTTCTCACTAGGTTTGATTTGCTTTTCTGTTGTTGCTGCTTTTAGTTCTTTCTCAGCTCTGATCTCCTCTTTAACAACAACTGCTTTTTGATTCTTTCTTTTTGCATTTTGTTTTTCTTTCAATCTTTCAATTTTATCGGCATAAAATAATTTTCCACTACGTTGATCAGATGGAAGTTGTTGTTTAAGATTTTCAAGTTTTTGGATTTCTTCTTCATACTTGTCACCCTCCTCATCAGACGAATGATAAAAAACCGGACCTTTTTCAACAACTTCTTTTGCTGAGACTGTTTCTCCTTCTTGCTTTATCGGAATATACTGTTGAGATTCATAATGATAATATGCCAATACTTCTTCAAAATCCATGTTTCGATTTCGAGAGTTCACAAAAACACAAGTTTCAAACAAGCTGGACACCAATTCGCTTCGAATCAACTTGTAAAAAATCCCGATTGAACTTGATATTGATCAATATTTGATTGATTAATATTTGAACTTGAATAATCTCAAAAGCTAATTGGGTCGATGTAATGTATTGTGTGCCTTGGGCCGATTTAAAACTTGGGCCTTGAACTTTAATCAACCAACACTATACTTGGGCCGTTCGAAACAATGAACAATTGATTAGGCCGGAAGAAATATGGGCTGACAATTTGATTAAAGTGTATATGTAATGAATTAATCAATTTCAAAATAATCAGCTGATAACTTTGAATTCACAAGTGCCGACAACAACCCTTGCTACAATTATCTCATTGGACCGATCAATATATGCTTTCTGACAAATCCTTTAGTCAAAGCACATGGGTCGATGATGTTGAAACTATTTGATCCTAATCTCAATTCACATGCACATTAATGGCCGACAACTCTATTAAATTCACATGCAATTCTCGAACAAAGCCAAACGTGACCAACTGACAACATCAAATCCAATGTTTTTTCACATGATCTCATTTAATGTATTTCACACTAATCAATGTACTCAAGAGCGAAATCCCAAGATATGTGTCGCTATGAGCGAAATCAGGTTGTTCTAATAAGCGAAATCAGTTTGTTCAAATGAGCGAAATCACACAATGTTCATATGAGCGAAACTAGCTGATGACATCATCATTTTCACGAGTCCATAAAAGCGAAACCTTGAAAATCCTAAGTTCTAGGTCGATTTTAACTTTGAAATTTTCAAGGGTTTGTTAATTGTTAATTCCGAGCACACTGTGAAAGTTTGAACCGATTCTGACCGTAAAAAGTTTTAATTTTCGGAAAAGAATAGTGTAGAAACAGAATTATCGGTTGAGTTATGTAGAACTCTTCTTAACTGGCTCTGATACCAATTGTAGGATCGAATTCGGACCTAAACGAGTCGCTTAGAAGAGCTATTACTGATTTGAGCGGCGGAAACAAACAAATCAGATTCAATTCAGCGAGAATTCACTTTAATATGTTGATTCTATTAATCTGAATGACGTTTACAATCAAATCAACACTTCGGCAGCACTTCGTGGCTCACCGGAAGAACACACCTCGAACTCTATTTGATTTCGCTCATATAACCCTTATATAGACAACATGATTTCGCTCTTATGAACATGTCATATGAGCGAAATCATCAACTGACACATGAGCGAAATTACCTTTGACACATAAACGAAATCAAGACTTTGACACAAAAGCGAAATCACCTCTAACACATGATTACGGACGAAATCAAAATCTAAAGTAACATAAATGCTTTTGTCTTCTTGTGATGATGTCATTGATGATGTCACTTTGATGATGTCATCATGACATCATGCTTGAACAACTTCGCAACGAACCCGAGACTCGACATAAGACGAAGACAACAGATGAATGCACCAACAGAAATGCCTCTTCTTGTTTGTCTCCCCAATCAAACTTCTTGTCTTTCTGTGTAAGAGAGGTCAGAGGTTGAGCGATATTGGAGAAATCCTCAATGAACCTTCGATAATAACCAGCCAAACCTAAGAACTGTCGAATCTCGGTTGGCGTCTTTGGAGTCTCCCAATTCTTGATTGCCTCGATCTTTGTGGGATCAACATGAATTCCATTTCCATTAACCTCATGACCAAGAAACTGAACTTCACGTAGCCAAAATTCGCACTTCGAGAACTTGGCGTATAACTTCTCCTTTTTAAGTAGCTCTAGAATAGCTCTTAAGTGTTGTTCGTGCTCGTCCTTTGTCTTTGAGTAGATCAGAATGTCATCAATAAACACGATCACAAACTTATCCAAGTACGTCTTGCATACTCTGTTCATTAGATCCATGAATGCTGGCGCGTTTGTCAACCCAAACGGCATAACCAGGAACTCGTAATGTCTATAACGAGTCCTAAAGGCCGTCTTTGGGATACTTTCCTCTTGTATCCTTAACTGATGATATCCTGATCGAAGGTCGATCTTTGAATAAAAGCTCGAACCTTGCAACTGATCGAACATGTCATCAATCCTTGGCAAAGGATATCTGTTCTTGATAATCAACTTATTCTTTATCCAATAGCTCCTGAAGTTGTGTTGACAACTCCTTCTTCTTAACAAACAGAACAGGAGCTCCCCAAGGCGAGAAGCTTGTCTAATAAATCCTTTATCCAATAGCTCCTGAAGTTGTGTTGACAACTCCTGCATTTCCGAAGGTGCAAGTCTATAGGGTGCTTTAGCTACAGGCGCGACACCTGGAACCAAGTCAATGTGAAACTCGACTTGCCTTTGAGGCGGCAATCCTGGCAAGTCTTCTGGAAAGACTTCAGGATATTCTTTTACGACTGGAATGTCTTCGATCTTTAGCTCCGCGGCTTCTTTATCCACGATGTGTGCCAAGAATGCAACACACCCCTTTTGTAAACACTTTCTAGCTTTCCGACAGCTAATGATCCTCAGAGGCGTATCACTCTTCTCTCCGTGCACTACGATTATTTCTTCATCCGTCATTGGGATGCGAATGGTCTTCTCGTGACAAACGATCTCGACTTTGTTGCTTGACAACCAATCCATCCCTACTACCACATCGAAGCTTCCCAACTCGACTGGCAGTAGATCTAGCGTAAATTCATGTCCTCCCAGTTCTATCACGCATCATCTGATGACTTCACCCGTTTCAACTAGTTTCCCATTCGCCAATTCAATCGAGTACGGAACGTCTAACTTACTAGTGGTTAACCCAAGCATATTCTTAAATTCTAACGATACGAAACTATAATCGGCACCAGTATCAAACAGAACAGATGCAAAGTGTTGGTTTATAGGGAACGTACCAGTGACAACGTTTGGATCCTGGCGCACTTCCCTCGCACCAATGTTAAAGACTCTGCCTTGCGCATGATTCAGTTTTGGGCATTCCCTTTTAAAGTGCCCGACGTCTCCACAGTTGAAGCATCCTGGTCCTCGACCATTCCCATGACCATTCCCGCCTCGATTTACGTTTGCTCCCCAGTTACCAGCTTGATTTGCGACATTCCCACAATTACCATTTCCTCCATTATTCCCTTGCGGCCGGTTTCCATTACCACCATGGTTGTTGTTACCAAAACCCCTTTGGCCACCCTGGCCTGAACCAACCCAACATGTATCCTTCGAGTGGCCGTCCTTCCCACATGACTCGCATTTCCTCAATCTGCATTGGCTAGAATGATGGCGCTGGCATGTATCACACTTGGGCAGAGTGCCCATGTAGCCTTTTCCTCTGCTTTCAACGCCGGTTTTAGCCCTAGCTGGTGCGCTTGACTCACCCTTCTTGCACACACTGTTGGTACCTTATTTGAAGTTGGAAAATTTCCGTTTGTTTTCACCAGACGATTCAACATGTGTCTCCTTTTTTCTTCTGATCTGCATTTGAAAACTTATTTAGCCTGATGGCTTCTTCAGTTAAGGACACGCTCAGGTCGATGGCTTCAGTGATCGTTGCAGGCTTGGACGTGGTTACCATACTCATGATCTGGGGTGCCAATCCCCAGATGAAGCGCTCAATGCATTTAAATTCGGGCGTGACCTTGTACGGCACTACATGGGACAAATCATGAAACCTTTGAACATATTCTACAATCTTAGGACCCTCTACTTTTAGGTGCCAGAACTCAGTTTCTAGCTTCTGTATTTCGGCCTGCGAATAATACTTCTTTCTCATGATCTCCTTCAGCTCATTCCATGTTAACGCATATGGTGCCATTTCTCCCAGTGTTTGCACTTGCAGATTCCACCATGATAGGGCACCATCCAGAAAAAGCCCTGAGATGTATGTGACTTGTTGCTAGGGAGCACACTTGCTCATTCTTAGAACAGAATCTGTCTTCTCAGCCCATCGGACGAATGCAACAGCAACTCCAGTGCCGTCGAAATTTACTGGCTTGCAGTCGAGGAATTGTTTGTAGGTGCACCCTGCACATACGTTAGAATTTACAGATGGTATCAGCGGACGTGCTAGAAATATCCAAATGTATCGTAATATGTCTTAAGTGACCTGACATTACCATTGGGTGGATTGTTGTTGCCGTTGTTGTTCGAGATACTCCCGCCTGTTCCTGCTTGGGAGGCCGCATACTGTGCTATAGCTGCGGCAATTATTCCATGGAGTTCTGCCTCGGTAGTAGGCATGCGTACATCGCGTCGTGGAGGCATCTTCTAAAAGATGATCATATTGGTCAGGTCATAGTAAGTATAATAGACATGTATACATAGTTACATCCATCAACCACAAAACATCCCATGTTATAATTTAAAATAAATAATTCAACAAAGCATGCAGTGAGAACGTTGCCATTGGGCTTTCATTAATCATGACCACCATATCGTTTTTACACGTTTTACAGTACATCACATATCAAAATAAAATCATGGGGTTACATCACCCCCAAAAATATAAATCTGTCTACATAAATCATGTACAAAAGTGTGGTCTTCCAAAAAGTCTTCGCAAGCTGGCCCAATCGCGACTTTCTCACCAAAATGATCTACCTGCATCAAACCAAAAATGTCTATGCTGATGGAGGTGGAGGAGGAGGAAGATAAGAGAAAAGCAGCCGGCGCATGTGCACCCAATCTTCCTCTAAGGCATGAATGACACGCAGCAAATAGGCAATCTGCTGCTCAGGTGAAAGGAAACGAACATCTGAATCAGGGGGAAATGGAAGGGGAGTGTGCGGTGCGGAAAAAGGAGTCTGACAGTGGCACGGAGGACGTGGAGCTCTCTCTAACTCTTGAATGCGACGAATCAGTTCATCCTGCTGTAGCTGTAGAGAGATGAGTATGTCCTCTGTCGTGTACCCCACATGATAAGGGTGGTACGGGTCCGATAGTGGCATAACGTTGGGAGATGACCACAAAAATGGCTCACCGGATGGTACAAAGGAAGATGTAGTGGGTGGCATGTGAGAGTGTGCAGCCGAAGTAAAAGAAGGCATGAGTGGAAAAGCAGCTGTCGTGGGTGGCACGTGATCATGTGGCCTAGAAGAAGGTCCTTTCCCTGGACGGGGAGGGGGTATATCCTGGAGGAAGGTAATAGGAAAATCAGTGCGATGGACATCAGCGCTGTGTGGGTGGAAAAATGGAACATCTATAGGTGCGGAAACAGGTGCTACAGGAGGAGTAACTGGTAGCACATACGGTGGGTAGTCATCATCCTCGATCCACCCGTTACGGGTGTCAGCATAATAAGGATCAACGTGAAGGGCAAACGGTGCATGGTCAGCATGCACAGGGGCTGAAACAAGTACTACCGGCGCAATAATGGGTGCATCAATAATAGAAACATCAGGAATCAGTGGTAACTCAACGGGTGCAACAATGACAGGTGGTGCTATGTCTGGTATGTCGACATGAGCAGGCTCAGGTAAAAGGTCTGGAAAATGTGCAACAGCTGGGGCATCAATGGGGTCATAAGCAACGACAGGCTCCGGACCAACAGGAGCAGGCTCATCAGGTAAAAACTCGACCTCTGGCTCTGGGTCAACATCGTGAGGTTCAACAGACATCGCCATGTCTGAGTCGGAATCAGAGGAATAGAGTTGTACGCCCTGGGCGCGCAGCGAAGCGGACGCTACAAACTCGAATGAGTAAGGACCAAACGGATCAAAAGGAGCCTCCTCAATGGGAGCCTCCACTGGAGCAACAGGATCAGCAATGGGCACATCAGCAGGAATCTCAGCCAAAGGAACGACAGGGTCGAAAACAGGCTCATCTGCAAGAGGGACATCGGCATCCATGAGGGCCACACCATCCTGGTCACCCTCCGGGGGACCCTCTAGGAACAAGTCGATGTCATCGTCAGCGAACTCATCATGAGGCAGATCCTCGAGAGGAACTACGGCAAGCGGTAGAGGAGCTGGGACCTGAAGAAGAGGTAGGTCCCCACCGAAAGGGCCATCAGCAATAGGAATATCATCTTCAAAATCAGGAAGAGCAAACGGCTGAAAATCATCCTCATCCGTGCTAGTGGTGTCGGACGTGTAAACCTCGCTCTCGGATGGTATCTCATCGTCTGATACAATCGCCATGGGGTCCAATGTATCTGATACTCCCGTATCGGAAGAAGAAGCCATAGTGTTTGTAACACAACCACATACATGCACATATATCAAAATATAATCAAGTAAGCATGTAAGTCACAACAAGCAAGTAATCATCCTAGTCTTCCCCAAACTATCCCTCCCAATTTCTCAAACCGAACTCCCTAGCCTCTCAGACTAACTCCCTGGTCTCTAAGACCACTCCCAGTCTCTAAGACTAATTCCCTGGTCTCTAAGACCAAACCTCCAAGTCTCTAAGACTAACATCCCCAATCTCTAAGATTGAACCCCTCAGTCTCTAAGACTGAACCTCCCCAGCCTCTAAGGCTGAACTCCCTCGGTCTCTAAGACTGAACTCCCTTAGTCTCTAAGACTGAAATATAAATTTCGAAAAGTGTATTTGTGCCTTTTTGTTTGTAAAAATGTTTTGTACCCTGGATTTGGACGTTTAGTGTATGCAAAGTAAAAACATTTTCGTGAGAGCCCTAGTGATCATAGTCTAGACTCTAGAGAGAATCCTAGTTCGCTATGATCGAGGCTCTGATACCAAGCTGTCACACCCTGGCTTTTGCGGAAGCGTGGATTATTTTGGTGTAACTTCTTAATACCATAGCAACAATCATAACAATGCTATATGAAAATAAAACACATGATGACCATCCATTCATTAAGTTTAACGTTACCACACCATCATTGTTTAAAATGTCGACACATAAAACAAGTTACAACCATGACAAGATTAAAGCGTGTTCCTATGACACAACAAAAGACTTGAATAAAAAACGTGGTTTAAAGACATGTAACCCGTCCAGGTAAGGGTTACACCTCCTAAACCTGGATGACATCATTATTCACTATGCAGCTTGACACAATTGCACACTTCGCCAGATCCATTAATTTCCTGAAATACATGTAATTTGAAAAATCAACAAAAGTTGAGCGAGTTCATGTAAAAGTGTGTATGTATAAACCTTCAAAGTATGAATAAAGTCCCTGGTATGTAGCAATAAGGAAAAAGAGATCACCAATGGGTTGCAAAGCCACTAGTATGTGTGAAAAAGTGCAGGAAGACTCAAACCTAGCAAATTTGTTACCGGGCTTCGGCTGTAAGACACAGTCACCTCTATGGGCCGCCCCGGCCTCACGGGTGTGGGCTCGCTAGACCCAAATAGATCTATCACTCTTGTGTCCCTCGGTCCTAACAATGAGGATTGATGGCCTTAAGTGTTGTACCCACCCTTCAAATGATCTAGTAGTAAACCCTCCTTAAGCTAACCATACCATGTATAAAACGTCTGTAATAATTGTAACATGTATTCCACCCCTGAAGTATAAAACTGAAAACAGTTAAGAGAAAAGGGGGACATGAACTCACAATACCGCATCTCCTGAATAGAATCGTCAACCCAAAACTATGTCTGCTACGCGACGACCTACACGTACTAATGTCTATTAGACGAACGGGTCGTGCCTTGGCTTAGGGTTTAATGTTTTTGAGTTGCGACTCTTAAGTCTCCGAATATTATTCCAAGTTATAATTATTAGTTAAAATAATTATCTTAACTTTAAAATATAGTTTATTTTGGAATAATGTTAAACAATATTTCGTATTCGTACTTCACAAGTATTTTAACTTCGTATTTCCTTCCTAATGATGGGGGTATTTATACATGTATATTTGTAATTCCGAAAAATATATTTTAAGTCTCACTTAGAAAATATATTTAAATCTTTGTCCAAAAACGTCTTAACTCAAAATATATATATTTTCCCAAAAATAATATATTTTACTTCATTAATTTTCCAAATTAATATTTTACCAAAATTGTACGTGTAAGAGTATTTTCTGAAATATTACATAAGTTACGTTTTAGCGTGTCGTATTGCAATAATAATTGTGTAACTTAAATATTTATTTTGTGAGAGTTTTGGTATTATTTTGGAGTCGTAATTTCATGGTATACATAAGTTATATTATTTTACCCTAAAAATAATATAACTAGTTCACAAAATAAACCAATAATCACACAAGAGTTTTAGTATAAAATATATATTTATCAAATTTTATTTACGAAAATCAACCTCCGGCACTTAGTATTTTTGTAATAAAAATCAAGGCGAAGTTTCTTTTGAAAACAAGGTTAAAAATATAATTGTAAACACTTGCTAGAAAAATATTTTTCTAAGTGTTGGATTTTTAGGAAAATTTCGCCAGAGTCTCCTTTGTAAATGGAGGCGTCCATGCTTAATAGCATATCATTTTCTTTTCAAATATTCATTCACATAATTCTCAACCAACAACATACAATCTTTATTTACCAAACTTGTCAAAAACAGGCATAAACTATAAACTTATGAACTTGAAAATTTATAAAAGTATGTACTAACTTACTAGCATACTTTGTAAGTCTTGTTACCTTTAAAAATGTGACTAGTTCCTTATAAACTTCATTTATAAAGAGTTTGAATATTCACAACTTCTAGTCATATTTTCTAAAAATATTTCTTTGTGAAATTTTCTTATTACACAAGTGTTTCTACACTTGTTTATCCACCAAAAATGTGATTAGTTTATGTATGATCCAAGTTTTTACAAAACTCATATTTTAACTTGGTTCTTTTGAAAAACCACTCATGGATCTTTAGATCTACAAGATTATAACCTACTTTGATCTTTATTTTTCAAGAAAACACCCATTTATTCAAGTTCATAATTTATGTGTGGATGATTCCATCATCCTACAACTTTTTATCTTTCTCATCTTGCTAGATCATGTCTTTAATCATGATCTAGCAAGTCCATATGATGATCTATATCAACTACATGATTAAACAATAACCAACAAGCATAACAACACATGAATATCATGATTTCTTCATCATTTTAACCATACTTTATCACTAAGTTAGTTTATATTCATGACTTTGTTTATGTTTTTAGTGTTTCTTGGGATTTCATCATTCTTTTAACTATTAACCATCAAAAACATGAAGTGGTTGAAGATCTAAGAGACTTACCACTAGCACAAGGCTAGGGGAGTTCAAGTGATGAAAAGTGGTGGTTAAAAGAAGATAAGAGAGGTCCTTGAGCTTCCGAACACACCGAGCTTGTTTGTATGATCACTAACACCTTTGGATGCTCTTACAATGGTTGAAATTGATCAAGTGATGGTGGTGATGGTTGTGCTTGGGGTCGGCCGAACACACAAGGAGAGGAGGAGAGAAGTGTTTGTGGTTTGATGTGTAGAGAATGAATTGTTAAGATCCCTTGTGCCATTTTATAACCCATCATCACCTTTAACCTTTGTGTAACATGTTTCTTAATTACCAACAATATCAAATAAAATATTAAACAAATCCATGGGTGGGACACCCATGGTGACCGTCGCCAAGGGGGGGGGGGGGTATAGGGTTGGGTTTCAAGTATTAGTTACTAATCTAGTTAGGAGATTTAGTATCTAGTTTGTGGTTCATGGTGTGTTATATAATATATAGTGTGTTAGGGTGTTCGGGGACCCTAACTAGCTTAGAAAAATAAAAACAACGTGTTTGACAATATTTTTGTATTCCGGGTAATATCCGGTTGTTCGGTTTGACACTGCTCCGTTAAAGTGCTTAATTAATCCGTAAGGTGTCTTTTATAATACTTTTAGTGATACTTTTAATTCCCAACACTTTGGAAAGTATCTAGGATCATTTTGTCAAGTTTTTTCACATTAGTAGCATAATTAAATGCTGAATTTTGTTATTAAGTGCAGAATTCTGCATTTAGAGTATGTTTTAGGCACTTCCCGGCACTATAACTATCACCTAGTGACGCAGTTTTATGGTCCTCACTTCCCTACACTCCCTACTAGTGTAGTACCCTGTCTCTGACTCATACTGGCCTAAAAATATTGTCTGTCTAGGTGCTGGCATTGTCAGCATGTTTTCTGGGTTATCCGCTCATTGTGCTAACTGTGCTTTGTGCATCAAGTTTGTCACTAATGTTTGTATATAATATATGGAGTGACAGTATGAAAGTGATGCATGTGTATGTATGTAACAGAAATCAGTAAGCAGTTAAATCAACTGTTGTAATCAAGCACAGTCATT
Source organism: Helianthus tuberosus (assembly GCA_030545235.1). Taxonomy (NCBI): domain Eukaryota; kingdom Viridiplantae; phylum Streptophyta; class Magnoliopsida; order Asterales; family Asteraceae; genus Helianthus; species Helianthus tuberosus. Next base: position 24,455,815 of record CM060419.1, read on the forward strand.
AAGCACAAATTAAATATTAATTAATTGTACGGATATCTGTAATTTTTTAGGGTTGTCACAAAAACGATGTACTAAGTATGCACTAAATGGACATACATAGCAAAAACATAATGAAATCATGTACTATATACGTACTAATGAACATAGCAATCATATGATATAAAAACATGAAAAGCACAAAAGTAACAAGTAGGCACATGTGTTTCACCCTAAAACGTTTGAAAAACAGTAAAAGAGGGGTCTATGTACTCGCTTGAGATTGCTCAATAGTCTTTGGATAACCACCAAGCAACGCTAGAAAGATCACGGAATCAAACGACACATAATATAGGTAACTATGTTAATAAACGGACCTAAATGAGGTTTCGTAAACCAAATGAGTGTAAGAACTCATGTAATATGGCTTAACAAAGCCTACATTCTAAAACGGAACCTATCCTAAGTGCTTACGACCCATTACGACTCGTTTAGGTAGCTTACGCTACTTTAACGCGTCGTTCGCGTAAAACGTGTTCGGACCGCCTAACTAGTCCTATGATTAGTAAAATATGCCTTAACATGTCTAACATTGTTGCCTAATCAGTTTAGATGTCAAAATTTAGGTAACATATGCTTAAAATGAATTTATGCACAAAATGGGCATTTTGGTCATTTTCCTAAGGCATATAAACTACCTATCATACGACTAACTAAACGATGTGACCATAAGGTATAACCTTGGAAGGTTATTCCCTATACAACTATGGTCACCTAATGTGTTTGGTCGGATCCTAATGATCGACCAAACGGGTCGGGTTCGAAAGTCTAAGCGGTTGCTTAGACCGCTTATCTTACGACCCTATATAAGCACTAAACTAAAAGTGACGAGTTAAACATGTTAAAACATGTTTAACGAATTTAGAAAACTTGTTTGAAATCAAAACAAAGGGTTTTGATACCCAAGAATAGTTTGGTTGCAAAATACGCAAGAATACGCATTTTGACCGAAACTACGACTCGTCACTACACCTAAACAACGTGGTAATCAGTAGGTATAGTCACTAGGGACTATAACCATCGTGATTACGCTCACGTTGAGAAGTTCAAATGAACTTCGTGTTGACCATAAACTGGTCAAAGCTAAAAGTCAAACACAGTTTGACTTTCGTGCTTAAAACGCATAAAAGAACGAAAGAGGACTTACAACGGGTCCAAGCTATGGAGTTTTGATCCGATTACTCTCAGATATGAAGTGTATATAGTTTCAACTTAGAGAGCCAAATCAGATCAAAGTGTGAGTTTGAAGCAAGAGGGTGGGGGTATTTATAGATTTCATAAAACCATTAAGATCGTTCATCGAAAACCGAGCTTCGATCTGGACCTTACATGTGTGCCCATGGTTTTAGAATACCATGGGTACCCCAAAACAAGCCCCTAGTTTCATTAAAACCATGTGAAAATGAGGGGAACATCTGGAACAAGCTGGAAATCAGATTTTCAACTTTGGTCCCTTCCTAAGATAACTATGGCAGATTGTCAACTTTGGTCCCTGAATGTGCAAAACATGGTTTTTGATGCATTTTTGACACGTTTATGCCCCGTTAATCCCATTTCAAGGCTCTAAAATGAAGTTAAAGTATAGGGAACATGAAACATGCTCAAAAATATCTCGGATGTCGGTTCGTTTGGTCGTACGGTTGCGTTGTTCGGTTAATTATGACGAAACACGAAGGAATGCGAAAAACGATCCAAATTACGCGACGAATGGAATTTTAACATGCCAATCACTAAAATAAAATATTTTAATGATTACATAAATTTTTGGATGTCCGGATGTATTCAGAACGTAAGATATGCGCGAAAATGCAAACTTATGCACTTTTTGATGCTTTTAATCCCTAAATGACCAAAAAGTTTATTTTAGCACACCGAACCCCTAAAAGACTATTTCTAAGCTATGTAAAGGATATTTATGGTATGTTTAACTTATGATCATGTTCCGGAATGTTCGTTACAGTACGAATCGGCATACTACCCCAAGAATTCCCAGGTAAGCACAACTGGTCTCGCGTCTGATGAGATGTATACGAAGTGCTTGCCTAGATAGAAAACCCATAATACAGGCATTCACCCTTCCAGTTTGCACGTGTTCACATTATTTAAAACCCAAAACCTTGATGAAGTTTTGAAAACTCAAAGGGGTTCAAAACCATACAACTGAGAGTTCAAAACCTAGTAATCGATCATCCTAGAACAGATGATTAGTTTTCAAAGCGGTTTTGAAATTTATGTTCTTATTGTGGTCGTCGCCTAAGGATAGGTGACAGTATTGTTTTATGACTAAACGCAAGTAAACTCGCGTCAGGGTCCTAAGAAGGTTATAGACTAGGTCAAAGCATTACTAATAACCTAATTCCCTATAACCATTGGCTCTGATACCATCTTTTCTGTCACACCCCGACCGCGTAAAACAACAAATCGCGGCGGAACCATCGGGGCGTGTTGCAACAGAATTAATGTTTCATAACCATGGATACCAAAAAGTGTTTCGTTTTATTAAACATTGAATAATTACATCGTCTGGAAATCTAAATACACAAATTAAACATAGTCTATCATTGTTATTGAGTCACTAAGGCCTTGTCCAGTCCTATGTGAGCATGCATCTTATCAATCGATATCATTCAACAATACCTGAAACATATGTGAAAACGAGGTCAGCAAAGAAATGCTGGCGAGTACATAGGTTTTGTGAAAATAAGATTCATGACTTCTGTTTAAGAAAATGTTTAGTCATGAACCTTGTAATTTGCTTTGTCTTTGTAAATCATTAAAAAAATAATAATAAGTTCAGGTGATATGTATAAATAAGAGAATAATGCATGATTAAATGAATAACCATGTAAAATGAGTTTGTATAAGATAAGTTGTTTGTAAATAAATGTCTTGTGAAAAGTATGTTACTTGTATAAAATGTTCTATGTCTCAAACTGAAATGATTCAAATAACGCTACAATATGTAATACCATACAAACACTTATATATAGGAAGTACCAGCGGCGTATCCACCATGCTTGTATCATATTCCACACGCATTCTTACTTAATCACTTAATCAAACCAAACCACCAAAGTAATGTTCATGCCCAATGTAAATCATGTAATATGTATAACCAAAACCCAATCGTATATCGCTTTGAAGCCAATCGTTTACCCAATCGTTAAAACATCGTGTGAAAACCAATTGTTTACCCAATCGTTAAATTCGTTTTAGGTCGTGAAACTACTTAAATGGTCGTCTCGCTAATAACATTCAAACCTTCTTGACTCGCATTAATAAACCCTTACCAAAGGATAGATTAATAATTCGCATTAATAAACCCTTACCAAAGGATAGATTAACATCTCGCATTAATAAACCCTTACCAAAGAGTAAATTAACAATTACAGATTCAGTCGCTACCCACAACACCCACACATAACTACGGGTGTAGTAAACAACGGGATTTGTCAGATCCTATGGTACCATAACCTAATACTGGTCGGCTTGATCATTGCTAATGAATGTCATTTGTTATGTAACCCAACCAACAAGTTCGTTCACATTATCGAAATCGTTATTAGTTTTGTATAAATCGTCTTAATCATTTTTGAAACCATCGTTATAACATCGAAAATCGTTTTGATACCATCGTTAAAAGCTTGAAAACATTTAGCACATATGAGTCACCCCAAAACAATTGAAAGCAGTAAAATAGGGGAATAATGTACTCGCCTGAGAATGCTTGGAGGTCTTGAACAACAACCAAACAAAGCTAGAGAGAGCACGGAATCAGTCGACAATCTAAAACTATATAAATAAACCGGACTTAAATCGGGAGATCGGATAGGATGAGGCTTGGTAAACCAAATGAGTATTGGAACTCATATGATATGGTTTAACAAGGCCTACATACTACAATGAAACCAAACCTAAGTGCTTTCGACCCATCGCGACCCATTAAGGTAACATACGCTACTTTAACGCGTCGTGTGCGCAAAACGCGTTCGAGACGTCTAACTAGTCCTATGACAAGTATTTATATGCCTAAACGTGTTTAATTATGTTTTATAATCAGTTATGTACAAAAGTTTAGGTTACATAAGCTTAATTACCAATTATACATGAAAAGGGTATTCTGGTAATTTACCTAAGGCATATAAACTACCTATCATACAACTATTCAAACGAAGCGACCATAGGGTATAACCTCGGGAGGTTATTCCCTACCTACTATGGTCACCTAATGTATTTGGTCGGATCTTAATGATCGACCAAACTGGGTCGGGTTCGAAGGTATAAGCGATTTATTAGATCGCTTACCCTACGACCCTAGACAACGTGGTAATCAGTAGGCATAGTCCCAAGGGACTATAACCAACGTGATTACACTCACGTTGCGAAGTTCAAACGAACTTCGCATTGACCATAACTGGTCAATGTAGAAAGTCAAACAAAGTTTGACTTTCAGACTCGAAAGACTCGAAAAGCAATTAAAGAACGAAAGAATACTTACGAAGGGTCCCCGAATGCTAACTTCGATTCAAAAATCTCAGGTATGAAACAATAGTTTCAACTTAGAGTTTCTCAAATCAAAGTTCTTGTAATTTTGAAGCATGGGGGGGGGGGGGTGGGGTATTTATAGGATTTCCCGAACCGCACTACGCCAAATATAGGCTACAGCCACACCAAAAAAGTGTGACCATATACCTTTCGCCACACCAAATTTTTTCAGGTCAAGTGTGACCAAAGGTCCAGTCATCATAGGTATCATACGGCCACACACACTTTTTAGTGGCTAAAGGGTATTAAAAGTGTGGCTAAAGGGTATCAACATTTCTTACTGGAAGTAGACATTCCCTCCATTAAGTGTGGCTAAAGGGTAGCAACAGACACATAAATTAAGTTTATGTGTGACAGTTTTTGTTTTATAGTCACATGAGTTTACTGTAAAGCTTGTTTTAGCCACATCAGTTAAAAAAGTGTGGCAAAATAGGTAGCAACAGCCACATGAATTTAATACATGTGTGGTTGTTTCTATTATATAGTCACATGTATGTACTGTAAGTGTGGCTAAAAACTATTGTCTAATGGTTATGTATATCCTTTGGTCACACATATTTTATAACTATGGCTATTGTCTAACCTTTTGTCACAAATTTTTTTTTCTTCCATGACATTTGCTATCATTCTGACACACAAAATAAAACAAAGCGACGATTGTGTGGCTAATGGTTATATATAGCCACATGAAATTTTGTAACTTTATGTGTGGCTATACTCTAAATTTTGTCACACATATTTTTTTCTTCCATGACATTTGTTATCATTCCGTCACATAAAATAAAACAAACGGAGGATTGTGTGGCAAATGGTTATGTATAGACGCATGAGCTTGTAATTTTAAGTGTGACTATTTTTACTCTTTGGTCACATATTTTTTTTCTTCCATGACATTTGCTATCATTTGGTCACACAAAGAAAACAAAGTAACGATTGTGTGGCTATTCTCTAACCTTTGGTCACACATAATTTGTTTCCCATGACATCCGGTATCATTCTGTCACACAAAAAAAAAAGTGGCGATGGTGTGGCTAATGGTTATTTAAAGCTACAGGATATTTTAGAATTTTAAGTGTGACTATGTCTTATCTTTGGTCACACATATCTATTGTTCTATTGTGTGGCTATTTTTGTGCAATAATCCATTTTATTTCTTCTTTTTTTTTTGTTAAATAAAAACATTAAACATGAAAAAACTTAAAACCCAAATGATATTAACAATAACATACCAAAATTCATACATAAGTTCTCAATTAGAGTACTAAAGCTACAAAATTTCTAAACAAAAGCTATCTACAAATGATGTAGCAATTGCAACAAAACCTTCATCACTCCTAGCAGCAAAGCACTTGCAACAACAGCAAACCCACTTGCATTCATGAACCTCTACGCTCTTCATGAAATATGACAACATTGCGTTCATGGTCATCAAACAAGTGGGCGAAGAGAGTATTACACAGCCATTTGTGGAGTGTATGGACTAGATGGCGACCCTCTGGTTTTCCAAAATCTGCACATTTACGTTGTTTAAGTTTCAGGATCAATCTTTAAAATGTAATTGTCATGTCCTTGTGTATCACAAAAATAGTCTAGTCTTTTTAGGCTTATCTGAATTAAATGTTTGCTCCTAACCTGGGGGATGCAAGGTAACAATTTAAGGTGAATAAAAAATTTCCTGTTCGTGCAAATGGCACATTTGACATCTGCTCCCATCTTGGTCAACCACTTCTCTACTTGCAAGTGGTGCTCTTGGGGCTGAATCCCCCTCTGCGAACTGCAGTTAACATGAAATTTCAAGTTATGCAAACTTATGTGTGAAAAATAAAAAAATATGATCTTCAATGATCATCATACGCATGCTACTAAATGATATACAGTTAATTCAACTAAAGACTTATGTGCGAACTGCAGTTAACTGGAATTTATACCAAGTGAAATTTCTTCTATCAAAATATCTACAGTTAATTCAACTAAAGAATTGTAGAAAACGTACCTCGATGTGTAAGGTCTGAGTTGTTCGTCAGAAGTGCCGTTGATAAAGATTCTTACGTCTCTTGACGAAATTCACTGTCTCAGTCATCATTTCGACCATATAACAACATAAGAGATTTAATTACATACCATAAGTAGTTAAAAACAGAAGTGAGCATCATATTTATCGTTCTGTTAAAAAATTAGTATGGTAATACAACTTAAATTGCAACAATCCTATACATGTTTCAGGGATGTTTGCAATCTAAAATATAAGATTAATATTGTCGATTTTGCAAATAAAAGAAGAATGTAAAAATGGTTAATTTTAGGAACAAATGCCGAATTCTCATGCTAAAACTAACCACTATAGACTCAAAATTGTGCATCTTAAAGCAAGGGCAGACCTGGAGTTTTTTTCCGTTTTTATATGTAATTTATAGTACTGGATAATACTTTTTAGTTTACTTTTCCGTCCGTGCTTTATTTGTTTGCTTAAATCATCAATTTACCTAGCTTGGCAGGCAAAGTTCACTTTGCGATTGCATGGTATGCGACATTAAGACGTTTGTGCAATGTGTTATTTTCCCAAGTAATCCAATGTGGTTCAGTCTCTACGAAGACCAAACCTTTAAGGAGAGCTACTTGAGATCATCGCATAGAAATGAGACTTATGTTACTCCTTTAAGAGATATTATAGACAACTCCTACAGCATAGTCACATGTAAACTTGTAAGACTATAACCCTAATTGTACATAGAAGCCATTAAATGTGGAGATGAGGGGATGTGGCTCCTATTTTCTTATAACTATACATTGGTATTAAGAACTTTTTGTTGTGTAGCTAGCATGATTAATAGATTATTGATAATTCAATTCCAAATTCTACTTGCTGATTTGAAAGAACAGATGTTCTTACCGACGGAATCACGGCTGCCGGAACTCTGGGGCATGCATCAAATAATACGCAAAGTGTGAAATAACCTAAGCCACTGCACAAACTGTAAACAGATTCACAGAATTACAAAACTAAAAGCATTAATCAATTGAAACGCAAAGTCAAATAACCTAAACCACTAAACGAACTGTAAACAGATTCACAGATTTACAAAACAGAATGGATTAATCAATTACTACGTGAAGTGTAATACCTAAGCCACTGCACGAACTGTAAACAGATGAACAAAACAGAAACAGAAAAGCATTAATCAATTGATACGCGAAGTGTCAAATAACCTAAGCCACTGAACGAACGGTAAAAAGATTCACAGATGTACATAACCGAAAGCATTATTCAATTGATATGTGAAGTGCAAACTAAACTAAAAGCCACTGAACTAACTATAAGCAGATTCACAGATTTACAAAACAGAAAGCATTTATCAATAGATCCGGGCGATGTGTCAAATATTCTAAGCAACTGAACGAACTGTAAACAGATTCACAGATGTACATAACCAAAAGCATTAATCAACTGATAGGCAAAGTGTAAAACAACCTAAAAGCCACTGCACAAACTGTAAACACATTCACAGACGTATAAAACCGAAAGTACTAATCAATTGATACGCGAAGTGTAAAATAAACCTAAAAGTCACTGAACGAACTGTAAACACATTCACAGATTTACAAAACCGAACATATCAATCAATTGATAATGAACTGAACGAACTATAAACAGATTTACAAAATGGAAAGTATGAATCAACCGATACCTCCGCTGATTTAGCCGGCTGTTGCGGAGGAGTAACCGACGAATCTACCGGAGTCGTCGGAGACGATGAAAGAGGTGTGAATTTCTTCCTCCGTATCATCTGAGGAAACCGGTGCGAGTGAAAGGGGATGGACCTGCTGCGTACGGTGAGATTAGTGAAAAAAATGTGTTTTTTGTTGAAATCGATGGTGGTGGGATTGTTACAACCGATTCGGTGTGGCTGGTCATGGTAGAACCCTAGGGTTAGGGTTTAGATTTGGGAAAAGTGAAGCAGATTGTGAGAGTTAAAGATTTGATTGAGATTTGTAGGCAGAACTGAAGAAAGATGGTTAACTGGGGATTGGAAATGAAAAGTACTAAGATGGATTTTGGGAAGGGAAAGAAAATTTAGGCGGAAAATATAAAAATATGAGCGGGAATTTAAAATTTTCATGTGGGAAATTAAGTTGGGGATTATATTCGTTAGGGATACAGACAAGTCGAGCTACTCGAGTTCGGCTTCAAACAAAAACTTGAAAGGAGCCAAGCTAAAAATTAACCCGAGTTTAGCTTATCGATCTCAAGATGGTTTGCGAGCCTTCACGAACCCACCTTTTATATTTTTTTCAATTAATATATAAAATATATATTTATATAATAATAATAATAATTACCATTTATAAAATATATTAAGCGATCCGAACCCAAGCCTAGGCCGAGATCCAACTTCAAAAGCCGAATTCAAAGTTTATAACCAAAGGCACGCGCATACACACAAGTACACCAACATTAACACATGCATGCACAAACAATATACATATACATATACACTAACACATATACATACACACATAGACACATGTATACATACACATACGCACAGACATATACACACATACACAAACACCTATAAAAACACATATACATATACAGTAACACTAACGCATATACATACATACATACATAGTCCATTGTGATCCATACATACATACATAGTCCATTGTGATCCATCAAGGCCCAAGACGATCCATTAAGATGTATACGGTCTACTACTGTCCATTGTGAATCATTAAGGCTCAATATGGTAAATTAAGATGTATATGATCTATCATTCCCCATTGTGATCTATTAAGGCCCAATATGGTTAATTAAGACATATATGATCTACTATTCCCGCCTGTTCCATTAAAGCTCAATATGGTCTATTAAGACATATACAATCTACTATTATCCATTGTGATTCATTAACGCCTAGTATGGTCCATGAAGACATATATGATATACTAATGTTCATTGTGACCCATTAAGGCCTAATATGGTCCATTAAGACATGTATGATCTACCATTAGCCATTGTGATCCATTAAAGCCTAATAAGGCCCATTAAGATGTATATGATATACTATTGTCCACTGTGATTCGTTAAGACCATGTATGGTCGTTAAGACATGTATGATTTAGTATTGTTTGTTTTGATCCACTTAGGCCCAATATCGTAAGATCTACTATTGTTCGTTTTGTTCCATTAAGGTCCAATACGCTCCATTAAGACATGTATAATCTACTATTGTCTGTTGTGATTCATTAAGACCTAATATGGCTCTTTAAGAGATGTATGATCTACTATTGTCCATTGTGATCCATTAAGGCCCAATATGGCCTATTAAGACATGTATGATCTACTTTTGTCTATTGTGATCCATTAAGGTCCAATATGTTCCATTAAGACATATAATTCAGTTGGTACTACCCCGTTGTGATCTGTTAAGGGCCAAATGGCCCATTAATACATATATGATATATAATTGTTCGTTGTGATCCATTAAGGCCCATTATGGCTCATTAAGACATATAATTCACCTACTATTATCTGTTGTGATCCACTAAAACACAATATGGTTAATTAAGACAAATATGATATACTATAACCCATTGTGATCTATTAAGACCCAATATGATCTATTAAAACATGTATTATTGTTGTCCATTGTGATCTATCAAGGCTCATTGGTAGTTTTTAAAGTTCAAACCCGGCTCGTTTATTATCAATTAATTAATAAATTAAATAAAAATAATATAAATAATAGTCTCGTTTAGGCTCGCAAGCTCGATAAGTGAAGCTTGAGCTCAGCCTGTAAACAAGTTTAAATAGTGTATTTTTTTAGTTGAGGGTATTATTTAAAGGAGAAGTTTTAGGATAGGAACCAAACTGAAATTTAAATATATTAAAAAAAAAAAAGAAGAGGTTGCAACTTGCATGTATAATCTTTGTGAATCTTATATGGGATCAAAGACACAAAATATAGAAATGATTTATATATTCTTTAAATACAATGAAAACAAAAAACCTAAGACCCGAAGTTTAATAATTGGGCATGCATAAACAAAGTCCGGCATAAAGTGGTTATATCTCACACAAAAGCCATGTCTGTTCAGATGTTAGTTTTTAGACGACGATACGAAGAACATATTCTAAGAATAAAGCCCGAAATAAAGTGAGTATACAGTTCTTTTTGGAGAGGAGCCACCTTGTAACAAACAACCTCAAGTATCTGAAAATTTCACTCAAAATTAGGAAAAAAAATTATCCTAAGATGGCTTTGCACTCAATTCTGCTGAACGCTCATCGCGCTTGAACTCTATTCCAAAAACTCCTCACTGGGTACTGAAGTTAGACTTTCACATCACCTGTAAACAATCATGAATGAGAAACCAAATAAGAGAGTTATTTTTTTTTTTTGAAATAGCAAGCAGAGTTTATTGTTTAGTTTAGTAAACAAACCCGAGCCCAAGCTTTACTTATCGAGCCCACAAGCCTAACGAGTCAATTATTTATATAATTTTTATTTAATATATTAATTGATCATCCGTAGATTGTTATTCGCTGAAATCATCTATTTGCTGTCCATCCGAAAACAGAATTGCACATGTGCAGAATCTGTTCATTTTAGCGCTCAGATTACTGTTCATCCGTGGGAAATATATCCATCCGCTGCAATATTCAGAAGTTCGAAACAGTTTATTCGCTGATAATTCGCTGCAGACCCGAATCAGTTTGGAGTTTATTTGGTGTACAGTTTGGTGTCGTTTATTTGGTGTACGGCCACTGCAGAATTTACGTTGTCCGCTGAATCGTTTGTCCGTAATTGTGCAGAGTTTGCGGAATCTGTTCATTGATATTCGCAGAAATAGTTGCTATTGGATTGTTTCTAGTTCATTCTCTAATTTTCGGCAAAGCAACGTTTCACGGATCAGTAGGTTTGTAACGGATTGACTCAGGATCCATTCCAACGGATCAAGGAAGTTTTGTCACTGATCTGGTTCAGCATCAGATCTGATTCAGTCACTGAAATTTGTTCGTTATTCGCTGATAATTTCATTCGCTGGTTAGTTTGCAGACTCAAACTTCATCAGCAGAATCTGTTACATCCGCTGATAACTGCACATTTGCAGAACATCCGCTGCAGAAAAATTCAGTCGTTGAAATCAGTATATTTGTTTAAATCTGTTCATTTGCTGATTCAAAGTATATTAGTGGAAACAGAACTTCATTTGAAGGATTTTATAAATAAAAATAAGAAGATGCCCGGATAGTCCCTATGGTTTGGCCTTTTAAGGAAAGGGCATTTTGGTCATTTCAACACCCACTTAACAGAGAAAAGTAACTGAAGTTAGACCCAGGGACTATCCGAGAACAAAAATCGAAAACTTGGGGACTATTCAAGTAGTTTTAGAAAGATAGGGACTATAGGTGAAAAAAGGCGAAACCACAAGGACTATCCGAGCATTTTTCTCCCATATTTATGTGTACTAAAAACTTTAAGGAAAGTAATATTAGAACATTTATTCACAATGCACTTAGACAACGTTTAACAAACAAAAAAAAAAAAAAACCTACAGAAGACAGACTTGAACACGGGACCTTATGATTTAATAGCTAAACTCAAAGACCAACCTATTGGAACACTCAATTACTTTGTTTTAAACGATCACTTAAAATTTATGTAACAGTTCACTTAATGCTTGGTTATACAAAAAAAAGTAAAACATTTTTGGCCCTCGGAGAAAACGGGCCTCAGCCGGGGGTGCGGCTCGCCCACCCCTAGGGCCGGCCGTGTTAATGATATTAAACTAATTACTTTCAGTACCATCCATCTTTCAAACTGCACAATCTCTATTTCTAATTTTACGTTGATTCTCATTTTTCTTGAAAAGTCCAACACATTATTTAGGAAATCCAAGAAAAGAGATTTGACCCACATTAAAGAACCAGATGTTTTTACTGTTACCCAACCTCCCATCTCCCATTTCACTTGGACTTTATTAGTCAATGGGTTGAGGTAGCAAGTAGACTAATTTGGCTACGTTCAGAGCTTGTTTTGTTTATAGCGGGTCATTTTTAGTTCGAACGGAAGACGTACAAACTAATTAGTCAAAATAATTCTATACGGGTCAAAATAATTCTATACGAGTCAAACCCACAATTCTAACATTTTGTTTCCTGGGCTCTGTCCCTTTGATCCCAGGTGTTGGGCAAAGATAATACAAACTGCTCGTAAAAGATGAGCCTAAAATTATAAACGGGTCAAACTCATCATTCTAACCTTTTGTATCATGAGCTGTTAAACACTAGTTGTACAAGCTAGTTTAAAAGACAACCTAAAGTTCTAGACGGGTCAAGCCCATGAAACTAATTTTTGTTACACGAGCTCTGGCCCGTTGATCCCAACTGTTGGGCAAAGATGGTACAAACTGCTATAAAAGATGAGCCTAAAAGATGAACTTCACTGCAGAATTGTTATCAGATCTGTTATCAGCCGCACAGAAGCCGCGCAGAACTGTTATCAGATCTGTTATCACTGCAGAATTGTTATTTGTCCGCAGAATCGAGATTCATGCACAGATTTTAAGTTGCGCAGAATAAAAAAGTTGGTTCGCTGCAGTTCGCTGCAAGATTCGTTTGCGCAGATTACAGATCAGGTTCATTCAGAAAAGATTTGCAGATTCGATCCGCAAAATTATTACGGATCAGAACAGTGGCGGATCCAGGATTTTTTTCCTATGGGTTCACTTTTTTTCGATAATTAAAACTTTCACAACCAATCGTTAAAATTTTCGTGGTCGGTCGGGTCAAATTTCTAACAATCAAAGTTATTGCCGGAGTCTAGGCGGTGCAAACGCGTGAGCTAACGTCCCCAACACACCGTCAAACTCCTCACCATCGCCGTGTTCTCCGGCGTAGAATCCGATTTTCATATCAGTGGTGAAGTAGTTAACGCTTTCGGTAAATGTTATCGGTGTCCATTCGGACCACCGCGTGAACGCGTTAGCGAAAACGCGCCATAGCTGGACTGTGTCGGTTACATATCGAGCAAACAAATTCACAAAAAACAGGTAAAATTCATGAGAAATTAGAAAAATTTAAAAAAATAAAAAAAAATTAAAAAAAAAAAAACTAAAAAAAAGGTTTAGTGCTTTTTGAGGATTGTACGTCAAGATGAACTTCATTTGGTACCGGGTACCGGTACCGAATGTGCAGAAGCGGTGAGATACTTAACTAACCAAATGCCTCAAGTAAACTAAACTACTTCTAACAACAAAAACCTCACCGTTGCCTCTTATCATTAGTCGACTCTCGAAACTCAATATCGCGGTGCCTCTGCTGCAACAACGAGTATATGCAATTGCAAGTTCGCGCAACCGAAACCTAAACATAACCCATAAACAAAAAATAAACACAAAATAAAACAACAAAATGTCAAAATCATAACACAAACTCAAAATTCTCAAACCGGATTAGTTGCAAACAAATCCAGAGAAGCCGGGAATCCAAATGTGACTAGCGTCTGGTTCAAATACTTCGTACAATGGTCCAGATTATCCACGGCAGCAAATGTATACTCACTGCACAACCGTACAGAAGAAATCTTACAAAATTCGAACAGATTCGATACCCAGCTCGTAGCGAAAAAGTGAAAAAACGATTAAATTGTACCTCGCGCCATAGCTGGACTGTGTCGGTTACAGATCGAGCAAACAAATTCACGAAAAACAGGTAAAATTCATGAGAAATTAGAAACTATTGAAGATGAAATTGAATTTAAGAGATGAGATAGTGTACCATGAGACCGTTGACTAGAGCAGCAGCGGTGGAATGGGGTAACTTTACCCGGAAAACCATCACCATCATTCCACCTAGACACAGATCGACCTCCCACTCTCTGAGAGCACAAATTCAAACTATCACCACCATAAGAAACATCAACAACCGTATTACCACCATTCCGACACCTCGAAACGACCTCCAACTGATGGGAATTTTGGGTGAAAATGGTAACTGGGGATTATGGTTTTTGCTTGGTGGGGATGGAAGAAATGGAGGAGATAAAAGAGTGAAAATGGATGGTCACTTTAAATTACTTAAAGTGTGGCAATAGACCACTTTTAGTCACGTTTTTTTTCAAAACTTTTAATTAGTTACACATAAAATATTATGAGTGACTAATAAAAAATGTTTTTTAGTCACAATAACTTATAAGTGGCTATATTTAATATTTTTTAGCCACATTATTAAAAGCCTATTGTATCGGTTAGTAACATTTAGTCACATTTTTCTAATATGGCTAGTGATTGTCACATTTTTTTATTGAAAGTGTGACTAAAGGTTTCAAAAAGATGCGTTACTGTCACATGAATTAGAAAATCAAACAAATATTGTGGCGGTAGGTCACATTTCGTCACACTTTTAGAGTTGTGGCAAGTCAATGTCACATTTTTTTGGAAAAATGTGGCTAAAGGTTTTGAACTATTGTGCAATGGTCACATTAATAATAAAATGTGTGGCTAAAAGTGTTTTAAAATGTTATAAAGGACCTTTCGCCACATATTTTTTCAAATGTGTGGCAGGGCGGTTTTGCTAAAAGTGTGGCCGTAGCCCTATTTTGGCGTAGTGCCGTTAGGATCGTTTCTTGGAAAAAGTGCTTCAATCTTGGCCATACACTAGCACCCATGGTATTGTAATACCATGTGCCCAAAATACCAGCCCATAGATTCCCAAAACCATGTGCAACAAGTGGGAAGGACTAGATTCGATGTATAAGCAAACATCTTTCAGAAATGACAGTTTTGGTCTCTGTTATGTGTTTATGCCATTTCCGACACTTATAAGGCCCGTAAAGCCAACTTTAAGGCCCTAAAATGATGTCTAAACATTGTGGACATGAAACATACTCAAAAATATGCCGGGTGTTGGTTCGTTTGGTCGTACGAACGCGATGTTCGCTTAATTACGACGGAATGCGCATAAGCGCGAAAAACGATCCAAATGACGCAACGAATGGATTTTTGGTAATCCAAACACTAAAGAATAATATAGTCATGCTTACATAAATTTTTGGATGTCCGGATGTATTCAGAACGTAAGTTATGCGCGAAAATGCAAACTTGTGCACTTTTTTACACTTTTAGTCCCTGAATGACCCAAAAGTTTATTTTAGCACACCGAACACCTCAAAGCTTATTTCTAAGCTACGTAAAGGATATTTATGGTATGTTTAACTTATGGTCATGTTCCGGAATGTCTGTTACAGTTCAAATTGGCATACTTTCGCAGTTTGTCAACTTTAGTCCCTGTAAGCGATTTAACTTGATTTTGCCATACCAAAGCCTTCAAAACTTATTTCTAAGTTATGTAAAGGTTATTTAAGGTATGTTAAGCCTATGTCACTATTCCGGAGTGTTTGTTGCATTAAACTGGTTATATTTACGCATCCGTGCGCGTATAACCTTCCAGAAAGCGATTTAGAGTTTGAAATTGAACAAGAATTGATATGTGCAAATGATACACATATTTTTACAAATCCCAAGTATGAAATATAATATTTCATTGGTTTGGTATTTGTTTGATGGCCGTGGAGGCACAGGTGTTACATTAAATATCATGTTCAAATGGTGATAACATCACCATTTAACCCGTTTGTCCATTTGACTCGTTCATAGGTTACACTTTTACCGATTAAACTAACCATGTAATGTTTGTTGCCAAATAGTCATATTTTGAAAGTTCAATGGTTTACCACCAATAATTCAGTTTGACATGTTTGACCCATTTTGGTTCGCGCCAGAAGATCTTATTTTGAAAGTTCATTGGTTTATCACCAAAACATGCTTATTCACCATTTTACCCGTTTGACCCACATTGGTTTACACCATAGGGTCCCATTTTCAAAATTCTTTAGGTTAATCACCTAGTGTGATTACTCATAATTTTGCTCGTTTGACCTATTATGGTTTATACCATAGGGTCCTAATTTGAAAATTCTTTATCTGATCGCAGAAATGTGATTTATCATAATCTTACCCATTTTGACTCATTTAGTCTACACCATGGGTCTTGGCATTAACAAGTCATTGTTTATTTTCAACTACTTCACAATTTCTTTAATAGTGATTCTATTATAGGAGGTGTAAGTTTTACTTACCTTGTGTCCGATCATGCTTTCTTGCGTCTTTGACCCACTTGACCGATCCAAGCTCCCACCTAGCTTGTCAGCAGTCAAACTATCATAAAACATCCCTAAGATGGTTAGATTTGTCATTCTACATCATGACCATCACACCTTATGGGATTTTATACCGCATTTCTTAGTTAATTCTATTATAGGTCTATTTGACTTTTAGAAAGTCAAACTGCCAATTGACATATATAAATGTGACACCCGGCTATATTTAGCATGTACCATACTAGTGTGACACGTGTTATGAAAAAATAAATGAAGGCAATATTTATTAAATGTGGTGTTATTATGTGGTATTTATTGTGTTGGAAAATCCAAATTTTGATAAATATTATGTTGGCAATAATAAGATAAATGCTTACCGCCTAACGTACAAAATGCAAAACGAACATCGGTGACCATCCGGTTAATGTTAAAATCCTAAAAATATCCCGTTGTGATTAAAATTCTATTTTTTAATCATATTGGTGAAGGTAAATTAATTAAAATGCTTAAAATCTCTATTTTGCGAATTTAAGCGCATAGTACGCAATACCATGCTTATACTGCAAAATACAGACAACGCAGCTAGTCTAGGCAAATAAAATATTATTCAGCAATATTATGGCTTGTAAATTTTTATAGAATGGTATAATAATTTAAAACGCCTTAAAACACGATTAAAACGCAAGATAAAATACTTGGTAGTCAGTTAAATACCTGTATTTAACTATATATTATATATATATACATGTATACATGCAAAATATGTGTGTGTGTGTGTGATGGGGTGGCGGCCCATGGGGGTGTCCACCAACACCCATTTCTTCCAAGTGTCACCTAATGTCTTCTACTTAATCATTTTAACTTTTTAAACACTCAAATCTTACATACTTCACAACACATGCTCTCTCACCTCTCTCTCCCTTCTCCCTCATGGTAGAGAACCACCACTTCCACTTTGAAATTTTGATGCTTTCTTGAAGATTCGAGTTCATTCCAAGGTTTTTTCAAGTCGGTTTGAAGATCTAAGGGAGCTTTCAAGGTGATTCCAAGAAAGTGCAAGCTCCATATCTTCAAAACCTTAACAAAACCCACCAAAAATCTTGAAGGTATAAAATTACTTTTAAACCAATGTTCTTGATTCTTGGTAATGAAGAAAGATTTCTCACAAACTTGGAGTTATTCACAAACTTGAAAACTAATAACAAATGGATTTTAATAAAATAAAAAATGGAAGTGTATATATATATATATATATATATATATGGGACCGCTAAAATGAGAACCACATCCAGTTGTAAGAACCGTGAGAACTACACCGTACGGGGCGAGGTGGACCAAAATTTTTTTTCATAAACGTAGATGCATGTATTATAAACACATTTGTAAAAAAATTCAAAAAAAATGTCGGGTGTGTAGTTTTGAGCACCCAAAGTTTGCGTTTACGGGACACGTAAATTTTATTTAAAATTTACGATACCCGTAAACACAAACTTGTGGTGTTCAAAATTACACACACGACATTTTTTTAGAATTTTTTTTACAAATGTGTTTATAATACAAGCATCTACGTTTATGAAAAAAAAAGTTTGGTCCAACTCGCCCCGGATCAAAAGTTCTCACGGTTCTTACAACTGGAGGTGTTTCTTATTTTAGCAGTCCCCTATATATATATATATATATATATATATATATATATATATATATGTATATATACTAGTTTTTTACCCGCGCGATGCGGCGGGAAACATATCACTTAGGTTAGTGAGTTTAGGGCTATCTTAGGGCAGTTCGGTTTTAAGCAATAACCAAAACCAAATTCGCGAACTGCGCCAAGCCAACAAAAGCACAACCATAAGCTCAAAACTATTCAAACCAATCCGCCTATAATTTCTGATCTATATTTGACATTCAAAGCGTCGACTTGAGGGTGTTCAAGAACGTCAACATCAGTTGCAACAAATATGTAACTCGGTAAACTCGTTTAATAGCATAAACACGTATGATTCAGGCATAAATTTAAATGCATATACATGGTACTATGAATTATGAATACACATACTAACACACATGCATCATGGCTCAACTTTATTAATTTTATGTGTTAGAAAAGGTAACGCATGTTAGTTGAATTGGTTGAATTCGGATTAAAATTGGTATGCTACGGTTTTGTTTTGTGCAAACAGGTCCCAGTGTGGCGACAATTTACACTTAATAGCCGACCTCCAGTTTCATTATCATCATCAACAGCTCTCCCAACTCCCAATATCTCTCCCAACTCCCATGATCATCATCATCATCTTCATCGAACAGATCAACAGATCATCTTCTTCGTCTTCATCGAACATCTTCATCATCGAACATCTTCATCATCGAACAGATCAGGTTCATCTTCATCCTCATATTGATTTTTGGTTTGATTCGATGATTTGAATGTGTTTATATTGTGAAAAAACAGATTGTTGATTCTGGGTTTGATTTTGGGTTCCATTCGATGATTTTGGGTTCCATTCGATGATTTTGGGTTGATTTTGAAAAACAGAGGGTTGATTTTGGGTTCCATTCGTTTGATTTTGGGTTCCATTCGATGATTTTGGGTTTGATTTTGGGTTTGATTTTGGGTTCCATTAGATGATTTTGGGTTGATTTTGATAAAACAGAGGGTTGATTTTGGGTTCCATTCGAAGATTTTGGGTTCCATTCGATGATTTTTGGTTTGATTTTAGGTTCCATTCGATTATTTTGGGTTGATTTTGAAAAAACAGAGGGTTGATTTTGGTATCCATTCGATGATTTTGGGTTGATTTTGAAAAAAACAGAGGGGTGATTTTGAAAAAAAACAGAGGGTTGATGTATCAACTGAGTATATTGTTCAAAATGCATCAAAACCGATGTTTTCAATGTGTTTTGGTTTTGATTCTTGTGGGTTTAGGGTATCAAAAAAGAGGTTTTCAATGTGTTTTGGTTTTGATTCTTGTCTGTTCATCATATTGATTTTTGGTTTGATTCCATGATTTGGGTTCCTCATATTAAGAACTGATCGGATATGTGGTTTTCAATGTGTTTTGGTTTTGATTCTTGTGTGTTCATCATATTGATTTTTAGTTTGATTCCATGATTTGGGTTCCTCATATAAAGAACTGATCGGATCAGTGGTTTTCAATGTGTTTTGGTTTTGATTCTTGTGTGTTCATCATATTGATTTTTGGTTTGATTGCATGATTTGGGTTCCTCATATTAAGAACTAATCGGATCAGTGGTTTTCAATGTGTTTTGGTGTTGATTCTTGTGTGTTCATCATATTGATTTTTGGTTTGATTGCATGATTTGGGTTCCTCATATTAAGAACTAATCGGATCAGTGGTTTTCAATGTGTTTTGGTGTTGATTCTTGTGTGTTCATCATATTGATTTTTGGTTTGATTGCATGATTTGGGTTCCTCATAATAAGAACTAATCGGATCAGTGGTTTTTAATGTGTTTTGGTTTTTATTCTTGTGTGTTCATCATATTAATTTTTGGTTTGATTGCATGATTTGGGTTCCTCATATTAAGAACTAATCGGATCAGTTTCGGATTGATGTGTTCCTCATATTGATTTTTGGTTTGATTCGAATGTGTTCCTCATTTGAATGTGTTTTGTTGTACAAAATGGCTGCGGATGTAAAGATACGCAAAACACCAACTACGAAGGCGAGAACACTTGACAACCTCCTAGAAGATGGCGCGGTGCACATAAGGAAGTCATTAATATGAATGAATATAACCCCAGTGTAGCTCTTCGACTTTCCTTGAAATTCCAGAGCTCGCTAATTACATATCTACCACTGGGGTTATATTCATTCATATGAATGAATATAACCCCAGTGGTAGATATGTAATTACCTACACTGAGGTTATATTCATTCTGTTAGTGCATTCATCTGCCGACTTCGTCTTACATCGAGTCTCGGGATTCGTTGCGGTTATGGTCAAGCATGATGTCATGATGACATCATCTATATGACATCATCGATGACATCACCTCACAACAAGACAAAGCAATATGGCATTTATGTGATATCAGATTGTTTAATATGAGATTTCGTTTATTTTAGTGATTTCGCTCATAAGGTCCTTTGCATGAGATTTCGCTTATTTGTACAAGGTGATTTCGCTTTTATGGACATCATGTCCATATGAGCGAATTCCCATCCCCTATATATACTACATGAGCGAAATCATATAATGATGATCTTGTTTCCGGTAACGAATTGCTGCCGAAGTGCCGATTGAATTGTAATCAGTGTAAAATCAATATACAAGGCAAGATTTAGTATAACAAGCTGTTTTTCGTGTTCGTTTCTTGTTATTCCGCACCTGAAACGGATTAGAACGCCTCCGATTGACTCGTTCGGGTCAGCACGCGATCCTACAAGTGGTATCAGAGCTCAGGACGAGGAGTTCTGCATATATCAGCTTGTTTTCATCTCTATTTCTATCTTCTACATCTTCTTTCTTCAGTTCAGAAAGTTTTATCGGTCAAAATCGACTCAAATTTTCACAGATTGTTTGAAAGTGGACATAGACAAACCCTTGAA
The DNA here is from genome assembly GCA_030545235.1 of Helianthus tuberosus. Lineage (NCBI taxonomy): Eukaryota > Viridiplantae > Streptophyta > Magnoliopsida > Asterales > Asteraceae > Helianthus > Helianthus tuberosus. The sequence goes on from CM060419.1 coordinate 24,477,136, forward strand.
AGTTTGGAACTGAAATTCATAGTAAAAATGGTCCAAAATGCCTTCCGAAGTGATTCCACTTTTATGGACATTTGCTGATTCCGCTTTTATGACCATCTAATTTTGCTCATATGTACACCCAGAAACCTGATTCCGCTTTTATGGACATTTGCTGATTCCGCTTTTATGACCATCTAATTTCACTTTTATGACCACCCAGATAACCTGATTTCGCTTTTGTGTCACAAACATAAACCTAATTTCGCTCATAGGACTTTAAAGTGTGAATTGCTTGAAAGTGTCTGTCAACAGTTATCTGCATCAATAATTGTCTCGGGACTTCATGTTACATGAATAGACTGTTTGAGTGTGTACATTGATTTTTGTATAACATTCTGAACGTGGGTGTCACTACTTCGGGAAAAGAAATCACTTGCATGTGTCGGTTTGCATGTGATAGATTTTAAACCAGGTTGTCAGTTGGTTGGGATAAGAGTTCATGTGGTTTCTGTCGATTTGAATATGAAAGATATTAAAGTACATCGTGTTGTGTGACAGCACATGTTATCATAGTTAATGTTCTCGGTTCATTCACAAGATTTAAAGTTGTAAGGTGTGAATGTGATTTGTATTAAAAGGTGTCAGCACACTAATAGGTGTCGGCTTGGTGGTTATTTGAGGTCCAATCAGTTTAAAGTGTGCATATGATTCTTTATTAAAAAGAAAGATTATATTGTCGGTATTAGTGGATTCAAAGGTTAAAAAGGTCGGTCAAATCAGAATAAAGTGTGTGTCAGCTCATTTACGGCCAAATCGTTATCAGCCCAAGTTATTCAACGGCCCAAGTTTCAACATTATAAAGTTCTCAGCCCAAAGTGTTGTCGGGTTATTAGAATTTGAGATTCAATCAATCGTTTAAAGTGTCTTCAGCCCAAATCATTCTCTGGTTCATTTGTTCACTTTGCGAAATTCATTAAACGAGTTCACAAATCTTCGACATGAGTTTTAGATTGTTTTCATCAACATATACTTTTACGTATTTGTTCCGGTTAAACTGATAGTTTGTTTGTTCGTCGTTTAGGTGTTTTGCCAAAGTATATCAAATTTTCCGAAGACATGGATGAGGAATTCTACAATGCTTTTGCCACGCCAGTCGCTCCCATTACTGCTGCTGAGAATGTATACAGTTAGAATGAGACGGGTACTCATCAGAAACCACCAAAGTTGATGTATATCGAAGATTTTCAAGGTTGGAAAAACCGTTTTGAGAATTGGGTTCAGGCTTACAGATTCGATTCTTGGTGTTCTTTACTGAAAGATTACGAGAATCCAAAGAATGAACGTGGGTTGGAAAAGGGTTTCAATGATTTTACTGAAGCTGATAAGTTGAAATACACTAGTGAGATGATGATGATCAGCATCTTACAGCAAGCAGTTAAAGAAGACATCTTTGTCTTACTTCAACATAATGGAACTGCTAGATCAATCTGGGAAGCTTTACTTCAGAAATTCCGAGGGAGTGCTGATATGATCAAAAACAAAAAGGCCTTATTGAAGAAGTCGTTTGACATATTTACTGCATTTGATCATGAAACCACAAAGGAAACAATAGATAGATACTGTCATCTGGTTCTAGAAATGAAAAGATTAGATATTCAGAAAGATGATGATGAGTGGGTTGATAAGTTAGTAGAGGCATTACCCCCAACAGAAGTGGGGCACTTATCTGATGATTGTGAAACTCTTGAGGAAGACTGAGAGTATGAACTTAGCACAGTTTATCCAGAAGATTGAGGAACAAGAGCTGGATATTCAAAAGACTGCTATAATGACGAATCCAAATGCCAAACAAGATGTCAGTTTGTATTACAGAGGGAACAAGTTTGAGGCCACTCCCAGCCATAGTCCAAAGATTCAAACTGGTTTTAGTGCTGACAGCTCATCTGGAACAAAGAGTAGTAATGCGACTCAAAGTGGTGGATTTTCTTCATCATTTTCAAGTTTTGATCCAAATAGCGCAACATCAACTTCTCAACGACAAAATTCAACACATCTTCAGTGCAATGTTACATTGAACATTCAAAATGGTCAGAATTTGTCTCCCGAAGTTGCCAAGCAGCACATGGCATCACTGGTTACTATGTTAGAATCTTACGAAAGTTTGATCGGTGGGAAGATTGGCAATCCGATGCTTACCAAAGAAGATTATGACCAGATTGATGCTGAAGAACTTGAAGTGATGGATATCAAATGGTGCTTAGCAAGTGCTTGGAGAAGAGCTGAAAAGTTTCAAGAGATTACTGGTAGGGATGAATTTCGAGGAATGGCTACCTCTCCGTTGGGATTTGATAAATCAAAGGTTACATGTTTCCGTTGTAAAGGAAAAGGTCATTTTAAACGAGAGTGCAAAAATAAAGAAGCTACCGGGAATCAAGATAGAAACAATTATTATCAGAAATCAATCTTCCATCAGACTAATCAACAACCTCAAATTACACATGCTCATGCTACTAATGATGGAAAGAGGAAAGCTTTACTGATTCATCAAGATGATGAAAAAGTTGCAGAAGGATTTAGTTGGGATAAATACATTCCATCTGATTCAGGCTTTGTTGCTAGAATACTAGGTGAAGAGGCTAGTGAGAAAAGAATTCCGATATTTCCAGATCTTGGAACCGATGTGGATACCGATGATGAGGAAGAATATCTTAACAAATGTAGAAAAGGCATTGAGCCTGACAATTTTAATTTTTTCTATGCAGATAAAGTTGAGATGCTGAATCAGAAGAAGATTGCCCGCTTAAAGAGGGAACTGGAAGCAGCAAAGTTACTTGCTAATGAAAAGGCGAAGATAGAAGCTGGAGAAACAAAAGTTGAAGCAGTGACTGAAAATGCAATAGAAAAAATTGTTGAAGTAGAGAAAGTTGTTGACAAGATTGTTGAGATCGAAAAGATTGTCGAGGTTGAGAAACTTGTAGAAGTTGAAAAGATTGTTGAGATCGAAAAGATTGTCGAGGTTGAGAAACTTGTAGAAGTTGAAAAGATTGTTGAGATCGAGAAAATCGTTGAAGTTGAAAAGATAGTTGAAAAAATGGTTGAAGTAGAAAAACCGTGTTCAAAGTGTTCAGAATCTTGTAAAGCTTGTGAAGAAAAAGATAAGAAGATTGCTGATTTGGAGAAGATTAAAGAAGATTTACTGTCTGATGTGAAGTATGTGAAAGAATCTTATGATGTGCTGAATAGAACAGTTGATGGTCTGAAAAGGACAAATTCAGAAATTGAAAAAGCAAATGACAAAATGAGTGCAACTTTAATGACAAAGAAAAGTGTCATCAATGATTATATTGAAGATTGTGCCAATCTGAAGAAAGAACTGGAACTTGAGAAAATTTAGAGTGAAAGGATTAAACGATTACTGTTGAGTTATACTACTTGTGATTACTTGATTGATCGTGTTTATCCTACTGTGGCAGGTCTGGAAGCATTCATGGATAAAAAGATTGAAGATACTGATACTGGTAAGAAACCAAGTGTCAAGTACAACAGATGTCCGCCCCCGATCCACGAAACTTATTCTCCCAGGAATCCTAATGAGGAGCGTCTAAAAAAGGCAGTCAACATCAAGTTAAAGTCTGAAATCATTGATGAATTACCAGACAATATTGATGTTACATTCACAGCGTCTGACACTGATCATGAGTCTGAGTTATTAAAGAAAGTTGTCGATCAGGTGTTGGATACGGATGAAGAGTCAAAACCGGAGTCTAAGTCTGAAAGTTCGAGTTCGTCAGAAAAGAGTCCGAGTTCATTGGTTAACAGGGTTTACAAAAGAGAATTCCTGTTATCAAAATCTAATTTGAATGACGGATCAATCAAAGTGGCTTATACTTTGTATGATTCAGACAAATTATATTCTGATGAGGAATTTCCAATAAGAAGTGTAAAAACTGAAATTATCAAACAGGTTTTCAAATTAACAGAAATTAATATTTCTAAAATAAAAGATTTAAATCTTCATGAAAAACCTAAAAAGTACACTTCAAGAGTTCAACAGAGATTGAACAAGAAAAAGGGTTACAGTTATGGTTCTGGTTATCGAAAGAAACCAAACTATAACGGTAATCTCAAAAAGAAAGGTCTTGGTTTTATTCCTCCAGAAAATTATAAAAATGAGAAAAATTATAAACCAAAAACAACATTTGTTGCAGGTGGAAGTTGTGAAGATGAGCAGAAGAAACCATTCTGGAAACAGTCGAATCAAGAGTTTCTTGCTGAAGTGAAGAAGAATGTGAGAAGGTTTGCTGAAAGAGTTGACAGAAGAACCTGTTTCAAATGCCAGGAAGTTGGACACATAGCTTGGAATTGTCCCAAGACCAACTACCAAAAACAGGGAGTTTCTTCTAAATCTGTTTTGAGAAAGACTTGTGTTGATAAGAAAGAACAACCTGTAAAAATTGTTAAAAAGTTTGAAAATTCTACTTCTGAGGAAGGAGAAAGTTCAAAAAGATTTTACAAAAGAAAAGGTGATTTGAACAAGCAAAAGTGGGTGGTTAAATCTGAGGGTAATTCTGACAATGAATATGATTCCATAAAATCAGAGGAGTCATGTGTTGAGAAAAAGATTGATAATTCCGTTCCTGAGTTGAATGATGAGAATTTTCCTCCATTGTCAAAGGAAAATTGGAAGTCTAAAGTTGGAAAGGTAGAGATCTCAAATCAATTCTTTGTTGATAAGGGAGAATTTGATGTTGAGAAGGCTTTCAATGGGAAAGTCAAACATATTTTCGGGAAGATGGTTGATAGAAAGGTTAAAAGTGCAAAAGATTTTTACAAATCAAAATGTTGGTGGGACAGATGTTTGCCGCCAAAATCACCCAAGGCTGGTCAGGCTTGGGTGACAGCATTTTCACCATAAGTTCCTGACTTGCCGGAGCTCCCAGGTTGGTAAGAGTGGAGCAGGAATCGGCATCTTTCTTAGCAAATGATTCTACAAGTGGTACAGTTGGTAAAGTACAGGTGGTATATTTAAATTGTTATATTTTGATTTACAAGTGGTCATGGTTGGTGAGTGAACCTGTATGTGGTTGAATGTTTTCACTGACAAGTGGTTAATCAAGGTCATTAAGTTGAACTTGATTGGACTATAATTACAAGTGGTATTTTAGAGAACAATGTGATGAACCCCTAACCTACAAATGATTTCTTAAAATCAACAAAACTAATTTTCCGGAAAAACCATTTGATTAAAACAAACTTAAGTGTTTTGAAATCACAATGGGAAAATAGTTTGTTGTAAGGGGGAGTTCTGATTGTTTATGCCAAGTGGATGGCGATTTGAAGTGATTTGATATCAGTTGTCACTTTATTGTATAGTTCGTTTTCAAATTTCCTAAAATGTGTTTGCATTTTAGGGGGAGTAAATTTTTTTTCAGAAAATCCAAAAACATTTGAAAATTTGAAAAAGACAAAAACATGATAAAAAAAATGAGTTTTGTTGTATAAAAGAGGAAATGATAGTACATCAGTGGATGATCACCGCATGCTAAAGAAATGAAAAGTTAAATAGTGATAAACGATCTCACTGTGGATGTGTCAGTAGGTTTTTACACATTTAGTAAATTGTGACGAGATATAAACATAAATTTCAAACTTGCTTGTTCTGTGGGTTAACACAAACTTGGATATATAGGTAACCCCTGAAATGTTGTTTGAAAGGTCCCTTATTCTGAGATACTAGGTCTTTATGCTCAGTGATATCTGGGGTATTATCCCGGGACTTCTGCTGAAAGAAATTTCTGACCTAGTCCCCGGATAATGCTTTCTGCAAATGCTTGAAACATAGCATCGCCCTCAGCAAGCTGATGAAACAATAAAATTGATAGTCGCTGCTGTTGTAATGCAAAAGATCCTCTAAAGGGGACCCACCAAAAGTCGAAGCCGTCATCTCTCTGCGTATCGAAAGATCGACCTGAGCTCTCACGGCCCTCGCACTATAATTTATTCCCTTACAGATATCATCTGTGGTATACTCACCTGTAAGACTGAATATTGGGATCTGGATATGGGAGTATATTCAAGTAGTGGGACACACAAATAAGTTCAAGAGCTTAAAACATTAACCTCGTATCTCGGATCAATTGAAATTTGTGTGAAAATTTAAGTGGATCAATATACTAACAATCTAAGTGAATTGTTTAGAACTTAAAATGTTTAAAGCTTAATGGTGTTGGTGATTTGTCTCATAAACTGATATGATCCTCTTACGCAAACTCACAAAAATATTGTTTGTATATATTTCTTTGCTGCATTTCATTTCTATTATTTCAAAAATCCAAAAAGATTTTCGGTGTGTTTTAGCATAAATTTTGAAAAATTCAAAAAGATTTTAGACAACTGATGTTGAAAAGCTGATTTTCAAAATTCCGAGTGCTAAACGTGACGAACAGGTTTGGGAAAGTGTGTTTGAAGTTGTGAGAAATGGAAATGATATATATTCATGTGGTTCATCAGAAATTGTCATGATAAATCTTTCTATTCAGGGTTGTGTCTTCAAGAGTTTAGTGAAGTTTCTAAATTTGTTAAATAATAAATTTTGTGAAACTTACTTTTGGGTAGAGAATATGCAGGTGAATCAGGTTACAATACCTGAACCTGTGAAAGTCGGACTACGATTCCAGTACAAGTTGAGGGGGAGTCTGTTAGAGAAAGAGAGTCTGAAGATGCAAGAGCTAGGAGCCAGAGATCCTGAAAGAGAATTGGAGATGAGATAGAGCCAGATAGAGATCATTAAGGAAGTCTAAAGACTGATAAAGACTGAAGTTTGAGAAGACTCGACACTTAAGACTCGTCAATATCTGAGGGGGAGTCTGTTAGTGCATTCATCTGCCGACTTCGTCTTACATCGAGTCTCGGGATTCGTTGCGGTTATGGTTAAGCATGATGTCATGATGACATCATCTATATGACATTATCGATGACATCACCTCACAACAAGACAAAGCAATATGGCATTTATGTGATATCAGATTGTTTAATATGAGATTTCGTTTATTTTAGTGATTTCGCTCATAAGGTCCTTTGCATGAGATTTCGCTTATTTGTACAAGGTGATTTCGCTTTTATGGACATCATGTCCATATGAGCGAAATCCCATCCCCTATATATACTACATGAGCGAAATCATATAGTGATGATCTTGTTTCCGGTAACGAATTGCTGCCGAAGTGCCGATTGAATTGTAATCAGTGTAAAATCAATATACAAGGCAAGATTTAGTATAACAAGCTGTTTTTCGTGTTCGTTTCTTGTTATTCCGCACCTGAAACGGATTAGAACGCCTCCGATTGACTCGTTCGGGTCAGCACGCGATCCTACACATTCATATCTGCGTCATTCCGAAGTGCACCCGTCAGTAAAGATCCACAATTGCTTGTGGATCTTTGACGTTTTGTCTCTGTATTGTATGTTACGGTATTTTGTTATCGAGTCTGTAAGTTCCGTCAAGTCTACGAAGTTGGTATGACGTTTTGTCTCTGTATTGTATGTATTAAAAGTTTACATTTAATATACAGTTTAGATTTCATAAGAAAAAAGATGGTTTGGATGTGTTCCTCATTTTGATTTAGATTTCATAAGAAAAAAGCAAAAAATGAATTTAGGGGCTCGGGTTGATATTTCACTCATGCCAAAAGACGGTCTTACCCCTGGTTGTTTGAGAACTGTTTAAAAAGAACTGATCGGATCAGTTTCGGATTGATGTGTTCCTCATTGATTTTTGGTTTGATTCGATGAAAAAATAGATGGTTTGGATGTGTTCCTCATTTTGATTTATGGTTTGATTCGATGAAAAAACAGAGGGTTTCATCATGTTATTTGGGTATTTTGGGTTCTTAATGTTTGTTTTGCTTGTGCAAAAACAGAGGGTTCTTCATGTTTGTTTTGCTTTGAAAATATACATTTTGGCGACACCTGTCAGTTTTCAGTTTTCGTGTATAAATGCTACAAGTATAAGTGAAAGCAAGATTCTTTCCATTGCGCATCAAAGAATGAAATCAAACCACGCCAAAACTCTAAGAAGATGATGATTACTCAATAAAAAAATAACTTTCTTTTTTTCTTAATATAATCTGTGTTCATAAATACAACAAATTGAAATACACATATCAACATGGTCAAAGCTTCTGAAATCATACATAATGACTATCAAAACAAAACTGGTACACTTTAGCGATCGGAATGTGTTAGTGCATTCATCTGCCGACTTCGTCTTACATCGAGTCTCGGGATTCGTTGCGGTTATGGTCAAGCATGATGTCATGATGACATCATCTATATGACATCATCGATGACATCACCTCACAACAAGACAAAACAATATGGCATTTATGTGATATCAGATTGTTTAATATGAGATTTCGTTTATTTTAGTGATTTCGCTCATAAGGTCCTTTGCATGAGATTTCACTTATTTGTACAAGGTGATTTCGCTTTTATGGACATCATGTCCATATGAGCGAAATCCCATCCCCTATATATACTAGATGAGCGAAATCAGTTGTAAGAGTCTTGTTTCCGGTAACAAACTGCTGCCGAAGTGCCGATTGATTTGTAATCAGTGTGAAATCAATATACAAGGCAAGATTTAGTATAACAAGCTGTTATTCGTGTTCGTTTCTTGTTTTCCGCACCTAAAACGGATTAGAACGCCTCCGATTGACTCGTTCGGGTCAGCACGCGATCCTACAAGTGGTATCAGAGCTCAGGACGAGGAGTTATTCTTATATCAGCTTGTTTTCATCTCTATTTCTAACTTCTACACCTTCTTTCATTAGTTCGAGAAGATTTCACGGTTAGAATCGGACCAAAATTTCACAGATCATAGAAAATTGGACAATAACAAATCCTGGAAAGTTTTGGACTGAAATTCGGACAAAAAATGGACCAAAATGCATCCCGAAGTGATTCCGCTTTTATGGACATTTGCTGATTTTGTCTTTATGACCACCTGATTTCGCTCATTTGTCACCCATAGATCTCTGATTTCGCTTTTATGACCACAAGTTAACCCTGATTTCGCTTATGTGTCATACATAATCCTGATTTCGCTTTTCTGTCACCCTGATATCATAATTTCGCTTATGTGACACTGATTTTGAAAAACGTAAAACAAGGTTGTCAGTTGGTTGGGATAAGAGTTCATGTGGTTTCTGTCGATTTGAATATGAAAGATATTAAAGTACATCGTGTTGTGTGACAGCACATGTTATCATAGTTAATGTTCTCGGTTCATTCACAAGATTTAAAGTTGTAAGGTGTGAATGTGATTTGAATTAAAAGGTGTCAGCACACTAATAGTTGTCGGCTTGGTGGTTATTTGAGGTCCAATCAGTTTAAAGTGTGCATATGATTCTTTATTAAAAAGAAAGATTATATTGTCAGTATTAGTGGATTCAAAGGTTAAAAAGGTCGGTCAAATCAGAATAAAGTGTGTGTCAGCTCATTTACGGCCAAATCGTTATCAGCCCAAGTTATTCAACGGCCCAAGTTTCAACATTATAAAGTTCTCAGCCCAAAGTGTTGTCGGGTTATTAGAATTTGAGATTCAATCAATCGTTTAAAGTGTCTTCAGCCCAAATCATTCTCTGGTTCATTTGTTCACTTTGCGAAATTCATTAAACGAGTTCACAAATCTTCGACATGAGTTTTAGATTGTTTTCATCAACATATACTTTAAGTATTTGTTCCGGTTAAACTGATAGTTTGTTTGTTCGTCGTTTAGGTGTTTTGCCAAAGTATATCAAATTTTCCGAAGACATGGATGAGGAATTCTACAATGCTTTTGCCACGCCAGTCGCTCCCATTACTGCTGCTGAGAATGTATACAGTTAGAATGAGACGGGTACTCATCAGAAACCACCAAAGTTGATGTATATCGAAGATTTTCAAGGTTGGAAAAACCGTTTTGAGAATTGGGTTCAGGCTTACAGATTCGATTCTTGGTGTTCTTTACTGAAAGATTACGAGAATCCAAAGAATGAACGTGGGTTGGAAAAGGGTTTCAATGATTTTACTGAAGCTGATAAGTTGAAATACACTAGTGAGATGATGATGATCAGCATCTTACAGCAAGCAGTTAAAGAAGACATCTTTGTCTTACTTCAACATAATGGAACTGCTAGATCAATCTGGGAAGCTTTACTTCAGAAATTCCGAGGGAGTGCTGATATGATCAAAAACAAAAAGGCCTTATTGAAGAAGTCGTTTGACATATTTACTGCATTTGATCATGAAACCACAAAGGAAACAATAGATAGATACTGTCATCTGGTTCTAGAAATGAAAAGATTAGATATTCAGAAAGATGATGATGAGTGGGTTGATAAGTTAGCAGAGGCATTACCCCAACAGAAGTGGGGAACTTATCTGATGATTATGAAACTCTTGAGGAAGACTGACAGTATGAACTTAGCACAGTTTATCCAGAAGATTGAGGAACAAGAGCTGGATATTCAAAAGACTGCTATAATGACGAATCCAAATGCCAAACAAGATGTCAGTTTGTATTACAGAGGGAACAAGTTTGAGGCCACTCCCAGCCATAGTCCAAAGATTCAAACTGGTTTTAGTGCTGACAGCTCATCTGGAACAAAGAGTAGTAATGCGACTCAAAGTGGTGGATTTTCTTCATCATTTTCAAGTTTTGATCCAAATAGCGCAACATCAACTTCTCAACAACAAAATTCAACACATCTTCAGTTCAGTGTTACATTGAACATTCAAAATGGTCAGAATTTGTCTCCAGAAGTTGCCAAGCAGCACATGGCATCACCGGTTACTATGTTAGAATCTTACGAAAGTTTGATCGGTGGGAAGATTGGCAATCCGATGCTTACCAAAGAAGATTATGACCAAATTGATGCTGAAGAACTTGAAGTGATGGATATCAAATGGTGCTTAGCAAGTGCTTGGAGAAGAGCTGAAAAGTTTCAAGAGATTACTGGTAGGGATGAATTTCGAGAAATGGCTACCTCTCCGTTAGGATTTGATAAATCAAAGGTTACATGTTTCCGTTGTAAAGGAAAAGGTCATTTTAAACGAGAGTGCAAAAATAAAGAAGCTACCGGGAATCAAGATAGAAACAATTATTATCAGAAATCAATCTTCCATCAGACTAATCAACAACCTCAAATTACACATGCTCATGCTACTAATGATGGAAAGAGGAAAGCTTTACTGATTCATCAAGATGATGAAAAAGTTGCAGAGGGATTTAGTTGGGATAAATACATTCCATCTGATTCAGGCTTTGTTGCTAGAATACTAGGTGAAGAGGCTAGTGAGAAAAGAATTCCGATATTTCCAGATCTTGGAAGCGATGTGGATACCGATGATGAGGAAGAATATCTTAACAAATGTAGAAAAAGCATTGAGCCTGACAGTTTTAATTTTTTCTATGCAGATAAAGTTGAGATGCTGAATCAGAAGAAGATTGCCCGCTTAAAGAGGGAACTGGAAGCAGCAAAGTTACTTGCTAATGAAAAGGCGAAGATAGAAGCTGGAGAAACAAAAGTTGAAGCAGTGACTGAAAATGCAATAGAAAAAATTGTTGAAGTAGAGAAAGTTGTTAACAAGATTGTTGAGATCGAAAAGATTGTCGAGGTTGAGAAACTTGTAGAAGTTGAAAAGATTGTTGAGATTGAAAAGATTGTCGAGGTTGAGAAACTTGTAGAAGTTGAAAAGATTGTTGAGATCGAGAAAATCGTTGAAGTTGAAAAGATAGTTGAAAAAATGGTTGAAGTAGAAAAACCGTGTTCAAAGTGTTCAGAATCTTGTAAAGCTTGTGAAGAAAAAGATAAGAAGATTGCTGATTTGGAGAAGATTAAAGAAGATTTACTGTCTGATGTGAAGTATGTGAAAGAATCTTATGATGTGCTGAATAGAACAGTTGATGGTCTGAAAAGGACAAATTCAGAAATTGAAAAAGCAAATGACAAAATGAGTGCAACTTTAATGACAAAGCAGAGTGTCATCAATGATTATATTGAAGATTGTGCCAATCTGAAGAAGGAGATGGAACTTGAAAAGATTGAAAGTGAAAGGATTAAACGATTACTGTTGAGTTATACTACATGTGATTATCTGATTGATCGTGTTTATCCTACTGTTGCAGGTCTGGAAGCGTTCATGGATAAAAAGACTGAAGATACTGATACTGGTAAGAAACCAAGTGTCAAGTATAACAGATGTCCGCCCCCGATCCATGAAACTTATTCTCCCAGGAATCCTAATGAGGAGCGTCTAAAAAAGGCAGTCAACATCAAGTTAAAGTCTGAAACCATTGATGAATTACCAGACAATATTGATGTTACATTCACAGCGTCTGACACTGATCATGAGTCTGAGTTATTAAAGAAAGTTGTCGATCAGGTGTTAGATACGGATGAAGAGTCAAAGTTGGAGTCTAAGTCTAAAAGTCCGAATTCGTCAGAAAGGAGTCCGAGTTCGCCGGTCAAAAGGGTTTATGATAATGAATTTCTTCTATCAAAATCTAATTTGAATGATGGACCAATCAAAGTGGCTTATACTTTGAATGATTCAGACAAATTATATTCTGATGAGGAATTTCCAATAAGAAGTGTAAAAACTGAAATGATCAAACAGGTTTTCAAATTAATAGAAATTAATATTTCTGAAATAAAAGATTTAAATCTTCATGAAAAACCTAAAAAGTACACTTCAAGAGTTCAACAGAGATTGAACAAGAAAAAGGGTTACGGTTCTGGTTATGGTTTTCAAAAGAAATCAAACCATAATGGTAATCTCAAAAAGAAAGGTCTTGGATTCAATTTTTCAGAAAATTATAAAAATCAGAAAACTTATACACCAAAAACAAAATTTGTTTCAGGAGGAAGTTCAGAGGATGAACAGAAGAAACCGTTCTGGAAACAATCGAATCAAGAGTTTCTTGCTGAAGTGATGAAGAATGTGAGAAGGTTTGCTGAAAGAGTTGACAGAAGAACCTGTTTCAAATGCCAAGAAGTTGGACACATAGCTTGGAATTGTCCCAAGACCAACTACCAAAAACAGGGAGTTTCTTCTAAATCTGTTTTGAGAAAGACTTGTGTTGATATGAAAGAACAACCTGTAAAAATTGTTAAAAAGTTTGAAAATTCTACTTCTGAGGAAGGAGAAAGTTCAAAAAGATTTTACAAAAGAAAAGGTGATTTGAACAAGCAAAAGTGGGTGGTTAAATCTGAGGGTAATTCTGACAATGAATCTGATTCCATAAAATCAGAGGAGTCATGTGTTGAGAAAAAGATTGATAATTCCGTTCCTGAGTTGAATGATGAGAATTTTCCTCCATTGTCAAAGGAAAATTGGAAGTCTAAGGTTGGAAAGGTAGAGATCTCAAATCAATTCTTTGCTGATAAGGGAGAATTTGATGTTGAGAAGGCTTTCAATGGGAAAGTCAAACATATTTTCGGGAAGATGGTTGATAGAAAGGTTAAAAGTGCAAAAGATTTTTACAAATCAAAATGTTGGTGGGACAGATGTTTGCCGCCAAAATCACCCAAGGCTGGTCAGGCTTGGGTGACAGCATTTTCACCATAAAAATACTGACTTGCCGGAGCTCCCAGGTTGGTAAGAGTGGAGCAGGAATCGGCATCTTTCTTAGCAAATGATTCTACAAGTGGTACAGTTGGTAAAGTACAGGTGGTATATTTAAATTGTTATATTTTGATTTACAAGTGATCATGGTTGGTGAGTGAACCTGTATGTGGTTGAATGTTTTCACTGACAAGTGGTTAATCAAGGTCATTAAGTTGAACTTCATTGGACCATAATTACAAGTGGTATTTTAGAGAACAATGTGATGAACCCCTAACCTACAAATGGTTTCTTAAAATCAACAAAACTAATTTTCCGGAAAAACCTTTTGATTAAAACAAACTTAAGTGTTTTGAAATCACAATGGGAAAATAGTTTGTTGTAAGGGGGAGTTCTGATTGTTTATGCCAAGTGGATGGCGATTTGAAGTGATTTGATATCGGTTGTCATTTTTTTATACAATTTATTTTCAAATTTCCTAAAATGTGTTTGCATTTTAGGGGGAGTAAAAATTTTCAGAAAATCCAAAAACATTTGAAAAATTTGAAAAAGACAAAAACATGATAAAATGATAAATGAGTTTTGTTGTATAAAAGAGGAAATGATAGTACATCAGTGGATGATCACGGCATGCTAAAGAAATGAAAAGTTAAATAGTGATAAACGATCTCACTGTGGATGTGTCAGTAGGTTTTTACACATTTAGTAAATTGTGACGAGATATAAACATAAATTTCAAACTTGCTTGTTCTGTGGGTTAACACAAACTTGGATATATAGGTAACCCCTGAAATCTTGTTTGAAAGGTCCCTTATTCTGAGATACTAGGTCTTTATGCTCAGTGATATCTGGGGTATTATCCCGGGACTTCTGCTGAAAGAAATTTCTGACCTAGTCCCCAGATAATGCTTTCTGCAAATGCTTGAAACATAGCATCGCCCTCAGCAAGCTGATGAAACAATAAAATTGATAGTCGCTGCTGTTGTAATGCAAAAGATCCTCTAAAGGGGACCCACCAAAAGTCGAAGTCGTCATCTCTCTGCGTATCGAAAGATCGACCTGAGCTCTCACGGCCCTCGCACTATAATTTATTCCCTTACAGATATCATCTGTGGTATACTCACCTGTAAGACTGAATATTGGGATCTGGATATGGGAGTATATTCAAGTAGTGGGACACACAAACAAGTTCAAGAGCTTAAAAAATTAACCTCGTATCTCGGATCAATTGAACTTTGTGTGAAAATTTAAGTGGATCAATATACTGACAATCTAAGTGAATCGTTTAGAACTTAAAATGTTTAAAGCTTAATGGTGTTGGTGATTTGTCTCATAAACTGATATGATCCTCTTACGCAAACTCACAAAAATATTGTTTGTATATATTTCTTTGCTGCATTTCATTTCTATTATTTCAAAAATCCAAAAAGATTTTCGGTGTGTTTTAGCATAAATTTTGAAAAAAATCAAAAAGATTTTAGACGACTGATGTTGAAAAGCTATTTTTCAAAATTCCGAGTGCTAAACATGACGAACATGTTTGGGAAAGTTTGTTTAAAATGTTTGAAATGAAAATGATATATCTTCAAGTGGTTCATCAGAAAAAAGACATGATAAATCATTTTGATTGATTCTTGAAAATGATGTATTCAGGATTGTGTCTTCAAGTGATTAGAAAAGTTTCTAAATTTGTTATATCTTATCTTTTGTGAAACTTACTTTTGGGTAGAGAATATGCAGGTGAATCAGGTTACGATACCTGAACCTGTGAAAGTCGAACTACGATTCCAGTACAAGTTGAGGGGGAGTCTGTTAGAGAAAGAGAGTCTGAAGATGCAAGAGCTAGGAGCCAGAGATCCTGAAAGAGAATTGGAGATGAGATAGAGCCAGATAGAGATCATTAAGGAAGTCTAAAGACTGATAAAGACTGAAGTTTGAGAAGACTCGACACTTAAGACTCGTCAACATCTGAGGGGGAGTCTGTTAGTGCATTCATCTGCCGACTTCGTCTTACATCGAGTCTCGGGATTCGTTGCGGTTATGGTCAAGCATGATGTCATGATGACATCATCTATATGACATCATCGATGACATCACCTCACAACAAGACAAAGCAATATGGCATTTATGTGATATCAGATTGTTTAATATGAGATTTCGTTTATTTTAGTGATTTCGCTCATAAGGTCCTTTGCATGAGATTTCGCTTATTTGTACAAGGTGATTTCGCTTTTATGGACATCATGTCCATATGAGCGAAATCCCATCCCCTATATATACTAGATGAGCGAAATCAGTTGTAAGAGTCTTGTTTCCGGTAACAAACTGCTGCCGAAGTGCCGATTGATTTGTAATCAGTGTGAAATCAATATACAAGGCAAGATTTAGTATAACAAGCTGTTATTCGTGTTCGTTTCTTGTTTTCCGCACCTGAAACGGATTAGAACGCCTCCGATTGACTCGTTCGGGTCAGCACGCGATCCTATAGAATGTTGTTGCCATTAAATTCTTTCTCGTTTCTACTCGTCCAAAGTCTCCATATCGTAGCGAAAGCCACAACTCCCACCTTCTTCCAAGCCTTGGACACTTCTAAAGTACTCCAGCATTCACATTGTCTTAATAGAAGACGATGAATATCTATCACAATGTCTCGAAGAAGCCTCTACGTTTCAGTTTCCCAATGCACTAAGAAGGTTATTTGCGAGATAGCCTCTACGTCTTCTATTACAACCTAACTCAGGCATATAATTGAGAGATGAACACAGCTACAAACCTGGTTAAGCCATGGCTGCAAACACACGGTGTTTTAAGCACAAGAAACACATATGTAACCTCACAGGCTCAGCTTATGCATCATAGCCTCAACACTTTCAGTTCAGACATATTATGCATCATAACCTCACAGGCTCAGCTTATGAATCATAGCCTCAACACTTTCAGTTCAGACATATTATGCATCATAACCTGCTCATTTGCTTATCAAAACATCTGGAAGACTCAGACATGTAATTGAGAGATGAACATAACTACGGTTAAAGCCATGGCTGCAACACACGGTTGCAGAGTGAGAACTATGCAACCTGGATATTGCCCCGCCAAGATGCTACTCGGATCTTCTATGTACCCTCAAAATACAATCATCATCACAGTCTATTGTGTTATGTAACCTCGCTTTAAAGCATGATGTACAAGAGTAATTTGCCACTAAACTTAAACAACCTTTAAAGCATGATGTACAAGTGTTTTAAACACATATGTAACTTCACAGGCTCAGCTTATGCATCATAGCCTCAACACTTTCAGTTCAGACAGATTAAGAACACAAGCTCAGCTTTTGCATCATAGTACATCATGCTTTCAGTTCAGACAGATTAAGAACACAAGCTCAGCTTTTGCAATTTATAGTAACAATTGATTTAAAGTACTGAATCCGGTTAAAACTCTAAACAACTTTGCACTTGAATCAATTTATAACTCTTTTTAATAAACTTTTTTAATTTAAAGTAAAAATTGATTTAGTATTTTTTTATGACCAAAAAATTGAACAGTAACCTGTCAGAAAGACTTTCGAAACCTTTTTCAGAAACCTAACTCCTGATTTTACAGTTGAACAGTTGACAACCTTTCAGAATCCAAAAAATTTTACTGCCATCCTTTTTGAATTCTTTTACTAACGATGACTGTTCAAATACAACTGTAAAAGCAAACACTGTTCGGATTTGTCAGAAAGGAAGCATGCTTAGAAGTCTATAAATTCAACTACATTCATCACAATTCATCACAACTCTATAAGCACTCAACTTAAACCTTCAGTAACATAAGCATGTAAATCAGCTACAAACATACCAGATTTGTAACAAACATAAAGGCTAAAATCATTTTAAGCACATTATCTATCTATCTATATCTATATCTAAACTCTATACTCTATATCTATACTTCTACCTATATCTATACTTCTATATCTTTACTACTTTAATTAATAAGCATACTGTCTATACTACTTTATAAAGCATATAGGAAGGACAGAAATGGTCATTTGCCACTTTACAACCATTTGAAGCCCATTGTACAACCTTTAAAGCATGAAGGTGTTGAAAAATCCATTCAACACGCGTGGACCAGCTCATACAAACTAACCGGATGCATTTGACCCGTTTTACCCAAATGGATCCAATATATACTTTCTTTCAAAACATCTGGAAGACTCAGACATGTAATTGAGACATGAACACAACTACGGTTAAAGCCATGGCTGCAACACACAGTTGCAGAGTGAGAACTATGCAACCTGGATATTGCCCCGCCAAGATGCTACTCGGATCTTCTATGTACCCTCAAAATGCAATCATCATCACAGTCTATTGTGTTATGTAACCTCGCTTTAAAGCATGATGTACAAGAGTAATTTGCCACTAAACTTAAACAACCTTTAAAGCATGATGTACAAGTGTTTTAAACACATATGTAACCTCACTGGCTCACCTTATGCATCACAGCCTCAAACACTTTCAGTTCAGACAGATTAAGAACACAAGCTTAGCTTTTGCATCACAGCCTCAAATACTTTCAGTTCAGACAGATTAAGAACACAAGCTCAGCTTTTGCATCACAGCCTCAAACACTTTCAGTTCAGACAGATTAAGAACACAAGCTCAGCTTTTGCATCACAGCCTCAAACACTTTCAGTTCAGACAGATTAAGAACACAAGCTCAGCTTTTGCATCACAGCCTCAAACACTTTCAGTTCAGACAGATTAAGAACACAAGCTCAGCTTTTGCTTCATAGACTCAACACTTTCAGTTCAGACAGATTAAGAACACAAGCTCAGCTTTTGCATCACAGCCTCAAACACTTTCATTTCAGACAGATTAAGAATACAAGCTCAGCTTTTGCATCACAGCCTCAAACACTTTAAATTCAAAAAGTTTACTAAAAAGAGTTATAATTTGATGCAAGTGCAAAGCTGTTTAGAGTTTTAACCTGATTCATTACTTTAAAACAATTGTTACTTTCAGTTCACACAGATTAAGAACACAAGCTCAGCTTTTGCATCACAGCCTCAAACACTTTCAGTTCAGACAGATTAAGAACACAAGCTCAGCTTTTGCATCACAGCCACAAACACTTTCAATTCAGACATATTAAGAACACAAGCTCAGCTTTTGCATCACAGCCTCAAACACTTTCAGTTCAGACAGATTAAGAACACAAGCTTAGCTTGTGCATCACAGCCTCAAACACTTTCAGTTCAGACAGATTAAGAACACAAAATCCGGAGTACACAACTCCTTTACCACCCTCCGGCAACTGTAAAAGCAAAACTGAATCTTATCAGTAACATTAGATCTATAACAAACATAATCAGCTACAAACATACCAGATCTGTAACAAACATAATCAGTAACATAAGCATGTAAATCAGCTACAAACATACCAGTTAGTTTATATGAGCATGGGGGCGGATGTGAATGAAATGAAATTAGGGTTTAGATTTAGTGAAAGAAAGTATATATTGCATCCATTTGAATAAAACAGGTCAAATGCATCCGGTTAGTTTATATGAGCTGGTCCGCGTGTTGTTGGATTTTTCAACACCTTTGTGCTTTAAAGTTTGTACAATGGGCTTCAAAAAAACCTAAAGTAAAGAACACATACCACATCTGGTTATCCAGTAGTAAACAAACAAACATTTCGCAGAATAAAAAAGCTACGGCTCAAACAATACCTTGCAAGATAAACACAATAATCAATTATCAATAATCAACTTCAAATTAAAAATACAAACTTTTTTAAAGAAAAAAAACTAAACTACAGAACACATACCACATCTGGTTATTCCGGTGCACCCTAACACGAACAACTAAACGGGCAGATCTGAAATATTACACAGATCCGATTCAAATTCCAGATGATACTTGCAAGATAAACACAATAATCAACTTCAAATAAAAAATACAAACTTCTTTAAAGAAAAAAAAACCCTATATTATGTTAAACATTTATTCATGGATCTGCTCCTTGCGAGACAGATTTGACCAGGTAAGTTTTTAAGTGTATAACAGATTTAGTAGACAAGTATTAATGTTTTAGTAGGCAAGTATTATAACAGATCTGCAAACAAAACCAAGTATTATAACAGATCTGCTAGAAAAAAGTAACAGATCTGAATATATTTCACAGATCCAGTAGAAACAACATACCGAGAAGTTGAACCCAGTAGATCTGATGTCGGAATCGCCGGAGAAAGAAACCCTAAAATTTCACAGATCTAAGTCAAACAACACACAAAAAATGCCGATAAGGTTAAAAAGACGGTACCTGAGAAGTGAAATCGTCGGTGAAATCCGTCGATCTAGTGAAATCGCCGGTGAAATCCATCGATCTAGTGAAATTCACAGATCTAAGTCAAATAACAAGCAAAAAAATGCCGATAAGGTTAAAAAGACGGTACCTGAGAAGTGAAATCGTCAGTGAAATCCGTCGATCTAGTGAAATCGCCGGTGAAATCCGTGCCATGAGACGTATGCAGAGCGTCATGTGAGAGAGAGAGAAGAAGAATGGGGGCGGATGTGAATGAAATGAATCTAGGGTTTAGATTGAGTGAAAGATAGTTTATATTGGATCCATTTGATAAAAACGGGTCAAAGAGATCCGGTTAGGATCCATAAAGCTGCTCCGCGTGTTGAATGGATTTTTCAACACCTTCATGCTTTAAAGGTTGTACAATGGGCTTCAAATGGTTGTAAAGTGGCAAATGACCATTTCTGTCCTTCCTATATGCTTTATAAAGTAGTATATATATATATATATATGTGTGTGTGTGTGTGTGTGTGTGTGTGTGTATGTGTGTGTGTGGCCGTGAATGTATACATATACATGTTAGAGTTTGTGTTTTGATTTTAGTTAAATCTTGTTTGACGTGATTCTTGGAAGAATGATGCATGCATGTTCAAAAAGGTTTCATATAAAAGTTCTTGTGATTTGAGAAGATAATGTGAAAAAGTTGAATCTTGGAAGTATATGTGCACGTGTGTGTTGTTTATATATATAGGGTCAGGATTTAGGGAAAACGGTGAGAAATGTGAGAACGGTTATGGATCGTCAGATCAAAATAATTTATGGCTGAGATTGCACGGTGGCGTTTTCGTAAATAACATAAACTTTTTAAAGTGTACGCGCTTCAATAAGGGCAAAGAGGTAAATGTACATCTACAAAACACATCAAACGTGACCAAAACATATATACTTCCCCAGAGACACCTCATCGACTCCTACGGAAAATGAGAAAACCCTAGAAAACGTGAAACAACAAATATTATGGCGTCGAAAGATCAAACCAGATCAAGAGGCAAAAAAATAGTGAGTTAACTTCGATTTACATTGTACTAGTTTATGATGTTTTTGGCGTTCTAATTTTAACAATAAATTTGCAGTTTCTATGAGTGTGGAATGGGAAGGTTCGTCTGCTCCAAAACGCTAAAAACCCAACGAGTAACGAAAGAAGACAACAAGAGAACATGGTACAGATTGTTACTTTTTATGATGTTTGTTTATAGAACTCTATATATCATGTAATATACTTTAATACTTTGTTACTAAACGCCAAAATTTGTATCGCTTGTTTAATATTCTTTAAATGGATGAGGACGAAATTTTACATATATCATTTGTGTTATTAACCGCCATGTATTATCTGTGATTGTCTTATTGAAAAACATATATCATTCGTGTGTTATTAAACGCCAAAACATGTATCATTTGATAGATTTTTTACTAAACGCCAAAACATGTATGATTTGTGTTATAAACGCCATGTATCATCTGTTATTATCTTACTCAACGACATGTATCATCTGTGATTGACTTATGAAAAACATGTATCGTTTATGTTATTAAACGCCATAAAATAAAACGCCATGAATATTTATCATGTTTTATAGGCGAGGAGAGGTTGAGAGTGAGAATAAATGTGCACACAGGCAAGGCCCATAACGCCAATAAGAGGAAGGCCTTAAATCAGGATGTTGAGGTTGAGGAAGAACCATATAATGAATTCAGTGGGGCTAGGGTTTTGACAAGAGTAAAACCTACAAACTTGACTGGTTGGTTTATAAATCTAAACCAAAATTAAAGACAGGCAGTAGAGAAAATGAGGTTTGGTGCTGCACTAAAGTTGAAAATAGACAGTGTACTAACAATGCTTGGGTACTGGTTGGTTGAAAATTACAATGAAAAGACAAACAACCTAAATGTTGGAAACCATACCGTACATATCAATGAAGAATTAATAAACTCTTTAACGGGTATACCGAATGGAATGGTGCTCGTGTAGGGGAAAAAATCAATAACTAAAGACCACGTAGTGGCTGAGTGGAGAGCACAGTTCGAAGGGTTTGACTGGATTAACAGACCAAGTGTGAAGTTGGTGACATTTTTCCTGTGATGCATAGCTTCGGGAGTAACTTCTGCCTAAATTTCCTTGTAGCATTCTTCACTCTAATTGGGCATGCAAGTGATAATGAGGTCGTCAATAAACATTTCTTGCACAACTTTAAACCAAACATTCAAATAAACCAAATGAATTAGTGTGGTTATATCATCCAATGCTTGAAACACGCCAAAACCGCCTGGTCTCCAAAAAAGCATTACACAGGGCCGTTGATCATACTTGCGGTAAGAATAAAATTTCCCTATGTAACATATGTCATTTGTGTGTTATTAAATACCAAAACATGTATCATTTGATGGATTTGTTACTAAACGCCAAAACATGTATCATTTGAAAATCTATTTTGTTACAGCTTGCCTTGGTGAACGATGCTTGCAATAGAAAAAAATTGGAGCGAAAAGAAGGATACCCAATTGAGTGGGATACAACAAAAACTCTTGACTTGTTTGATGGTGCACTGGCGAAACGCGATGTTGGCAAAGAAGTAAAAAAGAAAACAATTAAAAAGGCTAACGAAGCCAGACCCAAGAAAACAAAAAAAAATGCAGGTTGTTGTTGATGAAGAAGCTGATTGTGATGATGTTGAGAATGAAGATGAATATGATGTTGGCAATGTTGATGAGCATGCTGATAATGATGATGATGAGGTTGATGATGATGATGGTATTGATCATGATGACCATTATTGTGACAACTGTGTTTTATAATCGATGTATAATGTAAAACAATGTTAATTATCAATAAAACAATGTGCTTTGGTGTTATTATATGTGTTTTGGTGTTATTATATGTATATTGATGTTTGATGATTTTACGATTTGATTCGAGTTTGATTTCAAGCTTTAAATCGCTTTCTGGAAGGTTATACGCAAACTGGTGCGTAAACGCAGTCAGTTTAACGCAACAAACACTCCGGAATAGTGACATAGGCTTAACATACCTTAAGTAACCTTCACATAACTTAGAAATAAGTTTTGGATGGTTTGGTGTGTTGAAAGCAAGTTTGTTCGATCGCAAGGACTAATTGTGTCAAACTGCGAAACTATACCGATTTGTATGGTAACAAACATTCCATAACTTGATCATAAGTTAAACATGCCCTAAATATCCTTTACATAGCTTAGAAATAGGCTTTGAGGGGTTCGGTATGCTAAAATAAACTTATTTGATCAATAGGGACTAAAAGTGTCATAAAGTGCATAAGTTTGCATTTACGCGCATATCTTACGTTCTGAATATATCCGGGCATCCAAAAATTTATGTAATCATTAAAATATCTTATTTTAGTGATTGGCATGCAAAAATTCCATTCGTCGCTTAACATGGATCGTTTTTGCGTTCTTTACGATTTCCGTCGTAATTACTCGAATAACGCAACCGTACGACAAAAACGAACCGACATACGAGATGTTTTGTAGCATATTTTAAGTTCCCTATACTTTAACTTCATTTTAGAGCTTTGAAATGGGGTTAACGGGGCTTAAACGTGCCAAAAATCAAGTTTTTAGCATGCAGGGACCTGTTTCGCCAAATTTTGAAACTTGAAACTGACCTCCCTCGAGCTACGCGCCAGCCCAGGGTTACCCTGGCGCACCACGTGACAGAGGACCAAAATCAGCAACTTGTTTTCAGCATCTGGCTTGATTTCCAGGGTCCTTTGTGTAAAATTCTCAATACCTGGAGCTGGTTTTGGGTCCCCATTGTATTGTAATACCATGTGCAACAATGAAGGGCTAAGATTGATCCTCTCAAACACTTGGAATGATCTTAGAGATCCAAATTTCCTATAAATAGCAAGGTTTCTCATTTGGGTTCTTCACACTTCATCTCAATCATCTTCTCTAAGTTGAAGCTCTCCTAGTGAAGCTTCATACCTGAGAATTTTTTAGTTCAAATCTTCATAGCTTGGACCCTTTGTAAGTTTCCTTCATGCTTGTTCTTGTATTTCAAGCATGAAAGTCAAACAGTGTTTGACTTTCTGCTTTGACCGGTCATTTGGTCAACACGAAGTTCGTTTGAACTTCGCAACGTGAGCGTAATCACGATGGTTATAGTCCCTTGTGACTATACCTACTGATTACCACGTTGATTAGGTGTAGTGACGAGTCATAGTTTTGGTTAAAATACGCGTTTATGCGTATTTTGCAACAAACTATTCTTGGGTATCAAAACACTTTGTTTTGCTATCAAAACCTGTTTTCTAACTTAACTAAACATGTTTTAACATGTTTAACCTGTTTTCTAACTTAACAACCGCTTAGACTTTAGAACTAGACCCGTTTGGTCGATCATTAGGATCTGACCAAGCATGTTTAGTGACCATAGTTGTATAGGGAATAACCTTCCGAGGTTATACCTTATGGTCACTTAGGTTTAATTAGTTGTATGATAGGTAGTTTATATGCCTTAGGTAAAATGACCAAAATACTCTTTTCATGCATAATTGGATTTTAAGCATATGTAACCTAACTCTTGTCACTTAAACTAATTATGCAACATATTTAAACCTGTTAAGGCATATAATACTTGTCATAGGACTAGTTAGACTTCTCGAACGCGCGTTTGCGTGAACGACGCGTTAAAGTAGCATAAACTACCTTAATGGGCCGTAACGGGTCGAAAGCACTTAGGATAGGTTCCGATTTAGAATGTAGGCTTTGTTAAACCATATCACATGAGTTCCAATACTAATTTGGTTTACGAGACTTCATTATGTCCGATCTTCCGATTTAGGTGTCGATTTATTTACTAGTGATTCGATTACTAGGTGCTGCTTAAATTTCTCTGGTTTGCTTGAGTTTGTTGAATTCTTTGGATTTAGGATACTTTGCACTTCGATGTGAGTACATAGATCCCCTCTTTTTTTACATGTTTTGTGGTAACTATGTGAGTACATAGTTCCCATATTTTACTGTTTTCAATTGTTTTGTGGTGATTCATATGTGTTAAATGATTTCGAGGTTTAAACGATGATTTCAAAAGCAATTAAAATGGTTTATATTAAATTAATAATGATTTCGATAATGTGAACGAACTTGTTGGTTGTAATTACATAACGAATGACATTCATTAACATTGACCAAGCCGACCAGTATTAGGTTATGGTACCATAGGATCTGACAAATCCCGTTATCAGACTGCACCCATGGTTATGTGTGGGGGTTATGTGGGTAACGAATGAATCTGTGATTGTTAACTTACCCTTTGGTGGTTTGTTAATGCAAGAGCGAGATAGTCAAGTTGCGAAGGTTTGGATGTTATTAAGCGAGGCGACCAAAAGTAGTTTTCACAATTAAAACAAGAACGATTTTGGGATGAGTTAAACCATTTGAAATGATTTTGGAAACGATTGGTACAAGTTAAATGATTTGATTAAACGATTGGTTTTGGGTGGTGATTAGGTAATGGGACGGGTGTAACATGATAAAAGCATGATAGATACGCCGCTGGTACTTCTTATATATTAGTGTTTTTATCATATTACAGTCCGTGTCATTATTTAGTTCACTTGGGCAAACGATTTTGAAATGATGTCACATAACGATGTTTTCTAAATGATATAAACCATACGAGTTTAATTAACGAGTTATTACGAGATGTTTTACAATTTGGTTTACTAAAACAAATGTTTTCGGGTTAAGAATCATGGCTACGAGGTTTTATAAATTATAACCCGCTTGATTTGAGTTGGTTAATTATGTTGCAATGCTATACACTTTTCAAAGCAAGGTTTTTAATAAGGTATTGCAACATGTAAACGAGCCATGAATCCGATACTCTCATAAAACCTATGTGCTCGCCAGCACTTCTTTGCTGACTTTGTTTTTACATATGTTTCAGGTGATGTTGATTGCTAGGATGCATGAGTCACATAGGATCTGGATGAGGCCTTAGTGACATAATAACAATGATAGCCGATATGTAACTTGTTTGACAATGATAATGTAAATATTCTAATAAAATGAAACTTTTTGTATCCATGGTTGTGAAACAATGATTCTGTTACGACACTCCCCAACATTTTCGCCGCGGTTTTGTTTTTTTAATGCGGTCGGGGTGTGACAATTATGATTATGATGGACTCCACCCCGAGGTGCAAAACGCCATGTACATCAATGATGAGGATGAGAATGAAGAGAATGAGGATGAAGAGGCTTTGCTTCAAAGCATTGTGAATGAGGATAGAGAAAGCCTGCATTTGAGACCCCAAAAATGCCTGCATTTGATAAAATGCCAAACATCCCCCCAACAGAAACACAATACAGTTAGGAGTTCATCGCTGAACTAGAAAAACTGAAGGGGAGATGGTGAACAAAAGTGTTGACCAACAAGGTGTAGTGTTTGATAAAACGCCATGTGAGGAGCCACCATCTGCAAGTGGGAAGAACCTCTTGCAAACTTTTGAAGAAGAACAGACACTCCATAAACCCCAAGATGAAAACACCATCAACACATCACCACCCAAAACACTAAACAGGTCAGATGTGCAGGAGAATGGTGACGAGGACAAAACTCCATACATCACAATGTTGATGCAAGATAACACAATTTTAAACCCTGAAGAGCTGCATGGTGATGAAGAAGCTGATCAAGATGATGAAGAAGATGAAAATATAAACGAAAAGACTGTGGGAGAGAAGGAGAAGAGAGATACAAAAATGAGCAGGGCATGTTTGTCACCTTATGTAAGGAGGCAAGTGGTTATACATGAATAAAAAAAGAACCATGAAACCAACGTTGCCACATACATCTTCATTGGATGTAGTGAATACGAGTATGTACACTTCTCTCAAATAAAAACGCCAAACTTTGCATTTATCACGTTTACTTGAATATGCATGTAAAAACGCTCAAAACACCATGTCTTATGAGAGCATGAGACCAGGATTAGATGCACACATCGGCATTATTCAATGTTAGGCGCATATCCTGAACTATGAAGAAAGATACAAGGCTCAAGAATCACCCTCAAGGTTTTTTTGCACAGAAATAATGCTGGTAACTCTTTTGCTATGTTTAATTGATGAAATTATATTAGGACATTGTTTTATTGTTTAAAATGTGGTGCTCAATATTACAGAATCATCCGGTGTACGACGAAAGTAAGTTATCGATACAAAGAATTCAACAGAATCACGGTAATGGTTTTGAAAAACGCTCGTTTCAAAGGAGACCAGAAAGATAGAAACATAATAGATTATGAACGGGTCTTCGTGCCAATAATACGGGCAAGACATTTCTATGTTGTCTGCTTCAACATAAAACACCATAGAGTTGATGTATTGGATAACAGCGTTGTAGAGGATAAACTCAGCATTAAAGATAAGTATGATGGATGGGTGGAAAAATTGGTAAGTATCTTAAAAAATTTGTATATAGGAACTATGTTGACAAAACTCCATACCAATTTATGCAAAAAATGTGAAACTAACACCCAAAGCATAAGATCATGAAGTGGGCGCCCGTTGTAAGACAAAAGATGGACTGGAGGACAATGTCTAATGTGGTCGACTGTGGGGTTTTTGCAATGAGGCATATGAAAACATATATGGGGCACATAGCTGGTTGGACATGTGGTCTGGCAAATGAAGATGCCTCAAATCAACTACAGCAAACACAACTAAATGAACTCAGGATGAAATACATTGCAAAAATCCTGCTCCATAGCAAAAATGAAAACGGAACACAACTGACCAAACTGTAAGAAACTTCTTGAATTTAGGGGGAAAGAATACATGAATTGTATGAAACAGGAGACAAGAGAGTAAAAGAAAGGATGAAACAATATGTAGATTAGCTTAAACGTTGTGAATTGTATAATTTTAACGTTGACTAATGTATTTTGCTTTTTAGATTATTGCATCTACATGTTTTGCTGTGTGGTTTTTGATAATATTTGTGCAAATATGTGAGAAATCAATGAAAACGCCATGATTAGTAATCCATAATAAAATATATATATATATATATATATATATATATATATATATATGTTAATGAAAAACCATGATTTGAATAATTAGCAAATAGTAACCATTGAAACATAAACAACATTAAAAAAGAGGTTTAAAAAACTCAACTAAAACAAGTAAAAAACAACAAAAACGCCATATTTGTTGGATATCAATAGAACGCCATTGAAACATAAACGCCTATCGAAAAAAATACTTTAAAAAAACGCCATCGAAAATTAGCATAACGATCAAAACGTCATTTCTCTTGAAATTTTGTTTGAAACGGAATCATAACTTCATTATTTAGCGGGACGTGGACAATGACATTCGTACCTCTGCACATCATTTAGCGCGCTATACCATGTGACCGACCAAGATCCGTTCTCACCGTTTTCACACTTTTCACCGTTTTCCCCTGATCCCGTACCTATATATATATATATGTATGTATATGGGATGGATCATGAGAAAACTATTATAAATGAGAAAACAAATGATTTATTATTATGAACCAATTCATAAATACCATTTGAAAGCATAGCTTTAAAGTAAAACATGTCATTCATCGATATAAATGTCAATGTTTGCAAACTTTAAGTCAAAACCATATTGTCTTATAAGGGAAACTTGAATAATGTTCCTAGTCAAACTAGGAGCATTCAAGACATTTTAAAACAATTTCCAAACCATTTGGAAGTTTCAAAACATAGTCTCCTTTCTTGTAATGTTTATTTCTTTTGAACCTTTGCAACGAATTGCAAACATGAGTTCCACATCCGGTATCTAATACCCATGTGTCAGAAGAAATAACATTAAGGTCAATATGTATCATTAAGATTGTACCTGAGGTTTGCCTAGCATCCCTCTTGTTTTTCAACTCTCTGAGATAGGTTGGACAATTCCTATTTAAATGCCCTATCTCACCACACTCAAAGCATGGATTGTTCATGGCAACCTTTGCCTTCTTCTCTTTGGTTTCGGTGGTTTCGCTTTAGTCTTTCTAATCATTTCCTTTTGAATTACCCGTTTCCATTTTCAACATTTGCTTTGGTGTCGGGGTGATTGCCTTTCTAGTTGCCACCCTCATTGATCGCTAGAATGGATAAAACCCTTTTACCCATATTGAGCCTTTCGAGGCGATCAATGTGGCTTTTCATCTTAAAGACATAAGATGAGACCGATTGGGTTTCCTCCATTCGACATGCATGAAGCACTCGAACCGTTTCGAAGTGTTCTACCATTGCATATTGTAGGAACATTTCCTTCAATTGGGTAATCACGTCGTATGCTCATGATGTTCAAAATCCCTTTGAATTACGGAAATCATAATTCCTCACATGAGGCAAGAGGCTTGCATAGTAACCTCGATATACTTAGTCAATCGTTATAGGCATCCTTATCTTCCATAAGATGTTCATCGGGATTAGGATCGTTTTATAGTGATAGGTTACGGACGGTTTGGGTAATATTGTTAGCGGCCATCTACAAAATTTAACAAGGTTCAATTTTAGTATTTTCGATATTATTATATTTTAATTATTAATACCCTTTTATGTCTTAAAGACAATTAATAATTAAAATCTAGAATCCAACGTTACATTTAAATATTGGTTAGGTGACCTTTATCCCTCTATTTAAATTAACAAGGTAGTCAACGTTTAACAATTGCAACCCTTTGCAACTTCTAGCCATATGGGATCGGTTAAACATCTTTATGTTTAGTTGGCATGTTTAATCCCATCAACACCTTTTGTTCGCCATGCTTTGGTGACCCTAAGTTCATGGTTTCCAAATCAAGTCGTCCAACTTACACACACGTGTGAGTTTATACACATAAGTGGTTAGGTGACCTTTATCCCACAAACATGGTAAACCCACCTCGAACATACAAGTTCCCTCAAATGTGGTTAGGTGACCTTTATCCCACAATAAGAGTTCCCAAGTGATTCGAGTGTTGTATAAAAGGATGGTGTTTGACTTGTTTTATAAAAGGGATTTTGAGTTTTCAAAAATTCTAGTTTAGAAAACATTATGTACCATAAATTTACATGCATTCAAATCCTTGGTACTTTTATGAAAACAAATTTTCAAGGTTCTTTTTAATAAAACCCATTTTATTATAAAATCATCAATTTTTAATAAAACCCTTTATTAACCATTTTAATGATTTTGTAATGAACCAATTTTACGCTTGTTGTTGATTATTAGTTTGTTAAGCATGCATATCCAAATATCATCAAAACAATATAAATAAGCAACCACACAAGCATAACATACATAACAATAGGTGCATAACCATAGCCAACTATTTTTGACCACACTTGTTAGCCGAAACAAGTGTGTCAAAAGGTCCTTCCTAAAGGGTGAATATTGACACAAGTAATGTGTCGTTGAACTCCCACTTGATCCCGCATCCAAATGCTTCAAGTCTTCCTTTTGTGTTGTGATTTCTCCACTTTCTTTGAGCTTCCAAAATGTCTTTTAATTCAGCTCCAAACTCCTTTGGACTTCAAAAATGTGTTTTGGTTACCGGGCTAAAATCCCGTTAAGAACCGTGAAGTCCTTTAGGCCCGAAAATAGCCAAAACCAAAAACGCATTTTTGTGTACATCTTCTTTTACAAAAAATTATCCTAATACATTTTTTCTAGTAAAATAAAATGCACCTAATCTATTTACTTACATACCAAATGAAAATAAATAAATTACATATTTTTACAAATGGAAGAACAAAATAATAATTATTACAACCTTTGAAATAATTAAATACAAATCACAACACAATAATTCAACACATTCACACAAGGTCATGGCTAGGTTATGTACACCAAAATATATATCCACATATATATAAAATTCAAGAAGCAAAATGGTTCCCTTTTACAACCTACAATTTTTCGGTCAAGAATGAAAAACCAAAAAATGTGGGTTTTTGTCCAAACAAAATAATCATCCAAATGAAATAATTTTTCAAGATTCATTTATGCATGTAAGAATATAATCTTGAAAAACAAAGGGATAACCATGGTGAAAATTTCGGCCATAGGGTTTTACCCAAACCCGAAACCCGAAAATTTCATATCCTATGAAGCATGCACTCATATAAGCGGCTCTGATACCACTGTTGGGTTTTTCACATGTTTATCAATGCATTTTACCCATATAAAATAAAAATGCAGCGGAAAATATTATTTAAAACATGTTACTTACAAGATATAAAACCCATTTTACATGTAAAACCCAATCCCGGATCCATATACGAACAT
The DNA here is from genome assembly GCA_030545235.1 of Helianthus tuberosus. Taxonomy (NCBI): domain Eukaryota; kingdom Viridiplantae; phylum Streptophyta; class Magnoliopsida; order Asterales; family Asteraceae; genus Helianthus; species Helianthus tuberosus. The sequence continues at coordinate 24,508,394 of CM060419.1, forward strand.
GCATGCTATCAAAAGTTAAAACACAACCATAGAGTGTTTCAAGAATACTACCTTCCATGGAGTAAAGAATATGAAGATGATGATGATTCTTGAACGGTTGCCTTCAAGTGTAGAAGACCTCAAGCTTGTATACCCCAAGCCTTCCAACAAACACCTTATGTTTAGCTAGGATTTCTATACTTATGAACTCACTAAGATTCTCTCTAAACAACCACCATGGCCGATTTTTTTAGAGAATATTATGGAGTTCTTGCACTTTATTTTACAAACTTGAAACCCTCTTGGACAATCTCATGTTGGCTGATTTTTAGAGAGAGCATTTACAAGTCTTCTACTTGAAAATGTCTTCTACTTGAAAATGATCATCTAAAACTTACACTATGTTGGCCGAAATTTTGAGAGGTTTTTACAAAACTTTCAAGTCATCTTCTTATGATTTTTGCCATAGAAAATCTTTATAAATGTTGAGAGAAATTGCCACCATTTTAGCCCAATCAAGTACCCTCTTACACATGCATTTGCATGTACATTCATTGGACCAAAAGGGTTGGGAAGACCACCCAATCAACACACATGCAAATGCATGAAATGCTATTGGACCAAAAACAATTATGAGTTCCCATGAGGGGGGGGGGGGCGGCCCTAGCTTTATTTTAAAAAAAAAATTCTTTTAAATAATATAAGTCTTGTATTTTATAACTTTTATAAAATATAACAACATATGTTATAAGACTTGTACAACTTTTATTATGTTATTTAACCCATTAAATAACAAAATAAAATATTCTCTCAAAATAAATTATCTATATATATTCTAAAGTTTAGTTATATGTTCTATTTTAAAACCAAAATTTATGGTTGTTTTAAATGCATCATCCTATAAAAATCCTATTAATTGCATTTAATTTACATTAAATAAATAAGAGATAAGATAAAAAATAAAATAAAATAATTATATATCAATAATCATTAAAATTAATATCAATCAATAACACATTATACTAAATAATATATTATAGATAAAGGTAGATTAGTTTAAAGTTAACTTTGATCTTAATTTTTTTTAATAATTGGTTTAAAGATAATTATTCCAAACTTATGATTATTCTATAAAATGATCTTTGACAAGGTAACCATAAATTTAAATTTCGAAGTAACTAATATATTAAAAGTAGCTCAAATATAATTCGTAATAAAAACACAACAATATATTTTCAAAGAAAACATATAATAAAAAAAATAGGTAAAGGGATCCAAATGATATCAAATATTAAGAACTTATCCATGATATTAGTATCAGAATTTAATAGATTAAGATAAAATTTAAACCGAAAGATCATAAGTATCATAAAAATATCATTAAATTAAAGTTAAAAAGTAAAGAAAAGAATTATTATTATAATATTAAAATAATAAAAATATTTAAAAAACTATATATATTATTAAAATATTAAAATTACTGTTTGTACCGATACCAAACAAGACCGTACCGGTATTTTCGATACCATTACCGGTTGACACCAAGCTTATCCCACCCCGTGATACTAAAAAATCATTAAATTAAAGTTAAACAGTAAAAAAAAGGAATTATTATTATAATATTAAAATAATAAAAGTATTAAAATAACTATATATATATATATATATATATATATATATATATATATATATATATATTCTAATATACTATTAACAAGATTTTGGCTAAATTAATTAGATTATTATAAATAATAATAATAATTTACAAATAAAACAACACATTTTGCAACAAAGCAATGCATGAAACACCATATTAACATATAGTACAGTACATTAATGCTAGAACCTAATCTATACTATATTATAAAGCATTTCATAAGGATACCAACCAAATTTAAGCAATTACAATCTTTTATACTTATGGTACAACAACTTAATGATGTTAGTAAGGGGTGAAATGGTCTTTCTACATTAATATTAAAAAATAAAAAAAAAATAATTATCTATATCTATATCTATCTATCTATACTATATTATAAAGCATTTCATAAGGATACCAACCAAATTTAAGTAATTACAATCTTTTATACTTATGGTACAACAACTTAATGATGTTAGTAAGGGGTGAAATGGTCTTTCTACATTAATATTAAAAAATAAAAAAATAATTAAATGAGAATATAATCACAATTAATTATAATAATACAATAATAAGTTCGGTACTTAAATGCAATTAATAAACGAAACCTATTGGGATAAACCGCAAAAGCACTCCAAAGGTCCAATTTCAATCAATATGTAATAAATTTGATCGATTAAGGAATCTCCTATCATTGCTATAAATTCACCATTTCACTCAACATCAACTCCTTTGTCTACTATTGTGCGAGTTAGAGTCGAAAAGAAAGAGATAAGTTGATATGAAATTTATTTATCTTGGTGGAAAGGTGTGTTCTTTTATACCCATTTCAACATTTATTCGAAAAAACTTTGGTTTGTTTCTTAAAATATTCAAATGGGATAACAGTTTTCTTTTACATAATCTATGAGTTTATATTGATGTTTTATTATGTTTGTGGTGATTTAGTGGTTTTTTTTCAAATTATGATTTTATATTACATATAAAGTATACACACAGGTTATTGGATACAAAAAGACAGACACTTCATACTTCATCAAGGTACCCTTGCATGACTATAGTATCTGGAACCATTTACCAATGTATTGTTTAATTGTTCATAAATTTATAGTCTTTTTCCTTTTTTGCAGCTTCATGTATATGGAGGTGTAAAAGGGTGGGTACGAGAAAAGTTATTCATTTGGAGATAGACATTTATTTGGCCTATTGGTATTTCCTTTTTTAATTTCTACTATACTATTTTTTTAAACATATGATGTTTTTGTGTGATTTAATTGATACTATATATAGGCAATATAGATGCAGAGGAAATATTTGAGGAGGTATTGTTTGACAGGATTGGGCAGCAAACTTTAAGGGCTCGGATGTTTTCAACCCGCGCAAAAGATTTAAATTGATTGCGTTTATCTATACTATCGTATAAAGCATTTCACAAGGGTTCCAACCAAATTTAAATAATTGCAACATATTATGCTTATAATACAACAACTCAATGAAGTTAGTAAAGGGACAAATTAGTCTTTCTACATGAGTATAAATTGATAAATACAATTAAATTGATAACTTTATAAATTAAGTATTGTTAAATACTTGATAAAGAATTAAATCATTTGACTTAGTTGAACATCATCACCTTCCTCATATTTACATTGCTTTTCCGTTTCAAGTTCTCCGTAACCGATTACTTGATTGAATTTTATAATTAAGTCATTATTATTTGGTTTAGTAATTGCTAAACATCATACAAATAAGGTTACAACCTTTTTTGCAATTTTATCACATAGTTGATGAACATCATATGAAATAAAAATAAAAATAATAATAATAATTAAATATAAAAAAACTTAATCAACGTTATTATGAATTTAATTATAACTATACATGGTTTTAAAACTTAAAAGATGCTAACCAATTAGAAACGAAAATTACTAAAAGGTAATTTCATGGGGTATTATTATCTATAATACCTAATAATTGCAACAATAATGATTAAATAATGAACTTAATTATAGATGGTTTAAAACTCAAAAGAATGCTCCTTGCATCTTACCTCAAGTCTCATGGAATAAGGTTCAAATGATAACCATTGCATAATTAGGAACCACTTTTTAGCCCTTGGATCGTATTTTGATGGTTGAGATCTTCTTGGCTTATATTTTTTCTAATCTATGAATCATGACCAGGTAATCAAAGGCTAAGAAGTACTTCAAAGTTGTTGAGTAGAGGGGAAGAAGGCCCATATAATACATTTATATGTATAAATAATTCAAAGTTGTTTTTTCTGTATATTTAATTTAGTTTTAGAATGTCAAAGGAAAAACATGAGGTAGTGGAGGAGTCGCCGGAGACGGATGCAACGGCGAGAAGAGGACTTCCGGAAGTGAAAGGGTTGTTTAACTAGCGTTTGTGGGGACTTTGGAGTTCGTGATATTCATCCTTCGCCTCTCAATATATGCTCTCCAATCCATAATTAACTTCTCCCCAATTGAAGATCTTCATCGATTAGGCACACAACTCTCAGACATATATCTTCGATTGATCTCCTGCACAGGCTCGCCATCAGGCTCTCCATCAGTCGGCAACTCAATTGGAATCGTAATTAACTTCTCCCCAATTGAAGATCTTCATCGATTTGGCACACAATTCTCAGACATATATCTTCTATTGATCTTCTGCACAGGCTCTCCATCAGTCGGCAACTTCAATTGGAATCAAAATGGGTCATTTACTTGCTCCTTTAATTACACATCATCCTCCGACTCTCCAGCAACCTTTAAGTGCAATATCTATATCTCTAAGATGAAGATAATGTATGGTAATGAAGATTTGGAGCAGCAAGAGGAAAAAACAGCCCGAATTTTTCCTTTTATAAATTCGATTCGATTCGTGAGTATTAGTATGTGTGTTTATATTGATTAGGGTTTCATCAAATGCAATGTGAGGGTTTCCAATCGGTGTTTATACAAATAATATAGAACCCAATTTTTATGTATGTGTATGCAGTGTGTAGTATGGGGTCTTGCTTAACTCATTCAAGGAATAACAATGAAAGACAGGGGTCATTGATTTCGAAAAACTCCGCCCCTTTGTTCGCCTTCTTCCTGATTTTAAGTTACGGTGAGTCAATTTCCTTTTTTCTGATTCTAATCGATTAAGAACTATACGTGATTAACCAACGAATTGTGGTAGATTTTATGTTTCTATTGCAGTATTTGGATTGAATTGACTGTTGCAATTTAATAATCGTCAGTTATAGTTCGTTTTTTGAATATAGAGAAACACTGACTTATTTAAGGTGCTTGATTTGGGTGAATAGTAGCAATATAAACTGCTATTGTAATTTGGTGTGATATTCAATTCAGTATCAGCAACCTAATCAAATTGTTCCCTAAACATAAAGTAAATGTGTTCACCAGCAAGGTAATAATATGTACTAATTTTCAATTATCAGAGACTTCTAATAAGGAAATATAGCTATTAGGTTATGTCAAGGTAAGCATAGTTTATAAAGAATATGTTGCAGAATAAAGTTAATACAACATTTTAGTAATAAATAATAAACTGCTTTCTTATCTATAAAAGGGAACAAAACCTGCAATTTGACTTTTAGATGTCAAAACTGAATTTATATGTATATGTGTATATAGTATAATATATATATTTAACATCTATTTTACACCATCTAAAACAATGAAAAAGAAAAAATAAAAATAAAAAAATTTGAAAACTGTGACGTCTTTTGAAGAGGGTTGAGAAACCACACGTCCATAGATTTGAAGTTTTGTGAGACCACATGTGGTGGGGCGCAAACCTCTCTCAAAGCGTCTTAAAAACGCGGGGGAACACTATACCCTCGGGCGTTTTGGGCCTTTTTTGACTGGTAGTGCTACCACAAAGCGCCGAACGAGGAGTGGACTTTGGTCAAAATAACCATGGTCAAACGGCTAACTTTAAAAAAAACCAGTTTTTGTTTTAAAAATCTATACTATATTCGCACTTTCGTACCGTGTCACGCACTATCTATATCAGTCGTCGTTCCAGGAAAAAACAATAACTATTATGCATGTCGTGCATCGCACGGGTGTTCCCCCTAGTCCATATAATTTATTAGTTTGTCAAGTGCAATTATTTAGAAAACCAATTTCTAAATATTCTAAGTGTTAATATTTATTTGCTTGATCATATCATAAATAAATATTGTAAGTGTTTGTCTAGCTTGTATTTTGAGTATGACTCGACTTGGATCATAACGTACTAGCCACATCAATTTAATATGTGTCTTGGGCATACAGAGTCCAACAAGTTTCGGTCAAAAATGCGCATTTTGTGCATTTTACGATGGAACTATTTTTGGGTGTCAAAACACTAAGTTTTGATACCAAATCAGTTTTGTAACTTAGTTAAATATGTTTTGACATGTTTAACTCGTCACTTCTTGTTTAGTGCTTATCTAGGGTCGTAAGTCGAGCGGTCTTGACCACCGCTTTGACTTTCGAATCCGACCCATTTGGTCGATCTTAGGATCTGTCCAAACACATATTTGTGACCATAGTTTTATAGGGAATAACCTCCTAAGGTTATACCTTATGGTCACTTCGTTTGGTTAGTTATATGATAAGTCGTTAATATATGCCTAAAAATGACCAAAAAGCCCTTTTTGCGCATAAATTCATTTTAAGCATATGTAACCAACTTTTTGACACATAAACTGATGTTGCAACTTTATTAAACTTATTTTGGCATATAAGGCTTATAATAGGACTTGTTTGACCATCCGAACGCCTTTTTACGCAAATGACACGTTAAAGTAACGTAAACTATCTTAACGGGTCATCACGGGTCAAAAGCACTTAGGTTTCATTCCAACTCAGAATGTAGACTTTGTTAAACCATTTCATATGAGTTCCAACACTCATTTGGTTTACAAGACCTCATTCTATCCGATTCGCCGATTTAGGTCCCGACTTATTAACATAGTTATCCAATACTAGGTGCCACTTGATTCCTTGATCCTTCAAGCCTTGTTTGATCTTTTATACAGGACTTATACGCAATCCCAAGTGAGTACATAGCTTCCCCTCTTTTACATTTTTTTTCAAATGTTTTGTGGTTATTCATACGTGTAACCGACTTATTTTAAAATGTATGGCATATATGTGTTTACTAAGTGCTTTTATGTGTATTATTCAGATTATGCAAACACGACGATTGAGAAGAAATCCTTATAGTATCTATCTATCTTCATAGATTGATTCTTGTAGGATATTTAAACTACAGTCTTAAATCTTTCTATTTTCATAGCGCGATTTCTAAGAAGTGCTTTAAAGGAAGATGGTTATTGTTTATATGTAGAGATTGTTGGTGATTTAGATAACAAAACTAGAGTAATACAATAAGGACATGGTGGTTATGCCGCTGGCACTTCCTATATATAAGTGTGCTTATTGTATTACCCTTCGTAGCGTTATCTTGAATCACCATTAGGATTTAGGATCTTATGATTAAATGACAAGACGATGTGACCAAACCAAATCCTTATAGCATCTATCTATCTTCATAGTTAGATTCTTGTAGGATGTTTAAAGTGCTAATTTGAAGTCCTCGATTGGATTTAATTGTGTACTTTAATGCGTATGTGACAAGACGATGTGACCAAAACCAAATCCTTGAAACATTATCTATCTTCATAGTTAGATTCTTGTAGGATGTTTAAAGTGCTAATTTGAAGTCCTTGACTGGATTTAGTTGTGTACTTTAATGCGTATATGACAAGACGATGTAACAAAACTGGATCCTTGTAGTATCTATCTATCTTCATAGTTATATTCTCGTGGGATGTTTAAAGTACAATTGAAGTCCTTGATTGAACGTGTGTTTACAAGTTGATGACAAAGTTGATGATTATGTGTTTATGTGATTAGTAGTGATTAGATAACGAAACGAGTGTAATACCAGAAGAACATGGTGGATATGCCGCTGGTACTTTATATATATATATATATAAGTGTTCTTATTGTATTACTTTTGTAGCGTTATCCGAATCACTTTAGGATTTATGTGTTCAATTGAATAATGTTTGATTATCCAAATCCTTGTAGAATCTTCCATATTTTCATATGATAGATTCTTAGAAGGATATCCAAAGTATTATTGTAAATCATTGATTTGATTTCTAAATAATACTCACACGAGTTATGACCAATTTCAATAGTGTTACTATTAATCCTTGATTGGATTTCTAATAACACACTCACAAGTTTTATAACCGATTTCATTGTGATTACAAAGACCAAAGTACAATTTTCAATGGCATAAAAATTACCAAGTAATAATCATATTGCCATATACAAAACTATTTGTCACAAGTTTTCACAATCAAGATAATGTATTGCAATTACTAAACCTTTTCGCCATTCCTTGGCTTCAAAGATTTCATTTTCAATAACAACTTTCGTAGTTGTTAAAGTATTGCAATACCAAACTTTTTGCCATTTATTTGGCTAACAAAACCTATGTACTCGCCAGCTTTTATGTTGACTATCATTTTCACATATGTTTCAGGGTTTCGATTATTCAAGCATGCAACGCATAGGATTGCATCCGGGCCTTAGACTTCTTTAATCAAAAGACAATCACATGTATTCTTTGTTTTGTAAAACAATGTTAACCTTAATGAAACAATTTAGTACCAGTTGTTGTGATCAATTTGTAACGTGACTCCCCGATATTTCCGCCGCGTGTTACACGATTGGGGTGTTACACGTCATGTCACTTATCAAATGATAATAATAATTCACTTTACCAAGGTCGGGGCGTTACAACCCGGCTTAGATTAAGGCCCGATATCCTAGGCCCTTCATAACTTTATCTTATAAAAACATTTATCATCTTTTATCTAATCATTAGGTTTATTTATTTAATTCCTAATGTTTATCGGGTTAACTTTTACCACTAACGGTATATGCCCGCTCATCCCAGATAATTTGGTTTATTTTACCGAATCCACTTTTTCGGGATGTTACATTTAGATCTAAACGATCTAGGGTTGTTAAAAATGTATAGAGTTGTTAATGATGAACTCAACCTTTCTAGGTCCTAAATTTCAATATGTGGATCATGACTGAAGGATTATTCTAGCATCTGCATATGTCATACCTCAACGTGTTATTCCCTATAATATAACATGTTTACCTGGATAATTCCCAAGTACCAAGATTCTGAATTGAGTTACTCAATTCAAGGGTGGATGTGGGATGAAGATAGAAAATTGTTTTTATTGAAAAAAAGAGATAGTGTTCATTACATGGTTGCTAAAGATGATTTTCTTCATTGAAAATCAAATATCTTTATCAGTTGGATACTTTGGAGTTAATCAACCCATGTAATAATGAAAATATAGCTAACTTTGTAGAATTCATAAGATCTGAAGCATAAATTGGGTTAAGACAGATGAAGTATTAAAGGCAAGTGAAGAGGATATCTAAATCCAATGTTAATCCTATTACATTGAAGCCTATTCTGCAAGAGATGTATTAACCAGCAAAGTTTGCTACACGTGTGAATTTACTAGCTCAGAGACCTCCTAACTCACTTGAGTTCTATGAGAAATAGTACTATGATGTAGAAACAAAAGAGGTTGTGATTATTTGTGATCATGGTAGAGTGAAGTACAGATTTATGGATTCTTTGGGAGTCTTATCATTTAGATTTATTGATCTAGCATGTTATTTATTAGATACATAGGCTATCTAATAGGATTAGAACATTATGGGAAGAAGTTTCTAAATGTAGTGTTAAGGAGGATGCTCGGTCTACTGTAAGAATTGTTGATATGCGCCAAATACAAAATATAAATTATATCAAATAAGGTATAAAACAACCCTTTTAGTACTAATGTTGGAAAAAAGTGTGTTTCTTTGTATACTTTTGATTTTCAAGATTAAAAGAGCTTCAACGTACAAAAGGAACAAATTAACGGCAAAAAAAACAACATAAATACAAAAGAAGGGAAGTTGATACAATATACCAACCCTCCGAGCTTCATCCCAAAACCAAAAACAACAAATCAAAAGACAAGCACGAGCCGTGCCACCGAGGCATGGGGTCGTGTCCCACCTAAGATTACAAGAAGAAGAAGACAAACAGAAGAAGACAAGAGACATGGGGCCGTGTCCCATGGACACGGGCCATGGTCAACTCCCAGATACGCAAATCTTGGATAGTACAACAAGTACAATGGCCACGGGGCCGTGCCGTTGACACACGGGGTCGTGTGAGCATCTGGACTGACAAGCTCATTAAATGAAGACAGAGAAGAATGAGAGCACGGGGCCGTGGCTACCAGGCACGGGGCCATGTAAACTGTCTGTTTCCAACTATAAATAGGGGTGCTTGGTTCAATTGCAACTCATCCCTTGGCAAAGCATTTCTCTCACATCCACCATCACAACACCACCATCATCCTCCAAAATCATTAGAGTTAGAGTGAGTAGTAGTCTCCGGATCCAAGATTGATAGTAAGAGCTTTTGTCAAACTATGTCCAAGCTTGGCTAATCTCTTACATCACTTGGTGAAGACAAAATCTTTTATGTATTACTTTTGATTTCCAATCATTGGTTAACTTTTTAATTGGGTTTGTACTAGTGACTTTAATAACTAGTTTTTTATGTTGAAAGTTAATTTTATCCAATCTTCTCTTCATGTTTCATTGATTCACTCATTCGTGTCTTTACGGTCTTTATAAAGCGCGTCAACTGCTTATAAGGGGATTAGAAGGGTGCTTTGGGTAAACTTATTTCCTAGTTCAGTGTATAGATCTTGCAAGGACTTGATTCAAACTTATTAGGACTTCCTTTGAGGCAGATAGCATCAAATCAGGAGAAGTAAGGACGGCTTGAATCCCTAATAAAATTACTATTAAAACTTTATACCGGCCCTGCGGGACTATATCCCGACTGACTTAGACCAATATGGCCGATGGTAGCGTTGCCTCCAAAAGAGGGACATACCACATTTTGCATTAATAACTTACTTAATTATCTTTCAATATTCCCGTCTTATGGGACTGTATCCCTGCTGACTCAGACCAATATGGCTGAGGGTAGCGTTGCCTCCAAAAGAGGGACATGCCACTATAACTAAGATAATCTATTAAAAACCCAAAGTGCGAAAATCATCAAATGATGCATAAAAGATGAGTCAGAACCAAGTGATTCTCTCTTATTTATTTGTTTCTTTTATTACTTTAGTTCATTTTTTTATTTACTTGTTAAAAAAGCTTTTCTCAAAATTTGGGTCGATTAGACGTTGACGATAATACGGTATTAAAAGCTCTTGTGTCATTGGACAACCACCATCAGTATACTACGCCAACGATAGGTGCACCTTCCCTAGCATGTTGTAGAGCGTGATAGTGTTATATCGTGTTTTATAAATTTAAAACTTGATAAAAGAGGAAAAAAGTACTTAAAAATATAATAAAAATCATATACCCTTGCTCATGTACCAAGTTTTTGGCGTCGCTGCCGGGGACACAAGGATTTTAAGAAAGCTTAAAATCAACGGCCTAGTCATTTTTCTTTAGTTTTATGTCCAAATTTCAGTTTGTTTTTATGAAAGCTTTAGTTAAAGTAGCTAAGCCCGGGGTTGTGTTGTATTGACATGGGGCCGTGTCTGGTCTGCAGTAACAAAAAAACTTTTTACAGAAGGCTCACATGGGGCCGTGTTTCCTTCGACACGGGGTCGTGTAAAAATGCCCAGTACCGAATAAAACATAGTCCTAAGCACGAGGCCATGCTCAGAAAAAACAAGGCTGTGTAAAGCTTCTGTGTTCACAAAAATTTTTAATTCCCGAGAGCCGTAATCTTCTGAGTACTATCCAAACAAAGGATTATTATATGGGAGATTATGACTACTATGATTATGATGATTTTGAGGAACCATATTGTACCATATGTGGTGAATCCTATTCGGTACAAAATTGTTACCTTTTCAACCATCAACCTCATACACAACATATTAGGAACCAAGATTTCAGCTTCAAAAATCAAGCTTTGATTGGGACACTCCAGCATTTGAAACGTACGAGACACCACCTACAATCTTTTCCGAAGCCGTAAGCCTCATACAAAGTCTCAAGAACTTAGAATTCTTGATCAAGCAATCTCATGCAAAAGAGAAGACCATTTGTACTAAAGAGGTAATAATAGAAGAGGTAAAACCTCAAAAGCCAATGAAAGAGGAACCACTAAAAGAAAACACAACACATGAAGATGAAAAACCTGCATCATCCCATTCGGAAGGTATGCCCTTAAAGGTAAATTTCGAAGTGGAACAAGAAGACCTCCATGAAATACACATCCTATAACCTTCTTTTGAAAATTTTAGTTTAATTCCATCTCATGCATAGTTTTTAAAAGAGTTAACCACTAATCCTAACATCAAAGAAATATCACATATTAAATTAACTAAAGGTCAAACTTCGCTAATAGAAGATGAACAAATTGGATTAAAAATAAAACCGGTAACATATTTTATTCAAAACATCTATATTAGTAACATCTCAACAGATAAAGATCTTTGTGTTAACATAATGCCTAGATACGTATTCGAAAGATTAGGTATTGGTGAATTACTTCCAATCAAAATTCTTATCCTCTTGGCTAATTGAAAAAGTAAACATGCTACGTGAGTGGTTGAAGACGTTCTCATTCAAACAAACTAAATGATTGTACCAACTGACTCCGTCATCCTAGATAATGATCAACTCGTGTTGGGACAACCTTTCATTAAAACCCATCAAGCTTTGCTCAAACAAAAACATCAAAATCTTCCACTAAACTTGGGGCCGACAAACAAAAATTTAATATAAATAAGTCAATGAAATATCCAATCGGCAATGACGACCCCTAGTTGGAAGATGAAGTTGAGCCACCCGATACGGAGGAACAAAATGACCAATTCATTTAAGAGGAAGCCGCTACGAACCAAATCGTTTTAGTCATCGACCGCGATGACGAACCAAAGACTATGCCATCTATTGAAGACCCACCTTCTTTAGAACTCGGCTTAGAATACGCATTCTTAGACACTAAAAGTAAACTTCTCGTCATTATTTCCTCGTATCTCACTTCTTAAGAAAAAGAAAAATTACTTAATCTACTTAAAAAACATAAAACGACAATTGCATGGAATTTAATGGAGTTCAAAGGAATAAGTCCTTCCATGTGCACACAAAATTTTAATAGAAGACGACTACAAAGCAGTAATCCAACCACAAAGAGGGGTTAATCCTAATGTACAAGAAGTAGTCAAAAAGGAAGTCATCAAACTCTTAGACGCCTGACTTATCTACCCCATTTCCAATAGTCCATGGGTATGTCTCGTCCAAGTCGTACCAAAAAGGTGGAATGACGGTGGTAACCAACGAAAAAAATGAGCTCATACCAACAAGAACCGTCATCGGATGGGGGGTATGCATCGACTATAGGAAACTCAATGAAGCCACAAGAAAAAGATTGCTTTCCTTTACCCTTCATTTATCAAATGTTAAAGCGATTATCCGGTCACAAATTCTATTGCTTTCCAGATGGATTCTCGGGGTACTTCCAAATTCCTATCGCCTAGAGGACCAAGAGAAAACCAACTTTTCTTGTCCCTACGGACTTTGCATATCGACGCATGCCATTTGGTCTATGCAACGCGTCTGTAACATTTCAACGATGCATTGTAGCCATTTTTCACGATCTGATTGAAAAACCCATGGAATATCTTCGGTGATTCATTTGACCAATGCCTCGATAACCTAGAATGAATGCTATCTAAATGTGCAGAGACAAACCTCGCCCTTAATTGGGAGAAGTGCCATTTCATGGTTACAGAAGGAACGGTACTCGGTCACAAAATCTCCAACGCAAGAATGAAATTCGACTGCGTAAAAATCGATACTCTACCTTCTCCATCATCCGTTCGAGCCATTAAAAGTTTCCTAGGACATACCAGATTCTATAGATGATTTATCAATGACTTTTCTAAAATCTCTCAACCTCTAACTAATCTACTTGCAAAAGATTCCCCATTCATCTTTGATAAAGAATGCACAACAACATTTCTTGCTCTTATAGATATGCTCGTCAAAGCACCAATCATGATTACACCCGATTGGAAGCTACCATTTGAAATTATGTGTGATGCAAGCGATTATGAAATGTTGGAGCAGTCTTGGGACAAAGAAAAGAAAAACATTTTCATCCCATATATTATGCTAGCAAAACTCTTAATGATGCTCAAGAAAATTACACGACCACTGAAAAAGAGTTACTAGTTGTAGTATTTGCATTTGATAAGTTGCGTTCCTATCTTGTGCCATCCGATACCTTTTCAAGACAAGATGCAAAACCCCATCTCATAATGTGGATTCTTCTCTTTCAAGATTTTGACATAGAAATAAAAGACAAAAGAGGAGCAGAAAACACTACTGCTGACCACCAGTCTCATCTTGAAGACCCTGATCTGGAAGGAACTCGAGAAGAACTCATCAATGAAAAATTCTCAACAGAGTCCTTAGAAATGGGAGAATATAGAGAACAACCCCGGCACACAGATTATGCTAACTACTTAGCTTGTGGCACTATTGTTAAAGGGTTGTCCTTTCATTAGCGAAATAAATTCTTCACTGGTTTAAAACTGGCGTGTCGGAGTGTGTACAATTTTTTAATGTATTTTTAGTACCTTTTTACCCTTTTTATCAAGTTTTAAATTTATAAAAGACGATATAAAACTATCACTCTCTACAACACACTAGGGCAAGTGCACCCATTGTTGGCGTAGTATAGTGATGGTAAGATACCGAGGTCATCCAAGGACACAAGAGCTTTTAGTACCGAAATATCGTCGACGTCTAATCTAACCAAATATAGATAGAAAATTTTGGTTTTAAGAAAAATAAAGAAACAAAATAAATAAATAAAACAGATAGATAAGATAGAATCACTTGGATCCGACTCGTCATTTATGTATCCTTTGATGATTTCCTCGCTTTGGATTTTTTAAGAGATTATATTAGTTTTTATGGCATGTCCATCTTTTGGGGGCAACACTACCCTCAGCCATATTGGTCTGAGTCAGCAAGGATACAGTCCCGCAAGGCCGGATTATTGAAAGATAATTAAGTGAGTTATTAATGCAAAAAGTGGCATGTCCCTCTTTTGGAGGCAACACTACCCTCGGCCATATTGGTCTGAGTCAGCAGGGTTACAGTCTCTGTTGCTGACAGAAGCTATTGAAGCTGAGGCTATCCAAAGACCAAAGACAGTGCAAGACTACATGAAGATTGCAAGATGACTGAAGACAAAGTTATTTTATGAAGCTATTATCAAGGGGGAGTTTGTTGGTGCATGTTTGTGACAACAACTTAGATTTGGTCTTTGGATATCTTGTAATTAGTTAAATGATAAACAGTTAGCGGGTTTAGCTTTGTATTAGTGAGATTATAGCGGGTTTAGCTTTGTATTAGTGAGATTATAGAGTTTGGGCTAAACAAAACCCAGTTGGGTCAAGGGTGGACGAATTAGGCTTTGCCCATGTAGGAAACTCTAGCCCAAGTAGCAACCTTGTGTTATATAAACAAGGTTAGGCTTTAGGGTTTAGGTTAATCAACCAAAAACAGTTTTTCTGAGAGAGCAATTTCGTGAGAGCTTAGCTTGGACGAATTTGTGGTTAGGGTTTTGATTGATTGTAATACTTTGGTTTGATAATCAATAGAAAACCCGGTTTAAAAGTGAATTGCTGATTTCTGTTTCTACTCATTCTGCTATATTCTGATCAAGAGGATTCCGCACTCTTGATTAGATTGACAATTCTGTGAAAGATCCATACGAATAGGGGACCTACAATTGGTATCAGAGCATTAGGCTCTTGAAGGCTCGGTTCAGAATTGTTCTTGCAGAAGCAGGAAGAAATTTTCGAAAATTTTGAAACCTGAAAAATTAGGGTTTTGAAATTTTTTGTTGGTTTGATAAAATTTTCGAAATTGTTGGCTGTTTTTTATCTTCTGTTTTGTTTGATTGCTGTTTTACAGGTTTTCGAGACAGTTTTTGGTTGATTGTTTGAGGAATTTTGGCTGAAAGACTTGAAGATTCGAAGACTGTTTCTTCATATTCTTCAAAATTTTCGAAATTTTTTTGCTGATTAGGTTGTCTGATTTTGCAGGATTGTGTTGGAGAGGAGATAGAATCTTCAAAAAGTTTGAACAGATTAAGTTTTCTGATTTACTGGTTCAGCGAATTTAACAGTCCAGCGAAATTGTTTGACCCGGCGAAGTTAAAATCCAAAGGAGAATTTGGTAACCGTGTAATTATCCACAGCGAAATTACTACGGTTTTCGGCGACTTTTCTGGTCGTCGTAATAGTGAAAATAGACAGCGAATTTGCTCAGCGAACTTGGTCAGCGAAATTAACCACTTGACCAGCGAAATTATTCTGATACTCAGTGAAATTAACTCAGCAAATTTAAAAGGGTGGAATATTTTATGGCAAGCGTAAGGAAAAATTCACGTTTCTGAAAATAGAAATTGATCCGTAGCTCGTTTGACAGAACCGTATGCACCGTCGAATTCCTTGGATTTTTAGGGCAAAAAAAAAGACTCCGGAATTCAAAATTTTCGAAACCCAAATTTTTCAGGTTTCAAAATTTTCGAAAATTTCTTCCTGTTTCTGCAAGAACAATTCTGAACCGAGCCTTCAAGAGCCTAATGCTCTGATACCAATTGTAGGTCCCTATTCGTATGGATCTTTCACAGAATTGTCAATCTAATCAAGAGTGCGGGATCCTCTTGATCAGAATATAGCAGAATGAGTAGAAACAGAAATCAGCAATTCACTTTTAAACCGGGTTTTCTATTGATTATCAAACCAAAGTATTACAATCAATCAAAACCCTAACCACAAATTCGTCCAAGCTAAGCTCTCACGAAATTGCTCTCTCACAAAAACTGTTTTTGGCTGATTAACCTAAACCCTAAAGCCTAACCTTGTTTATATAACACAAGGTTGCTACTTGGGCTAGAGTTTCCTACATGGGCAAAGCCCAATTCATCCACCCTTGACCCAACTGGGTTTTGTTTAGCCCAAACTCTATAATCTCACTAATACAAAGCTAAACCCGCTATAATCTCACTAATACAAAGCTAAACCCGCTAACTGTTTATCGTTTAACTAATTACAAGATATCCAAAGACCAAATCTAAGCTGTTGTCACAAACATGCACCAACAGTCTCGCAAGGCCTGTTTAAAGTTTTAATAGTAGTTAATTTATAAGGGATTACAAGCCGTTCTAACTTCCCCCGATTTGATACTATCTGCCCCAAGGGAAGTCCTAATAAGCATGAATCAGGTCCTTGCAGGATCTATACACTAAACGAGGCAAGAACTTTACCTTACCCCTTCTAGGCAATTAACGCGCTTTATATAGACCGTAAAGACGTGATTGAGTGAATCAACAAAACATGAAGAAACTATTGAGTAAAGTTCACCATCGATATAAAAAGCAGTTATTAAATTCATTAATATAAACTCAAATAAAAAGTTACCAAAGCTAGGAAATCAAAAGTAATACAGAAATGTTTTTGTCTTCACCAAGTTATGTAAGCGATTAGCCAAGCATGGCCTTTGTTGGACAAAAACTATTACGATCGAACTTAGATCCCGAGACTACACACACTCTAAGGATGGATGACGGATGAAAGTGATGGATGATGGTTGTATTGTAGTGGTGGAGTGGTGGTAGGTGTGAGAGAAGTGGTTTGTAAAGGGATGGTTTGCAAATGAACCAAGCACCTCCTCTTATACTTGAAAACAATAACTTCACATGGCCCCGTGCCTGGTTTGCACGACCCCGTGTCCTTTTTTTCTCTGTCTTCATTTAATACTGGTGTCAGCTTTTCTACACACACTGCCCCGTATGTCAACGGCACGGCCCTGTGTCTTCTGTACTTGTTGTATGAACCCAGATTTGCAAATCTGAGACTTGAACATGGCTCGTGCTTAGGGGACACGACCCTGTGTCCCTTGTCTTTTATGTTTGTCTTTATTCTCTGGGAATCTTGAATGGGGCACGACCCATGCCCGGCTGGCACGACCCCGTGCTTGGGTTATAGTCTTGTTATTTTTGTCTTTGGGGTGAAGCTTGGAGGGTCGGTATAGTGTGCCAACTTATGTTCTTTGTATTTATGTTGGTTTTCGCTGTTAATTTGTTCCTTTTGTCCGTTTAAGCTCATTTAATCCCGAAAATCAAAAGTAAATAAAGAAACACACTTTTTCCAACATTAGTGCTAAAAAATGGTTGTTTTTATACCTCATTTGATATGATTTATATGTTGTATTTTGTGCATATCAAATTCCCACACTTGAATCTTTGCTTGTCCTCAAGCAAAACTCTTATATATTGCCTACACTCCCAAATAAGATAGGTAGAAAAGACGTTTTTGGGTCTTGTGTATAGAGTGTCGGGATTCCAAGTTCATTATTTATTCTCGTTTTTATTTTTCTTTACAATCCTATTCGACATGATTTATTTGGAACTATTTCAAGAAAAATAAATATTTATAAGCATAACATATATTTCACTCAACACTCGGCCGAAAATGTATAAGTGAAACGCTTGGTCCCGGTACGGAACTTACTCCTACCATAAGCTTAACAATCAATCAAACCTCCCTCTTTTTGACTTAATCTTTGCAAATATCAAGAGGAGTTTGAAAGGGTAGGTTATTGGTTAAGGGTATGGTAGTTTTATTGAAAGTGGCTAAAAGCGTAAAAAGTCGGTTTTCTTTGGAAAATTTTATTTGTGACTTTATGAACTAACTAAGTGCTTTTAAGTAATAGATTTGCTTATTAATTTCAAGCACTTTAAAGAATATCTTTTTTTTATAAGCCCTAGTCACATATTTTTGCATTTTTCCAATTCAACCGGTTTTTACTAAAATAAAGGGTGTAAAGATAAAAATATGGTTTATGGGTGATGGTGTGTTGTGAGTTTTAAAATGAAAAGGGTTTAGGCTCAAAGGAGTTAACTAGGGGAATTTTTTGTGTTTTGTGGGGAGATAAAAATAAAAATAAGGTTGAAATGAAAAAGGGTTAAAAATCCTAATGCCTCAATCATATACTTACTTGGATTAGTCGTTAAGGACCGGAAATGTATTGTCTTATCAAGTTCTAGATTTGTAGGAATCGTACGGTCTATTCATACAACAAATGAAGAATGAGCATTTAGTATAGATGTGATAATGGATGCTCGTTAAAGGCTCAAAATTCACAAGTTTGTGGGAAAAGGGTAAAAATGTAAAAGTATATATGCAATCAAATTTTAAAAATTTGTAATGCCCTTTTTATAAATTTTTATTGTATGGTTTCTTTTTTATCACGGCGCTATCGGTTGTAAATATTTATAAAAACTTGAACTTTTTTAGAACTTGGTTTCTTAACTTAAACTATAAACAAGACAAAACAAAAATAAAAACAAACTTTTGAAAAAGATTTGGGGTGTTTTAGTGGTTCCAAGTAGAGTTTTGTGTAAAGCTTATTTTTAGGACAAACAATTTTCAAGTTATTAAGCCCCCCCCCCCCCACACACACACTTAAATTAGACATTGTCCTCAATATGTCCAAAGTTGGTTAAATTGATTAAATGTGTAAGATGTGTGGTAAAAATTAAAAAAATTCAGTAAACAGACACTTGACACGACCCCTTGTGTGGGAGCCACGGCCCCGTGTCAAAAGTGCCAATATTGAATTTTTCCAAAAAGCAAACACGGGGGCGTACCCATGGGACACGACCCCGTGTCAAGGTTCCAGAATAAAAAAACTGTACAGCAGACATGGGATCCGGGGGCGTGCTTACCTAACAAGGCCCCATGCTGCACTTACAGAATTAAAGATTTTCAGTCAGGAGTCGTTTGTTTTCATGCATGGGGTGATGGGTCAACGTCCTTTGGCTATTATCATCACTTTTGCACACTTTTATTTTTACCACCACCAAAGATACTTTCATTTCATCCATTAAAAAGAAAAAAAATAAAAGGAGAAATAAAAATTAAGATCCTAAGCTAGATTGATAAAAACTTGATAGATGCCCTACGAGATCTTATTTTAACCCCTAATAGCTACTCCCTAAATCTAAGAATGCTTAGTGAAAACCGAGATTAATCTTTGGAGGTCTTCAAGCTATTCCCGGAGATGCTCCTAAGGGTTCCTCGTCAACCTCTTCTTGAGGTAGGGCAGGGGGATTAATCAGAACCTCAAATGCAACATTAATAGGAAGTTCCGGTATCTTGACATCCCATCCGGTGGATTGAATGACCTCGTTAGCAAGGTTCCAATCTTCTTAAGGCTAAATCGGTTCCATTGGAGGCACAACCAAGATATTCAACCTTTGGTGAAGAAGGTTGATTTCCCTGAAGCAATCTTCCAATGCCATGGAGAGGTAGTTCACTCAGTCAATTAGAACCTCTTCCACCGCGGTCATTTCGTTGAGAGATTCTCTTAAAGCACTCACGTACCGAACGAGAGTAGCCTCTAGAGAAAGTCTCCTTCCTCTGCGGTTATTCCTTGAGCTGTTGGATGAAGTTCCGCTCTGTTGGCTCGACATCCTAGAAAACATGACAAACCATTAAAGATTTGGAATAACAAACGAGTCGCACGTCCCCGTACCTATGAGGCACGGCCCCGTGCTGAATCAACAACACTGAAATGTTAGCTCAAGAACTTTTATTTTAAGTTAAATTTGTTTGATTTCTTACATTTCTGGACGTAGATAACTTAAACTAATGTTTTATTATAGTAGATTTTGAAAACCTTTAGCTAAAAATCATCCTTTTAACCCTCCAATTGAAGATTTTGAGCTTGAAGCTTCAAGCTTCAATGGAGGTTTGGTTGAAGGAAGAAGAGGAAATGGCTATAAGTGTTAAAGATAAGAGGGTTTAAGTAAACGTTTTCAAGAACATACTTTTTGGGGTATGTGTGCAATATCTGGAAGGATCTTGGTCTTTTTTGAATGGCTCCAAACTTTCTCCTCAAGGCTGACTTTATAGAAAGTGATAGCATGTCGACACGACCACGTGCCTAGGAAACACGGCCCTGTGTCACCTGTATGAGTCATAGAATGTTGTCCGTTAGGGAGACACGACCCATGTCTAGGTTGACATAGCCCCGTGTTGAAAAATACGATGGGCACGGCCCCGTGTTTTCCTGACACACCCTCATGGTTGGAAGAAAATTTGACACGGCCCTGTGTTCGAGGAACACGACCCCATGTCTCAGGGTTTTTATGAAGCTATGTGTGAGGTTTTAAGGAACCGCTTTTTATCGGGTGGTTCCTTACTGGTCGGAACAACTCCGCCAGGAAATTGAAGCACCTAAAAGAGAGCATTAAACTATGGGTAAAAGATCGCGGCTTAAAGGACTCAGAGAAGCTTGATTGTGTGACAATCGAGCTTCAGCAATTAGATGAGATCATGGAAAATAGGGAATTAGAGGAAGAAGAGGATTGGGCCAGGCTGGAATGCATTCACGAAATTGAGGAATTGGATTTGAAGAAAACTAAGGATATCCATCATAAGTTTAGAGCGAAATGGGCTTCGGTGGGGGATGACAATTCCGCCTTCTTCCATTGGTCCATTAAGCACAGGGCTTTATCAAGTAAAATACACGGGTTGGAAATTGAGAACAGGTGGTGCACGACACCAAATAGATTAAAGAAAGAAATATTGCAGTTTTTCAGAAATCGCTTTACGGAATCTATGACGGAGAGGCCAAAGTTGGTAGGGGCGGAATTCAAAACATTGTCTGCGTTGGATCAAACTTTTCTTATCGCTCCTTATTTGCTTGAAGAAATCAAAGGGGCAGTTTGGGAATGCGGGGGCTCAAAAGCGCCTGGACCAGACGGTCTCAACTTTTGTTTTATAAAAAGATTTTGGAACTTGTTGGAAAAGGATTTTGAGGATTTAATGCGGTGGTTTCACACGAGTGGGAGTCTAAATAAGGAGGCTTGTTCGTCATTCATGGCACTTATTCCTAAGTGCCATGCGCCATCGTTGCTAAATGAGTTTAGTCCGATAAATTTAATGGGAGTGATCTCGAAAGTGGTTTCCAAAGTGTTAGCAAACCGCTTAAAGTTGGTGCGGTTGTGTCCGAGAACTAAATGACGTTTATTAAAGGTAGATTGATCCTAGATGGTCCGGTAATGATTAATGAAATGATCGCATGGATGAAGAAAAGAAAGAGGAAATGTATGATCTTTAATATCGACTTCGAAAAGGCCTACGACAACATTAATTGGGATTTTTTGGTGGATATTATGGGTGCTATGGGTTTCCCAACTATTTGGCGTAAATGGATGATGGGGATAACGGAATCATCTAGATCATTGATATTGGTAAATGGGTCCCCAACCTTTGAGTTTAATTACTCGAAAGGCATTCGGCAAGGAGAGCCAATTTCACCATTCTTGTTCATCATTGGGATGGAAGCGTTGACCGTGTTATTCAAAAAGGCGGTGACGGTGTGACATCTGTGTCTTTTCAATCATTGTACAGTTACGAACAACTTCATAATCAATGAAACATTAAACGATGCTTTATAGGCATTTTGAACAGCTTACAAAACACCAATAGATACCACGCCATATAAGCTAGTCTATGGAAAAACTTGTCACCTACTAGTAGAAATTGAACACAAAGCATATTGGGCATTAAGAAATGTAAACTTAGACCAAGAAATTTTAGGAAAAGATCACCTACACCAGTTAATTGAGTTACACGAACTAAGAATTCCAGCATATTCCAACTCAGAAATCTATAAGGAATGCTCAAAAAAAGGATACATGACTAATATATAAGCGGACCAAAGGAATTTAGAGAATGAGATCAAGTACTCCTCTTTAACTCTAGGCTACGTCTTTTTCAGAGAAAACTTAAGTCTCGATGGTCCGGACCTTTTACCATCATCAAAGTTTACTCTCATAGTGCAATAGATATTAAACCTCCAAACGGAGAACTATTCAAAGTAAATGGACAAAGGCTTAAATTCTATGAAGGATTCCTCAAGGATGAAGAAATGAAAATAACTTTGGAAGAGATAGATAAGTAACGAGAACATGATAACAACATGTATATACATATTTGCTTTCTTACAATAATCCATCTTGTAGGTATATTTTGGAAGACGGTGACAAAAAGTCTATGAGCCAGGTAAAACGAGCCAAGGAACCAAGTGGACAGAGAAACGACTGTTCTAAAAAAAATGTAAAGACACGGGGTCGTGCCCACCAGGCACGGGGCCGTGTCTACCTGCAAACGAGATAAAACCCTTAGTTTCATTATGTTCTTTCTTATAACGCACACGTCCCGTTTCTCTGCAACCGTCGGTTCCTTGCCTGCTCTCGCTACTTTTTTAACGTTCTCATACCATAGTCTACCAGCATGGTATGTTCCTAACATATAGATTAGTTCGATTTTGTTTTGCATTTTAAATAACATCAAGATTTGGGGAAAAATCTAGGGTTCTTGAACTTGACCCATGTCGATCCAAATTTTTTTTCTTAAATCTTGTTAGTAGTAGATAATAGAAGTGTTTTGAAGAGTAACTCATCAAACCATTGTGGAAAAATCAGAAATTTTCAACCGATTTTAAGTAAACATTTTATCTTAACCGAAAAACTAAAAATTGAAGGGTGAAACGGGTTGGTAACTTGAAATTGATACTTGGGGATTGTTTTCCGGGGTATACCGCTCATAGGGGACTGAAAATTTTGGACTTTTCGAAGCCGGCTCGAAAAATTTGGATTTTTGGCAAAACAGTAGCTTCACACGGGGCCGTGCCTCTGAAGCACGAGGTCGTGCCCCCTGAAAAAACATGCAGCACGGGGTCGTGTCTCTAATCGAACCAAACTTTGAGAAAATACATTTTAAACTATAAAAAATAAAAATAGAAAAATAAAATAAAGGAAAAACAAATAGATAAGAAAGAATCACTTGGTTCCGACTTATCTTTCATAAATCCTTTTGATGATTTCCGCACTTTAGGCATTTTAAGAGATTATCTTAGTTATAATAGTAGGCCCCTCTTGTGATGGTGACGTTACCCTCAACGTAGTGGCCTGAGTCAGCAAGGATACAATCCCACTAGATCGGATTATTGAAAGATAATTAAGTATGTTATTAATGAAAAACATGGTGGGCCCCCTTCCAGGCAATGATCACCCTCAACCCTTTGGTCTGAGTTAGCAGGGACACAGTCCTCGCGGGGTTGGTTTAAAGTTTTAATAGTAGTTTATAGATAAGGGATTCAAGCTTTTAGCACTTCTCCCGTGGTGGGTAATGCCCGCTCTGACTCGTGAAGTGTTACTAGGCTTGAACCAGGTTCTCGCAGGATCTATACACTAAACGAGACATAGAATTTACCAAACCACCCTTCTAACACCTTTCCAGGCAATTAACGCGCTTTATATAGACCGTAAAGACACGAATATGTTAATCAAAAACATATAAAGAATGATTACATAAATTTGCCTTCAATATAAAAAACTAGTTATTAAAGTCATTAATACATACCCAATTAAAAAGTTGCCAAAGATTGGAAATCATAAAAGAAAATACACAAAAGATTTGTCTTCACTAAGTGATGTAAGAGTTTAGTTAAGCATGGCCTTTGTTTGACAAAGACTCTTACTATCAACCTTGGATTCCGAGACTACCACACACACTCTAAAAGATGGAAAATGGATGATGGTGGTGGATGATGGTGTTGTAGTGGTGGTGGAGTGGTGGCAAGTGAGAGAGAAGTGGTTTGCAATGGGATGGTTTGGAATGAAACCAAGCACATCTATTTATAGTTGAAATCAGAAGCTCCACCATGGCCCGTGGCCAATGTACTTGTTGTACTATCGCAGATTCTAAAAATCTTTGAGTTGACTATGCCCCGTGTTGGCTGCCAGTTTTGTGCTTTGCTATTGTCTTTTTCTTCTACACAGCATCCAGCCTTGGACATGGCCCGTGGCTGGTGGACATGGCCCCATGTCAAGTCTTCTGATCTTGCTATTCTTGTGGTTTGGATGTGAAGTGGGACTTGGCAAGTTACGTCCATTCCTCCTTCATTGTAATTATGTTGGTTTTTGCTATCTTTTTGCTCGTTTTGAACATCTAAGCTCTTTTGACCCTGTAAATTAAAAAGGAACAGAAAAACAAGCTTTTTCCAACATTAGTACTGAAAAGGGTTGATTTTACGTTGTATTTGATATAATTTATATGTTGTATTTTAAGCACGTCAAATATCCTCACACTTGAATCTTTCCTTGTCCTCAAGCAAATCTCTATTACGTGGCTTACACACCCAAACGAAATAGGTAGAAGAGAAGGTTTTGGTCTCATCTTTAGAGTGTCGGAAATCCAAGTTCTAAATTTATTTTGTTTATTTTATTTACAATCTTATTCGTCATGATTTATTTAAAACACAACTTAAGAAAAATTATTTACTTTGGGCATAACATGCCTTTATAAAGTTTTATTTAGTTATATACAAATTTACACATATCTCAAGTGTTCACTCAACACTCAGCCGATGATGTATTAAGTGAAAACGCTCGTGCTCGGTTTTGGAACTTACTCCTACCATAGGCTTGACAATCGATCAAACATCCTCCTTTTGACGTTAAATCCTTGTAAATATCAAGAGGGCTTTTGAAGGGTAGGTGGTGGTTCGGGTTTGGTATGTTTTATTGAAAAGGGTGAAAAGCGTAAAGTATCGGTATTTTCTATTGCTTTGTGGCTTAGCAAAAAAATACTTTGGCAAATTTTTCTGGTTTTTTTTATTGCCGAAGTTGAAACTGAGCCATAATCGTAATTTCAATACCGATAGTTTTACAAAAATGCAAGGTGAAAAATGAAAAGGTTTGTTTTTGTGGGATTGGAAATGAAAAGGTTTTTAAGGTTCAAATGGTTTAACTAGGGGGATGTTTTTGGGTAAAGTAAAGAAAAAAATAAATTTATTAGTTTGAAAAATGGGTTAATCCTAGTGTCTCCATCACTTACTTACTTGGATTTTTGTCGGTAAGGACTTGGAACGTATCGCATTGTCAAGTTCATGATTCGTGAGAACCAAACGGGCTATTCAAACAAGAAACGAAAATTGAGCAATTAGTATAGATGTATATTTGTATGCTCGGTAATGGCTCAAACTCACTTTTGTGGGAAAAGGGGTTATAGTGTAAAAATGCATATATAATCAAATTTTACAAAGATTTGTCATGCTCGTTTTCGTAATTTTCTAAATTGATTCTTTTTATCACGATGCTATCAGTTGTAAACTTGTAAAAACATAATTTTTAGAACTTTATTTTACCCAACTAGACCAAGATAAGTAAAAGAAAAATAAAAAAAATAAAAAAAGTTTGGGGTGATTAGCGGTTCCAAGGCGAATTTCGTGTAAGACTTGATTTAGGACAAACGATTCAAGGTTTTTATCATCCCCGCCCCCACACTTAAATTACACATTGCCCTCAATGTGTCCCAAATATGATTTATTTTGGTAAAATGTGTAAAAAGTGTGATAATAGCAAAAAAAAAATTTGTTAGTGGTACTTGCAGTACGAGGGCGTGCTATGGGGACACAGCCCCGTGTCTAAAGTGTCAGTAACAACTTTTAAACAGAATACTTACAATGGGTGGCCATGGGGGCGTGTTGGGTGAGCACGGCCCATGCCACCTTCTGGACAGAAGAATTTTGACAACAGTAAGTTGGGCACGAGGGCGTGCTGGTTGAGCACGGCCTCGTGTTGCAGCCACTGTTTTGCAGTTTATGAGTCGGGAGGCCTCTGATTTACGTGCATGGGTTCCATTTTTCATCATTCATCTAGCATTTCCACTTTCCTTAACACATCATCCAATCCTCCATTTCATTAAAAATAAAAATAATTACAAGAAAATAAAAATTACAAACCTACATAAAACTAAGATAGATAGATAGATAGATAGATAGATAGATAGATAGATAGATAGATAGATAGATAGATAGATAGATAGATAGATAGATAGATAGATAGATAGATAGATAGATAGATAGATAGATAGGATCTTGAGAATGCCTCTCCGAGATCATTTTTTAAACAACCCTAATGCTACGTTCCTAGATCTACGAAAGATAGATGTTGGATGACTAGAGCTTTTATGGGAAATACTTAATTAGAGGTCATTGATCATCTCTTTGATCTCCCTTGGAAGGAAGATGTAGGGTTCCTTTTCTACCTCTTCTTGAGGTGGAGTGAGATTTACCGAAACCTCAAAGGCAACATTGATAGGGGAGGTTCGGGAATCTCTTCTTCCCATCCTGTGGGTTGGATGACCTCATTAGCGAGGTTCTAATCTTCTTGCGGCCAGATTGGTTCCATCGGAGGCATGGCCAAGATGTTCAACCTTTGGTGTAGAAGGTTGATTTCCCTAAAGCAATCTTCTAGGCCCGTGGAGAGATAGTTCACACGGCCTATTAGAACTTCCTCCACTAAGGTCATCTCATCGAGAGACTCTCTCAAGGCACTCACGTATCTCACAAGACTTGCCTCGAGGGAGAGTCTTCGTCCTCTTTAGTGGGTTCTCGAGCTTGTTGATGATGTTCCACTTTGTTGGCTTGATATTCTGGGAGAATATGACCAACCGTTCACAAGATTGGAATATCATAATGTTCAGCATGGCCCCGTGCCAGAGTGGCACGACCCCGTACTGCTATATCTGTTCCAGATTCTTAGCTCAAGAAATTTTATTTTAAGTTAGATTTGGTTGATTTTTAACTTTCTGAACGTAAATAACTTAAAATAATGTTTTACTATCATATATTTGCAGAACTTTGAGCTAAGAATCAAGTGTATGAACCTCCTATTGAAGCTTCAAGCTTCAATGGAGCTCATGGAGGAATAACGAAGGGGAAAGGACCAAAAGAGGAAAGGACAAGAAGGTCAAATGAGACCTTTTTAAGAACATACCTTTTGGGGTATGTGTAAAGAATCTGGAGGATCCTGCCCTTTTGGAATGGTCCCAAACATTCTCCCCCAAAGGCTGACTTTATAGACAGTGACAGCACAATGGCACGGCCCCGTGCCTGGGTAGCACGGCTCTGTGTCGTTTGCATGTGTCAGAGAATGTTTCCTGTTAGCTGAACATGGGCTACGTTATCATTGACACGGCCCCATGCCGAAAAAATATGAGGGGTACGGCCCCGTGTTTGTTCGGCACGCCCCATGTTTTTAGAAGAATGATGGGCACGGCCCCGTGTTCGGGGAACACGACCCCGTGCTCAGGGTTTTTATGAAGATCGTCTAGGTCTTTAAGGAATTATTCGTTATTGGGTAGTTTTTACTGGTTGGAACAACACCGTATTATCGGATATACCTCAGACTCTAGCGAGAGGTGGAAAATGCAAAAGATTATCGGAAAGGTAGAAGACTTCTCTAAAAATGGGAAAACTGGACTATCCCTTATTTACCTTATCTGGGCTCTTGTTAAAGAAGGTATGAGTCGATTCACTCCTATCCATGCTGCCAGTGTGACACTCACACTTCGTAAGGGGGATCATCATTGTGAAATCGAAACAGGGACGACTATCGCTCTCGTCTCCGCATGTGTTTAAGGTAGAGGGTTTGTTGACCTTGGTGTTGTTGCATATACCTAATTTTTCCTCCATCGATTCTCCTTCGAATGGGACCCTTGGTGAACATCGCACCTTCATCAAGGATCATATTTTTTTTATTTTTTGGAGAATCCTCTCTTTTATTTGACTTATGTCTTCTAAGTCATCCAAGTGAGAGGGTTGATGGGCTTCAATGTTATTTTTACTCGTGCTCGTCTCAAGGTTTTCGTTACAGGAAAACAATGGGGTCAAATAGTGGGGAGTGAAGTTTAGAATGCCACATTCCGATTCTTCATGCTCCTCCCCGCAATAATCGTATCATAGACCGTAAGAGTGGCGGGGATAGAAATAATCAAAGAAATCCATGTTTTTACAGAAAACTTTTAACCGTCGGAATCAGGCGGTCACTATTTTCTTACAAACTTTTGGTGTGACACGGCCACGTGTTAGGGTAACATGGCCCCGTGCTGCAGTCTGTATCTGGAAGAAAATAGATTTTAAGATACTGGAGAGTTAACACGGCCCCATGTTGGAACAACACGGCCCCATGTCAATTCTGCAGAAAGTTAAAAAAATGAAAAGAAAAAGAAGAAAAACTAAAAAGAAAAAGATAAAAAAAATTAGGCCGTTAATTTTAAACTTTCCTAAAATTCTTGTGACCCCGGCAACGGCGCCAAAAACTTGATGTGCGTGCGGGTGTATATATTTTTTAGTGTATTTTTAGCTCTTTTAACTCGTTGATTCAAGTTTTAAATTTATAAAACACGATATTCCACTATCACTCTACACACACGCTAGAGCAAGTGCACCCATCGCGGACATCGAATAGTGATGGCAAGATACCGAGGTCGTCCAAGTACAGAAGAGCTTTTAATACTTGCATATCGTCAACTTCTAATCGAACCAAACTTTGAGAAAAGATATTTTTAACTATAAAAAAATAAAAACAGAAAAATAAAATAAAGGAAAAACATATAGACAAGATAGAATCACTTAGTTCCGACTTATCTTTCATATATCCTTTTGATAATTTCTGCACTTTGGGCATTTTAAGAGATTATCTTAGTTATAGTAGTAGGCCCCTCTTGTGAAGGCGATGTTACCCTCAACCTAGTGGTCTGAGTCAGCAAGGATACAGTCCCACAAGATCGGATTATTGAACGATAATTTAGTAAGTTATTAATGCAAAAAGTGGTGGCCCCCCTTCCAGTCCTCATGGGGTTGGTTTAAAGTTTTAATAGTAGTTTCTAGATAAGGGATTCAAGCTTTTAACACTTCTCCCGTGGTGGGTAATGCCCGCTCCGACTCGTTAAGTGTTACTAGGCTTGAACCAGGTTTTCGCAGGAGCTATACACTTAACGAGACATAAAATTTACCCAACCACCCTTCTAACCCCATTCCAGGCAATTAACGCGCTTTATATAGTCCGTAAAGACACTAATATGTGAATCAACAACATATGAAGAATGATTAGATAAATATGCCATTAATATAAAAAACTAGTTATTAAAGTCATTAATACATACCCAATTAAAAAGTTGCGAAAGATTGGAAATCATAAAAGAAAATACATAAAAGATTTATCTTAACCAAGTGATGTAAGAGTTTAGCCAAGCATGGCCTTTGTTTCACAAAGACTCTTACTATTATTCTTGGATCCCGAGACTACTACACACACTCTAAAAGATGGGAAATGGATGATGGTGGTGGATGATGGTGTTGTAGTGGTGGTGGCAAGTGAGAGAGAAGTGGTTTGCCAAGGGATGTTTGGAATGAAACCAAGCACATCTATTTATAGCTGAAATCATAAGCTCCACCACGGTCCGTGCCCGCCTGGCATGGCCCCGTGGACATCTCTCTCTTCCTCATTAACTGCTTGTCAGATCTTGTACTAACACGGCCCCGTTTGTCAACGGCACGACCGGTGGCCAATGTACTTGCTATACTATCGCAGATTCTAAAAATCTTTGAGTTGACCATGCCCCGTGTTGGCTTAGCACGACCCCGTGTTGGCTGCCATTTTTGTGCTTTGTTGTTGTCTTTTTCTTCTGCACAACATCCAGCCTTGGACATGGCCCGTGTCTGGTGGACATGGCCCCGTGTCAAGTCTTCTGATCTTGCTATTCTTGTGGTTTGGATGTGAAGTGGGGATTGGCGAGTGGCGTCCATTCCTCCTTCTTTGTATTTATGTTGGTTTTTGCTGTCTTTTTGCTCCTTTTGTACATTTAAGCTCTTTTGACCCTGTAAATTAAAAAAGGAACAGAAAAACATGCTTTTCCAACATTAGTACTGAAAAATGGTTGATTTTACACTGTATTTGATATAATTTATATGTTGTATTTTAAGCACATCAAAGACCTACGCAGGACGCACCTTACGAAGCTTCACAAAAGGGTTGGTGTTACCCGAGCCAACATCAACCTATGCCGCAGCTTAAACCTCATCGACGACTGCAACAACAGACTCTTGCTCTTCAAAGGCAACAAAGGAAAAGTTTGGAGCCCGAATGATCCGGATCAAGTCCTCATAATCGAAGACGACCCCAACCGTCCTCCACGATACTCCTATGGGTTCACTATGGGATCTTCTTCCCAAGGGGAAAGTGACTTTCCTAACATGCACAACTTGTATAATATCATGCAGGAAACACTTCAAGTATCTCAAAACACCTTCAGCTTGGGACAAAGCACGAGCACTTGAGTCGGTGGCTTGGAGAGGAACATTGCCTCTATGTGAACCAACATCACCTACATTTGGGAGCACATGGCGTACCGGGATGATGAGGAGGAGGGAGAGGACATGGACTCGAATTAGGCGATAATGGAGAAGGTGGTGGAATGGTGGCGACGTGGCAGGTTAAATCTTTCCTCCTTTTTCTCAATGATGATGATGATTTCGGGCTGCGACCCGTTTTGAACAATTTACTCTTTAAACAATTTACTTTTCTGCATTTTATTTTTATATTTGTGTGGTGATGGACGATTAAACTTAAAGGATCGTAATGTAAGATTTTTATTTTCTTGTTAGAATGTTGTTTTGTGTTGTGTTGTGTTGTGTTGTGTTGTGAATAAGCTTACAGGTACCTTGGGATGCTTGAGCCACCAAGCATACGACTCCCCGGACCCAAAACAGGAAGCCTGACACCTTACATCCTTTTTCTAAAAACAAACGGTAGCCTCACACATGGCCGTGTCTCTCAGACACGCCCCCGTGCCTCTCTGTCGCTGAAACTTTTTTTTCTTTTGGACTTGTCACATGGGGTCATGCCTCTCAGACATGCCCGCGTGTCTACTTTCTGTAAGTTTTTATTGAAACATTGATACTCCGCACTTTACACACGGGGTCGTGCCTCTCAAACACACCCCCATGTCCAGTGTCTGATTTTTGAAAAATTTGTTGTTTTTAATCCACGTTTACACATTTAATCAAATCTAACCGATTTTGCACACATTGAGGACAATGTGTAATTTAATTGTGTGTGTGTGGGGGGGGGGGTTTAATTTGTCCTAAAAACAAGTGTCACACAAAAACTCTACAACTCTACTTGGAACTGCTAAAACACCCCAAATCTTTTTCAAAAATAATTGTTTTTTGTTTGTTTTGTCTTGTTTATAGTTTAAGTTAGAACACTAAGTTCTTAAAATTCAAGTTTTTATAAATTTACAACCGAGAGCGCCGTGATATAAAGAACTATATAAGAAAAGTTCATACAAAGGCATGGCAATCCTATGTTTTCACACTTTTACCCTTTCCCACAAACTGTGCGTTTTGAGCCTTTACCGAGCATTCATATCATATCTTTACTAAATACTCACTTTTCATTTCTTGTGTGAATAGCCCATACTATTCTTAAGAATCTAGAATTTGAAAAGACAATACATTTCTAGTCCTTACCGACTAGTCTAAGTAAGTATACGATTGAGGCATAAGGACTATAAACCCTTTTTCTTTTTCAACCTTATTTTCTATTTATCTCCCCACAAAATTATCCCTTAGTGAACCCTTTTGAGCCTAAGCCTTTCATTTCAAAACCCGCAAAACACCACCCATTACCCATCACCCAAAACCATCTTTTACTTTTACACTCCTTTATTATAGTAAAACTCGGTTCTTTTGAAATACGCAAAAGTATGTGACTTAATTTTCTTGTGAATATTCTATCAAAAAAAAATCTCCAGTTGCTTGAAATAAAATAAGTAAACTTATTGCTTATAAGCATTTAGTTGGTAACTAAGTCACAAATAAATTTTCAATAGAATACCGACATTTTACGCCTTTAGCACTTTTCAAATAAAACTACCCTACCCTTAACCAAAAACCTACCCTTTTAAAGTCCTCTTGATATTTACTTGTCAAGCATATGGTAGGAGTAAATTCCATACCGGGATTGAGCGTTTCACTTATACATCTTCGGCCAAGTGTTGAGTGATCACTTGTGAGGGGTGTGAATTTGTATATAGCTAAATGAAATTTAAAAAAAAGGCATGTTATACCAAAAAATATTTATTTTTCTTAAAGAGTTTTGAATAAATTATATCTAATAGGATTGTAAATAAAATAAAAACAAGAATAAAAAGAACTAGGAGTCCCGACACTCTACAAACAAGACCCGAAAACTTATTCTCTACCAATTCCATTTGGGTGTGTAAGCAATATTAAAGAGTTTTGCTTAAGGACAAGCAAAGATTCAAGTGTGGGGGTATTTGATATGCGCCAAATGCAACATATAAATTATATCAAATAAGGTATAAAACAACCCTTTTTAGTACTAATGTTGGAAAAATTGTGTTTATTTGTATACTTTTGATTTTCAGGATTAAAAGAGCTTAAATGAACAAAAGGAACAAATTAACGGCAAAAGCTAGCATAAATAAAAAAGAATGGAAGTTGATACAATATACGAACCCTTTGAGCTTCATCCCAAGACCAAAAACAACAAATCAGAAGACAAGCACGAGCCGTGCCACCGAGGCATGGGGCCGTGCCCCACCCAAGATTCCAAGAAGAAGAAGACAAACAAAAGCAGACAAGAGACATGGGGTCGTGTCCCATGGACACGGGCCATGGTCAACTCCCAGATACACAAATATTGGATAGTACAGCAAGTACAATGGCCACGTGGTGGTGCCATTGACACACAGGGCCGTGTGAGCATCTGGACTGACAAGCTCATTAATTGAAGACAGAGAAGAAAGAGGGCACGTGGCCATGCCTACCAGGCACGGGGCGTGTAAACTTTCTGTTTCCAACTATAAATAGGGGTGTTTGGTTAAATTCCAACTCATACCTTGTCAAACCATTTCTCTCACATCCACCACCACAACACCACTATCATCCACCATAATCATTAGAGTTAGAGTGGGTAGTAGTCTCGGGATCCAAGATTGATAGTAAGAGCTTTTGTCAAACTATGGTCATGTTTGGCTAATCTCTTACATCACTTAGTAAAGACAAAATCTTTTATGTTTTACTTTTGATTTTCAATCTTTGGTTAACTTTTTAATTTGATTTGTATTAATGACTTTAATAACTAGTTTTTTTATATTGAAAGTGAATTTTATCGTATCATCTCTTCATGTTTCATTGATTCACTCTTCGTGTCTTTAAAATCTATATAAAGCGCGTTAACTATCAGGAAGGGGGTTAGAATGGTGCTTTGGGTAAAGTTCATGCCTCGTCCAGTGTATAGATCCTACGAGGACTTGATTCAAGCTCATTAGGACTTCGTTTGAGGCAGATAGCATCAAATCGGGGGAAGTAAGAACGACTTGAATCCCTTATCAAAAATTACTATTAAAACTTAAAACCGGCCTTGCAGGACTGTATTCATGCTTACTCAGACCAATATGGCCGAGGGTAGTGTTGCCTCCAAAAGAGGGACATGCCACATTTTGCATTAATAACTTTCTTAAGTATCTTTCAATATTCCGGTCTTGCGGGGCTGTATCCCTGCTGACTCAGACCAATATGGCTGAGGTTAGCATTGCCTCCAAAAGAGGAACATGCCACTATAACTAAGATAATCTCTTAAAAACCCAAAGTCCACAAATTATCAAAGGATGCATAAAAGATGAGTCGGAACCAAGTGATTCCCTCTTGTTTATTTGTTTCTTTTATTACTTTAGTCCTTTCTTTATTTATTTGTTAAAAAACCTTTTCTCAAAATTTGGGTCGATTAGACATTGAGGATAATCCGGTATTAAAAACCCTTGTGTCCTTGGACGACCTCGGTATCTTACCATCACTATACTACGCCAACGATGGGTGCACTTGCTCTAGCGTGTTGTAGAGAGTGATAGTGTGATATCATGTTTTATAAATTTAAAACTTGATAAATATTTTAAAAATATAATAAAAATCGTACACCATAGCTAGCCTAAGTAGAGATTATAGGGTTCTAAAGTGAGGCTGAAGTAGTAAAATCATTGAAGACACTAAAGATTGGCCACGAAATGTTGATGAAATGGCAAAATGTAGCTTCTCAACGAATTTTTCCCTGTGGCGGTGAATACTTCTAATAGCGTATTATTAGTAGTTTTAGTGAATACTTTGTTGGGATTGGACCCTATCAGAGGAACAGATAATTAAAGCCAAAACTGGATCAGAGCAGTGGATCCAGAATAAGCAGATGTTTACATACAAATCACTCCCCTTGAAAGTGGTTTCATATCTGCTGACCTCCTATCTGCTGATCTTACTAAGTGCTGACCTACAACTGCTGCCTTGCATCTACTGCCCAATGTCAAAGACTGATGGAAGACCAAAGCTCTGCTGATTCAATCTACTGCCTTGAGTCTAGTACTGCTGATCCGGACAAGCACTGCTGGGTTCACAGCAGTGGAAGGATGCAGCAGCTGTTTAAGTGTCTTTTATGTAATGAAATGTAATAGCAGTAGTTACTACATCAGTGTTTGTATAGATCAGAGGTTAGAGTTTGTTAGGAGGTTAGATGTCACTTTCATGGTGACGTCAGTTAAGATGCTCAGTGGTTTGCTAGTGCCTATAAATAGTTCAGTACTTTGTACTGTTCTATTAGCTCTTGCAATACCGTTTTCTTTGCACGAACAAACGCTGTCTGGCTGAGGGGGAGTTTGTATTCAAGCATTACTTGTAATCGTTGTTGAAAGTTAATTCAATCATTCGGTTCCTTGTTGAAAATGTCTTGATCAAAGCAATACTCTCGTTTGATTGTATGCAAAGTTTGTTTTCATATTAATTCCGTTGCACAACTCTTTCATTTCCATCTTAATCTCAAACGTAAAATACAATCAAAAACAAACTCAGATCCAACAATTGGTATCGGAGCTTGGACAATCAAATTTGATTTAACAATCATTTTGACATAAATAGTTCGGCTCATAATAATTGATACTGATCGTTTGTTCGTCCGTTGAAAAACAGAGCAATGATTAATCACCATTAAAGGTGATTTCTCAGTGTCTGTAAAACAACAAGAATGACGTCACAATCTCAAGATGATAAAAACAACATTGGCTCACTTTTTAAACCACCTATGCTAAAAAGAAATGAGTACAACATCTGGCAGAGGAGGATGGGTAACATCCTTGCTCAACAAAGCACAGGTTGTTGGAGGTCTGTCATTTATGGTCCCCATGTTCCTTCAGTGCCAAGCGCTGAAGATGCTAAAAAGTTCGTTCCAAAACCAGTTGAAAATTATACCGAAACCGACTTTCAAAAGATCGAACTAGATGCTAAAGCGTTTAGCATCATAGCATCAGCGCTGCCCAATGAGATATATGCTGGACTGTTACACTGTAACAGTGCCAAAGAGTTATGGGACGCACTTAAGGAACAGTTTGGGGGAACCGAAGAAGTCATAGAAAACAATAGGGAAATCCTGAACCA
Organism: Helianthus tuberosus; assembly: GCA_030545235.1. Classification (NCBI taxonomy): domain Eukaryota; kingdom Viridiplantae; phylum Streptophyta; class Magnoliopsida; order Asterales; family Asteraceae; genus Helianthus; species Helianthus tuberosus. The sequence goes on from CM060419.1 coordinate 24,544,547, forward strand.
ACAGTATGAAACATTTTGTTACGTTAAAGGTGAATCACTAACGCAATAATTTGAGCGTTTCAGTTGTCTCATCAGTGAACTGAGGCTTGTTAACACCACTTTTACAAACTCAACTCAAAATAGCAGGTTCCTCAGGTCACTGCCAGAAAAATGGGACACCATAGCTTTTGTCACCCGAAACTCACCTGAGTTCAAGGATCTGACCTTGACCCAACTCCACGGTCGACTCCTGACCTACGAAAGGGAGTTAAACCAGAAAAGGAGGTTACAAGAGTCAGGAAAAGTTACTGATGATTACACTTTCGGTAATACTGCTCTTCTGGGTCAAGAAGAATCTGGGAGCAGTGGTAAGGATCAGGGTTATGATCACTTCATTGACATAACTGCTGGTGCAAATTTTAACAACCCTGATCCTCACTCTGCAAGTTATGCATTCACTGCTAACGAAAACCAGATGTCAGATAATCTAAGCTTTGAACTCAATGATTTACAACATTTTGATCCCACTGACTTAGAGGAAATGGACATCCTGCACCAACTGGCTTTGCTAAGTGTTAGAACTAGCAAATTTTACAAAAGAACAGGGCGAAAATTCCCAGGTTTGCATGGGAATCTAAGGGTTGGGTTGGATAAATCGAAAATCAAGTGCTACAAGTGTAATAGGTTGGGACATTTCGCTAGGGAATGTAGGAGTCAAACTACTGGTCCCATAATTACTCATCCTAGCTCAAATCCTAGACCTCAAAACCAAAGCACTGTGCACTGTGCACTATGCCCAGTATGCCCCAGCAGCTCAAGTGAACACTGCTCACTATGCTGCTGCCCCTGTGCCAGTACACTATGTCCGAACTACTGTTCCACAAATCCAATATGTTTAAACCCCTGTCCCCCAGGCACAAGTGCAGCCTGCACCTCAAACCACTGCTCCAGCAGCAGTACAACCAGATCAACAAAGTTTTTTCACACAAGGGTTTGTTGACTGGAGCAGTATGCCTGAAGATCTTAGTGATGAAAATTTTGCACTCTATGCTTCTAATGATTCTTCTAATAATGAATTTTGTTTGATGGCATTAGAGTCAATACAGGAGGGGGTTGAAACTGAGGAGGAACAGCTGAGCATTGAAACAGTGGATGAGGTGACTGAAGCAGTGGTTACTGCTGTGGCTGGTGAACTACGGTTGGGAGAAAGTTCAGGTACCCTGATTGAACCAATGACAGATCCATGGTCCGAAGAGGACAAAGAAGAAGAGAAGGAAGAAAAGGCTGGTGAAAAGAAGGTGAAAGCTGATGATGAGGAAGATCATCAATATGATTGTGCAATGATGGCAGCTGCCAAGGTATCTCCTCAAGTTCTTGAAAAACTGTGTTCTGACAATTGCATAATTGCTTTTGCTAACATCAAAGAGGTGAATGAAAACCTTCGGGATAAAATCTTGACTGATGAGGTTAAATTTGAAAAGTCTCTAATAGAACTTAAAAACAAATTGACTGAAAAGGAAAAAGAGATCAGCTGTCTGAAAGAAGAGCAAAGCATAACCAAAACCCAACTTCAAACTATGGTAGAAAAATACCAAGTTTGCAAAAACGAGTTGGAATCCACCCAGATTACTTGTGAAAGATGGGTGGAATCCTGCAGAGGATATGAGGTGATGCTTGCTAAACAGATTGAAAGTAATGTGAAATTTGGGGTTGGGTATAGAAAATATGATGATGAATGCATTACTTGTGAAAAATTTGTTCAAAACACTGGTGAAAACACTGATGTAACCATTGAGTTCATCCCTACAAACAAGAATGGCCAAGAAGTGAAAATCACTGACAAACTTGGTAATAAAATCACACTTGGCAGAACAAGGAGTTCCTCTACTTTTGAAGAACTTGAAAAATATCAGTTTAAACCCACTTGGTCTGACGAGTGTGATATTCTTGAAAATTTCAAGCCAATGGACTTTACATCAACTGATGGTGTTAAAGCTCTAAAAGCTAAAGTCATACCTCTCAAGGACATTCAGCAGTGGTTAAAACCTCTGCTGCAAAGGAGTCTGAAAAGAGAAAGAAGAAAGAAAAAATTGATAACTTGTTTTGTGAATTCTGTGAGAAAAGGAATCATCTAACAAAAGACTGTTTCCACTTGAAAGCTTATGATTTAAACAGAACAAGTGTCATTGTTTCAGCAGAAAGTTGCATTGTTTGTGGTAAAACAAACCACAAAACTCAAGCATGTGTGTATCTCAAAAACTTTGATGTGAAAAAGAATGAGTACATGGCTAAAACATCCTTGAGTCCATCATCATCATCATCATCTGTCAAGTTCACCAAGAAACAACCACTGTTTGTGCCAGTTCAAACAGCTGTCACAAAACAGCTGAACCAAACATCTGTCAAAAGAGATGTTCAGGTTACTGATGCACCCCCTGCTAATCAATTCAGAAAAGGCAAGGAAAAACAGTCTTACCAAAGGATTCCACACGTTTATGATGCCCACAAAAGGCCCTCTAAACCCAGAGTGAACAGGCATCCTTTTGGTTACCAGCAGGTGATTGGTCAGGACCCACAACAGTGGTTAGAGAAACACTGTCCTAAAACAGTCCAAACCCCTGACCTAACCACTGTCCTTCATTCTGCATCCATCCCAGACATTGTTGAGACCCCATCCAAAGCCTTGTTGGCTTTGGAGACCTTAATGAACTAATCCTTTTACTTCATGTGCAGGGAGCTTCTGCATGCTTTGATAGTCTTTGGTATGTAGATAGTGGAGGCTCCAGGCACATGACAGGATGTAAAGCCCTCCTCAAAGACTTTAAAATCCATGGAGGGGGTGATATATCCTTTGGGAATAATAGTAAAGGGAAAGTTCTGGGGTCTGGTACAGTGCAATCTGGAAATGTAAAATTTGAAAATGTCAATCTAATAGACAATCTAAAATTCAACCTTCTGAGTGTATCACAAATGAGTGACAAAGGGTTTGGGTCATTCTTCACAAAAGATTGTTGTAGGATTGTTGGACCAGAAATGGTCAAAAAGATTGAAGCAATAATCAAAACTGGTCAAACTAAACTTGTTGCTCAAAGAAGTGGCAATGTTTATGTTGTTGACATGTCAAAAGAGTGTCCCAGAGCTGATGCTTGTCTGTTCTCAGCTGCCTCTATCAAAGAGACAGAACTTTGGCACAGAAGGCTGGGGCACACAAATCTTAAGACAATCACAGAAATTTCAAAAAATGGTTTGGTGAGAGGCCTACCACAAAAACTGTTTTCATGTCCTGAACATTGCATTTCCTGTTTAAAAGGAAAACAGCATAAAAGTTCTTACAAGTCCATTGAAGAGTCCAAAACAACCCAGTGTTTGCAAATGCTACACATGGATTTGTTTGGCCCAGTTCAAGTCATGAGCCTCAAAAAGAAAAGATATTGTTTGGTTATTGTTGATGACTTTTCTAGGTTTACATGGACTTTCTTTTTACACTCAAAAGATGAGACTGCAGGCATTTTGCAAGACTTTGTGACACAGGTTGAAAAGCAATTTGACCTTCCAGTGAAAAGCTTCAGGAGTGACAATGGCACAGAATTTAAAAATAAGGAGTTGGATGCCTTCTGTGTGAAGAAAGGGATTGTAAGGCAGTATAGCATCCCTAGAACACCTGAGCAGAATGGGGTAGTGGAAAGAAAGAACAGAACTTTGATTGAGGCTGCCAGAACCATGCTTGCAGATTCAGGTTTGCCATTAACTTTCTGGGCAGAGGCAGTAAACACTGCTTGCTATGTTCAGAACAGAGTTTTAATAAACCCCAGGCACAAAAAGACTGCCTATGAAATTCTGTATAAAATTAAACCACTGATCTCATACTTCAAGGTGTTTGGCTGCCCATGCTTTATTTTGAACTTAAAAGATTCCATTTCAAAATTTGCAGCCAAAATTGATTGTGGTTATCATTTGGGATACTCAACCACTGCCAAGGCCTACAAAGTGTTCAATACACGGACCAAGGCAGTGGAGGAGACTTTGAATGTAAAGTTCAATGAACTTTCATCAATGAAAATCCCAGCAAACCCTGCAGATCTGTTTGATCTTGAAAAATTTACTTTTGAAAATACTGCTGTCAAGACTAACAGTGCAGGTCCATCAGAGGATACAACACCAGACTATGGGTATGAAATCATCATCCCTCAAAGGTCTGCCACAAAGGGAAAAGCACCAGCTGTTCAAAACAGTTGTCAAAGCTCAACCACTGCTACCTCAACAGTTGTTGACCAAAGTAGCCCATCAACCACTGCTTCCACATCCTCAAACACTGCTGACAAAAGTCCTCAAACAGTGGATAAAAGTCAGTAGTTGTCCACTTCATTACCTCCTATTCCACCACCTTTTGAAGCCACTGCTGGATCATCAAAGTCCCCAACAGTGGTTAGCTCAGATGATACACATTTGCAGCCTTCACCAACCAATGCCATCATACCATACCAAGGAGATTTAATCTTCTTGAGATCTCATCCACCTGATCAAATCATTGGAAACATAAATGAAGGGGTGCTCACAAGAAGCCAAACCCAAAACATTTGTCTTTTTGCTGGTTTTCTATCACTCCATCAGCCAGTCAAGTACCAAGAGGCACTGAAAGACAACAGCTGGGTAGAAGCCATGCAAGAGGAGCTCCAACAGTTTAAACGACAACAAGTATGGGAGCTTGTACCACTGCCAGAAGAGGTTAGTCCCATTGGCACAAAGTGGGTCTTCAAGAACAAAACTGATGAAAGGGGTATTCTTGTCAAGATTAAAGCCAGGCTTGTGGTTCAAGGTTAAAGACAGGAAGAGGGGATTGATTATGATGAAACATTTGCCCCTGTTGCAAGATTGGAAGCCATTAGACTGTTCCTGGCCTTTGCTGTCAACCACAATATGAAGGTGTTTCAAATGGATATCAAAAGTGCTTTCCTCTATGGTACAATTCAAGAAGAGGTGTATGTTTGTCAACCTCCAGGTTTTGAGGATCCATTTTATCCAGATCATGTCTACAGGCTAAACAAAGCCTTGTATGGCCTGAAACAAGCACCAAGGGCCTGGTATGAAACTCTTTCCAACTTCCTACTCTCAAATGGTTTCAAAAGAGGTACCATTGATAAAACACTGTTTTTAAAATGGAGAGGGAAGGATTTAATGATTGTCCAAATTTATGTGGATGACATTATTTTTGGAAGCACATGTAACTCAATGTGTGAAGAGTTTAGAGAACTCATGACAGCTGAGTTTGAAATGAGTGCAATGGGTGAGCTGCCATGCTTTCTTGGTCTCCAAGTACAGCAAATGCAAAATGGAACTTTCATTCATCAAAGCAAATATGCTAAAGAACTTTTAACCAAATTTGATATGAATGATTGTAAACCATGCAGCACACCCATGGCAACAAATAAGCTGGTCATGTCTGATGAAAAGGATGAGCTGATTGACCAAACACTTTATAGAAGCATGATTGGGTCTTTATTGTACCTAACTGCATCTAGACCAGACATCATGTTTGCAACATGTGTCTGTGCAAGAAGTCAATCAGCTCCCAGAAAATCAAATCTCATTGCTGTAAAAAGTATCTTCAGATACATAAAAGGTGCTCCCACACTTGGTATCTGGTATCCAGCTAATGGGAACATCAAGCTTTCAGGTTTTTCAGACAGTGACTTTGCTGGATGTCACACCACAAGGAAGTCCACATCAGGAGGGTGCCAGTTTCTAGGTGATTGCTTAGTTTCATGGCAAAGCAAAAAGCAAGCAGCTGTTTCAACATCCACTGCTGAAGCTGAATACATTGCTGCTGCAAGCTGTACAGCCCAACTCCTGTGGCTTCAAAATCAGTTGCTGGATTTTGGTATCACTGCCTTAAAGACACCACTCATGTTGGACAGTCAGGCAGCAGAAAATATCATCAAAAATCCAGTTTCCCATTCAACCACCAAACACATCGACATCAGACATCACTTTGTGAGGGATTGCTATGAAAAAGGTTTGATTTCTCTGCATCATGTCCCAACTAAAGACCAGCTGGCTGATGTGCTCACAAAAGCACTTGATACAGCCACTTTTGAAAGTTTGGTCTCTAGGATTGGGATGCTGAACATGGAATAACAAGCAACATCTTGTTTTTCTATGAATAAAAGCAACAAAATGTTTTCAGAAAATTAAAACCCCATCCTTAAAAATAGCTAAAAATGAAATTTTTCATTAAAATCCTTAAAATTCTGCCATTAACCACTGATTGTGCAAAAGTCTGCTTTACTTCAAAAGTCTGTCCACTGCTGAAAGTCAACCCCTGTTCTCTCATTCCTTTGATAAACTCTATTGTTCAAAAGCAGTGTCTTATCCACTGATATACTATCCACTGATAGTGAAAATCATCCACTGCTCTACTACCACTGCCTTCATCAGTCACTTTCACAAAAGTACTGTCCTTCACTTTCACCAGGGGTTGTCACATGGGTAGTACATATTGGTCAGACCTTTTGTAACGGCTGCCACGTCAGCATTCACTTCCTTCTCTATAAAATCCCCCACTCACCACCAAAACAGGGTTTTACTGTCGAATTGAATTCTTAAAAATTCTCTTCTCAAAGCAGTTTTTCTTCTCATCTTTCACAAATTTCTTCGATCATTCATCTTCAAAATGACAAAATCGGAGTCATCTTCAAAACCCTCATCCAAATCATCATCGAAAACAGCCTCTCAAAAGGCAATCTCCACTGAAATTCCACATAAACCATCTCACAATCTCCTGGGTCTTTTCACAAAACCAGGAACCACAAATGTTTTCGATTCCATCATTGACATCATGGCAAAATCAAAGTACAAAACTTTGTTCACTGTCGATGCACCAATCTATTTGGCGACCCAAAGAAAGTTCTGGAAGAATGCAACCCTTGAAAAACAAGGAGACATTGCAACCACCATAACCTCTTCTATAAAGGGTAAAGTTGTCCAAATCACACCACAATCCATTTCAGAGGTCTTTCAACTCGGTGATCAGGAAGGTAAAATTTCTTTCACTAAAAACGAGTTACAAACTGACTTCATTGAGAGAGGGTATGAAGCCACATTAATGAAGAAACTTACCTTAGAAAAAGGTTATTTTCCTTCTGCAACCAGATTTTTATTTCATACCCTCCTACTATGTGTTTCAAACAAAACCACTTCTTTCAATGAAATCCCTTTAAAGATTCAAAATCTGGGATATGCAATTCTTCAAGGAGAAAATTTTAACTATTCTAGGGAAATTTTTAAAGATTTGGTTAATAATGTTGAAACAAAATCATTCTTACTGTTTCCAAGGTTTTTAAGTTACTATTTTGCAAAGAAATTCAGTAAGGATGATTTAGCTGTAATAAACCAAGGTGATTCTACTCAAATAAACAGTTTAACAACTGAAACTTTTTCAACAATGCTAGCACCTTGCAAAACACAAGCAGAGGTGCCTGAGCAGATTTTAGCAGTTACAACTGCTCCTCAGGTATCTGCTGCTGAGCTCACTGCTCAAGGTGATCAAAGCAGCAACACAACTGTTTTGAAACCCACACCTACAATCACCAAAAAGCCTACAAAAAGAAAAACTCAAAAACCCCCAAAACCCATCAAAAAGGCAACTCTGGAGGATGAGATACCAGAGCTCCTGCCTGTGACAACACAAGTGTCACAAGAAACCACTCCTGCTACTTCCTCACAGCAGTTGGTACAAATATCTCAACCCATAACCGAAACTCCTCCTGCTTCTTCACAAAAAGAACAGGTTGTACAAATAGGGTCTCCACATCATGATGCTCTAGAAACACTCGTTTCTATCATCCACAGCTCAATACCCGGGGCAAATCCACTTTCTACACCACCCTTCACATCCATAATTCCCCCACCAACTAAACTGCTGTTGGATGCAATTGATTTGAACCAGGCATTAACCAGTCCTTCTCAATCACCTATCAATGAGAATATACCTCAACAACTGACTGGGTCTGATGTATCAATTTTTGCTAACCCACCAACACAACCTGAGGAGGTTAGACCCCTTGAGTTACAAGTAACTCTTGGTGGTAGTCCAAGTGAAGCAGCCACTACAACTGTTGAACCCATTGGTTTACAGTTGGACAGTGGTTACATCAATAAGACTTCCTTGGAGGCAATTCCTTTTATAGCACCTCTGCCAACCACCAGTGGATTTATTTATCCTACTGGCAACATCAAAAGGTTGTCAAGTGTTGAAAGAAGAAGACCCCAGTACCAAGAAAAAGGGGCATCAGTGGTTAATGTTTGGAGTATACTCCCTATATCAACTACTGATAAAACCACTGTTAGTGGGAAATCAGATGATCCCATTAACTTGGGTGATGGTTTAAAGTACCAGAAATTGACGGATCGTATTGAAAAGCTTGATAACTCTGTTGCAGAACTCAAAGATATGCTACAACAGGTGTTACAAGTGCAAAAGGTACAATCAACTGCTGTTCCATCTCAAGCACCTGCTCCACAAAGGGCACCTGCTACAAATGAGCTCTGGAATTTGTTTCAACCTTTTCTCCATCAACAAGCACAATTAGCATATCAGCAACATGAAAAACATGTCCAACAACTGAGAAATGCAATGGAGTCAAGGTTCAAGAACACTCAGGCTGATCTAAAAGTTCTCAAAACTCAGATCCTGAACACCACTGGCACTGCTCCTCCAACAGTACTTTTCATTGATCAACTCCCAGAAGATAATGCCAAAAAGGGGGAGAAAATTCAGGAGTGGAAGAACAAAGGAATAGATGATGGTCTTTACATTGAACCAGAAAAGGATGCTATGACCAGAAAAATTCTTGTGCCAGATGGTAGTAAAAAGGTTGATGCAACTCAAGAAGCACTTGATGAAGGAGTAGCAAGTGTTAAAAGAGATAGAATGGCAAAGGATATCTCAAGATGGAATGAGGAGAAAAGAGCTTTCATGGAACTGTATGAGCAAGGTTGTTCTGGATCAAAGGACTCTAAAAATCCGAAGACAAAAAGAAAACCTTAGTCCATCCCATCCAGATTTCCAAAGCCTCCAAAACCACCATCCAAAAGCCATCAGCATCAAACCTCCACTCAAACAGCTGTTGTAACTCCTGTTGTATCAACTACTGCTGGTACTTCAGTGGTTTCAACATCTGTTCTCTCTTCAACACACACCACCTCAACACACACCACAACCACTATTTTACCACCACTGTCACCATCAAAAAACAATTTCACCACCACTTTCACCTGCTGACAAAAAGCAGAAGACAACAGATGTTATAACATCTGTTGTATTGACAACAGTGGTTGAAACACCAGTTGTTTCAACAGCTGTTAGTCAATCACAAACCACTGCCATACAATCTACCACCACTGATCCACCCAAAACATCATCTGCTTCTTCTAAAACAAAAAGGAGAAGGATTTATATATCAGATGATGATTCACCTTCACCACCACCAACATCTTCAAAATCCCTATCACTTGTCACTATTCCAAAACCCATACCTCTCTCTTCAGCTCAAATTTTAAAACCACTACCTCCTGCTGGTGTCTCATTCCCTCTAGAACTGATTGCAGTTAGGGAAGAAATAAAATCCTTTTATTATGAAGATGACCCAGCCAAAAGGAGTTTGCCATCAATTGCAGGATATCCCAGGCCTAACAATATTGAAGAATACTTGAAACTCAAGGCCAAACAAGCAGAGGATATTGCAATCAAAAACAGAAAAGGGAAATCTGATAGAGAATTTCAACAAAACTATCAGTTTTTACTCTCACAGGTCAATGCTATGGAGCGATTTGCTAAAAATGTATGTCAGCAAATTTCAGAAAGGGCAGATGAGTCCTTAAGAAAAGACTACATTGAAAACATCATGACCTACAAGAAATACAAGGGGGAGAAACACATGTACAAAAACTGGACCATTCCTGAGCTTGAAAAAGAAGCAGCCAGGATTCAAGGAATGATTAAAAATAAGGTCAAGCAGACTCCTCCTGAAAAGTTTAAACAATTTGAAGCTGAGAAGATGTTAGAGTTGAGGAGAATGAAAGAGGAGCTGATTGCAGCTGATTATGGGTCAAAGAATTCAGTAACAAAGTGGGGAGAAGATAGAGTCAGGGCAACCTATAAAAGCTTAGAGCAACTTAGAAAGAAAGATCCAAGAGTTCCACAAAAGACTGACTACTCCAAAGCAGAGGTCTCAAAAAGACCACCAAAGCTGCAAAACAAAAGAACCACTGCTCCAGCTGGTGCTGCCATCTACAAAAGAAGGAGCAAAAACCAGTTGAGTACTGAAACAATTCAAGATCTATTAGCTGGAGATGCTGTTGTAAAAGCAGGCATGAAAGTAATGATAAAAGAAGATCTTGAATTGGAACAATCTGCAAGTGTTGCTCAGCCAGCCATGAATAGGCCAGCCTCACCAAATACCTCTGCAAATAAACATCTCCCAAGAAACCCACCAGGCTCAAAAATACAAAAGTGGGAAACTGACAAACAGACCTGCGTATTGACTTTGCTCAGGTCTGGTGGAGAAGTGGAGAAAATATCAAGGGAACAAGCTCTTGGCCTGAGTCTTGAAGATTTGCAGGATCTCCTTGATCTTCCACTTAACAGGGATGATGAAGATACAGATGCCCTAGACTTTGAATTACAATTTAAAGGACAGATAAGGGAACTGTTGATGAGGCAATAAAGAATTCCACAATAATGAAGAGTTTTGGAATTATCTGTTCCAGGGGGAGATTGTTGGGATTGAACCCTATCAGAGGAACAGATAATTAAAGCCAAAACTGGATCAGAGTAGTGGATCCAGAATAAGCAGATGTTTACATACAAATCTCTCCCCTTGAAAGTGGTTTCATATCTGCTGACCTCCTATCTGCTGATCTTACTAAGTGCTGACCTACAACTGCTGCCTTGCATCTACTGCCCAATGTCAAAGACTGATGGAAGACCAAAGCTCTGCTGATTCAATCTACTGCCTTAAGTCTAGTACTGCTGATCCGGACAAGCACTGCTGGGTTCACAACAGTGGAAGGATGCAGCAGCTGTTTAAGTGTCTTTTAAGTAATGAAATGTAATAGCAGTAGTTACTACATCAGTGTTTGTATAGATCAGAGGTTAGAGTTTGTTAGGAGGTTAGATGTCACTTTCATGGTGACGTCAGTTAAGATGCTCAGTGGTTTGCTAGTGCCTATAAATAGTTCAGTACTTTGTACTGTTCTATTAGCTCTTGCAATACCGTCTTCTTTGCACGAACAAACGCTGAGCTCTGGCTGAGGGGGAGTTTGTATTCAAGCATTACTTGTAATCGTTGTTGAAAGTTAATTCAATCATTCGATTCCTTGTTGAAAATGTCTTGATCAAAGCAATACTCTCGTTTGATTGTATGCAAAGTTTGTTTTCATATTAATTCCGCTGCACAACTCTTTCATTTCCATCTTAATCTCCAACGTAAAATACAATCAGAAACAAACTCAGATCCAACAATTAGATGTTCAATGGAGTGTAATGTTAGTCTGATTCAGTTATGGCTATAAATAAGTGTGTGCAAACTGAAATGTAATAGTCTTATCTGGGAAACTATTGTATAATTCAGTTAGTTGAATTAAGAAAGTTCATTTATCATAGGAATGACCTAATACGTGTTCTTGTTCGTGATTCTACACAAACTAATTGTTTTGTGTTCATGCTTGCTTGCCAACTTGTATGGACCAATTCCACATGTCTATATAGTTGTTTTTCATCTAATTCTTGTTAATTATCCATGAGAGGATGACCTATATGTCACACCCCGACCACGTAAAGCAACAAGACGTGGCAGAAACGTCGGGGAGTGTTGTAACAGAATCATTGTTTCATAACCATGGAATAAATAAATTATGTTTTATTGAATTAATGAACTCATTGTTTTAATACAATCAAATAAGTACAACTATGATCTTCCAAGTTTTAATGTTGCTAAGGCACGAGTCCATCCTAAGTGTAGCATATATCATCAATCCTCATAAAGCAGTACCTGAAACATGTGTAAAAATAGGTACGTCAGCATAAAAATGCCTGTGAGATACATAGGTTTTGTGAATATAGGATTCATGACTTATAAGTTTAGAAAATGTTGTTTAACAAAAGTCAGTCATGATCCTTGTAAATTGATTTGTTTTGTAAATCGCTTGAAAAACAATAAGTTCAGATGATACGTATAAATAAGAGAATAATGTATGGTTAAATGTATAACCAAGTAAAATGAGTTGTATAAAGTAAATTGTTTGTAAACCAAAGTCTTGTAAGAGAATCGTGTTACTTGTGTAAAATGTATAAGTCCAAATTGAATGATTCAAATAACGCTACGATATGTAATACCATACAAACACTTATATATAGGAAGTACCAGCGGCGTATCCACCATGCTTGTATCATATTACATACGCCTCGTTACTCAAGTCACTAACTCAAGCCAAACCACCAATATAGAATATTCATGTTTAAACCAATAGTCCAATATTATTGTATAACCCAAGCCAAATGTAAACCACGTAATGTGTAAAAAAAAGTTATGCTCTGTAAAATAATGTAAGGTTAAACGAATAACCTTATAGTAGCATATCAAAAGTATACTTTGGATTTGTAAGTAACATATTAAACTATGTTTTGGTTTCATAAATAATATATCAAAATATGCTTTGGATTTGATAAATAACATATTAAACTATGTTTTGGTTTTGTAAATAACATATCAAAATATGCTTTGGATGATTAACAAAATATATGTTGGTTTTGTACAATACCACACATGAGAGTATATCAAACTATACTTTAAAAGTGTGATTTAAGAATTCATTCAGACCTAGTGCATCAAAATACACCTTTGAGACTATAGGGATACCACAAAGGAAATCCCTATTTGGATGGAGAAACAAATTGGTTTCAGACATTCCATGACAACAGGAATGGGGTGTCAAATCCTATAGCGCTATATCATACTAACAATCGGTCTGGTGAACATAAAATAAGTACAATTCAACATTTTATTTTATGTTCTTTGAGATATCAATGTTTAAACCATAGATAGTCATTTAGTTTGTCAATTGATAAGTAATAACATGTATAATCAATTATACTTTGAAATCATGAAAATAACAGATAGGTACACATGCTTCACCCCAAAACAGTTTGAAAACGGTAAAAGAGGGGAACTATGTACTCACTTGAGATTGCTCAGAAGTCCTAAGATAACCACCAAGCAATGCTAGAGATCACGGAATCAAACGGCACCTAATGTAGGTAACTATGTTAATTAACTGGTCCTAAATCGGAGGATCGGATAGAATGAGGGCTTGTTGTCACACCCTGGCTTTGCGGAAGTGTGGTTAATTTGGTGTGACTTCTTAATACCATAGCTTAACCATAACAAAGCTATATGAATTAAAACCATGCAAGATCATCCATTCGATTAAGTTTTAAAAACCAAAATACAATAACATTGTCTTAACGGAAACACTTCCTAACGACATAAACATTGTTCAACAAACACAAACGTCAACATAACATAATGATAGTTTAAGGACTGTGACTTGTCCAGGAAAGAGCCACATTCCCTAAACCCGGATGATCTCGTAACTAGTGCAGCGGGAAAACGTGACATACCGTGCCAGATCCTTTAATTCCCTGAAATACATGTAAGTTGAAAAATCAACAATAATGTTGAGCGAGTTCATGTGTAGTGAGTATGTAAAACACTTGTAAGTATAAAAATCCCTGGTATGTAGCAAATAAGGAAAAAGAGATCACCAATGGTTTGCAAGGCCATTGATATGTGTGAAGTGAAAGTAGGAAGACTCAAACCTAGCAGATTTAGCGTTGGGTACAAAGTCACCCCGAGGTCCGTTCTGTTTGGGCCTGGGGCTGGGCTCGCTACACCCAGATAGATCTACCGCTTACGTCCCTTGGTCCTACAATGAGGATTAATGGTCTCCAGTTCCCGCCTACCCACTCACATGATCTAAGTAGTAAACCTCCTTACGCTAACCATACCATGTATAAAGTACTCATAATCATATTAACATGTATTTCACCCCCGTAGTTTAGAAAACTGAAAACAGTTAAGAGAAAAGGGGGACATGAACTCACAGTGGTGCGTCTCTACCAAGTATACCTCCAAATCAAGCAGCTGTGTGACGACCTACACGTACTAACTCTATTAGACGGACGGCCGTGCCTTAGCTTTAAGGTTTAAGTTATTGGGAAATAGTTAGGCAACTATTTCGTGTTTACATTCTGTATATACTTGGTAATCATTTTCCTTCCCAAGGATGGGGGATTTAATACATGTGTGTTCGAAATATATTATTAAGTCTCACTTAGAATATATTTTATTTCTAACTCCCAAAATATAAATATTCTTCTCAAAAATATTATATTTTCTATTACATAATTTTCCCAAAATAATACTTTAACAAAAATACGCGTTCATGAATATTCCCTTAAAATGTGTAAGTTACGTTTTAACGATCGAGTGGTAATAATAATTACCGGTGTAACTTATATATTTATCGTAGAGACGTTCGTATTATTTTGGATCCATTACATTCGATAGTATTATTTTTACCCTAAAAATAATACTAGTATTTTCACAAAATAATCATAAACACATATCAAGTGACTTTATGAAAAATATATACTAAATATATATTTACCAAGTTTTATTTTGTGAAATCCCACCTCCGATGTTTTGTAAATAAAGTCGTGGCGAAATCTATAATTTGAGAACAAGTCGAAAAGCATTTCTAACACTTATAGTGAAAATATTTCTAAGTGTTAGGTTTTTGGAAAAATTTCGCCAGAGTTTCCCCTGTAACTGGAGGTGGCCACGCTTTCTAGCGTATCATTTTCTTTTATAAATCAAATCAACATTCTTTTCATTCAATCAAAACAATGTCCAAAACAACAAACTAGTAAATAAATATGTATATCGCATAAATTACATGAACTTGCGTTTTATCCAAGAACATAAAGTAAATTCCATTACTTTTAGTGGATCTTTATATAAATCAATCCGGTTTCGTAAAAACCCCGTTTTTAAAGAAATTCCATCTTTACAACTTCTCGTCATCTTTCTCAAAAATAGTTATTTGTCGAAAGTGTGTGCTACACAAGTGTTTACACACTTGTGTGTTCTAAAAATCATTCGTGTTAGTGTAAGATCCGTCTTTAGAAAACATGATTTCTTTGATACTTGGTTCTTTGAAAATACCGCTTGTAGATACGTAGATCTACTAGTTTTAAACACTATTTCACAAGCAAAATTGCTTTTACACAAGTTCATGATATGTGTGTGGTAGAGTTTCGTCCTTTAACCCTTGTTACTTCCAAAACAACCTTATGTCATGATCCATGATCATGACCAACCCGGGTTAAATGACGATCCGAGCTACCACAACATAGATCGGGTCCAAATAATCACACAAATCAATTACTACAAGTTTTACACAACATATGAGCTTTTAACCATCACTTTTAGTGTTTTTAGTAGACTTTTATGCTTCATCTTGTATGTTTGCGAGTTTTAACCGTTACATATCATTTTAACCACTTTAAAATAGTTCGAGAGGGTGATTATAGCAACTTACTACTAGCTCGAGACTAGGGAAGAATCTAAGCGCAAAATGAGTGGATAAAAGCAATAGAGTGTGGTCCTTCGCCTTCCGAATGCACCAAGCCTCCTTATACGTGATCCTTAACGCTTGTATGAACTTGGAATGTGATGATCAAAACTCAAAAATATGATGGATGTAGAGGGGGTGTTCGGCCGAAGCCTTTGAGAGAGAGAGAGAGAGAGGGAGTTGTTGTTGTGAGTTGTGTAGTGAATGATCATGTGTGCAAGAGTTAGAACTTATAGGCAAAGTTAAGGTCATGGTCCATTGGATTTTATGCTACTTAGATATTAAACAAGAAGATTAAAATAATCATAAGGGTACAAAGGGTGTCCCCCCTCTTGGGGACGGTTTGGTTAGGGGGGGGGGTAGCTAGTTCAAATCCAACCAAATTAGTTAGTGTAAAGTTAGGTTAATCTAGTTAGTTAAGTGATTAACCCGGTTACTAGTGTGTTGTGCTTTACAGTGGATGTTAGGGTATTCAGGGACCCTAACTGGCTCAGAAAAAGACAAATAATGTTATTGACAATATTTTCATGTTCCGGGTATAGTCCGGTTGTTCGGTTGGATAGTAATCCGTTAGAGCGTTAAACAAGCTTTAAAGTGTCATTATTATTTTTAGTGACACAACTTATTTCTCCAAAGTGTCAGGAATATTTTCCTCATGTTTTGGCACTTTATTAGGTAGCTAAATGCTGAATTATTATGTAAAGTGCTGAATTTTGTGCTTAGAGCACGTTTTAGGCACATCCGGTCATTGTAACTTATTCCTAGAGACGCAGTTCTACAACCCTTATATCCCTACACTCACCACTAGTGTAGCAAACTATCTCAGGCTCTTACAGGCCTTAGAGGCAGTATCTGCCTGATGCTGGCTTTATCAGCATGTTCAATAGGTCATCCGTTTATAGTGCTACTGTGCTTTTTGTGCATCATGTTTGTCACTAAGGTTCAGCATGTAAATAATGTAGTGACGGTAAGTAAAGTATGATGCAGGTATATTCATGTATCAGAAATCAAGTAGCAGTTCATCAGTAATTTCAAACAAGCACAGTAATTAAGCAGTAATTAATAATTAATTAAGTCGTACGGATACCTGGTTTAGTGGGGGTTGTCACACTTGTAAACCAAATGAGTATGGGAACTCATGTAATATGGTTTAACAAAGCCTACATACTAAATCGGAACCTAACCTAAGTGTTTTCGACCCATCGCGACCCATTAAGGTAGCTTATGCTACTTTAACGCGTCGTGCGCGCAAAAGCGCACTCGAGACGTCTCACTAGCCCTATGACAAGTGTTATATGCCTAAACATGTTACATAATCAGTTATGTGACAAAAGTTTAGGTTACATATGCTTAATTACCAATTATACATGAAAAGGGTATTCTGGTAATTTACCTAAGGCATATAAACTACCTATCATACAACTACTCAAACGATGTGACCATAGGGTATAACCTCGGAAGGTTATTCCCTATATGCTATGGTCCTAAAATATTTGGTCGGATCCTAATGATCGACCAAAATGGGTCGGGTTCGAAGGTATAAGCGATTTATTAGATCGCTTACCCTTACGACCCTAGACAACGTGGTAATCAGTAGGCATAGTCACAAGGGACTATAACCATCGTGATTACAATCACGTTGCGAAGTTCAAATGAACTTCGCATTGACCATAAACTGGTCAACACAGAAAGTCAAACAAAGTTTGACTTTCGGACTTGAAAAGCAATAAAAGAACGAAGGAATACTTACAAAGGGTCCCCGAATGCTAATCTCGATCCAAGTAACTCAGGTATGAAACAATGGTTTCAACTTAGAGCTTCTAAGATCAAAATTCTTGTGGGTTTTGCAATGGCATGGGGGGGTATTTATAGTTTTCGGAGAGCCATTACGATCGTTTCTTGGAAACCGTGCTTTGATCTCAACCATACACATCAAGATAGTGGTTTTCTAAAACCATTAGAGCCCATAGTATCCCCAAAACCATGTGCAACAAGTGGATAGGACCAGGTTTAAAGTTTCTGCCCAGATGAGGTGCTCGCGTAGCGCCACTGGTAAAGGCCTTAGTGCTCGCGCTACGCCACCATGCACCAGATTCAGAAAAGTTTCAAAAATGGCAGAAATGGTCCCTGCAGCCCTTTTAAGTTATTTTCGATGCGTTTGAACCCCGTTAACCTCATTTCAAGGCTCTAAAATGAAGTTAAACTATAGGGAACTTAAAATGTGCTCTAAAACATCTCGGATGTCGGTTCGTTTGGCCATACGATCGCGATGTTCGCTTAATTACGACGGAATGAGCATAAGCGCGAAAACCGATCCAAATGGCGCGACGAATGGATTTTTCTTATGCCAAACACTAAAATAAAATATTTTAGTGCTTACATAAATTTTTGGATGTCCGGATGTATTCAGAACGTAAGTTATGCGCGAAAATGCAAACTTGTGCACTTTTTGACGCTTTTAGTCCCTGAATGACCCAAAAGTTCATTTTAGCATACCGAACCCCTCAAAGCCTATTTATAAGCTATGTAAATGATATTTATGGTATGTTTAACTTATGGTCATGTTCTGGAATGTTCGTTACAGTTCAAATTGGCATACTTTCGCAGTTTGTCAAGTTTAGTCCCTGTAAGCTAATTAACTTGTTTTTGCCATACCAAAGCCTTCAAAACTTATTTCTAAGTTATGTAAAGGTTATTTAAGGTATGTTAAGCCTATTTCACTATTCCGGAGTGTTCGTTGGATTAAACTGGTTATATTTACGCATCAGAGCGCGTATAACCCTCCAGAAAGCGATTTAATGCTTAAAATCGAACAAGAGTTTATATGTGCAAACGATACACATATTTTTACAAATCCCAAGTATGAAATACAATATTTCATTGGTTTGGCCTTTGTTTGATGGTTGGAGTGACACAGGTGTCACAGTCTCCCCTACTTTAGGAAATTTCGTCCCGAAATTTAATTCTAGAGGAAACTTGTGAAGACAACTGTGACGGTTTCGCCTTCTAATAGATCCATTGAACCATTAAGTAAAACTCTGGGCCATGTTAGGACTCTTAGCGAATTTGTTAACCTTCAAAGTGAATTCCTTGTAGTAGTAAAACATGGAATTTTTGAACTACGGATAGAAGAACATTTCTTATGAAGACTTATCATAGGAAACTTGTGTGTGCTTGAAATCCGAATTGGGGAGTGTAAGATAAAATGACATCGGTCAAGGTCCAAGACTTCTCCCGTATCATTATTCTTGTCACTATAGGTCTTAACACATGACAAAGCTCCCTGTGGTTTCTGTGCACTGAATTCCATAATTATGTAGGCCTCCATAATTACGTAATTCCTTGCACAGTCCGCACAGTTCATTTCAGAATGCGTAGAGGAAAAATCAATTGAATAAACATGAAGCGACTCGACTAGATCACCAAAGGATCTTTTTAACTAAATCAACGAACGATCTTTTTAACTAGATCAACACATGATCTTCTTAACTAGACCGTCGTACGTTCTCCTTAAATAGACCACTTAAGGGATCTTTTTAATTATATCATCACATGATATTTCTAATCAGATTTTCAAGATCAATCTGTTTAACTAGACCACCCAAGGGGTCCAATTATAGAATAGTACTTTAAAACCCAAGGGACTTGACTACAACGTAGAAGTCCATTAAGGATTTAAGATAGTAACTTTGGATATCCTACTATGAATCCCTCATATGAGATATGAAAGACTCTACGAGGATTTGGATGGATCACATACAACCACAAAACATGTAAGAAAACACATATGCACAAAATTAGTTAACTTGATTCTTTAATTTGTTATCTTTAGGCATGGATATTTAAAGCACCCCTGGAATCCAATCAGTGGATTTTATTTGGCACTTTAATCATTTTTAAGGATCCATCTATAAAGATAGAAGGATTTTCAATAAGAGTTTGGATTTGTTTCTTAAAAGAAACGAATGTTTAAGGTTCTTGGGGAGATCACAAGTGATCATAAAATGACAGAACCACACGAGTAGTTTGTATTTGGGTTGACATCATAAGGTTGCATCAATCATTCATATAAACACATAAATTTTACAGAAATAAAAACAACAAATCTTTATTTATGTAACAACCGAATTGTCTTGAAGTGTCAAAAGATAACAACCAAGGAAATACAAAACACTAATTGTTCACTGCTGCATCATTGTTCCCGTTTGCCTCATTGATGTTAAATGCTCGTCCTCGCGCCGGAGGTGCGTTAACAAGTCTTGGGAAATTGTTCCTGTAGTGGGTAAGGTCACCGCAGTTATAACATGACCCCGGAGGGAACCGTGCTTGAACAGCAGCAGGGTTTACAGCAGCTTGATTTGCATAACGACAAACATTGATCAAATGTCCCAACCGCCCACAATGGGTACATTTGTGACACTGCTCTTGCTCTAGATGATGACGGTTGCACTTGTTGCAAAAAGGTGCAGTACCAACCTAGTTTTTGCCATTTGCGAGGTTGTGCTGGCTGGTTTGGTGCAACTCGTTTGTCTTGAGCAGTAACAGCGTAGTTTTGAGACTCTTTGCGCTTCTTCTTCTTGGATACCTCATCCTGTTTTTCCTTTGGCTCCGCTTGAGCAGTCTTGTCAAATGGTCTTGGGTCGCCCTTCCGAAACAGCTTATGCTTCCTGATATGAGATTCAGTTAGAGTGGCAGACAATTCAATGGCTTGTCTGACAGTAGTAGGGTTACTGCCAGTAACGATATCCTGAATTACGTCAGGAAGACCATCAATGTATTTCTCAATCGCCTTATCCAGAGGCGTAACTGTGACAACCCTCGAAATTCCATGTATCCGTACAATTTATTAATGATAATTAAAGTGCTTGATGATTGTGCTAAATCATTTAACTCCTCTCTGATTACGGTGTTATACTTACATGTGCGTGTTAACATACTAGTAGTATATAGAAAAGTTACTAAATCGTCCGGTATATTTTCCTATGTGTTAGGAATTAATTGTGTTACAAAAATATATATATAAGACGCCTTACGGAACAATTAAACAATTTAACGGAACAGTATCCGACCGAAGAACCGGACATTACCCGGGACACCAAATATTTGTCAAACACATTACTTAATTATTTTTGGCTAGTCATGATCCCCGTATACCATAACACCCGCTAAAATACCTACTAACTAACATATGTAAATAATACTTGGGAACTAACTAATGTTTACCTATTAGTTGCAAAATGTTACATAAAGCCCCCCCCCCCCATCCGATTTTAGTCCCAAGTAGGACCCACAAATCATCCTCCATACTTCCAATATTTGATTAGATTTAACTCATTATTTTATTTGATCTTTTACTTGCAAAATTGAACATGATATGTAAGAAATCTTATAAGGAGCATGGTCTTGAGATATTCATCATTCCACCAAGATTCACACTCAACCCTCATCACTCTACTCTCTCTCTCTTTCGGTTCATCCCATAACCGAAACCACATCCCACCATCTTCTTCATTCATCTTCTTCCATTAACAAGTCCATTCATAGCTTCAAAGAATCCATGGAGGTTACACCTTGAAGGACCATCAAAGGAGCTTGTTCTAGTCTTTTTCACCACCATTTTCTCATCACTTTGCATTAGATTCATCCCTAGCTATAAGCTAGTAGTAAGTCTCATTTTAACTTGTTTCATCTTGTTCAAAATTATGATTTGTAGTATGATGTGTTGTTTAAATCACTAAAAGAACAAAAGACTAGAAGATGTTAAACAAAATTAAAGAATATTAAAGTTACATAAAAGTTTACTTATGTATGAATTATGAAGCGGAATCTTGTCGGTTGAGGGTTGGTTAAATCATACTTGATGTTTGATTGTTGGTTTCTTGTTAAATCCATTGTTCGGACACTCGTTGATGCGATTTAGTAATGCTTAAACCACGAAACAGCATTCTGATGTACTTTTTCAGCCGCATTCAACAGGCCGTAAACAGACTTTAACAAATCGAAAAACGGAATTTCTGAAGCCTAAATCGGGTCTTTTCGAAAAACGAAGAAAATGGCGCTGGAATCGTATTTTTTTGAGGTCGTTTACTATTTTAAAAGTCTGTTTTCGTGACAGCAGCTAAGGCTGATTTTTACTGCAGTAAAATGGGCTGTACGTTTTCGGTCGTAATTTGAAACCTGAATTGAACCAGCCCCTAAAATTCATACCATAGATAGTCACTGATGTATTTGTGACCCTCGAACTGGAATTTTGTCAAACGGACTTACGAGGAATTTTAGACGAATTATTCCGTAAACTGTGATCAGAATGTGACAAATCTGATCACAGTTCGGTAAACGATTTTCTATAAAATATTAGTAATGAACCGGATCCCGATATTTTTACACAATAAGATATGAAACGTTTAAGACATCTTGTAAAAATTTGGGAATTTTTGGAATAATTTAACTATTTTATTTAAATGTCCGAAAACAGCCGGTTTTGAATATTAATGCTGAATTGACATAAGTTGTGACTTGCGTGTCTAAATGTCGAGTATGCTATCGGTGAATGATCTAACATGTATTATGTGTTACGTGCAATATCGTATGTTTGTTTATGAGTGGGGAATGGATGGGAAGTTTATATGGGCATAAATCGTTAAAGTGTGTACCTGTTATGTGGACGAAGTAATGTGCAAATAAACCATACGTAGGATACGTGTTATGCATGAGAAACTGATTGTTATCTGTACCTTATTAGGACGTGATTGACCGAACTTGACTGTTAGCTACTTTTGAGAGTCAAACCGAGCAACTGAGGTGAGTTCACACTCCTAAGGCATGGGATTCCCGGTGGGTTGGGAATGGGATTGAACAACTACTCGTACTATCATTACTATTAAATTACTTTTCGCCGTCCTCGGATTGAAGGGCACGTACGTAAAACCTACGTACACTCACACTCGCTACGGTCCTTGGATCAAGAAGGGCACGTACAAACACGACTAGTCGACACATGGGAAGCCCCCACTAATCTTCGCACACATGTTTGGTAAACCGCGATACGGCCACTAATCATCGCACACATGTTTTGGAAACCGCGATCCGGCCACTAATCATCGCAAACATGTTTGGGAAACCGCGATACCGATAACTAAGATACTTGGTTTACGAAATAAACAAATGATTCACGAACACTATAACTAAACAACCAACTGTGAATTCACTCAACTTTGTTGTTGACTCGTTGTTACATGCCTTGCAGGTCGTTAGGTATCTATGGAGCTTGCATCGGAGTGGGAAGAGTCGTTGTGGGACATGGACAACTGTGTACCATGCTAAACATTTGAAACGTTTAAACTTATGATTTGGTTTTAAACTTTATGCTTCCGCTTGTAACTTAAACTATGTTTTGTTTAGACACAAATTGTATTGTGTTGGAATTTACAAACTACTTACATGCTTGTTTAATATGATTGGTGGCTTGATCCTGGTCACGTCACGCCTCCAAACGGTGGTACTCCGCATGGTGGATTTTGGGGGTGTGACAGATTGGTATTAGAGCCATTGGTTATAGTGAACTTGGTTTTAATACGGGGAAAAAGTTTTTGTTAAAACCAGACTATAACCTGTACAGTGCTCAACGATCCACAACGACGCTTCGCTCCACGTGCAAGGCTCGACATTATAGGTAATATGGTTTATGTTTGTATTACCTACCTGCTAATAGCACATTTGATCATAGTATGCATTAGCTAGTGTAATAACTGCTATTTGAACCTTGTGTGCTTACTCTCTTTTGTCATCCCACACTTACGCACCTTGCGACACCTTCTTACGTGTGTTCCTTCTATATGAAGATCATGAGTGGACGTCTCGACATGACCCAGGGTCAGCTGACGACCTTGATTAACGAACGGATTGCTGAAGCCTTAGCAACCCAAACAGGGAGTCAACCCATGCACCTTCAAACACGCATGGGCACCTTCAAGGCGTTCCTGGAATGTAAACCTCCCACTTTCGACGGCACTGAAGGGACAATCAGCCTTCTACACTGGATCCGAAGAATCGAATTTACATTCGAAGAGAGTGAAAGCCCTACCAACAAACGAGTAGAGTACGCTACTGGCATGTTGCAAGGGAAAGCGTATTCTTGGTGGAACGCACAGGTTCAGATGCTCGGGTTGGCAGACGCGAATGCCACCCTCTGGAGCGACTTCAAGGATTAGATTAAGGAAGAGTTCTGCCACCTGGACGACATACTGAAACTTGAGATAGAGTATTATGGTTTGAAGATGGAAGGATCAGAGATTGAGGCATACACAAAGAGGTCCAACGACTTGGCTGCCTTATGTCCTAACATGTCACAACCCATATCTAGGCGAATCAAGCTATACCTCAGAGGCTTAGTCCCAGAAATCCAAGGGTCTGTAAGTGCGGCCAACCTTCCCACAATCCAGCAAGTCATTCATTTGGCACACCAGCTCACCGATCAGGCGGTGGAAGAGGGCAAGCTGCCCAAGCGTATTAACGCTACTACTACTGATGCTCCCAGTAACGACAAGCGCAAGTGGGATGGAAATTCGGGTGAGGTTTCTACTCCAGTTCAGTCTCAGTCCCAGCAGCGAAAGAAAGATGAACACAGGAACCCCAGTCAGCAGCCTTTTGGAAATCAAGGTCAGGGTAGATACAGGGGAAATCACCTAAAGTGCAATCGATGTAGTTTGCACCACAGCAGGCCGTGCAACAAGGGTCGTTGTCAGAGATGTAGCAAGCTGGGACATGAAGCCAAAGATTGCCGAAGCTTACGTCCTGCGAAGCAGAACCGACAACAGCGGCCACAAACTCCCCAAAACCAACAGCAACACCAGCAAGGTAATAAGGGATGCTTCCAGTGCGGTGCTGAGGGTCACTTCAAGAGGCACTGTCCTCAGCTGAATCAGAATCAGAACAACAACCAAGGAAATGAGAACAACAATGGAGGCAAAAACGGGGGTAACAATAACGGCAAAGGTCGCACCTTCGTGATTGGTCAGGCTGACGCAAGGAACGATCCCAACGTTGTGATGGGTAAGTTTCTTCTAGATGATTTCTTTGTTACTGTTTTATTCGATTCGGGTGCCGATACTAGTTATGTGTCCTTAAAAGTTAGTCAAATGCTTAAGCGCACCCCAACACTTTTGACCGCCAAACACACGGTAGAGCTAGCAAACGGTAAAAGTCTCGAGGCCACACACATAGTTAAGGATTGTAACCTCATCTTAGCTGGTCAGATTTTCTCTATCGATCTCATCCCTATCACACTTGGTAGTATCGACGTCGTTATTGGGATGGATTGGCTATCTCATCATCAAGCGGAGATTGTTTGCGAGGAGAAAATCGTCCGCATTCCTCGTTATGGTGAAGAACCTCTGGTGATTCAGGGCGATAAGAGTGGTGCTGTTGTAGGCATTATCTCTTTCCTTAAAGGCCCAGAAGTGTTTGCATAAGGGCCACACTGCCATTCTGGCACTCGTTACTGACACATCCACGGAAGAGAAGAGAATTGAAGGCATTCCTATAGTGCGTGATTTTCCCGAGGTATTTCCTGAGGAATTACCTGGTCTTCCGCTTCATCGCCAAGTCGAATTCCAAATCAAGCTAGCTCCTGGAGCAGCGCCATAGCTCAAGCACCTCATCGCTTAGCCCCAACCGAACCGGAAGAACTGTCCAAGCAATTACAAGAACTTTGGAAAAAGGTTTTATTCATCCTAGCTCTTCTCCCTAGGGAGCTTCAATGTTATTCGTAAGGAAGAAAGACGGTACCTTCAGAATGTGCATCGACTACCGTGAACTCAATAAGGTGACCGTAAAGAATCGTTATCCTCTCCCGCGCATTGATGACTTATTCGACCAGTTGCAAGGGTCGAGCTATTACTCCAAGATTGATTTGAGATCGGGATACCATCAGCTGAGAGTCCGAGAGGAAGACGTCTCCAAAACAGCATTCAGAACTCGCTACGGCCATTACGAGCTTCTGGTCATGCCTTTCGAGTTGACGAATGCACCAGCGGTTTTCATGGATCTCATGAGCCGAGTATGCGAACCTTACCTGGATAAGCTCGTTATTGTGTTCATCGACGATATCCCGATCTATTCTAAGAGTCAGGAGGAACACGAGCAGCATCTACGACTTATGCTGGAACTTCTTCGAAAAGAGCAGTTGTATGCCAAGTTTTCGAAATGTGACATCTGGCTTCGCGAAGTCCACTTTCTAGGCCATGTGGTAAACAAGGATGGGATTCATGTTGATCCATCCAAGGTTGACTCAATCAAGAACTGGCCTGCAACCCGCACACCAACAGAGATCCGCCAATTCTTGGGTTTGGCAGGATACTACGAAAGGTTTATCAAAGATTTCTCCAAGATTGTGCAACCTCTCACTTCACTGACCCAGAAGGGTGTCGTCTACCATTGGGGTAATGCACAAGAGTTCGCATTTCAACATCTAAAGGATAGACTTTGTAGCACGCCTATCCTCTCATTGCCCGAAGGCACCGATGATTTCGTGGTTTATTGCGACGCTTCCATCCAAGGACTTGGTTGCGTATTGATGCAACGTGACAAGGTCATTGCCTACGCATCGCGCCAACTTAAAGTTCACGAAAGAAACTACACTACTCACGATCTGGAGCTGGGAGCAGTTGTTTTCGCGCTCAAGATATGGAGACATTACCTGTACGGTACCAAGTGCACCATTTACACCGATCACAGGAGTCTCGAGCATATCTTCAAGCAAAAAGAGTTGAACATGCGTCAACGCCGATGGGTTGAGCTCTTGAACGATTATGAATGCGCAATCAAGTATCATCCGGGCAAAGCCAATGTTGTGGCCGACGCCCTCAGTCGAAAGGATACCATACCTAGGCGTGTACGTGCTCTACAGCTTACCATCCAATCTAACCTTCCCGCTCAGATTCGCGATGCTCAGGTTGAAGCATTGAAAGTAGAAAACATCAGGGCTGAGTCCCTACGAGGATCGAGGCAGCGGCTAGAAAAAAAGGAAGACGGCGCTTACTATGTAACAGGGCGCATCTGGGTCCCACTGTATGGAAACCTACGCGAGCTTGTGATGGATGAAGCACATAAGTCTCGTTATTCAGTACACCCTGGTTCGGACAAGATGTACCACGACCTCAAGACTACGTATTGGTGGCCTGGCATGAAAGCTCACATAGCAACCTACGTCAGTAAGTGCTTGACTTGTGCTAGAGTCAAGTCTGAATATCAGAAACCATCAGGCCTACTTCAACAACCAGAGATACCTAAATGGAAATGGGAGCAAATTTCCATGGATTTCGTTACTGGTCTGCCCAGATCTCAACTCAGAAACGATACCATTTGGGTGATCGTAGATCGACTGACCAAGTCTGCACATTTTATGGCTATCAAAGAAACGGATAAGTTTTCTACTCTTGCAGACATTTACCTAAAGGAAGTGGTATCAAGGCACGAAGTGCCAAACTCTATTATATCTGATCGTGACGCGCATTTTACCTCTGAACTATGGCAAGCTATGCACAAGTCTTTTGGCTCACGTTTAGATATGAGCACCGCTTATCACCCGCAGACGGATGGGCAATCTGAACGCACCATCCAAACCCTTGAAGACATGCTTAGGGCATGTGTAATCGATTTTGGTAATGGCTGGGAAAAGCAACTCCCGCTAGTGGAGTTTTTGTACAACAACAGCTACCACACCAGCATCCAAGCCGCTCCATTCGAGGCATTGTACGGACGCAAATGCCGATCACCTCTCTGTTGGGCAGAAGTTGGTGACAGCCAAATCACTGGCCCAGAACTTGTGGTAGATACCACCGAGAGAATTGCTCAGATACGGCAGCGAATGGCGGCAGCGAATGGCCGTCAGAAAAGCTATGCTGATAAGGGAAGAAAACCACTCGAGCTCTAGGTTGGGGATCGAGTGCTACTCAAAGTCTCACCTTGGAAAGGTGTAGTCCGCTTTGGAAAACGAGGCAAACTCAATCCGCGTTATGTCGGACCATTCGAAGTCACCGAGAAAATTGGCAAAATCGCCTACAGGTTGGATCTACCTGAAGGACTCAGCGGAGTTCACAATGTTTTCCATGTGTCGAATCTGAAGAAGTGTCTGTCAGATGAGACCCTCATAGTTCCTCTCAAGGAACTCACAATCGATGACCAGTTGCGATTCGTCAAGAAACCAGTAGAGATTACGGATTAAGATGTTAAGATCCTCAAGCGTACCAGGATACCTCTGGTTCGAGTTCGTTGGAATGATCGTCGTGGCCCAGAGTATACCTGGGAACGAGAAGACCAAATGAAACTCAAGTATCCCCAACTATTTAAGAAAAACGCAACCACTACTGAGGCTGAAGCTACTACAGAATTTCGGGACGAAATTCCAAATCAACGGGGGGATGATGTGACACCCCAGGAAAACCAGTAAACACCGCAACTTAACTAGCTTCCTCAGTAACTACGCACTAAATTTCGGGACGGAATTTTCTTAACAGGGGGAGAATGTGACAACCCTCGAAATTCCATGTATCCGTACAATTTATTAATGATAATTAAAGTGCTTGATGATTGTGCTAAATCATTAAACTGCTCTCTGATTACGGTGTTATACTTACATGTGCGTGTTAACATACTAGTAGTATATAGAAAAGTTACTAAATCGTCCGGTATATTTTCCTATGTGTTAGGAATTAATTGTGTTACAAAAATATATATATAAGACGCCTTACGGAACAATTAAACAATTTAACGGAACAGTATCCGACCGAACAATCGGACATTACCCGGGACACCAAATATTTGTCAAACACATTACTTAATTATTTTTGGCTAGTCATGATCCCCGTATACCATAACACCCGCTAAAATACCTACTAACTAACATATGTAAATAATACTTGGGAACTAACTAATGTTTGCCTATTAGTTGCAAAATGTTACATAAAGTCCCCCCCCCCCCCATCCGATTTTAGTCCCAAGTAGGACCCACAAATCATCCTCCATACTTCCAATATTTGATTAGATTTAACTCATTATTTTATTTGATCTTTTGCTTGCAAACTTGAACATGATATGTAAGAAATCTTATAAGGAGCATGGTCTTGAGATATTCATCATTCCACCAAGATTCACACTCAACCCTCATCACTCTACTCTCTCTCTTTCGGTTCATCCCATAACCGAAACCACATCCCACAATCTTTTTCATTCATCTTCTTCCATTAACAAGTCCATTCATAGCTTCAAAGAATCCATGGAGGTTACACCTTGAAGGACCATCAAAGGAGCTTGTTCTAGTCTTTTTCACCACCATTTTCTCATCACTTTGCATTAGATTCATCCCTAGCTATAAGCTAGTAGTAAGTCTCATTTTAACTTGTTTCATCTTGTTCAAAATTATGATTTGTAGTATGATGTGTTGTTTAAATCACTAAAAGAACAAAAGACTAGAAGATGTTAAACAAAATTAAAGAATATTAAAGTTACATAAAAGTTTACTTATGTATGAATTATGAAGCGGAATCTTGTCGGTTGAGGGTTGGTTAAATCATACTTGATGTTTGATTGTTGGTTTCTTGTTAAATCCATTGTTCGGACACTCGTTGATGCGATTTAGTAATGCTTAAACCACGAAACAGCATTCTGATGTACTTTTTCAGCCGCATTCAACAGGCCGTAAACAGACTTTAACAAATCGAAAAACGGAATTTCTGAAGCCTAAATCGGGTCTTTTCGAAAAACGAAGAAAATGGCGCTGGAATCGTATTTTTTTGAGGTCGTTTACTATTTTAAAAGTCTGTTTTCGTGACAGCAGCTAAGGCTGATTTTTACTGCAGTAAAATGGGCTGTACGTTTTCGGTCGTAATTTGAAACCTGAATTGAACCAGCCCCTAAAATTCATACCATAGATAGTCACTGATGTATTTGTGACCCTCGAACTGGAATTTTGTCAAACGGACTTACGAGGAATTTTAGACGAATTATTCCGTAAACTGTGATCAGAATGTGACAAATCTGATCACAGTTCGGTAAACGATTTTCTATAAAATATTAGTAATGAACCGGACCCCGATATTTTTACACAATAAAATATGGAACGTTTAAGACATGCTGTAAAAATTTGGGAATTTTTGGAATAATTTAACTGTTTTATTTAAATGTCCGAAAACAGCCGGTTTTGAATATTAATGCTGAATTGACATAAGTTGTGACTTGCGTGTCTAAATGTCGAGTATGCTATCGGTGAATGATCTAACATGTATTATGTGTTACGTGCAATATCGTATGTTTGTTTATGAGTGGGGAATGGATGGGAAGTTTATATGGGCATAAATCGTTAAAGTGTGTACCTGTTATGTGGACGAAGTAATGTGCAAATAAACCATACGTAGGATACGTGTTATGCATGAGAAACTGATTGTTATCCGTACCTTATTAGGACGTGATTGACCGACCTTGACTGTTAGCTACTTTTGAGAGTCAAACCGAGCAACCGAGGTGAGTTCACACTCCTAAGGCATGGGATTCCCGGTGGGTTGGGAATGGGATTGAACAACTACTCGTACTATCATTACTATTAAATTACTTTTCACCGTCCTCGGATTGAAGGGCACGTACGTAAAACCTACGTACACTCACACTCGCTACGGTCCTTGGATCAAGAAGGGCACGTACAAACACGACTAGTCGACACATGGGAAGCCCCCACTAATCTTCGCACACATGTTTGGGAAACCGTGATACGGCCACTAATCATCGCACACATGTTTTGGAAACCGCGATCCGGCCACTAATCATCGCAAACATGTTTGGGAAACCGCGATACAGATAACTAAGATACTTGGTTTACGAAATAAACAAATGATTCACGAACACTATAACTAAACAACCAACTGTGAATTCACTCAACTTTGTTGTTGACTCGTTGTTACATGCCTTGCAGGTCGTTAGGTATCTATGGAGCTTACATCGGAGTGGGAAAAGTCGTTGTGGGACATGGACAACTGTGTACCATGCTAAACATTTGAAACGTTTAAACTTATGATTTGGTTTTAAACTTTATGCTTCCGCTTGTAACTTAAACTATGTTTTGTTTAGACACAAATTGTATTGTGTTGGATTTTACAAACTACTTACATGCTTGTTTAATATGATTGGTGGCTTGATCCTGGTCACGTCACGCCTCCAAGCGGTGGTACTCCGCATGGTGGATTTTGGGGGTGTGACAGTAACCATAGTAGGGCATAACAAGCTCAATTCCTCATAGCGGTCAGTATAGGCTCGATGTTCCCCACTGTCTTGCTTCAAATCATCAAATTCCCTTTCTAGAGCCCTTAGCTCATGACGAGGACATAATTCCTTCATCATAAGAGCCCTAAGCTCGGCCCAAGTCTGTGCTAATGCAACCTCAGCACCGCGGTCTCTCATCATCCCGTTCCACCACGTCAGAGCCCTCTTCTGAAACACACTCGAAGAAAACTCGACCTTGCGATTTTCAGGACACTGAACGTGACGGAAAGTATTCTCAATGCTCTCGAACCATTGAAGAAGCCCAGTTGCTCCCTCAGAACCACTAAACTTGAGCGGTTTAGCCGAGTTAAAATTCTTGAAATTGCATGGAGCATTGTTGTTGTTGATGGCTTGCATCATTTGAACATAAAGATTTGGGAAGGCAGCAGCCATTTGCTGCGCGATGATTTCTGCCAGTTCGGCATTCGCCATCTGATTGTCGCGTCGAGGAGGCATTCTAAAAGAGGAACATGAAAGGAAACGAGTGAGAGAATTAGACGAAAAGAATGAGATGAAACAAATCTGATGAAAGCAAGGATAGTGGTCATTTGTTTGTTACTACAAAGCAACAAACGACCCCGGTGATTAATCAAAGTAAATGGGTCAAAAATAATGTATCGCGAAGACATGCTCGCCTATAAGTGGACACTCACCCCAAGAGTTCCCAGGTAAGAGTGACTGGTCCGATTATGTGGATTTGTACGAACACTCTAGCCTTAGACAGAAAACTCAGGGTACAGGCACCCACCCTTCCAGTTTGCACGTGTTCACATTATTTAGACCAACTTTGACGGGATTTTGAAAACTTAAAGGGTTCAAAACCATATAATAAATCATCCTAGAACAGATGATTAGTTTTCAAAGCGGATTAGAAATTTATGTTCTTATTGTGGTTGTCACCAAAGAATAAGTGACGGTATTGTTTTAAAACTAAACACAAGAAAACTTGTGTTAGGGTCCTAGGAAGGTTATAGTCTAGGTCAAAGCATTACTAATAACCTAATTCCCTATAACCATTGGCTCTGATACCAACTTTTCTGTCACACCCTGACCACGTAAAGCAACAAGACGTGGCGGAAACGTCGGGGAGTGTTGTAACAGAATCATTGTTTCATAACCATGGAATAAATAAATTCTGTTTTATTGAATTAATGAACTCATTGTTTTAATACAATCAAATAAGTACAACTATGATCTTCCAAGTTTTAATGTTGCTAAGGCATGAGTCCATCCTAAGTGTAGCATATATCATCAATCCTCATAAAGCAGTACCTGAAACATGTGTAAAAATAGGTACGTCAGCATAAAAATGCCTGTGAGATACATAGGTTTTGTGAATATAGGATTCATGACTTATAAGTTTAGAAAATGTTGTTTAACAAAAGTCAGTCATGATCCTTGTAAATTGATTTGTTTTGTAAATCGCTTGAAAAATAATAAGTTCAGATGATACGTATAAATAAGAGAATAATGTGTGGTTAAATGTATAACCAAGTAAAATGACTTGTATAAAGTAAATTTTTTGTAAACCAAAGTCTTGTAAGAGAATCGTGTTACTTGTGTAAAATGTATAAGTCCAAATTGAATGATTCAAATAACGCTACGATATGTAATACCATACAAACACTTATATATAGGAAGTACCAGCGGCGTATCCACCATGCTTGTATCATATTACATACGCCTCGTTACTCAAGTCACTTACTCAAGCCAAACCACCAATATAGAATGTTCATGTTTAAACCAATAGTCCAATAGTATTGTATAACCCAAGCCAAATGTAAACCATGTAATGTGTAAACAAAAGTTATGCTCTGTAAAATAATGTAAGGTTAAACAAATAACCTTATAGTAGCATATCAAAAGTATACTTTGGAGTTGTAAGTAACATATTAAACTATGTTTTGGTTTCATAAATAATATATCAAAATATGCTTTGGATTTGATAAATAACATATTAAACTATGTTTTGGTTTTGTAAATAACATATCAAAATATGCTTTGGATGATTAACAAAATATATGTTGGTTTTGTACAATACCACACATGAGAGTATATCAAACTATACTTTAAAAGTGTAATTTAAGAATTCATTCAGACCTAGTGCATCAAAATACACCTTTGAGACTATAGGGATACCACAAAGGAAATCCCTATTTGGATGGAGAAACAAATTGGTTTCAGACATTCCATGACAACAGGAATGGGGTGTCAAATCCTATAGCGCTATATCATACTAACAATCGGTCTGGTGAACATAAAATAAGTACAATTCAACATTTTATTTTATGTTCTTTGAGAAATCAATGTTTAAACCATAGATAGTCATTTAGTTTGTCAATTGATAAGTAATAACATGTATAATCAATTATACTTTGAAATCATGAAAATAACAGATAGGTACACATGCTTCACCCCAAAACAGTTTGAAAATGGTAAAAGAGGGGAACTATGTACTCACTTGAGATTGCTCAGAAGTCCTAAGATAACCACCAAGCAATGCTAGAGATCACGGAATCAAACGGCACCTAATGTAGGTAACTATGTTAATTAACCGGTCCTAAATCGGAGGATCGGATAGAATGAGGGCTTGTAAACCAAATGAGTATGGTAACTCATGTAATATGGTTTAACAAAGCCTACATACTAAATCGGAACCTAACCTAAGTGTTTTCGACCCATCGCGACCCATTAAGGTAGCTTATGCTACTTTAACGCGTCGTGCGCGCAAAAGCGCACTCGAGACGTCTCACTAGCCCTATGACAAGTGTTATATGCCTAAACATGTTACATAATCAGTTATGTGACAAAAGTTTAGGTTACATATGCTTAATTACCAATTATACATGAAAAGGGTATTCTGGTAATTTACCTAAGGCATATAAACTACCTATCATACAACTACTCAAACGATGTGACCATAGGGTATAACCTCGGAAGGTTATTCCCTATATGCTATGGTCCTAAAATATTTGGTCGGATCCTAATGATCGACCAAAATGGGTCGGGTTCGAAGGTATAAGCGATTTATTAGATCGCTTACCCTTACGACCCTAGACAACGTGGTAATCAGTAGGCATAGTCACAAGGGACTATAACCATCGTGATTACAATCACGTTGCGAAGTTCAAACGAACTTCGCATTGACCATAAACTGGTCAACACAGAAAGTCAAACAAAGTTTGACTTTCGGACTCGAAAAGCAATAAAAGAACGAAGGAATACTTACAAAGGGTCCCCGAATGCTAATCTCGATCCAAGTAACTCAGGTATGAAACAATGGTTTCAACTTAGAGCTTCTAAGATCAAAATTCTTATGGGTTTTGCAAAGGCATGGGGGGGTATTTATAGTTTTTAGAGAGCCGTTAAGATCGTTTCTTGGAAACCGTGCTTTGATCTCAACCATACACATCAAGATAGTGGTTTTCTAAAACCATTAGAGCCCATAGTATCCCCAAAACCATGTGCATAGGTTCAAAGTTTCTGCCCAGATGAGGTGCTC
The DNA here is from genome assembly GCA_030545235.1 of Helianthus tuberosus. NCBI lineage: Eukaryota > Viridiplantae > Streptophyta > Magnoliopsida > Asterales > Asteraceae > Helianthus > Helianthus tuberosus. The sequence goes on from CM060419.1 coordinate 24,579,030, forward strand.
GCGTAGCGCCACTGGTAAAGGCCTTAGTGCTCGCGCTACGCCACCATGCACCAGATTCAGAAAAGTTTCAAAAATGGCAGAAATGGTCCCTGCAGCCCTTTTAAGCTATTTTCGATGCGTTTGAACCCCGTTAACCTCATTTCAAGGCTCTAAAATGAAGTTAAAGTATAGGGAACTTAAAATGTGCTCTAAAACATCTCGGATGTCGGTTCGTTTGGCCGTACAATCGCGATGTTCGCTTAATTACGACAGAATGCGCATAAGCGCGAAAAACGATCCAAATGGCGCGACGAATGGATTTTTCTTATGCCAAACACTAAAATAAAATATTTTAGTGCTTACATAAATTTTTGGATGTCCGGATGTATTCAGAACGTAAGTTATGCACGAAAATGCAAACTTGTGCACTTTTTGACGCTTTTAGTCCCTGAATGACCCAAAAGTTTATTTTAGCATACCGAACCCCTCAAAGCCTATTTATAAGCTATGTAAAGGATATTTATGGTATGTTTAACTTATGGTCATGTTTTGGAATGTTCGTTACAGTTCAAATTGGCATACTTTCGCAGTTTGTCAAGTTTAGTCCCTGTAAGCGAATTAACTTGTTTTTGCCATACCAAAGCCTTCAAAACTTATTTCTAAGTTATGTAAAGGTTATTTAAGGTATGTTAAGCCTATTTCACTATTCCGGAGTGTTCGTTGGATTAAACTGGTTATATTTACGCATCAGAGCGCGTATAACCCTCCAGAAAGCGATTTAAAGCTTAAAATCGAACAAGAGTTTATATGTGCAAACGATACACATATTTTTACAAATCCCAAGTATGAAATACAATATTTCATTGGTTTGGCCTTTGTTTGATGGTTGGAGTGACACAGGTGTCACACTATATAATTAAATTTTAGGTTGAGTATATACGTACTTAATGTAGTTTGTAGGGGGATATATGTAATTGCTCCTACATAAGAAGTCAATAATACGTATTGTGATTAAATAAACAAAACAAAAGTATTGTAGCAAAACGATCTAATTTAAATACATAAATGAATCGTAAATCTCTCCTAACATTTCTGGAAGTAGACCTCTCGATCAACTCTTTCTAATCCGTACTTTCTAGTATATTGTTTTCAATAACTATCATTGTCAATCCGTAAAGTCTTTCTTGGGACATTGTGGATCGTAAGTATAACTTTAACAACTTCAATTTTAAAAATCTATTTTCTGCTGATGCCACTGTAACCGTAATACTCAACAAGAATATGTATGCACTTCAACTTGGTATAAGGGTCTCAAACAACTTCAACTTGGTATAGAGTTCATCAACATCAAATTTTGATTCTTCTACATATTTTAGTTCTTTTTGAAGAAGATAGAAACATGACTTAAGATCTTTTTAAACAACGTCTAACAATAAAACACTACATAGTCTACATCATAATTTTAGAAATAAGGAAGTAGAAACATTTAAACATACTTCACTTTACATACATGCATTCACCAGTCCTTTAATGATCAACCAAAGCCCTCTTCCCCTCCTTGACTCCATCATTTATACTTAGAACCTTCAATTATCCCTTGCAACTTTGCCCCCTCAATCGTCCAATCGACGCCCTAGTCAGTATGTCTAATTCGTCCCCCAAATTGTTGTTTTTTTTTGTTTTGTCGCCCCTACTCTCACAAGTTTTTTTTATTACTGGGTTTAAGCTTGTATTTTAAAAACAATCTTGGGCTAATGTGTAGATATAGTTCGGTAAATGGGTTTAATTAAAAACGGGTTTAAATGTTTAAAAGGCCTAAACTAAATCAAATGTTAGTGATTTCAACAAATAACTTGTGTTTTTTTTATAATTAATTATAGTCTTTTATTTAAACATTTTTATAGATATAGAAATTTTGTCATCAAAACTATAGAAACTTTTCCTCTCCCCCTCTCCCTATAACCCATCGCCGGAGGCTCGACGAAGGCAATCGTTAGGGTTAGCGTGCGAGGTCGCCTATCTCCGGCTAACCTTTCATCCTAACTCTTCAATCTGTTCTATCCATTCGCCGCTGGGACCGGTTCTCCTTTTTTCGTCTCTCTTTCCTCGGTCGTCTGGGTGGGTGTTTCTTTAGCCGGACCTCATCCTTGTTGGCTTATCGGGTCTGATATTGGTCGCGTTCTATCCAGTATAGATCTGTTGGACTGATTCGAATCCCGTTAACACTTCGTAGTAGCTGTGTCTTGGTCAGAGTGGGTATCATGGGTGAATGCTCTGCCGGGGTGGCAAAGTTCTATGTCAGCAACTTGCCAGATTGGTGCAGTTCGAAGGAAGTTAAGGATGTTTTCAGCGTTTTTGGGCCGTGGTGGGGGTTTACGTCGTAAGAAAAAGGGACAAAAAGGGTGAAAGGTTTGGCTTCGTCACTTTTTCTGGGATAAATGACAAAAAGGAGATGGAAACTAGATTAAAGGACGTTAAGATGGGGAGTTACAAGCTTAAAACTAACATGGCTAGATATGTGGTGGAAAACAAGGTTGAATCCAGATTGCCGGAGAAGCTCAAGGGACAGGTCCATGGGGAACCCGGTGGGGGTTGGAATGGTGGGAATCAGTTCCCTAAATTTATTCCAAACCCGCTGGGAACAAGCTACAGAGATTCACTGTTAAGGAATTCGCAGGGAAGGAATCAAGTTGAGAAGGTGGTGGAGGTATCAGGTTTTGTTAAGTCATTCCACGAGTGGCAAGATAGAAGTCTTATTGCTCGAACTCGAGATCTCTCTACGTTGGTTAAATTGGATGTGCTGCTAAAAGAACACGCTTTCTTTGAGTTCAAACTTAGGTACATAGGTGGTTTATACATGCTTATTATCTTTGAAAATCAGGAGGAAATGGCCAGACTCAAAGAAGACAGTTTGTTGGTGGATGGCTGGTTTTTGTGGTTAGAGGTTTGGAAAGGTCAGGCCCTTCCTTTCGAAAGAATTGCCTGGTTGAAAATAATGGATGTCCCTCTACATCTGGTCGATACTGAGGTATTCGACTCCGTCGGCAGACTTTTGGGGAAGGTGATTCACGCGGCGTCGGTGTCAAGTGAATCTAAGGATTTAACTTTTGACTTGGTGGGGGGTTTTAGTTGGAGATGGGGATAGAATTAACAGCATGGTTACTCTGAAATGGAACGATCGGAGGTTTAAAGTCTGGGTATCCGAAGAACTCGACGAATGGACTCCGGATAGTATCATGGAGGGGGATGTTCCGGGCGGTAGTGGTGATGCTACTCCGAAGCAGGTTGAGGAGGGGTCGGTCTTTCCTAATTCAGGTAGTCGGTCACCAGAGGTCCAGCCGGGAGATGAAAGTTCAAAGGTTGCCAACGAAGTTCTGGAAGTAGAAGAGGTTGAGGTGAACTCGTGCATGGGGGGGGGGAGGGTAATAATGACTCTTTGCATGCTTCCAAGGTAAATGAGGGGCTTTTTGAAAACATAGAGGAAGGGGTTATTCATAATTCTTTTAATATTAACTGTTTTGTTAATAGGGGCAATATGGATGGTGGGCCTTTGGTCCAATCGAAATCCATCAATAGAAGGTCCAGAAGCCTAGCTAAGGCCCATCCTCCTGGTTATGTCTGCAAACCCAGGAAACCTTCTAGTAAAAAAAGGAGAAGGATTGAGGACCCACTGGTTTCTTTTGATATCCTTGATAACCCTGATAAGGAGTCGAAGACTGTTAACATGGAATCCATTGCTGAAGAAGAGGAAGTTCGGATCGACATTAATGTCAGAGCTGAGGAGGGTTCGGAGTCTTCTCAGTTTAAGGGGGATCCCTCAGTCAAGGAAACGGTGTATGTCGAATCGGAGTTCGTTTCGGCCGACAGAGGAGATGAGGTTCATTCTTTGGAGGACTAGGTTAATAGGGAAGCGGATTATACTGCCAGCATGGGTAAAGAGATCGGTGCTGATCTTGGAAATCATCAACAGTTGCTAAAGAAGATAATCAGGTAAGAAGGCATTCAAATGGGTACGTCATGAATTTTATGTCTCTAAATGTTCGTGGGTTGGGGTCTGAGTTTAAATCGGGTTGGATCAAAGGTTTAAGATTGGAAAATAAGATTGGCTTCTTGGCGATTCAAGAATCGCAAATCGGTATTTTTGGCCGGGATTCGGCTTCCAAAATTTGGGGTAATAATGATTTTGAGATGGAATTTGTGGGAGCGTCGGGTCGTTCGGGAGGTTTGGTTAGAATATGGGATCCTAATTTGTTCCGGGATCAGGGGACGTCAAAGGATAGAAACTTTCTTCATATTTGGGGTCAATTGGTGGGCTCCAACCAGATCATTAACATGATCAATGTCTATGCTCCTCAGCGGGTGTTGGATAAAAAAGTTTTATGGTTAGCTTTATCGAGGGTAGTCAACTCGGGGAACGGTATGTGGGTTTTATTGGGAGATTTTAACGCAGTGAGAAGTCGGGAGGAAAGAAAAAATTCTCGTGTTAACAGCGCGTGTGCCAGGGATTTTAATGATTTCATTGACAGGAGCGATCTTATCGAATATAGCATGAAAGGTAGGAGCTTTACCTTCATGGCTCCTAATTCAAACAAACTCAGTAAGATTGACAGGATAATGGTGTGTAAATTTTTTTTCGATAAATGGTCTGATGCATGTTTGAGAGCTCCTCCTAGAATTCATTCGGATCATTGCCCAGTAGTTTTGATTTCTAGCGGAGAAACTTTTGGAGTTAAGCCTTTCAGGTTTTTTAACTCTTGGCATGAGAGGGACGGTATTGAAGAGGTGGTGGAAAATGCGGCTAATTCTTTTGACATTGTGGCAGATCGGCCCGATGTTAGGCTGATTTTGAAATTAAGATTCATTAGAGACAAAATAAAAGATTGGAGGAGAGAATTGATGAAAAAAGGAAAGGAAGATATGGTTAGAGATAAGGAAGAATGGGACGCTCTGGACAGGTTATGTGAGGAAAAGGGACCTTAGCGAAAAGGAAGAGTGGATTAAAGAGGAATGCATTAAGAATATCAAGGAACGTGAGCAGTGGGCGATCATGGATTCAAAACAAAAGTTGCGATGTAAGTGGGCGGTTGATGGTGACGAAAACTCAAGTTTTTTCCACAGATTATGTAATAATAGGAAGAAGAAAAACGGTATCCCGGGGCTCATGATTGGGGGCGCGTGGGTTTCGAAACCGAAAATGGTTAAAAGGGAGATTCTGAACTTTTTCAGGAATCACTTTTCGGAGTCGATGGGTATTATACCGGGTTTGGTTTGTCATAACATAAAGAGGCTTTCCGATGCGGAAGCTATGGGTATCTCGGGTGTTTTTTCTGTTAAAGAGATTAAAGACGCAGTTTTCGAGTGTGGGTCGGATAAAGCCCCTGGTCCGGATGGTTTTAATTTTAAATTTCTGAAGCACTTTTGGAGATTTTTCGAAGACGATTTCAGAGATATCCTGGAGTATTTTTATGATTCCGGTTCCATTGATAGGTGTTGCAGTTCCTCTGACATCACCCTTGTTCCTAAAATTGTTGATCCGATCGGCTTAAAAGACTATAGGCCGATAAACTTAACTGGGTTAGTTTTTAAGGGTATTTCCAAGATCTTAGCCAATCGGTTAAAGGGTGTTATCGGGGGTATTATCTCGGAGTCTCCGCCCGCTTTTATTAAAAATAGATGCATCCTACACAGCCCTATGATCTTGAGCGAGTTGTGGTTGTGGCTCAAGAAAGCAGGCAGGAAAGCGTTTATTTTTAAAATTGATTTCGAGAAAGCTTATGACAATGTCAACTGGAGCTTCCTTATTGAGGTTTTGAGACAAATGGGTTTTCCGCATTGTGGTGCAAATGGGTTAAAGGGATCCTTAGTTTGGCTCGCTCCGCGGTGTTAGTTAATGGCTCGCCTACTTTCGAGTTTCAGTGCCAGAAGGGTATTAGGCAAGGTGACCCTTTATCTCATTTCCTTTTCCTTATTGTTATGGAAGCTCTTTCTTGTTTGATTGCTAAAGCTAGTGAGTCGGGGCTTTTTAAAGGTATAGTTTTACCGAATGGGGGTCCTTTGGTTTCTCATTTATTTTATGCCGATGATGCTTTGTTAGTGGGTGAATGGGAGGAAGAAAACTTTAAAGCGGTCGCTAGGATCCTGCGGGTCTTTTTTGCGTGTTCGGGTCTCAAAATTAATTTTAACAAGTCACACCTCTTTGGTGTGGGAACGAAGATACGGAAGTTGTTCATATGGCGTCGATGGTGGGGTGTATGAGGGGGTGTTCGCCGTTTACGTATTTGGGAATCCCGTTGGGTGCTAATATGAATAGGATAAGGAACTATGAAGCTATTGTTGGTTTAATTCAAAATCGGTTGGCTTCATGGAAGGCCCACTCTCTGTCTATCGACGGTCATGTGGTCCTAATCAAAGCGGTCTTAGAGAGCCTTCCTATTTATTTTTTCTCTATCTTTAAGGCGCCTATTAAAGTGTTGGATAAAATTGAGTCCCTTATGAAAAACTTCCTTTAGGGGGGAACGGAGGAGGTGAGAAAGACTCATTGGGTGGCGTGGGAGAATGTTACGCGTTCCAAAAAAGATGGTGGGCTTGGTTTGTGCAACCTCAAGCTAGTTAACGAGGCTCTTTTAGCAAAATGGGTGTGGAGGTTCAAAGTGGAAGACGACAGTCTGTGGAAAAAAATTGGTTATTGCTTGTCATGGTAGGAAAAGAAGGTGGTTTTTTTTGCCTTCTAATTCGTCGATGCCGGGGGTATGGAATAACATTAGGAGGATGGAGGAAAAGTTGGTCGTAAATGGGAAGAGAATTCACAATTTAATTAAAGGGGTGGTAGGCGATGGTAAGAATACTAGATTTTGGGTCGATGTTTGGTGCGGAGATACGACTCTCATGTTTAAATGGCCTTGTTTATTTGCCCTTGAAAAATCAAAAACTTGTTGGGTTAGTGATCGTTTGGAGGCTTCGAACTCCATTATTCGTTATCTTTTCAATTGGGTTAGGGAACCGAGCACGGATATTGAAGTGCAGGAGCTGAATGAGATGTTATCTTCGCTTGACGGGATTAGACTTACAGCAGAACGAGATAAATGGCTTTGGTCCCCGGAGGCTTCGGGGGTTTTTTCGAGGAGATCTTTCAAGGCAGCAGCAATGGCTGGAGTTAGGGCTGATGTGGTTCCTTTTTCGGTTAAAGATTGCGGATGGGTTCCGGCCAAATGCAGAATGTTTATGTGGAGAACCGCTCTCGATAGGATCCCGACTAAACAAACGTTAGAAAGAAGAAGCATTCAGGTTGGGTCTCTGTTTTCTGTTTTCTGCGGGGATGGTGTGGAATCGGTGGAACACTTATTTACGGCTGTGAAGTGTATATGAGAGTTTGGAACCGCTTCTGCGGATGCGTTAATATTCCTCCGTTTTTTGCGTTCTCTTTCTCGGACGTTATTAACCTGCACAGAGGGGTAGACCGGAATTCAAAAGCCAAGGAGATTATTCGCGGATTGGTGATAATCGTATGTTGGGCGATTTGGAAATCAAGGAATGATAGGATTTTTGCCAATGGGAGGGTAGATAGTGAAGCCATGTTTAGTGAGGTGAGATCATATGGTTTTTTTGGTTAAAAAATAGATCGAAGTATAGGGAGTTAGTTTGGAGAGATTGATGTAACAATCCGTTGTACATGTTGTAATTGGTGATAGTGCGGTCCTGGTTTTTTTTAGGCCGGCTGTTTTATAATATTCTCTTTTCAAAAAAAAAATATAGAAATTTTGTCAAACTTTCATGCTCCGGGAGATAAAACATTTGGCGTGCCACGCCCATTGCTTGGCGCCACCCCCCATTTGTGATGTTGATATTCTATTTTCCTGAATCCGGTTTTTCATAGTCAAAGATAAAACATTTGGAGGTGAGAATTTTATATATTCACATGTGGGCCTATTTGGCAACTCAAAGTGGGCCTCGAAATAACAAGGTCAATATAGCCCGCTAATTTGTACTTTTGTTGTTGACGTATTGTAGTCTGAAACCGTTGACCAGCTTGATTCTCCCAAAAATAAACATATAATAATGCCTAAAACATTATTTTATTGTGTACGATTTTTTTTTTTTGGATATGTATATACAAACATTTTACTAAAGTCGGTGATGAACACGGACTTTAAGACATTTTAAATTTATTTTTTATTTTAACATGATAATAAATTTTAACATAGTGTAGTCTGAAATCTCACAAAATAATAATCAAGTCACTCAATCTTTTTTTTGTCTCTTTAAACTCACTAAAGTTCTATTTTATGTTCCAATATTGCGTAATTACCAGGCCATTACGCTACCATTATTTAAAAAAAAAAATCAATGCCTAAAATCTTTAGATTAACCAACTGATAACACAAATAACCGGTTACATAGAAATTAAATCGTTTCCCAAATCAAATCCATCTGTTCATTAAGAATTCCCAGATCAAGGTCAGCAAAAATCCATAATCTAAACCATATTCATTGAGCATTTCCCAAATCAAATCCACTGTAAATCGATTCTTGCAAAGTGGACTCTGGAAATCAAAGTCGTATGTTTCAGGAAACTTTGCCTATTGAAGCTTCAACACTGAAGAGTTTGGTACAACGCAATATCAGGGATAAACCTCATGTTCTTTTATGCTACCTAATGAGATAAACCTCAAGTTCTTTTATGTGCACCGCTGCCTTAATAAGACGAAATAATTGCAATTACATTTGGACTTTGATGTAGTGATAAGGATGAATAACTGAATATCAAGATAGGCGTATAAGTAATGATGAAGTTTAAGCTCTTACACCATCCCTGTTTCAAGTAACAGAGATAATTTATGCTTTATGCTTTGAGAAAAGATTTTTAAACCTAAAAATAATATTTTATTTTCAATAATCACATGATGACGATGAGCGGGAGTTATGTGAAAAATATAAATGAAAATGCTCCATTATAAAAGACTTAATCTGATGATAAACGAGTGTACCAAAAAAACGATAAAGATGATTTTTTATTTAAAAATGTTATATATTTGGGTTAAACTAACTCTTTCTTAATGTAACCTGATACATCATTAAGGTAATCTGGAAACCTGAAAATTGTATATAATTGAAACACAAAATGAAACTTGAGTGATTTTAAGGAGACAAAAAAAGATTGAGTGACTTAAATGAAACAAATGTGAAACTTGGTTACTATTTTACAAAGTTACCCCTTTATTTTTCTGATATCTTTTAAAATGTGATTTTCTATAGAATTCTGAGTATAGCATTACAAGGTATCTATTTTTATATATTTCTCTCTCTCTCTCTCTCTCTATATATATATATATGGGAATGTTCATTGGGGAACACTAAAAAAGTGGGGAACAGCGGGGAACCGACTCAAACGAACTCCGATTGGACTCATTCCAGCGGCGTTGGAACCGGCTCGTCGAACCCTAACTAAGATCTCTTAGCCCTAAACCCTAAATCCTAACTCCTAAACTCTAAACCCTAAAGCTAAAAAATAAGGCTAAAACCTAAGCTAAACCGTAAAATCTAAACTATAAACCCTAAAGGCTAAACTTAAAGCTAAACCCTAAAGCTAAACCCTAAACCCTAAAGCTAAACCCTAAACCTTAAAGTTAAACCCTAAAGCTAAACCCTAAGGCTAAACCCTAAAGCTAAACCCTAAAATCCAAACCCTAATATATTTAGGGTTTAGGGGTTATGATTTAGGGTTTAGGGATAAGAGATCCTAGTTAGGGTTCGACGAGCCGGTTCCAACGCCGATGGAATGAGTCCAATCGGAGTTCGTTTGAGTCGGTTCCCCACCGTTCCCCACTTTTTTAGTGTTCCCCAATGAACCTCACACTATATATATATATATATATCTTCATTGAATAGAGTTGTAAGTGACAATGTATAAGTAATCCAAGCACAGTGTATGTTATCCAAGCTATGTTAACAAATTTAGTTTTTCTCGTATAACTTCTAAAATACGGTGTTTTATATGATTCTAAGTATGTTGTTGCGACGTGCATATTTTATCTATGTCTTCATATAATTTTTTTCTTTTCAAAACCAAGTTGTAAAAAGTAATGTACAAGTGATCGAAACACAAATGTATATGTCATCAAAGTTTCCTTATGATTAATTTATATATATAAAGTGCCACCATTAACCGCTTCTTTATTTCGATAGTATAATTCGATGTGCTTATTTTATATACGTTTACATAATATATATATATATATATATATATATATAAATAAATGAACGAGTCAAGTATAATTGATTTTTTGATACACTTACACAGATACCGATTGATAGGGATCATCTATACCCCTATGCAATTTCTAATGCTGATTGAGGTAGGTGTTTGGATGACGTCAGTCCACGAGGGGTTTTCTATCTATATGGTTTCCTCTTATATACTGAACCGCACAGAAGTGGAAAACTGTCTCTCGATCATCCACATAATCAGAATACAAAGCCATAACAGACATCGTTGCTAAGTTAAGCTTACATGGGAATATTGAACACATATTGTAGCTAATCATAGTTGAAGGTATCTTGTATATATATCTGATTTACTTTTTTTTAATGGTAAAGATTACATAATTCATACTTTCAAATTATGCCAAGTTTACCCCATCAAGATTACATAATTCATACTTTTTTTTAATGGTAAAGATTACATAATTCATACTTTCAAATTAAACCATGATATCTAACTAAGAAACACAAAGCCTCTACCACCCCTATCAAAGTAGTGATAGAGTATATCTGGTTTACTTATATACTCCTTATACAATCTACTTCAAAGTACAATCCATCACAATTTACAAACAACCACTTTCTCATTTCTAAATTCCCCTACTTTCAGGTTAAAATAAGCTACACATATTTACCACATACCATGTAGAACCAAAACATTTAAGCATGTACGATTTAAAAAAAAAAAGTAAACTGAAGAAACGAATCCTAGCCCCATTAATGTTTAAACCATCAGAAAATGCACTTTTATTAGTTGTTCATATTACCGTGAAAGATTTTTTTATCGAGAAAAATGAAAAAAAAAAAAAAAGGGTTTTCCATATTTTTCTCAAAAGAACTTTTTACGTATGTGTATCAGGGTAACTCTAATACAACACTAACTGAACATGAATTTGAGGGTTCGAGTATAGCTTAAACGGGTTTAAGTTCGACTCAATTTTAAGTTGAACCTGTAAACACATTTAGATAAATGGATCGTGTCAAATATAATTATTTCATAGACGTGTGTTTTTGTTCTACCTATATATTTTTATACATTTATGCTGAAATATAAATAAAAAAAATCTGATTAAACGAGTTATATTTATGTCACCACATTAATTAACGGATTCAAAGTAAAATTAAATTTAGTAAATATGTTATAAGCTTATATATTTTTATTATTAAATTAAAGAAAAGCTTAGTTATACCATACTGAGTAAAGTTATTTTACAAATGCTCAATAAGAAAATGTACAAAGACACAGTAAATTATAAAATATAACACAATTTTGAAGAAAAAAAGACATAATAAGTCACAAAAAAGACATAATAACGCACATATAGAAAAGATACAATCATACATAAAAAGACACAACAACCTAAACAAAAAGTCTAAAATCTACAAGCTAAATAACTAAAAACAAAAACTTAAAATCTCAAATAGTAGAATTCGATGAGAGGGTTCCAATGCCGCTTGAATGATGTCAATCGAAGTCCATTTGATACCCTTCTTACGAATTCTTATTTTTAAGAAACTTTATATTTGATTCTAACCCACATGATACATCGTATTGAATTTTACCCCACTTGTTTTAATCAAATCCGTGCCAGTCTCTACTAATGAAATTCCAAGATTTATTTATTAACTAGTGTCATGCCTCTCGCGTTGCAGGGCGTTAAATCGAATATTTCTTAGTTTCATAACATGTACACATGTATTTAGGTTATTTGTAAATACTACTAATAACAAGATCTCAATAAAAAATACATCGAGACAACCAATGAAACCAAAACACCACCATAGTTTGGCTAAAAAAAGTAAAACGATGACAGGGCTGTAATTTTGAACTGAGGTAAAATACTAATTTGTCAGGATCAATGAGCAAGTGCTAGACAACTGCTTGACACAATAAAAGTAACATTGAGTCAACAAAGTAAAATAAAACACTACTATAGTTTCGCAAAAAAACCAAAACGATGGCAAGCACAAGTTTTAACTGGGGAAAAAGTGTAATTTTTGAAATGGGGGCAAAATTGTAATTTTGAGCTAGGGGAAAACATAATTTTATTTTGAATTGGGGACAAAAACATAATTTTGAGTTGAGTGCAAAATCGTAATTTTGAGCTAGGGGCAAAAACATAATTTTATTTTGAATTTGGGGTACAAATGTAATTTTAAACTAAGGGCAAAACCGTAATTTTAAACTGGGGATAAAATCGTAAATTAGTTGGACCAATAGAAAAGTGTCAGGCAAGTTACCTCACACTATTCCCCCAACTTGTAAATGTATATGTAGTATAATATAATATAATTATCAATTTTGTAAAACCTTGTAAATGTATATATAGTATAATATAATCATCAACAAAAAGTGGTTTAAAGAAGAGCAGGGGCGACTCTAACCGTTTCAGAGGCGTAAAGAGAATTCTAAATTTTGGGTCTTTTCCAAAAAAAAAAAAAACTATATCTTATCACCAACGATCCACTGAAATCAAAGCACGTGATCATTTTGATGCAAACACAAAAGTAATTGACTACTTAACATTTTTATATTAATGCCCAAAGATATCATTAGAGCTACTCCGTTATTGTTATAATTTTATCAACAAATGAATCAACTGACTATTTTGATCCTAAGTTCACGTATATAAACTTAACAAACTTCAAAATGTGTAAGCTATAAACATTTAGAGATGAGCACTTTGTACTGTGTACCAGTACCGAACCGGTACTCTACATTCCCGATTATTTACAAAACCGATACCGGTACCCATTTATTCCGTTTTTCAAGACCGTGACCGGTTCAGTTTGGAACCGGTCCGATACCATGCTGATCCCTACTAACATCTAACAATAAAAAAACTACATTTTGGTAAAAACATAAAAATAGACTGTAAAGAATCTAGCATCATAAGTTTTGCCTCACAACAACATTAATAAACATGAGATAACTGATACAAAACTATGACAAAGTTTTTAAAGAAAATTAACCAAACTAACTTTGAACCTTACGTTTGTCATAATAGTTCAAGTATAGCAAAAAAAAAAAAAAATAAAATAAAAAATAATAATAATAATAATAATACCAAAATGCAGAGACTTAAAACAAAATATTGGCAAAATGAACAAAACTTTCCGTCCATTATCTTCTTCACTCGGTTGACTTTTTTTTCCTCATTTGACTATTTCTTCTTAACATCACTAACATCAACACATCCTCTACTTCAACATTTTTACCCTATTTCCACATCAAAATGCATAACTTTAAACTTTAATATAAAAAACAGTCCGGAAAACGTTTTATTTTTTTTCGATATTTTATATTATCCTATGTTCACCAACTATGTATTTGTCACGAGCTTACAACGAAGGAACATATTGCATAGTACTATAGTAGTGTCCTCTGAATCTATATGGATCTAGCGGAACACATAACATTCTCTTGTATAAATTTGTAACCTAAAAAATTTCCTACCAAAAGGAATGCAAAAAAGAAAAAAATAATCAAATGAGTTAGATATACCCTTATATAGGGTCGGGGGGGTCCATTGACCCTCCGGCCGGCGAAATCTCTAGTTTATAGGGTATATGAAGTGGTCAATTTTTTTAAAGCTTGACCCCTCAAAGTCGTCGGAGCTTGCCCCTTTCCAAGTCATTTAAATGAAGTAGAAAAGTGAAGACAGGATGTTCAAATAATATTTCCGGTTGCCGGAGATGAAGATGCAAGGAGTTGCAGCAGGTAACAGATGGTTGTTTTTTCGAAGAGGAAAGAAGAAGTACGGAAGTAAAATGCATATTTGTTTGATTGTTTTAGGCTATTTTAAAAGTTTGGCCCCACTAGGTAATTGGTTTAAGTAATATTTTCTACTTTTATATTTTATTACTTTTTTTTTTGAACGGCATATAGCCCAGCGGTCGTTGACACGCTAGGAGAATGGGAAACCCCGGGTTCGAACCACAGAAGCCATCCGAGGGCAGGTTATTCTGGGCCCTCCACCAATGCACGCTTTCGCGATACCTGGCTTCATTGGCTGGTCTACACCCGGGCGTTCCAGGAGGAAACCCCGCACTAGGTGACTAGAGTGAAAACCCCCTGCGGATCCTCAGGTTCGAACCCACGACCTCAGCCGAGTTTCCTAAACCATCATTGTTTCCTGGCCAATTGGGCTAGCCCAATTGGTTATTATATTTTATTACTTGTTTTTACTTTTTACAGCTGAGATAAAATATCCATTCCCCACTACACACAACCTAATCGTGACAAGATGCCAGACATAAGATTTGAGTTTTCATTTAGCTTCTACTTATTAGTTTATTTTATTCGTTTTGAAGTAAAAGTATCTGGATCTCTTATTATTGTTTTTTAACCATTTTATGTGTTTATTATTTGTTATCATTTCATTTCATTTTGTTTATGTTTTTGTATTTAACTTGATTAATATCAGTAGTTATTGTTTGGCTTCCTTTTTATTAATTTGTTTGATTCAATTTGAAAACATCTAGCTTTTTTATTATTTTATTTGATTGTTATTTGTTTAAAGTTTAGTACTTGATTTGATTTTTTGTTAAATAAATGTAATTAAAGAACATTTTTATCACGTAGAACTGTGTATTTGTAAATATACGAGGAAAAAGTATCGACTCTTTTTTAATAATATTTTAAAATCTTAAGAAAATACTACTAAAAGGGTTTTGGTTTATATCACATTGCCACTAATATATGTTCGTTCTCCTACTTGTAGTAGGACATCTGGTTAAATTAACTATTGTATGCTAACGAATTTAATAGAGTCATACGACCCCCCGGTTGTAAATTTCTGGTTCTGTCACTGGTGTCCTATGAATCGAGCAGAACACATAACATTCTCTTATATAAACTTAAAACCTCAAATTTCATGCCAAAAGTAAACAAAAAAAGTAAACAAAAAAAGCAATGAAAATGTGTTAGATATATCTTGTAAAGGGTGTATATTAATATGAAAACTGAAATTTTGGTTCAAATTGCTTGAATAATCCGGCAAGTGCTCGTATTTAACACAATACTGTTCCGAACAGTTGCAAATAAACATACCAAAACTCAAAATCAAATAATGATTCTTAGATCTTGATTACATTCTATGAAGCAATTCACATATAGATTTTGAATTTAGGGCTCTTAACATCATATAGATTCTATGAAGCAATTCAATTTAACACAATACTGTTCCGAACAGTTACAAATACCTATTAATTTAGGGCTCTTAACATCATTCGAAAGCATTCTTTTAAGCTTCCGTTGGCTATGCTTTCCTTCTTTTTGTGTTTTCAATTATAATATTGAAGTGAACTGTCAACTTTGAGGTATGTGTAGATATGAATTTTGAGATAAAAAACAATTAGTTTGCATTCTTATACCTATTGCCTTACCCATAGAGGAGTTTTTTGGCCATAAAGTGTGCCTCATAAGATTAGATCTTGTTTAAACATACTTGAAAATTTTTCACCAATGTGTTTTTCTCGTATTGAAACTTTGCATGATAACTGACTTTTTCCTTAATGTAGTTCAAAACATCTAGATTTTGAAGGGAGGTTGTAGGCTTGAAGACACAATATTTGCAGCCTACACATTTAGAAGAGGTTGTTGTTAGTTACAACGATTTTATAAACTTTTTCATTAATGTAGTAAAGTCCTAGGTTTACTGCTAATGACAATGACAAATCAAAGTTTTGTGAATTAGTTAAGTCACATTTCGAAGTGCTAAAACAACTTCTTACTTGTTTGTTTATTTATTGTGGAATCTACGGGAGGTTAATCTTGACTGCACCGAAACTTACCGAAACACGTATTATACCTAACGACACTGGATGAATTAGAACTACACCAAATTGTATTGAATCAGCAGCGGATGATCTCGAGCTACATAGAATACCCATAAAATGAAAAAAATTGGAAATTTTCTAAAAAAGTGCAAATAGACAGCCTTAAAAATAGTTGGCGTTGAAGAGACAGCCAATTTTTCTGACACCAATTAAACTCCGATTCTACTATGTAAAACAAAAACTATATAAAGTGAAAATTGAGAATAATAAAAACTCTATATTGCTAAGATCATAATAAAAACACCATCTCTTACCTCCTGACTATCCTTTTTTGGTGCGATTCATTCATAACCTTGGCACCATTATTATTATTATTATTATTATTATTATTATTATTATTATTATTATTATTATTATTATTATTATTATTATTATTATTATATATCAAGAAAAGGACTTGACAGAAAAAATCGGAATTCCTCCGTCATTTAGGTCAATAACCATAATCAAATGATATCAAAATTCCATTCATTGATGTTAGTTCCGTTGCAAAAATGCTTTATAAATGATGCTTCGACCCGCTGTGTGACAACCCGCAACTTCAGGTTACTACTTTAACCTAGCCACAGTTAATTTAGACATACATTCATAGCATTACATTTAACTAGGGTTAGTTAAATGAGTCTACATTAGTAATTCGGGGAATTACCGGAACACGCACAAGTTGATTCTCAAATGTTGGCGACTAACACGAATAATTACAAACAGTCGGTTTACATGAAATTTGTACGTTGCTTGTCAAATACGTGAATTATGTGTTTTAAATGTGGATTGCATGATTTAGGTGCCTTGGTGTGAAAGTTGTATAATTAAAATGTTTAGAGTAATTGTGAAACTTTAATAGACTACTTTCAACCATAAAACCTCTCAAAATCACTGTATGACAGTTTATTCTTCTCAAATCATTCTCTAATCATTTTGGCTTTGCAACACAACTCTCCATCCTCAATCTTGATCTTTCCAATTCTCCTAGAACAATCTCTATATCAATCTAAGGTAAGTGTTCATGCTTTATGTTGTGAATCTCGTTCTTTTGATTCCACACAAAACCCTAGACATCCAAACAATCTGTGTTTTGTTTCATAACTGATGAATGTGTGATAATTGCTAGATTGATTGAATTGTATGTTTGCTGCTAGTCATTTTTGATGTTATTTGATATGATATGAATGCTAAACTATTGCCTAGATTCATAATATGATTGATTACTGCAGTTAGGGGTTTTGGTCGTAAGATTTTTTTTTGAAAACTGTGATATTCTCTGTGTTACTGATTTGTGAATGAATGTTAATCTGACCTTGTGAAGTCACAAGGTTCATGGTTTGTGTTTAAGTAAAAGGGTCCGCACTTGTTTAAACAACATGTCCGCATTTGTTTAAAAACAACATGTCCGCACTTAATAAATACAAATGGTCCGAACATATGTGTCCGCACCTATGAGAATATAATGATATGAATTTAATGAGGGAACAAGAGGGGGATTCGAACTTGTTGTCCGCAGTTATATATTTTTGTACATGATCTGCACTTGTTAACTTATGGCTGCACTTATACATTTGTGTACATGATACGCACTTGTTGATTTTGATAAGTTCGCACTTGTGGATGTTTAATAAGTCCGCACATATGAGAATTGGAAGTGTCCACATTTATGATAAATGGAAGTGTCTGCACTTATATATTTGTGATAGTGGTCAGAACTTGTTGAATTATATGGAGTTTGCACTTTTATTGTACTAGGTCCGCACTTGTTGATTGTGTGCATGTGGAGTCCGAATTTACCTTGTAAGGACTTATGTGATCTAAGTTTATTGTGTAAAGATTAATTGATAGAGTTTATTTGCAAAAAGAAACTCTGATCACTGAGACATTGTATAATAAACATATTAACCTGATCACTAAAACACCGAGTGGTTTGGACACTTAGGGTAACCCTACACATGTATGTACTTACATTATTTAAACCTTAGGTCGCGAGTAATGAATCTAACCACTAATTAACGCTAGAAGTACGTTGTCATACCGAGTAAACTAAGGTGAGTTCACTAGTCTTTCGCAGGCATGCATCCCGGGTGACAAACAAACTAATATTCGTGGGATAAATACTTTTAAATGCTTTGGTTTAATTTCGATGTTAGTTAATAAATTCAACTCTATCATGAAAGTCCCTACTTACATACCGAGCTAGTTGCCTGGGAGGCAATGGGGTATTTGTTGATAGTGCTATTAGGCTTGACAAATCTCACACCGTGCTGGGAGCCGGGCATGAACTAATGACCTTAACCACTTTGATCAATGATGAAAGACATTGATGAGGGCACCAAAAACAGAACAGTCAATCGGTATCGAGTTTATTATTCGTAACATGTCATTAAACTAAACATGTCACACCCCAACCGATGGCGGAATCATCGGGGCGCGGCACTAGGCGAATCAGATTGCTCAAGAGAATCCATAACAACTATATTGCGATAATATTTATTACATTCGTTATCCCATACTAACAAATAATACAATCACATAAGTTATCACAGATTTATTGTCCTCTCGAATAATACAAATCCGACAACCTAGATTTTAGACGAATTTCTAGACTCCCTAGCTTGATTTGATGTAGATAGCGATTTAACCTGCAACATACGTTAAAACAACGTCAATACAAAAGTATTGGCGAGTATACAAGTTTGATAGTGTAGCGATGAAATAGTTAAAAGTGTTGCGAATTACCAAATACATAAATGGGATACCTTAACATACATGCAAAAAGACAAATACTACCAGCTAAGTCACTCGAGCTGCGATTGCGATTGCTATTCATCCTAACTAGACCCCGTCGGGTGCTATAGTACTATACTAGTTAAGGCGGGACCTCGCGAGTATAAGTCCTAACACATATGTAACTAGCATCACGTGTAAATATGCATAACAGTTATTCGTAAGTGATAAATAGATTGATTGAATAATTCGTTTGATAAGTTCGATTTATTAGGAACGTATGTTACACCCAAAAATGTGATTAAAAGGGGTTCGAGCATACTCACAGTGCGTATTTAGCAAGAACACAACTTGATTGGATCAGTTGAGAGTGCGTCTGAGTTAGCCTAAACATCGAATGATATCGTCAGCGAGGCGTGCTAAACGCGAAGAGTCAAGTAAACGGCCAAGTGTCAATCCGATCGGATGTCAATCCGGTCGGATGACATGATCTGGTCGGATGACATGATCCGGTCGGATGACATTACCTGGTCGGATGATCTTATCCGGTCGGATGACATGATCCGGTCGGATGACATGATCCGGTCGGATGGTCTGTTTGGTCGGTCGACATAGAAATTGGTGAACAGTTCGTTCCAACGTTCTGGTCAACTGTACTTGATGGTTTTTGGAAAGAATACAGGTGTTTTTTACCGAAACGTTGTGACATTGTGTTAAACAAATGAAATTCCGTCAGTTTCGACCCGTTCTAACGGCCGGGAACCACCCTGTTCCATCGGATCTGGCCGTTCTTGACGGTTTCTCCATGTTTAACCCGAATCACACCATACTTTGATTAGATACATATATTTTATGTGAGATTGTTATAAAAACATGTGGAAATCACCCAGATTTGAGTTGTTCATAGTGAAATGGGGTCACACTTTGAAGTTCATATGAACTCTTGATGACATCATCTTTGAACACCTCAAATCAGTAGATTTCATGGTTAAAAGTTGAGTTTTAAAAGATAGAATGGTGTAGAATTGAGTGCAGATCATAGAAGTACAAGATTTAGGGTGAGATCTTACCAGAATTGCAAGAAATCGAGAGAAAAGGGTCCAAGAGTGTGCTGGTTGAGTGGGAGCTGTCACATCACTGTTCAAGTGAAGTGACAGGCTATCTATAGGCAAGAGAGAAGGGTGAAGGTGATTTGGTGATCCGGTTCGGATAGCCTATCCGTTCGGATGGCCTATCCGTTCGGATGGCCTATCCTATTGGATTTCTGGCGCGACGAGTTTCATTGTTTCGAGCGTTACGGTAGTTTTGGTTACATATTCTCTTATATTTATCTATTATATATATAATTATTCACGTTGGGTCGTATATACATATCCATAATTCAAAGTTGCGACACAATAGTTGGGTTTCGAATATGCGATTACTTTGCGACGCTTCACGGTCATCGAGGAGGGTAGAATAGGTCCTCTCTCAATGTCATCGTGAACGTTAATGTGTGTTTTGAGTTGCACTGCGACACATCACGGTTATCAAGGAGGGTAGGATTGGTCCTCACTCGACATCTTCGTGGTCGTCCGCAAGTGCAATGTGAAGTGATAGTGATAAAATATGCGAAAATGTTGCGATATAGCGATATATGCGATATAGGTACATTATGATCCGAATCTCTAGTGCTAGGCGTAACGGGTATAACGGGTAGTAACAACGCACGAAAGCGCGGGTTGTTATAGTCTCCCATGCTTTAGGAAATTTCGTCCTGAAATTAATCCACAAGAAGGGCCGCGAGAGTCGATGCGAGCGAGTAAGCGATAAAAGCGACGAGATAGCGAATGATCGATAGAGAATTAACGCGCAAGAGCTTTGCGAAGACTAAGCGAGAGCGACAAGTTAAAGCGATCCGTATGATTAAGGGTGATAACACACACAAGAATGCGTTTCCAAAGCGTTTTGAATTTTCGAAAATTCGATTAATTTGGAAGAACTTGTTTATGAAAATCTTCTCACGGTGCGGTGTTAACTGTAGCGATGTTCATACCAGCACGATGAGAAGGGTTTTGTTAGGTTACTAAAATATTTTAAAGTGATTAAACTCGTTTTATGAAATTTTCTCGTCACGCGGCAGTAACTTGAGTCGATTGTCACACCAACGTTACAAGATAATCTTGTTTTATTCCAAGGTTTTTTTTTGATCAATTTTTTTTGAAAAAGTTTTGTACGAAAAGAGTCAGTTTTAAAATTTGTGTAAACAAAGCCTTTCAAAAATTTTAAATTTTAGGTCAGCCCCGCATGGCACTTTCCCACGAAAGTTCTACAATATGGCTAAAACACTTATATATAGGAAGTACCAGCGGCGTATCCACCATGTTTTATTCATATGGCTTCTGTCTCGTGAGGCAGTGTCATCCGTGTCGACATAGTACAGACAGAATTGCGATGACTCGATCCAAACAAGAGGGGTTGGATCAAGTCTTGAAAGGGGCGAGCTGAGCGATGAAGTCGTTTTCGAACTCAGTTTTAGCAACGAGCGAGTGCAGTAAGCGACGAGCGGTACGCGATGATTAAAATCACAACACCAAACACCAAGCATAGCGAGCGAAGACGGTGGCAATAAGCGAAAATCGATAAGCGACAAGCAAAAAGTGATGGGCGATAGCGTCAAGCGATAGCGACAACCGTTGAGTGATAAGCGGCAGTCGATACGTTGCGAGCGATGGAGACACGCGATTCGATTAGATTTAACAACACCACAATTTTTAAATTAATACTAGCCCACATGGCCTTTTTCCACGAAAGTCTGCTGATACGACTAAAACCCCACCATGCCTTAGCCCTATTAGTTTCGTCTCGTGAAGCAAGGTCGTGAGTGCTAACGTAACATAGTTACACAGAGGGCGCAAATAGCGATGGTGATAAGCGATGGAAATGTCGAAGCGATGAGATAGGTGCGAGAAGCGTTACGGCGAAGAGCGATGAGTGACGTGCGATGTTCGTCAAGCGATTCACGATACGCGATTCTCGGCAAGCGATACACAGTAGCGGCAAGCGATTTAGAGCGAAACACGCGTAGTAAGCGATGCATAACAAGTGACACACACATAGGCGATTAAGCGATAACCCACTAAAAACGATAGCGATTCACACATCAAGCGATAACCAGCGGTAGAGATTGTGAGATATGTACAATATGCGATTGCGATTTTGAGCCACATAATAAGCGTTTGAGATTGAGAACGTACAATAAGCGATAGCGCGAGACACATAATATACGATTGCGATTTGCGAGGTAGATTCTTGTGATAATGCGATTGCGAGCGTGTTGACTTAGCGATTACATGCCTTGAGTTGCGATTGAGATTGTTACACCTTGCGATGTATAGTTTGGTGTGTCGAAAATATCCACAATAGTATAATAGGTCTACGTTCCAACTCCACATGGCACTTTCTTCACAAAACTCCGGTTAGCATGGCGAAGCAACGTCATGTTTCAACCATACGCCTTTGTTTCGTGAATAGGTGTCACACTTCGTCAGACATGGTCAAGACGCTTATATACAAGAAGCACCAGCGGCGTATCCACTACGCTTAACCATGCCCTGATCGTTGAGGCATTATTGAAACTCACTACGATCTCTGTGCACTAACCAAAATAATCCCGTGTGCAACCGTGATTAATTTGATTCTTGCACGTTTATCGTACCTTATCCTACGAATGCATAGTAGGGGTAAACTACGTTATATAGTACATAGTGCTAGCATTAGATTGTGCGCGAGTATAAGAGAGAAATAGGATCCACATGCGATGATAGATAAAATAAGTTCCACACATAAAAAGGGATTATCGGTGATAAGTCGTATTATTACAACACCAAAAGCAAAATAACGTAGCTGCGGAGTACTTCTGTGGAGACTGCAGTTGTTGCTGAAATTCCTCAAGGTTGCGGTCCCGTGCGACAGTTCTGCGTAAGGTGACCGTACCAGTGGCAATTTGCGCAATAGTGACAGTTAGCTTCTGGCGGGTGATGATACGTACACGTGAAACACAGGGGATGAGTTCCGTTGTAGGCGCATTTCGATTGAACTGGAGCTGCTCGGAGAGGTTCCGGCTGCGACAACCCAGTTGTTGAAGAGTCTGGGCTCACGGTCTTTCGTTTACGGCTGGGCTGAGTTTCCTGAGGTGATGCAGTGTCGTCGGCGGACTTGTCTGATGATTCGCTGGAGATATCGTCGGAGGAGTCTTCAGAAGAACCGTTGGTAGATTCGTTGGAAGAATCATCAGATGAATTGATGATGATTGCTTGATGAGCTTGTTTGACAGGATTCTTGGAGAAAAATCCGTCTAAGGCTCGTTTGCTATTGATTTATGCGGCGAAGCGGTAGGTTTCTTCGATGGTAGCAGGTCTTGCAGCTTCGACAAAATCGCCCACACACTCAGGCAAGCCGCGAATGTACTTCGGGATGGCTTTTTCTGAAGTGTTGACTTGACTTGGGCAGATTACGCTAAGATGTTTGAACCTTGCGGTGTAGCCAGCATTGTCACTTCCTTCTTGCTTGATTTCCCAAAATTCATTTTCTAGCTTCTGTATTTCGTGGGGAGGGCAGTACTCTTTCTTCATGAGCTCTTTTAGCTCATCCCAAGAGAGAGCGTAAGCCACGGAGATTCCACGTTTGTTGCGTTTGGCGGTCCACCAGTCGAGTGCTCGTGCTTGAAATACTCCGGTAGCGCAAGTAGTATGGAAACTATCGGGACACCCACTTTGACGAAGGGTAAAATCGATAGAATAGAACCACTGGAGTAGTTGGGTCACACCTCCTTCACCCGTGAATTCCATCGGATCACAGGCTTTGAAGTGTTTGTAGAGAAAAGCAGATTGCGGCGCTTCTGCCTTGAAGTCTTCCAAGGTTCGAGAGTTGCTGAGAGAGTGCACCTGAGCGACAATTTGAGGAATAACTTTGGCCACTTCCTTGGTCACAAGCGAGGAAATCCTCTTATCGGCACTTCGTTTGGCTCTTCTCCTAGCTGCTCGTCTCGAGGTAGAGTTGTTGGAAGGCATCTAGACAGAGAGAGATTTAGAATGAGATTCGATCATAATAATTTTGAGTTTTGCGATGCGATTGAGCGCGATCAAAACTTGTAGCATGTAATATGCTAGATTTCACATAGGAGCCACATAGGAGACACGAGATTCCTAAGTTCTCACACAATGATTTGCTTGTATTTAGATATAGATAGTTGTAGTTTATACTTACACACACACACACACACACACACACATATACATATATATATATATCGGCGTAGAATACGCGAGAACGCGATGAGAGGGAGAGAGCGAGAGCGTAAGCGAGTAATTTAGACAATTGTTTTGTTGCGAACATTCGGTCTTCGTTTTAGATTGCGATGGCTGTGCGAGTTGTGCGTTTTGTAAAACAGGGAGCGGAAATTGATAATTCATAAAATAAACACATAAAGCGTAACTAGGTTCATCAAAACGTAAAACCGACGAGTCGTAGGCTTAGTAAAGTAATCGGAGTGCCTCGAGTGTTTAGGCGTCGACTGCCCAAGGTAGCCCAACTATACCCAACAAGTTCGTGCACGCGCGTCGACCAAGGAGACTTATGCTTCCACTGGGATGCAGCTCATGGCATTCGCCTTCCTAGTCATTGCGCGGCTCGAGTCGTTGTTATGGTCGAGTCCTTGGTGAGAGCTTTTTGAAAACCATTTTAGAGAGTGGAACGGTTTATTAAGATACGGGTTTCACCCCTGACTTAACAGCTTCATTCCAAATTGTGGTTGTGCTCATCGAATAAATCCGAGAGTTCCACTAGAATTTCGAAATGGAGGCTTTCGTCGAGATGTGGATGTCACTCCTAGCTCGATGAAAGGTTCTCGTGCTAGAAAAAGGCGCTGAGTGAGCAATCCTATCGAGAGTTCTTGGTTTTCACACCTGGTCTCGACTGGATCACTCGGTTGTGATATGCGAATAATTTCGAAAACATGTGTATTGTGTCAGCCTTAGGAAAGGCTAAGTAGTATTCCAGCCTTAGGAAAGGCTTCTTCGTGTGAGGCTGTAGTACGCGGTGTTCACACAAAGTTGTAGTTTTTAGTAATTTCGATCGAGAGTATCAAGTAGGCCCGTGCAATTCCTACTAAGTTCGCACGAGTCGGCCCATTGGTACTTAGACTATAGACTAGGTTATTTCTACGACAACGAACCCGGACTAGGTCGTGTCCTTCCTAATTCCCTATAGTTATGGCTCTGATACCAACCTGTCACACCCCAACCGATGGCGGAATCATCGGGGCGCGGCACTAGGCGAATCAGATTGCTCAAGAGAATCCATAACAACTATATTGCGATAATATTTATTACATTCGTTATCCCATACTAACAAATAATACAATCACATAAGTTATCACAGATTTATTGTCCTCTCGAACAATACAAATCCGACAACCTAGATTTTAGACGAATTTCTAGACTCCCTAGCTTGATTTGATGTAGATAGCGATTTAACCTGCAACATACGTTAAAACAACGTCAATACAAAAGTATTGGCGAGTATACAAGTTTAATAGTGTAGCGATGAAATAGTTAAAAGTGTTGCGAATTACCAAATACATAAACGGGATACCTCAACATACATGCAAAAAGACAGATACTACCAGCTAAGTCACTCGAGCTGCGATTGCGATTGCTATTCATCCTAACTAGACCCCGTCGGGTGCTATAGTACTATGCTAGTTAAGGCGGGACCTCGCGAGTATAAGTCCTAACACATATGTAACTAGCATCACGTGTAAATATGCATAACAGTTATTCGTAAGTGATAAATAGATTGATTGAATAATTTGTTAGATAAGTTTGATTTATTAGGAACCTATGTTACACCAAAAATGCGATTAAAAGGGGTTCGAGCATACTCACAGTGCGTATTTAGCGAGAACACAACTTGATTGGATCGGTTGAGAGTGCGTCTGAGTTAGCCTAAACATCAAATGATATCGTCAGCGAGGCGTGCTAAACGCGAAGAGTCGAGTAAACGGCCAAGTGTCAATCCGATCGGATGTCAATCCGGTCGGATGACATGATCTGGTCGGATGACATGATCCGGTCGGATGACATTAACTGGTCGGATGATCTTATTAGGTCGGATGACATGATCTGGTCGGATGACATTACCTAGTCGGATGACATGAGCCGGTCGGATGACATGATCCGGTCGGATGACATGATCCGGTCGAATGACATGATCCGGTCGGATGGTCTGTTTGGTCGGTCGACATAGAAATTGGTGAACAGTTAGTTCCAACGTTCTGGTCAACTGTACTCGATGGTTTTTGGAAAGAATACAGGTGGTTTTTACCGAAACGTTGTGACATCGTGTTAATCAAATGAAATTCCGTCAGTTTCGACCCGTTCTAACGGCCGGGAACCACCCCGTTCCATCGGATCTGGCCGTTCTTGATGGTTTCTCCATGTTTAACCCGAATCACACCATACTTTGATTAGATACATATATTTTAGGTGAGAAACTTATAAAAACATGTGGAAATCACCCAGATTTGAGTTGTTCATGGTGAAATAGGGTCACACTTTGAAGTTCATATGAACTCTTGATGACATCATCTTTGAACACCTCAAATCAGTAGATTTCACGGTTAAAAGTTGAGTTTTAAAAGATAGAATGGTGTAGAATTGAGTGCAGATCATAGAAGTACAAGATTTAGGGTGAGATCTTACCGGAATTGCGAGAAATCGAGAGAAAAGGGTCCAAGAGCGTGCTGGTCGAGTGGGAGCTGTCACATCACTGTTCAAGTGAAGTGACAGGCTATTTATAGGCACGAGAGAAGGGTGAAGGTGATTTGGTGATCCAGGTCGGATGGCCTATCCGTTCGGATGGCCTATCCCTCTGGATGGCCTATCCGTCCGGATGGCCTGTCCTATTGGATTTCTGGCGCGACGAGTTTCATTGTTTCGAGCATTGCGGTAGTTTTGGTGACACATTCTCTTATATTTATCTATTATATATATTATTATTCACGTTGGGTCGTATATACATATCCATAATTCAATGTTGCGACACAATAGCCGGGTTTCGAATATGCAATTACTTTGCGACGCTTCACGGTCATCGAGGATGGTAGAATAGGTCCTCTCTCAATGTCATCGTGAACGTTAATGTGTGTTTTGAGTTGCACTGCGACACATCACGGTTATCAAGGAGGGTAGGATTGGTCCTCACTCGACATCTTCGTGGTTGTCAGCAAGTGCAATGTGAAGTGATGGTGATAAAATATGCGATAATATGCGAAAATGTTGCGATATAGCGATATATACGATATAGGTACATTATGATCCGAATCTATGGTGCTTGGCGTAACAGGTATAACGGGTAGTAACAACGCACGAAAGTGCGGGTTGTTACAAAACTGTGAACTCGCCAACTTTATGTTGACACACTTTTCTACATGCTTGCAGGTCGTTAGATATCTTCATGGATTGGAACTTGTAATCGGAGGAGCTAGGGATGTCATGGGTCATGCCGCTTATTGAAACGTTTTATAAACAATTTGTTTTCGAATGTTTAAATATTTATAATTGCTTCCGTTGAACAAATACTTTGGTGAATTGCTTATGTGATGAGCACTTTTTATGTTGAATAAGATTCTGAGTTTAATATACTATTATTGGTTCAACGTGATTAGTGGCTAGATCCTGGTACATCACACGCCTTGTGGTGAGTTCCGCATGTGGTATTTTGGGGTGTGACACGCTCAGTGAGCTTAGAAACCTAAAGTCAGATTCTCTAAAAATAACTCATCAAAGCATATACTTTCCTACAATCAAAGAACATGCCTTTATAAAAGCAAGAAAAATCTAATTCTCAATCTGATTATTTATATAAAATTTAATATAGTACATACTACACAACTTCAAGAAACATCAACTTCGGTAATATACCTGACCCACTCAATCGTATGATACCCGCTCTTTGCTAGACCTGCAAAAAAAAGGGACCAAAATCTAACCGTATCGGATACTATAACATATGTTATTTCACCACACTAAAAACACCATTTAGTCCGAGATGAATAACTAAACATAATTGTTGTTACTGTTAGAGGTGTCATTTAAAAAAACATATAATTTGTCAGATTTTATAAGAGTAAAAATAAGGGAATTGTAAAAGTATAAATCACCGTGAATAGAAGTCCGTGTTAACTACGTTTGTAGGAAGGAAAAGTGACACAAGTCCAGAACCTTCAAAAGTCGAGTTATGCCATGTATTTTCAAGTAGAGATCTGAAACCCAATTTAATTCAAATAATTACGATTCAAATGTTTATATAATAAAGAACCATTTGGAATAATAATAAGACTAATATAATCCAAATAAATCAGATTCAACAAAGATTATAAATACAACATCAATGTCACAAGAACATATTTCAACGAAATCAAAAATCAAACCTCATTCATTAAAGATTTATAAATTACAAAAAAATCTTATTTTATAAAACCTAAACACCTCTATTTTCATTCTCAACGCATGAATCGTCAAAATAATCATCAAACGTTTAAAACAAAAAAACAAATAAACAAATAAACGATGAAAATCAAACTTATAGATGATTATTTGAAGGAAAACTACATAAAAGGAACATCAACAAACATTCATTCTTGACATAAAATACAGAGGAAAACAACTAATGGATGAAAATCATAGAAATAACAAACAAAATAAGAATTTTCAAACTAGAATGATACATTTGTTTAACGAAATCGTCGTTATTCGGGATCGCAGATTTCCAATTCGAACCAAAGAACAATATACACAAAAACAATAAGAGGAACACATGAAGTAAACATCTAATACGGAAGGGAAGTAGTTACCTTCGATTTACTGATCAGATGTTCAAGATGTTGTTGTTTGAAGGATCGATTTGTGTCTTAACAGTGGATTGCTAACAATGGATTGCAAAAGAAGAATGAGAGAAGATATGAAAGGAATTAGGTTAATTAGGGTTTTAATACAAATAATCTAATTTGGGAAAGTATTAAAAGGTGGGTCGGGCTACTCTTTATAAAAATGGGAATCTAAATAGATAACAAAGGAGGATGAGAGATGGTCTGAAATTGGTGAGAAAACACAGTTGAGATGAAACCAGGGAGTGACACGTCCCAATGGTTGTTTTTTTTCTTAAAGAAGATATGTTAAGTGCTTTTATTGATGTAAGTATAAAATAACTTAACAATACAATATTTAAATGTTAAGTATTATCATTATTTTTCTTGAAATACAATATTTAAATGTTAAATATTATTATTTTTATTTAATTATGACTTCATCATGCTTCTAAGTCAGTTTTATTAGGTTTCGTCGGTCCCACTATAATTGATTGGATAACAAATATGGTTTTCAAAAATATCTTATTACCCTAACTTATGTTGTAGTTGTGCAATGCCAAAGGAGACACCGGTAATCACATAACATATTATTTTTTTTAAATTAAGAAAAAAACTATAGAAATCTCATACTCAATTTAAGAAAATAAAATGATCTTTTTTATGGTATAATTTTTAAAATATCAACGTTTATAAAAATAATAGTTGTTTAAAAATCATATGGAAAATGGTTTAAAAGTCAACAACATATTTTAAAGGTTTGTACTATATGTTTTAAAAGTTGTAATTACATAAACTTTTAAAATTATGTAAAATTACCTTTTTGTTCTTTTTATATGTATTATAATATAATTAGTGGGGTGTCCGTGTGATGCGGCAGGAAACATAAACAATAGTAATAACATAACATGTTAAGTTTTTTGAATAAAAAAACTATAGTAATACCATTCTCAAATTAAAAATAAAGGCTTGTTTTTATGGCGCAATGTTTTTAAAAAACTAGTGGTGCACTTAAAAATATAATTGTTTAAAAATCATGAAAAAATGTTGGTTTAAAAGGCAATAATATGTTTTTAAGGTAAAGTTATAATTACTTAAAGTATTCATATTATGTAAAGGTACCTTTATATATATATATATATATATATATATTATAAAGTATAGACACAAATAAAAGTGTATTATTGTTAGGAAACTTTTGTAAGTGTTTAAGAAAAATATGATCACTTTGATCATATCTAGAAGATGACAAAGTCAACAGGTCATATGAAAAGAAGATACAAGACAACAAGACAAGCGGAAAGATAAACATCATCTTCCATAAGGATAAAAAAGAGATAAAAAACAAAGAAGGATGATCAGAAAGGATCAATCTGATAAATCTGGTATTTATCATCAGAATATGGTGAATTCTGTTTATTAGAAATATGATGACTAAGGCAACAGATTTCTGGTAAGTTATTCATCAGAAAATCTGATGAATCAACTTGTCAAAGAGATAAGGTTCTGCACCAACATTAAAGTAGCAAGTGGACTTGGATGGATTCAATGAATATGCCAAAAAGCTACTTTGAGCAGACAAGTGCATGAATAACATTTGTTTATTCATATTAATCATTCTCTATAAATAGAGAATACAACCCAGAAGGGAGAATGAGTGAAGCCAAGCATTCATTACATACTACAAAACTCCACTGCCCTTTATTATAGAATTCTTAAAGTATTCATTTGTATTAGCCAATAACCTTAAAATCACCTTGTAAAACTTTTTCAAAGTGATATAAACTTGAAATTCTGTAGTTGTGTTTCTTGAAAGTTTGATTTCTATTTTCGCACATTATTTTCATACTTATTGAAATTAGTTGCCAAATTTTGATAAGAGCATTGTTATATGGGTCCAACAATTGGTATCAGAGCAAATTGAATAAACTATTTTCAAACGCTCAACTGCTCAAAGTATTTTTTTTACTTTTCTCTATCTAAATATGGCAAACCTTCAAACATGGAACAATGCTTTCAATATGGGGTCTATGTCAAAGCCTCCGACTTTGGTCAGAGTGGAGTACCCACAATGGAGAATCAGGATGATCAACTTCCTAAATGGACATGATCGAGCTCTGTTTCAATTTGTTGAGAGAGGCCCACATATACCTAGTGTTGAAATCCCAGTTGTTCCAGCAACTGAACAAACACCGGAAATACCTGTCTCTTGGGCTCCAAAACATGAAAGAAATTGGAGCAAAGAGGATAAGGATCTGGTGGAAGCCGATGAAAGGGTCAAATCACTCTTGATTAAGACAAAGTAGATGCATGTGCGTCTACCAAGGAAATGTGAGATCAGTTGGAAAATCTTTGTGAAGGGGGGGGGGGATGAAAAGAAACAAACGAACAAACTGTGTCTCTTCCTATAAAAGGTTTAAGAGTTTTCCTAATGACAGTCTTTCTGAAACATATAATAGTTTTGCAAAACTATTGAATGACCTTAAAAAGTTTGGTGTTGAAAAATCCAATGATGAGAGAAATGTAAAGTTTCTAGATGCCTTACCCGGGAATGGAGAAGCGTAACAATGACATTGGCATCCACCCTAGAGTTGGGAAACATGAGCTTGCATGATATCTACAACATTATTGTCCCAATAGAGGATGAAACTTATGAAAATTCAACACATAGAGGAGGACCTATAGCCCTCATCTCTAACTCACAAAGATCAAACACTTCTGATCTACAATCCTCTCATTGCTAGAATTCATACCTGGAAAACTCTGATACTTCATCAGACTTTTCAGCATTTATTGAAGCCATTGCATTGCTCACCAAAACATTTAAGCAAAGGCTGAGAGGAGGAAGCAACAAATACCAGAAGAGT
Source organism: Helianthus tuberosus (assembly GCA_030545235.1). Classification (NCBI taxonomy): domain Eukaryota; kingdom Viridiplantae; phylum Streptophyta; class Magnoliopsida; order Asterales; family Asteraceae; genus Helianthus; species Helianthus tuberosus. The sequence continues at coordinate 24,610,596 of CM060419.1, forward strand.
GATAGAGGAAGGGTGGAAGGAAAATCGAAAGAAAAAGGAAAAGCTGAAGTAGTGTGCTATAAATGCAAACAAAAGGGACACTATGCTTGAGAGTGCAAAAACAAAAAGCTAAAGGATTTTTCTTATTATGAGTGCAAAAACAAGAAGCTTGAAGAATCCAAAAGAAAACATGAGGCCAGCTTGATTGTGTTAGGAAACTTTTATATAAGTATTGAAGAAAAAGATGATCAACCTGATCATATGCTGAAGATACAGTCAAGAAGATCAACAAAAAGGTGTCTACAAGATAACAGGACAAGAGAAGAAAGAAAGAAATAACTTCAAAGATCAGAAAGTGATCAAGACAAGAGAAGACGATCAGAAAAGGCCATTCTGATGAGTCTGATGATAAATCTGGTATTTATCATCAGAATCTGGTAAACTCTGATTATCAGAATTTCTGATGAGCCAACTTGTCTTAGAGATAAGGCCCTGACACACTTGAAAAGTAGCAAGTTGACATCCATGGATTCAATGAATATGCCAAAAAGCTACTTTGTGCAGAGCAAGTGCATGAATAAACAAATGTTTATTCATGACCCATACTCTCTATAAATAGAGATGTCAACACCGAAGGATAAATGAGTTAAGCCAAGCATTCATTAGATACACCAAAAACTCCAATACCATTTACTACAGAATTCTTTGAGCATTCATTTGTAACAGTCAATAACTTTGTTTTCCAAAGTGATTAATATACTTGAAAATTCCCTAAGTTGTTGTTTCTTGAAAGTTTGATTTCTAGTTCCGCAAAATATTTTCATACATGTTGAAATCTATTGCCATACTTAATCAAAGTGCACCACAATTGGTATCAGAGCAGATTGAATAAATTATTTTCCAAAGATCATTTGCTCATTTTTTGATAACAATATCTTTTACTAAATATGGCAAACTTTCAAACTTGGAACAATGCTTTCAACATTGGATCTATGTCAAAGCCTCCAACTTTGGTGAGAGAGGAGTACCCCCAATGGAGAATTAGGATGATCAATTTCCTTAATGGACATGATCAAGCTCTGTTTCAATCCATTAAGAGAGGCCCACATAGACTTACTATTAAAATTCCTGCTGTTCCAGCAATTGAGCACACACCAGAAATCCCTATCTCTTTTTCTCCTAAACAAGAAAATCATTGAAGCAAAGAAGATAAGGATATGATGGAGTCTGATGAAAGGTCTAAATCACTCTTGATTATGGCACTTGCAAATGACATATTCTCCCAAGTAGATGCATGTGCATCTGCTAAGGAGATATGAGATCAGTTGGAAAATCTTTGTGAAGGAGGAGAAAGAATGAAGAGAAACAAGAGAACAAACTGTGTTTCTTCTTATGAAAGATTCAAAAGTCTTTAAAGTGAGAGTCTTTCAGAAACATATAATAGGTTTACAAAACTTTTAAATGATCTTAAAAAGTTTGGTATTGAGAAGTCAAATGATGAAAGAAATGTAAAATTTCTGGATGCATTGCCAAGAGAGTAGAGAAGTCTCACAATGACCTTGGCATCCACCCTAGAATTAGGGAACATGAATTTACATGATCTTTATAGCATCCTTGTCCCATGAGAGGAAGAAATATAAGAGAACTCAAACCACAAGGCAGGACCTATTGCTCTTGTTTCTAACACACAAAGAGTAAGAATCACTAATTCACAAACCTCTAATTGCCAAAGCTTAGAAATTTCTGATACCTCATCAGATTTTTCAGCCTCTGTAATTGCCCTGCTGACAAAAACTTTTGAGCAAAGGCTAAGAGGTGGAGGTTGCAAGTACTCGAAGGGTGACAGAGGAAGGTAGATCCAAAGAGAAGGGAAAGGCGTAGATAGTTTCCAACAAATGCAAACGAAAGGGGCAATATGCATCTGAGTGCAAAAACAAGAAGCTGTAGGATGTAACTTACTATGAAAAGAATATTGAAGAAGCTAAACGACAACAGAAACTTAGCCTTATGGCAGGTACAGATACCTGGCTAACCGATGATTCTTCTGATGAAGAAGAATAGGAAATGGCTAATTTTTGTTTGATGGCTATAACTTCTGATGGAAGCTCCAGCTCATCAGAATCCAAAGTAAGTTCAGATAACAATGATTTGGAACAGCAACTGAACAAACTTATGAAAGATTTTATTATTTTATAAGATAAACAGTTATAAGAAAATAAAAAATTTGATGATTTGCAAAAATTGCGCAATAAAGTCAGACTTGAAAACCAGTTATTAATTGAACCGAATCTGACAAAGGAAGCTAAAATTGAATTTTATGAACGAGAAAGAAAAGATCTTTACAAAAAAATTCATGACAATGAAATCAATGTAAAGAGTTTTCAACAAGCAAAAGAGTTCATACACTTTATTAAAGTAACACCTAAGAACAAAGGTGAAGGATTAGGCTATGTGAAGACAAATACCAGAAATCCTACCACATTTGTAAGGGCATCAGACAACAATTCTGATAAAATAATATCAGATTCTGATACTGAATCTTGCAAATCAGGAAGTTCTGATAAATTTTTCTGCCATCCAAGAGCAGTTTAAAAGGAAAGAGGGATGTGGTTCAAAACTTTTCTGTTAATTCAAAAGAAATACATCCCAAAATTCAAAGAAACAATAATCTTCCGTCACAATCAAATTTATCTAAACATGTAGACAAAACAAGTTGTATATGTGTTGAAATTCTGAAGCTAATTCAACACCATCTCTCAAAGGAAAACCATTCTGTCAATGGCTCGACATTAATTAGAAGTTCTGATGAGAATTATTCATCTGACGAAGAAATATCAAGTGTATTTTCATCAGAAAAAGTACCCAAATTGGTTTGGGTACCAAAAATACTCTAACCTTATCATTTCAGGACCATCATGTTCAGCAGATCTGGTACTACGATTCTGGAAGCTCCAAGCACATGACTGGGGATAGGAGCTTACTCAGTAATTATCAAGAAAAACTGGGTAAATTTGTTAGTTTTGGAAATGGGGTTTAAGGGAAGAACAATGGGTTATGGTACCAAACAGTATGGATCATTAACCATTGAGAAGGTTGCCTATGTTGATGGTTTGAAATATAACCTACTAAGTTGTGGGCAATTCTGTGACAGAGGCTTCCAGGTAACTTTCTTACCAGAAAAATGTTTGCTAGTTGGTTTAGATGATAACAAGGTATATTTAAGTGGAAAAAGATTAAGAAATTCCATCTATTAGTTTGACTTTAGAGAAGAAATTGAGCATCCTCAATTATGTTTATTTTCAACAAAAAACAAAGGTAATTGTTGGTTATGGCACAAAAGATTGGCCCACTTAAATTTCAAAATTATAAACGAACTGGCAAATAAGAATCTGGTAAAAGGCTTACCTTTCATTTCATCCAAAAAGGATAAAATGTGTGAAGCATGTGAGCTTGGAAAATTAAAACGAGGCTCACATATAACAATTTCTGAATCATCAATTCTAAATATCTGGAACTTTTACACATGGACTTATGTGGATATGTTAAAACAACAAGTTTTTTCTAGAAATAATATACATTTTAGTCATTGTAGATGACTATTACAGGTACATTTGGGTTGAGTTTCTCATAAAGAAAAGTGAAACCCCATATCTGATCATCAATTTCATCAGAAAAACTAGAAAATTATTTGAAATTGCCTATAAAAAGGATCAGATCTGACAATGGAACATAATTTAAAATGCAAAACTTGAGACTTTCGTTACAAGCAAAGGAATGTAACACCCCAAAAACAGGTTTGGTAATCAAACCACGATTAATATTAATGAATGGGTAAAATACCAAAAGTGGTAAAAATTAACCCGGTAAATATTCGGATTTAAATAAATAAGCCTAATATTAATTAAAAAGGAGAATAAATACCTTGAGGAAAACAAAGTTTATAAAAGGCCTGAATTCACGGGACTTAAAGTAAAACGGGTTATAACTTCCCGAACCCACAAAGTTAACTAGGAATAATTAACCTAGTTAGTTAATTGTTTGAAAACAATAAAAAAATGAAGAAACTTGTAGTAATTAACCCAATTATAAACCTCTAAAACCTTGAGGGACTAAAAGTGGGCAATTAGGAAGATGTTTTAATTAAAATAAAATTCTAAAAAAAACAAAACACACACACAAGGTGTGTTGGTCGACATATGCAGAGTCAAAGAAAGGGGTTCTCTTCCAAGAACCCTAGCTAACGAAAATTAGCAAAATCCAAGGAGAAGAATGGATCAAAAATCGAAATCAAGCTGAATTAAGTGATCACTATAGTTAAGGGATCACAACGTATGTTAAATTTTCTTGTTTAGTGAAGTTATGATTCTATGATGAACACTCATAAATCGAGATTCTGTGATGAATGTTGTATGTATGAGTGATATTGGGTCGAATCCATGTTTAGGAACAAACTCTAGTTGAAAACTTGATGTATTAGTGTTGAAAACTAGGAATTTGATGAACACCCATATATGTGTTAAGTGGGTTTTAATAACAATGTGATGAACACATGAATTTGAATGTTAGATTGAGAAAAACTGATGTTATGTTGCGAGTCTTGATATTGTTTATGAATGATAGACATAAGGGCTTGATTTTGATGATTGAAACTTGGTTAAAATGTTAGTTATGAACTAGGTAAAAGTTGTATAAAAATCTTGCCCGCAAGGTGTTTGTTAAAATGCCTAAGTGAAATCACGCGTCTACTCGGTTGTATGTAGAACTTGATTAGATTAGGTATCCGGAGGAATGCCTAATAACATGATGAAACGGGTTTCACTTATAGATGAAAACCCGTAGATATTGTGTAATGAAAGAATAAAGTGTCATTGATAATCTAGAGCTAAGTTAACTTAGTGTTAATAATAGCATGAACTCAGATTAAAGAGTAGTTAAAATGGTGGCCTAAGAATAGTGCTTACTGAGTAAATGGCGGAATGCCAACACGAGTCTGTCAAACTTAGTTGTTTAATCTCATATGTTATAAGGCGGTTTGACTTTTTAAAATTCAAACCGACCTATGATAGAGTTTGGTAAGAAAAGTAATATAAAGGTTCATAAGGCGTAAAGGTTATGATCTAGAATGACTAACCTAACCACCTTGTAAATATTATATGATAGTTTGACGCTTGACAAGCTAGGTGGAGGCTTGTGAAAGAAGCGGGTCAAAAGGATTGAATACGTGGAAAAAGAGCAAAATCGGATGCAAGGTAAGTAAAGCTTACACCCTATTTGTAAGATATGTGTTTATTTATAGGTTATAATACGAATATGGTTATATTCGAAATATGGTCCCGACACGAAATGATACGAGTTGAAACATATAAAAAGATGAAAACCACGTTTAATGCTAAAAAGGGGCAAAATGGTAATTTTTGTCATGAAATGACTAAATAAAAATGAGTTTTCGAACGGCTACTTTATAAGTAAGCCTAACGAATAAAAAGGGAAAATGGTGATTTAGTCATGTATAAATAGATAAAAGTTGAAGTTTAAAATGACACCGAGTGGCATAAGCCATGTTGAGTTAAACGCGTAAGAAACGGATTTAAGAGACATAACTAAATGGTGAGAAATCCGAAATGAATTACTTAACGAAATGGTAAATAAATACCATTTATGTATAAGCGCAAAATGTTTGGTCGTTTAGACCAAATGGGTCAAATGGTAATGTTGATACCATTTGACATATAATGACTAATAAGTGCTTGTCGAGTCTTATGCTCACAGGATAAAACGACTTGTGAATTGGCGATGCTATGAATTAGCAAATTATCGAGACAAGGTATTAAAATGGGTCAAAATGTTGACCCCAGCCAGGTACGCATAAATAAGATTATAGTTAAATGAGCGATTTTGGTCAAATATTTAGTGAAAGTCCTTCGTCGTAAAATGAGGGACTAAAATTGACCAAAACTCACTTGATGGGTAAATCCGGCAAACGACCCTTATGGGTTGTTTAGAAACATGTATTATGGTAATGTAAACCTTAGTTAAGCATAAAAGTTATAGGCATAAGCTTTCTCAGGTCAAATGCCTAAAATGAGCCTTTTTCCGTAAAATGACTAACCGAAGGGTAATATTCGGGATAATTGGTTTATTATATCAAATCCATCACAATAGTAGTTGTGGTGGAATAAAGTAGATATTTTAATGTGAAAATATGATGCTAGAAATGAATATGCTTGGTTGTGCTTAAAAGCGCTTAAATACCCTTAACGGGTCAAAATAAGCGTATAAGCACAAACGTGTTAATGATGCATAATAACCCGCGATTTAAACCTTGTGTGACAGGAAACATTTAATATATGATGTCTATGAGAATATAAGTGTGACAAACAAGTTGGTTTGTTAAAAGTATGAACGGGTCAAAAGCTATGTCAAAAGAAGTTTAATAATTAATTTTTACCACGGGCTTAAATTCTAGAAAATTGTTAATCCGGATGTCGGATTTTAACTCCATGTGATGGAGAATCAAATTAAAATCTCATAGGAAAGAGAATCGTGTAAAATGGATCAGTAACGAATAAGTTATGGTCATTTTCGTAAAAACTAGTATTGTAGGGAAAATGCATGACTGCAAATGAACCTGCTGGAAAAAGGTACCCCTTGCGTCACACGAGGGAGCAATGTGGCACCGGCGTGACACGCGACGGTGACCAGTTTTGGCGAAAATTGTTTATTTAATCAGTTTTGTCTCGCGAACTCGTTTAAACACGTTTTAAACTACGTATGACTAATTCAATTCATGTTTTATGAATTGTAGGCATAATTTACAGTACCAGAGGACGATCAAGTTCAACGAAGAACCGAACACGATCAAGTTACAAGCTTCCGCGCATTATTATGTCGTCGTTTTAAGCGACGGACTCATTTACATTATGTTGTATTGTTTTAATATTGAGAAAAGTTTTAAATAAACACGTATTTTCATACGTATGTGTAATCGTTAATACACATTTTTAATCTAAATTTATTAGAAAACTGTCAAATGTTGGTATGGGTCTTACAAGTTGGTATCAAAGCTCAAGGTTATAGAGTGAAGTGTGTTCGGTTCGAGACTTGATCGCAAATCCGGTAAGTATATTTATATTAATGGTTTAGCATGATTAAAGTGTTGTGAACAACACATAGGGTTATCGTGTAATACACGTTACCCCAATTAAATGATTGATATAGTTAACGAAATTACGTGTGTTGACATGTATAGTAGAAAGCCTTGTATTATAATACGGGCATTGATTGAGATTGACGTTACTAATCCTTATAAACGTTTTAGTTGAAGGACACTCGCATCTGAAGATGGCGAGAGTTTAACAAGTAACAGATATGACGGAGGAACGGTCCGAATGATGATAAGCAGAGCATGCTCACCAAGGACCTAAATCGCGTAACGATCGCGAATAAGGTTAATGGCAAGGAAAGCCCATTAGGGCAAGCATTTACCAGGTGCACATTTTAAATCTATTGTACAAATAGTGATATGCAACAAATACGTAGAAACTGACTAATGTATAAGTAAGATAAAAACTTGGAAAAAACATGAATAGGATACCTATCCAGGATGATGTTTCCAAGAGCAATTAAGTAGAAATAAGTGTTATTCACGATTGTGAATAACAAGATATTAACAGAATTAGTTTACATAGAAACTTGGACGGAAGTAATCATCCAAGTAAATAATTCTCAATATAATACTATTGAGAAAAGTAGCGATCACATTAACGAAGGTGATGGTATAACAGTTTGATAAAACGAAAACATTATAGATGTTCAAGAATAAAACGGGTAAAACTAATGATTGTTAAATAACAATTAAATAAAGTTTTACCGATTGAAACAATGAATATGGAAATTATTAGAGGAGTTACTCACATGGGACGTGATGTGAAAATTATAAAAAGGTCATATGTGTCATGTGTCGCTTACTCTGGCCAAGTAAGTAGTGAACACATGATACCATGAACTTCTTATAATGGATAGATTTACGTCTGATGTGGTAAGGATGGGGTGAATGGGACGAATTAAAAAGGTACATAAAACAGATCAAATAAGTAAAATATTTGATAATAAATGTAAACACAAGCCGGGTAATGGAAGCGTATTACATTAGAATAACGAGCCCGAGGGAAGGGACAAGAATCAAAGTAAATGAAAATACAAACAGACTAATGAGAATGCTAAGGCATAGGGGATAAAGTTTGACTGTCATAAGTGAAGAAATTCACACGGACAAGTCAAACGAATTGAATAAAGAATAAAGGACTTGGTTGAATAAAATCGATGGAATTTGCTAAAATGACCAGATAAATTAAAACGAAGTCTAAATGCATACCAGAATGGTTGCTTTGATGATGACTTTGGTAAAAGTACCCGATAGATGGGTGGGAGTTTGAGAATATGCGTAAACCAAGAGACGGGAACGCGGATTAGAGAGTCAAAAGACTCGGATTATGAGTTGTGACTAAAAGAATAATAAAATTTCGCAAACATAATTTTGTTAGTGGATGTTTAACTATTTCTAGGTTGAACGAGCTAAATAAAAGAATGAAGTTTGACTGTTGTTAGTGATAGATTTCACATGAATATGTCAAACTGGCCAAATAAAGTATAAATACTTGATAGTGCAAGTAAGCGCAAACCGAATAATGGAAGCGCGAAATATTAATGAACCTATGTGATGGGTCGTAAAAGAATATCGAAAGAAAAACACAAACTAGTGAAATAGGATAGTTAAAAACATAAAGATAAAGAACCCGGGTAATGGGTTATAAAGAAGTATAGGTATGAACCGGGTAACGGTAAGCATAGAACAAACCGACGTGTAAATGACGTAAGAAGTCATAGAGTCAGAAGATTAGTCCAAAAGAAAACGAAGGTAGCCTTAGACTACGGTCAAGGTCAATAGAATTCAAGGATGAAAATGAATGATTTCTAAACTTAAAAAGGGAGCCTTGACAACGAAAGTATACTTTTAGAACGAAATAAGTAAAGGGATGATCTACGAGATCACCAAAACCTTTGGTAGTAAACAGTGTGAAGGTCTACGAGACCGAATGACCCTCGGGTCATGAATAAAAAGAAATGAACTATAAGGGCTCGCCAAAAGGGTGTGAAAGCCTATTGAAATAGCCTACGAGGCTAAGTGAAAGAACCTACGGGTCACTTGGGGTAAAGCGTGGGAACCAATCACAATTCCCCGCGTAAAACAATAACGGAAAAATAGTATAAAATGTAATTCCATTGTAGCGCGAGCTAGGGCATGGGGAATTAAGAATACTTGTAAGCCTTAGGAAGGTAATGATACTATAAAGGAGATGGATTTCGCTAAGTTAATCGAATGAGTTAAAATGGAGAGATCGTGAAAAGTCTGGTTGACAAAAGTGAAAGATTTCACTAAAACAACCAAACGGGCAGAAATAACGAAAGAATTCACAATTATTTAAATTGTGTTATTTCACATAAATGGCGAAGATATTACCGTAACTTCCTGGTAACACCAATAAATTGTAAAAGTATGAGCGACGCTCAAGTAATTACCTAAAAGGCGTAATAAAGGTTTCGAGGAGGAAACCTCTTTAAGGGGGTAGACTTGTAACACCCTAAAAACGGGTTTGGTAATCAAACGATGATTAATATTAATGAATGGGTAAAATACCAAAAGTGGTAAAAATTAACCCGGTAAATATTAGGATTTAAATAAATAAACATAATATTAATTAAAAAGGAGAATAAATACCTTGAGGAAAACAAAGTTTATAAAAGGCTCGAATTAACGGGACTTAAAGTAAAACGGGTTATAACTTCTCGAACCCTCAAAGTTAACTAGGAATAATTAACCTAGTTAATTAATTGTTTGAAAACAATAAAGAAATGAAGAAACTTGTAGTAATTGACCTAATTATAAACCTTTAAAACTTTGAGGGACTAAAAGTGGGCAATTAGGAAGATGTTTTAATTAAAATAAAATTCTAAAAAAAACCAAAACACACACACACACACACAAGGTGTGTTGGTCGACATATGCAGAGTCAAAGAAAGGGGTTCTCTTCCAAGAACCCTAATTCACGAAAATTAGCAAAATCCAAGGAGAAGAATGGATCAAAAATCGAAATCAAGCTGAATTAAGTGATCACTAAAGTTAAGGGATCACAACGTATGTTAAATTTTTAGGTTTAGTGAAGTTATGATTCTATGATGAACACTCATAAATCGAGAGTCCGTGATGAATGTTGTATGTATGAGTGATATTGGGTTGAATCCATGTTTAGGAACAAACCCTAGTTAAAAACTTGATGTATTAGTGTTGAAAACTAGGAATTTGATGAACACCCATATATGTGTTAAGTGAGTTTTTATAACAATATGATGAACACATGAATTTGAATGTTAGATTGAGAAAAACTGATGTTATGATGCAAGTATTGATATTGTTTATGAATGCTAGACATAAGGGCTTGATTTTGATGATTGAAACTTGGTTAAAATGTTAGTCATGAACTAGGCAAAAGTTGTATAAAAATCTTGCCCGCAAGGTGTTTGTTAATATGCCTAAGTGAAATCGCGTGTCTACTCGGTTATATGTAGAACTTGATTAGATTAGGTATCCGGAGGAATGCCTAATAACATGATGAAACGGGTTTTACTTATAGATGAAAACCCATAGGTTCTGTGTAATGAAAGAATAAAGTGTCTTTGATAATCGAGAGCTAAGTTAACTTAGTGTTAATAATAGCATGAACTCAGATTGAAGAGTAGTTAAAATGGGGGCCTAAGAATAGTGCTTATCGAGTAAATGGCGGAATGCCAACATGAGTCAGTCAAACTTAGTTGTTTAATCTTATATGTTATAAAGCGGTTTGACTTTTTAAAAGTCAAACCGAACTACGATAGAGTTCGGTAAGAAATGTAGTATAAAGGTTCATAAGGCGTAACGGTTATGATCTAGAATGACCAACCTAATCACCTTGTGAATATTATATGATAGTTTGACTCTTGACAAGCTAGGTGGAGGCTTGGGAAAAAAGCGGGTCAAACGGATTGAATTTAAGGGAAAAGAGCAAAATTAGATGCAAGGTAAGTAAAGCTTACACCCTATTTGTAAGATATATGTATATTTATAGGTTATAATACGACTATGGTTATATTAGAAATATGGTTCCGACACGAAATGATATGGGTCAGAACATATCAAAAGATGAAAAACCATGTTTAATGGTAAAAAGGGGAGAAATGATAATTTAGTCATGAAATGACATAAATAAAAATGAGTTTTCGAATGGCTACTTTATTAGTAAGCCTAACAAATAAAAAGGGAAAATGGTGATTTAGTCATCTATAAATGGATAAAAGTTGAAGTTTAAAACGACACCGAGTGGCATAAGCCATGTTGAGTTAAACGCGTAAGAAACGGATTAAGAGACATAACTAAATGGTGAGAAATCCGAAATGAGTTACTTAACGAAATCGTAAATAAATACAATTTATGCATAAGCGAAAAATGTTTGGTCGTTTAGACCAAATGGGTCAAATGGTAATGTTGATACCATTTGACATATAACGACTAATAAGTGCTTGTCGAGTCATATGCTCACAGGATAAAACGGCTTGTGAATTAGCGATGTTATGAATTAGGAAATTATTGAGACAAGGTATTAAAACGGGTCAAAATGTTGACCCGATCCAGGTATGCATAATAAGATTATAGTTAAACGAGCGATTTTGGTCAAATATTTAGTGAAAGTCCTTCGTCGTAAAATGAGGGACTAAAATTGACTAAAACACCCTTGATGGGTAAATCGGGCAAACGACCCTTATGGGTTGTTTAGAAACATGTATTATGGTAATGTAAACCTTAGATAACATAAAAGTTATAGGCATAAGCTTTCTCGGGTCAAATGCCTAAAATGAGCCTTTTTCTGTAAAATGACTAAATGACGGGTAATATTCGGGATAATTGGTTTATTATATCAAATCCATCACAATAGTAGTTGTGGTGGAATACAAGTAGATATTTTAATGTAAAAATATAATGCTAGAAATGAATAAGCTTGGTTAAGCTTAAAAGCGCTTAAATGCCCTTAACGGGTCAAAATAAGCGTATAAGCACAAATGGGTTAATGATGCATAATAACCTGCGATTTGAACCATGTGTGATAGGAAACATTTAAAATATGATGTCTATGAGAATATAAGTGTAACAAACAAGTTGGTTTGATAAAAGTATGAACCGGTCAAAAGCTATGTCAAAAGAAGTTTAATAATTAATTTATGCCACGGGCATAAATTCTAGAAAATTGTTTTTCTGGATGTCGGATTTTACGTCCATGTAATGGAGAATCAAATTACGATCGCATAGGAAAAAGAATCGTGTAAATCGGGTCAATAACGAATAAGTTATGGTCATTTCCGTAAAAACTAGTATTGCTGGGAAAATGTAGGTCTGCAAACGAACCTGCTGGAAAAAGGTACCCCTCGCGCCATGCAAGAGAGCAACGTCGCGTCGGCGCGACACGCGACGTCGACCAGTTTTGGCGAAAATTGTTTATATAGTAAGTTTTGTCTTGCGAACTCGTTTAAACATGTTTTAACTACGTATGACTAATTCAATTCATGTTTTATGAATTGTAGGCATAATCTACAGTACCGGAGGACGATCAAGCTCAACGAAGAACCGAACACGATCAAGTTACAAGCTTTCGCACATTATTACCTCGTCATTTTAAACCACGAAATCATTTACATTATGTTGTATTGTTTTAATATTGAGAAAAGTTTTATATAAACCCGTATTTTCATAAGTATGTGTAATCGTTAATACACATTTTTAGTCTAAATTTATAAGAAAACCGTCAAATATTGGTAAGGGTCTTACAAAGAATCTCTCATGACTTTTCTGCTCCAAGAACTCCACAATAGAATGGAGTTGTTGAAAAAAGAAATAGGGCCCTGGTTGAAATAGTAAGAACAATGCTTGCTTATGCCAGACTGCCCACTTACTTTTGGGCTGAAGAAATTGCCAATGCTAGTTTTACACAAAACAGATGTATCATTAACAAAAGATACCAGAAAACTCCCTATAACATCATCAACCAAAGGATCCCAAACATCAAATTTTTAACACCTTTGGCTGTAGATGTTTTTTCTTCAATGATTTTAATAGTCTTGAAAAATTTGACAGAAAAGCTGAAAAAGGAATTTTTCTAGGTTACTCATTGTCCTCAAAAGCTTATAGAGTTTTTCTTTTCAATTCAAGGACAATAAGAGAAAGTTCATATTTATCATTTGATTACTCATCAGAAACAAAAATTTCTAACGAAATTTTACAAGTTATAAACTTATCAAAGAAATGAGAAAATTCTGAAGATCTTCTTAACAAACTGGCTGAAGAACTTCTAGAACATGACTACATGCAAAATGTATCAAACAAAACCATGTTATGTACTAACCCTGCAGATAATCTGGAACCTCCATCACAAAACTATACAAAATGATCAGAATTCTGGGAATTCATCAGAAAATCCAATTGAACAACAAAATTATGTTCCTCTTAACCATACAGAGGTCACAGATCAGGGGAAGCTTCAAATCCATCAGGAAGTACAAGTTCACACAACAACATAATATGGATCAAGGGACATTCACAGACAGAAATTATCGGGAACCCTAAAGAAGGTGTTAAGACAAGATCTGCAACATCACATGAATGCCTATATGCTGGATTCTTAAGCATGATAGAGCCAAAATCTGTCAAAGAAGCACTAAATGACTCAGATTGGGTCCAAGCAATGCAAGAAGAGCTTGACCAATTTGAAAAGAGTCAAGTGTGGAATCTGGTACCCAAACCATCTGACAAATTTGTCATTGGATGAAAATGGGTATTCAGAAACTAATCTGATGAACAAGGCATAATAACAAGGAAGAAATCAAGATTGGTGGTAAAGGGCTATTGTCAACTAGAAGGTAACAACAAAGTGATGGCATATTCTAGAGTCAATCAAAATATGTTAGAACTATTTTGAAAAAGTACTCACTTGAAAACTATTCATCTTCAAAAACTCTCATGGCAACAGGAAACAAACTTGATTTTGATGTAGAAGGAAAATCTGTTGATATAAAAATTTATAGGGGAATGATATGTTCATTGTTATACTTAACAGCCAGAAACCAGATATAATGTTTTCCACATGTTTTCTAGCAAGATATCAATGTAATCCTACAGAGTCCCATTTGTAAAGTTGTCAAAAGAGTTTTTAAATATCTAAAAGGCACATCAAATCTTCGATTGTGGTATCCTAAAAACACAAATTTAGAACTAACAGCATACACAAATGCAGATCATGTAGGATGCAAACTTAAAAGAAAAAGCACATTTGGTGCCTGTCAAATGCTGGGAGAAAAATTAGTATGTTGAGCAAGTAAGAAGCAAAACTGTGTATCCACCTCAACAGCTGAATCAGAATATGTGGCAGCAGCAAGTTGTTGTTCACAAGTTCAATTGATGCAAACTCAGCTAAGAGATTATGGAGTAAATCTGACAAAAATTCCAATTTTATGTGATTCAATGAGTGCCATTGCAATAACATCAAATCCAGTGCATCACTCAAGAACAAAGCACATTGATGTTAGATATCACATCATAAAAGATCATGTGGAGAAAGGTAATATTGAAATGTTTCCCTTTAATATGCTCGAATCATTCTCAGATGCCCCGAGAGGCGTCCTTTCCTTGTTTGTTAGGTAATTTTGTCCGAACAGAAAATAAATTTGATGATATTTTCACTAAACCTTTAGATTAAAATAGACATAACTTCTTAATTGGCAAATTTGGGATGGTTAACATGAAAATTGAACAAATAAAAGAAATTATTTTGTCTCAAAAGGAAGAAAATTCTGATATACAAACATCTGATCAGATTTCTGGTACAATTTCTGAGACTTCATCAGAAAATTCAAAACTTACCAGAAAATCTGATAAAGAGTTAATTTCCATTTTAGTCCCTGAGGTTTGTCCAAATTAGCCATTTTAGTCCAAATAGTTTTTTTATTGGCTCTGGGTCCCTGACTTTTCCCTTTTGTTGCCATTTTGATCACATACCCTAACTCCATCCAAAAACCCCATTTTCAACCAGGGGTATTTTGGGGATTTTCATTTTAAATCTTTTCAATTGCCATTTTGATCCAATTCTAAAAAATAAAAAAAATTCTAAAAAATCAAAAAAAATTCTAAAAAAAAAACTAAAAAATCATAAAAATAAAAAAAATTCTAAAAAATCCAAAATATTCTAAAAAATCAAAAAAATAAAAAAAAATCATAAAAACAAAAAAAAAGTTCTAAAAATAAAAAAATTCTAAAAAATCAAAAAAATATAAAAAATCATAAGAATTCCATAAAATTAAAAAAAATCTAAAATATCAAAAAAATACTAAAACATAAAAAAATCATAAAAAATAAAAAAAATCAAAAAAATAAAAAAATTCTAAAAAAATAAAAAAAATCTAAAAAATAAAAAAAACTTAAAAACTAAAACAAACATATTTTAAAGTTTCAAATTAAAAAAAAATGATGATATATTCCTCGTCCCGACGAATATATTTTCAAGTTTTATCTATTTTGTTGAGTGAATGAGTGGTCATGATAAGATAGAACCACTAACTAACGAACATGCATGTTATGTTTTTGTTTATAAAATTTATATTTCATGATATTTATATTAAGTAAATTATATTAACTGATACAAAACTAAAGATGAAAATATTATTGGAATAAATAGTTTGCTATGAAAACATATATAAAAAGGCCCAAAGGGTGATAATTAATGTGGAATTGTAAGAATGTTTGTGAAAGATGTCTACTTAAAATGAAATTTGTTTTTTTTAAATGGATAAATGGTTCTATCTCGTCATGACCACTCATTCACTCAACAAAATAGATAAAACTTGAAAATATATTCGTCTGGACGAGGAATATATCGTCATTTTTTGAATTTGAAACTTTAAAATATGTTTGTTTGAGTTTTTAGATTTTTTTTTTAATTTTTTTTAAATTTTTAGTTTTTTTTTATTTTAGCATTTATTTTATTTCTTTAGTATTTTTTTTATTTTTTAGAATTTTTTTTTATTTTTTAGAAATTTTTTATTTTTCGAATTTTTTTGATTTTTTAGAAATTTTTTATTTTTTAGATATTTTTTTTATTTTTTGGAAATTTTTTGATTTTTAGATTTTTTTTATTTTTTAGAATTTTTTGATTTTTATATTTTTTTGATTTTTTTGATTTTTATGATTTTTTAAAGAATTTTTTTTTATTTTTTAAATATTTTTTATTTTTATGATTTTTTTTATTTTTTAGAATTTTTTTATTTTTAATTTTTTTTTGGATTTTTTAGAATTGGATCAAAATGGCAATTGAAAAGATTTAAAATGAAAATCCCTAAAATACCCCTGGTTAAAAATAGGGTTTTTGGATGAAATTAGGGTATGCGATCAAAATGGCAACAAAAGGGAAAAGTCAGGGACCCAGAGGCGAAAAAAAAAACTATTTGGACTAAAATGGCAAATTTGGACAAAACTCAGGGACTAAAATGGCAATTAACTCTCTGATAAATTATCAGAAATTGACAAAGTCAACAGAATTTCTGATGAAACTTGAAATATCAATTTTCTGTCTCCTCTCACATGCATGAATATATTCCATACGTAGTTATCATTTCCTATCATTTTTTTGGTAAATTTCATTCGATCATATCTCTATTCTTTTATTTTCTTTAAACAAAATTCAAAGATTATCTTTTTAGCTGATGGTAGATCACGTCACAAAAGGAAAATTTCTGGGAAAACGTTAATGCATGTTAGCTCTCTCTCCAACATTCATTGCTTACTCATCAATATTAAGAGAGAAAGAGATGACATATGGGCAGTTCATGATGAAAATTATCAGAACTCGGCCGCCTAGATCATTAATGCTAAAGATTTTATCTCTAAAAATTCTTTTAGTTCACTGACATACAATCTTAAATGTAAAGAAAATAGAGGTAACAAAATCTGAGTAGGTAGATACCATTTATGACTAAGCATCACTTTCTCTATAAATAACTACCACTTGGAGATCTTCACCAGTCACTTTCACAAACCAGAAAACCCTAAAAGCCCTTCATCTTCCACATTCACAACAATGGCAAGAATCAGTGCTGACCTTTTCCCACTCCCACTTCATCCCACTCATAACTTAAGGGTTCGCACAAACCTAAACGGACTAGCTTGGGAAGAATGCAGTATCATCCTTGCCATCCTCATGCAAAGCCGAATAGCCTACGCCCTATCCGCTTACATCATGGTCTACCCAGACATCCTACAGCAGTTCGGGAGGGAAGCAAGACTCCTCCTCCACAACGGAAGGATGACTTCTATAGGAAGTTGGGTGTTGGGGATGCCGATCATCTTCACAGAGGATGTCATCAAAGAGGTGTTAAACCTCAATGATGACAACAATGTCCTCTCTTTCACCAGAAAGTAGATTGACAACACCCTAACCCAGATGGGGTATAATGTGGTAGATCCAAACAGACCAATCTCCAAGTCCGACTTTCTCAAGCCATGGCAGTTTATCGTAACTCAGCTTAGGATATGTTTTTCCAAGAAAAATGTAAACTTCCATGAGATCTCCTACAGGTTGATGGAACTCGTGCATGCTATCGTGCAAGAGGTTCCATACAATTTCTCTCATTATTTAATGAAAGATCTTATCAGCAACCTGTGGTCTAGCAGACCATTTCTAGTTTACCCTTGTTTTTTGATGAGCATAATGACTAGACAGCTAGGCTTTGGAGTTGTTCCTGCATGGTATCCCAGAGCCGAGATGCTGCTACAAGAGAATGTTCGTAACTCTCTTATTGTACCAATTACCAACAACACAGGACTTGTGACCCACGTCTAGTTGTTTGCTGAATCTTTGGAGTAGATTAATTTGTTTTTGTTGTTGTTTGTTTGTTTTGTTTTGTTAACTTAGTGTTATATATTATATCTTTATATATGTATATGCATTCTGTTGTTTTTATGAGGGGGAAGGAAAAAAGGTATAAACACATGGTAACCAAAAGGGGTTAAAGAAACAAGGGAACTTATGTTTATCAGAAATAAAACATTTTGGCATACAAACCAAAGTTTTTGATAAAACAAAGTTCACTTCTGGTAAAATCTAATGAAAGAACTCCTAAATCTGATAAAATTCTTTTTGCTCAATTTTTTCTGAAAAATCAAACAAAATCTGGTCAGTTAATCTTTAAAAAGGAATGACAATGATAAAATGAGAGAAAAAAAAAAAAAAACAGTGTGAAATTTTAGAAAACAATACTCATGACTATCATCCTTTGAAAAATTTTCACAAGATATTCCTTGAAGAAAAGAACAAAGGACTTGAACTTCAACCTGAAAAGCATGTGTAAGTGATATCTCTGATCTCTACTCATTCCCTCTCATCACAAAAAATAAAATAAAAAAATTGAACACTCTATCAAGGGGGAACATTCAAATATGATGAATTTGCAATAAAGATAAACATCTGCAAATCATGTTTCAATCCATCAGAAAATTGGACATATTTTCTGATGACGTTATCAAAAAGAATTAATGACTTTCCAAAACGGGGAAGAATGTCAACTTCTAAAGGTAATTAATGACCATTAACCTATCATTACACCTGACGATCTATGTCCTCTAAACTCCCATAAACGATAACCGACACATGATCTTTGCTAAGCTACACCTATAAATACCCAATTTGAGCTAACTGAGACTTCACTCACCTTCAACCTCACAACCTTAAATCCTAAAAACCCTTCGTTTTTGAAAAGAAAAAATTCTCTCCCAAATTCTCACATCTAAAATTCACGATGGCCGAAGTCAACCTAAACATCCTAATCATTGAACATGATGTTGCCTTCATTCAAGACACCGAGTACGATGAAAAGTGTCAGATTTTAGTCGAATTTCTGATGAGATGTCCAATCTCTCAGGATATGACTAAAACTAGAGAGGTGCCGGAGAAGATTTTGCAACAATTTGTCAAGACTTTCAATGATGCCGGAGCCGATCAAGTCAGTGCTCACTTATGGGGGAATATCTCTGTGATAATCATTCCAGCAAGAATAAGGGAATGGCTTGAACTCCCTGTTCTTAATGCCTATATTGAAGCTCCTAAGAAAAAGGATCTGATAAACCTCTTCTTGAATCTGGAATACAAAAGAAGAATCACCAAGATTGGTGAATTCAAGAGGAATGAATTGCCAGCTTTCTAGCAAGTTATGATGGAGACTCTGAACAAGTGTCTCACTTCAAAGATTGGTGCAGCTGATCAGATCAGCCAATCAGTTCTCACTATAATGTATGGACTCATCACTAGGTTCAACATTGATTATGGGACTGAGATTTTTAATCTAATGAAAAGATCTGTTCTCACCAGAACTGGTAGAATTTTTCTCATCTACCATACCCAAGATTTATATCAATCTTTGCTTCTGAGATATTTGAGGAAAGGAATGTGGAACTACCTGCATCAGAAAGCATATGGAGATCACCTACAATGAAGCCCTGGTGTGCAATTCAATAGTGGACCTCAAACACTGATGTACCTATTCTCCCTGAAAGCATGTTGAGTCTAATTGCAATAGACTCACCATACCAGAGGCTGCATGAGGAAATTTTGAATAGGCCAAAGGTACATGAAGCTTCTGTGAATGTAGAAGCGCTCAACAGTTCCTCATCACCAGATGAAGAAGATCAGAGGTCAAACTCACCAGAAAGTGATGAAGCAGAGGGAGACCAGCATCTACATATCATAAACTCACCAGAAGCTGTGGAAGAAGATGTCCAAGGTCACCAGAATCCAGAGGCAGAGATTCATCATGCTTCAGAATCACATGTAGCAGGAACAGGTTCACCAGAAAACACCTCTTTACTTTTTAATAAATCTGTAGCTAAAAACAAAACAAATTCCAATTTTGAAAAATTTATTGATGTTAGTTGTAGAGTATCTTATAGAAATACTGTTGTTAATGAAGAGGTCACTAGTTCCATCCATCTTGACTCATTAGATGGTGAGGAGGAAGTTGAGACTGCAACAAATGGAGGTCATGACACTAGTTCTATGCTCAGCTCACTAGTTCCATGCTCAGCTCATGAGTGATGTTCAATCACTCATGAAAAGAATGCACTACAATGTTGCCAAATTGGCAAAGGTAGATATTCATGAGCTCAGAGCCCCCATTCCCAGAGAAGATTCACAGCTGGAGGTTCCCAAGATTATTAGAAAACAACCAACTACATACCTTCAAGCCTAACAGGACCTTCATCAATGGGTCCCTATCCACTAGTGTCAAAAGAAGATAAACTAAAAAGGTATGAATCCACACCTAAAGGTATTGCTGATTTAAACATTGTTGCCCCTTAGACATAACCAAGACAGACCATATCAGGGGAAACAATCTTCACTGAAAACTTGAACTTACAAGAAAAGAGAAAGTGCGAAGACTCTGCAACCTCATCTTCCAAAAGACTAAGAATAGTGCAAAAGAAAACCCCCGAAGGGAAGACAATCTTTGTTCAAGAAATTGACAAAGATGTGATGATATTTCCAGAACACCATCGCAAGGGGTTTTACTGGTCAGCAGAAGATAAATTAGACAAACCACTCAGTAGAGGCTAGAGGGAGGAAAGGCTTGAAAGGGGAATCAAAAGTATTCGTAGAGCACTTGACAATCCAGTAGAGAGAGTTCTCAAAATGGATGCTCATTCTACACCAGATGGTTTGGGTGAAAAATATGAACAAAACAGGTACACCCTCCTGAGGAAAGATGGCAGTGAGTAAAGGATAACAGATGGTGACTAAGCAGATCTATTACATCCAGTGGACATAATCACTTTGAAGAGAATATATGATGAAGACAAGGGGAACAACAGATTTGTAAGAAGAGCCCTTGACAGTATGTCAAAAGCGGGTGTCAAATTATTTGAAAGGGTAGCTCTATCTAATTTTGATCTGTGCATCAACTTTGATCATGTTCACAAGAAGAAAGTACACATACCTCCACCAAATACATCCATCCCTGCAGAGATTGAAAAGGAAGCAAGAACATGAGTGATCTTTGAACAACCAAAACTTTCTATTGTGTTCAGAGACATTGAAGAAAAGAAAGCCCTTTTCAGATTTTTTGACATCTGCAACTATTCAAACCAGACTCTGAAGTACATCAAAGAATGTATGAACAAAAAGTAGGAACAATTTAAGGCCAAGGAAAAAGACAAAAAGATGCTGAGACAAGAAATAGAGACAATCATTGCTGAATGGATAGCTGCAAGAGGTTGGTACAAGGATATATACAAAGAATTCCACAAGTTCATCCATTACAAGAAGAAACTGAAGACTGATGATCTTCACAAAACTGTTAACATTTCCTGAAAAAACAATTTACTGATGTCATTTCTTTTGTTATCTATTTTGAACAATGTTTTGTATTTTGCAACTTTAATTCCGCTGTTTGGAATTTTTTTATGTTCATTTGTTATGAGGTAGTTTATTTTTCTTACAATACTTAGGGGGAAATCGTTAGGAAACTTTTATATAAGTATTAAAGAAAAAGATGATCAACCTGATCATATGCTGAAGATACAATCAAGAAGATCAATAAAAATGTGTCTACAAGATAACAAGACAAGAGAATAAAGAAAGAAATATCTTCAACAAATATTAGAAAGTGATCAAGACAAGAGAAAACGACCAGAAAAGGCCATTCTGATGAGTCTGATGATAAATCTGGTATTTATCATCAGAATCTAGTAAACTCTGATCATCAGAATTTCTAATGAGCCAATTTGTCTCAGAGATAAGGCCCTAACACACTTAAAAAGTTGCAAGTTGACATCCATGGATTCAATGAATATGCCAAAAAACTACTTTGTACAACGCAAGTGCATGAATAAACAAATGTTTATTCATGACCCAGACTCTCTATAAATAGAGATGTCAACACCGAAGGTTAAATGAATTGAGCCAAGCATTTATTACATACACCAAAAACTCCATTACCCTTCACTATAGAATTCTTTGAGCATTCATTTGTAACATTCAATAACTTTGTTTTTGTTAGACCCTTAATAGGTTTATGGATTAGTAGCAAAGTGGTTTAGAGGCTTAGTGGATTAATGATTAGTGGAATGGGCTATTCTGGGTAAATGAGCTTAGGGTTTAGGGAGCCTCCTCCCTAAACACTTACTATAAATAGAAATGTCATGTATTAGGTCATGTTATTGGTGAACGAAGCAAATCTTATACTAGACAATTCAATCATTGTATGCAAGACATCATCAATCAATCAAAGAACTTTCTACTTCATCTCCTTTATTGTATCGATTGCTTGTTTGTGTGATTCCGCCACCATTCAAGCTTGTGTGATATCATTGTGATCTCGTTTCGGGACTTACAATTGGTATTAGAGCCCGTCGAACCTGTTTCCAGGCTCGAATCTGATATCACGATGTTTCTGATCTCGGACTGTTGCTGTTTCTACTGTTTCTGCTGTGTTTTTGGTCATCGCGGACGTGTTTCTACAGATCTCGGATAATCTTCATCGCATTTCGGACCATCTCGGATAAACATCAACAATCTCGGACTTGAAGATTTCCTTCATCTCGGACCATCATCATATCATCTCAGATCATCATCAAGACATCTCGGACCATCATCAACCATCTCGGACCATCATCAACCATCTCGGATTGTCATCAAGCCATCTCGGATTGTTATTAAGTCATCTCAGATAAACATGAAGTGATCTCGGATTATATTCAAATCATCTCGGATCAACTGTTTGGAGATTTCCTTTGTCATTCATCTTGGATAAACCTCTCATCTCAGGTAACATATCATTTCTGACAAATGTTTATCTCGAAACCTTCATCTCGGATCAACCATCTCGGATAAGTTATCTCAGATTACTGTTCAGACTTCTCAGACACTATGTTGAACCCAAACGGTGTTATGAACGGTGTTGTGACTGCTGCTGATCTCGCCAATGCTACCCTTGCTACTATTCAGACTCAGTCTCTAGCTTTCCATCAAGAGCTTGATCAAGTCATTGGCACATCTACCAAGGTTCCAAGGTTTTTGTACAGAGACGAATACTTTGAGTGGAAGTTTCGGTTTGAGCAATACTGTAAGGAAAAGGGACCTCGTGTTTGGAGGTACTAAGAATGGGCCACGCACTATCATGTACGCTACTGAAGATAATCCCCAGACTCAGATTCCAAAACCCGAAGGCATTTTTACTGAAGAAGACAAAAAGGTCATAGCTGAGGATGAAGCTGCTTTTGGAACTCTCTCGATGGCTCTTGGTCCAGACATTTCAATTGTTGTCCAAAACTGCAAGAGTGCAAAGGAAATTCGGGATCAATTGACACATTTATTTGAGGGAATTGCTGACATGACAGCTAGTAGAGTCAACATGATGAATCAACAGTTCAGATCTTTTAATCACATCTATGGAGAAACTATTGAGAATCAAATAAGGAGGTTTGTCAAACTTGTGTCACAGATGGTTAGTGCTAGAATCAACATCTCAAATAGTGGAATGAACCGTCAGTTGCTAAATTCACTACCAAAAGGATGGGATGTCGAGGTTTCTATGATCAAACGTACAAAGGATCTGAATGAAATGACACTTACTGAGTTGATTGCCACTATCAAGTCTTGTGAGATCAACAATCAGCAGAGAGAGATAAATCACAAGAACTCACTGATGGCTGCTGGCATGACTAGCCCCAACAATGCTGCTTTGATGTCTCAAGCTCATCCAAATCTAGTTTTCAGTCCAGTTCACGAAGTCATGAACAACAATCTAAACATTGTGTTCAGTCCTATTGTAGCACTGAAATCCAACTATGTGTACAGAATGTCTCTTCCCACTTCTCAAGCACCTACCGTCAATACCACTAGTGTTCAGCAGAAACCCCAGCCTCAGCCTCATCCACAATATACAAATGTTGCCTTTGGTTCTACCACCCAGCCTGCAACTCAAGGTGTTCCATCCTCACGTTCAATGGAACATATAGCCTTCTTGACTAAGCAGAATGAAGAAAAATTGGCTCTCGCAGCTTCTATGATCTCTAGTTTGAATGCTTTCTTAGCTGATGATCTCATGCCTTCAAGTGAGATAACTCCAGATATGAATTAGGTGGTTGAAGAAAACTTGGATGAACTGGATGTGGCTTGGAATCTTGCTATGTCAGCATTTAAGACAGTCAAGTTTACTAAGAGGTATGGATGTCGTCCAATGAATGCTCGTCCTGGAGTGCTGAAAGAAAGGCTGAGGTGCTACAGCTGCTATGAACCATGACACTTTGCTAGGGATTGCAAAAGGGTACTAGTGAGATATAAAGCTACTCAAGCAGCTATAGCTTGGAATAAGGAAAGGTCAATGGTCCCTGTCACACCTACTGAGACTTCGACACCAACTGGACAAGGAAACTGTAGAGCAGGAAGGGCTTTGATTGTGCAGGAACAGTGTGGCTTCAATTGGGCTAATGCAGTTGCACAAGTGGAATCAATGAAGCTGTCTGAAACTGCTGCTGCTGAGAAAGATCGTCAATGCTTGATGGCACTCATCGAGGAACCGACATCACTCTCCGAGATGGTAAATTCGCTTTTATGTACTGAACACTTTAGAAAGAAAGTTTCATTTCTAAGATCTTAAAACTAAGCACTGATCACTAATTACAACAGTGCAATGGGAAAGTGCATTAGCCTTCGAGAGAACAATAAAATTCTCTATGAAAAGATTGAAGCACTTAAGAAGGATATAACTCAACTTCACAGAGACGTGAATCAACAGCAATGTTGGGTTCACGACTTCAAACATAGACTCACAGTAAAAACCCTTGAATGCGACTCTATGAAGGCTGAGCTGGAGCTTCTCACTAGAAAGTACAAACAAAATGAGTTAAACATTAAAAAGTTTGATACCTCTAGTGACACTGTTCGTAATCTGTGCAATGTGCAACTTGCTTTTAAAGAAAACAAGGGAACGGGTTTGGGATATACACGGGTTCCACCACCATATAATCATAATTACTCCAGATTCCCACTACTAAGCAAGAGATGGAAAAATTATGATAAAATAATTTATGGTAAACCTAGTGATTATGTTCCATGGGAACCGTCAAAAGCTAAAAATGGTCAACCAGCTGATTTCAAGAAACCAATGAATTTTGTCAAAAATGAAAATTGTCCAAATAAATTATTAGATAAATCCGAACACGTAAATGAAACAGAAACAAAAACAAAAACAAAAACAAAAACAGAAACAAACAGAAACAGAACCAGTTAAAACATCCACAGAGGAGATAGAGGAAAGTTCACTAAATTCTGATTATGTTGACAACACTAACTATTCTAGTTCATGTGCAGAGTCAGTAAGAACATAAGAGAAGTCTAAAGAGGATGATGAATCACATCAACGTGTTGCTAATAATGTTATTCATGATAAAAATGACCTTTATGCTTGGAACTATGTTTTTTCTTGGTTTGCTGAGACTTGGGCTGTTCCCACTAGAATTGATGAATCTGGTGCTATTATTTTAGACTATGATTGTGATAAAAATGGTTGTGTTGAAAATGTTAAAGATGTTTTGATAGGAGTGCCTGATGTGTCGACTGATGAACTTGAGAAATCTGTTTCGAGTAGAAATCAATTCTGATGATTCAGGTAACTGTTCTGGTATGCCTGAAACATCGAATGATACATTAGAAATTCCTAATAATGATGAAATACTTGATCTGTTTGATTGTGATAATGAAGAAATTATTTAATAGGGGCCATCTGACGAACCTGACAATCAAACAGAAGATTCAGGAACATCAGATAATGAGCATAAATCTTCCAAAGATTCCGATTGTGATGAACAATCAGAATCCAGCAGCGTTGCGACAGAAGAAAGTCAAATTGTCTTAGACTGCTCATCATCTGGCAAACCAGAATCGTCTAATGTCAAGGACTCAGATATTGATGAAGCTGAAGAAGCGATATCCATAGAGTCTAATTCTGCAGAAGCTCATGGGAACACGAAGACTATAGAGAAGGAATCGATGGAAATTAATTCAACAGTTGAGTCAGATGATGAAACTATAGAAGAAATTATTGTGGAAACCCTCTCTACAAAAACTCCTGAGAACATGGTCTCCGAGGAAAGGGAATCTGCGGAGGTCACATCAACAGACAACTCAACTCTTGACCCTAAAGGATCAGATTCTGAAGAAAGTGTTTTTGATAAAGCGAAATCAACTGAATCTGTTCCTTCTAAGAAGAAACTATCACGTAAAAACAGAAGGCCACGGAAAAAGAAAGTGCAACAGGAAAACCCAACTCTCAAGTAAACTGAACCAAAACTTAAGGGTAAAGTTGCAGATACTTGCTCTTGTGCTGATAACTGTGAGCAGGGTTCATCCAAGATCAAACATGCACGCAAGCAACCAACATCAAATGAAAAGAAAAAACGTGATCAGTTCTCAAGAATAACACTAGCAGAACTAAATGTCTTTTTCTCAAAAAGGCAAACGTGTTTTAATTGAGGAATTTCGGGACACATTGCAAGAAATTGTGTTCATCGTCCCTACTACTCTGGGAACATGTATCATTAGAAGGCTATGCATTCTCACTTTGTAAAAAATCGACCTCCTAAGCCAAGCCTTCTGACAGAGGCTGGAATCTAGCAAAAAGAGAAAACCAAAAATTTGCAACTATGAACAGGTTTCAAAGTAAGTCAAAAGCCACACCGTTTAAAGGAAATGTTTCAGACACCAAGAATTGGAAATCTAAAGTTCCTGCTAGATCCCAGTCTCCATGTTCGCAACTGACAACATCTTCTTCATCACCCAAACCACAAGCGATGTTAAGAGTCATATGATCTTTCGCGAACTGTCTTACACAGATAGCGATGGTCAACTCAGGTCCACTATGGTCTTGGTTCCAGTTTCTAACTGATTCCGTTAAATGTGCAAGAACGACTATGGAGGGCTATCTTTAGACTTTAGTTTATTTGTTGGTGTATTACGTCTATCAACTTCGTCTTGTATCGAGTCTTGTATTAGAATTGTTAGATCAGGGCACATTGTACGAGAAACTAGGGTTTGTGTTAAAGTGGGTAATTTCGCTTGATACAGCCACTGCCGCTTTCAAGGGAAATTAACATTGTAATTCCGCTTGAAATGGTCAGTGCCACTTTCAAGGGAAGTTAACATTGTAATTCCGCTTGAAATGGTCAGTGCCACTTTCAAGGGAAATTAACATTTCTAATTCCGCTTGAAAGTGTCAGTGCCACTTTCAAGCAGAATCACCTCCACTATATATAGGCTTCATGTCTAGTCATTTGTAACGAAATTCGATTGATATACCGAGGTGCTGCCGGTCTATCTAGTGATTGTAAACAGTGTTAAATCAATATACAAGACGTTAAAATTGTGAATCAAGCTGTTTCCAAGTCTATACGTCTGTTTCCGCCTTTCGTATAGATAAGAACTCTTTTGAACGACTCGTTTGGGTCACAAAACGATCCTACATTATTGATAGTGGTTGTTCTAGGCACATGAATGGAGATATTGTGACAACCCGCACTAAACCAGGTATCCGTACAACTTAATTAATGATTAATTACTACTTGATTACTGTGCTTGATTGAACTAGCTGATAAACTGCTACCTGCATACTGATACATGCACTTACTTGCATCATACTTTATTTGCTGTCACTACATTGATTACATACTGAACCCTAGTGACAAACATGATGCACAAAAAGCACAGTAGCACTAAACGGATACACAGTGAACATGCTGATATAACCAGCATCAGGCAAATACTGCCTCTAAGGCCTGTTAAGAGCCTCATATATTTTGGCTGCACTGGTAGTGAGTGTAGGATATAAGGGTTGTGTTACCGCGTCTCTAGGGATAAGATACACTGATTCGGATGTGCCAAAAACGTACTTTAAGTACCAAACACAGCACTTTAACAATTTAACCAGCTTCTAGCTGACTAGTAATGTGCCAGAAAATGAGAAAATATTACTAGACACTTTCTAAAGTGTCGGGAAAACAAATTGTGTCACTAAAAAGGTAATAACGACACTTAAAGCGTTACCAAAGACTTTAACGGATTACTACCCAACCGAACACCCGGACTTTACCCGGAACATGAAAACATTACTATTTTTATTATTACTCTTTTTTCTGAGCCAGTTAGGGTCCCTGGTTACCCTAACACCCGTCTAAACACGTTATACATAACTAACGGAGTTTAACCCGTAACCTAACTTGGTTTAGCATAACTAAACACTAACCATCTAATTAAAATCGGACCAAGGACCCCCCCCCCAACCGATTCGGTTGCCTAGGGGGCACCACCTTGTACTTGAGATCTTGTTGAATCCAATGTTGTCTAATATCTATGCTACACCTTAACTATTGGGTAATAACATTTAGATTTTGCCTATAAGTACACACTCACCTACTAGAGATAATCACACTTAACAAATCAACAAAAACCAAACTCTCTTCTCTTCTCTTGGCTCACGGCCGAACCCCAACCCACACACCATCATATTTTCGGTTCTAGTTCACTCCATTCCAAGATCATACAAACATCCAAGGTCACGTTTTAGGAGCTTTGGTGCACTCGGAACACGAAGGACCTCAACCGTTGGCTTTTATCCACCTCGTTTTCGTCACGATTCTTCCCTAGCCCCGAGCTAGAGGTATATTGCTTAAAACTTGTTTTTACACTCATCTAAAGTGGTTAAAAGGATTATTGTCGGTTGAATCTCGTTATATTGAATGATGATGCATTAAAGTCTAGTAAAATCATAAAAATGGTGGTTAATAGCATACAACTTGTGTAAAAGTCGTAGGACTTGAAATATGTGTTTATTGAGACCCGATCTATGATGTGGTAGCTCGGAACATTGTTTAACCCGACTTTGTAAGATCATGTATCTTCACATAAGCTCGTTTTTGACTAAATACAAGGGTTAAAGGTGAAACTCTACCACATTTAGAGCATGAACTTGTGTAAAGGAATTTTACTTGTGTAAAAGTGATTTAACCGGTACAATGGTGTTTAAAACTAGCAGATCTACGTATCTGCAAGTGGTATTTTTGAAAGACCACACTTTAAAGAAATCATATTTTTCTAAAGATGAATCTTACACTAATAAATATGGTTTTATAAACCACAAGTGTGTAAACACTTGTGAAACAAAGAGATCCGACAAAGAAGTAGATTTGTCACTTGTTACTAGAAGTTGTAAAGACGGATTTCTCTAAACACGGGGTTTTTACAAGATTAAAGCTACTTTATATAAAGATCTACATATATAAAGGTGATTTACATTAAAGATGCGGAGAAACTACAAGTTCATGCAATTATGCAAATTTACATACTTGTCGACTAGTTTGATGTGTCGGAAATTGTTTGATTGAATAAAGAAGTTGTTGATCGATTTGTTAAAAGAAAATGATACGCTTGAAAGCGTGGCCACCTCCAGTTACAGAGGAAACTCTGGCGAAATTTTCTAAAAACCTAACACTTAGACTTTTTACACAACAAGTGTTAGAACTATTTTTGGACATATTTTCGAAACATAAATTTCGCCAGCACTATATTTTACTACATATCCGGAGGTGGGATTTTCACAAGGATTAACGTGATAAATATATTTGTCACAACACTGTTTATGATTATTTTGTGAAATACATAAATATTATTTTAGAGTAAAAATAATATTTACAAGCGTTAAGGATTCCAAAACTTTACGAACGCTTCCACATTAACATATAAGTTACACCGGTAATTACATTACCACAAGATTGATAAAACGTAACTTACGCACATGTATTGTATCCCCCATCCTTGGGAAGAAGTATAACTACCAAGTGTATACGGAACATAAACACGAAATAGTTGTCTAACTATTTCCCAAAGACATAAACTATAAAGCTAAGGCACGGCCGTCCGTCTAATAGAATTAGCACTTGTAGGTCGTTGCACAGCTTACTGTATTGGAGACACTTGGTAGAGACGCGCATTCACTGTGAGTTCATGTCCCCCTTTTCTCTAACTGTTTTCAGTTTACTTAACCGCGGGGGTGAAATACATGTTACTTTGTTTACAAGTACTTTTATACACGGTATGATAACGTAAGGAGGTTTAGATCATGTGAATGGGTAGGCGGAAACTTGAGGCTATTAATCCTCAGGGTAGGACCGAGGGACAGGAGCGGTAGATCTATCTGGGTGTAGCGAGCCCAGCCCCAGGCCAAACAGAACGGACCTTGGGGTGACTTTGTGCCCAACGCATAAATCCGCTAGGGTTGAGTCTTCCTACTTGCATTTCACAACATGCTAATGGCCTTGCAAACCATTGGTGATCACAAGTCCTCTTACACTGCTGCATACCAGGAAACTTTTATACTTACAAGTGTTTTACTTACTCACTTGCACATGAACTCGCTCAACATTATTGTTGATTTTTCAACTCACATGTATTTCAGGAAATTAACGAGATCTGGCACGGTATGGAACGTTTTCCGCTGCACTTGTCATGGAGTCATCCGGGTTTAGGGGATGTGTCTCTTTCCTGGACAAGACACAGTCCTTAAACCACGTTTATGTTATGTTTTAATTTGTAAGGTTGTTGAACAAGGTTATGGTTGTTGGTTAAAACAATGGTACTGTAATTTGATTTTCAAAACTTAATGGATGACTTGCATGGTTTTTAAACTCATATAGCTTGTTATGATCAAGCTATGGTATTAAGAAGTCACACCAACATTAACCACGCTTCCGCAAAGCCAGGGTGTGACAGCTTGGTATCAGAGCTCTGATCATAGCGAACTAGGATTCTGTCTCGAGTCTAGACTATGATCACTAGGGCTCTCACGAAAACATTTTTCTGCATACCACTTAAGTCCAGATCCACACTTTTTACAAACAAATGTTGAGCACATTTTATTAATTATAGGTTCAGCTTGGAGGGCTGAGGATCGATCTGGAGGATCGAGATGGTCAAGGTAGTTGAGCACGTTGGTTTGTTATAGGATCGATCTGGAGGATCGAGGCTTGGTCTAGGTGACCAAGATAGTGGGCTAGCAAGGCTAGGAAGAAAAGGTTCAGCCTGGAGGGCTAAGGATCGATCTGGAGGATCGAGGTTTGGTTTAAGTAAAGGATAGAGCAGTCTGGTAGACTGGATGGTATTGGCTAGTAAGACTAGGAGGATTATGTGATGCCTTACTTGATGACTTATGTAATTACTTGATTTATGATTGACTATTTGTGCATGTTCTTGTATATGTTACAGACACATGGATTCTGCAGACACTGGTGGTTCAGGCACCACAGGCCCGAGGCCTATCGTTTCAGACGACATTGAGTCATCGGAGCATGAGGTTTATACGTCAGACTTCACCAGCACGGATGATGATGACTTTCAGCCATTCGCCTTACCCGACGGCATTGATGAGCTCCCAGTTGATCTTCCAGCAGGGGATCTACCACTCGTTGTGATCCCTGCTCCAGTACCCCTTGCAGCATACCCTGTTTTACCCATCGACGACGAGGAGGACGACGTCGATATGTTTGAGGAGGAGCCTTTGGAGGATGCTCAGGGCGAGGCCCTACCTGCTGTTGCTCCCTTACTGATCGCAGATGCTCTGGCTGCGGAGTCACCTGCTCATTCCCCAGTCGCGGACTCCTTTGAGTCTGTGGCTTCTGTACCCACACATGCTCATAGTGCGCAGCACTTTTCCCATGGGTCCGATTCTGACCAGGCTTTTTCTGTTGCTTCCATACCTGGACTTGTTTTTGACCATGACGACGAGGGAGATTCAGATCCTATGTTTCCACCAGGATTTGATCCTGACCGTGATTTAGAGTTTGTCCCGATGGACGAGTTGATGGAGGATCCAGCAGATCCTATTGACCTTTTTGATCCGATTGATCCTGATTTTGATGTTGACATGGCATTTGATGACTTTGAGCCTGCCATTGCACCTGAGCAGGCAGCTGCCCTTGACCCTTTACCAGAGCATGACCCTGTGCATGCTGATGTACCTTTTGAGCCCATTGCTGATGATCACCACATAGATGTTCCTGTTGATCCCATTGGTCCTTTACCTATTGTTGATGTACCTGCTGACCACCCTATAGAGCACTTGGCACCCGTTCACCCAGTTGTTGTTCCCTTATTTGATCCCATTCCCATAGAGCCCGGACATGCACCGTTCGCGGCACATATGGATCCACCGGACGAGTCTGCACAGCATGGCTGGATACCGGCAGACGAGGACGTTCCCCCATTCCCTCCACAGATTCCTGTTGCACCACATACTGACTTTTCATTTCAGGTTCCTATGTTTATACCTCCAGCAGGGCCTGGAGAGGGCTCTTCAGCACACCCTGATGGGCATGTACCGATGCCCATGCCTTTCATGCCTCAGATTCCTTTTGTTCCACCCACTACTGTTCCTTTTGGGGTGGCACCCTTTGACCCCACACGTGAGCCACTGCTGTGGTCACCGTTTTCTCCTATGCCACCCACTGATCCATACCACAGATTCCACGTGGGACATACCATCGAGGATGTATTGATGTCGTTTGTATACCAGCATGAGTCGCATGAGCAGCGACTACAGGAGTTGGAGAGAGCCCATCTGCAGCCATGTCAGTGCCATGGCCGGGTACCCTCTCCGTTACAGCCGTTTCGACCATTACCCCCTGACTATGCTGCTCGTCTTACTACTTTGGAGCAGCAGATTGCTTCCATTATTCGCACACAGCAGGCGATGGAGGCGGACTGGTTACAGTTGCGCCGTTTGTTTTATACCCATTTTCCTCCTCCACCACCATCTACTTAGAGCTCATCGGTGCCACTTGGGTAGGCGAGGTGATAAGGCGGCGATTGCTTTTTGACTGCACAGCATTTTGAGGAGACTACGTTATGACTTGACTTTTGTTATGTACTTGATGTTGTATTGATACTGATGTAGCTTTTGACAGGGGTGATGTAGCCCCTAGTGATTGATGATTGTATGTATACACTTACGATGTGGTCTCATTTATATGGCAATCGCAGTTTTCTCACCATATTTGGATTTGCTTGATTACTTGTTTATATTTTATGACATGGGATGTGTGTGATTGATAATTGTGATGTGTGATAACATGAGATGTTATGTGATTATACTATTACTACCGTTATATACGTACGCTGTATTACGAACTGATTTACGTATTATAACAACGGAGCCTTACTATGGCCTAACAAACTTAAACCATCTTTTAGAAGATGCCGCCAAGACGCGAACCAAACATGCCAACAAACGAGGCAGAACTACAACAGATCATTGCGGCTGCCATAGCACAGTACGCAGCATCTCAGCCAGGAGCAAGCGGAAGTGTTAACCAAGGCAATAACAATCCACCTCACGGTAATACCACGCCATTCGAACCTACCATGAACTAGTTGGAGATTTTAGCGGTGATGCTAATGCCAACCACATGTTTTAACATACGTGCAGGATGCACCTACAAGCAGTTCTTAGACTGCAAACCAGTTAACTTCGATGGCACAGGAGGTGCAGTTGCCTTTACCCGCTGGGCTGAGAAAACCGATTCTGTCTTACGCATGAGCAAGTGTGCTGAGGATCAACAAGTCACATACATTTCAGGGCTGTTTCTAGACGGAGCCCTATCTTGGTGGAACTTACAAGTCCAAACACTAGGCGAAGCTGCCGCCTACGCCCTGACTTGGGCCGAATTGAAAGAACTGATGCGCAAAAAGTACTGTTCACGCGCAGAAATTCAAAGGTTGGAGACTGAATTTTGGCACCTAAAAATGGACGGTCCGAAAGTAGCAGAGTACGTTCAGAGGTTTCATGACCTATCTCAAGTGGTTCCTTACATGGTTACGCCAGAATACAAGCGAATCGAGCGCTTCATTTGGGGTTTGGCTCCCCAAATAATCAGCATGGTAACCTCCTCCAAACCAGCAACTATCACTGAAGCCATCGATTTGAGCGTGGCTCTCACTGAGGAGGCGATTCGTTTAAACAAGTTTGATGAAGTCAAGGTGAAGAAGACAGAAACTCATGTTGAGACGTCAGGAAGTAACAAAAGAAAGTTTTCAAACTTCAAACAAAGTATTAGCGGTGATGGTAAGAGAGGAGCACCAAACACGCCAGCTCAGGGTACGACTGGCAGTGGAAGGAAAGGAAGGGGATACTTGGGCACCCAGCCCAAGTGTAATGCATGCCAGCGTCACCATTCTGGCCGATGTGGGTTGAGAGTATGTGATTCGTGTGGAAAACCGGGCCACACAAGGGAATCATGTTGGGCTAGTACAGGCCGCGGAGGCCAGGGAGGATATGGAAATAGGAATGATAACCGGGGTGGAAATGGGAATCGCCCGCAAGGAAATTTTGGAGGAAACAGAATCCGAGGCTACAATGCAAATCAGGCTGGTAATGCCAACCAGAACAACATCCCAGCTGGAAACGGGGATGGAAACGGGCAGAGGCTCGGATGTTATAACTGCGGGGAAATCGGGCATTTTAAGAAGAATTGCCCAACGCTGAATCAAGCCCGTGGTAGAGTATTCCAGCTTGAAGCTAGAGAAGCACGCCAAGATCCAAATGTTGTTACGGGTACGTTCCCTATCAATCAACGCTATGCATCTGTTCTGTTTGATACTGGTGCCGATTATAGCTTCGTATCACTAGAATTTAAAAATATGCTTGGGTTAGCTGCTACTAAGTTAGACATTCCCTACTCGATCGAATTAGCTAATGGAAAATTAGTTGGAGCCGACGAGGTAATCAGAGGTTGCGTGATAGAATTGGGAGAACGCGAGTTTACTCTGGATCTACTACCAGTCCAACTGGGAAGCTTTGACGTAGTGGTAGGAATGGATTGGTTATCCAGGAACAAGGCTGAGATAGTATGTCACGAGAAAGTTGTTCGTATCCCGACTGATGATGGTGAGACAATTGTGGTTCACGGGGAGAAGTGTGACACGCCGCTAAGATTTATCAGCTGCTTGAAAGCAAGGAAGTGTTTACAGAAAGGATGTGTTGCTTTTCTGGCACACATCGGGGACAAGGAGGCTGCTGAGCCAAGGATCGAAGACATCCCTGTCGTAAGGGAGTATCCAGAAGTCTTCCCAGAAGACTTACCTGGACTACCACCTCAGAGGCAAGTGGAGTTTCACATCGACTTAGTTCCAGGCGCAGCGCCTGTGGCTAAGGCACCATATAGACTTGCTCCGTCTGAGATGCAAGAATTGTCGACGCAACTCCAAGAGTTGTTAGACAAGGGTTTTATCCGACCAAGCTTCTCGCCTTGGGGAGCTCCGGTCTTGTTTGTCAAGAAGAAGGACGGAAGTTTCCGCATGTGTATTGACTACAGAGAATTAAACAAGCTAACGATCAAGAACAGGTATCCTCTGCCAAGAATCGACGATCTGTTCGATCAACTTCAAGGTTCAAGCTGTTACTCTAAGATCGATCTTCGATCTGGATACCATCAACTAAGGATACAGGAGGAAAGTATCCCGAAAACAGCCTTCCGAACTCGTTATGGACACTACGAGTTCCTCGTTATGCCATTTGGTTTGACGAACGCACCTGCGGTCTTCATGGATCTAATGAATAGGGTTTGCAAGCCATACCTGGACAAGTTCGTGATTGTATTCATCGACGACATCTTGATTTACTCAAAGACGAAGGCTGAACACGAACAACATCTTAGAACCATATTGGAGCTGCTAAAGAAAGAACAACTGTACGCCAAGTTCTCTAAGTGCGAGTTTTGGCTACGCGAAGTCCAGTTTCTCGGACATGTGGTTAATGGGGATGGAATTCATGTTGATCCCACAAAGATCGAGGCAATCAGGAATTGGGAAACGCCTACAACGCCAACCGAGATTCGACAATTCTTGGGTTTGGCTGGCTACTATAGAAGGTTCATCGAGGATTTCTCGAAAATCGCTCAGCCATTGACGCTCCTGACACAGAAGGATAAGACGTTTGATTGGGGAATCAAACAGGATGAAGCATTTCAGATATTGAAAGATAAGCTCTGCAACGCGCCAATCTTAGCTCTACCGGAAGGTACCGACGATTTTGTGGTATACTGCGACGCATCGCGTCAGGGATTGGGTTGTGTGTTGATGCAACGCCAAAAGGTCATTGCTTACGCATCACGCCAACTGAAAGTGCATGAAAAGAATTATACCACACACGATTTAGAGCTTGGCGCAGTGGTTTTCGCTTTGAAGATCTGGAGACACTACCTGTACGGTACGAAATGCACAATCTTCACAGATCACAAAAGCTTACAGCATATATTCAACCAGAAGGAGTTGAATATGAGGCAAAGACGATGGGTTGAATTATTGAACGACTACGACTGAGAGATAAAGTATCACCCAGGGAAGGCGAATGTGGTCGCCGATGCCCTAAGTCGTAAAGAAAGGATCAAGACCATAAGGGTTAGAGCTTTGGAAATGATTATACGAACCGATCTTTCCTTGCGCATTCGCGCTGCACAAAAGGAAGCTCTCAAGGAGGGAAACCTTGAGGAGGAATATCTCCGTGGAATGGAGAAGCTTTTGGTACCAAACAAGGAAGGAACGTTATGTTTTGAGAAAAGGATTTGGGTTCCTCTGTTTGGTGGATTAAGGGAAGTTATTTTCGACGAAGCGCACAAGTCACGGTACTCTATCCACCCTGGATCGGATAAGATGTATCAAGATCTTAAGGATTACTATTGGTGGCCTAGGATGAAAGGCGACGTTGCTGTTTACGTGAGCAAATGTTTAACGTGCGCTAAGGTCAAGGCGGAATACCAGAAGCCTTCGGGACTTCTGCAACAACCTGAGATTCCCAAGTGGAAATGGGAACAAATCTCAATGGATTTTGTTACAAAACTGCCAAGAACGCCAAGAGGCCATGATATGATTTGGGTGATTGTTGACCGCCTAACAAAGTCCGCACACTTTCTGCCAATCAAGGAGAAAGACAGTACTAGTAAACTTGCGGAAATTTACATGAGAGAGATCGTAGCACGTCATGGAGTACCACTCTCGATCATCTCTGATAGAGACGGAAGATTTGTGTCAAGAATATGGCAATCTTTCCAAGAATCTTTTGGCTCACAATTGAATCTGGCACTGCATTCCATCCGCAAACTGATGGCCAGAGCGAGCGAACAATACAAACGTTGGAAGACATGCTGAGGGCATGTGTTATGGATTTAGGCGGTAGCTGGGATAAACACTTACCTTTGGTCGAATTTTCATATAACAACAGCTACCACACCAGTATTGGTGTCGCGCCTTTTGAGGCCCTATACGGACGCAAGTGCCGATCACCACTATGTTGGTCTGACGCGGGTGATAGGCAGCTTGCTGGTCCCGAAATCGTCCAAGAGACGACAGACAAGATCGCGCAAATTCTTAAACGCATCGAAGCCGCTCGCCACAGACAAAAGGCCTACGCGGATCCAAACCGGAAGCATGTGGACTTCCAAGTTGGAGAAATGGTTTTACTGAAGGTATCACCCTGGAAAGGGGTAGCGCGCTTTGGAAAGCGTGGGAAGTTGAATCCGCGCTACATTGGTCCTTTCAGAATTCTGGAAAGAATTGGGACAGTAGCATACAAGTTGGACCTACCTGCTGAACTAAATGGTGTTCACGATACATTTCATGTATCCAATTTAAAGAAAAGTCCAACCCAGATTGACGTTGCCATTCCTATCGACGAGATTCATATTGACGACACGCTCCACTTTGTTGAAGAACCTGTCGAGGTCACGGATTGGAAAGTTAACAAGACCCGCCGGAGCAGTGTCAAACTCGTCAAGGTTCGTTGGAATGCCAGACATGGTCCTGAATTCACATGGGAACGTGAGGACCGGATGAAAGAGAAATACCCCCACTTATTTCCTAAGAACCCTGCTTCTACAAGCAGAACTCAAATTTCGGGACGAAATTTATTTAACGGGGGGAGAATGTGACAACCCGCACTAAACCAGGTATCCGTACAACTTAATTAATGATTAATTACTACTTGATTACTGTGCTTGATTGAACTAGCTGATAAACTGCTACCTGCATACTGATACATGCACTTACTTGCATCATACTTTATTTGCTGTCACTACATTGATTACATACTGAACCCTAGTGACAAACATGATGCACAAAAAGCACAGTAGCACTAAACGGATACACAGTGAACATGCTGATATAACCAGCATCAGGCAAATACTGCCTCTAAGGCCTGTTAAGAGCCTCATATATTTTGGCTGCACTGGTAGTGAGTGTAGGATATAAGGGTTGTGTTACCGCGTCTCTAGGGATAAGATACACTGATTCGGATGTGCCAAAAACGTACTTTAAGTACCAAACACAGCACTTTAACAATTTAACCAGCTTCTAGCTGACTAGTAATGTGCCAGAAAATGAGAAAATATTACTAGACACTTTCTAAAGTGTCGGGAAAACAAATTGTGTCACTAAAAAGTTAATAACGACACTTAAAGCGTTACCAAAGACTTTAACGGATTACTACCCAACCGAACACCCGGACTTTACCCGGAACATGAAAACATTACTATTTTTATTATTACTCTTTTTTCTGAGCCAGTTAGGGTCCCTGGTTACCCTAACACCCGTCTAAACACGTTGTACATAACTAACGGAGTTTAACCCGTAACCTAACTTGGTTTAGCATAACTAAACACTAACCATCTAATTAAAATCGGACCAAGGACCCCCCCCCCCAACCGATTCGGTTGCCTAGGGGGCACCACCTTGTACTTGAGATCTTGTTGAATCCAATGTTGTCTAATATCTATGCTACACCTTAACTATTGGGTAATAACATTTAGATTTTGCCTATAAGTACACACTCACCTACTAGAGATAATCACACTTAACAAATCAACAAAAACCAAACTCTCTTCTCTTCTCTTGGCTCACGGCCGAACCCCAACCCACACACCATCATATTTTCGGTTCTAGTTCACTCCATTCCAAGATCATACAAACATCCAAGGTCACGTTTTAGGAGCTTTGGTGCACTCGGAACACGAAGGACCTCAACCGTTGGCTTTTATCCACCTCGTTTTCGTCACGATTCTTCCCTAGCCCCGAGCTAGAGGTATATTGCTTAAAACTTGTTTTTACACTCATCTAAAGTGGTTAAAAGGATTATTGTCGGTTGAATCTCGTTATATTGAATGATGATGCATTAAAGTCTAGTAAAATCATAAAAATGGTGGTTAATAGCATACAACTTGTGTAAAAGTCGTAGGACTTGAAATATGTGTTTATTGAGACCCGATCTATGATGTGGTAGCTCGGAACATCGTTTAACCCGACTTTGTAAGATCATGTATCTTCACATAAGCTCGTTTTTGACTAAATACAAGGGTTAAAGGTGAAACTCTACCACATTTAGAGCATGAACTTGTGTAAAGGAATTTTACTTGTGTAAAAGTGATTTAACCGGTACAATGGTGTTTAAAACTAGCAGATCTACGTATCTGCAAGTGGTATTTTTGAAAGACCACACTTTAAAGAAATCATATTTTTCTAAAGATGAATCTTACACTAATAAATATGGTTTTATAAACCACAAGTGTGTAAACACTTGTGAAACAAAGAGATCCGACAAAGAAGTAGATTTGTCACTTGTTACTAGAAGTTGTAAAGACGGATTTCTCTAAACACGGGGTTCTTACAAGATTAAAGCTACTTTATATAAAGATCTACATATATAAAGGTGATTTACATTAAAGATGCGGAGAAACTACAAGTTCATGCAATTATGCAAATTTACATACTTGTCGACTAGTTTGATGTGTCGGAAATTGTTTGATTGAATAAAGAAGTTGTTGATCGATTTGTTAAAAGAAAATGATACGCTTGAAAGCGTGGCCACCTCCAGTTACAGAGGAAACTCTGGCGAAATTTTCTAAAAACCTAACACTTAGACTTTTTACACAACAAGTGTTAGAACTATTTTTGGACATATTTTCGAAACATAAATTTCGCCAGCACTATATTTTACTACATATCCGGAGGTGGGATTTTCACAAGGATTAACGTGATAAATATATTTGTCACAACACTGTTTATGATTATTTTGTGAAATACATAAATATTATTTTAGAGTAAAAATAATATTTACAAGCGTTAAGGATTCCAAAACTTTACGAACGCTTCCACATTAACATATAAGTTACACCGGTAATTACATTACCACAAGATTGATAAAACGTAACTTACGCACATGTATTGTATCCCCCATCCTTGGGAGGAAGTATAACTACCAAGTGTATACGGAACATAAACACGAAATAGTTGTCTAACTATTTCCCAAAGACATAAACTATAAAGCTAAGGCACGGCCGTCCGTCTAATAGAATTAGCACTTGTAGGTCGTTGCACAGCTTACTGTATTGGAGACACTTGGTAGAGACGCGCATTCACTGTGAGTTCATGTCCCCCTTTTCTCTAACTGTTTTCAGTTTACTTAACCGCGGGGGTGAAATACATGTTACTTTGTTTACAAGTACTTTTATACACGGTATGATAACGTAAGGAGGTTTAGATCATGTGAATGGGTAGGCGGAAACTTGAGGCTATTAATCCTCAGGGTAGGACCGAGGGACAGGAGCGGTAGATCTATCTGGGTGTAGCGAGCCCAGCCCCAGGCCAAACAGAACGGACCTTGGGGTGACTTTGTGCCCAACGCATAAATCCGCTAGGGTTGAGTCTTCCTACTTGCATTTCACAACATGCTAATGGCCTTGCAAACCATTGGTGATCACAAGTCCTCTTACACTGCTGCATACCAGGAAACTTTTATACTTACAAGTGTTTTACTTACTCACTTGCACATGAACTCGCTCAACATTATTGTTGATTTTTCAACTCACATGTATTTCAGGAAATTAACGAGATCTGGCACGGTATGGAACGTTTTCCGCTGCACTTGTCATGGAGTCATCCGGGTTTAGGGGATGTGTCTTTTTCCTGGACAAGACACAGTCCTTAAACCACGTTTATGTTATGTTTTAATTTGTAAGGTTGTTGAACAAGGTTATGGTTGTTGGTTAAAACAATGGTACTGTAATTTGATTTTCAAAACTTAATGGATGACTTGCATGGTTTTTAAACTCATATAGCTTGTTATGATCAAGCTATGGTATTAAGAAGTCACACCAACATTAACCACGCTTCCGCAAAGCCAGGGTGTGACACATATATCCCAGTTGAATGGCATAAAAATATTCGATAGAGGATGTGTCAACTTCGCAGGAGGAGAATCTAGGAGAATCACCATGAAGGGCATGGTAAAAAATGGAGTCCTCACCTTTTCAGATGTCAACTATATCCCACAGTTGAAGCACAGCCCGTTGAGCGTATCACAGCTGTGCGACAAAGGAATGGAGGTTCTTTTCACTAAGAGTGGCTGTGTCATTCTGAAACCAGGAATTATCATACCCGAAGACTGGTTTCTAATTGAAGCTGAACGAAGGGGAAACACTTATGTGATTGACATGAACAAAGCTCCCACTGATCAAGTTACTTGTCTGTTTTCAGAGATAGCCGAGCATGATGCTATGCTATGGCATCGTCGATTGGGCCATCTGAACATGAAAAATCTGAATTGATTAGCAAAGGGAGGTCTTGTTAGGAATTTGCCAATCAAGGATTTCATGCGGATAGAAAAATGTGAAGCATGCGCTCGAGGAAAGCAGCATCGTAGGCCTCATATGCCCAAACCTGTGCACACGACCTAAAAAGTTCTGGAGCTGCTGCACATGGATTTATTTATCCATGTCAATATACTCAGTATTGGAGGAAAGGCTTACTGTTTAGTCATTACCGATGATTTTTCTCGTTTCACTTGGATATTTTTCCTGGAACACAAAAGTGAGACAACTGGCTTAATCAAGAAATTTGTGACTCTTATGGAGAATCAAGCAAATGAGCGAGTAAAGATTATTCGTTGTGACAATGGGACAGAATTCAAGAATGCCGAGCTAAATGAATTTTGTTCCTTAAAGGTAAACGATCGTCAGTATAGTACAGCTAGATCTCCTCAACAGAATGGAGTAGCAGAAAGACGCAATTGAACTCTCATTGAAGCTGCTCGCACAATGCTGATAGATTCAGGTCTTCCACTAATTTTTGGGCAGAAGCAGTGAATACGGCATGCTGTGTTCAGAATCATGTCTTGATAAACAAACATCACATGAACACTCCTTATGAAATAGT
Organism: Helianthus tuberosus; assembly: GCA_030545235.1. Taxonomy (NCBI): domain Eukaryota; kingdom Viridiplantae; phylum Streptophyta; class Magnoliopsida; order Asterales; family Asteraceae; genus Helianthus; species Helianthus tuberosus. The sequence continues at coordinate 24,652,997 of CM060419.1, forward strand.
AGAAAGTCAAAAACCCTCGGTGCAACACTTTCGCACTTTTGGTTGTCCGTGTGTGCTTCTTCTCATGGACTCCAAAGGAAAATTTGAAGCTCGAGGAGATCCTTGCTATTTCATTCGATATGCTAAGAACACCTCTTATCGTGTGTACAACAAGGTCAAGAAGCAGATTATGGAGGCATATCATGTGGATTGGTTGGAATAAAATCCAAAAGATGCTCGCATTGGACCTGATTGGCTATATGATTATTCCACCCTGTTTAAATCGTTTCCTATTTTGTCTGATGAAGTTGCTAATGCAGGTGCTTCGAGTGCAGAGATGCCTATTCCTATTGAAAATGAAGATGAAGATGTGCCAATGCAAAACATGCTCAAGAAACTCACTGTGAATCCATCGGGATTTCACAAAGATACTCCAGCACAACTTTACCCCTCGACAGTTTAGGAGCCAATTTCTAAACCTGTTGCAGTTATCCCTGATGGTGCAGTCCGTAATACTGAAGCCTCCACAGGACCCTCAAACGTTCAAGGAACCTCTTTGTTTCCAGAAGCAATTCCATCAGATTGCATTGTAGATCCTTTAGTGATCAGCAACGCTACTGCACCAAATGAGGGGGAGCAATCTGGAATAGCATCAAGAAGTTTCTCAAACCTGCAATCAAACTTGTAAGACCCTGCTGCAGCAATTCCACAGCGTGTTCAGAGAAGCCACCCAATCATGAATATAATTGGCTCAATAACTGCTGGAGTCCAGACCCAAAACAAATCGGGAGACATCAACTCATGCCTATTCCTGGATGGGTTAATGCAATGGATGAAGAGCTTAATCAGTTCGAAAGACTTAGAGTATGGAAGCTTGAGAAGCTGCCTTAAGGAAAGCACGCTCTTGGCGCACGATGGGTGTTTTGCAACAAACAAGATGATACTCGAGTGATTGAACAAGGCTCGATTAGTAGTCCAAGGTTTCAGTCAGGTTGAGGGTTTAGATTATGATGAAGTGTATGCTTCAGTAGCACTTCTTGAAGCCATCCACACTTTCTTGGCATATGCATCTTTCATGGGCATTACAGTCTATCCGATGGATGTTAAGACAACATTCCTATATGGGAAGGTCAAGGAAGAGATTCATGTTGTTCAACCCCCGGGTTTTGTTGATAAAGAGAAGGAAGGATATGCCTACAAGTTAGACAAGGCTCTGTACGGTTTGCACCAAGCACCCCGTGCATGGTATGCTACCCTAACAGAACATTTGCTTGCTCATGGGTACACTCGAGGGACAATCGATCAAACGTTGTTCATCAAATGTGTTGACAAGGACATCCTCCTTGTTCAGATATACGTTGATGACATCATCTTCGGGTCCACAAATGATGTGCTTTGCAAGGAATTCAAAGAGGTAATGAAGAGGAAGTTCGAGATGAGTTCATTAGGAGAAATGACGATGTTTTTGGGCCTACAAGTTCGTCAGAACAATAAAGGAATTTTGATTCATCAGAGTAAATACGTTCACGATGTTCTTACAAAATTCAGCATGACAGGCTCAAAGCCGATAGACTCCCCAATTGCAGAGCAGCCGTTGTTGACTGAGGATCCTAAAGGAAGTCCTGTTAACCAGTCTCTATGCTCGGTTCACTGATGTACTTAACTGCAAGCCAGCCAGACATCATGTTTCCCGTTTGTCAGTGTGGTCGTTATCAGGCTAATCCTAAACTCTCTCCACTAACTGTTGTTCAAAGAATTTTTAGACATCTGAAGGGAGATCCTAAACTCGGACTCTGGTATCCCAGAGATTCGAAATTTGATCTGTTTGCTTTTTCAGACCACAACTTTGGAGGGATAAACAAGGATAGAAAATCTACATCAGCTAGATGCCAATTCTTGGGAGATAGACTTATCTCTTGGCAGTGCAAGAAACAGCAAACTGTATCTCTTTCCACCGCGGAAGCAGAGTATGTTGCAGCATTTGCCTGCTGCTCCCAGGTTCTTTGGATACAACATCAGCTCGAGGATTACGGTTTGACTTATCTTGATACTACTATTTATTGTGATAATGATGCCACTATCCAGATAACGAAAAACCCTATTTTTCACTCCAAAACCAAGCACATTGACATCAAAGTTCATTTCATTCGAGATTACTTTGACAGAGGTTTAATCAAACTTGAACAGATCCATACCGATGCTAATATAATGGATCTTTTTACAAAACCTGTCAGCATCTCGAGGTTCAGTGTGCTTGTAGAGCTTTTGAAAATGATGCGCTTCACCGACTGAGCACAAAAAGTGGGGGGGGGGTTTAGAATAACGGTGTCTCTGTTAAATTTAGGCTTAAAGTATTCTACGTTTGCACAAATTTAGGGGGAGAAATAGTTGATGGGAAGTGAAATAAATTTTCGTGCTAAAGAATTTGATTAACACATGTAAGGTTTCGAAGCTGAAAAGGCTAGGATCCACTACGATGTGTTGATAGGTCTAACGTTCTAAAAGCAAAGAGATGCCAAGTGATATAAACGTAATGGACTAGACATTACGAGGGTAACAGATCAACGTTGTATGATTTCATGGTCTTAAATCCTGCGTTGATAGATAGCCAACATCTGAGGTTTTAGGTCTTTATACTGATGAATCATCCGGGATATCAGCACTGTCCTTCTGTTGCATCCAGACTATATGCAGACCTAGGCACAGTCAGGATATCTTGAAAAAGAGCTGCAAAAAGGGCCAAAACCTTAAAACGGAAGAAAATCTCTTAAAGAGAATTCCGTGAGCTTATAAAAGCCAAATTCGTACCATTAAAGGTATCTTCCCAGCCCTCGTCAGACTTCTCTGGTCTCTCTGCTGTACGAAAGTACTGACTTGTTCACCAGAAAGTCTGGCTTTGTAAAACCTAAGGATGGACTCAGTATACTCACCTGTTACGATGAACAGTTGTGCTTACCTTGATCGTGGGGGTATGCCTTGGAATGGGACACACGGCTATCACAGTATAATTTTACCCTAAAGCGTATCACAAGGTTGATAGTTGAAGTTTGAGCGTTAGATTTAAGAGGACAAGTATATTAACAATCGCGTGGACCAGTCCAAGTAAGTGAGAGCTGAAAAGTTTTCCTTAATCAGTTCGAAAACGATTTGATCCTATGGCAGTCTTTCCAAAATCCCCCTGTGTTAATATCTTTTATTATTATAATATTATTATAATATTGATAGTAAATAGTTGCTCGGTGGGTTGATTCATTGATTTTGAAAGAGGTATGTTCTGTCTTGAATATTTGATTAAAATAATGATCTGGTATGGTATAGCCCACTATCTCGGATAGGGCCCACAAGTGTAGAAAAAGACAAAGTCTAAATAGGGCCTTCATCTCGGATCGTCATCCAAGATGGGCCTGGCCCAATAGCCCATTCGATATAGGTATAAGACAACATCAGACATTGTTTGGTTTTCGTCTTGAACCAAATCTGATCTCGAATTTCCATCTCGAACAATCTCAAATTGATCTTGAACACAAGGTACATCATCCCGGACTAGGGAACCCCCATCCCAGATGATCTTGAACAAGACATCTCGGCCCATCATCATATCATCTCGGACCATCATCATATCATGTCTTGATGAATTTTCAAATATATTAATCACTTTGGTCCAAGATCTGAATCATCAATTGAATATGCTCATGACAGATTTCAAAAACAAGTTTCAACTTGAAGAGAACCCAACCAAAGAAGCTAAACTAGAATTTTATGAGCAAGAAAGAAAACTCTATACAAAAAAAAAAAAAAAAATTCATGACAGTGAAAACAATGTAAAAGGTTTTCAACAAGCAAGGGAGTTTATCAACTTCATAGAAACGACACCAAAAAACAAAGGTGAAGGGTTAGGTTACATAAAAACAAATATCAAACTTCCTACCACCTTTGTAAGAGCATGACCAAATTCTAAAAAATTGACGTCAAAATCTGATGAAGAATCTTGCAAATCAGCACGCTCTGACAATTTTTCCATTCCATTAAAATCCAGTTTAAAGGGAAAGAAGCATGAGACAAAACAATTTTTCTTAAAAAAACAAAAAGGATTCATCCTAAATTACAAAGAACTGCTAACCTTCCATAACAATCTAATTTGTCAAGAAATTCTGACAAAATGGATTGTATGTGTGTTGAAATACTGAGACTTATTCAACACAATCTTTCAAAAAACAAACAATCTGTTAATGACTCAGCATTCAACAGAAATTCTAACCTTACCCTTTTAGAACCATCATGTACAGTAGATCTGGTACTGTGATTCAGGAAGCTCCAAGCACATGACCGGGGACAAGAGCTTGCTCAGTAACTTTAAAAAGAAACTTGGTAAATTGGTAAACTTAGGTAATGGGGTAAAAGGGAGAACATTGGGATATGGTAGTATCAAGTATGGATCACCGACCATTGAGAAACTAGCCTATGTAGAAAGTTTGAAATACAATCTTCTCAACAGTGGCCAATTCCGTGATAAAGGCTTACAGGTAACGTTTTTACCAGAAAAGTGTTTATTGGTTGGTTTAAAAGACAACAAAGTTTACGTAAGTAGTAAAAGGATAAGAAAATCCATTTATTACTTTGACCTCAAAGAAGAAGTTAAGCATCCTCAACTTTGTTTATTTCAAAAGAAAATAATAGTACTAGCTGGTTATGACACAAAAGATTGGCCTACTTAAATTTCAAAACTCTAAACCAACTAGCAAATAAAAATCTGGTAATGTCACACCCCGATATTTCCACGTGGTTACCGGTGGGCCCGGTGGGGAGTATCGTGACGTAGTTGATATCATCATAGTCAAACAACACAATTTTAAATGCACAGCGGAAGCAAAAGATGAATCACATTACAAACTGAATAAATAGTAATATCAAAGTATCACAAAGGACTGTAATGGATCCACAGGCGGATCGAAAGATAAAAAGATTATTGTTCAACAGACTTTAACATCTAGAGCTTGCAAGACTTGATTAATGATGCCAGGAGTAGCCAGCCTATTTCGTCTAGTACCTGCACTTAGCCTTTTTGGAAAATACGTCAGTTTACACTGGTAAATACAATTAACTGACTCATTTTGAAAATAGTTTAAAAATTAATTTGAATGCACATGGCACAAAAGTTCTTTTATAACTAGGGACAATTATTTAAAAATAATCTTGTATATAGTTTTACTTATTTGTCGTCCATTAGAGCCGGTTAGAAGAGCCGGTTAAGATTAACTGACACGCCACAGGTATAATGCCCACAAGGTTGATTCCTTTAAGTGGATTACCAGTTTTACATATGCAACTGTCAGGTGTATGCCTACACCCCGTGCTTAGGTCGTGGCCATTTCTTTGAATGATGCCAATGATATTCGGGACATGGTCATTTAACCCCCAAGGCCATACACCAAATAATACAGATTAACGCAGGTTATGTAATTTTATTAATCACAATCCGATTTAATGTCACATACCCGACCAAGCGTTATTGTTATAATACCGTATCCCAAGCCCGTATAAGGGAAAATAAGTTAAAAGTATTTACCTGAGCAAGTATATATATCACAAACAGCGAGTGTAAGTAGCTTTTACCGGGCTCCTAATCTGGAACGAAGGTTTTAATAACCTATTAGATTCCTAACGGGTCTTAAATAAGTCTAAACTTAGAAGGGTTAGTTTTAAAGGAGAAGATATACGGTTCAAAACGCACGATTAAGCGATGACCGGATTAGAGTGTGGTTTAGACCCGAAAAGTTTGTATACTTGTATAATATGGGTAAGCTAACCACATTCTGGATTTTGAGATAAAAACGATAAGGTTTAACCCGTTTCGGCTAATTTATGCAAACTAGTTACATAAACCGCACCGAAAGTGAATAATGCGTTACGGGTAACCAAAAGAGTCATATGCAGGTTTCCTAAGTTAATATGCCTTAAATATGTTGTGATATCAGTAAGATACCTTCCATAATGCCCAAAATGGATTTAAACTCAAATTATGCCCCGTAGGGGTATTTGGGTCATTTTAAAGGTTATAAAAGAGTTTAAACACTAATCTGAGTTTCAGGTCTGATATAATCAATAAAAATATTTATTTTTATAAGTCATAACAGTAGGGTATTACATATATGTGAAATTTATCATTTATAACCAAACTATGCACCTTAGGGGCATTTTGGTAATTTCACATAAGCTTAAAAGGTCAAATATGGAATTCTGAGTTTAAAACTTTTGCTTACTGTTAATTATGAAAATTTACTTAAAATATCAGTAGGTATCAAACCTTATATGTTAAAAATAGTTTTAACTTATACTATGCGTTAAAAACGCGTATAAAGGCGATTTTAAGCGATTTTCAGGTTTTATATGAAAAGATGATATTTTTATCATTCCAGAAAGCTTAAAATGTATTATTTATCATATCAAATCAGTAGCAAATGGTTGGGTGTCAAAATGTTTTGTAAAACTCATTTTATAGGCCAAAAGGGCAAAACCGACAATTACCGAATTAAGGCTAGAACCCTATGTTATGCTCAGCTTAAAAATAAATAAAAATCTTCAAAGATCCCAAAATATTATTTTATATCAGTGGGTAAAAGGTTTGGTGTCAAAAATTGGGTTTAGATAGGCTTTATGCTAATTACGCCGTTTAATTAATAAAAAGCTTCTTAATTACGATATTGAGCATAACTCCTAATCTAGACCTCAAAGTGATGTCAAATTTTTAGGACAAGTTTATAAATCAGTAATAAAGGTTTTTGTCCTCTCACATATTTAAAAATCTTGTTTTAAGGTCAAAAGGGCATTATGGTCAATATTTAGGCATATAACGGAAACATGCATATGAATCAAATAACTAATGAACCAAGTTGCATAACCTCAGAGGGTTACACTAATCTATAACCTGGTCCTAATAGAGCTCTAAGGCATTTCTAAAACATGCTACATTGGGTCAGAACTGAAAGTCAAAGCAAAAGTCTACTTTTGCGACTTTCGGTTCCGAACCGAGCTTAAACTGAAAATTGTCGGGTTGAACATGCTTAGACATGTTCTTACATTAATTACCAAGTTATACGAGTGATAAAACAGGTTGCATGGTGTAGGTCCCCTATTCGTATGGATCTTCAAACAGAATTGTCTTTCCAATCAAGAGTGCGGAATCCTCTTGATCAGAATATAACAGAAACAAGTAGAAGAACAGCAATCACTTTCAACCTGGGTTTCTATTGATTATCGATTACAAGAATTACAATCAATCAAACCCTAACCAACTATCAATTTCGTCCAAGCACAAAGACTCTCACGAAATTTCTCTCTAACAACTGTTTTTGGCTGATTAACCTAAACCCTAAAGCCTAACCTTGTTTATATAACACAAGGTTTGCTACTTGGGCCAAGGTTAAACATCATGGACTGCGAATTGGACAAGCCCAATTCGCCCCCATCACCCTAATTGGGTTTTGTTTAGCCCAAACTCTATTAACTCACTAATACAAAGCTAAACCCGCTAACTGTTTATCGTTTAATTAATTACAAGATATCCAAAGACCAAATCTAAGCTGTTGTCACAAACATGCACCAACAAACTCCCCCTTGACAATAGCTTCATAAAATAATTTTATCTTCAGTCATCTTGCAATCTTCATGTATTCTTGCACTTTCTTTGGTCTTTGGATAGCTTCAGCTTCAATAGCTTCTGTCAGCAACAGACTCCCCCTAAGCTGATGCATCCAATCACCAAATCTTCAAAAACTTTAGCGTTTGAGTAAACTCCAGTTCAGCATTTGAATAGCAATCTTCAAACTCTCCAACTTGTTCTGCAATATAGAAAGGAGGTTCTACCATGTATCCAATCAAACTCTCATCTTCACAGCAACTTTCACTTCCTTCTCAGCAACATACTGCTTCAATCTGTATACTATAAAACAAACATCTCGAGAAACCATAAGAATTTTTCAACATAGTTAAATAATTATTATTATTCAAGAGATTGTATCACAGATTAAGCATTTCCAATTTTTTCAACACGCAAAACTTTTTAATCACACACCCTATAACCCGCATGATTTAAAATTTTGAACTCACTTTCTAACACCGTCTCCCCCTATCAGTAACAATTCCTCCAAGAATAACAGTCTTTCGTACGTTAAGAATTTTAAACAGAAAAAGACACTATTTTTGGATTTTTATATTTTCTGAAAGCAAGAAAATACGAAAAGCAATAAACACTCTGTTTTTGTGAGAATCACTGGTAAGAAGATCATATCAGCACAATCAAACTGTTTCACACTATTAGATAATTATTTATTTAATTTTTCATGAAAAGCAGTCCAAGACGATTACCAGTATGTTTGTCCACTTAAACAAAATGCATGAACATTTCAAGTACCATTACCATATGATACGTTAAGGTAATTTTATTAATTACTGATATATTAGTGTGTCCCACTTCAGGATATACCCCCACGATCAAGGTATGCACAAAGATTCATCGTAGTAGGTGAGTATACTGATGTCATCCTTTAAGATATCCTGACAATGTCTAGGTCTGCATATAATCTGTTTTATCATGTTTTGATTGCTTAACTATGAACACCCAAATAAATACTAATCAAATCCTGGAAATATAAACAACACACTCTATCATGCAAGTATCTTCCCTACCACATATTTCACAAGTCCAATCCAGATTTCTGAAATCTTAACTGGGAATAGGTTGAGAAGAGAACAGAATAGATCTTTAGGAGAGATGGTATAATATACAGATCAAATGAGTTTTTCTCAGTTTGATATAGGTTTCTTGGGTTTCTTTTGGGCACTTGAGGGCCTATTTCTGGTGTATTAGATCTATAGCGCGACAACGTACAGCTAGGTCAGCATGTATCTGGATGTAGCAGAAGCTGTCGTTGCCTAGCACCTCCAGGTCAGCATATATCTGGATGCAGCAAAGGAGGTACACGACTTTTTTCAGGGAAGATTTCAGAATCAGATCAAAATTGTGTGTATCGGGACAACATACAGACATTCAAATAGAAATGAGCTAATTCCAAGTGACTTTCTTTCCTGGGGTCATGTACAATTTTAGTTCTGAACATAAGAACAGTCAAGATATCCCCAGAAGAAATAACAGTATAAAGACCCAAAACTTCAGATTTTGGCAATCTATCAACGCAAGATTTAAGGTCATTAAACCATACACCACTGATGTGTTCCCCACTCATATTCAGTTCATTTAGGTTTATATCACATTGGTAAGTTGATTATTTCATGCTTTTTGCCTACTGGTACATCATATAATGAAGCTGCTATCACACTTAAGCAATTTAATATCATTTCAGTGTGACAGTCTAACTTGCCGATGTACTATCATTTCTTCTTTTTCACACAGTGATAACTCATTTTTGATTTTCTATTTTTTTTATGTTTTTGATTTTTCAATTTTTTTGATTTTTAAGAAAAGCAGTAAACTATTTACAAAAATTCTTATGAAAAACCAGTTATTCAGGATTCCTCATCCCGTTAAGTTCAACTAAGTGTTCAAAGCGAGCCCTGTCAAAAGCTTTAGTATAAAGATCTGCCAGGTTATCTAGTGTGTCGACTCAGCACTTTGAACTTCAATTCAAATCAATCAATATATATATATATATATCAACAATCTCACATCCCCCTTCATGTGCCTAGAGCAGCCATTATCAACATAAGTTGATAATCCTCCTTAGCAGCTCCTGCATACACCAACTAAGAAATTGGTTAGATTGGGGGACCCAAGCCTTAATGGTCTTGGGTCGTCCAAATTCACCAACCACTGGAACATCCATCCAATATCCATTACTCCTAACTGGAGTCTTGGATCTCAGACCTGTTGATGGAATTTGATTTTGATTTCCATAAGGTCTTTGGTCCTGAGGGTTCCTATATGTATTTGGACTATTTGACCTTTGAAAATTTTGATTTTGATATCTTGAATTTTGATTCCAAGAAGCATTATTGTTATAATTTCTAAAGCCATTGTTATAAAAAGTTCGACCACCATTATTTTGGTATCGATTTTGATATTGACCTTGACTTCTGAAATTATTTGTATTTCCATTGAAATTGTTCATTCTAGGTGAACTGCTTCTAGGTCTTTCGTATCTGCCTGGTGGAGATCTAGGTTGAAATCTAGGTTGATTTCTTTGAAAACGTGGAACTTGTGGAGTTCCTGTTCCAGCCTTATCTACACCAACAGCAACATTCTCTGGTTGCTTAGGAGCAGATTTCTTTTGAGAATTTGATCCTTTCTCCTCACTATCACCTTTCTTCTCAGGTAATTTCCCTCTCTGTTTTTCACTAAGTTGTGCTTCACTCTTTTTATTAGGACAGCAGCTAGCTACATGTCCCTTGATGTGACATTTGAAGCACGATCTCTTTTTCGAAGACTTCTTAGTTGGAGTCTCTGAGGTAGATCCCTTATCAGGTGGTGATGATCCCTTGGATGAACCTTGTTCAGTTTGCTTAATTTCAGATTTTTCTTTGTTTTTATTTTTAGCAAACTCTACATTTGATTCATTTTCAATAACAGTTGTTTCATTTTTCATATCACTACCTTGAACAAAATTAATCTTTTTGACAAAAGCTTGATATTTATTCTTAGGCGGTGAATTTTTCTTTTTCAAAGGTTCAGTGTTATTGTTTTCCTTAGCCTCATCACTCTCAGATCCATCACCTTGACTTGATGTGGATCCGAAACTACTTGGTGCAGAAGCCATAAAGTCTGTGACTTGAAGTTTTTCATTCAATTTGCAAGTTAAAGCTTCAATTTCAGCTTCATAACCTCTTATCTTCTTCAAGTATGTAGATTCATTTCTTTTAGCAAAAAAGTTTGCTTCTTTTATGTTAGACACTCACTTACCAGACTTTGGTTTTGTGTTGACAACCTGTCAACCTCACCCTATAGTTCACTACATCTCAAACATACAGAATTAGATTGTACCTTTTCCTCATGAACTTCTGTATTTTCATCAGCAACAACCTGTTCAGCTTCACTCACCTTCTCTACTTCAGCATCCATTTTTGCTTCAGCATTCTCCACTTGAGCTTCAGCATTTTTCACTTCAGATTCAACATCACTCACACTAGTTTCAGCCTCATCAACTGGCACTATCTCTGCCATGAATGCCTGAGTGGCACTCTCATTTCCCTGATATTGCTTTTGTAATGCATCCCACATATCCTTTGAATTAGTGTACTTGTTGAAGGAATACTTGATGCTATCAGGTAAGGACATTTTAATTGCAGCCAATGCTCTCTTTTCAGCGTCATACTTCCTTTTATCATCCTCTTGCATGTTCACATAGTCTGTTCGACGTGGTCTGCCCTCAAAATCGTGTGTTGGGTTTGTGTACCCATCTTCTATACAGATCCACATGCGTGCATCCTGAGATTTAATGAATGATTTGAAGTTGTCCTTCCATGTAAGATAATTCTCCACCTTCATCATCTTAGGTGCTTTCAAATTCATCATGTTCGACATTTTTAACGTAACAGACTGATAAAACCGAACAAATTTTTCCGAAAACAGTGGTTACCAAATTACACCGTTAGAATCGTCTCGAAAAGACGAATCCAATGATATCTAATGACAAAATTTTTTTTTTTTACCCTAAAAATCCATGGAATTCAACGGTCCAAACGGTTCTGTCTAACGAGCTACGGATCAATTTCTATTTGCAAAACACTGAAATTTTATCGACGCTTGGCAACTTAAATTCCACCTCTTAATTTCGCTGGTTTTAAATTTGCTGAGATAATTTCGCTGGGTCACTGATTAAATTCGCTAGGTCTGTAACTTGTTCAATTTCGCTAGTTATCTTTGCTGGACAAATTCGCTAGCATAATTTCGCGATTACGACAACTGGTAAAGTCGCCGAAAACCGTAATAAATTCGCTGAGGAAAATTATCCGGTTACCAAAGTCGCCTTTGGATTTATTTCGCCGATTAGTTCGCCGGTCTGTTAAATTCGCAGGTCACACAAATTCGCTGATCTTGTAAATTCGGAAACTTAATCTGTTGAAAATTTTGAAGATTTTCTGGATTCTTCAAACAGTTTCTGCACAGTCGAAGCAGCAAATCAGCAACTTTTTTTTTCCCAAAATTGATGAACTTTATGAACAAAACCAAGAACAGTTTTCGGATTTCAGCCAAAAATTCATCCAAAATCAGCAAAAACTTTCCAAAAATCCTGCAAAACAACAAACAAACAAACCAGAAGATCAAAACAGCCAATAATTTCGAATTTTTTTTATCAAACAAGCCAGAAAATTCGAAACCCTAATTGTCAAGTTTAACAAAGAATTCGAAATACTCCCTGTTTCTGCAGAACACAATTCTGAACCGAGCCTTCAAGAGCCTAATGCTCTGATACCAATTGTAGGTCCCCTATTCGTATGGATCTTCAAACAGAATTGTCTTTCCAATCAAGAGTGCGGAATCCTCTTGATTAGAATATAACAGAAACAAGTAGAAAAACAGCAATCACTTTCAACCGGGGTTTCTATTGATTATCGATTACAAGAATTACAATCAATCAAACCCTAACCAACTATCAATTTCGTCCAAGCACAAAGACTCTCACGAAATTTCTCTCTAACAACTGTTTTTGGCTGATTAACCTAAACCCTAAAGCCTAACCTTGTTTATATAACACAAGGTTTGCTACTTGGGCCAAGGTTAAACATCATGGACTGCGAATTGGACAAGCCCAATTCGCCCCCATCACCCTAATTGGGTTTTGTTTAGCCCAAACTCTATTAACTCACTAATACAAAGCTAAACCCACTAACTGTTTATCGTTTAACTAATTACAAGATATCCAAAGACCAAATCTAAGCTGTTGTCACAAACATGCACCACACATCGCTTCTACATTGTTAATTATGCGTTTATTTGAAAAATTGCTTTCTGTTGACTTTTTCTAATCAAGTTTGACCCGACAATTGACCTAGTTAGAGTGCGAATCAGAGGGTGCCCTTTTAAGGGTTTATTACCCACATAATTACCAATTCATAGGTACTTTCAATTTGAGATTTGACTGGACAAATTGTGATTAATTACGAAGTCAAACCTTAATTACGACGGTTTGACTTTAGGCCATTAAACTAAGTAAAACGGAATTAAGAAAGGTTAAGGACACTTACTGAAGTCCTATGCACGACTAATGATCACTAGGTATTGGTCTTGTGCTCCAGGAATCTCCAGAACAAGTGCTATGAAAGTTTCCAAATGATGTGCTCAATGTTGCAACAAATGAGCTTCTTATATAGTGAATTTATTTCACCAAGATGATGCCAAGCAAGTCTACAGGTGTTATATGATGCTTACAGGTGCCCCCTATGCATGAAATACCATTGGAGGAGTCCCTGGTATATCAAACAAGCTTCATAAGTCGGTTAAACAGGCAGAACTGACAGCTGTGCATGTTTTCTTCGCTGCAGACTGTCAGGCGGCCCGCGTAAGGATCCTTAAGGATCTTACGCGGCCGGTATGAGGCCCGGCTTCAGGTTACAAGTTTGGCAGAATTTGCATTTTGGCCCCTAGTCCTTTTAAGCATGGTTTTAACTTTATTTCTTGCACTTTTAACCCTCTAACTTAACTTTTAAGGGCTCCAAGACATATCCAAACTTCGTTAAGTCCTTGGTTAACTTTATGATCACCCGAAAAGCCTTAGATTTTAACGTTGACGTTTTAACCCCTTAAATACGAATGTTAGCATAACTTTCTCGTACGATAACGAAACCTTGTGAAATTTTTATCACTTATTCTAGTGAGCATAATTAATCGTTACAAAGCTTTGAGTTCGCTAAAAGGTCACTCAGAGGTAAAAATTAAACATGTTCTCACTTTTTACCCTTGCGGTTTGTAAACTTTCACTTTCTTCCACAAACGGCTTCATACGCTTCATAAATCATTCGTTTAAGGGTATAAACATCGTGTAGGATCGTTGAAAGGTATATTTATCCGATGTTGACATTTTGAATCCTTTTATTCACATACTTTCTTTTTTTGTCAACTTTAGTTCCTCTAAAGTAATTCTTTACACGTTTAAGGCTCATGACACGTGTCAATATAATATTGGACATGAATTTACGAGGTGTTACATCCTCACCCCCTTAAAAGAAACCTCGACCTCGAGATTTTCTGAAATAAATGAGGGTACTTCTCTTTCATTGTGGACTCTACCTCCCACGTGTACTCGGGACTCTACAGGCATCCCATTTAACTTTTACAATCGGTACATGCTTCCTTCAAAGCTTCTTAACCTGTCGATCCTCGATCGACAAAGGTTTTTCCACAAATTTCATGCTCTCATCTATATGCACATCTGTATGTGGTATGACTAGTGATTCATCAGCTAGACATATCTTCAGATTGCAGATGTGGAATACATTATGAATACCACTGAGCTCTTCAGGCAGTTTTAACTTATAAGCCACTGTTCCGACAAATTCGATAATCTCAAATGGTCCTATGTACCTCGGTCTTAACTTGCCTTTCTTACCAAATCTCATCACCCATTTCCAGGGCGATACCTTCAGTAACACTTTGTCACCTATCTCAAATTTTAGAGGTTTACGCCTTTTGTCTGTGTAGCTTTTCTGCCTATCTCTGGCAGCTTTGAGACAATCTCTTATCTGTACAATCTTGTCTGTCGTTTTCGGGACTATATCAGGTCCTGTTAGTTGGACATCTCCAACTTCTGCCCAGCAAACGGGCATTCGGCACTTCCTTCCATACAAGGCTTCAAATGGTGCAGCTTGAATACTAGAATGATAACTATTGTTGTATGAAAATTCGATTAATGGAAGTTGATCATCCCAACTTGCACCCAAGTCAATAACAAAAGCCCTTAACATATCTTCCAGTGTTTGAATAGTACGCTCACTTTGACCATCCGTTTGAGGATGATATGCAGTGCTGAAATTTAGTCGAGTGCCTAGGGATTGCTGAAAACTTTTCCAGAAATGCGATGTATATCTTGTATCCCTATCAGAGATGATAGACACTGGCTCCCCGTGGAGAGATACAATCTCGTCCACGTATAACTGAGCTAATTTATCTGAGCTATGTGTTTCTTTAATAGGTAGGAAGTGGGCTGACTTAGTCAGTCTATCCACTATCACCCAGATAGTATCATTTCCTCGCTTTGTCTAAGGTAACTTGGTAATAAAATCCATAGTCACCATTTCCCACTTCCAGGTGGGAAGTTCAGGCTGTTGTAGCAAACCTGACGGCTTCTGGTGTTCTGCTTTAACTTGAGCGCACATCAAACATTTGGCTACATAAGTAGCTATAGACTTCTTCAAGCCTATCCACCAATAATTTGCTTTCAAATCCTGGTACATCTTATCACTTCCTGGATGAACGGAATACTTAGAACTGTGGGCTTCTTGAAGGATAACATCCCGAAGTCCTACATAGATCGGAACCCATATTCGTCCATTCAATCATAGGATTCCATCCTTTCCACATGATAACTGTTCTACAGTGACTCCCAGTTTTTCATTTAGATAGTTAGCTTCTAATACAGCTTCCTTCTGCACGGCTAACAACCTTTCATTTAAACTATTTTTCAATTCAATGCTATTGGCATTGATCCTTATGGGCTTCACCCTTTCCTTTCTACTCAAAGCATCGGCAACTACATTCGCCTTGCCTGGATGATATCTGATTTCACAATCATAATCATTTAAAGTCTCCATCCACCGACGCTGCCTCATGTTCAGATCCTTCTGATTGAACAAATTTTGAAGGCTCTTGTGATCAGAATAGATCACACACTTGGTGCCATATAAATAATGTCTCCAAAGTTTTAGTGCAAACACAACAGAACCCAACTCCAAATCATGGGTGGTGTAATTCTTCTCGTGCACCTTCAATTGTCGAGAAGCGTAGGCAATAACCTTGCCTTTCTGCATTAGCACACATCCCATACCAGTGTGTGATACGTCGCAGTAAACCACAAATTCTTCTATTCCATCAGGCAATGTCAACACAGGTGCATTGCTCAACTTCTGCTTAAGAATGTCAAAAGACTCTTGCTGCTTAGGACCCCAATCAAACTTGATATTCTTGCGGGTTAGTAAGGTTAGGGGTGCAGCAATCCTTGAGAAGTTTTCAATAAATCGCCTATAGTATCTTGCCAAACCCAAAAAGCTATGAATTTCTATGGGCGTCTTTGGCTCTTGCCAATTCATGACAGCTTCAACTTTAGCGGGATCCAGTTGGATACCACGCTCACTAACTACATATCCAAGAAACTGGACTTCGCGAAGCCAAAATTCACACTTTGAGAACTTGGCGTAGAGTTTCTCACGATGTAGAAGTTTAAGGATACAATGAAGATGTTTCTCATGGTCTGCTTGGTTCTTCGAGTAAATAAGAATGTCGTCAATGAAGACGATGACAAATTTATCCAAGTAGGGATTGCATACGCGGTTCATGATGTCCATGAATGCCGCTGGTGCGTTAGTGAGCCCAAAAGGCATCACTAGGAACTCGTAGTGACCATAACGAGTCCTAAATGCAGTCTTGTGCACATCTTCATCTCTAACCTTCAGTTGATGGTAGCCTGACCTTAAGTCAATCTTGGAGAAGTAACTTGCCCCTTGCAACTGATTGAATAGATCATCGATCCTGGGCAATGGATATCTGTTCTTGATAGTGACCTTGTTAAGTTCACGATAATCGATGCATAGACGCATCGATCCATCCTTTTTCTTCACAAACAGGATTGGTGCTCCCCACGAAGACGAACTAGGACGTATAAAACCTTTTGTCAACAAATCATCTAGTTGAGTCCTCAACTCTTTCATCTCTGTTGGTGCTAACCTCTAAGGTGCCCTTGCAATAGGTGCTGCTCCAGGAATAATGTCAATTCTGAATTCTACTTGTCTATCTGGTGGCAAACCAGGTAGTTCTTCAGGAAAAACTTTGGGATATTCAGAAATGACGGGGATGTCTTCAATCTTAGGCTTCGGCACATCAATAGATACTTGTGCCAAGTAGATGATACAACCCTTCTTCATGCACCTTGATGCCTTAAGCATAGACACTTGCTTAGGCAATCCATACTGAGTATCTCCCTGTATGGTAAGTGGCCCACTATAAGGAGTCTTGATCACCACTTGTTTCTTGTTACACACAATCTGGGCTTGGTTATGAGATAACCAGTCCATGCCTATAACTATGTCGAAACCAGCTAATTTTAAAGGAAGTAAGGATAACGAAAAAGAGTGGTTCCTAATGGATATGAAACATCCATCTAACACGGTCGATGCGGTTTCTATGGTACCATCGACTAATTCAACCTCATACTTTACGCTTAGGGTTCTAACAGACAGATTTAACAACTTGCAAAACTTATCATCTACAAATGACTTATCCGCACCTGAATCAAATAACACCCTTGCATAAACGTCATTTATAAGGAAGGTACCTATTATCACATTATCATCCTGAACGGCTTCTCGTGCATCCATTCGAAAGACCCTGGCATTGGTCTTTTTGGCTTCTTCAGGCTTTTTGGCATATTTAGGGCAGTTGGTCTTGATATGCCCCTTTTCATTACAGTTATAGCACGTTGCATCCTTTATCTTCTTGCACTCTATCGTCTTGTGCTCCTTGGATTTGCATAACCCACATGCAGACGGTTTTGACTGAGACTTGGATTCAAACCTGCATTTTCTAAAGTGGCGTTTCTGGCAGGTTTTGCACTTTGTCTTTTCATCTGCTTGCTGGCTACCTTTGCTGGACCCAGGCTTCTTCTTGTGGTCCGTGTTACCCTTATGCTTCTTCTCAGACTGTCGTGAGTTATCGTCCTCACGTTTTCTCTTACTTTCTTCAGAGTTCTTAAGCAAACTCAGCCTGATCGCATCTAAAGTAAGGTATAAAGACAAATCAGCTGCTGATCTAAAAGTAGCAGGTCAGGATGCCTTTACACTGGCCTTGATTTCTGGGGCCAAACCCCCAATAAAACAGGCGATGCGTTTTGGTTCTGGCGTAACCAAGTATCGAACCAAACGAGACATGGTATTGAAATTGGTGAGGTAAGTCTAGCAGTCTAAGTTCCTCATGACTAAGGTTAAGAAGTCGGCCTTGATCTTCTCAACTTCGTGTTGAGGACAGTAATTTTCTTTGATTAGAGCAACAAACTGCTCCCAAGACATGCTATACAAATGGACTTTTCCAGAAGCTTGAATCAGAGACCTCCACCATGCTAGTGCTTCTCCTTTAAACGACTGAGATACATACTTCACAACATCCCTATCAGCGCAGCCGCTGATATCTACCACGGTGTCCATCTCATCGAGCCAAGTCATATAATCGATGGCTCCTTTCTCCCCTGTGAAGTCTCTAGGCTTGCAAGAGATAAAATACTTATATGTACAGGACTTACCACGTGGTTCCTGCTTGAGCTCAATCTTCTTCGATGGAATACTATGCCGATTTGAGGAGTGATGATCGTCATCCCTCCTTGATCCATCATGTTTAGAAGGTGGCTTACTATGAGTCTCAGAGTGAGTCTTCGGTTTAGAATGGGGTACTGATAAGGTCCTGCTTCGAGTACCACTTGACTCGTTAACATGCCTATCCAAGGCCTTGGTAACAACATTATAAATCAATGCTTGAAGTTCCGCACCAGTTACGTTGATTCTGGTGGTATCATGATTCTCCTTTGGATGACGGTTGACTTCTTCGGACTCAGCCATGTAGCTTGATTACTACATAAAAGGATGACAATAATTTCATAGAGGTATATAATAGGTTTGTCATCTTGTTAATTTATTAACCATGGTATTAAAGAACCATATTGGTTAATTTGTTAAGTATTCTTATTCAGCATTTTCATTATAGTAATCCTTAGTTATTTTTAAAATATAATATTAGCACAAAAGGTCAAGTCGCTGGGATAAATTTAATTTATAGACCATGATTTAAGGGAATCGAGGTATTAAGGTTTGAACGTAGTTCATTACCTTTTATTGACAGGGAGTTGTAGACTACAATCTGTCTTTTGAATTATATGACAATGATTACGGCTCGTAGGCCCTTCATCACAAATGGATGTTTAAACAGTAAAGAAGGATTTGGAATAATGCAATGTAAGGATGACATGTGTGACTTTTACGAATCACATCAGCCAGGAGTGTTAACATGTTCTCAGATGTTAACAATGATTTGAATCTCTTTTTAAACCGGTTTTACCGTCATGGCCAGGTCTTATAGTGACATGCAGGCTAGGGTATACCCTTTAAGATTCTTTTTAATATTTAACGCAGAACAATCCTAAATTGAGATGTTAATAAGGATCTGAATCTAATTGAGGAATTACCATCTTGGCCCTGTCTTAAAATGACACATGGGCTAGGTTTTGTCCTTTTTAGATTTTGCCATTTTATTATAATGGTAGATCTTATAAAGGAAAGTTATTTTTCATTTATTTCATATCTTATGTTTAGGCATATAATTTAAAAATGAAAACTTAAATTTAATCATTCCACTACAAAAATTAAAAAGTACAGGTTTGCCCTAAACGGGACTTAAAGAGAACTAACTTTCCCGCGCAGGGGCTAAACAAACATAACATACCCACGCAGGGGTTAAACAGGAAGACATGCCCACGCAGCGGCTGAACAGAAACTACAAGTCCTCGCAGGGACTGAATACAGAAATAGATGTCCACGCAGGGACTTGATTAAACATTAAAATATACAAATAAACAAATAAAGGATTTAATGACCCTTTTTGCTCTTCCCCCTTGATTAAGCTCGCCAGACCCTTGAGAATTCCTCGGTTGTGCCTACGCTCTTCCCGAACCTCCTGCTCCACCTGACTCAACCTTTGAAGAATCTCCTGCTGCTGCGGTGGCGATATCAATGGCGGCTGCGGGGGCTGCTGATATTGCGAAGGTTGAGGAAGTGGTGGTTGATACCCATAGGGTGGGTACCCAGTCTGATACGGGACTCCATAGGGCCCCTCGGGATGGAGAGCATTGTAGTCCCATGCTGCCTAGTATGGGTCAACATTAGCATAGTTGTAGTTGGTATAGGCCGGCTGTTCAAATGGGTTGTACGCCGCTGAACTGACGTATGTAGGAATTTGGTTGTTATACCCCACTGGTAGCGGTGCGACCGGCGCAGACTGCACCTCAGAAACAGGGTTCGAAGGCCCACCCATCTGTGGGTCTTCCTATAGTGGCGGATAATGATTGCCACTAGATGGTTGAGGGGTGCTGATGCGGACTCCCCCTCGCAAGGACATCCGTGCGGTTGATCTCTTATGCCTCGGTGGCTCCGGAGGTTGTTGTTGCACTGGTGGCGGTGGCGGAGTAACCACTACAAAGTGCGAATCCTCCGAGGGATCCTGCTGCTGCTGCGGTGAGTTGTGGTAACTGGGAGTAAACGCCCAATCGATTTGGGAAAATCTTGCCTCGTAGCTGTCAGGCCCATTATAAGGTGATCCAATAAAGGGTGACCCATCCGAAATCTCGATGGGGTGAGTAGGCGTTCTGGACGGCGGTTGGGCAGGTTCCGGATCCTCGTCCATATCCATGGAGAAAGGATCCTTCGGTCCCAATGGGTTATAACCCATTGGTTCATTAATTAGGTTTGCCGGGTTGAACCGGCTTTGGAAGTAGGGTGTTGGGTCGTTGAAGGGTGAGTTATGGCTTTGGAGGGGTATATAAGAATGGTGGGAGTTGTGGGGCTCGTTCTCCGACTGAGGCCCAGAAGAATTTAGGTAAGAAGGTAAGGAGCTCAGCGAGACTGAGCGCCTTGCGGGTTCAATATGGGTCCTCCAGTTTTCTTGAGGACTTCTGCTTAGAGTATCTGATGGTGTTCGCCGGTGTGAAGCCCAGCTTCGTGATCGTTAGGGGCAACGAGTGGCCCCTTGCCTCTACCTCTTCCTCGGATTCTAGGTGGCATCTTTTTGAACATGTCAAAACAAATAAGGATACAACAAAGAAAAATAAAGAACAAAATTAAAATAAAACAAATTTGGATTAGTCCTATGTTCTTTGTCTAGACTCGAAAATCGAGGAATGTGCAAACTGTCTCTTTGAGATTAAACACAAAAGGCTATTGTTTAATTCACTCAATGTTGGCTCTGATACCAACCTGTCACACCCCGATATTTCCACGTATTACCGGTGGGCCCGGTGGGGAGTATCGTGACGTAGTTGATATCATCATAGTTAAACAACACAATTTTAAATGCACAGCGGAAGCAAAAGATGAATCACATTACAAACCGAATAAATAGTAATATCAAAGTATCACAACAGACTGTAATGGATCTACAGGCGGATCAAAAGATAAAAAGATTATTGTTCAACAGACTTTAACATCTAGAGCTTGCAAGACTTGATTAATGATGCCAGGAGTAGCCAGCCTATTTCGTCTAGTACCTGCACTTAGCCTTTTTGGAAAATACGTCAGTTTACACTGGTAAATACAATTAACTGACTCATTTTGAAAAGAGTTTAAAAATTAATTTGAATGCACATTAGAGCCGGTTAGAAGAGCCGGTTAAGATTAACTTATTTGTCGTCCATTAGAGCCGGTTAGAAGACCCGGTTAAGATTAACTGACACGCCACAGGTATAATGCCCACAAGGTTGATTCCTTTAAGTGGATTACCAGTTTTTACATATGCAACTGTCAGGTGTATGCCTACACCCCGTGCTTAGGTCGTGGCCATTTCTTTGAATGATGCCAAGGATATCCGGGACATGGTCATTTAACCCCCAAGGCCATACACCAAACAATACAGATTAAAACAGGTTATGTAACTTTATTAATCACAATCCGATTTAATGTCACATACCCGACCAAGCGGTATTGTTATAACACCGTATCCCAAGCCCGTATAAGGGAAAATAAGTTAAAAGTATTTACCTGAGCAAGTATATATCACAAACAACGAGTGCAAGAAGATTTTACCGGGCTCCTAATCTGGAACGAAGGTTTTAATAACCTATTAGATTCCTAACGGGTCTTAAATAAGTCTAAACATAGACCGGTTAGTTTTAAAGGAAGATATACGGTTAAAAACGCACGATTAAGCGATGACCGGATTAGAGTGTGGTTTAGACCCAACAAGTTTATATACTTGTATAATATGGGTAAGCTAACCACATTCTGGATTTTGAGATAAAAACGATAAGGTTTGACCCGTTTCGGCTAATTTATGCAAACCTGTTACATAAACCGCACCGAACACGAATAATGCGTTACGGGTAACCAAAAGAGTCACATACATGTTTCCTAAGTTAATATGCCTTAAATATGCTGTGATATCAGTAAGATACCTTCCATAATGCCCAAAATGGATTTAAACTCAAATTATGCCCCGTAGGGGTATTTTGGTCATTTTAAAAGTTATAAAAGAGTTTAAACACTAATATGAGTTTCAGGTCTGATATAATCAGTAAAAATATTTATTTTTATAAGTCATAACAGTAGGGTATTACATATATGTGAAATTTATCATTTATAATCAAACTATGCACCTTAGGGGCATTTTGGTAAATTTCACATAAGGTTAAAAGGTCAAATCTGGAATTCCGAGTTTAAAACTTTTGCTTACTATTAATTATGAAAATTTACTTAAAATATCAGTAAGTATCAAACCTTATATGTTAAAAATAGTTTTAACTTATATTGTGCGTTAAAAACACGTAAAAAGGCGATTTTAAGCGATTTTCGGGTTTTATATGAAAAGCTGATATTTTTATCATTCCAGAAAGCTTAAAATGTTTTATTTATCATATCAAATCAGTAGCAAAAGTTTGGGTGTCAAAATGTTTTGTAAAACTCATTTTATAGGCTAAAAGGGCAAAACCGACAATTACCGAATTAAGGCTAGAATACTATGTTATGCTCAGCTTAAAAATAAATAAAAATCTTCAAAGATCCGAAAATATTATTTTATATCAGTGGGTAAAAGGTTTGGTGTCAAAAATTGGGTTTAGATAGGCTTTATGCTAATTACGCCGTTTAATTAATAAAAAGCTTCTTAATTACGATATTGAGCATAACTCCTAATCTAGACCTCAAACTGATGTCAAATTTTTAGGACAAGTTTATAAATCAGTAATAAAGGTTTTTGTCCTCTCACATTTTCAAAAATCTCGTTTTAAGGTCAAAAGGGCATTATGGTCAATATTTAGGCATATAACGGAAACATGCATATGAAATAAATAACTAATGAACCAAGTTGCATAACCTCAGAGGGTTACACTAATCTTTAACCTGGTCCTAATAGAGCTCTAAGGCATTTCTAAAACATGCTACATTGGGTCAGAACTGAATGTCAAAGCAAAAGTCTACTTTTGCGACTTTCGGTTCCGAACCGAGCTTAAACTAAAAATTGTTGGGTTGAACATGCTTAGACATGTTCTTACATTAATTACCAAGTTATACGAGTGATAAAACAGGTTGCATGGCTTCTACATTGTTAATTATGCGTTTATTTGAAAAATTGCTTTCTGTTGACTTTTTCTAATCAAGTTTGACCCGACAATTGACCTAGTTAGAGTGGGAATCAGAGGGTGCCCTTTTAAAGGTTTATTTCCCACATAATTACCAACTCATAGGTACTTTTAATTTGAGATTTGACTGGACAAATTGTGATTAATTATGAAGTCAAACCTTAATTACGACGGTTTGACTTTAGGCCATTAAACTAAGTAAAACTGAATTAAGAAAGGTTAAGGACACTTACTGAAGTCCTATGCACGACTAATGATCACTAGGAATTGGTCTTGAGCTCCAAGAATCTCCAGAACAAGTGCTATGAAAGTTTCCAAGTGATGTGCTCAATGTTGCAACAAATGAGCTTCTTATATAGTGAATTTAATTCACCAAGATGATGCCAAGCAAGTCTACAGGTGTTATATGATGCTTACAGGTGCCCCCTATGCATGAAATACCATTGGAGGAGTCCCTGGTATATCAAACAAGCTTCATAAGTCGGTTAAACTGGCAGAACTGGAAGCTGTGCATGTTTTCTTCACTGCAGACTGTCAGGCGGCCCGCGTAAGGATCCTTAAGGATCTTACGCGGCCGGTATGAGGCCCGGCTTCAGGTTACAAGTTTGGCAGAATTTGCATTTTGGCCCCTGGTCCTTTTAAGCATGGTTTTAACTTTATTTCTTACACTTTTAACCCTCTAACTTAACTTTTAAGGGCTCCAAGACATATCCAAACTTCGTTAAGTCCTCGGTTAACTTTATGATCACCCGAAAAGCCTTAGATTTCAACGTTGACGCTTTTAACCCCTTAAATATGAATGTTAGCATAACTTTCTCATACGATAACGAAACCTTGTGAAATTTTTATCACTTATTCTGGTGAGCATAATTAATCGTTACAAAGCTTCGGGTTCACTAAAAGGTCACTCAGAGGTATAAATTAAACATGTTGACACTTTTAACACTTGCGGTTTGTAAACTTTCAATTTTCTTCCACAAACGGCTTCATACGCTTCATAAATCATTCGTTTAAGGGTATAAACATCGTGTAGGATCGTTGAAAGGTATATTTATCCGATGTTGACATTTTGAATCCTTTTATTCACATACTTTCTTTGTTTATCAACTTTAGTCCCTTTAAAGTAATTCTTTACACGTTTAAGGCTCATGACACGTGTCAATATAATATTGGACATGAATTTACGAGGTGTTAAAGGTAAAAGGGCTACCATTTATTTCATCCAAAACGGATAAAATTTGTGAAGCATGTGAGTTGGGGAAATAAAAAAGGAGCTCACGCAAAACAGTAACTAAGTCTTCTATTTCACAAAATTTACAACTTTTACACATGGACCTTTGTGGACTTGTCAGTACAACAAGTTTTTCTGGAAAGAAATACATTTTGGTCATTGTAAATGACTATTCAAGGTATACTTGGGTTGAATTTTTAAGAAAGAAAAGTGAGACCACAGATCTGGTTATAAATTTTTTCAGCAAAATATAAAATATGTTGAAAGTACCTGTCAGAAAAACTAGATCTGATAATGGAACATAATTTAAAAACTCAAAACTTGAGACTTTCCTTCGCAGCAAAGGAATTTCTCATGATTTTTCTGCTCCAAGAACTCCACAACAAAACGGAGTAGTGCAAAGAAGAAATAGAACTTTGGTAGAAGCAGTAAGAACAATGCTTGCTTATGCCAGACTGCCTGCTTACTTTTGGGCAGAAGCTATTGCAAATGCTTGATTTACACAAAACAGAACTATCATTTGCAAATGACACCAGAAAAAACCATATAACATCATCAATGAAAGGATACATAGCATCAGATTTTTACATACCTTTGGTTGTAGATGTTTTGTGTTCAATGATTTTGATAGTTTAGAGAAATTTGACAGAAAAGATTAAAAAAGGAATTTTTCTTGGCTACTCTTTAACCTCAAAAGCCTGCATAATCTTTATCATAAATTCTAGGAAAATTAGAGAAAGTTTGTATGTGTCATTTGATGATTCATCAGAAACTAAAATTTCTGGTGACCTTTTAAAAGAAATCAACATACAAAATTGTCAAGAAAATTCTAAACATCTTCTTAATTAATTAACAGAAGAGCTTCTAGAATATGACTAAACAAACAATGAATCACACAAAAACAAGTCAAATACTAACCTTGCAGATGATCTGGAGCAGCTATAAAAAATACCTGGATCAAATGATCAGAATTCTGGAGAATCATCAGAAAATACAAATACACATCAGAATTTTGATCCTTTTAACTCAGAATAAGCTACTGATCAGGGGGAAGTAGAGGAACCAGCAGATCAAACAAATATACACAACAACAGTAGATGGATTAAGGGACATTCTCTGTCAAACATAATTGGAAATCTAGAAGAAGGTGTTAAGACAAGATCAAATCCAACTCATGAATGCCTATATGTAGGTTTTCTGAGCATGATTGAACCAAAGGCTGTTAAAAAAGCACCCAAATGACTCAGATTAGGTTAAAGCAAAGCAAGAAGAGCTTGACCAATTTGAAAAGAGTCAAGTGTGCAATCTGGTTCCCAGACCAACTGACAAATCCGTCACTAGATCGAAATGGGTATTCAGAAATAAATTTGATGAACAAGGTGTCAGAATAAGGCATAAGGCAAGATTGGTGGTCAAAGGCTATTTGTCAACAAGAAGGTATAGACTATGACGAGACCCTTGCACCTGTTACAAGATTAGAAGCAGTTAGAATCTTCCTTGCTTATGTTGCATCCAAAGACTTCAAAGTTTACCAGATGGCCATAAAATAACATTTTTGAATAGTAAAATTGAGGAAGAAGTATATGTGCAACAACATGAAGGCTTTGTTGATCCCAAATTTCAAGACCAGTAGTATTCACTAAGCTTGCTTTCAGGGAACATCATATCTTCTCTTTCAGTTATCTGCACATATCCTAAGAAGTTGCCTTCTGAATGCTTTTGTGGTTCTAGCTTGGGTCTTTTTGAGGATGTAGCATATTCCTCCCGTTTTCTCTCCTCTGCTAAATTCAAAGATTCACTAAAGGAAGTTTCACCTGATGTGGTCCTTCTTGGTGATGCCTCCTGCTTTCCTTTGTCACTTTATGGAGTACTTCTTTCATCAGATATGATAAGAGACGACAATTCAGTTCTTTTAAGAATTTCTGACCTTGACACTGGAGGTGGAGGCCCCATTGGTGTGGGCCTAGTTTGGCTGTCTGGTGCAACTGACTTTGGCTGAGTTGTAGGAGTGGTTCTTGCTGAGGGGACATCCGTGTTTGAAGCTTCTTTCGAAATGGGGGTCATCAACTGCAGAACATCTATGTTTGCTAATCTAGAAACATTGTAGTGCATTCTCTTCATTAGGAATGCACATCATTCATCAGATGTACATCTTTCTTTTCTTCTTCATGCACTTTTTCAAACTCTGTTTGCACTTGTTCCTTTTGTACTGCCCATTCCTTTATCAAATTTTCAAGAGCATCACTAAACTATTGTTGCTTGCTCTTAGGTTATTGATCTCCTCTAGAATTTCACTAGAACTTGAGGTTCCTCTTGTTTCAACAGATTCCTTCACTTGACCTTTAAGGCTTTCCATTTCTTTAGAATTTTTTTTTTTGAATTCTGATGCAAGCTTGCTTCTTTCTGAAGAATTTTCTGGTGACTTGAAGAAACAGTGGTTCGAATGACCGGAATCAACCGGACCAGGGGTTTAGTTCTGCATAAAAGGGGGTTGGTCTTCTCGTCTGATTCTGGATTGGACTGAGTTTCTTCTTCGGTAATCTATGCAAAACAGAAGCCGTTAGACTCGCCACAGGGAGAATGGGGGTTCTCTCCGTGACCACCCTCCGGCGTGAGAATAAGTACAGATCTCAATGAAGAAGAAGAAATAGTGAAAGTGAAGTGAACATAAGTTGAAAAATAATACCTGACTCGTCCAATTTATAGCCGGATTTTGGGGGGAAAGTCTGTTGACGGAGATAATAACGGAAGGCATTTTCCGTAAGCGGTTATTGCCTTTTTCGTTGATTATTAACATCCGTTCAAGCACACGGATCGTGAATGTGATCAACGGCTAGGGAAATGCCACGTGGAAAGTGGTTTCAAGTGGATCCTTCTCCAAGTTAGTGTTATCATCGTGATTGAGATGGGTGTCCAGGATGATGCCATGTCACCATTCAGTTGTAACTGAATGGCTGTGCACGATGAAGTTTTCTAGAAGATTTACAGCTGTAACCCTTCATGTTCTTGCCACGTGTTAATTTTTTTTTACAATAGAAAAGGGATGCTTTTTGCTTAAGTCTTAGTTCCTGGCACGCGGAGATGTTTTAGGCTTTCAACTTTGAGTCTAACTGTATCCTTACGCGAGCCCGCGCTGGGTTGCTAGTTGGAACGTTAGTTTTTATCCTCTCCCCAGCGCATGGTTATTGAAGATTGCTTTCTGTTTTGTTTAGAACTGGTGCGCAGCCGCGCAAGGTTCTGTTTGAAGATGTTTATTGTGATGAGGTTGTGGTATGGTCTATTACGCCTGCGCGAGTTTTTTTGGACCATACCCCTTCAAGTCCCCCCATTCCAGTGTTGCTCTTATGTATGTAAGTGGAGCACTGGGCTATATAAAAATGGGGTGTGCGCTTTTTACTTTTGGAAGTTTTGGCGCGGAATATGGAGAATCTTCTTGTGGAAGATACCCAAGTTGAAATGTTCATTATATTACAATGGACGTCTGTTATCTCGTGTTGATTTGGCCATGGGCGTGACATGGACCTTGTGGGTCATATGCTAGAAGACGAATAGGTGTTTGACTGATCGCCTTCTTAATGAAACTGTAGTTTTGTGGGAATGTGTGCAGGCGTTGGGTACTTATCAGAAGTGATTAATGAAATCGATGATTACTGTAAAGCCGCCATTCAGAAAATGGCGATTTGACATTAATCATTATGATTTCTTACACCTCCCTTAATTATGCTTACGTCAACTCGTTTAAGCCTTTATATATATTCAACATTTATTTTTACCTGATTTGGTGAGAAAGATCATGAGTCATAAATACCGTCTTCGGAGGGTTTCTGAAATCTTGAAGACCCTCGATGCTGCTGATGCTATGGTCCGTCTAGGAGATCAAATACCGGGAAAAGCTGCCGGAAGTGAAGAGTCTCTCTATACTGTACCCTGCCTAGGTAAAGGTAAAAACGATGTCCCGTTCCTTACTGAGATTGGTGGCGATGTAGGTGTTATGCTATTATCGGGAGACGCCTTGATACAGTTTTTTCTGTCCGTTCGGAGAAGTCGATGTACGATGGTGTATAAACGGCGTCAAAGTGATCGTTGTTGTGCAAATCTGGCTAGGGCCCAGATGACGACGTCTGCTGTGGGTGGTGAGGAGAATGCTAATAACTGGATCGTTGACCCTGATCCTCTGGAGTGGTATGGTGAAGCGTTACATACTCCTGTAGTGGTGTTAGCCATGTTCCCAGATGTGTAACTTATTTTGGGATGTATGTCCCGTTTTTGTAAATGTTGTTTAATGCACTGCTGTTCTCGTATATTTTGTTAATGTGCTTACTACACAAGTAACTTGTTGATGCACTGTTTGTGCATGTATTCTTTTTGTTAATGCGCGTGGTGCGCAAGTAACTATTTCAAATATAAGATATGTTTGAATTACAATATCTTGCATGTGTATAATTACTTTGTTTGGGTAAGGAAAATAAAGATGGTATAAAGCTCATGTGTGAACGTAGGTCTAGATCATGCGCGAGACTTGTATCCGCAGACCGTTCATGAGACTTGTATGTGTTACCATAGTGTTTTTACGCTTACCAAAAGAAATTACATGCATTTTGTAATAAACAGTAGAACATAACAGAAGTAAACTTTGTCTTGATTAGATAAGGTGCAGGGGACAGTAGATACAAAGTAAATAAATATGATAATTATGGTGTATATGCAAACACTGACTGTTGTGTTGCGCAAGTATGGGTGGGTCAGCTACATATAGCATCGGCGCAACTGTTGCGCGTTCCAAGTACATGGAACGTCCGTTCCATCAAGCCGTTTTAGGAAATATGCGCCTTTTCCTTGGACTTCGTTAATGACGTATGGTCCTTCCCATTTTGGCGTGAGGTTTCCTGGTTTTCAGCGTTGGAGGCTTCATTGTCTCGTAGAACGAAATCTCCTGGTACAAAAGTGCATATGCGCACTCGAGCATTATAATATTTCTCTAGCTTTGATTTGTACCTGGCTTCGCTGATGGCTGCGTTTTCACGCCTCTCTTCAAGGAGATCCAAGTCGAGTCTGCGCTCAAGCTCGTTGTTTTGCGTTTCCATGGCTAGCATTCGTGGTGATGGGAGACCGATCTCCGCTGGGATTACTACCTCTGAACCGTAGACAAGGCTGAATGGCGTTTCCCATGTACTGGTTTTTGGCCTTGTGCGGTGGGCACATAAAATGCTTGGTAGTTCGTCTACCCACCCCCTTCTTGCGGTTCCTAATCTTGCTTTTATACTTTCCCCTCTGGGAGGGTTCCATGTTGTAAATATATGATGATGGGGGACATCCATGATGGGTTCCCGATTTCAATTATGTTTACTTGCTTTAGAGGAACGGATGGATTTAAAAGAACCTGGATGCAGACTTCTTTTGCGAGGTGCTTGAAGCTTGTAGTAGCTAACTTGCTTAGCGCATCCGCATGCTTGTTCTCACTTCTGTTGATGTGGATTATTTTGAAAGTCTGAAATTGGTTGATCAGAATTCTTTCCAGCTCGAGGTATAAGGCCATGGCTTCGCCTTTTGCATCATAATGACCATTGACTTGCTCCGCTACTAACTTGGAATCTACACGTGCTTTAATATTTTTCGCTCCCATTTTGAGTGCTAAGCGGAGACCTGTGAGGAACGCTTCGTACTCTGCTTCGTTGTTAGTACTCTTGAAATCCAGACGGATAGCATACGTGAGTTCATGGTTATCGGGGCTAACCAGGCGAAGACCTGCTCCTGCGCCGTCATCGTTTGAAGCGTTGTCTGTGTATAAGGTCCAAACCCTGTCGTCGAAGACTGGGGTAGGATTTTGTATGGCTTCGCATTCTTGGATTTTGTCGACAAGAACTTAGGTAACAAAGTCTGCTAGGACTTGTCCTTTGATAGCGGGGCGTGATTTGTAAAAGATGTTGTATCCACCTAGCTCGATAGCCCATTTGGCTACCCTTCCCGCGACATCGGGTTAGGAAAAGACTTGTCCCAGATGATAGTTGGTAAGGATGGTGATAACGTGACCAGAAAAGTATCATCGCAGCCTTCGTGATGCATGAACTAGTGCGAGGACAGGTTTCTCCATGATAGAATAGCGCGTTTCTGGACCAGTTAGCATTTTGCTGATGTGGTATATTTGGGTTTGAACCCCATACCTTTCAACCATTAGTATTGCGCCAACTGCTACCTCTGCTGCGGAGAGGTATAGGATTAGTGGTTCATCTTTTCGTGGAGCCATTAAGGTTGTAGCTGAATTAAACACTATTTCATATGTTGGAAAACATGTTCCCCTTCTGGTGTCCATTGAAACTGGCTCTTTTTGACACAGTTACATAACGTGCTGATGACCGGATATGATTTGGCAGCATGATTTGCCAAGAACCAGTTGAGCATCGCTAGTCGACCGGCTAGGCGTTGCATGTTTTTAATGGATACTAGTGATGGCATAAGTTGAATGGCTTCCACTTTTTCTGGGTTAACCTTGAAACCATCTTTGGTTATAATAAACCCTAAGAATTCGCCTTCTTCCATCCCGAATGAACATTTTACCGGATTTAGCTTTAGGTTGACCATGCACAGGGATTCGAATGTGCGCTGAATGTTTGCTAGCATAGATTCTTCTTCCCGACTCATGATAACGAGGTCGTCCATGTAAACTTCTACTGTTACGCCAATATCGTCTCCGAAGACTCTATCCATCAGACGTTGATATGTGGATCCCGCGTTGCGAAGACCGAAAGGCATTTTTGTATTGCAAAAAATACCTTTGTCTGTGTAGAAGGCCGTTTTGTCTTCATCCTCTTCCTTCATTTGTACTTGATGATATCCTTTATAGCAATCTAAGAAGCACTTCCAACGGAAGGATGCCAAGGAATCAACCTTCTTGTCTATCTCTGGAAGGGCGTAACATTCTTTTGGGCAGGCTTTTTATTAAGATCTTTGAAGTCAACGCACATGCGCCACCCGCCGTTGTGTTTTTGCACCATTACTGGATTAGCTACCCAGGTTTGATATTGTACTTGGCGCAGAATCCAGCTTGAAGTAACTCGGCTACTTGTTCGTTCATTGCGCGAGCTTTTTCTGTACTAAGACTGCGCTTCCCTTGCGCGACTGGTTCTGCGAAAGGTCGGATATTTAAGCAGTGCTGTGTTATCTTTCTTGGTATCCGGTCATGTCCGCTGGGGACCATGCGAAGATATCCCTATTGTTAGATAGGAGTTCTTTTAATTTTGCGCGGATTGCTGGTGAGATGACACGTCTTCTGGCGTGTCCTAACAGAATGGTTTGCTCAGGGTATTCTTTATTGAGGACCCACTTTTCTGGTTCATTTGACGGTGATGGCTTGGCAACTTTTACTGGTGGCTCGTCATCTACATACATCACCTCTTTGCTGGAATATAGAATTGCTACCCCGGTTTCCGTTGGAAAATCACAAGCGGCGTGTGGTATGGAGGTAATCATGCTGAACTCCCTTTGTGATCGTCTTCCCAGCAGTACATCTTGACGTGATGTAGCTGGCATAACCATAAAACTGATAGTGACAGTGCGTGAGTGTTCGCCATCTGTGAGTGTCACAGGAAAGGCGATTTGACCCAACCAGAAGACGGATTCATTGCAGAAACCAGTTAAAGGAACCTCGACTGGTTTCAAGCGCACCTTATCCTCTGGGTCTAATTGTTTAAAGCATTGCTCGTAAATTATATCCATGGAACTACCATGTATGTTTGTTCCGTACTGACCTTTTGATGGTTGTTGTCTTCCACATTTTGTTTTATATATCTGATTGTTTCCATATATTCTTTGTTACTGAGTTGGATTTCCCACTGATGTGATGACCGTGGGTCCAACATTGTATTCTCAGATTTCTTTTGAAGCGTGTATTCTGCCTGGGACTCCTGGTAACCAGATCTGACATGGGGGGAGTCAGATCTGATATTTTCTTGAGGGAATACCTCTATTATTTTAGTTGGTGTGATTGAGGAGTCATCGTGAGACCCTCTTGATATAGTCACCACTTGCATCGGAGTGACAGATTCTGCTGTGAAAATCTCGTTAATGGTATTTTGGAATTTGGTGAACCAATAATCTGGAATTTCTTCTGAAAGTAGATCTGGGTTAATCTGAGTTTTAGATTGCATTTCTGAGGCAACAGGGTTGTGCACCTCATGATGAATTTTGCTCATAATGGCTGTTTTTCCCATGATTCTGTCGATCTGGGTAACATGGGTTGAATTACCCCTGTTTTCAGATCGAGGAACTGGTGGGTGATTTGACGGAGTCTCTGCCATGAAAAATAGAGATTGGAAAGGAATGAATCGAAACAGGAAAAGAAGGATGAAAATTGAAGAATCGGTGGGCGCCAATGAAGAAACAGTGGTTCGAATGACCGGAATCAACCGGACCAGGGGTTTAGTTCTGCATAAAAGGGGGTTGGTCTTCTCGTCTGATTTAGGATTGGACGGAGTTTCTTCTTCGGTAATCTCTACAAAATAGAAGCCGTTAGACTCTCCACGGGGAGAATGGGAGTTCTCTCCGTGACCACTCTCTGGTGTGAGAATAAGTACATAATCTCAATGAAGGAGAAGAAGTAGTGAAAGTGAAGTGGATGTAACTTGAAAAATTATACCTGACTCGTCAATTTATAGCCGGATTTTGGCGGGAAAGTCTGTTGACGGAGATAATAACAGAAGGCATTTTTCGTAAGCGGTTATTGCTTTTTCTGTTGATTATTAACATCCGTTCAAGCACACGGATCGTGAATGTGATCAACGGCTAGGGGAATGCCACATCGAATGTGGTTTCAAGTGGATCCTTCTCCAAGTTAGTGTTATCATCGTGATTGAGATGGGCGTCCAGGATGATGCCATGTCACCATTCAGTTGTAACTGAATGGCTATGGTCGATGAAGTCTTCTAGAAGATTTACAGCTGTAACCCTTCATGTTCTTGCCACGTGTTAATTTTGTTACAACAGAAAAGGGATGCTTTTTGCTTAAGTCTTAGTTCCTGGCGCGCGGAGATGTTTTAGGCTTTCAACTTTGAGTCTAACTGTATCCTTACGCGAGCCCGTGCAGGGATGCTAGTTGGAACGTTAGTTTTTATCCTCTCCCCGGTGCATGGTTATTGAAGATTGCTTTCTGTTTTGTTTAGAACCGGTGCGTAGCCGCGCAAGGTTCTGTTTGAAGATGTTTATTATGATGAGGTTGTGGTATGGTCTATTACGCCTGTGCGAGGTTTTTGGGACCATACCCCTTCATGACTGCTGCATGTTTTTTAGAGTCTCAGTGTTCTTCTCAGTCTGACTTTTGATTGCTTCTACTGATTTTGATAAAGCTTTCATATTAGATTTCTGGCTCCTTAGTTCTTTTAGTAGCATATCTAGATTGGCTTCAATTGGTGACTTTGTTTCTTTTGTTGATGTCTTTGTTACAACTTTTATGACATTATCAAGTACAGTGTCAAGTTGTTCTTTTGAGATGAGGGGCGTTTCCATGGGAAAAGGAGGAACAATGGATCCTCCAGCTACCATACCAGCAGAAGGCACAATAGCTGTTGTTTTTGGAGGGTTAGGTTGATCATGAGACCAATCAAAAACACCTTCACCAGATTTATGAAACACATTCATATATAGATGTTCCGCATTTCCTTGAAGTATTCTAGAAAATGACCCTCCATGAGTTGTTGAGAAAAGCCTAGCTTCCTCTTCTAGGTTTCCTTGATTAGTTGCCTGATCACCTCCTGTTGCTGTCTCAATCGTTTCCTCACCATTTGATTTGGAGTCAAGATGTATAGGACTACCAATAATCTCCTTATTTGTTGCATCAGATTGTCTAGGAACAATTTATAACTAACTTGAACAGATTCATCAGAGTCAGAATCTGTTGAATTTCTTGCAATATTTAGAGATGGATTAATGTGAGCACCTGATTCAGCTTCATGTTGCATCTATATTTCATGAGTTTGTTCCCCTTTCTCATTAGTTTCCATAGGATCTTGTGAAAATCTGGTATCATGTTGCTGCTTCTTCTACTTCCTCTGTTTCTAGTACCACAGAAATCTAATGATTGTCTTCTGGTGAAGAACTGCAGTCATAATCAAACACTTCCACTTGGTCTTCTTCCTTGTTGAGAATATCTTCATGTATCTTCCGGTATGGTGAATCCTCTACTATCAGACATAGCATACTTTCTGGTAAGATAGGCACGTTATGAGGATCGTTTCGATATCGTAAATGCTCCGGCCGACTCAATGTAGTTATCCATATTGTGCGGAATCTAATTTGAAATATTATAAACACAAGATATCATTTATAAACACTGATTTCATTAGAAAAAGTTAAATACAAAGCCTGAAATCAGTTTGGCAGAGCTTCGCTACAAGTTGCCAAAAGTTCTCCAATGCCAACACCCACTCACCTATTTATAGGCCTGACCCTCTGTGCAAGTTGGTTATGGATGACCGAGATGACTCATGCTAGTGACACTTGCCTCCCTTCATGCGAAGGACTCCTTCGTACGCAGGGGGTTTTACATAACAAATCTGACACTCGGACACGCTAATCTATACATACATACATGACACGAAACGCTGACGTAGGCTGTAGACATTAAGCACTCACAAACTCCCCCTTTGATGTAGCCGCAATCACGATCGATCTTCATTCTTCATAATAACTTTTCAACTCTTCCTTGCTTTAACCACCATTGCCTCTGCATTCCTGTATCAAAGAAGTTCTTTTATGGCTTCTGACGTCTTTCTTGTTCTGGGATAGGAGTCTGATCGGTATCGATAGGTTTCTTCTACAACTTTAGATGTCCTAATAACACTGCTCTTTCTACTCTAGCCTCGATATTTTCTTCTTTTCTGCTTTCTTTGAGGAACTCCTTCCTTACTACTTTCGCTAATTAGTTTCCCACATACGCCCTGAATGAATATCCTTCGTATAACATATGTTGATAACGTTCTGATATTTCATAGCTTGAACCTTATTAGCTGCTTCATACCAAATCTTTGTGAAGAATAAGCACTCGACATTGTTCTTTGACAGGTTTACTAGCCACATCGGATCTAAAATTTGAATCCCCCTCCAGATAAAAGTTTCTTTCGACCTTAGAGAGATCACCGCTTCAGCTGTAGAAGAATCATAGTACCAACCTCTGAATTCTTCATAAAAGTCTTGCTCAAGCTTCTTCAGCGGCATGTTACTCATAGTGCGAGGTCTTTTAATATGCAGAGTAATATCTTTCTCACCTATAACAGGATCATTTGTTACAACCTTCTTCGGATAACGAGTCTTCCAATTTGGAAAATTATGCCTCGCCTCATATCGAATCACCTTCCATAATGTTTGTTAACCAAATCTTATCAAATAATTGAAACATTTAGTCTGACATAACTCCTGCACATCCCACCACGACAGAGTTTTGATATTGATAAGATGGCGGAAATACTGTACTCCAAACTCTCTTCGGATAGCATGAAATCTTAATTCAAGAATCCACCCCCAACTCAATATATCACTAAGTACGCATCAGGATGTCTCATGAAAAACGCTAATGGCCTCTTGAACTTCTTTTCTTGCGGTAGTGGCATGAACCAGTGTTTTCGTGCTTCAAGTAACTCTTCACGACTCAACTTAGGAGGCACATTTTCCTTTACACGCTCTTCAACTTTCCTTCTTAATACATCTTCATTATGCTCACCAAACAACTCTTGAAGTGTTGGGAAGTCCTATGACCCTTCTCCTTAATATCTGAAGCATTCTTCGTTGTCAGAATCATCCTCCACGACAATATCATCAATACTTCAGGAATGTATTTAAACATGTAATCTTCTGGCTGATCAACGTTAATATCGTTAAACTCGTTTTCAAAATTGTTGGATCGATCGTGTGACCCTAACGAGTCAATCTGAGTAGTTCATCATCAAGAACAAAGGCGGAATCAATGTAAATGATGTCAACACAGCTTGTTCCTTTCTAATCTTTATCTATTACTGATTTCCTGAGCTTTTACAAGTTCAAATGACAGACGAACAGCACCTCAGCTCAGAGAACATGACCTAATTCCGCTCCAAATGAACAAACCAACACACATATATATAGGGTTTTGATTTCGCTTGAAACTGTCACATCCCATTTCAAGCGAAATCAACAAGTTGATTTCGCTTGAACTGATTCGTGTCACTTTCAAGCGAAATTACTCATTAATACATAAACAACCCTAGTTTTAACCCTGTTCTGTGCTCGTTTATCGTATCTAGACATAAGACTCGATTAAGACGAAGTTAACAGACACTAGATGCATCAACAAAAATCAAAGTTGAGTGAATCTTCACTAACGCCCATCAACTTTTCCATTTCTTCATGTGTATAGTTGTGCATGAACTCCCCTTCTTCTACGTCGTGACATAGATAGATAGTTCTTGTTGGATGATCTTAAGGAACAACTATTAGTGGGGTAACATCCATGAGGATTCCTAAAGATTCTTCATCATTTTGAGCTTCAGAACTCTTCTCCCCCAGAGTATGAGCTTCGTCTTTCTCTTCATTCTGATTGTCATTCAAATGCTCATTCATATCATCAACTTTTCGACCTTAAATTCTTAACATTGATCCACCTTGATCATTATCATCATGATCATCATCTGAATCATCACCATAATTTTCTAGATCGTCAACATCTGCAAGTTCCTCATCTTCTTCTTCATCGTCATCATTTTTGTCTTTGTTTCTTCGCCTTTTCACTTAAGCCAACCTTTTGGTTTCTTCTACACTATATGCCACTGTCACTAGTTGACCGACAAAAAATAAAATAAAAATTGAGTACTCCAAACTCTCTTTGGATAGCATGAACTCGTAATTCAGGAATCCACCCATAACTCAATATATCACCAAGTGACGCATCAGGATGTCTCGTGAAAAACGATAATGGCCTCTTGAACTTCTTTTCTTGCAGTAGTGGCTTGAACCACTGTTTTCATGCTTCAGGTAACTCTTCACGACTCAATTTAGGAGGTACACTTTACCTTAAATGCTCTTCAACTTTCCTTCTTAATACATCTTCGTTATGCTCAGCAAACAACTCTTGAAGTGTTGGGAAGTCCTCTGACCCTTCTCTCCTGAATATATGAAGCTTTCTTTGTTGTCAGAATCATCCTCCATGACAACGTCATCAATATTGCTTGCTTCAGGAATGTCTTTAAACATGTAATCTTCTTGCTGATCAACATCAATATCGTTAAGCTCGTTTTTAAAATCAAAGTTGAATGAATCTTCACTAACGCCCATCAACTTTGCTATTTCTTCGTGTGTATAGATGTGCGGAAACTCCCCTTCTTCTATGTCGTGACATAGATAGATAGTTCTTGTTAGATGATCTTTAGGAATGTCTGTAAGTGGGGTAACATCCGTGAGGATTCCTGATGATTCTTCATCATTTTGAGCTTCAGAATTTTTCTCTCCATGAGTATGAGCTTTGCCTCTCTCTTCATTCTGATTGTCAGTTAAATACTCGTTCAGATCATCAACTTTTCAACCTCAAATTCTTAACATCGATCCACCTTGACCAGTATCATCATTATCATCATGATCATCATCTGAATCAGCACCATAATTTGCTGGATCGCTAACATCTGCAAGTTCCTCATCTTCTTCTTCATCGTCATCATTTTTGTCTTTGTTTCTTCGCCTTTTCACTTCAGCTAACCTTTTGGTTTCTTCTTCACTACTTGACACTGTCACTGGTTGACCGACAAAGACAAATTGAGTAACATCAATAGGAGTAATCACAGGCACATCATCAACTTTTGCTTTGTCTTTCTTTGCATTTAAGGCTTTTTAAGTTGCCTATCGTTAGCGTTCAATCCTTCTTGCTTCAACTTTATGTATCTCGATCTGATTGAACTCTTCCTCCACACTCACCCCAAATTAAGATTCAAAAATAACAAATAACATATCCATCTTTTTGTCTTTCAGCTTCTGATCTTCTTCGTGATCATCAACAATCTTCTTTAATTGTTCATTTTCCTCTAGAAGCATAGTATTTGATGTCGTTAGATGCACATTCTCTGCTTCTAAATTCTGAACTCTGTCTGTTAAAACCACATTCTCAGCTTCCAGATATTTCAGTTTATCAGTCATTTCTGCTTTATCATCTTCCAGCTTTTTGATCTTTTCTTCCATCATCTTTAATCTCTTCTCATCGTAGAAATTTAGATCCAATCCTGTATCAAAATCTGGAATATCAGCAAAGAATCTATCAGTAAACTTCTGTTGTCTCAGAGTAGGATGTGGTCTCGAAGTCGTCTCTTGTTGATGAGGCATAGATGACTGAGCTGGTGTGGATTGTTGTTATTGAATATTGAGTTGCACTGATACAGATTGTTGTTGAATTGGTGATATTGGTTCTGCTTTAGCTTCAACTCGGATCTCTGCTTCAATAGTTGGTTCAACAGGAACAGAGTTGATGTTTCTTTAACAGACGCATCTGTTCTCTTGCATGCCCTTTTAGATACCAGTGAAAAACTTGGTTTTCTTGCACTTCGTTTCACCCTCTTTGTTAGCTTTCGAACCTCAGGACCAGACGGTTCATAAGTAGCATCTTCCTCATCACTATCGTTTCTCTTTTTCTTCTGTTTATCTTTTTTATATTCCCATTTAGCACGAGGATCACATGTTGTAGACGCCATCTTAGTGATGCTAATTTCAATGCCGCTCTCTGGGACCAAAAGCATCTGCCTCTATGTTTTGAGCAATCTCTTGAGTGTCAGCAATGTTTTTCTCACCAGTTTCTACTTGTTTAGCCTCATCTTCGCTCGGTTCATCAACCATTAATGTATGTTGAATATTTTTCTTTGTTTGAGGCTTTTTAGAAGTTGTTACAACAGCTTTCTTTCGTTTAGACTTTTTCTTACCATCTTCTTTTTTAAACTACCTACACCTTTTTGCCACAAAATCCTCCATCTTCGCGTTTTCATCATCAAATTCACTTTCATCATCTCACCACTTAGCAGCTGGTGGAGCTTTGTAGTTAGGTTCTTTCAAGCATCCAAACAATCGAGTAACAATTGGAATTTCACTCTTTTTCACATTTTTGTATTGTTGCAGTCTGTCGAGCGTCATATTTGTCATATGATCCAATGGAAGAACATCATAATCAACTTTCGCCAAATTCTTGATTTTATCGTCTAAGATCATCTGTAAGAACCTTGGATACTACATAAACTTTTCACCATCTATATTCGCCTTCATCTTTTCGAATATCAACTTGGAGAAGTTGTAAGGCAAGTTAAGAAATAAAGCCATCACCATGCAAATCACGTAATCAACTGCAACGTCATAACCGCCTTTTCTGTGCCCCATTGCAGGAATAACTGAATGCACTAAAAACTTGTACGACATTGCAAAATTCACCTTGTTACAGTTTGGATCATTAACGTATCCTGTATATCCCATCCTGAAGAAACATCCTTTAGCTAAACGTTCAGGATAACCGGTCGGATCATCTTCTTTGTCATCAAACTCTAACACCCGACGTATATCAACTTCAGTAATCACCACCTATATATCCTCATTTTCAACGCGAGCAGACGGATGAATTGAATTTGTATTTTCTTCGTATCTTGCACCATTCCAAAATTTCTCAATGTGCGATCAATATGCCTTATGCTGATGTATCAACGCTTTCTTTATCCTGATTCGGTTCATAAACGCACAAATTCCTTAGAACAGTTCCATTTTTGGTAGCGTTGGATTAAGAACACAACATATGTTATGCTTCTTATCAAAATTGGTCACTTTTTCCTGCAAAACATAAAGATTCAAACACTTAGAAAAATTTCACGAATTTCAAAAATATAACACATTGTGTGAATGGATCTTCAAGCGAGTAGCATTTTGGAACTAGTGACTTATCCCTTCATACGAGTGGCAGGTCCACAAAGTCAACATATAATCTCCCTTCGTCCAAAGTGTCACTCGCGCGAATGGACTTATCTTCTCCGTTCAAAGCTGTTGATGAACACTGTTATAATTTCAAAATTGTTGTTTGATTTTTTAAGAATTGATTGTTGTATTTCAAAGTATATGCGCCGATGCACATTAAGATGTGTTCAATTTAAATTTTGGTCCGTTAGATTGTTCTAAATCTACATTTAAAGATCCGTTTGAGCGATTCGTACAAAATCCATCCAATTGGAATAAACTAATGGGTAAATACCTTCACCATAGTAAGTGTTGTGCTTATGAACACTACTAGGTCTCGATTTGGGAACAAATCCATGCAAAAACTTAGAAAGATTTGAGAGAAAACTTTGAAGTGTGTGACAGTTGTTTTGAGCGACTGACCTCCTTTGAGCGACTAGAAGTCTTTATATAGTGCTTAATCCCTTCGTGCGAGTGGGCCTTGGGACTACTAGGCCTTTAGAGCAATTGGGCTCCACTCGTGTGAAGAGACTTGTATTTTTTCAAATTTTTTTCAATTTTTCAATGTTTTATTAGTTTTATCAACCCACTCAGATAACTAACTCCAAGTTAATGACCTTGCTTATCCGATTTGTCTATCGAGTCCAAGTCAATGACCTTGGTTGACCACTTTGTGAATGAACTGATGTTTTTCAATAAATTCATGTTTCAAGTTAATGAACTTTTGATCATTTCAAAAATTTTCTTCGTTTCAGATATTAGCTCCCACCCAGTAGTTTCAGATTTCGTTCAGCATTAGATTCTGAAGATCAGTTTTCCAACATTGGTTATCGAAAATAAAGATGACAAAATCTTGTTGAATTTTCAAACTTTACGCTAAACCACACCTAAAATCTTTTTGGTTTTATATGAAAAGAAATAAATATGTACAAACATATTTACAGACATATTTTTGTGAGTTTGTGTAAGAGGATCATATTAGTTTTTGAGACACATCACTAACACCGTTGATCTGTTTAAACTTTGAGCTTTAAACAAGTTCACTTAGATTGTCAGTATGTTTGTCCACTTAAATTTCTACACAAACTTCAATTGTTTCAAGATACGAGATTAAGTGTCTTCGAACTTACTTAACAATGTTTCTCACGTCAGAATATAGTCCCGTATCAAGATTCGCTAGATTCAATCTTACAGGTGAATATACCTAATTGATATCTGTCTTTGGGTTAGTACGAGGCCTTGAGAGCTCAAGTTAGTACCACCCTACAGACAAAGAGATGAAGGCTCGGCTTATAAGTGGTATTCCATTTTGGAATCTTTTGACTGCAATTGTAATATCTTTGGATACTGTAGGATCGATTTGGGACCCGAACGAGTCGTTCAGAGGAGTTTTAATCAATTTCAGGTGTGGAAAAGAAGAAACTGACTTTGAAACAGCTAGCAATTCCCTTTAAACACGTTTCTGATTGATATATAACAGATTAAACGTACAAAACACACCGGCAACACTTCGGTATGAAAATCAGGAACAGATACAAATGAGATCGCTTGAAGTGCTATATATAGGCATAGGTATCTCGCTTGAGAATGACCATAATCAGTTCAAGCAAACTGCCAAATGATGGTTTCGCTTGAAACTGACCAATGTCATTTCAAGCGGACTGGCCCTTCTTCAAGCGAACTAGCCTTAAACACTTCTATTTTCTCGTATTTTCTCGTACAACGTGCCCTAATCTAACATATCTAGTATAAGACTCGATTCAAGACGAAGTCGACAGATGCATACACTAACAGACTCCCCCTCAGATGTTGACGAGTCTTAACATGTCGAGTCTTTGCTTCTTCAGTCTTTATCAGTCTCTGGGCTTCACTCTTTCAATCAGCATCAACAGTCTCCCCTTAACAATGTTGCTAGCATTCGTTCAGTTCTTCAGCATCATTGGCTTCAGGATCGTAGTCTTGCTTTCACAGATTCAAGATCGTTGTCTGGCTCATGCTTTGTCTTCAGAATCCTCAAATATCGGAACCTGGCTTTTCAAACATAAGCTTCTCAGGATCAATCAAACTAGCTCACATCCAGCCTTTTCTCAACCCTGCACCATCTCTACCTCAAAGTAAATTTTACAATTTTAAACATTTACATGAATATATCAACTAAAACTCTCTCTCAAATCAAACAGAAAATTTTATCAATAATAATCCTGATGAACCATTTGTAAAATAGATTAAAACACATTTGATTAAAAACATAGACTCCCTCTCACAACATGGTCATCATGTCTAGCACTTGGAATTTTGAAAATCAGTTATCCAACACCAGTTGTCGAAAATCTTTTTGATTTTTTCAAAATTTTATGCTAAAACACACTAAAAATCTTTTTGGATTTTGAGATATTAAGAAATGCAGTAAAGAAATATTTACATACAATATTTTTGTGAGTTTGTACAAGAGGATTGTGACACCTGTGTCACTTCAACCATCAAAACAAATGCCAAACCAATGAAATATTGTATTTCATACTTGGGATTTGTAAAAATATGTGTATCGTTTGCACATATCAACTCTTGTTCGATTTTAAGCTTTAAATCGCTTTCTAGAGGGTTATACGCGCTCTGATGCGTAAATATAACCAGTTTAATCCAACGAACACTCCGGAATAGTGAAATAGGCTTAACATACCTTAAATAACCTTTACATAACTTAGAA
This sequence comes from Helianthus tuberosus, assembly GCA_030545235.1. NCBI lineage: Eukaryota > Viridiplantae > Streptophyta > Magnoliopsida > Asterales > Asteraceae > Helianthus > Helianthus tuberosus. The sequence continues at coordinate 24,696,390 of CM060419.1, forward strand.
ATAAGTTTTAAAGGCTTTGGTATGGCAAAAACAAGTTAATTCGCTTACAGGGACTAAACTTGACAAACTGCGAAAGTATGCCAATTTGAACTGTAACAGACATTCCGGAACATGACCATAAGATAAACATACCATAAATATCCTCTACATAGCTTAGAAATAGGCTTTGAGGGGTTCGGTATGCTAAAATAAACTTTTGGCTCATTCAGGGACTAAAAGCGTTAAAAAGTGCACAAGTTTGCACTTTTGCGCATAACTCACGTTCTGAATACATCCGGACATCCAAAAATTTATGTAAGCACTAAAATATTTCATTTTAGTGTTTGGCATGAGAAAAATCCATTCGTCGCGTCATTTGGATCGTTTTTCGCGCTTATGCGCATTCCGTCGTAATTAGCCGAACAACTCAACCGTACGGCTAAACGAACCAACATCCGAGATATTTTTGAGAACATTTTAAGTTCCCTTTACTTTAACTTCATTTTAGAGCTTTGAAATGGGGTTAACGGGCCTTAAACGCGTCGGAAAAGGCCTTATTACACTACAGGGACCAAATCTGCCATTTTTGAAACTTTCTGTGCAGAAACATTGAATCTGGCCTATACCACCTTTGCACATGGTTTTGGGAAATACTATGGGCTGGTTTGATGTGCACATGGTATTACAATACCATGGGTGCAAGTGTATGGCCAAGATTGAAGCACGTTTTTCTAGAAACGATCCTAACGGTTCGGGAAATCCTATAAATACCCCATGCCTTCATTTTGCAAAACCCACAAGAATCTTGATTTGAGAAGCTCTAAGTTGAAACCATTTTTTCATACCTGAGCTACTTGGATCGAGATTAGCATTCGGGGACCCTTCGTAAGTATTCTTTCGTTCTTTTATTGTTTTTTTTTTCGAGTCCGAAAGTCAAACTTTGTTTGACTTTCTGCGTTGACCAGTTTATGGTCAATGCGAAGTTCGTTTTAACTTCGCAACGTGATTGTAATCACGATGGTTATAGTCCCTTGTGACTATGCCTACTGATTACCACGTTGTCTAGGGTCGTAGGGTAAGCGATCTAATAAATCGCTTATACCTTCGAACCCGACCCATTTGGTCGATCATTAGGATCCGACCAAATACATTAGGTGACCATAGTATATAGGGAATAACCTTCCGAGGTTATACCTTATGGTCGCTTCGTTTAAGTAGTTGTATGATAGGTAGTTTATATGCCTTAGGTAAATTACCAAAATGCCCTTTTGACGCCAAAATTCATTTTAAGCATATGTAACATAATCTTTGGTATCTAAACTGATTTGGTAACAATATTAGACATGTTAAGGCATATTTTACTTGTCATAGGACTAGTTAGGCGTTCCGAACGTGTTTCACGCGAACGACGCGTTAAAGTAGCATAAGCTACCTTAATGGGTCGCGATGGGTCGAAAGCACTTAGGTTAGGTTTCATTTAGTATGTAGGCTTTGTTAAACCATAAGACACGAGTCTCCATACTCGTTTGGTTTACGAACCCTCATTCTATCTAAATCTTCCGATTTAGGTCCGGTATATTAATGTAGTTACCTATATTAGGTACCGTTTGATTTACGTAATCTCTAGCATTGTTTGGTTGTTACTCAAGGACTTCTAAACAATCTCAGGTGAGTACATAGACCCCTCTTTTACTGTTTTCAAACTGTTTTAGGGTGAAGCATGTGTACCTATATGTTATTTTCATGTTTTCCAAAAGTATAATTGGTTATACATGTTAGTAGTTTTCTGTAGACAAACTGAATGACTATCTATGGTTTAAATACTGATTTTTCAAAGACTATAACATAAATTGTTGAATTGTACTTATTTTGTTCACCAGACCGGTTGTTAGTATGATATAGCGCTATAGGATTTGACACCCCATTCATGTTGTCATGGAATGTCTGAAACCAATTTGTTTCTCCATCCAAATAGGGATTTCCTTTGTGGTATCCCTATAGTCTCAAAGGTGTATTTTGATGCACTAGGTCTGAATGAATTCTTAAATCACACCTTTAAAGTATAATTTGATATACTCCCATTTGTGATATTGTACAAAACCAACAAATATATTTTATCAACAAACCAAAGCATATTTTGATATGTTATTTATAAAACCCAAAGCATATTTTGATATGTTATTTATGAAACCAAAAACATAGTTTAATATGTTATTTACAAATCCAAAGTATACTTTTAATATGCTACTATAAGGTTATTCGTTTAACCTTACATTTATTTATACAAATCACATTGGTTACACATTACATGATTTACATTGGACACATAAACATTATTGACATTGGTTATACATTACATGACTTACATCTTGACATAAACATTTTGACATATTATTCAATACGTTTGGCAATTGGTTTAAACATAGACATCTTACATTGTTGGTTTGGTTTGAGTAAGTGATTAAGTAACGAGGCGTGTGTAATATGATACAAGCATGGTGGATACGCCGCTGGTACTTCCTATATATAAGTGTTTGTATGGTATTACATATTGTATCGTTATCTGAATCATTTCAATTTGAGACATATAACATTTTATACAAATAACATACTTTTCACAAGACATTAATTTACAAACAACTTATCTTATACAAACTCATTTTACATGGTTATTCATTTAACCATACATTATTCTCTTATTTATACATATCATCTGATCTTATCGTTTTTCAAAAGATTTACAAGACAAAGCAAATTACAAGGTTCATGACTAAACATTTTCTCAAACATAAGTCATGAATTCTGTTTTCACAAAACCTATGTATCTCACAGGCATTTTTATGCTGACGTACCTATTTTTACACATGTTTCAGGTACTGCTTTGCAATGATTGTCGATACATGCTACATTTAGGATGGACTCGTGCCTTAGCAACTTTAAAAACTTGGAAGATCATAGTTGTACTTATTTGATTGTATTAAAACAATGAGTTCATTTATTCAATAAAACAGAATTTATTTATTCCATGGTTATGAAACAATGATTCTGTTACAACACTCCCCGACGTTTCCGCCACGTCTAGTTGCTTTACGTGGTCGGGGTGTGACAAGGATCATATCAGTTATAGAGACAAATCACCAACACCGTTAAGCTTGATTTCATTTTAAGTTCTAAACAATTCACTTAGATTGTCAGTATACTGATCCACTTAAATTTTCACACAAATTTCAACTGTTTCGAGATACGATATTAATGTTTTAAGCACTTAAACTTATTCGCGTGTCCCACTACTAGAATATACTCCCGTATCCAGATCCCAATATTCAGTCTTACAGGTGAGTATACCACAGATGATATCTGTAAAGAGGTTATATTACGAGGGCCGTGAGAGCTCAGGTCGATACTTCCGTATACGCAGAGAGATGACGGCTTTGACTTTTGATGTGTCCCATTTGGAGGATCTTTTCTTCAACAGCAATGACTATCAATTTTATTGTTTCATCAATTTGCTGAGGGCGGCGCTATGTTTCAAGCAAGCGGAAAGTATTCTCCGGGGACTAGGCCATTGCTTCCGCAAAATCAGAAGTCCTGGGATAATACCCCAGATATCACTGAGCATAAAGACCTAGTATCTCAGAAAGAGGGACCTTTCAAACAAGATTTCGGGGGTTACCCATATATCCAAGAAGTTGTTCCCAACGATATAAGCAAGTTTGTTTTTAGGTTTATATCTCGTCACAATCTACTAAATGTGCAAAAACCTACTGGCATATCCACAGTGAGATTGTTTATCACATTTTAACTTTCCATTTCTTTAGCATGTTGTGATAGTCCACTGATGTACTATCATTTCCTCTATTCCACAACAAAACTCATTTTTGATTTTATCATGTTTTTGTATTTTTCAAATTCTATAATGTTTTTGGATTTTCTGAAAAATTTCTACTCCCCCTAAAATGCAAACACATTAAAGAAAATTTGAAAACAAATTATACAAGTAAATGACAACTGATATCGAATCACTTCACTTCGCCATCCACTTGGCATAAACAATCAGAACTCCCCCTTTCACAAAACTATTTTCTCATTATGATTTCAAAACACTTAAGTTTGTTTTAACCAAAATGATTTTTCCGGAAAATATGTTTTGTTTTAACCATTTGTAGGGTCGGGTTCATCATCTTGTTCATTCAATCACATACATGAGGATTACATCAAGTTCAACCTAATGACCTTGATGAATCACTTGTAAGATCCAACCTCTTACCACTTGTAAAAATATCCAAATCATATAACCACATGTAGGAATAAATTTTCTACACAAACCATTTTACCAAACAAGATGCCGATTCCTGCTTCGCACTTACCAACCTGGAAGCTCCGGCAATTCCTCAATCTGTAAAAATTTAGACAATTTTAAAATCTTTCACAAAAACAAAGTTAACAAAAATGATGCCTATTCCTGATCCACGATTACAAACTTGGGATCTCCGGCATGTCAAGTTTTTTTAATGAAAGAAAATGTCCACCCAAGCCTTTCCGAAAATTTTCTTAATATTTCCGTTAAACGCTTTCTCAACATCAAAATTATCCTTCTCAGAATAAAACCGATTGGAGATTTCAACCTTACCAATCTTTTGTTTAAAATTTTCAGTCCTCAATGGTGGAAAGTTCTCATCATCCATTAAAAGAACTGAGTTTTCAACACTCTCATCAAATTGTGGCTCCTCTGATTTTGTGGAATCAGATTCATCACCAGTTTTCTCCTCAGATTTCTTAACAACCCATTTTTGGTTGTCAAGCTTCACACTTCTCCTGTAAAACCTTTTTGAACATTCACCAACTTCATATGTAGAATTTTTAAACACTTTAAATTTCTCAGTTGGTGGTTCGGTTTTATCAACAACTACTTCTTTTTGTTTTTCTGAGACTCCCTGTTTTGTCTTAGTTGCTCTGGGATAGTTCCATGCAATGTGACCAACTTCATTGCATCTAAAACAGGTTCTAGTCTCTCTCCTCTAATGAGCTTCAATCTTCTTTTCAGCAAAAAATTCTTGATTTGATTGTCTCCAAAATGAGCTCTTCTTCTCCTCTTCAGCAGACGGACCTGAAACAAATTTTGTATATGTTTTAGAAAATTTTTCATTTTTATAATTTTCTGGTGGAATAAAACCAAGACCTTTCTTTTTATAATTACAATTTTGGTTTGATTTCTTTTGAAAACCAGAACTAGAATTGTAACTCTTTTTCTTGTTTAAACGTTGTTGAACTCTTGAAGTGTATTTCTTAGGTTTTCCAATAAGATTTAAATCTTTTATTTCAGAAATATTAATTTCTGTCATTTTGAAAACCTTTTTGATCATGTCAAAACGAACACTTCTTATTGGAAACTCTTTATCAAAATATAATTTGTCAGAATCATTCAAAGTATAAGCAACTTCAAATGTTTCGTCATACAAATTAGATTTTGACAACAAAAATTCTTTACTATAAACCCGTTTTCCCGACGATTTTGAACTCTTTCCAGACGAACTCGAACTCCTGACCGAAAAACATGAATTTTCGGACTCGGACTTTGACTCTGACTCCTCATCTTTATCCAACACCTGATCGACCATTCTTTTGATTAATTCGGACTCATGATCTGTGTCGGACGCTGTGAATGTGATATCAATGTTGTCTGGTAATACATCGGTTAACTCAGACTCTAACTTTAGATTAACTGCCTTTTGGACTTGTTCCTCATTCGGTTTTCTAGGCGAATACCCTTCCCAAATTGGAGGCGGACACTTATTATAACAGACACTCTATTTCTTACCAGTATCCGTTTTCTTCTTTGACTTCTTGTCTTCGTCTTTAAACGCCTCAAAACCTGCAACAGTAGGATAAATTCTATCAATTATGTAATCACAACTTGTATAACTTCGCAGTAATCGTCTGATTCTTTCATTCTCGGCTGCTTCACTGTCCAACTCTTTCTTCCATTTCGCACATTCTTCAATGTAAAAGTTTATCTCTTTCTGCTTTGACATCATGGTAGCATTCATCATCTTTAAAGCAGCTTCTCTTTCTGTGTTTGTTTTCTGTAAACTAGTCACTGTTCTGTTTAACACATCATATGATTCTTTCAAATTCTTTACATCAAACAGCAACTTATCTTTCATCTTTTCTGATTCATTAAACCTCTCGTCTTTTTCTTCACATTGTTTGCAAGATACCAAACATGAAAGACAAGGTTTTATGACTTCAACAATCTTTTCAATCTCCACAATCTTCTCTACTTCAACTAATTTTTCTACCTCAACAATCTTCTCAACAATCTTAATTTCTTCCTGTTTTTTGCAGCGTTTCTCTCTTTGAATTTCTTCAATTTATCTGCAAAATAAAATTCAAAACTGTCAGAAGATAAATGAATTTTTGCAGTATTTATCTGTTCAATTTCCTCATCGTCACTGCTTTCAGAAGAAACAAATTTTCCATCTTGGCTCTCCTCATCATCAGATAACACAGCCATCCACTCCTTCATCAACTCTGGCTTTTGAACAATCTGAGCAATAAAAGCTTTAACATTGGGATCAGCTGGAATGTACTTGTCCCAGCTAAAACCTTCAGCAACTTTCTCGTCATCTTGATCAATGATGCCATAGTAAGCTTTCTTGTTTACATCCTCGATCATTTTTCCATGTGCAGTTTGAGAATCCTTTTGTTGATGTGGTTGAACAGTGATTTGTTGATATATAGACTTTTTATAGTAATCATCTTTTCCAAAAGGATTCTTTGTTCCACTAGGCTCCTGATTTTTGCACTCTCTTTTGAAGTGGCCTTTCTCCCTGCATTTAAAACAAGTAACTTTAGATTTATCAAAACCTAAAGCTGAAAGATGAGCATCCAATAAATCATTTCTTCCTGTAATCATTTTAAACTTTTCAGCCCTTCTCAGAACACTTGTTAAAGCCCATTTAGTATCCATAATCTCCAATTCCTCTGCATCAATCTGGTCGTAATCTTCCTTTGTTAGCATTGGATTGCCAATTCTTCTAGCAATCAATCCTTCGTAAGATTCCAACGCAGTAACCAACAATGCCATATGATTTTTCACAATTTCTTCTGAAAATTTTTGACCATTTTGAAGATGTAATGCCACATTGCACTGAATCATATGCCCATTTCCAACACTTGCACTTTGAATATTCGGAGGATTAACTGTTGAAAACCCACTAGTGTTGACTGTACTTTGACTGCCCGATCCAGATGAGTTTCCTGCACTAAACGCAGTTTGGATCTTTGGACTTGCTTCAACTTTCTCAACATCATCTTTGTAATATAACTTGATGTCTTGTTGAGTATTTGAACTATTCATTTTTGCAATTTTCTGTTGTTCAAGATCTTGACCTTCAAGCTTTTCAATGAATTGTGCAATTGATAATCTACTAAACACTCCTATATTCTTTAGAATCATGAGATATGTACCCCATTCTTTTTGAGGTAAAGCATCAGCTAACTTCTCGACCCATTCTGCTGGAGTTTTAGTGATTTTTAGTAAAGACATGGTACGCACAAGATGACAATATCTTTCTATGATACTCTTCGTAGTTTCCCCTGGCATACTCGTGAACAATTCAAGTTCTTTTTTCAGCAAAGAAGCTTTACTCTGTAGCATCTCAGTACTTCCTTCAAATTTTTTCTTTAATGCTTCTCAGATTGAAAACGCAGTTCCATTATGTTGAAGCAACACAAATATGTCTTCTTTAACAGCTTGTTGTAACAGACTAATCATCATTTTCTCTCCTTTGTAACATTCCCTCTCCGTGTCTGAAAATTCTGATATAATTTTATCAACTCTCATAGCGTTCTGAGGTCTAATATATTCAGTTTCAATGCTTTCCCAAGCTTTCAGATGATTCGCCTGAACCCAGTTTTCAAATCTTTCTTTCCAGCCATGGTATTCTTCAATGTTCATAAGCTTTGGGGGTTTTTGCAACGTTCCGGTTTCATATTCCATATTCATCTTTTGAACCACAGTAACTGGAGTAGTCGAAGTAGCAAAGGCGTTGTAGAATTCAGAATCCATGTTTCGGCAACACGTTTTTCAAAAACAGCAAATTTCAAGCGAGATACCCAAGCAACTTTCAAGCGAACTACCCAAGCAACTTTCAAGTGAAATACCCAATCAAATTTCAAGCGAACTACTCAATCAACTTTCAAGCAAACTACTCAAGCAACTTTCAAGCGACTACTGAAGAGAACTACCAGGTAATTCAATTTCAAGCGACCTATCAAACAATTCACTTTCAAGCGAAAACTCTGATGATCGTTCAAGCGAAATGAGGTCTAAGGTCCATTTTTGTCATTTTTACGCTGAATTTTAAGCTGAAACTTTCAAGGGTTTGTTAACTAGTAGTTTTGTACAATCTGTGAGAAATTGATCCAATTTTAACCGATAAATCCTGTTCTGATGAAGAAAGAAGGTGTAGAATACAGAAAACACAAAGATATCCAGCTGAATTCGGCAGAACTCCTCCTCCTAAGCTCTGATACCACTTGTAGGATCGATTTGGGACCCGAACGAGTCCTTCAGAGGAGTTTTAATCAATTTCAGGTGTGGAAAACAAGAAACTGACTTTGAAACAGCTAGCAATTCCCTTTAAACACGTTTCTGATTGATATATAACAGATTATACGTACAAAACACACCGGCATCACTTCGGTATGAAAATCAGGAACAGATACAAATGAGATGGCTTGAAGTGCTATATATAGGCATAGGTATCTCGCTTGAGAATAACCATAATCAGTTCAAGCGAACTGCGAAATGATGGTTTCGCTTGAAACTGACCAATGTCATTTCAAGCGGACTGGCCCTTCTTCAAGCGAACTAGCCTTAAACACTTCTATTTTCTCGTATTTTCTCGTACAACGTGCCCTAATCTAACACATCTAGTATAAGACTTGATTCAAGACGAAGTCGACAGATGCATGCACTAATAGATACTTTCAAGTTTTGTGTAGTTTCGGGTTTAAAACAAAAGTATTCTACAAGTTCTTGGCCATTGCTGACACAAAATCAGAAGAACTTGTATAATACCCAAGATATCAACTAGCTATAAAGACCTAGTATCTCAGAATCAGGCAACCTCTCAAATGAAATTTTTGTGTACTAAGATCATATATCCGAGAGATGTTAACCCACTTACTAAGAAGTTTTTTTTTATGTTTATATCTCAAAAACAATTTACTAAATGTGCGAAACCTACTGGCACATCATAAGTGATACTGTTTAACAACTTTTAGCTTTGCATTTCTCTAGCGTGTTGTGATAGTCCACTTATGTACTATCATTTCCTCTTTTTTACACTAAAACTCTTTAGTTTTTTCCTGTTTTCGTACGTTTTCAAAATTTTAAATGTTTTTGTATTTTTCACTGCATTTTCACCCCCTAAAATTAAAAAGATTTTAAAGAAAGAAAATGATAAACCGATGTGGTTTACGTCTCAACATCCTCCATCTTGGCTTCACCCTCACTAATGTTTCCCCCTGATGACAAAAACCTCATACCATTTAACTTTAAAAGATATTGAAAATTTTCTTTATCAAATGGTTTCATGTAAAAGTTAGCTTTTTGTTCATTAGTGTGGATTTTCTCAATTCGAATCAACTTCTTCTCGTAGCAATCACAGATGAAGTGATGTCGAATTTTGATATGTTTAGATTTTGAGTGGTGAACATGATTCTTTGTTATGTTAATTGCTGCCTCATTATCTACGTAAATAGGCGTGTTTAGAAATTGCAAACGATAGTCTCTCATCCGTTGTTGAATCCACAATATCTGGGAACAACAACTGCTAGCTGAAACGTACTCAGCTTCGCAAGTAGAGAGAGCAACCAGTGTCTATTTCTTACATTTCCATGTTACCAAAGGTGTTCTGAAGAACTGGCATCCAACAATAGTAGACTCTGCATTGAGTTTGTATCAGCCATAGTCTGAATTGGGGTATCGAGCAAGATTGAAGTCGTCCTTTCGCGGGTACCACAAGTCGGTGCTTGGGCATCCTTTGAGATATCATACAATACGCTTGACCATCATCATGTGTGAAACTGTTGGACTCCACTGATAGTGTGTCGTGAGGCATGTTGGATACATAATATCAGGTCTTGTGCTATGAGGTACATGAGCGAGCCTATCATCGACCGGTAGAGAATCCCATCGACTTTTTCACCATTCGGATCTGAATCGATGCCGTGATTGAGCGCCAACGGGAAGACATCGGTGACATTCCTGTCATGCTGAATTTCTCCAACACATCATTCACGTACTTTATCTGATGAATGATTATTCCATCAGGCAATTGTTCAACTTGAAGTCCCAAAAAGAACTTCATCTCCCCCATCGAACTCATCTCGAACTTGAGCTTCATGACCCTCTCGAATTCTTTACTCTGTGCATCATTTCTAGAGCCGAATGTTATATCATCCACATATATTTGTATAATCAAGATATAGCCATCAACTTCCCGAGTAAAGAGGGTAGCATCGACTTTGCCTCTGATAAAGTCGTTGTCTACCGGGTGCTGAGAGAGTGTCTCGTACCAGGCTCTCGAGACCTGGTGCAACCCGTATAAGGCTTTATCCAGCAAGTACACTTTATCCTTGTGTGTCGGATCCATGAAGTCCGGTTGCTGGCCGACGTATAGCTCCTCTTTTACTTTTCCATAGAGGAAAGCTGATTCTGACATCAAGTTGATACACTTTGAATTCCTTCCAAGATGCGAACGCAAGGAATATTCGTATAGCCTCAAGCCGAGAAACATGAGCATACACTTCTGTGAAGTCGATCCCCCCCTGCTGGCTAAAACCTTGAACTACTAAGCAAGCTTTGTTGCGTACAATAACTCCTATATCATCTTTCTTACACTTGAAGACCCACTTTGTGTTGATCTTTCGATGGTCTTCAGGTAAGTCTACAATTTTCGCCACACCCTAAGTTTCTCAAACTGAGTAACTCCTCTTTCGTAAGCGCTTCTTTGTATGTCTTCGGTTCGACCTACGAAATGAAACATTTGATTGAGAAATCAGTCTATAAAGAAGCAACCTTGGAATTAAAACAACTTAAGTCCTGGTCAGCTTGACGCCGGGTTTTAACCCCTAGTTTTAACTCTCCGATTATGAACTTGGCGGGGTGATATGATAGTGTCCATGGCAAAACATGTCAGGAACGCTCACTTCGTCTTCCAGATATGTCACGTTCTGTTCGACACCTTGATTCACTTTGGATGATTCACCTTCAAGCTGGATTTCCTCCCCCTCAGAATAAGATCCACCAATGTCATAGGTAGGCTTAGAATCAAAGTTATTAGATTCATCATACACAGTGGCTATGACATTCTCAGCAGGTTCATTCACGGGATCATTTGCTTCTAGTGTCAAATCTTGTGGATGCAGATTGATCGGACCTACTTCAGCGTCGTTTGTGCCAACTTGTGGTTGAGTTACCACAATTGGTCTAGGAACTTTTTCTTGAGTGAACGATTGTTTTTGCAGGTATAGCATCATAAGTGTGACAACTGTCAAATTTGCATGCATCCGTACAATTATTAGACAATGATTAATGCTTAATGACTGTGTTGATTTACAATTTATGACATGAATTGCTTTCTGATGATTGTTATCATATATACATGTGCATCATATATTGCAAATGTCATATCATTATTGCATGCAACACTTTGTTGATTCAAATGAGACATGAAACAAAGCAAGCACAGTTATCAGACAAAATCAGAGAAATGCTGACGGAGTTCAGAACATAGACAGACATGGTATTGAGATACAGAATGGGCCAGAAACCAAGAGTTACACTAGTATAGTGTGTAGGAAAGTAAGGATCATAAAACTGCCTTCCTAGTGATAGTTTAAGTGCCGAAAAGTGCCTAAAACTTACATAAATTGCAGAATTCAGCAGAATTCAGCAAAATTCAACATTTAAACAACTTAACAACAAGCAAAAATATGGTTAAATGGTTCAGAATGCTTTCCTAAGTGTCGGGAATCAAAACTGTCACAAAAGGTAACATAAAGCACACTAAACTGTGTACTTTAGCACCTTAACGAACCGGTAACCAACCGAACAACCGGACACTACCCGAAACAACAAATTTTCACCAAAAGCATTGTTTTAACATTACCAAGCTAGTTATGGTCCCTGAACATCATAACACACTATATAACATCTAGTAACTAAATAACCTAACTAGATACTTGATTTCCAACTAACTAAACTAACTAATGGTTACATTCCAACTCTATACCCCCCCCATACCTACGGCCACTAGGTGGCCCCTACTATTTGATTTTATTCACATATTTTAATACATTATGTTGGATCTTTTATAAACATAATACCCATAAAATAAACACTTGTTGGTAGATTTTAGAAATAACCATAAGACCATTCATCCACTACATTTTCACAACACACCAACACCACCCAACTCCCTCTTCTTCCTCCCTTGGCTACGACCATGATCAACCACCACACCACCACCATCTTTCAATCAACAACAACCATTCTAAGCATATCCTAAGGTGTAAGAGGCAAAGTTAAGAAGCTTGGTGGCCTTGAAGCTTGAAGGACCTCTCTCTAGTTCTTTTATCTACCTCTTTTTCATCTTGTGATCATCCCTAGCCTTGAGCTAGTAACAAGATCGTCTACACTTTATTTTACATCTTCTTAAGTTGGTTAAAAGATCATACAAGTTGGTAATCATGAAGAACACTATGAATCAAGAACATAAAACATGAACATTAGCTTAAAAATCATAAGAAATCATGTTTTTTAGTGTTGTTATGCTACTTGATGGTTGATTGTTTATGTTGATGATGTTAAACATCATATGATCTTGCTAGATAGTGATTAAAGACATAATCTAGCAAGATGAGAGGATGATTATGTGACAATTGTGCTCTGTAATCGACGAACAATGTAAAACAATGTTAATTATTAATAAAACAATGTGTTGTGGTGCTATTATGTGTGTATTTATGTTTGGTGATTTTACGATTTGATTCGATTGGATTCCGATTTCAAGCTATAAATCGCTTTCTGGAAGGTTATACGCAAGCTGGTGCGTAAACGCAGTCAGTTTAACGCGACAAACACTCCGGGATAGTGACATAGGCTTAACATACCTTAAATAACCTCCACATAACTTAGAAATAAGTTTTGGATGGTTTTGTGTGTTGAAAACAAGTCTATTCGATCCCAGGGACTATTTGTGTCAAACTACGAAACTATATCGATCCGTATGATATCGAAGAGTCTGGAACTTGATCATAAGCTAAACATACCATAAATAACCTAAACATAGCTTAGAAATAAGCTTTGAGGGGTTCGGTGTGTGAAAACATGCTTATTTGATTTTACAGGGACTAAAAGTGTCAAAAACGACGTAAATTTGCAATGACGCGCATATCTTACATTCTGACTACATCTGGACATCCTAAATTTTTGTACACACTAAAATATTTTTATTTTAGTGATCGGCATGCAAAAATTCCATTCGTCGCTTAATTTGGATAGTGTTCGTGTCCGTTTGAGTTTCGTCGTAATTCGACGAATAACGTGACCGTACGGCCAAACGAGCCGACATCCGAGAGTTTTCCTAGCATATTTTGAGTCCTCTAAACTTTGAAAACCTTGTAGAGCTTTGAAAATGGCTTAACGAGTGTTAAAAGTGCCAAAAATGGGCTCAAACACATGCAGGGACCTAAACTATCAATTTTGAAACTGTGCTGATCTTGGAAGGCCAGGCGGGCCGCGTAAGGTTTCCCCATATCCTTACGCGGGCCGTGTGAGCATGCCAGCGACCAAAAATTGATTTTCAGCATTCTGTTGCAACTTCAGGGGCTGTTTATGTAAATTTCTTGGTGTGTTAACCAAGTTAACACCTCTCCAAGGCTTTGAACCTACATCAAACACATGTATGGTTGAGATTATTGCTTGGAGGTTACATAAACATGTGTCATGATCTTGTTCTTCATCAACTAGTATAAATAGCATGACCCTCTCATTCCATTTTCCTCACATTTGATATGTGTTAGTGCATTTATGTCTATAGCCTTTGTGAATCCGAGCCGTAGCGAGAAACAGAAGAAAACGAGTCGTTATGATGTATGTTGGGATTGAACCCTTCCAGAGGAACAGATGATGTAAAGCCAAAACCTGGTCACAACAGTGGATTCATAATAAGCAGTAGTTTACATTAAGCTTTCCCCTTGACAGTGGTTATCTAACAGCTGATGAACCTTAAGTACTGCTCAAAAGAACAACTGATGAACCAAACACTGATGAAACAGCTAAAGACTGCTAAAAGGCAAACATTGAACTCTATCTACTGTTGTCTCTTAAGTACTGCTGAAGACCCAAACACTGCTCATTCAAAGACTGATCACCTTTTGAAGAAAGCACTGATGATTAAGTAATCAGTGCTTAGGCCACAACAGTGGAACGTGAACAGTGTTAGACTTGTTTTGTATTTTATTATCAATCAGTTGTTAGACATCAGTAGTTTGTATAGACCAGTGTTTATAGTTTGTTAGGCTGTTAGATGTCACTATCATGGTGACGTCAGCTGAGGTACCTCAGTGGTTTGTTTTGCCTATAAATATGACAGTACTCTGTACTGTTATATTTGATTCGTTTTGAGAGAGTTCTTCTCCTCATTTCAATCATTTCATCTTGTACAACCAATTCTGAAGTATCAGGCTGAGGGGGAGTTTAGTCTGTAAGCATATCTGTAATCTTTTGCTTTGATTTGTAAATTCTTTCGACTCTATGAAAAGCAATTATTTATCAAACTATATTCTCCTTTGATTGTGTTTACAAAGTTTGTTATTCATTTCCGCTGCACTTTACATGTTTTCATATTCACAAATTGTTCAAAACATACAAACAAACATAATCATGAGAGCCTCCGATCCTAACAATTGGTATCAGAGCTTGGACAGTCAAATTCGATCTAACAGTCAATTTGACATAACAGTTCAGCTCAAAATACATTGATACTAAGGTTGATTGTATTTTGTTGAAAAACAGAGTAATGAGTATGTCATGTTCAAAAGTGGCTATTCAAAAACTCTGAAAAGCAACCAAGATGTCATATGACACATAAATTTCATATAACAAGTGACGTCATGCATAAATCACCTATAGTTTTCAGATCTGAAAACATATCTGATAACTGTGGTATAATTAGTTACGAAAATTGATTTCAATTGTTGTTTTGAAGTTTGTGTTGTTTCCAACATAACTGCTGCTAAGGTATTTACCTCATGTCAACAGAGATCTATGCTCAAATAGAAGCATTAGTGTTTTTGTTAACATTGAAAGAGGGAAATTAAAACTTTAGTCTTAGATCTTATGTATTGAAAAACAGGTTGAGAATCCTCTAAAAGGACCAAATCAATTGTGTTAAAAATACATTAAGAAAATCAGTAGTCAAAATATCCAAATCATGAGTAATGTGACATTTGGCATAAGCATGTGCAAAAATGTCCAAATCTCTCAAAACATTGCTGAGAAATGATGTTGGATTTGAGTATTCCTTCCTTAAAAGCCTTTTAGTAAGTATTTCAAAGCTTATAAATGGAAAGGATAAAAAGGGAAGAAGATAAATTACAAAAACTCATAAGTGTGTTTATCTCAAAAATTTTGAAGTTCAAAAGAAAAGAGTATAAATATAAAACACTTAAGGGTCCACAAATTTGGTTAACAAAGGTCATCAAGCAATTGTGTGCACTCAATGATTCAGGGAAGTTCAGGACAAAATCATTTACTTCATCTGAGCAGCAGATGTGCAAAACAACTGTTATAGCTCACCCACTGATATACCAACAGTTGCTGACCAAAATTAACCTTCTAATCCTTACCATTAACCCTCCTCTAACCACTGCTGTTAAAAATCCATCAACAATGGATAGATATCACTTGTTTGCTACCTCAACAGCTGTTGACCAAAGTAGCTCTCCACCCTTAATTCCACATCCTCAACCACTGTTGATAAAAATCTGCTAACAGTGGATAAAAGTCAACACTGGTTAGCACCAATTCCTTTTATTCCTCCACTTTCACCCTCAAACAGCTGTTGGATCATTAAAGTCACCAACAGTTGTTAGCTCAAATGACTCACATCTGCAGCCTCACCTTTTGAACACCAATGCCACTTAAAATTCATTCATGTTTCCATTCACTTGACAACATCAATTGAAAGGGATTCTTATAAAAAGTTTATCCCAAAACCATTGTCTTCTTCTTGACTATCTACCTTTCCATCAACATGTCATGTACCTTTGGGGAACTTAAAGACAGAAAGTTGGGTAATTGACAAGGAAGAGGAGCTTCAACAGTTCAGTGACAACAAGTTTGAAACTCTTGTGCCACAAGCCAAAGGATGAGAATCTTTTTGGCGAAAAGTGGGTCCTCAAAAACATTGCATATGTTGGAGCATTGTTGTCAATATGTGTGATACTCAAAAAGGGCATAAGCAGGCAATTGTTGCAGAACCACTGCTCTAAAGATTACTATGAAAATACTACATGCTGAACAGCCCAAATATCCATCATCTCACAATATGTTATTGGATTTTGATATAAAATGCTCAAAAGATTGTTTTTATGCAGGGCAGTCAAGTAGCTGAAATATATCATCAAAAATTCAATATCTCATTAATTCACCATCATTCATTATCAGACATCACTTTGTGAGGGATTACTATAAAAAGGTTTGATTTCATCTTTAACATGTCCATCCTAAAGATCAGTCGATAGAGGTACAAACTTGAAAATTGGATTCATCTACTGTTAAAACTTGATCCTTATGATTGGAGTGCTAAAGATGGATTAAAGCAAGCTTTCTTGTGTTCCATGTGTAAATAGCATAAAAATGTTTTTAGAAAAATAAAAAATAACCTTAAAAATAGTTTAAAATTGAATTTTTCAATGAATCCTCAAAGTCTGTTCAAAGCACTGATGGTATTAAAACTCTGTTAAATAGTAAAATCTATCCACTGCCAAAGTGTACCCTCTGATTGTGCAAAACACTGATTTACAACAGAGGTTACACGTGAACAGATGTTATTCAACAGTTGTGTGCATCAGATGCCATGATCACTTTTTCAAATAAATGGCCTTACACCCGAAACTTTTACAAGGCTATCAAAAATTTCCAAAACAAAAGCAGAGGTTCTTGAGCAGATTTTGGCAGCTATCACTGCTCCTCAGGCACCTGCTGCTGAGCCCACTGCTCAAGGTGATCACAGCAGTAACACAGCTACTGTGACACCCACACCTAAATTCACCAAAAGATCAAAACAAAAGAAAATCCAAAAAGCCCACCAAACCTACAATAAAGGCAACTCTGGAAGATGAGATCCCAGAGCAACTTCCAGTGACAACACAAAAGTCACTAGAAACCACTGCTGCTACTTCCTCACAGCAGATGGTAGAGAGGTCTCAACCCATGCCTAAAACTCCTCTTGCTTCTTCACAAAAAGAAGAGGTTGTAAGCACAGGGATGCCATCTAATGAAGCAATGGATTCACTTGAATCTAACTTCCACAGCCCTCCTCCCAGGGCAAACTCTATTTCATCCCATATTCTCACTTCACAAATATACCACCATCAATAATGACCTTGTTGCATGCTTTGGATATAACTCAGACATAAATCAGTTCCTCTCAACCACCTATCACTAAGAGTACACTCCAACAAGTGACTGAGTCTGATGCTTATACCTCTGCTATCCCAGCAACAACTGAGGAGGTTACAAGTAACTCTTGGTGGTAGTTCAAGTGAAGCAGCTGCTACAAGTGCTGAACCCACTGGTTTGCACTTGGACAGTAGTTTCATCAATAAGACTTCCTTGAAGGCAATTTCTTCACTAGAAACTCTTGTGTATCCAGTCTTGACTGGTTCACTAAAAAGTGTTTCTCATTATGAAGAAAG
Source organism: Helianthus tuberosus (assembly GCA_030545235.1). NCBI lineage: Eukaryota > Viridiplantae > Streptophyta > Magnoliopsida > Asterales > Asteraceae > Helianthus > Helianthus tuberosus. The sequence goes on from CM060419.1 coordinate 24,714,366, forward strand.
AAGTCCCCAGTACCAAGACAAAGGGGCAATAGTGGATGATTTTTGGGATACAATTCCTCAATCAACCACTGTTACAACCACTGCTGGTGGGAAATCAGATGACCCCATTAAGTTGGGTGATGATTTAATGTACCAAGAATTGACGGCTATAATTGATAAACTGGATACATCTGTTGCAGAAATCAAAGACATGCTGCATCAGTTGTTGAAAGCACAAAGGGTACCATCCACTGCTACACCACCTTCAACAGCTACTCCATCATCTGCTCCTATTCCAAATGAGCTGTGGAATTTATTTCAACCCCTGCACTATCTTCTAAAGAGTTGATGATGCCAAAAAGGGGGAGAAAAATGACTCTGAGGAAAATCTCTCAGTAACTTCTGCTGAAACATTTGTCAAAGAAAAGGAAAAGGGAGGTGATGAAACCCTGAAAATTCAAGCAGATGATGAAGATACACAAATGAGGATGGTTCAAAGTCAAGTCAATTCAACTGGTCTCAAAACCACTACTGATATTAAAAGGGTAAGGGATGAGAGCAGAGCTTTGGTTGAGAAAAAGTTAGTTCTGCAAAAAGGAAAATGAAGAGGTTGGTACTTTATTAAAGAAGAGTCCTGTTAGAAAAATAAGGCAATCAACCACCACAGCTTCTAAAACTAAGCCAGTTACTACTTCATCAAACAACTTCTGTTCCCACAAAATCACTTACACCTCCACCATTAACAACATCTGTCACTCAAACAACTGCCACCAATACCACATCAACACACACCACAACCACTGTCATCCCTACTAAATCAACCACCACAAACACCACCTGCTGCCATCCTTCATCAAAGAAGGAAACAAAGCAGATGGATGCAGAAATATCAAAAGAAGAACAAGCTTGAGAAGAATATATCATGAAGATGGTTCTTCAGACACTTAGAGCAGAACTACAAGAAACAGCAAAATCTCAAGACACTGCTCAAAGTTATCATCACCAGGCTTCAATCTCCAAACTCATCGATCAAATAAATCTCTCCCAAGAAACCCATTGGATTCAAAAATACTAAAGTGGATGTCTGATCAAAAGACCCACGTATTGACTTTGCTCAGGTCCAATGGTGAAGTGAAGCATATATCAAGGGAAACAACACTTGGCCTGGGTGTTGAAGATTTGCAAGATCTCCTTGAGCTTACACTGTGCAGGGATGAGGATGACACAAGTTTCATGGACTTTGAAGTACAATTTAAAAGAATAGCTAAGGAACTTCTGATGAGAAAATAAAAATCCAGAATAATGAAGGGTTTTGGCATCATCTGTTCCAGGGGGAGATTGTTGGGATTGAACCCTTCCAGAGGAACAGATGATGTAACGCCAAAACCTGGTCACAACAGTGGATTCACAATAAGCAGTAGTTTACATTAAGCTTTCCCCTTGACAGTGGTTATCTAATAGCTGATGAACCTTAAGTACTGCTCAAAAGAACAACTGATGAACCAAACACTGATGAAACAGCTAAAGACTGCTAAAAGGCAAACATTGAACTCTATCTACTGTTGTCTTTTAAGTACTGCTGAAGACCCAAACACTGCTCATTCAAAGACTGATCACCTTTTGAAGAAAGCACTGATGATTAAGTAATCAGTGCTTAGGCCACAACAGTGGAACGTGAACAGTGTTAGACTTGTTTTGTATTTTATTATCAATCAGTTGTTAGACATCAGTAGTTTGTATAGACCAGTGTTTATAGTTTGTTAGGCTGTTAGATGTCACTATCATGGTGACGTCAGCTGAGGTACCTCAGTGGTTTGTTTTGCCTATAAATATGACAGTGCTCTGTACTGTTATATTTGATTCGTTTTGAGAGAGTTCTTCTCCTCAATTCAATCCTTTCATCTTGTACAACCAATTCTGAAGTATCAGGCTGAGGGGGAGTTTAGTCTGTAAGCATATCTGTAATCTTTTGCTTTGATTTGTAAATTCTTTCGACTCTATGAAAAGCAATTATTTATCAAACTATATTCTCCTTTGATTGTGTTTACAAAGTTTGTTATTCATTTCCGCTGCACTTTACATGTTTTCATATTCACAAATTGTTCAAAACATACAAACAAACATAATCATGAGAGCCTCCGATCCTAACAATGTAATATCTAGACAAAAGGCAAGGTGGCAATATTGTAATTAATGAGAAATCTCATTAAAAGCCAAGGCCTATAAATAGGAGCTTTATGTTTAGATTAGAGACTTTTGGCTCATTTGTCATTTGGAGCTTTCTAGATCTAGAGAGAGAATCTAGAGAGAGAAAGTGATTCAAGGTGCTTGTTCTTGTTAGATTTCTAATAGAATCACGTTTATATTACATCGTGTGTTTTAGGTCGCGTTCGTGTACGGATTCCGCACGTTATACGTTCGTTTCACAATCGTTTCGGAGTCAAAACCGGTCCTACAAGTGGTATCAGAGCAGGAGCTCGATTGCACTGATCTATCACACATTTCCGCATAGAAAATCATCAGATTTCAGATCCGAATTGCATCACTTCTTCATCTTTTTCATATTTTTCACGTTTTTCACTGATTTTCGTCAAATTGAACGGGTTTTTACGGTCCAAATCGTCTTATTTTTTTGATATGTTGTGCGAAAACACCTGATCTATAACCCTACCAAGTTTTAGATCCTAATTCCTAGCCGTTTAGGAGAAATCTGAGTTTTTGTGTCCGACATCGCGTGAAATCAGCTTGGTTCCGTTTGAAACTGACACTTCCGTTTGAAAATGACACTTCCGTTTGAAAATGACACATTCCGTTTGAAAATGACACATTCTGTTTGAAAACAGCCTCGTTCCGTTTGAACAACACTATCCCGTTTGAACAACACCATACCGTTTGAACGATCGTTTGAAATGGGGCTCCCGTTTGAACCTATAGTTTGAAGTGGTCCTCTAGTTTGAAGAATACACCTTCCGTTTGAGGGTGTGTATTAGTTTGAAAATTGTGAAACAGTTTACGAGATTGTCAGAATATTGGGATAAGATAATCAAGTGTTTTTGTGTCAGTTTGCATGTGAAGTACATATTGATATTGTCGGCCACATATTTGATAAGTCTCATCAACGTTTGCATGTGAATATAAATGACCCACATTTAAATGCCCAATCACTAATCAATTGCTAAGGTTGTTGTCGGCCCTTGACTGAAATATTGTATTGGGTTTATAAATGATTGCATGTGACTTAAAGAGTGGCGGCCCAATCAAAGTTCAAAATACATATCGCATATAAATTGTTGTCGGCTGTTGTTTTCAAATTCCAATATAGTGCATACAAACAGGTTGCATGTGAAATTGAACCAGATTGGTCGCTTGATATTGGTAAAGGTCATTTGGTATTAATTCAGTCCTTTGAAAAGTTCATCAGTCCATACGAAGTGAACCAGTCCGTTTAGAAGTGGTCCAAGTTGTATTTTTGTGAACAAGTTCGTTTGAATTTGATCCAGGTCATAGCAGTCTGCACAGTCTGTCAATCATCAGTCCACACAGAATATTCACCGGTTCGAGTATTATTTTAATTCAGTTGATTGTTCGTGTTTAAACTGATAAGTGTTTGTTTGTTTGATTCAAGGTAATTTAAGAAGTTCAAACCATGGCTGAAGAATTTTTCAATACTTTCTACAACGCGTTTACCTCGGATACAGTGGAAGGTTCAAACGTTACACCCAAAGCGATAACGAAAACCATCAAAGACAACATTAACCATGACAACTTTTATGGAACCTATTCAAAACCTCCGAAGCTGAATAATATTGAGGATTATGTTTGGTGGAAGGAGAGGTTTGTCAATTGGACGAAGGCATATGCACATGAGAGTTGGTTTTGTTTGAAGTTTGGTTATGATAACCCAGTAAATGACAAAGGAGAAGAAATTCTGATCAAAGATTATTCAGAGGAAGACAAAAAGAAATTTTCATACGAACAGAAGATGATTGCTTTGATCCAGCAAGCAGTTCGAGATGACATTTTTTCATTATTAATACATGATGGGTCATCGAAGTCTGTGTGGAAACCTTTGAAAACGAAAGCTAAGGGGGGTAAACAAATTCAGAAAAACAAAATCGCGTTATTGAAAAAAGAATTTGATCTATTTGATAGTATAAAAGGAGAGACAGTGAGGCAAATGATTGAGAGGTTTTTCCATTTAAAGATTGAATTAGAAAGATTTAAAATTCTGAAAACGAGAGAAGAAGTTGTTGATAAAGTAATTGAAGCTTTACCACGAGCTGATCAGTGGCAAACGTTTGTTTTTATCTTGAAAAATGATGCTTTATATGATACGATTTCTCTTGATATGTTGTTAGAAAAGATTGAGAGTCATGATCTGGAGCTACAAAAGCAAAACAAGATGAGTGGTTCATCGCATCATCAGAATGTTGGTCTATACTACAAAGGCAATGTACCTTAGGAGAAAGTTGTCAGTTCACCAAAGACAGCATTCAGTGGTGAGAAGATGAAAGAACCACAAACAACCTCATCAAGTTATCATTCTGGATATCATTCATCTTCAAAATCAAGTTCTGATGAAGCAGAGGAGATTCTGTGCAACATCGCTCTCAAACTGAAGAATTCTCCGTCGATGAGCATCAATGCAGCTAAACAACAAATGAGTTTTCTATCATCTATTCTGGAATCGTATGAAGGTCTGGTAGCTGGAAAGATTGGAAACTCTGAGTTAACCAAAGAAGACTACGACCAGATTGATCCGGAAGAGATGGAACTCATTGACATCTGTTGGTGTCTGGCAAGTTGCATTCGCAGAGCTCAAAGATACATGGAGATTACTGGGAAACAATCGTTAGGTGGTCCGTCAACAAAGCTTGGATTTGACAAATCCAAAGTGACCTGTTTCCGATGTAAGCAAAAGGGCCATTTCAAACGAGAATGTAGAAATTCTGAAGTTGCTGAATCTGAGAGACCTTTCAATGATGATTATTATCGAAAGGCAATCTACCATCGAAGTAAAGAAGAGCCTAAAATGATTGAAGATAAACCCAAGTCAAGAGCTTGTGCAGTAATTCACGATGATGAAGGTTTTGACTGGAGTTCAATTTGTCTAGAAGAAGATCGCTTGGAAAATGTTCGAAAAACAGCTCATGGCAGATCTATAATAGAGAAAAGATAGTTTGTTTTTGTTGCTGAAATAAAAGATGAAAACCAAGAAGAAAAAGGCACAACTGAGATAAAAGAGAAAACTCGAGAAGAGATTTTGAAAGAGAAAACTCAAAGAGAAAGATTTATTGTGGGATGCAGGATGCAGAAAATGGAGGAAGAATATGAGAATGCTGTTGCGAACAAACGATGGGATAAGAAACAAGAATGTTATGTCAACAAACAAGGGGAACCGGTTGTTCCCAGAAGAGACATAGTTCACGATGATGTTCTTCTTGTTATTCCTCGATCCGGCGAATATTACTCAAATGTTGCAAAAGACAAAACATATGTAAAAAGGCTGGATAAAATCATCAGGGATGCTATGACAACAAAATTGAGGAAGAGGAATGAAGAAAGAATGAAGAAGAACATTGAGAATTTAGTCGATGATTTGAAGAAGGTTGTTGAGGAAGTCAAGATTGAAGAAGTGAAAGATGAAATTCAGAAAGTTGAGGATGTGAAGACGTCTGAAGAACAGAAGGTAGTTGAGAAAGAAAAGGCTGTTACTGAAGAACAACAAGTTGAAGAAGTCAAGAAGGAGAAGGAAAGTTCGATAGAAGTGAAGGTTGAAAGTTCAACAGATGTTAGTGGTGATGTTGTTGAAGAGAAGCAGCAGAAAGAAGCTTATCAGACAGAAATAGAAGCAAACACCGAAGTGCCAATCACTAAGGTAAAATATGATTCTAACATCTTGACTGAAACTGTTGAACAGTGCAAGAAATGCATGGAAACGTGCAGTGCTTGTACTGAAAAAGACAAAAAGATCAGAACAAGAGATCTTGATTTCGCAAAACTTGAAGAAGTTTTCAAGAACAAGTGCAAAGAAATGTTTGAAAATGAAAAGGTTTTAAAAGAAAATAATGAAACGCTTTCAGAAAAATATAAAAAATTAGAAAAAGAAAATGAAGTTTTGAAAGAAAATGTTTCTAAAATGACAGAAGAATGTTCACAAAAAGAAACTATTTGCCAAGAAATGAAAAAGGAATATGATTCAATAAAATTGGCTTATCACATTACAAGGGAATCATATGAAAAAGTAAAGAGTGAAATGAAACTTGTTCAATCAAGATTGAAATATTGTTCTGAAACATCAAATGAACTAAAACGAATGTATGAAATTAAACAACAAGTTGTGAATTCTTATATTGAAGATGTTGCTAAACTTAAGCGTAAGATTGCTGATTTAGAACATGATAACAACAAATTAAAAAGTTATCACGTGTCGTCATATGTGCTTGAAAGAATTTTCAACATAAAACCGGATGGGAAAGATTCTGAGCAAAACAAGAAAGGTATTGGCTCAGAGTTTCATCAAGTTCCACCACCGGAAAAGTTTGTGTTTTATGATGATGAAAAGGTCGAAAAAGCTTTCAACATGGTAGATCAATTGCCAGACAACATTGATATAACCTATTCCAAATATGATGATTCTCATGATTTAGAGGTGGTAGGAAAAGTCGTTGAAAGTGTGTTGAAAGAAGAGTCGGTTGATACAGGTAAATCTGAATCACAAGATGAAAATGAAGGTAATTTTCATGATGTATATCTAAAAAACTCAAAATCCGAGAAAAATTTGAATGAAGATTCAAAAGGATTGGTTTATACCATGATTGGATCAGACAAATTATTCTTAGATATTGTATTTCCGATTCAGAATGTGATTTCAGAAAAGGTTGATAAAGTTTTCAAGATGGTTGAGATTGATAAATCTGAGATTTCAAAGTTTGTTGGTAAGAGTCATAAAGGTTCGTATAACAAACCTGGTTACAAGAAGAAAAACATGAAGGCTGGGTTGGGTTATAAGAAGAAACAAGGTTGGAAAAGAAATGAAACTCTGAATTTTAAGACAAAAATGAGTTTTGTTCAAGGAAACATTTTAGAAAAAGAAAAAAGAACTTAAAATTGGACAACAGTCTATTGAAGAGTTCCTAGCTCAAAAGAAAAAGCAACAACCACAGGTCAAAGATGTTTCCATGAGAATATGTTTTAAATGTGATCAAAAAGGACATCTTGCTCGCAAGTGTCCAAATCCGAAACCTGTGGATGTTGACAAAACGAAGATTGATGCTAAGAAACAAAAATCTGAGGATGTGAAACAAAGGTCGACCATATTTAATTAAAAAAAAAACTTGGAGGTATAACACAAACAAGTTTGTTTCGAACCAAAATTGGAAGTCAAACCCATATAGGTTCGATTCTAGACAGACCTGGAATTCTCATACACCCAGAGTCAAAACAACTCAAAGTTGGAAAACAACTGTTGATATGATAAAACCACAAGAGTTTTGGAAACCAAAAGTTGTTCAAAAACAGAATGTTCAAAAAGAGTCTCATTTTTACAAAAGAGGTACTCCGAAAGGTCAGACATGGAGTATTAAGAAACAAGTGACTTTGGCAAAAGATGAGAAAGTTGAAGTCAAAGATGGAAAAGTTTTTGATGACAAAGATTTTCCTAAACTGCATGATACATATTGTGTTGAAATGCCTAAGGTCCAACAGACCTGGGCTAAATTGTTCAAGTAATCAAGTAGTCTAAATGTGCAGGTGCTCAACAAAACCAAAGATTGTGAGAATGGAGGTTGGAGCAGCCTGGCACAACTAGGAGAGGAGGCTGCTGGATCCTGTGTTGGTTGAAACAGGAAGTTTATTTGTTTTTCTATAAATAAATAAACAATATTTTCAAAAACCCTAAAAATTTGAAAAAAAATTAAAAACCAAAAATATGTTTTAGTTTGTTAAAAACTTCAAAAAACCAAAAATATGTTTGTTTTTAATTTTTGTCAAAAATAGAAAATTACAAAAATATGTGTTGATTGAATACGCCGAAACCCTCACGGCTGAACAAACATGATTAATTTCACAATATTGAAAAACGGATTTCAAACTGTAAATATCAATGTGTTGTAAATCATGGGGGTACTTTATATTAGATTTTCTGCAAAACAGAGCACATTAAGCAGAAAATGGATGGCGAGACAAAGCTATCAGTATTGGTTGTCAAATTTTCTTTAAATGGTTTTGCATTTTAGGGGGAGAAATATTGTTAGAAAATACAAAAACATTAGAAAATTTGAAAAAAGCCAAAAACATGATAAAATGAAAATTGAGTTTTTGCGTAAAAAGAGGAAATGATAGTACATCAGTAGACAGTTACAGTACGCTAAAGAATTGGAAAGTCAAAATGTGTTAAACGATCTCACCGTGGATATGTCGGTAGATTTTTATACATTTAGTAAACTTTTTCGGGATATAAATCTAAATTCAAACTTGCTTATTTCGTGGGGAACACTACTTGGATATATAGGTAACCCCTGAAATCTCGTTTGAAGGACCCCTCTTTCTGAGATACTAGGTCTTTATGCTTAGTGATATCTGGGGTATTATTCCGGGACTTCTGCTGAATGGAAGTTCTGACCTAGTCCCCGGAGAATACTTTCTGCATTGCTTGAAATATAGCGCCGCCCTCAGCAAATTGATGAAACAATAAAATTGATAGTCATTGCTGTTGTAATACAAAAGATCCTCTAAAGGGGACACACCAAAAGTCGAGCCGTCATCTCTCTGCTGAACGGAAGTTGTGACCTGGCTCTCACGGTTTCGTACTATAATTTATTCCCCTTACAGATATGATTTAGGTATACTCACCTGTAAGACTGAATATTGGGATCTGGATACGGGAGTATATTCAAGAGGTGGGACACATGAATGAGTTTAAGTTCTTAAAACACCTAATTCGTATCCTGAATCAGTTGAACTTTGTATGAAAATTTAAGTGGACAAATATATCGACAATCTAAGTGAATTGTTTAATTCTTAATGTGTAACTAAGCTCAACGGTACTTGTGACTTGTCAAAAACTGATATGATCCTCTGACGCATACTCAAACAAAAATATTGTCTGTGAATATGTTTGTACATATTTCGTTATTGCTTTATATTTTCAGAAATATACAAAAATATTTTTTTCTGCTTTATTTTCGACAACTGATGTCTGAGATACTGAGTTTCAAAATCTAAGTATGCTGATTGTGTTTCTGAAAATAAAACAAGTTCATTAATTTGAAACTTGAATTAAAAATCAAAAATCAAAAACAGTTTGTGATATCTCCAAGGTCATTAGTTTGGACTTGGATGATTAACTGTGAGGGATTTTGGATACTTAACACTGCCAAATCTGTAAAGATTGTTGATAGGGGGAGTGATTTAGAAAGTTGAATAGAGCCAGATTACGATTTCTGGAAAATTGAATGTTCAAAACGTTGTTACTTATAAATGTTTGAGAATTGCAGATGTTGTACCAGACTACGATCCCGACAACCGAGTCTAAGGGGGAGTCTAAAGACAAGCTCAACGCAAAAGGAAGCGTGGATTCAAGGAGCCATGTAACTATCCTAAAGGAGCTTGTATACGGAAAGCAAGGTGTCGATCCCAAAAGCACGGAAGCTTGACGAAAGGGGGAGCCTGATGAAGAAAAGAGTCTACAGAAAGGAGTAGCTGGAGCTGAAGACAGATCCACCGGGATTCTGTTCAAGAAGACTAAAAGAGAAAGAGAAGACGCTACGAGTTGACTCAATGATCGAGATTGACTGCGGCAATATCCAAGGGGGAGTCTGTTAGTGCATTTATGTCTATAGCCTTCGTGAATCCGAGCCGTAGCGAGAAGCAGAAGAAAACGAGTCGTTATGATGTAATATCTAGACAAAAGGCAAGATGGCAATATTGTAATTAATGAGAAATCTCATTAAAAGCCAAGGCCTATAAATAGGAGCTTTATGTTTAGATTAGAGAGTTTTGGCTCAATTGTCATTTGGAGCTTTCTAGATCTAGAGAGAGAATCTAGAGAGAGAAAGTGATTCAAGGTGCTTGTTCTTGTTAGATTTCTAATAGAATCACGTTTATATTACATCGTGTGTTTTAGGTCGCGTTCGTGTACGGATTCCGCACGTTATACGTTCGTTTCGCAATCGTTTCGGAGTCAAAACCGGTCCTCCAATATGAGATTTCTCTAAGTGGTTGTGATTATTCACTACCTACCTGAGAAAACTTGGAATCAAATCTATTTGGACCCTTTGTAAGTCCTATTTCATTCTTTTATTACTTTCCTAGCTTGAAAGTCAAACAGTGTTTGACTTTCAGCTTTGACCACGAGTTGGTCAACGAGAAGTTCGTTTGAACTTCGCAACGTGAGCGTAATCACGATGGTTATAGTCCCTAGTGACTATACATACTGATTACCACGTTGACTAGGCGTAGTGACGAGTCGTAGTTTCAGTCAAAATGCGCAATTAAGCGTATTTTGCAACCAAACTACTCTTGGTATCAAAACACTTTGTTTTGATATCAAAACTTGTTTTCCAACTTAGATAAGCATGTTTTAACATGCTTAGCTCGTCACTTTTACTTTAGTGCTTGTTTAGAGTCGTAAGTCAAACGGTCTAAACCACCGCTTAGACTTTCAAACTCGACCCGTTTGGTCGATCATTAGGATACGACCAAGCATGTTTAGTGACCATAGTTGCATAGGGAATAACCTTCCGAGGTTATACCTTATGGTCACCTAGTTTAAGTAGTTGTATGATAGGTAGTTTATATGCCTTAGGTAAATTACCAAAATACCCTTTTTATGCATAATTGGATTTTAAGCATATGTAACTTAAGTTTTGTCACCTAAGCTTATTATGCAACATAATTAAACATTTTTAGGCATATAATACTTGTCATAGGACTAGTTAGACATCTCGAACGCACGTTTACGCGAACGACACGTTAAAGTAGTGTAAACTACCTTAATGGGTCGTAACGGGTCGAAAGCACTTAGAATAGGTTCCGATCTAGAATGTAGGCTTTGTTAAACCATATCACATGAGTTCCAATACTCATTTGGTTTACAAGACCTCATTATGTCCGATCTTCCGATTTAGGTGTCGATTTATTTACTAGTGATCCGATTACTAGGTACTACTTGAATTTCCTTGGAATAGGTTCCGATCTAGGATACCCTTCTATTCAATGTGAGTACCTAGTTCCCCTATTTTACTGTTTTCAATTGTTTTGGGGTGATTCATATGTATTAAAACGATTTTGATGTTTTTCAAAAAAACAATTAAGATGGTTTATATTAAACTAATAACGATTTCGATAATGTGAACGAAACTTGTTGGTTGTAATTACATAACGATTAACGAATGACATTCATTAGCATTGATCAAGCCGATCAGTATTAGGTTATGGTACCATAGGATCTGACAAATCCCGTTATCAAACTACACCCATGGTTATGTGTGGGGGTTACGTAGGTAATGACTGAATCTGTGATTGTTAACTTACCCTTTGGTGGTTTGTTAATACGAGAAATGAGATAGTCGAGTCACGAAGGTTTGAATGTTATTAGCGAGACGACCATAAGTAGTTTCACAATTAAAACGAATACGATTTTGGGACGAGTTAAACGATTTGAGACGACTTAAACGAGATAAACGAATTGGTGAAACAATTGGTTTTGGGTAGTGATTAGATAATGGGACGGGTGTAGCATGATAAAGGCATGGTAGATATGCCACTGGTACATCTTATATATAAGTGCTTTTATCATATTACATTCTGTGACATTATTTAGTTCACTTGGGAAACGATTTGAAACGATGTCACACAACGAGGTTTTCGAAATGATATAAACCACACGAGCTTTATTAACGAGTTTTTACGAGATGTTTACGAGTTGGTTTACTAAAACAAATGTTTTGGGGTTAAGAATCATGGCTACGAGATTTTATAAATTATAACCCGCTTGATTTGAGTTGGTTAATTATGTTGCAATACACTTTTCAAAACGAGATTTATACTTTTGACTCTTGTAGTCTAATAAGGTACTGCAACATATAAACGAGCCATGAATCCGAAACTCTCCTAAAACCTATGTGCTCGCCAGCATTTCTTTGCTGACTTTATTTTTACATATGTTTCAGGTGGTGTTGCTTGATGTTGATTGCTAGGAAGCTTGTGCTCACTTAGGATCTGGACGAGGCCTTAGTGACATAAAAACAATAATAGACGATATGTAATTTGTTTGTTTGGTTAAGACAATGTAATTTACTTAATAATTCAATAAAACGAAACATTTGTATCCATGGTTGTGAAATGATGATTCTGTTACAACACTCCCCGATGTTTCCGCCGCGGTTTCGTTGTTTTAACGACGTCGGGGTGTGACAGAATAGTTGGTATCAGAGCCAATGGTTATAGGGAATTAGGTTATTAGTAATGCTTTGACCTAGACTATAACTTTCTAGGACCCTAACGCAAGTATTCTTGCGTTTAGATGTTAAAACAATACCGTCGCCTATCCTTAGGTGATAACCACAACGAGAACACAATAACAAATCCGCTTCGAAAATTAATCATCTATCCTTGTATGATTGATTACAAGGTTTTGATCCCTCTAAGTTTTCAAATCTCGTCAAAGTTTGGGTCTAAATAATGTGAACACGTGCAAACTGGAAGAGTGAATGCATGTACCCTGAGTTTTCTCTCTAAGGCTAGAGTGTTCGTACAAATCCGCAGTATCGGACCAGTCACTCTTAGTTGGGAACTCTTGGGGTGAGTGTTCACTTATAGGCGAGGATGTCTTCAGTGATACATTATTATGACCCATTTACATTGATTTGTCACTCCGTGTCGTTTGTTTGTCGTGGTAATGAACAAATGATCGCACTCCTTGTGTTTTGTCGATGTTTTCAATGCCTCTTTTGTTTTTCCAATTGTCAACCTCACTCGTTTCTCATGTTTCCTTGTTAGACAATGCCTCCTCGTCGCGAAGCTCGAACTTTTACTGCTGAAGAAGTCACAGCCCTTGTCTCTCAGCAAATGGCTGCTGTACTTCCAGGCGTTGTGACCCAAATCCACGAGTTATACAACAACAATAATAACAACAATAATGCTCAGTGTAATTTCAAAAAATTCAATTCTACGAAGCCGCTTAAGTTTTCTGGGTCACAAGGAGCAACTGCACTCCTGCAGTGGTTGGAGAGTATCGAGAGCACATTCAGACATGTGCGGTGTTCGAATGCGCGTAAAGTTGAATTTGCTTCAAGCATGTTTGAGAAGCGAGCTCTTACATGGTGGAACGGAGTGATGCGTGATAGGTGTGACACCTGTGTCACTTCAACCATCAAACAAATGCCAAACCAATGAAATATTGTATTTCATACTTGGGATTTGTAAAAATATGTGTATCGTTTGCACATATCAACTCTTGTTCGACTTTAAGCTTTAAATCGCTTTCTGGAGGGTTATAAGCGCTCTGATGCGTAAATATAACCAGTTTAATCCAACGAACACTCTGGAATAGTGAAATAGGCTTAACATACCTTAAATAACCTTTACATAACTTAGAAATAAGTTTTGAAGGCTTTGGTATGCCAAAATCAAGTTTAATCGCTTACAAGGACTTAATTCGACAAACTACGAAAGTATGCCAATTTGAACTGGAACGAACATTCCGGAACACGACCATAAGTTAAATATACCATAAATATCCTTTACATAGCTTAGAAATAGGCTTTGAGGGGTTCGGTATGCTAAAATAAACTTTTGGGTCATTCAGGGATTAAAAGCGTCAAAAAGTGCACAAGTTTGCACTCTCGCGCATAACTTACGTTCTGAATACATCCGGACATCCAAAAACTTATGTAAGCACTAAAATATTTTATTTTAGTGTTTGTCATGAGAAAAATCCATTCGTCACGCCATTTGGATCGTTTTTCGCGCTTATGCGCATTCCGTCGTAATTAACCGAACAACGCAATCGTACGGCCAAACGAACCGACATCCGAGATATTTTTGAGCACATTTTAAGTTCCCTATACTTTAACTTCATTTTAGAGCTTTTAAATGGGGTTAACGGGGCTTAAACGTGTCAAAAATGCATCAAATAGCAAGTTTGGAGCTTCAGGGGCCTCTTCTGCCATTTTTCAAACTTTCTGGTCTGCAGGTCCTTGCGAACCTCAACACTCTGAGTGTTACGGTGCGCAAGCAGGGGTCAGATAGCAGAAACTTGTTTAAACAGCTGTTAACAGCCTTTCAACCCCCAAAGGCCAATGCCACATGTTGATCTCTTATGGTGAGGGGCCAATTTGGGTTCCATAACCTTCCGACAAGTGTACGGGTGAGATCAAGGCATGATATTCAAGAAACGATCCTAACGGGGGTCCATTTACTATAAATACCCATCCATCCCCATTGCAAAACCAACTTGAAATCTGAGTTTTTCTCTAAGTGGTTGTGTTTATACACTTCCTACCTGAGATTACTTGGAAATCAATCTTGCGGGGACCCTTTGTAAGTGTTCCTTCGTTCTTTTATGCGTTTTAGAGTTAAAAGTCAAACATTGTTTGACTTTCTGCATTGACCAGTTTATGGTCAATGCGAAGTTCATTTGAACTTCATAACGTGAGCGTGATCACGATGGTTATAGTCCCTAGTGACTATACCTACTGATTACCACGTTATCTAGGCTCAGTGACGAGTCGTAGTTTCGGCCAAAATGCGCATTCTTGCGTATTCTGTAACCAAACTACTCTTGGGTATCAAAACTGTTTGTTTTAATACCAAACCTTTTTTCTAAACTTAGGTAAGCATGTTTTAGCATGCTTAGATCGTCACTTTTAGTTTAGTGCTTATATAGGGTCGTAAGGTAAGCGATCTAAACAATCGCTTATACTTTCGAACCCGACCCATTTGGTCGATCATTAGGATCCGACCAAATACCTTAGGTGACCATAGTGTATAGGGAATAACCTTCCGAGGTTATACCTTATGGTCGCTTCGTTTAAGTAGTTGTATGATAGGTAGTTTATATGCCTTAGGTAAATTACCAAAATACCCCTTTGATGCCAAAATTCATTTTAAACATATGTAACATAACCTATGACCTCTAAACTGATTTATCAACAATATTAAACATGTTAAGGCATATTCTACTTGTCATAGGACTAGTTAGGCAGTCCGAACGCGTTTCACGCGAACGACGCGTTAAAGTAGCATAAGCTACCTAAACGGGTCGTAATGGGTCGTAAGTACTTAGGTTAGGTTTCATTTAGTATGTAGGCTTTGTTAAACCATATGACACGAGTCTCTATACTCGTTTGGTTTACGAACCCTCATTCTATCCAATCCTCCGATATAGGTCCGGTTTATTAACATAGTTACCTATATTAGGTGCCGTTTGATTCCGAGATCTCTAGCATTGGTTGGTGGTTATCTTAGAACTTCTGAGCAATCTTAAGTGAGTACATAGACCCCTCTTTTACTGTTTTCAAACTGTTTTGGGGTGAAGCATGTGTACCTATCTGTTATTTTCATGTTTTCCAAAAGTATAATTGATTAGACATGTTAGTACTTATCTGTTGACAAACTGAATGACTATCTATGGTTTAAACACTGATTTCTCAAAGAACATAAAATAAAAATGTTGAATTGTACTTATTTTATGTTCACCAGACCGATTGTTAGTATGATATAGCGCTATAGGATTAGACACCCCATTCCTGTTGTCATGGAATGTCTGAAACCAATTTGTTTCTCCATCCAAATAGGGATTGCCTTTGTGGTATCCTTATAGTCTCAAAGGTGTAGTTTGATGCACTAGGTCTGAATGAATTCTTAAATCACACATTTAAAGTATATTTTGATATACTCCCAAAAGTATAGTTTGATATACTCTCATGTGTGGTATTGTACAGAACCAACATATATATTTTATCAACAAACCAAAACATATTTTTAATATGTTATTTACAAATCCAATGTATACTTTTAATATGCTACTATAAGGTTATTCGTTTAACCTTACATTATTTTACAAAGCATAACTTTTGATTTATTCAAACACTTTGTTTTGTACATTTTTACTTGTGGTTTAAGAAATCTCATTTTACTAGCCATACATAACTTTTGTTTACACATTACATGGTTTACATTTAACTTGACTTATACAATAACATTGGACTATTGGTTTAAACATGAACATTCTATATTGGTGGTTTGGTTTGAGTAAGTGACTTAAGTAACGAGGCGTGTGTAATATGATACAAGCGTGGTGGATACGCCGCTGGTACTTCCTATATATAAGTGTTTGTATGGTATTACATATCGTAGCGTTATTTGAATCATTTCAATTTAAGTCATATTACATTTTATACAAATAACATACTTTTCATAAGATATTGTTTTACAACAACTTATCTTATACAAACTCAGTTTACATGGTTATTCATTTAACCATACATTATATCTCTTATTTATACATATCATCTGATCTTATCGTTTTTCAAATGATTTACAAGACAAAGCAAATTACAAGGTTCATGACTAAACATTTTCTCAAACATAAGTCATGAATTCTGTTTTCACAAAACCTATGTATCTCACAGGCATTTTTATGCTAACGTACCTATTTTTACACATGTTTCAGGTACTGCTTTGCAATGATTTGTTGATACATGCTACATTTAGGATGGACTCGTGCCTTAGCAACTTTAAAACTCGGAAGATCATAGTTGTACTTATTTGATTGTATTAAAACAATGAGTTCATTTATTCAATAAAACAAAATTTATTTATTCCATGGTTATGAAACAATGATTCTGTTACAACACTCCCCGACGTTTCCGCCACGTCTAGTTGCTTTACGTGGTCGGGGTGTGACAGAAAAGTTGGTATCAGAGCCAATGGTTATAGGGAATTTGGTTATTGGTAATGCTTTGACCTAGACTATAACCTTCCTAGGACCCTAACACAAGTTTTCTTGTGTTTAGTTTTAAAACAATACCGTCACTTATTCTTAGGTGACAACCACAATAAGAACACAAATTTCTATCCCGCTTTGAAAACTAATCATCTGTTCTAGGATGATTTATTATATGGTTTTGAACCCTCTAAGTTTTCAAATCCTGTCAAAGTTGGTCTAAATAATGTGAACACGTGCAAACTGGAAGGGTGGGTGCCTGTACCCTGAGTTTTCTGTCTAAGGCTAGAGTGTTCATACAAATCCACATAATCGGACCAGTCACTCTTACCTGGGAACTCTTGGGGTGAGTGTCCACTTATAGGCGAGCATGTCTTCGCGATACATTATTTTTTGACCTATTTACTTTGATTAATCACTAGGGTCGTTTGTTGCTTTGTAGTAACAAACAAATGACCACTATCCTTGCTTTCATCAGATTTGTTTCATCTCATTCTTTTCGTCTAATTCTCTCACTCGCTTCCTTTCATGTTTCCTCTTTTAGAATGCCTCCTCGACGCGACAATCAGATGGCGAATGCCGAACTGGCGGAAATCATCGCGCAGCAAATGGCTGCTGCCTTCCCAAATCTTTATGCTCAAATGATTCAAGCCATCAACAACAACAATGCTCCATGCAATTTCAAGAATTTTAACTCGGCTAAACCGCTCAAGTTTAGTGGTTCTGAGGGAGCAACTGGGCTTCTTCAATGGTTCGAGAGCATTGAGAATACTTTCCGTCACGTTCAGTGTCCTGAAAATCGCAAGGTCGAGTTTTCTTCGAGTGTGTTTCAGAAGAGGGCTCTTACGTGGTGGAACGGGGTTATGAGAGACCGCGGTGCTGAGGTTGCATTAGCACAGACTTGGGCCGAGCTTAGGGCTCTTATGATGAAGGAATTTTGTCCTCGTCATGAGCTAAGGGCTCTAGAAAGGGAATTTGATGATTTGAAGCAAGACAGTGGGGAACATCGAGCCTATACTGACCGCTATGAGGAATTGAGCTTGTTATGCCCTACTATGGTTACGCCTTTGGATAAGGCGATTGAGGAATACATTGATGGTCTTCCTGACGTAGTTCAGGATATTGTTACTGGCAGCAACCCTACTACTGTCAGACAAGCCATTGAATTGTCTGCCTCTCTGACTGAATCCCATATCAGGAAGAGCAAGCTGTTTCGGAAGGGCGACTCAAGACCATCTGACAAGACTGCTCAAGTGGAACCAAAGGAAGAAAATACTGAGGTGTCCAAGAAGAAGAAGTGCAAAGCCTCTCAAAACTACGCTGTAACTGCTCAAGACAAACAGGTTGCACCAAACCAACCAGCACAACCTCGCAAAAGGAAAAACTATGTTGGTACCACACCTTTGTGCAATAAGTGCAACCGTCATCATCTAGAGCAAGAGCAGTGTCACAAATGTACCCACTGTGGGCGGTTGGGACATTTGATCAATGTTTGTCGTTATGCAAATCAAGCTGCTGCAAACCCTGCTGCTGTTCAAGCACGGTTCCCTCCGGGGTCATGTTATAACTGTGGTGACCTTACCCACTACAGGAACAATTGCCCAAGACTTGTTAACAAACCTCCAGCGCGTGGACGAGTGTTTAACATCAATGAGGCAAACATGAACAATGATGCAGCAGTGAACAATTAGTGTTTTGTATTTCCTTGTTTGTTATCTTTTGACACTTCAAGACAATTCGGTTGTTACATAAATAAAGATTTGTTGTTTTTATTTCTGCAAAATTTATGCGTTTGTGTGAATGCTTGATGCAACCTTATGATGTCAACCCAAAGACAAACTACTCGTGTGGTTCTGTCATTTTATGATCACTTGTGATCTCCCCAAGAACCTTAAACACTCGTTTCTTTTAAGAAACAAAGCCAAACTCTTATTGAGAATCCCTCTATCTTTATAGATAGATCCTTAAAAATCATTAAAGTGCCAAATGAAATCCATGGATTGGATTCCTAGTGTGCTTTAAATATCCATACCGAAAGATAACAAATTAAAGAATCAAGTTAACTAAATGTGTGCTTATGTGCTTTTCTTACATGTTTTGTGGTTGTATGTGATCCATCCAAATCCTCATAGAATCTTCCATATCTCATACGAGAGATTCATAATAGGATATCCAAAGATACTATCTTAAATCCTTAATGGACTTCAACATTGTAGTTAAGTCCCTCGGGTTATAAAGTATTATTCTATAATTGGACCTCTTGAATGGTCTGGTTAAACAGATTGATTTTGAAAATCTTATTAGAAATATCATGTGATGATGTAACTAAAAAGATCCCTTAAGTGGTCTATTTAAGGAGATCGTACGACGGTCTAGTTAAGAAGATCATGTGTTGATCTAGTTAAAAAGATCCTTCGTTGATCTAATTAAAAGGACCCTTTGGTGGTCTAGTCGAGTCGCTTCATGTTTATTCAAGTGATTTTTTCCCTACGCATTATGAAATGAACTGTGCGGACTGTGCAAGGAATTACGTAATTATGGAGGCCTACATAATTATGGAATTCAGTGCACAGAAACCACAGGAAGCTTTGTCATGTGTTAAGACCTATAGTGACAAGAATAATGATACGAGAGAAGTCTTGGACCTTGACCGATGTCATTTTATCTTACACTCCCCAATTCTGATTTCAAGCACACACAAGTTTCCTATGATAAGTCTTCATAAGAAACGTTCTTCTGTCCGTAGTTCAAAATTCCATGTTATACTACTACAAGGAATTCACTTTGAGGGTTAACAAATTCGCTAAGAGTCCTAACATGGCCCAGAGTTTTACTTAAGGGTTCAATGGAGCTATTAGAAGGCGAAACCGTCACAGCTGTCTTCACAAGTTTCCTCTAGAATTAAATTTCGGGATGAAATTTCCTAAAGTAGGGGAGACTGTGACACCTGTGTCACTTCAACCATCAAACAAATGCCAAACCAATGAAATATTGTATTTCATACTTGGGATTTGTAAAAATATGTGTATCGTTTGCACATATCAACTCTTGTTCGACTTTAAGCTTTAAATCGCTTTCTGGAGGGTTATAAGCGCTCTGATGCGTAAATATAACCAGTGAAATAGGCTTAACATACCTTAAATAACCTTTACATAACTTAGAAATAAGTTTTGAAGGCTTTGGTATGCCAAAATCAAGTTTAATCGCTTACAGGGACTTAATTCGACAAACTGCGAAAGTATGCCAATTTGAACTGTAACGAACATTCTGGAACACGACCATAAGTTAAATATACCATAAATATCCTTTACATAGCTTAGAAATAGGCTTTGAGGGGTTCGGTATGCTAAAATAAACTTTTGGGTCATTCAGGGATTAAAAGCGTCAAAAAGTGCACAAGTTTGCACTTTCGCGCATAACTTACGTTCTGAATACATCCGGACATCCAAAAATTTATGTAAGCACTAAAATATTTTATTTTAGTGTTTGGCATGAGAAAAATCCATTCGTCACGCCATTTGGATCGTTTTTCGTGCTTATGCGCATTCCGTCGTAATTAACCGAACAACGCAATCGTACGGCCAAACGAACCGAAATCCGAGATATTTTTTAGCACATTTTAAGTTCCCTATACTTTAAATTCATTTTAGAGCTTTTAAATGGGGTTAACGGGGCTTAAACGTGTCAAAAATGCATCAAATAGCAAGTTTGGAGCTTCAGGGGCCTGTTCTGCCATTTTTCAAACTTTCTGGTCTGCAGGTCCTTGCGCACCTCAACACTCTGAGTGTTACGGTGCGCAAGCAGGGGTCAGATAACAGAAACTTTTTTAAACAGCTGTTAACAGGCTTTCAACCCCCAAAGGCCAATGCCACATGTTGATCTCTTATGGTGAGGGGCCAATTTGGGTTCCATAACCTTCCGACAAGTGTACGGGTGAGATCAAGGCACGATATTCAAGAAACGATCCTAACGGTGGTCCATTTACTATAAATACCCATCCATCTCCAATTCAAAACCCACTTGAAATCTGAGTTTTTCTCTAAGTGGTTGTGTTTATACACTTCCTACCTGAGATTACTTGGAAATCAATCTTGCGGGGACCCTTTGTAAGTGTTCCTTCGTTCTTTTATGCGTTTAAGCGTTAAAAGTCAAACTTTGTTTGACTTTCTGCATTGACCAGTTTATGGTCAATGCGAAGTTCATTTGAACTTCATAACGTGAGCGTGATCACGATGGTTATAGTCCCTAGTGACTATACCTACTGATTACCACGTTATCTAGGCTCAGTGACGAGTCGTAGTTTCGGCCAAAATACGCATTCTTGCGTATTTTGTAACCAAACTACTCTTGGGTATCAAAACCATTTGTTTTGATACCAAACCTGTTTTCTAAACTTTGTTAAGCATGTTTTAGCATGCTTAGCTCGTCACTTTTA
Source organism: Helianthus tuberosus (assembly GCA_030545235.1). Lineage (NCBI taxonomy): Eukaryota > Viridiplantae > Streptophyta > Magnoliopsida > Asterales > Asteraceae > Helianthus > Helianthus tuberosus. The sequence continues at coordinate 24,735,731 of CM060419.1, forward strand.
GTTTAGTGCTTATATAGGGTCGTAAGGTAAGCGATCTAAACAATCGCTTATACTTTCGAACCCGACCCATTTGGTCGATCATTAGGATCCGACCAAATACCTTAGGTGACCATATTGTATAAGGAATAACCTTCCGAGGTTATACCTTATGGTCGCTTCGTTTAAGTAGTTGTATGATAGGTAGTTTATATGCCTTAGGTAAATTACCAAAATACCCCTTTGATGCCAAAATTCATTTTAAACATATGTAACATAACCTATGACCTCTAAACTGATTTATCAACAATATTAAACATGTTAAGGCATATTCTACTTGTCATAGGACTAGTTAGGCGGTTCGAACGCGTTTCACGCGAACGACGCGTTAAAGTAGCATAAGCTACCTAAACGGGTCGTAATGGGTCGTAAGCACTTAGGTTAGGTTTCATTTAGTATGTAGGCTTTGTTAAACCATATGACACGAGTCTCTATACTCGTTTGGTTTACGAACCCTCATTCTATCCAATCCTCCGATATAGGTCCGGTTTATTAACATGGTTACCTATATTAGGTGTCGTTTGATTCCGAGATCTCTAGCATTGCTTGGTGGTTATCTTAGGACTTCTGAGCAATCTCAAGTGAGTACATAGACCCCTCTTTTACTGTTTTCAAACTGTTTTGGGGTGAAGCATGTGTACCTATCTGTTATTTTCATGTTTTCCAAATGTATAATTGATTATACATGTTAGTACTTATCTGTTGACAAACTGAATGACTACCCATGGTTTAAACACTGATTTCTCAAAGAACATAAAATAAAAATGTTGAATTATACTTATTTTATGTTCACCAGACCAATTGTTGGTATGATATAGCGCTATAGGATTAGACACCCCATTCCTGTTGTCACGGAATGTCTGAAACCAATTTGTTCCTCCATCCAAATAGGGATTGCCTTTGTGGTATCCTTATAGTCTCAAAGGTGTAGTTTGATGCACTAGGTCTGAATGAATTCTTAAATCACACATTTAAAGTATATTTTGATATACTCCCAAAAGTATAGTTTGATATACTCTCATGTGTGGTATTGTACAGAACCAACATATATATTTTATCAACAAACCAAAACATATTTTTAATTTGTTATTTACAAATCCAAAGTATACTTTTAATATGCTACTATAAGGTTATTCGTTTAACCTTACATTATTTTACAAAGCATAACTTTTGATTTATTCAAACACTTTGTTTTGTACATTTTTACTTGTGGTTTAAGAAATCTCATTTTACTTACCATACATAACTTTTGTTTACACATTACATGGTTTACATTTAACTTGACTTATACAATAACATTGGACTATTGGTTTAAACATGAACATTCTATATTGGTGGTTTGGTTTGAGTAAGTGACTTAAGTAACGAGGCGTGTGTAATATGATACAAGCGTGGTGGATACGCAGCTGGTACTTCCTATATATAAGTGTTTGTATGGTATTACATATCTTAGCGTTATTTGAATCATTTCAATTTAAGTCATATAACATTTTATACAAATAACATACTTTTCATAAGATATTGTTTTACAACAACTTATCTTATACAAACTCATTTTACATGGTTATTCATTTAACCATACATTATATCTCTTATTTATACATATCATCTGATCTTATCGTTTTTCAAATGATTTACAAGACAAAGCAAATTACAAGGTTCATGACTAAACATTTTCTCAAACATAAGTCATGAATTCTGTTTTCACAAAACCTATATATCTCACAGGCATTTTTATGCTGACGTACCTATTTTTACACATGTTTCAGGTACTGCTTTGCAATGATTTGTTGATACATGCTACATTTAGGATGGACTCGTGCCTTAGCAACTTTAAAACTCGGAAGATCATAGTTGTACTTATTTGATTGTATTAAAACAATGAGTTCATTTATTCAATAAAACAGAATTTATTTATTCCATGGTTATGAAACAATGATTCTGTTACAATACTCCCCGACGTTTCCGCCACGTCTAGTTGCTTTACGTGGTCGGGGTGTGACAATAGGGGTGCCGAAGTGGCATTAGCACAAACTTGGGAAGAGCTCCGAGCTCTCATGATAAGAGAGTTCTGTCCCCGTCACGAGATTCGAGCTTTGGAACGAGAATTTGATGATTTGAAACAAGACGGGGGATAACACCGTGCTTATACAGATCGATTTGAGGAGCTCAGTTTGTTGTGTCCCACTATGGTTACCCCACTGGAGAAAGAAACCGAGAGGTATATCGATGCTTTACCCGATTCCATTCAGGATATTGTGACCGGTGTTAATCCTACTACCGTCCGTCATGCAATCGAGTTGTCTGCTACCCTGACTAAGTCTCAAGTCAGGAAGGGTAAACTTACCCGCAAGGGTGATAAAAAGAAGTCGGCCGATTCTGACAAGGAAAAGTGAAAGGGTAAGAAAGGTGAGTCATCGAAGAAGTCGAGGAAGCGAAAGGGTGCTCAAAATTTTGCTGTTACAGCACAAACTCCTCATAACCCACTGTAGGATCGTTTTCTGACCCGAACGAGTCGATCAGAAGAGTTTTTCTCAATATGAATGGTGGAAACAGACATATCGAGTTCAATTCAACTAGAATAACACTTTAAACTGTCTATAGATTGATAACAGATCGATTATAATGTTGTAGACACTTCGGTAGAGCTTCGCTACCGGAATCAGAATCGTTACAAATGACTAGGCACCGTAGGTATTTATAGGCTAGGTAATTCCGCTTGAAACAGTTCAAACGAAATTAAGATTCCGCACGGAATCACTTCAAACGGAATTAGCATGTTGATTTCGTTTGAAATGACCATGTGTCATTTCAAGCGAAATTACCTATAAACACATTTTCTGGTTTTTCATGCCCTGATCTATCTAGACAAATACAAGACTCGATACAAGATGAAGTCGACAGACGCATGCACCAACAGACTCCCCCTCTAATGTTGACGAGTCTTCAGTGTCGAGTCTTTAGAGTTCAATCTTGATCAGTCTTCTCGACCTCTTCTGAAGTATCTAACAATGTAAAGTATCCTCAATCTCTTTCTCTTTCTCCCAGAATCTCAACCTTGCTCTATACTCCTCTTGATCAGGCCTCTTGATTCCTGGCTCTATACAACTTCAGACTCCCCCTTAAGCTGTGCTTGGGATCGCAGACTAGCTTTCACAAGTTCAGGATCATGACCTGGCCCATATCCTGCTTAGTATCAAAACCTGACTAACCTGCACAATCTTAACCCAGAAATAAATTTCACAAATTTAAAATTTTACAAATTTATTCTCTGCTTTCCACTTGTAAACACAAATAGAACATCAAGTTTTATACAAAATGATTTAACATTTATAAACTCTGATGAACCATTTGTAAAAATAATATTTTTATTTTCAAACACTTGTCATCTTTCAAATTGACTCCCCCTCACTAATTGTCATCATGTTCAGCACTTGGAATTTTGAAAATCAGCTCTTCAACATCAGTTGTTGAAAATCTTTTTGGATTTTTATTAAAATGAAATTCAGTAAAGAAATATTTACATACAATATTTTTGTGAGTTTGCGTAAGAGGATCATATCAGTTTATGAGACAAGTCACCAACACCGTTAAGCTTTAAACATTTTCAGTTCTAAATGATTCACTTAGATTGTCAGTATACTGCTCCGCTTAAATTCTCACACAAAGTTCAACTGTTTCGAGATACGAGATTAATGTTTTAAGCACTTAAACTTATTCATGTGTCCCACCTCAGAATATACTCCCGTATCCAAATCCCAATATTCAGTCTTACAGGTGAGTATACCACAGATGATATCTGTAAAGGGTTAATTGCAAGGGCCGTGAGAGCTCAGGCTATTGCTTCCGCAAAATCAGAGAGATGACGGCTTCGACTTTTGAGGTGTTCCCTTTAGAGAATCTTTTCTTCAACAGCACATGATTAGCATTTTGCAATGTTTCATCATTTCTTGTACTGAGGGTGGTGCTATATTTCAAGCAAGCATAAAGTATTATACGGGGACTAGGCCATTGCTTTCGCAAAATCAGAAGTCCCGGGATAATACCCCAGATATCACTGAGTATAAAGACCTAGTATCTCAGAAAGAGGGACCTTTCAAACAAGATTTCGAGGGTTACCCATATATCCGAGAGATGTTCCCCACGATATAAGTAAGTTTGAAATTTAGGTTTATATCTCGTCACAATCTACTAAATGTGCAAAAACCTACTGGCACATCATCAGTGAGACCGTTTATCACATTTTGACTTTCCAATTCTTTAGCATGCTGTGATCGTCTACTGATGTACTATCATTTCCTCTTTTTCACAACAAAACTCATTTTTGATTTTATCATGTTTTTGGCTTTTTCAAATGTTTTTGGATTTTCTGAAATTCTTACTCCCCCTAGCATTCAAAATCATTTAAAAGAAATTTGAAGACAAACTGTACAAGTAAAGTGACAACTGTTGTGAATTGCTTCAAATCGCCATCCACTTTGGCATAAACAATCAGAACTCTCCCTTACAACAAACTATTTTCCCATTATGATTTCAAAACACTTAAGTTTGTTTTAATCAAATGATTTTTCTGGAAAATTAGTTTTGTTGATTTAATAAAATCACATGTAGGTTCGGGGATCAATTCATCACCTTGTTCATTTTTACCTCTTGAAAAATATAACAGTTTTAAGTTTAAACATCAAACACCACTTGTAGAAAATCAAGTACAAATTAATGTCCCTGATTTACCACTTGTAAGTCGAAATATCACCAGAGTGAATTTCTCAAGAAAGATGCCGATACGTGCTTCACACTTACCAACCTGGATGCTCCGGCAAGTCATACTTTTCACTCATCATAATACGTTCCATCCAAGCCACAAACCCGTGATGTCACAGTTTTACCTGGTTTCTTCAATTTTTTCTCATAAAATTCCTTCACCCCTTTTACCTTCCCATCAACCATTTTACCAAAAATATGATGCACTTTGGAGTTAAAAGCTTTTTCAATATCAAATTCTTTCTTTTCAGAGAAAAATTGATTTGAAATCTCAATTTTGCCAACCTTTTGTTTAAAATTTTCAGCCCTCAATGGTGGAAAATTGACATCATCCATTGGAGGTACTGATGTTTCCAACTTCAACTCAACACGTGGCTCCTCTGACTTTGTGGAATCAGATTCATCGCCTGAAAATAGCTCCTCTGATTTTGACAAATCAGAATCATTGCTAGAACTATCATTAGATTTCTTAACAACCCATTTCTGATTGTCAAGATTTGTTTTTCTCTTGTAAAAACCTCTTGAACATTCACCATCCTCAAATTTCGAATTTTTTAAAACTTTGAATTGTTTGGTTGGTGGTTCATTCTCAACAATCTTTCCTTTCAGTTTTTCAAAGACTCCCTGTTTTGTTTGGATTGCCTTTGAACAATTCCTGGCAATATGACCAACTATTTTGGAGTTAAAACATGTTCTCGTCTCTGTCTTTTTTTTGTTGAGCAACATTTTTCTCTATTTCCTCTTGCTTCTTCGCAAGGAATTCTTTGTTTGATTGATTCCTGAACAACTGCTCTTTTTCTTCTTCAGTTGATATCCCTGAAACAAAAACAGTTTTTGGTTTATAAGTTTTATCATTTTTATGATTTTTTGGTGGAATAAAACCTAATCCTTTTCTTTTGAAATTACCGTTATGGTTTGGTTTCTTTTGAAAACCAGAACCAGAACTGTAACCCTTTTTCTTGTTTAATCTTTGTTGAGCTCTTGAGGTGTATGGTCTTGGTTTTTCAGAAAAAAATACATCTTTTATTTCAGAAATATTAATTTATGTTAGTTTGAAAACCTTTTTTTATCATTTCTGGTTTAACACCTCTTATTGGAAATTCTTCATCAGAATATAATTTGTCAGAATCATTCAAAGTATATGCTACTTTGATTGGTTCGTCATTTAAATTAGATTTTGACAATAAAAACTCTTTATTGTAAACCAGTTTGGCCATTTCGACTATTGACTTTGACTCTGTATTTGATTCCAACTTTGACTCCTCGATTTCATCGTTATCCAAAACCTGATCGATCACTTTCTTTATTAATTCAGACTCATGATCAGTGTCAAACGATGTGTAAGTAACATCAATGTTATCTGGCAAATTTTCTGAAGACTCAGACTCCCATTGTAAATTGGTTGCCTTTTTGACTCTTTTTGAATTTGGATTTCGTGGAGAATATCCATTTTCAAGCGGGGGTGGACCCTTTGTATAACTGGCACTTTGTTTCTTACCAGAAATCTTCACTTCAGTATCCTTTTTCTTTTCAGAACTCTTGTCTTCAGATACTTCCTCTTCATCAAATGCCTTCATGCCTTCAACAGTTGGATAAACCCTGTCAATAACATAAGAAGTACATGAGTAACTTTTTAGCAATCTATTAACTCTCTTTGTTTCAATTCTTTGTGTTTCCAGTTTTTGTTCCAGCACAGCACATTTTTCAATGTAACTGTTAACACTTTTCTGCTTTGTCATGAAAGCTCCTTGAAGTGTCTTCATTGCTGTTGCTTGTTCACTACTTGTTTGATTGTACTGATTCATTGCTTTGTTAAGAACATCATAAGATTCTTTCAATCTGTTCATGTTGTGAATCAAAGTACTGTTTTTCTTTTTCACTGCTTCATAGTTTTCACATATTACTGGAATCTTTTGAGCATCAGTTTCTGCATCAACTTTGAAAACTGGAATATCTTTCATTTTCTTCCTTATCACAGGAAGTTCTTCATCATCACTGCTAACAGGTTTTTTAACTTTTTTCTTTTTCTTTTTAGCTTTTTCATCATCACTGTCAATCTCTTCCATCATTTCAAATGCTTTTCCATTCTTCTTGCATAATAATCATTATCATTATCACTGTCATCAGCAACTTGAGCAACAAATGCTTTGTGATTTGGAATTTTGTTAGGATCATAATCATCCCAACCGAAATTTGCCTAGCTGAATCCTTCTGGTAATTTTTCATCATCTTGGTTTATTAGACATGCTTTACTGTCAGCTGAAACATATTTGTCCCAACTGAAACCTTTCGATGATTTCTTATCTTCTTGATTCACCATACATGCTCTCTTTGATGACTCCTTAATTGCCGACCTGGCATGTGCAGTTTATGGCTCTTGTTGATGTGATTGTTGAGCAACTTGATGATAAATTGCTTTCCGATAGTAATCATTATTGTTGAAATGATTTTGAGCTCCACTTGCTTCGCGATTTGTGCACTCCCTCTTAAAGTGTCCTTTTTCCCTGCAACGAAAACAAGTAACTTTACATTTATCAAAACCTAAAGTAGAAACATTAGCATCCCGGAAATCATCTCTTCCAGTGATCTGTTTGAATTTCTCAGCTCGTCTCAACACACTCGCCAAACACCATTTTATGTCCATCAATTCCATCTCCTCAGCATCAATCTGATCGTAATCCTCTTTTGTCAACATAGGATTCCCGATCCGACCTGCCACTAAACTCTCATATGATTGTAACACAGTCACCAACAAAGACATGTGACTTTTTGCAACCTCCTTAGTGTAATTTTGACCATTTTCAAGATCTAATACCATGTTGCACTGTAATTTCTTTCCATTCTTTGTTGTTGAAAAATTTGGATCATATGATGGATATGAAGAAAATTCTGTTTTGCTGTTTGATCCTTTTGATGACCCTCCTTATGAACTCTTAGCATTGAATGCAGTTTCTACCTTTGGTGATATATTCGTTTTATCACTGATAACTCTTTTGTAATAAAGACTAATATCTTGTTCACCATCAAAATCTTTCATTCTCGAGATCTTTCTCTGTTCCATCTCTTAAGCTTCAAGCTTTTCAATGAACTTATTCAAAGTCAAATTACTAAAATCTTTCTTATTTCTCAGCATCATCAAATATGTGCCCCAAGTTTCATGTGTCAACGCATCAACCAATTTTTCTATCAACTCTTCATTATCTTTATTAATGCTCACTCTCTTCATTTGAACTAACAGATTGTAGTATCTTTCGATGATCTGCTTGGTACTCTCAGTTCTCAAACCACGAAATAAATCGAATTCTTTCTTCAAAAGTGACTTTTTGTTCTTAATCATCTTTTTACTTCCAACAAACTTTGATTTTAATGCATTCCAGATAGAGTATGCACTTCCAGTGTGTTGCACTAAGACCAAGATATCTTCCTTCACAGCTTGATGCAATAAGCTAATCATCATCTTTTCATTTTTGTATTTCTTTCTATCATCAGCACTTAAATCTTTAATAGCAATCTCCTCTTCCTCATCATTCAATGGTCTAACATATTTTGTTTCCACACATTCCCAAGCATCCAAATAATTTACTTGAACCCAATTCTCAAAACGTTCCTCCCATCCTTTATACTCCTCGATATTCATGAGCTTAGGCGGTTTTTGCATAGTGCCCGTTTCATTTTCGATGTTCAAGTTCTGAGTAACAGATGCTGGAGTATTTGGGGTGGTAGCAAATGCGTTATAAAATTCTCTTCCATGTTTTGGTTTTCAAAAATTTCACAAACAGTCAAGTTCAAACGAAAACAATGATTTAAGCGGAATAACCTCTTCACACGAAATTACACTTTCAAACGAAATCCCTTTGGAACGGAATACCCTTTCAAACTAAATCCCTAATTCCGTGTGAAATGTTCAAACGGAATCACAGTTTGGAGCGGAATAGCTGATTTCAAACGGAATCACTCAAGCGAAATACTGATTACAAGCGAAATTAACAGCAATTTCAAGCGAAATTACGCTGATGTCATCATTCTCGATCTGTTTTTCAAGCGAAATTATAAAATTTTACCAATTTTAGATTGAATAAAGGTCCAAAACTTTCAAGGATTTGTTAAAATACAATTGCGCATATAATGTGAGAAATTTAGCCGATTTTAACCGTGAAAAGTTGTTAATTTTGAAAAAAAAGATGTAGAAATCAAAAAATGCAGCTGAATTGGTAAGAACTCTTCCTCCTGAGCTTTGATACCACTTGTAGGATCGTTTTCTGACCCGAACGAGTCGATCAGAAGAGTTTTTCTCAATATGAATGGCGGAAACAGACGTATCGAGTTCAATTCAGCTAGAATATCACTTTAAACTGTCTTTAGATTGATAACAGATCGATTACAATGCTGTAGACACTTCGGCAGAGCTTCCCTACCGGAATCAGAATCGTTACAAATGACTAGGCACCATAGGTATTTATAGGCTAGGTTATTCCGTTTGAAACAGTTCAAACGAAATTAAGATTCCGCACGGAATCACTTCAAACGGAATTAGCATGTTGATTTCCTTTGAAATGACCATGTGTCATTTCAAGCGAAATTACCTATAAACACATTTTCTCGTTTTTCATGCCCTGATCTATCTAGACAAATACAAGACTCGATACAAGACGAAGTCGACAGACGCATGCACCAATACCCACCGACTCAACCTCCTGCAAAGAAAGCATATGCTGGTACCTCACCTCACTGTCACACCCTGAAATATCAGAGAATTGGCGTGACTGGTCTGGTATCTTCATTGCACAGCGGAAGCAAATAAGCTAAGACTTCTAGAAATTGAACGCCTGCTAAGTACTCGAAATCCCTTGGGTTCTCTTATTCCAACCATTCCTTAGTTTGTAACATGCAACCTGAGAAAGAACATGCGAAAAATCAACATAAAGTTGAGCGAGTTCATAGTTTGTTTGTTTGTATCAAATGCGTTTTAAAACACTTGAATTCTTGCATTTGAAAAACCGGTTTGTGAGATCTTAATATCTCTTAGCATTTGAAATGTCATCTTTGTATATTGGTAACGAAATGTTTTCTGTTATGTTTATAAACCGATATATGTAACTGTTGAGTTTGTAAACCAATAATGAAATGTTTTCTGTCGTATCTGTAAACTGGTATTGAAATGATTTCTGTTATCTTTGTAAACCGGTATTGAAATGTTTTATGTTATCTTGTAATCATGGTATGTTCTGATTCATACATGGAGTCTGTTTAAGGATCTATCAGTGGGTAGCGAGCCCCTTGACAAAATGTACCATAAGTAAATAACCAAACCGTGAACACTTTGTTATCATTTGGGGATCACAAAAGCACTCCACGGTTAACAACTAGGAGTGGGGTATGCCTCAAGCCCAATAGATCTACACCTTTTGCACCTTGGTCACTATGTGATTAATGGTTACTAATGTTATCATCCTACTGATGCACATTGATCATGTTATCTTCTACTCCGTAACTAACATACCAATAGTTTTAGAATGTCTTTCCTCTCGATGTTTTTGAAAACAAAACATTGAAATCAGTGAAAGGAGGGACATGAACTCACTGGGTTGTCTCGTTTTTTGTACGCAGACCAACCCAGTCCTATTGTTGTAACTTGGACATTCCCATCCCTAGTCATGAAAATCATGCACGTTTCGTAAATACGTATTTGTTGTAAGAACCGGTAAGTTTAGCTTAAACCTTTTTGTAAACCATTTGAGTTTGTTGAAATCCTGTTGCGAAATGGTTTAGAAACATATGATTTTTGTTTCTCGAAACATTGTGTTTTTGCAAAACTTGCATGTCTTTCCACCCCCGAAAATATTTATAAAAATGTAAAACAGTAAAAAATGGGGGTTATGAACTCACCTTGACATCCTTGTGCAAAGCTAGCTAAAAGTGATTCCGTAGTGTCATCCCACGAATGTGAACTCGCTAGTGAGCAACTAAAGCATTCGTAATCAAGGAATAATTAGAAGTTTCTAACTAAATTGACGTAGCTAAACTACGTGTCCGAGCTCTACCGAATCGTTAACTAAACGATTCTATAAAGGTGTTATTATCTTGGTTTGAAATAACCAAACTATGGTTATTTGATCCTATTCATAATCGAGATGACGCTAAGTCTCGGAAACGACTTAGTTTCCGAGTGATTTAGGATATACATATATATATATTTATATATTTAAATATAAATATACTAAGTCGTGTTAGTTGTTATGAATAGAAAGGCGTATTAGAAGTAATAAGACGACTCTTCGTAGTTTTTATAAACTAGTAGCTCGTGTTTTGTCGAGATGTTATGCATCCATTTCGTAAGTCGTAAAACGTCGCCAAAAGTATAGATATACTTTATATTTATTTCGCGAAAATACTTTCATAGGTGTCGCTTATACAATATAAATATGTTTGGTATTTCGGATTTTTATGGAAAAACGGAAAGAGTTTCCTCTGTTTTTGGAAAAAACCGACTATAAAAAGTCGTCGTATTTTCATCAAAATTCAATCACAAATCAACGCACTAATAATATAAATCATTTTTTTTTGCCAAGTTCGCAAAATAAAACGAAACAAATTACTATATAAACGATGGTTCGAGCTCGGTCGCGTAAAATAACTATCTAAAAAAACAACGAAATCAAAATTCGTTTCGTTTAAAGTTACCGGGTCTCGTGGGTTGACTGGGCTTTGACTACTGACCACGCTTGATCATCCTTTGACCAGAGCCCGTTCGACCGAATCTGAATCGGAATCGAAACCCGAGCGTTGACCGAACTGAAATATGATTTTGACCAAAACTTTTGACTTGTTGACCCGCTGTGAAACCCGAACTGTAGGTCCCCTATTCGTATGGATCTTTCACAGAATTGTATATCTAACCTAGAGTGCGGAATCCTCCAGATCAGATTTGTTACAGAAACGAGTAGAAAACATAATTCCAATTAAACATGTCTTCTATTGATTATCCAAACGAAACGTTTTACAATCAACTCAAGACCTCACAACCTCACAGCCTATCTCTGTGATCTTGACTACAAACCCAATTTCGAAATCTCTCACTCTCTATCTACTTTCTCTCTCTAGAATTCTCTTTCCTACTGAAACCCTAATCACAAAACATGTTTATATACCACATGTTTGTGAACTGGGCTTCCTACTGGGCTAGGCCATTTTCCAAGCCCATTACAACAATAAACTCACTAACCAATAAGCTAAGCCCAATACAAAATATCCAAAGACTAAATAATCAAACTATTAAGTTGTTGTCACAGAATATGCACCAACAGACTCCCCCTTGACAATAGCTTCATAGTGTAACTTTGTCTTCAAACATCTTGTGTTCTTTTGGTCTTTGGATAGCGTCAGCTACACAGCTTCTAACATCAACAGACTCCCCCTTAGCTGATGCTTCCAATCTCCAAAACTTTCATTCGTTGTAGATCAGTTATCTAGCAATCTTTGGTTAAGTAAGTATCTCCAACTCTTCCATATCTCTTTATCTCTGCAATGTAGTAGAAGGATCCTACCATGCATCTTCACACATCTTCACTTCACTCTCTATCTGCACTTTACTTGTATTCTGCACTTCATTTTGATAACTGCATCAATCTGTTTAGCAACACAAGCAAGTATCTCGAAAAACCATTAGTCTTTTTCACATTTAAAGATAAACCAATATTTTATCTTAGTTTGCAAAAACAACTACCTGTCAATTCAAAATGGAAGTCCTTTTAAAAGGAAATATTTTTGGTATTTTTGACATTTTAAGAAAGCAGTAAACTATTTACAAAAGCAATAAACACTCTATTTTTGTGAGAATCACTAGTAAGAAGATCATATTAGCAAAATCAAACTGTTTTCACACTATTAGATAATTCTTTATTTAATTTTTCGTGAAAAGCAGTTCAAGACGATTACCAGTATGTTTGTCCACTTAAACAAAATGCATGAACATTTCAAGTACCATTACCGTATGATACGTTAAGGTAATTTTATTTACTAAAATATTAGTGTGTCCCACTTCAGGATATACCCCCACGATAAAGGTATGCACAAAGATTCATCGTAGTAGGTGAGTATACTGAATTCATCCGTTTAATTTTTCAACGTTTAGATAATTGGTGAACTGGTCAGTACTTCCGTACAGCAAAGAGACCAAAATATCTAACGAGGGCTAAGACAAATACCATTTTTTATACGATTTATGCTTATTGCACATTTTGAATGACTCTCTATGAGAGCTTCTTCATTTTTGGGTTTTGGCATTTTTAGCTCTTTTAAGATATCCTGGGTGTGTCTAGGTCAGCATATATCTGGATGCAGCAGAAGGACACCCCTGATATCCCCAGATGAAATAACAGTATAAAGACCCAAAACTTCAGATTTTGGCAATCTATCAACGCAAGATTTAAGGTCATTAAACCATACACCACTGATGTGTTCCCCACTCATACACAGTTCATTTAAGTTTATATCACATTGGTAAGTTGATTATTTCATGCTTTTTGCCTATTGGTACATCATATGATGAAGCTGCTATCACACTTAAGCATTTTAATTTCATTTTCAGTGTGACAGTCTAACTTGCTGATGTACTACCATTTCTTCTTTTTTCACACAGTGATAACTCATTTTTAATTTTCTATTTTTTTATATTTTTTATTTTTCAATGTTTTTGTATTTTTTATTTTTTATTTTTTTGATTTTAATTTTTTTTTGTCCTAAAAATCCCACGAATCCAACCGTGCAATCGGTTTGTCGAGATGAGCTACGGATCACTTTCTATTTTCAAAAACGTTAAATCCTCTATACGTATCTAAATAAATACTCCACCTTTTAATTTTGCTGGCAAACCAAGTTAATTTCGCTGTGTCACGCTAATTATGCTGGCAAACCAAGTTAAATATGCTGATAGGGTAGTTATAATTATGCTGGTAGAGGAATTATAATTATGCTGGTTTTTAAATTCGCTGGAATAAATATGCTAGCTGATCAAATTCGCTGGTTAATTATGCTAGTTAATTATGCTGACTTAATTTCGCTGGTACACCGGTGAGTTAATTTCGCTGGCTAATCAGCTCACTATTACGACGACTTTAATTTCGCCGATCACCGTAATAATGTCGCTGAGGACAATTACACGGTTACCAAAGTCGCCATTGCATTTAATTTCACCAGTCACCGAGTTGCTAGGTCACAATTTCGCTGATAAATATGCTGGATCAGATAATTCCTCTGATTTGTCAGCGGAATTGTTAATTTTGCTTGAAAATTTTGGAAAGTCAATCTGTTCGAAATTTCTGAAGATATTCCAGATTCTTCTAACAGTTTCCTGCAAAATTAAACAACCCTAATCAGCACAAAATTTCAAAAATTTTGAAGAACACGAAGAACAGTTTTCTAATCTTCAAATATGTCCTGCAAAAATTCTTCAAAAATCAGCAAAAACTGTCCCGAAAACCTGCAAATCAGCAAAACTAAGAACACAATAAGATCAAAACAGCCACAAATTCGCAGAAATATATCAAAACTCAATAAATTCGAAAACCCTAATTTTTCACTTTCAAAATTTTCGAAATTCTTCAGGTTTCTGCAGCCACCAATTCTGAACCGAGCTTCTTTAAGAGCCTAATGCTCTGATACCAATTGTAGGTCCCCTATTCATATGGATCTTTCACAGAATTGTATATCTAACCTAGAGTGCGGAATACTCTAGATCAGATTTGTTACAGAAACGATTAGAAAACAGAATTCCAATTAAACAGGTCTTCTATTGATTATCCAAACTAAACGTTTTACAATCAACTCTAGACCTCACAACCTCACAGCCTATCTCTGTGATCTTGACTACAAACCCAATTTCGAAATCTCTCACTCTCTCTCTACTTTCTCTCTCTAGAATTCTCTTTCCTACTGAGACCCTAATCACAAAACATGTTTATATACCACATGTTTGTGAACTGGGCTTCCTACTAGGCTAGGCCATTTTCCAAGCCCATTACAACAATAAACTCACTAACCAATAAGCTAAGCCCAATACAAAATATCCAAAGACTAAATAATCAAACTATTAAGTTGTTGTCACAGAATATGCACCGACACGAACCACGTCTGACCCGAGTTGACTTCCGTTGACCGCCTTCGACTGAGTTGACTCGGTTTGACTGAGTCAAACCGAGCTGAACCAAACCAAATCTGACTTTGGCGGACCAAACCTGAATATTAACGACACCACCACTGTCGCACATCACTGTCTTCATCATCTCATTGGTTATCATTCAGCAATGACATCATCATCATCGGACAATAAGATCAAATAAAAAAACGAACACCAGTCATTATGTTGTTGCTCGGAGGTGAACGGAAAGAAAGAAAAAAAAGAAATCAAGACGGCAGATAGTTGAAGACACCTTACCGAAGTTTCGCCGGAGATTCGTCGGAACAAGAACAGCACTAACCGCCGTCATCACTGTCATAGTCATCGTCATCCTCGTCCTGTAGATTGGCTCCGCCGCCAGCTCCATAGTCTCTGCCCCCTCTTTCTCCTTCTCAGCGCCACCGCATACGGCGGCACTCCCTCTCCTTTTGCTTACTGAACTGAGGGGGGGGGGGGGTGTCGGGTGTGCTTGTTGTTGGACAAACAAGAGAAAGGAGGAGGAGGGTAAGTGTGGTGAAGCGATTGTGGTGTGTCGCCGACAGAACCGAGTCGCCGAAGCTCGATTCCGGTCACCGGGAGAGGCGGAAAGGAATCAGGAGGGAAAACAGGCAAGTTATTTGTCTGTGATTTCTTTGTGGGTGTATGTATGAAGAATAGGGTTTTCAAAGTAAAGAAGATGAAGAAAAAACAGTGTATGGTTTGCGTGTATTTGATCGGAGCTTTCACCAAATGAAGATAAGGTTACACTTCATTTATATATGTCTAGGGTTTTACCTTAATGGGCTTGGGCCTAGGGTCACAAGCCCGTTACTAATGTTTTGAGAGGCCTGATAATTCTCCGAAGCCCGTTTTCGAATTCCGAACTATGTAAACGTCATAAAATAAAGTTTTTGGAACTGAAGCGCTAAAAAATGTGTAGTAAATCGTATTTAGACGCATATGATCGTCGTCGCGTTAAAACGCGTAAAATGTTCCCTCTGTCATTTCTAACTCGTTTTTCGATCCGTTTTCGACTATGGCTAATAAAATTCGACTACGAAGCTAAATACATCGTAGTGTTTCAATTTTAAGTTTATACGCGCATCTGATGCCTCCGTTTCGTCATTGATTGTCGGTGCGTTACTGTTTCCGTGTTTTTGGTTCGTGTTTGCGGTTTGTGTTGTTTGAAATCATAATACTTTCGCAAAACAAAATCCCTGGGTTTAAATTATATGTATAAATTCGTATTTGTCGGCGTTGTCAGTAATTTGTACGGTGTCAGTTCGTTATCGCTTAATATCCAGCAGATTTCTCGAAAATCCTCATACTCGCACTGTAACATCTGATAAGTGTTCCTAGGCATACCAAGAGCCTAATTAAATTAATTCGTGCCTTAAACACTATTTATTATCGTCTAAACATTTGCTAATCGCGTACTTAGGAGCCGTTAATTACCGGTTGTCACATTCTCCCCCTGTTACAGAAATTTCGTCCTCGAAATTTGTACTACGTTATCTCCTCGGAGTTGTGTCGTTCCTAGATAAGTCCAAATAATACCAAAGTGAATGGGCATTTAATCGAACCAAAACTTGTTCAGATTACATGATTGCGAGAACATTTTGCATCAATAGGAACCCAACGGTTTAACTGAGTTTGTTCTAGAAATCGATGTTAAGTGAACGAAATGTTGTGATACTATCACCAATGCAACGAAGTTTACGGGGTTCAACAAAAGAGGAATTTCGACCAATAGAATTCCAAATGATCGTTCACAATATGCAAATCAATTTTTGAAACAATAGAATTCACTACCAACGGAAACTTGCATTGGTTGTTGTATGATTGAAACTCAAATTCAACAAGCTCAAATAAATAGGATCATAAAATTATGATTTGTCAACTATTGAGCCATTTAATGAACAAAATCAACGTGTTGCAAGGATACACCGAAATGAAATACAACCGAACCTGGTGTATCATCATCTTAATACATAGTTGCATTAAGACCATTTAAATGATGAGTCAAACGAAAAGCATATATACAGTTTCGCATGAGACAGCTGATCATGATTAGCACAAGCTACAAGTTAATACCAACACCAGAAGGTGTCGTAGCGAATGAAATGTTTCAATAATAGTGGTGATCGAACAAGTATCACCTGTGTTTTGCATAAAATGCTCGATTACGATTAGCCCAGGCTACAAGTTTATACCGACACCACAAGGTGTCGTAGTGATTGAAATAATTCAATAATAGCGGTGATCGAACAAGTTCACCGTGTTTGAAATCAGATGAATGGTTCAACAAAGTAAAACTGAATATTTGTTTCAAACAAATCTCATAGGATTTCCAGTTGAAAATAAAACAAATAAATAATGTTTTCTGATTGAAGATTAAAAATCAATGATTATCACAAAATGTTCGATGGATGCTGAAAGAACTGTTAGGAGGTACACCGAAATATGACATGAATTTGTGTACCATTATCTTGACACACGATTGTGTTAAGATTGATTTAATATGATAAATCAGAAAAGTGGATTTAATATAAATAAATAAACAAATAAATAAATAGTTAAATCCGTACATGATGTGTGCACGAGATTAGCGCAAGCTTCAAATTTGTGAAAACGCCAACACAAGGTGATCGTGAACAAAGAAACGATTCAATGAAGTCGAAGACCAAACAAGCTTGTCATGGTTCAAAGCAAATGAAGTGCTTGTTGGGATTATTTCGAATATGATGGCCTCAATCCATCATATGGAATCTTGAATCGAATATATATTACGAGCAAGTTCAACAATTGAGCTTGATTTAGACACATTGCAACAATGAATTAATGTATCAATAAGAAAGTTTTGACATGGTTACAACGAAAAACCATGTATGCCACTCAAAAGAAGATGAGTTTTCCAAGAAATCCGTCGACTCGATATCAAGGAGTTAACATTTTGCAATAATACGAGTCATCTAGATCGCAATGCAAAGATTGAGTATAGCGAAATAAAATATGAGATGTTGACAAAACAACCATTCAAAGTGAAACCACATGCGTAACAAACAATGCATGTGTAACATACGAATTCGTCAAGCAACAACAACAACCATGCGTAACAAACAATGCATGTGTAACATACGAATTCGTCAAGAAATAAGTAAATGAGTATTCGCTATTATAAAAGAAATCCTCGTGGTACAATGACCATTAGGAGGAGTAGAACTGTGAGAACCCACTCACTATATGTAAAAAGTCGAAATTTCAACAAAAGAAATTTAAGGGCTTTACCTGGAATTTTGTGTGATAACCGTTGTTAAGTGACGTTACCATGGAATGTCGAATATAGCGTATTTGCCATAAATGAAATAGGGGGGATGTGAAGACGTGTGACTTCTTTGGCAGCGCCAACAATTTTGAGTCTCATCAGACTAAGTATCGACTGTTGTGAAATCTTGTTTTAACGTACCTCGGCGTGACTCGTGTCGTTTGTAGGATCACGTGGCAAAGTACCGCATTTCGGTTATTGTTTCTCCTTTGACGGGATTAGCATCGTTGCTATCATGCCCAATCATGTTTTCCAAATGCCTTGCCTTGAAATTCGTGTGTGATATACTTCGACGTCGCTAACGTATAGTTTAAGTTCCATGTATACTTATGCACTAGCGTTTCGTTCCGCGTAGAATGTGATGTGCTCCGACATCCATTGATGTATAGTTTGAGTTTCATGTATTCTCGTGCACTAGTGTTTCGTTCCGCGTAGGTTACCTGCTCGGTAGGTAAGTAAGATAGCATAGACGACATAATGATATGGCATTTTCCCGAGTTAATAGTCGCAGTTTCTAAGTGAGGACCTTTAATGAGTTTCGACATAAGTTTTTCAAAGGTCCTAAATGCATGTTATCAAAATTCTCAAGGTTTTGCTTAGTGTATGTAATCATTTCGTGTATCAAACGCAACTCTTGTGCATGTTTAAAATCAAAATAGTTGACTCATTATTCTTGGCAACGGTTGGAGCCTATATTCAAGTCCTAGGCGTTCTGTATGTGTTCAAGTCTTGATATCTAAGTCCCCAGATGATATTGAGGTTAAAGCCTAGGTATCTCTACAGAAACCTAATTCGCTAAAACCTATAGCTCTGATACCAATCTGTCACACCCCGAAATATCAAAGCATTGGCGTGACTGGTCTGGTATCTTCATTGCACAGCGGAAGCAAATAAGCTAAGACTTCTAGAAATTGAACGCCTTCTAAGTACTCGAAATCCCTTGGGTTCTCTTATTCCAACCGTTCCTTAGTTTGTAACATGCAACCTGAGAAAGAACATGCGAAAAATCAACATAAAGTTGATCGAGTTCATAGTTTGTTTGTTTGTATCAAATGCGTTTTAAAACACTTGAATTCTTGCATTTGAAAAACTGGTTTGTGAGATCTTAATATCTCATAGCATTTGAAATGTCATCTTTGTATATCGGTAACGAAATGTTTTCTGTTATGTTCATAAACCGATATATGTAACTGTTGAGTTTGTAAACCAGTAATGAAATGTTTTCTGTCGTATCTGTAAACTGGTATTGAAATGGTTTCTGTTATCTTTGTAAACCGGTATTGAAATGTTTTATGTTATCTTGTAATCATGGTATGTTCTGATTCATACATGGAGTCTGTTTAAGGATCTATCAGTGGGTAGCGAGCCCCTTGACAAAATGTACCATATGTACATAACCAAACCGAGAACACTTTGTTATCATTTGGGATCACAAAAGCACTCCACGGTTAACAACTAGGGGTGGGGCGTGCCTCAAGCCCAATAGATCTACACCTTTTGCACCTTGGTCACTATGTGATTAATGGTTACTAATGTTATCATCCTACTTATGCACATTGATCACGTTATCTTCTACTCCGTAACTAACATACCAATAGTTTTAGCATGTATTTCCTCTCGATGTTTTTGAAAACAAAACATTGAAATCAGTGAATGTAGGGACATGAACTCACAGGGTTGTCTCATTTTTCATACGCAGACCAACCCAGTCCTATTATAGTAACTTGGACATTCCCGTCCCTAGTCATGAAAATCATGCACGTTTCGTAAATACGTATTTGTTGTAAGAACCGGTAAGTTTAGCTTAAACCATTTCGTAAACCATTTGAGTTCGTTGAAATCCTGTTGCGAAATGGTTTAGAAACATATGATTTTTGTTTCTCGAAACATTGTGTTTTTGCAAAACTTGCATGTCTTTCCACCCTCAAAAACATTTATAAAAATGTAAAACAGTAAAAATGGGGGTTATGAACTCACCTTCACATCATTGTGCAAAGCTAGCTAAAAGTGATTTCGTAGTGTCATCCCACGAATGTGAACTCGCTAGCGTGCAACTAAAGCATTCCTAATCAAGGAATAATTATCTTGGTTTGAAATAACCAAACTATGGTTATTTGATCCCATTCATAATCGAGATGACGCTAAGTCTCCGAAACGACTTAGTTTCCGAGTGATTTAGGATATATATATATATTTATATATTTAAATATAAATATACTAAGTCGTGTTAGTTGTCATGAATAGAAAGGCGTATTAGAAGTAGTAAGACGACTCTTCGTAGTTTTTATAAACTAGTAGCTCGTGTTTTGTCAAGATGTTATGCATCCATTTCGTAAGTCGTAAAACGTTGCCAAAAGTATAGATATACTTTATATTTATTTCGCGAAAATACTTTCATAGGTGTCGCTTATACAATATAAATTTGTTTGGTATTTCGGATTTTTATGGAAAAACGGACAGAGTTTCCTCTGTTTTTGGAATAACCCGACTATAAAAAGTCGTCGTATTTTCATCAAAATTCAATCACAAATCAATGCAATAATAATATATATCAATTTTTTTGCCAAGTTCGCAAAATAAAACGAAACAAATTACTATATAAACGATGGTTCGAGCTCGGTCGTGTAAAATAACTATCTAAAAAAACAACAAAATCAAAATTCGTTTCGTTTAAAGTTACCGGGTCTCGTGGGTTGACCGGGCTTTGACTGCTGACCACGTTTGACCATCCTTTGACCAGAGCCCGTTCGACCGAATCTGAACCGGAATCGAAACCCGATTGTTGACCGAACTGAAATATGATTTTGACCACAACTTTTGACTTGTTGACCCGCTGTGAAACCCGAACCACGTGTTACCCGAGTTGACTTTCGTTGACCGCCTTTGACTGAGTTGACTCGGTTTGACCGAGTCAAACCGAGTTGAACCAAACCAAATCTGACTTTTGCGGACCAAACCAGAATATTAACGACACCACCACTGTCGCACATCACTGTCTTCATCATCTCATCGGCTATCATTCAGCAACGACATCATCATCATCGGACAATAAGAAAACACGAACACCAGTCATTATGTTGTTGCTCGGAGGTGAACGGAAAGAAAGAAAAAAAAAAGAAATCAAGACGGCGGATAGTTGAAGACACCTTACCGGAGTTTCGCCGGAGATTCATCGAAACAAGAACAGCACTAACCGCCGTCACCACTGTTATATTCATCGTCATCCTCATCCCAGATATTGGCTCCGCCGCCAGCCCCGTCGTCTCTGCCCCCTCTCTCTCCGTCTCAGCGCCGCCGTATACGGCGGCACTCCCTCTCCTTTTGCTTACCGAACTGAGAGTGGGGTGGGGGTGGTGTCGGGTGTGCTTGTTGTCGGAAAACGAGAGAAAGGAGGAGGATGGTAAGTGTGGTGGAGCGATTGTGGTGTTTCGCCAACAGAACCGAGTCGCCGAAGCTCGATTCCGGTCACCGGGAGAGGCAGAAAGGAATTAGGAGGGAAGACAAGCAAGTTATTTGTCTGTGATTTCTTTGTGGGTGTATATATGAAGAATAGGGTTTTCAAAGTAAAGAAGATGAAGAAGAAACAGTGTATGGTGTGCGTGTATTTGATCTGATCTTTCACCAAATGAAGATAAGGTTACACTTCATTTATATATGTCTAGGGTTTTACCTTAATGGGCTTGGGCCCAGGGCCCACAAGCCCGTTACCAATGTTTTGAGAGGCCTGATAATTCTTCGAAGCCCGTTTTCGAATCCCGAACTTTGTAAAATGTCATAAAATAAATTTTTTGGAACCGAAGCACTAAAAATTGTGTAGTAAATCGTATTTAGACGCGTATGATCGTCGTCGAGTTAAAACGCGTAAAATGTTCCCTCTGTCGTTTCTAACTCGTTTTTCGATCCGTTTTCGACTATGGCTAATAAAATTCAATTACGAAGCTAAATACATCGTAGTATTTCAATTTTAAGTTTATACGCGCATCTGATGCTTCCGTTTCGTCACTGATTTTCGGTGCGTTACTGTTTCCGCATTTTTCATTCGTGTTTGCGGTTTGTGTTGTTTGAAAGCATAATACTTTCGCAAAACAAAATCCCATGGTTTAAATTATACGTATAAATTTGTATTTTTCGGCGTTGTCAGTAATTTGTACGGTGTCAGTTCGTTATCGCTTAATATCCAGCAGATTTCTCGAAAATCCTCATACGCGAACTGTAACGTCTGATAAGCGTTCCTAGGCATACCAAGAGCCTAATTAAATTAATTCGTGCCTTAAACACTATTTATTATCATCTAAACATTTGCTAATCGTGTATTTAGGAGCCGTTAATTACCGGTTGTCACACTCACTGTGCCCGATGCAACGGTCACCATGTTGCCCAGCAGGCCTGTAAACAGTGTACTACGTGTGGTAGACTTGGGCATCTGGCCAACATTTGTCTTATGGGTCAAAATCAGGTTGCCCAGGTTCCAGCTCAAGCTCAAGGGAATGTTACGAGATTTCCACCTGGTTCTTGTTTTAATTGCGGAGAAATGGGTCATTTCCGCAACAACTTCCTGAGGTTGGTAAATGCGAATGCAAATCCGAACGCAATCGCGAATGTAAATCCCACTCGTGGACGAGCATTCAATCTGAACGCGAACAAGGTGAGGGCAGACAACGAGGTTGTTAACGGTACGTTCCTTGTTAACAATCAACTTGCATCTGTTCTTTTCGATTCTGGTGCCGATAGGAGTTTTGTTTCGTTATCCTTTGAGCCTTTACTTGCGATACCTAGAACTAAACTAAGGAAACCCCTATCTGTCGAAGTTGCTACTGGTAAACCCCTTGTTCTCGATTATGTTCTTCGTGGTTGTCAATTGAACCTCGATAACCAACTTTTTCCTATTGACATCACACCGATGCAACTCGGGAGTTTCGACATTATCGTGGGAATGGATTGGTTAACCAAACATCATGCCGAGGTTGTTTGTTTTGATAAGATCATTCGTATTCCTCTTTCGTCTGGTGTTGTCCTAGAGGTTCGTGGCGAGAAACCATCTGGTGGATTGAAACTCATGTCGTGCACCAAAGCCCAAAGTTATCTACGAAAAGGATATGTTGCTTTTCTGGCACATGTCACCGAGGAGAAAGGCAAGAGCAAGAGTATTCAGGATATTCCGATTGTTCAGGATTATCCAGAGGTGTTTCCTGATGAACTGCCTGGTTTGCCTCCAGTTCGTCAAGTCGAGTTTCATATTGATCTTGTACCCAATGCTAACCCGATTGAGAAAGCACCTTATCGTCTTGCACCGTCTGAGATGCAAGAGTTATCGAAACATCTTCAAGAGTTATCTGATAAAGGATTCATCCGTCCGAGCTATTCACCTTGGGGAGCTCCTATCCTCTTTGTGAAAAAGAAAGATGGATCTTTTCGAATGTATATCGATTATCATGAGCTTAATAAGCTTACCATCAAGAATCGATATCCCCTACCTCAAATTGATGATCTCTTCGACCAGCTGCAAGGTGCTACCTGTTTTTCCAAGATCGATCTGCGTTCTGGGTATCATCAGCTTCGTGTTCTCGAGGAAGATATTCCCAAAACTGCTTTCTGCACGAGATATGGGCATTACAAGTTCACAGTCATGCCTTTTGGTTTGACGAATGCTCCAGCTATCTTTATGGACTTAATGAATAGGGTCTACAAACCTTATTTAGACAAGTTCATCATTGTGTTTATCGACGATATTCTCATTTATTCGAAGTCTCAAGCCGATCACTAGCAACACCTTCGTTTGACTTTGGAGCTCCTAAAGAAGAAACAAGTTTTTGCTAAATTCTCCAAGTGTGAATTCTGGCTTAAAGAAGTTCAGTTCTTGGGACATATAGTCAACGAGCAGGGTATTCATGTGGATCCATCCAAAATAGCAGCTATTAAGGATTGGAATACACCAATGACACCTACAGAAATTCGTTCTTTTCTTGGTCTCGCTGGCTATTATCGTCGTTTGATTTCGAACTTCTCGAAGATTGAAGTTCCACTCACTGCTTTAACTAAAAAGAATAAGCCTTTTGAGTGGCGACCCAAACAAGAAGAAGCGTTCCAAACGCTGAAACAAAAGCTAAGTGATGCTCCTGTTCTATCTCTGCCCAAGGGAAACGATGATTTTGTTGTCTACTGTGATGCATCCAACTTAGGCCTTGTTTGTGTTCTTATGCAACGAGGTAAAGTTATAGCATACGCGTCTAGACAATTGAAAGTTCACGAGAAGAACTACACGAATCATGATCTCGAGTTAGGAGCTGTAGTTTTTGCTCTCAAAATCTAGAGACACTATCTTTATGGCACGAAGTGTGTGGTTTTCACAGACCATAAAAGTCTCCAGCATATTCTCAATTAGAAGGAGTTGAACATGAGGCAACGACGTTGGGTTGAACTCTTGAGCGATTACGATTGCGAGATTCGCTACCATCCTGGTAAGGCGAATGTAGTAGCCGATGCGCTTAGTCGAAAGGAGCGAGTCAAGCTTCATTCTATTCGAACTCTATCTGATCATCAAACTCGTGTTCTTCCAGCTCAGCAATTTTGTGTTTCACAAAATTTGATGGGTAAGGAATTACCACGTCAACTTGAGCTTAAACTTGAAGCGAAGGACGATGGTTTACTCTATTTCAAGGATCGTTTGTGGATTCCTAAACAAGACGATCTTCGCACATTAGTGATGGACGGATCTCATAAGTCTCGATATTCAATCCATCCTGGTACTGACAAAATGTACAAGTATCTTCGTACTCAGTATTGGTGGCCTGGTATGAAGAAAGATGTTGCCTTGTATGTATCGAAATGCCTAACTTGTCTCAAAGTTAAGGCTGAACATCAACGACCATCTGGTTTGCTTGTACAACCAGAGATACCAGTTTGGAAGTGAGAGAACATTGCGATGGATCTCATCACTAAATTATCGTGTACATCTAAAGGTCACGATGTTATTTGGGTTGTCATCGATCGATTAACAAAGTCAGCTCATTTTATTCCGATTCGCGAGGATCTATGTGCTGATAAACTTGCAAAGATTTATGTTGATAAGATTGTATCCCGACATGGTGTTCCTTTGGACATCATATCCGATCGTGATGCTCGATTTTCATCTCATTTTTGGAAGGCCATGCAATCTGCTATGGGAACCCAACTAAATCTAAGCACTTCTTATCATCCCTAAAGAGATGGACAATCTGAGAGGACGATTCAAACTTTGGAGGTTATGCTTAGAGCATGCGTGATAGACTTTGGTGGTAATTGGGATTCTCATCTTCCATTGATTGAGTTCTCTTACAACAATAGTTATCATGCTAGCATTAATATGGCACCATTCGAAGCTCTTTATGATCGAAAATGTCGTTCACCTGTCTGTTGGAATGAGATCGGTGAAACTCAGCTTACTGGACCTGAACTCATTCTGGAAACGACAGAAAAAATCAAGAAAATTCGCGATAATCTTGTGACAGCTAGAAGCCGTCAAAAGAGTTATGCGGATATGCGACGCAAGCCCCTAGAATTACAAGTCGGAGACCATGTCCTACTCAAGGTGTCAACTTGGAAGGGAGTGGTGAGATTTGGAAAGAAAGGAAAACTTGCACCCCGATATGTTGGATCATTTAAGATTGTTGAAAGAGTTGGAAAGGTTTCCTATCGACTAGAGCTACCACCAGAGCTTGGAAATATTCATCCGACTTTTCACGTGTCCAATTTGCGAAAGTGTCTAGCTGACGCTAATCTTCACATACCACTCGATGAGATTCAAGTTGATGAAACGATGCACTTTGTCGAGAAACCTGTGGAGATAATGGACCGTGCAGTCAAACAGTTGAAGAACAAACGGATTCGATTGGTTAAAATTCGTTGGGAATCCAAACGTGGGACACAGTTTACTTGGGAACGTGATGACCAAATGAAGGCGAAATATCCGCAATTGTTCTCACAAGTTTCCTCCAGGTAAAATTTCGGGACGAAATTTCCTAAAGTAGGGGAGACTGTGACAACTGTGCTCTGTAATCGACGAATAATGTAAAACAATGTTAATTATTAATAAAACAATGTGTTGTGGTGCTATTATGTGTGTATTTATGTGTCACACCCCCAAAATCCACCATGCGGGGTATCACCGCTTGGAGGCGTAACATGACCAGGATCGAGCCACCAATCATATTGAACATCGTAATTAAGTAAATAAGACCAACCACAATACGATTGGTGTCCAAAGCTAGTTAACCATGTTTAGTTTAAACAGCGGAAGCATAAAAGTAAATTCAAAAGCATAAGACCATAGTTTAGTAGTTAGAGTTCAAAACACAAGTTTAATAAGTTCATAGGGATTTAAATAATAAACACGGAACATAACAGTCCGTACACCACAACGACTCCTTCCTCGTGCAAGCTCCATAAGCATCTAGCGACCTGTAAGGCATGTAACAACGAGTCAACAACAAAGTTGAGTGAATTCACAGTTGGTTGTTTAGTTATAGCATTCGTTTCATAAATCATCTGTTCGTTTTGTAAACCATGTATCGTATAAATTTGTATCGCGGTCTTTCTGACATGTTTACGAAGATTAGTGGGGGCTTCCCATGTGTTACTAGACCGCGTGTATCGACTGCTACGAAAATGTATGAGGTGCCCTAAGTCAATGTCTATCAGCATAGGCCCTTTGCCCATAGTCCATTAGTACACGCCCGTCCGACTGGCATGGTGTGAGGTTTGTTAAACCTAATAGCGCTATTAACTTATGACCCGCTCGCCATAGGCCTCGGCGATTAAGTCGATAAATGAGGGACTTCATTTGATAGAGTTGATGGTCTTATGGTCGTGTACGTAGGCTTTACGTACGTGCCCTTCAATCCGAGGACAGTAGTAAGTAGTTTAATAGTAATGATAGTTCGAGTAGCCATTCAATCCCATTCCCAACCCACCGGGAATCCCATGCCTTAGAAAGAGTGTGAACTCACCTCGGTTGCTCGATTTGACCCTCAAATATAGCTAATAGTCGAGGTCGGTCAATCACGTCCTAGTATGATTACCACTTAGTTTATTAGTGATTTCAAATAGAACACAAAGTTCCTACACGTATCTATCACATAGCGGTTCATGCCTATATAAGTTTCCCATCTATCCCCCACTCATAGACAAACATACAACATTGCACATAACACTTTTATTGACATATAACATGTTATGTCATTCTTGGATAACCTACTCGACATTTAGACACGCAAATTACTACTTATGTCGTTTCAGCTTTATTAATCAAAACTGGACTGTTTTTGAGCATTTTAATAAAATAGTTAACCTTTTCCAAAAAATTTCAAATTTTTACAGGATGTCAAAAACGTTCCAAATTTTATTGTGTGAAAATATCGGGGCCCAGTTCGTTACCAATATTATATAAAAATTTATTTACCACCGACTGCAATCAGATTTGTTACTTTCTGATTGCAGTTTACGGAAAAATTCACTAAAAATTAATCGTAAGTCCGATCGACGAAATTCCAGTTGGAGGGTCATGGAAACAACCGTGACCATCTACAGTCAAAATTCCATGAGCTGATTTTACTAAGGTTTCGGGTTTTGACTCTGAATACAACACACTTTTTCAGCAGAAATATTTCAGCTTGAGCTGCTGTCTAGAAACAATTCTTTAAAAATAGTAAACGATCTCGAAAAATTACGATTCCAGTGCCATTTGTTCGGTTGTTCAAAATTACACAATTTAGACTCCAGAAATTCAGTTTTTCGATTTAAAATGACCCAGTTACAGCCTGTTGAAGTTGGCTGAAAATTTCAATCAGCATGTTTATTTCAGGTTTGGTGTTTCTAAAAGCATATTAGCAAGGGCCCTAACCATGATTTATCAATAACTTAATGATCCAACACCATGCATGCATTCACCAAACTCAACCCAACCCGATAACATCATCATGCAAACCTTCTTATGTATGATTTTATGTACGGTTCCATGTTCATATTTTTAGTGTTTTAGCTTCGTGTGATTTATCATCATCATCCTACTATGAATCATAACAAATAACAAGATGAAACAAGGGTGTGAAGGGACTTACTACTAGCACAAGGCTAGGATAGAAATCTAGAATAAAGATGAAGAGATGATGAAGATGAAGCAAGCAAACAAGTCTCTTGAAGCTTCACAAACTTGCAACTCCTTTGAATCTCCCTTGAAGCTTTGAGTGAACCTTAGGAATAGATGACAATGGAGATTTGAGGGTGGTGATGGGGGTGGCGGTTATGGAGCCGAGAAAGAGAGAGAGAGAAGTGAGGTGAGAGAGTGAAGGGTCTTGATTGGGTTAAGTAGAGGGCTTGGGGGCTAGGTGTCATGAGTGCACCATATTTTGTGCAAAGCAACAAGCAACTATCATCTTGGAACAATCACAAATCCTATTGTCATGATTAAGATCTTGAGTGGGGTCCATGAGGGCTGAAAATCGGTTGGGGGGGGGGGGGGTAAAATGTAAAATTTTGGTAATTAGTGGGTAATTAATTAGAAGGTTAAGGGTATTTTCAAGAATATTGGGTGTATGCCATGTTTCTATAGTGTGTGGGGATTTTTGTGACCGTAAATAATTAAGAATGATAAAATAATACTTCTGACAAAATTTTGGTGTCCCGGGTAATGTCCGGTTGTTCGGTTACGTATCGTTCCGTTAAAGCGTTTAATTGTTCCGTAAGGCGTCTTATACATATATTTTTGTAACGAAATTTATTCCTAACACACAGGAAAATATACCGGACTATTTAGTAACTTTTCTGTATACTACTAGTATGCTAACACGCACATGTAAGTATAACATAGTAATCAGAGAGCAGTTAAATGATTCAGCACAGTCATCAAGTACTTTTATTATCATTAATAAACTGTATGGTTACATGCAAATTTGAGGGTTGTCACATTCTCCCCCTGTTAAGAGAATTTCATCCCGAAATTTAGTGCGTAGTTACTGAGGAAGCTAGTTAAGTTGCGGTGTTTACTGGTTTTCCTGGGGGTTCACATCATCCCCCCGTTGATTTGGAATTTCGTCCCGAAATTCTGCAGTATCTTCAGCCTCAGTAGTGGTTGCACTGTTTCCGAACAACTGGGGATATCTGAGTTTCATTTGGTCTTCTCGTTCCCAGGTATACTCTGGGCCACGACGAGCATTCCAACGAACTCGGACCAGAGGTATCCTGGTATGCTTGAGGATCTTAACATCTCGATCCGTAATCTCTACTGGTTCCTCGACGAATTGCAGTTGGTCGTCGATTGTGAGTTCCTTAAGAGGGACTATGAGGGTCTCATCTGACAGACACTTCTTCAGATTTGACACGTGGAATACGTTGTGAACTCCGCTGAGTTCTTCAGGTAGATTCAACCTGTAGGCGACTTTGCCAATTTTCTCGGTGACTTCGAATGGTCCGACATAACGCGGATTGAGTTTGTCTCGTTTGCCAAAGCGGACCACACCTTTCCAAGGTGAGACTTTGAGTAGCACTCGATCCCCAATCTGGAGCTCGAGTGGTTTTCTTCCCTTATCAGCATAGCTTTTCTGACGGTCACCAGCTGCCGCCATTCGTTGTCGTATCTGAGCAATTCTCTCGGTTGTATCTACTACAAGTTCTGGGCCAGTGATTTGGCTGTCACCAACTTCTGCCCAACAGAGAGGTGATCGGCATTTGCGCCCGTACAATGCCTCGAACGGAGCGGCTTGGATGCTGGTGTGGTAGCTGTTGTTATATGAAAACTCCACTAACGGGAGGTGCTTTTCCCAGCTGTTACCAAAATCAATTACACATGCCCTAAGCATGTCTTCAAGGGTCTGGATGGTGCGTTCAGATTGCCCATCCGTCTGTGGGTGATAAGCGGTGCTCATATCTAAACGTGAGCCAGAAGACTTGTGCATGGCTTGCCACAGTTCAGAAGTAAAACGCGCGTCACGATCATAAATGATGGAGGTTGGCACTCCGTGCCTTGATACCACTTCCTTTAGGTAAATGTCTGCAAGAGTAGAAAACTTATCCGTTTCCTTGATAGCCAGAAAATGTGCGGACTTTGCGAGTCGATCCACGATTACCCAAATAGTATCATTTCCACGTTGAGATCTGGGCAGGCCAGTAACGAAATCCATGGAAATTTGCTCCCATTTCCATTGTGGTATCTCTGGTTGTTGAAGTAGGCCTGATGGTTTCTGATATTCAGTCTTGACTCTCGCACAAGTCAGACATTTCCTAACGTAGGTTGCTATATGGGCTTTCATACCAGGCCACCAATATGTAGTTCTGAGATCGTGGTACATCTTATCCGAACCAGGATGTACCGAATAACGAGACTTGTGTGCTTCATCCATCACAAGCTCGCGTAAGTTGCCATAAAGTGGAACCCAAATACGCCCTGTTACATAGTAGGCGCCGTCTTCCTTTTGTTCTAGCCGCTGCCTCGATCCTCGTAGGGACTCAGCCATGATGTTCTTTGCTTTCAATGCTTCCATCTGAGCATCGCGAATCTGATCAGGAAGGTTAGATTGGATGGTAAGCTGTAGAGCACGTACATGCCTAGGTATAGTATCCTTTCGACTTAGGGCGTCGGCCACAACATTGGCTTTGCCCGGATGATACTTGATTGCGCATTCATAATCGTTCAAGAGCTCAACCCATCGGCGTTGATGCATGTTTAACTCCTTTTGCTTGAAGACATGCTCGAGACTCCTGTGATCGGTGTAAATGGTGCACTTGGTACCGTACAGGTAATGTCTCCATATCTTAAGTGCGAAAAAAACTGCTCCCAGTTCCAATTCATGTGTAGCGTAGTTCCTTTCGTGAACTTTAAGTTAGCGCGATGCGTAGGCAATGACTTTGTCACGTTGCATCAATACGCAACCAAGTCCTTGGATGGAAGTGTCGCAATAAACCACGAAATAATCTATGCCTTCAGGCAATGAGAGGATAGGTGCGCTACAAAGTCTATCCTTTAAGTGCTGAAATGCAGATTCCTGTGCATCACCCCAACGGTAGATGACACCCTTCTGAGTCAGTGAAGTGAGAGGTTGCGCAATCCTTGAGAAATCCTTGATAAATCGTCTGTAGTAGCCTGCCAGACCCAAGAATTGGCAGATTTCTATTGGTGTGCGGGGTGCAGGCCAGTTCTTGATCGAGTCAATCTTGGATGGATCAACATGAATCCCATCCATCCTTGTTTACTACGTGGCCTAGAAAGTGGACTTCGCGAAGCCAGAAGTCACATTTCGAAAACTTGGCATACAACTGCTCTTTTAGAAGAAGTTCCAGAATAAGCCTCAGATGTTGCTCGTGTTCCTCCTGACTCTTAGAATAGATCAGGATGTCGTCGATGAACACTATGACAAACTTATCCAGGTACGGCTTGCACACTCGATTCATGAGATCCATGAAGGCTGCAGGTGCATTCGTTAATCCGAAAGGCATAACCAGAAACTCGTAATGGCCGTAACGAGTTCTGAATGCTGTTTTGGGGACGTCCTCATCTCGGACTCTCAGCTGATGGTACCCTGATCTCAAATCAATCTTAGAGTAATAGCTCGACCCTTGTAGCTGGTCGAATAGGTCATCAATACGTGGGAGAGGATAGCGATTCTTCACGGTCACCTTGTTGAGTTCGCGGTAATCTATGCACAAACGGAAGGTACCATCCTTCTTCTTCACGAATAGTACTGGAGCTCCCCAGGGCGAAGAGCTAGGACGAATAAAATATTTTTCCAAAAGTTCTTGTAATTGCTTGGACAGTTCTTCTAGTTCGGTTAGGGCTAAGCGGTAAGGTGCTCGAGCTATGGGCGCCGCTCTAGGGGCTAGCTCGATTTGAAATTCAACTTGGCGATGAGGCGGAAGACCAGGTAATTCCTCAGGAAATACCTCAGGAAAATCTCGCACAGTAGGAATGTCTTCAATTCTCTTCTCTTCCGTTGACGTCTCAGTAACGAGTGCTAAAATGGCGGTGTGGCCTTTTCGCAAACACTTCTGGGCCTTAAGGAAAGAGATGATGCCTTCGACAACCCCACTCTTGTCGCCACAAATCATAAGGGGTTCCTCACCAGCACGAGGGATGCGGAAAATCTTCTCGTTGCAAAGAATTTCTGCTTGCTGATGAGATAGCCAATCCATCCCAATAACGACGTCGAAACTACCTAGTGTGATAGGAATAAGATCGATAGAAAAAGTCTGACTAGTTAAGACGAGGTTACAACCTTTAACTACGTGTGTGGCTTCAAGACCTTTACCGTTAGCTAGTTCTACCGTGTGTTTGGTGTTCAGAAGTGTTGGAGTGCGCTTAAGCATTTGGCTAAGTTTTAAGGACACATAACTAGTATCGGCTCCCGAATCGAATAAAACAGTAACAAAGAAATCATCCAGAAGAAACTTACCCATCACTACGTGAGGATCATTCTTTGCTTCACCCTGACCAATCACGAACACTAGACCCCTGGCACCGTTGCCATCATTGTTTCCCCCATTGTTGCCCCCATTATTGTTCCTGTTTCCCTGGTTGTTGTTGTTGTTCTGATTTTGGTTAAGCTGGGGACAGTTCTTCTTAAAGTGGCCTTCAGCGCCACACTGAAAGCATCCCCTGTTGCCCTGTTGCTGTTGCTGATTCTGAGGTGCTTGCTGTTGTTGCTGGCGATTCTGATTTGCAGGCCGTGAGCTCCTGCAATCCTTGGCTTCATGACCCATCTTGAGACACCTCTGACAACGTCGTTTATTGCATTGACCACTATGGTGTCTGTTGCATTTGTTGCACTTTGGGTGGTTTCCTCGATACCCACCCTATCCTTGATTACCGGAGGATTGCTGACCAGGACTCTGGTAGTCATCAGTCTTTCGCTGCTGAGACTGACCCGAAGCAGAACCCTTACTGGAGTTTCCATCCCATTTTCGCTTGTTGTCGGTAAGTGCATCAGAAGTAGCTGTGGCACTGATTCGTTTGGGCAGCCTGTTTTGCTCCACCACCTGGTCACGTGACTTTGAATCTCTGGTACAAGGCCCTTGAGATACAGCTCAATTCGTTTGATGGGAGGGTCCACCATAGTTGGACATAGGATGGCCAGCTCGTTTGACCTCTTAGTATCCGCCTCAATCTCAGACCCCGTCATTTTCAGATTGAAAAATTCCACTTCTAGCTTGTGGATGTCATCCCGACTACAGTATTCTTCTTTGATCAGTTCCTTGAAACCATTCCAGGGTGTGGCATTAGTAACTGCCAGTCCTAGTAGTTGAACCTGTGCCTTCCACCAGGTTAACTCAGCTCCTTCAAGTGTTCCGGTAGCATATTTCACCCTACGGTCTTCGGGGCATTCGCACATCTCGAAAACTGACTCAAGCTTTTCAAACCAGTGAAGAAGGCCTACTGCTCCTTCTGTACCACTGAAGGTAGTAGGTCGGCAGTCCATGAACGTTTTGAATGTGCACACAGGAGTTTGAGCATGTTGACCTGTGACGCGAGAATAAAAGACAAGGTGAGCTGGTATGGCAGGTTATACCTCCTGCAGGGTTAGCTGCGAGTGCCTCAGCGACTCGTTCGTTAATCAAAGCCGTCAACTGGGCTTGAGTGAGGTTGATACGTCCTCCGCGTCCGCTCATGATCTTCATAATGAAGCAACGTAGGTGAGAAAAGTGTCGCGAAAGTGCGTAAGTGTGGGACGACAGTAGAGAGTAAGCACACAGGGTTCAAATAGCAATTATCACGTTAACTAATGCACAGTGTGAATTATCTAACCGACAATATAACATAATTCATACCACTTATGGTGTCGAGTCTTGCACGTGGAGCGAAGCGTCGTTGTGGATCGTTGAACACTGTACAGGTTATAGTCTGGTTTTATAAAAGAAGCTTTTCCATTTTTAAAACCAAGTTCACTATAACTAATGGCTCTGATACCAATCTGTCACACCCCCAAAATCCACCATGCGGGGTATCACCGCTTGGAGGCGTGACATGACCAGGATCGAGCCACCAATCATATTGAACATCGTAATTAAGTAAATAAGACCAACCACAATACGATTGGTGTCCAAAGCTAGGTAACCATGTTTAGTTTAAACAGCGGAAGCATAAAAGTAAATTCAAAAGCATAAGACCATAGTTTAGTAGTTAGAGTTCAAAACGCAAGTTTAATAAGTTCATAGGGATTTAAATAATAAGCACGGAACATAACAGTCTGTACACCACAACGACTCCTTCCTTGTGCAAGCTCCATAAGCATCTAGTGACCAGTAAGGCATGTAACAACGAGTCAACAACAAAGTTGAGTGAATTCACAGTTGGTTGTTTAGTTATAGCATTCGTTTCGTAAATCATATGTTCGTTTTGTAAACCATGTATCGTATAAATTCGTATCGCGGTCTTTCTGACATGTTTGCGAAGATTAGTGGGGGCTTCCCATGTGTTACTAGACCACGTGTATCGACTGCTACGAAAATGTAAGAGGTGCCCTAAGTCAATGTCTATCAGCATTGACCCTTTACCCATAGTCCATTAGTACACGCCCGTCCGACTGACACGGTGTGAGGTTTGTTAAACCTAATAGCGCTATTAACTAATGACCCGCTCGCCATAGGCCTCGGCGATTAAGTCGATAAATGAGGGACTTCATTTGATAGAGTTGATGGTCTTATGGTCGTGTACGTAGGCTTTACGTACGTGCCCTTCAATCCGAGGACAGTAGTAAGTAGTTTAATAGTAATGATAGTTCGAGTAGCCATTCAATCCCATTCCCAACCCACCGGGAATCCCATGCCTTAGAAAAAGTGTGAACTCACCTCGGTTGCTCGGTTTGACTCGAAAAAATATAGCTAATAGTCGAGGTCGGTCAATCACGTCCTAGTATGATTACCACTTAGTTTATTAGTGATTTCAAATAGAACACAAAGTTCCTACACGTATCTATCACATAGCAGTTCATGCCCATATAAGTTTCCCATCTATCCCCCACTCATAGACAAACATACAACATTGCACATAACACTTTTATTGACATATAACATGTTATATCATTCTTGGATAACCTACTCGACATTTAGACACGCAAATTACTACTTATGTCGTTTCAACTTTATTAATCAAAACTGGACTGTTTTCGAGCATTTTAATAAAATAGTTAACCTTTTCCAAAAATTCTCAAATTTTTACAGGATGTTATAAACGTTCAAACTTTTATTGTGTGAAAATATCGGGGCCCAGTTCGTTACCAATATTATATAAAAATTTATTTACCCGACTGCAATCAGATTTGTTACTTTCTGATTGCAGTTTACGGAAAAATTCACTAAAAATTAATCATAAGTCCGATCGATGAAATTCCAGTTGGAGGGTCATGGAAACAACCGTGATCATCTACAGTAAAAATTCCATGAGTTGATTTTACTCAGGTTTCGGGTTTTGTCTCTGAATACAACACACTTTTTCAGCAGAAATATTTCAGCTTGAGCTGCTGTCTAAAAACAATTCTTCAAAAATAGTAAACGACCTCGAAAATTTACGATTCTAGTGCCATTTGTTCGGTTGTTCAAAATTACACAATTTGGACTCCAGAAATTCAGTTTTTCGATTTAAAATGACCCAGTTACAGCCTGTTGAAGTTGGCTGAAAATTTCAATCAGCATGTTTATTTCAGGTTTAGTGTTTCTAAAAGCATATTAGCAAGGGCCCTAACTATGATTTATCAATAACTTAATGATCCAACACCATGCATGCATTCACCAAACTCAACCCAACCCGATAACATCATCATGCAAACCTTCTTATGTATGATTTTATGTACGGTTACATGTTCATTTTTTTAGTGTTTTAGCTTCTTGTGATTTATCATCATCATCCTACTATGAATCATAACAAATAACAAGATGAAACAAGGGTGTGAAGGGACTTACTACTAGCACAAGGCTAGGATAGAAATCTAGAATAAAGATGAAGAGATGATGAAGATGAAGCAAGCAAACAAGTCTCTTGAAGCTTCACAAACTTGCAACTCCTTTGAATCTCCCTTGAAGCTTTGAGTGAACCTTAGGAATAGATGACAATGGAGATTTGAGGGTGGTGATGGGGGTGGCGGTTATGGAGCCGAGAAAGAGAGAGAGAGAAGTGAGGTGAGAGAGTGAAGGGTCTTGATTGGGTTAAGTAGAGGGCTTGGGGGCTAGGTGTCATGAGTGCACCATATTTTGTGCAAAGCAACAAGCAACTATCAACTTGGAACAATCACAAATCCTATTGTCATGATTAAGATCTTGGGTGGGGTCCATGAGGGCTGAAAATCGGTTAGGGGGGGGGGGTAAAATGTAAAATTTTGGTAATTAGTGGGTAATTAATTAGAAGGTTAAGGGTATTTTCAAGAATAGTGGGTGTATGCCATGTTTCTATAATGTGTGGGGATTTTTGTGACCGTAAATAATTAAGAATGATAAAATAATCCTTCTGACAAAATTTTGGTGTCCCGGGTAATGTCCGGTTGTTCGGTTACGTATCGTTCCGTTAAAGCGTTTAATTGTTCCGTAAGGCGTCTTATACATATATTTTTGTAACGAAATTTATTCCTAACACACAGGAAAATATACCGGACTATTTAGTAACTTTTCTGTATACTACTAGTATGCTAACACGCACATGTAAGTATAACACAGTAATCAGAGAGCAGTTAAATGATTCAGCATAGTCATCAAGTACTTTTATTATCATTAATAAAATGTATAGTTACATGCAAATTTGAGGGTTATCACATTATGTTTGGTTATTTTACAATTTGATTCAATTCGATTCCGATTTCAAGCTATAAATCGCTTTCTGGAAGGTTATACGCAAGCTGGTGCGTAAACGCAGTCAGTTTAATGCGACAAACACTCCGAGATAGTGACATAGGCTTAACATACCTTAAATAACCTCCACATAACTTAGAAATAAGTTTTGGATGGTTTGGTGTGTTGAAAACAAGTCTATTCGATCGCAGGGACTATTTGTGTCAAACTGCGAAACTATACCGATTCGTATGGTATCGAAGAGTCTGGAACTTTATCATAAGCTAAACATACCATAAATAACCTAAACATAGCTTAGAAATAAGCTT
This sequence comes from Helianthus tuberosus, assembly GCA_030545235.1. Classification (NCBI taxonomy): domain Eukaryota; kingdom Viridiplantae; phylum Streptophyta; class Magnoliopsida; order Asterales; family Asteraceae; genus Helianthus; species Helianthus tuberosus. The sequence continues at coordinate 24,773,112 of CM060419.1, forward strand.
TGAGGGGTTCGGTGTGCGACGTAAGTTTGCAATTACGCGCATATTTTACGTTCTGTCTACATCTGGACATCCAAAATTTTTGTACACACTAAAATATTTTTATTTTAGTGATCGGCATGCAAAAATTCCATTCGTAGCTTAATTTGGATCGTTTTCGCGTCCGTTTGAGTTTCGTCGTAATTCGACGAATAACATGACCGTACGGCCAAACGAGCCGACATCCGAGAGTTCTCCGAGCATATTTTGAGTCCTCTAAACTTTGACGACCTTGTAGAGCTTTGAAAATGGCTTAACGGGTGTTAAAAGTGCCAAAAATGGGCTCAAACACATGCAGGGACCTAAACTGTCAATTTTGAAACTGTGCTGATCTGGGAAGGCCAGGCGGGCCGCGTAAGGTTTCCCCATATCCTTACGCGGGCCGTGTGAGCATGCCAGCGACCAGAAATTGATTTTCAGCATTCTGTTGCAACTTTAGGGGTTGTTTATGTAAATTTCTTGGTGTGTTAACCAAGTTAACACCTCTCCAAGGCTTTGAACCTACATCAAACACTTGTATGGTTGAGATTATTGCTTGGAGGTTACATAAACATGTGTCATGATCTTGTTCTTCATCAACTAGTATAAATAGCATGACCCTCTCATTCCATTTTCCTCACATTTGATCTGAGATTTCTCTAAGTGGTTGTGATTATTCACTACCTACTTGAGAAAACTTGGAATCAAATCTATTTGGACCCTTTGTAAGTCTTCTTTCATTCTTTTATTGCTTTCCTAGCTTAAAGTCAAACAGTTTGACTTTTAGCTTTGACCACGAGTTGGTCAACGAGAAGTTCGTTTGAACTTCGCAACGTGAGCGTAATCACGATGGTTATAGTCCCTAATGACTATACCTACTGATTACCACGTTGACTAGGCGTAGTGACGAGTCGTAGTTTCGGTCAAAATGCGCAATTAAGCGTATTTTGCAACCAAACTACTCTTGGTATCAAAAAATTTGTTTTGATATCAAAACTTGTTTTCCAACTTAGTTAAGAATGTTTTAACATGCTTAGCTCGTCACTTTTAGTTTAGTGCTTGTTTAGAGTCGTAAGTCAAGCGGTCTAAACCTCCGCTTATACTTTCGAACTCGACCCGTTTGGTCGATCATTAGGATCCGACCAAGCATGTTAAGTGACCATAGTTGCATAGGGAATAACCTTCCGAGGTTATACCTTATGGTCACCTAGTTTATATAAGTAGTTGTATGATAGGTAGTTTATATGCCTTAGGTAAATTACCAAAATACCCTTTTTATGCATAATTGGATTTTAAGCATATGTAACTTAACTTTTGTCACCTAAAATGATTATGCAACATAATTAAACATGTTTAGGCATATAATACTTGTCATAGGACTAGTTAGACGTCTCGAACGCACGTTTACGCGAACGACACGTTAAAGTAGTGTAAACTACCTTAATGGGTCGTAACGGGTCGAAAGCACTTAGAATAGGTTCTGATATAGAATGTAGCCTTTGTTAAACCATATCACATGAGTTCCAATACTCATTTGGTTTACAAGACCTCATTCTGTCCGATCTTCCGATTTAGGTGTCTATTTATTTACTAGTGATCCGATTACTAGGTACTACTTGAATTTCCTTGGTTTGCCTGAGCTTTGCTAAGTTCTTTAGATCAAGGATACCCTTCTATTCAATGTGAGTACATAGGTCCCCTATTTTACTATTTTCAATTGTTTTGGGGTGATTCATATGTATTAAAATGATTTCGATGTTTTTAAAAAGCAATTAAGATGGTTTATATTAAACTAATAACGATTTCAAAAATGTGAACGAAACTTGTTGGTTGTAATTACATAACGAATGACATTCATCAGCATTGATCAAGCCGACCCGTATTAGGTTATGGTACCATAGGATCTGACAAATCCCGTTATCAGACTACACCCATGGTTATGTGTGGGGGTTACGTAGGTAACGACCGAATCTGTGATTGTTAACTTACCCTTTGGTGGTTTGTTAATACGAGAAACGAGATAGTCGAGTCACGAAGGTTTGAATGTTATTAGCGAGACGACCATAAGTAGTTTCACAATTAAAACGAATACGATTTTGGGACGAGTTAAACGATTTGAGACGACTTAAACGAGATAAACGAATTGGTGAAACGATTGGTTTTGGGTAGTGATTAGATAATGGGACGAGTGTAGCATGATAAAGGCATGGTAGATATGCCGCTGGTACATCTTATATATAAGTGCTTTTATCATATTACATTATGTGACATTATTTAGTTCACTTGGGAAACGATATGAAACGATGTCACACAACGAGGTTTTCGAAATGATATAAACCATACGAGCTTTATTAACGAGTTTTTACGAGATGTTTACGCGTTGGTTTACTAAAACAAATGTTTTGGGGTTAAGGATCATGGCTACGAGATTTTATAAATTATAACCCGCTTGATTTGATTTGGTTAATTATGTTGCAATACACTTTTCAAAACGAGATTTAGACTTCTGACTCTTGTAGTCTAATAAGGTACTGCAACATATAAACGAGCCATGAATCCGAAACTCTCCTAAAACCTATGTGCTCGCCAGCATTTCTTTGTTGACTTTATTTTTACATATGTTTCAGGTGGTGTTGCTTGATGTTGATTGCTAGGAAGCTTGTGCTCACCTAGGATCTGGACGAGGCCTCAGTGACATAAAAACAATAATAGACGATATGTAATTTGTTTGTTTGGTTAAGACAATGTAATTTACTTAATAATACAATAAAACGAAACATTTGTATCCATGGTTGTGAAACAATGATTCTGTTACAACACTCCCCGACGTTTCTGCCACGGTTTCGTTGTTTTAACGCGGTCGGGGTGTGACAGATTATGATGTAGATCAAAGTAATCATCTTTATGTTAAGGCATGAACTTGAAGTATAACATGTTTTCTTGAAAAATAATGCTCAAAGTGAACTTAAAGTCTTGTAAATCTATGATTTCAAGAATGATTTCTCAAGAAACCAAGTTAAAAATACAAAGTTTACTTAAGCTTGGTTCTTAAAGAAATTAACCATATTTTAGTGGTTAAACAAGTGTAGAAATATATATGTAACAAGAAAAACTCAAGAAGAAAAATTTTTAGAAAAATGATTTACAGGTTGTAAAGGGCTAATTTCTTCAATAGTGATGTTTTTAAATAAATAACCACACTTTAAGGGGTAACTAGGCTTACTAAAAACACTAGTAAGTTACTACAAATTTTTGTAAATTTTCAAGTGTATGAAGCAGTAATTTGTGCATGATTTTGGCAAATTGGTAAGTGTTGAAAGGTTTATTGTTGATTGTGGTGATTTATAAAAGAAAATGATAGAAAATGATATACTTTGAAAGCATGGAAACCTCCATTTTTAAGGGGAAACTGTGGCAAAATTTTTCTAAAAATTAAACACTTAGAAAAATATTTTTAAACAAATATTTACAAGTATATTTTAAACCATGAATTTTCATATAAAGTTTGACATAATTTTTGTTACAAAAAGTATAAATATTGTAGGTTAGTTTTTGTAAATAAAAGTGACTAAATATGTATTTAGGAAAATATATATTTAGATGTCACCATGTGTGATTATTTGTATATTATGTGTATTAGTTATATTATTTTAGGACTTGAAATGATATAACTCACCAAATACCAAGAAATTGCAATCCAAAATATTACCAAAATTCCAAGAAAATGAATATATAAATTATACCCAAAATATTGGTAAAATCGAACAAGGAATATAACTTACAAAAACATTCTGGAATTAAATTCATAAGTATATTTTGGTAATTAGAATTTTGGACACCAAGAGAACAAAATATGATTTTTACAATTATTACAAGAATATATCATATTTTGACAAGAGGAAAATATATTATTTTTGGGTAAATAAAAATATATATATTTTTCTTGAAATTATTAGAAGATATACTATTTTTGGGAAAAAATATATATTTTCTTGAATAAACATGAAATACATATTATTGGGTGAGAAATGGATTTATATATATATTTTCTAAGTTAGACTTGAAAATATATTATTTTGAGGTTTATATGAAAATTATAAATATTTTTGCCAAGGGGAAAATTATAAATTTTTTTTCTATTTCTTAAAATATATATTTTGAGAATATATATTGATGGATTTTATTAGAAATATTATTCCGAAAAATTTATACAAAAATTAAGTATAAGATACTTAATAAACACAATAAAAATACGTATTCTTGTACGTATAAATACACACCGGAATACGCCACCGATACTTAGCAAAAATACACAAGGTTAAGAATACGAGTATGAATACACCCATCCTTGGGGAAGATATACATGTGCAAATACGTTATGTGACAAGTTAAAATATATTATTTTAGCTAATATTCCAAAATTTAATAAATTTAATTTAAGTTAAAATATTTATTATTTTAACAAATAATTATATACTTGGAATAACATTGATGACACAAAGAAACGTAACTCAAAAATACTAAATAAGACCAAGGTCAGGGCACGACCCACCCGTCTAATGAACCGTAGCACGCATGTAGGTAGTCGTGCGATCTAGAGGAAACTTTGAGTTACATTGGATACGAAGAACGAAAAACTGTGAGTTCATGTCCCCCTTTTCTTTTAGCTGTTTTGTTTATAACTTCGGGGGGTGAATTACATGTTACAAAATGTTTACAAACGGTTATAATTGGTATGGTTAGCTAAGGAATGTATTGTTAGATCATGTGAATGGGTAGGCGTACTCTTAAGACCATTAATCCTCCTATAAGGACCGAGGGACATGAGTGATAGATCTATTTGGGGTTTCGCCCATGAGGTTACTATGTCGTTCCCGCCGGATGACCCGGTATAAAATCTGCTAGGTTTGAGCCTTGCTGCACCATTTCACCTATATTAATGTGTTAGCTACACATTAATTGATCTGTTTCCTTATTTTCTTTCATACCAGGGTATACAAAACATACATACTTACAATGATTATAAAGGTTTATTCGTGCACACATACTAAACACATGAACTCGCTCAACTTTTATTGATGTTTTCAAACTGCATGTATTTCAGGAAATTACGTATGGATCTGGCGGGCATTGAAGTTTACAAGTCATGTCTCTAATAAAAGGTGTCATCAGTAGTCGAAGGGTTTGGGTTATGTATTTTATCTTGGATAAGATATATAGCTCGAAACATAGTTTGTTAGTGTCTTTTGTGAAGTCCTTATGGATCTAAAACTTGTTGGTATTGTATTTTGAACATGAAGTCTGTGTTTTGGGATTTAAACAATGTTGCTTGTAACGTTTTAAAATTATCTATGGATGAACATCTTGGTTTTATCATATAGTGGTTTGGTTATAGTTGAATGCAATGATATTAAGCAAGTAACACATAATCACGCTTCTGCAAAAGTCAGGGTGTGACAGTTTGGTATCAGAGCTTCGATTGTTGCAAACTAGGATTCCTTCTCATGTCTAGACTACAATCACTAGGGCTCTCTCACGAAAATATTTTTACAACATGTTTTCATTGCATACACACAACGCCTAGATCCATGGAGCAAACGTTTTACAAAGGAAAAACAAGAAACACGATTGCAAGGTCACATTGGTGGTCTAGTCTAGGGCAAACAAGGAAGGATAGAAAGGTTTCATGAAGGATAATGTGAATACATGATTACATGATAAATTTCCTTTGTTTGCACGTACTGAGTGTAGTGGTTACTATATGTACATATGTTAGGATTACGACGTTACCGGCACACATGTCATCCTCAAAGAGTGGGTTGTCGGATGCCCGCGACCCGATGGCAGTCGCATCAGATGACGAGGTTATGCCCACGCCAGAGATTTACACGTCAGACACTGAGAGTGATCCTGGCATGCTGTCTGAGGACAAAGAAGAATCCAGTCGTTCGCGCTACCAAACTTTGGTGATGATTTACCCTTGCTGATGGTTTCCCTGACGAGGATCCTTTTCGTCATCCCTGTTGCAGTCCATGATCACCTCATCATTGGTCATCCCGATGGCGAGCACATCGGGGCTCCGATCCTCAATGTTGTACCACCTGTGGTCATTCCTCCCGAGGATTGGCCTTTCGACGATTTTTTTGATGATGACGTTGATTTGTTTGTTGATGGTCATCCTGTCGACGCCCAGGGTGATGGAGAGATAGATGAGGATGTTGTTGTTATCCCTCCTCCTGAGATTCCTATCATTAAGGTACCTTCATATTCCAGTTTGCACTCGATTTCAGACTCCTTTGAGTTTGTGACATCTTCAGCTTTATAGACGGCCGGATTGCAGCTTATTGCTACTGACTCAGACGACGGCACCACTATGTCTGCTGCACTATCACCTGCTCGAGATCCCATGCCTTCACACGACCCAGAGCCTGCTCCTGAGCTAGCTCCTGTTCCGTTTAGGTCAGCCTGATGTTGCACCTATTGACTGTGAGCCGATTCCTAATCCTGACCATGTTCCGTTTGAATTACGAAATATTGCACTCCCTATTCCCGACCCAGTACCTGCACCTGTTGATTTTCCTTTTGCCGAGCCATTTATTCCCCCGCCCGCACCCGCTGATGTAACTCCTCTCCCTCCTGTAGAGTTCGATGTCCATCACACTGATTTTCCGATTGTTTTCCTTCAAGACATCCCTGTACCCTGTCCAGGGGAAGGTACTTCAGGTCAGCACCTGTGTGACGATCCTTTTGCTACAGCAGCATTTCCTCTGACCTCACAGGTTGCACCGTTTACTTCTTTCATTTCTTCACCGCTAGACAAGTCGTTCCGATGGTCCCTACCATACACTATGCCGATTTCGGACCCCTATCATTCCTCACATTATGGAGGCTACACATGAGATGAGCTGCTCCTGTCACTTCAGCTACAATTTGAGGTTTTGATTCATAGAGTTTTGGAGCTTGAGCTGACACCACGTCCTCCATCCTGTCTCTGCAAGTATGCTTTTGATCCTCCACATTCATCACTTTCTCCTTTTGCACTCTCACCTGTTGCTCTTACACTTTCTCCAGGTTTTGATGATCGTTTCTTTACTATCGAGCAGCAGACCAGTTACTTACTTCGCCGTGTATACGAGCTCGAGGAGGAGCTCACACATGTTTGCGGTTTGGTTTCCTTCCCTCCACCTCCTCCTCCACCATCAGCATAGTTGGTTTTTGGTCTTATGTAGATACATTACTTCTGGTGAGAGCATTACTATTGAGCCGAGATTGTGAAGACTTTTGAAGACCACTTTTGACCATGGGATTTTTTGGTATATTGACAGACTTGTTGGACAAGGGTAGTGTGACCCTGTGTCCCTTTTGATGTGATACACTTTGTAGACAATGTGATTGTGGTCGGTAATTAATGAAAGCTCAGTCGTCATGTTCTCACTAAACACTTTGTTGATTTACATGTAGTGCTAGGATTGTGTTGTTGCGTGATTGCTTGCTATGATGAATACTTAGATATACACGTACATACGACCATTAAACAACTATTTACTTACTTGACGAACAAGACCTGACCTATCCAATCTTCTTCTTAGAAGATGTCGCCTCGAAGGAACACCGATACCAACAACCCTCTGTCGACGACAGAGGCAGAATTACAAGAGCGCATCTCACAGGCCATCGCACAGCACGAGACCCTTCGCTCAAAACGCAGTGGAGGTACCTCAGGAAATAACCCACCCAACGGTAATGTTTAGTCACTTAAGACACATTACAAAACGTTTGGACATTTCCAAGTGTGCTTTGCTAATGCCTTATGTGAATGATGTTGTTTATGTCGCAGGCTGCACCTACAAGCAGTTCTTGGGCTGCAAGCCCCTGGATTTCAACGGCACTGGGGGTGTTGTAGCTTTTGTGCGTTGGGTTGAGAAGACGGATTTTGTTTTGCGATTGAGCAAATGTACTCCAGAGCAACAAGTCACGTACATATCTGGATTGTTTCTAGATGGGGCTCTGTCATGGAGGAACCTCCAGGTTTAGATGTTGGGTGAGACTGTTGCGTATGCTTTGACGTGGGATGAACTGAAAGAGCTAATGCGTAAGAAGTATTGTTCAAGGGAAGAAATCTAGAGGTTGGAAACTGAATTCTGGAACTTGAAAATTGAAGGTTCAAAGATAGCTGAGTATGTGCAAAGGTTTCATGATTTGTCTAGTGTGGTACCTTACTTGGTGGAGCCAGAGTTTAAGAGGATCGAACGCTTCATCTGGGGATTGGCACCTCAGATTCTATGCATGGTGACAGCATCTAAACCTCCAACGATTACCGATGCTATTGACTTAAGTGTGGCGCTCACTGATGAAGCGGTTAGACTGGGAAAATTTTCAATCTTTGAAGAGAAGAAGGAGACTCATGTGGAGCCATCTGGATATAATAAGAGAAAGTTAGCGAATTTCAAGAAGGGTACTCGGGCGAATAACAAAAACAAGGCCAAAAAGCGAAAAGAGTACATGGGTAAACTACCTGTAACACCCTAGTTTCTATTTAACGTTTATCGTGTGAATACCATCAATTAGATGTGTAGTTAAGGCTACACATCCTATAAAAATACGGGTTTATTTAAACTTTTACAATTCACAAGTTATTCTAGGTAACATGATCAAATTTGTTGTTTAAATTTTACAACGTGGCAAAGTGCAGAAGCGTGTGTCTTTATTGTGTTCGGTTCTTCGCTGAGCTTGATCGTCTTCCGGCATCCAAGGCGTACCTACATTTCATAAACATGAAATGCTTTAGTCTTACGAAGTTTAATTCAGGTCCGACCAATGTCCGGGAAACATTTGATTTCCAAATGAAAAACAAAATATAAGAAAATTATATCCACCGTAATTTACGGTGGGACCGTAAATTACGGTGACCCCTGGGTTTCCATTCTTCTGCCGTAAATCAGACTAGTTACACCGTAAACAATTTAACTCCACCGTAATTTACGGTGGGACCGTAAATTACGGTGGACTCTGCATCCTGATTCTCTATTTCGTCGTAATTTGACACGAAATCTTTCGTATCTTTCAAACCGCTTATCCGTTTAACCTACCGTTTCTTCCTACATGTTTATAATTTGATTCTCCATCATATGGAGTTAAAATCCGACATCCGGCTTGATAAAAATTAAGACCTTTAAGTCTTCGGCTTATTACTCTTTTACCAAAATTTGACCCGTTTACGCATTTTATCAAACAAACGTATTTGTTTGACTTCTATATCACATACATCTCTTTAATTTAATGTTACCTACCATTTTAAGTTCTATTCATAGGTTTATTACACAATTTAAACCCGTTTTCGCTCGTATGCTTATTATGACCCGTTAAGGATAATTTAAGCACTTTTAAACTCAAATTTCACTTTTATTCAAATCTAGCGTTGTAACCTATATTTCTTATCTAGTACTCTCCCATCACAACTAAATGTGTGTTGGATTTAAAGTAGATATCTATGTGTTCCGGATTTATTTCCCTTGAAATATCATTTTACGGCAAAGACTCATATGGAGTCTTTTAGCCCAAGAATTACATCTTTCACTACCTATACTCGTTCTAAACTTTTGTTTAATCATAAGACTCCTTTCCAAACAACCTCTAAGGGTTGTTTGTTCAATTTAGCCTACAAGGGCGTTTTGGTCGATTTTGGTCCTTCTTTTACAATGAAGGGTTATCACCGATTATTCGACCAAATTAGCGCTTTTACATACATCATAAATAAACGTACCTGGCTCGGATCAACAAATAGACCTGATTTTATTACCTTGCTTTATATTCGCTAATTAAGAACGATGCGAATATCCATTGGATATCTATTCCTGTAAGCATATGACTCGACAAAAGAATCATTAGTCTATATAGTCAAAAAGTGTTGTCTACACCTTTTGACCCGTTTGGCCGAAAAGACCATTTAACTTTGCGAAATGATATTTGTTATCATCTCCTCTACATGACTCTTCCCGTTTAACACCGTACGGGAATTTTAATTATAAACCGTGTATTTCTTTCGACATAATATGACCAATTTATCGATTTACTTCTTTTTAACCATTATTATGGTTTCTATCATCTTTGATTTGCTTGTTCCGTTCGACTACACGACGGAACATCATATTTCAATCGTTTAGATATCTCATTCAATATTTATATGATAAGAAAACATTCCACAATTTAAGACTAGTGTAAGCTATACTTACCTTGCATCCGAATTATGCTTTTCCGCCATTCTTGCTTCGTTTGACCCGCCTCCTATCCAAGCCTCCACCTAGCTTGTCAAGCGTCAAACTATCATTATAATTCGTAAGACGGTTATATTAGTCATCATTAATTATGACCATTCCATCTTACATATTTTCTATCACAAATACCATTCGATCTTATTAATGATCGGTTTGACTATTTAAAAGTCAAATCACCAATTAACACATATGATTGCACTATCAAGTTCACAAGACTCAATTAGGCACATTATCAACACTTAGTTCTCATTTAGGCATTATAACAAACACCTAATGGGCATGATTCTACACGTTTGCTAACTAGTTCACAATTAGTCATTTTTACCAAGATTAACATCAAGATTCAACCATTATCATGTATGATCAAATACTCAAACTTGAAATTTGTTCAAGTATCTTGCATCTACTATCACTTATGATGATTTCTAACACAACTATATTATCATCTTTTCTACATAATCAAAACCCACTTGACTTATGAGTGTATGATTATGAATTCACAACAATGAACATCAATTCAACAATTACATGGCTAGGGTTTACTACTAGACATAGTTTCATCCCTAATTTCATCCAAACAACATACATGCAAGCTTAGATTCGAATTCTCTAGGTTTGCTCAGAATTTCAACTAGAGATTTACCAAGAAATTTACATACCTCGTGACTCCTTTTTCAATGGAGATCACTAATTCATACTCGGATTTTGATTTGGACTTGATTTGCTCCTTCAATTTGATGAATTTCTGTGTTTTAGGGTTTGAGCTTAAGAGCTCTTCTTGGCTCTGTGTTTTGTACGACCAGAACACACACAATGGTGTGTGTTTTGGTGTTTTTAGATTTTAATTAATAAAACCCATTTTCCCACTTTAACCATTTTAGTCCCTCAACTTTATCCAAGTTTATAAAGGTTACTACATCAAGTTCCTCATTATTTTTAAGACACTAGACTAACTAGGTTGATATTCCTAGTTATTTAGTGGGTTCCGGGAGTTATAACCCGTTTTATTTTAAGTCCCGTTAACTCGGGCTCTTATAAACTCAATTCATCAAAACTTTGTTTCGCTTGTATCTAATATTAGGATTTCTTATTAATTCCCAAATATTTACCGGGTTATTTTTACTACTAGCGACACTTTACCCGTCTTTTAGTATTAACGTGGGTTAATTACCAAACCCGTTTTCGGGGTGTTACAAGTCTACCCCCCTTAAAGAGGTTTCGTCCTCGAAACCTTGCTTATCTAGTTCATTGAGTTTCTGAACCCAATGCGTTTGACTTGAATAATCTCTTAAGCATTACTCCTACTTTAACCAATTGTTATCATTACCAGAAAATTATGGTAATGTCTTTTTGGTTACCGGACCTCTACGTATGTCATATGACATAATGTAACTTCGACATAACGTAGTCTCGTTATTTCCACTAGTTCAGTTAACTTAGCGATATCCATCGCTTTCATATACCCTCGAATTCCTTATGAATCCGTTAATTTGACCCGTTTAAGATCTTTAGTGAAATCTTTCACTTTTAGCAACAAATTCTTTTGTTTTCAATTTATCTATTCGGTTCAGCTATACCGAATCTACCGCTTACAAGCAAACCAAATTTCTTGATTTGAATTGATGACCTTAACCGGTCTCATTAACTAGTCTTATTAGTTCAGTTACTTTTATCACTCGCTTGGTTATAATGTGATTTTACTTCACATTACATTTCCTAACCGTGATCGTGTCACATCATGTTTAAATTGTATCAACCTTTCATTTTTGAGAATATCACTTTTCGAATATATCATCTTGCGCCTATCAGTGTCAAGACTTGTATCTTTCATGCTTACTATTTAAATTCCTATCAGAATTTATGTTTGTAAAAACATTACCTCTTACTAAAACCGAAGTTTTAGTTTTTGGATCTTTTCTTTAACTCGTGTCAATCATCCATACTGGGATATTGACAGTCCGTAATTTAATCCTTTACAGTCTTAGTTTTTGTATGCGGGGATTTTTAACTGATTTCCTCGCTTTATTCCATCTAACCCGTAGGTTTTATCACTTAGCCTTATGGGCTATTTTTTGATTAGACATTCACCTCTTTAAGGCGAAGTCCTTATAACTTCTTTCTAATCATGACCCGTGGGTCGTTTTAGTCCATATTTCTCTCGTTGTTTATAATCCTAAAGGTTATGTGGATCCCGTAGATCATTCTTTTTGCTCGTGTCTTATTAAAATATATATTTGGTGTCAAAGCACTCTTTTTACGTTTGAAATTCATTTGTCTCAAGCTTATCGTTATCCGGCTTGCGCTTACTTACGCCTTCAAGCATTATACTTTATTCAACCCGTTCAATCTCAAAATAGTTGAATATAATTATCAGAATTTCTGTTTACGAAATTTTATGGTCTTTTAGTCGTAACTCATGATCCGAGTCCTTTGACTTTAAATTCGTGTTTTCGTTTCTCGGTTTACGCATGTGTTTAATTCTTACCCATCAACCGGGTGTTTTACCAAGGTCGTTATTATTGCAATCCTCCCGGTATGCATTAAGACCTTGCTTCATTTTTATATTCTGACTTTGTCTTTAAGTTCGACGTTTTACAAAAAAAATGACCCGTTAAGGGACATATTTGCATTTTCCGGGTTCGAGTGTAAGTACACTCCCTCCCATCGCTTGTCTAAATCATTTTTCATGTTTGCATTTTCTGGGTTCGAGTGCAAGTACACTCCCTCCCAATACTTGTCTAAATCATTTTACATGCTTGCGTTTTATGGGTTCGAGTGTAAGTACACTCCCTCCCAATACTTGTCTAAATCATTTTACATGCTTGCGTTTTATGGGTTCGAGTGTAAGTACACTCCCTCCCAATACTTGTCTAAATCATTTTTCATGCTTGCGTTTTATGGGTTCGAGTGTAAGTACACTCCCTCCCAATACTTGTCTAAATCATTTTACATGCTTGCGTTTTATGGGTTCGAGTGTAAGTACACTCCCTCCCAATACTTGTCTAAATCATTTTACATGCTTGTTTGTCCCTTCACTCGGGCTCATTATCCTAATGTAACACGCTCCCGTCACTCGGTTGTGCGTTTACATTATTTTCAAATATCTTGCTTATCTGCTTCATTTGGGTACTTTTTAATTAGTCCCATTCACCCCGCCATTACCACATCGGACATAACTGCGCTCATTATAAGAAGCTCATGCTATCATGTGTTCACTACTTACTTGGCCAGAGTAAGCGATCAACACGTGGTACGCGTGACCTTATTATAATTACCACATCACGTCCCATGTAAGTAACTCCTCAAATTATCCTCATGTTTATGGTTTCATTTGGTAAAACTTTATTTAATTGTTAGTTAACAATTATTAGTTTTAATCGTTTATCCTTGAACATGTACAATGTCCCTTTTTATAAACATTTATTCACATTCATTGATGTGATCATTAATTTTCTCAATAGGATTTGTATTGAGAATACTTACTTGGATGATCACTCTCGTCCAAGTTTCTATATAAATAAGTCTTGTTATTCATTTGTTATTCATCATTGTGAATAACACATTCCCTATTAAATTTCTCTTGGAAATCAGGTTTTCCAAGTTCTGTCATATGTGTATGCAACCGTTATTACTTACGTGTTTGTTGCATATAACGACTCGTGCGACTAAATCTAAAAGTGTGCACCTGGTGATGCTTGCCCTAACGGGCTTCTCTTGTCATTAGTCTTGTTCGCGACCGTTACGCGATTTTGGTCCTTAATGAGTATGCTCTTTCTGTCGTACTTCGGACCGTTCCATCATCATATCCATAATCCGTTTGACTCTCGTCATCTTCAAACGCGAGTGTCCTTCATTTAAAACATTCACAAAAGTTAGTAAAGTCAACTTCAATAATTGCCCGTATTATAATACAAGGCACTTTCTACTATACACGTCAGCGCGCGTATTTTCGTCAACTACATCAATCGTTTTAATTGGGGTAACGTGAATCACACGATAGCCATATGTGTTGGTTACAACACTTAGCATACTAAACTATTAGCATACGTGTACTTACCGGATTTGCGATCAAGCCTCGAACCGAACACTATTCTTTTTCAAGAGCATAAGGTTTAAGTCCAAGCATGGTTCCTCCCCACCATACTCGAATCTCTTAAACCAAGGCTCTGATACCAACTTGTAACACCCTAGTTTCTATTTAACGTTTATCGTGTGAATACCATCAATTAGATGTGTAGTTAAGGCTACACATCCTATAAAAATACGGGTTTATTTAAACTTTTACAATTCACAAGTTATTCTAGGTAACATGATCAAATTTGTTGTTTAAATTTTACAACGTGGCAAAGTGCGGAAGCGTGTGTCTTTATTGTGTTCGGTTCTTCGCTGAGCTTGATCGTCTTCCGGCATCCAAGGCGTACCTACATTTCATAAACATGAAATGCTTTAGTCTTACGAAGTTTAATTCAGGTCCGACCAATGTCCGGGAAACATTTGATTTCCAAATGAAAAACAAAATATAAGAAAATTATATCCACCGTAATTTACGGTGGGACCGTAAATTACGGTGGCCCCTGGGTTTCCATTCTTCTGCCGTAAATCAGACTAGTTACACCGTAAACAATTTAACTCCACCGTAATTTACGGTGGGACCGTAAATTACGGTGGACTCTGCATCCTGATTCTCTATTTCGTCGTAATTTGACACGAAATCTTTCGTATCTTTCAAACCGCTTATCCGTTTAACCTACCGTTTCTTCCTACATGTTTGTAATTTGATTCTCCATCATATGGAGTTAAAATCCGACATCCGGCTTGATAAAAATTAATACCTTTAAGTCTTCGGCTTATTACTCTTTTACCAAAATTTGACCCGTTTACGCATTTTATCAAACAAACGTATTTGTTTGACTTCTATATCACATACATCTCTTTAATTTAATGTTACCTACCATTTTAAGTTCTATTCATAGGTTTATTACACAATTTAAACCCGTTTTCGCTCGTATGCTTATTATGACCCGTTAAGGATAATTTAAGCACTTTTAAACTCAAATTTCACTTTTATTCAAATCTAGCGTTGTAACCTATATTTCTTATCTAGTACTCTCCCATCACAACTAAATGTGTGTTGGATTTAAAGTAGATATCTATGTGTTCCGGATTTATTTCCCTTGAAATATCATTTTACGGCAAAGACTCATATGGAGTCTTTTAGCCCAAGAATTACATCTTTCACTACCTATACTCGTTCTAAACTTTTGTTTAATCATAAGACTCCTTTCCAAACAACCTCTAAGGGTTGTTTGTTCAATTTAGCCTACAAGGGCGTTTTGGTCGATTTTGGTCCTTCTTTTACAATGAAGGGTTATCACCGATTATTCGACCAAATTAGCGCTTTTACATACATCATAAATAAACGTACCTGGCTCGGATCAACAAATAGACCTGATTTTATTACCTTGCTTTATATTCGCTAATTAAGAACGATGCGAATATCCATTGGATATCTATTCCTGTAAGCATATGACTCGACAAAAGAATCATTAGTCTATATAGTCAAAAAGTGTTGTCTACACCTTTTGACCCGTTTGGCCGAAAAGACCATTTAACTTTGCGAAATGATATTTGTTATCATCTCCTCTACATGACTCTTCCCGTTTAACACCGTACGGGAATTTTAATTATAAACCGTGTATTTCTTTCGACATAATATGACCAATTTATCGATTTACTTCTTTTTAACCATTATTATGGTTTCTATCATCTTTGATTTGCTTGTTCCGTTCGACTACACGACGGAACATCATATTTCAATCGTTTAGATATCTCATTCAATATTTATATGATAAGAAAACATTCCACAATTTAAGACTAGTGTAAGCTATACTTACCTTGCATCCGAATTATGCTTTTCCGCCATTCTTGCTTCGTTTGACCCGCCTCCTATCCAAGCCTCCACCTAGCTTGTCAAGCGTCAAACTATCATTATAATTCGTAAGACGGTTATATTAGTCATCATTAATTATGACCATTCCATCTTACATATTTTCTATCACAAATACCATTTGATCTTATTAATGATCGGTTTGACTATTTAAAAGTCAAATCACCAATTAACACATATGATTGCACTATCAAGTTCACAAGACTCAATTAGGCACATTATCAACACTTAGTTCTCATTTAGGCATTATAACAAACACCTAATGGGCATGATTCTACACGTTTGCTAACTAGTTCACAATTAGTCATTTTTACCAAGATTAACATCAAGATTCAACCATTATCATGTATGATCAAATACTCAAACTTGAAATTTGTTCAAGTATCTTGCATCTACTATCACTTATGATGATTTCTAACACAACTATATTATCATCTTTTCTACATAATCAAAACCCACTTGACTTATGAGTGTATGATTATGAATTCACAACAATGAACATCAATTCAACAATTACATGGCTAGGGTTTACTACTAGACATAGTTTCATCCCTAATTTCATCCAAACAACATACATGCAAGCTTAGATTCGAATTCTCTAGGTTTGCTCAGAATTTCAACTAGAGATTTACCAAGAAATTTACATACCTCGTGACTCCTTTTTCAATGGAGATCACTAATTCATACTCGGATTTTGATTTGGACTTGATTTGCTCCTTCAATTTGATGAATTTCTGTGTTTTAGGGTTTGAGCTTAAGAGCTCTTCTTGGCTCTGTGTTTTGTACGACCAGAACACACACAATGGTGTGTGTTTTGGTGTTTTTAGATTTTAATTAATAAAACCCATTTTCCCACTTTAACCATTTTAGTCCCTCAACTTTATCCAAGTTTATAAAGGTTACTACATCAAGTTCCTCATTATTTTTAAGACACTAGACTAACTAGGTTGATATTCCTAGTTATTTAGTGGGTTCCGGGAGTTATAACCCGTTTTATTTTAAGTCCCGTTAACTCGGGCTCTTATAAACTCAATTCATCAAAACTTTGTTTCGCTTGTATCTAATATTAGGATTTCTTATTAATTCCCAAATATTTACCGGGTTATTTTTACTACTAGCGACACTTTACCCGTCTTTTAGTATTAACGTGGGTTAATTACCAAACCCGTTTTCGGGGTGTTACACTACCTAAGTGCGACAATTGTCGACGACATCATACCGGGCAATGTAGATATGGAAAATGTTATAACTGTGGTAAAGTGGGGCATGACAAGGAGATGTGTTGGCGTGGTTCTGGACGTGGAAATGGAGGTCAAGATGGTAGCAGAAATCATGGAGAAAACAACGACAACAACAACTATCAAGACGGAAATGGTGATGATCAAGGACGTGGTCAAGGGTGTTTTAACTATGGTGATGTGAGGCCTTTCAGGAAGTATTGCCCTAAAAACAATCAGGCACGTGGATGAATGCTCAACATCGGAGCTAGGGAAGCATGACAGGATCCAAACGTGGTTATCGGTACGTCCCCTATTAGTCAACGTTATGCATCTATGCTGTTTGATACTAGTGCCGATTTTAGCTTCATATCTCTAGAGTTTAAGAATCTACTTGGTTTAGTAGTGAGTAGGTTAGATATCCCGTATTCCATAGAACTAGCTTATGGGAAGCTAGTAGAAGCCAAAGGAGTGATTAGAGGCTGTGTTATA
Organism: Helianthus tuberosus; assembly: GCA_030545235.1. Taxonomy (NCBI): domain Eukaryota; kingdom Viridiplantae; phylum Streptophyta; class Magnoliopsida; order Asterales; family Asteraceae; genus Helianthus; species Helianthus tuberosus. Next base: position 24,791,057 of record CM060419.1, read on the forward strand.
GAGCCCGGAGAGCGTGAGTTTTCAATAGATCTTCTACCAATTGAACTGGGAAGCTTCGATGTCGTGATTGGGATGGATTGGCTATCGAGTAATCGTGCAGATATTGTTTTCCATAAGAAGGTTATCCATATCCCGATGGCGAATGAAGAGATGATTGTGATACACGGGGAGAAGCAGGATACGCCTCTACGGATTATTAGTCGTTCGAAGACACGGAAGTTTTTGCGTAAAGGATGTGTTGCCTTCTTAGCTCATGTCATGGACAAAGAAGCCGAAGAATCTAAGCTCGAAGATATCCCTGTGGTAAGGGAATATCCTGAAGTCTTCCCTGAAGACTTGCTAGTTTTACCTCCTCAACGACAAGTCGAATTCCACATTTACTTGATTCCAGGCGCCGCACCTGTAGCTAAGACACCTTATCGACTTGCGCCTTCAGAGATGCAAGAGTTGTCAACGTAGCTTTAGGAGTTGCTAGATAAGGGATTTATAAGACCAAGCTTCTCGCCTTGGGGAGCTCCAGTGTTGCACGTAAAAAAGAAGGATGGTAATTCCGAAGGTGCATCGACTATAGGGAGCTGAAACAAGCCAACCGGCAAGGACCAATATCCCCTACTGTGGATTAATGATTTATTCGACCGACTGCAAGGATCCAACTACTATTCTAAGACTAATCGTTGATCGAGTATCATTAGCTGCAAATTCAGGAAGAAAGTATACCGAAGAACGCCGGGTCAAAAATTTGTTTTTAGATATGCAGTAATGTTGTGTTTATACACGGTACACCAAACAGTTATGCACAGAATACAAAACTTGGAGAACCTAGGAAACATGTACTTAGGACCTTCGGGAACTTAGGTCAAAGCTAATTAAAGGTTACCACTTGGGAACCCCGTCTATTAACTCGGGCAAACACCATTATTTTGCCATGCATGCTATTTTAGTTAACCGAACAGATAAAGTACTCAAATTTCTTTTATTGAAATCCCCACTTTTTCTTCTAGCCTGTAGATTTTTACATCTCTACTTCTCTTAATGGTAGTTGCATCACGACAATTTTCTTCATTAAAGCGAATACTCATTTTCTTCGATACTTGATCATTTCATATGATACACATGCGATCGTTTGTTACGCGTGTGGCTTCCATTCTAATGATCATTTTCATCAAAGTTACAAATATTATTTCGCTATATCCGATTATTGCCTTGTGACTCGGATATTCGGTGTTGTTGTAAGTATCAACTCCTTGATATTGAGTCAACAAAACCTTCTTGAAATTTCTTTTCTTTTCAGTTACATACATGGTTTATCCTTGTAACCATGCCAAAATTCTCTTGTCGATACATTCGTTTATTGTCGGATTTTGCTGAGACCAAGTTCAATTGCTTGAACTTGTCCATTTCGCATATTCAATTCAAGACACCATATGTTGTAATGAGAGCATCATATTCAAATTCATCTTTGCAAGTATTTCTTTTGTTACGAGTCGTAGTGGACTTGTTTGGTCTACGGCTCCATTAACTCGTCTGTTGGTTCCAACACCTTGTGGTGGTGTGTCGTTAATTTGAAGCCTGCGCTAATCTCGTTTACGCATCTCATACATGAATTTAATTGTTTATTTATTTACTTGCTCTAAATCCGCTCTGTTTTATCATGATTAAAGCAGCCTTAACACAATCGTGTGTTAAGACAATGGTACATAAACTCATTTTATAATCCAGTGTACCTCCTAACAGTTCTTTCATTATCGATCGAATGCCTTGCAGTATTTATTGCATTTTCATCTTCAATCGGAAACAGTAGTTCTTTGATTTTCCATATTCAATCGAAAATCCTATAATGTTGTTTGAATCAAGTTTTCAGATTTGATTCATTGTGTTTTCGTATGATTTCAATCACAGTAAACTTGTTTGGTCACCGCTATTGTTAAATTATCTCATTCACTACGACACCTGGTAGCATCGGTATAAACTTGCAGCTTGTGCTAATCATGGTCAACCGTTTCATACGAAACTACGAATTTAGACAAGATACACCAGATTCGGTTGTATTTCATTTCGGTGTATTCTCGCAATTCAATAATACCAACAGGAAAATTTTATTCATTTACTTGATCGAAAGTTGACGGATCATTTTCATGTCAATATTACATTTGAGCTTGCTGATTCTGAGTTCATCTAGCGGATGTTATTGTTTCTAGAACTCATTTGCACATTGTAAACGATCATTTGGAATTCTATCAGTCGAAACTCCTCTTATGTTGAACCCCTGGTAACTAAGTCGCACTAGTTAATACGTCTGTTCTTCGACATCAAATTCTGAAAACACATACCTTTTAACCATTGGGTTCTTAATGTTGTAATATATCCCTGGATTCACCTGATTCGAATAAGTCTTGTTTCAGTTTCGTGGTTAATCACTTCAGTGTTATTCATATCCAACTACATAACGTAACCCTAAGGAGTTAATGTAGTCAAAATTTCGAGGACGAAATTTTCTTAACAGGGGGAGAATGTGACAACTGTCAAATTTTCATGCATCCGTACAATTATTAGACAATGATTAAGGCTTAATGACTGTGTTGATTTACAATTTATGACATGAATTCCTTTCTGATGATTGTTATCATATATACATGTGCATCATATATTGCAAATGTCATATCATTATTGCATGAAACACTTTATTGATTCAAATGAGGCACGAAACAAAGCTAGCACAGTTATCTGACAAAATCAGAGAAATGCTGACGGAGTTCAGAACATAGGCAGACATGGTATTGGGATACAGAATGGGCCAGAAACCAAGAGTTACACTAGTATAGTGTGTAGGAAAGTAAGGATCATAAAACTGCCTTCCTAGTGATGGTTTAAGTGCCAGAAAGTGCCTAAAACTTACCTAACTACAGAATTCAGCAGAATTCAGCATTTAAACAACTTAATAACAAGCAGAAATATGGTTAAATGGTCCTGAATGCTTTCCTAAGTGTTGGGAATCAAAACTGTCACAAAAGGTAACATAAAGTACACTAAAGTGTGTAGTTTAGCATCTTAACGAACCGGTAACCAACCGAACTACCGGACACTATCCGAAACACCAAATTTTCACCAAAAGCATTGTTTTAACATTACCAAGCTAGTTATGGTCCTCGAACATCATAACACACTATATAACATCTAGTAACTAAATAACCTAACTAGATACTTGATTTCCAACTAACTAAACTAACTAATGGTTACATTCTAACTCTATACCCCCCATACCTACGACCACTAGGTGGCCCCCACTATTTGATTTTATTCACATATTTTAATAGATTATGTTGGTTCTTTTATAAACATAATACCCATAAAATAAACACTTGTTGGTAGATTTTATGAATAACCATAAGACCAGTCATCCACTACATTTTCACAACACACTAACACCACCCAACTCCCTCTTCCTCCTCCCTTGGCTACGGCCATGATCAACCACCACACGACCACCATCTTTCAATCATCAACAACCATTCTAAGCATATCCTAAGGTGTAAGAGGCAAAGTTAAGAAGCTTGGTGGCCTTGAAGCTTGAAGGACCTCTCTCTAGTGCTTTTATCCACCTCCTTTTCATCTTGTGATCATCCTTAGCCTTGAATTAGTAGTAAGATCTTCTATACTCTATTTTACATCTTCTTAAGTTGGCTAAAAGATAATACAAGTTGGTAATCATGAAGAACACTATGAATCAAGAACATGAAACATGAACATAAGCTTAAAAATCATACGAAATCATGTTGTTTAGTGTTGTTATGCTACTTGATGGTTGATTGTTTATGTTGATGATGTTAAACATCATATGATCTTGCTAGATAGTGATTAAAGACATAATCTAGCAAGATGAGAGAATGATTATGATGTAGATCAAAGTAATCATTTTTATGTTAAGGCATGAACTTGAAGTATAACATGTTTTCTTGAAAAATAATGATTAAAGTGAACATAAAGTCTTGTAAATCTAAGATTTCAAGAATGATTTCTCAAGAAACCAAGTTAAAAATACAAAGTTTACTTAAGCTTGGTTCTTAAAGAAATAAACCATATTTTAGTGGTTAAACAAGTGTAGAAATATATATGTAACAAGAACAACTCAAGAAGAAACATTTTTAGAAAAATGATTTACAAGTTGTAAAGGTCTAATTTCTTCAATAGTGATGTTTTTAAATAAATAACCACACTTTAAGGGGTAACTACACTTACCAAAAACACTAGTAAGTTACTACAATTTTTTGTAAATTTTCAAGTTAATGAAGTAGTAATTTGTGCATGCTTTTGGCAAATTGGTAAGTGTTGAATGGTTTATTGTTGATTGTGGTGATTTATAAAAGAAAATGTTATGCTTTGAAAGCATGGAAACCTCCATTTTTAAGGGGAAACTATGGCAAATTTTTTCTAAAAATTAAACACTTAGAAAAATATTTTTAAACAAATATTTACAAGTATATTTTAAACTATTAATTTTCATATAAAGTTTGCTATAATGTTTGTTACAAAAAGTATAAATACTGGAGGTTAGTTTTTGTAAATAAAAGTGACTAAATATGTATTTAGGAAAATATATATTTAGATGTCACCATGTGTGTGATTATTTGTATATTATGTATATTAGTTATATTATTTTAGGACTTGAAATGATATAACTCACCAAAATACCAAGAAATTACAATCCAAAATGTTACCAAAATTCCAAGAGAATGAATATATAAATTATACCAAAAATATTGGTAAAACCAAACAAGGAATACAACTTACAAAAATATTCCGGAATTAAATTCATAAGTATATTTTGGTAATTAGAATTTTGGACACCAAGAGAACAAAATATGATTTTTACAATTATTACAAGAATATATCATATTTTGACAAGAGGAAAATATATTATTTTTGGCTAAATAAAAATATATATATATTTTTCTTGAAATTATTAGAACATATATTATTTTTGGGAGAAAATATATATTTTCCATAAACATGAAATACATATTATTGGGTGAGAAATGGATTTATATATATACATTTTCTAAGTTAGACTTGAAAATATATTATTTTGAGTTTTATATGAAAATTATAAATATTTTTGCCAAAGGAAAAATTATAAATAATTTTTCTATTTCTTAAAATATATATTTTGAGAATATATATTGATGGATTTTATTAGAAATATTATTACGGAAAATCTATACAAAAAATAAGTATAAGATATTTAATAAACACAATAAAAATACGTATTCTCGTACGTATAAATACACACCGGAATACGCCACCGATAGTTGGCAAAAATACACAAGGTTAAGAATACGAGTATGAATACACCCATCTTTGGGGAAGATATACATGTGCAAATACGTTATGTGACAAGTTAAAATATATTATTTTAACTAATATTCCAAAAGTTAATAAATTTAATTTAATTTAAAATATTTATTATTTTAACAAATAAATATATACTTGGAATAACATTGATGACACAAAGAAACGTAACTCAAAAATACTAAATAAGACCAAGGTCAAGGCACGACCCACCCATCTAATGAACCGTAGCACGCATGTAGGTAGTCGTGTGATCTAGAGGAAGCTTTGAGTTACATTGAATACGAAGAACGCAAAACTGTGAGTTCATGTCCCCCTTTTCTTTTAACTGTTTTGTTTATAATTTCGGGGGTGAAGTGCATGTTACAAAATGTTTACAAATGATTACAATTGGTATGGTTAGCTAAGGAATGTACTGTTAGATCATGTGAATAGTTAGGCGCACTCTTAAGACCATTAATCCTCATATAAGGATCGAGGGACATGAGAGATAGATCTATTTGGGTGTAGCGAGCCCACACCCATGTGGACCGGGGTTTGGCCCATGAGGTGACTATGTCGTTCCCGCCGGATGACCCGGTACAAAATCTGCTAGGTTTGAGCCTTCCTGCACCATTTCACCTATATTAATGTATTAGCTACACATTAATTGATTTGTTTCCTTATTCACTTTCATACCAGGGTATCAAAACATACATACTTACAATGATTATAAAGGTTTATTATGTCACACCCAGACCACGTTAAAACAACAAACCGTGGCGGAAACGTCGCGGAGTGTCGTGGCAGAATTATTGTTTCACAACCATGGATACAAAAAGTTTTGTTTTATTAGAATATTTACATTGTTTTAACACGAAACAAACAAGTTACATATCGACTATCACTGTTATTATGTCACTAAGGCCTCGTCCAGATCCAATGTGACTCATGCATCCTAGCAATCAACATCAAGCAACAACACCTGAAACATATGTAAAAACAAAGTCAGCAAAGAAATGCTGGCGAGCACATAGGTTTTATAAGAGTGTCGGATTCGTGGCTAGTTTACATGTTGCAATACCTTATTAAAAACTTGTTTTGAAAAGAGTATAATATTGCAACGAAATTAACCAACTCAAATCAAGCGGGTTATGATTTATTAAACCTCGTAGCCATGATTCTTAACCAAAAAACACTTGTTTTAGTAAACCAAATTGTAAAACATTTTGTATTAACTCGTTTAATAAATCTCGTATGGTTTATATCCTTTCGAAAACATCGTTATGTGACATCGTTTCAAAATCGTTTACCCAAGTGAACTAAATAACGCCACGGTATGTAATATGTTGAAAACACTTATATATAAGAATTATCAGCGACGTATCTACCATGTTTTCACCATATTACACCCATCCCATTATCTAAACACTTAACCAAAAACCAATCGTTTATCCAATTCGTTTAATATTCTTTAAATCGTTTCTAAATCATTAACTCGTTTAAATCGTTTCCAAATCGTTTAACTCATTTAAGTCGTTTAAATCATCCTCGTTTTAAATGTGAAAACTATTTTTGGTCGTCTCGCTAATAACATCCAAACCTTTGTGACTCGACTATCTCGCTTCTCGCATTAATAAACCACCAAAGGGTAAATTAACAATCTGATTCAGTCATTACCCACCTAACCCACACATAACCATTTGTGTAGTATGATAACGGGATTTGTCAGATCCTATGGTACCATAACCTAATACTGGTCGGCTTGATCAATGCTAATGAATGTCATTCGTTATGTAACTACAACCAACAAGTTTGTTCACATTATTGAAATCGTTATTAGTTTAGTATAAACCATCTTAATCGTTTTTGAAACCATTGTTAAAATATCGAAAATCATTTTGATACATATGAATCACCCCAAAACAATTGAAAACAGTAAAATAGGGGAACTATGTACTCACATGAAGTGCAAAGTATCCTCAATCAATAGAACATCAAGAAACTCAAGTAAACTAGAGAAATCAAGCAGCACCTAGTAATCGAATCACTAATAAATAAATTGACACCTCAATCAGAAGATCTGATAGAATGAGGTCTTGTAAACCAAATGAGTGTTGGAACTCATGTGATATGGTTTAACAAGGTCTACATTCTAGATCGGAACCTAACCTAAGTGATTTCGACCCATTGCGACCCATTGAGGTAGCTTACGCTACTTTAACGCGTTGTTCGCGCAAATGCATGTCCGAGACGTCTAGCTAGTCCTATGACAAGTATTATATGCCTAAACATGTTGCATAATCAATTAAGTGACAAAAGTTTATGTTACAGATGCTTAATTACCAATTATGCATGAAAAGGGCATTTTGGTCATTTACCTAAGGCATATAAACTACCTATCATATAAACTAATTAAACCTAAGTGACCATAAGGTATAACCTCGGAAGGTTATTCCCTATGCAACTATGGTCACTAAACATGTTTTGTCGGATCCTAATGATTGACCAAACGGGTCGAGTTTGAAAGTCTAAGCGGTTGTTTAGACCGCTTGACTTACGACTCTATACAAGCACTAATCTAAAAGTGACGAGCTAAACATGTTAAGACATGTTTAGTTAAGTTAGAAAACATGTTTTGGTATCAAAACAAATGGTTCTGATACCCAAGAGTAGTTTGGTTACAAAATACGCATAAATACGCATTTTGGCCGAAACTACGATTCGTCACGATGCCTAGTCAATGTGGTAATCAGTAGGTATAGTCACAAGGGACTATAACCATCGTGATTAAGCTCACGTTGCAAAGTTCAAATGAACTTTGTGTTGACCATTGACTGGTCAAAGCTGAAAGTCAAACTCTATTAGACTTTCATGCTCGAAAAATGAAACAAGAACGAAAGAGGACTTACCAAGGGTCCAAGAATGGAAAATCTAGATCAACTTGCTCAGGTATGAGGTGCTAAGCCTCAACTTAGAGCAAATAGATCAGATTTGTGTGAAGATTGCAAAGAACTATGGTGGGTATTTATTGGAAATGGACCACCGTTAGGATCGTTTATCGGGAAATGAGCTTCGATCTAGGCCGTACACCTCATGCCCATTGATTTGTAATACTAGGGGTGCCCCAATACCAGCAAATGGTATTGAAAAAGTTACAAAAAGGACCCCCAAGTTCAATCCTATTGCTGAAAAATGCTAAAATTCAAGTTTCTGTCCAGATCAGTTGCTCACTTCGCGCCACGGGATAGGCAGGTGGTGGTGGCGTAGCGCCACCAGGTACCACCTCCAAACGTTTTGCCAAAATGGCAGAAATGGTCCCTGCACATGTTTAAGGCCTTTTTTGATGCGTTTAACCCCGTTAACCCCATTTCAAGGCTCTAAAATTAAGTTAAAGTATAGGGAACTCAAAACATGCTCAAAAATATCTCGGATGTCGGTTCGTTTGGTCGTACGGTTGCGTTATTCGGTTAATTACGACGGAAGTCGTAACGAACGCAAAATGATCCAAATGACGCGACGAATGGAATTTTATCATGCCAATCACTAAAATAAAATATTTTAATGATTAAATAAATTTTTGGATGTCCGGATATATTCAGAACGTAAGATATGCGCGAAAATGCAAACTTGTGCACTTTTTGACGCTTTTAGTCCCTATTGATCAATAAAGTTTATTTTAGCATACCGAACCCCTCAAAGCCTATTTCTAAGCTATGTAAAGGATATTTAGGGTATGTTTAACTTATGATCAAGTTCTGGAATGTTTGTTACTATAATAATCGGTATAGTTTCGCAGTTTGACACAATTAGTCCCTTCGATCGAACAAACTTGATTTCAACACACCAAACCATCCAAAGCTTATTTCTAAGTTATGTGGAGATCATTTAAGGTATGTTAAGCCTATGTCACTATTCTAGAGTTTTTGTCGCGTTATACTGAATGCGTTTACGCACCAGTTTGCGTATAACCTTCCAGAAAGCGATTTAAAGCTTGAAATCGGAATCGAATTGAATTGTAAAATCATCAAACATAATTACACACATAATAACAACAAAACATATATAATAACACCAAAGCACATTGTTTTATTAATAATCAATATTGTTTTACGTTGTACATTGATTACAGAACACAGTTGTCACAGTCTCCCCTACTTTAGGAAATTTCGTCCCGAAATTTTATTTAGAGGAAACTTGTGTAAACAAATTCGGATATTTCATCTTCATCTAGTCCTCACGTTCCCAAGTAAACTCTGGGCCACGTTTGGAATCCCAGCGAACCTTGACCAATCGAATTCGTTTGTTCTTCAACTATTTTAATGTACGGTCCGCTATCTCCATAGGTTTCTTGACAAAGTGCATCGTTTCATCGATTTGGATTTCGTCGAGTGGAATGTGAAGATCAGCATCAGCTAAACACTTTCGCAAATTGAACACGTGAAAAGTCGGATGAATATTTCCAAGTTCTGGAGGTAGCTCTAGTCGATAGGCAACCTTTCCAATTCTTTCAACAATCTTAAATGGTCCAACATATCGAGGTGCAAGTTTTCCTTTCTTTCCAAATCTCACCACTCCCTTCCAAGGTGACACCTTGAGTAGGACACAGTCTCTGACTTAAAATTCTAATGGCTTGCGTCGCATATCCGCGTAATTCTTTTGACGGCTTCGAGCTGTCATAAGATTATCGTGAATTTTCTTGATTTTATCTGTTGTTTCTAGAATGAGCTTAGGTCCAGTAAGCTGAGCTTCACCGATCTCATTCCAACAGAAAGGTGAACGACATTTTCGACCGTAGAGAGCTTCGAATGGTGCCATATTAATACTAGCATGATAACTATTGTTGTAAGAGAACACGATCAGTGGAAGATGAGAATCCCAATTACCACCAAAGTCTATCATGCATGCTCTAAGCATATCCTCCAAAGTTTGAATCGTTCTCTCCGATTTCCCATCTGTTTGGGGTTGATAAGTAGTGCTTAGATTTAGTTGGGTTCCCAAAGCAGATTGCATGGTCTTCCAAAAATAAGATGAAAATCGAGCATCGCGATCGGAAATGATATCCAAAGGAACACTATGTCGTGTTAAAATCTCATCAACATAAATCTTTGCAAGTTTATCAGCAGATAGATCCTCGCGAATTGGTATAAAATGAGCTGATTTCGTTAAACGATCGATAACAACCCAAATCGCATTGTGACCCTTAGATGTATGCGGTAATTTAGTGATGAGATCCATCGCAATGTTCTCCCACTTCCAAACTGGTATCTCTGGTTGTACAAGCAAACTAGAAGGTCGTTGATGTTCAGCCTTGACTTTGAGACAAGTCTGGCATTTCAATACATACAAGGCAACATCCTTTTTCATACCAGGCCACCAGTACTGAGTACGAAGATCCTTGTACATTTTATCAGCACCAGGATGGATAGAATATCGAGATTTTTGAGATTCGTCCATTACCAAGGTGCGAAGATCGTCTTGTTTCGGAACCCACAAACAATCCTTGAAGTAGAGTAAACCATCGTCTTTCCTTTCGAGTTTAAGCTCAAGTTGAAGCGGTAGCTCATTTTTCAATAAGCCTTTGATCACAAAAGACCGTTGAGCTTGAAGGACACGAGATTGAATATCAGATAAAGTGCGAACAGAATGAAGCTTGACTCGCTCTTTTCTACTAAGCGCATCGGCACAATATTCGCCTTACCAGGATGGTAGCGAATTTCGCAATCATAATCGTTTAGGAGCTCAACCCAACGTCGTTGTCTCATGTTCAGCTCCTTTGGATGGAGAATATGCTGGAGACTTTTGTGGTCTGTGAAAACCACACACTTTGTGCCGTAAAGATAATGTCTCCAGATTTTAAGCGCGAAAACCACAGCTCCTAACTCAAGATCATGAGTCGTATAGTTCTTCTCGTGAACTTTAAACTGTCTAGACGCATAAGCTATAACATTACCTCGTTGCATAAAAACACAACCAAGGCCTAAATTAGATGCGTCACAGTAGACAACAAAATCATCGTTTCCTTCGGGCAACGATAGAACAGGAGCATCACATAACTTTTGTTTCAGCATTTGAAAGGCTCTTCTTGCTTGGGTCCCCACTCAAAAGGCTTATTCTTATGAGTCAAAGAAGTGAGTGGAACCGTGATCTTCGAGAAATTAGAAATGAATCGACGATCATATCCAGCAAGACCAAGAAAAGATCGAATCTCTGTAGGTGTCGTTGGCGTATTTCAATCCTTAATAGCAGCAATCTTGGATGGATCTACATGAATACCCTGCTCGTTGACTATATGACCCAAGAACTGAACTTCTTTAAGCCAAAATTCATACTTGGAGAATTTAGCAAAAAGTTGTTCCTTCTTAAGGAGTTCCAATGTTAAGCGAAGGTGTTGCTCGTGCTCGGCTCGAGACTTTGAATAAATGAGAATATCATCGATGAACACAATGATGAACTTGCCTAAATAAGGTTTACAAACCCTATTCATTAAGTCCATGAAGATAGCTGGGGTATTTGTCAAACCAAAAGGCATGACAGTGAACTAGTAATGCCCATATCTTGTACGGAAGGCAGTTTTGGGAATATCTTCTTCGAGAACACGAAGTTGATGATACCCAGAACGCAGATCGATCTTGGAAAAGCATGAAGAACCTTGCAGCTGGTCAAAGAGATCATCAATTCGAGGTAGGGGATATCGGTTCTTGATGGTAAGCTTATTAAGCTCACGATAATCGATACACATTCGAAAAGATCCATCTTTCTTTTTCACAAAGAGGACAGGAGCCCCTCCATGGTGAAAAGCTCGGACGGGTGAATCATTTATCAGATAACTCTTGAAGCTGTTTTGATAACTCTTGTATCTCCGACGGTGCAAGACGATAAGGTGCTTTCGCAATCGGGTTAGCATTGGGTACAGAGTCAATATGAAACTCGACTTGACGAACTAGAGGTAAACCAGGCAGTTGATTGGGAAACACCTCTGGATAATCCCGAACAATCAGAATATCCTGAATACTCTTGCTCTTGCCTTTTTCCTAGGTGACATGTGCCAGAAAAGCAGCATATCCTTTTCGCAAATAACTTTGGGCTTTTATACACGGCATAAGCTTCAATCCACCTGAAGGTTTCTCGCCACGAACTTCCAGAACATCACCAGACGGAAGAGGAATACGAATAATCTTATCAAAACAAACCATCTCAGCATGGTGTTTGGTTAACCAATCCATCCCAACGATAATATCGAAACTCCCAAGTTGCATCGGTGTGAGGTCAATAGAAAAAAATGGTTATCAAGGTTTAACTAACAATCACGAATAACAGAATCGAGAACAAGAGGTTTACCAGTAGCAACTTCGACAGATAAGGGTTTCCTCAGTTTAGTTCTAGGTATCGCAAGTAAAGGCTCAAAAGATAACGAAACAAAACTTCTATCGGCACCAGAATAAAAAAGAATAGATGCAGGTCGATTGTTAACAAGATACGTACCATTGACAACGAGGTTGTCAGCTCGAGCCTCGTTTGCATTCAGATTGAATGCTCGTCCACGAGCGGGATTCGCATTCGCGTTGACATTCACGTTCAGATTCGCATTTGCATTCACCAACCTCGGACAGTTGTTGCGGAAGTGACCAAACTCTCCACAATTGAAACATGAACCCGGTGGAAATCTAGCAGCATTCCACTGAACTGGAGCTTGATTCTGAACAATCTGATTCTGACCCAAACGACAAATGTTGGCCAGATGCCCAAGCACACTACACGTTGTGAATTGCTTACAAGCTTGCTGTGCAACATGATGACCGTTGTAGCGAGCACAATGAGGTGCGGTACCAGCATACACTTTCTTCGCAGGCAGTTGAGTCGGTGGGTTCTAAGGGTTCTGAACAGTAACTGCAAAGTTCTGAGCACCCTTTCGCTTTCTCGACTTCTTCGACGACTCACCTTTCTTATCCTTACCCTTTTCCTTGACAGAATCGGTCGACTTCTTCTTATCACCCTTGCGGGTAAGTTTACCCTTCCTGACTTGAGACTCAGTCAGGGTAGCAGACAACTCGATCGCGTGACGAACAGTAGTTGGATTAATGCCAGTCACAATATCCTGTATGGAATCGGGTAAACCATCGATATACCTCTCTATCGCTTTCTCCAACGGGGTAACCATAGTAGGAGACAATAGACTGAGTTCCTCAAAACGGTCCGTATATGCACGGTGTTCTCCCCCATCTTGCTTCAGATCATCAAACTCTCGTTCCAAAGCTTGAATTTCGTGACGGGGACAAGACTCTTTCATCATGAGAGCTCGAAGCTCTTCCCATGTCTGTGCCAATGCCACTTCGGCACCCCTATCACGCATCACTCTGTTCCACCACGTAAGAGCACGCTTCTCAAACATACTTGATGCAAATTCAACCTTACGCCCATTCGGACATTGCACATGTCTGAATGTGCTCTCGATACTTTCGAACCATTGCAGGAGCGCAGTTGCTCCTTGCGACCCAGAAAACTTTAGCGGCTTAGCAGAATTGAAATTCTTAAAATTACACTGTGCATTGTTATTATTATTGTTGTTGTATAACTCGTGGATTTGGGTAACAACGCCTGGAAGCACAGCAGCCATTTACTGAGAGACAAGGGTTGCGACTTCTTAAGCAGTAAAAGATTGTGCATCACGTCGAGGAGGCATTGTCTAAAAGGAAATATGAGAAACGAGTGAGGTCGACAATTAGGAAAAATAAAAGAGGCATCAACAAAACACAAGGAATGCAATCATTTGTTCGTTACCTCGAACAAAGAAATGACATGCAGTGACTAATCAAAGTAAATGGATCAAAATAATGTATCGCGAAGACATGCTCGCCTATAAGTGAACACTCACCCCAAGAGTTCCCAGGTAAGAGTGACTGGTCCGATTATGTGGATTTGTACGAACACTCTAGCCTTAGACAGAAAACTCAGGGTACAGGCATTCACTCTTCGAGTTTGCACGTGTTCACATTATTTGGATCCAAACTTTGACGAGATTTTGAAAACTCAGAAGGCACTAAGCCAAAAATGAGTCAAACTGGAAGGGTTCAAAACCTAGTAATCAATCATCCTAGAACAGATGATTAATCTTTGAAGAGGATTCGAAATTTGTGTTCTCATTGTGGTTATCACCTAAGGGTAGGTGACGGTTTTGTTTTAAAAAATCTAAACGCAAATTCACTCGCATTAGGATCCTAAAAGTTATAGTCTAGGTCAAAGCATTACTAATAACCTAATTCCCTATAACCATTGGCTCAGATACCAACTCTTCTGTCACACCCCAACCACATTAAAACAACAAACCGTGGAGGAAACGTCAGACAGTGTCGTGGCAGAATTATTGTTTCACAACCATGGATACAAAAAGTTTTGTTTTATTAGAATATTTACATTGTTGTAACACGAAACAAACAAGTTACATATCGACTATCACTGTTATTATGTCACTAAGGCCTCGTCTAGATCCTATGTGACTCATGCATCCTAGCAATCAACATCAAGCAACAACACCTGAAACGTATGTAAAAACAAAGTCAGCAAAGAAATGCTGGCGAGCACATTGGTTTTATAAGAGTGTCGGATTCATGGCTAGTTTACATGTTGCAATACCTTATTAAAAACCTTGTTTTGAGAAGAGTATAATATTGCAACGAAATTAACCAACTCAAATCAAGCGGGTTATGATTCATAAAACCTCGTAGCCATGATTCGTAACCCAAAAACATTTGTTTTAGTAAACCAAATTGTAAAACATTTCGTATTAACTCGTTTAATAAATCTCGTATGGTTTATATCCTTTCGAAAACATCGTTATGTGACATCGTTTCAAAATCGTTTACCCAAGTGACTAAATAACGCCACGGTATGTAATATGCTGAAAACACTTATATATAATAAGTACCAGCGGCGTATCTACCATGTTTTCACCATATTACAGCCGTCCCATTATCTAAACACTTAACCAAAAACCAATCGTTTATCCAATTCGTTTAATCCTGTTCAAATCGTTTCCAAATTGTTAACTCGTTTAAATCGTTTAACTCGTTTAAGTCATTTAAATCATCCTCGTTTTAATTGTGAAAACTATTTTGGTCGTCTAGCTAATAACATCCAAACCTTCGTGACTCGACTATCTCGCTTCTTGCATTAATAAACCACCAAAGGGTAAATTAACAATCAGATTCAGTCATTACCTACCTAACCCACACATAACCATGGGTGTAGTATGATAACGGGATTTTTCAGATCCTATGGTACCATAACCTAATACTGGTTGGCTTGATCAATGCTAATGAATGTCATTCGTTATGTAACTACAACCAAAAAGTTTGTTCACATTATTGAAATCGTTATTAGTTTAGTATAAACCATATTAATCGTTTTTGAAACCATTGTTAAAATATCGAAAATCCTTTTGATACATATGAATCACCCCAAAACAATTGAAAACAGTAAAATAGGGGAACTATGTACTCACATGAAGTGCAAAGTATCCTCAATCAATAGAACTTCAACAAACTCAAGTAAACCAGAGAAATCAAGCAGCACCTAGTAATCGAATCACTAGTAAATAAATTGACACCTCAATCGGAAGATCGGATAGAATGAGGTCTTGTAAACCAAATGAGCGTTGGAACTCATGTGATATGGTTTAACAAGGTCTACATTCTAGATCAGAACCTAACCTAAGTGCTTTCGACCCATTGCGACCCATTAAGGTAGCTTACGCTACTTTAACGTTTTGTTCGCGCAAATGCGTGTCTGAGACGTCTAGCTAGTCCTATGACAAGTATTATATGCCTAAACATGTTGCATAATCAATTAAATGACAAAAGTTTATGTTACATATGCTTAATTACCAATTATGCATGAAAAGGGCATTTTGGTCATTTACCTAAGGCATATAAACTACCTATCATATAAACTAATTAAACCTAAGTGACCATAAGGTATAACCTCGGAAGGTTATTCCCTATGCAACTATTGTCACTAAACATGTTTGGTCGGATCCTAATGATCGACCAAACGGGTCGAGTTCGAAAGTCTAAGCGCTTGTTTAGACCGTTTGACTTACGACTTTATACAAGCACTAATGTAAAAGTGACGAGCTAAACATGTTAAGACATGTTTATATAAGTTAGAAAACATATTTTGGTATCAAAACAAACGGTTTTGATACCCAAGAGTAGTTTGGTTACAAAATACGCATAAATACGCATTTTGGTCGAAACTACGACTCGTCACTACGCCTAGTCGACGTGGTAATCAGTAGGTATAGTCACAAGGGACTATAACCATCGTGATTACGCTCACGTTGCAAAGTTTAAATGAACTTTGTGTTGACCATTGACTGGTCAAAGCTGAAAGTCAAACTCTGTTTGACTTTCATGCTAAAAAACGAAACAAGAACAAAAGAGGACTTACCAAGGGTCCAAGAATGGAAAATCTAGATCAACTTGCTCAGATATGAGGTGCTAAGCCTCAACTTAGAGCTAATAGATCAGATTTGTGTAAAGAATGCAAAGAACTATGGTGGGTATTTATAAGAAATGGACCACTGTTAGGATCATTTATCGGGAAATGAGCTTCGATATAGGTCATACACCTCATGCCCATTGATTTGTAATAATAGGGGTGCCCTAATACCAGCAAATGGTATTGAAAAAGTTACAAAAAGGACTCCCAAGTTCAATCCTATTGCTGAAAATGCTAAAATTCAAGTTTCTGTTTAGATTAGTTGCTCGCATCGTGCCACGGGATAGGCAGGTGGTGGTGGCGCAGCGCCACCAGGTACCACCTCCAAACTTTTTGCCAAAATGGCAGAAATGGTCCCTGCACATATTTAAGGCCTTTTTCGATGCGTTTAAGCCCCGTTAACCCCATTTCATGGCTCTAAAATGAAGTTAAAGTATAGGAAACTCAAAACATGCTCAAAAATATCTCGTATGTCGGTTCGTTTGGTCGTACGATTGCGTTATTCTATTAATTACGACGGAAGTCGTAACGAACGCAAAAATGATCCAAATGACGCGACGAATGGAATTTTATCATGCCAATCCCTAAAATAAAATATTTTAATGATTACACAAATTTTGGATGTCCGAATATATTCAGAACGTAAAAATATGCGCGAAAATGCAAACTTGTGCACCTTTTGACGCTTTTAGTCCCTATTGATCAATAAAGTTTATTTTAGCATACCGAACCCCTCAAAGCCTATTTCTAAGCTATGTAAATGATATTTAGGGTATGTTTAACTTATGATCAAGTTCCGGAATGTTCGTTTCTAAAAAAATCGGTAGAGTTTCGCAGTTTGACACAATTATTCCCTGCGATCAAACAAACTTGATTTCAACACACCAAACCATCCAAAGCTTATTTCTAAGTTATGTGGAGGTCATTTAAGGTATGTTAAGCCTATGTCACTATTCCGGAGTGTTTTTCGCGTTATACTGACTGCATTTACGGACCAGTTTGCGTATAACCTTCCAGAAAGCGATTTAAAGCTTGAAATCGGAATCGAATTAAATTGTAAAATCATCAAACATAATTCCACACATAATAACAACAAAACATATATAATAACACCAAAGCACATTGTTTTATTAATAATTAACATTGTTTTACATTGTACATTGATTACAGAACACAGTTGTCACATATTCGTGCACACCTACTAAACACATGAACTCGTTTAACTTTTGTTGATGTTTCCAAACTAGATGTATTTCAGGAAATTAAGTATGGATCTGGTGGGCGTTGAAGTTTACAAGTTATGTCTCTAATAAAATGTGTCATCCGAAGTCGAAGGGTTTGGGCTATGTATTTTATCTTGGATAAGATACATGGCTCGAAACCTAGTTTGTTAGTGTCTTTTGTGAAGTCCTTATGGATCTAAAACTTGTTGGTATTGTATTTTGAACATGAAGTCTGTGTTTTGGGAATTAAACAATGTTGCTTGTAACGTTTTAAAACTATCTATGGATGAACATCTTTGTTTTATCATATAGTGGTTTGATTATGGTTGAATGCAATGATATTAAGCAAGTCACACATAATCACACTTCCGAAAAAGTCAGGGTGTGACAATAAGTTCATCTTCAGTCAGCTCTGCTGGAAGTCTGAAGGAATTCCAAAGGCCCTCGTAATCAAATAGCCAGGCATCGCCAGGTTTTTGCGTTGGAGTCGTGTAACGCTGGCAATCTATGTGTTGTGCTTGAATTACCCGGTTTATGCTCGGAAAGTAGACTCACTTCAGGGGACTGGCATAACTGACGATGAAACCTTCAAAAGATCTAGCACCAAACTTTTTGTTTGGGTCTATTACAGTACATGGTGAACCGAATGGTTCCAACCACTTCAGATTTGGATTGTGTCAATCCAGCAATTCAAAGCACGTCTTTTTATGCTCTTAGACTGTGAGAACAGGATTTAGGGTATAACATGTTGAGGCTACCACTTTACTCTAAAAGCTTACGGAAAGCTTTGAATAAGCTAACATTGTACGTGCGACCTTAATTAGTGTCTGATTTTTGCGTTCGGCCACCCCATTCTGATATGGCATATACAGTGCATTAAATTCATTTAAAATCCATTTGTCGTTGCAAAATTCAAGCATCCGATTGTTCTTGAATTCCGCACAATTATCACTTCTGATCGGCAAGTGGTACAATTTCTCTAACTTCCGAAATAAGATCATCAGACTTTCGAATACTTCATCTTTGCTGTTCAAAAACATAATCGAAGAAAACCTTGAGTAGTCGTCTGTTACAACGAGACAATACAAATATCTAGATATACTCTTTGCGTTGACTGGCCCAAATAAATCCATATGAAGTATCTCCGGTGGTAACTTGATAGAATTGAGTAACTTTCTCGGGTGTGACTTTTTCATCTGTATTCCTTTCTTGCAGCTTATACAATCATCACCCAGATGAAAGTTTTTCAAATTAACCCCTTCCACCAGATTGTTGTGTACTAAGAAATTCATCTTTAGGAGGTGTATATGTGCCATTTTCTTGTGCCAAAGAATTGACTCTTTTTCCATTGCTTTTGATACAAAAACATTGTGCTTCTTTTGATGTGGTTGTAGCGACAATCATGCCTAAGACATGAAAGTCATTTTTGCGTGGCGCACGCATCAAAATCCATTCTTCAGGAATTTGACATTCGGGCTTGAGGATTAAACACTCTTTGTCATTAAAATGTGTTGTGAACTTCCGATCACATATCTGATAGATACTCAGTAAGTTATTCTCTAACTCTGCTTTATAATTAACCTTCTCGAATGACACCATTCCGTTCATTAACGTTCCCTCCCCGATAATTCGACCTCCTTGATTACCAGCGAACCCTACATAGCTCCCTCTAATTGATTTAACATCGCACAGTAGAGCCAACTTCCCTGTCATGTGTTGAGAAGCCCCACTGTCCATTATCCATTTCGATATCAGTGACATCGGGAGCCCCTGCACATGAACATACATGATTACTTAAACAGGGATACCCAAGCCTTGCCGGTCTTGGGTAGAGTCACGGGTTTAGGTTCACACACATTAACATTTCTTGGAACAAACGTTTTCACTTTCTCAATGGAAACCATTTGTTTCTTTTCAACATTAGAAGTTTCTTTTGATTTCACAACCCATGTTTGTTTCTTTGTACCATTTTTCTTTACAAGTGTTTTTTAATCTTTCTGAACATTCTTTTTTAAAGAATCACCAGTTTGTTTTCGTTGAATTTTTTTTTACTGGTTTATCTTTGTTGTTAGATTCATTTGGTCTTTTTAAGATCTGTTTAGGAGCAAACATTCGTGCTTTTTGCTTAAGATCTTCTGATTTCTTTTTCTTTTCAACATAAACAGGGTTAGGTGTTTGTTGTGGAGATTTTCTAGCAATGTGTCCAGCTTCATTGCACCTGAAGCATGTCTGACTGTTTTTTACAACAGCGGTACCTCAGCCTGTTTTTGTTGTTTCTGTTTGGCAAAGAATTCCACATATGATTGATCATAAATTTGGGATTCTTTGTTACCTTCTGAACATACTTATGTTTTCTAAACTTCCTTCTCTGATAGTACTTACCATTTCGCGACTCATTTCTCCAATTGTTGTAGTTTTTCTTTTGAATGTTTGAATAGGAGCGTTTAGGTTTGGTATAGTAAGGTTTGCCTTTTGTGAAGTTTAGAAACCTTTCACTGGTTATCAGATTGTCAATTTTAGAAACATCCATTTCCACCAGTTTAAAGACTTTTTCGATCTTGTTTAGATTTACATTCTGAATCGGAAATTTTTCATCCGAATACAATTTGTCAGATCCGTTCATTTTATACATCAGTAAGTTCGGATCATCATTCAAATTAGTACCATATTTCGGAATATAACTTTTATGGAAACTGTCTTCAACTTCAAAATGTGTTTTTGAACTTTGATACTTGGTGGAATCACTCTTATTTTCATTTTCAAGAACTTTTTCAACCACATTCTTTTCTAACTCTGACTCACAATCCTCGTCAGATATAGTCTAAGTCACATCTATGTCATCTGGCAGTTGATATGTTTGGTTTTGAACATATTTTAGTTTAATGTTCAACACCTTTTCCACCCTCGCAGGCTTTTTCCTACAATAGCCTTCCTTCAAGGGAGATGGAACTCGATGATAACCCAAACCACCGTTCCCATACCAGTACACATCCTCCTCAGATTCATCCTTTCCAGTCGGTTTCAGGATGATGTGGTCCCAAACATATGAAGCAGTTGAGTAACTAATCAATTTCTTGTCTACACGTTCTGTTTCATTTCTTGCTTTTTCTAATTCTTGCTTAAGCTCGGCAATTTTATCAATGTTAATATTAATTGCTTTGTGCTTATCCATCACATTAGCTTTAAGCAATATATTTGTAGCATCATTTTAACAGCTGAGATCAATAAATTGTTTAATTGATTTGCTCATTTTATCATATGCTTCTTTCATTTGCTTGAAATCAAATGCCAAATGATCATTATGTTTTTTTTTTTCAATTCTTGAAGTTGTTTATCTTTTTCAAAACATGCCGTGCAGTTTTCCATGCACTTTTGTTTTAAAGCTTCCTCTTTTTTAGCTAGTTTCATGCATTTTTGTTTTAAAATCTCATCTTTTTCAGTACAAGACTTGCACGGTTCTGTGCATTTCTTGCACTTAACCTCAGTTTTTATGTCAACTTTCTCTTTTATCTCACTCTCTACTTTCTCACTCTCTGACTCAACCTTTTTCACGGTCTCGGACTTGTTTTCTACCTGTTTTAGATCCGCCATCATGGCTTTGTCAGCTATCTCTGCAAGATACCCTGCTGTCATCTCTTTCTTCCCATCGATTATCTCTTCTACTAGTTCCTTCTTTGATTCTTCAAGCTACATTCCCCAGTTTGTTGAACTGGTGCTAAAGAAACCTACAAAAGAGTTATGCATGTGAGATGGAAACATAGATCTAAATGCTTCATGAACTAGATCAGTTTCATCATCATGAACTAGATCAGTTTCATCATCATCATCATCATAATAACAAGAGAAAATATCAAACTCCTTCTTGAGTAACACCTTCTTACTTTTCAACATCTCTGTACCGCCTTCATATTTGTTTTCAATGCTATCCAAATTGAGTGTGCGGTTCCATTGTGTTGTAAAAGAAAATGTCATCTTTTATCGATTGTTAAAATTAATTCACCATCTTTTTCTCTCTAACAAATATATCTTTTTCTTGTTGATTAAACTTCAATAACGTTTTTGTTTCCCCATTTTATTCAATGGTACTCTATATTCCTCTAAAATCGCGAACCAACATTCCATTAAGTTTGCTTGCACCCAGTTAGAGAATCTTTCACGCCACTCGATAAATTTATCCATGCTCATCAATTTCGGTGGTTTGACGGATGTGCCAAGTTCATTATCCGTTGAAGTCAAATTCTCGAAATTCATTATAAAATTCGACGATGTAGCAAAAGCGTTATAAAATTCGTTATCCATCTTGTCAAATTCTTGAAATTCATGCAAAAGAACCTGAAAATCAGTCAAACAAAGTCAAACAGTTGCTTCGTGTGAATGAAAACTGTACGAACACGTTCACTCGTGCGAGTGGAATTTTTCCAAGAAATTAATTTTTTTATTCACGCGAAGGGAAAGAATCTCTTCGTGAGAGTGGAGTCTACCGCGCGAGTGGTTTCTTTGTACGAAGTTTCAAGTTACGTATTTTTGCATATTTTGACAAATTTTTGATGATTCTGATTATGTTTTGATCCAAAATTTTCACGGGTTTATAAAAAACAGGTTTTACACAATCTGTGAAAAATTTAGGTCATTTCGTCTATAGATTCAATCAGAAAACGATCAAAAAGAAGAATAGGTAGAAGTGAGAAGTGTAGAAAGTCTTTAATTTGGTGAAATCTTGTGTTGATAGTCTCAGAACTCGGCCTCCAAGCTCTGATACCACTTGTGAGGATCGTTTCGATCTCGTAAATGCTTCGGCTGATATTGTGCAGAATCCAATTTGAAAGATGAAAAACACAAGATATGACTTATAAACACTGATTTCAGTAGAAAAAGTTCAAGTACAAATCCTGAAATAAGTTTGGCAGAGCTTCGCTCAAGTTGCTAAAAGTTCTCCAATGCCAACAGCCACTCACCTATTTATAGGCGTGACCCTCTGTGTTAGTGAGTTATGGATGACTGAGATGACTCGTGCGAGTGAAACTTGACTCCCTTCATGCGAAGGACTCCTTCGTATGAAGGGGGTTTTACATAACAAATCCGACACTCTGACACGCTAATCTATACAAACATACAAGACATGAGACACTGACATAGGCTGGAGACATTATACATGTGACAACTGTGCTCTGTAAATGATGAACAATGTAAAACAATATCAATTATCAATAAAACGATGTGTTTTGGTGTTAATATGTGTGTATTTGTTTTTGACGATTTTTCGATTTGATTCAAGCTTTAAATCGCTTTCTGGAAAGTTATACGCAAACTGATGCGTAAACGTAATCAGTTTAATGCGAAAAACACTCCGGAATAGTGACATAGGCTTAACATACCTTAGATAACCTTAACATAACTTAGAAATGAGTTTTGGATGGTTTGGTGTGTCGAAAACAAGTTTATTCGATCGCAGGGACTATTTGTGTCAAACTGCGAAACTATGCCGATTTGTATAGGAACGAACAATCCAGAACTTGAACATAAGCTAAACATACCTTAAATATCCTTTACATAGCTTATAAATAGGCTTTGAGGGGTTTGGTATGCGAAAATAAACTTATTTGATCAACAGGGACTAAAAGCGTCAAAAAGTGCATAAGTTTGCATTTTCGCGCATATCTTAGGTTCTGAACATATCCATACATCCAAAAAATTTGGTAATCATTAAAATATTTTATTTTAGTGATTGGAACACAAAAATACCATTCGTCGCGCAATTTAGATCGTTTTCGCGTCCGTTCGAGTTTTCGTCGTAATTAACCGAATAACGCAACCGCACGACCAAACGAACCGACATCCGAGATGTTTTCAAGCACATTTCATGTTCCCTATACTTTAACTACATTATGGAGCCTTGAAATGGGGTTAACGGGGCTTAAACGTGTCGAAAATCAAGTTTTAAGCATGAAGGGGGCCTGTTTTGCCAATTCTGGAAACTTGAAACCGAGATCCCCCGCGCCACGCGCCACGCTACAGGGACCAAAACTCAGCAACTTATTTTCAGCAACCAGCTTGATTTCCAGGGTTATTTATGCAATTTCTCAATACCTGGAGCTGGTTTTGGATCCCCATTGTATTTAAAACTATGTCCCACAAGTGTAGGGTCAAGATTAAACCTTCTAAACACTTGGAATGATCTCTTTGATCCTAACTTCCTATAAATAGAAGTGGGATTTTCATTCATTCTTCACACTTGATTCAAAATCCTGCTCTAAGTTGGAGTTCTATACTTCATACCTGAGCAATTTGAATCAAATCTACATTGCTTGGACCTTTTGTAAGCTTCTTTCATGCTTTTTATGCTTTTCAAGCATGAAAGTCAAACAGTGTTTGACTTTCTACTTTGACCATGAATTGGTCAACACAAAGTTCGTTTGAGCTTTGCAACGTGAGCGTAATCACGATGGTTATAGTCCCTTGTGACTATACCTACTGATTACCAAGTTGATTAGTCGAAGTGACGAGTCAAAGTTTCGGTCAAAATACGTGTTTATGCGTATTTTGTGACGAAACTATTTTTGGGTATCAAAACACTTTGCTTTGATATCAAACCTGTTTTCTAACTTAGTTAAACATGTTTTAACATGTTTAGCTCGTCACTTTTAGTCTAGTGCTTGTTTAGGGTCGTAAGTCAAGCGGTCTTGACAACCGCTTAGACTTTCGAACCCGACTCGTTTGGTCGATCGTTAGGATCCGACCAAGCATATATTGTGACCATAGTTGTATAGGGAATAACCTTCCAAGGTTATACCTTATGGTCACTTAGTTTAATTAGTTGTATGATAGGTAGTTTATATGCCTTAGGAAAATGACCAAAATGTCCTTTTCGTGCATTATTGGTATTTAAGCATATCTCACTTAACTTTTGCCACTTAAACTGATTATGCAACATATTTAAACATGTTAGGGCATATAGTACTTATCATAGAACTAGTTAGGCGTCTCGAACAGGCTTTTGCGCGAACGACGCATTAAAGTAGCGTAAGCTACCTTAATGGGTCGTAACGGGTCGTAAGAACTTAGTATAGGTTCCAAATTAGAATGTAGGCTTTGTTAAACCATATCACATGAGTTCCGACACTCATTTGGTTTACAAGACCTCATACTACCCGATTTTCCGATTTAGGTGTCGATTGTTTAACTAGCGATCCGATTACTAGGTGCCACTTGATTTCCTTGGTTTGTTCGAGCGTGTTGTTAGTTCACTTTAATCAAGGATATTTGTAATTCAATGTGAGTACATAGTTCCCCTATTTTACTGTTTTCAATTGTTCTAGGGTGATTCATATGTGCTAAACTATTTCGATGCTTTCAACGATGATTTCAAAAACGAATACTATGGTTTATATTAAACAATAACGATTTCGATAATGTGAACGAACTTGTTGGACATATTTACATAACGAATGACATTCATTAGCTTTGGCCAAGATGACCAGTATTAGGTTATGGTACCATAGGATCTGACAAATCCCGTTATCGGACTGCACCCATGGTTATGTGTGAGGGTTATGTGGGTAACGACTGAACCTGTTAATTGTTAACTTACCCTTTGGTGGTTTGTTAATACGAGTTGAACGATGGACGAGTTACGAAGGTTTGAATGTATTCCACGAGACGACCAAAAGTAGTTTTCATAATTAAAACGAGAACGATTTGAATGATTGAACGATTGAAACGATTGGAACGATTGAACGACTTAAATGAATTGAAGGAACGATTGGTTTTTGGTTAGTGTTTAAATAGCGGGACGGGTTTAATGTGATAGAATCATGGTAGATACGCCGCTGGTACTTCTTATATATAAGTGTTTTTATCATATTATAATCCGTGGCGTTATTTAGTTCACTTGGACGAATGATTTTCAAACGAGTCACGCAACGATGTTTACTAAACGATATAAACCATACGAGTTATTTTACGAGAACAATTTACGAATTGGTTTACTTAAACAAATGTTTTGGGTTAAGATTCATGGCAACGAGATTTTATAAACTATAACCAACCTATTTTGAGTTGGTTCTTCCTTTTACAACACAACGTTTTACAAAACAAGGTTTTCTAACATCGATTAACGAAGTTGTACGAGTTATTTAAACATGTAAACGAGCCATGAATCTGATACTCTCACAAAACCTATGTGCTCGCCGGTATTTCTTTGCTGACTTTATTTTTACATATGTTTCAGGTGGTGTCGAATGATGTTGATTGAGACTAGGATGCATGCTCACTTAGGACTAGACAAGGCCTTAGTAACTTAATAACGATGATAGTCGAGATGTGAACTTGTTTGTTTTGTTTTAAGACAATGTAAATGGTTAATATTTAAATAAACTGAAACTTTTTAAATCCATGGTTGTGAAACAATAATTCTGTCGCTACACTCCCCGACGTTTCCGCCGTGGTTTCGTTGTTTTACGCGGTCGGGGTGTGACAGAAGAGTTGGTATCAGAGCCAATGGTTATAGGGAATTAGGTTATTAGTAATGCTTTGACCTAGACTATAACTTGTCTAGGACCCTAACGTGAGTTTTCTTGCGTTTAGATTTTAAAACAATACCGTCACCTATCTTTAGGTGATAACCACAACGAGAACACAATAACAAATCCATTTTGAAAATAAATCATCTATTCTTGGATGATTTATTATAAGGTTTTCAACCGTCTAAGTTTCTAAAATCTCGTCAAAGTTTGGGTCTTAAAATGTGAACACATGCAATCTGGAATGGTGGGCGCCTGTATCCTGAGTTTTCAGTCTAAGGCTAGAGTGTTCGTACAAATGCGCATAATCAGACCAGTCACTCTTACCTGGGAACTCTTGGGATGAGTGTCCACTTATAGGGTAAAGAAGGTCTTCGCGATACATTATATTGACCCATTTACTTTGATTAGTCACTGTGTGTCGTTTGTTTGTTCGAGGTAACGAACAAATAATCGCCTTCCTTATGTTTTGTCGATGTTTTCAATACCTCTTTTGCTTATCCATTTGTCAATCTCACTCGTTTCTCATGTTTCCTTGTTCTTTTTAGAATATGCCTCCTCGACGAGATGCACAACCTCAAACTAACGCAGAAATCGCAGCCCTTGTCGCTCAGCAAATGGCTGCTGTGATTCCGAACCTAATAACTCAGATTAATCAAGCGAACAAAAATAACAACAACAATGCTCAGTGTAGTTTCAAAACATTTAATTCGGCTAAACTACTAAAGTTTTCTGGGTCTCAAGGAGCAATTGCGCTCCTACAATGGTTCGAGAGTCTCTAAAGTACATTTAGACATGTTCAGTGTCCGAATGAGCGTAAGGTTGAGTTTGCGTCAAGTGTTTTTGAGAAGCCTACTCTTACATGGTGGAACGGTATGATGCGTGATAGGGGTGCCGATGTGGCGATGGCACAAACTTGGGAAGAGCTTAGGGCTCTCATGATGAAATAGTTCAGTCCCCATCACGAGATTAGGGCTTTGGAACGAGAATTCGATGATCTGAAACAAGATGGGGGAGAACACCGTGCGTATATGGATCGTTATGAAGAGCTGAGTTTGTTGTGTGCTACTATGGTTACCCCGTTGGAAAAAGCGATTGAGAGGTATATCGATGGTCTACCCGATTCTGTGCAAGACATCGTAACAGGTAGTAATCCTACCACTGTTCGTCAAGCGATTGAATTGGCTGCTACTCTGACTGAGTCACAAGTCAGAAAAGATAAATTGGCCCATAAGGGTGATAAGAAGCAGTCGACCAATTCCGCTCAAGACAAGGGTAAAGGTAAGGGTAAGAAAGGCGAGTCATCAAGGAGGTCGGGAAAGCGAAAGGTTTCCCAAAATTTTGTTGTTACCACAAAATGCTCAGAACCCACCGGCACAACCTCCTGCCAAGAAACAATATGCTGGTACTGCACCTCACTGTACTCGGTGCAATAGTCATCATGCGACCCAACAGGCTTGTAAACAGCGCACTACTTGTGGTAAACTTAGGCACACAACCAACATCTGTCATTTGGGTCAAAATCAAGCTGCTCAGAATCCAACATAGGTTCAGGGAAATGCTATTAGATTCCCACCTAGTTCATGTTACAACTGCGGTGAAATGGGTCATTTCCGCAACAACTGCCCGAAATTGGTCAACACGAACGCGAATGTGAATCCCGCTCGTGGACGAGCGTACAACTTGAATGCAAATGAGGCGAGGGCTGACAACGAGGTTGTTAATGGTACGTTCCTTGTTAACCATCAACCTGCATTTGTTCTTTTCGATTCTGGTGCCGATAGAAGTTTTGTTTCGTTATTATTTGAGCCTTTGCTTGCGATACCTAGAACTAAATTGTGGAAACCCTTATCTGTTGAAGTTGCTACTGGTAAACCACTCGTACTTGATTCTGTTATTCACGATTGTCAGTTGAACCTCGATAACCATCTTTTTCCTATTGACCTCACACCGATGCAACTGGGAAGTTTCGACATTATCGTAGGGATGGATTGGTTAACTAAGTTTCATGCTGAGGTGGTTTATTTTGATAAGATTGTTCGTATCCCTTTTTCGTCTAGTGATGTCCTAGAGGTTCGTGGTGAGAAACCATCAGGTGGTTTGAAACTCATGTCGTGTACGAAAGCCCAAAGTTATTTACGAAAAGGATATGTGGCATTCCTGGCACATGTCACCGAGGAGAAAGGCAAGAACAAGTGTATTCAAGATATTCCGATTGTTCGAGATTATCCTGAGGTGTTTCCTGATGAACTGCCTGGTTTGCCTCCAGTTCGTCAAGTCGAATTTCATATTGATCTTGTACCCAATGCTAACCTGATTGCGAAAACACCTTATTATCTTGCACCGTCTGAGATGCAAGAACTATCTAAACAGCTTCAAGAATTATCTGATAAAGGATTCATCCGACCGAGTTATTCACCTTGGGGCGCTCCTATCCTATTTGTGAAAAAGAAAGATGGGTCTTTTCGAATGTGTATCGATTATCGTGAGCTTAACAAGCTTACCATCAAGAATCGATACCCCCTACCACGAATCGATGATCTCTTTGATCAACTGCAAGGTGCTACATGTTTTTCCAAAATCGATTTGCATTCTGGGTATCATCAGCTTCGTGTACTCGAAGAAGATATTCCCAAAACTGCCTTCCGCACGAGATATGGTCTCTACGAGTTCACTGTCATGCCTTTTGGTTTGACGAATGCCCCAGCTATCTTCATGGATGTTGGTGCATACATCTGTTGACTTCGTCTTATATCGAGTCTTGGTCTGGTTGCGGATCTGAGCAAACATGATGTCATCATGCTTGATGATGACATCAAATGGGTGACATCATCATATTACAACATCGTGAAAACAACATGCACATGGAAACAGAATTGTATATTTCATATAAGACAAAAGTTGGTTGACCGTTTGAAGGTGTCGTTTGTGTGAAATTGTAACCGTTTGAGGTTGACCGTTTGAAAGTGGTGACCGTTTGAAGCATGGTATGCCATCTTCAAATGGTCAGGGTCTTGTCCTATAAATACCCTTCAAACTTTCATCATTTGAAACTTTCCGGCTTGTGCAACGAAGTGCTGCCGAAGTGTTGTCAGGTTGTAATACGTTACGAAATCAATCATACAACAGTTTAGTGAGTAAATCTAGCTGAATTGAACTCTACACGTCTGTTTCCACCTTTCATTTAGAGATAAACTCTTCTGATCGACTCGTTCGGGTCAGAAAACGATCCTACAAGTGATATCAGAGCTCAGGAGGAAGAGTTCATACCAATTCAGCCACAAATTATGATTTTCTACACCTTCTTTCAAAATTTAAAAATTTTTCACGGTTAAAATTGTATCAATGTTTCACAGAATGTGTAAAAGTGCATTTTAAGAAACCCTTGAAAGTTTCAGTTCAAAATTCGAAGTAAAAGTGGTTAAAATGGCTTCAAAACTGGTGACCGTTTGAACGAGCCCAGCGCCTGACCGTTTGAAATTGACCTTGACCGTTTGAAATCTGTGCCTGACCGTTTGAAACTGCACCTGACCGTTTGAAATTTGCACCCTACCGTTTGAAACTGCCACCTTACCGTTTGAAATTGGACATGACCGTTTGAAACATGGTGCCCGTTTGAAAGTGTTTCAGTATTTCACATGATTGTTCATCGAATATTGTGTAACATTGAATTCGAGGTGTCAGTTTGTTGGGACTAAAAATCACGAGTCGGTCACATGATTGCTTTATTCAAGATTTGCATGTGAAAGTTTTAAAGTGTGTCATGAGGTCACGTGAATGCTTGGTTCAAGAATATTATGGGAATTAAGTAATCTTCATTCAAGTTTGTCGGCCATTTTAGATAAAGGGTCACATTGATATAATCAATTTTATCGGCTCAATGATACTGTTTTGTCATTACTAGAGTGTCATGTGATTTGTATTAACAGATTGCATGTGTTATTGTGAGGCCCATTGATCTCTCTGGTATACTTACGGCCCAATCATGGTTAATCAAATTGTTAATTTACATTAAGTCTATAGGTCACAAGGTTTGGAGTTCAAAGTGTTTAAAGGTTCACCAGGTCGATTGAAAGTCCGTCAGTTTGCACGTAAAAGGGTCTGGTCGTTTTGATTTTGATCCGGGTCATAGCAGTTCGCACAGTGTGTCAACCTTCAGTCCGTACAGAATATTCATCAGTTCGAATACCAGTCTTATTTTGTTAATGGATAAGTCTTATTCTGATTGTGTTTTCGTTTGTGTGTTGTCAGGTGTTTTACAAGGTGATACAGCTTATTTGAAAATCCGAATCATGGACAACGATTTTTACAACGTGTTTGCTACTCCGACTACTCCGGTTTCTATTGCTCAGAATATGAACTTGGAAAATGAAACCGGAACATCACAGAAACCACCAAAGCTCTTGGATATTAATGATTACAATGCGTGGTCCGAACGGTTTGGAAATTGGGTTGAAGCTTATCATTTGGATGCATGGGATCACACTGAAGAACCATATGAAAAGCCCACAAGGAATGGTATTCAGTTAACAGTCAGAGAAATGAGTGCTGATGAGAAAAAGAAATATAGAGATGAAAAATTGATGGTGAGTCTACTTCAGCAAGCAATTAAAGAAGACATTTTGATTTTACTTCAACATGATGGAAGTGTTTATTCGATCTGGACTGAATTGGAAGCAAAATCTGTAGGAAGTGATGATATGCTTAAAAACAAGATGTCACTCATGAAGAAAGAATTTGATCTTTTTCGGGGTTTGAAATCTGAAAACACCAAGCAAATTATTGAAAGATATTGTAACTTGGTGAGAAATATGTCAAAACTTGGTATTAAAAAGGATACTGATGAGCTGATTGAGAAACTTGCTGATGCACTACGACATGAGACTTGGGGTACTTTTCTGATGATGTTGAGAAACAATCGGAAGGATTATAAAAATTTAACATTGGGAGAATTCATCAAACATCTGGAAGCTCAAGAGATGGAGCAGAGGAAGATTGCTCGAATGAAGAATTATGATGGAGAACAAGACATCAGCTTGTATTTTAAGAGTGGTGTTAGTGAAAAGACGAATCTCTCTTCAAAGGTTGAAACAGCTTATAATGCAAAAGGTTCTTCGGAAAAATCAACTCAAGGATCAAGCAGCACATCTGGATTTTCTTCATTTCCGATATACGATCCTCAGTTCACTACAACAAAAAGTGGAAAAGTTCTTCAATGCAACATTGCCTTAAAGCTTGAGAATGATCAGAACTATACAGAAAAAGTTGCTAAAAGCCACATGTCATTGTTGGTTACAGTGCTTGAGTCTTATGGTGGATTAGTTGCAGGGAGGATCGGTAATCCAATGCTCACGAAAGAGGATTACGATCAAATTGATGCCGAGGAAATGGAATTAATGGATATTAAATGGTGCATGGCCAGTGAGTTGAGACGGGCTGAAAAGTTTAAACAAATCACAGGCAGAGATGATTTTCGCGAGGCACATGTTTCACCTTTAGGTTTTGATAAATCTAAAGTTACTTGTTTTCGTTGCAGGGAAAAGGGACATTTCAAGAGAGAGTGCACAAATCGAGAAGCGAGTGGAGCTCAAAACCCTTTCGGAAACAACGATTACTACAAAAAGGCGATTTATCATCAAGTCACACAACAGCCATATCAACAACAACAGGCACCACATCAAGCACAAACTGCACATGGTAGAATGGAGATTAAAGATTCAAAGAAAGCTTGTCTGGGAAAGGATGATGGATTCGGTTGGGATAATTACATTCCAACAGACAGCAAAGTGTGTTTGGTAAATCAAGATGATGAAAAGTTACCTGAAGGCTTTAGATGGGAAAATTTCAATTGGGATGATTATGTTCCAAACAAATCTACAGATCATAAAGCTTTTATTGCTAATGCTTATGATCTGAAATGGGCAGAAAAAATCAGAAAGGTCAGGGAAGCTGAAGAAGAAAAATGGAGAAAAATTGAAGAAGAAGAAGAAGAAGAAAGGTTAAAAGCTGAAGCTAAAGCTGAGAAAAAGAAAAGAAATGAGTTTTTCCAATCAAACAAAACAGTCAAAGATGTTCCTGAATTTGAAATCAAAGTTGATACTGAAGCAGTCAAAGTTCCTGAAAAGTGCTTGAATTGTGACTCTTTGATCAAACAAAACAATGAACTGTTGCACAACATTAACAGATTAAAAGAATCGTATGATACAATGAACAGAGAAATCAACAAGTATACTGATTCAAACTGTGAACAAGCTGTAGCAATGAATACACTCAAAGGAGCTTACATGAGACAACTTGATGATGTCAACTTCTACACAAAGAAATGTGCTGATCTGGAATTGAAGCTGGCAACACAAAGAATAGAAACTGAGAGAGTTAAAAATTTATTAGAAAGTTACTCATGTTCTACTTTTGTTGTTGATAGGATTTATCCGATCGTTGAAAGAATGAAGATGTTTGAGGAAGAGAAGACTTCAGAAGGAAAGAAGTCAGGGACAAAAGAAGAGGATGAGGTAGAAATTTCTGGTAAGAAACCAAGTGTTGTCTACAATAGATGTCCGCCCCCGGTCGAAAATGGATATTTGTCTCGAAATCCAAATTCCGAAAGAGTCAAAAAGGCAATTAACTTACAGTGGGAGTCTGCGTCGTCGGATAATTTTCCAGAAAATATTGATGTTACGTTCACCTCGTCTGATACTGATCATGAGTCCGATTTGATAAAAAGCGTGGTCGTTCAGGTGTTAGACAAAGATGACATAGAGGAGTCAAAACCGGAGTCCAAATCCGAGTCAAAGTCTGGGTCCGATACATCAAAGTTAACAATCAAAAAGGACAAACGGGTTTATGATAAGGAATTTTTGTTATCAAAATCTAATTTGAATGACGAACCTGTCAAAGTAGCATATACTTTGAAAGATTCTGACAAATTATATTCTGATGAGATTTTTCCAATAAGAGGTGTAAAAACTGAGATGATAAAAAAGGTTTTCAAACTTACAGAAATTAACATTTCTGAAATAAAAGATTTAAATCTTATTGATAAACCTAACAAATACACCTCAAGAGTTCAACAACGTTTAAACAAGAATAAAGGTTACAGTTCTGGTTCTGGTTTTCAAAAGAAACCAAACCATAACTGTAATTTCAAAAAGAAAGGATTAGGATTTAATCAACCGAAAAATTATAAAAATGAAAAATTTTTTAAACCAAAAACTGTGTTTGTTTCAGGAAAATCTTTAGATGGTGAGAAAGAGCAAGCATTCAGAAAGCAGACAAATCAAGAATTCCTTGCAAAGAAGCAAGATGAGATGAGGAAAAGTGTTATTCAGAAGAAGACTGAGACAAGAACCTGTTTTCAGTGCAAAACTGCTGGTCATATTGCTAGAAATTGTCCGAAAACATTCAAACCAAAACAGGAAGTCTCTGGTAAATTGAAAGAAAAAGTTGTTGAGAAAACTGTACTTACAACCAGAAAATTTACAGGCTTTGAAAATTCAACCTTTGAGATTGGTGAATGTTCAAAGAATGTGGTTAAAAGAAAAGAAAATCTGAAAAATCAAAAATGGGTTGTTAAGGGTTCAGGAAACAGTTCTGGTGATGAATTTAATTCCATAAAATCAGAGGAGCCAAAAGTTGTTAAAGAAAAGGTTGAGAAATCAGTTCCGAATGTGGATGATGTGAATTTTCCACCATTGCGGGCTGAAAATTTTAAGAAGAAAGTTGGAAACGTTGAAATTTCAAATCAATTTTATTTTGACAAGAAGAAATTTGATGTTGATAAGGCTTTCAACGGAACTGTGAAACACATTTTTGGAAAAATGGTCGATGGTAAGTGTCACACCCCGATTTCCACGTGTCACCGGTGGGCCCGGTGGGGGAGTATCGTGACGTGGTTGGCAACGTAATAGTCAAACAACACAATATAATAATGCACAGCGGAAGCAAATTTAAATAAGATACAACCGAATTTATTTATTGTAAACAAAGTCACAATTATCCGGTGTTTATCCACAGTAGGATCGAATAATAAAAATATTGTTTATGGTTCAACAGGCATCGGCATCTTAAGTTTGCGAGACTTCTAGTGATGCTTAGGAGACTCCCAACCTATTTCGCCTAGTACCTGCATTTAATCTTTTTGGGAAAATACGTCAGTTTACACTGGTAAATACATTCAACTGACTCATTTTATAAAATGATTGAAAATTGGTTTGGATGCACATGGCATAAACATTTTGTTTAACTTGGGAGAATTATTTTATATGATAATCTTGTTAACGATTTACATGTTACTTATGCGTTCAGTAGCCCGGACGTATCCGGGTTAAAGATCAATAGACACACCACTGTAAGTGAGTTATACACGGGAGTACGCCTACACCCCGTGCTCAGGTCGTGGCAATCTCGTAAGATAATGCCGAGGATATCCGGGACATGGTCATTAACCCCCCAAAGGCTGTAAAGTAAACACATCTGTTTAAAACGAGCCGATCAAATTATTCAATTAACCACTAAGCGTGGAAGATTTGATGCCCGATCAAGCGGTACGCTATGTACCGTAACCCAAGCCCGTATAGGGAAAATAAGTTAAAAGTATTTACCTTGATGCAAAGTATAGTCACAATAATCAAATAGCAGGTAGCTTTTACTGTTTCTCCTAATCTGGAACGAAGGTTAAATATAACCTATTAGAATCCTAGCGGGTCTTTAATTATGCTTAAGCTTAGACCGGCTAGTTTCAAAGATACGGTTCGTACGCACGATTAAGCGAAGACCGGATAGAATGTGATTTAGACCCGACAAGTTTGAAGACTTGTTTAATATGGGTTTACTACTCACATTCTGGATTTTGAGATAAAAATGATATCGTTTGACCCGTTTCGGCTAGTTTATGCAAACTAGTTACATAAACCGAACCGAACGCGTAAAATGCATAACGGGTAAACGAAAGGGTCGTGAACAGGTTTCCTAAGTTAATACGCTTCAAATATGTTGTGATATCATTATGATATCTTCCATAATGCCCATAACGAGTTTATTCCCTAATTATGCCCCGTAGGGGTATTTTAGTCATTTTAACGACCATAAAAGGGATTTATAATACTTCTGAGATACGGGTCTGATTTAATCAGCAAAATTATTAATTTTAACAGGTTATAATATTTGGTAATAAGTCTTACGTGGCAAAAATGGTTTTAATACCAAACTACGCGTATAATACGCGTATAAAGCCGTTTTAAGGGACGTACTGTTTAAAATACCATTCTGAGTTTTCTGATCAGCAAAACAGGCTCAAAACACTCTATTTATTATTTTAAATCAGTGGCAATTGGATTGGTATCAAACGGATTCGTAAAACTCGTTTTATGGCCTAAAAGGGCGTATTCGGTATTAACCGAATCAATGCGATAAGCCTAGCTTAAGACCAGTTTAAAAATAATTAAAAATCTTCAAAAATCCCAAAATATTATTTAACATCAGTGGGTAAAAGTTTTGGTACCGAAAATTGGGTTTAGATAGGCTATGCGCTAATCGCGCCGTTTAATTAATAAAAAGTTTATTATTCACGCTAATGCGCATATCTCCTAATCTAGACCTCCGATTGACGTGAAAATTTACGTACATGCTAAATAATCAGTAACTAAGATTATAGTACTTCCAGATTTTCAAAATTCTCGTTGTAGGGTCATAAGGGCGTTATGGTCCAATTTAAGCGATTAACGGAAACGTGTGCATGCATCGGATAATCAATGAAACAAGTACAGAGACTTATACTAGCATGTAACCCAATCCTAATGAGACTTTAAGGCATGTCTAATTCCAACTAAAACGGGTCAGAACCGAAGTCAACGCAAAAGTCAAAGTTTTGCGCCTTTCGGTTCCGAACCGGGTTTAAACAGAAATTTGTCGAGTCGGGCAAGCGTAGACAAGTTTTCATACTTATTACCATGTTATATTAAGGTTAAAACAGGTTGCACACCTTTCGGATCATTAATTGTGCATTAAATTGCATTTTGTATTTCTGTTGACTTTTTCGGTCAACGTTTGACCCGACAAACGACCTAGTTAGGTCTGGAATTGGTACTTGCCCTTATAAGGGTTTAATACCCATACAATTACCTATCTAACGGTACTTTTAATTTGACATACGACTGAGCTATCGTTGTTTAATCACAAAGTCAACCGTTAAGCCCGATATATTGACTTTTAAGCTAATTACTAAGCTAGAATTAATTTAGAAGGGTTAAGCAACTTACTAGATGATTAATGGATGATTAGGAAGGCCTTCAATCAGATTGTAAGCTCCTCCAATGCTCAGATTGTTTGCAATTGATGTGTGGAATGGTTGTGACATTAAGGGGTCTTTATATACAAGAATCAAGCACCACAAGAGAGTGACAACCAAGTCTAGGGCCATCCACAATTGATCAACACTTGTAAGTAGTGTGTAGGGATGTCTAGGGGCCATGCACATGCAAGAAAAACCGGTTGAAAGGGTCACAATCGCACTAAACAGGCTGCTGCCTGTTTTTCCCGTATCTGTAGGCCGGAAGCGGCCCGCGTTCCGAACAACCAAGTCTCAGGCGGGCCGCCTGAGACATATAAATCAGATTTTTGATTTTTGTTTGTTGTGTTTCGAAGGGCAAGTGGTATAAACGAATGGTGGGCATTATTTTACCATTTAGGGGCCTCCATTATGGGTCTTTTACTGTTGGATACCCTACCATTTGCGTTTGTTTCAATTGGATCCAATAACAAGACCCGAAAACAACGGGTTTCCATTCTTTTCTTCGTAGAATCCTATCATACATTTCCAATTCCATTATTGGCAATAATTTCCTGAATTTGAATATGTACAAGGTGTTTTTAACATAGATTGAGTCTTGGGATTTATAACGAGGTCGTTCAGAGGTGCAAAAGTTAACATAACGACACGGTTAAATCCTGTCAATCATTTTTAATAATTCCGAGTCTACAAAGCGTTTTGTCACACGTGACACGTGTCGTTACGTTATTGAACACGAAATTCTGAGGTGTTACATCCTCACCCCCTTAAAATAAATCTCGACCCGAGATTTACTGAAACAAATAAGGGTATTTTTCTTTCATGGTGGATTCCAACTCCCACGTATACTCGGGACCTCTTCGGGCATCCCATTTGACCTTTACAAAAGGTATATGCTTCCTTCGAAGTTTCCTTACCTGTCGATCTTCAATCGACAAAGGTTTTTCAACAAACGTTAAGCTCTTATCTATTTGCACATTTGTATGTGGCATGACATGTGAATCATCAGCGGAACACTTCTTTAGATTGCAAATGTGGAACACATTGTGAATTCCACTGAGCTCTTCTGGTAAGTTCAACTTATAGGCAACTGACCCGACACGTTCGATAACCTCGAAAGGTCCTATGTATCTCGGGCTTAGTTTGCCTTTCTTACCAAATCGCATCACCCCCTTCCAGGGTGACACTTTAAGTAGGACTTTGTCACCTACTTCGAAGTGAAAGTCCTTACGACTTGGATCCGCGTAACTCTTCTGCCTATTCCGGGCAGCTTGGAGATTGTTACGAATCTGGACAATCTTGTCCGTCGTTTCGAACACGATCTCTGGTCCTGATAACTGGACTTCTCCCACTTCCGCCCAACAAACTGGCGATCTACATTTTCTACCGTATAATGCCTCAAAAGGCGCAGCTTTATGCTGGTATGGTAGCTATTGTTGTAGGAGAATTCGATCAAGGGTAGGTTCTTATCCCAGCTACCTCCCAGATCGATCGCACATGCACGCAGCATGTCTTCCAACGTTTGAATAGTACGCTCACTCTGACCGTCAGTCTGAGGATGGTAAGCCGTACTAAAGTTCAAACGTGTGCCCAAAGATTGCTGGAAGCTCTTCCAAAAATGTGACGTGTACCTAGTATCCCGGTCAGAGATAATAGCTACAGGTATGCCGTGTAGGGCTACAATCTTGTCAACGTATAACTGGGCTAACATATCGGAGCTATAAGTCTCCTTGATGGGTAAGAAATGAGCTGACTTAGTCAGTCGGTCAACTATAACCCATATCGTATCATTGCCTTTTCTTGTCTTGGGTAACTTGGTAATAAAATCCATAGTTACCATTTCCCACTTCCACGTAGGAAGTTCAGGCTGTTGTAGCAAACCTGACGGTTTCTGATGCTCGGCTTTGACTTGCGCACATGTCAAGCATTTTGCTACATGGGCGGCCACAGACTTTTTCAAGCCTATCCACCAATAATTTGCCTTTAAATCCTGGTACATCTTATCAGCTCTAGGATGAACAGAGTATTTGGAACTATGGGCTTCTTGGAGGATGACATCACGAAGTCCTCCAAAAATTGGAACCCATATTCGTCCGTTTAACCGTAAGATTCCGTCCTTGCTAAGAGTCAACTGCTCCTCAGTCACTCCTAACTTTTCATTAGGATAGTTAGCTTCCAACACAGCTTCCTTCTGTGCAGCTAACACCCTTTCTATCAAACTGTTCTTTATCTCCATACGCTTGGCGTTAATGCGTATGGGTTTAACCCTTTCCTTTCTGCTCAAGGCATCAGCGACTACATTCGCTTTGCCGGGATGGTATTTGATTTCACAATCATAATCATTCAAAGTTTCCATCCAACGGCGTTGCCTCATGTTTAATTCTTTCTGGTTAAACAAATGCTGGAGGCTCTTGTGATCAGAAAAGATCACAAACTTGATTCCATAAAGATAATGCCTCCACAGTTTTAGTGCGAACACAACGGCACCCAATTCCAAGTCATGGGTGGTGTAATTCTTTTCGTGCACCTTTAACTGCCGTGATGCATAGGCAATCACCTTGCCTTTCTGCATAAGCACACACCCCATGCCAGTGTGTGATGCATCACAATAAACTACAAATTCTTCAGCGCCTTCAGGTAAGGTAAGCACAGGAGCGTTGCTCAACTTTTGTCTCAAATCATCGAAGGACTCTTGCTGCTTAGGACCCCAAACGAACTTTACTTTCTTCTTGGTCAGGGAAGTTAGGGGTGCAGCAATCCTTGAAAAATTTTCAATGAAGCGCCTGTAATATCCTGCCAACCCTAGGAAGCTACGGATTTCTGTTGGCGTCTTTGGCTCTTGCCAGTTCATAACAGCTTCAACTTTAGCGGGATCCACTTGGATACCACGCTCACTGACCACGTGTCCAAGAAATTGGACTTCTCGTAGCCAAAATTCACACTTAGAGAATTTGGCATAGAGCTTCTCCTTATGCAGAAGTTTGAGAATACATCGAAGATGTTTCTCGTGGTCAGCTTTGTTCTTAGAATAAATGAGAATGTCGTCGATGAAAACGATGACGAATTTATCTAAGTGCGGCTTGCAAACGCGATTCATGAGATCCATGAACGCAGCCGGTGCATTGGTGAGCCCAAAAGGCATCACTAGAAACTCGTAGTGACCGTAACGAGTCCTAAATGCAGTCTTGTGAACGTCTTCATCCTTAACCTTCAACTGATGGTATCCAGACCTCAAATCAATCTTTGAGAAGTAACTTGCCCCTTGAAGCTGATCGAACAAATCGTCGATTCTGGGCAATGGATACCTATTCTTGATCGTGACCTTGTTAAGCTCGCGATAGTCGATGC
Organism: Helianthus tuberosus; assembly: GCA_030545235.1. Taxonomy (NCBI): domain Eukaryota; kingdom Viridiplantae; phylum Streptophyta; class Magnoliopsida; order Asterales; family Asteraceae; genus Helianthus; species Helianthus tuberosus. Next base: position 24,831,256 of record CM060419.1, read on the forward strand.
ATAGACGCATCGATCCATCCTTCTTCTTGACAAACAGGATTGGCGCTCCCCAAGGAGATGAACTAGGTCGAATGAAACCCTTAGCCAGCAGTTCATCTAGCTGCGTCCGCAACTCCTTCATTTCGGTGGGTGCCAATCTGTATGGTGCTCTGGCAACTGGTGCCGCTCCGGGAATGATATCGATCCTGAATTCGACTTGTCTATCTGGTGGTAGGCCAGGTAGATCTTCAGGAAACACTCTTGGGTATTCAGAAATGACAGGGATGTCTTCTAACTTCGGTTTAGGTTCCTCCAAAATCACTTGCGCCATGTAAATGACACATCCCCTCTTCAAACACTTGGAAGCCTTGAGCATAGTCACCTGCTCAGGCAGTCCGTACTGGGTATCTCCCCGAATGGTAAGTGACTCACCAGACGGAGTCTTTATTACTACCTGTTTCTGTTTACAGACGATTTGGGCCTGGTTATGAGATAACCAGTCCATACCCAGCACTATGTCAAAACCAGCTAATTTAAACGGAAGTAGAGACAGAGGAAAAGAATGGTTCTTAATGGATATAGTACATCCATCTAACACAGTAGAGACGGTTTCTATGGTACCATCTGCTAACTCTACCTCATAGTTTACGCTTAGGGTTTTGACAGGTAAATTCAACAATTTACAAAACTTCTGATCCACAAAAGACTTATCTGCACCGGAATCAAAAAGTACTCTTGCAAAGACATCATTTACAAGGAATGTACCTGTTATGACGTTATCATCTTGCACAGCCTCCTGCGCATCCATCCTGAAGACTCTGGCGTTAGTCTTCTTAGCCTCCTCAGGCTTCTTGTTATTCTTGGGGCAGTTAGTCTTTATGTGGCCCTTCTCATTGCAACGATAGCACGTCGCATCTTTCATCTTCTTGCAATCCAAGGTTTTGTGTTCCTTGGATTTGCACAAACCACAAGCAAAAGACCTTGACTCGTTATTCGAGTTTGATCCAAATCTGCACTTTCCAAAGTGCTTTTTCTTGCAAGTTTTGCACGTGGGCTTCTCATCAGAACGATGCCCATCTTTCTTCGACTCCGATCCCTTCTTTCGATCACCGTTCCCACGGTGTTTCTTGTTCGACCTACGCGAACCATCATCTTCTCGCTTCCTCTTCTCAGTATCCTTATTCCTCAGCGATCTCTGACGGACCGCATCAAGTGTGAGGGATAAGGAAAGGTCAGTTACAGACCTGAAGGTAACTGGCCGAGAAGCTTTAACACTGGCCTTGATCTCGGGTTCCAACCCGCCAATAAAACGAGCGATCCTCTTTGGCTCGGGGGTTACCAGGTAGGGAACCAACCTGGACAGCGTATTGAAGCTTGTCAGGTAAGCTTGGCAGTCGAGGTTCTTCATTACCAATGACAGAAAGTCATATTCAATCTTTTCCACCTCGTGTTGAGGGCAGTAATTGTCTTTGATCAAGGCAATGAATTGATCCCACGTCATGCTATACAACGGGATCTTTCCGGAGGCCTCCATCAGAGATCTCCACCAGACCAATGCTTCACCTTTGAAGGACTGTGACACAAACTTCACTATATCCCGTTCAGCGCACCCGCTTATGTCCACCACTGTGTCCATTTCATCCAGCCACGTCATGCAATCAACGGCCCCCTTTTCCCCTGTAAAATCCCGGGGCTTGCAAGACACGAAGTATTTGTAAGTGCAACCCTTGTTACGGGGTCCTTGATGCAGTACCAAGTGCTGGGATGGGTCACTTTGATTGTTGGTGGACTGACGGTCATCACCGTCTTTCTTTGGTCCGTTCTTCTTGGGAGGAGGCTTGTTATGAGCCTCAGAATGTGTTCTTGGCTTTGAGTGTGATACGGAGTGGGTCCTACTCCTGGTACCACTGTATTCTTCATATTGCCTATCCAAGGCTTGAGTGACAGCACCATCAATGATAGCTTTTAGTTCGGCGCCCGTCAATGTAATCTGGGCGTTTTCATTTGGCGCCGCTGTAGGGCTATTGACTTCATTAGAATTTGCCATTTGTATTGAACTGTTACAGAAACAAGAACAATATTTTATTTGAAAGTTTATTATAGAATTACCCCCTTAGGGTAACTCGTTAACCATGGTAACAGAGACCCTACTTGGTTAACTCATTAATCGTATTAATTTAGGATTTCAATTAAATTTATCCTAAACATATAACAATAACAATATATATATTAGCACATAAGGCTTGGTCACATGGACAATTTAATATACTATGATTTCTGAGAATCAAGACTTTTAAGGTTTGAACCTAGTTCATTACCTTTATTAGACAGGGAGTCCTAGCTACCACCGTCTTTTGGCTTATATAGAAATGAGCATGGCCCGTAGGCGCTATTTTACCACGTATGGTTGAATATGATCACCTTAATTGATGATGTAAATCCAGGATTCAGAGATCATTATACTGGATTAGGAAACTTCTAAAGAATCCTTATTCATTTTAAAAAATGACATGTGATTTTTAACGAATCACTTCTGCCAGGAGTGTTAACATGTTTTAAGATGTTAACAAGAATTTGAATCTTTTAAACCGGTATTACCATTTTGGCCCGGTCTTATATTTGACACGAGGCTAGGTTCCACACTTTAAGATTCTTAATTAAATAATTACTTAGGCAGATTAAAAGGAATGATTTTAATTTATTTATTTCATTTATAATTATTATATATGCACAAATGGCAAACATGAAATTTATAAAACAACACTCCAATAATTTATAACAACATTACATATCGCCCTAAACGGGTCTTTCACACATGAAATTTGCCCACGTAGGAGCTACAACATAACAACATGCCCACGCAGGGGTCTTACAGAAGACATGCCCACGTAGGGGTTAACATACTAACAATTGTCCACGTAGGGACATAAACAAACATAAGTCCACGCATGGACTAAACATACAACTTACCCTCGTAGGGGTTTATGGAAAGATAGACCCACGTAGGGGTCAATACACACAACAAACATACACACATAAATGTCCACGCAGGGACTTAATTTTAAAGTAGACATATACACATAAAGGATTTACTGATCCTTCTTGCTCTTTCCCTTGATTAGGTTCGTCAAGGTCTTGAACATTCCCTGGTTGCGCCGTCGATCTTCCCGTGCCTCATGTCGCACCTCTCTAATACTTTGCAGGATCTCCTGATGCAGTGGTGGCGACATTTGTAGAGACGGCGGGGGTTGTTGGTAAAACGGGGGTTGTGTAGGCATCTGGTACCCCTGGACTGGGTACCCTACTCCCCAAGGACCCCCATACGGTCCATCAGGGTTAAGAGCGTTGTAATTAGCAGCTACCAGGTATGGGTCGGCTTCAGCGTAACCGGGGTTAGTGTGGGTTGGTAGCTCAAACGGGTTATACATCGAAGGACCCGTGTATGCTGGTATCTGATTATCGAAACCCATTGGTGGCGGTTGCTGCGCGAAGGGGTTTGATGGTCCACCCATTTGTGGATCTTCTGGAAGCGGCTGATAGTTTCTGCCACTTGATTGTAGAGGAGAGTTGAAATGAAACTCTTCTCTTCGTGTGGACATCCGGGCTCCTGTTCTCCTATGTCTTTGCGGTTGCGGAGGCGCCGGTTGAACTGGTGGCGGTGGAGGCGGTGGCGTAACTGCCACAAACTGGTGATTCCCAGAGGAATCTTGATGCTGCTGCTGCTCATGCGGCGAAGAATAGTGAGGCTGCTGCTGCCCAAGCGGCGACGAATGGTGCGAAGGTGTATAATACCATTCGTGCCGAGTAAAGATAGCCTGGAAGCTATCTGGACCATCATAGGGTGGTCTGTGATAAATTGAACTATCCGAGACCTCGATTGGGTGGTTGGGAGTTCCTGATGCGGGCTCGACAGGGTCGTCTTCCTCGTCCATATCATTTCCTCCAGAGAAATGGTCCTCCGGTCCCAATGGGTTGAAACCCACTGGTTCTTGTATATAATTCGCTGGGTTAAACTGGCCTTGAAAGAATGGAGTGGGGTCTCCAAAAGGGCGGTGCGACATGGATCGCTGTAACGGTATGTGCGAACGGTGCGAGTCTCCAGGCTCATTTCCCGAGTGTGGCCCGTAGGAGTCCTGGGCGGGAGTCGTCGAGCTGTTCGAAGTCGATCGTCTTGCCGGTTGAAAGAGACCTCTCTGGTTCCGTCGAGTACCATCACTCTCGGCGGGGATAGGACCTCGTGTATTAGATGGCCCTGCTTCATGGTCGTTGGGGGCGGCTACCGGCCCCTTTCCACGCCCTCGCGTACGCAAAAACCTCGGAGGCATCTTTGTTATTCCTGTCAATAAAACATAAGATAACAATAACAAAATATAAAGTTTTAAAGGACAAAACAAAAACCGAATAAGGTGGAATTTGTCCTATGTTATAAGTCTAGACTCAAAAGTTTAGATATGTGCAATTGTGTAACTGAGATTAAACACAAAAGGCTAGTGTTTAATTCACTCAGTGTTGGCTCTGATACCAACCTGTCACACCCCGATTTCCACGTGTCACCGGTGGGCCCGGTGGGGGAGTATCGTGACGTGGTTGGCAACGTAATAGTCAAACAACACAATATAATAATGCACAGCGGAAGCAAATTTAAATAAGATACAACCGAATTTATTTATTGTAAACAAAGTCACAATTATCCGGTGTTTATCCACAGTAGGATCGAATAATAAAAATATTGTTTATGGTTCAACAGGCATCGGCATCTTAAGTTTGCGAGACTTCTAGTGATGCTTAGGAGACTCCCAGCCTATTTCGCCTAGTACCTGCATTTAATCTTTTTGGGAAAATACGTCAGTTTACACTGGTAAATACATTCAACTGACTCATTTTATAAAATGATTGAAAATTGGTTTGGATGCACATGGCATAAACATTTTGTTTAACTTGGGAGAATTATTTTATATGATAATCTTGTTAACGATTTACATGTTACTTATGCGTTCAGTAGCCCGGACGTATCCGGGTTAAAGATCAATAGACACACCACTGTAAGTGAGTTATACACGGGAGTACGCCTACACCCCGTGCTCAGGTCGTGGCAATCTCGTAAGATAATGCCGAGGATATCCGGGACATGGTCATTAACCCCCCAAAGGCTGTAAAGTAAACACATCTGTTTAAAACGAGCCGATCAAATTATTCAATTAACCACTAAGCGTGGAAGATTTGATGCCCGATCAAGCGGTACGCTATGTACCGTAACCCAAGCCCGTATAGGGAAAATAAGTTAAAAGTATTTACCTTGATGCAAAGTATAGTCACAATAATCAAATAGCAGGTAGCTTTTACTGTTTCTCCTAATCTGGAACGAAGGTTAAATATAACCTATTAGAATCCTAGCGGGTCTTTAATTATGCTTAAGCTTAGACCGGCTAGTTTCAAAGATACGGTTCGTACGCACGATTAAGCGAAGACCGGATAGAATGTGATTTAGACCCGACAAGTTTGAAGACTTGTTTAATATGGGTTTACTACTCACATTCTGGATTTTGAGATAAAAATGATATCGTTTGACCCGTTTCGGCTAGTTTATGCAAACTAGTTACATAAACCGAACCGAACGCGTAAAATGCATAACGGGTAACCGAAAGGGTCGTGAACAGGTTTCCTAAGTTAATACGCTTCAAATATGTTGTGATATCATTATGATATCTTCCATAATGCCCATAACGAGTTTATTCCCTAATTATGCCCCGTAGGGGTATTTTAGTCATTTTAACGACCATAAAAGGGATTTATAATACTTCTGAGATACGGGTCTGATTTAATCAGCAAAATTATTAATTTTAACAGGTTATAATATTTGGTAATAAGTCTTACGTGGCAAAAATGGTTTTAATACCAAACTACGCGTATAATACGCGTATAAAGCCGTTTTAAGGGACGTACTGTTTAAAATACCATTCTGAGTTTTCTGATCAGAAAAACAGGCTGAAAACACTCTATTTATTATTTTAAATCAGTGGCAATTGGATTGGTATCAAACGGATTCGTAAAACTCGTTTTATGGCCTAAAAGGGCGTATTCGGTATTAACCGAATCAATGCGATAAGCCTAGCTTAAGACCAGTTTAAAAATAATTAAAAATCTTCAAAAATCCCAAAATATTATTTAACATCAGTGGGTAAAATTTTTGGTACCGAAAATTGGGTTTAGATAGGCTATGCGCTAATCGCGCCGTTTAATTAATAAAAAGTTTATTATTCACGCTAATGCGCATATCTCCTAATCTAGACCTCCGATTGACGTGAAAATTTACGTACATGCTAAATAATCAGTAACTAAGATTATAGTACTTCCACATTTTCAAAATTCTCGTTGTAGGGTCATAAGGGCGTTATGGTCCAATTTAAGCGATTAACGGAAACGTGTGCATGCATCGGATAATCAATGAAACAAGTACAGAGACTTATACTAGCATGTAACCCAATCCTAATGAGACTTTAAGGCATGTCTAATTCCAACTAAAACGGGTCAGAACCGAAGTCAACGCAAAAGTCAAAGTTTTGCGCCTTTCGGTTCCGAACCGGGTTTAAACAGAAATTTGTCGAGTCGGGCAAGCGTAGACAAGTTTTCATACTTATTACCATGTTATATTAAGGTTAAAATAGGTTGCACACCTTTCGGATCATTAATTGTGCATTAAATTGCATTTTGTATTTCTGTTGACTTTTTCGGTCAACGTTTGACCCGACAAACGACCTAGTTAGGTCTGGAATTGGTACTTGCCCTTATAAGGGTTTAATACCCATACAATTACCTATCTAACGGTACTTTTAATTTGACATACGACTGAGCTATCGTTGTTTAATCACAAAGTCAACCGTTAAGCCCGATATATTGACTTTTAAGCTAATTACTAAGCTAGAATTAATTTAGAAGGGTTAAGCAACTTACTAGATGATTAATGGATGATTAGGAAGGCCTTCAATCAGATTGTAAGCTCCTCCAATGCTCAGATTGTTTGCAATTGATGTGTGGAATGGTTGTGACATTAAGGGGTCTTTATATACAAGAATCAAGCACCACAAGAGAGTGACAACCAAGTCTAGGGCCATCCACAATTGATCAACACTTGTAAGTAGTGTGTAGGGATGTCTAGGGGCCATGCACATGCAAGAAAAACCGGTTGAAAGGGTCACAATCGCACTAAACAGGCTGCTGCCTGTTTTTCCCGTATCTGTAGGCCGGAAGCGGCCCGCGTTCCGAACAACCAAGTCTCAGGCGGGCCGCCTGAGACATATAAATCAGATTTTTGATTTTTGTTTGTTGTGTTTCGAAGGGCAAGTGGTATAAACGAATGGTGGGCATTATTTTACCATTTAGGGGCCTCCATTATGGGTCTTTTACTGTTGGATACCCTACCATTTGCGTTTGTTTCAATTGGATCCAATAACAAGACCCGAAAACAACGGGTTTCCATTCTTTTCTTCGTAGAATCCTATCATACATTTCCAATTCCATTATTGGCAATAATTTCCTGAATTTGAATATGTACAAGGTGTTTTTAACATAGATTGAGTCTTGGGATTTATAACGAGGTCGTTCAGAGGTGCAAAAGTTAACATAACGACACGGTTAAATCCTGTCAATCATTTTTAATAATTCCGAGTCTACAAAGCGTTTTGTCACACGTGACACGTGACGTTACGTTATTGAACACGAAATTCTGAGGTGTTACAGTAAGGCCAAAGGAGTAAAGAATTCTATGCTTCCAAAATGAATGTTCACAAGTCTGTTGAAAGTAAAGATGAAGAAGAGGTTTTTCAAACAGTAAAAACCTGACTTGCCGGATATCCCAAGTTAGTAATCGCGGATCATGAATCGACATTTTTCTTATGTTGTTTGTTTAAAAATTGAAAATTTTTGGCAATTCATACTACAGGAATAGCCGGAACTCCCAGGTTGGTAAGTGTGGAGTAGGAATCGACACCTTGAGAATTCAACCAACATATGATGATTGGTTGAAAACGCTTGATTGGATTGATCTTACAAGTGGTAAATCAGGGACATTAAGTTGTATCTGATTTCCTACAAGTGGTTAAAAAACAATGTGATGAACCAAACCCCTAACCTACCAATGGTTTTACAAAATCAACAAAACTTATTTTCCGGAAAAACCATTTGATTAAAACAAACTTAAGTGTTTTGAGATCATAATGGGAAAATAGTTTGTTGTGAGGGGGAGTTCTGATTGTTTATGCCAAGTGGATGGCGAATTGAAGCGATTTGATATCGGTTGTTTAGTTTATTGTAAAGTTTGTTTTCAATTTCCTTTAAATGTGTTTGCATTTTAGGGGGAGTAAAAATTTCAGAAAATCCAAAAACATTTAAAAATTTTAAAAAAGCCAAAAATATGATAAAATTGAAAACGAGTTTTGGTGCATAAAAGAGGAAATGATAGTACATCAGTGGACTGTCACAACACGCTAAAGAAATGGAAAGTTAAATGTGATAAACGGTCTCACTAAAGATGTGACGGTAGACTCAGCTAGACTAGTAGATTTGCAATAACGATACAAACTTAAATGAAAAAGCCTAGTTCTAGTGGGAAACATGGTCGAAAGCATAGTACTTAGTTTTATCCTTCTTGACTGTGTGCCTACTCAGTAATCGTTGATTGTCGAAAGACATAAAACTGGTTAAGTTTGTGAACTTTCACAACTTTGCTGAAAAGTCACTGTGATTTTGTGCATTTCATTTTGCAAAGATTTAAACTTGTTTTATTTCTTTATTTTGTTTAAGCATCGGACATCCTCTGCGTATACGTGAGTATCGACCTGGATGTTGTTGCCTAAACGTTCTGCTTTAGTTTCTTTGGTGTTTCGTTTAAGCTTTGGACCTCCTCTGCGTATACGGGAGTATCGACCTGGTGGTTAAAGCCTAAACAACTTCAACTTGTTTTATTTTTCTTATTTTGTTTAAACATTGGACTTTCTCTGCGTATACGGAAGTATCGATCTGATTGTTAATGTTTAAACATTCTGCTTTGTTTTCGCATAAATCACAGTTGATAAAAGTTTAAAGGCATTGCTTGAGTTAGTGTATTACATGATGAGGGGATATGCTGAGATCGTGGGGTCCATAAGAACTTAGTGCAAAATTAATATACCTTAACATATTGGTAAGCATTTCGAAAGTTTTTAGATTGAGCATAAGTGGATAACAATATCGTCAATCTATGTGAATTGTTTAGAACTTAAAATGAAATCAAGCTTAACGGTGTTAGTGATTTGTCTCAAAAACTGATATGATCCTCTTGCACAAACTCAAAAAAAATTTGTCTGTATATATTTCTTTATTGCATTTATTTTCTTTCAAAAATCCAAAAAGAGTTTAAGTGTGTTTTAGTATAAATTTTGTAAAAATCCAAAAAGATTTTCGACAACTGTTGTTGGAGAGCTGGTTTTCAAAATTCCAAGTGCTAAACTTGATGAACAGGTTTGGGAACGAATGTATGAAGAAATTGTGTTTTCAAATGATTATCAAAGATTAAATCATTTTTTGAATGGTACCTGCAATTGGTTTCTAAATTTGCAAAAGTTTAAAATTTGTGAAACTTAGTTTTGGGCAGAGTTATACAGGTTAGCCAGGTTCCGAAACCTGAGTTAGATGAGTACCAGGTTACGATCTAAGAACCTGTGGAAAGTGAATTCCAGACTACGATCCCAGCTTAGTGAAAGGGGGAGTCTGAGGACATCGAGAGGGAGTCTGAAGATAGTAGAGCCAGATTCAGATCCTGAAGATTACGAGAAAGAGTAAGAGATTGATTGAGGATGCTTACAATGGAGAATTTTGAAGAAAGTGAACAGACTGATAAAGACTGAAGAAATAAAGACTCGACACTGAAGACTCGTCAAGATCTGAGGGGGAGTCTGTTGGTGCATACATCTGTTGACTTCGTCTTATATCGAGTCTTGGTCTAGTTGCGGATCTGAGCAAACATGATGTCATCATGCTTGATGATGACATCATATGGGTGACATCATCACATTACAACATCGTGAAAACAACATGCACATGGAAACAGAATTGTATATTTCATATAAGACAAAAGTTGGTTGACCGTTTGAAGGTGTCGTTTGTGTGAAATTGTAACCGTTTGAGGTTGACCGTTTGAAAGTGGTGACCGTTTGAAGCATGGTATGCCATCTTCAAATGGTCAGGGTCTTGTCCTATAAATACCCTTCAAACTTTCATCATTTGAAACTTTCCGGCTTGTGCAACGAAGTGCTGCCGAAGTGTTGTCAGGTTGTAATAAGTTACGAAATCAATCATACAACAGTTTAGTGAGTAAATCTAGCTGAATTGAACTCTACACATCTGTTTCCCCCTTTCGTTTAGAGATAAACTCTTCTGATCGACTCGTTCGGGTCAGAAAACGAACCTACAATGGACTTAATGAATAGGGTTTGTAAATCTTATTTAAACAAGTTCATCATTGTATTCATTGACGACATTCTTATTTATTCGAAGTCTCGAGCCGATCACGAACAACAACTTCGTTTGACAATGGAACTCCTGTAGAAAGAACAACTGTTTGCCAAATTCTCCAAGTGTGAATTTTGGCTTAAGGAAGTTCAATTTTTGGGTCATATAGTCAACGAGCAGGGTATTCATGTGGATCCTTCCAAAATCTCTGCTATTAAGGATTGGAACACACCTACTACACCAGCAGAAGTTCGATCTTTTCTTGGTCTTGCTGGTTACTATCGTCGATTTATTTCGAACTTCTCGAAGATTGCGGTTCCTCTCACTGCTTCGACTCAAAAGAATAAGCCTTTTGAGTGGGGACCTAAACAAGAGGAGGCTTTCCAGACTTTGAAACAAAAACTCTGTGATGCTCCTGTTTTATCTTTGCCCGATGGAAACGATGATTTCGTTGTCTATTGTGACGCGTCGAATCTAGGCCTTGGTTGTGTTCTTATGCAGCGAGGTAAGGTTATAGCATATGCGACAAGACAATTGAAAATACACGAGAAGAACTACACCACTCATGATCTTGAGTTAGGTGCTGTGGTTTTTGCACTTAAAATCTGGAGATACTATCTTTATGGAACAAAGTGTGTGGTTTTCACAGACCACAAAAGTATTCAACATATTCTTAATCAGAATGAGCTAAACATGAGATAACGATGCTGGGTTGAGCTATTGAATGATTACGCCTTTGAAATTCGCTACCATCCTGGTAAGGCGAATGTCGTAGCTGATGCGCTAAGTGGGAAGGAACGAGTCAAAATTAATTTTGTTCACACTCTATCTGATATTCAAACACGCATCTCTCAAGCTCAACGTATTTGTGTTTCAGAAAACCTGATGGGCAAGGAATTACCACGTCAACTTGAGCTTAAACTCGCAACGAAAGACGATGGGTTATTCTATTTTAAGAATCGTTTGTGGATTCCGAAACAAGACGATCTTCGCACTTTAGTGATGGACGAATCTTATAAGTCTCGATATTCTATTCATCTTGGTGCTGACAAAATGTACAAGGATCCCCGTACTCAGTACTGGTGGCCTGGTATGAAGAAGGATATTGCCTTGTATGTATAAAAATTTCTAACTTGTCTCAAAGTCAAGGCTGAACATCAACGACCATTTGGTTTGATTGTAGAACCAGAGATACCGGTATGGAAATGGGAGAACATTGCGATGGATCTCATCACTAAGTTACCGTGCACATCTAGATGTCACGATGCTATTTGGGTAGTCATTAATCGATTAACGAAGTTAGCTCATTTTATACCTATTCGCGAGGATCTATCTGCTGATAAACATGCCAAGATTTATGTTGACGAGATTGTGTCTCGACATGGTGTTCCTTTAGATATCATATCCGATCGTGATGCTCAATTTTCATGTCACTTTTGGAAGACCATGCAATCTGCTATGGGAACCTAACTAAATCTACACACTACTAACTGGGTTAACCTACACTTAACCTAACTAATATACCTAACTACTAGTTGGAATCGAACTAGTACCCCCCCCCCCCCTTTACAACCGTCCCCATGAAGGGGGACACCCCTTGTCCTTGCAAGATTATTATAATCTTGTGTGTTTAAAATCTAGTAGACATATGGACCTTTGGATAATTATCTTATAAATTGTCTATAAGTTCTAATCATAATCCTCCATAACCTTCACTACACAACTCACCAACACTCAAGCTCTCTCTCCCTCTCCTAGAGCTCTCGGCCGAACACACCCCACCCCCATCCATCATTTTCGAATTTGTTTCAAGCCATTCCAAGCATCTACAAGTGTTAAGGATCGCGTATAAGGAACCTTGGTGCAATCGGAAGGCGAAGGACCTCACTACATTGCTTTTATCCACGCATTTTTCGCTTAGATTCTTCCCTAGCCTCGAGCTAGTAGTAAGTTGCTTAAATCACCTTCTCGAACTATTTTAAAGTGGTTAATATGATTTGTAATGGTTAAAACTCGTAAACATGCAAGATGAAGCACAAAAGTCTACCAAAAATGCTATAAGTGATGGTTAAAAGCTCATATGTTGTGTAAATCATGTAGTATTTGATTTGTGTGATTATTTGGACCCGATCTATGTTGTGGTAGCTCGGATCATCATTTAACCCGGATTAGTCATGACCTTGGATCATGACACAAGGTTGTTTTGGAAGTAACAAGGGTTAAAGGATGAACTCTACCACACATAAATCATGAACTTGTGTAAAAGCGATTTTGTTTGCAAAATAGTGTTTAAAACTAGTAGATCTACGTACCTACAAGCGGTATTTTCAAAGGACCACGTGTCAAGAGAAAACATACTTTAAAGACGGATCTTACACTAACACGAATGGCTTTTAGAACACACAAGTGTGTAAACACTTGTGTAACACAAAGTTTCGACAAAATAACTATTTTTGGAAAAGATGACGAGAAGTTGTAAAGACGGAACTTCCCTAAAAACGAGGTTTTTACAAAATCGGATTGTTTTATATAAAGATCCACTAAAAGTAATGGGATTTACTTCATAGTTTGGATAAATCACAAGTTCATGAAATTTATGCGATTTATATACATATTTTGACTAGTTGTGGTTTGAACATTGTTTTGATTGAATGATAAAAATGGTTGATTTGATTTATAAAAGAAAATGATACGCTTGAAAGCGTGGCCACCTCCAGTTACAGAGGAAACTCTGGCGAAATTTTTCCAAAAACCTAACACTTAGTAATATTTTCACTATAAGTGTTAGAAATACATCTTGACTTGTTTTCAGATTATAGACTTCGCCACGACTTATTTACAAAATACCGGAGGTGCGATTTCACAAAATAAAACGTGATACATATATATATTTAGTATATATTTTTCACAACATCACTTGTATAAGTGTTTATGATTACTTTGTGAACTACGTAAATATTATTTTTAGAGTAAAAATAATATTACTAAGTATTATTTTGGGAAAATCAATGTATTAAAATATAATATTTTTGGGAAGAATATTTATATTTTGGAGTTAGGAATAAAATATATTAAGTGAGACTTAACAGTGTAATCCGAATTATACGAACGCACATGTATTAAATCCCCCATCCTTGGGAAGGAAAATGACTACCAAGTATATACAGAATGTAAACACGAAATAGTTGCCTAACTATTTCCCAAAAAATTAAACCTTAAAGCTAAGGCACGGCCGTCCGTCTAATAGAGTTAGTACGTGTAGGTCGTCATACAGCTGATTGATTTGGAGGCATACTTGGTAGAGACGCACCACTGTGAGTTCATGTCCCCGTTTTCTCTTAACTGTTTTCAGTTTTCTAAACTACGGGGGTGAAATACATGTTACTTTGATTACAAGTACTTTATACATGGTATGGTTAGCGTAAGAAGGTTTACTATTTAGATCATGTGAGTGGGTAGGCGGGAACTGGAGACCATTAATCCTCATTGTAGGACCAAGGGACGTAAGCGGTAGATCTATCTGGGTGTAGCGAGCCCAGCCCCAGCCCCAGGCCCAACCAGAACGGACCTCGGGGTGACTTTGTACCCAACACTAAATCTGCTAGGTTTGAGTCTTCCTACTTGCACTTCACACATATCAATGGCCTTGCAAACCATTGGTGATCTCTTTTCCTTATTTGCTACATACCAGGATTTTTATACATACAAAGGTTTATTTACTCACTTACACATGAACTCGCTCAACATTATTGTTGATTTTTCAACTTACATGTATTTCAGGGAATTAAAGGATCTGGCGCGGTATGGCACGTTTTCCCGCTGCACTAGTTATGAGGTCATCCGGGTTTAGGGAATGTGACTCTTTCCTGGACAAGTCACAGTCCTTAAACTGTGTTTATGTCATGTTGATGTTTGTGTTTGTTGAACAATGTCGTTAGGATGTGTTTCCGTTAAGACAATGTTATTGTATTTGGTTTTTAAAACTTAATTAAATGGATGATCTTGCATGGTTTTATTTCATATAGCTTTGTTATGGTTAAGCTATGGTATTAAGAAGTCACACCAAATTAACCACGCTTCCGCAAAGCCAGGGTGTGACAGCTTGGTATCAGAGCTCTGATCATAGCGAACTAGGATTCTTTCTCGAGTCTAGACTATGATCAATAGGGCTCTCACGAAAACATTTTTTCTGCATACCACTTAAGTCCAGATCCCAAAACGTTTTTACAAACAAATGTTGAGCACATTTTATTTATTGTTTTTAGGCTCAGTCTTGAAGGTTGAGGCTCGGTCTTGGAGGCCGAGGCTCGATCTGAGAGATCGAGGTAGTTGGCTAGTGGGACTAGGAGAATTGGCTAGTGGGACTAGGAGAATTGGCTAGTGGGACTAGGAGAATTGGCTAGTGGGACTAGGAGAATTGGCTCGTGGGACTAGGAGAATTGGCTAGTGGGACTAGGAAGAGCAGTCTGAGAGGCTGGGAGGCTAGTGGGACTAGGAGAATTATTTGATTGCTTACTTGGTGACTAATGTGCTTATCTGATTGTATGACTGATTATTTGTGCACGTTTGTGTTTATGTTACAGACACATGGATTCGACCGGCACTGGTGACTCAGACACCACAGGACCTAGACCTATAGTATCAGACGACCTAGAGTCTTCTGAGCGCGAGGTTCACACATCTGACGTTACTAGCACAGACGAGGATGATTTTCAGCCCTTTGCTTTACCTGATGGTGCTGATGAGCTCGCCGATGGCCCTTTGGCTGGGGACCTACCGTTAGTGGAGATCCCTGCTCCCATACCGTTGGCTTCATATCCTGCTTACGATTTACTCCTCGACGCCGACGCTGACGACGACGTCGATCTGTTTGATGACGAGCCCTTAGAGGACGAGGTTCAGGGTGAGGCCCTTCTTGCTGCTGGAGATCTTTTGATGATCGCAGATGCTCCCGCTGAGGAGTCACCTGCTCACTCACCGGTCCCAGACTCTTTTGAGTCTGTGGCCTCCGCACCTTCACACACCTAGAGTGTGCAGCACTTCTCACATGGATCAGATCCCGACCAGGCATCCTTTGTTGCCCCTATTCCTAGTTTTACTTTCGACCACGATGATGTGGAGGATTCCGATCCTGTCTTTCCCCCAGGATTCGACCCAGATGAGGATATAGAGTTTATACCCATGGATCAGCCTATGGAGGATCCAGTCGACCCAGTTGATCCCATCGACCCTGAGTTTGATTTTGAGATGGCCTTTGATGAGCCCGAGCAGCCACTAGACCCTGCTCCTGACCCAGTGCTTGAGCATGACCCAGTTCATGCTGACGCACCTATTATTGAGCCTGTCATTGCTGACCCACCTATTGATGATCATCCTATAGATGCTCCGTTGTTGGAGGGCGATCATGTCATTGCTGCTGATCATGTTGATCCCCCACTTATTGCTGATGCACCAGTTGACCCTCTTGTTGCACCTCACCATGATCCTATGCCAGTTCAGTTTGATCGTGCACTTTTTGAGGCACAGATTGACCCACGAGATGAGCACGCCCAGTGTGGGTGGATTCCTGCTGATGACGAGGTCCCACCTATTCCTCCTCAGACCACTGATGCACGTCACATTGATACCTCCTTTTCATTTCCTCGGTTTACACCTCCAGCGCGACCTTGAGAGGGTTCTTCGGCTCACCCTTTTGGACATGTACCGGTATCTATCCCTGCTATACCACCGTCTGCTACTTTTCCCCCTGTTTCTCCATTTCATGTGGCACCTTTTGATCCCACCAGTGAGCCGTTTCTTTGGACATCACCTTCTGCTATGCCACCGACTGACCCCTACCATTCTTTCCACATGGGGTATACTATTGAGGACGTTTTGATGTCTTTTGTCGCCCAGCACAAGGCACAAACGCAGCGCATTCAGGAGCTTGAGAGAGCCCAGCCGCCGCCGTGTCAGTGCCAGGGTCAGACCCATTCTCCATTGCAGCCCTCTCGACCTGTACCACCAGACTATGCTGCACGCCTTTTTGCCCTGGAGCAGTAGGTTGCATCGTTCTTGCGTACCCAGAGAGCCATGGAGGAGGACTGGCTCCATTTGCGCCGCTTGTTTTACACTCACTTTCCCCCTCCTCCACCGCCATCCGTGTAGAGCTCTTCAGTACCGTATAGGTAGACGCTGGTGAGAAGACGGCGAATGCTTTTGACTGCACAGTATTTTTGGAGACTACATTTGATTCTGACTTTTGTTGACATGTATTTGATGTATAGACACTGATTTGATACAGTTTTTGGACTAGGGTGATGTAGCCCTTAGTCGACTGATGTTGTATGACACTGTGATGTACTTGTACGCTTACTATGTGGTCTCAATATATGGCAATCGCAGTATTCTCATCATATTTGATACTTGAGTTGGTTATTTATATTCTATGACATGGGATGTTGTGTGATTGATGTTTGTAACATGGGATGTTGTGTGATTGATATGATTATAACATGAGATGTTATGTACTATTACTATCATTATATACGTACGCTATATTATGACCTGACTTACGTATTATAACATGGGATCTTTACTATGGCCTGACTAATGTAAACCATCTTTTAGAAGATGCCACCGAGACGTGAGACACGCATGCCTACCAATGAGGCAGAACTCCAACAAGTCATCACTGCTGCCATCGCACAAAACGCCGCTTCGCAAGGAGGACCCAGCGGAAGCAGCTCAAACAACAATGGCAACAATAACCCACCTCATGGTAATACTAAGACATTTAGACCTACCATGACCTAATTGGATATCTTTAGCAATGATGCTAATGCCGATCGTATGTTATAACGTATGTGCAGGGTGCACCTACAAGCAGTTTCTAGACTGCAAACCGGTCAACTTTGATGGCACAGGAGGTGCTGTCGCCTTTGTTCGTTGGGCCGAGAAAACCGAATCTGTTCTTCGCATGAGCAAATGCACACTATATCAGCAAGTCACCTATATCTCAGGGCTATTCTTGGATGGAGCCCTCTCTTGGTGGAATTTGCAAGTACAGACACTTGGTGAAGCTGCTGCCTACGCGCTAACCTGGACCGAACTGAAGGAACTTATGCGCAAAAAGTACTGCTCTCGCGCGGAAATCCAAAGATTGGAAACTGAGTTCTGGCATTTGAAAATGGACGGTCTAAAGATCGCAGAATACGTTCAGAGGTTCCATGACTTATCGCATGTGGTACCCTACATGGTCACTCCGGAGTTCAAGCGGATTGAACGTTTCATTTGGGGATTACCTCCTCAAATCATAAGCATGGTGACCTCATCCAAGCCTGCGACAATTACTGAGGCAATCGACTTGAACGTGGCTCTCACAGAGGAGGCTATTCGCCTGAACAAGTTCGTTGATGCTGAGCCTAAGAAGAAAGAGACTCACGTCGAGTCATCAGGAGGTAACAAACGAAAGTTCTCGAACTTCAAACAGGGCTCCAGTGTGGTTGTTAAGAAAGGAGAGCCAAACGCGCCAGCTCAGGATACAACTGGTGGTAGAAAGAAAGGGAAGGGATATATGGGCACCCAACCCAAGTGCAACACCTGCCAGCGTCACCATTCTGGCCGATGCGGGCCAAAAGTATGTGAAGCTTGTGGAAAGACTGGACACTTGAAGGATTCTTGTTGGGCTAGTACTGGCCGGGGAGGCCAAGGAGGATTTGGGAATAGAAATAATAATCGTGGTGGTATTGGGAATCGCCCACAGGGGAACAATGGAGGAAACGGGAATCGAGGCAACAATGGGAATCAAGCTGGTAATGCGAACCAAAACAACAACCAAGCTGGAAATGGAGGTGGAAACGCGCAAAGACTTGGATGCTTTAACTGTGGTGATATCGGGCACTTTAAGAGGAACTGCCCAGAGTTAAACCAAGCCCGTGGAAGAGTGTTCCAAATCGAAGCGAGGGAAGCGCGCCAGGACCCCAATGTCGTTACTAGTACGTTCCCTGTAAACCAACGCTATGCATCCGTTTTATTTGATACTGGTGCCGATTATAGATTCGTATCGTTAGAGTTTAAGAATATGCTTGGTTTAGCCGCTAATAAGTTAGATATTCCCTACTCAATCGAATTGGCTAATGGGAAGTTAGTAGAAGCCAATGAAGTGATCAGAGGTTGTGTGATCGAATTGGGAGAGCGTGAGTTTGCTTTGGATCTACTACCAGTCCAGCTGGGGAGCTTCGACGTAGTAGTAGGAATGGATTGGTTATCAGGCAACAAGGCTGAGATAGTTTGTCACGAAAAGGTCGTTCGTATCCCCACCGAAGATGGCGAAACAATTGTGGTTCACGGAGAGAAGCGTGATACGCCGTTGAGAATTATCAGCTGCCTGAAAGCACGAAAGTGTTTGCAGAAGGGATGTGCTGCCTTCCTGGCACACATTGTAGACAAGAAGGCTGCTGAGCCAAGAATAGAAGACATCCCTGCGTGAGGGAATATCCAGAAGTCTTCCCAGAGGACTTACCGGGACTGCCACCTCAGAGACAAGTAGAGTTCCGCATTGACTTAGTTCCAGTCGCCGCGCCTGTGGCTAAGGCACCTTATAGACTTGCTCCGTCTGAGATGCAGGAACTGTCGACACAACTTCAAGAGTTGTTAGACAAGGGTTTTATCCGACCAAGCTTCTCGCCTTGGGGAGCTCCGGTCCTGTTTGTCAAGAAGAAGGACGGTAGTTTTCGTATGTGCATCGACTACCGGGAGTTGAACAAGCTGACGATCAAGAATAGGTATCCTCTGCCAAGAATTGATGATCTGTTTGACCAACTGCAAGGTTCAAGCTTTTATTCAAAGATCGATCTTCGATCTGGATACCATCAGTTAAGGATACAAGAAGAAAGTATCCCGAAGACAGCCTTCAGAACTCGTTATGGACACTACGAGTTCCTTGTTATGCCGTTTGGTTTGACAAATGCACCTACAGTCTTTATAGACTTGATGAATAGAGTTTGCAAGCCGTACTTGGACAAGTTCGTGATTGTGTTTATCGACGACATCTTGATTTATTCAAGGACAAAGGCTGAGCACGAACAACATTTAAGAACTATTTTGGAGCTGCTGAAGAAAGAACAGCTGTACGCCAAATTCTCTAAGTGCGAGTTTTGGCTACGTGAAGTCCAGTTTCTTGGACATGTGGTAAATGGAGATGGAATCCACGTGGATCCAACCAAGATCGAAGCGATCAAGAATTGGGAAACGACAAAGACGCCAACTGAGATTCGACAATTCTTGGGTTTGGCTGGCTACTATCGAAGGTTCATTGAGGATTTTTCAAAAATCGCTCAACCTTTGACACTCCTCACGCAGAAAGATAAGAAGTTTGATTGGGGAATCAAACCGGAAGAAGCGTTCCAGATATTGAAGGATAAGCTCTGCAATGCGCCAATCTTAGCACTACCGGAAGGTACAGATGATTTTGTGGTATACTGCGACGCCTCACGTCAAGGATTGGGTTGCGTGTTGATGCAACGCCAGAAGGTTATTGCTTACGCATCACGTCAATTGAAAGTGCACGAAAAGAACTATACCATACATGATCTGGAACTAGGCGCAGTGGTATTTGCATTAAAGATCCGGAGACACTACCTTTATGGTACAAAGTGTACAATTTTTACAGATCACAAAAGCCTACAACACATATTCAACCAGAAGGAGCTGAATATGAGGTAGAGACGATGGGTTGAGTTGTTGAATGATTACGACTGCGAGATAAAGTATCATCCAGGGAAGGCGAATGTGGTCGCCGATGCCCTAAGTCGAAAGGAGAGGATCAAGCCCATAAGGGTTAGGGCTTTAGAAATGATTATCCGAACCGATCTTTCCTTGCGCATTCGTGCCGCGCAGAAAGAAGCTCTCAAGGAAGGAAACCTTGAAGAAGAATACCTCCGTGGGATGGAGAAGCTTTTGGTGGCAAACGAGGAAGGAACGTTATGTTTTGAGAAAAGGATTTGGGTTCCTCTGTTTGGTGGTTTAAGGAAGGTTATTTTTGATGAAGCTCACAAATCGCGGTACTCTATCCATCCAGGAGCGGATAAGATGTACCAAGATCTCAAGGGTTACTATTGGTGGCCTAGGATGAAAGGCGATGTTGCTGTTTATGTGAGCAAATGTCTAACGTGCGCTAAGGTGAAAGCGGAATACCAGAAGCCTTCAGGACTTCTGCAACAACCTGAGATTCCCAAGTGGAAATGGGAACAAATCTCAATGGATTTCATTACAAAGTTGCCAAGAACGCCGAGAGGCCATGACACTATTTGGGTAATAGTGGATCGATTAACAAAGTCAGCACACTTCTTACCTATCAGAGAGAAGGATAATACGAGCAAGTTGGCCGAAATTTACATGAGAGAGATCATTACGCGCCATGGAGTACCTCTCTCAATCATCTCTGATAGAGACAGAAGGTTTGTGTCAAGGATATGGCAATCCTTCCAAGAAGCTTTTGGCTCACAATTAAATCTGAGCACTGCGTTTCATCCGTAAACTGACGGTCAAAGCGAGCGAACGATACAGACTTTGGAAGACATGCTGAGAGCGTGTGTTATGGATTTGGGCGGTAGCTGGGATAAGCATTTGCCTTTGGTCGAATTTTCATACAACAACAGCTACCACACCAGTATTGGTGTCGCGCCATTTGAAGCCCTTTACGGACGCAAGTGTCGATCACCCTTATGCTGGGATGACGCAGGTGATAGGCAGCTTGCTGGTCCCGAAATCGTCCAAGAGACGACAGACAAGATTGCGCAGATTCTAAAATGCATCGAAGCAGCTCGCCACAGACAGAAGGCCTATGCGGATCCAAACTGGAAACACTTGGAATTCCAAGTTGGAGAAATGGTTTTATTGAAAGTTTCACCCTGGAAGGGTGTGGCACGCTTCGGAAAGCGTGGGAAGTTAAATCCGCGCTACATTGGTCCTTTCAGAATTTTGGAAAGAATAGGACTAGTAGCATACAAGTTGGATTTACCTGCTGAACTGAATGGTGTTCACGATACATTTCATGTATCCAACCTGAAGAAAAGTCCAACTCAAGATACCATTTCCATTCCCATCGACGAGATTCATGTTGACGACACGCTCCATTTCGTTGAAGAACCGGTTGAGGTTACGGATTGGAAAGTAAACAAGACCCGCCGGAGAAGTGTCAAGCTCGTCAAAGTTCATTGGAATGCCAGACATGGTCCTGAATACACCTGGGAGCGTGAGGACCGGATGAAAGAGAAATACCCCCACCTATTTCCTAAGAACCCTGCATCTACAAGCAGAACTTAAAATTTCAGGACGAAATTTATTTAACGGGGGGAGAATGTGACAACCCTCACTAAACCAGGTATCCGTACGACTTAATTAATAATTAATTACTGCTTAATTACTGTGCTTGCTTGAACTTGTGAATAAACTGCTACTTGAATACTGATACATGTACTTACTTGCATCATACTTTACTTGCTGTCACTACATTATTTACATGCTGAACCTTAGTGACAAACATGATGCACAAAAAGCACAGTAGCACTATAAACGGATAACCTATTGAACATGCTGATAAAGCCAGCATCAGGCAGACACTGCCTCTAAGGCATGTATGAGCCAGAAATATTTTGCTACACTAGTGGTGAGTGTAGGGATACAAGGGTTATAGAACTGCGTCTCTAGGAATAAGTTTCAATGACTGGATGTGCCTACAACGTGCTCTAAGCACAAAATTTAGCACTTTACATAATAATTCAACTTTTAGCTAACTAATAAAGTGCCAAAACATGAGAAAGATATTGCTAGACACTTTCCAAAGTGTCAGAAATAAGTTGTGTCACTAAAAAGGGTATTAACGACACCTTAAAGCTTTGTTAAGCACTTTAACGGATTACTATCCAACCAAACAACCGGACTATACCCGGAACATGAAAATATTGCCATTTTCATTATCTTCCTTTTTCTGAGCCAGTTAGGGTCCCTGAATACCCTAACACCCATTGTAACACACTACACACTACTAACCGGGTTAACCTACACTTAACCTAACTAATATACCTAACTACTAGTTGGAATCGAACTAGTACCCCCCCCCCCTTTACAACCGTCCCCATGAAGGGGGACACCCCTTGTCCTTGCAAGATTATTATAATCTTGTGTGTTTAAAATCTAGTAGACATATGGACCTTTGGATAATTATCTTATAAATTGTCTATAAGTTCTAATCATAATCCTCCATAACCTTCACTACACAACTCACCAACACTCAAGCTCTCTCTCCCTCTCCTAGAGCTCTCGGCCGAACACACCCCACCCCCATCCATCATTTTCGAATTTGTTTCAAGCCATTCCAAGCATCTACAAGTGTTAAGGATCGCGTATAAGGAACCTTGGTGCAATCGGAAGGCGAAGGACCTCACTACATTGCTTTTATCCACGCATTTTTCGCTTAGATTCTTCCCTAGCCTCGAGCTAGTAGTAAGTTGCTTAAATCACCTTCTCGAACTATTTTAAAGTGGTTAATATGATTTGTAACGGTTAAAACTCGTAAACATGCAAGATGAAGCACAAAAGTCTACCAAAAATGCTATAAGTGATGGTTAAAAGCTCATATGTTGTGTAAATCATGTAGTATTTGATTTGTGTGATTATTTGGACCCGATCTATGTTGTGGTAGCTCGGATCATCATTTAACCCGGATTAGTCATGACCTTGGATCATGACACAAGGTTGTTTTGGAAGTAACAAGGGTTAAAGGATGAACTCTACCACACATAAATCATGAACTTGTGTAAAAGCGATTTTGTTTGCAAAATAGTGTTTAAAACTAGTAGATCTACGTACCTACAAGCGGTATTTTCAAAGGACCACGTGTCAAGAGAAAACATACTTTAAAGATGGATCTTACACTAACACGAATGGTTTTTAGAACACACAAGTGTGTAAACACTTGTGTAACACAAAGTTTCGACAAAATAACTATTTTTGGAAAAGATGACGAGAAGTTGTAAAGACGGAACTTCCCTAAAAACGAGGTTTTTACAAAATCGGATTGTTTTATATAAAGATCCACTAAAAGTAATGGGATTTACTTCATAGTTTGGATAAATCACAAGTTCATGAAATTTATGCGATTTATATACATATTTTGACTAGTTGTGGTTTGAACATTGTTTTGATTGAATGATAAAAATGGTTGATTTGATTTATAAAAGAAAATGATACGCTTGAAAGCGTGGCCACCTCCAGTTACAGAGGAAACTCTGGCGAAATTTTTCCAAAAACCTAACACTTAGTAATATTTTCACTATAAGTGTTAGAAATACATCTTGACTTGTTTTCAGATTATAGACTTCGCCACGACTTATTTACAAAATACCGGAGGTGCGATTTCACAAAATAAAACGTGATACATATATATATATTCAGTATATATTTTTCACAACATCACTTGTATAAGTGTTTATGATTACTTTGTGAACTACGTAAATATTATTTTTAGAGTAAAAATAATATTACTAAGTATTATTTTGGGAAAATCACATGTATTAAAATATAATATTTTTGGGAAGAATATTTATATTTTGGAGTTAGGAATAAAATATATTAAGTGAGACTTAATAGTGTAATCCGAATTATACGAACGCATATGTATTAAATCCCCCATCCTTGGGAAGGAAAATGACTACCAAGTATATACAGAATGTAAACACGAAATAGTTTCCTAACTATTTCCCAAAAACTTAAACCTTAAAGCTAAGGCACGGCCGTCCGTCTAATAGAGTTAGTACGCGTAGGTCGTCATACAACTGATTGATTTGGAGGCATACTTGGTAGAGACGCACCACTGTGAGTTCATGTCCCCCTTTTCTCTTAACTGTTTTCAGTTTTCTAAACTACGGGGGTGAAATACATGTTACTTTGATTACAAGTACTTTATACATGGTATGGTTAGCGTAAGGAGGTTTACTACTTAGATCATGTGAGTGGGTAGGCGGGAACTGGAGACCATTAATCCTCATTGTAGGACCAAGGGACGTAAGCGGTAGATCTATCTGGGTGTAGCGAGCCCAGTCCCAGGCCCAACCAGAACGGACCTCGGGGTGACTTTGTACCCAACTCTAAATCTGCTAGGTTTGAGTCTTCCTACTTGCACTTCACACATATCAATGGCCTTGCAAACCATTGGTGATCTCTTTTCCTTATTTGCTACATACCAAGATTTTTATACATACAAAGGTTTATTTACTCACTTACACATGAACTCGCTCAACATTATTGTTGATTTTTCAACTTACATGTATTTCAGGGAATTAAAGGATCTGGCGCGGTATGGCACGTTTTCCCGCTGCACTAGTTATGAGGTCATCCGGGTTTAGGGAATGTGACTCTTTCCTGGACAAGTCACAGTCCTTAAACTGTGTTTATGTCATGTTGATGTTTGTGTTTGTTGAACAATGTCGTTAGGATGTGTTTCCGTTAAGACAATGTTATTGTATTTGGTTTTTAAAACTTAATTAAATGGATGATCTTGCATGGTTTTATTTCATATAGCTTTGTTATGGTTAAGCTATGGTATTAAGAAGTCACACCAAATTAACCACACTTCCGCAAAGCCAGGGTGTGACATTACTGGACCTGAGCTATGGTATTAAGAAGTCACACCAAATTAACCACGCTTTGTTATGGTTAAGCTATGGTATTCAAGCTTTAAATCGCTTTCTGGAAAGTTATACGCAAACTGATGCGTAAACGTAATCAGTTTAACGCGAAAAACACTCCGGAATAGTGACATAGGCTTAACATACCTTAAATAACCTTAACATAACTTAGAAATGTGTTTTGGATGGTTTGGTGTGTCGAAAACAAGTTTATTCGATCGTATGGACTATTTGTGTCAAACTGCGAAACTATGCTGATTTGTATATTAACGAACATTCTGGAACTTGATCATAAGCTAAACATCCCTTAAATATCCTTTACATAGCTCAAAAATAGGCTTTGAGGGGTTTGGTAAGCGAAAATAAACTTATTTGATCAACAGGGACTAAAAGCGTCAAAAAGTGCATAAGTTTGCATTTTCGCGCATATCTTACGTTCTGAACATATCCGGACATCCAAAAATTTTTGTAATCATTAAAATATTTTATTTTATTTTAGTGATTGGCGCAAAAATACCATTCGTCGCGCAATTTGAATCGTTTTCGCCTCCGTTCGAGTTTTCATCGTAATTAACCGAATAACGCAACCGTACGACCAAATGAACCAACATTCGAGATGTTTTCAAGCACATTTCATGTTCCCTATACTTTAACTTCATTATGGAGCCTTGAAATGGGGTTAACGGGGCTTAAACGTGTCGAAAATCAAGTTTTAAGCATGCAGGGGCCTGTTCTGCTAATTCTGGAAACTTGAAACCGAGCTCCCCCACGCCACGCGCCACGCTACAGGGACCAAAACTCAACAACTTATTTTCAGCAACCAACTTGATTTCCAGGGTTATTTATGCAAATTTCTCAATACCTGGAGCTGGTTTTGGATCCCCATTGTATTTAAAACTATGTCCCACAAGTGTAGGGTCAAGATTAAACCTTCTAAACACTTAGAATGATCTCTTTGATCCTAACTTCCTATAAACAGAAGTAGGTTTTTCATTCAATCTTCACACTTGATTCAAAATCCTGCTCTAAGTTGGAGTTCTATACTTCATACCTGAGCAATTTGAATCAAATCTACATTGCTTGGACCTTTTGTAAGCTTCTTTCATGCTTTTTATGCTTTTCAAGAATGAAAGTCAAACAGTGTTTGACTTTCTGCTTTGACCATGAATTGGTCAACACAAAGTATGTTTGAACTTTGCAACATAAGCATAATCACAATGGTTATAGTCCCTTGTGACTATACCTACTGATTACCACGTTGATTAGTCGAAGTGACGAGTCAAAGTTTCGGTCAAAATACGTGTTTATGCGTATTTTGCGATGAAGCTATTTTTGGGTATCAAATGTTGGTACATATGTCTGTCGACTTCGTCTTGTATCGAGTCTTGTTTGTGTTTAGATAGATCAGGGCACGTTATTCGAGAATATGAGAAATATGTATTGTAGGGGTTTTTTCGCACGAAATGACAAACTGTTATTTCGCAAGAAATCAACTGGGTATTTCGCACGAAATAGCCATTTCGTGTGGAGTTGATTTCACATGAACAGTTTCGTGCGAAATAGGCTGCCCTATAAATACTTGTTGTGTCTTGTCATTTGTAACGATCTGATTCCGGCAACGAAGTGCTGCCGAAGTGTCTCCAGCCTGTAAAACATTGTGTTTTCAATATAAGAGACAATTAAAGTGATTTCTTGTGTAATATAGCTGAAATAACTCTGATATGTTTGTTTCTGCCTCTCATATTGGACGAGTTCTCTTCTGATCGACTCATTTGGGTCAGCAAACGATCCTACAAGTGGTATCAGAGCTCAGGAGGAAGAGTTCTTACCATTTCAGCTGCAAAATCTGATTTCTACACCTTCTTTTCAAAATCTAACTAGTTTTCATGGTCAAAATGGTCTAATTTTCTCATATTATATGCGAAACTGTCTTTTAACAAAGCTTTGAAAGAATCAGACTTAAAATCGAACTAAAACCTAATCAATTTGACAAAAACATGGCCAAGATGATGATTTCAGCAGCATTTCGCACGAATAGAAGATTTCATTTCGCACGAAATCACTCAGATTCATCTATTTCGTACAAAATCACATATTCATTTCGCACGAAAACGTTATTTCGTTTGAATCTGCATCAAAAGTTTATTTCATACGAAACAACTTTCTCATTTCCTTTGAAAGTTCTGATATTTCGTACGAAATCAGTTATTTCACACGAAACCACTTCATTTCGCATCAAGTTGGTATTTTGTTTGAAATTTAACATTCAGATAGTCATTCTGTATGAAATAGCACTTTATTTTGTACGAAATCGGCATTTCGCACCAAACTTCATTTTGTGTGAACTCATTTTGTTTGAAGTTGTTGCAGGTTATTTCGTTTGAACAAGGCCATTTCACATCAAAGGTCATTCCGTGTTAAGAAGTTATTTTGTTTGAAATCTAAGAACTTGTGAAACTTGTTGCCGAAACATGGAAGAGGAATTTTATAACGCCTTTGCTACTCCGATTACTATTGCTCAGAGCACTATGCTAGAATACGAAACGGGGACCATGCAAAAACCGCCAAAGCTCATGAATATTGAGGAGTATAAAGGATGGGAGGAGCGTTTTGAAAATTGGGTTCAAGCAAATTATTTGGATGCTTGGGAATGCGTTGAAACGAAATATGTTAGACCGTTAAATGATGATGAAGAGGAGATTGCTATTAAAGACCTAAGTGTTGATGAGAAAAAGAAATACAAAAATGAAAAGATGATGATCAGTTTACTGCAACAAGCTGTTAAAGAAGATATCTTGGTTTTATTGCAACACAATGGAAGTGCATATTCAATTTGGAAAGCATTAAAATCTAAGTTTGTTGGAAGTCAAGAGATGATTAAGAACAAAAAATCGCTTTTGAAAAAGGAGTTTGATTTATTTCGTGGTCTAAAAAATGAAAACACCAAGCAGATTATCGAAAGATATTGCAATTTAGTAATGAACATGAAGAGATTGAGTATCACAAAAGATAATGAAGAATTTATTGAAAGTTGGATGATGCGTTGCCACATGAGATTTGGGGCACATACCTTATGATGTTAAGGAATAAGAAAGGGTTTAACACTCTAACATTGTGTAAATTTATTGAAAAACTTGAAGCTCAAGAAATGGAACAATTGAAGATCTCAAGAATGAAAGATTTTGATGGTGAACAAGATATTGGTCTTTATTACAAAGGAGGTATCAGTGATAAAACCAACATGTCACCAAAGATTGAAACTGCATTCAATGCTAAAAATTCATCTGGAGGGTCGTCTCAAGGATCTAGTAGCAAAATTGGATTTTCTTCATATCCATCGTTTGATCCAAATTTTTCAAAGACAAAGAGTGGCAAAGTTTTACAATGCAACATTGCA
Organism: Helianthus tuberosus; assembly: GCA_030545235.1. Taxonomy (NCBI): domain Eukaryota; kingdom Viridiplantae; phylum Streptophyta; class Magnoliopsida; order Asterales; family Asteraceae; genus Helianthus; species Helianthus tuberosus. The sequence goes on from CM060419.1 coordinate 24,859,786, forward strand.
CTGAACCTTGAGAATGATCAGAATTACTCAGAAGAAGTTGCAAAAATTCACATGTCTTTATTGGTAACTGTAATAGAATCATATGGGAGCTTAGTTGCAGGAAGGATCGGGAATCCAATGTTGACAAAAGAGGATTACGATCAGATTGATGCTGAGGAGATGGAATTAATGGATATAAAGTGGTGTATGGCGAGTGTGTTGAGACAAGCTGGGAAATTCAAACAGATCACAGGAAGAGATGATTTCCGTGATGCTAATGTTTCTACTTTGGGTTTTAATAAATCTAAAGTTACTTGTTTTCGTTGCAGGGAAAAGGGCATTTCAAGCGAAAATGTACAAACCGCTAAGCAAGTGGAGCTCAAAATCCTTTCAACAACAATGATTATCATCGGAAGGCAATCTATCATCAAGTGGCTCAACAATCAAGTCAACAACAACCACAAACTGCTCATGCTAGGAAGGAGATTGAAGAGTCAAAGAAAGCATATTTGATGAGCAAATTGATCGATCAAGATGATGAAAGATTACCAGAAGGTTTTAGCCGGGACAATTATTGTCCGGATAAAGAATTCTTGGCAAAAGCTTTTGTTGCTCGAGTTGAAGAAGATAGTGATAATGATGATTATTATGCAAACAAAATGAAAGAGCACTTAAAAATGCTAGAAGAGAGTGATGATGGAAAAGTTCGAGCTAAAAAGAAGAAAGTTAAAAAACAGGTTAGCAGTGATGACAGTGATAATGAAGAAGTTCGTGTGATAAAGAAAAAGGTAAAAGAAATTCCAGTTTTCAAGGTGGGAGTAGAAGCTGATGCACAAAAGATTTCTGTGAAATGTGAAAACTGTGAAGCACTGAAAAAGCAAAACAGTACTTTGATTCATAACATGAACAGATTGAAAGAATCCTACGATGTTTTGAATAAAGCTATGAATCAATACAATCAATCAAGTAGTGAACAAGCTACAGCAATGAAGACACTACAAGGAGCTTTCATGACAAAGCAGAAAATTATTAACAATTACATTGAGAAGTGTGCTGTACTGGAACAGAAACTGGGAACCCAGAGGATTGAAACAGAGAGAGTAAACAGGTTGTTAAAAAGTTACTCATGTACTTCTTATGTTATTGACATGATTTATCCAACCGTTGAAGGAATGAAGGCATTTGATGAAAAGGAAGTATCTGAAGAAAAGACTTCTGAAAAGAAGAAGAATACTGAAGTGAATGATTCTGGTAAGAAACAAGGTTTCAGTTACAACAAGTGTCCACCCCCGCTTGAAAATGGATATTCTTCACGAAATCCAAATTCAGAAAGAGTCGAAAAGGCAACCAATTTACAGTGGGAATCTGAGTCTTCTGATAATTTGCCAGATAATATTGATATCACTTTCACTTTCACTTCATCTGATACTGATCATGAGTCAGAGTTAATAAAGAAAGTGGTCGATCAGGTGTTGGATAAAGATGAAACCGAGGAGTCAAAGTCGGAGTCAAATTCAGAGTCAAAGTCTGAAACGTCAAGTCCAATAGTCAAAAAGGGAAAACGAGTTTATAATAAAGAATTTCTACTATCAAAATCTAATTTGAATGATGAAATGTTCAAAGTAGCATATACTTTGAATGATTCTGACAAATTATATTCTGATGAAGAATTTCCAATAAGAGGTGTTAAAACTGAAATGATCAAAAAAGTTTTCAAACTAACAGAAATTAATATTTCTGAAATAAAAGATGAAAATCTTGCTGAAAAACCAAGACCTTACACCTTAAGAGATCAACAAAGGTTAAACAAGAAAAAGGGTTACAGTTCTGGTTCAGGTTATCGAAAGAAACCAAACCATAACGGTAATTACAAAAGGAAGGGTTTAGGTTTTATTCCACCGAAAAATCATACAAATGATAAAACTTATAAACCAAAAACTGTTTTTGTTTCAGGAACATCATCAGAAGAAGAAAAAGAAAGCTTTTTCAAGAAGCAGACAAACAAAGAATTCCTTGCGAAAAAGCAAGAGGAAATGAAGAAAAATGTTGCTCAACAGAAAAAAGAGACAAGAACTTGTTTTCAATGCAAAACAATTGGTCATATTGCCAGAAATTGTCCTAATGCAATACAAACAAAACAGGGAGTCTCTGAAAAACTGAAAGGAAAGATTGTTGAGAATGAACCACCAACCAAACAATTTAAAGTTTTCAAAAATTCAAAGTTTGAGGTTGGTGAGTGTTCAAAAGGTTTTTTCAGAAGAAGAGTGAAACTTGACAACCTAAAGTGGGTTGTTAAGAAATCTGATGATAGTTCTAGCAATGATTCTAATTCATCAAAATCAGAGGAGCTATTTTCTGGCAATGAATCTGACTCGTCGAAGTCAGAGGAGCCACAAGTTGTGATAAAAAGTGAAAATTCGGTTCCACCAATGGATGATGAAAATTTTCCACCATTGCGGGCTGAAAAATTTAGACAAAAAGTTGGAAAAGTTGAGATTTCAAATCAATTTTTTTCTGAAAAGAAAGATTTTGATGTTGAAAAGGCCTTTAGCCCCAATTTCAAAATATTTTTGGAAAAATGGTTGACGGAAGGTAAAAGGGGTAAAGGAATTCTATGAGAAGAAAACAAAGAAACCAGGTGAAGATGGGTCATCCCAGGGTGGTAACTGGGATAGAACCTATTATGATTAAACTCTGGACTTGCCGGAGTTCCCAAGTTAGTAATTGTGGAGCAGGAATCGGCATCTTTCTTGAATTTTATGTGATTGTGAAAACCTACAAGTGGTGAATCAGGGACATTAAGTTGTACTTGATTTCCTACAAGTGGTATTTGTTGATTAAAACTTATTTTTCAAAAGGTTGAAGATGAAAGAACAAGGTGATGAATTGATCCCCTAACCTACAAGTGGTTTTATGAAATCAGCAAAACTTATTTTACAGAAAAACCATTTTGATTAAAACAAACTTAATTGTTTTGAAATCATAATGGGAAAATAGTTTGTTGTCAGGGGGAGTTCTGATTGTTTATGCCAAAATGTTGGCGATTTGAAGCAATTCACATCAGTTGTCACTTTATTTGTATAGTTTGTTTTCAAATTTTTCTTTAAATGGTTTTGAATTTTAGGGGGAGTAAGAAATTTCAGAAAATCCAAAAACATTAGAAAATTAAAAAAAAAAAAACCAAAAACATGATAAAATTTAAAAATGAGTTTTGTTGTGAAAAAAAGGAAATGATAGTACATCAGTAGACGATCACAGCATGCTAAAAAAATGGAAAGTCAAATGCGATAAACGGTCTCACTGATGATGTGCCAGTAGGTTTTTACACATTTAGTAGATTGTGTCGAGATATAAACCTAAATATCAAACTTACATGTCTCGTGGGGAACATCTCTCGGATATATGGGTAACCCCCGAAATCTTGTTTGAAAGACCACTCTTTCTGAGATACTAGGTCTTTATGCTTAGTGATATCTGGGGTATTATCCCGGGACTTCTGATTTTGCAGAAACAATGGCCTAGTCCCCGTATAATACTTTTCGCTTGCTTGAAATATAGCACCCCTCAGCATAAAAAAATGATGAAACATTGAAAAATGCTAATCATGTGCTGTTGAAGAAAAGATTCTCTAAAGGGAACACACCTAAAGTCGAAGCCATCATCTCTCTGATTTTGCGGACGCAATAGCCTGAGCTCTCATGGCCCTCTCATTTAACCCTTTACAGATATCATCTAGGTATACTCACCTGTAAGACTGAATATTGGGATCTGGATACGGGAGTATATTCTGAGGTGGGACACGCGAATAAGTTTAAGTTCTTAAAACATTAATCTCGTATCTCGAAACAGTTGAACTTTGTGTGAAAATTTAAGTGGATCAGTATACTGACAATCTACGTGAATCGTTTAGAACATAAAATTTTTAAAGCTTAATGGTGTTAGTGATTTGTCTCAAATCTGATATGATCCTCTTACACAAACTCACAAAAATATTGTTTTTAAATATTTCTTTACTACATTCTGATAGAATCAAAAATCCAAAAAGTTTTTCAGTGTGTTATAGCTTAAAGTTTTAAAAATCCAAAAAGATTTTATGTCATCTTATTTTTCGACAACTGTTGTTGAAGAACTGATTTTCAAAATTCCAAGTGCTAAACATGATGAACAAAAGGTTTGGGAGAGTTTGTTTGAGATGCTTGAGACGAAAAATTGTTTGAAAAGAAAAATGGTATTTCTACAAGTGGTTCATCAGAGATTAACATTGTAAAATCATTTTTTGATTGATTAATTCCTGCAAATGGTATATAAATTTGACAGATTTTAAATTTGTGAAACTTATTATGTGGTAGAGATTGTGCAGGATAGCAAGGTTCCTGATTCTGGTGTCATAGATAGCCAGATTACGAACCTGATTCTGTAAAAGCCAGGCTACGATCCCAAGTTCAAATTAAGGGTGAGTCTGCTAGCAGAGAGGAGTCTGAAGATAGTAGAGTCAGATTCAGATCCTGAAGATCACGCAAATTGCAGATGCTGATGAACATAAGGAATCAAGAGATCTGATCAAGAGAATTAGAAAGCTCGAGATTCAGATTCAAAGCTTGTGAAGATGATAGATCAACATCCAAGGAGGAGATTAACTCATAGAGAAAAGAGAGAGGATTGAGGATGCTTTACAATGTCAGATACTTCGGAGAGAACGAGAAGACTGATAGAGTGTAATAACCATAAATTTAAAAATCATTATTCTAGAAATAAAAGAATAATAAATAATTTATAATAAACTAAACATTTATCTTATGATCCATCTTTCTGTATATCAACCAAAACTATTATTTTTATTTATAAATTATCCAATAGGAAACCCTAATTAAGACACCCAAGTAATTCTGTACAAACCCTAAAATTTTCAGAAATTTCAAAATCAGGATCAGAGCCCCTAAAACTTAAGGGGGGTAAACCCTAACTAATGATTATCTCTAAAATGCGTTGTCTAAATTGAGAATTCACGAAACGTCGACTCAGCAGGCCTATACTAATAACAAGCCTACCCTACTCTACGTTGACACCACAGGCGAGTCGCGACAGGGACCATGTATTCTGTCGCGACACGCGGGAGATGCCAAATTTGGGTATAAATACAGGGGCCTGGGACTTGATTCCTGGCTTCAGTTCGACATAAAAATTCACAAAATACACCGAGTTATGCTCTGTTTACCACAATCAACACACACGGATCACTAATCGACGCCGCAATCAGGGTATTAACTCGATCGCTGATACGATTCAATGTTCGATTAATTGAAATCAATCCAATGGATGTTTAAGTGCTGCTCAAATTTGGGTTATGCTTTGTCATTAGTCGTGATTCCGATGGATGTTTAAGTAATTTCACTTTGTCATTAGTTGTGATTCCGATGGATGTTTAAGTGTTTGCACTTTGTCATTCGTTGTGAATCCGATGGATGTTTAAGTGATTTCACTTTGTCATTAATTGTGAATCCGATGGATGTTTAAGTATCGCACTTTGTCATTCGTTGTGAGGATTTTAATCTCGTGAGTTATCGTAAATGCTGTACTAAGTTACTGACCTAGTTTGTATGCATGTTATTTAAAATAGGTTAAAAGATTAATCAGTAGTCTAAACTCTGCCGTATAAATCTGAAATATTATCACAAGGTAGCATCACTTTGGAATTATTAAGGTACGGATCCTTACCCTCACTCCTTATTGCTTCATATTCAAATTGTTATAAACCCATTAAATTCATATATCTTTTTAAACTCCTCACGTCTTTGATTTTTGATTCATTTGACAGTCCGTTGAATTCCTATTCTAATCATAACTTTGGATTTAGCTTTCATGTCATGCGATAGTATTATGTTAGTTGTACTCATTATCGCATGTTCCAATATATGTTACGTCTTGTTATGAAAAATATTTTGATAAGTTATGTAAATAAGACCATTTGTACTCTGATACCCTGAGTGTCGCTTCTCGTGGAGTGTCCCACGAGCATGTTGTTGCGGCATCGACATCATGTGCTCCATCCGTGACGGAGAGATCGGTTCACGGCGTCCCTAGGTACAAGTGAGGTACAAAGCTACTAGGAGGCGTATGGATCGATCCTAGGATTTAAGTTAAGGATGTGGATAGCGGGTAAGCTAACTCGCCATCTCATGTGATAATTATCCAGGAGTAGCTACCTGTGTATTGTCACCTTTTAAGTTTGGCTCATAGGTACATCCGTATGATATGATTATGAAATTACGTTACTTGCATCATATCATTTTAACATAAAGTTTCATCCGAATAACATTTCCTATAAAACATTATTTGTTATTTGAGCCTATTATTCCGTACTGAGCATTTGGCTCATTCCGTAAACTTTTTGTATGTACAGGTCCGCAGGTTACTTTGGGCGGGGAAAAGAGAGAAGAGTAAAGCCTAGGAATAAATCTGAAGATGTTAGTTAATCAAATCGAATGTGTCCGATTATATATTATACTTAAGTTTAGTGGTCGTATGGTTGTATCCTTATCAAATAAATAAATGGAATTATGACTTTTGTTTATGATACTATTATTGTGACACGTCAGCCCTTCCGGGTTGGGGTGTTACAGCTATGGTATCAGAGCAAAGGCTCTTTCCTGTAGAAAACTTGAAGATAGTAATTAAAACCTGTGAGGAATGGGTAAATATCTATGATAGGATTCAACTTGGTCTCTTATTTGGTTTAACTCCTATGTCTATTCTTATAGATGCCTCCTCGTCGTCCGCCACGTAGGAGTACTCGTACTAACCATGTGCGTAACAACACTTCTTCGAATGAGACTCCAGTTGATCCAAACGTAATTAATGCTATCAACCAGGCTGTTGCCGGGTTGCTTCCAAACCTTGTTGCTCAAACAGCTGAGGCCGTTATTCAACAAACTCGTCATCCAGAACGTAATAACACGAATCCAATCTCTGGTGAAGAAATTCGTGAGAATACCACGAACCATACTACCTATAGTATAGACATATGGATCGCTAAATTCCAAAAACAAAAGCCGAAATCCTTTAGTCACGCTACTAATCCAGCCGATGCCAGAAACTGGATAGCTCATGTTGAAAAGATCTTCGGAGTTCTTGGAGTTCCGGAGCAATACAAAGTTAGATTGGCTACCTACAAACTTGAAGATGACGCACAAACTTGGTGGGAAGGATATAAGCAAGTCAAAGGAGGGGATGATTTTGACGCTAATCTTTCATGGGTCGACTTTCGTACCATCTTTTACGACAAGTATTTTTCTACCGCTGATAAAGAAGCTTATATCAGGGAGTATGCAGTGATTCGACAGGGGAGTGATGAACCAGCCTTTGAGTTCATTACTAGATTTTCAAGGTTGGTTAGTATTGTAGGAGACGTTGCAGGATCAGCAGAAGCCCAGGCAGAAAAATGCAAGTGGGCAGTCAATGATCGAATTCGGAAGTCGATCATGTACATGAAATTTAAGGATATCACCGAAGTTACTGATGCAATCAAAACTTTTGAGTTCGAGAGGAAAGAATTTTTATCTCGAACTGAGGATAATAAGAAGAGAAACAGAGAAGGACAATTTAAGCAAGCAATCGGCCAATCATCCACTACGCCACAGCATCAAGACCGCAAAGTGCAAGGAAATCAAAACTCTGGAAATCAGGCACGTCCATGGCAACCTAGACCGCAAAACCCGAGGCCTACTCAAAACCAGATTCAGTTGTATGCAGAACCTATTAGAGCTCAACCACTGAATCAACATGTAAACCCGAATCAGATTACATATCCTCTATGTAATACTTGTGGTAAGAGACATCAGGGCGTATGTCACCGAGGTACAGGAGCATGCTTTAGATGTGGCCAAACTGGACACATGATCAAGGAGTGTACAAAGAAAGACACTAAGAAGAATAACCGACCTAACGTTGCACCACCCAATGTTGGAGGAAGAGTTTTCGCACTTTCTGCTACTGACGCTGCTAATGCCCCAGGTACTGTATCTGGAACCCTTCAGCTTGGTGAACGTAGTATCTATGTGTTATTCGATACAGGAGCGACCCATTCTTTAGTATCCCACTCGTTTACTAAGTACCTTCCGATAAGACCAACTCTCTTAAATCATACTTTAACCATTTCCACTCCCATGGAAAATTCATCCGTAATCACTTACGTATATAAAGATTGTCCGATCCGTATTGAATCTATTGTGTGTAAGGCAGACCTATTTCCAATACATATGTGTGACTTTGATGTTATTCTAGGGATAGATTGGTTGTCTCTACATTGCGTAACTATAGATTGTCATTCCCGCCGTGTTATTTTCGGTGATCTTCATCATCCTGATATTATATATCAGGGAACTCAAGCCCATAAATCTCTTAAAATTATCTCTGCGCTCAAAGCTCGAAAATTCATATCAAACGGCTGTGCTGGATTCCTAGCATCGATTAAGGATACTTCTGCTAGTGTTAAGAGTATCGATAACCACTCCGTTGTTCGTGAATATCCTGATGTATTTCCGGATGAACTCCCGGGATTACCACCCGACCGTCAGGTAGAATTCACCATCGATTTGATCCCTGGTGCCGAACCTATTTCTAAAGCTCCATACCGTATGGCCCCGATGGAACTGAAGGAGTTGAAGGAACAATTGCAAGAATTGTTAGATCTAGGATTCATAAGACCTAGTGTTTCACCTTGGGGTGCTCCGGTCTTATTTGTGAAAAAGAAAGACGGTAGTATGCGTTTATGTATTGACTACCGAGAGCTGAACAAGATTACTATTCGTAATCAGTATCCTCTGCCTCGCATTGATGATCTCTTTGATCAACTTCAGGGGGCTCAGTTCTTCTAAAAAATCGACCTGAGGTCCGGGTACCATCAGCTAAAGATAAAAAATGATGATGTTCCCAAGACCGCCTTTCGTACTCGTTATGTTCATTACGAATTCTTGGATATGCCCTTTGGGCTAACTAACGCACTCGCAGTCTTCATGGATTTGATGAATCGCGTATTTCACAAATTCCTAGACAAATTCGTTATTGTCTTTATCCATGACATTCTGGTGTATTCTAAGAGTTGCGAAGAGCATGAAGCACATCTACATGCAGTACTTGGAACCTTGCGGCATGAGAAGTTGTACGCTAAGTTTTCCAAATGTGACTTTTGGCTTATCCAAGTGGCATTTCTAGGTCATGTCATATCAGCAGAGGGAATTATGGTAGACCCAACAAAGGTTGAAGCTATTACAAAATGGCCAAGACCCACTTCTGTTACCGAAATACGAAGTTTCTTGGGTCTTGCTGGCTATTACCGAAGATTTGTTGAAAGATTCTCGGTAATTGCTTTACCACTCACAAAACTCCTAAGGAAAGGGGTGAAGTACTCATGGAATGAGGAACAAGAGAAAAGCTTTGAAGAATTGAAGAAACGACTCGTATCCTCTCCGATACTCACTCTCCCTTCTGGATCAGGAGGTTACCAAGTCTATAGTGATGCCTCAAAGAAAGGATTAGGTTGTGTGCTAATGCAACATGGGAAGGTTATCGCTTATGCCTCCCGTCAGTTGAAGCCTTATGAAGTTAACTACCCTACACATGATTTAGAACTAGCAGCAGTTGTCTTTGCACTTAAGATTTGGCGACACTATCTGTATGGTGAGAGTTGTGACATCTTTACCGACCACAAGAGCCTCAAGTACATATTCACGCAGAAGGAGCTAAATATGAGGCAAAGAAGGTGGTTAGAACTTTTAAAAGATTACGATGCAAATATTCAATACCATCCAGGCAAAGCCAATGTTGTAGCTGACGCATTGAGCCGAAAGAATTCCGGGACTATATCTTGCTTACAAATTCAGCCTCGTATTATGAGGGATCTCGAAAGGATGAACATTTGGCTTCAGGTTAGTAAATCTGATGGATATCTAGCTAGAATGCAGATTGAACCCGACCTCATATCACGGATCAAAGATGCACAAAAGCAAGATGGAGAACTTTGGGCAATTGTGCAAAATCTTGAGGTGGGTAAGCAATCTGAATTTCGTATAGACCATAATGGGGTGATTTGGTGCGGTAAAAGACTTTGTGTACCCGATGACTCTACCCTTCGTGAGTCATTGTTAGCCGAAGCTCACAGCTCACCATTTTCAATTCACCCAGGATCTACCAAGATGTATCGAGACTTATGACAGAACTTCTGGTGGAATGGCATGAAGGAAGACGTTGCTCGATACGTAAGTAAATGCCTCACTTGCCAACAAGTGAAAATTGAACACAAACGAGCAAGCGGTCTATTGCAGCCATTGGATATTCCCATATGGAAGTGGGATGAGATCACAATGGATTTTGTTACCGGTTTGCCTAAGACATTCAAGAAGAATGATGTTGTATGGGTTGTTGTCGATAGATTGTCAAAGTCAGCACATTTTATACCAATTCAGCAAGGAATTTCGGTTAGTAAGTTATCCGAAATATTTCTTCAAGAGATTATTCGACTCCATGGCACACCGTGTTCCATTGTTTCAGATAGAGACCCACGTTTCACCTCACGATTTTGGAAAGGTTTTCAGGCAGCTTGGGGGACATGACTGAAGTTTAGTACGGCTTTCCATCCACAAACAGATGGGCAGTCAGAACGCACGATCCAAACCTTGGAAGACATGCTCCGAGCATGTGCACTTGAATGGTCTGGAAACTGGGATGAATATCTATGCCTTGTTGAGTTCGCTTACAACAATAGTTGGCAAGCAAGTATTGGCATGGCACCTTTTGAGCTTTTGTATGGTCGGAAATGTCGAGCACCGATATACTGGGATGAAGTTGGAGAAAAGATTATTGAAGGGCCAGAACTAGTTCAGATTACAAATGAAAAAGTCACTAAGGCACGAGAAAAACTGAAAGAAGCTCAGAGCAGACAAAAGAGCTATGCAGATCAAGATAGACGACCACTTGAATTTAAAATTGGTGACCACGTATTCTTAAAGGTATCACCTTGGCGTGGCGTTCGTAGATTTGGAATTAAAGGGAAACTTAGTCCTCGTTTCATTGGTCCGTTTGAAATCCTTGAAAGAATTGGAGAAGTATCATATCGACTAGCTCTACCGCCTCAACTCTCTCACGTTCATAACGTTTTTCATGTCTCCTCGTTAAGAGGATATAATTATCATCCACTCCATGTCCTTAGTTATCCGTTACTTACAATTCACGAAGATTTGTCCTACGAAGAGGAACCAGAAGCCATCTTAGATCGACAAGAAAGGGTTATGCGTAGGAAAGTAATTCCGTTTGTTAAAATCCTCTGGAAAAATCACTCTGAACGCGAAGCAACATGGGAATCTGAAGAATCAATTCGCTCTCTATACCCTAATCTATTCTAGTAATAGAATTTTAGTCGAGGTAATGGTAAACCTTGCTCTTTGATCTATATTCATTGTTTATAATTGTGGTCACTCATACTTTACCTTATGTGAATATATCTTAGTTATGATTAAGCATGTTTATGTAGGAGATATCAGTACAAATAGTCACTCTTGTTATCTATAAGTCTATATTGATTTTCTGCATGATTAAAAATGTTATTAAGATACGTAGTGGAAGAACCATTAGGACATGGTAGTAAGGTAATTGACAATTATGGTCATGAACGTAATTATGAATTTCAGATACACATATGTGTTTAGGAGATTCTTGTTATATAAGTTAGTAACTCTGCTATGAAAGTTCCGTTACTTATACGATATGTTATATTCTTATTTGAAAAATTTCGAGGACGAAATTTCTTTTAAGGGGGTAATAGTTGTAATAACCATAAATTTAAAAATCATTATTCTAGAAATAAAAGAATAATAAATAATTTATAATAAACTAAACATTTATCTTATGATCCATCTTTCTGTATATCAACCAAAACTATTATTTTTATTTATAAATTATCCAATAGGAAACCCTAATTAAGACACCCAAGTAATTCTGTACAAACCCTAAAATTTTCAGAATTTTCAGAATCAGGATCAGAGCCCCTAAAACTTAAGGGGGTAAACCCTAACTAATGATTATCTCTAAAATGCGTTGTCTAAATTGAGAATTCACGAAACGTCGACTCAGCAGGCCTATACTAATAACAAGCCTACCCCACTCTACGTTGACACCACAGGCGAGTCGCGACAGGGACCATGTATTCTGTCGCGACACGCGGGAGATGCCAAATTTGGGTATAAATACAGGGGCCTGGGACTTGATTCCTGGCTTCAGTTCGACATAAAAATTCACAAAATACACCGAGTTATGCTCTGTTTACCACAATCAACACAAACGGATCACTAATCGACGCCGCAATCAGGGTATTAACTCGATCGCTGATACGATTCAATGTCCGATTGATTGAAATCAATCCAATGGATGTTTAAGTGTTGCTCAAATTTGGGTTATGCTTTGTCATTAGTCGTGATTCCGATGGATGTTTAAGTAATTTCACTTTGTCATTAGTTGTGATTCCGATGGATGTTTAAGTGTTTGCACTTTGTCATTCGTTGTGAATCCGATGGATGTTTAAGTGATTTCACTTTGTCATTAATTGTGAATCCGATGGATGTTTAAGTATCGCACTTTGTCATTCGTTGTGAGGATTTTAATCTCGTGAGTTATTGTAAATGCTGTACTAAGTTACTGACCTAGTTTGTATGCATGTTATTTAAATTAGGTTAAAAGATTAATCAGTAGTCTAAACTCTGCCGTATAAATCTGAAATATTATCACAAGGTAGCATCACTTTGGAATTATTAAGGTACGGATCCTTACCCTCACTCCTTATTGCTTCATATTTAAATTGTTAGAAACCCATTAAATTCATATATCTTTTTAAACTCCTCACGTCTTTGATTATCGATTCATTTGACAGTCCGTTGAATTCCTATTCTAATCATAACTTTGGATTTAGCTTTCATGTCATGCGATAGTATTATGTTAGTTGTACTCATTATCGCATGTTCCAATATATGTTACGTCTTGTTATGAAAAATATTTTGATAAGTTATGTAAATAAGACCATTTGTACTCCGATACCCTGAGTGTCGCTTCTCGTGGAGTGTCCCACGAGCATGTTGTTGCGGCATCGACATCATGTGCTCCATCCATGATGGAGAGATCAGTTCACGGCGTCCCTAGGTACAAGTGAGGTACAAAGCTACTAGGAGGCGTATGGATCGATCCTAGGATTTAAGTTAAGGAGGTGGATAGCGGGTATGCCAACTCGCCATCTCATGTGATAATTATGCAGGAGTAGCTACCTGTGTATTGTCACGTTTTAAGTTTCGCTCATGGGTACATCCGTATGATATGATTATGAAATTACGTTACTTGCATCATATCATTTTAACATAAAGTTTCATCCGAATAACATTTCCTATAAAACATTATTTGTTATTTGAGCCTATTATTCCGTACTGAGCATTTGGCTCATTCCGTAAACTTTTTGTATGTACAGGTCCGCGGGTTACTTTGGGCGGGGAAAAGAGAGAAGAGTAAAGCCTAGGAATAAATCTGAAGATGTTAGTTAATCAAATCGAATGTGTTCGATTATATATTATACTTAAGTTTAGTGGTCGTATGGTTGTATCCTTATCAAATAAATAAATGGAATTATGACTTTTGTTTATGATACTGTTATTGTGACACGTCAGCCCTTCCGGGTTGGGGTGTTACATAGAGGCTAAAGATTGAAGACTCGACACTGAAGACTTCGTCAACATCCAAGGGGGAGTCTGTTGGTACATATGTCAGTCGACTTCGTCTTGTATCGAGTCTTATTTGTGTTTAGATAGATCAGGGCACGTTATTCAAGAATATGAGAAATATGTATTGTAGGGGTATTTCGCACGAAATGACAAACTGTTATTTCGCACGAAATCAACTAGGTATTTCGCACGAAATAGCCATTTCGTGTGAACTTGATTTCGCGTGAACAGTTTCGTGCGAAATAGACTGCCCTATAAATACTTGTTATGTCTTGTCATTTGTAACGATTTGATTCTGGCAACGAAGTGCTGCCGAAGTGTCTCCAGGCTGTAAAACATTGTGTTTTCAATATAAGAGACAATTAAAGTGATTTTTTGTGTAATACAGCTGAAATAACTCCGATATGTTTGTTTCCGCCTCTCATATTGGACGAGTTCTCTTCTGATCGACTCATTTGGCTCAGCAAACGATCCTACATCAAAACAATTTGTTTTGATATCAAACATGTTTTCTAACTTATTTAAACATGTTTTAACATGTTTAGCTCGTCACTTTTAGTCTAGTGCTTGTTTAGGGTCGTAAGTCAAGCGGTCTTGACAACCGCTTAGACTTTCGAACCCGACCCGTTTGGTCGATCGTTAGGATCCGACCAAGCATATATTGTGACCATATTTGTATAGGGAATAACCTTCCAAGGTTATACCTTATGGTCAGTTAGTTTAATTAGTTGTGTGATAGGTAGTTTATATGCCTTAGGAAAATGACCAAAATGCCCTTTTCATACATAATTGGTATTTAAGCATATCTAACTTAACTTTTGCCACTTAAACTGATTATGCAACATATTTAAACATGTTAGGGCATATAATACTTGTCATAGGACTAGTTAGGCATCTCGAACGCGCTTTTGCGTGAACGATGCATTAAAGTAGCGTAAGCTACCTTAATGGGTCGTAACGGGTCGTAAGCACTTAGGATAGGTTCCGATTTAGAATGTAGGATTTGTTAAACAATATCACATGAGTTCTGATACTCATTTGGTGTACAAGACCTCATTCTACCCGATTTTCCGATTTAGGTGTCGGTTATGTTGGACCGGTTTTGACTCTGAAACGATTGCGAAACGAACGTGAAACGTGCGGAATCCGTACACGAACGCGACGTAAACACACATGACGTAATCTAAACGTGATTCTTTGATAAAATCTGAAATTGTACAATCACTTGAATCACTTAGAGACTTTCTCTCTCTAGTTTCTCTCTCTAGAACTAGAGCTCTTCAAATCTCTAAAATGGCAAAAGTCCCTAATCTAAACATAACTCTCCTATTTATAGGCCTTGACTATTAATGAGATTTCTCATTAATTACAATATTGCCACCTTGCCTTTTGTCTAGATATTTCATCATAACGACTCGTTTTCTTCTGTTTCTTGCTACGGCTCGGATTGACGAAGGCTATAGACATAAATGCACTAACAGACTCCCCCTTGGATATTGCCGCAGTCAATCTCGATCATTGAGTCAAACTCGTAGCATCTTCTTTTTCTCTTTTAGACTTCTTGAACAGAATCCCGGTGGATCTGTATTCAGCTTCAGCTTCTTCTCCTTTCTGTAGACTCTTTTCTTCATCAGGCTCCCCCTTTCGTCAAGCTTCCGTGCTTTGGGATCGACACCTTGCTTTCCGTATACAAGCTCCCCCTTGCTTTGAGCTCGTCTTCAGACTCCCCCTTAGACTCAGCTTCCGGGATCGTAGTCTGGACTTTTTCCTGCAATCACTCATACATTCATAAGTAACAACATTTTAGACTACCAGGAATAGTAACCTGGCAATTCAATCTTCTCTAAATCATTTCTCATGAATTTGGCAGTTTCATCGAATCGAATCGGAAACTAGCTCTATAACAATATAAGCATCCAAATCCCCCACAGTTAATCATCCAAGTCCAAGTTAATGACCTTGGAGATATCACAAACTCTTTTTGATTTTTTATTTTAAATCAAGTTTCAAATTAATGAACTTGTTTTATTTTCAGAAACACAATCAGCTTACTTAGATTTTGAAACTCAGCACTCAGACATCAGTTGTCGAAAAGCAAAAATCAAAATCTTTTTGTATTTTCTGAAAATATAAAACAGTAAAGAAATATGTACAAACATATTTACAGACAATATTTTTGTTTGAGTTTGCGTCAGAGGATCATATCAGTTTATGACAAGACACAAGTACCGTTGATCTTAATTTCACTTTAAGAATTAAACAATTCACTTAGATTGTCGATATATTTGTCCACTTAAATTTTCATACAAATTTCAACTAATTCAGGATACGAATTAGGTGTATTAAGAACTTAAACCTATTCATGTGTCCCACCTCTTGAATATACTCCCGTATCCAGAATCCCAATAATCAGTCTTACAGGTGAGTATACTACAATGATATCTGTATATAAATTAGGTATGCGAGGGCCGAGGGATCTCAGGTCGATACTTCCGTATACGCAGAGAGATATCAGCTTCGACTTTACGGTATGTCCCCTTTAGAGGATCTTTTTGCTTACAACAGCAGCGACTATCAATTTTATTGTTTCATCGGCATGCTGAGGGTTTAATGCTATGTTTCAAGCATTGCAGCAAGTATTAGCCAGGGACTAGGTCAGAACTACCGTTTAGCAGAAGTCCCGGAATAATACCCCAGACATCATAGAGTATAAAGACCTAGTATATCAGATTAAGAGACCTTTCAAACGAGATTTTAGGGGTTACCTATATATTCAAGTAGTGTTCCCCACGAAATAAGCAAGTTTGAATTTAGGTTTATATCCCGAAAAAGTTTACTAAATGTATAAAAATCTACCGACACATCCACAGTGAGATCGTTTAACACATTTAAACTTTCCAATTCTTTAGCGTACTGTAACTGTCTACTGATGTACTATCATTTCCTCTTTTTACACAAAAACTCAATTTTTGAATTTTATCATGTTTTTGACTTTTTCAAATTTTTCAAATGTTTTTGTATTTTCTGACAATATTACTCCCCCTAAAATGCAAAACCATATAAAGAAAATTTGACAACCAACACTGATAGCTTTGTCTCGCCATCCAATTTCTGCTTAAAGTGCTCTGATTTGCAGAAAATATACATACCCCCATGATTTACAACACATTGATTTTTACAGTTTGAAAACTGTTTTTCAATCTGGTGAAAGTAATCATGTTTGTTCAGCCGTGAGGGTTTCGGCATATTCAATCAACACTCCTCCTTACAACAAACTATTTTCCCATAATGATTTCAAAACACTTAAGTTTGTTTTAATCAGAATGGTTTTTCCGGAAAAATTAGTTTGTTTACCCATCACTTATGGGTTCGGGGTCATCATATCACCTTGTTCTCTTTTAACCATTTTGTACAGATTTTAACAATATAAGATCAAACATCACAATCACTTGTAGAAAATCAAGTACAATTTAATGTCCTTGATTAACCACTTGTAAGACGAAATATCACAGTTACCATCCTGTGAATTTCTCAAGAATGATGCCGATACCTGCTTCACACTTACCAACCTGGAAGCTCCGGCAAGTCAGAAATTCAACCAACAGATTTATGTACCCAAGCCAAACCAGTCTTGGGTGTGTTTTGAACATTTCTCTTTTCTTTATAAAATTATTTTGCCCCTTTTACCTTTCCATCAGCCATCTTACTAAAAATATGTTTAACATTGCTATTAAACATTTTTCCAGCATCAACACCTTTTGATTTTAGGTTTGCGGCTTATAATGGTGGAAAGTTCTCATCATTCATTAATAGAACTGTCTCTTCCTTTTTTACCTCAACTTGTGGCTCATCTGATTTTGTGGAATCAGATTCATTGCCCGAACTTGGCTTGTCTGACTTGGATGAGTCAGATTCATCACCAATAACTTTCTTCTTTTTCTTCCTTTCTGTCCTCAGATTTGTATCTGAAGAATTTGATTTGCTTGACTTTTCCGTCGAGTGAATCGATTCATCAGAACTCTTATTCAAACCAACCGGTGAACCCGAAGACAAAATCTTCTCCAAATACTCTCTTGCCTTCTTCCTCTTATTCCTCAGTCTGTCTCTCTGCCCCTGTGAAAGCTTTACTTTCTTATCTTCCACTTTCTGTTCTTTGGGCTTGACAGTGACTGGTTTCTTTACCGTTCTCTGAGATTCAACCCTCGATCTTCCCATCGATCTCCTTGCGCAATCTCTGGAAATATGTCCTCTGATATGGCAATTATAGCATCTTCGTGTTTCAAAATTCCAATTCTGGCAGTTAACAGCAATGTGTCCTCTAACACCACAGGTGTAGCACACTCTGTTATCGTACCATCTACCATCTTCAAACCACATATTCAGATCATAACATTGTTTAGATTTGTGGTAATCATAACTCCTCCTATAAGCATGATTTGTCCTTTGAGCACTGTGGTCAAACCTGCACCACTTATTACCAACATTTTGTGAGTTTTCATTTTTAATTTTTTGTGATTTTTGATAATGATTGGATGATTTATCTGATGAGCTTTTATTTTCAATTTTAGAATTTTTCAAATTTTTATCTTTTTGTTTCTGTTCTGCATTCTTCTTAACAGGTTTTTGTTTAGAACATTCACCTGTTTCAGTAGATTGCAAAACAGTATTTTGAAATTTTTCTTGTAAATCTAAAAATATTTTTCTTTTCTTTTCTTTTTCATCATCAGATATTTCATCACAATTTTCAATTTTGACTTTGTCAAAATTTGTGACATTGTCACTTATTGGAACAACATTGATCGGTTTTGGACAAACGTACGATGCAGAAGTCACAAAACTTTTCAACTTATTCTCAAGCTCGGTAATTTTATTTCGAGCAATTTCAGCTTCTTTTTCAAGGTGGATGATTTTAGCAAGATGAGAATTGATTTCAATTTGTTTTTCAAGATTATCTTTACCAAAAATATCTCTCTCATCTTCTAAAATCTTTATTTGACTTTTGAAATCATTTTCTAATTGTTTAAAATTTTCATTTTCTAATGACAAACTCTCAACATTCTTCAAAAGTTTGTCATTTTCAGATTTCAATTTTTCGCAGTTCAAGCGCAACTCCAGAATCTGTTCATCATCAGTTTTCTTCCCATCTTTCAAAGCTTTGTTTTCCAATGTCAAATTCTCCGCATCACTCAAGAATTTGGCATTGTCTGCTCCAAGTTTATCACATTTTGTGCACTTTTCATTCATCTTTTCAGCATCGGCTTCTTTCTGTGTTTCTATCATGTATGTTCCTGCACAAAAAATTTTAACAAAATCAAGAGAATTCATATTTTCATCAATATAACAACCCCTCTTAATATCGTATTTCATAACCCTTTTTGCTGCAAGACACACAGAGAATCTTTTTCTCATTTCGATGATCACTTCCAAATTTATCTTTTCTAAATCCTTTTTCATTTCACTCATCAACTCTTCTTTTCTTTTTTCTTTATCAAACATATGTGATCTAAGCTTATTGGTGAATTCTCTAAATGAAAACTGTGAGAATTTTTCATTCCTTTTTAGTTCACTCAAAAATTCATCCCATTCTAGAGGTAATGCATTAGCAAATTTTAAGATTTTTTCAGTAGTTGAAAACTTTATCTCATATCTTTCTATCTTATCAATCAATTCATCAAAACGTCTCTCCAACTTTTCCAAAGATTCATGTTTCATGCATAAGAAATTTTCGGATCTTTTAATCCAAACGTCCTTCCTTTTCTTCTGATCAAACCAAGAATCAGAAATCCAATCGTTTAAATCTTTAAGATTCTCGTTTTCCTGTTCATCAAACATTTTAGCCATGATTTAAAAATTCTTGAATAACCTGCAAACAAACAAACAAACGATCAGTTTAAACAAACGGAATACGTAAAAGTGAGTGACGATTGAATCGATCTAGGACTCGTGTCAAAAACTCGTGGATTAGTTCCAATGTTGTTCGTATGAAACTGAATGAATGGGCTTTCAAACAAATGATAATTGGGCCTCACTATTCACTTAGCCGACAACAAATTTGACCAATTTATTTGTATCTTGGACTGATAATTCCACTAAACCAACAACATAATTCTCATTGGACCTATATTTTGGTTGTAAAAATATGATAGGGCCGAAAATACCACTAAAAATGATCACATGTAATATCCACTAAACCGACAATTTCACATGAGCTGATGAAAACTAGTGCCGACAACTTTTAACCTCTAAAGTCTCATTGGTCCGCTGATTAATGACTTCACATGGGTTGATATGATTTACTTTGAATGAACTGTCAAACACTTAATCTCGTGAATATAACAATGACCAACAACTTTTAATGACTTTTGATATTATCAATTTATATGACCGATGATCTTTAATCACGTGAACTACTGACAGACTCTTTCAAACTGGAATCGTGTTTCAAACGGTCAGAACTGTTCGATAATCTCAACACACCATACAACTCAGACCACTTTCTTTTGATTATAAATGGCCGACAAGCAAATCAGATTTCAACTGCGATACCCCTTGATATGATGTCACAAAAGCGAACCTACTGTTAATGTGACAAATGATCGGACCTCAACTATTTTGTCACTAAAAGCGGACCAGATAATGTCCGGATGAGCGGACCAGGTATTGTCCGAATGAGCGGACCAGATATTGTCCGGATGAGCGGACCAGGTATTGTCCGAATGAGCGGACCAGATATTGTCCGAATAAGCGGACCTCCCTATGAACGGACCTGCAACTTTTACGCGAAATCGGACTGAAAATCTTCGATTTCTCCTAAACGGTTAGGAATTTGGATCTGAAACTTGGTAGGGTTATAGATCAGATATATATGCACAACATATCAAAAAATCAGACGATTTGGACCATAAAAACCCGTTCAATTTGACGAAAATCAGTTAAAACGTGAAAAATATGAAAAAGATGAAGAAATAGATGAAATCGGATCTGAATCGGCTGAAATCAGGTACGAAAACAATGTGTTTGATCAAGCAATCGAGCTCCTAGCTCTGATACCACTTGTTGGACCGGTTTTGACTCCGAAACGATTGCGAAACGAACGTGAAACGTGCGGAATCCGTACACGAACGCGACCTAAACACACATGACGTAATCTAAACGTGATTCTTTGATAAAATCTGAAAATTGTACAATCACTTGAATCACTTAGAGACTTTCTCTCTCTAGTTTCTCTCTCTAGAACTAGAGCTCTTCAAATCTCTAAAATGGCAAAAGTCCCTAATCTAAACATAACTCTCCTATTTATAGGCCTTGACTATTAATGAGATTTCTCATTAATTACAATATTGCCACCTTGCCTTTTGTCTAGATATTTCATCATAACGACTCGTTTTCTTCTGTTTCTTGCTACGGCTCGGATTGACGAAGGCTATAGACATAAATGCACTAACAGGTTATTTAACTAGCGATCCGATTACTAGGTGCCACTTGATTTCCTTGGTTTGTTCGAGCATTGTTAGTTCACTTTAATCAAGGATATTTGCATTTCAATGTGAGTACATAGTTCCCCTATTTTACTGTTTTCAATTGTTTTGGGGTGATTCATATGTGCTAAATGATTTCGATGCTTTCAACGATGATTTCAAAAACGAATACTATGGTTTATATTAAACAATAACGATTTCGATAATGTGAACGAACTTGTTGGACGTATTCACATAACGAATGACATTCAGTAGCTATGGCCAAGCTGACCAGTATTAGGTTATGGTACCATAGGATCTGAAAAAATCCTGTTATCGGACTGCACCCTTGGTTATGTGTGGGGGTTATGTGGGTAACGACTGAACCTGTTAATTGTTAACTTACCCTTTGGTGGTTTGTTCATACCAGTTGAACGATGGACGAGTGACGAAGGTTTGAATGTATTCCACGAGACGACCAAAAGTAGTTTTCACAATTAAAACGAGAACGATTTGAACGATTGAATGATTGAAACGATTGAACGAGTTAAATGAATTGAACGAACGATTGGTTTTTGTTTAGTGTTTAAATAACGGGATGGGTTTAATGTGATAAAAGCATGGTAGATACGCCGCTGGTACTTCTTATATATAAATGTTTTTATCATATTATAATCCGTGGTGTTATTTAGTTCACTTGGACGAATGATTTTCAAATGAGTCACGCAACGATGTTTACTAAACGATATAAACCATATGAGTTATTTTACGAGAACGATTTACGAATTGGTTTACCTAAAAAAATGTTTTGGGTTAAGATTCGTGGCAACGAGATTTTATAAACTAAAAACAACCTATTTTGAGTTGGTTATTCCTTTTACAATACAACGTTTTACAAAACAAGGTTTTCTAACATCGATTAACGAAGTTGTACAAGTTATTTAAACATGTAAACGATCCATGAATCTGATACTCTCACAAAACCTATGTGCTCGCCGGCATTTCTTTGCTGACTTTATCTTTACATATGTTTTAGGTGGTGTCGAATGATGTTGATTGAGACTAGGATGCATGCTCATTTAAATAAAACGAAACTTTTTAAATCCATGGTTGTGAAACAATAATTCTGTCGTTCCACTCCCTGACGTTTCCACCGTGGTTTTGTTCTTTTACACGGTCGGGGTGTGACAATGCACTCACACAGATCTTTAGTAGAGGTCCAACCTTGACTAACACACCAGGGCTTCATGATTGGTGATTTCCATATTTTCTCTGATAGAGGTAGTTCCACATTCCTTTCTTTGAAGGTTTCAGCAATGATGATTGACTAGAATCTTGGATGTGGTAAGTGGGATGTGAGTCTTCCAGACTTAGTGAGCACTGATTTCTTCATTATGTTAAATATCTCTGTTCCATAATCAATGTTGAACCCAGTAATGATACCAATTGTTGATCCCATATAACATTGTTCTTTAACAAAATTTAGCAAGTTATTTCAATACGTATGAAAAATAATGTGTGGAACTAGAAATCAAACTTTTAAGAAACATAACTACAGAAGTTTTGAAGTTTATTGTTAGTGCATACATCTGTCGTCTTCGTCTTATATCGAGTCTCGGTTTCGTTGCAGATCTGAACAAGGATGATGTCATCATTCTTGATGATGACATTATACAAATGACATAATTATTGCATCATGGAATCCTACAAGACAAAACAGAATATAACATCACATGAAATATTGGATTTCGCTTGAAAGAATGTCATAGGATTTCGCTTGAACCGTTAGTAGGTGATTTCGCTTGAACTTGTATGTGTAGTTTCAAGCGAACTAGCATAGCCTATATATATGTGTCATGTATTCTTATTTGAAGGAAGACTAGGAACCTGTACCGAAGTGCTGCCGATTTTTTTTGTGAGTGTAATCTCTGTTAAATCAATCTACAAGAAGATTAAAGTGATATTCTTGTTGTTTCAAGCCTATACGTCTGTTTCCGCCTTTCGTATAGTATAAGAACTGTTCCGAACGACTCGTTTGGGTCACAAAACGATCCTACAAGTGGTATCAGAACTCAGGAGGAAGATATCTTGTCAAAACGGCCTGTTTTCATCACTTTTTCTGATTTCTACACCTTCTTTTTCAAAATTAAAATTTTTTACGGTTAAAATCGGCTCAAACATTCACATTATGCTCGCAATCATGTTTTAACAAATCCTGGAAAGTTTCAGAACTAAAATCAACTTAAAACTGGTTAAAATCAAGAGTTCGCTTGAAATTTGTTCGACTTTTGCTGACGTCATCGACATTTCAAGAAGGATCAGAGTATAATACCGCTTGAAATTGTTGGAACCTCAAGGTTTATACATTGAGAGTTATTAAAGTTTAGGGTTGATCTTGTAATGTTTAGCTAAGTTGTTTTGGGTCGGATATATGTATTGGGTTTAGTGTGATCTCGAGTGGGCCTATGGTGGTTTCGATCCATCATAGATAGTATATAAGTAAATTCGTGTAAGGTTTAGAGGGTTGATCGCTTGGTAGCAAGTTAGAGGTCACTCGAGATTGGTTGTGTGACTTGTATCAGTCATCGACTTTAAGGTGAATGCAAGATAATATTTTGGATTGTGATTCGTTGTTTAAGGTGTTTGCTAAATTAACGGAAGTTTGTTGAGGATAAAAGATTCAAAGATTTCATATCTTTGAATTTTTGGAAGCTGCTGAAAATCAGGAATCACAATTACGTTTATCTCACAAGTTTGTTTTGCAGGGTCTCGACTTACTTTCAGCTTAGTCTCGATTCACATTCTACTTAGTCTCGACTCAAGTTCATCCGTCTCGAGTGGAAATAGCGATCTTGTCTCGACTTGCAACCGCTGTGGTCTCGAGTTGGCATCTTTAACTCAAAACCATTTGTCTCGACTGGCTTCAAGTTTAATTGTTCCTAATCTCGACTCGCAATCTCGGTCTCGACTCAGTATTCAGTTCACTCGCAACAATTGTCTCGACTCAGAATTGTACACGCTTACTGATTCTGTCTAGACTCCTGTCTCGACTCGCAACGACTCCTGCAACGTTATTTAGACTTTGGACTTTTGGACTCTTGGACTCTTGAACTTAAATAATTAATTAATCAACAAATTAATTAAGTTATTGAGTAACCATGACTACAAATAATCAGAGTGTTGACCTGGCTGCTATATCTAAGCATCAAGAATTGGATTCCATCATTGGAACCACCACTCGTGTTCCCTGGTTGTTAGATGGAAATAGATTCCCTGAGTGGAAGTGGCGTTTCGAAAAACATGTTAAGGTCAAAGATGCAAAAATTTGGCAAAGCATTCTAAGAGGCCCAAGAGAAATTATGATGGATAGTCCTACTGATGAAGGTGTGAAAGTGAAGAAGCCTGTTGATCGGTATACTGAAGAAGATTTTAAAATTGTTGAGGAAGATGATATGGCGTTTTCGTACCTGACCATGGCATTGGGACCAGACATTGCTATTGGTTTTCGCACTTGCAAATCTGCTAAGGAATTGTGGGAATCATTAATAGATGTCTATGAAGGCAATGAAGATATGAAAGAGAGTCGTAGAAATCTGCTAAGTCAAAGCTTCAACAATTTTAATCATATATATGGAGAGACTGTTGATAATCAAATTCAGAGATTCGTTAAGTTAGTTACTCAAATGCAGATGGAGGAAATGCACACGTCAAATGCTTCATCTAATAGACAGCTTCTTAATGCTTTACCAAAGAGTTGGGATCATCACGTCGCAATGATCAAGAAAACCAAGGATCTAGCAAGATGTAGCTTATCTGAAATGATTTCTCACATTAAGGCATGTGAGCTAGATGATAAACAAAGAGAAACAAATCACAAGAATAGCATGTTGGCTGCTGGATTCACTGCAACACCCTCGACATCAAGCAATAATACTGCTTTTGTGTCTCAAGCTGGTTTTCAAATGTTCAGCAACTCTGCTTCTGCCAAAGCTGCTCCTACCTCACCAAATGTTTACTACTCTGGAACTCCAGCACCTGCTGCTGCTGCACCACCTTCTGCTAACGCTACTGCTGCTGCATCGTCAACTCCCCTTGCTAAAAACGAGATGATTGCTTTCTTCTCGCAACTGTCAAAAGAAAATCTTGATATAGCTGCTTCTGTCATAAATTGCTTGAATGCTTTTGTGGCTGGTAAAATTAATCCTCCTAAGTTTTTTATGGATGACTTAGATCAGATTCATCCTGAAGATGTAGAAGAAATAGATATAACTTGGCAGATGGCTATGGCAGCATTTAGAGCCAAAAACTTTGTGAATAAAACCGGAAGAAACAAATGGCAAAATCTTACCTTTTCTGGACCCACAAAAATGCCATTTGAGTTTCGTTGCTACAATTGTCATGAACCTCATTGTTACAACTTCTAGAGAGCTAGAGAGAGAGAGGCGATTTGAGGTAGAACACTTGTACTAGACGGTTTTGCTTTTCAAGTAATAGAATCGTTTGCAAGTGTTGAAAGGTGATTCGTTGTGTTCTTCGTTTTGGTTTGTTCTTGATATTTCGTGTTTATTCTTGAATCACATCAAGTTTGGATTCCGCACAAACTTGGTGTTGTTTGATATCATTGAAAGATCCGTTCTACGGGACATACAAGTGGTATCAGAGCCCTTAGAACCTATTTCTAGGCTCGGTTTGATATCAAAGATTCAAGATTTTCGTTATTTTTTTGTTGGTGTTCTTCGCGTTCTTCGTGTTCTTTGAAGTGTTCTTCGGTTTTTATTGAAAAAATCATAATATTTTGCTTTGCGATCTGTTTGGAAATGTGTTAAAAGTTTTAAAATATTGATAAATTTCAAAAGGATTTTGGTTCCGAAAATCTGGAAAGTTCAGCAGGATTTTTAAATTTTGAAAAGGATCTAAAAAATCCTTGGTTTTAGGAAAGTTGACTCCTCAATTTACAATTTCTGTTTTGAGTTCCTCTTTCCTTCCGATCTTTCTACTAGGTCTCGAGTCCTTCATTCTTGTGTCGCAACCACCGTTTCGGTCACAATCATCTTCTTCGAGTCATTTGAAGCTCTCCACTTGTCTCGAGTCTCATCTCTTGAGGTCTCGACTCATCAAGTTTCAATATCATCATCAACTGGTCTCGGCTCACATTAACCTCCACGTTTTCTGGTTTCGACTCACATCATAACTGGTCTCAAGTCAGCAGCTTTCAAGGTCTCAACTCACAAGATTTCGAGTTCACTTCACAGGTCTCGACTCATCTCTTCGAGTTCCATCATTATCATCATTCACGGTTTCGAGTCGCCCAGTCGCAATCACAAAAGGAGTTCTTGAGTCGCATCTTTTCACGGTCTCGATTCACAGAGGTCTCGAGTTATCTCTTTCACGGTTCTGAGTCGCAACTGAGATCTCGAGTCATTGATCATCCGAGTCGCAACGATCATCGCCGGAACCTGTAACTCCATCTCTGATCATCGTTCATCATCGTCACGAGTCGAAACCAATTCCGAGTCGCAACCATCTCTCACTGTTTCGAGTTCCGATTTTGACTCCATCACTTATCGTCCATCATCATCATCGTCTTCTCTGCTTCATCACCACAGTTGTCTTCTCCGGTCATCCTCTCCGATCAACCTGCATCTCGACCTCCCACGTTCATCATCGTCGACCGCCGTCCTCCTTCGACCAACCCGCCACCATCCTCATCTCCGTTCAACATCAGTGGTGGCGCCTGAAATTAGTCAAGGTTTCGGTTCGGCAACGTTAAACGAAGAAGACGTCTGTGATTTTGTTATTAGGTTTTATTATTAATAATAATAATAATAATAATAATAATAATAATAATAATAATAATAATAATAATAATAATATTGATAATCATTAGATCATCATTACATAATCATTAATTATAATATATTAATATATTAATAATAATAGGTTTTCTCTTACAATAAAAAGAGGGGTTAAATTATTAAAAAAAGGGAGAAAAAGTTTGTTTGGTTGTGAAAAGTTTGACAGTTTCAGGAAGTGGGTTCATTCGCCTACAAGGGTTTGAGTTAGCGAGTACACGGGTTCTCGTTTGGTTTGTGTTTTGAGAAGAACAAAAGTATCTACCACCCACTGAAATTATGACATTTATGTTTAACAAACCCGTGACTAAAGAACGTGAAGAGATACTTTCTGTCTTTTGCACTCCTGAGTGTAGAGAAAGAAATGAAGCATATCGTTTACACAACACTGAGCTAATCGAAGATTATAATGACATTAAAAGAAAAAATTTCACTTTAGCTAATAATGAAAAACTTTTTAAGGAGAAAATCGAAGCTCAGCGAAAAGACATCATCCAACTCAAGGATGATGTTAGTGTAAAAACAGCCCAACTCTTCATGGTTCAAGAAAAACTATGCAATGTGACTAAAGAACTGGAGGATATCAGAGATAGATATCAAATCAATGAGCTAAATATTAAAAAATTTGATTCTTCCAGCAAATTGGTCAAAAACCTGTGTGATAAACAGCTAGCATATCAGAAAAGGAAAGGGTTGGGATTGGGTTTTAATCAGGCTCCTCCTCCTTATAATGACAATTATACTTACTTACCTATGACTGAGGAGGAGATGATGAATGAAAGCAAAATGACTTATGGTCCCAAAAACTGTAAGCCATCAGTAAATGTCAGACCTGTTGAAAAACAGGTGGTTAAACCAGTTTGTTTTGTGTCCAAGGGTACTTTTGATCCTAACGTGTCTTCATCATGTGCAGATGAAGTACCTGAAGTAAGATGGGGAGATATATTTGAGAATGAACCACATTCAAAGTCTTATTTTTCAGAAAAATCAATAAATGAAACAGCTTCTGAACCTGTTTTTGGACAAAACTTTTTTAAGTCGTTATTTGGTTCTTTTTCAGTTAATAATAATTCTGATGTTTCTTGTTCAACATCAACTGAAGCTGAACAAACAAATGAAAGTGAAAGTGTTGATCAAACTTGTTCTGATCATTCTTCTGAAACTGATTCTGCAAATGTCCCTGATGATGTATCTTGTGGGACCTCTGAAACATCTTCACAAGATGATCAGGAAACATCTTTGAAAATTGAAGTTACAAGTGAACCAGTTTTGAAAACATCTGAATCATGTGAATCTAAACCTGAATCTGAATTTGAAAAGGAAAGGGTGGTTACACAAGAAAAAGAGCCACAAAATGAGTCACAAAATGATTTTTCTGAATCAGATGTCGAATATGATCATCAAAAGTCAAAATCTCATACATGTGCTAGTTCTGATCAACAGGTACAAAAGAAATCAGAAAAGGCACCTGGAACACAAGCAAAGCAATCAAAGCAAGCTAGTTCATCTAAACCCATCAGATTAGCAACTGCTGCTGGATCTCAGAATCTCCATACATTGAAGTGACAAACATGTTTCAACTGTGGAATTCCTGGACACATTGCTAGAAATTGTGTTCATCGTCCAAACGTGCAACAAAATGCCAATGCTCACTCTTGTGCTGATGTTTGTGAGCCGGTTCACAACACACAAAAGGAGCCAAAACGAGCAGATCAAAGTCGAGGATATAAGAAGTCAGCTCATCAAGGACAATCACGATCCCATAAGGCTCATGACAAGGTGATTGAAAGCTCCAATCAGGGAGAAAAGACGAAGAATGGTGCTCAAAGCAACAAGACTTCTGCAACCAACACATACAAGCACCCAAATTCATCTTCGTCTAAGAGAAATGTGCAGGCGCATCCAACGCAACAAGGACCGGTTTGTCCTTCAGGACCTGCTAGAGCAAATCAAGCTGCTCAAAACGTCTTTCCGATGAAAAGATAAACTTGCTACAACTGTGGCATTGCGGGTCCTATTGCTAGAAACTGCACACGGAGTCCCCATGTACCATATTATATGAAAAATCAGAGGGTTACACCTAAGGATAACTATCGTTCCAAGCCGATGAAGGTATCATCACCTAAGGCAATGAAGAATGTGAATCCCAAGGTTAAACCATCTGATGGGGATTGGAATGCTGCTAAAGCAAAAAGAAAACAAGCTTTGAAGCCTACACTAGTTTCGAAAAGTAACAAGGCTGATAAGTCAACTGTTTCGCCAAAGGCATCTAAGAAATCAGAAAAGCCTAAACAAATTTGGAAAGCAAAACAAAAAGCAGCAACGTCTCCAATCCTTGAAACGAAAGGGGACTTATGTTTGAAAGAAGTGTCTTACTTTGATGCTTCAGGTAATCCCAGGACCACGATGGCCTGGGTACCCATGTCTTACTAATCTCCTTATTTTTCAGGAACAACCAAGGAGGAGCTGTTGACAATCTCTGGAATGTTGATAGCGGTTGTTCCAGAGATAAAAACGGGTAACATTTCACTGTTGCAAAAAGTTCAATTTTTTTTACAGATGATATGTTTCCTTTGGAGGAGATTAGAGAAGTAAGATAAGATCAGCAAAAGGTACCGTTTAAATTCAGTACTTTGATTTGAATTTGATTAGTCTTTAATCTGATGATAGAACGGTTAAGCAAAAACATTTTTCTCCCTTTTTCTTAGTTTATAACTTTGTACATAAAGTGTCCTTTCTCTAGTAAATGGTAAATTTGCGCAAAAATACAAGATTTATGCACAAATTTAGGGGGGGAGAGGAACATATAGATAGATATAGAGTTTAGGAGAAAAAACTCAGAAAAAGAAAAATACAAAAAGAGTTTGTTGTATATATATGCATTGTTTTAGGGGGAGAAAATGAGAAAAATACAAAAACATTAGAAAATGAAAAAGCCAAAAAGATATATTCCATGATATGGGAAGTGAAATAAATGTTTGTGTTAAAGGGTTTGACTAACACATGTAAGGTGCCATAGCTGAAAAGACTAGGACCTACTGCGATATGTTGATAGGCTTGACGCTCAAAATGATAAAAGATACTAAGTGATATAAACATAATGAACTATGTACCATGTGGGTAACATACCAACGGCGTATGATTTAATGGTCTTAAATCTTGTGTTGATAGATAGCCAACGTCTGAGGTTTCGGGTCTTTATATTGTTGAATCATCCGGGGATATCTTGGCTGTCTTTCTGTTCAGAACTAAAATTGTACATGACCCCAGGAAAGAAAGTCACTTGGAATTAGCTCATTTCTATTTGAAT
The DNA here is from genome assembly GCA_030545235.1 of Helianthus tuberosus. Classification (NCBI taxonomy): domain Eukaryota; kingdom Viridiplantae; phylum Streptophyta; class Magnoliopsida; order Asterales; family Asteraceae; genus Helianthus; species Helianthus tuberosus. Next base: position 24,890,135 of record CM060419.1, read on the forward strand.
GTCTGTATGTTGTCCCGATACACACAATTTTGATCTGATTCTGAAATCTTCTCTGAAAAAAATCGTGTACCTCCTCTGCTGCATCCAGATATATGCTGACCTGGAGGTGCTAGGCAACGACAACTTCTGCTGCATCCAGATACATGCTGACCTAGCTGTATGTTGTCGCGCTATAGATCTAATACACCCGAAAGAGGCCCTCAAGTGCCCAAAAGAAACCCAAGAAACCAATATCAAATTGAGAAAAACTCATTTGATCTGTATATTATACCATCTCTGCAAAAGATCTATTCTGTTCTCTTCTCAACATATTCCCAGTTAAGATTTCAGAAATCTGGATTGGACTTGTGAAATATGTGGTAGGGAAGATACTTGCATGATAGAGTGTGCTGTTTATATTTCCAGGATTTGATTAGTATTTATTTGGGTGTTCATTGTTAAGAAATCAAAACATGATAAAACAGATTATATGCAGACCTAGACACAGTCAGGATATCTTAAAGGATGACATCACTATACTCACCTGCTACGATGAATCGTTGTGCTTACCTTGATCGCGGGGGTATGCCTTGGAATGGGACACACGGGTATAATAGTATAATATTACCTAAAGTATATCACGAAGTTGAAAAATTGAAAGTTGAGCGTTAAAGTTTAAGTGGACAAACATATTGGCAATCGCATAGACCAGTTTGATTAGACTCGTACTGAAAAGTGTTCCTTAGTCTGCCTGAGAACGAATTTTGATCCCATTGCAATTGTAATTGTATATTATATTATGGTAGTTGTTTATCTTTTGAGTTTTTATTTGTTTCTAGTTCTTAATATTAAAAAAAATAAAAAAAACCAAAAATCCAAAATAGAGTGTTTATTTGTTTTCTTAAAAATTAAAAATATAACCGTTCTTGAAGATTTGAGTGATCATCAAAAGTTAAAAGAATTTAGATTGTGAAATTTCATGTACCTAGTGTTCATGTGGTACTCTCCCTGTTGCATAAGAAATGTTTGCTTATGAGTTTGTGAGCATGTGCAGAACTTGGTTTCAATCAAGAACAGGGGTTGATGAAGACTGAGATGCTGTTAGTTGCTGAAGAAGCTTGAAGCAGCTCAACAACAAGATGTACCTGAGTCAGAAGAATCGGATACGAATTTCCGTCCGACAGTGATATAGTGCATTTGAAGAAGTACCGTGAACCTGCTTGAAAGACAAAGATTGAAGAAGAAAAGATTTATTGAGAATCCTCCTCTCATATTCTTTTTGATAAGATTTTCAAGCAGATGCTGATCGAGATCCTGATATGAAGCTAACCACAAGAGCTGAAGAAAGAGACCCAGTGCTGAGAGTTCAGAAGTCAAGTACTTCCACAACATCTGCAGCATAGTGACAACCATAGACTTCATTGAAGACGTTGTTGATTTCATGTTATGAAGACAATTTAATGGCATCAGTCTAGGGGGAGATTGTTAGGCCCTAAAGTGTGAGACTGACGCATCAAATTAACACAACGGGTTATGGTTACGAACTGGGCTTTACCGGGTTAGTTTATATTAGGTTGTGGACCTTTATAGGTCACTTGGGCCAAGCTTTAGGCCATGTGGGCCAAGCAGGCCCAAGGGGAGTCCATGTGGGAAGTGGGCTTGTCTATGTATATAAACAAGTTTTCAACTTGTTTTAGGGTTTGAACTTTATTGTTACAACTTCTAGAGAGAGAGGCGATTTGAGGTAGAACACTTGTACTAGACGGTTTTGCTTTTCAAGTAATAGAATCGTGTGCAAGTGTTGAAAGGTGATTGGTTGTGTTCTTCGTTTTGGTTTGTTCTTGATATTTCGTGTTTATTCTCGAATCACATCAAGTTTGGATTCCGCACAAACTTGGTGTTGTTTGATATCATTGAAAGATCCGTTCTACGGGACTTACAAGTTTTTTTTTTTTTTTTTTTTTTTTTTTTTTTTAGCACAGAATAACAACCTTTGCCATTACAAACCAATAATCCCGAGTAACAAGCTACAGTAAAAGGTAAAGAATACTAAAAACACTTCAAATCACATAACTCTCCAACCAAACAGAAAAAAAACATAAACGACACGCAGTAAACACAAACAGGATTTATCAGTTACATGTATAAACTCCACTTTCATACCTATGCGGAACCTCGTAAAAGTCCGTTTTACCCTCTGAAACAGGATGCAGCGAAATCCCCGACAAAGATTTTGTTCCTTGATAAGAAAACTTTACAAAACCGACAACCTCAAGTTCATCACCACCGTCGTCTTCACTCGTATCAACAGGCATCCGTGCTCTTAACCTAACAGGGTTTCCCTTTAACGGAATTTCGTCAACGTGCCATTGTAGTTCTCTCTCTGACCTGTTTAGTACAGCTTTCGGTGACACTTTTAACAGTCTTGGGTCAACTGGAAGCTTAAGAGTGAACGTAACATCTGTCAACGGAGCTGGCAAGTCAGGGTTCGACACGTACTGGATCATTACCGATAGTAAAGTGCCACTGTGCCATTTGACTAGTCTAACCCTCAACGGCAGAGGAGTTGCACGAGGTAAGAAACTGTACTTCATGATAGGTATCGGTTGATCAGATGGTGCGGTTTTCACATGAAACATTTGGTCTCCGAGACTGCTTACACTGGAATTATGCATAACAAATCTTTTGACACCGTTTGTGTTTTGAACCTTGAAAGAGAATTCGGTTTCTGTGTCGTTAGAGGGTTTCGGAGGTAAAGTTTTCAAGTAGACGGTGCCCATTAACCCGACACGAGCAAGTAAAGATTCCCTGAATTCTGCATTGATAACTTCGGAAATATACATCTCGGGTCCTTTCATTTCAGGCTTTTTGGTTACGAGGTCTTCAAGAGGAGTGTCGGGCCCGGCTGCCGGTTTAACGGCTGGGGCGTCACTGGTTTCTAATAACTCAAGCCCGCCAAGATCTTCACGTTTTGATACTTGCTTCGGATCAACAAACTCTGATGCATCTAAACCGCCACCCCATGCTTGATTTAACCCTTCGAAATCTTCAGGTAAAGTCGAACCATCTTTACTAAACTCTATGCCTACCATCAAGACCTCAGGAAAGAAAGTCACTTGGAATCTTCAGGAAACATTTTCTGATAGCAACTTTGGAGGTACTGATAGTGACAGGAAATCTACATCAGCTGGATGTCAATTTCTGGGTGACAGGCTCATTTCTTGGCAATGCAAGAAACAACAAACGGTGGCGATTTCTACAGCTGAAGCTGAGTATGTTGCCGCTTCTGCATCTTGCTCTCAAGTGGTGTGGATGCAACATCAATTGCAGGACTACGGTTTGACTTATCTCAATACTACTATTTACTGTGATAATGATGCTGCAATACAAATTGTTAAAAATCCCGTTTTCACTCCAAAACCAAGCACATAGACATAAAAGTTCATTTCATTAGAGACTGCTTTGACAGAGGTCTTATTAAACTTGAGCAAATCGACACAGATGCAAATGCTGCCGATTTATTTACAAAACCTGTCAGTAGTTCAAAATTCAAAGTGCTTGTTGATTTTCTGAAAATGATCCGATATACTGACTGAGCATGGTTGTTTTTGTTTTAGTAAATTTGTTCATAAAGTTTTCTATTCTTAGGTAGTTTTTATTTATGCACAAATTTAGGGGGAGAAAATTTTGAAAAATACAAAAACATTGAAAATTTTTGAAAAATACAAAAACATTAAAAATTTAAAAATCCAAAAAGAAACATTGCATGACTGGGAAATGAAATGAATTTTCACATTATGGTCGAGGGCTGACTCATGTAAGACCAGTATCGAAATAGTTTGACTTTAGCACGATGTGTTGGTAGGCTCTATCCTTAAAGACCGGAAACATTGGTTGTTCTGTTCAGAATTAAATTAGTACATGACCTCAGGAAAGAAAGTCACTTGGAATTAGCTCATTTCTATTTGAATGTCTGTATGTTGTCCCGATACACACAATTTTGGTCTAACTCTGAAATCTTCTCTAAAAAGTCGTGTATCTCCGCTGCTGCATCCAGATATATGCTGACCTGGAGGTGCTAGGCAACGACATCTTCTGCTGCATCCAGATACATGCTGACCTAGCTGTACGTTGTCGCTCTGTAGATCATTTATACACCCGAAAGAGGCCCTCAAGTGCCCAAAAGAAACCCTAGAAACCTATATCAAATTGAGAAAAACTCATTTGATCTGTATATTATATCATCTCTGCTTAAGATCTATTCTGTTCTCTTCTCAATCTATTCCCAGTTAAGATTTCAGAGATCTGGATTGGACTTGTGAAATATGTGGTAGGGAAGCTACTTGCATGATAGAGTGTGATGTATATCTTTCTGGGAATTGATTAGTATTTGTTTGGGTGTTCATTGTTTAGAAATTAAAACATGATAAAATTTGTTACAGGCAGTTATATGGAAAAGGTCTAGGGAGGTGAGTTTAGGAGGACAAATATACTGACAATCGTCTAGATCATTCGGTAATAGATCAGTGTTGATAAGTGTGGTCAAGCCCGAAACCCGTGATTTGATCCCTGAGCAAATTATGATATTTCCTTATTTTATTTTTGTAAATAATATTTCGATATTATTTAATTTTATGTTTGTAGGATTTGGTCAAATAATCATGCTCAGGAAGTTGAAGGGTTAGATAAGAAAAGATTGATTTTCAAATTGGATTGCTGATATAATTAAAATTTATTTAATAAATCCAATTTTAAATTGATAAGTGGTCTCGAATCGAGACTATGGTCTCGGCCCATGTCATTAAAGGCCCGGCCCACATGTTTGAAGTATTTAAAGGGATCTCGACTCGAGACCCCTACTATGCACTTGAAACAAATCAATTGTCACTTTCAAACTCTCTCTCACTCTCTGGCGATATTGTCTGTTTTTCCGGCAACACTCCGTTCTCGACTTGCGGTTTCGAGTCTAGTAAAGGTATCTTGATAGATTTGATGATGAATATCTTGAAGTTTTCCAGGTTTTTTTGAAGATTTGATGAAGTTAGTTTGAATATTATATGAATGTTTGAAGATGCTCATGAACCCTAAGTTTGGACATATTTTGGTCTTCAAAGAAATCTTGGGATGTTTATGGTGTTTGATCCAAAACTCAGTGGATTAAAGTTGTTTGTGGGATCTCGACTAGGGTCTCGACTGAAAACATGTGAAGACTAGAGACATAAAGTGTGACAACCCTCACTAAACCAGGTATCCGTACGACTTAATTAATAATTAATTACTGCTTAATTACTGTGCTTACTTGAACTTGTGGATAAACTGCTACTTGAATACTGATACATGTACTTACTTGCATCATACTTTACTTGCTGTCACTCCATGTTTTGCTTACAGCACCTTTGTGACAACCTTGATGCACCAAAAGCACAGTAGCACAATGAACGGATAACCTATTAAACGTGCTGTCATAACTAGCACCAGGCAGGTACTGCCTCTAAGGCCTGTAAGAGCCTGAGATAGTTTGCTACACTAGTGGTGAGTGTAGGGATATAAGGGTTGTAGAACTGCGTCACTAGGAATGAGATTACAGTGACCGGATGTGCCTAAAACGTACTCTAAGTACAAAACTCAGCACTTTAAATAATAATTCAGCATCTAGCTAACTAATAAAGTGCCAAAACATGAGAAAAATATTACTAGACACTTTCCAAAGTGTCGGGAATAAGTTGTGTCACAAAAAGTAATAATAACGACACTTTAAAGCTTTGTTAAGCACTTTAACGGATCTCTATCCAACCGAACAACTGGATTTTACCCGGAACATAAAAATATTGCCATTTACATTGTTTATCTTTTTCTGAGCCAGTTAGGGTCCCTGAATACCCTAACACCCGCTTTCACGCATAACACGCTAGTAACCGAGTTAATCCTTAACTTAACTAACTAAGACTTAACTAATCGTTGGAAACCAACCGGATTACCCCCCCCCCCCCCTCAACCAAACTGTCCCCAAGGGGGACACCCTTGTACTTTTTGTGATTAAATTAATCAAGCTTGCTTGATATCTAGATAACACATGGTCCAATGGTTAATGATCATACAATTGTCTATAAGTTCAAGACTTGGCACACCATAACACACACTTAACAAACATCACAACACACACACTCTCTCCCTCTCCAAAGCTCTCGGCCGAACCCCCTACACCATCCATCCATTTTTCGGTTTTGATCTTCTCATTCCAAGAGCATACAAGTGTTGAGGATCACATACGAGGAGGCTTGGTGCGTTCGGAACGCGAATGACCTCTTCTCATTTCTTTTATCCACTCATTCTTCGACTAGTTTCTTCCCTAGCCTCGAGCTAGTAGTAAGTTGCTTTAAACACACTCTCGATCTATTTTAAAGTGGTTAAAAAGAACTTTGTCGGTTAAAATCTATGAATATACAAGATGATATGTAAAAGTCTACTAAAATGTTAAAAATGTTGGTTAATAGCACAAGGGTTGTGTAAATCTTGGAATATTTGTTTTGTGTGATTATTTAGTGCCGATCTATGTTGTGGTAGCTCGGATCATCATCTAACCCGGATTAGTCATGTTCATGAAACATGACATAGAATATGTTAAGAATGAAAAGGGTTAAATGATGAAACTCTACTACACACTAAACATGAACTTGTGTAAAATCGACTTTTCTTATGAAATAGTGTTCAAAACTAGTAGATCTACGGATCTACAAGCGGTACTTTCAAAGGACCAAGTGTCAAGGAAATCTTATTTTCTAAAACCGGATTTTACTTAAACAAGAGTGATTTTTGTAAACACACAAGTGTGTAGACACTTGTGTAACACAGAATTTTTAACAAAGGAACTATTTTTGTAAATGTTGACCAGAAGTTGTAAAGATGTAACTTCTTTAAAAACGAGACTTTCAAGTAACCGAATTGATCTATACAAAGATCCACTAAAAATAATGGAAAGATACTACATATTTTGGAAAAACCGCAAGTTCGTGTACTTCTGCGATTATATCTATTTTGACTAGTTGAATATTGTTTTGGTTAAATGAGAAAATTGTTGATTTGAATTATAAAAGAAAATGATACGCTTGAGAGTGTGGCCACCTCCAGTTACAGGGGAAACTCTGGCGAAATTTTTCTAAAAACCTAACACTTGGGAATATTTTCACTACAAGTGTTGTAAATATATTTTTGACTTGTTTTCAAAACGTAAATTTCGCCATGACTTTATTTACAAAGTGTCGGAGGTGGGATTTTCACAAAATAAAGCCTGAAATATATATATTTAGAATATATGTTTTTCATAGCGTCACTTGTAAAATGTTTATGATTATTTTGTGAAATATACGAATATTATTTTTAGGGTAAAAATAATATTACCGAATGATAACGATTCCAAAAATAATACAAGCGCCTTCATAACTAATAATAAGTTACAACGGTATAATTATTACCGCCTGATCTTTAAAAAGTAACTTACGCATTTCGGAAAATACTTATGAGCGCGTATTTTTGTCAAAATATTATTTTGGGAAGAATATTTATATTTTGAAGTAAGAAATAAAATATATTAAGTGAGACTTAATAATGTATTTCGAATTTTACGAACACGCATGTATTAAATCCCCCATCCTTGGGAAGGAGAATAATTACCAAGTATTTACAAAAATATAAACACGAAATAGTTGTCTAACTATTTCCCAAAAACTTAAACCTTAAGCTAAGGCACGGCCGTCCGTCTAATATATTTAGTACGTGTAGGTCGTCGCACAGCTGCTTGATCAGGAGATATACTTGGTAGAGACGCACCACTGTGAGTTCATGTCCCCCTTTTCTCTTAACTGTTTTCAGTTTTCTAAACTGCGGGGGTGAAATACATGTTACTATGATTACGAGTACTTTTTACATGGTATGGTTAGCGTAAGGAGGGTTACTACTTAGATCATGTGAGTGGGTAGGCAGAAACTTGAGGCCATTAATCCTCAAGGTAGGACCGAGGGGCAGGAGCGGTAGATCTATCTGGGTGTAGCGAGCCCAGCCCCAGGCCCAAACAGAACGGACCTCAGGGTGACTTTGTACCCAACGCATAAATCTGGTAGGTTTGAGTCTTCCTACTTGCACTTCACACATATCAATGGCCTTGAAAACCATTGGTGATCTCTTTTTCCTTATTTGCTACATACCAGGGTTTTTATACATACAAAGGTTTATTTACTCACTTACACATGAACTAGCTCAACATTATTGTTGATTTTTCAACTTACATGTATTTCAGGGAATTAAAGATCTGGCGTGGTATGTTGTGTCTTCCCGCTGCATATAGGTTCCGAGGTCATCCCGGTTTAGGAAATGTGACTTTTTCCTAGACGAGTCACAAATCTTAAACTGCGTTTTATTCATGTTGATGTTTATGTCTTTCAAAACAATGTTTTATGTTTTGGTGTTATAGTTCCTAAGACAATGTTATGTTACTTCGGTTTTAAAACTTAAATCTATGGATGATCTTGCATGGTTTTTATTTCATATAGCTTGTTGTGATTAAGCTATGGTATTAAGAAGTCACACCAAATTAACCACGCTTCCGCAAAGCCAGGGTGTGACAGCTTGGTATCAGAGCTCTGATCATAGCGAACTAGGATTCCTTCTCGAGTCTAGACTATGATCACTAGGGCTCTCACGAAAACATTTTTACACTGCATACCACTCAAGTCCAGATCCAAAACTTTTTACAAACGAATGTCGAGCACATTTATTTATTATTTATAGGCTCAGTCTGAGAGGCTGAGGCTCGGTCTGGAGGACCGAGGCTCGGTTTAGGAGACCGAGGTAGTTGCCTAGTAGGACTAGGGAGAGCAGTCTGAGAGGCTGGGAGAATAGGCTAGTGGGACTAGGAAGAGCAGTCTGAGAGGCTGGGAGAATTTGGCTAGTAGGACTAGGAAGAGCAGTCTGAGAGGCTGGGAGAATAGGCTAGTGGGACTAGGAAGAGCAGTCTGAGAGGCTGGGAGAATTTGGCTAGTAGGACTAGGAAGAGCAGTCTGAGAGGCGGGGAGGCTAGTGGGACTAGGAGAATTATTTGATTGCTTACTTGGTGACTAATGTGCTTATCTGATTGTATGATTGATTATTTGTACATATTTGTGTTTGTGTTACAGACACCATGGACTCGCCCGGCACAGGTGATTCGGACACCACGGGCCCTAGACCCATAGTATCAGACGACTTAGAGTCTTCAGAGCACGAGGTTCACACATCAGATGTTACCAGCACAGAGGAGGACGACTTTCAGCCCTTTGCACTGCCCGACGCTATCGATGAGCCCGCTGATGGTCCTTTTGCTGGGTACCTACCACTCGTAGAGGTCCCTGCTCCCATACCTTTGGCCGTTTATCCTGCTTACGATATGCTCCTCGACGCCGACGTTGACGACGACGTCGATCTATTTGATGATGAGCCCCTGGAGGACGATGTTGAGGGCGAGGCCCTTCTAGCTGACGGTGGTCTTTTGTTACTCGCAGATGCTCCAGCTGAGGAGTCACCTGCACACTCACCCGCTCCAGACTCCTTCGAGTCTGTGGCCTCCGCACCGTCACACACTCGGAGTGCACAACACTATTCACACGGTTCAGATCCTGACAGGGCATCATCTGCTGCCTCTGCTCCTAGATTTTCTTTCGATCACGACCTCGATGAGGATTCAGACCCTGTTTTTCCCCCTGGATTTGACCCGGACTGGGAGATAGAGTTCATCCACTTGGATCAGCCTATGGTTGACCCAATAGACCCAGTTGACCCTGCATTCGCTGATCATGCAGATTTTGATATGGAGTTCGTTGATCCCGAGCCTGCCATGGCCCTCGAGCCAGTAGCTGCTCCTGACCCAGTGCTTGAGCATGACCCTGCTCATGCTGGCATACCTATTGATCCTGTGATTGCTGACCCACCCATTGATGATCACCCTGCTGATGCACCACTACTGGAGGGTGACCATGTTATTGCTGCTGATCATGTTGATCCCCCACTTATCGCTGATATACCTGCTGACCCTCTTATTGCACCCCATCTTGACCCTATACCTGTACAGTTTGATCGAGCACTTTTTGAGGCACAGATTGACCCACGAGATGAGCACGCCCAGCATGGGTGGATTCCTGCGGATGATGAGCTTCCACCTATTCCTCCTTATACCACCGATGCACGTCACGTTGATTTCTCTCTTTCATTTGCACAGTACACACCTCCAGCTCGACCTGGAGAGGGTTCCTCGGCTCATCCCTTTGGACATGTGCCGACATCTATTCCAGTTATGCCACAGTCTTCATCTGCTATTCCCCTTGTACCACCATTCTTTGTGCCGCCTTTTGATCCAGCCAGCGAGCCGTTTCTCTGGACGTCACCTTCTGTTATGCCACCGACCGACCCCTACCATTCTTTCCATATGGGGTATTCTATTGAGGACGTTCTGATGTCGTTTGTTGTCCAGCAGGAGGCACTCACACGGCGTATTCAGGAGCTTGAGAGAGCTCAGCCACCGCCGTGCCAGTGTCAGGGTCAGACCCACCCTGCTTCTTCGCAGCACCCTCGACCATTGTTGCCTGACTATGCTGCACGCCTTTTGGCACTTGAGCAGCAGGTTGCTTCTTGGTTGCGTACCCAGAGAGCCATGGAGGAGGACTGGCTCCATTTGCGACGTTTGTTCTACACCCATTTTCCCCCTCCTCCACCACCATCAGTTTAGGGCATCTTTAGTACAGCATGGGTAGACGTTGGTGAGAAGACGGCGATTGCTCTGACCACACAGCATTTTTGGAGACTGCATTCTGATTCTGACTTTTGTTGATCATGTATATGGGATGTATTGACACTGATTTGATATTCTTTTGGACTGGGGTGATGTAGCCCTTAGTCGATGATGATGTATGACACTATTATGTACTTGTACACTCTACCATGTGGTCTCGAGTTTGGCAATACAATCGCAGTATTCTCATCACATGTGATGTTTTGATTGATTATTTATGCTTTATAACATGGGATGTTGTGTGATTGATATGATTATAACATGAGATGTTATGTACTATTACTACCATTATATACGTACGCTTTATTTTGGCCTGACCAACGTGAACCCATCTTTTAGAAGATGCCGTCGAGACGTCAAACGCCGATGCCTACCAATGAGGCAGAACTCCAACAAGTCATCGCTGCTGCCATCGCGCAATACGCCGCCTCGCAAGGAGGACCCAGCGGAAGCAGCTCAAACAACAATGGCAACAACAATCCACCTCATGGTAATACTAAGTCATTAAGACATACCATGATCTAATTGGATATCTCTAGCAAGGATGCTAATGCCATTCATATGTTGTAACGTATATGCAGGGTGCACCTACAAGCAGTTTCTAGACTGCAAGCCTGTCAACTTTGATGGCACCGGAGGTGCTGTCGCTTCTGTTCGTTGGGCCGAGAAGACTGAATCTGTTCTCCGCATGAGAAAATGTGCACCAAACCAGCAAGTCACCTACATTTCTGGGCTATTTCTGGATGGAGCCCTATCTTGGTGGAATTTGCAAGTGCAGACACTTGGTGAAGCTGCTGCCTACGCAGTAACATGGACAGAACTGAAGGAACTAATGCGCAAAAAGTATTGTTCTCGCGCTGAAATCCAAAGATTGGAAACTGAGTTCTGGAATTTGAAGATGGAAGGTCCGAAGATCGCGGAATATGTTCAGAGGTTTCACTACCTGTCGCATGTGGTACCCAATATGGTCACTCCAGAATTCAAGCGGCTTGAACGCTTCATTTGGGGATTAGCTCCTCAAATCATAAGCATGGTGACCTCCTCCAAGCCTGCAACAATTACTGAGGCAATCGATTTGAGCGTAGCTCTCACTGAGGAGGCTATCCGCCTGAACAAGTTTGGTGAGATCGAGACAAAGAAGAAAGAGACTCACGTCGAGTCATCCGGAGGTAACAAACGAAAGTTCTCGAACTTTAAACAAGGCACTAGTGGTGTTGTTAAGAAAGGAGAGCCAAACGCGCCAGCTCAGGTTACAGCTGGTGGTGGAAAGAAAGGAAAGGGATATATGGGCACCCAGCCCAAGTGCAACACCTGCCAGCGTCACCATTCTGGCCGATGTGGTTTGAAGGTATGTGAAGCGTGTGGGAAACCTGGCCACTTGAAGGATTCTTGTTGGGCCAATGTTGGCCAGGGAGGCCAAGGAGGATTTGGAAACAGAAACAATAACCGGGGTGGAATTGGAAATCGCCCACAAGGAAACAATGGAGGTAATGGGAATCGAGGCAATAATGCGAATCAAGCAGGCGCTGTAAATCATAACCAAAGGAATAACCAAGCTGGAAATGGAGGTGGAAACGGGCAAAGACCTGGATGCTTTAACTGCGGTGATATCGGGCACTTTAAGAGGAACTGCCCAGAGTTGAACCAAGCCCGTGGAAGAGTGTTCCATATCGAAGCGAGGGAAGCGTGCCAGGACCCCAATGTCGTTACTGGTACGTTCCCTGTAAACCAACGCTATGCATCCGTTTTATTTGATACTGGTGCCGACTATAGCTTCGTATCATTAGAATTTAAGAATATGCTTGGTTTAGCCGCTAGTAAGTTAGATATTCCCTACTCAATCGAATTGGCTAATGGGAAGTTAGTAGAAGCCAATGAAGTGATCAGAGGTTGTGCAATCGAGTTGGGAGAACGTGAGTTTACTTTGGATCTACTACCAGTCCAGCTGGGGAGCTTTGACGTAGTAGTAGGAATGGATTGGTTATCAAGCAACAAGGCAGAAATTGTTTGTCACGAAAAGGTCGTTCGTATCCCGACCGAAGATGGAGAAACGATTGTGGATCATGGCGAAAAGCGCGATACGCCGTTAAGAATTATCAGCTGCCTCAAAGCGCGAAAGTGTTTGCAAAAAGGGTGTGCTGCCTTCTTGGCACACATTGTAGACAAGAAAGCTGCAGAACCGAAGATCGAAGACATCCTTGTCGTGAGGGAGTATCCGGAAGTCTTCCCGGAGGACTTGCCTGGACTGCCACCTCAGAGGCAAGTGGAGTTTCACATCGATTTAGTCCCAGGCGCCGCGCCTGTGGCTAAGGCACCTTATAGACTTGCCTCGTCTGAGATGCAAGAATTGTCGACACAACTTCAAGAGTTGTTAGACAAGGGATTTATCCGACCAAGCTTCTCGCCTTGGGGAGCTCCGGTCCTGTTCGTCAAAAAGAAGGACGGTAGTTTTCGAATGTGCATAGACTACCGGGAGCTGAACAAGCTGACGATCAAGAATAGATATCCTCTGCCAAGAATTGATGATCTGTTTGATCAACTGCAAGGTTCAAGCTTTTACTCAAAGATCGATTTGCGATCTGGATACCATCAGTTAAGGATACAAGAGGAGAGTATCCCGAAGACAGCCTTCAGAACTCGTTATGGACACTACGAGTTCCTTGTTATGCCGTTTGGATTGACAAACGCACCTGCAGTCTTTATGGATTAGATGAATAGAGTTTGCAAGCCGTACTTGGACAAGTTCGTGATTGTGTTTATCGACGACATCTTGATTTATTCAAGGACAAAGGCTGAGCACGAACAGCATCTAAGAGCTATTCTGGAGCTGCTGAAGAAAGAACAGCTGTATGCCAAATTCTCTAAGTGCGAATTTTGGCTACATGAAGTCCAATTTCTTGGACATGTGGAAAATGGAGATGGAATCCATATGGATCCAACCAAGATCGAAGCGATCAAGAATTGGGAAACGCCAAGGACGCCAACCGAGATTCGACAATTCTTGGGTTTGGCTGGCAACGCCAGAAGGTTATTGCTTACGCATCGCGTCAGTTGAAGGTACATGAGAAGAACTATACCACGCACGATTTGGAGCTAGGCGCAGTGATATTTGCTTTAAAGATCTGGAGACACTACCTATATGGTACGAAATGTACAATTTTTACAGATCATAAGAGCCTACAACACATATTCAACCAGAAGGAGTTGAATATGAGACAAAGACGATGGGTTGAGTTGTTAAATGATTACGATTGCGAGATAAAGTATCATCCAGGGAAGGAGAGTGTGGTTGCCGACGCCCTAAGTCGAAAAGAGAGGATCAAGCCCATAAGGGTTAGGGCTTTAGAAATGATTATCCAAACTGATCTTTCCTTGCGCATTCGTGCTGCGCAGAAAGAAGCTCTTAAGGAAAGAAATCTTGAAGAAGAATATCTTCGTGGGATGGAGAAGCTATTAGTACCAAATGAGGAAGGAACGTTATGTTTTGAGAAAAGGATTTGGGTTCCTCTGTTTGGTGGTTTAAGGAAAGTTGTTTTTGATGAAGCTCACAAATCGCGGTACTCTATCCATCCAGGAGCGGATAAGATGTACCAAGATCTCAAGGGTTACTATTGGTGGCCTAGGATGAAGGGCGATGTTGCTGTTTATGTGAGCGAGTGTCTAACGTGTGCTAAGGTGAAAGCGGAATACCAGAAGCCTTCAGGACTTCTGCAACAACCTGAGATTCCCAAGTGGAAATGGGAACAAATCTCCATGGATTTTATTACAAAGTTGCCAAGAACGCCAAAAGGCCATGACACTATCTGGGTGATAGTTGACCGCCTAACAAAGTCCGCACACTTTCTGCCAATCAAAGAGAAGGATAACACCAGCAAACTGGCAGAAATATACATGAGAGAGATTGTCGCACGTCATGGAGTGCCTCTCTCGATCATCTCTGATAGAGACGGAAGGTTTGTGTCAAGGATATGGCAATCCTTCCAAGAAGCTTTTGGCTCACAATTAAATCTGAGCACGGCATTTCACCCTCAGACCGACGGTCAAAGCGAGCGGACTATTCAGACCTTGGAAGATATGCTGAGAGCATGCGTTATGGATTTGGGCGGTAGCTGGGATAAGCATTTGCCACTGGTCGAATTTTCATACAACAACAGCTACCACACCAGTATTGGAGCCGCACCATTCGAAGCTCTTTACGGACGCAAGTGTCGATCACGCCTATGCTGGGCTGACGCAGGTGATAGGCAGCTTGTTGGTCCCGAAATCGTCCAAGAGACGACAGACAAGTTTGCGAAGATTCGAAAACGCATCGAAGCAGCTCGCGAAAGACAGAAAGCCTATGCAGATCCAAATCGGAAACATTTGGAGTTCCAAGTTAGAGATATGGTTTTATTGAAAGTTTCACCCTGGAAGGGTGTGGCACGCTTCGGAAAGCGTGGGAAGTTGAATCCGTGTTACATTGGCCCTTTCAGAATTTTGGAAAGAATAGGGCTAGTAGCATACAAGCTGGACTTACCTGCTGAACTAAATGGAGTTCACGATACATTTCATGTATCCAACCTGAAGAAAAGTCCAACTCAAGATACCGTTGCCATTCCCACCGACGAGATTCATGTTGACGACATGCTCCATTTCGTTGAAGAACCGGTTGAGGTTACGGATTGGAAAGTAAACAAGACCCGCCGGAGCAGTGTCAAGCTCGTCAAAGTTCGTTGGAATGCCAGACATGGTCCTGAATACACCTGGGAGCGTGAGGACCGGATGAAAGACAAACACCCCCACCTATTTCCTAAGAACCCTGCATCTACAAGCAGAACTTAAAATTTCGGGACGAAATTTTTCTAACGGGGGGAGAATGTGACAACCCTCACTAAACCAGGTATCCGTATGACTTAATTAATAATTAATTACTGCTTAATTACTGTGCTTACTTGAACTTGTGGAAAAACTGCTACTTGAATACTGATACATGTACTTACTTGCATCATACTTTACTTGCTGTCACTCCATGTTTTGCTTACAGCACCTTTGTGACAACCTTGATGCACCAAAAGCACAGTAGCACAATGAACGGATAACCTATTAAACGTGCTGTCATAACTAGCACCAGGCAGGTACTGCCTCTAAGGCCTGTAAGAGCCTGAGATAGTTTGCTACACTAGTGGTGAGTGTAGGGATATAAGGGTTGTAGAACTGCGTCACTAGGAATGAGATTACAGTGACCGGATGTGCCTAAAACATACTCTAAGTACAAAACTCAGCACTTTAAATAATAATTCAGCATCTAGCTAACTAATAAAGTGCCAAAACATGAGAAAAATATTACTAGACACTTTCCAAAGTGTCGGGAATAAGTTGTGTCACTAAAAGTAATTATAACGACACTTTAAAGCTTTGTTAAGCACTTTAACGGATCTCTATCCAACCGAACAACCGGATTTTACCCGGAACATAAAAATGTTGCCATTTACATTGTTTATCTTTTTCTGAGCCAGTTAGGGTCCCTGAATACCCTAACACCCGCTTTAACGCATAACACGCTAGTAACCGAGTTAATCCTTAACTTAACTAACTAAGACCTAACTAATCATTGGAAACCAACCGGATTACCCCCCCCCCCCCCCCTCAACCAAACCGTCCCCAAGGGGGACACCCTTGTACTTTTTGTGATTAAATTAATCAAGCTTGCTTGATATCTAGATAACACATGGTCCAATGGTTAATGATCATACAATTGTCTATAAGTTCAAGACTTGGCACACCATAACACACACTTAACAAACATCACAACACACACACTCTCTCCCTCTCCAAAGCTCTCGGCCGAACCCCCCTACACCATCCATCCATTTTTCAGTTTTGATCTTCTCATTCCAAGAGCATACAAGTGTTGAGGATCACATACGAGGAGGCTTGGTGCGTTCGGAACGCGAAGGACCTCTTCTCATTTCTTTTATCCACTCATTCTTCGACTAGTTTCTTCCCTAGCCTCGAGCTAGTAGTAAGTTGCTTTAAACACACTCTCGATCTATTTTAAAGTGGTTAAAAAGAACTTTGTCGGTTAAAATCTATGAATATACAAGAAGATATGTAAAAGTCTACTAAAATGTTAAAAATGTTGGTTAATAGCACAAGGGTTGTGTAAATCTTGTAAGATTTGTTTTGTGTGATTATTTAGTGCCGATCTATGTTGTGGTAGCTCGGATCATCATCTAACCCGGATTAGTCATGTTCATGAAACATGACATAGAATATGTTAAGAATGAAAAGGGTTAAATGATGAAACTCTACTACACACTAAACATGAACTTGTGTAAAATCGATTTTTCTTATGAAATAGTGTTCAAAACTAGTAGATCTACGGATCTACAAGCGGTACTTTCAAAGGACCAAGTGTCAAGGAAATCTTATTTTCTAAAACCGGATTTTACTTAAACAAGAGTGATTTTTGTAAACACACAAGTGTGTAGACACTTGTGTAACACAAAAATTTTAACAAAGGAACTATTTTTGTAAATGTTGACAAGAAGTTGTAAAGATGTAACTTCTTTAAAAATGAGACTTTCAAGTAATCGAATTGATCTATACAAAGATCCACTAAAAATAATGGAAAGATACTACATATTTTGGAAAAACCGCAAGTTCGTGTACTTCTGCGATTATATCTATTTTGACTAGTTGAATATAGTTTTGGTTAAATGAGAAAATTGTTGATTTGAATTATAAAAGAAAATGATATGCTTGAGAGCGTGGCCACCTCCAGTTACAGGGGAAACTCTGGCGAAATTTTTCTAAAAACCTAACACTTGGGAATATTTTCACTACAAGTGTTGTAAATATATTTTTGACTTGTTTTCAAAACGTAAATTTCGCCATGACTTTATTTACAAAGTGTCGGAGGTGGGATTTTCACAAAATAAAGCCTGAAATATATATATTTAGAATATATGTTTTTCATAGCGTCACTTGTAAAATGTTTATGATTATTTTGTGAAATATACGAATATTATTTTTAGGGTAAAAATAATATTACCGAATGATAACGATTCCAAAAATAATACAAGCGCCTTCATAACTAATAATAAGTTACAACGATATAATTATTACCGCCTGATCTTTAAAACGTAACTTACGCATTTCGGAAAATACTTATGAGCGCGTATTTTTGTCAAAATATTATTTTGGGAAGAATATTTATATTTTGAAGTAAGAAATAAAATATATTAAGTGAGACTTAATAATGTATTTCGAATTTTACAAACACGCATGTATTAAATCCCCCATCCTTGGGAAGGAGAATAATTACCAAGTATTTACAAAAATATAAACACGAAATAGTTGTCTAACTATTTCCCAAAAACTTAAACCTTAAGCTAAGGCACGGCCGTCCGTCTAACAAATTTAGTACGTGTAGGTCGTCGCACAGCTGCTTGATCAGGAGATATACTTGGTAGAGACGCACCACTGTGAGTTCATGTCCCCCTTTTCTCTTAACTGTTTTCAGTTTTCTAAACTGCGGGGGTGAAATACATGTTACTATGATTACGAGTACTTTTTACATGGTATGGTTAGCGTAAGGAGGGTTACTACTTAGATCATGTGAGTGGGTAGGCAGAAACTTGAGGCCATTAATCCTCAAGGTAGGACCGAGGGGCAGGAGCGGTAGATCTATCTGGGTGTAGCGAGCCCAACCCCAGGCCCAAACAGAACGGACCTCGGGGTGACTTTGTACCCAACGCATAAATCTGCTAGGTTTGAGTCTTCCTACTTGCACTTCACACATATCAATGGCCTTGCAAACCATTGGTGATCTCTTTTTCCTTATTTGCTACATACCAGGGTTTTTATACATACAAAGGTTTATTTACTCACTTACACATGAACTCGCTCAACATTATTGTTGATTTTTCAACTTACATGTATTTTAGGGAATTAAAGATCTGGCGTGGTATGTTGTGTCTTCCCGCTGCATATAGGTTCCGAGGTCATCCCGGTTTAGGAAATGTGACTTTTTCCTGGACGAGTCACAAATCTTAAACTGTGTTTTATTCATGTTGATGTTTATGTCTTTCAAAACAATGTTTTATGTTTTGGTGTTGTAGTCCCTAAGACAATGTTATGTTACTTCGGTTTTAAAACTTAAATCTATGGATGATCTTGCATGGTTTTTATTTCATATAGCTTGTTGTGATTAAGCTATGGTATTAAGAAGTCACACCAAATTAACCACGCTTCCGCAAAGCCAGGGTGTGACATAAAGTTGCAAGTCGCAACCAAGTTTGTCTCGATTGGGGTCTCGACTCAAAGTTGAGGGTCTCGACTGAGGTCTCGGTTCAAGTTAACTCAGTCTCGACTGAGGTCTCGACTCGAAATCTCATGGTTTCGACTCGAAACCTCATAGTCTCGAGTTAATTCATGTGTGTTAATCGATAGCCTATGTTTTGACTGCTGAATTCAGTGTGATCTGTTTTTGAATTAAGTTGACTAAAATTTTATTTACATGTCTTTATGCTTAGTGTTTCCGTTTGGTGTAGGATATGGACTTAAAATTTAACTCAACGCACAATCAAGCTGGTTATCTAGCTTCACCTCCAGAGAAGCACAAGAAATTATATACATCGCTGATTAAAGGGTTGTGTTAGTGCATTTATGTCTATAGCCTTCGTCAATCCGAGCCGTAGCAAGAAACAGAAGAAAACGAGTCGTTGTATTAGTGATAGCTAGACAAAAAGGCAAGGTGGCATAATTGTAATAATGAGAAATCTCATTAAATGCCTTGGACTATAAATAGGAGATTATGTCATAGATTAGGGACTTTTGCTACATTTGTCATTTGGAGCTTTCTAGATCTAGAGAGAGAATCTAGAGAGAGAAAGTGATTCAAGGTGCTGTACTATTTCAGATTTCTAATAGAATCACGTTAATATTACGTCACGTGTGTTAGGTTGCGTTCGTGTACGGATTCCGCACGTTATACGTTCGTTTCGCAATCGTTTCGGAGTCAAAACCGGTCCTACAAGTGGTATCAGAGCAGGAGCTCGATTGCACTGATCTATCACACATTTACGCGCAGAAAATCATCGATTTCAGATCCGAATTTCATCGATTTCTTCATTTTTTCATATTTTTCACGTTTTTACTGAAAATCGTCAAATTGAACAGGTTTTTACGGTCCGAATCGTCTGATTTTTTGATATGTTGTGCGAAAACACCTGATCTACAACCCTACCAAGTTTCAGATCCTAATTCCTAGCCGTTTAGGAGAAATTCGAGTTTTTAGGTCCGTTTAAATCAGCGACTGTCCGTTTGAAATTGACACTTCCCGTTTGAAAATGACACTCCCGTTTGAACTGACCGTTTGAAGTAGTCCTGACAGTTTGAAGTAGTCCTGACCGTTTGAGGGTGTGACAGTTTGAGAGTGTGACCGTTTGAGGGTAGCATTTGAAACACGTTGTCAATTTGGAAGTTGGTTCAGTTGATCACGTGATTAAAGTTCAGCGGCCAAATCATATTCCATTAAGTAACTGTAGCCAACGTAATCATATGTGTTCATCAGCCGAAGATTGTTTTTAGGTAAATGTTTGCATGTGAAACATTAATTGCAATCAGATTGCATGTGACTAAAATTCTAGAGGTCAAATGAGAAATTATTTCACATAATATTGACGACCATTTAAGTAAGTCAAAGTTGTCAGCTCATTATCATTTTGTCGATCATTAATTCCAATTAAGAAGTGGTCCAATAGAAACATAGTAAATTCAGAATTGCATGTGATCTTGATTAAAAGCAATTACACTGATATGGAATGAGTTTTGAATCATAGTTACATTTGATATTGTTTTGAAAAGTTTGAAAACGTCACCCAACCAACTCAAGATTTTTTCGAGTAGTGATTTCAATTTTTGTCATCTTGTACCATTGATTAAAGTGGTCCAAGTCATGTCTTTGTGAATCAGGTCGTGTGGTTTAGCCAGGTTATTGGAAAAGGTCATTTGAATTTGATTCGGGTCACAGCAGTCCGCACAGTTTGTCATCCTTCAGTCCACACAGAATATTCACCAGTTCGAGTATTATTTTGATTCAGTTATTTGATAGTGTTTGAACTGATTTTGTTTGTTTGTGTGATTCAAGGTTTACATCATGGCTGAGGAATTCTACAACACGTTTTTCAACGCATTCACATCTGAATCGTCTGAGGTTACAAATGTTACACCAAAAACAATCATGAAGGCGATCAACGAAAACATCAAGCATGATAATTTCTACGGAACAAATTCAAAGCCTCCAATTCTGGAAAGCATTGAGGATTATACATGGTGGAAGGAACGGTTTATTAACTGGGCGAAAGCGTATGCTCATGAAAGCTGGTTCTGCTTGGAGTATGGATATGAAAAACCAAAAGATGAGAAAGGTGAAGATCTTGTATTCAAGAAGTTTTCCAGAGAAGATAAAGCTGAATACGGAGCTGAACAGAGAATGATAGCATTGATCCAGTCAGCAATCAGAAATGATATTTTTGCTTTACTAAAACATGACGGGTCATCTAAATCTGTTTGGGAAGCTTTACGAATTAAAGCTGAGGGGGGTAAACAGATTAAAAAGAACAAAATCGCTTTATTAAAGAAAGAATTTGATCTGTTTGATAATATTAAAGGAGAGACAGTGAGACAAATGATTGAGAGATTCTGTCATCTTAAAATTGAATTGGAGAGATTAGAGATAAATAAAACAAGAGAGGAACTTATAGATAAAGTGATTGAAGCGTTACCACGAGCTGATCAGTGGCAAACGTTTGTTTTTATTTTGAAAAATGATGCTTTGTATGATACAATTACTCTTGATGCTTTGTTTGAAAAGATTGAAATTCATGATTTGGAGTTGCAGAAACAAAACAAGATGACGAGTTCATCACATCAACAGAATGTTGGTTTGTACTACAAAGGCAGTGTACCTTCTGATAAAGGCGTTGGTTCACCAAAAACAGCATTTAGTGGTGAGAAGATGATAGAACCTCCAACAACGTCAACAAGTCATCATTCTAGATATCATTCATCTTCAAAGTCAAATTCTGATGAAGCTGAAGAAATTCTGTGCAACATTGCTCTCAAATTGAAGAATTCTCCCGCAATGAGCATCAATGCAGCGAAGCAGCAAATGAGTTTTCTTGCATCTGTTCTGGAGTCATATGAAGGTCTAGTAGCTGGCAAAATTGGAAACTCTGAATTGACCAAAGAAGACTACGACCAGATTGATCCGGAAGAGATGGAGCTCATTGACATTCGTTGGTGTTTAGCTAGTTGTATTCAAAGAGCTCAGAGGTATATGGAGATTACCGGGAAACAATCTCTTGGAGGTGCGTCAACGAAGCTTGGATTTGACAAATCCAAAGTGACCTGCTTCAAATGCAAGCAAAAGGGTCATTTCAAAAGAGAATGCAGAAACTCTGAAGTTGCTGAAGGAAATGAACGTCCTTTCAACGATGACTATTATCGAAAGGCGATCTACCATCGAAGCAGAGAAGAGCCAAAGTTGATTGAAGATAAACCAAAAGAAAAGTCAAGAGCATATGCAGTAATCTATCCTGATGAAGGATTTGACTGGAGCACAGTTTGTCCAGAAGAAGATCGTTTAGAGAATGTTCGTAAAACAGCTAATGGGAGAGCTATGACAGGAGAAAGAAAGTTTGTTTTTGTTGCTGAGATTCAAGATGAAAACAAAGACAAAGATACTGCTGAAATCCGTGAAGACAAAGTTGAGATCAAAGAGAAAACTCGAGAAGAAATCTTAAGTGAGAAGACTTACAGAGAAAGAAACGTGGTCTACAACAGAATGGAGGATATGCAAGAGGAGTATGAGATGGCTGTCAGTAGCAAAAGATGGGATAAAAAGAGAAAATGCTATTATAACAGAGAAGGAGAACCGGTTGTTCCCAAGAAAGACATAATCTTCGATGATGTTCTTCTCAAAGTCCCGTTGAGAGCTGAATACTATAGAAATGTATTGAAAGATGACACATACGCTAAGAGATTTGAAAAGGAGATCAGATATGCTATGTTATCGTGTCTGAGAAAAAGGGATGAGGAGAGAATGAAGAAGAATGTTGAAGAAATGGTGAACAATCTGAAGAAAGCTGCTGAAGAGGTTAAAGCAGAAACTGTTGAAGTTGAAGTTGTGAAGGAAATCAAAAGTGAAGAAGTTGTTGTGAATGAAGAGGTTGAGAAAGCTGTTATTGAAAAACAGCAGATTGAAGAAGAGGTGAAGAAAGAAGAAAAGAATGAGAATTTGGAAGCTGGTAATGTTGGTGATGAAGTCGACATTGAAGAAAAGCAAGATGATGCTGAGTTGAAGCAGACAAAGGCTGCTGAAAACACCGAAGTGCCAATCACTGAGGTAAATTCTGATTCTGAAAACTTGAAACTGATTGATCAGTGCAAGAAATGCATGGAACAGTGCAGAGCTTATACTGAAAAAGATGAGCAATTTAGAACAAGAGATATTGAGTTCACAAAAATTGAAAAGATTTTCAAATAAAAATGCAAAGAAATACTAGAAAAAGAAAAAAGTTTTAAAGAAAATGATGAAAAACTTTCAGAAAAATGTAACAAATTAGAGAAAGAAAATGAAGTTTTGAAAGAAAATGTTTTGAAAATGACAAATGAATGTGAACAAAAAGAAATTGCTTGTCAAGATATGAAAAAGGAATATGACTCAATGAAATTATCATATCACATTACAAAAGAGTCATATGATAAAATAAAAGATGAAATGAAATATGCTCAATCAAGAATGAATTATATGCCTGAAACAACCAAATAGCTTAAACGAATGTATTCTATAAAACAAGATGTTGTTAATTCCTATATTGAGGATGTTGCTAAGTTAAAGCGACAAATTGCTGATTTAGAACAGGATAACAACAAGTTAAAGAGTTACCACGTGTCGTCATATGTGCTTGAACGAATTTTCAATATAAAACTGGGTGATGGTGAGTCTGAGCAGAACAAGAAAGACATTGGCTCAGAGTTTCATCAAGTTCCACCACCGGGAAAATTTGCATTTTATGATGAGGAAAAGGTCGAAAAAGCTTTCAACATGGTAGACCAATTGCCAGACAACATTGACATAACCTATTCCAAATCTGACGAGTCTCATGATTCTGAGGTGGTAGGTAAAGTTGTTGAAAGTGTATTGAAAGAAGAGTCAGTTGATACAGGCAAATCTGAATCACAGGATGAAGATGAAGGAAATCTTCATGATGAATATCTGAAAAACATAAAATCTGAGAAAAATTTGAATGATGATTCAAAAGGATTGGTTTATACCATGATTGGATCAGACAAATTGTTCTTAGATGTTGTATTCCCGATTCAGAATGTGATTTCAGAAAAGGTTGATAAAGTTTTCAAAATGGTTGAGATTGAGAAGTTTGAGATTTCAAAGTTTGCTGGTAAGGGTCATAGAGGTTCGTATAACAAACCTAGTTTCAAAAAGAAGAACATGAAGGCTGGGTTGGGTTATAAGAAGAAACAGAATCGAAACAAAAATGAGATGCCAAATTATCAGGCAAAAATGAGTTTTGTTCATGGAAACAGTTTAGCTGAAGAGAAAGAACTTAAAATTGGACGACAGTCTAATGCTGAGTTTGATGCACAAAAGAGAAAGCAACAACCACAGGTCAAAGATGTGTCCATGAGAACATGTTTTAAATGTGATCAAAAGGGACATCTTGCACGCAAGTGTCCTAATCTAAAACCTGTGGATGTTGATATAAAGAAGATTGATGTTGAGAAACAAAAATCTGAGAATGTGAGACAAAGGTCAACCAAATTTGATTCGAAACAAACTTGGAGGTACAATACAAACAAGTTTGCTTCAAATCAAAATTGGAAATCAAACCAGAACAGGTTTGATTCAAGACAGACCTAGAATTTTCACACACCCAGATTCAGAACAACACAAAGTTGGAAAACAACTGTTGATATGACAAAATCACAAGAATTTTGGAAACCAAAAGTTGTTCAAAAACAAAATGTTCAAAAAGAGTCTCATTTTTACAAACGAGGTACACCAAAAGGTCAGACATGGTTTGTTAAGAAACATGTTGATTTAGTAAAAGATGAGAAAGTTGAAGTTAAAATTGAGAAAGTTTTTGTGAAAAAAGACAAAGAATTTCCAGCATTGAATGAAAATTATTGTGTTGAAATGCCTAAGGTTCAACAGACCTGGGCTAAACTTTTTAAGTAATTCAGTTAATTGAATGTGCATGTGCTCAAGAATACCAAAGATTGTGAGATTGGAAGTTGGAGCAGCCTGGCACATGGAGAGGAAGAAGAGGCTGCTGTTGGACCCTGGTTTGGTTGAACAGGGAATTTATATGTTTTTCTGTACATAAATAAAATATATTTTCAAAAACCCTAAAAATTGAAAAACTTGAAAAACCCAAAATATGGTTGTTTTTAATTTCTGTCAAAAATAGAAAAATACAAAAATATGTGTTGATTGAATATGCCAAAACCCTCACGGCTGAACAAACATGATTACTTTCATCAGATTGAAAAACGGTTTTCAAACTGTAAAATATCAATGTGTTGTAAATCATGGGGGTATGTATATTTTCTGCAAATCAGAGCACTTTAAGCAGAAAATGGATGGTGAGACAAAGCTATCAGTATTGGTTGTCAAATTTTCTTTAAATGGTTTTGCATTTTAGGGGGAGTAATATTGTCAGAAAATACAAAAACATTTGAAAATCTTGAAAAAGTAAAAAACATGATAAAATTCAAAAATTTTAGTTTTTGCGTAAAAATAGGAAATGATAGTACATCAGTAGACAGTTACAGTATGCTAAAGAAATGTAATGTTTAAATAGCGTTAAACAGTCTCACTGATGATATGCCGGTAGATTTTTATACATTTAGTAAACTTTTTCGGGATATAAACCTAAATTCAAACTTGCTTATTTCGTGGGGAACACTACTTGGATATATAGGTAACCCCTGAAATCTCGTTTGAAGGGTCCCTCTTTCTAAGATACTAGGTCTTTATGCTTAGTGATATCTGGGGTATTATTCCGGGACTTCTGCTGAATGGAAGTTCTGACCTAGTCTCCGAATAATACTTTTCGCATTGCTTGAAATATAGCACAGCCCTCAGCAAATTGATGAAACAATAAAATTGATAGTCATTGCTGTTGTAATTCAAAAGATCCTCTAAAGGGGACACACCAAAAGTCGAGCCGTCATCTCACTGCTGAACGGAAGTTCTGACCTGAGCTCTCACGGTTTCGTACTATAATTTATTCCCCTTACATATATCATCTAGGTATACTCACCTGTAAGACTGAATATTGGGATCTGGATACGGGAGTATATTCAAGAGGTGGGACACATGAATGAGTTTAAGTTCTTAACACACTTAATTCGTATCCTGAATCAGTTGAAATTTGTGTGAAAATTTAAGTGAACAAGTATATCGACAATCTAAGTGAATTGTTTAATTCTTAATGTGTAACTAAGCTCAACGGTACTTGTGACTTATCAGAAACTGATATGATCCTCTAACGCGAACTCAAACAAAAATATTGTTTGTAAATATGTTTGTACATATTTCTTTACTGCTTTATATTTTCAGAAAAATACAAAAAGATTTTTGATTCTGCTTTATTTTCGACAACCGATATCTGAGTGCCGAGTTTCAAAATCTAAGTAAGCTGATTGTGTTTCTGAAAATAAACAAGTTCATTAAATTGAAACTTGAATTAAAATCAAAAATTTCAAAAACAGTTTGTGATATCTCCAAGGTCATTAGTTTGGACTTGGATGATTAATTGTGGGGGATTTGGATGCTTATAATGTTATAGAGCTAGTTTCCGATTCGATTCAATGAAACTGCCAAATTCATGAGAAGTGATTTAGAGAAGATTGAATTGCCAGGTTACTATTCCTGGTAGTCTAAAATGTTGTTACTTATGAATGTTTGAGTGATTGCAGATGAGATTCCAGACTACGATCCCGGAAGCTGAGTCTAAGGGGGAGTCTGAAGACGAGCTCAAAGCAAGGGGGAGCTTGTAATCGAAAAGCAAGGTGTCGATCCCTATAGCACGGAAGCTTGACGAAAGGGGGAGCCTG
Source organism: Helianthus tuberosus (assembly GCA_030545235.1). Lineage (NCBI taxonomy): Eukaryota > Viridiplantae > Streptophyta > Magnoliopsida > Asterales > Asteraceae > Helianthus > Helianthus tuberosus. The sequence goes on from CM060419.1 coordinate 24,917,058, forward strand.
ATGAAGAAAAGAGTCTACAAAAAGGAGAAGCTGAAGCTGAAGACAGATCCACCGGGATTTTGTTCGAGAAGATTCAAAGAGAGAGAGAAAAAGAAGACGCTACGAGTTTAACTCAATGATCGAGATTGACTGTGGCAATATCCAAGGGGGAGTCTGTTAGTGCATTTATGTCTATAGCCTTCGTCAATCCGAGCCATAGCAAGAAACAGAAGAAAACGAGTCGTTGTATTAGTGATAGCTAGACAAAAAGGCAAGGTGGCATAATTGTAATAATGAGAAATCTCATTAAATGCTTGGACTATAAATAGGAGATTATGTCATAGATTAGGGACTTTTGCTACATTTTTCATTTGGAGCTTTCTAGATCTAGAGAGAGAATCTAGAGAGAGAAAGTGATTCAAGGTGCTGTACTATTTCAGATTTATAATAGAATCACGTTAATATTACGTCACGTGTGTTAGGTTGCGTTCGTGTACGGATTCCGCACATTATACGTTCGTTTCGCAATCGTTTCGGAGTCAAAACTGGTCCAACAGGTTGAATAGCTGCCGACTTGTTCATGCACTGAGAGATAATCCAGTTGTCTATCAAGATCTCGTTCAAGACTTTTGGAAGACAGCTAGATTTGAAGCACAAGGAGATGATGGAAAGAAAATGATAGAAGCTGAAATTCAGAAGAAGAAGATCGTCATTACTGAGCAAATGATAAGAGAAGTTCTACAGTTTGGTGATACTGAATCTGATCCGATTGAGCTTCCAAGTGATACTATAGAGGCTGTTTTACCTCGTTTGAGTTACGAAGGAAAGTATCCATCACTTGTTACGAAGTTTCTGCACCCGTATTGGCGCTTGTTGGCACACATGTTTATCTTGTGTATGACAGAAAATCGAGGGGGAACAGATCAACTGAACATTACGCAAACGGCTTCTTTTGTTGCACTTATTACAAATGAGTCGTTCAACTACTCTAAGTACATTTTTGAAGGGATGAAGAGGAATGTTACTGGAGTTCGAAAGGATAAATTTATTATGTATCCAAGGTTTTTGCAAATGATTTTCAATGCTCGCTATTCTGATTTGACGCGATCCGGTGTTACCTTGGAGCTAAAACCTATGGGTCCTGCTTGTTTTGGTGCTCTCACAACTAAGAAGGGTACAGAAAAGAAGTTTGAGGGGTTAATTCCTTTGGAGAAATTTGGTCGGTTTGCAGAAACTGAAGTGGTAGCTGCTGATCCAGTGATAGTTCAACCAGTTCAAGTGAATGCAATGGTTGCTGAAGAACATGATGTTCAGGGGGCTACTATAAATGAGCCTGAGACAGAGATTTTAACAATTAACTCTGACGATGAGGGCATAGAGATTATGTGTGATTCAGGAGATGATGAAGAGCTTCCTCCTGAAAAAGAAGCTGATGATGCTGTTTCAACTGTTCCTTATATAATTACTGCTGAAAATTTGGCCTCGTTATTAAAGTCTGTAACTGATAAGATGGGAAATCCTCCTTCCAATCTAACAGTATCTACTGAAGAGTCTAGTGAAAACCCAAAGGATCCTGATTCATTGCCATTAAAGCGAAAAAAGCGGGATCCTCGACTCGGAATGTATGTTGAACAAAACAAAGATCAATCTATGAACATTGCTGAAGATGATGATGGATTGTATGATTTCGATTTTGAGAAGAATGTCACTGACACCACCACCACAACTGAAGATATCTTTGAGTTCAATACTGACACTCAAAGGAATGTTTTGGAGATCACCACTGCAGAGGTTCAGGTTACAAATGTTGATACTGATACTGTTGTTGAGACAATACCACTTGGTGTTTCTGAATGTTAGTGCATACGTCTGTCGACTTCGTCTTGTATCTAGTCTTGTATTAGAATTGTTAGTACAGGGCTTAATTGTTAGAGTTTGTTTAAAATAATTTAGCTTGAATGAAGAGGTTTCCCTTGATAGTGACACATGTCAGTTTCAAGCTAAACCTATAAGAGAGGTTTCCATTGAAAGTGGCGTGTGACAGTTTCAAGCTAAACCTCCTCACCTATAAATAGGCACTCAAGCTAAACCTCTTGAGAGGGAGACAAGAGTTCGTGAATTCCATACCGAGGTGCTGCCGATGTGAAGACTGATTGTAATCGATAGTAAATCAATATTAGTTTCTTAGTTTCCGCCTCTGAAACTGATAAAATCTCTTCTGAACGACTCGTTTGGGTCGCAAACCGATCCTACAAGTGGTATCAGAGCTCAGGAGGAAGAGATCTTGCCAAAACAGCCTGTTTTTGTCACTTTTTCTGATTTCTACATCATTCTTTTCAAAATTAAAAATTTTTCATGGTTAAAATTGGTTCAAATTCACACATATTATGCGCAATCATGTTTTAACGAATTCTGGAAAGTTTCAACATTAAAATCGATCTAAAACTTGATTTTTTCGGTGGTTTATATTGAAATTCGTTCGACATTTGCTGACATCATCTGGCTTTCTATTGAAATTGACAGGTTTCTTTTGAAATTGACAGGTTTCGTTTGAAATCAGAGGTTTCAATTGAAACTGGTCTGGGTTTCGCTTGAAATCAAAGGTTTCTATTGAAACTGGTCTGGGTTTCGCTTGAAATCAGAGGTTTCTATTGAAATTGGTCTGGGTTTCGTTTGAAATCATCGGGTTTCGCTTGAAAGTGTGGTTTGAGTGAAATTTGTCGGGATTGTTTGAAAAATGGCAGAAATTTTTGATGAAAAAGAAAATGATCGTATTAAACGATTAAATGATGGATATGGTTGGTATAGTAGTTATGAACAAGATGATAAAAGGATTTGTATTATGCGACTTGAAAATTTTATGTGTAAAAAGAATGAAACAGTGGAGGAGTTGGAAAGCAGATTCAACTATTTACTGGACAAACTGAAAATATATGATATAAGGTTGACAGATGCTGAAAAAATATCAAAGCTTGCAGATGCATTACCTGCAGAATGGGATGATTGTTTGAAAAATCTTAAAAGAGATTCTGGATTTTCTGGGTTCTCAAAATTACATCCAAAAGATTTTATCAAAAAGCTCAAAGAACATGATTATGAAAACTATAAGAAAAAAAGAGAATTGATTGATAAAATAAAAGGAAATCTAGATAAAATGAGTTTGGATGTAATTGTTGAAATTGACAAAAGAGTTTATGTATGTCTTGTAGCAAAAAATGTTATGAACTATGATATTAGAGGGGTTGTTATATTCATGATAATATGAATCCTCTTGATGTTGTTAAAATTTTTTGTGCAGGATCATTCAAGACAAGAACAAAGGAAGTTCCAAAAAATGAAGAATTTGTGAAGAATGAATCTTCAAGTTCTGCATCAGTATGCTCTAAATGTGATAAACTTGAAGCTGACAATGACAAACTCTTGAAAGATGTGGAAAGTTTGACATTGGAAGTCAAAAAGTTGAAGGATGAGAAGCAAGCTGATGTTAAACAGATTCTTGTTTTGATGGAAATTTGTGAGAAGCTGAAACCTCAAAATGATAAACTGTTAAGCAATTTGAACAGTTTGACATTAGAAAACAAGATTTTGAAAGAGAAAGAAAAGGATTTTGAAAGCAAAAAGAAATCTTCAGAAGATGAAGATTTCTGGATAAAACTTGAGAACAAAAATTTGAAAGCAAATGAAACAAAATTTCAAGAACAGATAAAAGCTTTGGAAAAAGAAAAGTCTGTTCTTGAAAACATTAAGATTGAGAATGAAAAGACAATCAAGTCTCATTTTGAGAGAATATCTCAGCTTGAAAATGAAGCTGAGAATTCAAGGAATAAAATTGATGAACTTGAAAAGAAATTGAACGGTTTTGTGACTTCATCTGAGTTCCCCTGTCCAAAACCAATCAATTCTGTTCCAATAAGTGACGATGTCACAAACTTTGACAATGTCAAAGTTGAAGATTGTGATGAGAAATCTGATGATGAAAATGAGAAAATGAAGAAAAAGAATTTATTTTTGAAATTAAAAGAAAAGTTTCAAGAAACAGTACAAAAATCAACTAAAAAGGGAGAATGCTCTAAGCAAAAACCTTTGAAGAAGAAAGTGGAACAAAAACAAAAAGAGAAAATTTTGAAAAATGTTCAAAAAGATAATAAAAGCTCATCAGATCGATCATCCAATCGCAATGAAAAATTACAAAAATCGAAAAATGAAAACTCTAAAATTGTTAGTAATAAGTGGTGCAGGTTTGACCACAGTGCTCAAAACTCAAATCCAACTTACAAGAGGAGAGATGGATATCACCAAGCCAAATAGTGCTATGATCTGAATGTTTGGACTAAAAATGGTGATTGGTACGATAACAGAGTGTGTTACAGATGCGGTTATCAAGGACACATTGCTGTTAACTGCCAGAGTTGGAGTTTTGAGTCAAGGAGATGCTTTAACTGCAACATCATTGGCCATATTGCTAGAGATTACTCAATGAGAAGATCGAGGGCTGAATCTCAGAAGCAGGTAAAGAAACCAGTCAATGTCAAGCCCAAGGAACAGAAAGTTCAAGAACCTAAAGTTCAAGAACAGAAAGTTCTAAAACCGAAAGTGAAGCTTTCGCAGGGGCAAAAAGACAGACTGAGGAAGAAGAGGAAGAAGGCGAGAGAGTATCTCGAGAGGATATTGTCCTTGGATACAACTGGTAAAACAGATAAAAGTTCTGATAAATCGTCTTGCTCACCAAAGAACAACAAATCAAGCAAAACGCATTCATCAGATACAAATCTGAGGACGAAAGAGGGAAAAAAGAAGAAGAAAGTTTGTGGTGATGAATTTGTTTCTCCGGAAACAAAGGAGCCAGTTGTTGGCGATGAATCTGGCTCTTCAAAGTCAGACAAGCTACATTCAGGCAAAGATTCTGGTATGTTAAAACCAGAGGAGCCATGTGTTGAGGTAAAAGTTGAGAATTCTGGTCTAACAATGGATGATGCAAATTTTCCACCATTGTTGAACAAGAATTCGAAATCACCCAAGGACTGTCAGGCTTGGGTGAATCTGTTTAAATGAAAAACCTGACTTGCCGGAGTTCCCAGGGACATTAAATTTTACTTGATTTTCTACATGTGATTGTGTTGTTAAAATCGATAAATGTTAAATCTTACAAGTGGTTAAAGAAAACAAGGTGATGAAAGATCCCCATGTTTGAGAAATGACACACTAAACTTATTTTCCGGAAAAACTATTTTGATTAAAACAAACTTAAGTGTTTTGAAATCACTATGGGAAAATGTTTTGGTGTCAGGGGGAGTTCTGATTGTTCAAGCCAAGTGAATGGAGAATTGAAGTAATTCTCATCATGTTGTCACATTTCTTGTACAGCTTGTTTTCAAATTTTCTCAGAAAATCAAAATTGAGACATATTTTGATTTTAGGGGGAGTAAAAATTTAAAAAAAAATTAGAAAATTTGAAAATGTCAAAAACCTTAAAAAATGCAAAAATGAGTTTTGTTGTAAAAAGAGGAAATGATAGTAGATCAGTTGGACTGTCACAGCATGCTAAAGAAATGGAGAGATAAAATGTGATAAACGATCTTACTAAAGATGTGACGATAGGCTCAGCTAGACTAGTAGATTTGCGATAACGATACAAACTTAAATGAAAAAGCCTAGTTCTAGTGGGAAACATGGTCAAAAGCATAGTACTTAGTTTTGTCCTTCTTGAGTGTGTGCCTACTCAGTAATCGCTGATTGTCGAAAGACATAAAACGGGTTAAGTTTGTGAACTTTCACAACTTTGCTAAAAACTCGCTGTGGTTGTGCATTTTATTTTGCAAAGATTTAAACTTGTTTTATTTCTTTATTTTGTTTAAGCATCGGACATCCTCTGCGTATACGTGAGTATCGACCTGGATGTTGTTGCCTAAACGTTCTGCTTTATTTTCTTTGGTGTTTCGTTTAAGCTTTGGATCACCTCTGCGTATACGGGAGTATCGACCTGATGGTTAAAGCCTAAACAACTTCAATTTGTTTTATTTTTCTTATTTTGTTTAAACATTGGACTTTCTCTGCGTATACGGAAGTATCGACCTGATTGTTAATGTTTAAACATTCTGAGTTGGTTTCGCACAAATCACAGTTGATAAAAGTTTAAAGGCATTACTTGAGATAGTGTATTACCTGATGAGGGGATATGCTGAGATCGTGGGGTCCATAAGAACTTAGTGCAATATTAATATACCTTAACGTATCGGTAAGCAGATTGAAAGTTTTTACATTGAGTTTATGTGGACAACAATATCGTCAATCACTGAATCTGCAGGTCCTTCTAGAGTAGTTCTTGATATGCCTAGCAGTTCAAGTGGTAAGAGACCTGAAGAGCCGTTTAGAATGCCATTTGATGACGATTCAAGCGATGATGATGATTTTATTAGTATGAGAGAAATGAAGAAAAGGTTAATTGTGGTTGAGCAAGATTCTATTCATAAAGATGCCAAGATCATCCAACTTGAAGATACTTTAGTGCAAAAGAATCAACAAATTGAACAGCTTCAAGGAGATGTTACTTTACTGTTCAATATGGTGTATGATTTACGTGGAAAGCTTGAGAAGAAATTTGGGAATGAATTCTCTGATCCTACTGATGTGGAAAATAGAAGAAAAGCTTTTGAAAAGGATAATGCTGAGAGAAGTGCTGCTATGGAACAATACTTTAAAAGATTTACTGATCCAGTTGCAGATAAAGAGAAGGCTGAAAGAATTAAGAAGAAAAGGGAGTTTGTAATTTTGAAAAACAAGAATCTTAATCCAGATGATGATGATGCTCATGTAACTCATCATTTAATGGATGTTGGTGAAACTCTCTATGATCAAGTTGGAAATAGATCTGGTGTAGTTAGCTGGGGTTTTGATCATGATCGTAAAAGATGGTGGATAAAAAGGAAGGTTGGACCTGTTGAGTGGTACAAAAATCCAGGAAAGTTTCAGTCTTTTACTAAGATTGATTTGACTGATCTGTCTAAAGCACCTTATGTAGATGATAAGCCTGGAGGTCCTGGATATATGTTTTTCGAGAGATTGAAGAGGTAGGTTCTTAAGGGTTTTCCTTCAATGCGTACGACAGAGTCCATTATTAAACCAGCTAAAGGTGTTAGAGATTCATATACACGCAAGCGAATGAAGATTGTGCACTGGCCGGTAACTGATAAGGAAAAGGTGATTCCTTTGGTGAGAAAGATTCCAAAAGGTGCTTTGAAGTCCTTGCATTTTTGGACTTATGATGAGCGTCTAGGTCAGGCAGTAATTGTTTGTGATGGTGATGTGAATTTTCGCTTGGTGGATCAAGTTGATTTGCTGAATCTTGCTCATGAAGACTTGGAAGTGTTAGCTCATCATCAAATTAGAGCTACTGAAAAATATGAAGAGATTGCAAAAGCATGGACTGGTGCTGTTGCTTCAGCGATACATATTCGCACAAAAGGTTTTGGTGGGCTCAAAGATCGTTTGGGTGGTGCTGGTGATAGTTGAAGTTTCAAGACTCTCTATGCATAAACCTAGGGGGAGACTGTTGGAACCTCAAGGTTTATACATTGAGAGTTATTAAAGTTTAGGGGTGATCTTGTAATGTTTAGCTAAGTTGTTTTGGGTCGGATATATGTATTGGGTTTAGTGTGATCTCGAGTGGGCCTATGGTGGTTTCGATCCATCATAGATAGTATATAAGTAAAGTCGTGTAAGGTTTAGAGGGTTGATCGCTTGGTAGCAATTTAGAGGTCACTCGAGATTGGTTGTGTGTCTTGTATCAGTCATCGACTTTAAGGTGAATGCAAGATAATATTTTGGTTTGATTATTGTTCTTATTCTACTTTATTGTTTATCGTTTTCTTGAATCCGCTTGTGTTTGGATTCCGCACTCACACAAGTTAACATTGATATCGTTGAAAGATCCTCTCGGGTTTTACAGAAATAGATATCTCGCTTGAAACAGTTTTGAGTTCTCGCTTGAAATTACATTTAACGACATTCCGCTTGAAAACTCATTTGATAGTTAGTCCGCTTGAATCGTATTTCTGGTGAACAAGTTTGTTTTTGCATGAAAAGTGTATCGAGTTGTGTAACATTAAACAAGGTTGTCAGTTGGTTGGGAAAAGAAATCATGTGTCTTGTGTCAGTCTACACGAGGTGATCAGAACCATTTATCAGTGCATGTGATCTTAGTTTGTCATCAGCCCAAGTGAACACATTTTATCATCATTAATGTTGTCGGCATAGTGTTAATGTTGGTCTAATGAGATTTGAGTAATATCATAATTGACAGCTCACGACAGACGTTTCGGCCCAATCACAATTTGGTTGTATTAAAGTGTCTCGGTTCAATTGAAGGTTTACATGCGATAAGTCTTTTACATCGGCCCAAATCCTAATTAGTTTTAAAGTCAATAGTATAGCCTATGTTATTTCATATTGTTTGCGACCCAAAGTGTTGTCGGGTTATTGGAATTTGAAGTTCAATCAATCGATTAAAGTGTTGTCGGCCCAAATCATCAATCAATAAAAGTTGATTATGGTTTGTTGAAAGCTCATTTGAAAAACTATCTGACCCATTCATTCAGTTTGCGGGATACATTAAACGAGTTCACAAATCTTCGACACGAGTCTTATATTGTTTTCATCAACACACTTTTATATATTCAGTCTTTTTAAACTGATCGTTTATTTGTTTGTTTCAGGTATTTTTCCAGGGTGATACAGCTTGTTTGAGACCAGTATTTTTGAAACAAGAATGTTTGTGTTTTGTGAACTTTGAAAATCCGAAACATGGACGAGGATTTTTACAACGCATTCGCTACCCCAGTAACCCTGATTACTCTTGCACAGAATACGATGTTGGAAAATGAAACGGACACGATGCAAAAACCACCTAAACTCATGAACATCGAGGAGTATAAAGGTTGGGAAGGTCGTTTTGAAAACTGGGTGCAAGGATGCTTGGGAATGTGTCGAGACGAAATACATCAGACCGACGAATGATGATGAAGAGGTTATAGCAATTAAAGATCTAAGTGCCGATGCTAGAAAGAAATACAAAGATGAGAAAATGATGCTAAGTCTTTTACAACAAGCTGTGAAGGAAGATATCTTGGTTCTATTGCAACATAAGGGAACTTCTTACTCAATCTGGAAAGCATTAAGATCGAAGTTTCATGGAAGCCAAGAGATGGTTAAGAACAAGAAATTGCTTTTGAAGAAAGAGTTTGATCTGTTTTGTGGGTTGAAAAGTGAAAGAACAAAGCAAATCATTGAAAGATACTGCAATTTGCTAGCAAACATGAAGATATTGAGCATTGCGAAAGACAATGAGGAGTTGATTGAGAAGCTAGCTGATGCTTTGCCACACGATACTTGGGGCACATATCTCATGATGCTTAGAAACAGGAAAGGTTTTAGCAGTCTGACACTGAGCAAATTCATTGAAAAAATCGAGGCTCGGGAAATAGATCAGAGAAAGGTTTTAAGGATGAAAGATTTCGATGGTGAACAAGACATCGGACTTTACTACAAAGGTGGTGTTAGTGTTAAATCCACAAACTTGTCACCAAAGGTTCAGAAAGCTTTCAATGCAAAGAATTCATCTGAAAGTTCTTCCAAAGGATCAAACAGCAACATTAGTTTTTCATCATATCCATCTTTTGTTCCGAACATTTCAACAAAAAAGAATGGCAAGAAACTACAATGCAATATTGTACTGAATCTGGAGAATGATGAGGATTATTCAGCAGAAATTGCTAAGAGCCATATGTATTTGTTGAGTACTGTGTTGGAATCTTATGGTAGTTTTGTTGCAGGTCGGATCAGGAATCCTATGTTGAAAAAGAGGATTACGATCAAATCGACGCTGAGGAAATGGAATTGATGGATATTAAATGGTGTTTGGCAAGTGTGTTGAGACGAGCTGAGAAATTTAAGCAGATCACAGGAAGAGATGATTTACGTGAAGCTAATGTTTCTACTTTGGGTTTTGATAAATCTAAAGTCACTTGTTTTCATTGCAGGGAAAAAGGACACCTCAAGAGGGAGTGCAAAAACCACGAAGCAAGTGGAGCTCAAAATCCGTTCATTAACAACTATGATTACTACCGGAAAGCGATCTATCATCAAGTTGCTCAACAACAACAAGAACCACAAGTGGCTCATGGAAGGAAAGTGACTGAAGAATCTTCTTCAAAGAGAGCTTGCATGGTGAATCAGGATGATCAAAAGCCAACAGAAGGTTTCAGTTGGAACAATTATATCTCAGCTGATAACAAAGCATGCTTGATAAATCAAGATGATGAAAAATTGCCTGAAGGATTTAGCTGGGCAAATTTCAATTGGGATGATTATGACCCAAACAAAGATTCAATTCACAAAGCGTATGCTGCTCGATTGAAGAGGATAGTGATGGTGATCGTGAGTATTGGTAAAGAAAAATGGCAGATCATTTGAAAATGATGGCTGAGAGTGTCAGTGAAGACCAAAAAGTCAAAAAGAAAAAGAAAAAGGTAAAAACAGCGGTCAGCAGTGATGATGAAGCAGCTCCAGTGATCAGAAAAAGGTTGAAGTTCCAAAGTTCAAAGTTGATGAAGGAGCTGATGCAAAGAAGAGTCCGGTGGTTTGTGAGAATTATGAAGCTATAAAGAAGCAGAATAGTACATTGATTTATAACTTGAACAGTTTGAAGGAATCTTATGATGTCCTGAACAAAGTTATGAATCAATACAATCAAACAAGTGAAGAATAGGCAACAGCAATGAAGACACTTCAAGGAGCTTTCATGATAAAGCAGAAAGTGGTGAACAACTACATTGAGAAGTGTGATGTGTTAGTGTAGAAACTTGAAACTCAAAGAATTGAAACTAAAAGAGTTAATCGTTTGTTGAAAAGTTACTCATGTACTTCTTATGTCATTTACAGGATTTATCCAACTGTTGAAGGCATGAAGGCATTTGAAGATGATGAAGTGACTAAAGATCAAAAAGTTGCTGAAGAAAAGACTCCTGTGAAGAAAGAAAAGAAGAAGGATACAAAAGAAAAGAAATCTGGTAAGAAACAAGGTGCAAATTACAACGAGTGTCCACCCCCACTTGAAAATGGATATTCTCCGAGAAATCCAAATTCAGAAAGAGTCAAAAAGGCAACAAATTTACAGTGGGAGTCAGAGTCTTCGATTAATCTACCAGAAAATATTGATGTTACGTTTACATCATCTGACACTGATCATGAGTCCGAGTTAATAAAGAAAGTCGTCGATCAGGTGTTGGATAAAGATGAAACTGAGGAGTCAAAGTTGGAGTCAAACTCAGAGTCAAAGTCAGAGTCAGAGTCAAAGACTGGTTCTGAAAGTTCGAGTTCGACAGTCAACAGTCTAAAATCTTCGGATAAAAGGGTTTACAACAAAGAATTCATGTTATCAAAATCTAATTTGAATGATGAAACGTTTAAAGTCTCATATACTTTGAATGATTCTGACAAATTATATTTTGATGAGGAATTTCCATTAAGAGGTGTTAAACCTGACATCATTAAAAAAGTTTTCAAACTAACAGAAATTAATATTTCTGAAATAAAAGATGTAAATCTTAATGATAAACCTAAAAATTACACTTCAAGAGTTCAACAAAGAGAAAACAAGAAAAAAGGTTACGGTTCTGGTTTTGGTTATCAGAAGAAACGAAACCATAACGGTAATTTCAAAAAGAAAGGTCTTGGATTTATTCCACCAGAAAATTATAAAAATGAAAAATATGTTCGAAATTTTAAATCAAAAATGACATTTGTTTCAGGAACATTAGCAGAAGAAGAAGAAAAGAAAGAATTCTAGAGGCAATCGAACAAAGAATTCCTTGCAAAGAAGCAAGAAGAGATGAAGATTGGTGATCACATGAAAGAAACAAGAACTTATTTCCAATGCAACACTGTTGGACATATTGCCAAGAATTGTTTCAAGGCAATACAATCAAAACAGGGAGTTTCTCGTAAACTAAAAGAACAAAGGGTTGAGTTTGAACCACCAATTGATAGAACTAAACTTTTCAAAAACTCAATTTTTGAGATTGGTGAAAGTTCAAACAGATTTTACAAGAAGAAAGCAAATCTTGACACTCAGAAATGGGTTGTTAAGAAATCGGTTGATAGTTCTAGCAATGATTCTGATTCATCAAAATCAGAGGAGCTATCTTCTGGCGATGAATCTGATTCCACAAAGTCAGAGGAGCCATAGGTTGAGGTAAAAGGTGAAAAATCAGTGCCGACTGTGAATGATGAGAATTTTCCACCACTTCGGGCTGAAAATTTTAAAAAGAAAATTGGAAAGTTGAGATTTCAAATCAATTATTCTCTGAAAAGAAAGAATTTGATATTTAAAGAGCTTTTAACTCCAAAGTTCATAGCATTTTTGACAAAATGGTTGACAGGAAGGTCAAAGGAGTTAAGGAATTTTATGAGAAAAAGATGAAGAAAGATAAACTTGAACCATCCCTGGTTTGTGACTGGGATGGTACATATTACGAACAGTAAGTCTCTGGACTTGCCGGAGCTCCCAGGTTTGTAAGCGTGGAGTAGGAATCGGCATCTAACTTTCTTGGTTGTTAATCATACAAGTGGTAAAGATGGTAAAGTACAGGTGATACTTTAAATTGTCAGTTTTCTACAAGTGGTAAGGTTGATGAGTGAATCTACAGTGGTTGAAGAAGCTTTACACTTATAAGTGGTAAATCAGGGACATTAAGTTGTATCTGATTTCCTACAAATGGTATTTTGAAAAACAATATGATGAACCCCTAACCTACAAATGATAGTACATCAGTGGACTATCACAACATGCTAAAGAAATGGAAAGTTAAAAAGTGATAAACGGTCTCACTGATGATTTGCCAGTAGGTTTTTGCACATTTAGTAGAGTGTGACGAGATATAAACCTAAATTCAAACTTGCTTATATCGTGGGGAAACATCTCCCGGATATATGGGTAACCCCCGAAATCTTGTTTGAAAGGTCCCTCTTTCTGAGATACTAGGTCTTTATGCTCAGTGATATCTGGGGTATTATCCCGGGACTTCTGATTTTGCGGAAGCAATGGCCTAGTCCCCGGAGAATACTTTCCGCTTGCTTAAAAAATAGCGCCGCCCTCAGTAAAAATGATGAAATAATAAAATTGATAATCATTGCTGTTGTAAAAAAGATCCTCTAAAGGGGACACACCAAAAGTCGAGTCGTGATCTCCCTGCTGAATGGTAGTTCTGACCTGAGCACTCACGGTTCTTCATAATTTATAACCCCTTACAGATATCATCTGTGGTATACTCACCTGTAAGACTGAATATTGGGATCTGGATACGGGAGTATATTCTGAGGTGGGACACGCGATTGAGTTTAAGTGCTTAAGACGTTAATCTCGTTTCTCGAAACAGTTGAATATTGTGTGGAAATTTAAGTGGATCAGTATACTGACAATGTAAGTGAATCGTTTAGAACTTAAAATGTTTAAAGCTTAACAGTGTTGGTGATGTGTCTCATAAACTGATATGATCCTCTTACACAAACTCACAAAAATATTGTTTGTAAATATTTCTTTACTACATTTCTTTATATTCAAAAATTCTAAAAAAAATTTAGTGTGTTTTAGCATAAATTTTGAAAAATTTAAAAAGATTTTAGACAACTGGTATTGGAGAGCTGATTTTCAAAATTCTAAGTGCTAAACATGATGACAATTGGTTTGGGAGAGTGTGTTTAAATGAGAAAAGTTTTTGAATTTGTGTATAAGTGGTAATATGAGGTTTTTATCAATGATAAATCATTCTGGATAAATTTGAGAAGGAATCTTAAATTAGATTTGTCAAATGTTAAAATTTGTGAAATTTATTTCTGGGTTGAGGATGTGCAGGATAGCCTGGTTTTCGACTCTGAGCAGACATAGAGTCAGGTCACGATTCTGATCCTGTGAAAGCCAGACTATGATCCCAGTAGAAGTTGAGGGGGAGTCTGTTAGAGAAAGAAAGTCGCCCAAAGACTGATAAAGACTGAAGATTGTGAACACTCGACACTTAAGACTCGTCAACATCTGAGGGGGAGTCTGTTAGTGCATACATCTGTCGTCTTCGTCTTATATCGAGTCTCGGTTTCATTGCAGATCTGAACAAGGATGATGTCATCATTCTTGATGATGACATCATACAAATGACATAATTATTGCATCATGGAATCCTACAAGACAAAACAGAATATAACATCACATGAAATATTGGATTTCGCTTGAAAGAATGTCATAGGATTTCGCTTGAACCGTTAGTAGGTGATTTCGCTTGAACTTGCATGTGTAGTTTCAAGCGAACTAGCATAGCCTATATATATGTGTCATGTATTCTCATTTGAAGGGAGACGAGGAACCTGTACCAAAGTGTTGCCGGTATTTTGGTGACTGTAATCTCTGTTAAATCAATATACAAGAAGATTAAAGTGATATTCTAGCTGTTTCAAGCCTATACGTCTGTTTCCGCCTTTCGTATAGTATAAGAACTCTTCTGAACGACTCGTTTGGGTCACAAAACCATCCTACATTTATATCACTTTGAAACAGGGTTTACAAGGTGATTGTAAGGTTATTGGCTAATACAAATGATTACTTTAAGAATTCTATAATGAAAGGTAATGGAGTTTTTGTTGTATGTAATGAATGTTTGGTTTAACTCATTCTCCCTTTGGTGGTGGCTTCTCTATTTATAGAGAAGTTTTGGCATGAATAAACATTTGTTTATTTATGCACTTGTCTGCATAAAATAGCGTTTTGGCATATTCATTGAATCCATCTAGGGTCAACTTGCTACTTTACTTACTATGGTGGCAGAGCCTTATCTTTTAGACAAGTTGGTTCATCAGATTTTCTAATGAATAACTTATCAGAAATCTATTGAATTGATCACCAGATTTCTGATGATCAAAATTTGCCAGATTCTGATGATAAACATCAGATTTATCAGCAGACTTATCAGATTGGTCCTTTCTAGTCATCATTCTTTGCATGTGATCAGATTTTGATACTTGCTGAGGATGATGCTTCGCTTTCTATGTAACATCTGTGTCTGAAATCATTGTAAACAATTCAGTTATCAATAAAACAAAGTTATTTGATCCCAATATTTGTTTGGTTTTGTTTTACATTTTTCATGTTTTGACTTTTATTCAATTTCAAACTCTATATCGCTTTCTGGAGAGTTATACGCAAACTGGTGCGTAAACGTAATCAGTTTAATGCGACAAATACTCTGGAACATAAACATATACTTAACATACCTTAAATAACCTTTACATAACTTAGAAATAAGTTTTGAAGGCTTTGGTATGGCAAAAACAAGTTAATTTGCCTACAGGGACTAAAATTGACAAAAAGTGCATAAGTTTGCACTTTCACGCATAACTTACGTTCTGAATACATCCGGACATCCAAAAATTTATGTAAGCATTATAATATTATGCTTTAGTGTTTGGCTTGTCAAAAATCCATTCGTCACGCAATTTGGGTCGTTTTTCACGCTTATGCGTATCCCGTCATAATTAATCGAACATCGTAACCGTACGGCCAAACGAATCGACATCCGAGATGTTTTCAAGCATATTTCATGTTCCCTATGTTTTAACATCATTGTGGGGCTTGAAATTGGGGTTGACGGGTGTTAGAAGTGTCGTTACGCAACGAAACAAGGTGCAGGGACCAAAAGTGTAATTCGGCCAAAGTTGATGGCTTACGGACCGTAAGCCATCACCCTTACGGTCCGTAAGCAGGGGCCAGATGCAGAAACTCATTTTGACTATTGTTAATAGCCTTTCAACACTCCAAAGGCCAATGCCACATGTCAATCTCTGGTGGTGGGGGCAGATTGAGTTACCATAACATTCCAACACATGTACGGATGAGATTCAAGCACGTTATTCGATAAACGATCCTAACGGTTCGAAGAATCCTATAAATACCCATCCATTCCAACCCAAAAAAAAAAAAACCACAAATCTGATCTAAATTCTCTAAGTTGAAGCCATTGCTTCATACCTGAGCTATTCGATCAAGATTTACTAGTGGGGACCCTTTGTAAGTGTTCCTTCGTTCTTTTATCGTTTTTCGAGTCCGAAAGTCAAACTATGTTTGACTTTCTGCGTTGACCAGTTAATGGTCGACACGAAGTTCGTTTGAACTTCATAACGTGAGCGTAATCACGATGGTTATAGTCCCTAGTGACTATACCTACTGATTACCACGTTATCTAGGCTCAGTGACGAGTCGTAGTTTCGGCCAAAATACGTGTTTTTGCGTATTTTGTAACCAAACTACATTTAGGTATCAAAACCGTTTATTTTGATACCAAACCTGTTTTCTAAACTTAGGTAAGCATGTTTTAACATGCTTAGCTCGTCACTTTTATTTTAGTGCTTATATAGGGTCGTAAGGTAAGCGATCTAAACAATCGCTTATACTTTCGAACCCGAGCCGTTTGGTCGATCATTAGGATCCGACCAAACACATTAGGTGACCATAGTAAGTAGGGAATAACCTTACGAGGTTATACCTTATGGTCCCAATGTTTAGTTAGTTGTATGATAGGTATTATATATGCCTTAGGTAAATTACCAAAATGCCCTTTTAACGCCAAAATTCATTTTAAGCATCTGTAACATCACTTTTGGTATCTAAACTGATTTGGTAACAATATTAGACATGTTAAGGCATATTTTACTTATCATAGGGCTAGTTAGGCGTTCCGAACGCGTTTTACGCGAACAACGCGTTAAAGTAGCATAAGCTACCTAAACGGGTCGTAATGGGTCATAAGCACTTAGGTTAGGTTTCATTTTAGTATGTAGGCTTTGTTAAACCATATTACACGAGTCTCCATACTCGATTGGTTTACGAACCCTCATTCTATCCGATCCTCCGATTTAGGTCCGGTATA
This sequence comes from Helianthus tuberosus, assembly GCA_030545235.1. Taxonomy (NCBI): domain Eukaryota; kingdom Viridiplantae; phylum Streptophyta; class Magnoliopsida; order Asterales; family Asteraceae; genus Helianthus; species Helianthus tuberosus. Next base: position 24,934,001 of record CM060419.1, read on the forward strand.
TTAACATACCTATATTAGGTGCCGTTTGATATCCGTGATATCTAGCATTGTTTGGTTGTTACTCAAGGACTACTAAGAAATCTCAAGTGAGTACATAGACCCCTCTTTTACTGTTTTCCAAAAATTTTGGGGTGAAACACATGTGCCTACTTGTTACTTTCATGTTTTCAATGCTTTCATATCATATGCTTGTTATGTTCAATTGTACATTATAGTACATGATTTCATTTCATTACATTTCATGCTATGTATGTCCATTGTGTGCATACTTAGTACATCGTTTTACATTACATTTCATGCTATGTATGTCCATTGTGTGCATACTTAGTACATCGTTTTACATTACATTTCATGCTATGTATGTCCATTGTGTGCATACTTAGTACATCGTTTTACATTACATTTTATGCTATGTGTGCCCATTGTGTGCATACTTAGTACATTTTTTATTCAGCACGTGCTTACATTTTGGTATGACATTTGGTTTGTTCAAATGGGACAATATACATTCATTAACATTAGCTACGCCGCTCGTTAGTAGGTAATGGTACCATAGGACTTGACAATTCCCGTTCCTGAACCCTAGGTTTGTTTGGGTGGAAGGAATGACTGAATTCGATAAACATAACACAGATAAACCTTTAATTTGTTTAAAGGTCTATCACCACAGTCACAAGGCTTAGATGTATGCATTATAACAATACCGCATAGATGTTTGTATCAGTATAGCATGCATTTGTTCCACAAAACATAACTTTGACTTAAACTATGTTTAATTCAATACCCTGTTTTTGTTCATTTTACCTATGGTTTAGTTGATATATTTCACATGCCATACATGATATTTTTGGATACACATTATATGATTTACATTAAACATAAACATTTTTGACATTGATATACACATTTGGTGATTTACACTAGACATGGACATTTTAACATGGTTTACACAATAACACTTGACAATTGATTTATACATGAACAATTTACATTGGTGGTTGGTTTGGGTAAATGGTTTGAGTAACGAGGCGTGTGTAATATGATACAAAAATGGTGGATACGCCGCTGGTACTTCCTATATATAAGTGTTTGTATAATATTACATATCGTAGCCTTATTTAAATCATTTCAGTATAGACATATTACATTTTACTCAAATAACATATTTTTCACAAGACATTGTTTTACAAAACGGTTTATTTTATACAACCCATTTTACTTGGTTATTTTATTAACCATACACCTTTCTTTTATATAATCTGATTTTTTTATCGAGTTTTCATATGATTTATAAAAGAAAACGCTTAACAAGATTCATGACTAATTTTTATTAAACCTTTCTTCTAAAACCCAAGTCATGAATCCTATTTTCACAAAACCTATGTATCTCACAGCCATTTTTATGCTGACGTACCTATTTTCACATGTGTTTTCAGGAGCAGTCGCTTAGGATGATGATCGTGACACTAGGGCGGACCTGTGCCTTAGAGACTTAAAACAAAGATAGAACTAGTTTAATTATGTTCTGAACTCTTTATTTCTTGTTTTGAGACAATGTAACGCTTTTGTTTGATAAATAAAATATAACTTTGTATGCCATGGTTGTGAAACAATAATTCTGTTACAACACTCCCCGATGTTTCTGCCATGATTTGATGGTCTACGTGGTCGGGGTGTGACAGAAGTGTTGGTATCAGAGCCAATGGTTGTATGGAATTAGGTTATTAGTAATGCTTTGACCTAGATTTTAAAACATGCACTTCACCTATCCTTAGGTGATAACCACAACGGGAACATCAAGTTCGAATCCGCTTTGAAAATTAAACGTCTGTTTTTGGATGATTGATTACTAGGTTTTGAACCCTTTGTTGTAAGGTTTTGAACCCTTCCAGTTTGATTTTTTGGCCTTGTGCCTTTCAAACTTTCAAAATCTCGTCAAAGTTTTGGGTTCTAAATAGTGTGAACACGTGCAAACTGGAAGAGTGAATGCCTGTACCCTGGGTTTTCTGTCTAAGGCTAGAGTGTTCGTATAAATCCACATAATCAGACCAGTCACTCTTACCTGGGAACTCTTGGGGTGAGTGTTCACTTATAGGCGAGCATGTCTTTGCGATACATTATTTTTTACCCATTTACTTTGATTAGTCACTGTGTGTCATTTGTTTGCTTTGCGATGCAGACGAATGACCACCATCTTTGCTTTTGTTAATTTTGTTTCATCTCATTCTCTTCATCCAATCATCTCACTCGTTTCCTTTCATGTTTCCTCTTTTAGAATGCCTCCTCGACGCGAAAACCAGATAGCGACTGCCGAACTGGCAGAAATTATTGCGCAGCAAATGGCTGCTCAATTCCCAAACCTCTTTGCTCAATGGAACCAAGCCAATAACAACAACAATGCTCCATGCAAATTCAAGGATTTTAACTCGGCTAAACCACTCAAGTTTAGTGGTTCAGAGGGAGTGACTGGGCTTCTTCAATGGTTCGAGAGCATTGAGAATACTTTCCGTCACGAGTGTGTTTTAGAAGAGGGCTCTTAGGTGGTGGAACGGGGTTATGACAGATCGTGGTGCAGAAGTTGCTCTAGCACAGACATGGGCTGAACTTAGGGCCCTTATGATGAGGGAGTTCTGTCCTCGTCATGAACAGTGAGCTTTGGAGAGAGTGTTTGATGATTTGAAGCAAGATAGTGGTGAGCATCGGGCGTATACTGATAGATTTGAGGAGTAGAGTCTGCTTTGCCCAACAATGGTTACCCCACTCGACAAGGCTATCGAAAGGTACATCGATGGTCTACCTGACTCAGTACAAGACATCATTACTGGTAGTAACCCTACCACACTCCGTCAGGCGATCGAGTTAGCAGCGACATTGACTGAGTCGCATGTTCGAAAGGGAAAGCTGCACAAAAAGGGTGACAAGGGTAAGAAGCAGGCGTCTGACAAAGAAGATGGCAAGAAAGGTCAAAACAAGAAGGGAAAGGATTCTGGTTCCTCAAGGAGGTCAAGGAAGCGTAAGGCTTCCCAAAATTTTGCTGTCACTGCCCAAGCTAACCAGGCAGCTCCCAACCAACCCGCACATCCTCCAGCGAAGAAACCTTATGCAGGAAATGCACCTTTATGCAATAGATGCAACAGTCACCATCAGCCGCAATTTCCGTTCCGTTTCTGTACTAACTGTGGGAAGTCAGGTCATCTTGCTGGTGTTTGTCGTTTTGCTCAGAATCAGGCAGTTCAGAACCCAGCTCAACGAGTTGCTCAGCCTCCTGCTCAGCAACAGGGTAAAGCTGCACGACCACACTACCCTCCAGGTTCTTGTTACAACAGTGGGGATCTGACCCACTACCGTAATAAGTGTCCAAGATTGGTAAATGCTAGCCCAAATCGAGGTCGAGTCTTCAACATGAATGCACAAGAGGCACAAGCAGACAATGAAGTGGTGAATGGTACGTTCTTTATTAATAATCAGCCTGCATCTGTTCTTTTTTATTCGGGTGCCGATAAGAGTTTTGTGTCTTTATCCGTTGAGCCATTGCTCCGCATGTCTAGAACAAAACTAGGAAAACCCTTGACAGTAGAGGTTGCTAGTGGTGAACCCATTGTTCTTGATTCTGTTCTTCGCAACTGCCAGTTGAACCTTAACGACCATCTTTTTCCTATTAACCTCACGCCTATGCAACTTGGAAGCTTCGACGTTATAGTGGGTATGGATTGGTTATCCAAGCATCGTGCAGAGGTAGTTTGTTTTGAGAAGATTGTTCGTGTGCCGCTTTCGACATGCGAGATCCTACAGGTTTGTGGTGAGAAACCTGCCGGTGGTCTCAAACTCATGTCTTGTTTTAAGGCTCGGAAGTATCTGCGAAAGAACTATGTGGCCTTTTTGGCACATGTTGTAGCAGATAAGGGCAAAGGTAAGTCTATTCAAGATATTCCTATTGTTCGAGATTATTCTGAAGTATTCCCTGAAGAGTTACATGGTCTACCTCCAGCACGCCAAGTCGAGTTCCGTATTGATCTCGTACCTGGTGCAAACCCCATTGCCAGATCTCCATATCGTTTTGCACCGTCTGAGATGCAAGAGTTGTCTAAGCAGCTTCAGGAGCTCTCTGACAAAGGTTTTATTCGTCCTAGCTTTTCACCTTGGGGTGCTCCTGTTCTTTTTGTCAAGAAGAATGATGGATCTTTTAGGATGTGTATCGATTATCGTGAGCTTAACAAGCTTACCATCAAGAATCGATATCCCCTACCTCGCATCGATGATCTCTTTGATCAGTTACAAGGTGCTTCTTATTTTTTGAAGATTGATCTGCGATCTGGATATCATAAACTTCGGGTGCATGAAGAAGACATTCCCAAGACAGCGTTCCACACTCGTTATGGGCATTATGAGTTCACAGTCATGCCATTCGGTTTGACTAATGCTCCTGCGGTTTTCATGGACTTAATGAATAGGGTCTGCAAGCCTTATTTGGATCAGTTCGTCATTGTTTTTATTGATGACATCTTGATATACTCTAAGACGCGAGCTGATCACGAGCAACATCTTCGTCTTTCTCTGGAACTCCTAAAGAAAGAGCAACTTTTCGCCAAATTCTCCAAGTGTGAATTCTGGCTTAAAGAAGTTCAATTTTTAGGACATATTGCCAACGAATAAGGTATTCATGTAGATCCCTCCAAGATCAGTGCGATTAAGGATTGGGATACGCCTACTACTCCTACTGAGGTTCGTTCTTTTCTTGGACTTGCGGGTTATTACCGCCGCTTCATTGAAAACTTCTCGAAGATTGCAGTTCCTCTAACTACTCTAACTCAGAAGAACAAACCCTTTGATTGGGGATTCAAACAAGAGGAAGCGTTTCTGACTTTGAAACAAAAACTTTGCGACGCGCCTGTTCTGACTTTGCCTGAGGGCAATGATGATTTCATCATTTACTGCGATGCATCTAAATTGGGTCATGGCTATGTTCTGATGCAAAGGAACAAAGTCATAACATATGCATCGAGGCAGTTGAAGATGCATGAGAAAAACTACACCACTCATGATCTCGAATTAGGTGCAGTTGTCTTCGCTCTTAAGATCTGGAGACACTATTTGTACGGAACAAAATGTATGGTTTTCACGGACCACAAAAGTCTTCAACATATCTTCAATCAGAAAGAACTCAACATGAGGCAACAACGTTGGGTTGAGCTTCTAAACGACTATGACTGTGAAATTCGCTACCATCCTGGTAAGGCGAATGTCGTAGCCGATGCATTGAGTCGTAAGGAATGTACTAAGCTTCATTGTGTTCGTGTTCAATCTGATATTCAAGGTCGATCCGATATCCAAGCATGCATTTCTCAGGCTCAACAATCTTGTGTTTCACAAGGTTTGATGGATAAGGAATTTCCCTATCACATAACCCCTGATCTGGAACTGAAGGACAATGGATCGTATTACTTCATGGACCGTTTGTGGGTCCCAAGCCAAGATAACCTTCGCACCTTGCTTATAGATGAAGCCTATAAGTCTCGTTATTCTGTTCATCCTGGTTCAGATAAGATGTATAAGGACCTTCGTATTCAGTATTGGTGGCCTGGTATGAAGAAAGACATTGCCTTATATGTATCAAAATGCCTTACTTGTCTTAAGGTTAAGGCTGAACATCAGCGTCCTTCTGGTTTATTGGTGCAACCAGAGATACCAGTTTGGAAAAGGGAAAACATTACTATGGACCTCATTACTAAACTTCCGCGCACAAAGAAAGGTCATGATGCCATCTGGGTAGTTGTTGACCGGCTTACTAAGTCAGCGCATTTCTTGCCAATCCGTGAGGATTTTTCTGCTGACAAACTTGCTAAAATCTATGTGGATGAAATTGTAGCTCGACATGGTGTTCCTTTGAACATCATCTCTGACAGAGATGCTCGTTTCACTTCTCATTTTTGGAGAACCATGCAATCTGCTATGGGGACCCAACTTAATCTGAGCACAGCTTATCATCCGCAAACGGATGGTCAATTTGAAAGAACAATCCAGACTCTGGAGGATATGCTAAGAGCTTGTGTGATCGATTTTGGTGGTTGTTGGGATTCACATCTTCCGTTGATTGAATTCTCCTACAACAACAGTTATCACTCCAGCATCAACATGGATCCTTTCGAGGCTCTCTATGGTTGAAAATGTCGTTCACCAGTCTGCTGGAATGAGATTGGTGAGGCTCAGCTTACTTGACCTGCCCTTATTTTAGATACAACTGATAAGATTAAGAAAGTTCATGATAACCTTCAGACAACTAGAAGCCGTCAAAAGAGTTACGCGGACCCAAAACGCAAGCCCTTGGATTTTCAAGTCGGTGATCGTGTATTACTTAAGGTCCCACCTTGGAAAGGTGTGATCAGATTTGTAAAGAAAGGAAAACTTGCACCTAGATACGTTGGACCATTCAAGATCGTCGAAAGAATCGGTAAGGTAGCCTACAGACTTGAGTTACCTCCTGAACTTGGAAATGTTCATCCAACCTTTCACGTGTCCAATCTCAAGAAGTGTTAAGCTGATGAGAACCTCCACATACCACTTGACGAAATTCGTGTTGATAAAACACTGAAATTTGTTGAGAAGCCAGTGGAAATCATGGAACGTGAAGTCAAGTGGCTTAAACGCAAGCGCATTCCTTTGGTCAAAGTTCGCTGGGAATCTAAACATGGACCTGAGTTTACTTGGGAACGCGAAGATCAAATGAAGTCGAAGTATCTGCATCTATTCCCACGAGTTTCCTCTAAATAAATTCCGGGACGAAATTTCCACAAGTAGGGGAGACTGTAACATCTGTGTCTGAAATCATTGTAAACAATTCAGTTATCAATAAAACAAAGTTATTTGATCCCAATATTTGTTTGGTTATGTTTTAAATTTTTCATGTTTTGACTTTTATTCAATTTCAAACTCTATATCGCTTTCTGGAGAGTTATACACAAACTGGTGCGTAAACGTAATCAGTTTAATGCGAAAATTACTCCGGAACATCAACATATACTTAACATACCTTAAATAACATTTACATAACTTAGAAATAAGTTTTGAAGGCTTTGGTATGGCAAAAACAAATTAATTCGCCTACAGGGACTAAAATTGACAAAAAGTGCATAAGTTTGCACTTTCACGCATAACTTACGTTCTGAATACATCCGGACATCCAAATATTTATGTAAGCATTATAATATTATGCTTTAGTTTTTGGCTTGTCAAAAATCCATTCGTCACGCAATTTGGGTCGTTTTTCGCCGCATCCCGTCGTAATTAATCGAACATCGTAACCGTACGGCCAAACGAACCGACATCCGAGATGTTTTCAAGCATATTTCATGTTCCCTATGTCTTAACATCATTGTGGGGCTTGAAATTTGGTTTGACGGGTGTTAGAAGTGCCGTTACGCAACGAAACAAGGTGCAGGGACCAAAAGTGTAATTCTGCCAAAGTTAATGGCTTACGGACTGTAAGCCATCGCCCTTACGGTCCGTAAGCAGGGGCCAGATGCAGAAACTTGTTTTGACTGCTATTAACAGCCTTTCAACACTCCAATGGCCAATGCCACATGTCAATCTCTGGTGGTGGGGGCAAATTGAGTTACCATAACATTCCAACACATGTACGAATGAGATTCGAGCACGTTATTCGATAAACGATCCTAACGGTTCGAAGAATCCTATAAATACCCATCCATTCCAACCCCAAAAAAAAACCACAAATCTGATCTAAATTCTCTAAGTTGAAGCCATTGCTTCATACCTGAGCTATTCGATCAAGATTTACTAGCGGGGACCCTTTGTAAGTGTTCCTTCGTTCTTTTATCGCTTTTCGAGTCCGAAAGTCAAACTATGTTTGACTTTCTGCGTTGACCAGTTAATGGTCGCCACGAAGTTCGTTTGAACTTCATAACGTGAGCGTAATCACGATGGTTATAGTCCCTAGTGACTATACCTACTGATTACCACGTTATCTAGGCTCAGTGACGAGTCGTAGTTTCGGCCAAAATACGTGTTTTTGCGTATTTTGTAACCAAACTACATTTAGGTATCAAAACCGTTTGTTTTGATACCAAACCTGTTTTCTAAACTTAGTTAAGCATGTTTTAACATGCTTAGCTCGTCATTTTTATTTTAGTGCTTATATAGGGTCGTAAGGTAAGCGATCTAAACAATCGCTTATACTTTCGAACCCGACCCGTTTGGTCGATCATTAGGATCCGACCAAACACATTAGGTGACCATAGTATGTAGGGAATAACCTTCCGACGTTATACCTTATGGTCACGATGTTTAGTTAGATGTATGATAGGTATTATATATGCCTTAGGTAAATTACCAAAATGCCCTTTTAACGCCAAAATTCATTTTACGCATATGTAACATCACTTTTGGTATCTAAACTGATTTGGTAACAATATTAGACATGTTAAGGCATATTTTACTTATCATAGGGCTAGTTAGGCGTTCCGAACGCGTTTTACGCGAACGACGCGTTAAAGTAGCATAAGCTACCTAAACGGGTCGTAATGGGTCATAAGCACGTAGGTTAGGTTTCATTTTAGTATGTAGGCTTTGTTAAACCATATTACACGAGTCTCCATACTCGATTGGCTTACGAACCCTCATTCTATCCGATCCTCCGATTTAGGTCCGGTATATTAACATAGTTACCTATATTAGGTGCCGTTTGATATCCGTGATCTCTAGCATTGTTTGGTTGTTACTCAAGGACTACTAAGCAATCTCAAGTGAGTACATAGACCCCTCTTTTACTGTTTTCCAAACATTTTAGGGTGAAACACATGTGCCTACTTGTTACTTTCATGTTTTCCATGCTTTCATATCATATGCTTGTTATGTTCAATAGTACATTATAGTACATGATTTCATTACATTTCATGCTATGTATGTCCATTGTGTGCATACTTAGTACATCGTTTTACATTACATTTCATGCTATGTATGTCCATTGTGTGCATACTTAGTACATCGTTTTACATTACATTTTATGCTATGTGTGCCCATTGTGTGCATACTTAGTACATTTGTTATTCATCACGTGCTTACATTTTGGTATGACATTTGGTTTGTTCAAATGGGACAATATACATTCATTAACATTAGCTACGCCGCTCGTTAGTAGGTAATGGTACCATAGGACTTGACAACTCCCGTTCCTGAACCCTAGGTTTATTTGGGTGGAAGGAATGACTGAATTCGATAAACATAACGCAGATAAACCTTTAATTTGTTTAAAGGTCTATCACCACAGTCACAAGGCTTGGATGTATGCATTATAACAATACCGCATAGATGTTTGTATCAGTATAGCATTCATTTGTTCCACAAAACATAACTTTGACTTAAACTATGTTTAATTCAATACCCTGTTTTTGTGCAATTTACCTATGGTTTAGTTGATATATTTCACATGCCATACATGATATTTTTGGATACACATTATATGATTTACATTAAACATAAACATTTTTGACATTGATATACACATTTGGTGATTTACACTAGACATGGACATTTTAACATGGTTTACACAATAACACTTGACAATTGATTTATACATGAACAATTTACATTGGTGGTTGGTTTGGGTAAATGGTTTGAGTAACGAGGCGTGTGTAATATGACACAAACATGGTGGATACGCCGTTGGTACTTCCTATATATAAGTGTTTCTATAATATTACATATCGTAGCATTATTTAAATCATTTCAGTATAGACATATTACATTTTACTCAAATAACTTATTTTTCACAAGACATTGTTTTACAAAACGGTTTATTTTATACAACCCATTTTACTTGGTTATTTTATTAACCATACACCTTTCTTTTATATAATCTGATTTTTTTATTGAGTTTTCATATGATTTATAAAAGGAAACGCTTAACAAGATTCATGACTAACTTTTATTAAACCTTTCTTCTAAAACCCAAGTCATGAATCCTATTTTCACAAAACCTATGTATCTCACAGGCATTTTTATGCTGACATACCTATTTTCACATGTGTTTTCAGAAGCAGTCGCTTAGGATGATGATCGTGACACTAGGGCGGACCTGTGCCTTTGAGACTTAAAACAAAGATAGAACAAGTTTAATTATGTTCTGAACTCTTTATTTCTTGTTTTGAGACAATGTAACGCTTTTGTTTGATAAATAAAATATAACTTTGTATGCCATGGTTGTGAAACAATAATTCTGTTACAACACTCCCCGACGTTTCCGCCATGATTTGATGTTCTACGTGGTCGGGGTGTGACATTCTACTTAGTCTCGTTATCTTGTATCTTCATCTTATTTGATGTCTTGACTTTATCATCTGCAGGACATGATCACATTGATCATCTTTTACTTCAATACTTACAAAAGTTTCCTAACAGTAGCTTTTCTGAAGATAAATTTTATGATCTAATACCTCTAAGACCCAATGTCACATATCACCTTCTTAAGAGACTCTCGGACTTGCAAGGTACATTTCTTATGTAACACCTCAGAAATTTATAAGCAAATATATGGCAACACGTGTCCAATCGACTCTCGAATATGCCAAATTATTTGAACGAGAGGGACCATATATGTAAAAATGTGGAAGTTTGGATGTGGAGGGGTTATATGTTACAAAATTGCCAAACTTTGGCTTCTGAAGGTTCCTTACGGACCGCAAGGCATATGTATAACGGACCGTAAGGCATTTGTTATTATTTTATTCCTGATAATCCCTTACAGACCGCAAGGCTTATGCCTTACGGACCGTAAGGAATTTGAAATAACTATGGGCGCTGAAGGTCCTTACGGACCGTACGCCACCACCCCTTACGGTCCGTAAGGGGTGCAGCTAGCAGTTTGTGCAGCTGGCATGGCATCCTGCTGCTCATGCAACTTAGCTCGTGAATTTGTCACTACTCCTCTGCTTCTTCCACCTGCTATGACACTCCTAAGCATCTCAAAGCATCAGGGACATGTGACATGATCTTGTAGCTCTTGCACAAATATAAATAATGGTGTTCTTGAGCCATTCGAGACTTGCACCTCTCATTCTCAGTCTAAATCCTCTTGGAGTTGCTTTTGATCTATATAGGCCTCCTCTCTAGAGTTTAATCTCTTCGTTGAACACTTGTAAGTGTTCTATCTCAGTCTTGTTTCAATTCTAGACTAGTTATTAGCCGATAGTCAAGTAAATTAACTATTGCTTTGACTTTCAGTTATGACCATTTTGGTCAAGCCAATGTTCGAATCGAATGTGGCTATGAGATCATAATAATGTAGGTGTTAATTTCCTTTGTGGGCGCCTTCTGAAGATCACGTTAAGTTGGTCAAATGACGGGTCAAAGTTTTAATTAATAAAAAGTCAAATAGCTGATTTTCATAAATTACGTTAAATGGACTTCTAGGTATCTAAACATCAATTTTTGACATTATATCAGTTTATATAACATATAAGGACATGTTAGATCATGTCCAACCCGTCATTTCCTGCTTATAGCTCGGTTCGTAACCGAAAGTCAAACAGTTTGACTTTTGTTTCGACTTTGGATTCTGACTCGTTTAAATTAAGTTAGCTGTTGATTTGAAGTTGTATTGTGATCATAATATTGTTTGGAATAACCCTCTGAGGTTATACCATTTCATAATATCATTTGTCAGGTTTTTATGCAAGTCCACACAATATGCCTAAATTATGACCGAAATGCCCTTATTGTGCATAGAATGATTTTGAAACATAATAAACATATCAACTTAGTTTGAAACTGATATAACATTATAATAAACATGTTTTCGCATATTGGACTTGATATAGACCCATCCGATCACCCGATGTCGCCTATTCGTGGAGATCAATATTATGGATTGTCCAAGAAAGCATCTCTGCTTAAGGCATCTGTAGGATTGTTTTGTGACCCAAACGAGTCAATCAGAAGAGAACTTCACCAATACAAAAGGTGGAAACAAATGTATCGGTCTTATTTCAGCTGTAATGCACGAGAAATCACTTTAAACTGTCTTTTGATTGATATTAGATCGATTACAATGTTGTAGACACTTCGGCAGAGCTTCGCTACCGGAATCAGAATCCTTACAGATGACTAGAGACGACATGTATTTATGGGCATGCTAGTTCCGTTTAAAATTGCTCAAACCGAATCTAATTCCGCGCGGAATTACACAAGCGGAATCACCAACTTGATTTCAAGCGGAATTACCCATTTAATTTCGTTTGAAATGACACTGTGTCATTTCAAGCGAAATTACCTGAAAATACACATTTCTCGTTTTTCGTGCCCTGATCTATCTAGTACAATAAAAGACTCGATACAAGACGAAGTCGACAGACGGATGCACCAACAGACTCCCCCTCGAATGTTGACGAGTCTTCAGTGTCGAGTCTTCGGTTGTCAAACTTTCAGCCTTTATCAGTCTTCTTGCTCTCTCCAAAGATTCTCCATTGTAAGTATCCTCAATCAATCTCTTTCTCTTTCTTCCAGAATCTCAACCTTGCTCTATACTCCTCTTGATCAGGTCTCTTGATTCTCTAAGATCATCAGCATCAGCAACTAACGTCTTCAATTCCCAGATCAGAACTTGGCTCTCAGAATCGTAACTCTGGCTCTTCTCCTGTTTCAGCATCAACGTCTTCAGACTCCCCCTTTCGATAAACTGGGATCGCAGTCTGGAATTCACTGGTTCTAAGATTGTAACCTGGTTCAAATCCTGCTCCGGATCAAAACCTGGCTATCCTGCATAATCTCTACCACAAACATAAGTTTCACAAATTTAAGATTTTGATAAAATTATATCATTGCAAGTATTTTTAAGAATGATTTATCATATAAAAGCTTCTGATGATCACTTGTAAACAAACATTCTTTATTTCAAAAACATTTCTCCCAAACCTGTTGTTCATCATGCTTAGCACTTGGAATTTTGAAAATCAGCTCTTCAACATCAGTTGTCGAAACTCTTTTTGAATTTTTCAAAATTTATGCTAAAACATGCTAAAAATCTTTTTGGAATTTTTGAATTTTGAATGAAATGCAGTAAAGAAATATTTACAGACAATATTTTTGTGAGTTTGTGTAAGAGTATCATATCAGTTTATGAGACAAATCACCAACACCGTTAAGCTTTAAACATTTTCAGCTCTAAACGATTCACTTAGATTGTCAGTGTACTGATCCACTTAAATTTTCTCACAAATTTCAACTGTTTCGAGATACGAGATTAATGTTTTAAAGACTTAAACTCATTAGTGTGTCCCACCTCAGAATATACTCCCGTATCCAGATCCCAATATTCAGTCTTACAGGTGAGTATACCACAGATAATATCTGTAAAGGGTTAAATGCGAGGGCCGTGAGAGCTCAGGCTATTGCTTCCGCAAAATCAGAGAGATGACAACTTCGACTTTTGGTATGTTTCCTTTAGAGAATCTTTTCTTCAACAGCACATGATTAGCATTTTTCAATGTTTCATCATTTTTTGTACTGAGGGCGGTGCTATATTTCAAGCAAGCAGAAAGTATTATATGGGGACTAGGCCATTGCTTCCGCAAAATCAGAAGTCCCGGGATAATTCCCCATATATCACTGAGTATAAAGACCTAGTATCTCAGAAAGAGGGACCTTTCAAACAAGATTTCGGGGGTTACCCATATATCCGAGAGATGTTCCCCACGATATAAGTAAGTTTGAAATTTAGGTTTATATCTCGTCACAATCTACTCAATGTGCAAAAACCTACTAGCACATCATCAGTCAGACCGTTTATCACTTTTTTCATTCCAATTCTTTAGCATGCTGTGATCGTCTACTGATGTACTATCATTTCCTCTTTTTCTCAACAAAACTCATTTTTGTTTTTATCATGTTTTTGGCTTTTTCAAATTTTCTAATGTTTTTGGATTTTCTAAAATTTCTTACTCCCCCTAAAATTCAGAATCATTAATAATTTGAAAACAAACTATACAAGTAAAGTGACAACTGATATCAAATCACTTCAATTCACCATCAACTTGGCATAAATAATCAGAACTCCCCCTTAGAACAAACTATTTTCCCATAAAGATTTCAAAACACTTAAGTTTGTTTTAATCAGAATGGTTTTTCCGGAAAATAAATTTTGTTGATTTCATAAGACCACTTGTGGGTTAGGGTTTAGTTCATCATTTTGTTCTTTCAACAACTCATGAATGAATCCCCTTTTTCAATCTCATAAATGAAAGTTAAATCAAGTTCAACAAAATGACCTTGAATAACTGCTTGTAGAAATAACTACCAACCACTTGTCGATTTGCTTACCAACAATTACCAACCTGTAGGTTGAAATCTCAAAATGCCGATTCCTACTCCACACTTACCATCCTGGGAGTTCCGGCAAGTCATACTTCTACAAAAACAATTTTCATAAACAAAGAATGATGCCGATTCATGCTCCGCGATTACCAACTTGGGAGCTCTGGCAAGTCAGGTTTTTTCAGTTAGAGATATTCTCCCAAGCCTGACGGTCCTTGGGAGATTCCGAGTTACGAACACTCGGTTGCTTACCTTCCATCTTTTTCTCATAAAATTCTTTAACCCCCTTTACCTTCCCATCAATCATTTTACCAAAAATGTTTTGCACTGTGGGGTTAAAAGCTTTTTCAATATCAAAATATTTCTTTTCAGGAAAAAATTGATTTGAAATTTCAACTTTACCAATTCTTTGTTTAAAATTCTCAGCCCGCAATGGTGGAAAATTTGCATAATCCAAAAGCGGAACTGACTTCTCATCTTTCACAACAACTTTTGGCTCCTCTGATTTTGTGGAATCAGATTTATCACCAGAACATTCACTTGAATTCTTAACAACCCATTTTTGGTTGTTAAGTTTCTGCTTTCTTTTGTAAACAACTTTCGAACATTCACCAACTTCAAAAGTTGAATTTTTGAAAATTTTAGATCTGTCAATTGGTGGTTCAAAGTCAACCATTTTTTTTTTGAGTTTACTAGAAATTTCCTGTGTTATTTGTATTACCTTTGGACAATTTCTGGCAATGTGACCAACTGTTTTACATTGAAAACAGGTTCTCGTCTCTATCTTCTTCTGAGCAATGTTTTTCTTCATTTCTTCTTGCTTCTTGGCAAGGAATTCTTTGTTGGATTGCTTTCTAAACACTTGCTCTTTTTCTTCTTCAGATGTTTTTCCTGTAACAAAAACAGTTTTTGATTTATAAATTTTCTCATTTTATGATTTTTCGGTGGAATAAAACCTATGCCTTTCTTGTTGAATTTACCGTTATGGTTTGGTTTCTTTCGATAACCTGAACCAGAACAGTAACCCTTTTTCTTGTTTAAACGTTGTTGAACTCTTGAGGTGTAAGAATTGGGTTTTTCAGAAAGATTTACATCTTTTATTTCAGAAATATTGATTTCTGTTAGTTTGAAAACCTTTTTGATCATTTCAGTTTTAACACCTCTTATTGGAAATATCTCATCAGAATATAATTTGTCAGAATCTTTCAAAGTATATGCTACTTTGATCGGTTCGTCATTCAAATTAGATTTTGATAACAAAAATTCTTTATTATAAACCCCTTTGTCCTTTTTGACTGTTGACTTTCACGGTTTGAACTCAGACTTTGACTCTGATTTGAACTCCTCTGTTTCATCCATATCTAACACTTGATCGACCACTTTCTTTATTAACTCGGACTCATGATCAGTGTCGGACGATGTGAACGTGACATCAATGTTTTCTAGCAAATTATCTGAAGAATCAGACTCCCATTGTAAATTTGTTTCCTTTTTTACTCTTTCTGAATTTGGATTTCGAGGAGAATATCCATTTTCGACCGAAGGTGGACATTTGTTATAGACAACACTTGGTTTCTTACCAGAAATCTTCACTTCATCATCTTCTTTTGTTTCAGAATTCTTCTCTTCAGAAGTCTTCACTTCTTCAAATGTCTTCAAACCTTCCACTATCGGGTAAATCCTGTTAACCACAAATGTAGAACATGAGTAACTTTTTAACAATCTATTTACTATCTCAGTTTCAATTCTCTATGTTTCTAGATTCAATTCAAGCTCAACACACTTCTCAGTGAAATAATTGACATCGTTAAGCTGTCTCATGTATGCTCCTTTAAGTGTATTCATTGCTATGGCTTGTTCACTGCTTGTCTCATTGTATTGATTCATGGCTTTGTTCAAGACATCATATGATTCTTTCAGCCTTTTTATGTTGTGTAGCAATTCATTGTTTTGTCTTATCAGAGAATCACAATTCATACACTTCTCAGAAACCTTGACTGCATCAGCATCGGTTTTAATCTCAAATTCTGGAATTTCTTTGACTACTCTCACTTGAACTTCTTCACCCTTTTTCTGTTTCTCAGCTTCAGCTTGTTTCATTTGCCTTTCTTCTTCATATCTCTTCTTTTTATCAGCTTCAGCTTGTAAATGTTTTCTGATTTTTTCTGCCCAATAGTTATCAGTATAATCATTAATAACCTGAGCAACAAAACCTTTAGCTTTTAATATTTCTTTGTCTGGAAAATAATTATCCCAGCTAAAGTTTTCCCAGTTAAATCCTTCTGGTAATGTTTCATCATCTTGATTTATCAGACATGCTTTATTATTAGCTGGAATATATTTATCCCAACTGAAATCTTTTAATGAACTTCCATCATTTTGATTGACCAAACACGCTTTCTTTGATTCTTCAATCACTTTCCTAGCATGAGCAGTTTGTGGTGTTCTTGTTGATACGACTGTTGAGCTACTTGATGATAAATCGCCTTTCGATAGTAGTCGTTGTTTCCGAAAGGATTTTGAGCTCCATTTGCTTCGCGATTTGTGCACTCTCTCTTGAAATGCCCCTTTTCTCTGCAACGAAAACAAGTAACTTTAGATTTATCAAATCCTAAAGTTGAAACATTTGCATCACGGAAATCATCTCTTCCCGTAATTTGTTTAAACTTTTCGGCTCTTCTCAACACACTCGCCAAGCACCACTTTATATCCATCAACTACATCTCCTCAGCATCAACTTGATCGTAATCCTCTTTTGTAAGCATTGGATTCCCGATCTTCCCTGCAACCAAACTACCATAAGATTCAAGTACAGTTACTAACAAAGACATATGGCTCTTAGCTACTTCCTCTGAATAGTTATGATCATTTTCTAGATTTAATGCAATGTTGCATTGAAGAACTTTGCCACTCTTTGTTGCTGTAAAATGTGGATCAAACGATGGAAATGAAGTAAATCCTGTTTTGCTGCTTGATCCATGAGATGAACTTTCAGAAGAACTTTTTGCATTGAAAGTCGTTTCAATCTTTGGTGAAATGTTGGTCTTCTCACTAACTCCACCTTTGTAATACAACCCAATATCTTGTTCTCCATCATAGTTCTTCATCCTAGCAATTTTCCTTTGTTCCATCTCTTGAGCTTCAAGATGTTTAATAAACTCAATTAGCGTGATATTGTTAAAATCTGGTTTATTTTTTAACATCATCAAATACATTCCCCAAATATCATGTGGCAACGCATCAGCTAGCTTCTCAATCAACTCATCTTTATCTTTGTTGATACCCAATCTGTTCATGTTTTTCACCAAGTTGCAATATCTTTCAATAATCTGCTTGGTGTTCAATAATCACTTCCAAGAAACTTAGCTTCTAACTCTTTCCAAATCGAAAATGCACTTCCATTGTGTTGAAGTAAGATCAAGATGTCTTCCTTAATCGCTTGCTGCAACAAACTAACCATCAATTTCTCATCTTTGTATTTCTTTTTCTCCTCAGCACTCAATTCTCTAATCGGTATTTTCACATCATTGTTTCTGAGTGGTCTAGCATATTGAACTTCAGTATGTTCCCATGCATCTAAGTGATAAGCCTCAACCCAGTTACCAAAACGTTCAGCCCATCCAATAAAATCATCAATATCCATATGCTTAGGTGGTTTTTGTGTTGTTCCTGTCTCATTTTCAAGTAACGTACTCTGAGCAATAGTCATCGGACTAGCAAATGCATTGTAAAACTCGTTCTCCATGATTAATTTTCAAAAGTTCACAATCTATCAGTTTCAAAGGAAATATCCTCTTCAAACGAAATACCCTATTCACGCGGAATCAACTTTTCACACGGAATCAATCTTCTTTCAAACGGAATCAGCTTTCACTCGGAATAACCCTTTGGAGCGAAATACCCTTTCAAGCGGAATACCTTATTTCGTGTGAAATAACACCTTTTCAAACGGAATACCTGATTTTGTTTGAAATAACACCTTTTCAAACGGAATACCTGATTTCATTTGAAATAACACATTTTCAAATGGAATACGTTTTGAAGCGAAATCACAATCTAATTTCGTGTGAAATAAGGCACTCTCAAGCGAAATTATATCAATCTTTCAAGCGGAATCACGCTTTCGGACAGTTTTTTAAAAAATTGACCAAGTTTTAAGCCGAATTAAGATCTGATTCTTTCTAGGGTTTGTTAAAACACTATTGCGCACAACATAGTTAAAAATCAAGTCATTTTAACCATGAAATTTTGTTTAATTTTGAAAAGAAGGTGTAGAAAACAGATTTTGCAGCTGAAATGGTAAGAACTCTTCCTCCTGAGCTCTGATACCACTTGTAGGATCATTTTGTGACCCAAACGAGTCGATTAGAAGAGAACTTCACTAATACAAAAGGCGGAAACAAGTGTATCGGTGTTATTTCAGCTGTAATGCACGAGAAATCACTTTAAACTGTCTTTTGATTGATATTAGATCGATTACAATGCTGTAGACACTTCGGCAGAGCTTCGCTACCGGAATCAGAATCCTTACAAATGACTAGACACGACAGGTATTTATAGGCATGCTAATTCCGTTTGAAATTGCTCAAACGGAATCTAATTCTGCGCGGAATTACACAAGAGGAATCACTAACTTGATTTCAAGCGGAATTACCCATTTAATTTCGTTTGAAATGACACTTTGTCATTTCAAGCGAAATTACCTGAAAACACACATTTCTCGTTTTTCGTGCCCTGATCTATCTAGTACAATACAAGACTCGATACAAGACGAAGTCGACAGACGGATGCACCAACAGCATCCAAGTATTTGAAAAGAGGGTGTGTCCTTCACATGGCACAAGTAACTATTGACGAACCAAAGTAGAAGATTGAAGATATACCAATCATTTCAGAATACCCTGATATTTTTTCCCGAAGACTTACCCGGTCTGCACCCGGATAGGAAAGTCGCGTTTAGAATCAACATTTTCCATGGATCAGCTCCTATAGCCAGAGCTCCGTACCACCTGGCGCCAACTGAGATGAAGGAGCTAAAGGCGCAACTTGAAGAGCTTCTAGATAAAGGCTTTATCCAGTCGAGTTCATCGCCTTGGGGAGCTCCCATTCTTTTCGCTAAAAATAAAGATGGTTCAATTTGAATATGCATTTATTACCATGAGCTGAATAAGATAATGATCAAGAATCGTTATCCTTTGCCAAGGATTGATGACTTGTTCGATCAACTGCAAGGAGCAAGTTTCTTTTCAAAGATTGATCTCCGATCTGGTTATCATCAACTGAAAGTAAGGAGTGAAGATGTTCCAAAGAATGCTTTCAGAACCAGATACAAACATTATGAGTTCTTGGTTATGCTATTTGGACTTACCAATGCACCTGCAGCATTCATGGATCTTATGAATAGAGTCTTCAAGTCGTACTTGGATAAGTTTATCATTGTCTTCGTAAATGGCATAGTTATCTACTTTCGTAATAAGAATGATCACGAGAAACATCTTAGATGTATTCTCAATTTTCTAAAGTAAGAAAATCTTTATGAAAAATTCTCTAAGTTCGAATTTTGGCTTAGAGAAGTCCAGTTCTTAGGACATGTGATTAGCAAGCGTGATATCCAAGTGGATCCCACTAAGATTGAGGCTACAATGAAAGGGGAAGCACCCAAGACTCCATCTGAAATCCACAGCTTCTTAGGGTTAGCTGGTTATTATAGAAGGTTCATTGAGAACTTCTCGAGAATAGCCACTCCTTTAACTGTGTTGACTTGCAAGAATGCAAAATTTGACTGGGGCCAAAACATAAAGAATCTTTTCAAATTCTTAACCAAAAGTTAAGTAATGCCCCTGTACTATCTTCGCCCGATGGAATTGAAGACTTTGTAGTCAACTGTGATGCTTCGCACACAGGAATGGGTTGTGTGCTTATACAAAGAGGCAAAGTGATAGCCTATGCATCACGAAAACTTAAAATACTTAAGAAGAATTATACCACCCATGATCTAGAACTAGGTGCGGTTGTGTTTGCATTAAAAATCTGGAGACATTATATGGTAGAAAATGTATGATATACACAGACCATAAAAGTCTCCAACATTTGTTTAATCAAAAAGATCTTAACATGCGGCAACACCGTTGGATGGAAATATTTAATGATTATGAATGTAAGATTCGTTATCATCCTGGTAAGGAAAATGTCGTTGCTGACGCCTTCCGCTATAAGGAAAGAATCAAACCAATTAGGGTTCATGCCCAAAGAATTGAACTTAGAACCAGTTTGAATGACAAACTATTAGAAGTTCAAAAGCAAGCCTTATTAGAAGAAAATGCTTCTAATGAAGGATTAGGTGGAACTGTGGATCAGTTAACACCTGGAAATGATGGAATTTTGATATTTAATAATCGCATATAGGTTCCTATTTTTGGTACATCCAGGAATCACATAATTCCAAATATTTGGTACATCCTGGAGGAGATAAAATGTGCCAGGATCTGAAAACGAATTATTGGTGGATAGATATGAAGAAATCCATAACCAACTATGTAGCTAAATGTATGTCGTGTTTGTAAGTTAAAGCTGAACATCAGAAACCGTCAAGACTGCTACAACAACTTGAAATTCCCACTTGGAAATGAGAAATGGTAACAATGGACTTGATTACCAAGTTACCAAAGACCAAATGTGGCAATGAAACAAATTGTGTGATGGTCGACAGACTGACTAAGTCAGCCCATTTTATGCCAATTAAGGAAACTTTTAGTTCTGACAAATTGGCTAAATTATATGTAGACAATATTGTGTCCTTACATGGAGTGCAAGTATCCATAGTATCTGATAGAGATACTAGGTATACATCGCATTTCTGGGAAAGTCATTAACAATCTTTGGGCACTCGATTAAATTTTAGTACGGCTTACCATCCACATACTGGTGGTCAAAGTGAGTGTACAATTCATACATTAGAGCACATGCTGATAGTATGTGTTAATGATCTAGGTGGAAGTTGGGATGACCACTTACCCCTAATTGAATTCTCCTGCAATAATAGTTATCATACAAGTATCAAGGCCGCTCCATTTGAAGCCCTGTATGGGAGAAAATGCAGAACGCCCATTTGTTGGGCTGAAGTTGGAAAAAGACAACTATCAGGACCTGAGATAGTCCTTGAAACCACAAACAAGATTATACAAATCCATGATAGGCTCAAAGATGCCCATGATAGGAAGAAGATCTATGCAGATAAGAGGCGAAAACCTCTTAACTTCCAAAGTGGGGACAAAGTTTTACTGAAAGTATCACCTTGGAAAGGTGTCATGAGATTTAGAAAGAATGGCAAGTTGAGAGCCCGATATATTGGACCATTCGAGATAACTGAATGTGTTAGTTTCGTAGCTTATTGACTTAAGCTACCTGAGGAACTTAGTGGAATCCATGATGTGTTCCACATTTCAAATTTAATGAAATGTCCAGCTGATACATCGCTAGCAATACCGCACCATGATGTGTAAATTGATGAAAACCTGAGGTTTAATGAGAAACCGATTTCGATCGAGGATCGACATGTTAAAAAGCTCCAAAAGAAACTGATCCCCATCGTGAAATTCAAATGGGATTCCCATCATGGCCCAGAATATACATGGGAGGTTGAAGCAAACACGAGACAAAAGTACCCCTATATATTTGAATAAATCTCGAGGACGAGATTTCTTTTAATGGGGTGAGGATATAAGACCTCAGAAATTCATAAGCTAATATATGGCATTACGTGTCCAATCAACTCTCAAATATGCCAAATTATTTGGACGAGAGGAACCATACATGTGAAAATGTGGAAGTTTGGATGTGGAGGGGTCATATGTGACAAAAATGCCAAACTTTAGCTTCCGAAGGTACCTTACAGAACGCAAGGCATATGCCTTATGGACCGTAAGGCATTTGTTATTAGTTTATTCTTAATAGTCCCTTACAGACCATCATGAATTAGAAATAACTGTGGGCGCTGAGGTCCTTACGGACCGTAAGCCACCACCCCTTACGGTCCGTAACGTTTGCAGCTGGCAGTTTGTGCCGCTGGCATGGCAGCCTGCTGCTCATGCCACTTAGCTCGCGAATTTGCCACTTCCCCTATGCTTCTTCCACCTGCTATGACACTCTGAAGCATCTCAAAGCATCAGGGGCATGTGGTAAGATCTTGTAGCTCTTGCACAAGTATAAATAGAGGTGTTTTTGAGCCATTCAAGACTTGCACCTCTCAATCTAATTCTAAATCCTCTTGGAGTTGCTTATGATCTATAAAGGCCTCCTATTGGAGTTTAATATCTTCCTTGAACACTTGTAAGTGTTCTATCTCAGTCTTGTTTCAATTCTAGGCTAGTTAGTAGTCAAAAGTCAAGCACATTGACTTTTGATTTGACTTTTCATTATAACCATTTTGGTCAAGCCAATGTTCGAATCGAATGTGCTACGTGATCGTAATAATGTAGGTGTTAATTCCCTTTGAGCGCACCTTCTGAAGATCACGTTAAGTTTGTCAAATGACGGGTCAAATTTTTAATTAATAAAAAGTCAAAACGCAGATTTTTGTAAATTACGTTAAATGGACTTCTAAGTATCTAAACATCAATTTTTGACATTATATCAGTTTATATAACATATTAGGACATGATAGAACATCTCCAACCCGTCATTTCCTGCTTATAGCTCGGTTCGCAACCGAAAGTCAAACATTTTGACTTCTACTTTGACTTTCTATTATGCGCGGGGTGTAGGCATACATCTGACAGACGCCAATGCTATGATAAAATATTTTTCTTACCCAAATGAGGATTAAAGGAGTGTGTTGGTTAATCATGTATCGGAGTTTAGTTTCGAGCCCCATATGTATTGACAAGCATGTGATACTAGTAACAAGAGATAGTTTGTCCCAAGTTATTTATGAAAATGATATAACAAGTGGTATTTAAAATTGTTTTGAAAATATTTTAAAAACGTGTCGGTTAATTGTATTTACCTGTGAAAACTGACTTATTTTCAAAAGACTAAGCGCAGGTTAGCAAGTACGGAATAGGTTGGAGCTGCTCGGTAATTGCATATTTGAATTTGCAACTCCACGCAAAAGCCTAGTAGTCTTTATGTAATCATTTTATAATTTTGATCCGCCTGTGGATCATTTAGTACACTTTCGGTCTTTATATTATTTTGAACTTTCAGACATTTGTACTTTGTAATAATTATTTTTAATCCCAAGACTTCCACTGTGCTAAATGTGAATATCTATATCAATCGTCATGCATAAACCTCAAGTCCGGGCCCACCGGAAAATCAGTGTGTGACATCTTATCTCTCCTTTTTCCTTCAACGAGGTTAAAAATGCGGTTTGGGATTGATTGGGGGGATAAAGTATCAGGACCCGACGGATTCAATTTCACATTCATTAAACATTTCTGGGATATTCTGGGTGACGATTTTTCAGCATCATGTCTCACTTTCATGAGTCAGGGATTATCTCAAAGGGGTGTAGCTTTTTATTTATCACTCTCAAACCGAAGGTAAATGATCCTGAGGGTCTTAGTGATTTCATCCAATCAACCTCATTGGGTGTATTAGCAAAGTGGTCTTCAAAGTACTTGCTAATAGGCTTAAAGGGGTTATTGATTCGGTAATCTTGGAAGAATAATTGACCTACCTATCAAAAAGAAATATCCTTGATGGGCCCCTCATTGTTAATGTGGTTATATCTTGGATCAAAAAATCAAATCAAAAGCATATTGTTCAAGGTCGATTTCGAAAAGGCCTTTGATACGATTAATTAGGGTTTTGTGGACTTTGTTCTTCATCAGAATAACGTTCTGGACAAATGGAGGCAATGGATCAAAACTATTTTTTTCTTCTGTTCAGTCTTCGGTCTTAGTAAATGGTTCACTCACAAGTGAATTTCAATGTCTTTGGGGTGGGGGGGGGGGTTTGACAAGGTGATCCCTTGTCTCCTTTTATTTTTATCTTAGCTAAGGAAGTGCTTTCAAGATTTGCAATTAGTGCCTCAAACACTGGGATAATAAAAAGAATTAAATGTTATAGCTTTTCAGGTCGTTTGTACTTGGTTTTATTAGGTTTTGGACTGTCTTGTTTTGTTTTAGAATGTTCTAGAAAGTTCAGGGGTCAAAGTGTAATTGTTTGATAGTTATTCAGCCGGACACGACGTATTTGTAAGTCTAATGTATTTATAAATACGTTGGACAGTGAATGAACATGTATATACAGCGCATCAATGGAAAACCCAAGCCCAAGGGTTCTTGGACTAGTTCTTGGTGAAATCTCTTGTGTTGTGATTCTGTTTGTTGAGCTAAATCTGAATATCCAGGTGCTAATATTGTTTATATCAGTTGGGATTACAAAACAAAACTTGTTGTTTGATCCATATAAGAAACTTCATTTTCATCTTTTGATTTTCTTAACTTTCACTCATTCAAACACCTAATCAATAGGTGTTTAGGTGTTAACAATCAAACCACTGTGATCAGGATCTTGTTTGGAACTCATAATTTGGTATCAAAGCCTTAGTGCTCTTGATTGTTTGAGTTTTTGTTAAGATTCTTCAAGTTTTGAAGGTTTTTTAAAAAGTTTTCAAAGCTTCAAGGTTTTTAAAAATTTTGAACTTAAAACGGCTTGATGTGGTGTGATTAATCATAAGGTTGTTGTTAATCAGTGTTTTGGTGAATATTTGGGTCGTTTTGGTACAAAGAAACGTGGATTTTGGGTCATTTTGAGTGATTAGAGGGTTTTTGTTCGTGTTTAAACCCTGTTTGGCGTATTTAAACTTGAAGTCAGTGTAGATAAATTTGAATACAACGTATTTAACTTGAAGATCGTGTAATTGACAAATACGCCGGTAATATATCAGCGTAGTTGTTAATTCTCGGTGACGTAGTGTTAGTGTATTTAATCGAAGGCGACTTCAAAGTCAATGATAAAGATCCACAATGATTTTATCACGGTGATCGGCGTACTTAGCCAAACTCACGACGTGTGTTTTGTTTGTGTCAGCGGATTTAGCAATTTTCGTCGGTCTAAGATTTCAAGAACCATCAGCGTATTTGACCATCTCAGCGTAATTGCTTACTGATCTCACGAGTTACTAGTGTATTTAACTATTCTCAGTGTAATTAATCTCAGAACCCTAAAATCTTGCGTAATTAACTTCCGATCATTAATTTAAACTTAAAATCAAACCAAAATATCACTAAATCAATTGAATCCAATCGCACAAGCCGAATTTGAGACAGGAACATCAACACGACCACCAAAACTGAATGGATCAACCGATTTTGGGAGTTGAAAAAACCATATCAAGTCATTCTTCGAATACACGGACTACAACCAATGGATTTCGGTCACTGTTGGACCCCACGTCCCCATGAACGTTTGAGATGACGCGAGGGTAGTGAACAACGATCCATTAACGTATACTGATGATGACAAGGCCCTGATTCACCGCAATTTCCAGGCTCACGCAACTTTAAATATGGCCTTGTTGATGGACTATTGTAATATGTTCGAAGAGTATGCGACAGCAAACGAGCTTTGGTTGGCATTGATCGACTTCTACAAGGGAAATGAAGAGTTGATACGAAACAAAACAGATATGGTGCAAAAGGAGTATGACATGTTTGGCAGCATCCTAGGAGAAAGTCTTTTAGATCACATTAGTCGGTTTCTTAATATGATGACTAAGATGAAAAAGGTTGGTAATCCCATCACAAATTGTGCTGCGATAAAGAAACTTCTGGACTCGCTTCCAAGGGAGTGGAGCCTTCAATGCATGATGATCAAGAGGGATTTTCTAAACAGCCCAAATCCCGTTACACTGTTTGATCTGATCAATACTTTAAAGTCTTTCGAAATGGATGTGAACAAGCGTGAGATGAATCAAACTGGTTATCCTTTTGAAGTCTGCTCAATCAACCATTGGTCTGAAGAATGTGGTGTTTCTTGCCTCTGAGGGTCTGAATAAACAACCCTCAAGAGATCTCCACTAAATACTTGGCGCTATTTAACATTTTCCTGTGTAGTTATGAAGCTCTCATGTCGGGCGAACTTAAAAGAGACATCTTCACAGCCGACGATATGTATCAAGTTGATCTCGATGACATGGAAGAAATGCATCTAAAGTGGCAAATAGCTATGATCACCCTGAGGCTGAAGAAATTTCAAAATAAAACAAGAAAGCGTATGTCGCTCGGGAAAGCTTATTTTGATAAGTCAAAACTCAGGTGCTACAATTGCAAAAATCTGGGCCACCTCAAAAGGGATTGTCCTCTGCTGAAGAACGAGAATGCAGAAACACCTCTAGCAAAAAGGTCAATTGCCATTGAAGGAAATGACAACCCCACTCTTAACATGCCAAAGGCTTTGGTTGTAGAAGACTACGATTGGGCGGAGGAGATTGCTGAAGCAACAGAGCAAGTCAACAAGGCTCTTATGGCTAAAATCTCCAGCGAGTCTACTTCTTCTAAATCAAGCTTTGTTGAGAAAGAAGTTGCAGGAATTCCTAAGGGTTATGAAGAAACTAATAAAGTTTTGAAGAGCATTCTCACTCCTACTGAACCCGTAGCGGATTAAGGAAAAGAAGAATCTGAGAAGCCTGAGCTGAAGAAGAATGCCCAAGAAGCAGCCAGTGGCACCAAGAAGGAGAAAGCTGAAGCTCCCGCAGCCGCCATGAAAGCCGAATCTGTAAAGGAGAAAGAGGATAAGGGTTTGGTAAATAGCATAACGTGTAAATTTAAAGTTAAATTGTGCTCCCAACCATGGGTGAATGTCGTGGCACATTATAAATCCATCAACCATGACCTGATTAGAGACAAAGAAAAGGTTTTGCAATTTAACAAAGATTTGAAAGAAAATGAAGCTGTGTATCAGAAAAAGTTGAATTCAACTATAACTGAAATGCAGACTTTAAAAGAATTTGTTTTCAGAAAAGATTTTTTTCATAAACGATTTAACTGAAAGATTAGAAAAATCTCAAAATGAAAACAATAGATTGCAAATCACGATGGATAAATGGAACGTCAGTAAAAAGGCACCGGTTGACATTAAAATTTCCAATGACCGTCGTATGTGAAGGATGGGATCGGGTACAAGCACAAGCTCGGAAACGAAAGAAAACTCTTTCCTCCTCCACATAGCAAGAACTATGTACCCGTGCGATCTCCTCATCCTGATAATGATTTGATTAATGAAAATGATCTTTTTGCTCAAAATGTTTCATGTGAAAATGAAAAAGGTTCTAACATTTCTGAAAGTAATGCAGATGCGTTTGAGCGTAAACAAGATGTGTGCGATGAGGATGATGACTGTGGAGGGACGGAAATAGGGATAGGATATTCAGGCGACAATTAATCCACTGTTAACTGGTTTGCCTGTAATTGTGATAAGAAAAACAGTACTTTTATTCGGGATGACTGTAATAATTTAACTAGGATGGATGACTGTAATGGCCATGTGCCTAAATTTAACATTCAAGATGACTGTAATGGCCATGCGCCTACATTTATGACTCACAGCCACAAAAATGTAGTGGTTGAATGTCATGATTTAAATTCTGCTTTTTCTGATGAAAAAAGTTGTGTGTCAACCTCCTGTGTTTGTTCTAGAATTGAAACAAAACAGATTTGGGAAATTCCTTACCGAGGAAATTCTAGAATTTGTTCCATCTCACACAAGTAAATCAGAGTCAGAAAAGGAGATAAGTGAAGAAAGCAGCAGCAAAGACTCAAACACCACAATTTCTGAAGATGGTGAAGAAAATTGAAGCTCAAGTGAGGAACAAGGTTCAGATGATTCAAGTGAAGATCAAGAATCAGATGTTTCATTAGATACCGACAATGACGAAGATTGCTCGGAAGATGAAAGCCGCATTGACAAGAAAATGAAGAAAGTTGAAAGTTCAAGCTGCACTACATCATCAGACAATGCTTCAAGCAGCTCAAGACTCTCATCACATACATCATTTTCTAACGCATCAACCTCCAAAAGAAAAGGGCAAATTGCAAACGATGTTCTCGTTGTTGTCATTTAGGACATATGGCGAAACAATGAAAAAGCAAGAAATTTTCTGAACCTGAACAAAATTTTGTCAGAAATTTCACAGGGCAGTTTGATAATTTTAAGAAATCAGTCAAAAACCTAGTTAATACAACATGTTTTTGGTAACGAAAAGAATATACTGTCATCCAAAATCATGATAGATCAAAAATGAAGCAAGCCTGGGTTCCGAAATCTAACTAACTTGTATATATTTCTTGTTTCTTGTTGTTTAACATAATAAACTCCAGAAATGGCTTCGAATGCTCATGGAATACATCTTGCATGTGGACAGTGGATGCTCAAGGCATATGACCGGTTTAAAGGAACCGCTGAAGAACTTCTGATTTATCGATGGCGACTTCGTATCTTTCGCCGGAGATGAAAAGGGAGGGAAGATAGTTGAAGTTGGAGTTGTCGTTTCTGAAGCACTTACGTTGGAAAACGTTAACTATGTCCCAGAATTGTGTTACAATCTTATGAGTGTTTCACAAGTCTGTGACAAAGGAATATCCATGCTATTCAACGACGTAGAATGTCTCTTTGTCAAGCCTGAATACTCAGTTTCCGCCGAGATGATTATGCTCACAGCTCCTCGTCAAAACAACACCTATGTCCTCAACATGAAAAATGCCAAAACCAATGAGCAAATGACTTGTTTGATCTCCAATGCGTCAGAATCAAAGTCACTTCTTTGGCACAGGCGATTGGGGCATGTCAACTTCAAAAACATGAATAGACTTTCTAAGTTAAACTTAGTAAGTGGTTTACCGATAAAAGAATTTTTGTTTTCAAAAAAATGTATCGCATGCACCCAAGGCAAGCAACACAAAAATCCACATAAGTCCAAAGTAGTGAAGACGATAACTGCGCCTTTACAATTGTTGCATATGGATCTTTTTGGTCCTATTAGTGTTAAAAGTCTTGCTAAAAGTTGGTATTGCTTGGTGATTACAGATGATTTTTCTCGTTTCTCATGGGTTTATTTTCTTGAAGCTAAAAGCAAGGCAACTTTCATCGTCAAGTCTTTCATTCCCCTGATTGAGAATGTCACCAAACTAAAGGTCAAATCAATCATAAGTGATAATGGATCAGAATTCAAGAATCAAACGTTTATATCCTTCTGTGAAAAGAAAGGAATTCGCCTTCAGTACAGCGTAGCCAGAACTCCTCAACAAAACGGGGTTGCAGAACGCAAGAACAGAACACTCATTGAAGCTGCTAGAACTATGCTCGTGGATTCGAAGCTTCCAATCATCTTCTGGGCGGAAGCAGTCAACACAACATGCTATGCTCTGAATAGAGTTCTAATTGTTAAACCTCATGGAAAAAGAGCTTACAAACTTCTTTTCAAACGTAAGCCATTGCTAGATTTCTTCAGATCATTTGGATGCTCATGCACTCTTCTCAACACTCAAGAAAATCTTATCAAGTTCGAAGCAGTCGGTGATATCTGTTATTTCATGGGTTATTTGTCAACCGAAAAGGCGTATAGAGTCTACAACAAGAGGACCGAGATGGTGATCGAATCATGCTACGCTGATTTCCAAGAAGAAAATTACACTAACACTGGAAGTGCTCCCGACTAGTTTTACGATGTCGGCGTGATATTCAACACCTTCGATATTCCAGAAAACGTTCTTAAAGCTGAACCTGCTGAAGCAACTCAAATTGAACCTCTGTTTGATTCGTCATACATCGGTTTCACTCCATTTACCACCGTTTCACCCCCTTTGCAGCTGATCCAATTCTTCATACTGAAGAAGCTAATGGTGACACTTCGTCTGAGAATGCATCTGAAAATGGTGAAGAATCCAATCCACCACCCAAGAACCTCCTGTGATCTATGTCGAAGAACACTTTACCAAGATAAATCGAAATCATCCTCTTGAAAATGTCATTGTTTTTGTGGAAGACGGTGTTCGTATTTGTGGACAAACATACGACGTCAACAAAGGTTTATACGCGTCTTTTCTTTTGCAATCTGTGCTGAATGATATTGAAGAAGCAATCTAAGACTCCAGATGGGTGTAGGCCATGCAAGAAGAACTATCTCGGTTCCAAAAGCTCAAGGTGTGGAAATCGTTGATTTACCTGAAGGCAAGTATCCAATTGGTATAAGATAACTGGATGTTCAAGGTTTTCGACAGGAAGAGGGGATCGATTATGAAGAGGTTTTGGCTCCGGTCGCAAGATTGGAGGCCATTAGAATCTTTCTGGCTTATGCATCATACAAAAACTTCAAGGTGTTTCAGATGGATGTAAAGAGTGCTTTTCTATATGGTAAGGTCATGGAAGAAGTTTATGTTTGTCAACCTCCTAGATTTGAAGTTCCTGACTTCCTAAGATGTTACTATAAATTGGACAAAGCTCTCTATGGTCTTCACCAAGCCCCTCGTGCTTCGTACGATACTTTGTCAACATATCTTTTGGAATGTGGGTATACCAGAGGGAAGATCAACATGACTCTCTTCACCCTAAGGATCGGTGATGATGTGATGCTGGTTCAGATTTACGTGGATGATATCATTTTTGGTTCAACAAATGAAGCGATGTGCAAAGAATTCGAGACGGTGATGAAGGCTAAGTTAGAAATGAACATGATGGGAGAGCTCACGTTTATCTTAGGGTTGGAAGTGAAGTAACGAGAGGATGGTATCCTTATTCATCAAGCCAAGTATATCAGGGATATTCTTACAAAGTACAGCATGAACGACTGTAAAATCGCAAGCACTCCGTTCGCATCTCAGACCAAGCTCACTCTCGATTTACAAGGAAAACCAGCGAACAAGTCCTTTTATCGCTCAATTATAGGATCGTTGATGTATTTAACCCCAAGTAGGTCTGACATTATGTGGGTTGTCTGCATCTGTGCACGTTTTTAGACAAATCCTAAAGAATCTCATGAAGCTGCAGTAAAGAGAATCTTTCACTATTTGAAAGGAACACCGAAACTCAGTCTTTGGTATCCTCAAGATAGTAATTTTGACCTTATTGCTTATTCTGATAGTGATCATGCAGGTTGTAAGGTTGATCATAAATCAGTCTCAGGGGGATGTCATTTCTTGGGTAATCGTCTAATCTCGTGGCAGAGCAAGAAGCAGACAACGTGTCCACCTCGACTGCTCAAGCTGAGTATACGGCGGCCTACAGTTGCTGTTCACAAGTCCTCTGGATACAAAATCAGTTGCTGGATTATGGAACCAACATTATGAATACTCCAATATTCATCGACAACAAAGCGTGTCTGGGAATTATGATAAATCCAATCCACCTCGCAAGAACAAAGCATATCGAAATTCGCATTCACGCAATTCAAGATGCTTATGAAAAAGGATACATTGAAGTGGTGCGGGTGGATACAACGCAGCAAAGGGCTGACATCTTCATGAAAGCCTTCGACAAAACTTGTTTCAACCGGTTGGTAACCTGGTTGGAAATGGTCAATTTCCTTGAATGGAAATAAACTTAGTTGTTGTCATCGTTTGTACATACTTTATCGTTTAAGTTCTCACTTTCTTGGTAACTTAAAAAAACGTCCTTTTAAAGTAAAACAAGTATCTTAAAACGTTGCCTAACAAAAAGATTTTCTGTTAATTAAAATTGCATTTTCAGGTAATGGACATAGGAAAATAAAATTTTAGGGGGGAAGAAACACAGAAAATCAAAAAGAAAAAGAATAAGAAATTCTTGATGCTTATGTCTGACACCTGTTAAAAGAAATGATAGAAAACTGCTAACACTTTGTCTTTTCTTGAAAAAAAGAAAAACAAGAAACAAGAAGAATCGGGGTGCCACGCAACAACGTGTCAGTAGATTCAGCAATATTGACGAGTAAACTGCGATTCGGCGATAAAAGATAAAGTCTACACAAAAAATTGGGATATCCACAACATTATGCATCTTGCGGGTAACACGTTGCGGCATATGGCTTAATGGTCTTAAATCTTACATTAACTGTGACAAATGGCAATTAACCAGAAAATCCGTACAAACTAATCACTATTTTCTTTACATAATCTCATGCATTTAGCGTAATTTAATTAAGTAACATTGTCGTTATGTGGATAACAAGGTTAGGACAAGGAAACAATGCTAAAACATATGTTGGTGTTCGCCACATTGCGAAATCAGGCAAACAATGTCCTAAAAGTGTCGGTAGAAAGTGCCACGTGCACTATTCACGGTCATACTATTCATGCCAGCAAACCGTGAAATCAGACCGAAACACAGAAAACATTAATATGAAAACACATCTTGGAAAGAAACAAGACTTTCCGGTATAACGCCCTAACCTCAAAAATGTCCGTTTCGGCTTAAAAATATAGCATTTTTAAAGCGTCCGAACCTATAACAAAGCATTTCCGGGACTTCGGAATTATGTCACTTGATGAAAAACACACCAAAACATTTTAAGGATGTCAATGGGATGACCAAAATCATAAGCTTCCGATATTATATCGCTATGCGTCAAACTAGATCGTTAGCGAACCGACGAACTAGTAAGCGATATGTTCGTCATCGTAACAACCAAATGACAACTCTAGTGAACTAGTTAAGCCAAATTTGGAACTCGGAATTTCTTCATACATCACTTAGACGTGAAATAACAATTTGCGACAACGTCCGTCGGTACGCCACAAAAGTGTCGTAAACTAGCCTACGACGAAACAAATAGCATACAAAGTATCAAAACTTGATTTTTACTAGTTTAATGAACTAGTTAATAATAATTTTGGTCCCGAATCACTAATTACCCCTTAATGGTGTAATTAAACCCTTAGTCACCCTACTTTAATTAATGACCAAAATATCTACTTTTTAACATTTTTTTATAAAAATATTACACTTACCCCCCCCCCCCTCATTAATTACGAAATCAAGGGTGGTCCCCACCCCTTGATCTTGCTTGAATATACGGAGATATGAAGTATGGTGAGTGTTATGGTTGGTGTTGAAAATGATCATAAACCATTCCTTTTATACACATTATCATATTCAACACTTATCAACTTTCAAGAACAACAAAAACCTTCCCTTGTGCTTCATTACTCACGGCAGCCAACACCCCCTTTTACCCTCCTTTTTCATTCACATAAATCACTAAAATAAGCCTAATAAATCCATTTCAAGATCATCCATCCATGGTTTAAGCATGAAGGGTCATTAGGAGCATTCTTGGAGGTTAACTTTCTTCTTATTTTCTTATTTAACTTGTGCAATATTGTAAGTCTTCTAATCACCATTTTTAATCTTTAAATTACTAGTAGTTTATGGAAGTAGAAGTTGTTGTTCTTGAAATTTAAGATAAACATAATCAAAAACCCTAAACATAAACATAAAGATCACTAAATATAACTATTATTTTGTGTTTACTTGTTATATTTATGTTGATTGTTCATGAAATTTATAATGATCATATTGTTTATGCTAGAACAAGTTCATAGAAAAATGAAGACATGATGATCTTGAAGCTTGTAATTTTTAGTAACTTACAAGCACGATAATATTAGTATGATGAACACAAAAATATGATTTAAACATTACTATGTTTAAATCATGTAAGATCATCACCTTCATGTTCGTGAGTTATGTATATATTTCTTGAAAATGTTAAAAGAAACAAGGGTTTAAAAAGGCTTATAACTTGATTTTGAAGAATATATAAACTTGGATTTTTTTTAAAAGAAGATTTACCTAAAAAGTGTATTATGAAAGTTCATAAAATGTGGAAGTATGTTAACCTATAAACATGTGTAAAAGGAACTTGGTGAATAATGGTGATTTAGTGAATTGATTATTGATTTAAACGCGTTTTTGTAATGTGGGATATGTCCTAGTTTAGGGGAAACTATGGTGAATTTTTCTAAAAATCTAATCGTGATTAAAGAAGGGATTAAAGGGTGATTAACAAGGTTAAACGCAATTAGTGGTCTTAAACGTCATTATGGAAACTTTGATGGGAATATTTAAGGTTTAAATATTCAAGAAGTTCTTATGAACTTAAACTTATATTTTTACAAAAATAAATGGGTAAAAAAAATATAACAATGTATAAATATAATTTTTGGTAAGAAAAATTATATATTTTGGAACATATCAAGTATATGTATATGTGGTATATATGTGTATGTATTAGATAACTATAGGGTAATCAAAATAAATATACATACATGTTCCTACATGGTCCAAGAAATGCTTGTAAAATCGGACAATTAAATAGAATGGTCGAAACGGAAATACATAACACTTGATGATGACAAATTGGGCGTATCGACATCGTGACCAAGTTACTACAAAGTCAAGTCTAAAATAACATATTTTGGACGTTAAAACGATCACATATATAAGTGACCTATAACAAGAATCCGGAAAGTCAAAAACTATAAAAATTACCAAACATTTTTCATAGGAAAAATGAACTTATTTAAAGTTGATACTTTGTAACATTTTGGCAAAAATTGCAAGATTATGTTAATGGACTCATGAAGTTAGAATTGGGCCTATCAAAGTTAGTAATGGGCTAGGCCCAAATTCCTTA
The DNA here is from genome assembly GCA_030545235.1 of Helianthus tuberosus. Classification (NCBI taxonomy): domain Eukaryota; kingdom Viridiplantae; phylum Streptophyta; class Magnoliopsida; order Asterales; family Asteraceae; genus Helianthus; species Helianthus tuberosus. Next base: position 24,968,937 of record CM060419.1, read on the forward strand.
ATACATGGGCTAGGGCCCAATGGCAATATAACATGGGCTCGGCCCAATAACATAGATAACATGGGCTCGGCCCAATGACATGGGCTCGGCCCAATAACATTAAAACATGGGTTAGATATGATAACATAGATGACATGGGCTCGGCCCAATGACATGTGCTCGGCCCAATGACATGAGCAAAGGCTTAGTGACATGCGTGCACTGCACGAGAACGTGTGAAGAACGAAGCCGGTCAAACATAAGTCAATATACATAGAATACATGAATACGCTTATGAATTCAATATGTATAGAATATATGTATACACATAACAATTGAGCGAGTAATCTACCAACGCTCTAAAATACAAAGTTGTTCCAAAGATAACAAACGAGAACATAATAAAGAATTCAAGATGAACAACATGTACGAGGTCCGAAAGACCTAGTGTCTAACGAGATTAGTACACATGTAGGTTATTGACACGTACGGACGCTCACTTGGATATCATAATACACGAAACACAAACTTGTGAGTTCATAACCCCCACTTTTTACTGTTTTACATTTTTATAAATGTTTTCGGGGTTGGAAAGACATGCAAGTTTTGCAAAAACACAATGTTTCGAGAAACAAAAATCATATGTTTCTAAACCATTTTGCAACAGGATTTCAACGAACTCAAATGGTTTACAAAAAGGTTTAAGCTAAAGTTATCGGTTCTTACAACAAATACGTATTTACGAAACGCACATGATTTTCATGACTAGGGACGGGAATGTCCAAGTTACAACAATAGGACTGGGTTGGTCTGCGTACGAAAAACGAGACAACCCAGTGAATTCATGTCCCTCCTTTCACTGTTTTCAATGTTTTGTTTTCAAAAACATCGAGGGGAAATACATGCTAAAACTATTGGTATGTTAGTTACGGAGTAGTAGATAACATGATCAATGTGCATAAGTAGGGAGATAAGATTAGTAACCATTAATCACTTAGTGACCAAGGTGCAAAAGGTGTAGATCTATTGGGCTTGAGGCACGCCCCACTCCTGGTTGGTATACCCTGGAGTGCTTTTGTGATCCCAAATGATGAATTGTTCTCGGTTTGGTTATTTGCTTATGGTACATTATGTCAGGGGGCTCGCTACCCACTGATAGATCCTTAACAGACTCCATGAATGAATCAGAACATACCATGATTACAAGATAACATTTATGAGATTTCATGATAACAAATACTGCATGAACTCGCTCAACTTTTTGTTGACTTTTTAAAACTACATGTATTTCAGGAAACAGGTCTTGAGCCGGTGATTCACTATGGGATTCGGGAAAACAAATGACAACGATTGCCACTTTTGAAGGGTTTGTCTTCTATATCCCAACTTCCTATGGGTATATAGGAAACAAAACGTTACTAAGCTTTATGTTAAAACTATCTTTTGTGATGTGTAAAACAATCTGATAACTATGTTACGTCTAATGTTGTGAACATGTATGGCACTTGAAACTACTTTTGGGAAAATATGTAAATGTTCGTTGGAATTTATATAACTATGGCAACGTTGTTGGTTCATGTTGTTAAATACATTTGGAGGCATTGATTACATTTCTTACGTCACACACAATACGCTTCCGCTACTAGAAGGGTGTGAGAGATTGGTATCAGAGCCCCGATTGTAGTGAACCGGGGAAAAACTTTTATTAAAGTTTGGTCTACAATCACCGAAGGGCTCTCATATGAAAACAAAGTTGATAACATTACAAAAGTTATTTCGAAAGTATGACAAAAATGACAAAAGGTTTTCATTGTGTCATGATAACATAAGGATCTATCACGCGGGCTCAATCATATGTAACGGATAAGAATCAATGCATGGGTAGTCTATAAGGAATAGACATGAAAACATTAGGAAGTACATGTGAAACACAAGAACAAAAACAACATGAGATTTAGTGACTATATATATAATGTATTTATATATGTGTTGTAAAGAATATTTTGCCATGAACGAAAATACCTTCGACTATGAATTCTATTATTACAATTGACTCACGCGATGAGAATGACGACCTCGCGGCTATTACGAACCTTATGGCGGGCGTGGTCCCTGAGAGAGACCCTAAAGTATTGATCCCATGGGAGATGGTTGTTTACCATCGGGTGGTATATGCCTGGCTTCGGTAGTGACGACGAGCCGGAGGTGGCGGCCTTGGACAACAACTCTACTATTGGGACGAGGTCCCTGAGATTCATATTAGTCATGCTTGATTTCATTCCTGTCCAGACAAGAAAGATGAAGTACTCATCTTGAAGGTACCCCTCTAGTTATTAGTATGACAAATTCTTTTATTACTACTTCGGCTAACATTATGCCCTTCCACGAATAATGACAATGGGCGTTAGCACGTGGACCATTACGAAGGTCCCTCATATGTTGAAGGTATATAGACAATAGTGCCCTCTCTTTGACTGATCAGTTGCTTGAACGAGAGAATGCTAGGGTGACCATGCAAGATAACTTATTATTACGGGGGCCCACGTAATTACAACTTGTAGTGTATGGGAATCCTAGTGAGCTCTGCGGGTCAAGCTAATGATCACTAGCCATAAGAAATTCCTAAGTTGTTCAAGTTTCTATCTAGTGGAACACTAACCGGAACGGTTACTATAACACTCTACGATACAGGAAGACTACACGTATTGTTTGCACTTAACATTCGATCTATAACACGAGTCATCTGAGACTAGTCATCGAAAGCAAACAAAACTCGTTAGCCACTCATGGAGGATTTTTCCTCAACATTCTCGAAATTCTTGTACATGGACTGGTTCTTTGGTGTCTATGACACCTTACCTTATCTTAGTTATCGAAGATGATTACATTAAACTCTGTCGTTTGATATTTATGTTATTCCAAGGGATACTATGGCATGAGTCAAGCTACAACCCTTTCATGGTATTATTCGACATCTATGGAAATTATAACAATTTTTTTCGAAGCTCGTGGAGCTCAAGGAATATCAGCGTATTCGTCACATGGGCTAGTGCGGCAAAGGATTTTTCCTACTTTGGGCGATCGAGATCCAGGAAGTATGGGATATACGTTGTAAAATTGGAGACGACCGTTTGGTTTCTCCTCCTTAACGAATTACTTCTTTTCCCATTTAGGCACATGGCTAATACACTCAAGAGGTACTATGCATTTTGGAATGCATTTATTCATGAATATCATTGTTCAAACAAACCGGAGCAACGCTGTCTTGAGGTTTCCATGACCAATCACATTCTTAATTCTTAGGCGCATGATAGGCTATATATGTCCAAATAAAATCCTAGACCCAATGATACTATGGATCGGAAACAACGTGGTGTTTACAAGAAAAACTACACCTAGAAGAGGGTTAGTTGATCAGCGCCCTACTATTAAAGTTGAACTAGAGGTCATACGGAACAACATGAGGTTGTCGAGTCGACACTAGTGATGGTACTGATGGTACCGGTAGGTCAAGTGGTTCAAACCCCGATGGGACGAGAATGAGTGGCAATGCCACACTTGGAGATGCAATCACACCAGATTTTAATCCTAAGGCTTTTCCGGATTATAAGCCGCGAGACCTCATTGATACGGAAGGTGCGGTGAGTTCTATCCGCTAGATAAAGACAAGGAAGTCAGTTAACCTTGCTAATAAATGTACTCCCAAGTAAACGTTTTGGTAAACAGATAGCCTTCTGTTGAATGAGGCGTTAACTTGGTGGAATCTCTAAGTGCAAACTATAGGGAGTAATACAACAAAGAGGTTATTGTGGGAAGAACTCAAGAATCTTAAGCGAGAAGAGTATTGCTCGCTAGTGGAAAAATTCCAAGTTTGGGAACCGAGCTCTAGAACTCGATCATGATTAGAGCTAACGTTGTTAGTTACCCCGACGCCTCTACAATATGTCAAGGGTTGATTGCATATTGGATAACACTCGAATCCAAACGCACTGAGCGCTACATTTGGGGTTTAGCCCTGAGATCCGAATCATGATCACATCATGTCACCCTACCTAGATTTATTTTCAAGTAACTCTCTCAGTTAGTCTCACCAAGGATGTGGTGAGGATGGGGGACTGCCCAAGGAGGGTGTTAAGAGAAAGAGAAATCCCGTGACAAGCAAAGCGAAGGCGATTACTGCCATAATCGATGCTCGCATTAAGAAGTATGCTAATAACTTGTCAAAATTCGGAATGAGATAGGTGAAACTTTCATCATGAGGACACTTGCAAAAGTGACAAGAGTAGCAGTGTGGTGAGACTTGGCACAAAACATAGACTAATGAGTTAGCTATATTTAAGAATGAACGAGGTGGTTTTTACTGTGGCAAGGAGGTCACTACGAGCGTGGATGGTTAAGGATGAATCAAGCCAGTGAGTAAGCAAGTCTAGGGGTATGCTCTACTCTAGAACCATCATGTATCAATTCTTTGGATACCAACGTCGGCTTAACTTAGTGTCTTTAGATACTAAGCATATACACGAATTAGAGTCATGTAGGTTAAACATGTCTTGCTCTATCAAGTTAGCTAATGAGGAATTAGCGAAGTCATGTGAAGTTATTAAAGGGTCACTGATACGTTCCTATCAACCGACCCGTTGCATACGTGTTGTTTAACACCGGTGTCGGTATTAGCTTCATCCCCATAAAATTCAAAGTATGCTTGGCCGAGTCAAGTAAACTAGACATCCTCTCATTCAATAGGATTGGCCAATGGTAAATTAGTCAAGTCAGGAAAGACATCAAAGGATGCACAATCGAACTTGGAGCACAAAAATTCAGTAACGACTTTTCACTCATTCAATTAGGTTGTTATGACTTAACTTCTGGCATAGATTGGTTGGCCGACAACCGAGCAGAAGTAGTTGTGCTGCGAAAACTATTATTCTTTTTCCCCCTGTCTGACGAGAGAACATCTTTTGGTGCACGAAGAGAAACACGACACACGGCTACTGACCAACAACTGTATGAAGGCTCGGAAGAGTCTGAGAACAGGATGCATCGCCTTTCTTGTCCATGTGGTCAACAAGTAGGCCATGTAGCGCAAGGTGGAGGACATCCATGTGGTAAGGGAATACCCTGAAGTCTTTCCAGAAGACTTACCGGGACTACCTCCGCAGCGACAAGTCGAATTCAGTGTCGATCTTGTGCCAGGAGCTGCACCGGTGGCGAAAGCTTGATATAGACTCGCACCCTCAGAGATGCAGGAATTATCTACTCAGCTGTAGGAATTGTTTGACTAAGGATTTAATAGACCGAGTTTCTCACCTTGGGGAGCTCCGGTGCCATTTGTCAAGAAGAAAGACGGAACCTTTCGGATGTGTATAGATTACCAAGAACTGAACAAGTTTACCATAAAGAACCGGTATCCTTTACCAAGGATTGATGTAAGGACTCTCAAATATGTCATAAACCAACCCACTATTAAAAACCCGTATCCCTGAAACCATACTATGTATAAAAAACCAAGAAAACAAGAAGTATGGTCTTCAGGCGGGCCGCGTAAAGGTTAAGCATACCTTACGCGGGCCGCGTCAACCAATGTTTGACCGGATAAGTGTTCCGGATCCACGTGGTATCCAGCTGGCTAACCTACTCGTGACTGGTCAAAGCTACTCGTAGACTGGGCGGCCACGCGGGCTGCGTAAGTGTTAACCTTGGGTTTACGCGGGCCGCGTGAACCTTCAATTTCAGCTATAAATAGCTTGTCACTTGCACAATCCACTGGTGTCGATAAAAACTTTCAAAAACGAATTCGTATCACTCTGAAGTCGAAATTTCATATATAATTAGTGAGGTGCTGCTCCGATACCGGGTATTAACTCGATCGCTGCTACGATTCAATGTCCGATCGATTAAACTATAGGGTTTATGCTTTGTCATTCGTTGTTAATTCAATGGATGTTTAAGTATCGCACTTTGTCATTCGTTGTGAAGGTTTTAATCTTGTGAGTTATCATAAATGCTGTATTAGTTACTAACCGAGTTCGTGTGCGTGTTATTAATTTAGGTTAAAAGGCTAATCAGTAGGCTAGGCTCTGCTCAAATTAAATCTGCAATGTGAGTCATTCTATTTTTATCAAATTACTTTACAAAACTCTATTTGTTTTCAATGTTATAATTACGGGGATTAAGTCTTTGTAATCACCAAGTTACAGCCGGTATGTAACTCTATTGTATACATTACTTGATAAACGTCACCATTGGACAACGGGGCCAAAGGGTGATATGACCATAGTCACAGACACCATCGGGCTCAGAGGCTACCGATGAATGTCGAGTGACAAGTATTGTGGGTAGTTGGTTGATATATGGAAACATTGTAATCGCTCTTAATACTGTAAATTATAACAAACGCATCATTTTTTTTATAAAAAGAATGATTCACCAAGATTTCTCGCTGACAAAACCTTTTTCAAACATGTTTCAGGTGATCTGTTGTGATCCAGGAAAAGTGCCGTGAAGCACTACAAGCTTAAGGAAGTGGCTCAATATAAAATAAAGAAACATGTTTTGTAAAATAAAGATTTCCCAGAGAAATCATATGATTGTAAATTACCGGGTTTTATCCCTAGTTGTGAAATAAAATAATCGGGAAATTATAATTTTAAAAAGATCCTGAAAAAGACTTCCGCTGTTAAATAAATACCACGGGATTTTCTGTCCCGCGTCTCCTGAAACGGGTCAAACCGGGTCGGGGCCGTGACAGAAATAAGGTGGTATCAGAGCCACTGATTTAAGCCAATTAAGTATTTAGAAAATACTTAATTTTTCTACTTGTCATTTTTTGATTATGTGTTTTCTTATTTGAATATTTGTGTACAGTATGGGTAAACAAAAGCTGTCAAACATCTATCTTAAATTAGATAGGTCATCCAACGAGAAGAGAAGTTCATCCCAAACCAAATCCTCAAATCACTCTGTAATTCCTTAAGGAGGAATATTTGTGCGAAAGGCACAATATGAGGAACCACTTTCTCCTAATAAAAGAAGTTTGATTTTTAAGAAAAGTCAGGAGAAAATAAAGAAATTCTGAGAAAAGAAGATTAAACAGGAAACCCAGGAATTAACCAGTAAATCACCTTGGGAGGACAAGTTAGATGAGAAATGGGCAGATCTTTATATGCTAGCTACTGTAGCAGTAAATGCAAATCTTTAAATATTTTAACTTAAGTTTAAGCAATCTTATCACCTATAATCCAGAAACCTTATCCAGTAAATAAATAAGTTTACAGTAAACCTTAATATGTTTTAAATTTCAGTTGTTTTCACGCAGTATGAAATAATATTTAAAGGTTATCTATGCAATTTTGTTATAAAAATTTTAACTTAGTAATTGTGTGTATTTTGCATGTGTACTAAACAAGCATGAATGACTTGTCTGACGCCCTTCAGAATTTAAATCTCTATCCGGTAAAAATAGAGGTTTCCAGAGATTTCAATAGGTATATACCAGACGTAGAAGAACCTATTGAATTTAATGCTCCACCTCCGGAGAAACCCAAGCCCAAGAAAAGGAGGAGATTTGTAGGATGGAGGCGTGTGCGCAGGAGGAAACCCGCCACTAGAAAGATACCTAAAATAGAAAATCCCTTAGACAAAGGGAAGGGGATTGAAGTCGGGGAAGAGTCTAGGCAGATGGGATTACAGTTTGATGAATATTCTAAGCAAATAGAAATGGAGATTGGAGGAGGTTCTAAACAAACTCAGATAGAAATTGGGGAAAGCTCTAAACAAACCCAGGAAATGACATTACAAGAGGAGCTAGATTTTATATTGGCAAGCTGTGATACTATTAAGCCTGTCAATACAAAAGTTTTTACTCATCCTATTGAAACTCAACTTCCAATAAATTTGGAACCAGCAATCCCAGAACCTATAATTCACACCCAACCTCTAGGAATGGACGAGTGGTGGACGAATGATTGGCAGTTCCAAAATCTGCTCAACAGTCCTTATTCCTTTCTTCCTCAATTTGACCCAGAACCTATACCTAATCCACATATGAGCAATGAGAATTTAGCTGAACTCCGCCACTTTGGCGAATAGTTAATGGATGCAGGATATAGTATCAGGGAGGTAGGAGAACAAATCTCCTGGAAGTACGATGAAAGGGAGCGCCGTTATTAAAATATCAGCTGACGAGGAATAAGGGGTTTATGAGACTGTGGTTGTATAATAGCAATAATAATATAATCATGTGAAATAACCTAAAATAAAACTTTGTAAGATAATGGTGTGTATTGATGCATACTATTAAATATAAAAATGGAAATCGAGAATTCGATAGTTTTGACTATATGTGTGTATTTGAAATTTATATGATTGTTTTGTGTATAATTGTTATTTAATCGATACTAATAAATTATATTAATTATCAGATGGAAAACGCTAATAACGAACTAGTTAATAAGGTTAATCAATCTGAGCAACACCCGGAGGATCAATTTTTAAATAGGCAAGATATAGAAAATATCGTTGCTCAAGGGATAGCTAATACTATTCCAGCAATTGTTGCTGCTGTTAGAAATCCAATCGAACCTCAACAAATCATTCCTAGCAAACGTATTTCTGAAGATAACAGTAATAGCGTAAATGGAGGCGGTAATCATACTAATCACGATAATAATCCACGGCAGGCTCCGCTCCCTAAGAAAATGAAAGCTACAACACCTGGTTGCACTTATAAAGAATTTCTTGCTTGTAAACCATCTGAGTTTGCAAGCAATGAAGGAGCAACTGCGGTACTGCGTTGGTTAGAGAAAACCGAGGCAGTTATTACAATAAGTAAATATGCTAAGGACGATCAGGTCATGTACGCGTCAAATATTTTTAAAGGGGGGCACTAGAATGGTGGAACACGGTGTTACAAGCAAAAGGAAGGATGATGGTGTATGCTATGAACTGGGAAGAATTTAAGAGTCTTGTAGAAAGAAAATTTTGTCCCGAATATGAAAAAGATCAAATGGCGAATAAGTTCTTAAACCATCGAATGATGGGTGTAGATTGTCGCGGTTATACTTCAACATTCTTTGAATATGCTAGAGTGGTACCAACACTGGCTTCGCCAGCACCGGTACTCATTTCTCGCTATATTTGGGGATTGATTAGCGAAATTCGTAACATCGTTAAAGCTGCGAGACCTCGTACTATTGACGATGCAGTAGAATTAGCCAACACCCTAACTGATGAACTGGTGCGCACAAGAGATGATAATAGGAAAAAGGAACTGGCTCAGAAAATTACCCAAGGATTTCGTACGGGTAATAATAGTAGCTTCAGGAGAAGAGGAACAGGGCAATCTTCAACTCCGCCATTCTGCAGGAATTGCAGAAATAAGCATTATGGAAGATGCAATGTAATCTGCAACTTTTGCAAAACTGGAGGACATCGCGAAGAAGATTGCAGAAAGAAAACCAGGATCTGCTATAACTGTGGAGAAAATGGACATTTCAAGACAGAATGCCCTAAATTGGTCAAACCAGTAGACAACAAAGCCAAAACAGCCGACGGAACTACCAAGAAGAATGTTCGAGCCTTCCAGTTAACTACTCAGGAAGCCGAGCTGATTCCTGACGTGATAGCTGGTACGTTCCTAATTCACAATGTATATGCAAAAGTATTATTTGACTCTGGTGCAAACCAAAGTTTTATTAATACTTCATTCTGCCAAGCTCTTAATTTACCCTTAACCAACCTTAGGCAGATTTTTATAGTCGAAACAGCAGACGGAAATTCTGTTAGCATAGATAAAGTTTTGCAAAAGGAAAATATAGAACTCTCAGGTCATAAATTCTTTGCAAACCTATTACCTATGAAATTAGCCGAATTTGATGTTGTATTAGGAATGGATTGGTTAGTAGCCAACCATGCTCGAATTCTGTAGAAATTCAGGCACCTACTGGAGAAATTATTACGATTACAGGAGATAAACCACGGAAACCCATGAAGTTCATATCAGTAATGAAAGTTGCTAGTTATGAACGAAAGCAAGGAATAGTATATATGATTTCAGTAATCATTAGTACTAAGGGTAAAGAACTTAAGGAGATTCCTGTAGTCTCGGAATACCCAGATATATTCCCAGAGGAGTTACCAGGATTACCACCAGATAGGGAGGTAGAATTTAGAATTCATTTAATTCCCGGAACTATACTGATAGCCAAGGCACCTTATCGGTTAGCTCCCACAGAAATGTTAGAATTGAAGAAGCAATTAGATGAATTACTAAGTAAAGGTTTCATACAACCAAGTTCATCCCCGTGGGGAGCACCAGTGTTGTTTGTAAAGAAGAAGGATGGTTCGATGAGAATGTGTATTGATTATAGAGAATTAAATAAAGTTACAATTAAGAATCGATACCCATTACCTAGAATTGATGATCTTTTTGATCAACTTCAAGGAGCTAGATATTTTTCTAAGATAGATTTACGCTCCGGATATCATCAATTGAAGGTACAAGAAGAAGACATACCTAAGACGGCTTTCAGAACTAGGTATGGTCATTACGAGTTTACAGTCATGCCCTTCGGATTAACGAATGCACCTGCCGCATTCATGGACATGATGAATAGAATCTGTAAACCGTATTTGGATAAATTTGTAATTGTCTTCATTGACGATATACTTATTTATTCCAAAAGTCAAGACGAACATTGTCAGCACTTGCATGCACTCTTAACTTTGTTAAGAAAAGAAAAGCTGTACGCCAAATTCTTGAAGTGTGAATTTTGGTTGCAAGAAGTGCAATTCTTAGGTCACATGGTGAATCATGAAGGCATTCATGTAGATCCTGCTAAGATAGAGGCAATTACTAAATGGAAGGTTCCACAATCCGCAATGGAAATTAGAAGTTTTATAGGTTTAGCAGGATATTATAGACGGTTTATTAAGGATTTTTCCAAAATAGATGTACCATTAACTAATCTAACCTGTAAAGCAGTTAAGTTTGAATGGGGACCTAAACAAGAAGAAGCCTTTAGGATCTTGAAACAGAAATTAACCAATGCTCCAATCCCAGCCTTACCAGAAGGAACTGAAGACTTTGAAGTATACTGTGATGCTTCAAAACTAGGATTTGGATGTATGCTAATGCAACGCAAGAAGGTAATTGCGTATGCCTCAAGGAAATTGAAAAAGCACGAAGAAAACTATACGACTCATGACTTAGAATTAGGAGCCGTAATTTTTGCCTTAAAGATTTGGAGACATTATCTATACGGAAGTAAGTTTACTGTCTATACAGATCATAAAAGTTTAAGATATATATTTGGGCAAAAAGAGTTAAATATGAGGCAAAGAAGATGGATGGAAATCCTAAGTGACTACGACTATAATATTCAATATCATGAAGGAAAGGCAAATGTAGTTGCAGATGCCTTAAGTCGTAAGTACCATGAGAAACAACAAAGAGTTCGTGCTCTTAGGTTAAATCTACAGTTAGATTTAATGGAACAATTGAAGAATATTCAAGAAACAGCAATCAAGGATGATGCTGAAGGAATGAAGGGATAAATAAAAGAATTAAAGCAAGGAGCTGATGGAATTTGGAGATTCCACAAAAACAGAATCTGGGTACCTAGGCAGGGAGAATTAAGAAATAAGATTTTAGAAGAAGTCCATAAATCTAGGTATACCATGCACCCTGGAAACAATAAGATGTACCAAGATTTAAGAAAGAATTTCTAGTGGATAGGCATAAAGAAGGATATAGCTAGATATGTTTCTAAGTGTCTTACTTGTTCACAAGTTAAGGCAGAACACCAGAAACCTTCAGGTCTATTACAACAATTAGAAATGCCTGTATGGAAATGGGAACTCATAACAATGGATTTTGTTACTAAGTTACCCAAAACCAGAAAAGGTAATGATGCGATTTGGGTAATTGTGGATCGATTAACCAAATCTGCTCACTTTCTACCAATGAAAGAAACCTTTAGCATGGAAAGATTGGCAAAGTTGTATGTAGATGAAGTTGTATCTTTACATGGAGTTCCACTCTCCATTGCTTCCGATAGGGATAGTCATTTTACTTCTCACTTTTGGACAAGTTTCAAACAAGCAATGGGAACTCGACTAAATCTGAGTACGGCATATCATCCACAAACAGACGGGCAAAGTGAAAGGACGATACAAACTCTAGAAGACATGCTCAGAGCATGTGTAATAGATTTTGGTGGAAACTGGGATGATCACTTACCGTTAATTGAATTCTCCTATAACAATAGTTATCATTCAAGTATTGAAACTGCCCCATTCGAGGCACTGTATGGAAGAAAGTGCAGAACTCCAGTTTGTTGGGCAGAAATAGGAGAAAGTCAATTGACAGGTCCTGAAATAGTACAAGAGACAACTGACAAGATTAATCAAATAAAAGAAGGACTAAAGACGGCTCGAGATCGTCAGAAGAGTTATGCAGATAATAGACGAAAGCCGTTAGAGTTTAAAGTCGGAGATAAAGTACTGTTGAAAGTTTCACCTTGGAAAGGAGTAGTTCGATTCGCTAAGAAAGGAAAGCTAAGTCCAAGATACGTAGGACCATTTCCAGTGATCCAACGTATAGGACCAGTTGCTTATCGTCTGCAACTACCAGAAGAGTTAGTTGGAGTACATGATGTATTTCATATATCCAACCTCAAGAAATGTCTATCAGACGAATCCCGGGTAATACCTCTTCAAGATATAGAAGTAAATGAAAAGCTAAAATTTGTTGAGAAACCAGTCCAAATAGAAGACAGAAAGGTGAAATTTATCAAACACAAACGGTTAGTACTTGTCAAAGTCAAGTGGAATTCAAAGAGAGGACCAGAATACACTTGGGAGCTGGAATCAGAGATGAAACGAAAATATCCTCACTTATTCCAGTAAATCTCGAGGACGAGATTTTAAATAAGGTGGGGAGAATGTAAGGACTCTCAAATATGTCATAAACCAACCCACTATTAAAAACCCGTATCCCTGAAACCATACTGTGTATAAAAAACCAAGAAAACAAGAAGTATGGTCTTCAGGCGGGCCGCGTAAAGGTTAAGCATACCTTACGCGGGCCGCGTCAACCTATGTTTGACCGGATAAGTGTTCCGGATCCACGTGGTGTCCAGCTGGCTAACCTACTCGTGACTGGTCAAAGCTACTCGTAGACTGGGCGGCCACGCAGGCCGTGTAAGTGTTAACCTTGGGTTTACGCGGGCCGCGTGAACCTTCAATTTCAGCTATAAATAGCTTGTCACTTGCACAATCCACTGGTGTCGATAAAAACTTTCAAAAACGAATTCGTATCACTCTGAAGTCGAAATTTCATATATAATTAGTGAGGTGCTGCTCCGATACCGGGTATTAACTCGATCGCTGCTACGATTCAATGTCCGATCGATTAAACTATCCAGTGGATGTTTAAGTGCTGCCCACATTAGGGTTTATGCTTTGTCATTCGTTGTTAATTCAATGGATGTTTAAGTATCGCACTTTGTCATTCGTTGTGAAGGTTTTAATCTCGTGAGTTATCGTAAATGTTGTATTAGTTACTAACCGAGTTCGTGTGCATGTTATTAATTTAGGTTAAAAGGCTAATCAGTAGGCTAGGCTTTACTCAAATTAAATCTGCAATGTGAGTCATTCTATTTTTATCAAATTACTTTACAAAACTCTATATGTTTTCAATGTTATAATTACAGGGATTAAGTCTTTATAATCACCAAGTTACAGCCGGTATGTGGGGTATTGTATACATTACTTGATAACCGTCACCATTGGACAACGTGGCCATGGGGTGATATGTCCATAGTCACAGACACCATCGGGCTCAGAGGCTACCGATGAATGTCGAGTGACAAGTACTGTGGGTAGTTGGTTGATATATGGAAACATTGTAATCGCTCTTAATACTGTAAATTATAACAAACGCATCATTTTTTTTATAAAAAGAATGATTCACCAAGATTTCTCGCTGAGAAAACCTTTTTCAAACATGTTTCAGGTGATCTGTTGTGATCCAGGAAAAGTGCCGTGAAGCACTACAAGCTTAAGGAAGTGGCTCAATATAAAATAAAGAAACATGTTTTGTAAAATAAAGATTTCCCAGAGAAATCATATGATTGTAAATTACCGGGTTTTATCCCGAGTTGTGAAATAAAATAATCGGGAAATTATAATTTTAAAAAGATCCTGAAAAAGACTTCCGCTGTTAAATAAATACCACGGGATTTTCTGTCCCGCGTCTCCTGAAACGGGTCAAACCGGGTCGGGGGCCATGACAATTGACGACTTGTTCGATCAGTTACAAGGTTTTAGCTTCTATTCCAAAATTGATCTAAGATCCGGACACCATCAATTGAGGATCCAAGAAGAAAGCATTCCTATGACAGCGTTCAGGACTCGCTATGGGCATTACGAGTTCCTTGTTATGCCTTTCAACCTAACAAACGCTCCCGCCGTATTCATGGATTTGATGAATCGGGTATGTATGCCATATCTTGACAAGTTCGTGATCGTATTCATTGATGACATTTTAATATACTCACGAACCAAGGTGGAACATGAACAACACTTGAGAACTATTCCGGAGCTACTTAAGAAAGAACAATTGTATGCCAAATTCTCAAAATGCGAATTTTGGATTCGCGAGGTCCAATTTCCCGGTCACGTTGTAAATGAGAATGGAATACATGTGGACCAAGCTAAGATAGAACCCATAAAGAACGGAAACGCTCCCAAGACCCCGACGGAAGTAAGAAAATTTCTAGGCTTAGTGGGATACTATTGAAGATTCATAGAGAATTTTTCTAAAATTTCTCAACCGCTGACCACACTCACTCAAAAGGATAGAAAGTTCGATTGGGGTGAAAAACTAGAAATGGCATTCCAAACGCTCAAAGATAAACTATGCCAAGCGCCAATCTTATCACTCCCGAACGGCACCGATGACTTAGTGGTGTATTGTGATGCATCGCATCAAGGCTTGGTTTGTGTATTAGTGCAACGTGAAAAAGTCATCGCGTACGCGTCACGACAGTTGAAAGTTCATGAAAAGAATTATACCACTCACGACCTAGAGTTGGGCGCAGTGGTATTCGCTTTAAAGATTTGGCGTCACTATCTCTATGGTAGTAAGTGTACCATATTCACTGATCATAGAAGTCTTCAACACATATTCGACCAAAAGGAATCAAATATGCGCCAACGACGATGGGTAGAATTGTTGAACGATTATGACTGCGAAATCAGGTACCATCCGGGAAAGGCAAACATTGTAGCGGATGCCTTGAGCCGGATAGAACGAGTTAGAACATGATGAGTACGGGCTTTAGAGTTAACAATCCAGACAAACTTCACTACTCGTGTGCACGATGCACAACTAGAAGCTCTAATGCCAGAGAACATTCAAGCAGAATCCTTGCGAGGATTAGAGAAACTATTGGAAGAGAACAAAGATGGCACAAGGTACTTCATAGGAAGAATCTGGATTCCTTACTTTGGCGGATTGCGAGACTTAGTGTTGGATGAAGCACATAAGTCAAAATATTCAATGCATCCCAGACCTGATAAGATGTATCAGGATGTAAAGGAATATTACTGGTGGCCTAATCTCAAAGGAGATATTGCGACCTACGTTGGGAAATGCCTAACTTGTGCAAAGGTCAAGACTGAGTATCAAAAGCCATTTGGACTATTACAACAACCCGAGATTCCCGTTTGGAAATGGGAACAGATATCAATGGATTACATTACAGGACTCCCACGGACCTCTCTAGGTCATGTCGTGATTTGGGTTATCGTCGATCGATTAACCAAGTCAGCTCACTTCTTGCCAATTCGCGAGAAAGACAATACAGAGAAGTTAGCTGAGCTTTACCTCAAAGAGATAATAACACGTCATGGAGTGCCTATTCAAATAATCTCGGATCGCGATGGTCGCTTTGTGTCAAGAATATGGCAATCATTTCAGGAATCGCTTGGATCTCGTTTGGATCTAAGCACATCATTTCATCCGCAAACCGATGGACAAAGCGAACGAACCATCCAAACGTTGGAGGACATGCTTCGCGCCTGTGTGATGGATTTGGGCGGAAACTGGGATACTCATTTACCTCTGGTGGAGTTTTCCTATAATAACAGTTATCACACAAGCATCAAAAGCGCCCCATACGAAGCACTATACGGACGGAAGTGTCGATCACCGCTGTGTTGGGCGGGAGTCAGAGACAAACAACTCATTGGCCCTGAACTAGTCTAAGAGACTACGGAAAAACTAGAAAAGATACGAGACCGTATCAAAGCGGCTCGTGACAGACAAATGAGCTACGCGGACAGAAGACGTAAACCATTATCCTTCAAGGTCGGAGACAAAGTCTTACTGAAAGTCTCGCCTTGGAAAGGCGTAGCTAGATTCAAGAAACACAGAAAACTAAACCCGAGATACATTGGGCCATCGGTACCGTCAGGTACAAGTTGAAACTGCCAGAAGAAATCAGTAACGTAGATGACACATTTCATGTGTCGAATCTCAAGAAAAGTCCGACCGTTGAAACAGTTATCATCCCAGCAGATGAAATTCATATAGACGACAAACTCCAGATTACCGAAGAACCCATCGAGGTTGTGGACAGGAAAGTCCACAAGACAAGGAGAAGTCGTATCGAACTAGTCAAGGTCCGCTGGAATTCACGTCACGGACCCGAGTACACCTGGAAACGTGAAGATCAGATCAAGGCAAAATATCCCCACCTGTTCGAGAAGACTCCTGCAAAGGATGACTCAACTTGAATTTCGGGACGAAATTTTTTTTAACATGGGGAGAATGTGACAAATGGCAATTAACCAGAAAATCCGTACAAACTAATCACTATTTTATTTACATAATCTCATGCATTTAGCGTAATTTAATTAGCTAACAGTGTCGTTAATTGGATAACAAGGTTAGGACAAGGAAACAATGTTAAAACATATGTTGATTTTCGCCATATTGCGAAATCAGGCAAACAATGTCCTAAAAGTGTCGGTAGAAAGTGCCACGTGCACTATTCACGGTCACACTATTTATGTCAGCAAACCGTGAAATCAGACCGAAACACTGAAAAAGGACACTCGGATAACATAACTGAGTCCATTTATATAAGAAAACATTATTATGAAAACACATCTTGCAAAGAAACAAGACTTTCCGGTATAACGCCTTAACCTCAAAAATGTCCGTTTCGACTTAAAAATATAGCATTTTTAACGCGTCCGAACCTATAACAAAGCATTTCCGGGACTTCGGAATTATGTCACTTGATGAAAAACACACCAAAACATTTTAAGGATGTCAATGGGATGACCAAAATCATAAGCTTCCGATATTATATCGTTATGCGTCAAACTAGTTCGTTAGCGAACCGACGAACTAGTAAGCGATATCTTCGTCAACGTAACAACCAAATGACAACTCTAGTGAACTAGTTAAGCCAAATTTGGAACTCGGAATTTCTTCATACATCACTTAGACGTGAAATAACAATTTGCGACAACGTCCGTCGGTACGCCACAAAAGTGCCGTAAACTAGCCGACGACGAAATAAATAGCATACAAAGTATCAAAACTTGATTTTTACTAGTTTAATGAACTAGTTAATAATAATTTTGGTCCCGAATCACTAATTACCCCTTAATGGTGTAATTAAACCCTTAATCACCCTACTTTAATTAATGATCAAAATATCTACTGTTTAACAATTTTTTTTTAAATGTTACACTTACCCCCTCCCTCATTAATTACGAAATCAAGGGTGGTCCCCACCCCTTGATCTTGCTTGAATATATGGAGATATGAAGTATGGTGAGTGTTATTGTTGGTGTTGGTGTTGAAAATGATCATAAACCATTCCTTTTATACACATTATCATATTCAACACTTATCAACTTTCAAAAACAACAAAAACCTTCCCTTGTGCTTCATTACTCACGGAAGCCAACACCCCCTTTTACCCTCCTTTTTCATTCACATAAATCACTAAAATAAGCCTAATAAATCCATTTCAAGATCATCCATCCATGGTTTAAGCATGAAGGGTCATTAGGAGCATTGTTGGAGCTTAACTTTCTTCTTATTTTCTTATTTAACTTGTGCAATATTGTATGTCTTCTAATCACCATTTTTAAGCTTTAAATTACTAGTAGTTTATGGAAGTACAAGTTGTTCTTGAAATTTAAGATAACTTGTTATATTTATGTTGATTGTTCATGAAATTTATAATGATCATATTGTTTATGCTAGAACAAGTTCATAGAAAAATGAAGACATGATGATCTTGAAGCTTGTAAGTTGTAGTAACTTACAAGCATGATAATATTAGTATGATGAACACAAAAATATGATTTAAACATTACAATGTTTAAATCATGTAAGATCATCACCTTCATGTTCATGAGTTATGTATATATTTCTTGAAAATGTTAAAAGAAACAAGGGTTTAAAAAGGTTAGAACTTGATTTTGAAGAATATATAAACTTGGATTTTTTTTAAAAGAAGATTTATCTAAAAAGTGTATTATGAAAGTTCATGAAATATGGAAGTATGTTAACCTATAAACATGTGTAAAAGGAACTTGGTGAATAATGGTGATTTAGTGAATTGATTATTGATTTAAACGCGTTTTTGTAACGTGGGATACGTTCTAGTTAGGGGAAACTATGGCGAATTTTTCTAAAAATCTAATCGCGATTAAAGAAGGGATTAAAGGGTGATTAACAAGGTTAAACGCAATTAGTGGTCTTAAACGTCATTATGGAAACTTTGATGGGAATATTTTAGGTTTAAATATTCAAGAAGTTCTTATGAACTTAAATTTATATTTTTACCAAAATAAATGGGTAAAAAAAATATAACAATGTATAAATATAATTTTTGGAAAGAAAAATTATATATTTTGGAACATACCAAGTATATGTATATGTGCTATATATGTGTATGTATTAGATACCTATAGGGTAATCAAAATAAAAATACATACATGTTCCTACATGGTCCAAGAAATGCTTGTAAAATCGGACAATTAAATAGAATGGTCGAAACGGAAATACATAACACTTGATGATGACAAATTGGGCGTATTGACATCGTGAACAAGTTACTATAAAGTCAAGTCTAAAATAACATATTTTGGACGTTAAAACGATCACATATATAAGTGACCTATAACAAGAATCCGGAAAGTCGAAAACTATAAAAATTACCAAACATTTTTCATAGGAAAAATGAACTTATTTAAAGTTGATACTTGGTAATATTTTGGCAAAAAATGCAAGATTATGTTAATGGACTCATGAAGTTAGAATTGGGCCTATCAAAGTTAGTAATGGGCTAGGCCCAAATTCCTTAATACATGAGCTAGGGCCCACTGGCAATATAACATGGGCTCGGCCCAAAAACATAGATTACATGGGCTCGGCCCAATGACATGGGCTCGGCCCAATAACATTAAAACATGGGTTAGATATGATAACATAGATGACATGGGCTCGGCCCAATGACATGTGCTCGTCCCAATGACATGAGCAAAGGCTTAGTGACATGCGTGCACTGCACGAGAACGTGTGAAGAACGAAGCCGGTCAGACATAAGTCAATATACATAGAATACATGAATACGCTTATGAATTCAATATGTATAGAATATATGTATACACATAACAATCGAGCGAGTAAGCTACCAACGCTCTAAAATACAAAGTTGTTCCAAAGATAACAAATGAGAACATAATAAAGAATTCAAGATGAACAACTTGTACGAGGTCCGAAAGACTGTCACACCCTGGCTTTGCGGAAGCGTGGTTAATTTGGTGTGACTTCTTAATACCATAGCTTAACCGTAACAAAGCTATATGAATTAAAACCATGCAAGATCATCCATTCGATTAAGTTTTAAAAACCAAATACAATAACATTGTCTTAACGGAAACACATCCTAACGACATTGTTCAACAAACACAAACATCAACATGACATAAACACAGTTTAAGGACTGTGACTTGTCCAGGAAAGAGTCACATTCCCCAAACCCGGATGACCTCGTAACTAGTGCAGCGGGAAAACGTGTCATACCGCGCCATATCCTTTAATTCCCTGAAATACATGTAAGTTGAAAAATCAACAATAATGTTGAGCGAGTTCATGTGTAGTGAGTATGTAAAACACTTGTAAGTATAAAAATCCCTGGTATGTAGCAAATAAGGAAAAAGAGATCACCAATGGTTTGCAAGGCCATTGATATGTGTGAAGTGCAAGTAGGAAGACTCAAACCTAGCAGATTTCGCGTTGGGTACAAAGTCACCCCGAGGTCCGTTCTGTTTGGGCCTGGGGCTGGGCTCGCTACACCCAGATAGATCTACCGCTTACGTCCCTTGGTCCTACAATGAGGATTAATGGTCTCCAGTTCCCGCCTACCCACTCACATGATCTAAGTAGTAAACCTCCTTACGCTAACCATACCATGTATAAAGTACTCATAATCATAGTAACATGTATTTCACCCCCGTAGTTTAGAAAACTGAAAACAGTTAAGAGAAAAGGGGGACATGAAGTCACAGTGGTGCGTCTCTACCAAGTATACCTCCAAATCAAGCAGCTGGGTGACGACCTACACGTACTAACTCTATTAGACGGACGGCCGTGCCTTAGCTTTAAGGTTTAAGTTTTTGGGAAATAGTTAGGCAGCAACTATTTCGTGTTTACATTCTGTATATACTTGGTAATCATTTTCCTTCCCAAGGATGGGGGATTTAATACATGTGTGTTCGAAATATATTATTAAGTCTCACTTAAAATATATTTTATTTCTAACTCCCAAAATATAAATATTCTTCTCAAAAATATTATATTTTCTATTACATAATTTTCCCAAAATAATACTTTAACAAAAATACGCGTTCATGAATATTCCCTTAAAATGTGTAAGTTACGTTTTAACGATCGAGTGGTAATAATAATTACCGGTGTAACTTATAAATTTATCGTAGAGACGTTCGTATTATTTTGGATCCATTACATTCGATAGTATTATTTTTACCCTAAAAATAATACTAGTATTTTCACAAAATAATCATAAACACATATCAAGTGACTTTATGAAAAATATATACTAAATATATATTTACCAAGTTTTATTTTGTGAAATCCCACCTCCGATGTTTTGTAAATAAAGTCGTGGCGAAATCTATAATTTGAGAACAAGTCGAAAAGCATTTCTAACACTTATAGTGAAAATATTTCTAAGTGTTAGGTTTTTGGAAAAATTTCGCCAGAGTTTCCCCTGTAACTGGAGGTGGCCACGCTTTCTAGCGTATCATTTTCTTTTATAAATCAAATCAACATTCTTTTCATTCAATCAAAAAAATGTCCAAAACAACAAACTAGTAAATAAATATGTATATCGCATAAATAACATGAACTTGCGTTTTATCCAAGAACATAAAGTAAATTCCATTACTTTTAGTGGATCTTTATATAAATCAATCCGTCTTTAGAAAACATGATTTCTTTGATACTTGGTTCTTTGAAAATACCGGTTGTAGATACGTAGATCTACTAGTTTTAAACACTATTTCACAAGCAAAATTGCTTTTACACAAGTTCATGATATGTGTGTGGTAGAGTTTCGTCCTTTAACCCTTGTTACTTCCAAAACAACCTTATGTCATGATCCATGATCATGACCAACCCGGGTTAAATGACGATCCGAGCTACCACAACATAGATCGGGTCCAAATAATCACACAAATCAATTACTACAAGTTTTACACAACATATGAGCTTTTAACCATCACTTTTAGTGTTTTTAGTAGACTTTTATGCTTCATCTTGTATGTTTGCGACTTTTAACCGTTACATATCATTTTAACCACTTTAAAATAGTTCGAGAGGGTGATTATAGCAACTTACTACTAGCTCGAGGCTAGGGAAAAATCTAAGCGCAAAATGAGTGGATAAAAGCAATAGAGTGAGGTCCTTCGCCTTCCGAATGCACCAAGCCTCCTTATACGTGATCCTTAACGCTTGTATGAACTTGGAATGTGATGATCAAAACTCGAAAATATGATGGATGTAGAGGGGGTGTTCGGCCGAAGCCTTTGAGAGAGAGAGAGGGAGTTGTTGTTGTGAGTTGTGTAGTGAATGATCATGTGTGCAAGAGTTAGAACTTATAGGCAAAGTTAAGGTCATGGTCCATTGGATTTTATGCTACTTAGATATTAAACAAGAAGATTAAAATAATCATAAGGGTACAAAGGGTGTCCCCCCTCTTGGGGACGGTTTGGTTAAGGGGGGGGGGGGTAGCTAGTTCAAATCCTACCAAATTAGTTAGTGTAAAGTTAGGTTAATCTAGTTAGTTAAGTGATTAACCCGGTTACTAGTGTGTTGTGCTTTACAGTGGATGTTAGGGTATTCAGGGACCCTAACTGGCTCAGAAAAAGACAAATAATGTTATTGACAATATTTTCATGTTCCGGGTATAGTCCGGTTGTTCGGTTGGATAGTAATCCGTTAGAGCGTTAAACAAGCTTTAAAGTGTCGTTATTATTATTTTTAGTGACACAACTTATTTCTCCAAACTGTCAGGAATATTTTCCTCATGTTTTGGCACTTTATTAGGTAGCTAAATGCTGAATTATTATGTAAAGTGCCGAATTTTGTGCTTAGAGCACATTTTAGGCACATCCGGTCATTGTAACTTATTCCTAGAGACGCAGTTCTACAACCCTTATATCCCTACACTCACCACTAGTGTAGCAAACTATCTCAGGCTCTTACAGGCCTTAGAGGCAGTATCTGCCTGATGCTGGCTTTATCAGCATGTTCAATAGGTCATCCGTTTATAGTGCTACTGTGCTTTTTGTGCATCATGTTTGTCACTAAGGTTCAGCATGTAAATAATGTAGTGACGGTAAGTAAAGTATGATGCAGGTATATGCATGTATCAGAAATCAAGTAGCAGTTCATCAGTAATTTCAAACATGCACAGTAATTAAGCAGTAATTAATTATTAATTAAGTCGTACGGATACCTGGTTTAGTGAGGGTTGTCACATTCTTCCCCCGTTAGAAAAAATTTTGTCCCGAAATTTTAAGTTCTGCTTGTAGATGCAGGGTTCTTAGGAAATAGGTGGAGGTATTTCTCTTTCATCCAGTCCTTACGCTCCCAGGTGTATTCAGGACCATGTCTAGCATTCCAACGAACTTTGACGAGCTTGACACTGCTCCGGCGGGTCTTGTTTACTTTCCAATCCGTAACCTCAACCGGTTCTTCAACGAAATGGAGCGTGTCGTCAACATGAATCTCGTCGATGGGAATGGCAATGGTATCTTGAGTTGGACTTTTCTTCAGGTTGGATACATGAAATGTATCGTGAACTGAATGGAGTTCAGCAGGTAAGTCCAGCTTGTAAGCTACCAGTCCTATTCTTTCCAAAATTCTGAAAGGACCAATGTAGCGCGGATTTAACTTCCCACGCTTTCCGAAGCGTGCCACACCCTTCCAGGGTGAAACTTTCAACAAAACCATTTCTCCAACTTGGAATTCCAAGTGTTTCCGGTTTGGATCTGCATAGGCTTTCTGTCTTTCACGAGCTGCTTCGATGCGTTTTCGGATCTGCGCAATCTTGTCTGTCGTCTCTTGGACAATTCGGGACTAACAAGCTGTCTATCACCTGCGTCAGCCCAACATAGGGGTGATCGACACTTGCGTCCGTAAAGAGCTTCGAATGACGCGGCACCAATACTGGTGTGGTAGCTGTTGTTGTATGAAAATTCGACCAAAGGCAAATGCTTATCCCAGCTACCGCCCAAGTCCATAACACACGCTCTCAGCATGTCTTCCAAAGTCTGTATCATCCGCTCGCTTTGCCCGTCGGTCTGCGGGTGAAATGCGGTGCTCATATTCAATTGCGAGCCAAAAGCTTCTTGGAAGGATTGCCAAATCCTTGATATGAACCTTCCGTCTCTATCGGAGATGATCGAGAGAGGTACTCCATGACGTGCGACGATCTCTCTCATGTAAGTTTCAGCCAACTTGCTCGTATTATCCTTCTCTCTGATAGGTAGGAAGTGTGCTGACTTTGTTAATCGATCCACTATTACCCAAATAGTGTCATGGCCTCTTGGCGTTCTTGGCAACTTTGTAATAAAATCCATGGAGATTTGTTCCCATTTCCACTTGGGAATCTCGGGTTGTTGCAGAAGTCCAGAAGGCTTCTGATATTCGGCTTTAACCTTAGCGCATGTTAAACATTTGCTCACATAAACAGCAACATCGCCTTTCATCCTAGGCCACCAATAATAATCTTTGAGATCCTGGTACATCTTATCCGCTCCAGGGTGGATAGAGTACCGCGACTTGTGAGCTTCATCGAAAATAACCTTCCTTAAACCTCCAAACAAAGGAACCCAAATCCTTTTCTCAAAACATAACGTTCCTTCCTCGTTTGGTACCAGTAGCTTCTCCATCCCACGGAGATATTCTTCTTCAAGGTTTCCTTCCTTGAGAGCTTCTTTCTGCGCGGCACGAATGCGCAAGGAAAGATCGGTTCGGATAATCATTTCTAAAGCCCTAACCCTTATGGGCTTGATCCTCTCCTTTCGACTTAGGGCATCGGCGACCACATTCGCCTTCCCTGGATGATACTTTATCTCGCAGTCTTAATCGTTCAGCAACTCAACCCAACGTCTTTGTCTCATATTCAGCTCCTTCTGGTTGAATATGTGTTGTAGGCTCTTGTGATCTGTAAAAATTGTACACTTTGTACCATAAAGGTAGTGTCTCCAGATCTTTAATGCAAAAACCACTGCGCCAAGTTCCAAATCATGTGTGGTATAGTTCTTTTCATGCACTTTCAATTGAGGTGATGCGTAAGCAATAACCTTCTGGCGTTGCATCAACACGCAACCCAATCCTTGACGTGAGGCGTCACAGTATACCACGAAATCATCTGTACCTTCTGGTAGTGCTAAGATTGGCGCATTGCAGAGCTTATCCTTCAATATCCGGAACGCTTCTTCCTGTTTGATTCCCCAATCAAACTTCTTATCTTTCTGCGTGAGGAGCGTCAATGGTTGAGCGATTTTTGAAAAATCCTCAATGAACCTTCGATAGTAGCCAGCCAAACCCAAGAATTGTCGAATCTCGGTTGGCGTCCTTGGCGTTTCCCAATTCTTGATCGCTTCGATCTTGGTTGGATCCACATGGATTCCATCTCCATTCACCACATGTCCAAGAAATTGGACTTCACGTAGCCAAAATGTTGTTCATGCTCAGCCTTCGTCTTTGAATAAATCAAGATATCGTCGATAAACACAATCACGAACTTGTCCAAGTACGGCTTGCAAACTCTATTCATCAAGTCCATAAAGACTGCCGGTGCGTTTGTCAAACCAAATGGCATAACAAGGAACTCGTAGTGTCCATAACGAGTTCTGAAGGCTGTCTTCGGGATACTTTCCTCTTGTATCCTTAACTGATGGTATCCAGATCGAAGATCGATCTTTGAGTAAAAGCTTGAGCCTTGCAGTTGGTCAAACAGATCATCAATCCTTGGCAGAGGGTATCTATTCCTGATCGTCAGCTTGTTCAACTCTCTGTAGTCGATGCACATACGAAAACTACCGTCCTTTTTCTTGACAAACAAAACTGGAGCTCCCCAAGGCGAGAAGCTTGGTCGGATAAATCCCTTGTCTAACAACTCTTGAAGTTGTGTCGACAGTTCCTGCATCTCAGACGGAGCAAGTCTATAAGGTGCCTTAGCCACAGGCGCGGCGCCTGGAACTAAGTCAATGTGGAACTCTACTTGTCTCTGAGGTGGCAGTCCAGGTAAGTCCTCTGGGAAGACTTCTGGATATTCCCTCACGACAGGGATGTCTTCTATTCTCGGCTCAGCAGCCTTCTTATCTACAATGTGTGCCAGGAAGGCAACACATCCCTTCTGCAAACACTTTCGCGCTTTCAGGCAGCTGATAATTCTTAACGGCGTATCACGCTTCTCCCCGTGAACCACAATTGTTTCACCATCTTCGGTTGGGATACGAACAACCTTTTCGTGACAAACTATCTCAGCCTTGTTGCCTGATAACCAATCCATTCCTACCACCACGTCGAAGCTTCCCAACTGGACTGGTAGTAGATCCAAAGCAAACTCACGCTCTCCCAATTCGATCACACAACCTCTGATCACTTCATTGGCTTCTACTAACTTCCCATTAGCCAATTCGATTGAGTAGGGGATATCTAACTTACTAGCGGTCAAACCAAGTATATTCTTACATTCTAACGACACGAAGCTATAATCGGCACCAGTATCAAATAAAACGGATGCATAGCGTTGGTTTACAGGGAACGTACCAGTGACAACATTGGGATCCTGGCGCGCTTCCCTCGCTTCGATGTGGAACACTCTTCCACGGGCTTGGTTCAACTCTGGGCAGTTCCTCTTAAAATGCCCAATATCACCGCAGTTAAAGCATCCAAGTCTTTGCCCGTTTCCACCTCCATTTCCAGCTTGGTTGTTGTTTTGGTTCGCATTACCAGCTTGATTCGCATTGTTGCCTCGATTCCCGTTTCCTCCATTGTTCCCTTGTGGGCGATTCCCAATACCACCAAGATTATTATTTCTATTCCCAAATCCTCCTTGGCCTCCCCGGCCAGCACTAGCCCAGTAAGAATCCTTCAAGTGGCCAGTCTTTCCACAAGCTTCACATACTTTTGGCCCGCATCGGCCAGAATGGTGACGTTGGCAGGTGTTGCACTTGGGCTGGGTGCCCATATACCCTTTTCCTTTCTTCCCACTACCAGCTGTAACCTGAGCTGGCGTGCTTGGCTCTCCTTTCTTAACAACACCGCTAGTGCCTTGCTTGAAGTTCGAGAACTTCCGTTTGTTACCTCCTGATGACTCGACGTGAGTCTCTTTCTTCTTAGGCTCAGCATCATCGAACTTGTTCAGGCGAATAGCCTCCTCTGTGAGAGCCACGCTCAGATCAATCGCCTCAGTAATTGTCGCAGGCTTGGATGAGGTCACCATGCTTATGATTTGAGGAGCTAATCCCCAAATGAAACGTTCAATCCGCTTGAACTCCGGAGTGACCATGTAGGGTACCACATGCGATAAGTCATGGAACCTCTGAACGTATTCTACGATCTTTGGACCGTCCATTTTCAAATGCCAGAACTCAGTTTCCAATCTTTGGATTTCCGCACGAGAGCAGTACTTTTTGCGCATAAGTTCCTTCAGTTCGGTCCAGGTTAGCGCGTAGGCAGCAGCTTCACCAAGTGTCTGTACTTGCAAATTCCACCAAGAGAGGGCTCCATCCAAGAATAGCCCTGAGATATAGGTGACTTGCTGATCTAGTGTGCATTTGCTCATGCGAAGAACAGATTCAGTTTTCTCGGCCCAACGAACAAAGGCGACAACACCTCCTGTGCCATCAAAGTTGACCGGTTTGCAGTCTAGAAACTGCTTGTAGGTGCACCCTGCACACACATTGTAACATGTGAACAGCATTAGCATCTTTGCTATAGATATCCAATTAGGTCATGGTAGGTCTAAATGACTTAGTATTATCATGAGGTGGATTATTGTTGCCATTGTTGTTTGAGCTGCTTCCGCTGGGTCCTCCTTGCGAGGCGGCGTATTGTGCGATGGCAGCAGCGATGACTTGCTGGAGTTCTGCCTCATTGGTAGGCATCGGCGTTTGACGTCTCGGCGGCATCTTCTAAAAGATGTGTTTACGTCGGTCATGCCATAATAAAGATCCTATGTTATAATACGTAAGTCAGGTCATAATATAGCGTACGTATATAATGATAGTAATAGTACATAACATCTCATGTTATAATCATATCAATCACACAACATCCCATGTTACAAACATCAATCACACGACATCCCATGTCATAGAATATAAATAACCAAATCAAGCATCAAATCTGATGAGAATACTGCGATTGCCATATATCGAGACCACATAGTAAGCGTACAAGTACATCACAGTGTTATACAACATCAGTCGACTAAGGGCTACATCACCCTAGTCCAAAAACTATATCAAATCAGTGTTAATACATCAAATACATGTCAACAAAAGTCAGAATCAAAATGTAGTCTCCAAAAATGTTGTGCAGTCAAAAGCAATCGCAGTCTTCTCACCAGCGTCTACCCATACGGTACTGAAGAGCTCTACACGGATGGCGGTGGAGGAGGGGGAAAGTGAGTGTAAAACAAGCGACGCAAATGGAGCCAGTCCTCCTCCATGGCTCTCTGGGTACGCAACCAAGAAGCAACCTGCTGCTCTAGGGCAAAAAGGCGTGCAACATAGTCCGGTGGTAAAGGTCAAGAGGGCTGCAAAGGAGAGTGGGTCTGACCCTGGCACTAACAAGGCGGCGGCTGGGCTCTCTCAAGCTCCTGAATGCGCTGCGTGTGTGCCTCGTGCTGGGCGACAAAAGACATCAAAACATCCTCAATGGAATATTCCATATGGAAACGATGGTAAGGGTCGGTCGGTGTCATGGCAGGTGGTGATGACCAGAGAAACGGCTCGCTGGCTGGATCAAAATGTGTCACATCAAATGGAGGAACAGGGGGTAAAACAGGTGAAAACTGTGGCATAACGGGAACAGACGTCGGCACATGCCCAAAGGGATGGGCCGAAGAACCCTCTCCAGGTCGCGCTGGAGGTGTAAACCGAGGAAATGAAAAGGAGGTATCAACGTGACGGGTATCAGTGATCTGAGGGGGAATAGGTGGGACCTCGTCATCAGCAGGAATCCACCCACACTGGGCGTGCTCATCTCGTAGGTCAATTTGTGCCTCAAAAAGTGCACGATCAATCTGAACTGGCATAGGATCATGGTGAGGTGCAACAAGAGGGTCAACTAGTGCATCAGCAATAAGTGGGGGATCAACATGATCAGCAGCTATGACATGATCGCCCTCCAACAACGGAGCATCTATAGGATGATCATCAATGGGTGGGTCAGCAATGACAGGCTCAATAATAGGTGCGTCAGCATGAACTGGGTCATGCTCAAACGCAGGGTCTAGAGCGGCTACCTGCTCAGGGGCCATGGCAGGCTCGGGGTCATCAAAGGCCATCTCAAAATCAAACTCAGGGTCGATGGGATCAACTGGGTCTACTGGGTCGACCGGATCCTCCATAGGCTGATCCATGGGTATAAACTCTATATCCTCATCTGGGTCGAATCCTGGGGGAAAGACAGGATCGGAATCCTCCACATCATCATGGTCGAAAGCAAAACTAGGAATAGGGGCAACAGAGGATGCCTGGTCGGGATCTGATCCACGAGAAAAGTGCTGCGCACTCTGAGTGTGTGAAGGTGCGGAGGCCACAGACTCGAAAGAGTCTGGGACCGGAGAGTGAGCAGGTGACTCCTCGGCGGGAGCATCTGCGATCATCAAAAGATCTCCAGCAGGAAGAAGGGCCTCGCCGTGAACCTGATCCTCTAAGGGCTCGTCATCAAACAGATCGACGTCGGGAAGCAAATCGTAAGCAGGATATGAAGCAAGTGGTATGGGAGCAGGGATCTCCACTAACGGTAGGTCCCCGGCCAAAGGGCTATCAGCGAGCTCATCAGCACCATCAGGTAAAGAAAGGGGATGAAAGTCATCCTCGTCTGTGCTAGTAACGTCGGATGTGTGAACCTCGCGCTCTGAAGACTCTAGGTCATCTGATACTATAGGTCTAGGGCCTGTGGTGTCTGAATCACCAGTACCGGTCGAGTCCATGTGTCTGTAACATAAACACAAATGTGCACAAATAATCAGTCATACAATCAGATAGGCACATTAGTCACCAAGTAAGCAATCAAATAATTCTCCTAGTCCCACTAGCCTCCCAGCCTCTCAGACTGCTCTTCCTAGTCCCACTAGCTAAATTCTCCCAGTCTCTCAGACTGCTCTTCCTAGTCCCACTAGCCCATTCTCCTAGTCCCACTAGCCAACTCTCCTAGTCCCACTAGCCAACTACCTCGATCTCTCAGATCGAGCCTCGGCCTCCAAGACCGAGCCTCAGCCTTCAAGACTGAGCCTAAAAACAATGAATAAAATGTGCTCAACATTTGTTTATAAAAAAGTTTTGGATCTGGACTTAAGTGGTATGCAGTAAAAATGTTTTCGTGAGAGCCCTAGTGATCATAGTCTAGACTCAAGAAGGAATCCTAGTTCGCTATGATCAGAGCTCTGATACCAAGCTGTCACACCCTGGCTTTGCGGAAGCGTGGTTAATTTGGTGTGACTTCTTAATACCATAGCTTAACCATAACAAAGCTATATGAATTAAAAGCATGCAAGATCATCCATTTGATTAAGTTTTAAAAACCAAATACAATAACATTGTCTTAACGGAAACACATCCTAACGACATTGTTAACAAACACAAACATCAACATGACATAAACACAGTTTAAGGACTGTGACTTGTCCAGGAAAGAGTCACATTCCCCAAACCCGGATGACCTCGTAACTAGTGCAGCGGGAAAACGTGTCATACCGCGCCAGATCCTTTAATTCCCTGAAATACATGTAAGTTGAAAAATCAACAATAATGTTGAGCGAGTTCATGTGTAGTGAGTATGTAAAACACTTGTAAGTATAAAAATCCCTGGTATGTAGCAAATAAGGAAAAAGAGATCACCAATGGTTTGCAAGGCCATTGATATGTGTGAAGTGCAAGTAGGAAGACTCAAACCTAGCAGATTTCGCGTTGGGTACAAAGTCACCCCGAGGTCCGTTCTGTTTGGGCCTGGGGCTGGGCTCGCTACACCCAGATAGACCTACCGCTTACGTCCCTTGGTCCTACAATGAGGATTAATGGTCTCCAGTTCCCGCCTACCCACTCACATGATCTAAGTAGTAAACCTCCTTACGCTAACCATACCATGTATAAAGTACTCATAATCATAGTAACATGTATTTCACCCCCGTAGTTTAGAAAACTGAAAACAGTTAAGAGAAAAGGGGGACATGAACTCACAGTGGTGCGTCTCTACCAAGTATACCTCCAAATCAAGCAGCTGTGTGACGAAATCTATAATTTGAGAACAAGTCGAAAAATATATACTAAATATATATTTACCAAGTTTTATTTTGTGAAATCCCACCTCCGATGTTTTGTAAATAAAGTCGTGGCGAAATCTATAATTTGAGAACAAGTCGAAAAGCATTTCTAACACTTATAGTGAAAATATTTCTAAGTGTTAGGTTTTTGGAAAAATTTCGCCAGTGTTTCCCCTGTAACTAGAGGTGGCCACGCTTTCTAGCGTATCATTTTCTTTTATAAATCAAATCAACATTCTTTTCATTCAATCAAAACAATGTCCAAAACACCAAACTAGTAAATAAATATGTATATCGCATAAATTACATGAACTTGCGTTTTATCCAAGAACATAAAGTAAATTCCATTACTTTTAGTGGATCTTTATATAAATCAATCCGTCTTTAGAAAACATGATTTCTTTGATACTTGGTTCTTTGAAAATACCGCTTGTAGATACGTAGATCTACTAGTTTTAAACACTATTTCACAAGCAAAATTGCTTTTACACAAGTTCATGATATGTGTGTGGTAGAGTTTCGTCCTTTAACCCTTGTTACTTCCAAAACAACCTTATGTCATGATCCATGATCATGACCAACCCGGGTTAAATGACGATCCGAGCTACCACAACATAGATCGGGTCCAAATAATCACACAAATCAATTACTACAAGTTTTACACAACATATGAGCTTTTAACCATCACTTTTAGTATTTTTAGTAGACTTTTATGCTTCATCTTGTATGTTTGCGACTTTTAACCGTTACATATCATTTTAACCACTTTAAAATAGTTCGAGAGGGTGATTATAGCAACTTACTACTAGCTCGAGGCTAGGGAAGAATCTGAGCGCAAAATGAGTGGATAAAAGCAATAGAGTGAGGTCCTTCGCCTTCCGAATGCACCAAGCCTCCTTATACGTGATCCTTAACGCTTGTATGAACTTGGAATGTGATGATCAAAACTCGAAAATATGATGGATGTAGAGGGGGTGTTCGGCCGAAGCCTTTGAGAGAGAGAGAGGGAGTTGTTGTTGTGACTTGTGTAGTGAATGATCATATGTGCAAGAGTTAGAACTTATAGGCAAAGTTAAGGTCATGGTCCATTGGATTTTATGCTACTTAGATATTAAACAAGAAGATAAAAATAATCATAAGGGTACAAAGGGTGTCCCCCCTCTTGGGGACGGTTTGGTTAAGGGGGGGGGGGTAGCTATTTCAAATCCAACCATATTAGTTAGTGTAAAGTTAGGTTAATCTAGTTAGTTAAGTGATTAACCCGGTTACTAGTGTGTTGTGCTTTACAGTGCATGTTAGGGTATTCAGGGACCCTAACTGGCTCAGAAAAAGACAAATAATGTTATTGACAATATTTTGATGTTCCGGGTATAGTCCGGTTGTTCGGTTGGATAGTAATCCGTTAGAGCGTTAAACAAGCTTTAAAGTGTCGTTATTATTATTTTTAGTGACACAACTTATTTCTCCAAACTGTCAGGAATATTTTCCTCATGTTTTGGTACTTTATTAGGTAGCTAAATGCCGAATTATTATGTAAAGTGCTGAATTTTGTGCTTAGAGCACGTTTTAGGCACATCCGGTCATTGTAACTTATTCCTAGAGACGCAGTTCTACAACCCTTATATCCCTACACTCACCACTAGTGTAGCAAACTATCTCAGGCTCTTACAGGCCTTAGAGGCAGTATCTGCCTGATGCTGGCTTTATCAGCATGTTCAATAGGTCATCCGTTTATAGTGCTACTGTGCTTTTTGTGCATCATGTTTGTCACTAAGGTTCAGCATGTAAATAATGTAGTGACGGTAAGTAGAGTATGATGCAGGTATATGCATGTATCAGAAATCAAGTAGCAGTTCATCAGTAATTTCAAACAAGCACAGTAATTAAGCAGTAATTAATTATTAATTAAGTCGTACGGATACCTGGTTTAGTGAGGGTTGTCACAAAGACCTAGTGTCTAACGAGATTAGTACACATGTAGGTTATTGACATGTACGGACGCTCACTTCGATATTATAATACACGGAACGCAAACTTGTGAGTTCATAACCCCCACTTTTTACTGTTTTACATTTTTATAAATGTTTTCGGGGGTGGAAAGACATGCAAGTTTTGCAAAAATACAATGTTTCGAGAAACAAAAATCATATGTTTCTAAACCATTTCGCAACAGGATTTCAACGAACTCAAATGGTTTACGAAAAGGTTTAAGCTAAAGTTACCGGTTCTTACAACAAATACGTATTTACGAAACATGCATGATTTTCATGACTAGGGACGAGAATGTCAAAATTACAACAATAGGACTGGGTTGGTCTACGTACGAAAAACGAGACAACCCAGTGAGTTCATGTCCCTCCTTTCACTGTTTTCACTGTTTTGTTTTCAAAAACATCGAGGTGAAATACATGCTAAAACTATTGGTATGTTAGTTACGGAGTAGTAGATAACATGATCAATGTGCATAAGTAGGGAGATAACATTAGTAACCATTAATCACTTAGTGACCAAGGTGCAAAAGGTTTAGATCTATTGGGCTTGAGGCACGCCCCACTCCTGGTTGGTATACCCTGGAGTGCTTTTATGATCCCAAATGATGACAAAGTGTTCTTGGTTTGGTTATTTGCTTATGGTACATTATGTCAGGGGGCTCGCTACCCACTGATAGATCCTTAACAGACTCCATGAATGAATCAGAACATACCATGATTACAAGATAACATTTATGAGATTTCATGATAACAGACTCCATGCATGAACTCGCTGAACTTTTTGTTGACTTTTTAAAACTACATGTATTTCAGGAAACAGGTCTTGAGCTGGTGATTCACTATGGGATTCGGGAAAACAAATGACAACGATTGCCACTTTTGAAGGGCTTGTCTTCTATATCCCAACTTCGTATGGGTATATAGGAAACAAAACCTTACTAAGTTTTATGTTAAAACTATCTTTTGTGATGTGTAAAACAATCTGATAACTATGTTATGTCTAATTTTGTGAACATATATGGTACTTGAAACTACTTTTGGGAAAATATGTAAATGTTTGTTGGAATTTATATAACTATGGCATCGTTGTTGGTTCATGTTGTTAAATACATTTGGAGGCATTGATTACCTTTCTTACGTCACACACAATACGCTTCCGCTACTAGCAGGGTGTGACATTAA
Organism: Helianthus tuberosus; assembly: GCA_030545235.1. NCBI lineage: Eukaryota > Viridiplantae > Streptophyta > Magnoliopsida > Asterales > Asteraceae > Helianthus > Helianthus tuberosus. The sequence continues at coordinate 25,003,213 of CM060419.1, forward strand.
CAGATTGCCAAAGTCCGAGATTTCGGGTCTTTATATTGATTAATCATTTGGGGATATCATAGTCGCTCTTCTACTGCACCCAGATATATGCTGACCTATACACGATTATGAGATCTTTTCAAAAGAGCCAAAGAGGCAAAAAAAAACCATATTGAAGAAGCTCTCATAAAGAGTCATTGAAATGCGCAAATAAATCGTACCGTTTTTGGTATCTGTCTTAGCCGTCGTTAGATATTGGTTTCTCTACTGTACGAAAGTACTGACCTGATCACCAATTATGCATCATTGAAAAACAAAATGAATGAAGTCAATATACTCACCTATTATGACAAAACCTATATGCATACCTTGATCACGAGGGTATGTCCTGACGTGGGACTCACTGGCGTAATGTTCTATCTCTATAGCTTGTGTGGGGACCATCGTAATTTTTGTCAATATTACCAAAACATGATAACAAGTTCTCCGAAAGCATGTTGAAAGAAGGATGCATGGATTTAAGAGGACAAACATACTAACAGTTTTTCTTGTACCTCGATTAGCTAAAAAAAGAAAATCTAAAAGAACTGATAAGTGCTGACAATATGATCTTTTGCAGGAAAGTCGTTGACCGTCAGATAAAAGGAAAACAGTGAGAAGGCAACTTCCCGGGTCGAAAAACGAATTTCGGTGTCCAAATTGCCGAAGTTTTGATTTTCCTTACAGTATTTTTAAGTTTTGCACATTATTAAATCAAAATGGGCAAGTTTTTTGAGAAAGTTTGAAACTTACGTTTTGCACATTCTGATTTGAAAATTCACAAAAGATTCCATATTGTTCAAAATGGACACGACGTATTTATGCTTTGAGCGTATTTAATAAATATGCCAAAAACGGTTAATCTTGTATATGTATATACACCATATCAGATCTCCTTTTAAACTTTTATCAATCTTCTTCATTCAAATACTCTCAAAAACCTTCAAATCCTTCATACTTTCCTTCTAAATACTCTGATTTTGTTAAACTTAAATCTGATCTTCGTAATCAAGGTATATATATATATATATATATATATATATATCAGATATTAAACATCAATCTTGATCATCGCTGTATTGAATCGGGATTATATCATAGGATTATGGTTGATTTGATTAAATTTGGCTTTTTAGAGGGTTTATGAAGAATGTTTGAATGCAATGTATTTGTCTTGAAGCCAACGTAATTAGCAGGAATCGAACAGTCACGTAATTAAGTCTCGAACGCGAGTTGGAGCAGCCGGCGTATTTGATAAATATGCCGGTCATTCAGCGTTTATGAAGAATGTATATACTCATTATTTTTTCAAATTTTGTTTTTAAAATGAATATATAAATACTTTCATAAATATTATATTTTGTGAATATTTTGTAAATATCTTAACCTACTAACATTTGCATTTCGGAACTCGAAATCTAAGTTGGCTCGTTTTCAATGTTTTCTCAGAATGGTGAAAGAAATAGCTTGGGATAAAACGAAGAAACACAATCAGCCGTGTAAGATTCAGCCGCCGCAGAAAGACTTTGAAGACGTGGCAGACTGGATAAATTCAAGCAAAATCAGTTATGTTGTCCAGGCAGATCCAACAAATACTCTAATTTATATCGAAGAATTCTAGAAAACCGCTAAAGTTAAGACCACCAATGAAGTCAAGAGGATCACAAAAACCGTTCAAAACAAGGAAGTCATTGTAAACGAAAATAGTGTGCGAAAGGTATTAAGTCTCGGAGATAATCATTAGGATCCATTACATTTAAAGAAAGATGAAATCTTGGATTGATTCAAGGGAATGGGTATGTCGGAGACTTTCATTACAAAAATGAGATCAAACGAAACTGTAACACCTTGCTTTTTGGAACTTTCCTCAATTAGAAAGATTACTTGTATTTATTTCTTTGGAAACTTGCCTTCATATCATATTCATAATCCACTCCCAATTTCGTAATTTGAAACCTTGATCATAACAAAATTCATATTTTATACATATTTGTACTCGTTCAATCGATCATTTAAATACATTTTTTATGCAACCTCATACTTATTATACATACAAATTCGTTCATTATTTATACATCTCACTTATACGTCTCACTTATACATTTCACTTATACGTTTAAAACACTTAAAACCGACAATTTACGCAAACTTGAATCTCAAACAAAAAGGACAGGTCCCTCTCTCACGAGAGGACCCTCTCATCCCAAATGTCCCACTCGTCCTAAACTCAGTCAGTCTATAAATACCAATCCATTTCCTTCATTTCAAACCTTCAACTTCTGAAGTTCTCTCTCAAATCTGACTTCGAGCAAAACCTTTGCAGCTTGTCCTAGCTATTTCTAAGTGAGTTTATACTCGCTAATAACTAATTTTCTTCTGTTTCTTCTCATTTCTTTTGATATTATAAACTTTTTACATGATTTCTTCACAAATCTTCTATTGGTCCTCAGATTTGCAATGGCAATCTGATACAAACTCTCAAATCATTGAGGACCAAGCTAAGAAGTGAAGTAAATCTTTCAAAACTTTTCAAACAAACTTTCTAACCATGAGCTCGGCTGAATCTGAAGTTGTGGTTTCAAGTTAGAACCAATTCCAGCCGAGAAGGTAATCAGTTCAACCAAAACCGAAATGAGTTTACCAAGAAACAGTCCCAGTGGTCTGAGATGTTGGCCCACTCGCCCACGAAGATAACCCTCTCACGCGACAGGAGACTCCCTATCGTCCGAAACAAACTGTTTCACCAAGTTCTGACGTTTCAAAGTGTTGAATTATTATTCAAATCTCTATTTCAATATAGACGATTCTGGAATATCAGTTTGTGTTCTGTGGAAGCCTTGGCACCTAGACCTAGAACAAGTTAACCTCGTCCAGCCTCTGACACTTAGTTAATTCTTTCTATGTCGTGTTGGCACACCTGGGTTGTCCTTGTTCGGTTGTTTGGATATTATTCACATTCTAATATTTCATTCCTGTATTCATGACCAACTGATTAGTTAACTAAGTTAGTTGATTTGTGCTTTGGTGAACAATAATGAGGATATTACCTCCATGAACATTCTGGACTATTATTATACTATAACTATAACAAAATAACTTAACTGGACACATGAACATAACTAACTGATAGTTAAAACATTCAAACGAAGATCGATTCACCAAATAGTCCCTCTCGCACGAAAGGGTGGTACCACTCGCGCGAAAGGCCTTTCATCCCAACTGTTCTCTCGTCTGACTTGTTTGTGTTTCAGCTTTTCCGTTATTCTGTTTCCGCGTTCATTGTTACTGATTCTGTCGGGCAAACTAGGACTCGTAAAATCATAGAAACTCAGTATCGTGGTAAGTGCTCGGATAGAATATACTTTCTGTTTACTTATACTTTAGTACTATACTACATACTTTAATTTGTATCATAATCCTCCGATCAAAATCCAACCACTCCATAAACTCCGATGACTATACACCATCTTTCCCCCAATCTCAACAAATCGTCAATCCATGGATAATCGGAAAGCTTTGCAAAATTGTGAGTATACTCGAACACCCTTTTTCCGTTTTACACTTTGGGTGCAATATGTTTCCAATTAAACTTACACAGTTATGCTTAGACTTTATCAAAATGCACAAACAATCCTATACGTGCATGCATATGTAACACTTGATTCGTTGATCTGGGTTTGTTCGTTTTGTGATAAAGTTGTCATTAACTTCGTACGGGCCTACCCTTAACATGTATAGTGCTATAGGAGTAACGCATCGCCCGTGAACATGAGGTCATGTTAAGTCTAAGTTTGTTATGTGGATTGTCCAAACTTTTATATTTATATGCTGGTACTCAAAGCTTGTATACTCACCAATACTTTTGTATTGAACTATACTTTAATACATGTTGCAGGATTATGGATGATGGTGATGATGATGATGATGATGCACGGAATCTAGTAGGATGCCTAGAAACGCACTCTAAATTCACATACTTGTTTTATTTTACTTGTTTCAATCTTGTTGTATTTCTATTTTAAACAATGCAATTGATCTTAGCAATGAAATAACATTTGTTATTAAATACTTGTCACAAATTAGTGATATGAAGTCTCGAGCAATCTCGTTTTCGTCTAACTCCGATGTTTCCGCCGTCGATTGGGGTGTGACAGATTGGTATCAGAGCCGTAGCTATAGGGGATTAGTAAAATTACCATGCTTTTGACCTAGTCTATAGTTAAGCACTATACTTGACCATACTTGAATTATGTGCTAAATTCTTGAAGCATCTGTTGTTTGCTCATATCTATTTTACTATTTCGAAACATACACCTTTCCTAAGGAAATGTTACACGATTATGTTAAACATGAAAACACTCATAATATACAAACGAGACGACTTCACCAAAATAGGCATGAAACCCACAATTTGGTGAACGACTCTCAATCCGCTTATTCGTTTTTGCACGAAATTCGCCATCAAGTTAGGAGTGAAATCCTCACCTTGATGGAGAATTTCGCATTTCAAAACTAGTGGACCCTCGTCAACGTGTCGGAACTAACTTCTTGACCCGACGAGTACTAACCACAGTTAGAGTACAATGTTGTCAAGTTAGGGGTGAAAACCACATTTTGTCAACTAGTCCCCCTCCTCGCTTTTCAAAATCCCGCCAAGTCTTGAATATTTGGTTGATTAGAGACATGTAGTAACTGGAAGGGTGAATACCGTTAACTGAAATTTCGGCGAGAGTGTTCAACCTATTAGGCCAAAGCATGCTTCCCAAACTCAAAAGAACTTTCGACCATTTTGGTTTAGTCAAAGTTTCATTTTGGAACAATCGAAGTTTTTATCAAACCTCCATTTTACTAGTATCAATTTTATGCTTATCACGATCCAAACTTTTCCTTTTCAAAATTCAAATTATTTTCGCAGTGGTTACACACACATCATACTAAATGTTTTCATATACATATACGTCATTTTAATGCATGATTCCAAAACGCCATCGGCAAGATTTACACTCCTCATGATCCCAAAATGGAGGTAAATCATCAAGATAGGAGTGATTCCCTTACCTTGACGATTAGCTCCACTCCTTCCCTTCTTAAAACAAGCTCACCAACGGGCTAGGGGTGATTCCCTACCTCGGTGATCGTTACCAAATCTTTTCTTCAAAGAAACTTTATCATGTCAACAACACTATCAAGTCTTATCCTTAAACCTTTTAGCATTGTCAAATTTCTACTTATGCAAAAACCTTGAATCTCATAGTTTTATCAAGCGTATTTCTTACAATCTATTTTACGTAAATCACATGCACAAAATTCGTAATTGTACCTTAAATGTTTTATCACCCGATTTTCAAAATTTTATGAAATGCTACCTATCAACTTAATTGGTCTAACGAATCTCTTGCCCACGAACTTCATGCTTACTAATCACTAAAACACGCTTACATTATGTTATTATACTAAAGACTTTTGTTCTCAATCGGGAACCAAAACAACCTTCTCTCACATGCTTATATAATCTTATTGATGTTATAAGATCATTTTGTTAAAACTCTTTTCAAAATCAATAAGATCATTTTGCTAAAACCTTTTCAAAATCAATAAGATCATTTTGCTAAAACTCTTTTCAAAATCACCAAGTTCATTTTGCTAAATTCTTTTCGAAGACCAAAGTTTTCACGAAAATTTCAGAAATACAACTCTTCATATTTTAATACGAAATACTTTAAATGAAGCAAACTCATTGCTTTCAAAAATCTTTTCGGACACCGCTAAATACACAAATCCAGTTCCAAACAAGTGGGCAAGCAGTTCATAGGAATTGACAATCTCTGACATCCGTAAATCCTATTTGTTTTGAAACAAAAGTAGCATTTCTTCTTACAAAACACATCTCGCATAACAAATAGATACTTTATATTTTCTCGACATTCACAATCTTGATTCTCCACTCCCGACAAACTCAATCTATTTTGATTCAATAAACTCAACAATTTGCTCGAACAACTACAAATGCATATCATCGTACATGTTTTAGTCAATACTTCACGACAATATCACACATATCATTCGCTTTTACATACTCAAAATTCTTGACCATTTTATATGCTTAAATTCGTTGTGTTTCAATTTATACTATGTATGCAATCGTCATCATTCAAACTTATACTCATACTCATACATTCGCACCTATACGTGAGTATAAACTGAGTGGTTCTCTTACGTTGGTCGTATACATACTTAAACATAAACATGCTTACATACTTAATATTTAATACGCTAACACACACACATGTTCTCACCTTTAATGTTACTGTATACCCTGACTCGTACACTACTAGTACAAACTATGCGGATTATGCCACGACCAATATAATCGCGGGTGCACACGGGATTATAGTGGTAGTCACATGAAAAATCATAGGGTATTCTACTATGTATGGTAGGACACGGAACGGAACGTAACATGACACCGAATAATGAAACGGATGTAACATGGTTAGAACATGGTGGATACGACGCTGGTACATCCTATATATAAGTGTTTTACCATATTACCAAACTTTCGTAAAACATGCCATGAGAAATTCGGTGTTTTTCAGAACTTATTTAAACACGGTTACACAAACTTTAGTGACTCACAAACGCACTGCTAAACGCGTGATATCCGATTATCCACAACGAAACCTCATCCACAACACTTCATATTCGCATTATATCCGATAATCATACCATTCCTACCCTTGCATTCATATATCATGTCATTCGATCACTCTCATACCCTAATTATTCTTTACTATTCTTTTGACCTTTTTATACAAACCTTATTTACAATAGATCGTCCTAAACGTTCAATCCTTAAAGTACCTCTTTATTTTTAAAACTATCTTCCGTTCTTTATTACGCGCAAATTTACTTAGTCGGCCCATTACCACCAAAACTTTTTGAAACCATAAATACCTACCATCCCAGTTCTCGTTAAAGAGCAATTTCTACAAACACATGATTTTACTAATACACCTTTAAAACCGATGAAACTTTCTTACAACCTATGGTGCGGGCCGCACTTTTCATGAAAAATACACTCTATTTCATACTAAAATTTTTCTTCTTAGGTAACATCCATTTTAAAATACTTCTCCCATCGATCTATTCAAACTTGCTCAAACTCACTTTGCCCACCCACACATGGACGTTTTATTCATAAATACGATGGTGCCCCAAAACACCTTAGTCAAACGAATTACTTTTACAAACCTACCCTTTCATTCTTCAAAATTTCCATGCATTTTCGACATATGCTTCAAACTTCAAAATCTCAATCTGAGATAAACATTTTAGCTAAAATTCTTTTCTCCAAAGTCTTCCTGTTGAATAAATTTCGGCGCCTCGCTTTTTAGATTTTTCCTCAATTAGAAAGATTACTTGTATTTCTATCTTTGGAAACTTGCCTTCATATCATATTCATAATCCACTCCCAATTTCGCAATTTGAAACCTTGATCATAACAAAATTCATATTTTATACATACATGTACTCGTTCAATTGATCGTTTATTTACATCTTCTACGCAACCTCATACTTATTATACATACAAATTCATTCATTATTTTATACAACTCAGTTATACAATTCACTTATACGTTTAAAACACTTAAAACTGACAATTTATGCAAACTTAAATCTCGAACAAAAGGGACAGGTCCCTCTCGCACAAGAGGACCCGCTCATCCCAAGTGTCCCACTCGTCCTAGACCCACTCGTCCCAAACTCAGTCCTCAGTCTATAAATACCGATCCATTCCCTCTTTCAAACCTTCAACTTCTGAAATTCTCTCTCAAATCTGACTTAGAGTACAACCTTTAGAGCTTGTCTAAGCTGTTTCTAAGTGAGTTTATACTCACTAACAACTGATTTTCTTCTATTTCTTCTACTTTCTTCTGATTTTATTAACTTTTTACAAGATTTCTTCACAAATCTTCTGTTGGTTCTCAGATTTGCAATGGAAATCTGATACAAACTCTCAAATCATTGAGGACCAAGCTAAGAAGTGAAGTAAGTCTTTCAAACCTTTTCAAACAAAACTTTCTTACTTTGAGCTCGGCCTAATCTGAAGTTCTCTGAGCTCACAAGCTAAGTTAATAGCTGTGGTTTCAAGTTAGAACCAATTCCAGACGAGAAGGTAATCAGTTCAACCAAAACCGAACTGATTTTACCAAGAAACAGTCCCATTCGTCCGAGATGTTGGCCCACCCCCCGAGAGGATAATCCTCTCATGCAAGAGGGGACTCCCTGTCGTCCGAAATAGACTGCTTCACCAAGTTCCGATGTTTATAAGTGTTGAATGATTATCCAGATGTGACACCTGTGTCACTTCAACCATCAAACAAAGACCAAACCAATAAAATATTATATTTCATACTTGGGATTAGTATAAATATGTGTATCATTTGCACATATCAATTCTTGTTCGATTTCGGGCTCTAAATCGCTTTCTGGAAGGTTATACGCGCACCGATGCGTAAATATAACCAGTTTAATGCGACGAACACTCTGGAATAGTGGAATAGTTTTAGCATACCTTAAAATAACCTCTACATAACTTAGAAATAAGTTTTAAAGGCTTTGGTATGCTAAAATCAAGTTTAATCGCTTATAGGGACGTAATTCGACAAACTGCGAAAGTATGGCGATTCGTACTAGAACAGACATTTCAGAACATGACCATAAGTTAAACATACAATAAATATCCTTTACATAGCTTAGAAATAGGCTTTGAGGGGTTCGGTGTGCTAAAATAAACTTTGGGGTCATTCAGGGACTAAAAGCGTCAAAAAGTGCATAAGTTTGCACTTTCGCGCATAACTTACATTCTGAATACATCCGGACATCCAAAAATTTATGTAAGCACTAAAATATTTTATTTTAGTGTTTGGCATGAGAAAAATCCATTCGGCACACAATTTGGATCGTTTTTCGCGCTTATGCGCATTCCGTCGTAATTAAGCGAACATCGCGATCGTACGACCAAACGAACAAACATCCGGAATATTTTTGAGCATGTTTCATGTCCACAATGTTTAGGCATCATTTTAGGGCCTTGAAGTTGGCTTAACGGGCCTTGAACGCGTCGGAATGAGCCTTAAACACCAACAGGGACTGAGACTGTCATTTTTCAAACTTGTTTCTGATCAGACATGCCCAGGCGGGCCGCGTAACCTTCTGGTGTCCCTTACGCAGGCCGCTAGGCCCACCCAGACCAGATTCAATGAATTAAAAAGCTGTTAAGCACTTCAAACTCAATTCCACTTGTTGTTTCCTGATCATGGGGGGCTATATTGAGGTACCTTAGAGTTTCAACAAGTGTAAGGATGAGATTAAATCATGGGTTACGAGAAACGATCCTAACGGTGGTCCATTTCCTATAAATACCCCCCTCAATTTCTATTCTTCCTCACAAAATCTGATCTAAAGAACTCTAAGTTGAAGCCTTTGCTTCATACCTGAGTTATTTGGATCGAGATTAGCATGCGGGGACCCTTTGTAAGTATTCCTTCGTTCTTTTATACGTTTTTATCGCTTTTCGAGTCCGAAAGTCAAACTATGTTTGACTTTCTGCATTGAACAGTTTATGGTCAACGCGAAGTTCGTTTGAACTTCATAACGTGGGCATAATCACGATGGTTATAGTCCCTAGTGCTATACCTACTGATTACCACGTTATCTAGGCCAGTGACGAGTCATAGTTTCGGCCAAAATCTGTATTCTTGCGTATTTTGTAACCAAACTACTCTTAGGTATCAAAACCGTTTGTTTTGATACCAAACCTGTTTTCTAAACTTAGTTAAGCATGTTTTAACATGCTTAGCTCGTCACTTTTAGTTTAGTGCTTATATAGGGTCGTAAGGTAAGCGATCTAAACAATCGCTTATACTTTCGAACCCGACCCGTTTGGTCGATCATTAGGATCCGACCAAACACATTAGGTGACCATAGTATGTAGGGAATAACCTTCCAAGGTTATACCTTATGGTCACGATGTTTAGTTAGTTGTATGATAGGTAGTTTATATGCCTTAGGTAAATTACCAAAATACCCCTTTGACGCCAAAATTCATTTTAAACATATGTAACATAACTTTTGACATCTAAACTGATTTGGCAACAATATTAGACATGTTAAGGCATATTCTACTTGTCATAGGACTAGTTAGGCGGTCCGAACGCGTTTCACGCAAACGACGCGTTAAAGTAGCATAAGCTACCTAAACGGGTCGTAATGGGTCGTAAGCACTTAGGTTATGCTTCATTTTAGTATGTAGGCTTTGTTAAACCATATTACATGAGTCCCCGTACTCATTTGGTTTACAAGCCCTCATTCTATCCAATCCTCCGATTTAGGTCCGGGTTATTAACATAGTTACCTATATTTGGTGTCGTTTGATTTCCGTGATCTCTAGCATTGTTTGGTTGTTACTCAAGGACTACTAAGCAATCTCAAGTGAGTACATAGTCCCCTCTTTTATTGTTTTCCACTGTTTTGGGGTGAAGCATGTGTACCTATATGTTATTTTCATGATTTCAAAGTATAATTGATTATACATGTTATTACTTACCATTTGACAAACTAAATGACTATCTATGGTTTAAACACTGATTTCTCAGAGAACATAAAATAAAATGTTGAATTGTACTTATTTTATGTTCACCAGACCGATTGGTAGTATGATATAGCGCTATAGGATTAGACACCCCATTCCTATTGTCATGGAATGTCTGAAACCAATTTGTTTCTCCATCCAAATAGGGATTGCCTTTGTGGTATCCCTATAGTCTCAAAGGTGTATTTTGATGCATTAGGTCTGAATGAATTCTTAAATCACACTTTTTTGTATATTTTGATATACTCTCATGTGTGGTATTGTACAAAACCAACATATATTTTGTAAATCATCCAAAGCATATTTTGATATGTTATTTATGAAACCAAAACATAGTTCAAAGTATACTTTTAATATGCTACTATAAGGTTATTCGTTTAACCTTACATTATTTTACAAAGCATAACTTTTGATTTATTCAAACAATTTGTTTTGTACATTTTTACTTGTGGTTTAAGTAATCTCATTTTACTTACCATACATAACTTTTGTTTACACATTACATGGTTTACATTTAACTTGGGTTATACAATAACATTGGACTATTGGTTTAAACATGAACATTTCTATATTGGTGGTTTGGTTTGAGTAAGTGACTTAAGTAACGGAGCGTGTGTAATATGATACAAGCATGGTGGATACGCCGCTGGTACTTCCTATATATAAGTGTTTGTATGGTATTACATATCGTAGCGTTATTTGAATCATTTCAATTTAAGTCATATAACAATTTATACAAATAACATACTTTTCATAAGACATTGTTTTACAACAACTTATCTTATACAAAATTATTTTTACTTGGTTATTCATTTAACCTTACATTACTCTTTTACGTATCATCTACTTTATCATCACTTTTCGAATGATTTATAAAACAAAACATTTTACAAGGATCATGACTGACTTTTGTTAAACAACTTTCTTCTAAACTTATAAGTCATGAATCCTATATTCACAAAACCTATGTATCTCAGAGGCATTTTTATGTTGACATACCTATTTTTACACATGTTTCAGGTGCTGTCTTGAGATGATTGTTGATACATGCTACATTTAGGATGGACTCGTGCCTTAGCGAGTTTAAAACTTGGAATATCATAGTTGTACTTATTTGATTGTATTAAAACAATGAGTTCATTTATTCAATAAAACAAAATTATTTATTCCATGGTTACGAAACAATGATTCTGTTACAACACTCCCCGACGTTTCCGCCACATCTTGTTGTTTTACGTGGTCGTGGTGTGACATAAAAGTTGGTATCAGAGCCAATGGTTATAGGGAATTTGGTTATTAGTAATGCTTTGACCTAGACTATAACCTTCCTAGGACCCTAACACAAGTTTTCTTGTGTTTAGTTTTAAAACAATACCGTCACTTATTCTTAGGTGACAACCACAATAAGAACACAAATTTCTATCCCGCTTTGAAAACTAATCATCTGTTCTAGGATGATTTATTATATGGTTTTAAACCCTTTAAGTTTTCAAAATCCCGTCAAAGTTGGTCTAAATAATGTGAACACGTGCAAACTGGAAGGGTGGGTGCCTGTACCCTGAGCTTTCTGTCTAAGGCTTGAGTGTTTGTACAAATCCGTAATATCGGACCAGTCACTCTTACCTGGGAACTCTTGGGGTGAGTGTCCACCTATAGGCGAGCATGTCTTCGCGGTACATTATTTTTGACCTATTTACTTTGATTAATCACCGGGGTCGTTTGTTGCTTTGTAGTAACAAACAAATGACCACCATCCTTGCTTTCATCAGATTTGTTTCATCTCATTCTTTTCGTCTAATTCTCTCACTCGTTTCCTTTCATGTTCCTCTTTTAGAGTGCCTCCTCGATGCGACAATCAGATGGCGAATGCCGAATTGGCGGAAATCATCGCGCAGCAAATGGCTGCTGTCTTCCCAAATCTTTTTGCTCAAATGAATCAAGCCATCAACAACCATAATGCCCCATGCAATTTCAAGAGTTTCAATTCGGCTAAGCCACTCAAGTTTAGTGGTTCTGAAGGAGCAACTGGGCTCCTACAATGGTTCGAGAGCACTGAGAGTACGTTCCGTCACGTTCAGTGTCCTGATAATCGCAAGGTGGAGTTTGCTTCCAGTGTGTTTCAGAAAAGGGCTCTTACATGGTGGAATGGGGTTATGAGAGACCGCGGTGCTGAGGTTGCATTAGCACAAACTTGGGCAGAACTTAGGGCTCTTATGATGAAGGAGTTTTGTCCTCGTCAAGAATTGAGAGCTTTAGAAAGGGAATTCGATGTCCTAAAACAAGACAGTGGAGAACATCGAGCCTATACTGACCGCTACGAGGAATTGAGCCTGTTATGCCCTACTATGGTTACGCCTCTGGATAAGGCGATTGAGAAATACATTGAATGTATTCCTGACGTAGTTCAGGATATCGTTATTGGCAGCAACCCTACTACTATCAGACAAGCCATTGAATTGTCTGCCACTCTGAGTGAATCCCATATCAGGAAGGGTAAGCTGTTTTGGAAGGGCGACCCAAGACCATCTGACAAGACTGCTCAAGATGAACCAAAGGAAAAACAGGCTGAGGTATCCAAGAAGAAGAAGTGCAAAGCCTCTCAAAATTACACTGTAACTGCTCAAGACAAACAGGTTACACCAAACCAGCCAGCACAACCTCGCAAAAGGCAAAACTATGTTGGTACCGCACCTTTGTGCAACAAATGCAACCGTCATCATCTAGAGCAAGAGCAGTGTCACAAATGTACCCACTGTGGGCGGTTGGGACATTTGAGGGCGGTTGGGACATTTGATCAATGTTTGTCGTTATGCATATCAAGCTGCTGCAAACCCTGCTGCTGTTCAAGCACGGTTTCCACCGGGGACATGTTATAATTGTGGTGACCTTACTCACTACAGAAACAATTGCCCAAGACTTGTTAACGCACCTCCAGCGCGAGGACGAGCATTTAACATCAATGAGGCAAACGGGAACAATGATGCAGCAGTGAACAATTAGTGTTTTGTAATTCCTTGGTTGTTATCTTTTGACGCTTCAAGACAATTCGGTTGTTACATAAATAAAGATTTGTTGTTTTTATTTCTGCAAAATTTATGCGATTGTGTGAATGTTTGATGCAACCTTATGATGTCAACCCAAAGATAAACTACTCGTGTGGTTCTGTCATCTTATGATCACTTGTGATCTCCCCAAGAACCTTAAACACTCGTTTCTTTTAAGAAACAAAGCCAAACGCTTATTGAAAATCCTTCTATCTTTATAGATAGATCCTTGACAATCATTTAAGTGCCAAATGAAATCCATGGATTGGATTCCTAGTGTGCTTTAAATATCCATGCCTAAAGATAACAAATTAAAGAATCAAGTTAGCTAATTTTGTGCTTATGAGTTTTCTTACATGTTTTGTGGTTGTATGTGATCCATCCAAATCCTCGTAGAGTCTTTCATATCTCATATGAGGGATTCATAGTAGGATATCCAAAGTTACTATCTTAAATCCTTAATGGACTTCTACGTTGTAGTCAAGTCCCTTGGGTTTTAAAGTACTATTCTAAAATTGGACCCCTTGAGTGGTCAAGATAAACAGTTTGATTTAAAAATCTGATTAGAAATATCATGTGATGATATAATTAAAAAGATCCCTTAAGTGGTCTATTTAAGGAGATCGTACGACGGTCTAGTTAAGAAGATCATGTGTTGATCTAGTTAAAAAGATCGTTCGTTGATCTAGTTGAAAAGATCCTTTTGTGGTCTAGTCAAGTCGCTTCATGTTTATTCAATTGATTTTTCCTCTACGCATTATGAAATGAACTGTGCGGACTGTGCAAGGAATTACGTAATTATGGAGGCCTACATAATTATGGAAATTCAGTGCACAGAAAACCACAAGAAGTTTTGTCATGTGTTAAGACCTATAGTGATAAGAATAATGATATGGGAGAAGTCTTGGACCTTGACCGATGTCATTTTATCTTACACTCCCCAATTCTGATTTCAAGCACACACAAGTTTCCTATGATAAGTCTTCAGGGGAAACGTTCTTCTGTCCATAGTTCAAAATTCCATATTTTGCTACTACAAGGACTTCACTTTGATAGTTGACAATTTCGCTAAGAATCCAATCATGGCTCAGAGTTTTATTTAGGGTTCAATGGATTATTTGAAAGCGAAACCATCACAATTGTCTTCACAAGATTCCTCTAAAATTAAATTCCGGGACGAAATTTCCTAAAGTAGGGGAGACTGTGACACTTGTGTCACTTCAACCATCAAACAAAGACCAAACCAATAAAATATTATATTTCATACTTGGGATTTGTATAAATATGTGTATCATTTGCACATATCAATTCTTGTTCGATTTCGGGCTCTAAATCGCTTTCTGGAAGGTTATACGCGCACCGATGCGTAAATATAACCAGTTTAATGCGAAGAACACTCTAGAATAGTGAAATAGGTTTAACATACCTTAAATAACCTCTACGTAACTTATAAATAAGTATTGAATGCTTTGGTATGCTAAAATCAAGTTTAATCGCTTACAGGGACGTAATTCGACAAACTGCGAAAGTATGGCGATTCGTACTAGAACAGACATTCCGAAACATGACCATAAGTTAAACATACCATAAATATCCTTTACATAGCTTAGAAATAGGCTTTGAGGGGTTCAGTGTGCTAAAATAAACTTTGACCATAAGTTAAACATACCATAAATATCCTTTACATAGCATTAGTTTGCACTTTCACGCATAACATACGTTCTGAATACATCCGGACATCCAAAAATTTATGTAAGCACTAAAACATTTTATTTTAGTGTTTGGCAAGAAAAAAATCCATTCGGCACACAATTTGGATCGTTTTTCGCGCTTATGTGCATTTCGTCGTAATTAAGCGAACATCGTGATCGTACGACCAAACGAACAAACTTCCGGAATATTTTTGAGCATGTTTCATGTCCACAATGTTTAGGCATCATTTTAGGGCCTTGAAGTTGGCTTAACGGGCCTTGAACGCGTCGGAATGAGCCTTAAACACCAACAGGGACTGAAACTGTCATTTTTCAAACTTGTTTCTGATCAGACATGCCCAGGCGGGCCGCGTAACCTTCTGGTGTCCCTTACACGGGCCGCTAGGCCTCCCAAACTAGATTCAATGAATTAAACAGCTGTTAACAGCTGTTAAGCACTTCAAACTCAATTCCACTTGTTGTTTCCTGATCATGGGGGGCCATATTGAGGTACCTTAGAGTTTCAACAAGTGTAAGGATGAGATTAAATCATGGGTTACGAGAAACGATCCTAACAGTGGTCCATTTCCTATAAATACCCACCTCAATTTCTATTCTTCTTCACAAAATATGATCTAAAGAACTCTAAGTTGAAGCCTTTGCTTCATACCTGAGTTATTTAGATCGAGATTAGCTTGTGGGGACCCTTTGTAAGTATTCCTTCGTTCTTTTATGCGTTTTTATCGCTTTTCGAGTCCGAAAGTCAAACTATGTTTGACTTTCTGCATTGACCAGTTTATGGTCAACGCGAAGTTCGTTTGAACTTCATAACGTGAGCGTAATCACGATGGTTATAGTCCCTAGTGGCTATACCTACTGATTACCACGTTATCTAGGCTCAGTGACGAGTCGTAGTTTCGGCCAAAATACGTATTCTTGCGTATTTTGTAACCAAACTACTCTTAGGTATCAAAACCGTTTGTGTCACACTCCCAAAATCCACACGCGGAGTATCACCGCATGGAGGCGTGACATGACCAGGATCAAGCCACCAATCATATTGAACAATGTAATGAGTAAATGTAATTCAACCAAACAATATGAAAGGTGTTCAAAACAAAAGTATAGTATCAATTTTTAGCGGAAGCATAAATGTAAAACCCAACATAAGTAATAAGTTTGAAATGTCATAAACGTTTAACATGGCATCCACGATCCATGTCCCACAACGACTGTGCCTCACCATGCAAGCTCCGTGAGTACCTAACGACCTGCAAAGCATGTAACAACGAGTCAACAACAAAGTTGAGCGAGTTCACAGTTGGTTGTTTTGTTATAAGTTTGTTTAACAAATCGTAAGTTCGTTTATAACCATGTCGTGTATTACTAGGCCATTTGTATATTCATCTAGTGGGGGCTTTCCGTGTTGTAAGTTCAATTAGTGGGGGCTTCCCATACTGTAAGTTACTAGACTAGTTGTATCCGTAAGTATCCTTCCCAACCCGAGGATAGTAGTAAGTATAAGTTTACGTAGGTTTTACGTAAGTGCCCTTCCCAATCCGAGGACAGTGGTACGTAACGAGTACGTAGATTTAGCGCTGGCGTCCTTCCCAATCCGAGGACGGTAGTACGTAGGTTTTACGTAGGTTTTGTGCTGGTGTCCTTCCCAATCCGAGGACAGTAGTACGTAGGTTTTACGTTGGTGTTTTGCTGGTGTCCTTCCCAATCCGAGGACAGTAGTACGTAGGTTTTATGTAGGTTTTAGCACAGGTGTCCTTCCCAATCTGAGGACGGTGGTAAGTAGTCTAGTAATAATGTGAGTACAAGTAATCATTCAATCCCATTCCCAACCCACCGGGGAATCCCATACCTTAGGAGTGTGAACTCACCTTGGTTTGCTCGGTATGCTAAACTATGTGCCCACAAGTTATCAATCAAGTCCTATAGTAAGCACGTATACTTTATCTGTTCTAGTTCGTAAAGTTTCGCATGAAATCAGTATCGCAGAGTGTGTTTAGCAGTTCACATCATATGTCACATAAGCAGTTAATCAAGTTCGTGCAATTCCAGCTTTACCTAAATGTCTCTCACAGTTTATTCTAACATGTGTATTCATTAACATACTTGACAAAGTTAACCACTTAACAGGATTATCATACACAACAGGAATAGTAAACTGACAGAGTTAATTAGCTAACAGGGTTAACAAACCATTAGAGTTACCTACTTAACAGAGTAAATAAACTGGTAATGTCATATACTTAGCCTAACAGAGTTAATGGGTTTAACAGTGTTAATAAACCTTAACAGGGTTACTGAGTGAACACATACAATGAAATTGCATAAGGCAAAAACACAAGCTTGGGCGAAATCCCCCATGTGACGAAAACACTAGGTGTTTTCGTCTAGTGTTGTGTTTTCGTTGGTCTCCTTTGATTTCGTCGACTAAACCTCACCTTTGTTACCAGTTACCCATCCCAGAAACCTTAATCGATTACCCCGTTTCACTTTACCATTAATCATTCAGTTGTATATCCAAACAAAATAGTCAATAATAATACCAATCATCATAACAAAACATCGCAGTACTGAGTATCTATCATAAACCCTAGTTACGCATACAATAGATCGATTAACATATCACCCAAACGGATACTGTAGCAAGTTAACATGTTTTCAGATCTTGCTCACATTCATATCATAAAGTCACTCATTAATCATGATCCTTAAATAAATATAATCAGATGCACATGTCATAAAGTCAATCATGAAACACAAACATTACTCATTAAGTCATCGGTTAACCAGACCCCTTCGCAGACTATATCCCATCCAATTTCCCATGCATTACCACTTTGCACATAAAAGAAATCATATGATACCTGAGAATTCACATGCACCTATAAGTATAATGGCCGACAACTTAAAGTAACTCTTATCCACTTCTATCAATCCATGAATCTACAAATCTATTGGACCAATATCTCAAGTAACATGTTTGAAATCATATATATAGAATATTGATTAATAACATTCACATGCTCACACACAACCAACATATTAACACGAATGATATTACACTAACCGAGGGTGGGGGTCAGGATGCACTACGGACTCGAGGGATGGAGTTCCGCGAAAAAGCTGTTGCCGTCGAGTTCCAAGGGTAGCGAGAGAGAGAGAGAGATAGAACGTGATAGGTGGATAGGGTTTTGCCAAATGTCGTTCTCGCGTAAAGGTTATAATCAAAACAATATATCATGACGTTACTGGGCCAAGCCCACTTCTGTTTACGTTGGCCTCTTTGTAGACGAAAACACTAGAGTGTTTTCGTGGGATGTGTTTTCGTGGGGTGTGGGTTTGTTTTGCAAGGAGTACATGTTTTAATTATTGTACAATTTATTATACAAGATACGTATAGCACATTCACACATAATATACACACCATGAATCTACAACCATCACGTATATTGCACATCAATTAAACATAGAATACAGTTTGCAAATAAGTACGAAGTTAAATCGGATAGAGACCTTGAAAACTCAGGTTGTCACATTATCCCCAACTTGAAAGAAATTTCGTCCCGAAATTTAGCACGCGGTTACTGAGGAAGCTAGTTGTGTTGTGTTGTTTCCTGGGGTATCACATCATCCCCCCGTTGATTTGGAATTTCGTCCCGAAATTCTGTAGGAGCTTCAGCCTCAGTAGTGGTTACACTGTTTCCGAATAAATGGGGATACTTGGGTTTCATTTGATCTTCTCGTTCCCAGGTGAACTCTAGGCCATGACGGGAGTTCCAACGAACTCGAACAAGAGGTATTCTAGTGTTCTTGAGGACCTTAACGTCTCGGTCCATGATTTCCACTGGTTCCTCGACGAATTGCAACTGATCGTCGATAGTGAGCTCATTCAAAGGAACTATGAGGGTCTCATCTGACAGACACTTCTTCAGATTCGACACGTGAAAAACGTTGTGAACTGCACTGAGTTATGCGGGCAGGTTTAGTTTGTAGGCTACTTTGCCTATCTTCTCAATGATTTTGAACGGTCCGACATATCGCGGATTGAGCTTGCCCCATTTGCCAAAACGAACCACACCCTTCCAGAGTGAAACCTTGAGTAGCACTCGATCCCCAACTTTCGGACGGTCAAGTGTTGTCGCCATGCATTGCCGTATCTGAGCAATTCTTTCCATTGTGTCCACTACAAGTTCTGGGCCAGTGATCTGACTATCACCCACCTCTGCCCAACAAAGAGGTGATCGGAATTTACGCCCGTACAATGCCTCGAATGGAGCGGCTTGAATACTGGTGTGGTAACTGTTGTTATACGAGAACTCCACTAACGGGAGGTGTTTTTCCCAGCCGTTGCCGAAATCGAATACACATGCACGAAGCATGTCTTCTAAAGTTTGAATAGTACGCTCAGACTGCCCATCCGTCTGAGGGTGATAAGCTGTGCTCATATCTAAACGTGAGCCAAAGGACTTGTGCATTGCTTGCCATAGTTCTGAAGTAAAACGTGCATCACGATCAGAGATAATAGAGATTGGCACTCCGTGCCTCAAAACCACTTCCTTTAAATAAACGTCTGCTAAGGTAGGGAACTTGTCTGTTTCTTTGATAGCCAAGAAGTGTGCAGACTTTGTGTGTCGATCCACGATCACCCAAATAGTATCATTTTCACGTTGAGATCTAGGCAGGCCAGTAACAAAATCCATGGAAATTTGCTCCCATTTCCATTGTGGTATCTCTGGTTGTTGGAGTAGGCCCGATGGTTTCTGATATTCAGTCTTAACTCTCGCACAAGTCAAACACTTGCTAACGTAAGTTGCTATATGAGCTTTCATGCTAGGCCACCAATATGTAGTTTTCAAATCGTGGTACATCTTATCCGAACCAGGATGTACTGAGTAGCGAGACTTATGCGCTTCATCCATCACAAGCTCGCGTAAGTTTCCATAGAGTGGGACCCAAATGCGTCCTGTTACGTAATAGGTGCCATCTGCCTTTAGTTCTAACCGTTGCCTTGAACCGCTTAGGGCTTCAGCCCTAACATTTTCTGGTTTCAATGCTTCTACCTGAGCATCTCGTATCTGTGCAGGAAGGCTAGACTGGATGGTAAGTTGTAGTGGTCGCACACGCCTAGGTGTGGTATCTTTTCGACTGAGGGCATCGGCCACCACATTGGCTTTGCCCGGATGGTACTTGATGGCACATTCGTAATCGTTCAGTAGCTCGACCCATCGATGTTGACGCATGTTTAATTCCTTCTGTTTGAAGATATGCTCGAGACTCCTGTGATCGGTGTAGATGGTGCACTTGGTACCGTACAGGTAATGTCTCCATATCTTGAGCGTAAAAACAACAGCTCCCAGTTCTAAATCATGTGTAGTGTAATTCTGTTCGTGAATCTTAAGTTGCACGAATCATAAGCAATGAATTTATCCCGTTGCATCAACACACATCCAAGACCCTGAATGGATGCGTCGCAGTAGACTACAAAATCATCTGTGCCTTCAGGCAATGAGAGGATAGGTGCGCTACAAAGTCTATCCTTTAAGTGTTGAAATGCTGATTCCTGTGTATTACCCCAACGATAAGTAACACCTTTATGTGTCAGTAGTGTAAGCGGCTGTGCAATCTTGGAGAAGTCTTTGATGAACCTTCTATAGTAGCCCGCCAAACCCAAGAATTGGCGGATTTCTGTTGGTGTACGGGGTATAGGCCAGTTCTTAATCGAGTCTACCTTGGATGGATCAACATGAATCCCATCCTTGTTTACCACGTGGCCTAGAAAGTGGACTTCACGAAGCCAGAAGTCGCATTTTGAAAACTTGGCGTACAACTGTTCTGCTCGAAGGAGTTCCAAAATGAGTCGTAAATGCTGCTCGAGTTCCTCCTGACTCTTCGAATAGATCAGGATGTCATCGATGAAAATAATAACGAACTTGTCAAGATAAGGTTTGCACACTCTGTTCATAAGATCCATGAAGACTGCCGGTGTGTTTGTTAATCCGAATGGCATGACCAGAAACTCGTAATGGCCGTAGCGTGTTCTGAATGCTGTTTTGGAGACGTCCTCGTCCAGGACTCTCAGTTGATGGTAGCCTGACCCCAGGTCAATCTTTGAATAGTAGCTCGACCCTTGCAGCTGGTCGAACAAGTCGTCAATGCATGGAAGAGGATAGCGATTCTTCACGGTCACCTTGTTCAGTTCACGGTAATCTATGCACATGCGGAAGGTACCGTCTTTCTTCTTCACAAATAATACTGGAGCTCCCCAGGGTGAAGAGCTAGGACGAATGAAACCCTTTTCCAATAGTTCTTTTAATTGCTTGGACAATTCTTCCAGTTTAGTTGGAGCTAAGTGATAAGGTGCTCGAGCTATTAGCGCTGCTCCAGGGGCTAGCTCGATTTGGAATTCGACCTGGCGATGAGGCGGTAATCCAGGTAAATCTTCAGGAAACACTTGAGGAAAGTCGCGTACTACTGGAATATCCTCTAACTTCATCTCTTTCGTTGATGCGTCAGTAACAAGTGCTAAAATAGCAGTGTGGCCCCTTTGCAAACACTTCTGGGCCTTAGGGAAGGAGATGATGCCCACTACAGCACCACTCTTGTCGCCTTGAATTTCGAGAGGTTCTTTACCAGAACGGGGATTGCGAACAATTTTCTCTTTGCATAGGATCTCTGCTTGCTGTTAGGATAACCAATCCATACCAATAACGATGTCGAAACCATCACAACGTTGGGGTCATTTCTAGCATCACCCTGACCAATCACGAACACTCGACCCCTGGCACCATTGCCGTCGTTATTACCCCCGTTGTTATTCCTGTTGCCCTGATTATTGTTGTTGTTGTTCTGATTCTGGTTTAACTGAGGGCAGTCCCGCTTGAAGTGGCCTTCAGCACCACACTGAAAGCATCCCCTGTTACCTTGCTGTCGCTGCTGGTTCTGTGGAGCTGGTGGTTGTTGCTGTTGGTTCTGATTCGCAGGTCGTGAGCTCCAGCAATCCCTAGCTTCATGACCCATCTTGAGACACCTCTGACAACGACCCCTGTTGCACAAACCATTGTGGTGTCTGTTGCACTTGTTGCACTTTGGGAGGTTTCCTCGATATCCACCCTGCCCCTGACTACCAGAAGATTGCTGACCAGGGCTCTGGTAGTCATCAATCCTTCGCTGCTGTGCCTGGGACTGAACTGAAGTCGAACCCTTGCTAGAGGTTAAATCCCATTTTAGTTTGTTGTCACTGGGAGTAGCAGAAGTAGTAATAGTAGTAGTAGCACCAATACGTTTAGGCAGCTTGTTCTGTTCCACCGCCTGGTCTGTGAGACGATGAGCAAGACGAGTAATATCTTGAATAGTAGCAAGGTTAGCAGCAGTCACATGACTTTGAATCTCTGGTACTAAGCCTTTGAGGTACAGCTCAATGCGCTTGATGGGAGGATCCACCATAGTTGGACATAACACTGCCAGTTCATTGGATCGTTTCGTGTACGCTTCTATCTCTGACCCCGTCATCTTCAGGTTAAAGAACTCCACTTCCAGCTTGTGGATGTCATCATGACTACGGTATTCACGTTTGATCAGTTCCTTAAAATCATTCCATGGGGTGGCATTAGCAGCTGCCAGCCCCAGCATCTGAACTTGCGCGTTCCACCAAGTTAGCGCAGTGCCTTCGAGAGTACCAGTGGCATACTTCACCCTATGAGCCTCAGGGCATTCACACATTTTGAAGACTGGCTCGAGCTTCTCGAACCAGTGGAGGAATCCAACGGCCCCTTCACTACCACTGAAAGTAGTAGGACGACAGTCCATAAAAGTCTTGAATATGCATACAGGTGGCTGTGCGTTCTGACCTTGTTGCGCGAGGAAGGAAGGACTGGGTTAAGCGCGAGAGTTGGGTCATGAGAGTAGGATCTAGCATCCTAGGATAGGTTCGGAATAGCAGGTTATACCTCCTGCCTGAGCGGCTGCGAGTGCTGCCGTAACTTGTTCGTTGATAAGAGCCGTCAACTGGGCTTGAGTTAGGTTCACACGTACACTCATGATCTTCACATCAAGAGAAACATGAGTGAGAGAGGTTCGCAAAAGTGCGATGACAGAAGAGAGTAAGCACGTAAGTGTTCTCAAGCAATAGTTGTTACGTTTATCTAAGCATACCATGAGCAAAGTTCTATGTAATCTAGCAAGTAGGCAATGTAAACATAAATCATATCACCTAGAATGTCGAGTCTTGCACCTGGAGCGAAGCGTCATTGTGGATCGTTTGAGCACTGTTCAAGTTATAGTATGGTTTTAACAAAACTTTTTCCCTTATTAAAACCAAGTTCACTATAACCAATGGCTCTGATACCAATCTGTCACACCCCCAAAATCCACACGCGGAGTATCACCGCATGGAGGCGTGACATGACCAGGATCAAGCCACCAATCATATTGAACAATGTAATGAGTAAATGTAATTCAACCAAACAATATGAAAGGTGTTCAGAACAAAAGTATAGTATCAATGTTTAGCGGAAGCATAAATGTAAAACCCAACATAAGTAATAAGTTTGAAATGTCATAAACGTTTAACATGGCATCCACGATCCATGTCCCACAATGACTGTGCCTCACCGTGCAAGCTCCATGATTACCTAACGACCTGCAAGGCATGTAACAATGAGTCAACAACAAAGTTGAGCGAGTTCACAGTTGGTTGTTTAGTTATAAGTTCGTTTAACAAATCGTAAGTTCGTTTATAACCATGCCGTGTATTACTAGGCCATTTGTATGTTCATCTAGTGGGGGCTTCCCATGTTGTAAGTTCAATTAGTGGGGGCTTCCCATACTGTAAGTTAATAGACTAGTTGTATCCGTAAATATCATTCCCAACCCGAGGATAGTAGTAAGTATAAGTTTACGTAGGTTTTACGTAAGTGCCCTTCCCAATCCGAGGACAGTGGTACGTAACGAGTACGTAGATTTAGCGCTGGCGTCCTTCCCAATCTGAGGACGGTAGTACGTAGGTTTTACGTAGGTTTTGTGCTGGTGTCCTTCCCAATCCGAGGACAGTAGTACGTAGGTTTTACGTAGGTTTTGTGCTGGTGTCCTTCCCAATTCGAGGACAGTAGTACGTAGGTTTTACGTAGGTTTTAGCACAGGTGTCCTTCCCAATCCGAGGACGGTGGTAAGTAGTCTAGTAATAATGTGAGTACAAGTAATCATTCAATCCCATTCCCAACCCACCGGGGAATCCCATGCCTAAGGAGTGTGAGCTCACCTTGGTTTGTTCGGTATGCTAAACTATGTGCTCATAAGTTATCAATCAAGTCCTATAGTTAGCACGTATACTTTATCAGTTCCAGTTCGTAAAGTTTCGCATGAAATCAGTATTGCAGAGTGTCTTTAGTAGTTCACATCATATGTCACGTAAGCTGTTAATCAATTCGTGCAATTCCAGCTTTACATAAATGTCTCTCACAGTTTGTTCTAACATGTGTATTCATTAACATACTTGACAAAGTTAACCACTTAACAGGATTATCATACACAACAGGAATAGTAAACTGACAGAGTTAATTAGCTAACAGTGTTAACAAACCATTAGAGTTACCTACTTAACAGAGTAAATAAACTGGTAATGTCATATACCTTGCCTAAAAGAGTTAATGGGTTTAACAGTGTTAATAAACTTTAACAGGGTTACTGAGTCAACACACACAACAAAATTGCATATGGCGAAAACACAAGCTTGGGCGAAATCCCCCATGTGACGAAAACACTAGGTGTTTTCGTCTAGTGTTGTGTTTTCGTTGGTCTCCTTTGATTTCGTCGACTAAACCTCACCTTTGTTACCAGTTACCCATCCCAGAAACCTTAATCGATTACCCCGTTTCACTTTACCATTAATCATTCAGTTGTATATCCAAACAAAATAGTCAATAATAATACCAATCACATAACAAAACATCGCAGTACTGAGTATCTATCATAAACCCTAGTTACGCATACAATAGATCGATTAACATATCACCCAAACGGATACTGTAGCAAGTTAACATGTTTTCAGATCTTGCTCACATTCATATCATAAAGTCACTCATTAATCATGATCCTTAAATAAATATAATCAGATGCACATGTCATAAAGTCAATTATGAAACACAAACATTACTCATTAAGTCATCGGTTAACCAGACCCCTTCGCAGACTATATCCCATCCAATTTCCCATGCATTACCACTTTGCACATAAAAGAAATCATATGATACCTGACAATTCACATGCACCTATAAGTATAATGGCCGACAACTTAAAGTAACACTTATCCACTTCTATCAATCCATGAATCTACAAATCTATTGGACCAATATCTCAAGTAACATGTTTGAAGATCATATATATACAATATTGATTAATAACATTCACATGCTCACACACAACCAACATATTAACACGAATGATATTACAATAACCGAGGGTGGGGGTCAGGATGCACTACGGACTCGAGGGATGGAGTTTCGCGAAAAAGCTGTTGTCATCGAGTTCCAAGGGTAGCAAGAGAAAGAGAGAGAATGTGATAGGTGGTTAGGGTTTTGCCAAATGCCGTTCTCGCGTAAAGGTTATAATCAAAACAGTATATCATGACGTTACTGGGCCAAGCCCACTTCTGTTTACGTTGGCCTCTTTGTAGACGAAAACACTAGAGTGTTTTCGTGGGATGTGTTTTTGTGGGGTGTGCGTTTGTTTTGCAAAGAATACATGTTTTAATTATTGTATAATTTATTATACAAGATACGTATAGCACATTCACACATAATATACACACCACGAATCTACAACCATCACGTATATTGCACATCAATTAAACATAGAATACACTTTGCAAATAAGTACGAAGTTAAATCGGATAGAGACCTTGAAAACTCAGGTTGTCACAGTTTGTTTTGATACCAAACCCATTTTCTAAACTTAGTTAAGCATGTTTTAACATGCTTAGCTCGTCACTTTTAGTTTAGTGCTTATATAGGGTCGTAAGGTAAGCGATCTAAACAATCGCTTATACTTTCGAACCCGACCCGTTTGGTCGATCATTATGATCCGACCAAACACATTAGGTGACCATAGTATATAGGGAATAACCTTTTGAGGTTATACCTTATGGTCACGACGTTTAGTTAGTTGTATGATAGGTAGTTTATATGCCTTAGGTAAATTACCAAAATACCCCTTTGACGCCAAAATTCATTTTAAACATATGTAACATAACTTTTGACATCTAAACTGATTTGGCAACAATATTAGACATGTTAAGGCATATTCTAGTTGTCATAGGACTAGTTAGGCGGTCCGAACGCGTTTCACGCAAACGACGCGTTAAAGTAGCATAAGCTACCTAAACGGGTCGTAATGGGTTGTAAGCACTTAGGTTAGGTTTCATTTTAGTATGTAGGCTTTGTTAAACCATATTACATGAGTCCCCGTACTCATTTGGTTTACAAGCCCTCATTCTATCCGATCCTCCGATTTAGGTCCGGGTTATTAACATAGTTACCTATATTAGGTGCCGTTTGATTTCCGTGATCTCTAGCATTGTTTGGTTGTTACTCAAGGACTACTAAGCAATCTCAAGTGAGTACATAGTCCCCTCTTTTATTGTTTTCAACTGTTTTGGGGTGAAGCATGTGTACCTATATGTTATTTTCATGATTTCAAGGTATAATTGATTATACATGTTATTACTTACCATTTGACAAACTAAATGACTATCTATGGTTTAAACACTGATTTCTCAAAGAACATAAAATAAAATGTTCAATTGTACTTATTTTATGTTCACCAGACCGATTGGTAGTATGATATAGCGCTATAGGATTAGACACCCCATTCCTGTTGTCATGGAATGTCTAAAACCAATTTGTTTCTCCATCCAAATAGGGATTGCCTTTGTGGTATCCCTATAGTCTCAAAGGTGTATTTTGATGCACTAGGTCTGAATGAATTCTTAAATCACACTTTTATTGTATATTTTGATATACTCTCATGTGTGGTATTGTACAAAACCAAAATATATTTTGTAAATCATCCAAAGCATATTTTAATATGTTATTTATGAAACCAAAACATAGCTTAATATGTTATTTACAAATCCAAAGTATACTTTTAATATGCTACTATAAGGTTATTTGTTTAACCTTACATTATTTTACAAAGCATAACTTTTGATTTATTCAAACACTTTCTTTTGTACATTTTTACTTGTGGTTTAAGTAATCTCATTTTACTTACCATACATAACTTTTGTTTACACATTACATGGTTTACATTTAACTTGGGTTATACAATAACATTGGACTATTGGTTTAAACATGAACATTTCTATATTGGTGGTTTGGTTTGAGTAAGTGACTTAAGTAATGGGGAGTGTGTAATATGATACAAGCATGGTGGATACGCCGCTGGTACTTCCTATATATAAGTGTTTGTATGGTATTACATATCGTAGCGTTATTTGAATCATTTCAATTTAAGTCATATAACATTTTATACAAATAACATACTTTTCATAAGACATTGTTTTACAACAACTTATCTTATACAAACTCATTTTTACTTGGTTATTCATTTAACCTTACATTACTCTTTTACGTATCATCTACTTTATCATCACTTTTCGAATGATTTATAAAACAAAAATTTTTACAAGGATCATGACTGACTTTTGTTAAACAACTTTCTTCTAAACTTATAAGTCATGAATCCTATATTCACAAAACCTATGTATCTCACAGGCATTTTTAAGCTGACGTACCTATTTTTACACATGTTTCAGGTGCTGTCTTGAGATGATTGTTGATACATGCTACATTTAGGATGGACTCGTGCCTTAGCGACTTTAAAACTTGGAAGATCATAGTTGTACTTATTTGATTGTATTAAAATAATGAGTTCAATTATTCAATAAAACAAAATTATTTATTCCATGGTTACGAAACAATGATTCTGTTACAACACTCCTCGATGTTTCCGCCACGTCTTGTTGTTTTACGTGGTCGGGGTGTGACACCAGATCCCTATTTTCAATATAGATGATTCTGGAATATGAGTGTGTGTTCTGTGGAAGCGTTGGCTTCCAACCTAGTTCCACCACCTCACTTAAATTCGTAAAACGAACACCCAAACATTCTCCTAGACCTAGACCAAGTTAACCACGTCCAACCTCTGACACTTAGGTAATTTTTTCTTTGTCTTGTTGGCACACATGGATTAACCTTGTTCGGTTATTATTTACATTCTGATATTTCATTCATGTATTCATGACCAACCGATTAGTTTACTAAGTTAGCTGATTTGTGCTTTGGTGAACAATAATGTGGATACTACCTCCACGCATGACTTCTATGAACATTCTTGACTATTATTATACTATAACTATAACTAAATACCTTAACTGAACACACGAACATAACTGATTGATAGTTAAAACGTTCAAACGAAGATCGGTTAACCAAACAGTCCCTCTCGCGTGAAAAGGTGATACCACTTGCGTGAAAGGCGTGTCGTCCCAACTGTTCTCTCATCTGAATAGTTTATGTTTTGGTTTTTCTGTTATTCTGTTTCCGCGTTCCTTGTTACTGATTATGTCAGGCAGACTAGGACCCGTAAAAACACAGAAACTCAGTGTCGTGGCAAGTGCTCGGACAAAGTATACTTTCTGTTTACTTATACTTTCTTACTATACTACATACTTTAATTCTGTGTTGTAATCCTCTGATCAAAATCCAACCACTCCATAAACTCCAACGACTATACATCTTCGTTCCCCCAATCTCAACAAATTGTCAATCCATGGATAATCTGAAAGCTTTGCAAAAGTGTTAGTATACTCGAACACCCTTTTTCTGTTTTACACTTTGGGTGCAATATGTTTACTATTAAACCTACACAGTTACACTTTGGGTGTTAGTATACTCGAACACCCTTTTTCTGTTTTACACTTTGGGTGTTAGTATACTCGAATAATTTGTTATAGTTGATTCATTGATCTGGGTTTGTTTGTTTTGTGATAAACTTGTCATTAACTTTGTATGAGCCTACCTTTAACATGTATAGCGCTATAGGAGTAACGCACCGCCCGTGAACGTGAGGTCATGTTAAGTCATTCATTCATACTTGCGTTAAACCTTGGATTGACTTGTTTGTTCACATGCCAGTTTATACGTTAATCTTGATAACTAAGTTTGCTATGTGGATTGTTCAAACTTTTATATTTATATGCTAGTACTCAAAGCTTGTATACTCGCCAATACTTTTGTATTGAACTATACTTTAATACATGTTGCAGGATTATGGATGATGATGATGATGATGATGCACTGAATCTAGTAGGATGCATAGAAAACACTCTAAATTTAAATACTTATTGTACTTTACCTGTTTCAATCTTATTGTATTTTTATTTCAAACAATGTAATTGATCTTACCAATGAAATGAAATTTGTTATTAAATACTTGTTACAAATTAGTGTTATGAAGTCTCGAGCAATCTCGTTTTCGTCTCACTCCAATGTTTCCGCCGTCGATTAGGGTGTGACAGAAACGGTCTAAAAAGAGATTGCCAATTCATTCTACACGTGTTTGCAATGAGTTTGGCCCATATCAAAGGAGGTTACGATGGGTTAAACCTTGAATGGTCTGCTGTTAAGTTAAATCTATGCACCAAACAACCATTCAATATTTCTGGGCGGATCTTCTACTGCATGGTTGATAATGCAAATTCAAAGTCATGGGCTATGTATCCTAGATTTGTGCAGCTCCTCATCAACGATCAATATCCCAAACTCCCACACGACAATGATAAATACAAATTTCAGTTGCCGACCAGTCGACAGATTACAGAATTGAAGACAAATGAGTCGGTAATGCTTCACCAGTGGATGTACCGAGTTGAAAGACTTCCAGTGGTGAAAGTTGCATATGTAAAATATAAGGATGGTGTTAACAAGAAGAAACATAAAAACGTTGAAGAGGAAGAAGAAGAAAAACAGTTGATCAGAAAGAAGAAAGGGAAGCAGCTTGCGGAAGAGGGGGATCTTCCAAGAAAAGAAGAATACCCCAAATCCGGAACGGTTAATAGGCGACAATATTCGTTCAAGTGAAACAAGAGAACACAGAGAGCACATTCAGAACCTATGAGCTATACACGAAGTTGAAGAAAAGGGAAAAGAGAAAAAGAAAAGAAAAAGGTGTGAAATGACGGCATCCGAGACTCCTGTAATAGTGACATCTGAACAAGAATGGATGGATGAATTTGTTGATCAATTGCTGGTAGATCCTGATGAACGCTTTCGAGTAAATCACCTCCCCAGAAAAAGAACAAAACGAGGGGAAGGTTCTTGTAGAGACGTACCAACTAAACCGACTCCAATCACACAATCTCAGGAAGCTCCTAGCAGACCGCGTTCTTTTCAAGAACTCTATGACAAGCTGTTGAAAGATATCGGAGCAGGTCCTGCAAAAGAAATATGTCTCTTAAAGCATCAAGTGAATGATACAAATGTGTTACGAGAGAAGTTGAGATAACAAAGAAAGAAAAACAAGGAACTTCTTGCTTAAGTGACGGAACACACAAGATTCGCGAGATTTCAACAAAATGGTATGGAGAAGATATACAAAATGATCAGAGAACTTTGTGCTAAAGCTGAAGTATAGCCAATGTTCTCTGTTACAGACATCTTTGATTATAAGAAGTTCAAGGTAGAGGAAGATAAGCGAAAAGTCAAGGAAGCAGAGAAAAATAAAAGACGTTTAGAATCGGCTGTGAACATCAATGAAGATGATAAAAGTGAGGAAGAGGAGGTGCATC
The DNA here is from genome assembly GCA_030545235.1 of Helianthus tuberosus. Lineage (NCBI taxonomy): Eukaryota > Viridiplantae > Streptophyta > Magnoliopsida > Asterales > Asteraceae > Helianthus > Helianthus tuberosus. Next base: position 25,034,479 of record CM060419.1, read on the forward strand.
GAGATGAAATTCTGGCGTTATTTGTAGAATGGGGACTGGAGGAAGAGGTTTTGTATGAAACTGAAGAAGGTGATGAAGTGACCCCGCAACATCCTGAGTGGTTTAAAAAGGAAAGAGATAAGCTGCCAGATTTTTATCAGGTAGTGATTGTTGAAAAGACAGAAGCGACCGACAAGAAAATCAGCTGGAATTACTGCAACTTAAAAGGGACGTTCATCGTGAAAAGACGTGGTGGGGTCATCCAATACTTCAAAACTGGATACAACATGAAAATCCTTCCTTGATGGGATATCTGCGAACTCAGAAGATTAGAAATGATCAATCCGACCAACAGTAGCATCGGTGCTAATTTTGAAAGACTAATTTTAAGAGAATGCAATCGCGGGTTCACTGTTTTTAAGCCTTAACATCCACGCCGAAGGGTTTCAAAGACCACGAAAGATCCAATCACCGACAAAGGCAAAGTCACATGGGTCATCGACCCTACTAGTGTTGTGACAAGAGTCAAGATCCCTCCAGAGATTCTAGTGATGCTCACTAATTTCAATAAAGTTGTTCTATGATGGAAAAACTGGTGAAACGGTCATCAGATCCAACTCAAATGAAGATATGCGCATTTTGGATCTAATGGGCGTCTTTATGTTCTGCCTATCCGATTTGAATGTTCTTTTTGGTCACAAGATTCATGTCGGTGCTGGAAAGGAGTATAAGGAAGATGGCATGTTATTTCAACGAGCGGTAGAACGGGGGCATGTTATTTCAACGGGCGGTAGAACGAGCGAGGGAACAAAAGATAGAAATGGATATCTTAACAAAAATTGAGAAACAAAAGGAGAGAAAGGAAGCGAAGAAAAAGAAGAGTAAAGAAAAAAAGAAGCAAAAGTCTCCAGCAAAGCAAATAGATCCGTCACCTGAGCTAGTTGCATCTGTATCTCAACCTCCAGCCTCATCCACATATCAGGCTACTACAGAGGATCCACCGGTCATCAGTGAAGTTGTCACCAATCAACCACCACCTGAACAGACCGCAGATAAAGCTGCAACAGATATAGAAACCGAGGTTGAAGATTGAAAGAACATTCAAGTACGCAATGATCTAGGGGGATATTGTTAGAGCTTTTGAGATCATTGGTACTTGGTTTTATTAGGTTTTGGACTGTTTTGTTATGTTTTAGAATGTGTTAGAAAGTTCAGGGGTCAAAGTGTAATTGTTTGATAGTTATTCAGCCGGACACAACGTATTTGTAAGTCCAACGTATTTATAAATACGCTGGATAGTGAATCAGCATGTATATATAGTGCATCAATGGAAAACCCTAGCCCAAGGGTTCTTGGACTAGTTCATGGTGAAATCTCTTGTGTTGTGATTCTGTTTGTTAAGCTAAATCCGAATATCCAGGTGCTATTATTGTTTATATCAGTTGGAATTACAAAAACAACACTTGTTGTTTGATCGTTAAAAGAATCTTCATCTTCATCTTTTGATTTTATTAACTATCACTCATTCAAACACCTAATCAATAGGTGTTTGGGTGTTAACAATTAAACCACTGTGATCTGGATCTTGTTTGGGACTCATATTAAACTACCAAATGGGGGCCAAAATGTAACACATCTTGTCTTTGTGGATGATGTTATGATTTGGGGAATGTTCGGAATTAAATGTTTCAAATGTTAGACGACTACTGAGATGTTTGTATCTTGTTTCGGGTTTAAAAACTAATTTACAAAAATCATCTCTTTTGGGGTGGGGACCATGACGGATGAAAACACTCAAATGGAGAATCTTCTAATTGTAAACGTGGGTCACTTCCATTCATCTATCCTGGGCAAAAAGTTGGGGCAAATATGAATCTAGTGAATAATTGGGCACCAATAATTTAAACTTTCATCTCCAAACTCTCACTTTGGAAAGCATCCACGCTTTCTATAGGTCGGAGAACAACACTTATGAAATTGGTTTTTGGATTCAATTTTCCATGTATGGTTATTAATAAACTTGAAAAACTTAGAAGGGATTTTCTTTGAGGTAGGAACGAAACAAAAAATAAAATGCGTTGGGACCTTTGGGGCAAAGTCATTGAGCCAGTAGCAAATGGAGGTTTGGGATTGGGTGCTTTAAAGGATATGAATAGTGGGTTACTATCAAAATGGGCATGGAGATACAAAGTGGAGGTGGGAAAATGTTAGGATCGGAGGCTCTCATGATTGTGCTTGTTTGTATAATTTGAACAAATCAAATTGAAATGAACAGAGTTTAAGTGCAGCGGAAATGAATAACAAACTTTGTAAACACAATCAAAGGGAAAATGGTTTTGATAAACATTTGCTTCTCATTAAGTTGATAGATTACAAATCAAAACAAAAGATTGCAAACATGCTTACAAACTAAACTCCCCCTCAGCCTGATGCTCCAAGGTTGGTTGCACAAGATGAAAGGATTGAATTGAGGAGAAGAACTCACTCAAAACGATCAAATGTAACAGTACAGAGTACTGTTCCATTTATAGACAATCCAAACCGCTGAGGCATCTCAGCTGACGTCACCATGAAAGCGACGTCTAACAGCCTAACAACCTGTATCTACTGTTCTTATACAAACACTGCTAATCTAAACTTTTGACTATACATAAAACAGATGACATACTAAACTATTGCTCTCTCTTTACATCAGTGCTTTCCTCAAGGTTGATCAGTCCTTGATTGGGTAGTGCTTTGTCATCAGTAGATTGTACCAGCAGTGCTTAGTTCTTCAGCAGTCTTCTGGGTTCATCAATAGTTTTGAAGAACAGCAGCAGTTGTATTCGGGCAGTGGATATAAGACCATCAGCTGTTATAATCACTTTCAAGGGAGAAGACTTAGTGTAAACAGCTGCTTATTGTGAATCCACTGTAGTGAACCAGTTTTGGCTTTCATTATCTGTTCCTCTGGTAGGGTTCAATCCCAACAATCTCCCCCTGGAACAGATAATGCCAAAATACTTCATTATTCAGGATCTTTATTCCTCAGCAGCAGTTCCCTTGCTTGTCTTTTAAATTCTTCTTCAAATTCTTTGGAACATGTGTCATCCTCATCCCTGCACAATGAAAGTTCAAGGAGATCCTGCAAATCTTCAACACTAAGGCCTAGTGTTTCTTTCCTTGATATATACTTCATCTCACCATTGGATCTGACCAAGGTCAATACATGGGTCTTTTGATCAGAGAGCCACTTTAGTATTTTTGAACCCTTTGGGTTTCTTGGGAGAGATTTATTTTCTGATGAACTTGGAGATTTTGGCCTTGAGAAAAATTGTAAAGCATTATCCTGAACTTCAGACATTCTTTTGAAAGCTTCTTCTATGACTTCGTTTGCTGCAGCTATGTCTTCTGCAACTTTTTTGTCAATTTGCTCTTGTGTCTTTTGTTGGTCAAGCTCACTGTCTGAGATATCTGCTGAAATGTTTGGTGATGCAGGTTTGGTTAATACCCTTTTGAAAAGGTTTTGAAGGCTCATTGAACTATCTTCTTTTAGACCCATTTTCTTGATGGCTTCTGTGAAGTACTCAGCTTCCTTTTCTTTGTCTTCTTCACTGGTCAGCAGTTTTCCTTTTTCTTGGTTTTTCACAAGGATAGGGTTATCTGCTGATGTGAGCAGTGTTTTAAGAGCATCCAACTTTTGTTCCATCTTGTTGTAGTCTGGCTTTTTAGAAGTGTATGGGACTGTTGTCCTTCTTTTCTTCAGCCTTTCATAAGCTTCGTCGGTATACTGATTTGTCCATTTTGCTATGGCTTCAGCAGTATCCACCTTAGCATCTATCAGTTCCTGTTTCTTCTTTTTGTACTCAGATGTCAGATCAGCAATAAGCTTTTTGTATTTGTTCCAATTAGGAGCTGTCTTCTTCTTTCTTGGATCATTTTTAATCCGTTCAATTCTGTTAGCTTCATGCTTTAAAGCGATCATTGGCCATTCTTGAAACTGTTTTTCTTCAGCTGAATAGAATTTTTCTTTCATTATGTATGCAAGATATTCTTTTCTCATTGCTTTTCGTTGATCTGCCTTTTCTTTGCTCAGATATTGTGCATAGTTTTCCATCAGCTTGACTTTTGTGAGCAAAAATTCCAATTTTTCAGAAATGGCTTCATCACCTTGATCTTTGCATTCGAATTTAGCTCTAATCTTTGCTTGCCTTGCTTTCATCTCAAGATATTCATCCATGTCTTCTAGGACTATGAAGCCTATGAGAGAAGGAAATCTTCTATTTGAAGGATCATCCTCAGTGTAAAATTGTTTCATCTCATTTTTCACAGCTTCTAATTCCAGTGGATATTTAGCAGCAACAGGATCATACTTTTCATCAGTAGCCTGAGTTGTTTCTCTTTGTGAAGCTTTGGTGGAGGTACTTTTGGTTGTGATGTAGGAATGATGAGAGCAGTGGTGGATGGTTGACAAACAGCTGTTGAAACAACTGGTGCTTCAACCTCTGTTGTCATTACAACTACTGATGTGTCAGTAGATGTCTTCTGCTTTTGAGCAGGGATTGAAAGTGATGAGGTAGTTTTTGATGGTGGTGATGATGGTGGTGAATCATCAGGTATGAAGATCCTTCTCCTTTTTATTGTAGGAGTAGTAGCATCAGACCCAGTCACTTGTGGGAGTATACTCTCAGTGACAGGTGATAGAGAGGAACTGGTTTGTGTCTGAGCTATAGCAACTACATGCAACAAGAGTATTATTGATTGTGGCATTATGATTGGTGAGGGTATGGGTGTTGAAAGAGACATGTCCTTGGGATCAGGACAGAGGAAGATGGATCCGATTGGGTCCAGAGCTTCATATTGTGGGGTCCCTGTGCTTACAACCTGATCCTTTTGTGAGGATACAGGAGGAGTTTGAGGTAAGGATGGAGATCTTTCTACCAACTGCTGTGAGGAAGTAGTAGCAGTGGTTTTTGGTGACTTTTGTTTTGTCACTGGCAGTTGCTCTGGGATCTCATCTTCCAGAGTTGCCTTTTTCTTGGGTTTGGTGGGCTTTTTGTAAGACTTCTTTTTGGTCTTTTTGGTAATGTCAGGTGTGGGTTTCAAAGCAGTGGTTGTGCTGCTATGATCACCTGGAGCAGTGGGCTCAGCAGCAAATGTCTGGGGAGCAGTGGTAGCTGCTAAATTCTGCTCAGGCACCTCTGCTTTTGTTTTTATAGGTGCCAACATTCTAGTGAATGTTTCAGGTGTTAGAATTTTTATTTGAAAATAGACACACTGTTTAAGTAAATTTCATTTTTTTTTCAAATTTTTTTGTAAGACAGTAGCTTAGAAATCTTGGAAAAAGTAAAAATGATTTGCTATCAACATTTTTTACCAAGTCATTAAAGATCTCCTGGGAATAGTTGTAATTTTCATTCTTTAAAATAGCATAACCCAGACATTGAATCTTCAATGGTATTTTGTTAAACGCAGTTGTTTTATTTGAAACACACATCAAAAGTGTGTGAAATAAAAACCTTGGTGCAGAAGGGAAGTAACCTTTTTGTAAGGTATCTACCTTTGATTGTTCTGCATATCCCCTTTTCAGAAAATCAACTTTCAACTCATTTTTGGGAAAAAAATGTTTTACCTTTCTGATCATCGAGTTTGAAGACTTCCGAAATGGATTGTGGGGTGATTTGGATCGCTTTACCCTGTATCGAGGAGTTGATGGCTACTACTTTATTGTCATGTTTTTCAAGCGTAGCATTTTTCCAAAACTCTCTTTGGGTTTGCAGGTATATGGGAGCATCTTCTGTTATCAAAGTTTTGTACTTTGATTCAGATAAGGTGTCGATGATGGAATCGAAGGTGTGGTTGTTTGTGGGTTTTGTGAGTAGACCCAAATAGTTATGAGGGAATTTGTATGGTATTTCAAAGGGTTCAGCGGGCATTTGAGCGACCTCTTTGGAAGATGATGGTGATTTTGGTTTTGATTTTGATTTTGATTTTGATTTCGTCATTTTGAAACGGAGGAAGAAGAACAGAAAATAATTTGGGATGGATGGTTGAAAACTGCTTTGAGAAGAGAACTTTAGAATTCAATTCGACAGTGTAAACCCCTGTTTGGGGGTTTTGATCAGGGTTTTATTAAGGGAAAAAATGAGTGTTGATGTGGCAGCGGTTACAAAGATCTGAGGGCTAAAAGTTGACCACGTGCCAACCTATGATGAAGTGGATGAAGAGTGGAGGACAGTTGTTTTGAGAACCACTGATGTACCAAGCCTAAGTAGTTACAACGGTAATAATGTGATAACAGTGGATGATTTTTACTATCAGTAGATAGCATATCAGTGGATAAGACACTGATTTTGAACATCAGTGCTTGCCAAGAAATAGAAGGATCAGTGGCTGACTTTCAGCAGTGGACAGTATTTAGTAAACAGATGTTTGAACAAAACAGTGGTTAGGAGTAAGGTAATGATAATGATTTGAAAGACTTAGTATGTCAGCAACTGTTTTGAGAATTTTCATTCAAGGTTTTGCCTCATGTCATTTACATATATTGAAGCTTTTACAACTCCCTGACAGTGGTTTAGTACCCCAGATGATGTAAACTTTTTACCAAGGCTACTCATTCTTGCTATAATATTTAAATTAAAACAAGAGTACCCCAGTATTTCAAAGTCTTTTGACAATCAATCTTTGATCAGTTTTAAGATAAACTTGAATTAGATATGACCTTGACACTTGTACCAAATTCCTTTTGATCTGTTTTGAGGATAATATAGCCAACAAAAATAAAGGTTATACATCCCGACAGGAGATTGAAACCTTTACTATCAAAAACCAGTAAAAGTTCAAAATATATATTAATAAAAAATGATATATCCTGCCTTATTTAAGAGAATCCTTTTTGAAAAAAAATTAAGGATTTTCTGAAAATAACATAAAAAGAATCTGGTATAATTTTCCACAGGAACTCCTAACCATATCAAACTCAAGCTCATGAAAATGGTCAGTGGATTGACAACAGTGGTATGAAATATTAAATACATTTTGACCACTGTTTGGTACCATTCTCTTGTTGATTGATTGTCAACAGAAAAATGAGGACACAATATCACATGAGTTTTCAAAAACCCTGGTGTAGATTTTGTTATCTTGTGATTATTCTGAAAATTTGTCTAGTCCATTTAAAAGTTTATTCTCTGCGAATACTATCATTACCTGAACTTTCTTGAACCAATAGTTGCACATAGTTGCTTAATGACCACTATTACCCCAACCTTTGACTCTTAAGTGTTTTATGTTTATACTCTTTTCTTCTGATTTCAAAAGTTTTGAGATAAACACACTTCTGAGTTTTTGTGAATATTCTTCTTCCCTTTTTACCCTTCCCATTCATAAGTAATGAAATACTTACTGGGAGGTCTTTATTGAAGGAATGCTCAATCCAGAATCATTTTGCAGTAATGCTTTAAGAAGATTTGCCATATTTGTACAAATTTTTTACCAAACTCACATTACATATGATACGGACTATCCTGTTTTCTTAATGTATTTTAACAGAGTTGATTTGTTCCTTTTAAGGATCTCAACCTGTTTTTAACACATAAATTCTTATAGCTAAAGTTTTAATTTCCCTCTTTTTACGTTAGCAAAAACACTAATGTTTTTATGAACATAGGCTTTTGTTAATCTGAGGTTCATACTTTAGCATCTAATATAGTGACATCACAAGTTTCATAACAACAGTTGAAATCAATTTTGAAAATAAGAGCTAATCCCATAGTTTAACATATATGTTTTCAGATCTAAAACCATGAGTGTCTTGTGCATGATATCACTTGTTGTGTGAGATTTGTGTGTCTTATGACATCTTGGTTGTTTTACAGAGTATTTGAATAGCAACTTTAAGCGTTATCACCCGTTATTCCGTTTTTCAACTGAATACAACCAACCTTAGTATCAATGAATTTTTGAGCTGAACTGTTATGTTAAATTGATTGTTAGATCGAATTTGACTGTCCGAGCTCTGATACCAATTATTAGGATCGGAGGCTCTCATGATTGTGCTTGTTTGTATAATTTGAACAAATCAAATTGAAATGAACAGAGTTTAAGTGCAGCGGAAATGAATAACAAACTTTGTAAACACAATCAAAGGGAAAATAGTTTTGATAAACATTTGCTTCTCATTAAGTTGAAAGATTACAAATCAAAACAAAAGATTGCAAACATGCTTACAAACTAAACTCCCCCTCAGCCTGATGCTCCAAGGTTGGTTGCACAAGATGAAAGGATTGAATTGAGGAGAAGAACTCACTAAAAACAATCAAATGTAACAGTACAGAGTACTGTTCCATTTATAGACAATCCAAACCGCAGAGGCATCTCAGCTGACGTCACCATGAAAGCGACGTCTAACAGCCTAACACCCTGTATCTACTGTTCTTATACAAACACTGCTAATCTAAACTACTGACTATACATAAAACAGATGACATACTAAACTACTGCTCTCTCTTTACATCAGTGCTTTCCTCAAGGTTGATCAGTCCTTGATTGGGCAGTGCTTTGTCATCAGTAGATTGTACCAGCAGTGCTTAGTTCTTCAGCAGTCTTCTGGGTTCATCAGTAGTTTTGAAGAACAGCAGCAGTTGTATTCGGGCAGTGGATATAAGACCATCAGCTGTTTTAATCACTTTCAAGGGAGAAGACTTAGTGTAAACAGCTGCTTATTGTGAATCCACTGTAGTGAACCAGTTTTGGCTTTCATTATCTGTTCCTCTGGTAGGGTTTAATCCCAACAGAAAACTATGGAGAAAGGTTATCTCTTGCATACACTTTGATGCAAAAGATGGCAATTTCCTATGCTCAAAGTGGAGTCTATCATCTGTCTGGAACAACGTCATTAGAAAGGAGGTAGCACTCAGAAAAGACAATATCCATCTGAATCACCTTTTTAAGGGTTCGGTGGGAAATTAGAGGGATGTTCAATTCTGGACTTACACTTGGGCTTCCAATCTCCCTTTTCAATACCTTTTTCAAGCTTTGTTCTCATTTGAAAAATTTAAAGGATGCATGATTATAGACATGGTTAACTGTTCAGGTCAGGTAACCAATAGGCTTCCCACTTCAAATATGGAATTAACAGAGCTGAAGGGTATCAACGCAATTCTGTCACAAATACATATCACTAATCAGGATGATTGTTGGGTATAGCAGGCAGACGAATTGGGGACCTTCACTGTCAAATCACTTTAGAATATCATTACAGGTATTAATCTAGTCCTAAGTGATTTTGTCTTTGAATGGAACAGGTGGATACCACGCAAGGTGAAGATCTTGGGATGGAGGATGTCTTTGGACCATCTACCAACTAGACAGGCTCTGGAAAGAAGACACATAGCTATGCCTACGAACCTATGTCCCTTATGTAATGAATCTGCTGAGAAAGTCGACCACTTGTTTACTTCCTGTCATGTCGGTTCAGTTGTTTGGAAGATGGTCTCGTTGTGGCTCTCAGTCCCACCCATACATGCTTTCACTGCTTGTGATTGACATATGTGGATGTGAGTACATTTTTAGTATATTTTTAGCTCTTTTTACTCGCCGATTCAAGTTTTAAATTTATAAAACACAATATTTCACTATCACTCTACACACATGCTTGGCAAGTGCACCCATCGCGGACGTAGTATAGTGATGGCAAGATACTGAGGTCGTCCAAGGACACAAGAGCTTTTAATACTGGTTTGTTGTCAACGTCTAATCGAACCAAACGTTGAAGAAAAGATTTTTAAAACTATAAAAAGATAAACTAAAAAGCAAAAATAAAATATAAGGAAAAATAGATAGGCAAGAAAGAATTACTTGGTTCCGACTCATCTTTCATGTATCCTTTTGATGATTTCCGCACTTTGGGCATTTTAAGAGATTATCTTAGTTATAGTGGTAGGCCCCTCTTGTGAAGGCGATGCTACCCTCAACCGAGTTGTCTGATTCAGCAGGGATATTGTCCCACTAGGTCGGATTATTGAAAGATAATTAAGTAAGTTATTAATGCGAAAAGTGGTGGGCCCCTTTCCAGGCAGTGATCACCCTCAACCCTTTGGTCTGAGTCAGCAGGGATACAGTCCTCGCAGAGTTGGTTTAAAGTTTTAATAGTAGTTTATAGATAGGGATTCAAGCGTTTGTCACTTCTCCCATGGTGGGTAATGGCCGCTCCGACTCATGAAGTGTTACTAAGCTTAAACCAGGTTCTCGCAGGATCTATACACTGAATGAAACATAAAATTTACCCAACCACCCTTCTAACCCCATTCCATGCAATTGACGCGCTTTATATAGATCGTAAAGACATGCATATGTGAATTAACAACATATGAAGAAAGATTAGATAAATTTGCCTCCAATATAAAAAACTAGTTATTAAAGTCATTAATACATACACAATTAAAAAGTTGCCAAAGATTGGAAATCACAAAAGAAGTACATAAAAGAATTGTCTTCACCAAGTGATGTAAGACTTTAGCCAAGCATGGCCTTTGTTTGACAAAGACTCTTACTATCAATATTGGATCCTGAGACTACTAAACACACTCTAAATGATGGAAAATGGATGATGGTGTTGTAGTGGTGGTGGAGTGGTGGCAAGTGAGAGAGAAGTGGTTTGCCAAGAGATGGATTGGAATGAAACCAAGCACCCCTATTTATAGCTGAAAACAAAACGTCCACCACAGCCCGGGCCTGCTTGGCACGGCCCCGTGGCCATCAGTCTCTCTCTTCTTCATTAACTGCAGTGTCAGACTTCGTACTAACACGATCGCGTGTGTCAACGGCACGACCCGTGGCCAATGTACTTGTTGTACTACTTCAGATTCTGGAAATCTTAGAGTTGACCATGCCCCGTGTTGCCTTAGCACGGCCCCGTGTTGAGCTTTGGATTTATCTTTTGTTGTTGTCTTTTTCTACTGAAGAGAATTCCCATTGGGCACGTCCCATGCTAGATGAGCACGACCCCATGCCAGAGCTTCTGATTTTGCTATTTCTTTGGTTTGGATGTGGACGTAGGCTTTGTGAGTTGCGTCAATCCTTCTCCATTGTATTTTATGTTGGTCTTTGCTGTTGTTTTGCTCCTTTTGTTCATTTAAGCTCTTTTGACCCTGTTAATTAAAAAGGAACAAAGAAACGGGCTTTTTCCAATATTAGTACTGAAAAAGGGTTGTTTTTACACCGTATTTGATATAATTTATATGTTGCATTTTAATCACATCGATGATCTACTTAGGTTGCATAATAATATATTTGGACAACAACCAAAGAAGAAGATGGCACAAGCTATTTTGTGAAAAAGGGTTGTTTTTACACCGTATTTGATATAATTTATATGTTGCATTTTAATCACATCGATGATCTACTTAGGTTGCATAATAATATATTTGGACAACAACCAAAGAAGAAGATGGCACAAGCTATTTTGTTGGAGCATTAGGAAATTTCGTAACGAGGTTGTATTCTCAAGCAAAAGGAACGACATTGCGAGGCTTTTGGTGGACATAAAGACTACTAGTTATCTGTGGGTGAAAAAATAGAGCAAAATTGTATTCGGTAGAATGGGCTAGTTGGCTTACCTTTGATTTTCCATATGTTGTTGTATATTGTTGTTTAGTTGCAGTTTCTAATAAAATTTACCGTTCCAAAAAAAAAAGCTACAACGAAGAATATATAGATTAAAGAAACCTAATTAATTTACAACTGGATAAACGTTATGGTCATGCTTTGAGTGACGTGGCACACCGCCCCTTCCCCCTGGGCGGGAGTGGGCGTTTTCCGTTGTGGTGTGGCCACGACCCACAACCACGGACGACCTTCTTACTTGTCAATATATTTGACCTGTTTGAGTTTTTAAATATTGCACCGTTGGAATTGTGAATAAAAATAAATACTTTTTTAATTAAGAATTTAAAAACCAATTTACTCCTATGAATACTACCCCATACCTACCATTTTCTTTACACCATTTTACTTCTCATTCTTTATACTCTATTATTCTTCTCAATATCTCATACAAAAGATAGAACAATCTACAACTTCCACACCAAATGGACATAAATGTTAATAGATGTCACACGAAGAACACGTACTGTTTATCTTAATTTATCACCTAAATCACTATAACTAAACGCGTTATTTCATAATATCTACTCAGTGCTATATTATTATTATTATTATGATCATTATCATTATCATTATCATTATCATTATTGAATTCTTTAAAAACCATTAATTAAAATGTTAATTAACCTTTAACAAATGAAGAGGCTCTTACTAAAAAGTCATTTACAATAGAACCTCTATAATTTAATACTCGATAAATTAAAAATCTCGATAAAATTAATAATTTGTCCGGTCCCAACTTGGGACCCGTACAAATTTGGACCCCAATCGATAAAATAATATAATATTTTTTTAAATGTCAATGTAAATATATTGGTTCCAGCGATCTATAATCACTTATTTTTTTTTAACTTCAAATAGCTTTTAGTTTGCGTTAATACCGCAACATGACAAATAATATAAATTGCGGATCATGGAAAATAGCTAACATGTTAATAAATCTTTGCGTTTAATATAGAGCTCGTTGGTTGATACTAACTATCCTAGTTTAAAAACCCATGACTATGTCTTCTAAGGCCTTTGGGTATACTTTAACCTAACTTAACTCCACCTAAGTGACACATCAACTTTTTTTCCTCATTTAACTTTGTCTCAATCTAAGGAAATGGTTTAATATGTTAACACATAACTCATTTAATGCACTTTAACATTGGGTTTTTGTCTAGAAAAGAAAATAATAATTAATTGAATCTCTTAACATTGGGTTAACATGTTAACACATAACTAATTTAATGCACTTTAACACAAGAAGGGAGTGGTTTGCAATGTTAGGTAACATGCCATGTCATTGTTAACACTCTAGATTTTAGAGTACACCCCATGGCCTAATAAAAGATAAGAGGTATTGATCAAATTTAAATACTAGATCAAACATGAAGGGCTAAATGTGGCACATAAGAAAGTTAGAATATAATAAACATAAAATGTAGAATTTTTATATATATGTGTGTGTGTCTGTGCGTAGATTAGAGAGAGAGAAGGAAGGAAGAACAAGTTCTATATAACCTAAAATCTGCAAATCTAACAAATTGAAGGGTGAAATCAATGCCAATCTTATGCATGAGCCTTAAAAAGTAATCATCTATGCTTGTTTAACATAAGGAGTGAAAGAACAAGGCGCGAGCCATTCCGAGTCACAAGTGAAACAAGGCAATAGTGAGTTCTTATACTTACAAGTATTAAAAATTTATAGTGTTTTTGTTATCTTTATCTTAAGTTAAAGTTTGCATTCCAAATTATCATAATTTTTTAAATAAGTAGAAGTTTAAGTATCGAGTTTGACGTGTTATGAATGAGTCAACCAACTAGAATGTATTCTAAAGAAAGGTCATGTGATTGACCCATAACAATCGGGTCAAACAAACTAGAATGTGATGATAAAGAATGTTCATGAGTTGATCCGTTACGAACGGGTCAACAAACGAGTTGTGAAGTTAAAGAATGATCATGTAATTGACCCGTTACGAATGCGTCAACGAATTAGAATATTAAATTAAAGGATGGTTATGTATGTGATTCGTTGTCAAGGGGTCAATGAATGGAAAATGTATAATGAGCGCACATCATGTTTGTCAGAAGTTATTAGGATGTAATTATATGTAATTTAATATTGGTTCTTGTTGTTGTGATATAGGTAAAGTCAATCTTTAAATGGCATGCTACGCTCGGAACGAACACACTCCAAATCGATCTCAACATGCTTCCGTACTTAACTTATGCTAATGGGTCATAACATTTTGGTTGTTATGTAGTGAAAGTTTAGTTGTCAAATTATCCGATACTAGTGTTTCATAACCTTTGTAAATGTTGGATGTTTTATAACTAGACTAAAATGGTTAGTGTGACAACCCGAGTTTCCAAGGTTTCTACTCAACTTGATACTCGTTCGCAAAGCATTGGTTATAAACGTGATGTGCATTATAAGTGTCTATGTGTATTGTATGAATATTGTGATGTGGGTTTAATAATGTGATTTATGTATACACGATTGCTATTTAGTCAAATATGGAACTATTAAACTATGAACTATTGAACTTTCTTTGGTTAATTAGTTTCGTCAACATAGGGTTCGGCCCAAATGATGATCTTGGTTGACGAACACAACCGGCCCAAAAGCCATGGTGTATTTTGTAATAAACATTGGCCCACTTGATAAATGTTAACCTAATAAAAACAATGTTACGTAATCACTTCTGAAACATTGCTATTTCAACATAATAACCCTAACTTCTCTATGTGCGACGGCTGTGAGATACCCCCTTCGAAGCAGCCTCTTTTCGAATCAATCTTGTGGTAAGTAATCATCTTTATTTGTTAACCTTATTAATACATAATCGTGATATGTGTATATGGGATTGTAATTGTTGTAAGTGGTATAAATTCTAGGCTTAGTGATTGTGAATACTGATTGCACATGGTTTCATGAATTTGCACATGATTTCATAAATTACATATGATTGTAATCTAAGCCTTGCATGTGAAAAGCCTAGAGAGTGCAGCCAAAGTGATAAGAATCACCTCATGAATTGTCGGCTAGGTTCAGACTTGCATGTGGTATGATAAAGTTTATGGCTGATTAATATTATAAAGTCATGTGATGGTTCATGTGCATGCCACTAGTTTATGTTTTGCTTGAATATTGAGATAATGATTGCTGATAACTGAATGACGATTGAATGATGATTTTATGATGAAGCCGATGTAACAGTTAGACATCATTAGGGTCTCGGTTTATGAAACTGCTGTTGTTGATGATGATGTTATCAACGAAAAGACAAGGTGTTTTCGTCACACCTATTGCCCAACGAAAACCCATAGTTGATCTCGGCCCAAAAAGGGATTTTGGCCCAATAGGTGATTTCGCCATTACAGGATTTCGTTGAAGTGTCATGCATAGTTTACTTTATTAGTTAGGTAACTATGTTAGTTATTTAACTCTGTTAGTTATAACTCTGTTAGTTGTAACTCTGTGATATATGCAAACTCTGTTAAGTGGCAAAACCCCTGTTAAACGGTTGAGTTGTTAACTCTATTGTTTAATTAACTCTGATGGTTTATTATCCCTGTTCAGCTAAGATGGTTAACCTTGTTTTGTATGCTAAATCTGTTGATACTGATTAACCCTGGTATGTATTTAACGTTGTTAAGATAACTATAAAAACTCCGTTAAGCCTGTTAAAATGTGTTACTCTGATAAGCAAGATAAATGGGTTAAGGAACTTGCATGTAACTTGGAATCTTGTATGAATGGACAAACTGTTGTATGATGCATGATGTTAACTGCCAAACACTCTGTGGTATTGATTGCATGCGAAACCTTACAAACATGTACTGATCGAGTATACGTGCATAACTATAGGATTTGACTGACTACTTGGGAGCACATAACT
This sequence comes from Helianthus tuberosus, assembly GCA_030545235.1. Taxonomy (NCBI): domain Eukaryota; kingdom Viridiplantae; phylum Streptophyta; class Magnoliopsida; order Asterales; family Asteraceae; genus Helianthus; species Helianthus tuberosus. Next base: position 25,049,994 of record CM060419.1, read on the forward strand.
TAGCATACCGAGCAAACCAAGGTGAGTTCACACTCTTACCAAGGCATTGGATTCCCGGGGTTGGGAATGGATTTGGATGATTTCTTGTGCTTAAATTGTTATCGGAATTACATACCATCGGCCTCGGGAGAGGAAAGTTAATGGTAGATACTGCTAGACTATGATACATATACTTCTCTTCGCACACACGCCGGGAATGGCTGCGATAATAGAACTAATCTTCGCACACATGCCTGGAATGGCTGCGAACCATACTCTAATCTTCGCACACATGCCTGGAATGGCTTCGAAGCATACTCTAAACTTCGCACACATACCGGGTGGGCTACGATACAAATATACTTAGTCTAGAAAACATGGGAAACCCCCACTAAACTTCGCACACATGTCTAGGAGACTGCGATTCAAGTACATACGATATATGGGTTACTAAACGAACATATGGTTTACAATACAATTACTATAACTGAACAACCAACTGTGAACTCGCTCAACTAGTTGTTGACTCTCTGTTACATGCCTTGCAGGACCTTAGGTAAACATGGAGCTTGCACGGGAGGCGCATTCGTTGTGGAACATGGATTGTGGATGCCATGTTAACCTTTTATGACATTACAAACTTATTACTTATGTTAGGTTTTGCATTTATGCTTCCGCTAAACATTGAAACTATACTTTTGATTTGAACACCTTTCATATTGTTTGGTTGGATTACATTTACTATTACATTTTTCAATATGATTGGTGGCTTGATCATGGTCAGTCACGCCTCCAAGCGGTGATACTCCGCGTGTGGATTTTGGGGGTGTGACAGATTGGTATCAGAGCCATTGGTTATAGTGAACTTGGTTTTAATAAGGAGAAAAAGTTTTTGTTAAAACCAGACTATAACCTGTACAATGCTCAACGATCCACAACGACGCTTCGCTCCACGTGCAAGACTCAACACTATAGGTAATACTGTTCATGTTTACATTACCTACTTGCTAGATACATCTTACATTGCTCAGAGTATGCTTAGATAACGTAACAACTACTATTTGAAATCTTGAATGCTCACACTCTTCTGTCATTCCACACTTGCGTATTGATACGACGCACTTCTCAGTTCTGTTCTCCTACTTATCAAGATCATGAGTGGACGCGTTAACCTAACTCAAGCCCAGTTGGCGGCTTCGATCACTGAACAAGTTACTGCAGCACTCGCAGCTGCCCAGGCAGGAGGTGTAACCTGCCATCACCACTTACTCTAGGATCTTTAGATCCTACTCTCGTAAACCAACACTCGTGCTCAAGTATGTTTACTCTTACGCACACGACAGGTCAACACGCTCAGCCACCTGTGTGCACGTTCAAAACTTTCATGGACTATCGTTCTAGTACTTCCAGTGGCACTGAATGGGGGCCGTTGGACTCCTCCACTGGTTCGAGAAGCTCGAATCGGTCTTCGAAATGTGTGAATGCCCTGAGGCTCGTAGGGTGAAGTATGCCACTGGTACTCTCGAAGGCACTGCGCTAACTTGGTGGAAGGCGCAAGTTCAGGGGCTGGCAGCTGCTAATGCCACCCCATGGAATGATTTTAAGGAACTGATCAAACGTGAATACTGTAATCGTGATGACATCCACAAGCTGGAAGTGGAGTTCTTTAACCTGAAGATGACGGGGTCAGAGATAGAAGCGTACACGAAATGATCCAACGAACTGGCAGTGTTATGTCCAACTATGGTGGATCCTCCCATCAAGCGCGTTGAGCTGTACCTCAAATGCTTAGTACCAGAGATTCAAAGTCATATGACTGCTGCTAACCTTGCTACTATTCAAGATGTTACTCGTCTTGCTCATCGTCTCACAGACCAGGCAGTGGAACAGAACAAGCTGCCTAGACGTATCGGTACTACTACTACTACTACTACTACTACTACTACTATTTCTGCTACTCCCAGTGACAACAAACTAAAATGGGATGGAACCTCTAGCAAGGGTTTGACTTCGGTTCAGTCCCAGGCACAGCAGCGAAGGATTGATGACTACCAGAGCCCTGGTCAGCAATCTTCTGGTAGTCAGGGGCAGGGTGGATATCGAGGAAACCTCCCAAAGTGCAACAAGTGCAACAGACACCACAATGGTATGTGCAACAGGGGTCGTTGTCGGAGGTGTCTCAAGATGGGTCATGAAGCTAGGGATTGCTGGAGCTCACGACCTGCGAATCAGAACCAACAGCAGCAACCACCAGCTCCACAGAACCAGCAGCGACAGCAAGGTAACAGGGGATGCTTTCAGTGTGGTGCTGAAGGCCACTTCAAGCAGGACTGCCCTCAGTTAAACCTGATTCAGAACAACAACAACAATAATCAGGGCAACGGGAATAACAACGGGGGTAATAATGACGGCAATGGTGCCAGGGGTCGAGTGTTCGTGATTGGTCAGGATGATGCTAGGAATGACCCCAAAGTTGTGATGGTTTCGACATCGTTATTGGTATGGATTGGCTACCTCAACATCGAGCAGAGATTCTTTGCAAAGAAAAGATCGTCTGCATTCCTCGTGCTGGTTAAGAACCTTTGGTAATTCATGGTGACAAGCTCCTGGAGCAGCACCCATAGCTCGAGCACCTTAGCGCTTAGCTCCAACTGAATTGGAAGAACTGTCCAAGCAATTAAAAGAACTCTTGGATAAGGGTTTCATTCGTCCTAGCTCTTCGCCCAGGGGAGCTCCAATATTATTTGTGAAGAAGAAAGACGGTACCTTCCGCATGTGCATAGATTACCGCGAACTGAACAAGGTGACCGTGAAGAATCGCTATCCTCTTCCACGCATCGATGACTTATTCGACCAGTTGCAAGGGTCGAGCTATTACTCGAAGATTGATCTGAGATCAGGTTATCATCAACTGAGAGTCCGGGACGAGAACGTCTCCAAAACAGCATTCAGAACTCGCTACGGCCACTACGAAATTTCTAGTCATGCCATTCGGGTTAACAAAACGCGCCTGCAGTCTTCATGGATCTTATGAACAGGGTGTGCAAACCTTATCTTGATAAGTTCGTTATTGTATTTATTGACGACATCCTGATCTATTCGAAGAGTCAGGAGGAACATGAGCAGCATCTATGACTTATCTTGGAACTACTTGGAACAGAACAACTGTACGCCAAGTTTTCGAAATGTGACTTCTGGCTTCGTGAAGTCCACTTTCTAGGCCACGTAGTAAATAAGGATGGGATTCATGTTGACCCGTCCAAGGTAGACTCAATTAAGGACTGGCCTGCACCTCGCACACCAACAGAAATTCGCCAATTCTTGGGTTTGGCAGGTTACTACAGAAGGTTCATCAAAGACTTCTCAAAGATTGCGCAGCCGCTTACACTACTGACACAGAAAGGTGTTGCTTACCGTTGGGGTAATACACAGGAAACAACATTTCAGCACTTAAAGGATAGACTTTGTAGCGTACCTATCCTCTCATTGCCTGAAGGCACAGACGATTTTGTAGTCTACTGCGACGCATCCATTCAAGGTCTTGGATGTGTGTTGATGCAACGGGATAAAGTCATTGCTTATGCTTCGCGCCAACTTAAGATTCACGAACGGAATTACACTACGCACGATTTAGAGCTGGGAGCTGTTGTTTTCGCGCTCAAGATATGGCGATATTACCTGTATGGAACCAAGTGCACCATCTACACAGATCACAAGAGTCTCGAGCATATCTTCAAGCAGAAAGAACTGAACATGCGACAAAGTAGATGGGTCGAATTACTGAACGATTACGAATGTGCTATAAAGTACCATTCGGGCAAAGCCAATGTGGTGGCTGACGCCCTCAGTCGAAAGGATACTACACCTAGGCGTGTACGAGCGTTGCAACTCACTATTCAGTCTAGTCTTCCTGCACGGATACGAGATGCTCAGGTAGAAGCATTGAAACCAGAAAACGTCAGGGCTGAAGCTCTGCGCGGCTCAAGGCAACGGCTAGAACAAAAGGCAGACGGCGCCTACTACGTAACAGGACGCATTTGGGTCCCACACTATGGCAACTTACGCGAGCTTGTAATGGATGAAGCTCATAAGTCTCGCTACTCAGTACATCCTGGTTCGGATAAAATGTACCACGACTTGAAAACTACGTATTGGTGGCCTAGCATGAAGGCTCACATAGCAACTTACCTTAGCAAGTGTTTGACCTGTGCGAGAGTCAAAGCAGAATATCAGAAACCATCGGGCCTACTCCAACAACCAGAGATACCACAATGGAATTGGGAGCAAATTTCCATGGATTTTGTTACTGGCCTACCTAGATCTCAACGTGGTAACGATACTATTTGGGTGATCGTGGACCGACTCACAAAGTTTGCACACTTCTTGCCTATCAAAGAAACAGACAAGTTCTCTACTTTAGCAGACGTTTACTTGAAGGAAGTGGTTTTGAGGCACGGGGTGCCCACCTCTATTATTTCCGATCGTGATGCATGCTTCACTTCAGAACTTTGGCAAGCGATGCACAAATCCTTCGGCTCACGATTAGACATGAGCACAGCTTATCACCTTCAGACGGATGGGCAGTCTGAGCACACTATTCAAACTCTAGAAGACATGCTTCGGGCATGTGTAATTGACTTTGGCAACGGCTGGGAAAAACATCTGCCACTTGTGGAATTTTCCTACAATAACAGCTACCACACCAGCATTAAAGCTGCTCCGTTTGAGGCATTGTACGGGCGTAAATGCCGGTCACCTCTTTGTTGGCAGAGGTGGGAGATAGTCAGATCACTGGTCCAGAACTTGTGGTAGACACAACAGAACGAATTGCTCAAATACGACAACGCATGGCGGCAGCTCGCGACCGTCAGAAAGCATACGCCGATAAGGACAGAAAACCACTCGAGTTCCAAGTTGGGGATCGAGTGCTACTCAAAGTTTCACCCTGGAAGGGTGTAGTTCGTTTTGGAAAACGAGGCAAACTTAACCCACGATACGTTGGACCGTTCGAAATCATTGAGAAAGCAAAATGGCCTACAGACTGAACCTACCAGCAGAACTCAGTGCAGTTCACAACTTTTTTCACGTGTCGAATCTGAAGAAGTGTCTGTCAGATGAGACCCTCATAGTTCCTTTGAAGGAGCTCACTATCGACGAACAGTTGCGATTCGTCGAGGCACCAGTTGAAATCACAAACCGGGATGTTAAGGTCCTCAAACACACCAGAATACCTCTTGTGCGAGTTCGTTGGAACTCCCGTCGTGGCCCAGAGTTCACCTGGGAACGCGAAGATCAAATGAAACTCAAATATCCCCAGTTGTTCGGAAACAGTGCAACCACTACTGAGACTGAAGCTACTACAGAATTTCGGGACGAAATTCCAAATCAACGGGGGGATGATGTGACACCCCAGGAAAACCAGGAAACAATACAACATAACTAGCTTCCTCAGTAACCGCATGCTAAATTTCGGGACGAAATTTCTTTCAAGTTGGGGATAATGTGACCACCCGAGTTTCCAAGGTTTCTACTCAACTTGATACTCGTTCGCAAAGCATTGGTTATAAACGTGATGTGCATTATAAGTGTCTATGTGTATTGTATGAATATTGTGATGTGGGTTTAATAATGTGATTTATGTATACACGATTGCTATTTAGTCAAATATGGAACTGTTGAACTATGAACTATTGAACTTTCTTTGGTTAATTAGTTTCGTCAACATAGGGTTCGGCCCAAATGATGATCTTGGTTGACGAACACAACCGGCCCAAAAGCCATGGTGTGTTTTGTAATAAACATTGGCCCACTTGATAAATGTTAACCTAATAAACACAATATTACGTAATCACTTCTGAAACATTGCTATTTCAACATAATAACCCTAACTTCTCTATGTGCGACGCCTGTGAGATACCCCATTCGAAGCAGCCTCTTTTCGAATCAATCTTGTGGTAAGTAATCATCTTTATTTGTTAACCTTATTAATACATAATCGTGATATGTGTATATGGGATTGTAATTGTTGTAAGTGGTATAAATTCTAGGCTTAGTGATTATGAATACTGATTGCACATGGTTTCATGAATTTGAACATGATTTCATAAATTACATATGATTGTAATCTAAGCCTTGCATGTGAAAAGCCTAGAGAGTGCAGCCAAAGTGATAAGAATCACCTCATGAATTGTCGGCGAGGTTCAGACTTGCATGTGGTATGATAAAGTTTATGGCTGATTAATATTATAAAGTCATGTGATGGTTCATGTGCATGCCACTAGTTTATGTTTTGCTTGAATATTGAGATAATGATTGCTGATAACTAAATGACGATTGAATGATGATTTTATGATGAAGCCGATGTAACAGTTAGACATCATTATGGTCTCGGTTTATGAAACTGTTGTTGTTGATGATGATGTTATCAACGAAAACCCAAAGTTGATCTCGGCCCAAAAAGGGATTTCGGCCCAATAGGTGATTTCGCCATTACAGGATTTCGTTGAAGTGTCATGGGTTTACTTTATTAGTTAGGTAACTATGTTAGTTATTTAACTCTGTTAGTTATAACTCTGTTAGTTGTAACTCTGTGATATATGCAAACTCTGTTAAGTGGCAAAACCCCTGTTAAACGGTTGAGCTATTAACTCTATTGTTTAATTAACTCTGATGGTTTATTATCCCTGTTCAGCTAAGATGGTTAACCTTGTTTTGTATGCTAAATCTGTTGATACGATTAACCCTGGTATGTATTTAACGTTGTTAAGATAACTATAAAAACTACGTTAAGCCTGTTAAAATGCGTTACTCTGATAAGCAAGATAAATGGGTTAAGGAACTTACATGTAACTTGGAATCTTGTATGAATGGACAAACTGTTGTATGATGCATGATGTTTACTGCCAAACACTCTGTGGTATTGATTGCATGCGAAACCTTACAAACATGTACTGATCGAGTATACGTGCATAACTATAGGATTTTACTGACTACTTGTGAGCACATAACTTAGCATACCGAGCAAACCAAGGTGAGTTCACACTCTTACCAAGGCATGGGATTCCCGGGGTTGGGAATGGATTTGGATGATTTCTTGTGCTTAAATTGTTATCGGAATTACATACCATAGGCCTCCGGAGAGGAAGGTTAATGGTAGATACTGCTAGACTAGTGATACATATACTTCTCTTCGCACACACGCCGGGAATGGCTGTGATAATAGAACTAATCTTCGCACACATGCCTGGAATGGCTGCGAACCATACTCTAATCTTCGCACACATGCCTGGAATGGCTGCGAACCATACTCTAAACTTCGCACACATGCCGGGTGGCCTGCGATACAAATATACCTAGTCTAGAAAACATGGGAAACCCCCACTAAACTTCGCACACATGTCTAGGAGACTGCGATTCAAGTACATACGATATATGGGTTACTAAACGAACATATGGTTTACAATACAATTACTATAACTGAACAACCAACTGTAAACTCACTCAACTAGTTGTTGACTCTCTGTTACATGCCTTGCAGGACCTTAGGTACACATGGAGCTTGCACGGGAGGCGCAGTCGTTGTGGAACATGGATTGTGGATGCCATGTTAACCTTTTATGACATTACAAACTTATTACTTATGTTGGGTTTTGCATTTATGCTTCCGCTAAACATTGAAACTATACTTTTGATTTGAACACCTTTCATATTGTTTGGTTGGATTACATTTACTATTACATTGTTCAATATGATTGGTGGCTTGATCCTGGTCAGTCACGCCTCCAAGTGGTGATACTCCGCGTGTGGATTTTGGGGGTGTGACAGTTAGTTTCTATGTAATATCGAGTCGTTTTAGTATTGTATAAAAGTGCCAAATTTAGTCGTATTTTTTGTTGTTTAAACACTTTGTTTTGACCGCTTAAAAGAATGGGCGTTACAAGTTAGTATCAAAGCCATGGTTTGAGGGATTCAAGTAGAAGGACCAAAGTGGTTGAACTCAAATTGAAAGCTCGTTCATAGTGTATGTTCGCTCCGAGGCGCAAAGCAAGTAAGTACATTGAGTTTTAATGATTCCGTAAAATGGATAAGATTACGGGATGTTACGGGATGTTATGGGATGTTACAGGTCAGTTCGAGTTGGATCGGGGCTCTAAAATGGGTGGTGCTGGTTGAAACTAAAAGAAAATAGTGTCTGAGTGATAGAGGAGGCGTCGCAGATGCCCCCTGTGCGTCGCCGACGCGGCTTCCTTCTCCAATGCGCTAAATTTCTGCCTACGTGAAATTCTGGCGACGCTTGTCTACCAGGCCATTGCCGACACGGCCTTAGGCTCTCGCCGCCGCCTCCTGCAGGCCTAGATTTTTATTTTTGTTTATTTTTATATCACAAGTCCAGTACGCCTAAAAACCTGTTCCGTGACCCCACTAGAACCCCGAAAGTGATAAAAACTGATAAGAAGTCGTGTAATTTTAATTGTGCTATGTTAATATGTCTCGGAAACAAAATGTTTCGAAAAGAATATTGAGAATGTATAGAATGATAAGCCATCCGACCATATGATGACACAAAAATGTTACTTGGTCGTTTTTGGCCATACGGTATAGAATTTATAAGTATGAAATACGACTATAATTGTCAAAAGTATATGTGATAAACTAATGAATGTGGAATGCTAATGAAAGAAAAACGTAATTGTGTAGTTGGGGGAGGAAAGAGTGTCACACCCCGACCGTGTAAAACAACAAACCGCGGCTGAAACGTCGGGGAGTGGAGCGACAGAATCATTGTTTCACAACACATGGATAAAAAAGTTTCATTTTATTGAATTATTAAATATTTACATTGTCTTAAAGTTAAAACAACCAAGTTCACATATTGACTATCATCGTTATTTAGTCACTAAGGACTCGTCCGGTCCTAAGTGAGCATGCATCCTAGTAGCAATCAACATCATTCAACACCACCTGAAACATATGTGAAAATAAAGTCAGCAAAGAAATGTCGGCGAGCACATAGGTTTTGTGAGAGTGTCGGATTCATGGCTCATTTACATGTTGCAATACTTTGTTTGACTACAAGATTCGATAATTGAAAACCTTGTTTTGAAAAGAGTTTAGTATTGCAATATGAATAACCAGCTCGAAATAAGTTGGTTATAGTTTATAAAATCTCGTTGCGATGAATCTTAACCCTAAACATTTGTTTAAGTAAACCAAATTGTAAATCGTTCTCGTATTAAAACTCATATGGTTTATATCGTATAGTAAACATCGTTGCGTGACATCGTTTTAAGTCATTCGTCCAAGTGAACTAAATAACGCCACGGAATGTAATATGATAAAAGCGCTTATATATAAGAAGTACCAGCGGCGTATTTACCATGCTTTTATCACATTATAACCGTCTCATTATCTAACCACATACCAAAACAATTGAAAAGCAGTAAAATAGGGGAACTATGTACTCACTTTGAAGTGCAAATTATCCTCGATCTAATGAACTTAACAAAGCTCGGGCAAACCAAGGAAATCAAGTAGTACCTAGTAATCGGATCGCTAAGTTAATAAATCGACGCCTAAATTGGAAGATCAGGTAGAATGAGGTCTCGTAAACCAAATGAGTATTGGAACTCATGTGATATGGTTTAACAAAGCCTACATTCTATGTCGGAACCTATCCTAAGTGCTTACGACCCGTAAAGGTAGTCTACGCTACTTTAACGCGTCGTTCACGCGAATGCGCGTTCGAGACACCTAACTAGTCCTATGACAAGTATTATATGCCCTAACATGTTTAAATATGTTGCATAATCAGTTTAAGTGACAAAAGTTAAGTTACATATGTCAAACCCTGACTTTTGCGGAAGCATATGATGTGTGACTTGTTCAATATCATTGCATTCAATCATAATAAACAACTATATGATCAAAACGAAGTTCATCCATTCATTAAGTTTAAAGTATTACAAACACCAGTCATTTATGTTTCAAACAACACAACCTTCGACTAATTTACAAACCAACAAAAGTGGATGACATCTAAACTTGGAATTTACTTCTAGAAACAACACCAGCGCCTCGACTGTGTCGAATTCACCTCGACTGTGTCAAATTTACCTTGACTGTGTCAAATTCCCTTGACTGTATCAAATCACCTTGATTGTGTCAAATCACCCTTCACCGTTGTCGAATCACCTCGACTGGGACACCAAAGCACTCCAAGTGGTCACATAAAGACCATGAGTGGGGCTCGGTTGTACCCGTTAGATCTAACCTTTGTCCATATTTCTTATGAGAGTTAATGGCATTTCAAATTCAATCTATGCTCACATGATCTAACAGTTCATTTCATAGCCAAATCATACCATTTAAACATTCGTAACATGTATTCCAACCCCGAGAGTTATAAAACCAAAAACAATTATGAGAAAAGGGGGCATGAACTCACAAGTTTGCGTCCTGCTATCTCGTATGCTCAAGGTCCTTCTTTGAGTCGTACAACTACTACTAGCACTAAGGCTAGGGAAGAAATCAAGTTGAACAAGATGACAAACTAGGTGGATAAAAGCTCTAGGAAGTGGTCCTTCAAGCTCCAATGCCTCCAAGCTTCCTAACTTAGCTCCTAGCACCTTGGGACCTCCTTAGAATGGTTGAGAATGGTGGAGATGTGGTGGTGGTGTGGTGGCCGTAGGTTATGGAGGAAGGGAGGAGGATCTTTCGGGTTTGATGATGAAGAATGATAAGTGAATAAAGTCTAGTGGTTTTTATATAAGTCTTCCAAGATTAGAATGGCATATGGTATAATGTGTTTAGCATATTCTCAACATGATCTAATAAATTAATCAAAGAAAATCTTCATGTGGGACCCATGTTGGGTCGTGAACTAGATGGGGGGGGAGGGGTAAAGTGTAACATTTCAATGGGAAGTTACATGATTTAGTTAGGATTTAATGGTGCTAGTTAGGTATTTTATGTGTTTAGTGTTTAGGAGATGTAATATGATGTTCGCTGACAATAACTAGCTTCGTAACACTAAAACAATGTTTCTAGTGAAAATTTGGTGTTTCGGGTAGTGTCCGGTTGTTCGGTTGGTTACCGGTTCGTTAAAGTGCTAAATTGTGCAGTTTAGTGTGCTTTATGTTGTCTTTCATGACAGTTTTGATTCCCGACACCTAGGAAGATATTCAGGACCATTAAATCATAATTCTGCATTATATTTAGTTGTTAAAATGCTGAAAATTGCTGAATTTGTTTATTTTCTTCAGAATTCTGCAGTTTTAGTGTGTTTCTGGTACTTTCCGGTACCTAAGTTATCACTAGGAAGGCAATTTTGTAATCCCTACTTCCCTACACACTACTCTAGTGTAACACTTGGTTTCAGGCTCATTCTGTGTCTTAACATCACGTCTGTCTAAGTACTGAACTCTTGTCAGTACTTCTAGTTTGTCTGATAACTGTGCTAACTTTGTTTCATGCACTAATTAAACCATATTGTGTTGCATGTAATAAAGATAAAAATCTTTCATCATGAATTGCCATTGTATGAATATGACAGTAATCAGAAATTCATTCATCTTGTTAATTCAATCATGCACAGACATTAAAGCACAGATTACTGTTTAATTATTGTACGGAATGCATGGAAAAGTGCCAGTTGACACATTCTCCCCCTGTTAAAAAAATTTCATCCCAAAATTCAAGCTATGCCATCGGTCGCAGGGGAGTTGTGAATCAAATGTAGATACTCAGACTTAATTTGGTCTTCATGTTCCCAAGTAAACTCTAGGCCATGATATGAATTCCAACGAACTCTAACAAATCAATTACGACTCTTCCGTGTTTTGAGGACTTCCAGTCCGCAACCTTAACAAGTTCTTTAATAAATTGAAGTTTGTCGTTGATGTGAATCTTGTAAGCGGGAATAACGACTGTTTCTTGAGTCAGACTATTCTAAAGACTAAACACGTGAAACGTGTCGTGGACACTGCTCGGCTCATCTGGAAGTTTCAGCTTGTAAGCAGTGGTTCCGATCCTTTCCAGGACCTCGAAAGGTCTAATATACCGTGGGTTCAACCTCCCACGCTTTCCAAATCGTACCACGCCTTTCCAAGGCGATATTTCCAGTATAACCATATCTCCAAACACAAATTTCCAATGGTTTCCGTCGCTTGTCGGCGTAGCCTTTCTATATATCACGTGCTGTCTTGATACGATCACATGTCTGAACGATAATGCCTATAGTTTTCCTGAACCAATTTGGGGACAGTAATTCGTTTATCTCCGTTTTCCGTCCAACATAACGGGGACCGACACTTACGTTTCATATAAATCTTCACACGAGGCGGCCTAAATGGCGGTGTGATAAATATTATTGTAGGAAAACCCCACTAAGGGCAAGTGAGTATTCCAACTTTTCATCAAAGTTCATCACACAAGCACGTAACATGCCCACCATAGTCTGTATCGTTCGTTTACTCTGGCTGTTCGCCTGAGGGTGAAATGCAGTACTAAGGTTCAACCGTGACCCATACGCCTTCTGAAACGTCTGCCATATCATTGGCACAAAACGACCATCTCGGTCAGACAAGATAGAAACAGGCACTCCATAAAGCTCCACAACCTCTCTATGATAAATCTCTGCTAATTTCCTTGTGTTGTCTTCCCCACTGATCGGTAGGATATGTGCAGACCTGGTGAGTTGATCAATAATCATCGAAATCATATCGTGACCTCTTTGGGTTCTTGGTAGCTTGAAATGAAATTCGTTGAGATTCGTTCCCACTTCCATATGGGAATATCAAGCTGTTGCAGCAGCCCTGATGGTTTCTTGTCTTATATCTTATCCTCGGCACAGGTAAGACAGTTACCCACATATGTAGCTATATAAGCTTCCATCTTGGGCCACTCATACTAATCCTTCAAGTCTTGGTACATCTTGTCAGATCCAGGATGGATCAAGTACCTTAACCTATGAGCCTTGTCCTAAAATAAACGTACGTAAATGTCGCGAAACAGAAACCAAAGTCGTTCCATGAAGTATAATATTCCATTTACCTTAGGCAAGAATCGCACTCCCATTCCACTTAATGCTTCAGCTCGTTGGTTCACTGGTTTGAGCGCCTCTTGCTCAGCTTCATGAATCCGAGTAGCGGGATTCGTCTGCATGGTTATCTCTAAGGCTCGCACCCTTAGAGGCTTTGCGCGATTTCTTGCGGCTCAAGGAGTCTGCTACAACGCTTTCCTTGTCCAGGTGATACCTAATCTCACAGTCGTAACCATTCAGTAGCTCAATCCATCTTCGTTATCCCATGGTTAAGTCCTTTTGATCAAAGATGTGCTGCAAACCCTTGTGATAAGTGAAGATCGTGCAGCGTTTTCCATACAAGTAATGACGCCAAATCTTCAATGCGTAATTACTACACCTAGTTCAAGGTCTCTTCTCATGATCCTTAAATCAACGTGATGTGTACGCGATGACTCGGTCTCGTTGCATCAATGCACAATCGAGACCTTATCGAGAAGCGTCACAAGAACCGCAATTCTATTGGTATTTTCAGGTGAAGATAAGGTAGGTATCGACTGGATTAGGGTTGGTAGCGGTTGAGCAATCCTTGAAAAGGTTTCTAGGAGTCGTCTGATACAGCCTACAGTCCCCAAAAATTCTTAGTTGTGTCTTTGGGACTTCTTAGTTCTTGATTGCAGGATCGACATGAATCCCGTTCTTATTCACCATGTGACCTAAGAATCTTACCTCGCGAATCCGAGGTTCGCACTTCGACATCCTAGCACACAACTGTTCTTTCTCCAAGAGTCCCAAGATGTATTGCAGGAGTTGCTCAAGACCTTCCTTAGTCCTTAAGCACATAAGAATGTAGTCAATAAATTTAATCACGATCTTATCCAGGTACGGCTTACACACCTGATTCATGAGGTCCATGAATGCTGCCAGTGCATTTGTTAAGCCAAACGGTATGACAAGGAATCTCGTAATGTTCAAGCGAGTTCTAAAGGTCATTTTACGGATACTTCCTTATTGTATTCGCAATTGAGGACATCTTGACCTCAAGTTGATCTTCAAGTAGTAACTAGAACCTTGTAATTTGTTGAACAAGTCATCAATCCTTGGCAAAGGATACCGGTCCTTGATATTCAATTCTCAGAAGTTGATGCAAAACAGAAACTGCCAACTTTCTTCTTAACAAATGGTACTGGAGCTTCCCAAGGCGTGAAGCTTGGTCTGATGAATCCTTCATTCTAGCAGTTCTTGTAGTTGAGTCGTTAGTCCTTGTATCTCGAACGAAGCTATTCGGTAAGGCATCATCCGTCGCCGGTGTCGCTCCTGGAACTAGGTTTATCCTAAATTCCACTTGTCGCTGTGGAGGTAACCCTGGCAAGTCTTCAGGAAAGGCTTCTGGAAATTCCTCCACCACGGGGATGTCCTCAGGCTTTGGCTTCTTGGTCTCTTTATTGGCAACATGAGCAAGGTAGGCTATGCGGCCTATTCAGAGGCGTTTTTGTTTCTCCATGACCAATGTGAGATGTCGCAAATCCACCGCCTTATAGGGCCTAGTGCTCTCGCATCTTTTGCAAGAAGGTTGTGTGCTATAAGTGTTTCATTATTCGCAAGAGGGATGCGAATGATTTTCCTTATGGTTAACAACTTTAGATCTATCCTTGGATATCCAATCCATGCTGACTATAATATCATGAGTTCCCAAGTCAATGGTAATAGAAGGTTCCTGCCTTCTAAGTTCCAAAATACAATCCTTAATCACCTCATCTGCTTTATCTATCCTTCAATTTGCCAATTCTAAGGAATACGAGGCGTCTATCCTACTTAAAACTAGGCCAAGTAGGTTCTTAATTCCTAAGGATACAAGGTTAAAGTCGGTGCCAAAATTAGTAAAAAAATGGATGCATAGATTTGGTTAATAGGGAACGTACCTGTAACCGCATCTAAATCCTGGCGTGCTTCACGAGCTCCGGTCGTGAAGACACTTCCCCGCTTGGTTCTTCCTAGGGCAATCTTTCCTAAAGTGCCCCACGTCCCCACATTTGAAGCAACCTGGAACTCTACCATTATCGTTTACGTCTTGGTTGTCGTCATCATTTCCTCCTTGTTTGGGATGCTTCTCCCAACATGCATCCTTGTTGTGTCCTTCTTTTCCACACCTATCACACTTAGGCCTCAAGCATCGACCTTCATGGTGAAACTTGCACTCATCACATCTCGGCTTAGTCCCCAAGTAAACCTTACCACCGGCCTTATTGGTGGTTCCATAAGCTTGCATGCCACGAGGCGGGTTCACTTCCCTTCTTTTGTTTGCTTTAGAGCTTCCATAACCGACTTGGGTGCCTATCTTTAGGTTTGAAGACTTTCTTTTGTTATTTCCCGAAGACTCCACATGTGTTTCTTTCTTGTTTGCCTCAGATCCTGAAAACTTTCCCATACAAAGAGCTTCTTCAGTAAGTGCGACACTCAAATCGATAGCCTCTATGATGGTTGGAGGCTTTGAGGCAGTAACCATGCTCAGGATTTAAGGTGCAAGTCCCTAAATGAAGATTTTAGAAGATGAGAAATCTGCTATTTTTAAAAATAATCTTGAAAAACAAATTGAAATAAACTCTCATCTTCAGAAAATCATTCGACTTGAAAATGAAGCCGAAAAAGCTCGGATTAAAATCAAAGAGCTTGAAGAGAAATTGAAAGGTTTTGAGACTTCGTCATCAACACCAGATTATCGATGTCCAAAACCGATCAATTTCGTTCCAATAAGTGACAATGTCACATATTTTGACAAAGTCAAAATTGAAGATTGTGATGAGAAAACTGATGATGAAATTGAGAAAAGAAAAATATTTTTGAAATTAAATGAAATGTTTCAAGAAACTGTTTTACATTCTACTAAGAAAGGTGAATGCTCAAAGCAAAAACCTGTAAAGAAGAATGTGAAACAAAAATAAAAGGATAAAAATCTGAAAAATCTTCAAAAAGAAAATAAAAGCTCATCAGTTCAATCATCCAATCGTGATAAAAAATCACAAAAATTAGAAAATCAAAACTCAAAAATTATTGGTAATAAGTGGTGCAGGTTTGACCACAGTGCTCAAAAGCCAAATCCAGCATACAAGAGGAGAGATGGATATCACCAAGCCAAACAATGTTATGATCTGAATGTTTGGACTGAAGATGGTGATTGGTACGATAACAGAGTGTGTTACAGATGCGGTTATCAAGGACAAATTGATGTTAACTGCCAGAGTTGGAGTTATGAGACGAGGAGGTGCTATAACTGCCAAATAAAAGGTCACATTGCCAGAGACTGCCCAATGAGATCAAAGAAAAGATCGAGGGTTGATTCTCAGAAATTGGCAAAGAAACCAGTCAATGTCAAGCCCAAAGAACAGAAAGTTGAAGAAAAGAAAGTAAAGCTTTCATAGGGGCAGAAAGACAGACTGAGGAAAAAGAGAAAGAAAGCGAGAGAATATCTTGAAAGGATTTTGTCCTCGGATACAACTGGTAAAACAGATAAAAGTTCTGATAAATCGTCTTGTTCGCCAAAGAATGACAAATCAAGCAAAACGAATTCATCAGATACAAATCTGAGGACAGAGAAGAGAGTAAAGAAAGAGAAAGTTGGTGGTGATGAATTTGTTTCTTTGGAAACAAAGGAGCCACGTGTTGGCAATGAATCTGACTCATCAAAGTCAGACAAGCCAAGTTCAGGCAATGAATCTGGTGTGGTAAAGCCAGAAGAGACGTGTGTTGAGATAAAAGTTGAGAATTCTGGTCTAACAATGGATGATGTAAATTTTCCACCATTGTTGAACACGAATTCAAAATCACCCAAGGACCGTCAGGCTTGGGTGAATCTGTTTAAATAGAAAAACCTGACTTGCCGGAGCTCCCAGGTTGGTAAGTATGGAGCAGGAATCGGCATATTTCTTGAGAAATTCACGAAAGTGATTTCGTCATACATGTGGTAAATCAGGGACATTAAGTTGTACTTGATTTTCTACAAGTGATTGTGTTGAAAATTTGGTAAAATTTTCAAGTGATTGAAGAAAACAAGGTGATGAATGAAACCCCAAATTTGTGAAATGACACGCAAAACTAATTTTCCGGAAAAAACCATTTTGATTAAAATAAACTTAAGTATTTTGAAATCACTATGGGAAAATAGTTTGTTGTCAGGGGAAGTTCTGATTGTTTAAGCCAAGTGAATGGAGAATTGAAGTAATTCTCATCATGTTGTCACCTTTCTTTGTACAGTTCATTTTCAAATTTTCCCAGAAAATTAAAATTGAAACATATTTTGATTTTAGGGGGAGTAAAAATTTTTAAAAAAAATTTGAAAATTTGAAAATTTGAAAATTCCAAAAACATTGAAAAATGTAAAAATGAGTTTTGTTGTAAAAAGTGGAAATGATAGTAGATCAGTGAGACTGTCACAGCATGCTAAAGAAATGGAGAGATAAAATGTGATAAATGATCTTACTAAGGATGTGACGGTAGGCTCAGCTAGACTAGTAGATTTGCGATAACGATACAAACTTAAATGAAAAAGCCTAGTTCTAGTAGGAAACATCGTCAAAAGCATAGTACTTAGTTTTTGTCCTTCTTGATTGTGTGCCTACTCAGTAATCGCTAATTGTCGAAAGACATAAAACTGGTTAAGTTTGTGCACTTTCACAACTTTGCTAAAAAGTCGCTGTGATTGTGCATTTCATTTTGCAAAGATTTAAACTTGTCTTATTTCTTTATTTTGTTTAAGCATTGGACATCCTCTGCGTATACGTGAGTATCGACCTGGATGTTATTGCCTAAACGTTCTGCTTTATTTTCTTTGGTGTTTCGTTTAAGCTTTGGACCTCCTCTGCGTATACGGAAGTATCGATCTGGTGGTTAAAGCCTAAACAACTTCAACTTGTTTTTATTTTTCTTATTTTGTTTAAACATTGGACTTTCTCTGCGTATACAGAAGTATCGACCTGATTGTTAATGTTTAAACATTCTGCTTTGTTTTTGCACAAATCACAGTTGATAAAAGTTTAAAGGCATTACTTGAGTTAGTGTATTGCATGATGAGGGGATATGATGAGATTGTGGGGTCCATAAGAATTTAGTGCAAAATTAATATACCTTAACGTATTGGTAAGCATTTCGAAAGTTTTTGGATTGAGTTTAAGTGGATAACAATATCGTCAATCTATGTGAATCGTTTAGAACTGGAAATGTTTATAGCTTAACGGTGCTAGTGATTAGTCACATAAACTGATATGATCCTTTTACACAAGCTCATAAAAATATTGTATGTAAATATTTCTTTACTGCATTTCATTTTCTTTAAAAAATCCAAAAACATTTTCGGAGTGTTTAGCATAATCTTTTGAAAAATACAAAAAGATTTTCGACAACTGATGATGAGGAGCTGATTTTCGAAATTCCAAGTGCTGAACACGATGAACAGGTTTGGGAGTGTGTGTGCTAAATTGTAAAATTTTGAATTAAGAAGAAGTTAAGATTAGTTAATCAGGATCATTAATTTAAACTTGATATAACTATTTCCAGTAAGTTTTTCTTATTGATTTAAGTAAAAACTTATGTGGTGGTGAGAAAATTTGTGCAGGAGATGAACTCAACAGAGTTAAATCCAGTGTTTGATCTCAAGGTAATAGCTAATTCCAGACAGCGATCCCATCATGATGAATGGGGGAGTCTGACGAGGTTAGAGCCAAAGAGAAGATACTGGTACATGCTAAGTAAGAAAGGAGATCGATCAAGATTGAAGAGTCGTCATGCTGAAGACTCTCACTGAAGATTCCGTCAACATTCAAGGGGGAGTCTGTTGGTGCAGTTGTCTGTCGACTTCATTTTCGTTCGAGTCTCAGATTGTGAAAGAGCCCGAAGACCAGTAAAGACTGAAGAATGAGAAGACTCGTTACTTCAGACTCGTCAACATCCGAGGGGGAGTCTATTACTGCATCCGTCTGTCGACTTCATCTTGTATCGAGTCTTACGTTAGAAGTATTAGATCAGGGCGCGTTATACGAGAAATAGGGTAGATTTTAGACGTGATTGAGCTAATTCCGTTTGAGGAGTTCCATTCCATTTGAAGAGTGCCATTCCGTTTGAAGCATGTCATGCCACTTTCAAACGGAATAGCAATCCCTATAAATACCCTTGATGCAATTTCATTTGGAACCTTCTGGATTCCGACGCCGAGGTGCTGTCGAAGTGTCTACGTGCTGTAAATTGCTTCAAGATCAATAAACGAGACAGTAAATAGTGAATACAAGCTAAACAAAGACAGAATTAATGAATTCCGCCTCTGATTCTGTCTGAGCACTCTTCTGATCGACTCGTTAGGTCGTTTCACGATTCTACACCTTTCTTAGATATCGGTTCCCAAACGACTCGTACGGGTAGAAGTGTCAGACACGAAGTAGGTAAAGACAGGCTTCCTACTTTGTAAAGTGCAATAGCAATTGTCTAGGTATTGTTCTACTTGATGAAGGTGTGAACACTTAGAAATTTGGATGGGTGGTGATCATTATCCTGACCCACAGAGTCCACCAGGATTTCCATGCACTACAAGTTGTTATTACGTGGGCCCCCATAATAATAAATTGTCTTGCACGGTCACCCCACCTTTCCCTCGTTTTAAACAGATGATCGACCGCAGAGGGGACACTATTGTCCTTATACCTCCGACATAGAAAGAACCATTGCAGTGGTCCAGGCGCTAACATCCTTCATCGTTACGCGTGAATAGGCACGATGATTAAATGTAATAGGAATAAGGAGAATTCCTAGTAGTTGGAGGGGCACCTCTAAGATGACTACTTCATCTTCCTTGTCTGGTCAAGTGTGTCGTCAATCTTGTTTCACAAAAGCTACAGGGACCTCATCTTGCTGATAAGTTTGTTGTCCAAGGTTGCCTCCTCCGCCCCGCCGTCACTACCGTAGTCAGGCACCTCCTTACTCGAGAGGGATGAACAACCATCTTCTACGGAACCAACTCAGGATCTCGTTTGGTAATCACTCCAGCCATGAGCTTCGTAATAAATGCGAGGTCGATAGTCTCATCGTGCGAGTCAAGAACAATAATTGGATTCGGAGTTGAAGGTATCTCGCTCACGTTAATAACTATTTCGTACACTTATACGCATATATATATATATATTAATGAATAAATATGTTACTTAGTTTAAACAGGCAAATAGATGCATCATGTCACATATAACTTTCGTTTGTCCTTTCGCGGGGGGGGGGGGGGGGGGTCATTTCGTCTTTGGTAAATCTATCTTACGTAGACTTTACCTCATTTGGCACTTTAATTGGGGTATTCTTCTCCCTACTAATGTCCTTGCTTTGTCTTTCTTTGAAAAATGTTTGACTCACGGATCTTGGCGCTTTCGTAAACGCAATGAAAAACCTTTTATTAAAAATGTTTTCGTGAGAGTGTTCCTAGTGATTGTACTCTAGACTCGAGAAGGAATCCTAGTACACTACAATCGAAGCTCTGATACCAAACTATCACACCCTGACTTTTGCAGAAGCGTATGATGTGTGACTTGTTTAATATCATTGCATTCAATCATAATAAACAACTATATGATCAAAACGATGTTCATCCATTCATTAAGTTTAAAGTATTACAAACACCAGTCATTTATGTTTCAAACAACACAACCTTCGACTAAGTTACAAACCAACAAAAGTGGATGACATCTAAACTTGGAATTTACTTCAAGAAACAACACCAGTGCCCAAGATCCAACTTGTTACCTGAAATACATGTAATTTTGAAAAACATCAACTAAAGTTGAGCAGGTTCATGCATTTTGTATGAGTACTTGTGTGTTTAAAATGCAACTTATAAATTACATCAAATGAGGAATAAAACTAACCCTTTTTAGTACTAATATTGGAAAAAGTGTGATTTTGTCTTCCTTTTGTATTTTCAGGATCAAATAAGCGTAAATGAACAAAAGAAGCCAAAATACAGCTAAATCTAACACAAATATATGAAAAGGAATAAACGTGGCATGCCCAACCCCTCGACAGCATCTTCCCAAGCAAAAAAACAAGATATCAGAAGGCTGAACACGCCCCGTGCCCAGCGGACACGGGGGCGTGCCCAAGTGTCTGCAGAAAAGACAAAGTTGTAGAAGCTTCTATTTCCCAACACGTGGGCGTGCCCAGCTCCACACGGCCGTGGTCAAAATGTTTTGAAACTTGGTTTGAAAAAAAAATGCTTCGTTCGAATAAAACTTGGTTTGAAAAAAAAATGATGAAGTAATGCAATAAGCAAACAAGTTCCTGAAAAGAAACTTGGTTTGAAAAAAAATGCTTCGTTTGAATAAAAAGTCACAAAAACAAAATGTTTTACGAAAACCGACGCTTTTTATGCCTTTCGCCCTTTTCTACTAACCACTGACCCAAACCACCTACCTTTAACCCAAGCTTAACCCTTCCCCAAAGTTCTCTTGATATTTACAAAGTTTTATAGTTAAAAAGGAGGAGGATTGATTGCTTGGCAAGCATATGGTAGAAGTAAGTTCCATGCCGGTCTCGAGTGTTTCACAAAAATACATTTTCGGCCGAGTGTTGAGTGATCTCCCGTGAGGTATGTGAACTTGTATATAAATGGAATTTCAAAGAGGCATGTTATACCCCAAATAAGTAATTTCTCTTATGAAACGTTCTAAATAAATCATAAAGAATAGGATTGTAAATAACATAAAAATAAAACCTAATAAAGATCTTGGAATCCCGACACTCAAGACAAGCCCAAAACCTTCTCTTCTACCCATTCCATTTTGGTGTGTAGGCCACATAATAAAGAGTTTTGCTTGAGGACAAGCAAAGATTCAAGTGTGGGGGGGTATTTGATGTGTGTAAAATGCAACATATAAATTACATTAAATGAGGCATAAAACAAACCCTTTCTTAGTACTAATGTTGGAAAAAGTGTGATTTTGTCTTCCTTTTGTATTTTCATGATCAAATAAGCGTAAATGAACAAAACAAGCAAAAATAAAGCTAAATCTAACACAAATACAAGAAAAGGAATAAACGTGGCATGCCCGACCCCACGACAGCATCTTCCCAAGCAAAAAAACAAGATATCAGAAGGCTAAACTCGCCCCGTGCCCAGCGGACACGGGGGCGTGCCCAAGTGTCTGCAGAAAAGACAAAGTTGTAAAAGCTTCTATTTCCCAACACGGGGGCGTGCCCATCTCCACACGGCCGTGGTCAACGCTAAGATTCGCAAAATCCAAGCAAATCTTGATAGTACAAATACGTTTCTGCACACGGGGCCGTGCCCAGCGGACACTGGGGCGTGGTCAACTAATACAGACAAACTGCATTAAATGAAGAAAGAGAAAGTAGATGGACACGGGGACGTGCCCAATGGACACGGGGCCGAGTCCGGGCTTCTGTACAGGCTATAAATAGGGGTGCTTGGTTCATTTCAAAGGCATCCCTTGACAAACCACCTCTCTCCCACTTCACCCACTTCACCCACACTCCACCACCATCACAATACCCAATCCACCACCATCATTCATCATAGAGTGTGTAGTAGTCTCGGGATCCAAGATTGATGGTAAGAGTTCTTGACAATCAAAGGCAATGTTTGCCTAAGTCTCTTACATCACTTGGTGAAGACAAGCATTTAGTTTAATACTTTTGTTTTTTTTATCTTTTCGCACTTTTTATTTGGTTTTGTATTAATGACTTTAATAACTAGTTTCTTATGTTGAAGGTGAAACTTCCTTATCATTTGTCCGTGGTGTCTTGGCGTTATTTTAATGTCTATATAAAATAAAATATTTACACCATTCATATCTCCACGGTCTATATGGAGATATGTTGGCTACCTTGTCGGGGGTTAAGGGAATGGTTTGGTAAGGTTCTTGCCTTGTTCAGTGTATAGATCCTGCAAGGACCTGGGTCAAGCTTACTAGGACCTCCTTCACTACCCACTGGTATTGGATGGCGGGGGTGCGAATGGCTTGATCCCCTAATATGTAAACTACTATTAATACATTAACCTGGCTACTTGGGATTGTATCCCTGCTGATTCAAACTACTTAGCCGGGGTAACGTCACCTTCAAAAGATGGGCCTACCACATTACACATTAATAACTTAATTAATTATCTTCCAATAATCCAACCCTTTAGGATTGTATCCTGGCTGACTCAGACTACTGGGTTGAGGATAACGTCACCTTCAAAAGAGGGGCCTACTACTATAACTAAGATAATCTCTTAAAAAGTGCAAAAGTGCGGAAAACATCAAAGGTTACACTAAAGGCGAGTCAGATCCAAGTGATTCTTCTTGTCTATCTGTTTTTATTTTTTTATTTTTTTTTCAGCATTTTTATTTTTTATTTTCATGTTTAAAACCTTTTTCTAAATTTTTGATTTGATTAGACGTTGAGGATAAACCGGTACTAAAAGCTCTTGTGTCCTTGGACGACCTTGGTATCTTACCAACGCTATACTACGCTCACGATGGGTGCACTTGCCCATATGTGTGTTTAGTGTTAGTAAAATATCGTGTTTTATAAATTTAAAACTTGACTAAAGTTTTAAAAAGGGCTTAAAATATACATTAAAAACTATATAACACCGCACACATCAGTACTGATAAGCTTGTAAACGTTTGAGAGACTCCTTTGAAAACATGTATGAAAAGCGTCTATGTACAGATCAAACTAATGTTTTGCAAGGACATTAATGTATGTGAAGGCATAGGTAGTACTCATTATGAGCATACTTTTACCCTTGTCGAATTCCCTCGACTGTGTCGAATTCACCTCGACTATGTTAAATTCACCTTGATTGTATCAAAGCACCTTGATTGTGTCAAATCACCCTTGACCGCTGTCGAATCACCTCGATTGGGACACCAAAGCACTCAAAGTGGTCACATAAAGACCATGAGTGGGGCTCGGCCGTACCCGTTAGCTCTAACGTTTGTCCATATTTCTTATGAGGGTTAACGGCATTTCAAATTCAATCTATGCTCACATGATCTAATAGTTCATTTCATAGCCAAATCATACCATTTAAACATTCATAACATGTATTCCACCCCCGAGAGTTATAAAACCAAAAACAGTTAAGAGAAAAGGGGGACATGAACTCACAAGTTTGCGTCCTACTATCTCGTATGCTCAAGGTCCTTCTATGAGTCGTACAACTACTACTAGCACTAAGGCTAGGGAAGAAATGAAGTTGAACAAGATGACAAACTAGGTGGATAAAAGCTCTAGGAAGTGGTCCTTCAAGCTCCAACGCCTCCAAGCTTCCTAACTTAGCTCCTAGCACCTTTAGACCTCCTTAGAAAGGTTGAGAATAGTGGAGATGTGGTGGTGGTGTGGTGCCCGTAGGTTATGAAGGAACGAAGGAGGATCTTTGGGGTTTGATGATGAAGAATGATAAGTGAATAAAGTCTAGTGGTTTTTATATAAGTCTTCCAACATTAGAATGGCATATGGTATAATGTGTTTAGCATATTCTCAACATGATCTAATAAATTAATCAAAGAAAATCTTCATGTGGGACCCATGTTGGGCTGTGAACTAGATGGGGGGGTAAAGTGTAACATTTCAATGGTAAGTTACATGATTTAGTTAGGATTTAATGGTGCTAGTTAGGTATCTTATGTGTTTAGTATTTATGAGATGTAATATGATGTTCGGTGACCATAACTAGCTTCGTAACAATAAAACGATTCGTTAAAGTGCTAAATTGCGCAGTTTAGTGTGCTTTATTTTGTCTTTCATGACAGTTTTTATTCCCGACACCTAGGAAGGTATTCAGGACCATTAAATCATAATTCTGCATTATATTTAGTCAAAATGCTGAAAATTGCTGAATTTGTTTATTTTCTGCAGAATTCTACAGTTTTAGTGTGTTTCTGGTACTTTCCCGTACCTAAGTTATCACTAGGAAGGCAGTTTTGTAATCCCTACTTCCCTACACACTACTCTAGTGTAACACTTGGTTTCAGGCTCATTATGTGTCTTAACATCACTTCTGTCTAAGTACTGAACTCACGTCAGTACTTCTAGTTTGTCTGATAACTATGCTACCTTTGTTTCGTGCACTAATTAAACCATATTGTGTTGCATGTGATAAAGATAAAAATCTTTCATCTTGAAATGCCATTGTATGTATGTGACAGTAATCAGAAATTCATTCATCTTGTTAATTCAATCATGTACAGATATTAAAGCACAGATTATGTTTAATTATTGTACGGAATGCATGGAAAAGTGCTAGTTGTCACAACATATGCTTAAGATCAAATTATGCATGAAAAGGGCATTTTGGTCATTTACCTATGACATATAAACTACCTATCATACAACTAATTAAACTAAGTGACCATAAGGTATAACCTCGGAAGGTTATTCCCTATACAACTATGGTCACAAAATATGCTTGGTCGGATCCTAAAGATCGACCAAACAGGTCGGGTTCGAAACTCTAAGCGGTTTTCAAGACCGCTTGACTTACGACCCTAAACAAGCACTAGACTAAACGTGACGAGTTAAACATGTTAAAACATGTTTAACTAAGTTAGAAAACAGGTTTGATATCAAAACAAAGTGTTTTGAGACCCAAAAATAGCTTCGTCGCAAAATACGCATAAACACGTATCTTGACCGAAACTTTGACTCGTCACTTCGACTTTTCAACGTGGTAATCAGTAGGTGTAGTCACAAGGGACTATAACCATCGTGATTACACTCACGTTGCAAAGTTCAAACGAACTTTATGTTGACCAATTCATGTTTAAAGCAGAAAGTCAAACACTATTTGACTTTCACGCTTGAAAAGCATAAACAAGCATGAAAGAAGCTTATAAAGGGACTAAGCTAGGAAGAATTGATCTAAAATACTCAGGTATGAAGCCTTAGCTTCAACTTAGAGCAGATTAAATCAATTTGAGCAAGGAATTAAGGTTGAACTTGATGGGTATTTATAGAAATTCATGACCCATTAAGATCTTTACAAGTGTTTTTGAGCAATTCAAAGCTTGATCTAAGCCATACACTTGTGGCACATTGTTTTTAATACAATGGTAGCTCTAAAACCAGTCCATTTGTAGGTCCCCCCGGAGGATCGAGTCAACCTCTATTCCATGTTTTCCGACGAACCCGAGAGTGTGGAATCCAAACGGGTAAGTTAAACCAAGTTACGAACACAAACACAAAGATTCAACGATTAACACTCCAATGTATTAATGCGTATGAAACGGTTACAAAGCAATGTTTACAAGATGTTCTTATAAACACTCAGTGTGTGTGTGTTTACAGTGTGTTCTCTCAATGAAATCTATTCAGACTCCTTACTCTGTTTGCCTTCTGTTGCTGTATATATTGTGAAGGTACGACAAAGATCCTGCAGTTGACGAAGGCTCTATGGCGAAGGATCAAGACCGACGAAGGTTGAGACCTTCGTCACAAACAATTAATGGTGAACAATGTGATCCTTCGTCACATATACATAATGGCGAAGTATTACCTTCATCATAAGTAAGCTTCATCACAAGTGTTTCATTTAATCTTCGTAGTGAATAGTTGCATGCATATACTTCGTCATATGATCAGCATTAACAGTTCTAATTCCCTTGTATGAAGTGCATGGAAATGTATGGACCAATATGAGTGAATTCACCTGGACTCCATGGAATGATTAATTAGACATGACATCATCATGACACCATCATGATGATGTCATGGTGATGTGTCGGCGGGAAACGGTTTGCGGCTCTCCGTGCTTCGCGTGTCGAACTCTGGGGCGCACGACAGAGGAATGTCGCGATGTCGGGCTTGAGCCGAACCTAACCGAGTCGAACCGAACCGAGTCAAATCAAACAGAGTCAAACCGAAACGTGTCGCGTCCACATAAAGTGTACCAACAAGCTCCCCTTGGACGCTACTCGTGAGGTTCGTCATCTCGTGATGGTTCACTTATTCTTGTCGTAGGATCTTCACAGTCTTCACGTGTCTCAAGTAGAAAGTGTATCAACAAACTCCCCTTTTCATTTAGGAAGTGTGTTAACAGACCCCCCTTAACATAAGCTCTCCCTTGAGTTATGCTCGTGAATCAGTTGATCTTCAATTCTTTAGATCCTTGTGGTGTTGATGATAGGTCAGCGGCAACTCAATCATCTTTATCTTTGGAGTGCCTCCCTGTCGTGTCTTCATTCCGAAGCTTGTATTCTATCACGTTCTCTTCTGCACAAACCCGAAAGCTAAACGCGCAATGAGAACAAATGCTTGAAATATAGTTAACATAAACAAACGACACACATGTGACCATTTTTCAATCAACTACCGTCTGACAGTTTGAAAGTTTAACAAATTGTTCAGTTTTGGTTCTTAACTTTCAAAATTTGCAAATTTCGACCGATTATAAAGATTTAGTCGATTTGGTTTTCGTTCAGGTTTCAGGTAATGAAGACTCGAGATCCAACATCGTTTAATCGAAAATAAGATAGAAATAAAATCTTTTTAGCTTTTTAGAAAGTTTATATTAAAACACACTTAAACTCTTTTTGGAATTTTTGAATATTTTAAATGTAAAGACAGAAAGCAGTAAATAAATATATACAAAGATGTAGAAACTGAAAGCAGTAAATAAATATTTACAAACATACTTTTTACGAGTTTCGAGGGTAAGAGAATCATATCAGTGTATGGTCACGCGAAAACATTCTTGTTGTTCATTTTGTTAGCTATTTGATAAACATCCTATAACGATTATCGGTATTGTTACCCAAATAAGCTCAACTTATCAGATGTAATCATGGCGAGGGGATACGTTAAGGTATGATTTATACTTACCGACCGGTGTTCATCCACACACGACACATTCCCGTATCAAGGTATGCACTAGGGTTCATCTTACTGGTGAGTATACCATTTATCATCTGTTTTGACGTATATGAAAATGTGAGAAACTCACGTATTTTGATTGAAAACAAGCCCTATGTGATAGAATCACTTATTGATGAGGAACTTGATTTTCAGATGCATGAGGGCACAGGAGCCAGTCCGTGACCAGGTCAGTACAAACGTACACCAAGGAGACGAACTTGACTATCGGATAAATGTGATATATTATCACTTATTTTGTTTGGACATGTGATTGTTTATCACTTATTGAGGTCGTATGCAGTATGTACATGTATGTATGGTATCATGGAAGATCTAGACTTGGTCTCCGTTATATTTCGGTAATAGAAACAACCATGATACCCAGATGATAAATAGCATAAAGACCACATATCTCAGAACCTTGGCAATCTCTCAAACGAAATTTCGGTACTAAGACCATATGCCAATGAGTGGTTGCCACCTGGTCTTCAGTCGATTTAAGTTTATATCACCCTGCACACTTTAAAATGATTGTGAGCCTACCGATACATCTTATATAGAGCTGCTTAACATTTTTCATTTAAGGTTTAGAGAGGTTTGGACAGACCACTGATGTACTATCATTTTCTCTTTTGCTCACCGGGAAACTCATTTTTGTTTTTCTATTGTTTTTGAGTTTTTGAAAATTTTTTGATGTTTTTGAATTTTTCAAATTTGGATTTACTCCCCCTAAAATCAACAAACTTACAATAATTTTAAAACACAAAGATATTTACAAAAATGATTTTCCGATGCGGATTACTCTTGCTTGACCTTAATGCCGTTTACCAATAATAAAAAGTCAAATCTTGATTTATCAAAAGCTTTGGTAAAAAGGTCGGCACGCTGGTCATCGGTATGGACCTTAACAACATTGATTAGCCTTTTATCAAAGCAATCACGTATGAAGTGATACTTAATATCGATGTGTTTGGTCTTTGAATGCTGCATAGGATTTCTAGTGATTGATAAGGCAGCAGAATTATCGACTAAAATAGGAGTAGTTAGGAATTCAAAACCGTAATCACGCATTTGCTGTTGTATCCACAGGACTTGGGAGCAACAACTTGAGGCAGCAATGTATTCAGCTTCACAAGTTGATGTACCGACACAAGTCTGCTTCTTGCACTGCCATGTTACGAGGCGATTTCCTAAAAACTGGCATCCAGCCGTTGTGGATTTGCCGTCGATTTTGCAACCGCCAAAACCAGAATCACTGAAGGCGACTAAGTCAAAGTTATCATCCTTAGGGTACCATAGACAGGTGTCAGGGCAACCCTTCAAATAACGAAATATCCTTTTTACAGCTGCAAGATGTGAGTCCTTCAGGTTAACTTGATATCTGGCAAGCAGGCACGTTGGATACATTATATCTGGTCTTGATGCTATGAGGTACATAAGAGATCCGATCATCGCGCGATAATATGAGGAGCTAACAACTTCACCCTTCAAGTCTGGATGAATTCCATGATTTTGCTGCAGTGGGGTCCCAATGGGCAATGTGTTGGACATCTGCGAAATCCATCTTGTTCTTTTATGAAGAGAGTGCAATCGATAAGAACTCTGCGAAATCCATTCTCCAACAGGTAATTAGATAAGGTTGCATACCAAGCTCGTGGTGCTTGATGTAGACCATAGAGAGCTTTGTTTAGCATCGAAACCCGATCGGGACGGATAGGATCTTCAAAACCTGGAGGCTGTTCGACATACACCTCTTCTTCGACTAGACCATGTAAGAATGCACTTTTGACGTCCATCTGGTAAACCTTGAATCCTTTGAATGAGGCATAAGCCAGAAAGGTCCGAATTGTTCCAGACGTGCAACTGGTGCATACACTTCGTTGTAGTTTATACCTTC
The DNA here is from genome assembly GCA_030545235.1 of Helianthus tuberosus. Taxonomy (NCBI): domain Eukaryota; kingdom Viridiplantae; phylum Streptophyta; class Magnoliopsida; order Asterales; family Asteraceae; genus Helianthus; species Helianthus tuberosus. Next base: position 25,079,777 of record CM060419.1, read on the forward strand.
AATTTGACGAAAACCTTGAACGACCAATCTTGCTTTGTTGTGAATAACGATTCCACGGTCATCGTTTTTGCATTTACACACCCAACGGGTACCAATCTTCTTATAATCACCAGGTTTATCAACGAGCTTCCAGACACCTAGTTTCTGGAATTGCTGTAGTTCTTCCTGCACAGCTTTAACCCATGAATTTTCTTTCAAAGCATCTTTCCAAGTTCTTGGCTCTTCCTGTGAGACATAACACGCAAAAGACCAATCGTTTTGTTGACCAGATTCTCAAATCGCCGCATACAGGCCTGCATTGTTGTTGTTTCGCAACATGTTTCTCATTTGAACACCACTTTGTGCATTTCCGATGATGTTTTATTGAGGATGGGTATTGTGAATTCTTGTTTCAGGGTTGTCCGGAACTGGAATGTTTGTACCCAGATTGTTGAGATTGAGATCAACAACCAATTCAATACCCGGAACTGGCGAAGAGGATGATGCAGTAGCTTCAACTGTTATGTCTTTCGACTGTAAGGATCGATCATTGTGCAAGGAGCTCCAAACGGTTCAAGATATGACAAATCTGGTTTCCGTTTGTGAAGAAGCTCAAAGCAGGTCTTGTTGTGTCTTTTGACTGTAAGGAATCGATTCATCGTGTAGCAAGCAGAGGACACAGCTTCACTCCAGAAGGGAATCGGCAACTGTGACTCTACCAACATAGTCCTAGCAGTCTCGATCAATGTACGGTTTTTACGTTCAGCGACGCCGTTCTGTTGAGGAGTATAAGCCGCACTAAATTCGTGAAGAATACCTTTTGATGTGCAAAACTCCGCCATAGCATGATTTTTAAATTCTGTACCATTGTCGCTGCGTATCCGACTAACCTTCAACTTATACAAATTCTCAATCTGAATGATCAAGTTTTTGATAATACCAAAAGTTGCACTCTTGTGAGCCATAAACGCCACCCAATAAAATCTTGAATAATCATCAGTTATCATGAGGCAGTATTGATCATTCCTGATGCTTTTGTGCTTGACAGGACCGAACAAATCCATGTGCAAACGTTGAAGAGGAACTGCCACCGTGTTGATCTTCTTTGTCGGATGTCGCTTCTTAGTTTTCTTTCCTTTTTGGCATGAAACACAGACATCTTGAAGATGGACATTTTTAAGAAGAACACCATTCACTAATTCATTCGACACCAAATGATTCATTTTCCGTAAGTGAATGTGACCCATACGTCTGTGCCAAGAGATTGAGTCTTTTTCAGTGGATTTGGTAATAAAACAAGTTGCTTGTGCAGTCGTTGTTTTTGCTTGGCTCATATCAAGGATATATAAATCATTTATCCTTGGAGCAGACAGGAGAATCCATTCTTTTGGAATCTTGAAGCCGAGTTTCAGCACGTAACATCCATTTACGTCAAAGTGTACTGAAAATTGTTTATCACACATTTGTCAAACGCTGAGAAGATTGTGATCAAGCTGTTGTACAAAGTTGATCTTGTCAAAACTTACAACCCCGTTGGATACCATTCCTTCTCCTGTTATATAACCACCCTTATCTCCATCAAAGGCAACATAACCTCCTCTAATAGATTTAACGTCGTAGAGGCGTTTCATGTCGCCGGTCATGTGCCTGGATGCTCCACTATCAACAATCCAATGACTGCTGAAAGTTCCTCCTGGAACACCCTGCACATGTACTCACATGATTAGTTGGAGATGGGGACCCAAGCCTTTGTGGTCTTGGGTCTTCCATTTTCATCAACGTAAGTTACTTGAACTTCTCGATGTTGTGGAAATTGTGATGTTCCCCCTGATTCAGTAACCATTTTTGGTTTCCAGGTCTGTTTTGTTTTACCAGTTTTATTCTTTAAAATCTTAACTTCATGATTGTCTGAAGTTTTTGAATTGTCTGATTTGACAGAAACAGAGGTTTTGTTAACCACATCGGTTTTGATTGCTTTTTCAATTTTCTTGACCTGTTGGTGTTCCTGTTTCTTTTCCCTTTCTTTTACAAGACGGGGATCTGGTTTTGATGAAACTGATCGCTTTCGGTCATTTTGGTCACGGGGATCATCAACTTTGGCTTTTTGTTTATGAAGATATGGACAATTGCGAATAATATGTCCAAATGTGCCACACGAAAAACATGATCTTCGTTCTACAAACCCCGAAGTATTATGTGATTGTCTTGTCGATGATGAACTTTGTGATCCCGAGGTACATGGTTTTGAACTGTTTTGTTCATTTCTTTTCAAAATTTTCGATTGATTAACAAAATCTAGGTTAGATTTGTTTTCAAATGTGTTAATTTTATCCGTTCCCTTTGATTTCACAAAGTTCACCTTTTTGTCCTTTTTCTGGGTCTGTTTCTGTTGACCTTGAGTCGGTGATTTATCTTTTGTTTTGGTGCGATTTTGCTGAACTTTCTCAGTTGGTAATCTTTGATTGCCATTTTTTTGTGAATTTCAGCTCTTGGAATCGGAGGACACAGTATTACCACAACGTGTGATCTTGTCTTTCCCAAGAACTTACTTGTTGAATCTTCAAAAAAATTACTAATTAAAGATTGATTAACATTACTAATAGGAAAATCTTTGTCAGAATAAATTTTATCATCACCAAGAAGAGTGTACAGCAAATTCACACTCTCAGACTCTTATGAGGAAGTGGACGTGGACTCGGTCAGCACAGTTGTAGTAGGTTTTGCGGGAGGATCACATTGAATATGATTCTCGAGAGGTATGTCACCTTCTTTAATTACAGCATCTGATTGTGCTGAGTCAGTATCATTAGATTCATCATCTGAAGAATCAGCATCCTCAATAATGACCTGAGCATCCTGATTCTGTTCAGCAGTTACAAATGTATCTGCTGACACATCCAAATCTGATGATACTTCCGGTTTGTATCCAAGTCCCATTGTAAACTCCTCAATGTTTAAAGAAACAGATGGCTCAAAGTAAGTTCTATCTTCTTCATCAGGCATGGCATCATAATTGTGTTTCACAGGAGGTGGACATTTTTTATATCCAATGCACGTGACATCCCTTTTCTCCTTCTGAACATCAATGATGTGATCCAACACATAGCTAGAATTCAAATAACTATTTAGCTTAAGATTCATCGCCTCACTTTCAGATTTTACACAAGCCATCGCTTTTTGCATTATCTCGAGCCTATTGATGTAACAGTTAATGGTTGTTTGTTTTCTTGAAACCATTTTCGTTAGCTCGGATTTGTTTTCTCTTAAATTTTCAATCATTGTTTTATACTCGTTTTCATGGTTTGTATAAAACATGTTGACTTCTGTGCATTTGGCAAGATTCACGATCAACTTTTGGTTGTGGATAAATGTCACATCATCCTTGGTTTGCAAAGCCTCATGTTTGCTTTGCAAATCAGACATCTTAGCATTTAAAGAAACATGTATGGTTTGCAAGTCAGACAATTCAGCATTTAAAGCATCATGTTTGCTTTCCAACACAGACATATTAGCATCTAAATCAGCACACTTATCACTTAAACTAGCACAATTATCACAATTAATGAAAGTTGGTTCATCGACACATAACTGGCTTGATGAACTGCCGCCATTAGCCATAAAGGCTGAATGAAGAGAAGAAGAAGAATAAGCAGCTTAATCCACCAGAATAGATCTTCTATCATTCCTTGCTGCAGCTTCTCCTAACAATTCATCGATATCTGCATTGATTCCCCCACTAGATACATTATCAGAATGATCTTCGCCTGAGGTTGAGGTTTCCTCATCTGAACTCCTTGAATAACCAGAACTCTCTTCATCTGTAGATTCACCACCACTGGCGGAAGATTCTCCACCACTGGCGTGATTCAAATCCTTAGCAGCTTAAGCAAAACAAGCTGCTCCTCCCTGATCATCAATGCCTAATTGCATTGACCAGTCGCAACCTTCATCTATTTGCACCATAAGAGCTTGATTGGTGTTCGATGGTCCTGCTTGATTGTTTGTAGGGACCAAGGTGCGATCATCATTACTGGCTTGATTCTGATTCGCCTGGTTGCCTTGACCTCTGAAAGGATTCTGGTTCCCATGCTGAGCTGGCTTTGTGCATTCACGCTTGAAATGACAACGTTCACCACAGTTAAAGAACTTGACGGATTGCTTGTCAAACCCATACTTGGTATCTTTCTTGCTTTCCAAGCTGGTTCTACCCGTCCGTTCCATGAAGTCCTTAACTCTCCGTACAACACTAGCAAAGGCCCACTTGATGTCCATCATATCCATCTCTTCTTTATCGATTTGCTGATAATCTTCTTGAGTTAGATTGATGTTTCCAATCTGCCCTGCTACCAACCCACAATACGCGCTCACCAAAGTGTTTAATATCTCCATGTGATCCTTAGCTACTTCAACGCTAACTTTGGAGAAACTTGATGTGTCCAGTCGTACTCTATTAGATGGCTGACCAGCTGATGACGTGCTACCATAACAGGCTTGCTGTTGCACATGTAGTGGATTGCTGTACAAATCTGTGGTTGGTAGAACAACTGTTGTTCTTGAGGAAGCTGGAAGTGGATTTCCATACAGATCTGTTGCTCCGGTAGATCGAACAGGTAATGGATTTCCGAACATATCAGTTGCTACGATAGATCGTTGGCTTGGCTGTTGTGGAGCTGGTTGTAGTGGATTTCCATACAAGTCTGCGGTTGGAGCTGGATTAACAGGAACTTGTATCGGATTGCCATACAAATCTGTGCTTGTGACAAACGCCGTTTGTAGTGGAGCATGTTTAGCAGGTCTTGCAGAAGTGCTAGAAGCTCCATAATACATATCAGGATTTTGTTGTACTGGAACCTTTTTCGCCTTTAGAGTTTCTTCCTGATCTTTATTCTCCAACATCTGAGCGAAATCATTGATTGTGGTTGTAGCCAATGTGCCATTGTACTTCAAAATTTCCAAGAAACCATTCCATTGAAATGGCAGCACATCGGCTAACTTTGTGACAACCTCTGCAGGAGTTGTTACTACCCCATAATGATTCAACTCCGTCAACAATGATAAAATCGACTTGTCAAATCTCTCAAAGTGTCACACCCCGACCACGTAAAACAACAAATCGTGGCGGAATCGTCGGGGAGTGTTATAACAGAATCATTGTTTCATAACACATGGAAATTTAAATGTTGTTTTATTGATTAAAAGAAATTACAATGTCTTAACAACAAGGAAGCATAACATAATTAACTAGTCTTGCATCTTTTATTGTCACTAAGGCCCAAGTCCACCTAAGTGTAACTTGATCAATCCTAGGCATCATTTCCTGAAACACATGTGAAAATAGGTATGTCAGCATAAAAATGTCTGTGAGATACACAGGTTTTATTGATTTAGGATTCATGACTTATAAGTTTAGAAAAAGTTGTTTAAAAAAAGTCAGTCATGATCCTTGTAAAATGTTTTTGTTTTATAAATCATATAAAAATCGATAAGGAAACATATGATATAAAGGAAATATATATGGTTAAATAAATAACCAAGTAAAATGAATTTGTATAAAATGTGTTGTTTGTAAAACAATGTTTTGTAAATATATGTTAATTGTGTAAAATGTAATATGTCAAAATTGAAATGGTTTAAATAACGCTACGATATGTAATATCATAAAAGCACTTATATATAGGAAGTACCGGCGGCGTATCCACCATGCTTTTATCATATTACACAAGTCTCGTTACTTAAATCACTTACCCAAACAAACCACCAATGTAAAAAATGTCCATGTATAAATAAATGTAATGTTTAAACAAATGTTGAAATGTTATTGAGTAAACAAATGTGATGTAGAGTGAATAAAAATCCTTTATTGATTAAAAGCATTTACTCGACCCTATAAGAAAGGAATGTATAATACAATGCATTTGATAAATTATAAATCAAAATTTATGTTTTGTAAAATAATGCATGCTTTACTGATACAAACATCTATGCGGTATTGCGAAAATGCATACATTCAAGCCTTGAGACTGTGGCGATAAACCCTTAAATGAATTAAAGGTTTATATGAGTTATGTGTATCGAATTCGGTCATTCCTTTCATCCAAACATACCTAGGATGTCAGGAATGGGAGTTGTCAATTCCTATGGTACCACTACCTACAAACGAACGTCGTAGCTAATGTTAATGAATGTATTTTTGAGCCATTTAAACAAACCAAATGTCATACCAAAATGTAAGTATGTTTTATGAAAATAATGTACTAAGTATGCAACAAATGGATATACATAGCATGAAATGAAATGTAAAATAATGTACTAAGTATGCACTAAATGGATATAGATAGCATAAAATGAAATCTAAAATAATGTACTAAGTATGCACTAAATGGACATACATAGCATAAAATGAAATGTAAAACAATGTACTAAGTATGCACTAAATGGACATACATAGCAAAAACATAATGAAATCATGTACTAATAATGTACTAATAAACATAGCAAGTATATGATATGGAAACATGGAAAACACGAAAGTAACAAGTAGGCACATGTGTTTCACCCCAAAACATTTGAAAAACAGTAAAAGAGGGGTCTATGTGCTCACTTAAGGGTGCTTAGAAGTCTTGAACAACAACCAAGCAAAGCTAGAGGGATCGCGGAATCAAACGGCACCTAATATAGTTAACTATGTAAATAAACGGACCTAAATCGGAAGATCGGATTTCGTAAACCAAATGAGTATAGGAACTCATGTAACATGGTTTAACAAATCCTACATTCTAAAACGAAACCTATCCTAACTGCTTACGACCCATTACGACCCGTTTAGGTAGCTTACGCTACTTTAACGCGCCGTTCACGTAAAATGCGTTCGGACTGCCTAACTAGTCCTATGACAATTAAAATATGCCTTATCATGTCTAATATTGTTCCTAAATCAGTTTAGATATCAAAAATTATGTTACATAAGCTTAAAATTAATTTTGGCGTAAAAAGGGCATTTTGGTAATTTTCCTAAGGCATATAAACTACCTATCATACAACTAACTAAACGACGTGACCATAAGGTATAACCTCTGAAGGTTATTCCCTATACAACTGTGGTCATCAAATGTGTTTGGTCGGATCCTAATGATCGACCAAACGGGTCGGGTTCGAAAGTCTAAGCGATTGTTTAGATCGCTTACCTTACGACCCTATATAAGCACTAAACCTAAAGTGACGAGCTAAACATGTTAAAACATGTTTAATGAATTTAGAAAACAGGTTTGGTATCAAAACAAACGGTCTTGATACTTAAAAGTAGTTTGGTTACAAAATACGCTAGAATACGCATTTTAGCCGAAACTACGACTCGCCTCTATGCCTAAATAACGTGGTAATCAGTAGGTATAGTCACAAGGGACTAGAACCATCATGATTACGCTCACGTTACAAAGTTCAAACAAACTTCGTGTTGACCATAAACTGGTAAAAGCTGAAAGCCAAACAATGTTTGACTTTCACGCTAAAACGCGTAAAAGAATGAAAGAGGACTTACAACGGATCCAAGCTATGGAGTTTTGATCCGATTACTCTCAGGTATGAAGTGTATAACTTCAACTTAGAGAGCCAAATCAGATCAAAGTGTGAGTTTTGAAGCAAGAGGGTGGGGGTATTTGTAGGAAAACCAAGACCGTTAGGATCGTTCATCGAAAACCGAGCTTTGATCTGGACCTTACATGTGTGCCCATGGTTTTAAAATACCATGGGTACCCCAAAACAAGCCCCTAGTTTCATTAAAACCATGTGCAAATGAGGGGAACATCGGGAACAAGCTGGAAATCAGATTTTCAACTTTGGTCCCTTCCTAAGATAACTATGGCAGATTGTCAATTTTGGTCCCTGAATGTGCAAAACATGGTTTTTGTTGTATTTTTGACACGTTTAAGCCCCGTTAATCCCATTTCAAGGCTCTAAAATGAAGTTAAAGTGTAGGGAACATGAAACATGCTCAAAAATATCTCGGATGTCGGTTCGTTTGGTCGTACGGTTGCGTTGTTCGGTTAATTACGACGAAACATGAACGAATTCGAAAAACGATCCAAATTACGCGACGAATGGAATTTTATCATGCCAATCACTAAAATAAAATATTATAATGATTACATAAAGTTTTGGATGTCCGGATGTATTCAGAACGTAAGATATGCGCGAAAATGCAAACTTATGCACTTTTTGACGCCTTTAGTCCCTGAATGACCAAAAAGTTTATTTTAGCACACCGAACCCCTCAAAGCCTATTTCTAAGCTATGTAAAGGATATTTAGGGTATGTTTAACTTATGGTCATGTTTCGGAATGTCCCTTAAAGTACGAATCGGCATACTTTCACAGTTTGTCGAATTTAGTCCCTGTAAGCGAATAAACTTGATTTCGGCACACCAAACCTTCCAAAACTTATTTCTAAGTTATGTAAAGGTTATTTAAGGTATGTTAAGCCTATGTCACTATTCCAGAGTGTTTGTTGCATTAAACTAGTTATATTTACGCATCAGTGTGCGTATAACCTTCCAGAAACCGATTTAGAGCCCGAAATTGAACAAGAATTGATATGTGCAAATGATACACATATTTATACAAATCCCAAATATGAAACACATTATTTCATTGGTCTGGCATCTGTTTGATGGTTGAAGTGACACATGTATCACACAAAGATTCTCTTTCCATACATGTGAAACCATCAAACTCTTTCTTGAGTAAGTCATGTCGTAATTTGCGTGACGCTCCGTTTCCTTCACCTCTCGTCTTCAATGCGTCCCATAAACGCTTTGTTGTCTTGAAGCTTACAAAATGATGATAGATGTCTTTGTTTAACGCCTGAGTTAGAATAGAAAAAGCCTTCTTTTCTAAATCATAAATCTTTTTATCATCTGGAGTAAGATCCGCAAATGACGCGGCAGTTGAGGCGGCAACATCAAGGGCTTGATCGAAGTCTGTATTGAATCGTAACCATAACTCCGTGTTTTGCCCAAGATTATACGTATGAAATCTGCCTTCCCATCCCGGATATTCATTCATGTGCATTAGCTTTGGTGGACGATTATTGCTTCCGGTTTCATCGTCGCTTAAAAGTATACTTTGAATACTTTGATTTTGGCTTGAAACAAACGCCCATTAACTTGACGAAATTTGAGGTGAAGACGATGGTGCAGGAGGTTCGACCCATGATGGAGATAAACCCGTGCTTCTATACTTACTATCCGTATTAGACGGAATATCCCACCAATCCGGATTCATTTTTCATATATAATGACGAATACCTGATAAAATCACTCAAATCAAATAGTTAAATATGAAATAGAAAGCTTCTGTTAAAAACTCTAAGTATGATCGACGAAGGTTAAATGGGTGACGAAGGTTCATTCTATGGGAGTTCGTCAACGTCAAATGTGACGAAGGTCAAACTGTTTGACGAAGGTTAAATGATGGAGGTTACTATTTGACGAAGGCTAAATGTTCATCGTAGGAAGGTTCGTCCAATAGAGTTCGCCAAAGATTCCTTTTGACGAAGGTTTAAGTTTGGTTGATGATAAGCTTTGTTAACAAAATGGACCAGACAAGTAAGATATTTTTCAAGATAAAATCTTATCTTTTCTACTGACACACAGAAGCTTCTTTTGTCACTTTTGTCAAACCACACACTACTTTTACACACTTCTTTTCAAAGTTTCATCATTTCAATGGCAAGTAATTCAAACAAGTAATATTATATTCAACTATATGAAGAACTTAAAGAACAATATGATGAACACGATGAGTTTTTGATGATTCTGACAACGATTTCACCGGAATAATTTTCCGAACACGAGTTTTGCAAAGAACATCAATAAAAACCTTAAACTAACATGTATGCGTAAGATAATAACAAGGTTTTGAATGAATTAATAAGCAAAACAACAAGTTTTTCAAGATTTTAAAAATGATTTTCCAGAAAAGTATGACCTTCAAACTCGAAAATCAAGAAAAACACTTAAAAAAATCTTTCAAAATCACAAGAAAACAACTTGGTTTTAACAAGGAATCGAGCCAATGCTTTGATACCAATTGTAGGTCCACCCGGAGGATTGAGTCAACCTCTATTCCATGTTTTCCGACGAACCCAATAGTGCGTAATCCAAACGGGTAAGTTAAACCAAGTTACGAACACAAACACAAAGATTCAACGATTAACACTCTAATGTATTAATGCGTATGAAACAGTTACAAAGCAATGTTTACAAGATGTTCTTATAAACACTCAGTGTGTGTGTGTTTACAGTGTGTTCTCTCAATGAAATCTATTTAGACTCCTTACTCTGTTTGCCTTATGTTGATGTATATATACTGAAGGTATGACGAAGCTCCTGCAGTTGACGAAGGCTCTATGGCGAAGGATCAAGACCGACGAAGGTTGAGACCTTCGTCACAAACAATTAATGGCGAACAATGTGATCCTTCATCACATATACACATTGGCGAAGTATTACCTTCGTCATAAGTAAGCTTCGTCACAAGTGTTTCATTTAATCTTCGTAGTGAATAGTTGCATGCATATACTTCGTCATATGATCAGCATTAACAGTTCTAATTCCCTTGTATGAAATGCATGGAAATGCATGGACAAAAATGCATGGACCAATATGAGTGAATTCACGTGGACTCCATGGAATGATTAATTAGACATGACATCATCATGATGATGTCATGGTAATGTGTCAGCGGGAAACGGTTCGCGGCTCTCCATGCTTCGCGTGTCGAACTCTGGGGCGCACGACCGAGGAATGTCGCGACGTCGGGCTTGAGCCGAACCTAACCGAGTCGAACCAAACCGAGTCAAATCAAACCGAGTCGAACCGAAATGTGTCGCGTCCACATAAAGTGTACCAACACCATTGTATGCTAAGACCATTGAAAAATAAAAGAAATCAGCTACTGATTGCAGGTTCAATGTTTCTGCCCAGATAGGGCCGTCACGTGGCGCAACAGAGAGGGCTGAGGCCGTCGCGTGGCGCTAGCATTCTGAAATTGGCAAAACAGGTCTCTGCAAGCATTAAACTTGATTTCTGACGCGTTTAAGCTCCGTTAACCCATTTTCAAGGCTCAACAATGAAGTTAAACTATACGAGACTTGAAAGATGCTTAAAAACATCTCGGATGTCGGTTCGTTTGGTTGTACGGTCGAGTTATTCGGTAATTTACGACGAAACTCGAACGAACGCGAAAAACGATCCAAATTGCACGATGAATGGTATTTTTGCATTCCAATCACTAAAATAAAATATTTTAATGATTACAAAAATTCTTTGGGTGTCCGGATATGTTCAGAACGTAAGATATGCGCGTAAATGCAAACTTATGCACTTTTTGACGCTTTTAGCCCCTATTGATCAAATAAGCGCATTTTCGCATAACGAACCCCTCAAAGCCCATTTCTAGGCTATGTAAAGCATATTTAGGGTATGTTTAGCTTATGATCAAGTTTCGGAATGTTAATTGCCATACAAATCGGCATACTTTCGCAGTTTGTCGAAATTAGTCCCTGCGATCGAATAAACTTATTTTCGACACACCAAACCCTCCAAAACTTATTTCTAAGTTATGTAAAGGTTATTTAAGGTATGTTAAGCCTATATCACTATTCTGGAGTGTTTTTCACGTTAAATTGATTACATTTACGCATCATTTTGCGTATAACTTTCAAGAAAGTGATTTAAAGCTCGAAATCGAGCTAGAATCAAATCGTAAAAATGTCAAACACAAATACACAAATATTGATACCAAAACACATTGTTTTGTTGATAACTTATATTGTTTTACATCGTACATCGTTTACAGATCACAAATATCACAAAGAGACTTGAATGACAATGATTTAGCACGTCAAGACTCTTTAAACGAGAATGTTTCAAAAGAAGTGGGAAAGGCCATACAAGCCAACCTTCCTTAACTAGCTCAAGAAGTAGAAAGCCGCGTCTTAGAAGCGGTTGAAGCTATAATGGCGAGTAAGATTGAAGAGTTAAAGGAGATGATCAGGGAGTCCCAAAGCAAAAAGGGGGCTCGTAGATGCACGTATAAGGACTTCATGTCATGTAACCCTTCATCATACGATGGAAAGAGTGATCCGATAGTATGTCAGAGGTGGATCTCCAATATGGAAGCGGTGTTCGTAAGAAGTCGATGAGAGAAAGAGGATAAAGAGATGTTTGCAATGGGCCAATTCCAACTTCAAGCAAACGATTGGTGGGACGCTCATTACAAGGAAATGGGGGAAGATAAGCTTCAAATGTTATCATGGTAGGAGTTTAAAGAACCCTTCTTGAAGTACCATTGTGACACCCAGCTTTTCAGGCCGTATCGTACAATTGTAACACGTGTTGTGAATAGGTAATAGGGCTATAATTGACTGGTTAAGATGTTTATGTGTGAAATTTAATGTGTTGGTAAAATTAAACTTTGATACAAATTATGTTGGCAACGGTAATATAAATGCTTATCGCGTAACAATTAAAATGCGAAACGAACGCCGGTTACCATCCGAATAGTGTTAAGATCCTAAAAATAATCTGTTATGATTAGAATAATAATTTTATTCATATCTGTGTGGAAAAATAATTTAAAACGCTAAGAAACTCTATTTTTTGAGTTTGAGCGCGTACCGCGCGATGCAGCGCGTATACCGACAAAATATTATCAACACAGCCTGTCAAGGCAACTGATAATCATTTCAATAATATTTTGGTGAATTTATTTTTATAGAGTGTTAAAAATAATTTAAAACGCACTAAAACGAGTTTAAAACGCTAGATAAAATACCCGGTATCCAGTAAAATACCCGTTTTGGCACTTAAGCTATACATACATGCATATATAAGTGTGTGTATGTGTGAGAGTTGTGAGGTGGCAGCTGGTTGGAAGGGTTCTACTTCTCTCTCTAGACACTTGTGGGCATGGGAAACATACAAGTGATGATTAATCCCCTAAAAGCTTCCATAATCTTTCAAAAACCCAAGAAACCCTTCACCATTTCATTCTCACTCTCTCTCTTATACATCTCGGCCGAACACCCCTCTAACACCCACATTCAAAATTATTAAACCATTTCCATGAAGAATCAAGAGCTTTCCAAGATGATTTCAAGCTAAAAAGGGTATTTGGAAGTGATTTCAAGCAAGAACAATCTTCATATCATCATCTATTTTCAAAAACCCATCTAAAAATCTTGAAGGTGTAAACTTGTTTTTAAATCATGTTCTTGATTCATAGTGATGATGGAGATGTTAGATGGTTTCTCTTGAACTTGGAATAAATAACAAAAAGTTGTATTTTAACAACGAATGAGGTTTAAATCAAAGAAATGTGAGTGTGTATATGTATGTATATATGGCCGAAAGTTTATGAGTGTGTGTGTATCTTGTTGTGTTTTGATTTTGTTAAATGATTCTTACTTGATTTGATTTTGAAAGATGGTTACATGCATGTGTTGTAAAGGTGTCATAAAAGAAAGTTCTCAAAAAGGTTCCATGGTTTGAAATAGATGTGTTAAAAAGTAAAGTTTTGGAAGTTTATACATGTATGTATATGTGTGTGTGTCGTATATGTATATATATATATATATATATATATATATATATATATGTAAATGCATACACAAAATTTTGTCATATGTAAATAAAAGAAGGAATGTTTGCATTTATGTGAAAATGATTTAACAATGATGAAATGAATATGTTTTGATTTAGAAGAACATGACATAAACATGGTCTTTGATGCATTTAAGGTCATGTTGAATGAAAATGTTAAGATATGGTTATACTAGAGGCACTAACTAGATCATGCATGTAGATAAATGTTTATAAAAAGGTGATTTGAGTATGATTTAATAAAAATCAGTTTTGGACATATTATACACTCTAAAATAATGTTATTTTAAAGTGTTTAGTGACATATAACTTTGTCATAATGTTTGCTAGCTTTGCATGTTGTACTCGGTGCATTAAAGGTTGTAAAATACGTGAAATCGCATGATTTATGTGACTTGAATAAAAAACTGCACTAATCTGATTATAACCACTATTTTAATCAGTAAATAACATGTATTATGTTAAAATATCAAATCGTTTTGAGTTGGGATGGTTATAGTAACGTTTAACGCAAAACTATGCGTTAAAACGGTTAAAAATTGGCTTTTCTGGTGATTTTTGTAAAACTGGTTTAGATCAGTAAATAAACTGATGTTTTTAGTTTGAAAATAAGTATTTTAACTAATTTTAAGTTTTCTTGGTGTTTGGTTGGTAATACGTGACTTCCGACGCCCGAAAACGTTACCGAATCGCTAAAATACGCATTTTTTTCAATGTACACTAGTGTGGGTAAAATTTTGGGTAAACTTTATGTGGCAAAATGTGTTAGGTGATTTAAACATAATAATATGAAAATATGTTAAGTTTTCAACATAATGTTAGAAATCTAGCTTACGCATGAATGCTTGTATGTTTTGTGCGGTAGAAACAGTGAAAATCGCGTTAAAAGTGTAACTTGTTTGTCGAGCATAAAATTTAGTACTTATAAGTTGTTTTATGTATATTTGCTTTAAAAATGACAAAATAGATAAGTGAACAAGGTTTCGCGTCTCTCGGTGTTAAATTATATGAACGTTTATGAATATATATATATATATATATATATATTACAACGCGCAAACCGTAGATATATTGCGTATAAACAGGGGATTTAACGGATTTACACAATAATGGTCACCAATAAAATCGTTCAAGTTGCAAAATCATAAATATATATATATGGACTCATATATATATATATATATATATATATATATATATATATATATATATATATATATATAGTGCCAACATAATCCAAAAATAACCACTTTTTGAGGTAATCTCAAAGTTATCTGATAATTCTAAGAAACGGAGAAACTTAAGATTTTTGTGTCATGTATATTGATTTAGAATCGTTCCTATATATAATAGGACATGTAGAAATCAAACTGTGGGATTGCGCTTTTTAAAATACGCACCCAAAGGTGAGTGTCACTAAACCCCTCTATTACTGCTTTATATATATTTTGGGGGTAGAACACGCCAATAAAATGGGTTTAATAATGTTTTTGGATTAAAACATACCTTTTAATATAAAATATATATTTTTGTTAAAAATATATGAGGTTTGATAATCATACGTTTCGAGATAAAACGTTTTTGATGAATGAATGATTGGAAGAAATTTGGTGGTACGGTGTTTCCAAGGAGAAACAGACCGTAAAGTTGGGACGGATGTCGGCCTGGTCTCAAGGGAGAGGATCAGGGGATTCGTACAACATCGTGTATTAAATTGTCATATTAGTAGGATATATATATTGTACGTGAGGCAGACATCATATTGGTCTTTGAGAGAACCATGCGCCCATGTTGTCGTTTAATCATTTAATTATTGTACGCGACGATTTGTTGGTAGATCTATCGGGTTGACAACCCCGTCCTGACCGGTCGCCCCGTGTCAAGTCAAACGTTGAATTTATATTATGTTTATTGTCTAGCATTGATTATCCCTGCATGGTTAATATATAGTTCGTATCGTCTAGCTAACATACGAGTCTGAAAATTGACGCAATAATTTAATATACAAAACCTGGGTAGTAACTATATTTTCGGGTTCTTGAACTGCAACCAAAGGCTCATGGATTTTATTATGGAAGTAAAATGGACTTTCTAAAATTATATGGATGTTTTTAAATAAACACCTAAACAGAAAGTTTTCCTTGGAATAAAATTGTTTGTAAGTGAATATGTGAACTCACCTTCCTTTGTGTTGACACTTGATTTTTAACGTGTTCTACAGGTACTTGAGTTCGGCTTCGGGAATCATGGCGTATCTTGTGTTTGAATGATGCATGTTGTTTGTTTGAAAATGTTGGGCAACTTTTAAACTTTCTGGGACGTGTGTAATAAGATCTGTGAGGATCAAAGACAACTTAACTATGTAATGTCGTAAAACTTAACGTTTAAATAACTTATGTTTAAAATAAATTAAAATGTCCAACAATTAAATGAATCAATCGACAAGATATAAATGGGCACCAACTTCTGTCACCACTACGTTTTATATTCCGCTGTGACGTTTTTGGGGTGTGATAGAAGTTGGTATCAGAGCCATTGGTTGTTAGCGAACTAGATGTTTTTGGAGGAAAACACTAGACTTCAACCAGAGAATTTTGAAATATAAACTCCAAAATTCTCGAAGCCAAGAATTTTAAATAAACATAGAAAAATTGTATCATGTATGAAAACCCTTATGTGTTTATGTGCATACGTGATTTTCTGTTTATTTTGGGCCTTATGTGTTACTATTCATGTTGATCACACACTTACTTGTACGGTTACATATATGTCATAGATGTCGTACGAGCACGAGGTCATCGAGATCAACGACTCAGGTAGCGAGCCAGATTTCGAGACTTCACCCAGATCCATTCTACCGGAGACACCTATCATTACCCCACAGATGCTATGTATGGTTGAGTTTGCTTCATCATTCCGTGTCAAACCTGCTGCTTTCGCTATCCAGGTAGACCCCCAATATGCTTTAACAAGAAACGGGTGGATTGATGACAACGATGATGCTCCTCTCTCAATTCACGAGACGGGACAATCATCTGGCACAGTACCAGTTATCGATGACGTGATCAGAGGTGTCCCTATCATTGGAGGACCTTTTAGTATTGCACCAGCAGTGGATGCCACTATTATCACAGCTCGACCATTAGAGCCATCTATTGCTCCACCTGCTACTGTGATCGAGTCTATCGTTGACGTCCCTCCACCTGTTTTGTCAGAGTCATATTTACATGCCTTTGAGTCACGCGCATCTACTACGCCTCTATTGGTATATTATCGCCGCAGAAAGAGGGTTAGGCCTGCTGGAGAGGTTGCCTCTACATCACAAGTTGAGACTGCATCTGCTTCTAAGAAGCAGAAAAGGGTTTGGATAGATCGATGATGCCATTGCGACCGACAATTTGCTGCCATGCGTGAAGAACTGGAAACGACTAAAGGGTAAACTGAAGGACCTCGAGGGGCAAATGGACTGGTACAATTAGATGAAGGAATTATATGACAGCGCAATGGATCAGATGCATTGGATGATAGTGGATTTGGATGAGTTGGTTAGGAAGATGCGGGATTTCATAGGAATGAAGCGTTAGATGTCATTTTGTCTGTTTGTGGTTGTTTGTTTTTGGTTGTCATGATTAGATACTCTTTTGATTTTGGGGGCCTGCGTGCCGATTATATTTTGTGATATTAGGTAGAAATTTTGTGAAAACTTGTTATGGGTGTCAATGTAGACATGCCAAGGATAGTTGTGATGTACTGAAAACAAGTTATTAATTTATATCATAATATCAGATGATTAACTTTTGGTTTAAAAATTTTTCTCATTAATATGTGGATATTATACATGCGCAATGTTTGGTCCACTAATATTTAATGATTGAATTATTTTTATTTTGGTTATCGTCTCATGTGATTATTATTGTTGTAAATAATAGAAACGACGAAAATGCCGCCAAAAGCGAAACAGGATACTGGACTACCTGCCACACCAGAGGAGTTGGCACGACTCATAACCCAACACGTTAATACTGCCTTGGAACAGGGTGATGCTAACCAAAATGATGGCCAGAAACGAGAATGCGGTACTCCCAGGCAGGATCTTGGTGGGACACAGATTGGAAACCCTTCAGGTAAAATAATGATTGGAAAGTTTTGGTTGTTCATCTGTTATGTTCTCATTGGAACGTATTCCTAATTTCTATTAACCGTATGAACAGTGCACCAGAGCGTACACAAAACAATCCAGGGTTGTAGCCCAAGATCATTTACTGGTGTCCTATGCAATGATGTGACATCGATATGCGTGATATCGGGCTGTTAAAATGAGTTGGTTATCTGAGTGTTTCAGCAATCTGAACCTGGAATTGGAGATTCGAAGAAGTGCAAACCCGAGAGCTCCTAGAAGACTCCCGAAGTTGAGAGTAGAAAGAAACGCAACTTGGAGAAAGCAAGTGTAGCTAATCCTAAAGAGTCAGGAAAGGGTAAGGACGGTCATGGACAATAGAAGTACGCCAGATGTAGCCGAAATGGACATGTGACTTCCCAGTGTTATGCTAAGAGTACGTTGGATGGAGCTGCGCTCGAAGGATGCTTCGCATGTGGTGAACAAGGACACTACAAAAGGGGACGCCCGAAATAGAAAGGACAGGACGTTAAGAGCAATTCCGTTGGGGCAAGTATCGGGAAGGCAAGTGAGAGTCCTGCTACTGTTACCGGTATGTTTCGAATCAAAAACCAATCTATGTTCATACTTATAATACCAAAGCTGACTTGAGTTTTGTTCGAAAAACTACGAACCATTTTTGTGTTCACCTACAAGTAAGCTAAGTATAGAGTGCCCGATAGAACTAATAGTTGGTAAATTGATAGAAACTAACAAGGTCGTTCGCGATTATAGTATTTAGTTAGGCGATTGTTGTTCTTGAGATTGGTTTATTTTCAGTGGAGCTGAGAAGCTTTGATAAAGATGCAAGAATGAATTCACTTTCTAAGGATGAAGTGGGGACTATCGCTCGAAGAAGCTAGTTGTTCGCGGAAGTCGACCGAGTCGGGTATTGAGTGTTAATAGTCGAGAGTGGTCAGTGTTGTGAGGATGCATGAGTTGTTGCGAAAGGGCTATCCTACGTTTTTAGTGAATGTGATGGATGCGGAAACCGAATGTAGGAACGTCAGAGAGATTTCTATCAATCGCAACTATTCGGAAGTCTTCCTAAAAAGACTTACCTGGATCTCCCCTGCGAGATGGATCGAATTTTGAATTGATCTGACTCACGGTGCTGCGCCCAATGGCACAATCTCCTTATAGATTAAGCACCGCCCGAAATGATAGAAATGACGAGATAGTTTTAAGAGCTTTTGGACAAGGGTTTCATTTGATCGAGATTTTCGCCTTAAGATGCATCTACTTTGTTGGGAGAAAAGAAGGATGGATTCTTCAGGATATGTGAGGATTTCAGAAAGCCGAGCAAGTTGACTATCAAGAATCTGTACCTTATTACCGAGGATTAGACTATTTGTTCAATCCAGCTACCGGGACTCATCTACTATACGAAGATCGATCTATGACTGGGATATTATCAGTTGAAGGTTGCTACAAAGAAATTTCTAGGACTGCTTTTCCAACGTGATATGGCCATTACGAGATATTAGTCATGCCCTTTTGATATAATTAATGCGCCATTTATATTCATAAATCTCGAGAATCGGGTAAATTCGTGATAACAGTCATCGACGACATGTTTGTCTATACACAAACCAAAGAGAATCATGAGTAACGTTTGAAGTTAACTATGGGTTGGAAGGGATGATGAAGGTAATGCTTATAGATTAGCCTGAGATTGGAAGCGTGTAAAATGGACTTAGAAAGAAGTTAAGATACTCACATGCTCTCGGCAGAGTTATCTTACGATAATAATTAACACGCTAGTATTTAGGTTGTTCAGTTTGAAGCTCTGCATGGTTGGAAGCGTTGATCGTCACTTCGTGGAGCTAACGTGACAAAGGACAATTAACCAGACCTTAGTTTATCTAGGAAACCAGCGACAGGATTTGCTTAGATCGAGGGAAGGTTAAAGGTCACCAATTGATCAACAGAAGAATTATATGGACAATTGAAGGAGTTATATTGAGAGAGATGCTGTTAGGTCTAGCAGAGGAAAGAAAAGCTGAGCCACACTGACTTGGTCCTTTCGAGAGCCCATCTTGAGTTGGATCAGTCGCGTATGGGCTCAAGCTACCATCAAAATTGAGTGGTGTACATAAGGTACTATTTGGATGAAGTTGAAGAAGTGTATAATGGATAATACACTAATTTTGCGCTTTATAGAGATTTATTTGGGAGATAAACGGAGGTTTATCGAAGGATTATAGAAGCAGTGCGTGTCACACCCGACCACGTAAAACAACAAAACGTGGCAGAAATGTCAGGGAGTGTTGTAACAGAATCATTGTTTCATAACACATGGAAATTGAAATATTGTTTTATTGATTAAAAGAGTTACAATGTCATGACAATCAAAGAAATATAACATAAATAACTAGTCTTGCATCTTTTATTGTCACTAAGGCCCAAGTCTGCCTAAGTGTATCTTGATAAATCCTATGCATCATATCCTGAAACACATGTGAAAAAAGGTACGCCAGCATAAAAATGCATGTGAGATACATAGGTTTTGTGAAAATAGAATTCATGACTCATGTTTAAGAAAATGTTTAGTCATGAACCTTGTAATT
Source organism: Helianthus tuberosus (assembly GCA_030545235.1). Taxonomy (NCBI): domain Eukaryota; kingdom Viridiplantae; phylum Streptophyta; class Magnoliopsida; order Asterales; family Asteraceae; genus Helianthus; species Helianthus tuberosus. The sequence continues at coordinate 25,100,142 of CM060419.1, forward strand.
TGCTTTGTCTTGTAAATCATTTGAAAAGTGATAAATAAACCAAATGATATATATGTATAAAAGAATAATACATGGTTAAGTAAATAACCAAGTAAAATGAGTTTGTATTAGATAAGTTATTTGTAAAACAATGTATTGTGAAAAGTATGTTATTTGTATAAAATGTTATATGTCTAAATCGAAATGATTCAAATAACGCTACGATATGTAATACCATACAAGCACTTATATATAGGAAGTACCAGTGGCGTAGCCACCATGCTTGTATCATATTACACACGCCTCATTACTTAAATCACTTACTCAAACCAAACCACCAAGGTAAAATGTTTATATATAATCAAATGTCAAAATGTTTGTGTGAAAACCATGTCTAATGTCTATGTCTAATGGAAATCATGAATTGTGTAAATCAATGTCAAAATGTTTATTTCTAATGTAAATCATGAGTTGTGTATATCAATGTCAAAATGTTTATGTCTAATGTAAATCATGAGTTGTGTGTATCAATGTGAAAATGTTTATGTCTATTGTAAATCATGTAATGTGTATCCAAAATATCATGTATGGTAAGTGAAATATATCAACTAAACCATACGTAAAATGCACAAAAACAAGGTATTGAAGTAAAACATGGTTTAAATCAAAGTTATGTTTTGTGTAACAAATCCATGCTATACTGATATAAACATCTATGCGGTATTGTGAAAATGCATACATCCAAGCCTTGTGACTGTGGTGATAGACCCCTAAACGAATTTAAAGGTCTATCTGTGTTATGTTTATCGAATTCGGTCATTCCTTCCACCCAAACAAACCTAGGGTTCAGGAACGGGAGTTGTCAATTCCTATGGTACCATTACCTACTAACGAGCGGCGTAGCTAATGTTAATGAATGTATATTGTCCCATTTGAACAAACCAAATGTCATACCAAAATGTAAGCATGTGATGAATAACAAATGTACTAATTATGCACACAATGAGCATACATAGCATAAAATGTAATGTAAAACAATTTACTAAGTATGCACACAATGGACATACATAGAATAATATGTAATGTAAAACGATGTACTAAGTATGCACACAATGGACATACATAGCATAACATGTAATGTAAAACGATGTACTAAGTATGCACACAATGGGCATACATAGCATAAAATGTAATGTAAAACGATGTACTAAGTATGCATACAATGGACATACATAGCATAACATGTAGTGTAAAACGATGTACTAAGTATGCACACAATGGGCATACATAGCATAAAATGTAATGTAAAACAATGTACTAAGTATGCACACAATGGACATACATAGCATAAAATGTAATGTAAAACGATGTACTAAGTATGCACACAATGGACATACATAGCATAAACACAATGAAATCATGTACTATAAGTGTACTATTAAACATAACAAGCATATGATATGAAAACATGGAAAGCATGAAAGTAACACGTAGGCACATGTGTTTCACCCCAAAACAGTTTGAAAACGGTAAAAGAGGGGTCTATGTACTCACTTGAGATTGCTTAGAAGTCCTAGAATAACCACCAAGCAAAGCTAGAAGATCACGGAATCAAACGGTACCTAATATAGGTAACTATGTTAATATACCGGACATATACCGGAGGATTGGATAGAATGAGGGCTCGTAAACCAAATGAGTATGGGGACTCATGTAATATGGTTTTAACAAAGCCTACATACTACAATTAAACCTAACCTAAGTGCTTACGACCCATTACGACCCGTTTAGGTAGCTTATGCTACTTTAAAGCGTCGTTCGCGTAAAACGCATTCGGAACGCCTAACTAGCCCTATGAGAAGTAAAATATGCCTTAACATGTCTAATATTATTGCCAAATCAGTTTAGATACCAAAGGTTATGTTACATATGCTTAAAATGAATTTTGGTGTTCAAAGGGCATTTTGGTAATTTACCTAAGGTATATATACTACCTATCATACAACTATTCAAATGATGTGACCATAAGGTATAACCTCGGAAGGTTATTCCCAATACAACTATGGTCACCTAATGTGTTTGGTCGGATCCTAATGATCGACCAAACGGGTCGGGTTCGAAAGTATAAGCGATTGTTTAGATCGCTTACCTTACGACCCTATATAAGCACTAAACTAAAAGTGACGAGCTAAGCATGTTAAAACATGCTTAACTAAGTTTAGAAAATAGGTTTGGTATCAAAACAAACGGTTTTGATACCCAAGAGTAGTTTGGTTACAAAATACGCGTAAATGCGCATTTTGGCTGAAACTACGACTCATCACTAAGCCTAGATAACGTGGTAATCAGTAGGTATAGTCACAAGAGACTATAACCATCGTGATTACGCTCACGTTATGAAGTTCAACCGAACTTCGTGTTGACCATAAACTGGTCAACGCAGAAAGTCAAACATAGTTTGACTTTTGGACTCGAAAAGCGATAAAAGAACGAAGGAACACTTACAAAGGGTCCCCGCTAGTAAATCTTGATCGAATAGCTCAGGTATGAAGTAATGGCTTCAACTTAGAGCTATTAGATCAGATTTTGTGGGTTTTGCAAGGCAGGGGGTTGGGTATTTATAGGATTTCTCGAACCGTTAAGATCATTTCTTGAAAACCATGATATAATCTCACCCTTACACTTGTTGGAATGTTATGGAACATCAATTGGCCCCCCATTATCAGGTATCAACATGTGGCATTGGGTTTAAGAGTGCTTAATAGCTGTAACCAGCTGTTAACCACTTTCTGTGGTTCTGGGGACTCCTTACGGACCGTAAGGGTGATGGCTTACGGTCCGTAAGCCAGCAACTTTGGCAGATTGACAGTTTTAGTCCCTGTTTGTGTTTTGAGCTATTTCCGACATGTTTAAGGCCCGTTAACCCCATTTCAAAGCTCTAAAATGAAGTTAAAGTATAGGGAACTTAAAATGTGCTAAAAAATATCTCGGGTGTCGGTTCGTTTGGCCGTACGATCGCGATGTTCGGCTAATTACGACGGAAGTCGTAACGAACGCAAAAACAGTCCAAAATGCGCGACGAATGGAATTTTGACAAGCTAAACACTAAAGCATAATATTATAATGCTTACATAAATTTTTGGATGTCCGGATGTATTCAGAACGTAAGATATCAGCGAAAGTGCAAACTTGTGCACTTTTTGACACTTTTAATCCCTGAATGACCCAAAAGTTTATTTTAGCACACCGAACCCCTCAAAGCCTATTTCTAATCTATGTAAAGGATATTTATGGTATGTTTAACTCATGGTCATGTTCCAGAATGTCTGTTACAGTTCAAATCGGCATACTTTCGCAGTTTGTCGAATTTAGTCCCTGTAAGCGATTAAACTTAATTTTGTAATACCAAAGCCTTCAAAACTTATTTATAAGTTATGTAAAGGTTATTTAAGGTATGTGAAGCCTATTTCACTATTCCATAGTGTTCGTTGCATTAAACTGGTTATATTTACGCATCAGTGCGCGTATAACCTTCCAGAAAGCGATTTAGAGCCCGAAATCGAACAAGAATTGATATGTGCAAATGATACACATATTTGTACAAATCCCAAATATGAAATACAATATTTCATTGGTTTGGTATTTGTTTGATGGTCGCAGTGACCCAGGTGTCACAGTCTCCCCTACTTTAGGAAATTTCGTCCCGAAATTTATTCAGAGGAAACTTGTGAGAGCTTGAAACATGAAGTTGAAAAAAATCAAACATCACTGGTTAGAGTCCTGAACTTCTAGTAACTTTACAATAACATCATGCTTGCAATGTGAGAGGGACACTTATATACAAGTATATAAAGCGTCATTGGTGCGTCCACCGTACCTCTATTACGTTGTTCACATTCCGTTATGGTTGCCACTATCGGTTCTTACACATAATAAGTCTTACTGTGGTTTCCGTGCACTGAACTTCGTAATTATGTATGCATCCATAATTACGTCATTCCTTGCATAGTCACGTGGTGCATCTTATAATGTGTAGGGGAAGAAAACAATGAACGAGCCGGTGATGATTGTGACTGGACCACCATAGGGTCCTTTTTAATTAAATCAATAATGATTTAAATAGACTACTAAGAAGTCTGTTCAGCTATATCACCATATGTCATTCTTAACCAGATTTTAAATCAATCTTTTTTACTAGACCACTAAAAGGGTCTCTTATGAATCAAGGAGTGGTACTATATAATCCAAGGGTCTTAACTAACACATAGAAGCCCAATAAGGATTTAGGGTAGTACCTTTTTTGAATATCCTTCTACGAATCCATCATATGAAGATATGAAAGGTTCTACGAGGATTTGGATAACGAATATCCAGAGTATACAAAAACACAAAAATGCATAAAAGAAAACACAAAATGCGTAAACACATAATCACATAACTGTTTAACTTGATTTTAGATTTGTTATCATTTTGTTAATTTGTTCTGTTAACTGTGCACATGTATTCAAAGCACACCAGGTATCCAATCAGTGGATTTTGATTGGTGCTTTAAATATTTCTAAGAATCTAACTATAAAGATAGAAAGATCTTTTAAAGGGAAAATTCGATTTCGATTATAAGGAATCGAAATGTTCAAATTAAGGTACACAAGGAGTCCAATTAAGGACTCTGATTTGAATGATAATCATCCACAAGGGTCTAATTTTGAAGATAAAAAGATCCTATATTGATTTTAGAAGTTGAAGATGTTTTGAAACCGTGCACTGGATGTGCTTAAGTCAAAACATGAAGTAAAAATGCTTATGAAGTTGAGATGCTAGATATGTCAAGGCGACATATGAAGCAGAATTTGGAGGTTAAGTCAATGTATGAGAAAAAAATATTTTTGAAAATTATGCATGGAGTTCAAAAAAATGTGTTCAATGTTTTTGAAACCTTATATATAATACCTTTGAAATCATAAAGTAGGTGTATTAGGTAGGTATATACAAAAAAAATTGTTTTAAAATCATGCGAGATGAATTTTGAAATTATGTATAAGGTTTTTGAAAACATGAATGATGCTTTTCGAAATCATGCACTTGATAAGAAGATGTACTGTGTTAATATTATTTTCAGACTATATGAAACATTTTGAAATTATGAAGGTTGTTTTTTTTTTGAAAAATAGCCAATGTTTTTGAAATCATGAATTTGATATGTTAAGTAAATACACTATATTAAGAACGTTTTCGAACTATATATAAAATGTTTTTGAAATCATGAAGGTTGTTTTTGAAACACTCATACTATGTATGTTGAAAAATCAAAACGTAATGGGTATGAGATTTGAAAATACCCTTAGTTATCTAACCAAGGATTCAAAGGCACAGATGTGCAGAAGCATGATTACTCATAATGTCACTTTATTTTCTGTACTTCGTATCTTAGAATGAAACGAGTACTTAGAATTTTCTATGGGAATCATGAGTAAACACAAGAATGGGAAATATTCACAAGAGTAGTTTGTAAGGAACATAGTTCCTTAATGTAGGTATTATAGGGAAATGCCATACACACATGTAACTACACTTGTATATCAGAATTTGTGATCAACGGTTTATTTATAAACAAAACAGATTGTTTCACATTACAAGAAAACAGAAGAAACAAAAGCATAAGACAACAACATCCTCAAATCAGCCAACTGCTCATCCGTGGGTTGGATTTGGCTTAGCAAGCTTTGGGCAATCCCTTCGGAAATGGCCCATCTCGCCGCAGTTGTAGCAAGACCCCGGCGAGAAGCGAGCTTGAGCAGGATTGCCGCCAGCTTGATTCGGTACAACTGCACCCTTGTGCAACCAATGTAGCCTTCATCATCATGCTAGTGTGAGGTGCCGCAAATGCCAGATTTGTGGACTTATAGGTCATACAACAAGGGTTTTCCCAACTGCAGCTTCCATTGTATGGCTTCCTAGCAGGGGGTTGAGCTGGTTGGTTGGGGATGGCTTGACCATTGTGAGCGACCACGGCGAAGTTCTGAGAAGCCTTTCGCTTCTTTGACTTCTTAGGGGATCCAGTCTGTTCATCCATGGTCTTTGATTCCTTGATTGGTTTCTTGGCTGGTGGTGCTGGCTTAACTTCTCCTTCCTTTGGTGGCTCTTGAGTGGCTTCATTGTTGAGACGAGACATGGCAATGCCTAATTCAACAGTCTTCAGGACCACTTCGCCTAATCGCTGGGCAAATTCGGCAGTCTGTTCGGATATCTGCGCATCGTTGCGATGAAGAGACATTCTGGAGGAAATGAAGGATATAGGAGGAAACAAATGAAGTGTTATCGGTAGATAAAACAAAATGACAACGCATAGAAATTGCGATCATTTGTTTGTTACCTAAGGCAAACAAATGAGACGGTGACTAATCAAAGTAAGCGGGCCATATTTAATGTATCACGAAGACATGCTTTAGCCTATAAGTGGACACTCACCCCAAGAGTTCCCAGGTAAGAGTGACTGGTCCGATACTACGGATTTGTACAAACACTCTAGCCTTAGACAGAAAACTCAGAGTACAGGTATTCACCCTTCCAGTTTACCCTTGTTCACATTAAAAGTCCCAAACTTTGACGAGATTTTGAAAACTTTGAAGGTTCAAAACCTTACAATAAATCATCCTAGAACAGATGATTGCTTTTCAAAGCGGTTTTGAAATTTGTGTTCTTGTTGCGGTTGTCGCCTAAGAATAGGTGACGGTATTGTTTTATGACTAAACGCAAGTAAACTCGCGTTAGGGTCCTAGGAGGGTTATAGACTAGGTCAAAGCATTACTAATAACCTAATTCCCTATAACCATGAGCTCTGATACCAACTTTTCTGTCACACCCGACCACGTAAAACAACAAAACGTGGCGGAAACGTCGGGGAGTGTTGTAACAGAATCATTGTTTCATAACACATGGAAATTGAAATATTGTTTTATTGATTAAAAGAGTTACAATGTCTTGACAATCAAAGAAATATAACATAAATAACTAGTCTTGCATCTTTTATTGTCACTAAGGCCCAAGTCCGTCTAAGTGTATCTTGATAAATCCTATGCATCATATCCTGAAACACATGTGAAAATAGGTACGTCAGCATAAAAATGCCTGTGAGATACATAGGTTTTGTGAAAATAGAATTCATGACTCATGTTTAAGAAAATGTTTAGTCATGAACCTTGTAATTTGCTTTGTCTTGTAAATCATTTGAAAAGTGATAAATAAACCAAATGATATATATGTATAAAAGAATAATACATGGTTAAGTAAATAACCAAGTAAAATGAGTTTGTATTAGATAAGTTGTTTGTAAAACAATGTATTGTGAAAAGTATGTTATTTGTATAAAATGTTATATGTCTAAATCGAAATGATTCAAATAACGCTACAATATGTAATACCATACAAGCACTTATATATAGGAAGTACCAGCGGCGTATCCACCATGCTTGTATCATATTACACACGCCTCGTTACTTAAATCACTTACTCAAACCAAAACACCAAGGTAAAATGTTTATATATAATCAAATGTCAAAATGTTTGTGTGAAAACCATGTCTAATGTCTATGTCTAATGTAAATCATGAATTATGTAAATCAATGTCAAAATGTTTATGTGTAATGTAAATCATGAGTTGTGTATATCAATGTCAAAATGTTTATGTCTAATATAACTCATGAGTTGTGTATATCAATGTCAAAATGTTTATGTCTAATATAAACCATGTAATGTGTATCCAAAATATCAAGTATGGTAAGTGAAATATATCAACTAAACCATATGTAAAATGCACAAAAACAAGGTATTGAAGTAAAACATGGTTTAACTCAAAGTTATGTTTTGTGTAACAAATGCATGCTATACTGATATAAACATCTATGCGGTATTGTGAAAATGCATACATCCAAGCCTTGTGACTGTGGTGATAGACCCCTAAACGAATTTAAAGGTCTATCTGTGTTATGTTTATCGAATTCGGTCAATCCTTCCACCCAAACAAAGCTAGGGTTCAGGAACGAGAGTTGTCAATTCCTATGGTACCATTACCTACTAACGAGCGGCGTAGCTAATGTTAATGAATGTATATTGTCCCATTTGAACAAACCAAATGTCATACCAAAATGTAAGCATGTGATGAATAACAAATGTACTAAGTATGCACACAATGGGTATGCGTAGCATAAAATGTAATGTAAAACAATGTACTAAGTATGCACACAATGGGCATACATAGCATAACATGTAATGTAAAACGATGTACTAAGTATGCACACAATGGACATACATAGCATAACATGTAATGTAAAACGATGTACTAAGTATGCACACAATGGGTATACAATGCATAAATTGTAATGTAAAACAATGTACTAAGTATGCACACAATGGACATACATAGCATAACATGTAATGTAAAACAATGTACTAAGTATGCACATAATGGGATGTACTAAGTATGCACACAATGGGCATACATAGCATAAAATGTAATGTAAAACAATGTACTAAGTATGCACACAATGGACATACATAGCATAAAATGTAATGTAAAACGATGTACTAAGTATGCACACAATGGACATACATAGCATAATCACAATGAAATCATGTACTATAAGTGTACTATTGAACATAACAAGCATATGATATGAAAACATGGAAAGCATGAAAGTAACAAGTAGGCACATGTGTTTCACCCCAAAACAGTTTGAAAATGGTAAAAGAGGGGTCTATGTACTCACTTGAGATTGCTTAGAAGTCCTAGAATAACCACCAAGCGAAGCTAGAAGATCACGGAATCAAACGGTACCTAATATAGGTAACTATGTTAATATACCGGACATATACCGGAGGATTGGATAGAATGAGGGCTCGTAAACCAAATGAGTATGGGGACTCATGTAATATGGTTTTAACAAAGCCTACATACTACAATTAAACCTAACCTAAGTGCTTACGACCCATTACGACCCGTTTAGGTAGCTTATGCTACTTTAAAGCGTCGTTCGTGTAAAACGCATTCGGAACGCCTAACTAGCCCTATGAGAAGTAAAATATGCCTTAACATGTCTAATATTATTGCCAAATCAGTTTAGATACCAAAGGTTATGTTACATATGCTTAAAATGAATTTTGGTGTTCAAAGGGCATTTTGGTAATTTACCTAAGGCATATATACTACCTATCATACAACTATTCAAATGATGTGACCATAAGGTATAACCTCGGAAGGTTATTCCCAATACAACTATGGTCACCTAATGTGTTTGGTCGGATCCTAATGATCGACCAAACGGGTCGGGTTCGAAAGTATAAGCGATTGTTTAGATCGCTTACCTTACGACCCTATATAAGCACTAAACTAAAAGTGACGAGCTAAGCATGTTAAAACATGCTTAACTAAGTTTAGAAAACAGGTTTGGTATCAAAACAAACGGTTTTGATACCCAAGAGTAGTTTGGTTACAAAATACGCGTAAATGCGCATTTTGGCTGAAACTACGACTCATCACTGAGCCTAGATAACGTGGTAATCAGTAGGTATAGTCACAAGAGACTATAACCATCGTGATTACGCTCACGTTATGAAGTTCAACCGAACTTCGTGTTGACCATAAACTGGTCAACGCAGAAAGTCAAACATAGTTTGACTTTTGGACTCGAAAAGCGATAAAAGAACGAAGGAACACTTACAAAGGGTCCCCGCTAGTAAATCTTGATCGAATAGCTCAGGTATGAAGTAATGGCTTCAACTTAGAGCTATTAGATCAGATTTTGTGGGTTTTGCAAGGCAGGGGGTTGGGTATTTATAGGATTTCTCGAACCGTTAAGATCATTTCTTGAAAACCGTGATATAATCTCACCCTTACACTTGTTGGAATGTTATGGAACATCAATTGGCCCCCCATTATCAGGTATCAACATGTGGCATTGGGTTTAAGAGTGCTTAACAGCTGTAACCAGCTGTTAACCACTTTCTGTGGTTCTGGGGACTCCTTACGGACCGTAAGGGTGATGGCTTACGGTCCGTAAGCCAGCAACTTTGGCAGATTGACAGTTTTAGTCCCTGTTTGTGTTTTGAGCTATTTCCGACATGTTTAAGGCCCGTTAACCCCATTTCAAAGCTCTAAAATGAAGTTAAAGTATAGGGAACTTAAAATGTGCTAAAAAATATCTCGGGTGTCGGTTCGTTTGGCCGTACGATCGCGATGTTCGGCTAATTACGACGGAAGTCGTAACGAACGCAAAAACAGTCCAAAATGCGCGACGAATGGAATTTTGACAAGCTAAACACTAAAGCATAATATTATAATGCTTACATAAATTTTTGGATGTCCGGATGTATTCAGAACGTAAGATATCAGCGAAAGTGCAAACTTGTGCACTTTTTGACACTTTTAATCCCTGAATGACCCAAAAGTTTATTTTAGCACACCGAACCCCTCAAAGCCTATTTCTAATCTATGTAAAGGATATTTATGGTATGTTTAACTCATGGTCATGTTCCGGAATGTCTGTTACAGTTCAAATCGGCATACTTTCGCAGTTTGTCGAATTTAGTCCCTGTAAGCGATTAAACTTAATTTTGTAATACCAAAGCCTTCAAAACTTATTTATAAGTTATGTAAAGGTTATTTAAGGTATGTGAAGCCTATTTCACTATTCCATAGTGTTCGTTGCATTAAACTGGTTATATTTACGCATCAGTGCGCGTATAACCTTCCAGAAAGCGATTTAGAGCCCGAAATCGAACAAGAATTGATATGTGCAAATGATACACATATTTGTACAAATCCCAAATATGAAATACAATATTTCATTGGTTTGGTATTTGTTTGATGGTCGCAGTGACCCAGGTGTCACAGTCTCCCCTACTTTAGGAAATTTCGTCCCGAAATTTATTCAGAGGAAACTTGTGAGAGCTTGAAACATGAAGTTGAAAAAAATCAAACATCACTGGTTAGAGTCCTGAACTTCTAGTAACTTTACAATAACATCATGCTTGCAATGTGAGAGGGACACTTATATACAAGTATATAAAGCGTCATTGGTGCGTCCACCGTACCTCTATTACGTTGTTCACATTCCGTTATGGTTGCCACTATCGGTTCTTACACATAATAAGTCTTACTGTGGTTTCCGTGCACTGAACTTCGTAATTATGTATGCATCCATAATTACGTCATTCCTTGCATAGTCACGTGGTGCATCTTATAATGTGTAGGGGAAGAAAACAATGAACGAGCCGGTGATGATTGTGACTGGACCACCATAGGGTCCTTTTTAATTAAATCAATAATGATTTAAATAGACTACTAAGAAGTCTGTTCAGCTATATCACCATATGTCATTCTTAACCAGATTTTAAATCAATCTTTTTTACTAGACCACTAAAAGGGTCTCTTATGAATCAAGGAGTGGTACTATATAATCCAAGGGTCTTAACTAACACATAGAAGCCCAATAAGGATTTAGGGTAGTACCTTTTTTGAATATCCTTCTACGAATCCATCATATGAAGATATGAAAGGTTCTACGAGGATTTGGATAACGAATATCCAGAGTATACAAAAACACAAAAATGCATAAAAGAAAACACAAAATGCGTAAACACATAATCACATAACTGTTTAACTTGATTTTAGATTTGTTATCATTTTGTTAATTTGTTCTGTTAACTGTGCACATGTATTCAAAGCACACCAGGTATCCAATCAGTGGATTTTGATTGGTGCTTTAAATATTTCTAAGAATCTAACTATAAAGATAGAAAGATCTTTTAAAGGGAAAATTCGATTTCGATTATAAGGAATCGAAATGTTCAAATTAAGGTACACAAGGAGTCCAATTAAGGACTCTGATTTGAATGATAATCATCCACAAGGGTCTAATTTTGAAGATAAAAAGATCCTATATTGATTTTAGAAGTTGAAGATGTTTTGAAACCGTGCACTGGATGTGCTTAAGTCAAAACATGAAGTAAAAATGCTTATGAAGTTGAGATGCTAGATACGTCAAGGCGACATATGAAGCAGAATTTGGAGGTTAAGTCAATGTATGAGAAAAAAATATTTTTGAAAATTATGCATGGAGTTCAAAAAAATGTGTTCAATGTTTTTGAAACCTTATATATAATACCTTTGAAATCATAAAGTAGGTGTATTAGGTAGGTATATACAAAAAAAATTGTTTTAAAATCATGCGAGATGAATTTTGAAATTATGTATAAGGTTTTTGAAAACATGAATGATGCTTTTCGAAATCATGCACTTGATAAGAAGATGTACTGTGTTAATATTATTTTCAGACTATATGAAACATTTTGAAATTATGAAGGTTGTTTTTTTTTTTTTGAAAAATAGCCAATGTTTTTGAAATCATGAATTTGATATGTTAAGTAAATACACTATATTAAGAACGTTTTCGAACTATATATAAAATGTTTTTGAAATCATGAAGGTTGTTTTTGAAACACTCATACTATGTATGTTGAAAAATCAAAACGTAATGGGTATGAGATTTGAAAATACCCTTAGTTATCTAACCAAGGATTCAAAGGCACAGATGTGCAGAAGCATGATTACTCATAATGTCACTTTATTTTCTGTACTTCGTATCTTAGAATGAAACGAGTACTTAGAATTTTCTATGGGAATCATGAGTAAACACAAGAATGGGAAATATTCACAAGAGTAGTTTGTAAGGAACATAGTTCCTTAATGTAGGTATTATAGGGAAATGCCATACACACATGTAACTACACTTGTATATCAGAATTTGTGATCAACGGTTTATTTATAAACAAAACAGATTGTTTCACATTACAAGAAAACAGAAGAAACAAAAGCATAAGACAACAACATCCTCAAATCAGCCAACTGCTCATCCGTGGGTTGGATTTGGCTTAGCAAGCTTTGGGCAATCCCTTCGGAAATGGCCCATCTCGCCGCAGTTGTAGCAAGACCCCGGCGAGAAGCGAGCTTGAGCAGGATTGCCGCCAGCTTGATTCGGTACAACTGCACCCTTGTGCAACCAATGTAGCCTTCATCATCATGCTAGTGTGAGGTGCCGCAAATGCCAGATTTGTGGACTTATAGGTCATACAACAAGGGTTTTCCCAACTGCAGCTTCCATTGTATGGCTTCCTAGCAGGGGGTTGAGCTGGTTGGTTGGGGATGGCTTGACCATTGTGAGCGACCACGGCGAAGTTCTGAGAAGCCTTTCGCTTCTTTGACTTCTTAGGGGATCCAGTCTGTTCATCCATGGTCTTTGATTCCTTGATTGGTTTCTTGGCTGGTGGTGCTGGCTTAACTTCTCCTTCCTTTGGTGGCTCTTGAGTGGCTTCATTGTTGAGACGAGACATGGCAATGCCTAATTCAACAGTCTTCAGGACCACTTCGCCTAATCGCTGGGCAAATTCGGCAGTCTGTTCGGATATCTGCGCATCGTTGCGATGAAGAGACATTCTGGAGGAAATGAAGGATATAGGAGGAAACAAATGAAGTGTTATCGGTAGATAAAACAAAATGACAACGCATAGAAATTGCGATCATTTGTTTGTTACCTAAGGCAAACAAATGAGACGGTGACTAATCAAAGTAAGCGGGCCATATTTAATGTATCACGAAGACATGCTTTAGCCTATAAGTGGACACTCACCCCAAGAGTTCCCAGGTAAGAGTGACTGGTCCGATACTACGGATTTGTACAAACACTCTAGCCTTAGACAGAAAACTCAGAGTACAGGTATTCACCCTTCCAGTTTACCCTTGTTCACATTAAAAGTCCCAAACTTTGACGAGATTTTGAAAACTTTGAAGGTTCAAAACCTTACAATAAATCATCCTAGAACAGATGATTGCTTTTCAAAGCGGTTTTGAAATTTGTGTTCTTGTTGCGGTTGTCGCCTAAGAATAGGTGACGGTATTGTTTTATGACTAAACGCAAGTAAACTCGCGTTAGGGTCCTAGGAGGGTTATAGACTAGGTCAAAGCATTACTAATAACCTAATTCCCTATAACCATGAGCTCTGATACCAACTTTTCTGTCACACCCGACCACGTAAAACAACAAAACGTGGCGGAAACGTCGGGGAGTGTTGTAACAGAATCATTGTTTCATAACACATGGAAATTGAAATATTGTTTTATTGATTAAAAGAGTTACAATGTCTTGACAATCAAAGAAATATAACATAAATAACTAGTCTTGCATCTTTTATTGTCACTAAGGCCCAAGTCCGTCTAAGTGTATCTTGATAAATCCTATGCATCATATCCTGAAACACATGTGAAAATAGGTACGTCAGCATAAAAATGCCTGTGAGATACATAGGTTTTGTGAAAATAGAATTCATGACTCATGTTTAAGAAAATGTTTAGTCATGAACCTTGTAATTTGCTTTGTCTTGTAAATCATTTGAAAAGTGATAAATAAACCAAATGATATATATGTATAAAAGAATAATACATGGTTAAGTAAATAACCAAGTAAAATGAGTTTGTATTAGATAAGTTGTTTGTAAAACAATGTATTGTGAAAAGTATGTTATTTGTATAAAATGTTATATGTCTAAATCGAAATGATTCAAATAACGCTACAATATGTAATACCATACAAGCACTTATATATAGGAAGTACCAGCGGCGTATCCACCATGCTTGTATCATATTACACACGCCTCGTTACTTAAATCACTTACTCAAACCAAAACACCAAGGTAAAATGTTTATATATAATCAAATGTCAAAATGTTTGTGTGAAAACCATGTCTAATGTCTATGTCTAATGTAAATCATGAATTATGTAAATCAATGTCAAAATGTTTATGTGTAATGTAAATCATGAGTTGTGTATATCAATGTCAAAATGTTTATGTCTAATATAACTCATGAGTTGTGTATATCAATGTCAAAATGTTTATGTCTAATATAAACCATGTAATGTGTATCCAAAATATCAAGTATGGTAAGTGAAATATATCAACTAAACCATATGTAAAATGCACAAAAACAAGGTATTGAAGTAAAACATGGTTTAAATCAAAGTTATGTTTTGTGTAACAAATGCATGCTATACTGATATAAACATCTATGCGGTATTGTGAAAATGCATACATCCAAGCCTTGTGACTGTGGTGATAGACCCCTAAACGAATTTAAAGGTCTATCTGTGTTATGTTTATCGAATTCGGTCAATCCTTCCACCCAAACAAAGCTAGGGTTCAGGAACGAGAGTTGTCAATTCCTATGGTACCATTACCTACTAACGAGCGGCGTAGCTAATGTTAATGAATGTATATTGTCCCATTTGAACAAACCAAATGTCATACCAAAATGTAAGCATGTGATGAATAACAAATGTACTAAGTATGCACACAATGGGTATGCGTAGCATAAAATGTAATGTAAAACAATGTACTAAGTATGCACACAATGGGCATACATAGCATAACATGTAATGTAAAACGATGTACTAAGTATGCACACAATGGACATACATAGCATAACATGTAATGTAAAACGATGTACTAAGTATGCACACAATGGGTATACAATGCATAAATTGTAATGTAAAACAATGTACTAAGTATGCACACAATGGACATACATAGCATAACATGTAATGTAAAACAATGTACTAAGTATGCACATAATGGGATGTACTAAGTATGCACACAATGGGCATACATAGCATAAAATGTAATGTAAAACAATGTACTAAGTATGCACACAATGGACATACATAGCATAAAATGTAATGTAAAACGATGTACTAAGTATGCACACAATGGACATACATAGCATAATCACAATGAAATCATGTACTATAAGTGTACTATTGAACATAACAAGCATATGATATGAAAACATGGAAAGCATGAAAGTAACAAGTAGGCACATGTGTTTCACCCCAAAACAGTTTGAAAATGGTAAAAGAGGGGTCTATGTACTCACTTGAGATTGCTTAGAAGTCCTAGAATAACCACCAAGCGAAGCTAGAAGATCACGGAATCAAACGGTACCTAATATAGGTAACTATGTTAATATACCGGACATATACCGGAGGATTGGATAGAATGAGGGCTCGTAAACCAAATGAGTATGGGGACTCATGTAATATGGTTTTAACAAAGCCTACATACTACAATTAAACCTAACCTAAGTGCTTACGACCCATTACGACCCGTTTAGGTAGCTTATGCTACTTTAAAGCGTCGTTCGTGTAAAACGCATTCGGAATGCCTAACTAGCCCTATGAGAAGTAAAATATGCCTTAACATGTCTAATATTATTGCCAAATCAGTTTAGATACCAAAGGTTATGTTACATATGCTTAAAATGAATTTTGGTGTTCAAAGGGCATTTTGGTAATTTACCTAAGGCATATATACTACCTATCATACAACTATTCAAATGATGTGACCATAAGGTATAACCTCGGAAGGTTATTCCCAATACAACTATGGTCACCTAATGTGTTTGGTCGGATCCTAATGATCGACCAAACGGGTCGGGTTCGAAAGTATAAGCGATTGTTTAGATCGCTTACCTTACGACCCTATATAAGCACTAAACTAAAAGTGACGAGCTAAGCATGTTAAAACATGCTTAACTAAGTTTAGAAAACAGGTTTGGTATCAAAACAAACGGTTTTGATACCCAAGAGTAGTTTGGTTACAAAATACGCGTAAATGCGCATTTTGGCTGAAACTACGACTCATCACTGAGCCTAGATAACGTGGTAATCAGTAGGTATAGTCACAAGAGACTATAACCATCGTGATTACGCTCACGTTATGAAGTTCAACCGAACTTCGTGTTGACCATAAACTGGTCAACGCAGAAAGTCAAACATAGTTTGACTTTTGGACTCGAAAAGCGATAAAAGAACGAAGGAACACTTACAAAGGGTCCCCGCTAGTAAATCTTGATCGAATAGCTCAGGTATGAAGTAATGGCTTCAACTTAGAGCTATTAGATCAGATTTTGTGGGTTTTGCAAGGCAGGGGGTTGGGTATTTATAGGATTTCTCGAACCGTTAAGATCATTTCTTGAAAACCGTGATATAATCTCACCCTTACACTTGTTGGAATGTTATGGAACATCAATTGGCCCCCCATTATCAGGTATCAACATGTGGCATTGGGTTTAAGAGTGCTTAACAGCTGTAACCAGCTGTTAACCACTTTCTGTGGTTCTGGGGACTCCTTACGGACCGTAAGGGTGATGGCTTACGGTCCGTAAGCCAGCAACTTTGGCAGATTGACAGTTTTAGTCCCTGTTTGTGTTTTGAGCTATTTCCGACATGTTTAAGGCCCGTTAACCCCATTTCAAAGCTCTAAAATGAAGTTAAAGTATAGGGAACTTAAAATGTGCTAAAAAATATCTCGGGTGTCGGTTCGTTTGGCCGTACGATCGCGATGTTCGGCTAATTACGACGGAAGTCGTAACGAACGCAAAAACAGTCCAAAATGCGCGACGAATGGAATTTTGACAAGCTAAACACTAAAGCATAATATTATAATGCTTACATAAATTTTTGGATGTCCGGATGTATTCAGAACGTAAGATATCAGCGAAAGTGCAAACTTGTGCACTTTTTGACACTTTTAATCCCTGAATGACCCAAAAGTTTATTTTAGCACACCGAACCCCTCAAAGCCTATTTCTAATCTATGTAAAGGATATTTATGGTATGTTTAACTCATGGTCATGTTCCGGAATGTCTGTTACAGTTCAAATCGGCATACTTTCGCAGTTTGTCGAATTTAGTCCCTGTAAGCGATTAAACTTAATTTTGTAATACCAAAGCCTTCAAAACTTATTTATAAGTTATGTAAAGGTTATTTAAGGTATGTGAAGCCTATTTCACTATTCCATAGTGTTTGTTGCATTAAACTGGTTATATTTACGCATCAGTGCGCGTATAACCTTCCAGAAAGCGATTTAGAGCCCGAAATCGAACAAGAATTGATATGTGCAAATGATACACATATTTGTACAAATCCCAAATATGAAATACAATATTTCATTGGTTTGGTATTTGTTTGATGGTCGCAGTGACCCAGGTGTCACAGTCTCCCCTACTTTAGGAAATTTCGTCCCGAAATTTATTCAGAGGAAACTTGTGAGAGCTTGAAACATGAAGTTGAAAAAAATCAAACATCACTGGTTAGAGTCCTGAACTTCTAGTAACTTTACAATAACATCATGCTTGCAATGTGAGAGGGACACTTATATACAAGTATATAAAGCGTCATTGGTGCGTCCACCGTACCTCTATTACGTTGTTCACATTCCGTTATGGTTGCCACTATCGGTTCTTACACATAATAAGTCTTACTGTGGTTTCCGTGCACTGAACTTCGTAATTATGTATGCATCCATAATTACGTCATTCCTTGCATAGTCACGTGGTGCATCTTATAATGTGTAGGGGAAGAAAACAATGAACGAGCCGGTGATGATTGTGTCTGGACCACCATAGGGTCCTTTTTAATTAAATCAATAATGATTTAAATAGACTACTAAGAAGTCTGTTCAGCTATATCACCATATGTCATTCTTAACCAGATTTTAAATCAATCTTTTTTACTAGACCACTAAAAGGGTCTCTTATGAATCAAGGAGTGGTACTATATAATCCAAGGGTCTTAACTAACACATAGAAGCCCAATAAGGATTTAGGGTAGTACCTTTTTTGAATATCCTTCTACGAATCCATCATATGAAGATATGAAAGGTTCTACGAGGATTTGGATAACGAATATCCAGAGTATACAAAAACACAAAAATGCATAAAAGAAAACACAAAATGCGTAAACACATAATCACATAACTGTTTAACTTGATTTTAGATTTGTTATCATTTTGTTAATTTGTTCTGTTAACTGTGCACATGTATTCAAAGCACACCAGGTATCCAATCAGTGGATTTTGATTGGTGCTTTAAATATTTCTAAGAATCTAACTATAAAGATAGAAAGATCTTTTAAAGGGAAAATTCGATTTCGATTATAAGGAATCGAAATGTTCAAATTAAGGTACACAAGGAGTCCAATTAAGGACTCTGATTTGAATGATAATCATCCACAAGGGTCTAATTTTGAAGATAAAAAGATCCTATATTGATTTTAGAAGTTGAAGATGTTTTGAAACCGTGCACTGGATGTGCTTAAGTCAAAACATGAAGTAAAAATGCTTATGAAGTTGAGATGCTAGATACGTCAAGGCGACATATGAAGCAGAATTTGGAGGTTAAGTCAATGTATGAGAAAAAAATATTTTTGAAAATTATGCATGGAGTTCAAAAAAATGTGTTCAATGTTTTTGAAACCTTATATATAATACCTTTGAAATCATAAAGTAGGTGTATTAGGTAGGTATATACAAAAAAAATTGTTTTAAAATCATGCGAGATGAATTTTGAAATTATGTATAAGGTTTTTGAAAACATGAATGATGCTTTTCGAAATCATGCACTTGATAAGAAGATGTACTGTGTTAATATTATTTTCAGACTATATGAAACATTTTGAAATTATGAAGGTTGTTTTTTTTTTTTTGAAAAATAGCCAATGTTTTTGAAATCATGAATTTGATATGTTAAGTAAATACACTATATTAAGAACGTTTTCGAACTATATATAAAATGTTTTTGAAATCATGAAGGTTGTTTTTGAAACACTCATACTATGTATGTTGAAAAATCAAAACGTAATGGGTATGAGATTTGAAAATACCCTTAGTTATCTAACCAAGGATTCAAAGGCACAGATGTGCAGAAGCATGATTACTCATAATGTCACTTTATTTTCTGTACTTCGTATCTTAGAATGAAACGAGTACTTAGAATTTTCTATGGGAATCATGAGTAAACACAAGAATGGGAAATATTCACAAGAGTAGTTTGTAAGGAACATAGTTCCTTAATGTAGGTATTATAGGGAAATGCCATACACACATGTAACTACACTTGTATATCAGAATTTGTGATCAACGGTTTATTTATAAACAAAACAGATTGTTTCACATTACAAGAAAACAGAAGAAACAAAAGCATAAGACAACAACATCCTCAAATCAGCCAACTGCTCATCCGTGGGTTGGATTTGGCTTAGCAAGCTTTGGGCAATCCCTTCGGAAATGGCCCATCTCGCCGCAGTTGTAGCAAGACCCCGGCGAGAAGCGAGCTTGAGCAGGATTGCCGCCAGCTTGATTCGGTACAACTGCACCCTTGTGCAACCAATGTAGCCTTCATCATCATGCTAGTGTGAGGTGCCGCAAATGCCAGATTTGTGGACTTATAGGTCATACAACAAGGGTTTTCCCAACTGCAGCTTCCATTGTATGGCTTCCTAGCAGGGGGTTGAGCTGGTTGGTTGGGGATGGCTTGACCATTGTGAGCGACCACGGCGAAGTTCTGAGAAGCCTTTCGCTTCTTTGACTTCTTAGGGGATCCAGTCTGTTCATCCATGGTCTTTGATTCCTTGATTGGTTTCTTGGCTGGTGGTGCTGGCTTAACTTCTCCTTCCTTTGGTGGCTCTTGAGTGGCTTCATTGTTGAGACGAGACATGGCAATGCCTAATTCAACAGTCTTCAGGACCACTTCGCCTAATCGCTGGGCAAATTCGGCAGTCTGTTCGGATATATGCGCATCGTTGCGATGAAGAGACATTCTGGAGGAAATGAAGGATATAGGAGGAAATAAATGAAGTGTTATCGGTAGATAAAACAAAATGACAACGCATAGAAATTGCGATCATTTGTTTGTTACCTAAGGCAAACAAATGAGACGGTGACTAATCAAAGTAAGCGGGCCATATTTAATGTATCACGAAGACATGCTTTAGCCTATAAGTGGACACTCACCCCAAGAGTTCCCAGGTAAGAGTGACTGGTCCGATACTGCGGATTTGTACAAACACTCTAGCCTTAGACAGAAAACTCAGAGTACAGGTATTCACCCTTCCAGTTTGCCCTTGTTCACATTAAAAGTCCCAAACTTTGACGAGATTTTGAAAACTTTGAAGGTTCAAAACCTTACAATAAATCATCCTAGAACAGATGATTGCTTTTCAAAGCGGTTTTGAAATTTGTGTTCTTGTTGCGGTTGTCGCCTAAGAATAGGTGACGGTATTGTTTTATGACTAAACGCAAGTAAACTCGCGTTAGGGTCCTAGGAGGGTTATAGACTAGGTCAGAGCATTACTAATAACCTAATTCCCTATTACCATGAGCTCTGATACCAACTTTTCTGTCACACCCGACCACGTAAAACAACAAAACGTGGCGGAAACGTCGGGGAGTGTTGTAACAGAATCATTGTTTCATAACACATGGAAATTGAAATATTGTTTTATTAATTAAAAGAGTTACAATGTCTTGACAATCAAAGAAATATAACATAAATAACTAGTCTTGCATCTTTTATTGTCACTAAGGCCCAAGGCCGTGTAAGTGTATCTTGATAAATCCTATGCATCATATCCTGAAACACATGTGAAAATAGGTACGTCAGCATAAAAATGCCTGTGAGATACATAGGTTTTGTGAAAATAGAATTCATGACTCATGTTTAAGAAAATGTTTAGTCATGAACCTTGTAATTTGCTTTGTCTTGTAAATCATTTGAAAAGTGATAAATAAACCAAATGATATATATGTATAAAAGAATAATACATGGTTAAGTAAATAACCAAGTAAAATGAGTTTGTATTAGATAAGTTGTTTGTAAAACAATGTATTGTGAAAAGTATGTTATTTGTATAAAATGTTATATGTCTAAATCGAAATGATTCAAATAACGCTACAATATGTAATACCATACAAGCACTTATATATAGGAAGTACCAGCGGCGTATCCACCATGCTTGTATCATATTACACACGCCTCGTTACTTAAATCACTTACTCAAACCAAAACACCAAGGTAAAATGTTTATATATAATCAAATGTCAAAATGTTTGTGTGAAAACCATGTCTAATGTCTATGTCTAATGTAAATCATGAATTATGTAAATCAATGTCAAAATGTTTATGTGTAATGTAAATCATGAGTTGTGTATATCAATGTCAAAATGTTTATGTCTAATATAACTCATGAGTTGTGTATATCAATGTCAAAATGTTTATGTCTAATATAAACCATGTAATGTGTATCCAAAATATCAAGTATGGTAAGTGAAATATATCAACTAAACCATATGTAAAATGCACAAAAACAAGGTATTGAAGTAAAACATGGTTTAAATCAAAGTTATGTTTTGTGTAACAAATGCATGCTATACTGATATAAACATCTATGCGGTATTGTGAAAATGCATACATCCAAGCCTTGTGACTGTTGTGATAGACCCCTAAACGAATTTAAAGGTCTATCTGTGTTATGTTTATCGAATTCGGTCAATCCTTCCACCCAAACAAAGCTAGGGTTCAGGAACGAGAGTTGTCAATTCCTATGGTACCATTACCTACTAACGAGCGGCGTAGCTAATGTTAATGAATGTATATTGTCCCATTTGAACAAACCAAATGTCATACCAAAATGTAAGCATGTGATGAATAACAAATGTACTAAGTATGCACACAATGGGCATGCGTAGCATAAAATGTAATGTAAAACAATGTACTAAGTATGCACACAATGGGCATACATAGCATAACATGTAATGTAAAACGATGTACTAAGTATGCACACAATGGACATACATAGCATAACATGTAATGTAAAACGATGTACTAAGTATGCACACAATGGGTATACAATGCATAAATTGTAATGTAAAACAATGTACTAAGTATGCACACAATGGACATACATAGCATAACATGTAATGTAAAACAATGTACTAAGTATGCACACAATGGGATGTACTAAGTATGCACACAATGGGCATACATAGCATAAAATGTAATGTAAAACAATGTACTAAGTATGCACACAATGGACATACATAGCATAAAATGTAATGTAAAACGATGTACTAAGTATGCACACAATGGACATACATAGCATAATCACAATGAAATCATGTACTATAAGTGTACTATTGAACATAACAAGCATATGATATGAAAACATGGAAAGCATGAAAGTAACAAGTAGGCACATGTGTTTCACCCCAAAACAGTTTGAAAATGGTAAAAGAGGGGTCTATGTACTCAATTGAGATTGCTTAGAAGTCCTAGAATAACCACCAAGCGAAGCTAGAAGATCACGGAATCAAACGGTACCTAATATAGGTAACTATGTTAATATACCGGACCTATACCGGATGATCGGATAGAATGAGGGCTCGTAAACCAAATCAGTATGGGGACTCATGTAATATGGTTTTAACAAAGCCTACATACTACAATGAAACCTAACCTAAGTGCTTACGACCCATTACGACCCGTTTAGGTAGCTTATGCTACTTTAACGCGTCGTTCGCGTAAAACGCGTTCGGAACGCCTAACTAGCCCTATGATAAGTAAAATATGCCTTAACATGTCTAATATTGTTGCCAAATCAGTTTAGATACCAAAAGTTATGTTACATATGCTTAAAATGAATTTTGGTGTTCAAAGGGCATTTTGGTAATTTACCAAAGGCATATATACTACCTATCATACAACTATTCAAATGATGTAACCATAAGGTATAACCTCGGAAGGTTATTCCCTATACAACTATGGTCACCTAATGTGTTTGGTCGGATCCTAATGATCGACCAAACGGGTCGGGTTCGAAAGTATAAGCGATTGTTTAGATCGCTTACCTTACGACCCTATATAAGCACTAAACTAAAAGTGACGAGCTAAGCATGTTAAAACATGCTTAACTAAGTTTAGAAAACAGGTTTGGTATCAAAACAAATGGTTTTGATACCCAGGAGTAGTTTGGTTACAAAATACGCGTAAATGCGCATTTTGGCCGAAACTACGACTCGTCACTGAGCCTAGATAACGTGGTAATCAGTAGGTATAGTCACAAGAGACTATAACCATCGTGATTACGCTCACGTTATGAAGTTCAACCGAACTTCGTGTTGACCATAAACTGGTCAACGCAGAAAGTCAAACATAGTTTGACTTTCAGACTCGAAAAACGATAAAAGAATGAAGGAACACTTACAAAGGCTCCCCGCTAGTAAATCTTGATCGAATAGCTCAGGTATGAAGTAATGGCTTCAACTTAGAGCTTTTAGTTCAGATTTTGTGGGTTTTGCAAGGAAGGGGGGTTGGGTATTTATAGGATTTCTCGAACCGTTAAGATTGTTTCTTGAAAACCGTGATATAATCTCACCCTTACACTTGTTGGAATGTTATGGAACTTCAATTGGCCCCCCATTATCAGGTATCAACATGTGGCATTAGGTGTAAGAGTGCTTAACAGCTGTAACCAGCTGTTAACCACTTTCTATGGTTCTGAGGACTCCTTACGAACCGTAACGGTGATGGCTTACGGTCTGTAAGCCAGCAACTTTGGCAGATTGACAGTTTTAGTCCCTGTTTGTGTTTTGAGCTATTTCCGACATGTTTAAGGCCCGTTAACCCCATTTCAAAGCTCTAAAATGAAGTTAAAGTATAGGGAACTTAAAATGTTCTCACAAATATCTCGGGTGTCGGTTCGTTTGTCAGTACGATCGCGATGTTCGGTTAATTACGACGGAAGTCGTAACGAACGCAAAAACGATCTAAAATGCGCGACGAATGGAATTTTGACAAGACAAACACTAAAGCATAATATTATAATGCTTACATAATTTTTTGGATGTCCGGATGTGTTCAGAACGTAAGATATGAGCGAAAGTGTAAACTTGTGCACTTTTTGACACTTTTAGTCCCTGAATGACCCAAAAGTTTATTTTAGCACACCGAACCCCTCAAAGCCAATTTCTAAGCTATGTATTGGATATTTATGGTATGTTTAACTCATGGTCATGTTCTGGAATGTCTGTTACAGTTCAAATCGGCATACTTTCGCAGTTTGTCGAATTTAGTCCCTGTAAGCGATTAAACTTGATTTTGTCATACCAAAGCCTTCAAAACTTTTTTCTAAGTTATGTAAAGGTTATTTAAGGTATGTGAAGCCTATTTCACTATTCCGGAGTGTTCGTTGCATTAAACTGGTTATATTGACGCATCAGTGCGCGTATAAGCTTCCAGAAAGCGATTTAGAGCCCGAAATCGAACAAGAATTGATATGTGCAAATGATACACATATTTGTACAAATACCAAGTATGAAATACAATATTTCATTGGTTTGGTATTTGTTTGATGGTCGCAGTGACCCAGGTGTCACAGTGCGTATAGCCAGAAGATTTATGTTACTAACCGGAGAGGCAGTTTCAGCATTCTTGTAGTATCTGTGATTTATAGGTTGGGTAACCGGTGGATACCTGAAATGAGTGCAAGAAGAAGAGAGAACGATTTTATGAGATTTGATTCTTTCGAGAGCCCATCTCGAGTTGAATTAATCATGTGAGAACTCGGAATACTTCAGGTTTGGAGTAATGTATATGTAAATATACGTATGATAAACCCGAAATGGTGGAACTTTGTATTGAATCTTCTTGATTAAGAGCTTGTGAATGTTGGGCCCTGGAAAGGGTGGAAAGCGTTGAGACGTGAGTTTAGGAATCGAGGATGTATATAATATAGGTCTACGAGGATTCTTCGTAAAAATCCAAGTTTCTCGCAGAAACTTTAAGACTATATTCATTAGATTCGTTTTTGTTATTTTTATTTAGTGCGAAAACAAAACCTGTAGAGTAAAAATTTCGGGGATGAAATTTCCTAAACAGGGGGATACTGTGACACCCGGCTTTTCAGGCCGTACCATACAATTGTAACACGTGTTGTGAATAGGTAACTGGGCTGTAATTGACTGGTTAAGATGTTTATGTGTGAAATTTAATGTGTTGGTAAAATTAAACTTTGATACAAATTATGTTGGCAACGGTAAGATAAATGCTTATCGCGTAACCATTAAAATGCGAAACGAACGTCGGTGACCATCCGAACAGTGTTAAGATCCTAAAAATAATCTGTTATGATTAGAATAAAAATTTTATTCATATCCGTGTGGAAAAATAATTTAAAACACTAAGAAACTCTATTTTTCGAGTTTGAGCGCGTACCGCGCTATGCAGCGCGTATACCGACAAAATACTGTCAACACAGCCTGTCAAGGCAACTGATAATCATTTCAATAATATTTTGGTGAGTTTATTTTTATAGAGTGTTAAAAATAATTTAAAACGCACTAAAACGGGTTTAAAACGCTAGATAAAATACTCGGTATCCAGTAAAATACCTGTTTTGGCACCTAAGCTATACATACATGCATATAAAAGTGTGTGTATGTGTGAGAGTTGTGAGGTGGCGGCTGCTTAGAGGGGTTCTCCTTCTCTCTCTAGACACTTGTGGGGATGGGAAACATACAAGTGATGATTAATCCCCTAAAAGCTTCCATAATCTTTCAAAAACCCAAGAAACACTTCACCATTTCATTCTCACTCTCTCTCTTATACATCTCGGCCGAACACCCCTCTAACACCCACATTCAAAATTTTTAAACCATTTCCATGAAGAATCAAGAGCTTTCCAAGATGATTTAAAGCTAAAAAGGGTGTTTGGAAGTGATTTCATGCAAGAACAACCTTCATATCATCATCTATTCTCAAAAACCCATCCAAAAATCTTGAAGGTATAAACTTGTTTTTAAATCATGTTCTTGATTCATAGTGATGATGGAGATGTTAGATGGTTTCTCTTGAACATGGAATAAATCACAAAACTTGTATTTTAACAAAGAATGAGATTTAAATCAAAGAAAAGTGAGTGTGTGTATATATATGTATATATGGCCGAATGTTTATGAGTGTGTGTGTATCTTGTTGTGTTTTGATTTTGTTAAATGATTCTTACTTGATTTGATTTTGAAAGATGGTTACATGCATGTGTTGTAAAGGTGTCATAAAAGAAAGTTCTCAAAAAGGTTCCATGATTTGAAATAGATGTGTTAAAAAGTAAAGTTTTGGAACTTTATACATGTATGTATATGTGTGTGTGTCATATATGTATATATATATATATATATATATATATGTGTGTGTGTGTGTGTGTGTGTGTGTGTGTGTGTAAATGCATACACAAAATTTTGTCATATGTAAATAAAAGAAGGAATGTTTGCATTTATGTGAAAATGATTTAATAATGATGAAATGAATATGTTTTGATTTAGAAGAACACGGCATAAATATGGTATTTGATGCATTTAAGGTCATGTTGAATGAAAACGTTAAGATATGGTTATACTAGAGGCACTAACTTGATCATGCATGTAGATAAATGTTTATAAAAAGGTAATTTGAGTATGATTTAATAAAAATCAGTTTTGGACAGATTATAAACACTAAAATAAATTTATTTTAAAGTGTTTAGTGACATATAACTTTGTCATAATTTTTGCTAGCTTTGCATGTTGTACTCGGTGCATTAAAGGTTGTAAAATACGTGAAATCGCATGATTTATGTGACTTAAATAAAAAACTACACTAATCAGATTATAAACACTATTTAAATCAGTAAATAACATGTATTATGTTAAAATATCAAATCGTTTCGAGCTGGGATGGTTATAGTAACGTTTAACGCAAAACTATGCGTTAAAACGGTCAAAAATCAGCTTTTCGGGTGATTTTTGTAAAACTGATTTAGATCAGTAAATAAACTGATGTTTTTAGTTTAAAAATAAGTATTTAAACTAATTTTAAGTTTACTTGGTGTTTGGTTGGTCATACGTGACTTCCGACGCCGGAAAACGTTACCGAATTGCTAAAATACGCAGTTTTTTCAATGTACACTAGTGTGGGTAAAATTTTGGGTAAACTTTATGTGGAAAAATGTGTTAAGTGATTTAAACATAAGAATATGAAAACATGTTAAGTTTTCAACATATTGTTAGAAATCTAGCTTACGCATGAATGCTTGTATGTTTTGTGCGGTAGAAACGGTGAAAATCGCGTTAAAAGTGTAACTTGTTTGTCGAGCATAAAATTTGCTACTTATAAGATGTTTTATGTATATTTACTTTAAAAATGACAAAATAGATAAGTTAACAAGGTTTCGCGTGTCTCGGTGTTAAATTATATGAATATATATATATATGTATATATATATATATATTCCAACACGCAAACCGTAGATATATTGCGTACAAACGGGAGAGTTAACGGATTTACACGATAATGGTCACCACTAAAATCGTTGAAGTCGTAAAATCATAAATATATATATATATATATATATATATATTAAAGTTCCAACATAATCCAAAAATAACAACTTTTCGAGGTAATCTCAAAGTTATGTGATAATTCTAAGAAACGGAGAAAGTTAGTATTTTTGTGTCATGTATATTGATTTAGAATCGTTCCTACATATAATAGGACCCAAAGGTGAGTGTCACTAAACCCCTCTGTTACTGCTTTATATATATTTTGGGGGTAGAACACGCCAATAAAAAGGGTTTAATAATGTTTTTGGATTAAAACATACCTTTTAATATAAAATATATATTTTCGTTGAAAATATATGAGGTTTGATAAATCATACGTTTCAAGATAAAACGTTTTTGATGAATGAATGTTTGGAAGAAATTTGGATGGTACGGTGTTTCCAAGGAGAAACAGACCGTAAAGTTGGGACGGATGCCAGCCTGGTCTCAAGGGAGGGGATCAGGGGATTCGTACAACATCGTGTATTAAATTGTCATATTAGTAGGATATATATATTGTACGTGAGGCCGGCATCATATTGTTCTTTGAGAGAACCCTACGCCCATGAGGTCGTTTAATCATTTAATTATTGTACGCGAGGAATTGTTGGTAGATCTATCGGGTTGACAACCCCGTCGTGACCGGTCGCCCCGTGTCAAGTCAAACGATGAATTGATATTCTGTTTATTGTCTAGCATTGATTATCCCTGCATGGTTAATATATAGTTCGTATCGTCTAGCTAACATACGAGTCTGAAAATTGACGCAATAATTTAATATACAAAACCTGGGTAGTAACTATATTGTCGGGTTCTTGAACTGCGATGGAAGGCCCATGGATTTTATTAAGGAAGTAAAATGGACTTTCTAAAATTATATGGATGTTTTCAAATAAACACCTAAACAGAAAGTTTTCCTTGGAATAAAATTTTTTGTAAGTGAATATGTGAACTCACCTTCCTTTGTGTTGGCACTTGATTTTTAACGTGTTCTACAGGTACTTGAGTTCGGCTTTGGGAATCATGGCGTATCTTGTGTTTGAATGATGCATGTTGATTGCTTGAAATTGTTGGACAACTTTTAAACTTTCTGGGACGTGTGTAATAAGATCCGTGAGGATCAAAGACAACTTAACTATGTAGTCATGTCGTCAAACGTAATGTTTAAATAACTTATGTTTAAAATAAATTAAAATGTCCAACAATTAAATGCATCGATCGATAAGATATAAATGGGCACCAACTTCCGTCACCACTATGTTTTATATTCCGCTGCGATGTTTTTGGGGTATGACAACCATTGCCCACAATCGGCTGTGTATAGGATTCATGAAGACCTCATACGTCTTTGACAAAAGGGAGAGTCAATTGATGGAATCACCAACACCTTTCTTGACAAACTGAAGTTTTGTCAAGATTTTGTGAAAAAGGGAGAAAGAAGATCAACCGTTACCATGACATGTTGAGAGCTGAATTTAGGGAGTTCATCGCTCCCTTGAAGTGTGAAACGTTGAATGTGTCACACCCGCTCATAGTGGAAGCGTGAGGTGTGATCTGTATGGTTTTCATTGCATAAATATCGAAGTACGTGAACATACTATATGAATAAAACATACTCCATTGCCATTATATAATTGTTTCAAAAGATCACGACATAAGTTTAGCATGTCGGTTACAAACCATTAACATGAAAAGTAAAGTGTCATTGTTTAATACATTAAAATGAAAGTAAACTACAAAGGTTTAGACCATTATATTTCCGCAAAGAGGCGGTATATAACAGGCAAACTATCCAAAAGATGGCATGGAGTTCTGATACTTGTTATCTTGTTTGAGAATCCCGTCATGGTCCATTAATTCCCTAAAATACATGTTAAGTTTGGAAAACATCAACAAAAGTTGGCGAATTCATACAATTTAGTTGTAAAAGATGTATTTAAAATGTAAGTTGCCGTATGTAAAGTGTCAACGAAATCGTTGATCATTAATGTTTTGCAAAAACATTAATTTGTGTGACGAAAAAGGAAGCAATCCAAACCTAGACGATTTTGTGTTGACTACTATCGACTTAGACACAAACACACTCTTCTGTATGGGTCCACGACCAAGAGTGGGGCTTGCCAAAACCCATTAGATCTAACCCTATGTACCTAGGTCCAAACTGGATTAATGGTGCTTAGATGTATAACCCTATTCGCACATGATCTAAGGTGTTTCATTCCATGACTATAGCATATGATTGAACATATATTTTCCTCGATAGTTGTAAAGTTGTAAAACATTTAAAATGAATAGGGGACATGAACTCACGTAATTGCGTCCGTGAATTGTAGATAACTGTGATCTCACGTGCGGTCGTCCTGAATAGTGTCACAACCTACAAACGTTCCTATATTTGTTAGACACTTCGGTCTTTGTAATGACTCGAGTACAAGTCTTTTATCTTGAATATGTGTTAAGACTTGATGTCTTTCTTATTCGTTGAACTGTGTCTTAGATGTATTAATTGATAACTGTTTAGTGTATATATTTTGCCAAAACTATATATTCTTGTATCTAGTGAGTTTTATCGTAGTTATATGAATGTGTTTTAACCAAGTGTTAGGTGATGTGAATGTGTATGTCGTTGTACATATAGGAATACGTATGTCCGCATTGTTCATTATATGTGATCTTGTATTCTTAGAATATATATACTTATATATTCTAAGATATATTTCATAAAAATATTTAATCTTTACTTGGTTAAAAGGTATAGAAAATATCTTAAAAATAATCTATTTTTAAGATTAGTTCTAAAAATATAATTTTAGTCTTTTACTAAAACAATATATTTTAGATGGTAAGAAATATATATGTATGTTTATATATTTAAAAAAAGCCTTTTTAATATAAACCATAAGTAATATATTTTGTATACCTGTAGAAAGTATATGGTTACTTATTCGGTTTAGAAAACGTAGTTTACCAAGTCGTCGATATTACATATTATATTCCGATATATGTATATAGTCCATTTATTTGTTCGTAAGTCCGATTTGTCCATAATTTGTGTCCGAACGCTCAGATTGTCCGTAACTTGTTTTTAAGGATATGTAGTCTTGTAAGACTTTAGTTGCAATGTGTCTTGTGTTTATTCGTATCATTGTATTCAAGTTCCTAGTTTTCATATTATAACTAATACAATCAAATAACACATAGCACATAAGTTGTTAGGATAACTAAATATATATTTTCTCAAAAATATATATTTATATCTAGTTTTGCTTTTATAAAAACTATTCTTTCAAATCTTTTTATTCTAGTAAAGATTTTGTTAAAAATGATAGTTTTTATAACATATGATTTTTAAGAAAAATGGCCATATTTCCTTTGAAATATAGGGTAAGGATCAAATAGCAAGTTTATTTTGGCTAAGAAGGATATGAAGCAATAGGATTATGACATGTGGCAAAATTTAAAATAAAGAGGAAGGGTATTTTAGTCAATCATATCCTTTCTTCTTCCTTCTTCTCCCCAGTAACTTCAAAACCCACCATTTTCAAAACCCACCATCTTCAACCATTTCTTCACTTTCTATCTTAATAATCACTACATTATAGTGTGATTTTCATCACCAATCAATGATTCAAACACCCGATCAACGTGTTCTTCAGCTTTTTTGAAGAAACCCAGTTGAATTTCATATAAAATCTCGTTTTTCCCTGTGATTTCACTCGATTCGTTCGATTCGATCACTGATAAGTGTTTCTAACATTCAAATTTCGTCAATCGGTGAAGAAATCTGAAGAAACCGGCTTCGATCTATGTAAGATTTTTTTGAATTGCATTTTTACGATCTGGGTTTTTGAATT
This sequence comes from Helianthus tuberosus, assembly GCA_030545235.1. Classification (NCBI taxonomy): domain Eukaryota; kingdom Viridiplantae; phylum Streptophyta; class Magnoliopsida; order Asterales; family Asteraceae; genus Helianthus; species Helianthus tuberosus. The sequence goes on from CM060419.1 coordinate 25,132,269, forward strand.
GAGTCATTGCGTTTTACGATATTGACAGGGGTCCGGGGGCAGCGCCTCTGGTAGCAGGGTCCAAGGGGCGGAAGCCCCTGGCGGGGTCCAAAGGGCAGAGCCCCTGGCTAGGGTTGAGCTCATTTCGAAATTTTTTTTTGATTAAACTGATTTAATAAAAATGCATCAGAAAATTTAATTTTCCAGAAATTGACTCATTTCGAAGTCATTAATTCGTAGACAGTTTTTTATTTGCTACTCTCTGGTTCAGACAATTCACAGACAGTTTTATGTGTCCATTGCGTTTTAGAAATAAGAGCGTTTTATGTGTTTTCTGTCCATTGCGTTTTAGAAATAATAGAGTTTTATGTGTTTTCTGGCCAATGCGTTTTAGAAAAACATATTTTTGAAGTGTTTTTAATTCATTGCGTTTTAGGTAAACACATTTTTATGTGTTTTCAGTCCATTGCGTTTTAGAAAATACACTTTCTTTTGTGTTTTTAGGCCATTGCGTTTTAGAAATAAGACATTTTTATGTGTGTTTTTTGGCTATTGCGTTTTAGATAAACACATTTTTGAAGTGTTTTTAGTCATTGCATTTTAGGTAAAACACATTTTAAGGTGTTTTCGGTCCATTGCATTTTAGAAAAAAGACATTTTTAAGTGTTTTCTGGCCATTGCGTTTTAAAAATAAGACATTTTTTTGTGTTTTGGTGCATTGTGTTTTAGGTAAAACACATTTTTATGTGTTTTCAGTCCATTGCGTTTTAGAAATAAGACATTTCTTTGTGTTTTCTGGCCATTTCGTTTTACAAATAAGACATTTCTTTGTATTTTGTGCATTGACTTTTAGAAAAATGCCGTTTTTAGGTTTTTTTTTCCATTGCGTTTTACGCAACTGGGTTTTCGAATTTTTTTTTAAATATAGCGATAGTATACTCGTTTTAAAGATAAAAAAAAAACGCTCGTTTTTTGGTGCAATTTTTATAAAAAAATAATGTCGTATGAAATAGTTATTAACGTTTAAAAAATGGGGGGGGGGATTGGAGGAGAGAGAAACTATTGTCGTGGATTGACTAGAATGCCCCTAAACAAACTCACACGCCTATTTTCTTCCCTTCAATTTCCCTCATTTAATCTTAGCCCTTGATTAAATAAATGGATGGTCAAGATTACTTCCTAGCCTTCTTAGCCAAATAAACTTCCTATTATATCCTAACCCTTGAAATATATTCTTCGCCATGTTTAATAAAACATATCTATTTCTTTTTAAAATCACCAACAATCTTCGCATAATATTTTTAACAAAAACATATGAGATTTATATCATAATCTTAACAATATGAAATCATAAACATGTAGGGTTTTGGTATGATCATTACATATGTTTACTAGTTCAAAAACCATGCTTTACTACTAGTTTTATTAAACTTTTTTATAAAAACCCATCTTGTATGTTTCTTTTTATAACTTTGTAAAAGTATTATTTCTAGTGAAAAACCTTATATACTTTAACAACATCAAAGATCATGATCATCCATTAAACATTTTGTTTAACAAAAACCCTTTTAACATCTTCATGCATACTTGTTAGATGATGTTTTTAAACATCATCTAACAAGTTATTCATATGATACTCATCAATACTAGATCAAATATGCAAGAAATAAGCTTTAAATCACAACATAATCAATCTTATATATCATGATTTTTATTTTGCTTCTTTGTATTTTCATATTATTTTGTATGATTGTTTAGTTATTACATGTTCTTTTAACAACATATACATAAATAAGTATGAAAAAGGAATTTTAGAAGGCTCACTTCTAGCACTTGTGGCTAGGGATGATCTAGATGATGATCAAAGAAAAGAAAAATGTTGATCTTGGTGTTTGAAATCTTTTGAATGGAAGGAAAGGCTAGCTTCAACTTGTTGTTGCTTTAGATCCTCCTAAGTACCATCAAACTCCATCTTGATCATCAAAGAAAGGCTTGAAAATGAAAGTTTTTGGTGGGTGTTCTTGGCTAAATGATGAATATTGAGAAAGTTTCTTAAGTGTGTGAAAGTAAGGTATAAAAATGTGGTAATGAGCTTTGGTGAATCAAGTAACTAGATGTAATAACAATCACCATTTGCATCAACTTGCAACAAGAGGTAAAATAACTAGGATATTTTACCGAGTTGCAAAGAAAACAGGGGTCCCACAAGGGGGTGCGGCCGAGATGGGGGGTGCCCTTGTTGTATGTTGTTTCACTAGTTTAAAATGTTATTTTTTATTAGAAATGATGTTAGGAAGCTTTATATATTCAAGTGTTTAAGTGTTTAAAGGTGTTAAGTGACCATTACTAGACCAAAAAGATCCAAATAATGTTAAATGGTCACTAAAAAAGAATTTCATATCGTTCGGATATTCGTTTGGCGTTGTTTCCGTTAGTCGTTATTTGAACGCTAAGCTTGTGTAATTTGTGTGAATTGATGTGATTCTTGGTTTAGATGATACCCCACGGTATTCTAATATGAATTCTAGGTTAAACGAACCTTTTGTACATTGCATATAACTTACAATGCTGACTTCTGCAGAATTTCTGCGGAAAAGTGTTGAAATTGTGACTTTTAGTGCTTTTTGGGCAATTTTTAGTGTTATCGGATTCGGAAAGGTATAAAAACAAACCCTTACATTCCTAGTTACGGTTTAATGTATATTTGATGTTGGACTTTCGTCTGAGTCTTAAAGTTGTCATTAAGATGGTTTCTTCGGATCCTGCTCTTCGTCAGCATACTAGCCTACTAGGTGCTATTCTAGTTGTTTTGATGCATTGTTTAAACTGTTTCAAATGTAATCAATAAAAATGAATCATATGCATCATAAGTAAGTATTCCATGAGTATTCTAAGTGTATGTCATGAAATATACAGTTCGGATGTTCAAAACGCATAAAAGTGTAGCTAAAAATGAGTAATTTAAGTGTAAGAAAGTTACCGAAAAGTGGCAGTTGTTACATTCTCCCCCTGTTATTGAGAATTTCGTCCAGAAATTCAAGCCGAGTCATCCTTTACAGGAGTCTTCGTGAATAGGTGAGGATATTTTTCCTTGATTTGATCTTGTTCCCAAGTATACTCGGGTCCGTGTCGAGAGTTCCAACGGACTTTTACTAACTTTTAACGACTCCTCCGTGTTTTCTGGATTTTCCAATCCATGACCTCAACAGGTTCTTCAGTGTATTGGAGGTTGTCGTCGATGTGAACTTCATCCACTGGGATGATAACCGTTTCTTGTGTTGGACTCTTTTTAAGATTCGACACATGAAATGTGTCGTGTACACTACTTAGTTCTTCTGGTAACTTTAGTTTGTAGGCAACGGTTCCAATCTTCTCTAGGATTTCAAATGGTCCTACATATCGAGGGTTAAGCTTTCCACTCTTACGAACCTCGCTACGCCCTTCCAAAGTGAGACTTTCAACAAGACTTTGTCTCCGACCTCGAAAGATAATGGCTTCTGTTACTTGTCTGCGTAGCTCTTTTATCGATCATGAGCTGCCTTGATACGGTCTTTGATTTGAAAGATTTTATCCGTAGTCTCGTGGACTAACTCCAGACCAATTTGTTGTTTATCGCCTGCTTCCTCCCAACATAGCGGAGAGCGACACTTCCTGCCGTAGAGAGCTTCAAACGGTGTAACTTGTATACTTGTGTGGTAGCTGTTGTTGTAGGAAAACTTAACCAATGGTAAGTGAGTATCCCAGTTGCCGTCCAAATCCATAACACACGCACGAAGCATATCTTCGAGTGTTTGGATTGTCCGTTCGCTCTGGCCGTCAGTTTGTGGATGAAAGGCCATGCTTAGGTTTAAATGCGATCCAAAGGCCTCTTAAAAAGACTTCCATATTCTTGAAATGAAGTGACCGTCTTGGTCTGAAATGATAGAAATAGGCACTCCATGACGAGCCACTATTTCTTTGAGATAGAGTTTCGCCAGTTTCTCTGTACTATCCTTCTCCCGAATCGGCAAGAAGTGTGCGGACTTTTTCTATCTATCGACAATTACCCATATCATGTCGTGGCCTCTTAAGGTCCTGGGTAACTTCGTAATGAAGTCCATCGATATATGTTCCCATTTCCAAACGGGAATCTTGGGTTGTTGCAGCAAACCCGAGGGTTTCTGATATTCTGCCTTGACCTTCACGCAGGTGAAGCATTTTCCGACATAGGTAGCGATATCCTTTTTGAGGTTAGGCCACCAATAGTACTCCTTTAAGTCTTCGTACATCTTATCTAATCCAGGATGGATCGAGTACTTTGACCTATGAGCTTCCTCAAAAATAAGATCTCGAAGGACTCCAAAGAGTGGAACCCAAATCCTTCCCACAAAGTATAAAGTTCCATCCTCTTTCGGCACTAACTGTTTTTCCATGCCTCGAAGTGATTCGGCTTTAAGATGTTCTTCCTTTAGTGCTTCTTGTTGTGCATCACAGATTTGTGTGAATTGTCATCTCTAATGCCTGAACTCTCAAAGTTCTAGCTCGTTCCTTGCGGCTCAAGGCGTCCGCTACGACGTTCGCCTTACCCGGATGGTACTTAATTTCACAATCGTAGTCGTTCAGTAATTCAATCCAACGTTGCTGACGCATATTTAGTTCTTTGATTGAATATGTGCTGAAGACTCTTATGATCCGTGAAAATCGCACACTGAGTACCATATAAGTAATGTCGCCATATTTTCAAAGTGAATACCATCGCGCCTAACTCTAGGTCGTGAGTGGTATAGTTCTTTTCATGAACTTTTAGCTGTCGTGATGCATACACGATAATTTTATCCCGTTGCATAAGTATGCAACCCAATCCTTGATGCGAAGCATCACAGTAAACCACAAAGTCATCGGTACCATCGGGTAGCGATAAGATTGGTGCCTTGCATAACTTATCTTTAAGGAGTTGAAATGACTCTTATTGTTTCTCGCCCCAATCGAATTTCTTGTCATTTTGGGTGAGGGAGGTTAGCGGTTGTGCAATTTTTGAAAAATTCTCGATAAATCTCCGATAATACCCCGCTAATCCCAAGAACTGTCAGACTTCAGTTGGAGTCTTGGGCGCTTCCCAAATTTTAATTGCTTCGATCTTCGAGGGGTCTACTTGAATGCCTTTCTCGTTCACTATATGCCCGAGAAATTGTACTTCACGAATCCAAAACTCGCATTTGGAAAATTTCGCGTATAGTTTCTCCTTCTTGAGTAATTTTATGATGGTTCTCAAATGTTGTTCATGCTTGTCTGTTGATCCTGAGTATATCAAAATGTCGTCAATGAACACTATGACGAATTTGTCGAGATACGGCTTGCACACGCGATTCATCAAATCCATGAAGACCACTGGTGCGTTCATTAAACCAAAAGGCATAACCAGAAACTCGTAATGACTAGAACAAGTTTCTAAAAGCCGTTTTCGGTATGCTTTTCTCTTGTATCCATAACTGGTGATACCCCGATCGTAAGTCTATCTTGGAGTAGAAGCTTGAACCTTGCAGTTGGTCAAATAAGTCATCAATCCTCGGTAGTGGATACCGATTCTTGATGGTGAGTTTGTTCAACTCTCTGTAGTCGATGCACATTCTGAATGTTATGTCCTTCTTCTTTATAAACAAGACTGGAGCTCCCCAAGGTGAGAAGCTTGGTCTAATGAATCCTTTATCTAACAACTCTTGAAGTTGTGTGGATAATTCCTGCATTTCAGAAGGTGCTAATTGATATGGAGATCTGGCTACAGGTGTAGCTCCCGGCACCAAGTCGATGTGAAACTCGACTTGTCGATATGGTGGTAGTCCCGGCAAGTCATCAGGAAAGACTTCAGGAAAGTCTTTTATCACAGGAATGTCTGTCAGTTGCGGCCCCTCGGCCTTCTTATCGACAACATGCGACAGGAATACAATACCACCCTTCCGTAACCACTTCTGTGCCTTCATGCAATTGATAATCCGCATCAGTGTGTCGCGCTTCTTTCCATGTATAACAAGTGTCTCTCCGTTTGGTAGTGATAGGCGTATGATCTTCCATGAAAAATGACTTCGGCTTGCTTATTGGATAACCAATCCATGCCAATCACGACGTCGAAACTACCCAACTCAACGGGTAAGATATTCATACTGAATCTTCGCTCGCCAAGTTCTAAGGAACATCCCTTAGCAACTTCCCCTCGACAAGTTTACAGTTTGCCAATTATATAGAGTAAGGAACATCTAACTTACTTGTTTCTTTTCCAGAATATTTTTAAAGTCCATAGAAATAAAGCTAAAATCGGCACCGGTATCAAACAATATGGATGCAAAATGATTGTTGATGAGAAACGTACCCGTGACCACGTTATGGTCTTGGTGCTCTTCCTTCGCTCCGATCACAAAGACTCTGCCATGAGCTGGGTTTTCCTTAGGGCAGTCTTTCTTGAAGTGATCTTTGCTTCCGCATCCAAAGCATCCTTGACCACGTCCATTTCCGTTCCCGTTCTTCTTACCATTTACACTTCCCGTTCTAGTATTGGTTCCCATTCCCCAACACGCTTCAGCACGGTGGCCATTATTGCCACACTTATCACACTTGACAACCCGACAATTTCCCAAGTGATGGTATTTGCATCGCTCACACTTGGGTAAAGTACCAGCATACTTCTTAGGACCAGTGTCGTTTGTGGCTGCAAACGCTCTTGCATCCTTTAGTGGGTTATTCTGTCTCCTGTTGTTGTTATTGTTGTTGGGGTTATTGTTGTTGTGGTTGTGGTTGTTGTTGTTACTGTTGTTCCCACGAGTTCCTTTCTTGAAGTTCGAGTACTTCCTCTTCCCACTGTTGGAGGACTCGACATTAGTTTCCTTCTTCTCATCACCTTTCATAGAAAACTTGTTCATCCTAACCCCGTCTTCAGTGAGACTCACTGAAAGAGTCACAGCCTGAGTAATAGTCACGGGTTCAGCTGCAGTAACTAGACTTCGACTCTCAGGAGAAAGTTCCCAGATCTAGCATTCGATACACTTGTATTCCGGTGATACAAGATAAGGAAACACGCAAGACAGACCGTGAAACCTTTGCATATAACAAGTGATATCGGATCCAATCATGGTAAGGTTCCAAAATTCATTCTCCAAGTTCTGGAGTTCAGCATGCGAACAATATTTATCCCTCGTACGTTCTTTCAGTTCATCCCATGTCAGTGCATAAACAGCATTATCACCCAAACTTTGCACATGTAAGTTCCACCATGTAAGGGCCTCGTTAAGAAACAGGCTAGTGACGAAAGTGACATGCTGATCAGTGGAACATCTGCTCATCCTGATGGTGGAATCCATTTTCTCAGTCCATCGCATGAAAGCCACAGCACCGCCTATGCCGTCGTAGTTCAGAGGCTTGCAGTCCAGAAACTGCTTGAACATTCACCCTGAAATTGGACAAACGGATTATGAATGAGAAAACAGTGAAACGCACGAATAGATTACAAAGGAATTCGATGAGTTTTAATAAAAACAACTAAACATTACCAGACACATTGTTTCCGCCAAAAGTGTCGCCTTGTGCCTGGCCGCCTGATCCTCCAGTGCCACCACTGTTCCCGGCACGCAACGCCTCGTACAATGTTATGACTTCCGATATCCCTTCCTCTATCAGCGCATTCAGTTGTGCCTCAATCGAAGGCATCGGTGGGGTGGGTGGGGGTGGATTACTTGTCCGTGAACGTAGGGCTCTCCTTGGTGGCATGATTCTTCAAAAGGAGAATATGATAAAGATTAGACGTTGATTTGGTTACTAAATATTTTTACTAAGTATAAAAAAATATTTGTAACATTAATAGAAATATCACCAAGAAATATATCATGCGAGTAAATTAATCAACACAAGCAATACGACATGTACATTCAAACCATTCAAATACATATAAAAGATAACACCAAGTTTTTCATATATATCAGTCAACTGGTTACATGATCGTTTGAAAGGAAACAAAATGGACTTAGGCTACATAACCCGGTCATACTAGTCTCATACATAACAAAAGTGGGAAAAATCTTCCTTCAAACTGTGTGATCTGTTGTTTGTCGGTTTCCTCCAAAACTCGGTGAAAGGTTACTATGTGCACAAAAACGGGTAACTATATCCCGTTACAAAAGGTAACCTGCAAGTGAACGTCTATGGTGGAAGGAGGATAGGTGGTGGAGTCAGAAGCACCAAACTGTGAAGGTCAGTAAACTCCTCCTCGAGTTCATGAACTCGACGGATAAGAAAGTCTATCTGCTGCTTGAGCGTTAGTACACGAGCACGTAATTAATGGGTGGAAACTCAGGTGGTGGTGAATGAACTGGTGGGGGTGGAGGTCTAGCCTCAGCAAGCCGCAGCAGCTCATGTAGTCGGCTAAAAAGTATGTCGACCTGAAGCTGTAGAGAGAGAATAAGGTCATCAATAGAGACGCATGGATAGTGAGATGGATGGTACAGGTCAGCAGTAGGCATACCATGTGGTGGAGAGTACGGTGTCACAAGATGCTTGACTGGAACCTACGATGGATAGTAAGGGTCAGTCTCTCCAGATGGGATATGTGTGTGTCCTGAAGGTCCTGCCTCATCTGGGTGACGAGTGGGTAAACTGGTAGGAGTAAAATGCATAAGTCGTACATAACCTGTAGATCCATGTGAAACAGGGGCCTGAATAGGCTCATCAATAGGTGCGTGAACTGGGGCATGTGGTGGAGTAAGACTAGGCAAAGGCGCAGGGATGACAGGCTCAGCTGGCATGATATCATGCCCAAAGTCTAGGTACCTCTATAGGCCAACGACCTGTAGTGCAGATGAAGTAACAGATGCACAAGAGAGAACATTGGTGTCGGTGTCTGAGTTTGAAGAAATGTCCATCACCGAGACCACAGGTGATGCGATGTCTAAAATAACCACGTCAAAAACTTCCCCATCTCCTAAGTCAGCATCCACATGATCCACGGGAATCACTGGAATCACGTCGTCGACATCGTCGAGGTCGACGATAAAAGGTATGGCATCAAGAGGAATGACGTCAAATGGTATGATCTCAACTACATGCTCACCCTCCGGGTGACCCATAATAAATATGTCATTGAGTAGCGGGGGAATAGCTAACACATCATCGTCGATAACGTCGCCTAGTAGTGCGAACAGCTGAAAGTCGTCCAATTCGTAGTCGGATGCAGACTCGCTGTCTGAGGTAATAACCTGAACTTCCGGCAAAACCTCTTCTTCGGATACTATCTCCATTGGATCCACGTCATCGTACACATTGCTACCCTCAGATGATGACATTGTAACTTGGGAAATAAGTTGTTCGACATATGTATTAACAATTTGTTTTCACTTTATATATATACATGAAATGTTTGAATTCACATAAGTTCATTTTAAGTTATCCTAATTGAGTCGTGTGGATAATCTTAAAGTTTTATGTCTACCATTTAGAGACTAAGACACTTAATGTCCTTGCTTGATTTGTATGAGATGAATTCTTGTTGAAAATGGACCATGAAAATGTTTATGCAAATGAAAACTTCATGTTTATATTTAAATGATTTTCGTGAGAGATCCCTAGTGAGTGTAGACTTAGACTCGAGAAAGAATCATGGTTCACTACAATCGATACTCTGATACCAACCTGTCACACCCGCTTATAGCGGAAGTGTGAGGTGTGATCTGTATGGTTTTCATTGCATAAATATTGAAGTACGTGAACATACTATATGAATAAAACATACTCCATTGCCATTGGATAATTGTTTCAAAAGATCGCGACATAAGTTTAGCGTGTCGGTTACAAACCATTAACATGAAAAGTAAAGTGTCATTGTTTAATACATTAAAATGAAAGTAAACTACTAAGGTTTAGACCATTATATTTTCGCAAAGAGGCGGTATATAACAGGAAAACCCTCCAAAAGATGGCATGGAGTTTTGATACTTGTTATCTTGTTTGAGAATCCCGTCACGGTCCACTAATTCCCTGAAATACATGTTAAGTTTGGAAAACATCAACAAAAGTTGGCGAATTCATGCAGTTTAGTTGTAAAAGATGTATTTAAAATGTAAGTTTAGTATGTTAAGTGTCAATGAAATCGTTGATCATTAATGTTTTGCAAGGACATTAATACGTGTGACGAAAAAGGAAGCAATCGAAACCTAGACGATTTTGTGTCGACTACTATCGACTGGGACACAAACCCACTCTTCTGTATGGGTCCGCGACCAAGAGTTGGGCTCATTAAAACCCATTAGATCTAACCCTCTGTACCTAGGTCCCAACTGGATTAATGGTGCTTAGATGTATAACCCTATTCGCACATGATCTAAGGTGTTTCATGTGACATCTGTGTCACTACAACCATCATACGAATACAAAACCAATGAAATATTGTGTTTCATACTTGGGATTTTGTGACACCCCGTTGAAACGTTCTCACCAGCTTGACAGTGGCTGCCTTAACTTTCGGGACGAAAGTTCTTAAAACTTGGGGATAATGTGACACTCTGGATTTTCCCGAACAACCTTCTTGTTTCAGTATTTTGTGTACATATTATTAAATGAAAGTTTGTGATTTATCTTGATGTGCTATGTGTTGATAATGTGTACGTATGATGTATAGTTATGTATATATATGTATAAGTGAGCCGAGACCATGAACCCGACTCGAGACCACTCGGTCTTGAGTGAACAGTTGGGCCGTTTGGGCCGCACCTCCTTGAGCCCACTCGGAAACTCATTAGGGTGCATGGCCCTTGAATGGGTTATAAAACCCCCACATAAGCCGACACCTTCCTATTTTGGACACTCCAACCCTCAAACATTCCCTCACACTCACTCCCACACACACTCTCCCTCTCTCTCTCTTTCACTAAAACCCTAAAACACCACCATAATCCTCCTTCTCCACCTCTCGGATCCAAACGGCAGCGGCAAAGCTCTCGGATCAGCTTGTGTTCTTCACTCGAGGATTATCGGACAACAAACCTACTCACTTCTACACTCAAAATCCTTAGCCGGTTAGTGTTTCTTTGCAAGCACATGATAAAAGTGTTGATTATGTGATAATGTGCATTGTGGCTATTGTTTATGTATGATGAAAGTGTTTGCTTGATCTAATGGATTCTTATTTGTTAATGATACATGCTTGGTTCCACTATCTAAGATGAACATGACTTTTGTAGGATAACATTTTGTTAAGATGTTTTGAATGGCAAAAGAATGATAGTTTAGGATTATTTATGACCATCCGAATTATGTTAGATGTTATAAAACAAATGTTTGTTCGATAATGGTTTGCAAGATGATCTTGATATCTAGATTACGTGTTATGATTCTTGTCCATAAAATGCATGGTTATATAGGATGAACATGTTTGACATAATATGAAAACTTAAAAGATGAACTACTTGAAGATCATGAAAAATATTTGAAAAAAATGCCTGTTTGATCCGTTTTGTTGAGAATTAGACAAGGAAACATGTTAAACATGTTTTGATATCATACCTGTTTTCTAACTTAGTTAAACATGTTTTAACATGTTTAACTCGTCACTTTTAGTCTAGTGCTTGTGTAGGGTCGTAAGATAAGCGGTCTTAAGCATCGCTTAGACTTTCGAACCCAACCCGTTTGGTTGATCATTAGGATCCGACCAAGCATATTTGTGACCATTGTTGTACAGGGAATAACCTTCCGAGGTTATACCTTATGGTCACTTAGTTTAATTAGTTGTATGATAGGTAGTTTATATGCCTTAGGAAAATGACCAAAATGCCCTTTTCACGCATAATTGGTATTTAAGCATATGTAACTTAACTATTGTCACTTAAACTGATTATGCAACATATTTAAACATGTTAGGGCATATAATACTTGTCATAGGACTAGTTAGGCGTCTCGAACGCGCTTTTGCACGAAAGACGCGTTAATGTAGCGTAAGCTACCTTAATGAGTCATAGCGGGCCGAAAGCACTTAGGATAGGTTCCGATTTAGAATGTAGGCTTTGTTAAACCAAATCCCATGAGTTCCAATACTCATTTGGTTTACAAGACCTCATTCTATCCGATCTCTTGATTTAGGTGTCGATTTATTAACTTAGCGATCCGATTACTAGGTGCTATCTGATTTCCATGGTTTACTCGAGCTTTACTAGTTCATTTAATCAAGGATACTTTGCACTTCAATGTGAATACATAGTTCCCCTCTTTTACTATTTTCAACTGTTTTGGGGTGATTCATGTGTGCTAAACGATTTCGAGATTTCTAAACAAATGCTATGGTTTATATTAAACACAACGATTTGAACACAAACAACTGGAACTAGTTGAACTATTTGAACCACTGGAACTATTTGAACCATGGGAACTATTTGAACCGCTTGAACTATTTGAACCATTGGAACTATTCGATTTATGTGAACTACTTGAACTATTTGAACAATTGGAACTATTTGAACTATTAAACGATTGGGTTAACGATTGGGTTATGGTAAGTGGTTAGGTAACGGGGCGGGTGTAATGCGTTAAAAGCATGGTGGATACGCCGCTGGTACTTCCTATATATAAGTGCTTTTAACACATTACATATCGTTGCGTTATCTAGATCACTTGGTCTAATGTTTTCAAAACAAAGTTACACTACAAGTTTTTCCTAACGATATAAAGTATACAAGTTTTATTACGAGAACAATTTATGATTTGGTTTACTTAAACAAATGTTTTGGGTTAAGATTCATGGCAACGAGATTTTATAAACTATAACCACTTAACTTGAGCTAGTTATTCATATTGCAATACCAAACTCTTTTCAAAACAAGGTTTTTTGATAAACGACTCTTGTAGTCAAACGAGGTATTGTAACATGTAAATGAGCCATGAATCCAACACTCACACAAAACCTATGTACTCGCCGGCATTTTTATGCTGACGTATTTTCACATATGTTTCAGGTACTATAGGTTGATGATGTTTGACGGTGATTATGATGCATGCTCACATAGGAACGGACGAGGCCTTAGTGACTCAATAACAATGAAAGACAATTTGTTCATATTTTGCTTTTAATTTCAATACAATGTAATAAACTTAATTCAATAAAACGAAACTTCAATCCATGTGTTGTGAAACAATGATTCTGTTACGACACTCCCCGACGTTTCCGCCGTAGTTTGTTGTTTTAACGCGGTCGGAGTGTGACAGAAAAGTTGGTATCAGAGCTCATGGTTATAGGGAATTAGGTTATTAGTAATGCTTTGACCTAGACTATAAACTTCCTAGGACCCTAACGCGAGTTTACTTGCGTTTAGTCATAAAACAATACCGTTGCCTACCTTTAGGTAACAACCACAACAAGAACACGAATTACGAATCCGAATTGAAAACTAATCATCTCCTCTTAGATGATTTGTTATAAGATTTTGAACCTTCAAAGTTTTCAAAATCTCGTCAATGTTTAGGTCCTATTAATGTCAACACGTGCAATCTGGAAGGGTGGGTGCTTGTATCTCGAGTTTTCTGTCTAAGGCTAGAGTGTTCGTACAAATCCACATAATCGGACAAGTCACTCTTACCTGGGAACTCTTGGGATGAGTGTCCACTTATAGGCTAAAGCATGTCTTCGCGATACATTATAAGGACCTATTTACTTTATTCAGCCATTTCGCGTCGTTTGTTTGTTTGAAATAACAAACAAATGATCGCCTTCCTTATGTTTCGTTGATATTTTCAATACCTCTTTTGTTTATCCAATCGTCAATCTCACTCGTTTCTAATATTTCCTCGTTCTTTTTAGAATATGCCACCTAGACGTGATCCAGAACATGATGCTGCCCTCGCAGCCACAATCGTTCAGCAAATGGTTGTTGTGCTTCCTAACCTCATTACCTAGATAAACCAAGCGAATAACAATAACAACAATAACAATGCTCAGTGTAACTTCAAAACATTCAACTCAGCTAAGCCATCAAAATTTTCTAGGTCTCAAGGAGCAACTGCACTCCTGCAATGGTTCGAGAGTCTAGAAAGCACCTTCAGACATGTTCAGTGTCCAAACAAGTGAAAGGTTGAATTCGCATCTAGTGTCTTTGGGAAACGAGCTTTTACATGGTGGAATGGTGTGATGAGAGATAGGGGTGCCGATGTAGCACTGGCTCAAACCTGGGAAGAAGTTTGTCACACCCCGACCATGACAAAAAACAACAAAACGTGGCAGAAACGTCAGGGAGTGTTGTAACAGAATCATTGTTTCATAACACATGGAAATTGAAATATTGTTTTATTGATTAAAAGAGTTACAATGTCTTGACAATCAAAGAAACATAACATAAATAACTAGTCTTGAATCTTTTATTGTCACTAAGGCCCAAGTCCGCCTATGTGTATCTTGATAAGTCCTATGCATCATCTCCTGAAAACACATGTGAAAATAGGTACGTCAGCATAAAAATGCCTGTGAGATACATAGGTTTTGTGAAAACAGAATTCATGACTTATGTTTGAGAAAATGTTTAGTCATGAACCTTGTAATTTGCTTTGTCTTGTAAATCATTTGAAAAACGATAAGATCAGATGATATGTATAAATAAGAGAATAATGTATGGTTAAATGAATAACCATGTAAAATGAGTTTGTATAAAATAAGTTGTTTGTAAATTAATGTCTTGTGAAAAGTATGTTATTTGTATAAAAAGTTATATGTCCAAATTGAAATGATTTAAATAACGCTACGATATGTAATACCATACAATCACTTATATATAGGAAGTACCAGCGGCGTATCCACCATGCTTGTATCATATTACACACGCCTCGTTACTTAAATCACTTACTCAAACCAAACCAATCAACGTAGGATGTTTATGTTTAAACCAATTGCCAAATGTATTGAATAATATGTCAAAATGTTTATGTCAAGATGTAAGTCATGTAATGTATAACCAATGTCAATAATGTTTATGTGTCAAATGTAAATCATGTAATGTGTAACCAATGTCAATAATATTTATGTGTCAAATGTAAATCATGTAATGTGTAACCCAAAATGATATGTATGGCTAGTGAAATATATCAACTAAACCATATGCACAAAAACAAAGTATTGAAGTAAAACATGGTTTAAATCAAAGCTATGTTTTGTGGAACAAATGCATGCTATACTGATATAAACATCTATGCGGTATTGTGAGAATGCATACAACCAAGCCTTGAGACTGTGGCGATAAACCCTTAAACAAATTAAAGGTTTATCTAAGTTATGTATATCGAATTCAGTCATTCCTTTCATCCAAACCTACCCAGGATTTCGGAACGGGAGTTGTTAATTCCTATGGTACCACTACCTACTAACGAACGGCGTGATCGGTGTTAATGAATGTATATTGATCCATCAAAACAAACCAAATATCATATCAAAATGTAAGCATGTGATGAATAATAAATGTACTAAGTATGATGAACTTACATAGCATGTGATGTGAAACGAATGTACTAAGTATGATGAACAATGCAACAAATGGACATACATTGCATGTGAACTGTACTAAGTATGCAACAATAGACATACATAGCATGTGACGTGAAACAACTGTACTAAGTATGCAACAATATACATACATAGCATGTGACGTGAAACAACTGTACTAAATATGCACACAATGGGCATACATAGCATAAAATGTAATGTAAAACAATGTACTAAGTATGCACACAATGGTCATACATAGCATAAAATGTAATGAAATCATTTACTATAAATGTACTAATGAACATAGCAAGTATATGATGTGAAAACAGAAAAGCATAAAGTAACAAGTAGGCACATGTGTTCCACCCCAAAACAGTTTGGAAGACAGTAAAAGAGGGGTCTATGTACTCACTTGAGATTGCTTAGTAGTCCTTGAGTAACAACCAAACAATGCTAGAGATCTCGGAATCAAACGGCACCTAATATTGGTAACTATGTTAATAAACCGGACCTATATCGGAAGATCGGATAAAATGAGGGCTCGTAAACCAAATGAGTATGGGAACTCATGTAGTATGGTTTAACAAAGCCTACATACTAAATGAAACCTAACCTAAGTGCTTACGACCCATTACGACCCGTTTAGGTAGCTTATGCTACTTTAACGCGTCGTTCGTGTAAAATGCGTTCGGACCGCCTAACTAGTCCTATGACAAGTAAAATATGCCTTAACATGTTTAATATTGTTGATAAATCAATTTAGAGGTCATAGGTTATGTTACATATGTTTAAAATGAATTTTTGGCATCAAAGGGGTATTTTGGTAATTTACCTAAGGCATATAAACTACCTATCATACAACTACTTAAACGTCGTGACCATAAGGTATAACCTCGGAAGGTTATTTCCTATATACTATGGTCACCTAATGTGTTTGGTCGGATCTTAATGATCGACCAAACGGGTCGGGTTCGAAAGTATAAGCGATTGATTAGATCGCTTACCCTTACGACCCTAGACAAGCACAAAACTAAAAGCGACGAGCTAAGCATGTTAAAACATGCTTAACTAAGTTTAGAAAACAGGTTTGGTATCAAAACAAACGGTTTTGATACCTAAGAGTAGTTTGGTTACAAAATACGTGAGAATGCGCATTTTGGCCGAAACTATGACTCGTCACTAAGCCTAGATAACGTGGTAATCAGTAGGTATAGTCACTAGGGACTATAACCATCGTGATCACGCTCACGTTATGAAGTTCAAACGAACGTCGCGTTGACCATTGACTGGTCAACGCCGAAAGTCAAACATAGTTTGACTTTCGGACTCAAAAAGCAATAAAAGAATGAAGGAACACTTACAAAGGGTCCCCGCAAGCAAATCGTGATCGAATAGCTCAGGTATGAAGCCAAGGCCTCAACTTAGAGCATTTAGATCAGATTTGGTGGGTTTTGAAGTTGGGGGATGTGGGTATTTATAGGATTTCCCGAACCGTTAGGATCGTTTCTTGGAAACCGTGATCGAATCTAAGGCGTACACTTGTTGGAAAGTTGTGGTAGGTTAATTGGCCACTCACCATAAGGAATCAACAGGTGGAAAGGGGTTTGGGAGTGCACGACAGCTGGAAACAGGCTGTTCAGAAGCTTCTGATGTTCTGGAGACTGCTTGCGCACCGTAACACTCATAGTGTTGAGGTGCGCAAGGACCTATTTTGGCAGAATGGCAGATTTGGTCCCTGCTGTGTAATAAGCTCATTTCCGGAACTTTCAAGGCCCGTTAACCCCATTTCAAAGCTCTAAAATGAAGTTAAAGTATAGGGAACTTAAAATGTGTTCAAAAATATCTTGGGTGTCGGTTCATTTGGCCGTACGATCGCGATGTTCGCTTAATTACGACGGAATGCGCATAAGCACGAAAAACGATCCAAATTGCGTGACGAATGGATTTTTCTTATGCCAAACACTAAAACAAAATGTTTTAGTGCTTACATAAATTTTTGGATGTCCGGATGTATTCTGAACGTAAGTTATGCGCGAAAATGCAAACTTGTGCACTTTTTGACGCTTTTAGTCCCTAAATGACCCAAAAGTTTATTTTAGCACACCGAACCCCTCAAAGCCTATTTCTAATCTATATAAAGGATATTTAAGGTGTGTTTAACTTATGGTCATGTTTCGGAATGTTCATTACAGTTCAAATTGGCATACTTTCGATGTTTGTCAAGTTTAGTCCCTGTAAGCGAGTTAACTTGTTTTTGCCATACCAAAGCCTTTAAAACTTATTTCTGAGTTATGTGAAGGTTATTTAGGGTATGTTAAGTATATGTTGATGTTCTGGAGTATTTTTCGCATTAAACTAATTACGTTTACGCACCAGTTTGCGTATAACTCTCCAGAAAGCGATATAGAGTTTGAAATTGAATAAAAGTCAAAACATGAAAAATGTAAAACACAACCAAACAAACATTGGGATCAAATAACATTCTTTTATTGATGAAAGAACTGTTCACAATGATTACAAGCACAAATGTTACAGTCTCCCCTACTTGTGGAAATTTCGTCCCGAAATTTATTTAGAGGAAACTTGTGAGATTTTAAAACATGAAGTTGAAAAGATCGAACAACATTGGTTAGGGTTCTGAACTTCTAGTAACTTTAATAACATCATGCTTGCAATGTAAGAGGGATACTTATATAAGAGTATATGAAGCGTCATTGGTGCGTCTACCATACCTCCTGTACATTGTTCACATTTCGTTATTGTTGCCACTATCGGTTCTTACACATAATAAATCTTACTGTGGTTTCCGTGCACTGAATTTCATAATTATGTACGCGTCCATAATTAGATAATTCCTTGCATAGTTCACACAGTCTATTTTATAATGTGTAGGGGAAAACCAAATGAACAAACCTGTGATGAGTGTTACTAGACCACCATAGGGTCCCTTTTATTAAATCAATAAATGATTTTAATAGACAACCAAGGAGTCTTTTCAGCTTATATCATCACATGTCATTCTTAACCAGAATTTTTTTGAATCAATCTTTTTTACTAGACCACTAAAAGGGTCTCTTATGAATCATGGAATAGTACTATATAATCCAAGGGTCTTAACTATTACATAGAAGCCCATTTAGGATTTAAGGTAGTACCTTTTTGAATATCCTACTACGAATCCCTCATATGAAGATATGAAAGATTCTACGAGGATTTGGATAACGAATACCCAGAGTATAAAAACACAAAATGCATAAAAGAAAACATAAGATGCATAAACATATAGTCACATAACCACAAAATTGTTTAACTAGAAATTTGTTCTGCTAACAGAGCACATGTATTTAAAGCACACTAGGAATCCATTCCTTGGATTTCATTTGGTACTTTAAACATTATCAAGAATCTAACTATAAAGATAGAAAGATTTTTGAAGAGAAAATTCGATTTCGATTATAAGGAACCGAAACATTCGAATTTAGGTACATAAGGAATCCAATTAAGGACTCTGATTTGAATGATAATCATCCACAAGGGTCTAATTGTGAAGATAAAAAGATCCCATATTGATTTTAGAAGTTGAAGATGTTTTGAAACCTTGCACTGGATGTGCTTAAGTCAAAACATGAAGTAAAAATGCTTATGAAGTTGAGATGCTAGATATGCCAAGGTGACATATGAAGCGAAATTTGAAGGTGAAGTCAATGTATGAAGAAAAATATTTTTGGAAAACTATGCATGGGGTTCTAAAAATGTGTTCAATGTTTTTGAAACCTTATATATAATACCTTTGAAATCATAGAGTAGGTGTATTAGGTAGGTATATATTTTTAAAAATTTGTTTTAAAATCATGCGAGATAAATTTTGAAATTATGTACAAGGTTTTTGAAAGACATGAATGATGCTTTTCGAAATCATGCACTTGATAAGAAAATGTACTGTGTTAATATTGTTTTCAGACTATATGAAACATTTTGAAAGTATGAAGGTTGTTTTTGAAAACATAACCAGTGTTTCGGAAATAACATAGACAATGCATTAGAAAAAAATTGTTTTCAAACTATATGAAATGTTTTGAGATCATGAAGATTGTTTTTGAAATACTTGTACTGTGTATGTTGAAAAATCAAAACGTAATGGGTATGAGATTTGAAAATACCCTTAGTTATCTAACCAAGGATTCAAAGGCACAGATGTGCAGAAGCATGATTACTCATAATGTCACTTTATTTTCTGTACTTTATTTCTTAGAGTGAAACGAGTACTTAAAATTTTTGAGGGAATCGTAAGCGATCATTTGAAAGAGAGAATCACAAGAGTAGTTTGTAAGGAACATAGTTCCTTAATACAGGTATCATAGAGAATTTCCATTTACTCATGTAACTACACTTGTATATCAGAATTGTGAACAACAATTTATTTATAATCAAAACAGATTGTTTCACATTACAAGAAATAGAAGAAACAAAAACATAAGACAACAACATCTTCTAATCAGACAACTGCTCATCCGTGGGTTGGATTTGCATTAGCAAGCTTTGGGCATTTGTTCCTGAAATGGCTCGTCTCGCCACAGTTGTAGCACGATCCAGGCGGAAAGTGAGCTTGAGCAGGATTGGCTTGTGGTTGATTTGGACCACCTTGGTTTGGGTTACATCGACAAGCACTTGCTAGGTGACCAATTCGCCCACATGATGCACACAGACGACACTGTAAGTGAGCTTGGTGATGCCTATTACATTTGTCGCATAATGACGTCGTTCCCTTGTATTGCTTCTTAGCAGGTGGTGTCGCTACCTGGCTAGGTCCCGCTTGATTAGGTGCAACTGCAACGGGTTTCCTCAAAGCCTTACGCTTCCTTGATTTTGGTGCAGGCTTGACTTTTGCTTCCTTTGACGACTCTTGAGTGGTTTCATTCTGGAGTTGATACATGGAAATGCCTAAATCCACAGATTTCTGAATCACTTCGTCTATTTGCTGGGCAAATTTGGCTGTTCGCTCGGACATTTGACCGGTGCTGAGAGGAAGAGACATTCTAGAAGAAAATGAAAGACATAGGAAGAAACAAGTGAAAGGTTATCGGATAAACAAAACAGAATGGCAATGCATAAGAATTGGCGATCATTTGTTTGTTACCTATGGCAAACAAATGGGACGGTGATAAATCAAAGTAAGCGGATCATATTAATGTATCACTGAAGACATGCTCGCCTATAAAGGAACACTCACCCCAAGAGTTCCCAGGTAAGAGTGACTAGTCCGATACTGCGGATTTGTACGAACACTCTAGCCTTCGATAGAAAACTCAGGGTACAGGCATTCACTCTTCCAGTTTGCACGTGTTCACATTATATAACCCAAACTTTGACGAGATTTTGAAAATTCAAAGGGGTTCAAAACCTTATAACTGAGGGTTCAAAACCTTCTAACTGAGGGTCCAAAACCTTATAACTAAGGGTTCAAAACCTTATAACTGAGGGTTCAAAACCTAGTAATCAATCATCATAAAACAGATGATTGGTTTTCAAAGCGGTTTTGAAATTTTATGTTCTTGTTGCGATCATCGCCAAAGGATAGGTAACGGTATTGTTTTATGACTAAAAGCAAGTAAACTCGCGTTAGGGTCCTAGGAAGGGTATAGACTAGGTCAAAGCATTACTAATAATCTAATTCCCTATAACCATGAGCTCTGATACCAACTTTTCTGTCACACCCCGACCACGTAAAACAACAAAACGTAGCGGAAATGTCGGGGAGTGTTGTAACAGAATCATTGTTTCATAACACATGGAAATTGAAATATTGTTTTATTGATTAAAAGAGTTACAATGTCTTGACAATCAAAGAAACATAACATAAATAACTAGTCTTGCATCTTTTATTGTCACTAAGGCCCAAGTCCGCCTATGTGTATCTTGATAAGTCCTATGCATCATCTCCTGAAAACACATGTGAAAATAGGTACGTCATCATAAAAATGCCTGTGAGATACATAGGTTTTGTGAAAACAGAATTCATGACTTATGTTTGAGAAAATGTTTAGTCATGAACCTTGTAATTTGCTTTGTCTTGTAAATCATTAGAAAAACGATAAGATCAGATGATATGTATAAATAAGAGAATAATGTATGGTTAAATGAATAACCATGTAAAATATTTGAGTTTGTATAAAATAAGTTGTTTGTAAATTAATGTCTTGTGAAAAGTATGTTATTTGTATAAAATGTTATATGTCCAAATTGAAATGATTTAAATAACGCTACGATATGTAATACCATACAATCACTTATATATAGGAAGTACCAGCAGCGTATCCACCATGCTTGTATCATATTACACACGCCTCGTTACTTAAATCACTTACTCAAACCAAACCAATCAACATAGGATGTTTATGTTTAAACCAATTGCCAAATGTATTGGATAATATGTCAAAATGTTTATGTCAAGATGTAAGTCATGTAATGTATAACCAATGTCAATAATGCTTATGTGTCAAATGTAAATCATGTAATGTGTAACCAATGTCAATAATGTTTATGTGTCAAATGTAAATCATGTAATGTGTAACCCAAAATGATATGTATGGCTAGTGAAATATATCAACTAAACCATATGCACAAAAACAAAGTATTGAAGTAAAACATGGTTTAAATCAAAGCTATGTTTTGTGGAACAAATGCATGCTATACTGATATAAACATCTATGCGGTATTGTGAGAATGCATACATCCAAGCCTTGAGACTGTGGCGATAAACCCTTATACAAATTAAAGATTAATCTAAGTTATGTATATCGAATTCGGTCATTCCTTTCATCCAAACCTACCCAGGATGTCCGGAACGGGAGTTGTCAATTCCTATGGTACCACTACCTACTAACGAACAGCGTAATCGGTGTTAATGAATGTATATTGATCCATCAAAACAAACCAAATATCATATCAAAATATAAGCATGTGATGAATAATAAATGTACTAAGTATGATGAACATACATAACATGTTATGTGAAACGAATGTACTAAGTATGATGAACAATGCAACAAATGGACATACATAGCATGTGAACTGTACTAAGTATGCAACAATAGACATACATAGCATGTGACGTGAAACAACGGTACTAAGTATGCAACAATAGACATACATAGCATGTGACGTGAAACAACTGTACTAAATATGCACACAATGGGCATACATAGCATGAAATGTAATGTAAAACAATGTACTAAGTATGCACACAATGGTCATACATAGCATAAAATGTAATGAAATCCTTTACTATAAATGTACTAATGAACATAGCAAGTATATGATGTGAAAACAGGAAAGCATGAAAGTAACAAGTAGGCACATGTGTACCACCCCAAAACAGTTTGGAAAACAGTAAAAGAGGGGTCTATGTACTCACTTGAGTTTGCTTCGTAGTCCTTGAGTAACAACCAAACAATGCTAGAGATCTCAGAATCAAACGGCACCTAATATAGGTAACTATGTTAATAAACCGGACCTATATCTGAAGATCGGATAGAATGAGGGCTCGTAAACCAAATGAGTATGGGAACTCATGTAGTATGGTTTAACAAAGCCTACATACTAAATGAAACCTAACCTAAGTGCTTACGACCCATTACGACCCGTTTAGGTAGCTTATGCTACTTTAAAGCGTCGTTCGCGTAAAATGCGTTCGGACCGCCTAACTAGTCCTATGACAAGTAAAATATGCCTTTACATGTTTAATATTGTTGATAAATCAATTTAGAGGTCATAGGTTATGTTACATATGTTTAAAATGAATTTTTGGCATCAAAGGGGTATTTTGGTAATTTACCTAAGGCATATAAACTACCTATCATACAACTACTTAAACGTCGTGACCATAAGGTATAACATCGGAAGGTTATTCCCTATATACTATGGTCACCTAATGTGTTTGGTCAGATCTTAATGATCGACCAAACGGGTCGGGTTTGAAAGTATAAGCGATTGATTAGATCGCTTACCCTTACGACCCTAGACAAGCACAAAACTAAAAGCGACGAGCTAAGCATGTTAAAACATGCTTACCTAAGTTTAGAAAATAGGTTTGGTATCAAAACAAACGGTTTTGATACCTAAGAGTAGTTTGGTTACAAAATACGCGAGAATGCGCATTTTGGCTGAAACTATGACTCGTCACTGAGCCTAGATAACGCGGTAATCAGTAGGTATAGTCACTAGGGACTATAACCATCGTGATCACGCTCACGTTATGAAGTTTAAACGAACTTCGCGTTGACCATTGACTGGTCAACGCCGAAAGTCAAACATAGTTTGACTTTCGGACTCGAAAAGCAATAAAAGAACGAAGGAACACTTACAAAGGGTCCCCGCAAGCAAATCGTGATCGAATAGCTCAGGTATGAAGCCAAGGCCTCAACTTAGAGCATTTAGATCAGATTTGGTGGGTTCTGAAGTTGGGGGATGTGGGTATTTATTGGATTTCCTGAACCGTTAGGATCGTTTCTTGGAAACCATGATCGAATCTAAGGCGTACACTTGTTGGAAAGTTATGGTAGGTTAATTGGCCACTCACCATAAGGAATCAACAGGTGGAAAGGGGTTTGGGAGTGCACAACAGCTGGAAATAGGCTGTTTGGAAGCTTCTGATGTTCTGGGGACTGCTTGCGCACCGTAACACTCATAGTGTTGAGGTGCGCAAGGACCTATTTTGGCAGAATGGCAGATTTGGTCCCTGCTGTGTAATAAGCTCATTTCCGACACGTTCAAGGCCCGTTAACCCCATTTCAAAGCTCTAAAATGAAGTTAAAGTATAGGGAACTTAAAACATGTTCAAAAATATCTCGGGTGTCGGTTCGTTTGGCCGTACGATCGCGATGTTCGCTTAATTACGACGGAATGCGCATAAGCGCGAAAAACAATCCAAATTGCGTGACGAATGGATTTTTCTTATGCCAAACACTAAAACAAAATGTTTTAGTGCTTACATAAATTTTTGTATGTCCGGATGTATTCTGAACGTAAGTTATGCGCGAAAATGCAAACTTGTGCACTTTTTGACGCTTTTAGTCCCTGAATGACCCAAAAGTTTATTTTAGCACACCGAACCCCTCAAAGCCTATTTCTAAGCTATATAAAGGATATTTAAGGTGTGTTTAACTTATGGTCATGTTCCGGAATGTTCATTACAGTTCAAATTGGCATACTTTCGTAGTTTGTCAAGTTTAGTTCCTGTAAGCGAATTAACTTGTTTTTGCCATACCAAAGCCTTTAAAACTTATTTCTAAGTTATTTAAAGGTTATTTAGGGTATGTTAAGTATATGTTGATGTTCCGGAGTATTTTTCGCATTAAACTGATTACGTGTACGCACCAGTTTGCGTATAACTCTCCAGAAAGCGATATAGAGTTTGAAATTGAATAAAAGTCAAAACATGAAAAATGTAAAACACAACCAAACAAACATTGGGATCAAATAACATTCTTTTATTGATGAAAGAACTGTTCACAATGATTACAAGCATAGATGTTACAAAGTTCGAGCTCTAATGATGAAGGAATTCTGTCCTCGTCATGAAATCAGGGCATTGGAAAGGGAATTCGATGATCTTAAGCGAGATAGCGGTGAGCATCGAGCCTACATGGACCGTTATGTGGAGCTAAGTCTGTTATGCCCGACTATGGTTACGCCTTTGGATAAGGCAATTGAAAAGTATATTGATGGCCTCCCAGACTCAGTACAAGACATTGTTACTGGTAGCAACCCTACTACAGTTAGACAGGCCATTGAGCTATCTGCTACCCCGACTGAATCTCAGATCAGGAAAGGTAAACTTTTCCGAAAAGGGGAAAAGAAACCAACCGATGAATCGAAGCCAAAGGATAAGCAGACTGAGTCCTATAAAAAGTTAAAGAAGCGTAAGGCTTCCCAGAGCTTCGCCGTGGTTGTTCAAAATGATCAAGCTGTCCCTAACCAACCAGCTCAACCCCCTGCTAAGAAGCCATAAAATGGGACTGCACCTATGTGCAACCAATGTAACATTCATTATCATGCTAGTGTGAAATGCCGCAAATGCCTAAATTGTGGACTTACTGGTCATACAGCTAGGGTTTGTCGAGCTACAGCTACACCAAATCAAGCTGACAACAATCCTGCTCAAGCTCGTTTTCCACTAGGTTCTTGCTACAACTGTGGCGAGATGGGCCATTTCCACTAGGTTCTTGCTACAACAAGGATGAGCATTCGACTGACTGGAAGACGATGTTGTTTAGAAACAATCGAACTTTATGTATTATTTCTTTTGTTATCAAAGTCTATGAAACAGTTATTTTGGTTTGGAAATAAATCTTTTATTTACATTGCGATGTACAAATGTGGTTACATGTATAAACGACATATCCCCTACGATACCGACGATCAAGGAACCGTGTTCCTTGTAGAATAAACTACTCTCGAATTTCTTCCATTTTATGATCGTTTGCGATCTCCACGAAAATCCTAAGTACTCGTTTCTTCTAAGGAAACGAAGTACAAGGCGCAAGTTAAAACTCTGGACGAATACCCAAAGTACCACTTTAAATCCTTAATAGGATACCCAAGGGTACTCCCGTAAGCCCTTGATTGGTCTTATATATCATATCTTCCCGACTTCACGATATTTTACACAGCATATTATTTCAAAATATTATGCATATTTTCAAAAACCTCATACATATTTTCAAAATCATCTCACATGGTTTTAAAACATTTCATAAAAATGTTTACCTAAAATACTTAGTACGTGATTTCAAAAGCATTACAAAAAGGTTTTCAAAAACATATTTTTTAATGATTCCAAGCATAGCTTTCAAAAGAAAAAAAAAACAAACTGCCCGTATGTTGTTTTAGCATACGCGGTACTCGATTTTCAAGAACACCCTGCTTTGCATGCTTGGCATAATGACTTCAAGGATCTATTTGCTTCATATGTTGTCTTGGCATATCTAGTACCTTGATTCCATAAACACTATACTTCGTATGTGGTCTTAGCAAACTTAGTACCAAATTCCTAAACTTCTCTCGCTACGAATTCCAAATCCTTATATGATATTCTTCATAATTAGATCCTCATGGATATTCAAAGCGCAGAATCAAAGTCCTTAATTGGATTCTTTGTGTGCTTTAATACGAATGTTACGATTCCTTGTAAACAAAATCAAATTCTTATAAGATCATCCTATCTTTACAGATGGATTCTTGAGAATGTCGAAGTCCATTGACTGGATTCCTGGTGTACTTTGAATACCCATGTACAAATCGACAATAAATTAATAGCAATTAATAACAAACTGATAACGGATTTATAACCAAGTGAACAATTATGTGCTTATGTGTTTATGTATTGACCTAATCAAAGTTATCTCGAGATTGTTCAACAAAATCTATCCCCTACACATTATAAAACAAACTGTGCGGACTGTGCAAGGAATTACGTAATTATGGATGCATAGATAATTATGGAATTTAGTGCACAGAAACCACAACAAGTTTTTTCATGTATCAATCTAATCAAGATACAAAAGTTAACTCTATTCATTTTTCACTTCTGAAAGAAATACCCGCTGAGGGAAATGAATAATCTATTCATGAACACATTCATTTTCATTTCTGATAAAGTACCCACTGAGGAAGATAAATCATCCGTTCATTTTTACTTTTGAAGAAATACCCACCGAGGAAAATGAATAAATTCATTCCATTTCCGATGAAATACCACTGAGGAAAATGAATTGATCATTCATTTTCATTTCTAAAGAAATACCCACAAAGGGAATGAATAATCCTGCATTAATTTTGTCGTTTTCATTTCTAATGAAGTACCCACTGAGGAAAATGAACCATCCGTTCGTTTTCACTTCTGAGGAAATATCCACTAAGGAAACGAATTAAATCCATTCCACTTCTGATGAAGTACCCACAGAGGAAAATGAATCATCCATTCATTTTCGCTTCCGAAGAAAAATCCATTGGGGAATGAATAATCCCGTATCGATTCTTTCATTTCCACTTCTGATGAAGTACCCCTTGAGGAAAATGAATCATCCATTCATTTTCGCTTCTGAAGAAATATCCATCTGTAGGTCCCGTGAGCCGTGCGGATCGTAACAGGATCGTCGATCTAACCTAGAGTGCGGAATCCCCTAGATCAGATTTTACAGAAAACGTGTAGAAACAGAAATCACTTTAAACCCGATCTTTATTGATTATCTTCTAACGATTACAATCAATGAAGATCTCTAATTCGTCCAAGCCTTTCTCTTTCACGAATTCTCTCCAAGATGATTAAGGTGATTAGATGATTAACCTAAACCCTAATGCTAAGCTTTGTTTATATAGGACAAAGCTTTGCACATGGGCTAGGTCATGGGCTAGGCCCATTTCGCCTACCATCCCCATATGTGGGTTTGGTTTGGCCCAATCACTCTTAATTTACTATTACAAAGCTAAACTCGCTAACTGTTTATCGTTTTACTAATTACAAGATATCCAAAGACCAAATCTAAGCTGTTGTCACAAATATGCACCAACAAACTCCCCCTTGACAATAGCTCGCAAAGGTAACTTCAGTCTTCAGAATCTCACAATCTTTTGGTCTTTTCATAGCTTCAGCTTTAACAGCTTCTGTCAGCCACAGACTCCCCCTAAGCTGATGCATCCAATCACCAAATCTTCAAAACGTTAGCACTTTGAGTAAACTCCAGTTCAGCATTTGTATAGCACTCTTCAACTCTTCAACTTTTTCTGCAATGTAGAAAGGAGGTTCTACCATGCATCCAATCAAACTCTCATCTTCACAGCAACGTCTCAGCAACATACTGCTTCAATCTGTATACTATAAAACAAACATCTCGAGAAACCATAAGAATTTTTCAACCTAAGTTAAACAACTTATTATTATTCAAGAGATTAGTTAAACTGTATAACAGATTAAGCACTTTCCAATTCAACACCAACACGCACAAATTTTTAAACAAACACCTTATAACCTGCATGATTTAAAAATTTTGAACCCACTTTCTAACACTGTCTCCCCTATCGGTAACAACTTCTCCAGGAATAACAGTTTTCCGTACATTAAGAATTTTAACAGAAAAAGACAATATTTTTGTATTTTTGTATTTTCTGAAAGCAAATAAATACGAAAAGCAATAAACACTCTATTTTTGTGAGAATCACCGATAAGAAGATCATATCAGCATAATCAAACTGTTTCACACCATTTGTTAATTCTTTATGTAATTTTTCGTGAAAAGCAGTTCAAGACGATTACCAGTATGTTTGTCCACCTAAACAAAATGCATGAACATTTCAAGTGCCATTACCGTATGATACGTTAAGGTAATATTAATTCTGATGTATTAGTGTGTCCCACTTCAGGATATACTCCCGCGATCAAGGTATGCACAAAGATTCATCGTAGTAGGTGAGTATACTGAATTCATCCGTTTTGTTTTTCAACGTTTAGATAATTGGTGAACAGGTCAGTACTTCCGTATAGCAGAGAGACCAAAATATCTAACGAGGGCTAAGACAAATACCATTTTTGGTACGATTTATGCATTTTGCACTTTTGAATGACTCTCTATGAGAGCTTCTTCATTTTCAGGGTTTTGGCATTTTTAGCTCTTTTAAGATATCATGGGTGTGTCTAGGTCAGCATGTATCTGGATGCAGCAGAAGGACACCCCTGATATCCCCAGATGAAATAACAGTATAAAGACCCAAAACTTTAGATTTTGGCAATCTATCAACGCAAGATTTAAGGTCATTAAACCATACACCACTGATGTGTTCCCCACTCATACTCAGTGCATTTAGGTTTATATCACTTTGGTAAGTTGATTATTTCATGCTTTTGACTACTGGTACATCATATGATGAAGCTGCTATCACACTTAAGCATTTTAATTCAGTTTGAGTGTGACAGTCTAACTTGCTGATGTACTATCATTTCTTCTTTTTCACACAGTGAAAACTCATTTTTGATTTTATATTTTTTTTATGTTTTTGATTTTTCAGTGTTTTTGTATTTTTTATTTTTAAGAAAGCAGTAAACTATTTACAAAATTCTTATGAAAAAACAGTTATTCAGGACTCCTCATCCCGTTGAGTTTGACTAAATGTTCAAAGCGAGCCCTGTCAAAAGCTTTAGTATAAAGATCTGCCAGGTTATCTAGTGTGTCGACTTAATGCTTTGAACTTCAATTTAAATCAATCAATATAAATATATCAACAATCTCACATCCCCCTTCACGTGCCTAGAGCAGCCATTATCAACATACCATAAGTTGATAATCCTCCTTAGTAGCTCCTGCACACACCAACTAAGAAATTAGTTAGATTGGGGGACCCAAGCCTTAATGGTCTTGGGTCGTCCAAATTCACCAACTACTTGAACATCCATCCAATATCCATTACTCCTAACTGGAGTCTTGGATCTCAGACCTGTTGATGGAAATGGGTTTTGATTTCCATAAGGTCTATGGTCCTGAGGGTTCCTAAATGTGTTTGGACTATTTGACCTTTGAAAATTTTGATTCCAAGAAGCATTATTGTTGTAATTTCTAAAGCCATTGTTATAAAAAGTTCGACCACCGTTATTTTGGTATCGATTTTGATATTGACCTTGACTTCTGAAATTATTAGAATTATAATTATTCATTCTTGGTGAATTGCTTCTAGGTCTCTCATATCTGCCTGGTGGAGATTTAGGCTGAAATCTTGGTTGATTTCTTTGAAAACGAGGAACTTGTGGAGTTCCTTTTTCAGCCTTATCTACACCACATGCAACACCCTGTTGTTGCTTTGGAGCAGATTACTTTGGAGAATTTAAGACTTTCTCCTCATTATCACCTTTCTTCTCTGGTGATTTCCCTCTTTGTTTCTCACTAACTTGTGCTTCAACCTTTTTGTTAGGACAGCAGCTAGCTACATGTCCCTTTGTGCGACATTTGAAGCACGATCTCTTTTTCGAAGACTTCTCAGCTGAAGCCTTTGAACTAGATTCTGGTTTTGATGATGATGCCTTAGAAGGATTTGGTTCAGTTTGCTTAGTTTCAAGATTTTCTATGTTTTTGTTTTTAGCAAACTCTACATTTGATTCATTTTCAATAACAGCTGTTTCATTTTTCATGTCACTTCCTTGAACAAAATTAACCTTTTTAACAAAAGTTGGATTTTTATTCATAGGATTGAAATTTTTCTTTTTCAAAACAGGTTTGCTGTTATTATCCTTCTTAGCATCATTATTTTCAGACAGATCACCTTGACTAGATGTGAAACTACTTGGTGATGTTGACAGAAAGTCTGTGAACTCATCTTCATCAGGTAAGAAAGAATAGTCATGACTAAGAGGAGGTGGGACTTCATTAAAGCCCTTAAATCCCACACTGGTGTTGTCATTACTCTTCTTTAACCCACACATCATGTGTTTCATAACAAAAGTAGAGTCTCTAAATTGACCTAATTTCTTTTCAAGTTCAACAATTTTGAGTTGTGCATCTGACAACTCTTTGCATTTTTCAGAAATCTCTTTTGTTTTCTCAGCCATCATGTCATGAGCTAAGTCTATGACTTGAAGTTTTTCGTTTAGTTTGCAGGTTAAAACTTCAATTTCAGCTTCATAGCCTTTTATCTTTTTCAAATATGATGACTCATTTCTTTTAGCAAAGAAATTTGATTCCTTTACGTTAGATATTTCGCTCACCAGACTTTTGTTTTGAGTTGACAACCTGACAACTTTACCCTGTAATTCACAACACTTTAAACAAACAGAAGTAGCAGAGTTACTTACCTCTCCTGTCGATTTGTCTGAGTTGGCCATAAGAGCAGCAAGTTGAGCTTCCATTCTTTTGATGATTTCATCTTTTGCTTCATCTTCCCTTTCATGCTCAGACTTTGGCTTTTCTTTTTCAGCATCTGTTGTCTGATCAGCCTTATCTACCTCAGCTTCACTTTTCTTCTCAACCTTAGCATCATCTACTGTAGCTTCACCTTCATCAACTGGCACAATCTTTTCCATGAATGCCTGAGTGACATTCTCATTATTTTCCAAGTGAATACTCCAGTCATAAGAACCCACTCTTGCAGTAAAGATCATCGCACTTGAGTTAGAGTTGTTTGATGAACTTCTATTGTTTGAACTCTGACTCGAAGTCTCATGCTTTTGTTTCTGACATTCCCTAGCGAAATGACCATAACTTTGGCAGTTAAAGCACCTGACTTTGGCCTTGTCAAAACCAACACTCTTTCCTACAAACTTTCTTCCAGTTCTGTTCATGAACCTCTTCACACGTCTTGAAATCATGGCCATCTGCCATTGCAAATCCATCTCTTCTAGATCATCAGGGTCAATCTGATCATAATCTTCATCTAAAGTGGCAGGATCAGATATCTTCCCCTGAATGTAGTTCTCATAAGACGCAACAAACGAAGCAAGTAGAGCAAGATGTTCTTCAGCAGACTTCACACTCATTGGCATCGACTTTGTACTACTACTTTGCTTAGCAGCTGATGATCTCTTCACTCCTGTTGATCCTCCTGAAGCAGCTACAAAACACACATCACCATCCTCATTTACTGTGACATGCTCATTATCACACGAAAGAAACGTGGTAGCAGAGTCGCTTGAAGCATCATGAGATGAAGAAGATGTAAGCCCATTGTAGATCCCTGGATCTTGAACCTAATCATATCCAGTGTCCTTCTTCTCCTTTGTGTCATAATCTGCTTCTCCCTTGATCATGAGAGTGTAGATATCCCATTTAGCAGGTAGAGCATCCAGCAGCTTGTCATTTTTCTCTATGTCAGTATAGCAATCTACATCATAATTGTCCAATTCTGACATCAGATGGTAGTATCAAGTGATGACGTCCTCAAGTGACTCATTTTTCATGTACTTGAACACGGCAAACTGCTTCTTCAGTAGATCAACTTTGTTCTTCTTTTCATCAGGATTTCCCTCATATCTCTTCTCTAGTGCATCCCACATTTCCTTTGAAGTAGTGTACTTCTTAAAGGTATGCTTGATGCCATCAGGTAAAGACATTTTAATGGCAGCCAAAGCTCTCTTTTCAGCCTCATACATTTTCTTTTGTTCGGCATCCATATCAACATAAGCAGTTATACGTTGTCTTCCCTTAAACTCATGAGTTGGGTTCACATACCCATCGTCTATACATATCCACATACGAGTGTCCTGGTATTCAACAAAGGATTGAAACCTATCCTTCCATGTCAAGTAGTTCTCCACCTTCATCATCTTAGGTGGTTTGTTCGTTGTGCCTACCTCATGTTCCATCCTTAAGAGTTCGTTCAATTTAGACATGTTCGACATTTTAACTTAAGCAGACTTGTAAAACCGTACAATTTTAGTCCAAAACCTGTTTTTACCAAGTTATACCGTTAGATTCGTCTCGAGATTACGATTCCAATGATATATAATGTCAAAAACCTATTTCGGGATTTTCCAGTTTTTTTTACCAAGTTATATTGTTTTTACCAAGTTATACTGTTTTTACCTGTTTTTTTTTCCTAAAAATCCAAGGATTGCAACGGTGCAAACGGTTTCATGTGATGAGTTACGGATGGTTTTCTAAACGCGAAACTGTGGAATTTTTCTTACACAAGCCAAGAAAAATTCAACCACTTGTCCGAAATGGTTCCAAGTTCGAAATGGTTATCAGGAATGGCAGAGATGGTCCGAAATGAGGTACTCTGATCCGAAATGAACACTAGCTGATCCGAAATTGACTAATTTTATCCGAAATGAAACAACCTGTTCCGAAATCAACACCCTTCAATCCGAAATGATCCGAAATGCAATTAATCTGGTCCGAAATTCAACAGTCTGATCCGAAATGGTTGAATTCTGGTCCGAAATGCAACCTGTTTATCCGAGATGATCCGAAATCAAATGTTACTGGTTCGAAATGCTTGATTTTAATCCGAAATGCAATTCTGATGATTCGAAATGCAGTCCAAATGATCCAAAATGCAAGCAGAAGATCCTAAATGCTTGTTTCTGGTCTGAAATTGATAGCAGACGTCACACCCCGACCACGTAAAACAACAAAACGTGGCGGAAACGTCGTGGAGTGTTGTAACAGAATTAATTGTTTCAAATCCATGGCAATTAAAGTTTCGTTTTATTAATCAAATAAGAGAGTTACATTGTTTTAAACAAGAAACAAAGAGTACATAGCATAAATTAACTAGTTCTTGTCTCGTTTTAAGTCACTAAGGCACAGGTCCGCCTAAGTATGTCTCAATAAGTCCTATGCATCAACTCCTGAAAACACATGTGAAAATAGGTACGTCAGCATAAAAATGCCTGTGAGATACATAGGTTTTGTGAACATAGGTTTCATGACTTGTAAGTTTAGAAAGAGTTGTTTAATAAAGTTTAGTCATGAACCTTGTAAATTGATTTGTTTTGTAAATCATTTGAAAAACAATAAGTTCAGATGATATGTATAAATAAGAGAATAATGTATGGTTAAATGAATAACCATGTAAAATGAGTTTGTATAAGGTAAGTTGTTTGTAAAACAATGTCTTGTGAAAAGTATGTTATTTGTATAAAATGCTATATGTCTTAAATTGAAATGATTCTAATAACGCTACGATATGTAATACCATACAAACACTTATATATAGGAAGTACCAGCGGCGTATCCACCGTGCTTGTATCATATTACACACGCCTCGTTACTTAAATCACTTACTCAAACCAAACCATCAAGATGTAATGTTTAACAATTGTAGAAATATTTATTGTCAAATGGTTCACATGGTTCAATAGATACAAATGGTTCACCTAATGTAATATAATGTGTTCATATGCTGGATAAGCGTATGCAACAAAATGTAATGTAAAACAATGTACTAAGTATGCACACAATGGACATACATAGCATGAGCTGTAATGTAAAACAATGTACTAAGTATGCACACAATGGACATACATAGCATGAAATGTAATGTAGAACAATGTACTAAGTATGCACACAATGGTCATACATAGCATGAAATGTAATGTAAAACAATGTACTAAGTATGCACACAATGGACATACATAGCATGAAATGTAATGTAAAACAATGTACTAAGTAGGCACACAATGGACATACATAGCATGAAATGTAATGTAAAACAATGTACTAAGTATGCACACAATGGGCGTACATAGCATGAGATGTAATGTAAAACAATGTACTAAGTATGCACACAATGGGCGTACATAGCATGAGATGTAATGTAAAACAATGTACTAAGTATGCACACAATGGACACACATAGCATGAAATGTAATATAGAACAATGTACTAAGTATGCAAACAATGGCCATACATAACATGAAATGTAATGTAAAACAATGTACTAATAGTGTACTAATGAACATAGCAAGTATATGATGTGAAAACATGGAAAGCATGAAAGTAACAAGTAGGCACATGTGTTTCACCCCAAAACAGTTTGAAAACGGTAAAAGAGGGGTCTATGTACTCACTTGAGATTGCTTAGTAGTCCTTGAGTAATAACCAAACAATGCTAGAGATCACGGATATCAAACAACACCTAATATAGGTACCTATGTTAATATACCGGACCTAAATTGGAGGATTGGATAGAATGAGGGTTCGTAAACCAAACGAGTATGGAGACTCGTGTAATATGGTTTAACAAATCCCACATACTAAAATGAAACCTAACCTAAGTGCTTACGACCCATTACGACCCGTTTAGGTAGCTTATGCTACTTTAACGCTTCGTTCGCGTAAAACGCGTTCGGAATGCCCAACTAGTCCTATGATAAGTAAAATATGCCTTAACATGTCTAATATTGTTACCAAATCAGTTTAGATACCAAACGTTATGTTACATATGCTTTAAATGAATTTTGGCGTAAAAAGGGCATTTTGGTAATTTACCTAAGGCATATAAACTACCTATCATACAACTAACTAAACGTCGTGACCATAAGGTATAACCTCGGAAGGTTATTCCCTATACAACTATGGTCACCTAATGTGTTTGGTCTGATCCTAATGATCGACCAAACGGGTCAGGTTCGAAAGTATAAGCGATTGTTTAGATCGCTTATCTTACGACCCTATATAAGCACTAAACTAAAAGTGACGAGCTAAGCATGTTAAAACATGCTTAACTAAGTTTAGAAAACAGGTTTGGTATCAAAACAAACGGTTTTGAAACCCAAGAGTAGTTTGGTTACAAAATACGCGTAAATGCGCATTTTGGCCGAAACTACGACTCGTCACTGAGCCTAGATAACGTGGTAATCAGTAGGTATAGTCACAAGAGACTATAACCATCGTGATTACGCACGCGTTATGAAGTTCAATCGAACTTCGTGTTGACCATAAACTGGTCAATGCAGAAAGTCAAACATATTTTGACTTTCGGACTCGAAAAGCGATAAAAGAACGAAGGAACACTTACAAAGGGTCCCCGCTAGTAAATCTTGATTCAATAGCTCAGGTATGAAGTAATGGCTTCAACTTAGAGCTTTTAGATCAGATTTGTGGGTTTTTTGCAAGTGATGTTGGTGGGTATTTATAGATGTGGTAGAACCGTTAGGATCGTTTCTTGAAAACCGTGATCGAATCTCATCCGTACACTTGCTGGGATGTCATGGAACCCAAATTGGCCCCTCATGAGCAGGAAAGGGCAAGTGTGGGTGAGTTTTGAGTGGTTAACAGCTGTAAACAGCTGTTAAAACAGCTAAATATGATCTGGGAAGCTGACACGGGCCGCGTAAGGGGGCACACAACACTCACGCGGGCCGCCTGGCCCTTCTGGTCAGAAGCAAGTTTCAGCAAATGTCAGTTTTGGTCCCTGTTATGCATTAAGGCCATTTCCGACACGTTTAAGGCCCGTTAAGCCAACGTTAAGGCCCTAAAATGATGCCTAAACATTGTGGACATGAAACATGCTCAAAAATATCCCGGATGTCGGTTCGTTTGGTCGTACGATCGCGATGTTCGCTTAATTACGACGACATGCGCATAAGCGCGAAAAACGATCCAAATTGCGCGACGAATAGATTTTTCTTATTCCAAACATTAAAATAAAATATTTTAGTGCTTACATAAATTTTTGGATGTCCGTATGTATTCAGAACGTAAGTTATGCCCGAAAGTGCAAACTTGTGCTCTTTTTTACGCTTTTAGTCCCTGTATGACCCAAAAGTTTATTTTAGCACACCGAACCCCTCAAAGCCTATTTCTAAGCTATGTAAAGGATATTTATGGTATGTTTAACTTATGGCCATGTTCCGGAATGTCTGTTACAGTTCAAATTGGCATACTTTCGCAGTTTGTCAACTTTAGTCCCTGTAAGCGATTTAACTTGATTTTTGCCATACCAAAGCCTTCGAAACTTATTTCTAAGTTATGTAAAGGTTATTTAAGGTATGTTAAGCCTATTTCACTATTCCGGAGTGTTCGTTTCATTAAACTGGTTATATTTACGCATCAGTGCGCGTATAACCTTCCAGAAAGTGATTTAAAGCTTGAAATCGAACAAAAATTGATATGTGCAAAAGATACACATATTTATACAGATCCCAAGTATGAAATACAATATTTCATTGGCTTGGTATTTGTTTGATGGTCGCAGTGACCCAGGTGTCACAGTCTCCCCTACTTTAGGAAATTTCGTCCCGAAATTTATTCGTAGGAGTCTATCTGTGACTGTGTCAAATAACCACCTGAGTTATGCAAGGCATCATCCTGTCATTTCCTTAACGGACATTTGTCATAAATGGAAATGAAGGAAGAATCAGGGATATTCCTTTCCCTTTGATGGATAATTTTCATAAACGAAAAATGCACGGAATGAGTCATTTTTCCTTAATGGGTGTTCTTCAGAAACGAAAATGAACGGAATGAGTCATTTTCCACAATTTCTACAGAAACGAAAATGAACGGAATGAGTCCTTTTCCACAATTTCTTCAGGAACGAAAATGAACGGAATGAGTCATTTTCCATAATTTCTTCAGAAACGAAAATGAACGGAATGAGTCATTTTCCACAATTTCTTCAGGAACGAAAATGAACGGAATTAGTCATTTTCCACAATTTCTTCTGAAATGAAAATGAATGGAATGAGTCATTTTCCACAATTTCTTCAGGAACGAAAATGAACGGAATGATTCATTTTCCACAATTTCTTCAGAAACGAAAATGAACGAAATGAGTCATTTTCCACAATTTCTTCAGGAACGAAAATGAACGGAATGAGTCATTTACCACAATTTCTTCAGAAACGAAAATGAACGGAATGAGTCATTTTCCACAATTTCTTCAGGAACGAAAATGAACGGAATGAGTCATTTTCCACAATTTCTTCTGGAACGAAAATGAACGGAATGAGTCATTTTCCACAATTTCTTCAGAAACGAAAATGAACGGAATGAGTCATTTCCCACAATTTCTTCAGGAATGAAAATGAACGGAATGAGTCATTTTCCACAATTTCTACAGAAACGAATGAACCGAGTCAACTCTAGACACATGACAAAACTCGCTTTGGTTTCTGTGCACTAAATTCCATAATTATGTATGCATCCATAATTACGCAATTCCTTGCACAGTCCGCACAATTTGTTTTGTAATCTGAAGGGGAAGAAAAATTAAACCTGTGATGAGTGTGACTAGACTATCATATGGTCCTTTTAATTAGATCGACAAATGATCTCTTTTAATTAGACCACCAAGGAGTCTTTTCAGCTATTTCATCACATGATATTCCTAACCAGATTTTTGGATCAATCTGTTTAACTAGACCACTAAAGGGGTCTAATTATGGAATAGTACAATATAATCCAAGGGTCTTTACTATTACGTAAAAGCTCATTGAGGATTTAATATAGTACCTTTGGATATCCTACCATGAATCCCTTATACGAAGATATGGAAGATTCTACGAGGATTTGGATAACAAAACTTGGATTACACAAAAAAAAGGAAACACATAAGCACATAATCACATAGTTGTTTAACTTGATTATTAATTTGTTATTAACTAGTTATCGATTGAATATGGATATTCAAGGTACACCAGGAAACCAGTAGATGGGCTTCAATGTCCTCTAGGATCTATCTGAAAAGATAGGATGATCTCCCAAAATTTCGATTTTGTTTTCAAAGAAACGTAATATTCGAATTTAAGGAACACAACAATTTTAGGATTTACGGAAATACCCTTAGGTACCCTATTAAGGGTTTATAGTGGTACTTTGGGTATTCGTCCAGTGTTGTAACTTGCGCCTTGTACTTCGTTTTCCTTAGCAGAAACGGGTACTTAGGAATTTTGTGGAAACGCAAGATATCATAAAATGGGAAAAAATTTGGGGGGTAGTTTGCTTTTCAAGGAATACGATTCCTTGATTGTCGGTATTGTAGGGGGTATGTTGTTTATACATACAACCACATAAATACATTGCAATGTAAATAAAAGATTTATTTATAAACAATGATAACAACTGTTTCATGGACCTTGACAACAAAAGAAAATAATACATAAGACATGATTATTTCTAAAGGGTGTTGTCTTCTAGTCGGTCAGATGCTCATCCCTGTGCTGGATTTGCATTAGCAAGCTTTGGGCAATTTCTTCGGAAATGACCCATCTCGCCACAATTGTAGCAAGAACCTGGTGGAAAGCGAGCTTCAGCAGGATTGTTGCCAGCTTGATTTGGTGTAACTGCTGCTCGGTAAACTTTTGCTGTATGACCTTTACGTCCACAAATTTGGCATTCGCGGCACTTCACACTAGCATGATGTTGAAGGTTACATTGGTTGCACAAGGGTGAAGTTCCATTGTATGGCTTCCTAGCAGGGGGTTGAGCTGGTTGGTTGGGGACGGCTTGATCATTGTGAGTAACCATGGCGAAGTTCTGAGAAGCCTTTCGCTTCTTTGACTTCTTAGGGGATCCAGTCTGTTTATCCATGGTCTTTGATTCCTCAATTGGTTTCTTGTCACTTTTTCGAAAAAGTTTACCTTTCCTGATTTGAGATTCAGTCAAGGTTGCAGATAGCTCAATGGCTTGTCTAACTGTAGTGGGGTTACTACCAGTAACAATGTCCTGAACTGAGTCAGGGAGACCATCAATGTATTTTTCGATCGCCTTATCCAAAGGCGTAACCATGGTAGGACACAACAGGCCTAGCTCCTCATATCAATCAGTGTATGCTCGATGTTCGCCGCTGTCTTGCTTAAGATCATCAAATTCCCTTTCCAAGGCCCTGATCTCATGACGAGGACAAAATTCCTTCATCATCAGTGCTCGAAGTTCTTCCCACGTTTGAGCCAGTGCCACTTCGGCACCCCTATCTCTCATCACACCGTTCCACCATGTCAAAGCTTGTTTCTCAAAGACACTAGATGCGAAATCTACCTTTCGCTCGTTTGGACATTGAACATGTCTGAAGGTGCTCTCTAAACTCTCGAACCATTGCAGAAGTGCAGTCGCTCCCTGAGACCCAGAAAACTTTGATGGCTTAACCGAGTTGAACGTCTTGAAATTGCAGGGGGCATTATTGTTGTTGAGAGCTTGGTTACATTGAGCAACGATGTTCGGGATTGCAGCAGTCATTTGCTGTGTAATGACAGCTGCCAGCTCTTCAATAGATACCTGATTTTCGCGTCGTGGAGGCATTCTAAAAGGGGAAACAAGAGAGAAAAACAGACGAAATGGCATTGGGTAAGAAAAGGATGTTACAATTACCGACCAAATCATGGGTGATGGTCATTTGTTTGAACCACGAAGCAAACAAACATCACACAAAGGCTGAAATTTAATTAGATCCTCATAATGTATCGCGAAGACATGCTCGCCTATAAGTGGACACTCACCCCAAGAGTTCCCAGGTAAGAGTGACTGGTCCGATTATGTGGATTTGTACGAACACTCTAGCCTTAGACAGAAAACTCAGGGTACAGGTATTCACTCTTCCAGTTTGCACGTGTTCACACTATTTAGGACCCAAAACTTTGACGAGATTTTGAAAACTCGAAGGGGTTCAAAACCATATAACAGAGGGTTCAAAACCTTACAATAGAGGGTTCAAAACCTAGTAATCAAACATCCCAGAACAGATGATTAATTTTCAAAGCGGATTCGAACTTTGTGTTCTCATTGTGGTTATCACCTAGGGATAGGTGAAGGTGTCGTTTTATGACTAAACGCAAGTAAGCTCGCGTTAGGGTCCTAGGAAGGTTATAGACTAGGTCAAAGCATTACTAATAACCTAATTCCCTATAACCATTGGCTCTGATACCATCTTTTCTGTCACACCCCGAACATGTAAAACAACAAAACGTGGCGGAAACGTCGAGGAGTGTTGTAACAGAATTAATTGTTTCAAATCCATGGTAATTAAAGTTTCGTTTTATTAATCAAATAAGAGAGTTACATTGTTTTAAACAAGAAACAAAGAGTACATAGCATAAATTAACTAGTTCTTGTCTCGTTTTAAGTCACTAAGGCACAGGTCCGCCTAAGTATGTCTCGATAAGTCCTATGCATCAACTCCTGAAAACACATGTGAAAATAGGTACGTCAGCATAAAAATTCCTGTGAGATACATAGGTTTTGTGAAAATAGGTTTCATGACTTGTAAGTTTAGAAAGAGTTGTTTAATAAAGTTTAGTCATGAACCTTGTAAATTGATTTGTTTTGTAAATCATTTGATAAACAATAAGTTCAGATAATATGTATAAATAAGAGAATAATGTATGGTTAAATGAATAACCATGTAAATTGAGTTTGTATAAGGTAAGTTGTTTGTAAAACAATGTCTTGTGAAAAGTATGTTATTTGTATAAAATGCTATATGTCTTAAATTGAAATGATTCAAATAACGCTATGATATGTAATACCATACAAACACTTATATATAGGAAGTACCAGCGGCGTATCCACCGTGCTTGGATCATATTACACACGCCTCGTTACTTAAATCACTTACTCAAACCAAACCATCAAGATGTAATGTTTAACAATTGTAGAAATATTTATTGTCAAATGGTTCACATGGTTCAATAGATACAAATGGTTCACCTAATGTAATATAATGTGTTCATATGCTGGATGAGCGTATGCAACAAAATGTAATGTAAAACAATGTACTAAGTATGGACACAATGGACATACATAGCATGAGCTGTAATGTAAAACAATGTACTAATTATGCACACAATGGACATACATAGCATGAAATGTAATTTAGAACAATGTACTAAGTATGCACACAATGGTCATACATAGCATGAAATGTAATGTAAAACAATGTACTAAGTATGCACACAATGGACATACATAGCATGAAATGTAATGTAAAACAATGTACTAAGTATCCACACAATGGACATACATAACATGAAATGTAATGGAAAACAATGTACTAAGTATGCACACAATGGGCGTACATAGCATGAGATGTAATGTAAAACAATGTACTAAGTATGCACACAATGGGCGTACATAGCATGAGATGTAATGTAAAACAATGTACTAAGTATGCACACAATGGACATACATAGCATGAAATGTAATGTAGAACAATGTACTAAGTATGCACACAATGGTCATACATAGCATGAAATGTAATGTAAAACACTGTACTAATAGTGTACAAATGAACATAACAAGTATATGATGTGAAAACATGGAAAGCATGAAAGTAACAAGTAGGCACATGTGTTTCACCCCTAAACAGTTTGAAAACGGTAAAAGAGGGGTCTATGTACTCACTTGAGATTGCTTAGTAGTCCTTGAGTAATAACCAAACAATGGTAGAGATCACGGGTCTCAAACGGCACATAATATAGGTAACTATGTTAATATAACGGACCTAAATCGGAGGATTGGATAGAATGAGGGTTCGTAAACCAAACGAGTATGGAGACTCGTGTAATATGGTTTAACAAAGCCCACATACTAAAATGAAACCTAACCTAAGTTCTTACGACCCATTACGACCCGTTTAGGTAGCTTATGCTACTTTAACGCGTCGTTCGCGTAAAACGCGTTTGGAATGCCCAACTAGTCCTATGATAAGTAAAATATGCCTTAACATGTCTAATATTGTTACCAAATCAGTTTAGATACCAAACGTTATGTTACATATGCTTTAAATGAATTTTGGCGTAAAAAGGGCATTTTGGTAATTTACCTAAGGCATATAA
The DNA here is from genome assembly GCA_030545235.1 of Helianthus tuberosus. Classification (NCBI taxonomy): domain Eukaryota; kingdom Viridiplantae; phylum Streptophyta; class Magnoliopsida; order Asterales; family Asteraceae; genus Helianthus; species Helianthus tuberosus. Next base: position 25,174,976 of record CM060419.1, read on the forward strand.
ACTACCTATCATACAACAAACTAAATGTCGTGACCATAAGGTATAACCTCGGAAGGTTATTCCCTATACAACTATGGTCACCTAATGTGTTTGGTCTGATCCTAATGATCGACCAAACGGGTCGGGTTCGAAAGTATAAGCGATTGTTTAGATCGCTTATCTTACGACCCTATATAAGCACTAAACTAAAAGTGACGAGCTAAGCATGTTAAAACATGCTTAACTAAGTTTAGAAAACAGGTTTGGTATCAAAACAAACGGTTTTGATACCCAAGAGTAGTTTGGTTACAAAATACGCGTAAATGCGCATTTTGGCCGAAACTACGACTCGTCACTAAGCCTAGATAACGTGGTAATCAGTAGGTATAGTCACAAGAGACTATAACCATCGTGATTACGCTCACGTTATGAAGTTCAATCGAACTTCGTGTTGACCATAAACTGGTGAACGCAGAAAGTCAAACATAGTTTGACTTTCGGACTCGAAAGGCGATAAAAGAACGAATGAACACTTACAAAGGGTCCCCGCTAGTAAATCTTGATCGAATAGCTCAGGTATGAAGTAATGGCTTCAACTTAGAGCTTTTAGATCAGATTTGTGGGTTTTTGCATGTGATGTCGGTGGGTATTTATAGATGTGGTAGAACCGTTAGGATCGTTTCTTGAAAACCGTGATGGAAATCTCATCCGTACACTTGTTGGGATGTTATGGAACCCAAATTGGCCCCTCATGAGTAGGAAAGGGCAAGTGTGGGTGAGTTTTGAGTGGTTAACAGCTGTAAACAGCTGTTAAAACAGATTAATCTGATCTGGGAAGCTGACATGGGCTGCGTAAGGGGGCACACAACACTCACGCGGGCCGCCTGGCCCTTCTGGTCAGAAGCAAGTTTCATCAAATGTCAGTTTTGGTCCCTGTTATGCATTAAGGACATTTCCGACACGTTTAAGGCCCGTTAAGCCAACGTTAAGGCCCTAAAATGATGCCTAAACGTTGTGGACATGAAACATGATAAAAAATATCCCGGATGTCGGTTCGTTTGGTCGTACGATCGCAATGTTCGCTTAATTACGACGACATGCGCATAAGCGCGAAAAACGATCCAAAATTACGCGACGAATGGATTTTTCTTATGCCAAACACTAAAATAAAATATTTTAGCACACCGAACCCCTCAAAGCCTATTTCTAAGCTATGTAAAGGATATTTATGGTATGTTTAACTTATGGCCTTGTTCCGGAATGCCTGTTACAGTTCAAATTGGCATACTTTCGCAGTTTGTCAACTTTAGTCCCTATAAGCGATTTAACTTGATTTTTGCCATACCAAAGCCTTCGAAACTTATTTCTAAGTTATGTAAAGGTTATTTAAGGTATGTTAAGCCTATTTCACTATTCCGGAGTGTTCGTTGCATTAAACTGGTTATCTTTACGCATCAGTGCGCGTATAACCTTCCAGAAAGTGATTTAAAGCTTGAAATCGAACAAAAATTGATATGTGCAAAAGATACACATATTTATACAGATCCCAAGTATGAAATACAATATTTCATTGGCTTGGTATTTGTTTGATGGTCGCAGTGACCCAGGTGTCATAGCAGAAAACCTAAAACAGCCGTCAAAACACGTCCAAAACTTCGATTTTCTGCAGAAAACGATTCTGAACTGAGCAAATCAAGAGCCTGACGCTCTGATACCAATTGTAGGTCCCGTGAGCCATGCGGATCGTAACAGAATCGTCGATCTAACCTAGAGTGAGGAATCCCCTAGATCAGATTTCACAGAAAACGTGTAGAAACAGAAATCACTTTAAACCCGATCTTTATTGATTATCTTCTAACGATTACAATCAATCAAGATCTCTAATTCGTACAAGCCTTTCTCTTTCATGAATTCTCTCCAAGATGATTAAGGTGATTAGATGATTAACCTAAACCCTAATGCTAAGCTTTGTTTATATAGGACAAATCTTGGACATGGGCTAGGTCATGGGCTAGGCCCATTTCGCCTACCATCCCCATATGTGGGTTTGGTTTGGCCCAATCACTCTTAATTTACTATTACAAAGCTAAACTCGCTAACTGTTTATCGTTTTACTAATTACAAGATATCCAAAGACCAAATCTAAGCTGTTGTCACAAATATGCACCAACACCATCGGGGAAATGAATATCTTATTCAATAATCCTTCATTTCCACTTCTGACGAAGTACCCATTGAGGAAAACGAATCATCCATTCATTTTCGCTTCTGAAGAAATATCCATTCGGGAAATGAATATCTTATTCAATTATCCTTCATTTCCACTTCTGACGAAGTACCCATTGAGGAAAATGAATCATCCATTCATTTTCGCTTCTGAAGATATATCCATCGGGGAAATGAATATCTTATTCAATAATCCTTCATTTCCACATCTGACGAAGAATCCATTTGAGAAAATGAATCATCCATTCATTTTCGCTTCAAAGTATATCCACTGGGGAATGACAAGGTTATTCCTTGCGTGGAAATCTTTGATGGGTTACTCTACGCAAATAGATGACACCCTAGATCCCATGCAAGACAATTGTTTAACACAACGTTACAGACAGACTCCTACGAATAAATTTCGGGAAGAAATTTCCTAAAGTAGGGGAGACTGTGACATCTGTGCCTCTACGACCATCATACGAATACAAAACCAATGAAATATTGTGTTTCATACTTGGGATTTGTATAAATATGTGTATCATTTGCACATATCAATTCTTGTTCAATTTCGAGCTTTATTTTACGCGAACCGATGCGTAAACGTAATCAGTTTAACGCAACAAACACTCCGGAATAGTGACATAGGCTTAACATACCTTAAATAACCCTTACATAACTTAGAAATAAGTTTTGGATGGTTTGGTGTGTCGAAAACAAGTTTATTCGATCGCAGGGACTATTTGCGTCAAAGTACGAAACTATGCTGATTTATATGGAAAAGAACATTTCAGAACTTGATCATAAGTTAAACATACCCTAAATATCCTTTATATAGCTTAGAAATAGGCTTTGAGGGGTTCATTATGCGAAAATAAACTTATTTGATCAGCAGGGACTAAAAGCGTCAAAAAGTGCATAAGTTTGCATTTACGCGCATATCTTACGTTCTGAACATATCCGGACATCCAAAAATTTTTGTAATCATTAAAATATTTTATTTTAGTGATTGGAATGCAAAAATACCACTTGGTGTAATAGTTATATTATTTTAGGAATTAAAGTAATATAACTTAACAAAATACCAAGAATTTACAATCCAGGATAATACCAAAAATCACAAAGGAATAAATATATAAGTTACACACATAATATTGTGAAACCGAACAAGAAATGTAACTTACCAAATATTCCGGAAAATACATTTATGAGCATATTTTTGGTAAATATTATTTTGGATACAAAAGAAATAAAAATATGATTTTTATTATCATTACAAAATATATCATATTTTTGACGAGAAGAAAATATATTATTTTTGGGAAGTAAAAATATATTTTCTTGGAATTTTTAGAAGATATTTGATTTTTGGGAAAAATATATATTTTCTTGGATAAACTTGGAACACATTATGTTGGATAAAAATAAGTTTATATATATTTTCTAAGTGAGACTTGAAAATATATTGTTTTTGAAATATAATGGATATTTGTTAGGAAAATACGTACACACCGGAATACGACACCAATACGTGGCAAAATATACAAATAAAAATACGAATATTCCCATCCTTGGGAAGGAAATACGAATACAAATACTTGAGAAGTATAGTTACAAAATATTGTTTAATAACTATTCCAAAAATTAAATATAATTTAAAGTTAAAATATTTATTATTTTAACAAATAATTATATGCTTGGAATAATAACGAAGACACTTTAAAACGCAACTCAAAGTCACTAATTAATACCAAGTCAAGGCACGACTCGCTCGTCTAATGGACCTTAGTACGCATTTAGGTAGTCGTGCGTTCTAGAGGAAGCTTTGAGTTACATCGGATACAAGGAACGCAAAACTGTGAGTTCATGTCCTCCTTTTCTTTAAACTGTTTTGTTTATTTACTTTGGGGGTGAAATACATGTTACGAAAGGATTACATACAAATACAATTGGTATGGTTAGCCTAGGAAAGAACCATAGATCATGTGAATGAGTAGGCGGATACTTGAGGCCATTAATGCTCGTTGTAGGACCGAGGGACATGAGTGATAGATCTATTTGGGTGTAGCGAGCCCCACCCCTGAGTCCGTTGAGTCTACCATGCGGTGACTATGTCTTAATGACAAAATCGGCTAGGTTTGAGTCTTCCTGCATCACTTCACACATATCAGTGGCCTTGCAAACCATTGGTGATCTTTTCGTTGTTGCTTTCATACCGGGACTTATAAACTTACAGACATACTTACAATGAATTCAAAGGTTTACTCATACACACAAACAAACACATGAACTCGCTCAGCTTTTGTTGATGTTTTCAAACTACATGTATTTCAGGGAATTTGTAAGTGGATCTGGCGGGCGTTGGAAGTTTTTATGTTGTGTTAAGAATAAAGATGTCATCCATGGTCTTTGTGTTTGGTTAGTGTGTCTTACTCCTGGACAAGACACGTCTTCCAAACCTTGGTGTTATTCAATATCTTTTGAAGAGTCCTTAATAAACTCATAAACAATTTGTACGGTTTGTAAAATTTGAATTTGAAGTCTACGTTTCAAAACCATGTTGTTATGTTTTAAACTTATTTAATGGATGACAAACCTATGGTTTTATCATATAGTTGATGTTATGATTTAATGCAATGATATTAACAAAGTCACACCATAATCACGCTTCCGCAAAAGTCAGGGTGTGATAGCTTGGTATCAGAGCTTCGATCGTAGCGAACTAGGATTCTTTCTCGAGTCTAGACTACGATCATTAGGGCTCTCACGAAAACATTTTTACGAACATGTTTTCATTGCATACATGAAATGCCCAGATCCAGGAAACAAACATTTTTACAAACAGAAGACACGAAACACATTTCAAAATTTATGATTCAGTCTGAGAGACTGGGAGTTAAATCTGAGGTATTCAGTCTGAGAGACTGGGTAATTCAGTCTGAGAGACTGGGGAGTTAGTCTGAGAGACTAGCTGGGGCAGTCTGAGAGACTGGGTAGTCTGAGAGACTAGTTGGGACAGTCTGAGAGACTGGGGAGTTTAGTCTGAGTGACTGGGTAATTCAGTCTGAGAGACTGGGGAGTTAGTCTGAGAGACTAGCTGGGGCAGTCTAAGAGACTGGGTAGTCTGAGAGACTAGTTGGGACAGTCTGAGAGACTGGGGAGTTTAGTCTGAGAGACTGGGTAATTCAGTTTGGAGAAGCTGGGTAGTCTAGTCTGAGAGACTATGGAGTTCAGTCTGAGAGACTTGGTGTTTCAGTCTGTGAGACTGGGTGTTTCAGTCTGAGAGACTGGGTGTTTAGTCTGGGAGGCTAGGTAGTTTAGTCTTGGAGACTGGGTAGTTTAGTCTGGGAGACTGGGTAGTTTAGTCTGGGAGACTGGGTGATTAGTCTGGGAGACTGGGTGTTTAGTCTGGGAGACGGGTTGGTTTAGTTTGGGAGACTAGGTGGGTTAGTCTGGGAGACTAGGAAGGATAGAAAGTTTCATGAAGAATAATGTGAATACATGATTACATGATAAGTTACCTTTGTTTGCACACACTAATTGTTAGCGATTACTATGGATATGCATGCTATGACTATTACGTACCGGCACACATGTCACTTTATTTAGAAAGCGAGTTATCAGACATTGATAACCCTACGGCCACCGCCACAGATAATGAGATTGCATCTGCGCCGGAGATATTTTCGCCAGACACTGAGAGTGATCCTGATATGCTGACCAAGGACGAGGACGACTTCCAACAGTCCACACTACCAGGTTTTGGTGATACTTTACCCTTGCTGATGGTTTCTATGACAAGGATCCCTCTGTCATTCTTGTTTCGGTCCATGACCACCTTATCTTTGGTTACCCCGGTGGCGAGCACATCGTGGCCCCGATCCTCCATACCATACCTCTTGTGGTCATACTTTCCGAGGCTTGGCCATTCGATGATCTGTATGACGATGACGTTGATTTGTTTATTGATGGACCTCCTGCTGACGCCCATGATGATAGAAAGTTAGACGAGAACGTTGTTACTAATTTCACTTCTTGACATCCCCTGTTATCAAGCTATCCCCTGAATCTAGTATACACTCGATTTCAGACTCCTTTGAGTCTGTGACATCTGTAGCCTTACAGACGGCCGGATTGCAGCTTCTTACTATTTTCCTCAGACGACAATGCTTCTATGACTGCTGCACCATCACCTGCTTGAGATGCCACACCTTTACATGACCCAGAGCCTGCTCCTAAGCCAGCTCCAGTTCCTTTTGGGTCAGCCTGATGATGCGCCTATTGATCTTGAGCCGATTCTTGATCCCAATCATGTTTCTTTTTGGTTACCCAACATTGCACCCCTTATACCTGACCCAATACCTGCACCTGATAATCTTCTCTTTTGTTGAGATATTTGTTCCTGTACCCGCACCTACTGGTGTTGCTCCTTTTCCCCTATGGAGACCGACGTCTATCGCACCGACATGCCTATCAGGACATACCCGCACCCTGGAAAAGTACTCCAGGTCAGCACCCGCGTGATGATCCTTTTGCTTCAGCAGCATTTTATACAGATCCTTCAGCCTGCACCGTTTACTCATTTCACTTCTACACCGCTGGACGAGCCATTTCGATGGTTCCTACCATGCACTATGCTGATTTCAGACCCCTGCCACCCCTCACATTATGGAGATTATACACAGAATGATTTGCTCCTGTCACATCTGCTACAGTTTGAGGTTATGAGTCACAGAATTTTGAAGCTTGAGCTGACACCACATCCTCCACCCTGTCCATGCCAGTATACTTTGATCCTCCACATTCATCATTGTCTCCTTTTGCATGCTCACCCGCTGCTATTACACCTTTTGATGCTCATTTCTTTACTATCAAGTAGCAGATCAGTTAATTACTTCGACATATACGAGCTCGAGGAGGATCTCGCTCATGTTAGCAGTTTGCTTTTCTTTCCTCCTCCACCTCAGTCATCAGTATAGTTGGTTTCTGGATTATGCGGATTGCATTACTTTTGGGTAAAGACACTACTAATGATAAACTGAGATTGTGGAGACTTTTGAAGACCACTTCTGACTACGTGATTTTGATACACTGATATACTTATTGGACAAGGGTAGGGTGACCCTGTGTCCCTTTCGATGTAATACATTTTGTAAGACAATGTAATTGTGGTAGGAGAATACAAAAAGCCCAATCATCATTTAACATACGATAATACTTTGTGGTCAATGACTAATGAAAACTCAGTCGCCATGCCCTCACTAAGCACGTTGTTAATCTGAATGTGTGTGCTATAATTATAATGCTACGTGCTTGCTTGCTATGCTCTCATTAAACATAATTCCCAAATTACTTGGTTATGCTATGCTTGTGCTATTGCTTGATTGGGTATTATGATAATCTATTATTTGTATGTACGTATGACCTCTAAACAACTATTTGCACTCCCTGAACAAATAAGACCTGACCTAACCGATCTTCTTCTTAGAAGATGTCAATACAAGGGAACGTCGACACCAACAACCCTCTGCCGACAACAGCGGCAGAACTACAAGAGTGCATCTCACAGGCCATTGCACAACGCGAGGCCCTTCGCTCCGAACGCGGTGGAGGTACCCTAGGAAATAACCCACCCAACTGCTGCACCTACGAGTAGTTCTTGAACCACAAACCTCGAGAATTCGACGACACTGGGGGTGCCTTAGCTTTTGTGCGTTGGGGTGAGAAGACGGATTATGTTTTGTGATTAAGTAAATGCACCCCAGAACATCAGGCCACGTACATAGCTGGACCATTTCTAGATGGGGCTCTGTCATGATGGAACCTTCAGGTTCAGACTGTCACACCCCGACCTCGTAAAACAACAAATTGTGGCGGAAACGTCGGGGAGTGCTGTAACAGAATCATTGTTTCGAAACCATGGATACAAAAGAGTCTCGTTTTATTTAATATTAAACATTCTCTTAAAGTTAAACAAGCAAGTTAAACATAGTCTATCATTGTTATTAAGCCACTAAGGCCTCGTCAAGTCCTATGTGAGCATGCATCCTAGCAATCAACAATGTTCAACAACACCTGAAACATATGTGAAAACAAAGTCAGCAAAGACATGCTGGCGAGTACATAGGGTTTTAAGAGTATCGGATTCATGGCTAGTTTACATGTTTCAATACTTAATTAAAAACCTTGTTTTGAAAAGTATTGTATTGTGGCATAACTAACCAACTCGAATCAAGTTGTTTATAGTGTATAAAATCTCGTAGCCATGATTCTTAACCCAAAACATTTATTTAATAAAATCTCATTAATAAAACTCGTTAATAAAACTCATATAGTTTATATCGTTTCGAAAACCTCGTTTGTGTGACATCATTTCAAATTGTTTACCCAATGGAACAAAATAACGCCACGGTATGTAATATGATGAAAACATATATATAGGAAGTACCAGCGGCGTATCCACCATGCTTTCATCACATTACACCCATCCCATTATCTAAACACTAACCGAAAATCAATCGTTTACCTAAATCGTTTAATTCGTTAAAAATCGCTTTAGTCGTTAAAATCATTCTCGTTTTAGACCGTGAAACTACTTTTGATTGTCTCGCTAACAACATCCAAACCTTCGTGACTCGACTATCTCGCCTATCGCTTCTCGCATTAATAAACCACCAAAGGGTAAATTAACAATCACATATTCAGTCGTTACCCACCTAACCCACACATAACCATGGTTCCGGTCTGATAACGGGATTTGTCGGATCCTATGGTATCATAACCTAATACTGGTCGGTTCGGCCAAAATTAATGAATGTCATTCGTTATGTATCTACAACCAACAAGTTCGTTCACAATATCAAAATCGTTATTAGTTTAGTATAAACCATCGTAATTTTTTTTTGAAATCAACGTTAAAATATCGAAATCGTTTTGATACATATGAATCACCCCAAAACAATCGAAACCAGTAAAAGAGGGGATCTATGTACTCACCTTTGGGTGCGTTTTTATATATTAACACAATCCCTCAATTTATTCGTCCTAAATTAAATAAGAATGATTTAATAATCAAAACTCACAAAAATACCGAAGTTTCTCCGATACTTAAAATTTTCACATAACTTTGAGATTTCTCGAAAAGTTATTATTTTTTATTATTTTGGTGTATTTGTATATATGTACTCGAGCCTAACACACCTAATCTTGTCAACACTAACACATGATCATACACATATTGTAAAACACATAGCACATTGTAACACATAAAATAACCCATGAACAACCCATTCTAGTGTATGTCTAAAAACACTTATTTTAGCGATTCGGTGACATTTTTGGGCGTCGGAAGTCACGCATGACTAATCCAAACACCAAGTAAACTTATTATAAGTTAAAATACTTATTTTTATATCAAAAATACGAGTTTGATTACTGATCTAAAACAGTTTTATAAAAGTCCTCCGAAGAGGCGATTTTCGACCGTTTTAACGCATAGTTTTGCGTCAAACGTTACCCGAACCTTCCCAAATCGAAACGACTTGAAATTTTGACACAACCCATGTTATTTACTGAATAAAATAATGGTTATACTCATGATAGTTCAGGTCTTAAACAAAGCACATAAATCATGCAAATTTCACATAATTTACCACTTTTTAAGCTATATGTACAACATGCAAAGCTAGTAGACCTATGTTAAAGTTTCATGCCACTATAATACATCAAATAATATTATTTTGTCATATAACCATTTTTCATCATTTCTTGAGCTTTAAATCAACATATTTTCACATGTGCCTAAATCATACTATCATAACATCAACATTTTATATGGGTTTAGATGCATAAAATATGTGATATATTCAGGTTTATTTGCTGATGTTATTTACATTTAACATATCCTACATAAATCACCAAATACTTGCATTTTTACCACCATTCATGAACATGTAACAACATAAACAAGTACTTAACAAGATATCAAACTCTAACTAAAAAATAAACTCATATACACACATATATATGTATGGTTATATACATATATATACACCACCATTTTTGTTTGTTTCAAGACCCATTTCATTTTAGATTTCAAATTTAGTGAAAATCCCAAGATTTAAGAGAAACTTCAAATCATCAAGAACAACCAAGAATCAAAGTATGATTTAAAAATAAATGTTATACCTTCAAGATTCATGTAGGTTGTGGGATGAGATTTTGATGATAGGAAGCTTGAAATTACTAGAATGCACCTTGGAAACCTCTTTAGATCTTCATACTAACTTGAAAGTTGCTAGAAATGGGACTTGAATATGAAGAATGGAGTTTGAAGGAGATGAAGATAGAGAGAGAGGGAGGGGAAGGTTCAAGGAGAGAGAGAGAAGGAAGGAGTGAAGTGATGTTGAGTGATCTTGCTTAGATTCATAGAAGATATAGGAGATATGGAAGGGATATGGAGTGTAGCATGCATGAACACTTGGCACACAAGATATAATATGATATTTTGTAAGATATTTGAAATATTTGGTGGGGCCACACTATTAAAAACCGTATATGTAAATGGGGGAGGGGGTAGTGTGTAATTTTTGATGGTAAGTTAGATAAGAATAGGTGTTTAACTGGGTACCGGGTATTTTATCTAGCGTTTAAATCCCGGTTTATGGCATTCTAATTTATTTTTATTATTCTATAAAAATAAACTCGCCAAAATATTACTGAATTAAATTTCAGTTGCCAGGACTGGCTGCGTTGTCCGTGTTTTGCAGTAGAAGCACTTTGTCACGCAGAAACACACGGTACGCGCTTAAACTTGAAAAATAACGTTTTTAAGCGTTTTAATTTATTTTTCAACACGGACCTGATTAAAATATAATTTTGATCATAACAGAATATTTTTGGGATTTAAATATTATCCGGGCGGTCACCAACGTTCGTTTCGCAGTTTTGTCGTAATTAGTTCTTTAGTTCTAATAAACATGTTTTTGCCATACCGAATCCTTCGAAACTTATTTCTAAGTTATATAAAGGATATTTAAGGTATGTTTGGCTTATGTCACTATTCCGGAGTGTTTGTCGCGTTAAACTGACTGTGTTTATGCACCAGTTTGCGTATAACCTTCCAGAAAGCGATTTAAAGCTTGAAATCGGAATCGAATCAAATTGTAAAATCATCAAACACAATAACACATATAATAACACCAAAGCACATTCTTTTATTGATAACCAACATTGTTTTACATTATACGATGCTTACAGAACACAGTTGTCACAGTCTCCCCTACTTTAGGAAATTTCGTCCCGAAATTTTATTTAGAGGAAACTTGTGAAAGCTTGAAACATGAAGTCGAAAAGATAAAACAACACTGGTTAGAGTTCCGAACTTCTAGTAAATTTAAATAACATTATGCTGGCAATGTAAGAGGGACACTTATATACAAGTATATGAAGCGTCATTGGTGCGTCCACCGTACCTCCATTACATTGTTCACGTTTCGCTATTTTTGTCACTATTGGTTCTTACACATGATAAATCTTACTGTGGTTTCCGTGCACTGAATTTTTATAATTATGTACACGTCCATAATTACGTAATTCCTTGCATAGTCCACACAGTGCATTTAATAATGTGTAGAGGAAAACCAAATGAATGAACCTGTGATGAGTGTGACTGGACCACCATAGGGTCCTTTCAGCTGTATCGTCACATGCCACTCTTAACCAGATTTTGAATCAATCTTTAACTAGACCACTCAAGGGTCTCTTTTCGAATCATGGAATGGTACTATATAACCCAAGGGTCTTAACTTCCACGTAGAAGCCCATTAAGGATTTAAGGTAGTACCTTTTGAATATCCTACTATGAATCCCTCATATGAAGATATGGAAGATTCTATGAGGATTTGGATAACGAAAATCGGATCACATAATAAAAGAGAACACGTAAACACATAATCGCATTAATCGTTTAACTTGACCTTTAATTTGTTATCTTTGGACACGGGTTTTAAAGCATACCAGAAATCCAATCCGTGGATTTCATTTGGCACTTTAAATATTTTCAAGAATCTAACTATGAAGATAGGAAGATCTTAATAAGAATTCGGTTTGTCCTTATTGAGTTGTAATGTACATATTAAGGTGTACAAGGAATCCAATCAGGGCTTCGATTTGGGCGATAATCATCCACAAGGATTCTTAAAATAGAGTAACCCATTGCCCCTTTCATTTCGAGTTTAAGCTCGAGTTGAAGTGGTAGCTCATATTTCAATAAGCCTTCGTTTACACAAAATCGTTGTTCTTGAAGGACACGAGATTGAATATCAGATAGAGTTTGAACAGAATGAAGCTTGACTCGCTCCTTTCGACCAAGCGCATCGGCTACGACATTCGTCTTACCAGGAAGGTAGCGAATCTCGAAATCGTAATAGTTCAAGAGCTCAACCCATTGTCTCTGCCTCATATTCAGCTCCTTCTGATTAAGAATGTGCTAGAGACTTTTGTGGTCTTGTGAAAACCACACACTTCATTCCATAGAGGTAATGTCTCCAGATTTTGAGAGAAATTACCACAGAACCTAACTCAAGATCATGAGTTGTGTAGTTCTTCTCGTGAACTTTCAACTGTCCTGACGCATATGCTATGACTTTACCTCATTGCATAAGAACACAACTAAAGCCTAGATTCAAAGCGTCACAAAAGATAACGAAATCATCGTTTCCATTGGGCAAGGACAAAACAGGAGCATTACATAGCTTCTGTTTCAGCGTTTGGAACGCTTCTTCTTGCTTAGATCCCCACTCCAAAGGCTTATTCTTCCGAGTCAAAGCAGTGAGTGGCATTGCGATCTTCGAGAAGTTTGAAATAAAACGACGATAATAACTAGCGAGACCAAGAAAAGAATGAATTTCTGTAGGTGTCGTTGGTGTATTGCCATCCTTAATTGCAGCAATTTGGATGGATCCACAAGAATACCCTGCTTGTTGACTACATGACCCAAAAACTGAACTTCTTTAAGCCAAAATTCACACTTGGAGAATTTAGCGAAAAGTTTGTTCCTTCTTTAGGAGTTCCAAGGTCAAACGAAGGTGTTGTTCGTGATCAGCTCGAGACTTTGAATAAATGAGAATATCGTCAACGAACACAGTGATGTACTTGTCTAAATAAGGTTTACAGACCCTATTCCTTAAGTCCATGAAGATAGCTAGGGCATTCATCAAACCAAAGGCATGACAGTGAACTCGTAATGCCCATATCTTGCATGGAATGCAGTTTTGGGAATATCTTCTTTGAGTACATGAAGTTGATGATACCCAGATCGTAGGCCGATCTTGAAAAAGCATGCAGCACCTTGCAGCTGGTCGAAGAGATCATCAATTCTAGGTAGGGGATATCGATTTTTGATGGTAAGCTTATTAAGCTCACGATAATCGATACACATTCGAAAAGATCCATCTTTCTTTTTCACAAAGAGGACAGGAGCTCCCCAAGGCGAAAAGCTCGGACGGATGAATCCTTTATCAGACAACTCTTGAAGTTGTTTCGATAACTCTTGCATCTCCGACGGTGCAAGATGATAAGGTGCTTTCGCAATCGGATTGGCAGTGGGTACAAGATCAATATGAAACTCAACTTGACGAACTGGAGGTAAAACAGGCAGTTCATCAGGAAACACCACTGGATAAATCCGAACAATCGGGATATCCTGAATACTCTTGTTCTTGTCTTTCTCCTTGGTGACACGTGCTAGGAAAGCAACATATCCTTTTCTTAAATAACATTGGGTTTTTGTTTCTTAAAAGAAACGAGTGTTTAAGGTTCTTGGGGAGATCACAAGTGATAAAAAAAATGACAGAACCACAAGAGTAGTTTGTCTTTATGTTGACATCATAAGGTTGCATCAAACATTCATACAATTGTATTAGTTAAAAATAAAAACCACAAATTTTTATTTATATAACAACCGCATTGTTCTTAAATGTTAAAAGATAACAACCAGAGGAAATTACAAAATACTAATCGTTCACTGCTGCATTATTGATTGCCTCATTGATGTTAAACACTCGTCCACGTGCTGGATTCACATTGACGTTGACGTTCGCATTCGGGTTTGCATTAGCATTCGCGTTTGCATTCACCAGTCTTCGACAATTGTTGCGAAAGTGACCAAACTCTCCACAGTTGAAACATGAACCCGGTGGGAATCTCGCAGCATTCCCCTGAACCGAAGCTTGAACCTGAGCAACCTGATTTTGTCCCAGATGACAAATACTGGCCAAATGCCCAAGTTTTCCACACGTTGTGAATTGCTTGCAAGCTTGTTGTGCAACGTGATGACCGTTGAAGCATGCACAATGAGGTGCGGTACCAGCATATGCCTTCTTTGCAGGAGGCTGAGCTGGTGGGTTCTGCGGGTTCTGAGCAGTCTGTGTTGTAACAGCAAAATTCTGGGCATCCTTTCGCTTCCTCGATTTCTTCGATGGCTCACCTTTCTTACCCTTGCCCTTATCCTTGTTCTTCTCAGAATCAGCCGACTTCTTCTTGTCCCCCTTACGGGTAAGTTTACCCTTTCTGACTTGCGACTCAGTCAGGGTAGCAGACAATTCGATTGCATGACAGACGGTAGTAGGATTAACGCCGGTCACAATATCCTGAATGGAATTGGGTAAACCATCGATATATCTCTCGATTGCTTTCTCCAGAGGGGTAACCATAGTGGGACACAATAGACTGAGTTCCTCAAAACAATCCGTATAGGCACGATGTTCACCCCCATCTTGTTTTAGATTGTCAAACTCTCACCACAAAGCCCAAATTTTGTGACGGGGACAAAATTCTTTCATCATGAGAGCCCGGAGCTCTTCCCATGTTTGTGCCAATGCCACTTCGGCACCCCTATCACGCATAATACCATTCCACCAGGTAAGCGCTTGCTTCTCAAACACGCTTGAAGCAAATTCGACCTTACGCGCATTCAGACACTGCACATGTCTGAACGTGCTCTCGATGCTCTCAAACCACTGCAGGAGCGCAGTTGCTCCTTGCGACCCAGAAAACTTTAGAGGCTTAGCAGAATTGAAGCTCTTGAAGTTACACGGCACAATGTTGTTGTTATTATTGTTGTATATCTCGTGGACTTGGGTCACAACGCCTGGAAGCACAGCAGCCACTTGCTGAGAGACTAGGGATGCGATTTCTTCAATGGTGAAAGATTGTGCTTCATGTCGAGGAGGCATTGTCTAATAAGGAAACAAAAGAAACGAGTGAGGTTGAAAAACAAAAGAGGTATTGAAAATATCGTCAAAACACCAGAAAGGCGATCATTTGTTCGTTACCTCGAACAAACAAATGACACAGAGTGACTAATCAAACTAAATGGGTCAATATAGTGTATCGCCGAAGACATGCTCGCCTATAAGTGAACACTCACCCCGAGAGTTCCCAGGTAAGAGTGACTGGTCCGATTATGTGGATTTGTACGAACACTCTAGCCTTAGACAGAAAACTCAGGGTATAGGCACTCACTCTTCCAGTTTGCACGTGTTCACACTATTTAGACCCAAACTTTGACGAAATTTGAAAACTTAAAGGGTTCAAAACCTTACAATAAATCATCCTAGAACAGATGATTGGTTTTCAAAGCGGATTCGAAATTTGTGTTCTTGTTGTGGTTATCACCTAAGGATAGGTGACGGTATTGTTTTATGACTAAACGCAAGTAAACTCACGTTAGGGTCCTAGGAAGGTTATAGACTAGGTCAAAGCATTTCTAATAACCTAATTCCCTATAACCATGAGCTCTGATACCAACTCTTCTGTCACACCCCGACCACGTAAAACAACAAATCGTGGCGGAAACGTCGGGGAGTGTTGTAACAGAATCATTGTTTTGAAACCATGGATACAAAAGATTCTCGTTTTATTTAATATTAAACATTGTCTTAAAGTTAAACAAGCAAGTTAAACATAGTCTATCATTGTTATTAAGTCACTAAGGCCTCGTCAAGTCCTAGGTGAGCATGCATCCTAGCAATCAACATCGTTCAACAACACCTGAAACATATGTGAAAACAAAGTCAGCAAAGAAATGTTGGCGAGTACATAGGGTTTTGAGAGTGTCGGATTCATGGCTAGTTTACATGTTGCAATAATTAATTATAAACCTTGTTTTGAAAAGTATTTTATTTCGGCATAACTAACCAACTCGAATCAAGTTGGTTATAGTGTATAAAATCTCGTAGCCATGATTCTTAACCCAAAACATTTATTTAAAAAAATCTCGTTAATAAAACTCTTTAATAAAACTCGTATAGTTTATATCATTTCGAAAACCTCGTTTGTGTTACATCGTTTCAAATTGTTTACCCAAGTGAACTAAATAACGCCACGGTATGTAATATGATGAAAACATATATATATATATAGGAAGTACCAGCGGCGTATCCACCATGCTTTCATCACATTACACCCGTCTCGTTATCTAAACACTAACCGAAAACCAATCGTTTACCCAAATCATTTAATTCGTTAAAATCGCTTTAGTCGTTTAAATCATTCTCGTTTTAGATCGTGAAACTACTTTTGATTGTCTCGCTAATAACATCCAAACCTTCGTGACTCGACTATCTCGCCTATCGCTTCTCGCATTAATAAACCACCAAAGGGTAAATTAACAATCACAAATTCAGTCGTTACCCACCTAACCCACACATAACCATGGATCCTGTCTGATAACGGGATTTGTCGGATCCTATGGTACCATAACCTAATACTGGTCGGTTCGGCCAAAATTAATGAATGTCATTCGTTATGTAACTACAACCAACAAGTTCATTCACATTATCGAAATCGTTATTAATTTAGTATAAACCATCGTAATTTTTTTTTGAAACCATCGTTAAAATATCGAAATCGTTTTGATACATATGAATCACCCCAAACAATCGAAAACAGTAAAAGAGGGGATCTATGTACTCACCTTTGGGTGCGTTTTTATATGTTAACACAATCCCTCAATTTATTCATCCAAAATTAAATAAGAATGATTTACTAATCAAAACTCACAAAAATACCGAAGTTTCTCTGATACTTAAAAATTTCACATAACTTTGAGATTTCTCGAAAAGTTATTATTTTTGATTATTTTGGTGTATTTGTATATATGTACTCGAGCGTAACACACCTAATCTTGTCAACACTAACACATGATCATACACATATTGTAAAACACATAGCACATTGTAACACATAAAATAACCCATGAACAACCCATTCTAGTGTATGTCGAAAAACACTTATTTTAGCGATTCGGTGACATTTTTGGGCGTCGGAAGTCACGTATGACTAATCCAAACACCAAGTAAACTTATTATAAGTTAAAATACTTATTTTTATATCAAAAATATCAGTTTGATTACTGATCTAAAACAGTTTTATAAAAGTCCTCCGAAGAGGCGATTTTCGACCGTTTTAACGCATAGTTTTGCGACAAACGTTACCCGAACCTTCCCAAATCGAAACGACTTGAAATTTTGACACAACCCATGTTATTTACTGAATAAAATAATGGTTATACTCATCATAGTGCAGGTCTTAAACAAAGCACATAAATCATGCAAATTTCACATAATTTTCCACTTTTTAAGCTATATGTACAACATGCAAAGCTAGTAAACCTATGTTAAAGTTTCATGCCACTATAATACATCAAATAATATTATTTTTAGTGTTTGTAACCTGATCTAAAATAGTTTTTGTCATATAACCATTTTTCATCATTTCATGAGCTTTAAATCAACATATTTTCACATGTACAAGTGCCTAAAGCATACTATCATAACATCAACATTTTATATGGGTTTAGATGCATCAAATATGTGATATATTCAGGTTTATTTGCTGATGTTATTTACATTTAACATATCCTACATAAATCACCAAATACTTGCTTTTTTACCACCATTCATGAACATGTAACAACATAAACAAGTACTTAACAAGATATCAAACTCTAACTAAAAAATAAACTCATATACACACATATATATGTACGGTTATATACATATATATACACCACCATTTTTTTTGTTTCAAGACCCATTTCATTTTAGATTTCAAGTTTAGTGAAAATCCCACGATTTAAGAGAAACTTCAAATCATCAAGAACAACCAAGAATCAAAGTATGATTTAAAAATAAATGTTATACCTTCAAGATTCAAGTAGGTTGTGGGATGAGATTTTGATGATAGGAAGTTTGAAATTACTAGAATGCACCTTGGAAACCTCTTTAGATCTTCATACTAACTTGAAAGTTGCTAGAAATGGGACTTGAATATGAAGAATGGAGTTTGAAGGAGATGAAGATAGAGAGAGAGGGAGGGGACGGTTCAAGGAGAGAGAGAGAAGGAAGGAGTGAAGTGATGTTGAGTGATCTTGCTTAGATTCATAGAAGATATAGGAGATATGGAAGGGATATGGAGCGTAGCATGCATGAACACTTGGCACACAATATCTAATATGATATTTTGTAGGATATTTGAAATATTTGGTGGGGCCACACTATTAAAAACCGTATATGTATATGGGGGAGGGGGTAGAGTGTAATTTTTGATGGTAAGTTAGATAAGAATAGGTGTTTAACTGGGTACCGGGTATTTTATCTAGTGTGTCGCGCAGAAACACACGGTACGCGCTTAAACTTGAAAAATAACGTTTTTAAGCGTTTTAATTTATTTTTCAACACGGATCTGATTAAAATAAAATTTTAATCATAACATAATATTTTTGGGATTTAAATATTATCCGGGCGGTCACCAACGTTCGTTTCGCAGTTTTGTCGTAATTAGTTCTTTAGTTCAAATAAACATGTTTTTGCCATACCGAATCCTTCGAAACTTATTTCTAAGTTATTTAAAGGATATTTAAGGTATGTTTGGCTTATGTCACTATTCCAGAGTGTTTGTCGCGTTAAACTGACTATGTTTATGCACCAGTTTGCGTATAACCTTCTAGAAAGCGATTTAAAGCTTGAAATCGGAATCGAATCAAATTGTAAAATCATCAAACACAATAACACATATAATAACACCAAAGCACATTGTTTTATTGATAACCATCATTGTTTTACATTATACGATGCTTACATAACACAGTTGTCACACAGACAATGGGCGAGACTGCTGCACATGATTTGACGTGGGACGAACTGAAAGAACTGATGCGTAAAAGATATTGCTCTAGGGCAGAAGTCCAGAAGTTGGAGACTGAACTATGGAACTTGAAAATGGAAGGCCCAAAGATAACTGAGTATGTGCAGAGAATTGGCTATTTATCACAAGTTGCTTCGCGTTTGGTGGAACTAGAATCTAGGAGGATCGAACATTTCATCGGGGGATTGGCACCACTGACAATCACCGAGGCTATCAACTTAAATGTGGCGCTCACTGAAGAAGCGGTTAGACTAGGAAAATTTTCCACTGTGGAAGAGAAAGAGGAAACTCTTGTAGAGTCATCTGGAGATAATAAGAGAAAGCTCGCAAATTTCAAGAAGGTTACTCGGGCGAGTAGCAAGCAGAAGGCCAAAAATGGAAAAGACTACATGGGTATCCTACCTAAGTGCGATAATTGTCTACGTTATCATGTCGGGCGATGTAAATATGGAAAATGTGGTAACTGTGGCAAGAGAGGGCATCCAAAGGAAACTTGTAGGCAAGATACTGAACGTAGAAATGGAGGCCAAGATGGTAGCGAGAATCACGGAGGAAACAACGACAATGACAATTATCAAGGTAGAACGAGTGACAAACAGAAACGTGCTCAAGGTTGTTTTAACTGTGGAAGCAAATAGCATTTCAGAAAATATTGCCCTAAAAACAATCAGACACAAGGATGAAAGCTCAACACCGGAGCTAGGGAAACATGACAGAATACAAGCGTGGACATCGGTACGTTCCATATTAGTCAACGTTATGCACCTGTGCTGCTAGATACGGTTGCCAATTTTAGTTTCACATCTCTAGAATTTGAAAGTATGCTTGGTTTAGTAGCAAGTAAGTAAGATATCCCGTACTCGATAGAACTAGTTAAAGGGAAGCTTCGACGTGGAAATTGGGACAGATTTGTTGCCGAGCAATCGAGCGGAGATTGATATCCGCATCCCGATGGCGAACGACGAAACGATCGTGACTCATGAAGCAGGATACGTGTCACACCCCGACCGCGTAAAACAACCAATCGCAGCAGAATCGTTGGGGAGTGTTGTAACAGAATCATTGTTTCAAAACACACGGAAATTGAAGTTTTGTTTTATTAAACATTGAATATTTACATCGTCTGGAAATCTAAATAAACAATTTAAACATAGTCTATCATTGTTATTAAGTTACTAAGGCCTCGTCCAGTCCTATGTGAGCATGCATCCTAGCAATCAACATCATTCAATAACACCTGAAACATATGTGAAAACAAAGTCAGCAATGAAATGTTGGCGAGTACATAGGTTTTTGAGAGTGTCGGATTCATGGCTAGTTTACATGTTGCAATACTTAATTAAAAACCTTGTTTTGAAAAGTGTAGTATTCCGACATAATTAACCAACTCAAATCAAGTTGGTTATAATTTGTAAAATCCCGTAGCCATGATTCTTAACTCGAAAACATTTTGTTTTAGAAAACCAATTTGTAAAAATCTCGTATTAAATCGTTAATAAAACTCGTTAATAAATCTCGTTAATAAAACTCGTTAATAAATCTCGTTAATAATACTCGTTAATAAATCTCGTTAATAAAACTCGTTAATAAATATCGTTAATAAAACTCATATGGTTTATATCATTTCGAAAACCTCGTTTGTGTGACATCGTTTCAAAATCGTTTACCCAAGTGAACTAAATAACGCCACGGTGAAAACACTTATATATAGGAAGTACCAACGGCGTATCCACCATACTTTCATCACATTACACCCATCCCGTTATCTAAACACTAACCGAAAACCAATCGCTTACCCAAATCGTTTAGTTCGTTAAAAATCGCTTTAGTCGTTTAAATCATTCTCGTCTTAAATCGTGAAAACTACTTTTGATTGTCTCGCTAATAACATCCAAACCTTCGTGACTCGACTATCTCTCCTATCGCTTCTCGCATTAATAAACCACCAAAGGGTAAATTAACAATCACTGATTCAGTCGTTACCCAACTAA
Organism: Helianthus tuberosus; assembly: GCA_030545235.1. Classification (NCBI taxonomy): domain Eukaryota; kingdom Viridiplantae; phylum Streptophyta; class Magnoliopsida; order Asterales; family Asteraceae; genus Helianthus; species Helianthus tuberosus. The sequence continues at coordinate 25,196,362 of CM060419.1, forward strand.
CCCACACATAACCATGGGTGCAGTCTGATAACGGGATTTGTCAGATCCTATGGTACCATAACCTAATACTGGTCGGTTCGGCCAAAACTAATGGATATTATTCGTTATGTAAATACAACCAACAAGTTTGTTTACTATATCAAAATCGTTATTAATTTAATATAAACCATTTTAATCGTTTTTGAAACCATTGTTATAATATCGAAAATCGTTTTGAAAACCATCGTTAAAACCTTGAAAACATTTAGCACATATGAAGCACCCCAAAACAATTGAAAACAGTAAAATAGGGGAACTATGTACTCACCTGAGAATGCTTAGAGGTCTTGAACAACAACCAAGCAAAGCTAGAGGGAGCACGGAATCAATCGGCAACCTAATAACTATATAATTAAACCGGACCTAAGTCGGAAGATCGGATAGGATGAGGTTTTGTAAACCAAATGTGTATTGGAACTCATATGACATGGTTTAACAAAGTCTACATCCTAAATCGAAACCTAACCTAAGTGCTTTCGACCCATTGTGACCCATTAAGGTAGCTTAAGCTACTTTAACGTGTCGTTCGCGCAAAAGCGCGTTCGAGACGTCTAACTAATCCTATGACAAGTATTATATGCCTAAACATGAACAAATATGTTGCATAATCAATTAAGTGACAAAAGTTTGTGTTACATATGCTTAATTACCAATTATGCATGAAAAGGGCATTTTGGTCATTTACCTAAGGCATATAAACTACCTATCATACAACTAATTAAACCTAAGTGACCATAAGGTATAACCTCGAAAGGTTATTCCCTATGCAACTATGGTCACTAAACATGTTTGGTCGGATCCTAATGATCGACCAAACGGGTCGTGTTCGAAAGTCTAAGCGGGTGTTTAGTCCGCTTGACTTACGACTCTACACAAGCACTAATCTAAAAAGTGACGAGTTAAACATGTTAAAACATGTTTAACGAACTTAGAAAATAGATTTGGTATCAAAAAAATTGGTTTTGATACCTATAAGTAGTTTGGTTACAAAACACGCAAGAATGCGCATTTTGGCCGAAACTAAAACTCGTCACTACACCTAGATAACGTGGTAATCAGTAGGTATAGTCACTAGGGAGTATAACCATCGTGATTACGCTCATGTTATGAAGTTCAAATGAACTTCTCATTGACCATAAACTGGTCTATGCAGAAAGTCAAACGCTGTCTGACTTTCAGACTCGAAAAGCGATAAAAGAACGAAAGAATACTTACAAAAGGTCCCTGCAAGCTTTGATCCGATTTACTCTCAGGTATGAAGCATAAACTTCAACTTAGAGAGACAAAATCAGATCAATGTGGGTTTTACAAGTGAAAGGGGATAGCTATTTATAGGAAAACTAGAACCGTTAGGATCGTTCATCGTAAAACGAGCTTCGATCTCATCCGTACACATGTGCCCATGGTTTTGTGAAACCATGGGAGCCCATAGTTTCATTAAAACCATGTGCAAATGAGGGGAAAAGCTGGAAAAAGATGGAATTTTGATTTTTTTCATTTTGGTCCCTTCCTAAGATAACTATGGCAGAATGACAATTTTGGTCCCTGAACTTCAGAATCTTGCATTTCGGCTCATTTTTGACACGTTTAAGCCCCGTTAACCTCATTTCATGGCTCTAAAATGAAGTTAAAGTATAGGGAACTCAAAACATGCTCAAAAATATCTCGGATGTGGGTTCGTTTGGTCGTACGGTTGCGTTGTTCGGTTAATTACGACGGAAGTCGTAACGAACGCAAAAACGATCCAAATTACGCGACGAATGGAATTTTATCATGCCAGTCACTAAAATAAAATATTTTAAGGATTACATAAATTTTTGGATGTCCGGATGTATTCAGAACGTAAGATATGCGCGAAAATGCAAACTTATGCACTTTTGACGCTTTTAGTCCCTGAATGACCAAAAAGTTTATTTTAGCACACCGAACCCCTCAAAGCCTATTTCTAAGCTATGTAAAGGATATTTAGGGTATGTTTAACTTATGGTCATGTTCCGGAATGTTCGTTACAGTACAAATCGGCATACTTTCGCAGTTTGTCGAAATTAGTCCTTGTAAGCGAATAAACTTGATTTAGCCACACCAAACCCTCCAAAACTTTATTTCTAAGTTATGTAAAGGTTATTTAAGGTATGTTAAGCCTATTTCACTGTCCTGAAGTGTTTTTTGCATTAAACTGGTTATATTTACGCATCAGTGCGCGTATAACCTTCCAGAAAGCGATTTAGAGCCCGAAATCGAACACGAGTTGATATGTGCAAATGATACACATATTTATACAAATCCCAAGTATGAAACACAACATTTCATTGATTTGGTATTTGTTCGATGGCCATGGAGGCACAGATGTCACAATACACCTCTACAAATTACAAATTACTTGAAGGCACAAAAGTTATTGCGTAAAGGATGTGTTGTTTTCTTGGCTCATGTCGTGGACAAGGGAGTCGAAGAACCAAATCTCGAAGATATTCCCGTGATAAGGAAATATCCTGAAGACTTCCCCAAAGACTTGCCAGAATTACCTCCTCAATGACAAGTCGAATTTCGCATCTATTTGATTCCAGGCGTCGCGCCTGCAGTCAATGCACCTTAGTGACTTACACCTTCAGAGATGCAAGGATTGTCAGTGTAACCTCAGTGGTTGATAGAGAAGGAAGATAACAGACCAAGTTTCCCATTTTGGGTAACCCCAGTTCTGCTCGTCAAGAAGAAGGACAATGATTTTCAAATGAGCATAAACTACCAGGAGCCGAACGAGCTAACCAACAAGAGTCGATAACTCTTGCCGGGGATTAACGAATTACTTATTTAACTAACTGTGAGGATCCAACTACTATTTCACGACTGATCGATGATCGAGTATCATTAGTAGTGAATTCAGGAAGAGGGTATACATGGGAAATTGTGGGACAATAACTTGCTTTAAACATACAAAAAAATGGTGTTTCCTACACGATGCACAAAACAGTTTACACAGAATACAAAACTTTGAGAATCTAGAAAACATGTACTTAGGACCTTTGGGAACCCAGGTCCAAACTCGTAAAGGTCGTTACTTAGGAACCACATCTGTTAACTCAAACAAACACCATTAACCTGACATATATTCCATTTCAGTTAACCAAACAGAAAGTACTTAAATTTCTTTTGTTGAAATCTTTACTTTTGCTTCTAGCGAGTAGATATTTGCATCTCTACTCCCCTTAATGGTAGTTGCATCGCGTTAATTTTCTTCGCTAAGAGCGAACACACACATTTGCTTCGATACTTGGTCATTTCTTCATCTTAGAAAATACTCATTGTTTCAGTACTCGGAAACTTATATGTCACACATGCACCATTTGCTACGCATGTGGTTTCGTTTCGAATAAACGCTTCATTAAAATTCAAATATTACTGATTTATGATTCGAATGACCTACATTATTGTAATTATTGGCTCTTTTGTTACTAAGTCAACACACTTTCTTGAGACTTCTTTTCTTTCAAGTTACACTCATGGTTTATCTTCGTAACCATGCTGAGATTCCAATGTTGACCCATACGTTTATTATCGGATTACGCTAAAACCAAGTTCAATTGCTTGAACTTATCCATTTCGCATGTTCGATTTAAGACGCCATATGATGTATTGAGAGCATCATATTCAAATATTTTTGCAAAGGTTCTTTTGTTTCGAGTCGTAGTGGACTTGATTGGTCTACGACTCCACTAAATCGTTTGTTGGTCTCGATACCTTGTGGTGATACTTTCATAGAATTGAAGCTTGCGCTAATTTGGGTACTCACTTCATACACGGATTTAATTGTTTATTCATTAACTTGCTCTAAAATCAGTCTTGTTTATCACGATTAAAGCAGTCTCAACACAGTTGTGTGTTCAGGAAATGGTACATAGATTCATTTCATAGCACAGTGTACCTCCTAACGATTCTTTCGTTATAAATTGAATACCTTGCAGTACTTATTGCTTTTTCATCTTCGATAAAAAAAACAGTGGCTCTTTGATGTTCCGTATTCAACTGAAAACTTTATGACATTGTGTAAATCAAATCTTCAGATTGTTCCAGTATACTTTCATTTAATTTCAAACACGGTGAACTTGTTCAGTCACCACTATATTTGAATCTTGTCATTACGACACCTTGTAGTGTCATTGCAAATTTGTAGCTTGTGCTAATCATGGTCAACTGTTTCACACAAAACTACATATACTTTTGTTTGACTTGTCATTTAAACATTTCTAATGCAACTACGAATTAAGACAATGATACACCAGACTCGCTTGTATTTCATTCGGTGTATTTTCGCAATTCAAGAATGTCAAGACACTAATCCTTACCATTTATTTATTCCAAAGTTGACAGATCATTTTCATATTCAAGTTGTTGATTTTGAGTTCATATAGCGGATGCTATGGTTTGTGAAAATTCGTTGCATATTGTGACCGATTGTTTGAGAATCCATCGGTCAAAACTCCTTTGTTGCACCCCTGTTATCTAAGTTAGACTAGATTCTACAACTATACATCTCGTGTCCTTTGACACCAAATGCTAAGAGCACATACCTTTTTACCATTGGATTTGTGCTGTTGTAATATATCCCTGGACTCACCTGATATGAATAAGATTTGATTCGGTTTTGTGGTTATCTACCCCAATATTATTCATATACGTACACGCATAATGTAACCCTAAGGAGTTAAGGTAGTATAAACTTCGAGGATGAAATTTTCTTAACAGGGGGAGAATGTGACAACTGTCAAATTTGCAGGTATCCGTACAATTAATTAATCTTGATTAGTGCTTAATGACTGTGCTGAATTACAATTAATGACTTAAACTGCTTTCTGATTACTGCATCATACTTACATGAGCATCACATATTGCATGCTGTCACATCATCATCTCGTGCAAACCTTATTGACATACATGATGCACAAAGCACAATTAGCACAATTAACGGATAGAATAGGAATATGCTGACGGGGTTCAGTACATAGACAGACAGTGTTTTGAGACCCAGTATGAGCCAGAAACCAAGTTCTACACTAATATGGTGTGTAGGAAAGTGAGGACCACAAAACTGCTTTTCTAGGTGATAGATAAAGTGCCGGAAAGTGCCTAAAACCCACATAAAGTGCAGAATCCTGCATAATTCAGCATAAATTCAGTTTTTTAACATGCTAGTTTCATGCAAAAATTTGACTAAATGAACCTGAATGCTTTCCTAAGTGTCGGGAATTAAAAGTGTCACAAAAGGGTACTTAAAGAACATTAAACGGTATAGTTTGACACTTTAACGAACCGGTATCTAACCGAACAACCGGACACTACCCGAAACACCAAAATTATACTAAAAGCACTGTTTTATTATTTCTGAGCTAGTAATGAACCCCGAACACCCTAACACACTATATAACACATTATATGCATACACACCTAAACTTATACTTAGAATTCTAACTACTCACCTAACTTACCATCACCACCCAACCTATACGCCCCCCTTGTTGGGACGGTCACCATGTGGCCCCCACCCATGATCTTTCTTGATTTTACTAGATATTATTTGATCCTATAAGATTGTGAAGATTTGTTTAGAGATTGTGTCTAGTACTTATGAAACACATGAACCAATGGGTAAAGGATAAATTTGGTTATAAGAGCAAGACCCCATAATCATCTTCATCACATTTCACCAACACAAACTCTCTCTCTCCCTCTTGCTTACCTACGGCTAAGAAGAGCCCACCACACACCTCCATCATTCATTCAACATCATACAATTCCACATATATTCAAGGGTGTAAGGAGCTAAGTTAGGAAGCTTGGAGCTTTCGGAAGTTGAAGGACCACTCTTATTTGCTTTTATCCACTTTTTTTCTCCTCTTGAATCATCCCTAGCCTTGAGCTAGTGGTAAAAACTTAATACACTCCATTGTTCATCTTATATTAGTGGTTAAAAGAAGATTCATGTTGATTATTATGAAGAACACTAAGAAACAAGAAGTTGAAACATGAACATAAGCTTGAAATTATAAGAAAACTTAAAGGAATCATGTTGTTTAATGTTGTTGTGATATTTGATGAATGATTGTTTGTGTAAATGATGTAGATCATTATATGATCTTGCTAGATCATGAGTAAAAACATAATCTAGCAAGATGAGAGGGTGAAAATGTTAGAGATATGTAAATCATCCTCATGAAAGACATGAACTTGAAAATATATATTGTTTTCTTGAAAAATAATAATCAAAGTGGGTTAATAATCATATAGATCTAAAATTTATGAGTGGTTTTCCAAAAGAACCAAGCTTGAAATATGGGTTTTAGTAGATCTTGGTTCTTACATAAAGAAATACTATTTTGAAGGGTTAAACAAGTGTAGAAACATTTGTGTAACAAAAAGAATACATAAAGAAGCATTTTTAGAAAATGAGCTTGGAAGTTGTAAACACCCAACTTCTTTAAAGATGGAGTTTTTAAAGAAGTAAATACATTTCAAAGGGTAACTAAACCTACTAAGCACACTACTAAGTTACTACAAGTCTTTATGAAAGTTCAAGTTCATGTTGTTATGTAAATAGCATTGTTTTGGCATTTCGTAAGTGTTAGTTAAATTGTTGATTATTTGTAATGATTTTAAAAAGAAAATGATATGCTTTGATAGAATGGACACCTCCATTTTTAGGGGAAACTATGGCAAAATTTTCTAAAAATATAAACACTTAGAAAAATATTTTCTAAACAAATATTTACAAGTGTGTTTTAACTATGGTTTTCAATATAAACTTTGCCATAGATTTTGTTACAAAAATACAAGTATTGGAGGTTGGTTTTTATAAATAAAAATGGATAAATATGTATTTAGAATATATATTTACACTAAAGACACATTGTGTGTGATTATTTGTATACTTGGTGTAAAAGTTATATTATTTTAGGAATTAAAGTAATATAACTTAACAAAATACCAAGAATTTACAATCCAGGATAATACCAAAAATCACAAAGGAATAAATATATAAGTTACACATATAATATTGTAAAACCGAACAAGAAATGTAACTTACCAAATATTCCAGAAAATACATTTATGAGTATATTTTTGTTAAATATTATTTTGGATACAAAAGAAATGAAAATATGATTTTTATTATCATTACAAAATATATCATATTTTTTACGAGAAGGAAATATATTATTTTTAGCAAGTAAAAATATACTTTCTTGGAATTTTTAGAAGATATATGATTTTTGGGAAAATATATATTTTCTTGGATAAACTTGGAACACATTATGTTGGATAATAATATGTTTATATATATTTTCTAAGTGAGACTTGAGAATATATTGTTTTGGAAATATATTGGATATTTATTAAGAAAATACGTACACACCGAAATACGACACCAATACGTGGCAAAATATACAAATACAAATACGAATATACCCATCCTTGGGAAGGAAATACGAATACAAATACTTGAGAAGTATAGTTACAAAATATTGTTTAATAACTATTCCAAAAATTAAATATAATTTAAAGTTAAAATATTTATTATTTTAACAAATAATTATATGCTTGGAATAATAACGAAGACACTTTAAAACGCAACTCAAAGGCACTAATTAATACCAAGTCAAGGCACGACTCGCTCGTCTAATGGACCTTAGTATGCATGTAGGTAGTCGTGCGTTCTAGAGGAAGCTTTGAGTTACACCAGATACAAGGAACGCAAAACTGGGAGTTCATGTCCCCCTTTTCTTTAAACTGTTTTGTTTATTTACTTCGGGGGTGAAATACATGTTACAAAAGGATTACATACAAATACAATTGGTATGGTTAGCCTAGGAAAGAACCATAGATCATGTGAATGAGTAGGCGGATACTTGAGGCCATTAATCCTCATTGTAGGACCGAGGGACATGAGTGATAGATCTATTTGGGTGTAGCGAGCCCCACCCCTGAGTCCGTTGAGTGGACCATGCGGTGACTATGTCTTACTGACAAAATCTGCTAGGTTTGAGTCTTCCTGCATCACTTCACACATGTCCCTCGGTCCTACAACGAGGATTAATGGCCTCAAGTATATCTTATACTCTACAAGCCACGTGTACAATTCTTGTATTTTTACAATTCGACCAAGTGTATTTTTGAACGTATTTTATACGTATTCGTATACTTGTAGACCCGTATATTTACACTTATTGAATATCTACTTTATACTTTCCGGAACTTAGAAGTCTTGAAATTATATATTGTTCAAAGTCTAAAAATATATTGCTTTTAGAGATCGTCGTAGTAACTGTTAATATATATTTTTTCGTCTCGAGAGTGTCTGAATGCCGTAGATATGATTTGCACGCTCCTTGTTGTGACGCTAAGGCGATCGTTGCCGATGATGATGTATAAAGTCCGTTATAGTGCTTATATTATATTTCGTGTCGGTTAGGATATATATTATTTTGTCACTATATATATAGTTACATGCCGATTTGTCTAATGTCCGCTCGTCCGCATTGAGTTTGGGGGTTTAACATAAGTATGTTTCGTGTGTGTATTTTTGTGTAATAAATTCCCAAGTATAAGTATACATGAAGGTTCTCGTCCGTATTTATACATTTAAGTATTTATAAAGTTTTAATGTATGATGTATTTTTCTTATTTGGTTAGTATGCTCCTAAACATCTACTACATACATACAAATACACAAGCACTTATACACACAAGACATGGTGTTCTATATATATATATATATACCTTAAAAATACATACATACATACATACATACATGTATATATATATATATATATATATATATGTGTATATCTTCATTTTAATTTATGAAAATTATATATAAGTATTTATAAAAACCCTTAGAGTTTAGGACTTAAACCTTTTTCATTAAAACTTATCTAATCACGATTAAGGTTACTAATCACGTTTAGCCTTGTTAATCACCCCTTTAATTACACCTTAATCGCGATTAAGATTTTAGAAAATTTCGCCATAGTTTCCCTAAACTATGGCATTTTCCATGTTTTAAAAATGCATTTTAAACATGTTTAAGCACCATAATCATAATCAATCTCAAATCAAGTTTCAATAGCACCAACTTTGCATGTAATCTACACATAAACACCCTCATATTCCATGAACTTTGTATATATATTTTCTAACCACACTTTTAAAAATGATAACACTTTTATATTCTTTAACAAGATCATTTTAAATCTTCATATTTCTTATGCTTTCTAACCTTTTTTTATTTAAACAACCTTGTTTAATCCACTTTTAAGACCAATATAGTGTAAACCATGGTTTTTAACTTTATCAAAGTTATATATGTTATTAATCACTTTCAAGTTGTAGTAAAGTCTATGAATCATGAGGTTGATGATCTTGTTTAGATCTAAACATCAAGATGTTTAGATTATCATTCCTAATCAATTTCATACAAGATCATCCAACTAAACAACCTACTTTAACAATAGCAACAAGATTATACAAACTAGCTAACACTAATCATCATCATCATCAACACAAAATATTTCAGGTTAGTAGACTTTTAAGTTGTGATTAGGGTTTTAACTTTGATTTATTATGATGTTCAAGATGATCAAGGTGTACTTTATAATTCTACATAACATAAGAAGCTTAAAAATGGTGAGAATGGTCTTACAACTTTGCACAAAGTTAGTGAACTCTAGGATGAAGAAGATGGTGATGTAGAAACTTTAAAGTGCCCTCTAATGCTCTTCCATGCTTGCAACTCCATTATATCACCTTAAACTTTCTTGAAATGGACTTTAAAGTGGTGTGAAATGGTGGTTTATGGGGGTGTTGTTTGGCCGAATTCTAGATGGAGAAGAAGAGTGGTTTTTGGTTTTTGTTTATGTTTATGTGTTGCAAAATGAAGTATAATGGAGATGTGATATGTTATAATTCTTGCATATTTTCAAGCCATACCAAAGATCTGCAACCCCATGCATTTTCATCATTTTTCATCAACACAAGTCAAGTGGGTGGGGCCCATTTGTAACACCCCGACCGCGTAATACAACAAACCGCGGCGGAAATGTTGGGGAGTCATGTCACAGAATCATTGTTTCACAACACATGGTACTTTAAGTTTTGTTTTATTTCATTAATATACTCGTTGTTTTGATACAAACCAAATAAGTACAACAATTGTCTTTCATGTTTTAAGTCACTAAAGCCCGCGTCCATCCTATGTGAAGTAAACAATCATCAATCGCCACATAATAGAGCATGAAACATATGTGAAATCAGTCAGCATAAAAATGCCGGCGAGTACATAGGTTTTATATGTCAAATTCATGGCTTTGAATTCATTTTTGCAATACCTCGACCAACTACGAGAGTTTGATATTGATATAAGTAAAACAAAACATTTGTAGTCATCAATCTTGACTGGAAACATTTGTCTTGTAAAACCAAGTAGTAAATCGTCTTGTATGGTTTATATCTTTAAGTAAACCTCATTGTGTGTCATCGTTTGAAAACATTCATCCAAGTGATCCAGATAACTCTACGACATGTAATGTGATAAAAGCACTTATATATAGAAAGTACCAGCGGCGTATCCACCATGATTTTATCAAATTACACCCATTTCGTTATCTAACCACTTACCATAAACCAAACGTCCAAAATTGTTCAAATCGTCCGTGATATAAACCATCCTTCAATCGTTCGTGTTATAAACCATTGTTCAATCGTCCGTGTTATAAACCATCATTCAATCGTTCGTGTTATAAACAATCGTTCAATCATCCGTGTTATAAACCATCATTCAATCGTCTGTGTTTTAATTGTGAAATACAACTTTTGGTCATTCTTAAATGAATACATTCAAACCTGTGTGCCTCGACTATACCACCCATGGGATATCTTTAATAGACCCTGAAAGGCCTCTCTAACAAGACTAACAAACCAACACATAATTTGTTAATTAGAAAATAGTTTCTGTCGTTACCCACATTACCCGCCAAGTCCATGGGGATAGTCTGATAACGAGATTTGTTAGATCCTATGGTACCATAACATGCTACTAGTCGTCTTGTTCAAAGCTAATGAATGTCATTCGTGTTATGAACTAACACACCAACAAGTTCGTTCACATTATTGAAATCGCCGTGTTTTATATAAACCATAACCTTTGTTTTTGAAATCTTGAAATCAATTTAGCACATATGAGCCACCCCAAAACAATTGAAAGCATAAAAGAGGGGAGCTATGTACTCACTTGGGATTGCTAAGTATCCTTGAATCAAGTGAAGTATTAAGCTTCGTACATGTCCTAACGTGTCCTAACATCGGTAACTATGTTATAGCATTGGTACATAATCGGAGGAATTGGATAGAATGAGGTCTTGTAAGACAAATGAGTGTTGGAACTCATACAAAATGGTTTAACATAGTCTACATTCTAATTTGGAATGAATCCTAAGTGCTTTTGACCCGTTATGACCCGTTAAGGTAGTTTACGCTACTTTAACGTGTCATTTGCGCGTTCGGATGGTCTAACTAGTCCTATGATAAGTCTTATATGCCTAAACATGTTTAATAATGTTGCATAATCAGTTTAAGTGCCAAAATTTACGTTACATATGCTTAAATTGAATTATGCGCAAAAAGGGCATTTTGGTCATTTTCCTGAGGCATAAAAATACCTATCATACAACTAACCAAACGAAGTGATCATAAGGTATAGCCTCGAATGGTTATTCCCTACACAACTATGGTCACAAAATGTGTTTGGTTGGATCCTAATGATCGACCAAACAGGTCGGGTTCGAAAGTCTAAGCGGTTGTCGAGACCGCTTCACTTACGACCCTAAACAAGCACTAAACGAGAAGTGACGAGTTAAACATGTTAAAACATGTATAACTAAGTTAGAAAACTGATTTGGTATCAAAACAAAGTGTTTTCATACCCGAAAATAGTTTCATCACAAAATGCACATAATTGTGCATTTTGACCGAAACTTTGACTCGTCACTTCTACTAGTCAACTTGGTAATCAGTAGGCATAGTCGCAAGGGACTATAACCATCGTAATTACGATCACGTTGCAAAGTTCAACTGAACTTTGTCTTAACCAATTTATGGTCAAAGCCGAAAGTCAAACACTGTTTGACTTTTAGCTTGAAATAAATAAATAAGACTAGGAAGAACACTTACAAGTGTTCTAGGATGGAAAGAAGACTAGAAAACTCAGGTAAGAAGCCTCCAAAAATGTGGTAGCCTCTACTTAGAGTTTATAGAGAAGAAGAAGGAAATGAGCAAGTAGGCCTTGCTATTTATAGTATTTGATGAAGCTTAGGATCATGACATGTGGATTAAGTGTTCTCCAAGGATTAATCCTAACCATACATGTGTTAGGACCAGAATTCAAGCCTTGATCATCACACAAAAGTTCCCACAATATTCAAAAACTAGGAAGAAAAACAAGGGCTGTAATCTGATTTAAAAAAGAAAAAAAAAAACATTCTGCCCAGCTACTGCTGTCATGCCCCGCGACCCAAAAGCGTTCCAGGGTCGCGCTCCGCGAGCCATGGAGACCAAAAGTTTCCAAAGTTGGCAAAACAAGTCCATGCAGCCCCAAAACTTGTTTTTCGACACATTTAACCCCCGTTAACCCAATTTTAAGGCTTTATAAGGATGTCAGTTCGTTTGGTCGTACGATCACGTCTTTCGGTTAATAACGATGAAACTCGAACGGACGCGAAAACGATCCAAATTACACGACGAATGGTATTCTTACATTCCCATCACTAAAATACAATATTTTAGTGATTACAAAATTTTTTGGATGTCCGAATATGGTCAGAACGCAACATATGCTTGCATTTGCATACTTTCGCAGTTTTGACGCTTTTCGCCCATGTGATCAAATAAGCGTATTTTCACATACCAAACCCCTCAAAACATATTTCTAATCTATGTAAAGGGTATTTAAAGTATGTCTAGCTTATGACCTTGTTGCTACGCGAATTGGCAGATTTTTACAGTTTGTCGCAAATAGTCCCTATGATCGGATAAACTTGTTTTTGCCATACCGAACCCTTCAAAACTTATTTCTAAATTATGTAAAGGATATTTAGGTTATAGTTAGCTTATGTCACTATTCTGTAGTGTACGTTGTGTTAAACTGATTACGTTTGCGTAATAGTTTACGTAAAACTTCCAGAAAAGTTTCTTGAGAGTTTGAAATCATAAGAGATTTGATATGTGTAAATGTCATATGTAATTGTACAAATCCCAAGAATGAAACACAAGATTTCATTGGATTCGTATTTGTATGATGGTCATAAAGGCACAAATGTCACAGTCTCCCCTATTTTAGGAAATTTCGTCCTGAAATTTAATTTAGAGGAAACTTGTTGGAACAGATGTGGATGATTCGCTTTCAAATAAATACTCCATTCCCTAAGTAAAACTCTGGGCCACGTCTGGATTTCCAGGGAACTTTGTTATTCGTACTCGTCTGTTGTTTATAGGGAAGCGTTCAGATCCGAAGATTTAAACTCCATTCCAATAGATTTGTGTATGATTGTACCGAACCTCAAGAGTGCCATGTAATTGTCAAAATGATGTCCTTATTGTAGTAAAATATGGAGAGCGTGTGAATTCGACAAGAAGTTGGAGTTTCGAACAACGGAAGGGGAGAATGTTTCCTATGAAGACTATTATAGGAAACTTTTGTGTGCTCGAAATTTGAGTCGGAGAGATAAAACAATCATTGGTCAAGGTCCAGAACTTCTAGCAACTTAAATAACGGCACGCTTGCAATGTAATATGGAACACTTATATATAGGAAGTACCATCGGCGTATCCACCATGCCTTATTACATTGTTCCCGTTTCGTTATTCTTTTCACTATCGGTTCTTACACATGACAAAACTTGCTGTGGTTTCTGTGCACAGTTCATTTTATAATGTGTAGGGGAAGAAAATCAAACGAATAATCCTGTGTAGGGGAAGAAAATCAAACGAATAATCCTGTGATGACTTTGACTAGACCACCATAGGGTCTCTTTAACTAGATCAACGAATGATCTCTTTAAATAGGCCATAAAAGAGGCTTTTCAACTAGATCACCAAAGGATCTCTTTAACTAGATTGACGAATCAATCTCTTTAACTAGACCACCAAAGGGTATCTTTAACTAGATCAACACATGATCTCTTTAACTAGACCACCATAGGGTCTCTTTAACTATATCAACGCATGATATCTTTAACTAGATCAACACATGATCTTTTTAACTAGACCACCAAAGGGTCTCTTTAACTATATCAACGCATGATATCTTTAACTAGATCAACACATGATCTCTTTAACTAGACCACCAAAGGATCTCTTTAACTATATCAACGCATGATATCTTTAACTAGATCAACACATGATTTCTTTAACTAGACCACCAAAGGGTCTCTTTAACTTTGGAATAGTACTTTACAATCCAAGGGTCTTAACTATTGCATAGAAGCCCAATAAGGGTTTAAGATAGTACTTTTGAATATCCTTCTAAAAATCCATCAAATGAAGATATGGAAGTTTCTACAAGGATTTGGATAGCGAGCATTTGAAAACACATAATCACATAATCAAATAATTGTCAACTTGGTCATCAACTTGTTATCACCTTGTTATCAACTTGTCGTCGATTTGTACACATGCATTTAAAGTACACCAGGAATCCAATCAATGGACTTCAACTAGTACTTTAAACATCCTCAAGAATCTAACTATGAAGATAGGAAGATCTTATATGCATTTGGTTTTGTCTTATTAAATCATAACATACCTATTAAAGCACACAAAGAATCCAATTAAGGACTTTGATTTTGCGCTTTAAACATCCACAAGGATCTAACTATGAAGATAGGAAGATCCTATAAGGATTTGGAATTTGTGTGGCGAAAATGTTTTGAAAACCATGTACTAGGTATGCTAGTCAACATACGAAGTGAAGTGTTCATGAAATCAAGGTGCTAGACATGCTAAGTCAACATATGAAGCAAAAAGGATCCTTGAAATCAATTTGCCAGGCTTGCTAAATCAACATACGAAGCCAGATGTCCTTGAAAATCATGTACTACCTATGTTAAATCAACATACGAGCAGAATGTCCTTGAAAACTATGCATGGGATCTTTGAAAATATGTTTTTGAAACCTTATGTAATGTTTTTGAAAGCATGTACTAGGTATACTAGGTAAATATGTTTATAAAATGTTTTAAAACCATGTGAAATGCCTTTAAAATCATGTATGAGGTTTTTGAAAACATGGATGATGTTTTTGAAATTATGCACTTGGTATATTAGGTAAATATACTATGTTAAAATGTTTTTAAACCATATGAAGTGTTTTTGAAATCATGTAAGATGTCTTTGAAATCATAAACTATGTATAATGTCATGAAAACCAGAATGTAATGATATGTACATAGACATATCGCATAAGAGGAATTAAGGACTTATGAAATGTACCCTTAGATATCCAAGCAAGGATTTAAAGTGGTACTTTGGGTATCTGTCAAGAGTTAAAACTTGCACCTTGTACTCCGTTTCTTAGAAGAAACAAGTACTTAGGATTTTGTGGAGATCGCGAGCGATCTCAAAAATGAAAGAACTACGAGAGTAGTTTGTCTTGCAAGGAACATGGTTCCTTGGTGTCGGTATCGTAGGGGTATGTCATTCATACATGTAACCACATTTGTTTTCATACATCAAAATGCGAATAAAGATTTATTCATAAACCAACCAAATTGTTTCAGAGTTCTTGGATAACAAAAGAAATAAAACATAAAGTTCAGTCGTTTCAAAGCAGCATCATCTTCCAGTTAGCCAAATGCTCATCCACGGGTTGGATTTGCATTAACAAGCTTTGGGCAATTGTTTTTGAAATGGCCCATCTCGCCACAGTTGTAGCCAGAACCTGGCGGAAAACGAGCTTGAGTAGGGTTGGCTTGAGGTTGGTTTGGACCACCTTGGTTTGGGGTAGTTCGACAAGCATTTGGCAAATGGCTAAGTCGCCCACATGATGTGCACTGATGACACTGTAGGTGAGCTTGGTGGTGTGCAATACACCAGTTGCATAGTGGTGTAGTACCAGCATAGGTTCTTCTAGCAAGAGGCTGTCCTGGTTAGTTAGGTGCAACTTGACTGTTTTGAGCAACTACAATGAAGTTCTGTGAAGCCTTACGCTTCTTTGACTTCTTAGAGGATTCAACCTTGTCATCATTTGATTTAGTCTTATCTGATGGTTTCTTATCGCCTTTTCGAAAAAGTTTAGCCTTCCTGACCTGTGATTCAGTCACGGTAGCGGATAGCTCAATGGCCTGTCTAACGGAGGTAGGGTTGCTACCAGTAACAATGTCCTGAACTGGGTCAGGGAGGCCATCAACGTACATTTCAATCGCCTTATCCAAAGGCATAACCATGGTAGGGCACAACAGACTTAATTCTTCATAACGATCAGTGTAGGCTCGATGCTCACCGCGATCTTGTTTAAGATCGTCGAATTCCATTTTCAGTGCCCTGAATTCATGACGAGGACAAATTTTCTTCATCATTAGAGCTCGAAGCTCTTCCCAGGTTTGAGCCATTGCCACATCGGCACCCCTGTCTCTCATCACACCATTCCACCATGTTAGTGCCCTTTCTCAAAGACACTAGATGCAAACTTAACCTTTCGCTCGTTTGGGCGTTAAATGTGTCAGAATATGCTTTCTAAACTCTTGAACCATTGTAGGAGCCCAGTAGCTCCTTCAGAACCAGAAAATTTAAGCGCTTTAGCCGAATTGAATGTCTTATAGTTGCACTAAGCATTGTTATTGTTATTTTTGTTTTTCGCTTGATTTATCTCGGTAATGCGGTTTGGGAGCACAGCAGCGATTTGTTGAGCGACTAAGGCTGCTATTGCAGCATCTTGAGTTTGATCACGTCTAGGAGGCATTCTAAAAGAACAAGGAAACATGGGAAACGTGTGAGATTGACATTTGTATAAACAAAAGAGGTATTGCAAATATCGGCGAAACATGAGGATTGTGACATTCGTTCATTAATTAAAACAAACAAATGTCATGGTGACTAATCAAAGTAAGTGGGTCTTTATAATGTATCACGAAGAAATGCTTTAGTCTATAGGTGGACACTCACCCCTAGAGTTCCAACGTAAGAGTGACGGGCCGGTGATGCGGATTTGTACGAATACTCTAGCCTTAGACAGAAAACTCAGTGTACAGGCACCCACCCTTCCGGATTGCACATGTTCACATTTAAAGCCCAAACTTTGATGAGATTTTGAAAAAAACAAAGGCTCAAAAAGCCTAAAACAAATCTTCTAAGGATAGATGATTTCTTGTGAAGTTTTGGAAAAATTTTGACCCGAGAAAACGAATTGTGTTTTGTTTTTGTTAATCACCTAAGGATGGGTGATTTGTATTGTATTAAGAATCTAAACGCAAATTTTCTTGCGTTAGGGTCCTAGGAGAGTTATAGACTAAGTCAAGAACATTACTAATAACCTAATTAACTATAACCATGAGCTCTGATACCAACTTTTCTGTAACACCTCGACCGCGTAATACAACAAACCATGGCAGAAACGTCGGGGAGTCATGTCACAGAATCATTGTTTCACAACACATGGTATTTTAAGTTTTGTTTTATTTCAATAATAGACTCGTTGTTTTGATTCAAACCAAATAAGTACAATAATTGTCTTTCAGGTTTTAAGTCACTAAATCCCGCGTCCATCCTATGTGAGGAAAACAATCTTCAATCGCCACATAATAGAGCCTAAAACATATGTGGAATCAGTTAGCATAAAAATGACGCCGAGTACATAGGTTTTGTATGTCAAATTCTTGGCTTTGAATTCATTTTTGCAATACCTCGACCAACTACGAGTGTTGTCGGGTATGTACATTGAAATCAAAAGTGTTTGATATTGCAACATGTTTTATCAACTTTACAAGTTGATAAAAATAAAACAAAACATTTGTAGCCACGAATCTTGACTGAAAACATTTGTCTTGTAAAACCAAGTAGTAAATCGTCTTGTATGAAAACTCGTATGGTTTATATCTTTAAGTAAACCTCATTGTGTGTCATCGTTTGAAAACATTCGTCCATGTGATCTAGATAACGCTACGACATGTAATGTAATAAAAGCACTTATATATAGGAAGTACCAGCGGCGTATCAACCATGCTTTTATCACATTACACCCATCTCGTTATCAAATCACTTGCCATCAACCAATCGTCCAAAATCGTTCAAATCGTCCGTGTTGTAAACCATCGTTCAATCATTCATGTTATAAACCATTGTTCAATCGTTCGTGTTATAAAACATCGTTCAATTGTTCGTGTTATAAACCATCGTTCAATCGTCCGTGTTATAAACCATCGTTTAATCGTCCGTGTTTTAATTGTGAAATACAACTTTTGGTCATTCTTTAATGAATACATTCAAACCTGTGTGATTCGACTATACCACCCATGGGGTATCTTTAATAGACCCTGAAAGGCCTCTTTAACAAGACTAACAAATCAACACATGATTTGTTAATCAGAAAACAGTTTCTATCGTTACCCACATTACCCACCAAGTTCATGGGGATAGTCTGATGACGGGATTTATCAGATCCTATGGTACCATAACATACTATTGGTTGACTTGATCAAAGCTAATGAATGTCATTCGTGTTATGAACTAACGCACCAACAAGTTCGTTCACATTATTGAAATCGTCGTGTTTTATATAAACCATAACCTTTGTTTTTGAAATCTTGAAATCAATTTAGCACATATAAGTCACCCCAAAACAATTGAAAGCTTAAAAGATGGGAGCTATGTACTCACTTGGGATTGCTAAGTATCCTTGAATCAAGTGAAGTATCAAGCTTCGTACGTGTCCTAACGTGTCCTAACATCAGTAACTATGTTATAGCATCGGTAAATAATAGGAGGAATCAGATAGAATGAGGTCTTGTAAACCAAATGAGTGTTGGAACTCATATAAAATGGTTTAACAAAGTCCACATTCAGATTTGGAATGAATCCGAAGTGGTTTTGACCCGTTATGACCCGTTAAGGTAGTTTACACTACTTTAACATGTCATTTGCGCTATTGCGCGTTCAAATGGTCTAACTAGTCCAATGATAAGTTTTATATGCCTAAACATGTTTAATAATGTGGCATAATCAGTTTAAGTGTCAAAATTTAGGTTACATATGCTTAAATAAAATTTATGCGCAAAAATGGCATTTTGGTCATTTTCCTAAAGCATATAAACTACCTATCATACAACTTACCAAACGAAGTGACCATAAGGTATAACCTAGGAATGTTATTTACTATACAACTATGGTCACAAAATATGTTTGGTCGGGTCCTAAATATCGACCAAACGGGTCAGATTCGAAAGTCTAAGCGGTTGTCGAGACTGCTTGACATACGACCCTAAACAAGCACTAAACTAGAAGTGACGAGTTAAAGATGTTAAAACATGTTTAACTAAGTTAGAAAACTGATTTGGTATCAAACAAAGTGTTTTGATACCCGAAAATAGTTTCGTCGCAAAATGCACATAATCGTGCATTTTGACCGAAACTTTGACTCGTCACTTCGACTAGTCAACGTGGTAATCAGTAGGTATAGTCGCAAGGGACTATAACCATCGTGATTACGATCACGTTGCAAAGTTCAATTGAGCTTTATCTTGACAAATTTATGGTCAAAGCCGAAAGTCAAACACTATTTGACTTTTAACTTGAAATAAATAAACAAGACTAGGAAGAACACTTACAAGTGTTCTAGGATGGATAGAAGACTAGAAAACTCAGGTAAGAAGCCTCCAACTATGTGGTAGCCTCTACTTAGAGTTTATAGAGAAGAAGAAGGAAATGAGCAAGTAGGCCTTGCTATTTATAGTATTTGATGAAGCTTAGGATCATGAGATGTGGATTAAGTGTTCTCCAAGGATTAATCCTAACCACACATGTGTTAGGACCAGAATTCAAGCCTTGCTCCTCACACAAAAGTGCCCATAATATTAAAAAACTAGGAAGAAAAACAAGGGCTGCAAGCTGATTTAAAAAAAAAAAAACCATTCTGCCCAGCTACTGCTGTCGCACCTCGCGACCCAGAAGCCTTCAGGGGACGCGCCCTGCAAGCCATGGCAGACCAGAAGTTTCCAAAGTTGGCAAAACAGGTCCCTGCAGCCCTGAAACTTGTTTTTCAACGCGTTAACCCTCGTTAACCCAATTTCAAGGAATTATAAGGATTTTAAATCATAGGGTACTTGAAATATGCTTCTAAATATTGTGGATGTTGGTTCATTTGGTCGTACGATCGCATTTTTCGGTAAATTACGACGAAACTCGAACGGACGCGAAAACGATCCAAATTCCACGACGAATGGTATTTTTGAATTCCCATCACTAAAATACAATATTTTAGTGATTAAAAAATTTTTTGGATGTCCAGATATGGTCAGAATGCAAGATATGCACGCATTTGCATACTTTCGCAGTATTGATGCTTTTAGCCCATATGATCAAATAAGCGTATTTTCACATACCGAACCCCTCAAAACTTATTTCTAAGCTATGTAAAGGGTATTTAAGGTATGTTTAGCTTATGAACTTGTTCCGGAGTGTACGTTGCTACGCGAATAGGCAGATTTTTGCAGTTTGTCTCTAATAGTCCCTATGATCAGATAAACTTGTTTTTGACATACCGAACCCTTCAAAACTTATTTCTAAGTTATGTAAATGGTATTTAGGGTATGTTAAGCTTATTTCTCTATTCCGGAGTGTATGTTGCGTTAAACAGATTACGTTTGCCTAATAGTTTACGTAAAACTTCCAGAAAAGTTTCTCGAGGATTTGTAATCATACGAGATTTGATATGTGTAAATGTCATATGTAATTGTACAAATCCCGAGAATGAAACACAATATTCCATTGGATTCGCATTTGTATGATGGTCGTAAAGGCACAAATCTCACACACTTATTGTCGTCAAAAGGGGGGGGGGGGTACAAGTTATGGTGGTGTGATTTTTTTTATTATAAAATAGACATATGATAAAATGGTAATCTTGTTAGATATTTTAGTGATTATGATAATTAGGATAATTAGGGGGTTAATGGTAGTTTAGGGTGTTAAACTATCCTTAACTAGTTCACTAGTTTAGGTGTTAGGATGATAAAATTTATTGCTAGTTTAATCATTGGTTCGAAAACGGATATTATATGGAAGTTGTGTCATAATACCGGGAATGATGGTTTTGATATACCATTGATGCTCTGGAGTTTATTTAAGATCCTTAATACCCTTTATTAGTTCTACGGACATTGCAAAGTTGAAATTTAGTGTTGCGGACAAACATAATGGTAATTTTTAGCGCGAATCCGATGATTTATAAGTATATGCATTTTCTGGAAAGTTAAAGTGTTATTGCATTTTGGGTGTCCCTAATTAGGGATTTTGTTCATATTTCGATAATAATATGCTTTCATGCCATTCGTTGATCGTTCGGACAGTTTTCAGAACTTGGTGGCATGATTAGTGTGTTCAGTGAATAGTGTTTTTCAGCATTTTGCTAACATATTCAGACATAGATTTTTGTTTTCTCATGACGCGATGAATTTAGCAACATCATCTGTAAAGTTTAACCATGTACTATGATTTCTAGGCTTTGTATGACCAAATCATGCATAAATTAAGCCATTGACGTGACCGTGTCGTCCCGATCAGTCAAAAACCCAATTAACCTAGGTAGCTAGGGTAAGTCGGGTATTGTATCCACGAAGAGCATGTAGTCAGTATCGCACGACCTGTTCGATTAGTTAGACTATTTACAAAAATGTATAAAGTAATTATGAAGCTTGCTAATTTTTAGTTGTTTGTTTGATTTTTGAAAAGAACTCAGAGTGAACCGACAAATTGATATTATCTACAGCAACTACGTACTAACTAAGATTGCAACGCTAAATTACTTAATTGAAAATGAGAATAGGGGAAACGGATCACACCCGGTTCGATAATTGTAAGACCTAGGGTTCCTACATGTTTTAACTTGATTCAATTGCATATAGTGATTAGCGGATTTCTATCACGAAGCTTAGGTGCCAATTGCTATCAACGTCATTTTACAACGAACCGTAATGCACTTCATTACCTTGGACATGTAAATCCTAACCTAAGATAAGGCATAAGTTCACAAATTCATTTCACAAAATCAAATTTTATAATCATTTGACAATTCACAAATTCAATTCAAATGCACGACAATTATCAAAGGGTTCAAATACTAAACAACTTGTCACAAAATCAAATCAAAATACAATTGCATAAACCCTAGAAAATCTTACAACAATCTACACCAGGGTGAAACCAAGGAGACTAGCCGCTCATGGTTGAATTGCCGCGATCACCGGATGACGAATACGAACACCACACCATGATCTTGAGTCTTGAGGGGGAGTTGAAGGGTAGGGGTTAGAGTTTGGATGGTGACGTGTTTTCGTAGTCTCATGCAAATATAATCGAATTACAACTAATTAGCTAGCGGTAAGTGTGTATTGAACACTGGGAGTCTGTGGAATGTGTATTGATTATGCAACTTTGTAACTTAACTAAAATTAAACTAAATTGCAGAAATAAAGATTCGGGAGTTTGATTGTTTGGTTTTAAGAACTAAAATTACTAAACTAATTGCAAATCAAAGATTTGTTGTTAAAGAAGATTAAGAGTAAACGACCATCTTAGGTTACCGGTTTCGTTTGACAATTATGCTTAAATCCAACTAGAAAGAGTCACATAGACATGACTCATGCATAAACGTTTGTTGTGATGAAAGGGAACTAAGTACTCGGATTAGAGAAATGCGAGGTTGTTACCCGATGACCAATTAACTAATATGCAACCCTAACCCCTCCTTTGATATCTCGATTGTCAACGACACCAAGAATGTAAGGGTTAGATTATGATTAAAACATTAATCAACAATTTACGAAAAAACATTCAAGCATCATAATAAACATAGCAAACATGGCAAGTTCATTATTCTAGAAGTACGGATAAAAACATAAAAGTCATAGAGAAAACCTTCAACCTAAGATGATCACCGAAAGTTTAGCCACACATCGCTTGGTGAATCATCATAACACAAAGTTTAGAGTTCATACGAATAGAAAACATAAACCGAATGTTTAGAATTGTTCACAAACACTTGCACAAGCCAAAATTCGCCCTAGAACTTCTGCAAAATGTTCCCAATGATGAGATATGTGAAAAGGAACTTGAAAACAGCTTAAAAGGGGACAGTTACACTTTTCTCGCCAGAGACTACCGTAAATTTCGGTGGCTACCGTAATTTCGGTAGCAATAAAACCATTACGTCCATCCTCTACTATCTTACGGTGGAAAGGGGCAAGTCCAGGGGCTACCGTTAATTACGGTAGCCACTGTAATTTACGGTATGGCCCTTAAACTTCTCCTTTGTTCTTCGTTCAACTCCATAGGAAACGCACTTTACTCCTTTTCCACCCAAAGCTGCATTTCCACTCCTTTTAAGTCCCGAACACACCTGAAACACGAGCAACTGTAGTTATCTAATTCATGATAATTACATGATCAAATGAGGGATTAACTTGTATTTTAACACATTTAAGGGTTGGCCCGTGGACCACCCGTCACATCCCCACACTTAACCGTTGCTTGCCCCCAAGCAACCTATTAAAAACCATTTCCAAATGCACAAACGATCAACCTAAACCAAGCAAATATATGTCGTCCTTTTACTAACCTTTTCTTAACACCCGTGCTACACACCCCTCACTATATCTCTCCTCTCGATGACAATCAACAACTAGCACATATATGCTAGACACACACAAGGAAAATGGGTGATTGCACAACTATATGCTTGTACCTAAATCGGTCCTCCACCTAAAAAGTGCTAAAACATGAATGCGAATCAAAAGGGCTTGGAGGTTGTAACGTGGCTAGGCATACGATAAGGAAATGGGAATATATATAGTAGTAGCACATGATTCAATCCGGTCTTTTTATTACACATTAAGCAAACAAAACATAACATAAACATAAACATAAACCTCTATAACAAGACGATACATTCATTTTTTTCATTTTTCATTGCTTTTTCTCTTTTATATATATATATATATATATATATATATATATATATATATATTTACAACAAAGAAATAATAAACACATACTAAAACAAACTACTAACACTTACAAGACCGGGTCAAATACGGGTAAATTTTAGGGAACTAGGCATGGGTTAACAATTGATCGGCTCTAGGCTCAAAATGGGCAACTAAATGTCCAAACCCCCGCCCCTCTCACTACCAAGCTCATATATATATAACTTATGAGGTCCAACCCCCCAAATCCCACACTCGCACACACCATGACGAGCCTACCTAAATGCCCTTATCCTTTCCACATTCATGTTTAACTAAGGCCTCACTCCGTATTTAAGCACAAGTTCTAATGCACCCCCACCCATTGCCACTCTCATCAAAGATAGAAAACATTTATTCAAAATGGTGGCTTCAACTCTCACCAAGAAAAAGGGGTGAATGGGGGTTGTCGGTGTGTCACTCGGGGTTAGTACAAAGTATTCAAATTTCAACCATGTTTCACTTGATTTAAAAATTTTCAAAGTCATCAAAATTTTCCCCCATCCCCACACTTGGGATACATTGACCCCAATGTATGGATTTGGAAGGAAATGATCGCTAAAAACCCACTCAACATCAACATTTTCTTAGATACCCAAACCCCAAATTTCTTTTTGTTCTTTTCTCATTTTATATTTTTTTTTATATTTTTTCTTTTAATAAAAACACACTAACACCACCAAACTACCACAACCCAAAACAAAAATATCATAACCAAATACACCACCCATCCTCCCAACCATGGACATAAACAAAAGAGTATCTACAAAAGTATACAAGAAAGAACACCACCTGACTAGTAGTAAATGCGGCTGAGGAGGCCCGAAGATAGAAGTCAACAACTCCGAGAATTCTACAAAAGCAAATGAGCCGCTTTCGCTACCATTTCCTCCTTGCTACGTGGTGTCATGTTGCTGGTCCTGTCGAGGGTCCACCCATTGTGAGTGATGTAGCGGCGGTGTTGGGTAAGAAACACTACCGTCATAAGGTGGCAATGTCGAATAATCCACCGGTGGTGGGTCCACAACTATCGGCTGCCCCACATGCCAATCATCATGCATACGCCAATTCTGATCATCAAGATACCTATTATTCATTTCTTGTTCAAAAGCGTAGGCATGAGTACGATTCCATGATTCTTGTCGATCAAAGCTATGCTTCAAAGCCCACTCCATGCTTGCTCCCATCCAAGTTTGATGATTAAAAATGTCCGCTCGGACCCGGACCAAGTATCGAATACAAATGATCGTGGGCGTTGATTTTCAATAACCTCTTGCATCGTTCCTTGATAAGCCCAATTCGGCTCATAGGAACGCTCCGTATAATCAAAGAATCCCCCCATGCACATGACTCCTACTCGGTCCCCTTTGGTCCACATCCATGTGCTCGGGATTCGGCTCATCGGCATAATCATCATCCCCACTTCGGGGCTCGTCATCACTCTCGGGCTCATCCTCCTCGCCCGGCTACAACGCTCTCGCATCCACCTTCAATGCACGCCACCGTTGACCTTCCGATTTCAACTTATGATATCTCTCAGATTCATCATAAGTCCACCCAATACCCATCCTTCGAATATCAAATGGCTTATGTCTTTTCATCGCACCCTTATATTCCGGCCCATTAGCTTTGTACATCTTCAGCAATGCCGTGATTATTCGGCAATAAGGAACAATATTCCTTCCAACTTTGTTCCGACATATCCACACATTATTAATTATCAAGAACCGGATTAGAAAACGGGGTGACCCATGAAGCAAAGAATAGAGAACAGGCACCTCAGGAAATCTAACTTCTTGTTTATCCCCCTCCTCGGAATCACATTGTAAATACAAATCATGAGGAACAACTTAGCTTCAATATTTAAATTCCTTCCATAGAGTGTTCCATGATAAGTACCAGACAGAAACAAAGCTTCCAACATATCATTCTAACATGGGTGAGCTCCCTGCTTATGAAACAAATCGTCGAGACTTGGGAACATATAGTCTCTTGCGGGCAAACTATCAAACTTTGCCAACTTCCTCAAAGTGTCAAACGACATATCTACTTTAATATCGTTCACTGTGCCGATTAGTTTCATTTGTTGTGGTTTGTTGAACTTGGGACATGTGAGAGTGGCCATCCACTCTTAGATTTCATCTTTAAACAAATTTTTGTTGTCCCCATCATAACAATTCAACGTGGCTTCCCAACCTAATGCTCGAAATCTAGCGAAGACATTAAAGGGTCCAAACTCTACTTCCTTCACTTCCCTTTCACATATAAATGCCGCCGCTTTGTCTTTCAACTTGTTCATGCGGTCATTAAACAAAGTCAGTTGGCACTTTATTAGCTGATCATCCAATGGACCGGCATCCCATAGTGGCTTATCAGCCGGATCCAGATATTGCTCTTCTTCTTCATCACTATCCGCCCCGAGAACTAACCTCCGCTTCTTTTGTTATGCTTCAGCTTGTTGGCTCGAAGACCCCTCTACCGCTTTACCTTTACTTTTTCCCATCGCCTACACACATTACAACACACAATCAAACAAACAAAATCAGTTTCCCTTTCATCCAAAAATCCCCACACTTGCTTGTAATTATGGGTTGTAGATGGCGTTAAACATAAGATTTCATATTTTATTTTTACAAAATTTGGGCGTGATGCCTCTACAATGTAAAAGTTTCCCAAAAATTCAAAAATTTGGCATCAACCTAATATTTACAACCATAACAATCTTCCAAACTAACAATTTCATAACATCAACTATGAACAAGCAAGTGTGTGTTGTAACAAGTAGAAACATTAACCTTCAATGTCACAACGCATCATCAAAAAGAGAGTGAAAACATCACATACCTTGAGTTGTAGATGCAAGAACACAAAGAAACCCAAAGAAACCCAAAGAAACAAGAAATCTTCAAAAACCCCAAAAATTTCGGCACCTAGGGCTTGGAAATTGGTCAAGAAAACGGGGTTTTCTACCCAAATCAGATAGCTTGTGAAATTTTAGTCAAGTTAGACCAAAAAATCACTCAATTTGGTCAAGAATTGAAAGAGGTATGAAGGTTTGAAGAAGTGGGGTTTCTTGAATGATTTGGTAGGGATGAAGGAAAGTGATAGATGATAGTTGTGGTGAGGGATTGTGCAGAAATTCGTGTGGCTAGGGTTAAGTTCACGTGACTTTTGAGTTTTTTTTTAATTATAACCCGTTACCTGTTGCGCCTCTTAATCTGCCAGAGGCTACCGTAATTTACGGTAACTTTTGGCTAAAAGTCCCTACCGTAAGACAGTAGCCATGCGTCATAAAGAATTTTATTTCCCAGGCCTACCGTAAATTACGGTGTCTACCGTAAATTACGGTAGGCTCTGGGGATCAACACTTTGCAAAAAAAATTGTTTGATAAAGTTTTTTTAAGGTTTTATAATTTTTATGTTTTTTGGTATTTTTCGAAAAACATGGAAATTACCCTACCCCTTATGAAAAACCCGTGTTTTCCTCAACACTATGTTAGAGAAATTCATACGAACGTCCCCACACCGTAAATTACGGTGTCTACCGTAAATTACGGTAGGCTCTGGGGATCAACACTTTGCAAAAAAAATTGTTTGATAAAGTTTTTTTAAGGTTTTATAATTTTTATGTTTTTTGGTATTTTTCGAAAAACATGGAAATTACCCTACCCCTTATGAAAAAACCCGTGTTTTCCTCAACACTATGTTAGAGAAATTCATACGAACGTCCCCACACTTGTTTCGAACACAAGTTTTAAGTAGATACGATAATTATTCAAAACAAAACAAACTAAACTAAACTACGTATGTACACTACCAAACCTGGGCCTCTCATGCTTGTTCATCATTCACCGGGCGTAGGATGTAGCCCACCTTGTCGAGTTCGAGATTGTTGATGTCATTACCTTCCAAATACAGCTTAAGCCTATGCCCGTTAACCGTTTGTTGCTTGTTAGTTTGAACATCTTGTATATCAACATCACCGAATCGACCCACTCGCCTAATAACATAGGGACCCATCCATTTACTTTTTAATTTGCCTGCGAATAGTTTCAATCTTGAGTTATACAACCACACTTTCTAGCCCACTTCAAAGGTTCGCTTCTTAATCTTCGCATCATGAACCTTTTAAAGCTTATCCTTGTATGCCGATGCACACTCATAAGCTTCATCTCGGATCTCTTCTATCTCACTTAACTGTAACTTCCGCATCTTACCCACTTCATCGTAATCCGCATTCACCGTTTTAATTGCCCAATATGCCCGATGAGCTAACTCCATTGGCAAATGACATCCTTTCCCATACACCATCCGGTAAGAAGTTGTACCAATTGGAGTTTTGTAGGCCGTCCTATATGCCCACAACGCGTCATCTAATTTGTCACACCCCGACCGCGTAAAACAACAAACCGCGGCGGAAACGTCGAGGAGTGTCGTAACAGAATCATTGTTTCACAACACATGGAAATTGAAGTTTTGTTTTATTGAATTAAAAGAGGTTACAATGTCTTAAAAACAAAGAGACATTACATAATTAACTAGTCTTGCATCTTTTGTTGTCACTAAGGCCCAAGTCCGCCTAAGTGTATCTTGATCAATCCTATGCATTAGCTCCTGAAAACACATGTGAAAATAGGTACGTCAGCATAAAAATGCCTGTGAGATACATAGGTTTTATTTAAAATAGGACTCATGACTTGTAAGTTTAAAGAAAATGTTTAACAAAAGTTAGTCATGAACCTTAAAAATGTTTTCTTTTATAAATCATACGAAAATCGATAAAAATCAGATGATATAAAAGATTAATGCATAGATAAGTAAATAACCAAGTAAAATGAGTTTGTATAAAATATGTTGTTTGTAAAAAAATGTTTCATGAAGATATGATATTTGTGTAAATGTAATATGTCAAACTTGAAATGGTTTAAATAACGCTACGATATGTAATGTCATAAAAGCACTTATATATAGGAAGTACCAGCGGCGTATCCACCATGCTTTTATCATATTACACACGCCTCGTTATTTAAATCACTTACCCAAACAAACCACCAAAATGTATTGTTAAAACCAATGAAAAAAAATTTCATGTATAATCAAATGTAATGTATAGTGAATAAAAGCATTTACTCAACCCTATAAGAAAAAAAATGTACAAAACAATGTATTTGATAAATCATAATTTAAATCAAAAGTTATGTTTTGTAAAATTAATGTTTTATTGATACAAACATCTACGCGGTAATGCTAAACGCCTACATTCAAGCCTTGAGACTGAAGAGACAAACCCTTAACAAGTTAAAGGTTTATCAAACTTATGAATATCGAATTCGGTCATTCCTTCCACCCAAACAAACCTATGACTTCAGGAATGGGAGTTGTCAATTCCTATGGTACCACTACCTACTAACGAACGGCATGATCGGTGTTAATGAATGTATTTATGACCCGTTAAACAGACCAAATGCCATACCAAATGTAAGCATGTTATATGAAAATAATGTACTAAATATGCTAAACGAACATACAAAGTAAAAATGTTTAATGTAAATCAATGTGTCCATATGCTAAGTGAATCATATGCAACAAAATGTAATATATGAAATCAATGTGCTAGCATGTTAATAAACATACATAGCAAAAACATGGAAGAAATCATGTGCTATATGTGTACTACTGAACATAGCAAGTATATGATATAAAAGTATGAAAAGCACGAAAGTAGCAAGTAGGCACATGTGTTCCACCCCAAAATATTTGAAAACAGTAAAAAGAGGGGTCTATGTACTCACTTGAGAATGCTTAGAAGTCTTGAATAACAACCAAGCAAAGCTAGAGGGATCACGGAATCAAACGGCACCTAATATAGGTAACTATGTTAATAAACCGACCTAAATCGGAAGATCGGATAGGATGAGGTTTCGTAAACCAAATGAGTATTTGAACTCATATGATATGGTTTAACAAAGCCTAGTTACTAAATCGAAACTTATCCTAAGTGCTTATGACCCATTACGACTCGTTAAGGTAGTCTATGCTACTTTAACGCGTCGTTCGCGTAAAACGCGTTCAAACTGCTAAACTAGTCTGATGACAAGTATTATATGCCTTAACATGTCTAATAATGTTGCCTAATCAGTTTAGATGTCAAAATTTAGGTCACAAATGCTTTAAATGAAATTATGCGTAAAAAGGGCATTTTAGTCATTTTCCTAACGCATATAAATTACCTATCATACAACTAACTAAACGAAGTGACCATAAGGTATAACCTCGGAAGGTTATTCCCTATACAACTATGGTCATAAAATATGTTTGGTCTGATCCTAATGATCGACCAAACGGGTCGGGTTCGAAAGTCTAAGCGGTTATTTAGACCGCTTATCTTACGACCCTATATAAGCACTAAACTAAAAGTGACGAGTTAAACATGTTAAAACATGTTTAACTAAGTTGGAAAACAAGTTTGATATCAAAACAAAGGGTTTTGATACCCAAGAATAGTTTGGTTGCAAAATACGCAATAACGCGTATTTTGACCGAAACTATGACACATCACTATGCCTAAATAACGTGGTAATCAGTAGGTATAGTCATAAGGGACTATAACCATCGTAATTACGCTCACGTTAACGAACTTTGTGTTGACCATTGACTGGTCAAAGCAGAAAATCAAACACTATTTGACTTTCATGCTTAAAAACACATAAAAGCATGAAAGAAACTCACAAAAGGTACAAGCAATGGAGATTTGATTCAAGTTGCTCAGGTATGAAGTGTGGATTAGAGCAGAAATTGAATCAAGTGTGAAGAACCAAATGAATCAAGGTGGGTTTATATAGGATTTCCAAAACCGTTAGGATCGTTTCTTGGATTACGAGCTTCGATCTTGGCCCTCCATGTGTGCCCACTGATTTACCAACCTATGGGTGTCCAAAAACCAGCTCATTGTATGAAG
Source organism: Helianthus tuberosus (assembly GCA_030545235.1). Taxonomy (NCBI): domain Eukaryota; kingdom Viridiplantae; phylum Streptophyta; class Magnoliopsida; order Asterales; family Asteraceae; genus Helianthus; species Helianthus tuberosus. The sequence goes on from CM060419.1 coordinate 25,227,631, forward strand.
AAACCATGCACAAAACCAGAAAACTAGCTGCTGATTTGAAAAACTGAGTTTTCTGATCTGGGCAGCTGTCGCACCCCACGTAAAAGGAGGCTTCCTCTTACGCGCCCCGCCAGAGCCAACTTTGGCAGATTGACAGAAATGGTCCCTGAATGTGTAAAACTTGGTTTTCGATGCATTTTTGACACGTTTAAGCCCCGTTAATGTAATTTCAAAGCTCTATAATGAATTTAAAGCATAGGGAACATGAAATATGCTTGAAAACATCTTGGATGTCGGTTCGTTTGGCCGTACGGTCACGTTATTTGGTTAATTACGACGAAACACGAACGGACGCGAAAAACGATCCAAATTACGCGACGAATGGGATTTTATCATGCCAATCACTAAAATAAAATATTTTAATGATTACAAAATTTTTTTGATGTCCGGATATGTTCAGAGCGTAAGATATGCGCGTAAATGCAAACTTATGCATTTTTGAGGCTTTTAGTCCCTGTTTGACCAAATAAGTTTATTTTTGAACACCGAACCCCTCAAAGCATATTTCTAAGCTATGTAAAGGATATTTATGGTATGTTTAACTTATGATCATATTCCGGAAGGTTCGATACCAAATGAATCGGCAGACTTTCGCAGTTTGACGCAAAGGTTATTTAAGGTTATTTAAGGTATGTTAAGCCTATGTCACTGTTCTGGAGTGTTTGTCGCATTAAACTGATTACGTTTACGCATCAGTTCACGTATAACTTTCCAGAAAGCGATTTACAGCTCGAAATCGGACAAGAATTGATATGTGCAATTGATGCACACATTTATACAAATCCCAAGTAAGAAACACAATATTTCATTGGTTTTGTATTCTTATGATGGTTGAAGAGGCACAGATGTTACATAATTTACTTGACCAATCTTTTCTATCTGTTCGCACCGTCTACATGAGAATTTCTTTGATTTGACGGTTGTAAATTTCGACTTGTCCACTTGTTTGTGGACGATACAGTGTAGCGACTCGGTGGTTCACATTGTACCACTTCAACAATTTCCCGAAGTTAAAAATTTTAAAATGTGACCCACCATCACTAATTATAACCCTTGGAATACCGAAACGAGCAAAGATGTTTGATTGAACGAATTTGCACACAACCGAATGATCGTTAGTTCTTGTAGGAATAGCTTCGATCCATTTTGAGACATAATCCACCGCCACTAAGATATACAAAAACCCATTCGAACTCAAAAAGGGGCCTCTAAAATCTATGCCCCACACATCAAATATTTCAACCACCAAGATCGGTTGCAAAGGCATCTCATCCCTCTTCGAAATACTCCCCATGTTCGTACCCGGTAGCCCATTTTATGGCCACTAAAATGACCCGCACAAGCGGATGAATGGGCATGTGTCAAAATCTCTAACACTTCTGTCTCGGGCACACATCTTAGAATCACTTGATCGGGCCCAATTTTGAAAAGGTCCGGTTCATCCCAAATATATTGCTTGACTTGGACCATGAATTGTTGCCTTCTTTTCTTCGTCCAATGACTTGGAATTGCACCCGTGGCTAAGTAATTCACGTAGTGAGCATACCATGGTGCAACAAAGGTAGATACGGCCAACAATTGTTCATCAGGAAACCTTTCATTAATCTCACTTAAATCATCAACTCATTCCACTGGAATTCGGGATAAGTGATCAGCCACTACATTTTCGCTTCCTTTTTATCCCGAATTTCTAAATCAAACTCTTGCAATAACAACACCCAATGGATCAAACGGGGCTTTGCATCACCACCGCTAATAACTCCTTTTCGGTTGTGGTGTAATTCCGTTGCGCCTCGGACAATGTCTTGCCTGCATAGTAAATTACCACCGGCTTTTTATCAATTCGTTGACCCAAAACCGCCCCAATTGTTGTGTCACTTGCATCACACATAATCTCGAACGGCTTTGACCCATCCGGTGGTTGCAAGATGGGAGCTTTAACCAATTGTTCCTACAAAACATTGAAAGCTTGCAAACATTCATTAGTAAAGTCAATAGAAACATCTTTTAATAACAAATTACATAAAGGTTTAGTAATAACACTAAAACCTTTAATAAATCGTCGGTAAAAACCTGGATGTCCCAAAAATGACCTCACCCCTTTTACATTCTTTGGTGGAGGCAAGGATGATATTACCCGAATTTTTGCCTTGTCCACCTCCATTCCCCTTTCCGAAATGACATGACCCAACACAATACCCTCTTGCACCATAAAATTACTTTTCTCCCAACTTAGCACCAAATTTTTCTCAACGCATCTTTTTAAAACTTTTTACAACTCATCGAGACAAGATTCAAAACTAGTGCCAAAAATGGAGAAATCATCCATAAATACCTCAAGCGACTCCCCAACCATGTCCGAGAAAATACTCATCATACATCGTTGGAAAGTTTCCGGTGCATTACACAAGCCACATGGCATTCGTCGAAAAGCAAAAGTGCCATATGGACAAGTGAAGGTGGTCTTGTGTTAGTCATCCGGGTGAATTGCAATTTGATTACATCCCGAATATCTGTCTAAAAAGCAATAATATTTTTGACCTGGTAATTTTTAAATAATTTGGTCATTAAAAGGCAACGGGAAATGACCCTTAGAAGTGGCGGCATTCAATTTTCGGTAATCAATACAGACACGCCACCCGGCGACCGGTCGGGTTGCGATTTTTTCATCATTCTCATCTTTTATTACTTGAATACTGGCCTTCTTAGGAACTACTTGGGTAGGACTTACCCAAGCACTATCCAAAATAGGATAGAAAATACTCGCGTCTAACCATTTAATTACCTCATTTTTTACCACTTCTCGTAGATTCGGGTTCAATCTCCTTTGTGCCTCCCTAGTTGGTTTCGCATCCTCGGTTGTGATAATTTTATGCATGACAATCGATGGACTAATTTCTTTCAAGTCGGCAATCGTCCAACCTATAGCTCCTTTGTTTACCTTCAACACTTCCAACAATGCTTGCTCTTGAGCTATCTCCAAATTAGAAGCAATAATGACCGGTAAAGTATCATTATCCCCTAAAAATGCATACTTCAAGTGGCTTGGCAAGTCTTTCAACTCCAATTTCGGTGGTTCGTCCAAAGACGATTTATACCAGAATTAATTTCCACCGGTAAGCTCTCAAACTGATGGGTTCATGGCGGTCGATCCTCTTTAAGTGACATAGCATCTTGTTCTTTCTCCTCAACCCTTAATGCACAAGCATGTACCTGTTCAGAAAAATCACAAACACAAGTATCCACACTATCTTCCTCATACTCATGCGGGTCACATCCGTTAGAATTAGAATTGTTAGTATAAACATTCAACCTCATTTTTCTATTTCCGAATGTCATGTCTACTGTACCAAAATTATATTGGTCATATAAGCCCCCCGGTAAAATACTTACTCCGGCTCCGAGATCCAACAACGGCTTTGACATTTGAAAATTTCCAACTTGAATATTTATTAATGGCATTCCCGGATCTTGGAGCTTAGGAGGAAGATCTCCATTAAGCACCGCACTAACTTGCCCGGTCAAGTCAACCCACTTAGGCATCTTTTTCTTTTGTTGCCTCTTTTGTGTGCATAATTCCTTTAAAAATTTTGCATAAGCGGGCACTTGTTTAATTGCATCAAGCAAAGGGAGGTTAACTTTCACTTGCTTGAAAACATCCCACAATTCCTCTTTTTAAGGACCCCTCTTTAAAATAAAATTTTTCTTACCCAGGTCAATTAAAGCCAATGGAAATGGGACTTGGCTTAATTCCCCTTCCTCATTTTTATCTTTTAAAATTTCACCCAACCCCGATTATTGAACTACTTATTCAACATTAGAGTCCTTAGACACATTTGAGGGTGAAACTTCAACCTCATCACTTTCATTTCCCGTAATATCCTCAACTACCCCATGAACCAAACTCGGTGATAAATTTGCTTTAAATTCTTTTCCACTTATTAAAACACTAACACGGTTAATAGGAATATTATAATTACGTGATGAGTTATGAGAAGGATTTACCTTAGTGTCACTAGGAAGTTGACCTTTACTTTTTTTCAACTCCGCCACCTCCGTTGCTAATTGGCCCATTTGAATTGTCAAAGTTTGAATCCTCTTGTCACGAACTTCATCCTTTTGTATCGGGACTTCATCGAGTTGGTTCCTTTTTTGCATATCTTGTTGCATCACCCGAAGCATATCCATAACTTCATTCCCACTTGATGAAGCTTGACCCGAAGAACCACTTTGACCACCCGATTGTTGAAATTGACCCTGGTAGCCGAAATTGCTTCCACCTCGATAATTACCTTGATTATATTGTTGTTAACGAGGTGAAAAATTTCCTTGAGCTCCTTGGAAATTTGGGTTAGCTTGGTTCGCTGGGTTCCCATAACGAAAATTAGGATGATTCCTTAACCCGGGATGGTATGTGTTCGAATTCATGTTAAAGTTACAACCACCCCCTTGAATAACATTCACCTCCTCCAATTGATCTTCACCCACTCCTACCAAACACACTTCCGCCGTATGGCCTATTTCATTACAATTAGTGCAAACATTGTACACTTGATTCGTGGTTTGCACACCTCCATTTTCTACCCCATGAACTTGTGGCCTTGTTATAACATGCCTTACCCTCCTAGAAGATTGAGCTTTCCTTTTCGAGGTAACCACCATTTGCTCTAAAAACATCCAATCATCATGCTCAAAATTTGTACCAAATGTACCGTTAGTAATGGACATTAAATCACGAGCATCCTCCGAACTCAACCCCTCATGAAAGGCATTCAATAAGTCCCAAAGTTGTATACCATGATGAGGACAATTTTTCAACATCATATTGAACCACTCAAACGCCTCATGAAACATCTCCCCCGGTTGTTGTTGGAAACTCCTCAAACTCCGCCTAGCATCATTGGTCTTTTGGGCCGTGAAGAATTCTTCTAAGAATATTTGTTGCATTTCGGCCCATGTATAAATTGACGCGGAAGGCAAAGTATAAAACCACCTTTTTGCTTTATCTTCCAAGGAAAATTGAAAGAGAACCAACTTGACATCATCCGAAGAGAAACCTTGCCCTCCAATAGTATCGCAAATAGAGTCATATGTCTCTAAATGAAAATATGGTTCTTCCTTTGCTAACCCTTTAAACTTTGGCAAACTTTGAAGTGCGGTACTTCTAACCTCAAAAGTCCTCCCATCCGGATGATGAGGAATCACCACCGGTGAAGGAGTGATAACCGGTCTAAAATGAGCTTTGATCCCTCGCACCACCTCTCGAAGATGTCTTCGTGGAGCACCCAATGGTACTCTTGGACGACCCATTTGCCCTTGCATCAGCCCTTGAGGTGCAAACAACTGCGGAAGTTAAGGTTGTTGCATTTGTGGTCGTTGCACCGGCCTTTGAAATTGGGGTTGTTGATATTGTGGACGAACTTGTTGTAAAGGCATTGGTCGTTGAAACTGTGGCCCATGTGGCCGAATTTGTTGTACCCCTGTTGGTGGCCTACCCATATCTTGAACTTGTTGCAATGGTTGACTTTGTTGAACCGTTCCTCCTTGAGGTCCCAAATTACCTCCATCACCTCCATAATAAAATCCCTCTTCTTCTTATCCTCTAAATTCTTCATCATACCCATCATCAAATCGATCTCCTCCTATACCCGAAGATTGCAAATACTGAGGAGATGAATATAGAAAACCTGGTTGGTTCGGCGGTCGATATGTAGTAGTATGAATAATAGTTGAACTTGGTGGTATTGGGTAGGTAGAAGATGATTGACCGGAAGCTGGGAAGAAGTTGAAAGTGGTGGAACCGTTGAGGAGGAGCTACAAGTGAGAGTAGGCTCGGTTTGGGTAATAGAAGGTGATGTGGTGTTGGTTGAACTAACTTCATGTGTTGGAATTTAGAATGGTAGTATTTGGTGATGGTTGTGATGAAGAAGGTATAAAGGAAGGTGTAGGTTGACCCATAGTGGGTGGTAATTGTGATTCATCCATGATGTTTCTAGGTGTAATAGGTGATGTGGGTGAACCAATGATCTTGTTTTCTCGTACAAAAACTTGGTTTTTCCACAAAGTTCTTTCAATTTCCGGATCGAACGATAGTGGTGATGACTTGTGAGAGCCTTTAGTATGCATACACCTGTAGTATCTTCACACTAAACACAACCAGCGTAAACCCGAAAATAATAAACAAAAGCTACTAAATTAACACAAGTTCCGCACTATTCCCCAGCAACGGCGCCAAAATTTGATGTGTTGTCGTAGTCTCACGCAAATTTCATCCAATTACAACTAATTAGTGAGCGGTAAGTGGGTATCGAACATAGGGAGTCTGTGGAATGTGTATTGATTATGCAGCTTTGTAACTTAACTAAAATTAAACTAAATTGTAGAAATAAAGATTCAGGAGTTTGATTGTTTGGTTTTAAGAACTAAAATTACTAAACTAATTGCAAATCACAGGTTGGTTGTTAAAGCAGATTATGAGTAAATGACCATCTTAGGTTTCTGGTTTTGTTTGATAATTATGCTTAAATCCAACTAGAAAGAGTCACATAGACATGACTCATGCATAAACGTTTATTGTGATGAAAGGGAACTAAGTACTCGGATTAGAGAAATGCGAGGTTGTTACTCGATGACCAATTAACTAATATCCAACCCTAACCCCTCCCGTGATATCTCGATTGTCAATGACACTAAGAATGTACGGTTTAGATTATGATCAAAACATTAATCAACAATTTACAAACAAACATTCATGCATCATAATAAACATAGCAAACATAGCAAGTTCATCATTCTAGAAATATGGATAAAAACATAAAAGTCATAGAGAAAACCTTCAACCTAAGATGATCACCAAAAGTTTAGCCACACATCGCTTGGTGAATCATCATAACACAAAGTTTAGAGTTCATACGAATCAAAAATATAAACTGAATGTTTAGAATTGTTCACAAACACTTGCACAAGCCAAAATTCACCCTAGAACTTCTGCAAAACGTTCCCAATGATGAGATATGTGAAAAGGCACTTGAGAACGGCTTAAAAGAGGGCAATTACACTTTTCTCGCCAAAGACTACCATAAATTACGGTGGCTACCGTAATTTACGGTAGCAATAAAACCATTACGTCCATCCTCTACTGTCTTACGGTGGAAAGGGGCAAGTCCAGGGGCTACCGTAAATTATGATAGCCATCGTAATTTACGGTAGGGCCCTGGAACTTCTCATTTGTTCTTTGTTCAACTCCATAGGAAAGGCACTTTACTCCTTTTCCTCCCAAAGCTGCATTTCCACTCCTTTTAAGTCCCAAACACACCTGAAACACGAGCAACTGTAGTTATCTAATTCAAGAGAATTACATGATCAAATGAGGGATTAACTTGTATTTTAACACATTTAAGGGTTGTCCCGTGGACCACTCGTCAGATGGTGGAGAATGGATGAGTATGATGATGATGGTGAACTAGGGTTTTGAAGTGTGGATGGTGATAGGTTAGAGGTTAGGGATGTTAGAGGTAGGTTAGAGGTGAAGAAGATGATCAAGAATGGTTCCAAGATGGTGTTTTAAGCTTCCCTAACTCGTAACCCCCGAAAATTGGTCAAAACCTCACCTAAAAACCGTCCCCAACTCATTAAACAACCAAATTCATGACACACATACAGGGAGGGCGTCGCTGACGGCTATTTAGGGCGTCCCTGACGCCCCCTGCAGGTGCGGATTTCCTTATTTCTTGTTTTCTTCATAACTTCTTCGTTTTAGCTCAGTTTTATTCACCGTTTTCGCCCACGTCTTCGTAATTCAGCCCTCTATCATGCCATCTTCCAATATCTTCATTTTCAATCCATTAACATCCCTTACAACACATCCAATCTTCAAGGTTAACAACAACTTGTTTTCTGTTTTTTCCATTTCTTGATCCCGGTTGACCCGATTCGCGTCCCGGTGCTCCGTTTATTCCCGATTAGCTCCTTAAACTCTTTTAGACCTATAAAACCCAAATCCCATTAAAAGTAGTCTATTCAAGATTAAAATCCGTAAAAACATCAACTTAAGCACAAATGATCACCGGTTTTTTACCACGTATCAGCCATGAACGAACGCAATTAAATGTATAATTAATCCATCACTTAACTAGCGCACCAGCCGCATTTATGGACCTTATGAACCGAGTATGTCGGTCCATGCTAGACAAGTTTGTTATAGTGTTTATTCATGACATATTGATGATTCAAACTTTTTTACAATTTTCAACATATTTAGCACTAGATGATTAATCATATAAGAATGGTTATCGAAGATTAACCCGCCCTCGAAATATAAACCATGCACATCCTTCACAATGTTCTCTCCACTCGGTTTAAATTTTGGCTAATAAATAATGAATTAGTATGACACATGTGCGTCTATGACATATCAATTCATGTTCGATTTCAAGCTTTAAATCGCTTTCTGGAAGGTTATAAGCGAAATGATACGTAAATATAACCAGTTTAATGCAACAAACAGTCCAGAACAGTGACATAGGCTTAACATACCTTAAATAACATTTACATAACTTAGAAATCAGTTTTGGAGGGTTTGGTATGCCGAAATCAAGTTTATTCGCTTACAGGGACTAATTTTGGCAAACTGCGAAAGTATACCGATTCGTATTGTAACGAACATTCCGGAACTTGATCATAAGTTAAATATTCCCTAAATATCCTTTACATAGCTTAGAAATAGTCTTAGAAGGGTTCAGTACGCTAAAAATAAACTTTATTGATCAATAGGGACTAAAAACGTCAAAAAGTGCATAAGTTTGCATTTTCGCGCATATCTTACGTTCTGAATATATCCGGACATCCAAAAATTTATGTAATCATTAAAATATTTTATTTTAGTGATTGGCATGATAAAATTCCATTCGTCGCGTAATTTGGATCGGTTTTGCGTTCGTTACGATTTCCGTCGTAATTAACCGAACAACGCAACCGTACGACCAAACGAACCGACATCCGAGATATTTTTGAGCACATTTCAAGTTCCCTATACTTTAACTTTATTTTAGAGCCTTGAAATGGGGTTAATGGGGCTTAAAAGTGCCAAAAAATCAAGTTTTACAAGTGCAGGGACCATTTTTGAAATTTCTGGCAGATAAATTGAACTTGGTCCATTTTTGAGGTTTTAACCCAAGGTTTTGCACTCTATGGGCTGGAATTTGATGGTTTTAAGTATTCCCATGGTTTTGAAAACCATGTGCCCACTTGTAAGGTCAAGATCAAAGCACGATGTGCTAGAAACGATCCTAACGGTTCTCCGAAATCTATAAATACCCAAGCTCTCATTCCATTTTGCTCACACCTTGATCTAATTTTATGCTCTAAGTTGAAGCTTTTTGCTTCATACCTGAGTATTTAGATCAAGTTCTTCTAGCTTGGACCCTTTGTAAGTATTCTTTCGTGTTTTTATGCGTTTTAAGCGTAAAAGTCAAACAGTGTTTGACTTTCTGTTTTGACCAGTCTTTGGTCAACACGAAGTTCGTTTGAACTTTGAAACGTGTGCATAATCACGATGGTTATTGTCTCTTGTGAGTATACCTATTGATTACCACGTTGATTAGGTGTAGTAACGAGTCATAGTTTCGGTCAAAATGCATATTCATGTGTATTTTGCAACCAACTATTCTTGGGTATCAAAACCTTTTGTTTTGATATCAAACTTGTTTGCTAACTACGTTAAACATGTTTTAACATGTTTAACTCATTGATTTTAGTTTAGTGCTTATATAGGGTTGTAAGATAAGCGGTCTAAACAACCGCTTAGACTTTCGAACCCGACCCGTTTGGTCGATCATTAGGATCCGACAAAGCATTTATTGTGACCATAGTTGTATAGGAAATAACCTTCCGAGGTTATACCTTATGGTCACTTCGTTTAAGTAGTTGTATGATACGTAGTTTATATGCCTTAGGTAAATGACCAAAATGCCCTTTTAACGCATAAATTCATTTTAAGCATACGTAACATAAATTTTGGCATCTAAACTGATTAGGCAACATTATTAGATATGTTAAGGCATATAATACTTGTCATAGGACTAGTTAAGCGGTTCGAAAGCGTTTTACGTGAACGACGCGTTAAAGTGGCGTAAGCTACCTTAACGAGTCGTAATGGGTCGTAAGCACTTAGGTTAGGTTTTTTTTTTAAATGTAGGCTTTGTTAAACCATATTACATGAGTCCCTACACTCATTTGGTTTACGAAACCCCATTTTATCCAATCCTCAGATTTAGGTCCGGTTTATTAACATAGTTACCTATATTAGGTGCCGTTTGATTTCCGTGATCCCTCTAGCTTGCTTGGTTGTTATTTAAGACTTCTAAGGATCCTCAAGTGATTACATAGTCCCCTCTTTTATAGTTTTCAACTGTTTTCGGGTGAAACACATGTGCCAACTTGTTACTTTCGTGTTTTTCATGATTTTATATCATATGCTTGTTATGTTCATTAGTACATATATACTACATGATATCATTATATTTTGCTATGTATGTTCACTTAACAAGCTAGCACATTGATTATCGTAATTACATTTTGTTGCATATGTTTATCTAGGATATGGACACATTGTTTTACATTTTGAACCGTTTGTAACCGTATGATTTGTGTAAACCATTTGTAATCGTTTGAATTGTGTGAACCGTTTGTAACCATTTGATTTATGTGAACCGTTTGGAAATATTTGATCTAAGTGAACCGTTTATAACTGTTTGATTTATGTGAAGCGTTTGAAACTGTCTGAACCGTTGGGTTAGGAAGTGATTAGGTAACAGGGTGGGTGTAATGTGCTAAAAGCATGGTGGATACGCCGCTGGTACTTCCTATATATAAGTGTTTTTAATACATTATATATCGTTGCGTTATCTTGATCATTTGGGAAAGATTATCAAAACAAAGTTATATTACAAGGATTTTCTAATAATATAAACCATACGAGTTTTATTAACGAGTTTTTACGAGATGTTTTAGAATTTGATTTAATAAAATAAATGTTTTGGGTTAAGAATCATGGCTATGCGATTTTATAAAGTATACCTAACTTGATTTGAGTTGGTTAAATATGTCGCAATACTATACTTTTCAAAACCAAGTTTTTAATTAAGTTTTGCAACATGTAAACTAGCCATGGATCTGACACTCACATAAAACCTATGTACTCGCCGGCATTTTTATGCTGACGCATTTTTATGCTGACGTATTTTCACATGAGTTTCATGATATTGATGCATACTGACATAGGAACGGACGAGGCCTTAGTGAATTAATAACAATGAAAGTCTATTTGTTCATGTTTTGTTTCTAATTTCAATGTAATGTAATACATTTAATTAAATAAAACAAAACCTCAATCCATGTGTTATGAAACAATGATTTTGTTACAACACTCCCTGACGTTTCCGCCACGATTTTGATAGACTATCGTCGGGTCTATGCAAAAACCTAAAATTACCTATAGACAGGGTAAGTCAGGTATCAAATCCAGAGGAGCATGTGGTCAGTGTAATACCATTTAACTAATCTAAACTTACTTTATGAAATTTGCTAGTTTATCTATTTTTTTGTAATTTTTATGAATAAGTATTGTGAAAATGAGAAAACAATGATAGGAACGTGACCACTCCGGGATTCAGATTCTGTAAACACCTAATAATCTAATTATTGTTTATTTAGATGCCACTGATTAAATGGTAAATCTGTCACGTAAACCAATTACTTATACAAGATCCTAGCATAATACCAATTGATCAGAGAGATATTAACCGCAAGCATAAATAATTATTCAATCAACAAAGGCACAATTAGATTCAACATAAATACGTCTCTCTGTGTATCACCAGGATTTGTCTGTCACACAAATTGTATATATATATATATATATATATATATATATATGTGAATGCAATTCGGTCAACACCTCATTACAATCTAATTCTCAAACAAACAGAACTAAATTAAAAGTGAAATACAAGAATCATCACCCGGAGTGTTCACTGGAGGGTTAACCGCGCATGTTACTTGTCCGATCAAAAGCTTGATATGAAGTTGAAGGCATGATTGATTCGGTATGTGAAGTTGGAATTATGATGATGTCGTGTGATGTTGAGAGCCAAAAGAAATTGATGTGCGGCTGCCTATCAATCGTGATGATTAGGGTCCACGGCCCAAGATTGTGTTATACGGCTCCAATAGTCGATGATAGATGAGAGCCCAAAATTAATTCCCACTTCCTCCTAATTGTCGAGAGTTCAAAGATGTTATATGGCTGCCCATAATTATCGAATGAGTGGCCCAACTTTTCGTGATAATGGAAGCCCACCAAGTCCAATAAAGTTGCTGCATATATTTCGCTGATATGGAGCTCAAAAGTTATAACTAATAATGTTGTTTTTTTCTTAAAATCCGTAAGCCAAGGTTCCCATGCGTAAGTAAGCCTTAGGTGCATGCTTCTGTTTCTTCTTGTGCACATGTGCTCCAAACCGAGATGGCTGCTGCCACTTTGACTTTGCATGTGTTGTTCCTTTTTAAAGTCCCAAATATCCCACTTGCTTCCATGTCTCTTTCCTATTTGACCATAAAATATAGTGCACGTAATGCCCTTCTTTCTTGTGTTAATATAAGAATTTTATGATGCACATAATATAACCCCTCACAAGTTCCAAAGTCTTTGTGTGTAGTTTTCAACCCATTTAATTAATTGCATAAAACAATCACATGGTTGCTGATGTCTTCTGCCGTAAGCCCCGTATCAACCCGTAACATATCCACACACATCCACTGGCTACACTCATCAATCTTACGTGTTTCGCTTTATCTTTAAACTCTGCCATATTACGCGTTTTACCTGTAGAATCATAAAACCCGTAGTTATCATACTCGCGACACGTAATCACTTAAAACATCATAAAGTACGTAATTTAACACACTTAACGCTCGTGCTTTCCACTCTCCATCACATCCCCACACTTATCTTTGATTGTCCTCAAGCAAAACAATCCGGAACTACTCACCATGGTAACAACACCTCTAAACCCCTTAACCGATGCAACAATTTAAGTCCAAAGTCATACCCGTTCCATAGACTGACACTATTGAGATTGACAGTCCGACAAGCAATTGGTGCAATTTCTAAAAATCGAGACTTGTCTATTCAAAACTAACATGCTTTGAATTATACACATGCTACACGCCCCTCACAATTAACTCTCCTCTTGGTTTAAAAATATGAACTAGCGTGTAATGTGCTAGCATTTATACACTCTAAACCAAACATGAAATTATGTAATCATAGGCTTGTACGACAATCACACCTCCACAGTATCATATAACACGGCACGCATCAAAAGGACTTTCGGTTTTGGGCTAAGGCTAAGGCTAAGGGTAGGAAGATTTTTGGTTTTATTTTTATATTTTTGTGTGGCGAACAAACAAACGACCAAACCATGACAACTTTATTTGCAACACATAACGAACTTTTGGGTTGGTTTCTACCCAAAAACATAAACGATATTCACAACACTTCTATTTTTGTTTTTTTCTTTCTTTTTTTCTTTTCTTTTCTTTGTTTTCTCTCTCTTTTTTTTATTCATAATTTGCCGTTCACGGTCGGTATCAAACATTTCACAATAGGTGGACAAACGAACGGGTAAATAGGCTCAACAGGGCTACTAAGGGTAATAACTAGGTAAACAAGAACACATAAACAGGTGTACGGGATATCCTAATGCCTTTATCATGTACGCACACATGTCAAACCACAGTCTCAGCATGCATCAAATCATACAAGTTCTAACACAAAGTAACATGTGGCCTGCTCTCAACAAATGAAGTCATAATATAAATCATTCTAACAGTCTACAGGCTCAAAACTCTCACCAAAGAAGGGTAAAAAGGCTGCCGACACGTAGCATATGCAATCTAAAGCATGTTACCCCTAAATAAACATCTCTTTTCAACTCTTTTATCCTAAAAACACATGTCGGACCTACTCTCATGAAACTTAAAGGAACGACCATGACAAGGGACTATGTTAGTTTACTACCGGCAAGGAACCCATTAGTGATTGAAACGTTCGGTTTCCATATCCATTTAGTTTATTTAAGGCGATGAAATTTTTCAAAATTTTCAATTTTTTTTTTCACTTTTCGTTGTTCTCAATCACTTTTAACCTCTTTCAAACCTTTCCCTTCCCAGGTTTCCCATATCCCCACACTTGGGCGACATTGTCCCCAATGTATAGTGCTTTTAAAACAAAACCCGGGAATACCAACTAACAACCCCCTGAGTGGCTACCCCTAACACAAATAACGTAAACACATTCCCTAAACATAAATAGTTCAACACCACCAAAAACAAAAATAAAAATGAAATAATAAAAGTGGAACAGACTCCCCTGGTTTAAAGCATAGAATCCTCATGCGTCATGTTCCACCACGACCGTATAGCATTTCATTCGCGGCCGTGTCCAACAAGTACTCGGGTCAATCTCTACAATTAGTGTACAAATCATCCCCGTCCAAATGGAGATTGAGTATGGATAGTTTTGACTGAACTCTAATCCGTGCATCGTCCGTCACTGCACTAGAACGTATTGGGACTTCACCAAACATCCCCACACTTGGACCATTGCATCCGTAAAGATTAATAACCTGGTAACCTGCAACAATAATCACGCAAAACAAAAAAAAATACACTACTCTACATCCTCGGGCTGCCTCCCGAGAGCGCTAAGTTTATAGTCTTCAGCCAGACCGTATCTGGTTAAGCTCATGGTGGTTCATATAGTATCCCCTGTGTATGAAACACATGGTTATCATCCCACATCCATCCATCATCTCTTATGGCATCCCAATGATCCGGGTTATCTGGATCTGCATCATCGAAAGAATATAATAACTCGCCCGTACGTGTCTCTATGGGATTCTTCTTGGATTTGGTTGCTTCCTTTGGTGGCTTCTTTTCTCGCTTGGCTAATTTCTTTTTAATTCTCCATTTGAGCCACCAAGGTGACTTGGCCTCTTTATCCTTCACGATCTTGTCATCTTTAGACCTGTCAATCATAGCAACACTCTCTTTCGGGCCATCGTCACACACTCGAGAATAACTCGTGTTAGTAACAAAATCCCATGAACAAGTATTTATAAATGAATAATCAAAAGAATGTGAAAGGAAGTCAACAGAAAGCTTACGGCTCCCGTATGTCATATCAACTATACCTTTCCAGCAACAGATCTGAGCACCTGCAGTGGCCAAGAATGGTCTGCCAAGTATCACCCTCAGTTGTTCCTTCTCTGTATATGGATCTAAGACAACAAAATCTTTAGGATAATAAAAGTCACCTACCTTTACAGTCAATCCCTTCAAAATCCCTCGGGGCCTTCCTCGTGAGTATTCAGCTAAAACCATAGGATCATTAACCTGTTGCAATGGGCCCAAATCATACTTGTCATAAATATACCCAGGAAGAACACTCATACTAACTCCAAAATTCAATGAAGCGTCTGTCTTGAGATCCCCAAGTTGAATTGGGATGAGTGGTTCCCCTGGATCTCTATCTGTCTCTGATCCAGCATCCTCAACCAGGCTAACTGTAGCTTTTCTTTCTGCAAAATTGTCAAACTGATTAGTTAGTTGTTCAATTCGCTGGTTAAGTGATTCATTAATATTTTGCTGCTCCTTGAGAGACTGGGTGAGTTCCTCTACATGCTTGAGGAGGGTTTTGAATAACTCTAAAATCTTATCTTCCTCAATTGCGTTTCGATTCTGCTCGTTACCGCCTTTATCGGATTGATTGTAATTTTGATATCCTCTGGAGCCATGATCCGGGTGGTAAGAACGTGGACAATCTTGAGCCCAGTGATTGTGACTCCCGCAACATGAGCATGGTTCAACATCATAATCCCATTCCATAGTTGCTGCACAAGTAACAAACTAAAAGTAGTACTGAAAAAAAAATCAAATAAACGATATAACACTAAGCGCACTAGCTCCCTGGCAACAGCGCCATTTTGATAGACTGTCGTCGGGTCTATGCAAAAACCTAAAATTACCTATAGACAGGGTAAGTCAGGTATCAAATCCAGAGGAGCATGTGGTCAGTGTAATTCCATTTAACTAATCTAAACTTACTTTATGAAATTTGCTAGTTTATCTATTTTTTTGTAATTTTTATGAATAAGTATTGTGAAAATGAGAAAACAATGATAGGAACGTGACCACTCCGGGATTCAGATTCTGTAAACACCTAATAATCTAATTATTGTTTATTTGGATGCCACTGATTAAATGGTAAATCTGTCACGTAAACCAATTACTTATACAAGATCCTAGCATAATACCAATTGATCAGAGAGATATTAACCGCAAGCATAAATAATTATTCAATCAGCAAAGGCACAATTAGATTCAACATAAATACGTCTCTCTGGTTATCACCAGGATTTGTCTGTCACACAAATTGTATATATATATATATATATATATATATATATATATGTGTGTGTGTGTGAATGCAATTCGGTCAACACCTCATTACAATCTAATTCTCAAACAAACAGAACTAAATTAAAAGTGAAATACAAGAATCATCACCCGGAGTGTTCACTGGAGGGTTAACCGCGCATGTTACTCGTCCGATCAAAAGCATGATATGAAGTTGAAGGCATGATTGATTCGGTATGTGAAGTTGGAATTATGATGATGTCGTGTGATGTTGAGAGCCAAAAGAAATTGATGTGCGGCTGCCTATCAATCGTGATGATTAGGGTCCACGGCCTAAGATTGTGTTATACGGCTCCAATAGTCGATGATAGATGAGAGCCCAAAATTAATTCCCACTTCCTCCTAATTGTCGAGAGTTCAAAGATGTTATATGGCTGCCCATAATTATCGAATGAGTGGCCCAACTTTTCGTGATAATGGAAGCCCACCAAGTCCAATAAAGTTGCTGCATATATTTCGCTGATATGGAGCTCAAAAGTTATAACTAATAATGTTGTTTTTTTCTTAAAATCCGTAAGCCAAGGTTCCCATGCGTAAGTGAGCCTTAGGTGCATGCTTCTGTTTCTTCTTGTGCACATGTGCTCCAAACCGAGATGGCTGCTGCCACTTTGACTTTGCATGTGTTGTTCCTTTTTAAAGTCCCAAATATCCCACTTGCTTCCATGTCTCTTTCCTATTTGACCATAAAATATAGTGCACGTAATGCCCTTCTTTCTTGTGTTAATATAAGAATTTTATGATGCACATAATATAACCCCTCACAAGTTCCAAAGTCTTTGTGTGTAGTTTTCAACCCATTTAATTAATTGCATAAAACAATCACATGGTTGCTGATGTCTTCTGCCGTAAGCCCCGTATCAACCCGTAACATATCCACACACATCCACTGGCTGCACTCATCAATCTTACGTGTTTCGCTTTATCTTTAAACTCCGCCATATTACGCGTTTTACCTGTAGAATCATAAAACCCGTAGTTATCATACTCGCGACACGTAATCACTTAAAACATCATAAAGTACGTAATTTAACACACTTAACGCTCGTGCTTTCCACTCTCCATCAGTATCAGAGCTCATGGTTTTAGGGAATTAGGTAATTAGTAATGCTTTGACCTAGACTATAACCTTCCTAGGACCCTAATGCGAGTTTACTTGCGTTTAGTCATAAAACAATACCATTGCCTATCTTTAGGCAACAACCACAATGAGAACATAAATTTCGAATCCGCATTGAAAACTAGTCATCTGTTCTAGGATGATTTATTATATGGTTTTGTACCTTCAAAGTTTTCAAAATCTCGTCAAAATTTGGGTCTAAATAATGTGAACACGTGCAAACTGAAAGGGTGGGTGCCTGTACCCTGAGTCTTCTGTCTAAGGCTAGAGTGTTCGCACAAATCCGCAGTATCGGACCAGTCATTCTTACCTGGGAACTCTTGGGATGAGTGTCCACTTATAGGAGAGCATGTCTTCGCGATACATTATGAGGACCTATTTACTTTGATTCAGCTTTTGTGTGTCGTTTGTTTGCTTCGTGGTTCGAACAAATGACCATCACCCATGCCTTTTGGTCGGTAATTGTAACATCCTTACCCAATGCCATTTCATTTGTTTTCTCTCTTGTTTCCCCTTTTAGAATTCCTCCCCGATGCGACAATCAGGTACCTAATGAAGAGCTGGCAGCTATCATTACGCAACAAATGGCTGCTGCAATCCCAAACATCATTGCTCAATGTAACCTAGCCCTCAATAACAATAATGCTCCATGCAACTTCAAGACATTCAACTCTGCCCAGCCATCAAAACTTTCTGGGTCTCAAGGAGCGACTGCACTTCTGCAATGGTTCGAGAGTCTAGAGAGCACCTTCAGACATGTTCAATGTCCAAACGAGCGAAAGGTAGAGTTCGCATCTACTGTTTTTGAGAAACGAACCTTAACATGGTGGAATGGTTTGATGAGGGACAGGGGTGCCGACGTGGCACTGGCTCAAACATCGGAAGAGCTTCGAGCTCTAATGATGAGGGAATTCTGTCCTCGTCATGAGATTAGAGCATTGGAAAGGGAATTCGACAATCTTAAGAAAGATAACGGTGAGCATCGAGCCTACACGGACCGTTATGAGGAATTAAGTCTGTTATGCCCGAACATGGTCACGCCTTTGGATAAGGCAATCGAAAAATACATTGATGGCCTCCCTGACTCAGTACAGGACATTGTGACTGGTAGCAACCCCACTACAGTTAGACAGGCCATTGAGCTATCTGCTACCTTGACTGAATCTCAGATCAGGAAAGGTAAACTTTTTTGAAAAGGTGACAAGAAACCGATCGAAGAATCGGAACCGAAGGATGAACAGACTGGATCTCCCAAGAAGTCAAAGAAGCGAAAGGCTTCTCAGAACTTCGCCGTGGTTGCTCATAATGATCAAGCCATCCCCAACCAACCAGCTCAACCCCTTGCTAGGAAGCCATACAACGGAACTGCACCCTTGAGCAACAATGTAGCCTTCACCATCATGCCAATGTAAAGTGCCACAAATGTCAAACTTGTGGACTTATAGGCAATACAGCAAGAGTTTGCCCAGTTGCAGCTGCACCAAATCAATCTGGCAACAATCCTGCTCAAGCTCATTTTCTACCAGGTTCTTGCTTCAACTGTGGTGAGATGGGCCATTTTCGAAGGAATTGCCCAAAGCTTTCTAATGCAAATCAAATCCAGCGCAGGGACGAGCATCTGACCGATTAGAAGACAACGCTATTTAGAAATAATCAAGCTTTATGTATTATTTTCTTTTGTTGTCAAGGTCTATGAAACAGTTGTTGATGTTGTTTATAAATAAATCTTTGATTTACATTGCAATGTATTCATGTGGTTGCATGTATAAACAACATATCCCTTACAATACTGACAATCAAGGAATCGTATTCCTTGAAGAACAGACTACTCCCAAAACTCTTCCATTTTATGATCTCTTGCGTTTCCATGAAAATCCTAAGTACCAATTTCTTCCAAGGAAAACGAAGTACAAGGCGCAAGTTACAACTCTGGACGTATACCCAAAATGCCACTATAAATCCTTAATGGGGTTCCTAAGGGTATTTCCGTAAGTCCTTAATTGTTGTGTACATTAATTCAAATGTTATGATTCCTTGTAATCAAAAATCGATTTTTTGGAAGATCATCCTATCTTTTTAGATAGATTCTTGAGGACGTTGAAGTCCATCGACTGGGTTCTTAGTATACCTTGAATACCATGTTCAAAACAACGTCAACTTAACAAAATAATAACAAATTAATTATGTGCTTATGTGTTTATGTGTTGACCCAATCAAAGTTGTCACAAGCTTGTTCAAATTCTATCCCTTTCACATTATGAAATACACTGTGCGGACTGTGCAAGGAATTACGTAATTATGGATGCATACATAATTATGGAATTCAGTGCACAGAAACCACAGCAAGTTTTGTCATGTGTCTAGAGTTAATTCTATTCATTCCCATTTCTGATTAAGCACCAATTGAAAATGACTCCGTCCATTCATTTTCGTTTCTGAAGAATGTCCGTTGAGGTAAATGAATATCCTTTTGAGTTAACTCTATTCATTTCCATTTCTAATGAAGCACCCATCGAAAATGACTCCGTCCGTTCATTTTTCGTTTCTGAAGAATGTCCATTGAGGAAATGAATATCCTTTTGTTATTCTATTCATTTCCATTTATGAAGAATACCCGTTGAAAATGACTCCGTCCGTTCATTTTCATTTCTGAAGAATGTCCGTCGAGGAAATGAATTTTGATTATTCCTTCATTTCCATTTCTGAAGAATAGCTGTTGAAAATGACTCCGTCCATTCATTTTCATTTCTGAAGAATGTCCGTTGAGGAAATGAATATCGTTTTTTATTATTCCTTCATTTCCATTTATGAAGAATACCCGTTGAAAATAACTCCGCCCGTTCATTTTCATTTCTGAAGAATGTTCGTTGAGGAAAATGAATATCCTTTTGTTTATTCCATCATTTCCATTCCTAAGGAAGCACCGGTTTAAAATGACTCCGTCCGTTCATTTTCGTTTCTAAAGAATGTCTGTTGAGGAAATGACAGGATTATGCCTTGTATATATTTGGTGGTTATTTAACACAAAGTCACAGACAGACTCCTACGAATAAATTTCAGGACGAAATTTCCTAAAGTAGGGGAGACTATGACACCTGTGCCTCTACGACCATCAAAAAAATACCAAATCAATGAAATATTGTGTTTCATGCTTGGGATTTGTATAAATATGTGTATCATGTGCACATATTAATTCATGTTGGATTTCAAGCTTTAAATCGCTTTCTGGAAGGTTATAAGCGAACTGATACGTAAATATAAACAGCTTAATGCAACAAACACTCCGGAACAGTGACATAGGCTTAACATAACTTAAATAACCTTTACATAACTTAGAAATAAGTTTTGGAGGGTTTGGTATGCCAAAATCAAGTTTATTCGCTTACAGGGACTAATTTCGACAAACTGCGAAAGTATGCCGATTCGTAATGTAACGAACATTCTAGAACTTGATCATAAGTTAAATATGCCCAAAATATCCTTTACATAGCTTAGAAATTGGCTTTGAAGGGTTTAGTATGCTAAAAATAAACTTTATTGATCAACAGGCACTAAAAGCGTCAAAAAGTGCATAAGTTTGCATTTTCGCGCATATCTTACGTTCTGAAGATAACCGGACATCCAAAAATTTATGTAATCATTAAAATATTTTATTTTAGTTATTGGCATGATAAAATTCCATTCGTCACGTAATTTGGATCGTTTTTGCGTTCGTTACGATTTCCGTCGTAATTAACCGAACAACGCAACCGTACGACCAAACGAACCCACATCCGAGATATTTTTGAGGACATTTCAAGTTCCCTATACTTTAACTTTATTTTAGATCCTTGAAATGGGGTTAACGGGGATTAAAAGTGCCAAAAATCAAGTTTTACAAGTGGAGGGACCATTTTTGAAATTTCTGGCAGATACATTGAACTTGGTCCATTTTTGAGGTTTTGATGGTTTTAACCCAAGGTTTTGCACTCTATGGGCTGGAATTTGATGGTTTTAAGTATTCCCATTGTCACACCCCCAAAAATCCACTCGCGGAGTACTACCGCTTGGAGGCGTGACATGACCAGGATCAAGCCACCAATCATATTGAACATAAGTATAAAGTAAAAGTCATTCATCAATACGATAGGTGTTTACAAAACCAAATATAAACAAGTGTGTAGCGGAAGCATTAATGTAAAAACCCAACATCAGTTTAAGTACAAAAAGGCATAATGTTTAACAACACATTCACGATCCATATCCACAACGACTGTGCCTCCCGTGCAAGCTCCAAAAGTACCTATGGTCCTGCAAGGCATGTAACAGAGAGTCAACAACTAGTTGAGCGAGTTCACAGTTGGCTATTTAGTGATAATGTTCATTTCGTAAATCAGTTGTTCGTTTTGTAAACCATGTTTCTTATTAATTCCCATCGCGGCCCTCAAGGCATGTTTGCGAAGTTTAGTGGGGGTTTCCCATGTTTTCTAGACTAGTTATATTTGTATCGCGGCCCTCCAGGCATGTTTGCGAAGATTAAAGTATAGTTCGCGGCCATTCCAGGCATGTTTGCGAAGATTAAAGTATAGTTCGCGGCCATTCCAGGCATGTTTGCGAAGATCAGTGGGGGCTTCCCCATGTGTTAGACTAGTCGTGTTTGTACGTGCCCTTCTTGATCCAAGGACCGTAGCGAGTGTGATTGTCCTACCCAAGGAGGACGAGCATGCGTTAAGGTTTGTTGTCCTACCCAAGGAGGACGAACGTATGTATTCTACCCAAGGAGAATACGCAGGATTAATATTGGCATCCTACCCATGGAGGATGGCGGTACATATCCTACCCAAGGAGGATATGTAGGTTCCATTTTTTAATTTCTTAACCCATTCCCAAACCACCGGGGAATCCCATGCCTTGGCTGTGTGAACTCACCTTGGTTTGCTCGGTATGCTAAGTGTATGCTCGCAAGTAATCAATCACGTCCGATTCGAGATGAAGGAACAAGGATTCGAGAGCTAGGGATGATGGTGAACGATGGTTGTTGTCGTCGCACAGAAAGGGAGAGTGTTCTAGGGTTTCGGTTGTTATGATAAAAATGTGTGAAACTGATGATGTTTCACGTTTTAAGACTCAAAATAACGTGTTGGGCCCGAACTGGGCTTCGGTGGATCTGGGCTCGGCGAAACAGCCTGTTTCGTCGAGAGGGTTGTTGGCGAAACAATCTGTTTCGTCGAGAGTGGTTATGGCGAAACAGATATTGTGTTTCGTCGAGTTGTTCAGGTCTCAAACAGTTTACAGTTAATCATGCAGTCAAGTACTTACACCTTATCACTCAAAAATCAAGATTATCATCTTAACTATAATTTAGTGTGCACAATTACCAGGTAAATAATTCGTGTAAGCAATAATCTAGACGGTCAACGTGCAATACATGCGAATAAAGAATGTCGGAAATTCGAGTTGTCACATTATTCCCAACTTGAAAGAAATTTCGTCCCGAAATTTAGCATGCGGTTACTGAGGAAGCTAGGTAAGTTATCGTTTACTGGTTTTCCTGGGGTGTCACATCATTCCCCCGTTGAGTTGGAATTTCGTTCCGAAATTCCGTAGTAGCTTCAGCCTCAGTAGTAGTTGCATTATTTTCGAACAACTGGGGATATTTGAGTTCCATTTGATCTTCGCGCTCCCAGGTGAACTCTGGGCCGCGGCGGGAGTTCCAACGAACTCGTACAAGAGGGATTCTCGTGTTCTTGAGGACCTTAACATCCTGGTCCGTGATCTCAACTGGTTCCTCGACGAACTGCAACCGCTCGTCGATAGTGAGTTCCTTAAAAGGAACTATGTGGGTCTCATCTGACAGACACTTCTTCAGATTCGACACGTGAAAGACGTTGTGAACTGCACTGAGTTCAGCTGGTAAGTTCAATCGGTAGGCTACCCTGCCTATCTTCTCAATAACTTCTAAAGGTCCGACGTATCGTGGATTAAGTTTGCCGCGTTTGTCAAAACGAACAACACCCTTCCAGGGTGAAACTTTGAGTAGCGCTCGATCCCCAACTTGGAATTCGAGTAGTTTTCTGTCTTTATCTGCGTATGCTTTCTGACGGTCGCGAGCTGCCGCCATGCGTTGTCGTATTTGTGCAATCTTTTCTGTAGTATCGACTACCATTTCTGGACCCGTGATCTGAATATCTCCCACCTCTGCCCAACAGAGAGGTGACCGGCACTTACGCCCGTACAATGCCTCGAATGGTGCAGCTTTAATGCTGGTGTGGTAACTGTTGTTGTACGAAAATTCCACTAGTGGCAGAGGTTTTTCCCAGCCCTTGCCAAAGTCAATTACGCACGCCCGAAGCATGTCTTCTAGAGTTTGAATAGTGCGCTCAGACTGCCCATCTGTCTGAGGGTGATAAGCTGTGCTCATGTCTAAACGAGAGCCAAAAGATTTGTGCATTGCTTGCCACAGTTCTGAAGTAAAACGTGCGTCACGATCAGAGATAATAGAGGTGGGCACCTTGTGCCTCGAGACCACTTCTTTTAAGTAAATGTTTGCTAAGGTAGAGAACTTGTCTGTTTCTTTGATAGCCAAGAAGTGAGCAGACTTTGTGAGTCGATCCACGATCACCCAAATAGTATCATTTCCGCGCTGAGATCTAGGTAAGCCAGTAACAAAATCCATGGAAATTTGTTCCCATTTCCATTGAGGTATCTCAGGTTGTTGAAGTGGACCTGACGGTTTCTGATATTCTGCCTTGACTCTCGCACAAGTCAAGCATTTGCTAACGTATGTGGCTATGTGGGCCTTCATGCTAGGCCACCAATATGTAGTTCTGAGGTCGTGGTACATCTTATCCGAACCAGGATGTATTGAGTAGCGAGACTTATGAGCTTCATCCATTACAAGCTCGCGTAAGTTTCCATAGAGTGGGACCCAGATGCGTCCTGTTACATAGTAGGCTCCGTCTGCCTTTTGTTCTAACCTTTGCCTTGAGCCGCGTAGGGCTTCAGCCCTGACGTTTTCTGGTCTCAATGCTTCTACCTGAGCATCTCGTATCTGTGAAGGAAGACTAAACTGAATAGTGAATTGCAACGCTCGTACACGTCTAGGTGTAGTATCCTTTCGACTGAGGGCGTCGGCCACCACATTGGCCTTGCCTGGATGGTACTTTATAGCACATTCGTAATCGTTAAGTAGTTCAACCCATATACGTTGTCGCCTGTTCAAATCTTTCTGCTTAAAAATATGCTCAAGACTCCTGTGATCGGTGTAGATGGTGCACCTGGTGCCATACAGATAATGTCTCCATATCTTGAGTGCAAAGACAACAGCTCCAAGCTCTAAATCGTGCGTAGTGTAATTCTGTTCGTGAATCTTAAGTTGGCGCGAAGCATAAGCAATAACTTTATCCCGCTGCATCAACACACATCCAAGACCCTGGATAGATGCATCGCAGTAGACTACAAAATCGTCCGTGCCTTCCGGCAATGAGAGGATAGGTGCGCTACAAAGTCTATCCTTTAAGTGTTGGAACGCTGTTTCCTGTGCATTACTCCAACGGTAAACAACACCTTTCTGTGTCAGTAGTGTAAGCGGCTGAGCAATCCTCGAGAAGTCTTTGATGAACCGTTTGTAGTAACCCGCCAAACCCAAGAATTGGCGTATTTCAGTTGGTGTGCGAGGTGCAGGCCAGTTCTTGATCGAATCCACCTTGGATGGATCGACATGAATCCCATCCTGGTTTACCACGTGGCCTAAGAAGTGGACTTCACGAAGCCAGAAGTCGCATTTTGAAAACTTAGCGTATAGCTGTTCCGTTCGAAGAAATTCCAAAATAAGTCGTAAGTGATGCTCCTGTTCCTCCTGACTCTTTGAATAAATCAGGATGTCGTCGATGAAGACAATGACAAACTTGTCAAGATAGGGTTTGCACACCCTGTTCATAAGATCCATGAAAACCGTAGGCGCGTTCGTTAGCCCGAATGGCATGACCAAAAACTCGTAATGACCGTAGCGAGTTCTGAATGCTGTTTTGGAGACGTCCTCATCCCGGACTCTCAGTTGAGGGTAACCTGACCTTAGATCAATCTTTGAGTAATAGCTCGACCCTTGTAACTGGTCGAATAAGTCGTCGATGCGTGGAAGAGGATAGCGACTCTTCACAGTCACCTTGTTCAATTCGCGGTAGTCTATACACATGCGGAAGGTACCGTCCTTCTTCTTTACAAATAATACTGGAGCTCCCCAGGGCGAAAAGTTAGGACGTATGAAACCCTTTTCCAAGAGTTCTTGCAATTGCTTAGACAGTTCTTCCAGTTCAGTTGGAGCTAATCGGTAAGGCGCTCGAGCTATGGGTGCTGCTCCTGGAGCTAGCTCGATCTGAAATTCGACCTGACGATGAGGCGGTAACCCAGGTAACTCTTCAGGAAACACTTGAGGAAAATCGCGTACTACAGGAATATCCTCAATCTTTTTTCTCTTTCTTCGATGTATTCGTAACGAGTGCTAAAACAGCTGCGTGGCCCTTTCGTAAACACTTCTGAGCCTTCAAGAAAGAAATGATGCCACTCACGACACCACTCTTGTCGCCTTGAACTTCGAGAGGTTCTTTACCAGAACGGGGAATACGAATGATCTTTCCTTTGCAAAGAGTCTCTGCTCGGTGTTGAGGTAACCAATCCATACCAATGTCGATGTCGAAACCATCACAACTTTGGGGTCATTCCTAGTATCACCCTGACTAAACACGAACACTCGACCCCTGGCACCATTGCCGTCGTTATTACCCCCCGTTGTTGTCTTCCCTAGTTCCCGTTTCCTTGGTTGTGGTTCTAATTCTGGTTCTGGTTCAACCGTGGGCAGTGTCTCTTGAAGTGACTTTCAGCACCACACTGATAACATCCCTTGTTACCCTGCTGTTGCTGCCGATTCTATAGATCTTGTATCTGTTGTTGTTGGTTCTGGCTTGCAGGACGTGAGTTTCTACCATCCTTGACTCCATGACCAAGCTTGTCGCATCATTGACAATGATTTCGGTTGCACTGCCCGCTGTGGTGCAAGTTACATCGTTTGCACTTAGGGTGGTTTCCCTTGTATCCACCCTGCCATTGACTGCTAAAAGGTTGCTGACCAGGACTTTGGTTGTCATCGATCTTTGACTGCTGTGCCTGGGACAGAATCGTAGTCGAACCCTTGCTAGAGGTTCCATCCCACTTTCATTTGTTGTCACTGGGAATAGCAGAAGTAGTAGTAGTAGCACCAATACGTCTAGGCAGCTTGTTTTGTTCCACTGCCTGGTCTGTGAGATGATGAGCAAGATGAGTAACATCTTGAATAGTAGCAAGATTAGCAGTCATCACATGACTTTGAATTTCTGGTACTAAGCCTTTGAGGTACAGCTCAAAGCTCTTTATGGGATGATCCACCATAGTTGGACACAAAATTGCCAGTTTGTTGGATCGTTATCGTGCACGCTTCTATCTCTGACCCCGTTATCTTCATGTTAAAGGACTCCACTTCCAACTTGTGGATGGCATCATAACTACTGTATTCACGTCTGATCAGTTCCTTAAAATCATTCCATGGGGTGGCATTAGCAGCCGCCAGCCCCAGCATCGTAACTTGCGCGTTCCACCAAGTTAACGTAGTGCCTTCGAGAGTATCAGTGGCATATTCCACCTTACGAGCCTCGGGTCATTCACACACTCGAAGACCGATTCGAGTTCCTCGAACTAATGGAGGAGTCCAACAGCTCCTTCAGTGTCGCTGAAAGTAGTAGGACGACAGTCCATAAAAGTCTTGTATGTGCACACAGGTGGCTGAGCGTGTTGACTTGTCGTGTGCGTAAGAGTAATCAAAATTAAGCACTAGTGTTGAGTTACAAGAGTAGGATCTAAAAATCCTGGAGTAAGTGGTGATGGCAGGTTACACCTCCTGCCTGGGCAGCTGCGAGTGCTGCAGTAACTTGTTCAGTGATCGAAGCCGCCAACTGGGCTTGAGTTAGGTTAGCGCGTCCACACATGATCTTGACATCAGGGAGAACATGTGGGTGAGAGGTTCGCGAATAGTGCGAAGAGAGTGAGCACACAAGTATTCTCAAGCAATAACGTATAGTAAGTTCTGTAATCTAGGCATACCGCGAGCAAAGTTCCATGTAATTCTAGCAAGTAGGTAAGGTAACATGAATAGTAGTACCTATGATGTTGAGCCTTGCACGTGGAGCGAAGCGTCGTTGTGGATCGTTGAGAGCACTGTTCTGGTTATAGTCTGGTTTTAACAAAAATCGTTTTCCCCTTATTAAAACCGAGTTCTCTATAACCAATGGCTCTGATACCAATCTGTCACACCCCCAAAAATCCACTCACGGAGTACTACCGCTTGGAGGCGTGACATGACCAGGATCAAGCCACCAATCATATTGAACATAAGTATAAAGTAAAAGTCATTCATCAATACGATAGGTGTTTACAAAACCAAATATAAACAAGTGTGTAGCGGAAGCATTAATGTAAAAACCCAACATCAGTTTAAGTACAAAAAGGCATAATGTTTAACAACACATTCATGATCCATATCCACAACGACTGTGCCTCCCGTGCAAGCTCCAAAAGTACCTATGGTCCTGCAAGGCATGTAACAGAGAGTCAACAACTAGTTGAGCGAGTTCACAGTTGGCTATTTAGTGATAATGTTCATTTCGTAAATCAGTTGTTCGTTTTGTAAACCATGTTTCTTATTAATTCCCATCGCGGCCCTCAAGGCATGTTTGCGAAGTTTAGTGGGGGTTTCCCATGTTTTCTAGACTAGTTATATTTGTATCGCGGCCCTCCAGGCATGTTTGCGAAGATTAAAGTATAGTTCGCGGCCATTCCAGGCATGTTTGCGAAGATTAAAGTATAGTTCGCGGCCATTCCAGGCATGTTTGCGAAGATCAGTGGGGGCTTCCCCATGTGTTAGACTAGTCGTGTTTGTACGTGCCCTTCTTGATCCAAGGACCGTAGCGAGTGTGATTGTCCTACCCAAGGAGGACGAGCATGCGTTAAGGTTTGTTGTCCTACCCAAGGAGGACGAACGTATGTATTCTACCCAAGGAGAATACGCAGGATTAATATTGGCATCCTACCCATGGAGGATGGCGGTACATATCCTACCCAAGGAGGATATGTAGGTTCCATTTTTTAATTTCTTAACCCATTCCCAAACCACCGGGGAATCCCATGCCTTGGCTGTGTGAACTCACCTTGGTTTGCTCGGTATGCTAAGTGTATGCTCGCAAGTAATCAATCACGTCCGATTCGAGATGAAGGAACAAGGATTCGAGAGCTAGGGATGATGGTGAACGATGGTTGTTGTCGTCGCACAGAAAGGGAGAGTGTTCTAGGGTTTCGGTTGTTATGATAAAAATGTGTGAAACTGATGATGTTTCACGTTTTAAGACTCAAAATAACGTGTTGGGCCCGAACTGGGCTTCGGTGGATCTGGGCTCGGCGAAACAGCCTGTTTCGTCGAGAGGGTTGTTGGCGAAACAATCTGTTTCGTCGAGAGTGGTTATGGCGAAACAGATATTGTGTTTCGTCGAGTTGTTCAGGTCTCAAACAGTTTACAGTTAATCATGCAGTCAAGTACTTACACCTTATCACTCAAAAATCAAGATTATCATCTTAACTATAATTTAGTGTGCACAATTACCAGGTAAATAATTCGTGTAAGCAATAATCTAGACGGTCAACGTGCAATACATGCGAATAAAGAATGTCGGAAATTCGAGTTGTCACACCCATAGTTTTGAAAACCATGTGCCTACTTGTAAGGTCAAGATCAAAGCACGATTTGCGAAAAACGATCCTAACGGTTCTCCGAAATCTATAAATACCCAAGCTCTCATTCCATTTTCCTCAAACCTTGATCTAATTTTATGCTCTAATTTTATGCTCTAAGTTGAAGCTTCTAGCTTGGACCCTTTGTAAGTATTCTTTCATGTTTTTATGCGTTTTAAGCGTAAAAGTCAAACAGTGTTTGACTTTCTGTTTTGACCAGGCTTTGGTCAACACGAAGTTCATTTGAACTTCGCAACGTGAGCGTAATCAAGATGGTTATAGCCTCTTGTGACTATACCTACTGATTACCACGTTGATTAGGTGTAGTGACGAGTCATAGTTTCGGTCAAAATGCGTATTCATGCGTATTTTGCAACCAAACTATTCTTGGGTATCAAAACCTTTTGTTTTGATATCAAACTTGTTTTCTAACCACGTTAAACATGTTTTAACATGTTTAACTCGTCGCTTTTAGTTTAGTGCTTATATAGGGTTGTAAGATAAGCGGTCTAAACAACCGCTTAGACTTTCGAACCCGACTCGTTTGGTCGATCATTACGATCCGACAAAGCATTTATTGTGACCATAGTTGTATAGGGAATAACCTTTCGAGGTTATACCTTATGGTCACTTCGTTTAAGTAGTTGTATGATAGGTAGTTTATATGCCTCAGGTAAATGACCAAAATGCCCTTTTAACGCATAAATTCATTTTAATTATATGTAACATAAATTTTGGCGGCTAAACTGATTAGGCAACATTATTAGATATGTTAAGGCATATAATACTTGTCATAGGACTAGTTAGGCGGTCCAAACACGATTTACGCGAACGACGCGTTAAAGTGGCGTAAGCTACCATAACGAGTCGTAATGGGTCGTAAGCAGTTAGGTTAGGTTTCGTTTTAGAATGTCGGCTTTGTTAAACCATATTACATGAGTCCATACACTCATTTGGTTTACGAAACCTCATTTTATCCAATCCTCCGATTTAGGTCCGGTTTATTAACATAGTTACCTATATTAGGTGCCGTTTGATTTCCGTGATCCCTGTAGCTTGCTTGGTTGTTATTCAAGACTTCTAAGCATCCTCAAGTGAGTATATAGTCCCCTCTTTTACCGTTTTCAACTGTTTTGGAATGAAACACATGTGCCTACTTGTTACTTTCGTGTTTTACATGATTTTATATCATATGCTTGTTATGTTCAATAGTACATATATAGTACATGATTTCATTATGTTTTGCTATGTATGTTCACTTAACATGTTAGCACATTGATTTTCTTATTATATTTTGTTGCATATGTTCATCCAGCATATGGACACATTGTTTTACATTTTGAACCATTTGTAACCATATAATTTGTGTAAACTGTTTGTAAGTGTTTGAATTGTGTGAACCGTTTGTAACTGTTTGATTTATGTGAACCATTTGTAACTGTTTGATTTATGTGAACCGTTTGTAACTGTTTGATTTATGTGAACCGTTTGAAACTGTTTGAACCATTGGGTTAGGGAAGTGATTAGGTAACGGGAAGCATGGTGGATACGCCGCTGGTACTTCCTATATATAAGTGTTTTTAATACATTATATATCGTTGCGTTGTCTAGATCATTTGGGCAAGATTATCAAAACAAAGTTATATTACAAGGTTTTTCTAAGAATATAAACCATACGAGTTTTATTAACGAGTTTTTACGAGATGTTTTAAAATTTGATTTAATAAAATAAATGTTTTGGGTTAAGAATCATGGCTATGAGGTTTTATAAAGTATAACCAACTTGATTTGAGTTGGTTAAATATGTCACAATACTATACTTTTCAAAACCAAGTTTTTAATTAAGTTTCGCAACATGTATACTAGCCATGGATCTGACACTCACATAAAAACTATGTACTCGCCGGCATTTTATGCTGACGTATTTTCACATGTGTTTCAGGTACCATAGTTGGTGATGTTTGATGATGATATTGATGTATACTCACATAGGAACGGACGAGGCCTTAGTGACTTAATAACAATGAAAGTCTATTTGTTCATGTTTTGTTTCTAATTTCAATGTAATGTAATACATTTAATTCAATAAAACAAAACCTCAATCCATGTGTTATGAAACAATGATTCTGTTACAACACCCCCCGATGTTTCTGCCACGATTTGTTGATTTTCGTGGTCGGGGTGTGATAATTAGCACTTTTCAGGTAATCACTCAAAAACCGATTAGAACACGTACCCGCATATGCTTTTGTGACACCCCAGGAAAACCAGTAAACTACACAACACAACTAGCTTCCTCAGTAACCACGTGCTAAATTTCGGGACGAAATTTCTTTCAAGTTGGGGATAATGTGACAACTCGAGTTTCCAAGATTCCATCTTCGCATCAATTGCACGTAAATTGTTTAAGTTGTTGTTTTCTCGACTTATTTGTTTCGCAACTTTACATGTTTGTAATATGTTAAATTGTATTGTGATTGATATGTTGTATATGGGGTGCAATTACATTTGAGTGTATGTAATAATATGTTTCCTATTAATGGTGGGATATGTGTATTTTTTTTAAAATGGAACTTTGGCTGAATACCCTCCACCCGAAATCCCTCTCCTCACGAAAACACTTTTGGATGAAAACACTTCATGTGTTTTCGTCCACCATGAGGCCAACGAAAATAACAGTGGGCTTGGCCCAATATCGATTACATAGAGTTTGGTTATAACCTGTACGCGTAATGAGTATTCGACAGAAACCCTAATAGCACCTCCTATCTCTCTCTCTCGATATCCTTTGTAACTGACGGCAGTTCCACTTCTTGAAGCCCAATCACCACACACACACACAATCCTTGGACTATCCTTTGAATCGGTCAGTTTATAGTTCACGTTTATTTATTCTGAATTGTTTATAAATGCATGATCTATGAGTTAATGTTGCTGTAGGATCATAGGAATGGTTGTAACTTGTGAAAATCCTAGACATAATGATTGTGAATATTTATTTTTCTCTGAAGATGAACATGATTTTATAGGTACACATGAGTTCACAGATGGTACATACTCTAAGGTTTGCATGTGACTCATTATTCAACATAACCTTAGTCAAACCCACTAAAACTAAATGGTCCAATAACCTCTTGAGGTGATTTACACTTGTCAGCCATTGTTGATTATTTTAATGATGATCTTGTTTTCACAATGAGTTGGTAATTCATATGATTTCGTATGTTAACTGTCATGTATATTGGATGATAAGATCGATCGTGTATGCTTGTTAATGATGATATGATGATTGAATGTTTCCATGAGTTGTTCGGACTTAATGATTGTTAGATGAATTCTGAGATTTTTGTGTAACTGTTGATCATTTGGATTCTGAGATTTATGTAACTGTTGATGAGGTGGCCGACGAAAACACTACCCTAACGAAAACACTTTGGGATTTCGTCACCCAAGTGTTTTCGCCAATCAGTGATTTCGGCCCCAAGTGTTTTCGGCCCAAAGGGATTTCGGCCCAAGTGGATTTCGTTATATATGTGATTTCTTCATGTGGTCTCTGTTAAGTCAAGCATGCAAACTCCGTTAAGTTATTAACCACGTTAAGTCTGTAACTCTGTTAATTAATAACTCAGTTAGGTTATTAATTCTGATAGATGTTAACTCTGTTAAGTTAGGCATGTAACTTTGTTAATTATGTAACTCAGTTAAATGTGTTGATCTTGTTAAGCCTGATAACCCTGTAAAGTGTGTTATTGAATAACTATGTTAGAAATGACCAAGAACTCAGTCATATGACGCATGATTGTATGAACGTGAAATAACTGTTATGTGTTACATGATGATGATTGTGACAACCCTCACCAAACCAGGTATCCGTACGACTTAACTAATGATTAATTACTGCTTAATTACTGTGCTTGTTTGAACTAGCTGATGAACTGCTACTTGATATCTGATACATGTACTTACTTGCATCATACTTTACTTATTGAACATGCTGAGAAAGCCAGCATCAGGCAAACACTGCCTCTAAGGCCTGTAAGAGCCTGAAATGTTTTGCTACACTAGTAGTGAGTGTAGGGATATAAGGGTTGTGGAACTGCGTCTCTAGGAATAAGTCACAATGACTGGATATGCCTAAAACGTACTCTAAGTACAAAACTCAGCACTTTACACAATAATTCAGCTTTTAGCTAACTAATAAAGTGCCAAAACATGAGAAAAATAACACTAGACACTTTCCAAAGTGTCAGAAATGAGTAGTGTCACTAAAAAGAGTAATAACGACACTTTAAAGCTTTAGTAACGCTTTAACGGATTACTATCCAACCAAACAACCGGACTATACCCGGAACGTGAAAATATTGTTATTTTCATTATTTATCTTTTTCTGAGCCAGTTAGGGTCCCCGTATGCCCTAACACCCGTTGTAACACACTATACACAAGTAACCAAGTTAAACACTTAACTTAACCTAATTATCTAACTAATGCTTAATGATTAGTTGAAATGGAACCAAACTACCCCCCCCTTAACCGAAACCGTCCCCAAGGGGACATACCTTGTCCTTGTTGATTTGTTAAATCTCATATGCATAATATCTAGGGGGCACAAGATCCTTTGGTTAATACACATATGATTTGTCTATAAGTTAACCTCTAAACCCAAGATTATCATCCATCACATTTCACCACAAACACAACTCTCTCTCTTTCTCTTTGGCTCTCGGCCGAACCCACACCCACACATCCATCCATCCTTCGATCTTGTTCATCACATTCCAACATCATACAAGTGTCGAGGGTCGTATACAAGGAGCCTTGGTGCAAGCGGAACGCGAAGGACCTCTCTACTTAGCTTTTATCCACCTCTTTTGCGCATAGATTCTTCCCTAGCCTCGAGCTAGAGGTATAATGCTTAAAACTCGTATTCTAACTAATCTAAAGTGGTTAAAAGGATTTTTATCGGTTAAAACTCGTTAACATGCAAGATGATGTTTTAAAGTCTACTTAAAACACTAAAAATGGTGGTTAATAGCACATAAGTTGTGTAAATGATGTAGTATTCGAAATGTATGATTATTTAGGCCTGATCTATGATGTGGTAGCTCGGATCATCGTTTAACCCGGTTTGGTAAGATCATGGATCTTAACATAAGCTTGTTTTGAATGATACAAGGGTTAAAAGGTGAAACTCTACCACACGCGAATCATGAACTTGTGTAAAAGAGTTTTACTTGTGACATTGTGTTTAAAAACTAGCAGATCTACGTATCTGCAAGTGGTATTTTCAAAGAACCACGTATCAAAGAAATCATGTATTTTAAAAGATGGATTTTACACCAACACGCATGATTTTTATAAACCACAAGTGTGTAAACACTTGTGAAATGAAAAGATCCGACAAAATAACAGTTTTTGTAAAAGATGACGGGAAGTTGTAAAGATGGATTTTCTCTAAAAACGAGGTTTTTACAAGATCAAATTACCTTATATGAAGATCTACTAAATTTAAGGGATTTACACCACAGTTTTGGGAAAAACTGCAAGTTCATGTAATTTTTGGCAATTTACACATATGTTGATAGTTGTTGTGATGAAAGTTGTTCTGATCAAATAAAGAAAATTGTTGAGTTGATTTGTTAAAGAAAATGATACGCTTGAAAGCGTGGCCACCTCCAGTTACAGAGGAAACTCTGGCGAATTTTTTCTAAAAACCTAACACTTGGAACTATTTACACTACAAGTGTTAGAATTATTTTTTACATGTTCTCGAAATATGAATTTCGCCATGACTTTATTTACTAAATATTCGGAGGTGGGATTTTCACAAAATTAAACGTGATAAATATATATTTTTCACACACTGTTTATGATTATTTGGTGGAAATGCATAGATATTATTTTTAGAGTAAAATAATATTTACGAACGTTAACGAATCCAAAATAATACGAACGCTTTCACCATAAATATATAAGTTACACCGGTGATTATATTACCACTCGATTGTTAAACGTAACTTACGCACTTGCGGAAATATTTATGAACGCACATGTATTGAATCCCCCATCCTTGGGAAGGAGATTAACTACCAAGTATATACAGAATGTAAACACGAAATAGTTGTCTAACTATTTCCCAAAGACTTAAACTATAAAGCTAAGGCACGGCCGTCCGTCTAATAGAAATTAGCACCTGTAGGTCGTCGCACAGCTGCGTGAGCAGGAGATACTTGGTAGAGACGCTTCACTGTGAGTTCATGTCCCCCTTTTCTCTAACTGTTTTCAGTTTTCTTAACTGCGGGGGTGAAATACATGTTACTTTGATTACAAGTACTTTATACATGGTATGGTTAGCGTAAGGAGGTTTACTACTTAGATCATGTGAGTGGGTAGGCAGAAACACCGAGGGACGTAAGCGGTAGATCTATCAGGGTGTAGCTAGCCCAACTCTATGCCCAACAGAACGGACCTCTGAGAGGCCCAACAGAACGGACCTTGGAGTGACTTTATACCCAACGCGAAATCTGCTAGGTTTGAGTCTTCCTACTTGCACTTCACACATACTAATGGCCTTGCAAACCATTGGTGATCTCTTTTTCCTTACACTGCTACATAACAGGGAATTTTTATACTTACAAGTGTTTTTACATACTCACTTACACATGAACTCGCTCAACATTATTGTTGATTTTTCAACTTACATGTATTTCAGGAAATTAAAGATCTGGCACGGTATGTTATGTTTTCCCGCTGCATAAGGGTTCCAAGATCATCCCAGTTTAGGAAATGTGACTCTTTCCTGGACAAGTCACAACTCTTAAACTGCGCTTGTTTCATGTTACGGTTTATGTTTTTCAAGACAATGTTTTATGTTATGAGGTTGTAAGTCTATAAGACAATGGTATGTTACTCTGGTTTTAAAACTTAATCAAACGGATGATCTTGCATGATTTTATTTCATATAGCTTTGTTATGGTTAAGCTATGGTATTAAGAAGTCACACCAAAATTAACCACGCTTCCGCAAAGCCAGGGTGTGACAGCTTGGTATCAGAGCTCTGATCATAGCGAACTAGGATTCTTTCTCGAGTCTAGACTATGATCACTAGGGCTCTCACGAAAACATTTTACTGCATACCACTTAAGTCCAGATCCAAAACTTTTTACAAACAAATGTTGAGCACATTTTATTATTTATAGGCTCAGCCTGGAGGGCTGAGGCTCGGTCTGGAGGATCGAGGCTCGGTCTAGGTGACCGAGATAGTTGAGCACGTTGATTTATTATAGGCTCAGCCTGGAGGACTGAGGCTCGGTCTGGAGGATCGAGGCTCGGTCTAGGTGACCGAGGTAGTTGGCTAGTGAGGCTAGGAAGAGTAGGCTCAGTCGTGAAGGCTGAGGCTCGGTCAAGGGGACCGAGGCTCGATCTAAGAGGTCGAGGTGGAGGATAGAGCAGTCTTAAAGACTGGGAGAAATTGGCTAGTGAAACTAGGAGAATTATGTGATGCCTTACTGGGTGACTTATGTGATTATCTGATTGTATGACTGATTATTTGAGAATATTTGTGTTTATGTTACAGACTCATGGATTCAGCCGGTACTGGCGAGTCGGACACCACTGGACCCATACCTATCGTATCTGATGACCTCACATCCTCCGAGCATGAGGTGTACACATCTGACTATACCAGTACGGACGAGGATGATTTCCAGCCCTTCGCACTACCCGATGGTGCTGATGAGCCTGCAGATGACCCCCCCGCTGAGTACCTACCTCTAGTAGAGATTCCGGCTCCTATACCCTTAGCCGCTTATCCAGCATATGATCTTCTTCTTGACGCCGAGGCTGATGGCGATGTTGACCTGTTTGAGGAGGAGCCCTTTGAGGATGAGATCCAGGGCGAGGCCCTTCTTCCTGCGGATGATCTTCTGATGATCGCTGACGTTCCCACTGAGGATTCGTTTGCACATTCTCCTGTCCCAGACTCCTTCGAGTCTGTGGCATCCGCACCTTCTCACACATTGAGCGCACAACACTTTGCGCATGATTCTGATCCTGACCAGGCATCCTCTGTTGCACCCATTCCCAGTTTTGCGTTTGACCATGATGACATAGAGGATTCTGATCCTATCTTTCCCCCGGGATACGACCCGGATCGTGATATCGAGTTTATACCTATGGATAAGCCCATGGAGGATCCAGTTGACCCAGTAGACCCTATCGACCCCGAGTTTGACTTCGAGATGGCTTTTGATGATCCCGAGCCTGTCGTCGCTCCTGAGCAGGCAGCCGCTCTAGACCCCATACTTGAGCATGATCCCGTACATGCTGACATCCCTATTGAGCCTGTTATAGCAGACCCACCTGTTGGTGATCTCCCCATGGATGTTCCTTTGTTAGAGGGCGATCATGTTGTTGTTGATCCTGTTGTTCCTCTACCTGTTGTTGATATACCTGTTGACCATCCTGTTGAGCACATTGCACCTGTTCACCCTTTTGTTGCTCCCCCACCTGATCCCATCCCACTAGAGCCCGAGCATGCACTGTTCGCGGCACGCATGGATCCACCAGATGAGCATGCACAGCATGGTTGGATACCTGCTGATGAGGATGTTCCACCTTTTCCCCCTCAGATCCCTGATACACGACATGTTGATTCTTCTTTTCAGGTTCCACAGTTTGTACCTCCAGCGAGGACTGGAGAGGGTCCTTCAGCCCATCCTTTTGGGCATGTACCGATGCCTATCCCCTTCATGCCCCAGATGTCATCTGTTCCACCCTCTGTTGCTCCATTTCATGTGGCACCTTTCGATCCCACCAGTGAGCCGTTCCTTTGGGCACCCGACTCTGCTATGCCACCTACTGACCCCTACCATTCTTTCCACATGGGGTATACTATCGAGGACGTTTTGATGTCTTTTGTCGCCCAGCACGAGTCACACACGCAGCGCATCCAGGAGCTTGAGAGAGCTCAGCTGCCACCATGCCAGTGCCATGGTCAGACACACTCTCCTCTGCAGACATTTCGACCCTTACCTCCAGATTATGCTGCCCGTCTCTTTACACTAGAGCAGCAGGTTGCTTCTATCATTCGTACCCAGCGAGCCCTGGAGGAGGACTGGCTCCAGTTACGTCGTTTGCTTTACACCCACTTTCCCCCTCCTCCACCACCATCTGTATAGAGCTCATCAGTGCTGTTTGGGTAGACGTTGGTGAGAAGACGGCGAATGCTTTTGACTGCACAGCATTTTTGGAGACTACATGATGATTTTGACTTTTGATGACATGTATTTGACGTATTTGACATTGACATGATATAGTTTTTGGGACAGGGGTGATGTAGCCCCTAGTTGATTGATGATTGTATGACACAGGGATGTACTGATACACTTACTATGTGGTCTCGATATATGGCAATCGCAGTATTCTCACCATATTTGATTCGCTTGATTGCTTATTTATATTTTTATGACATGGGATTGGTATTTGTGATGTATTGATAACATGAGATGTTATGTGCTATTACTATTACTATGTACGTACGTTTTACTATGGCCTGACCAATGTAAACCATCTTTTAGAAGATGCCGCCGAGACGTGAGACACACATGCCTACTAATGAGGCAGAACTCCAGCAAATTATCGCTGCTGCCATTGCACAATACGCCGCCTCTCAAGGAGGGACTAGTGGAAGCAACTCTGGCAACACTGGCAACAACAATAATCCACCTCATGGATGCACCTACAAGCAGTTCTTAGACTGCAAGCCCGTAAACTTTGATGGCACAGGAGGTGCTGTCGCCTTTGTTCGTTGGGCTGAGAAAACCGAATCTGTTCTTCGCATGAGCAAGTGCGCGCTGGATCAGCAAGTCACCTGTATCTCAGGGCTATTCTTGGATGGAGCCCTCTCTTGGTGGAATCTGCAAGTACAGACACTTGGCGAAGCTGCTGCCTACGCGCTGACCTGGACCAAACTGAAGGAACTCATGCGCAAAAAGTACTGTTCCCGCGCAGAAATCCAGCGATTGGAGACCGAGTTCTGGCACTTGAAAATGGACGGTCCAAAGATAGCAGAATACGTTCAAAGGTTCCATGACTTATCGCATGTGGTACCCTACATGGTCACTCCTGAGTTCAAGAGAATTGAACGTTTCATTTGGGGACTAGCTCCTCAAATCATAAGCATAGTAACCTCATCCAAGCCTGCGACCATTACTGAGGCGATCGATTTGAGCGTAGCTCTCACTGAGGAGGCTATTCGCCTGAACAAGTTTGACGAGATCAAGACCAAGAAGGCAGAGACTCACGTCGAGTCATCAGGAGGTAACAAAAGGAAGTTCTCGAACTTCAAGCAGGGCGCCAGTGTGGTGGTTAAGAAAGGAGGGTCAGACACGCCAGCTCAGGTTACAGCTGGTAGAGGAAAGAAAGGAAAAGGGTATATGGGCACCCAGCCCAAATGCAACACCTGCCAGCGCCACCATTCTGGTCATTGTGGGCCAAAAGTATGTGAAAGCATGTGGGAAACGTGGCCACTCGAAGGACACTTGTTGGGCCACTGCTGGTCAGGGAGGCCAGGGAGGATTTGGGAATAGGAATAATAATCGTGGTGGTAATCGCTCACAAGGAAACTATGGAGGAAACGGGAATCGAGGCAACTTTGCGAACCAAGCTGGAAATGAAAACAACAACCAAGCTGGAAATGGAGGTGGAAACGGGCAAAGACTTGGATGCTATAACTGCGGTGATATCGGGCATTTTAAGAAGAACTGCCCAGAGTTAAACCAAGCCCGTGGAAGAGTGTTCCAAATCGAAGCAAGGGAAGCACGCCAGGACCCCAATGTCGTTACTGGTACGTTCCCTGTAAATCAACGCTATGCATCCGTTTTATTTGATACTGGTGCCGATTATAGCTTCGTGTCGTTAGAATTTAAGAATATGCTTGGTTTAGCCGCTAATAAGTTAAATATTCCGTACTCAATCGAATTGGCCAATGGGAAGTTAGTCGAAGCCAATGAAGTTATCAGAGGTTGTGTGATCGAATTAGGAGAGCATGAGTTTGCTTTAGATCTACTACCAGTCCAGTTGGGAAGCTTCGACGTGGTGGTAGGAATGGATTGGTTATCAGGCAACAAGGCTGAGATAGTTTGTCATGAAAAGATTGTTCGTATCCCAACCGATGATGGTGAGACCATTGTTGTTCATCGAGAGAAGCGTGAGACGCCGTTGAGGATTATCAGCTGCTTGAAAGCAAGGAAGTGTTTGCAGAAAGGATGTGTTGCTTTTCTGGCACACATTGTGGATAAAAAGGCTGCTGAGCCAAAGATCGAAGACATCCCTGTCGTAAGGGAGTATCCAGAAGTCTTCCCAGAAGACTTGCCTGGACTGCCACCTCAGAGGCAAGTAGAGTTTCACATCGACTTAGTTCCAGGCGCCGCGCCTGTGGCTAAGGCACCGTACAGACTTGCTCCGTATGAGATGCAGGAACTGTCGACACAACTTCAAGAGTTGTTAGACAAGGGTTTTATCCGACCAAGCTTCTCGCCTTGGGGAGCTCCGGTCCTGTTTGTCAAAAAGAAGGACGGTAGTTTTCGTATGTGCATCGACTACCGGGAGCTGAACAAGCTGACGATCAAGAATAGATATCCGCTGCCAAGAATTGATGATCTGTTTGATCAAATGCAAGGCTCTAGCTTTTATTCAAAGATCGATCTTCGATCTGGATACCATCAGCTAAGGATACAAGAAGAGAGCATCCCGAAGACAGCCTTCAGAACTCGTTATGGACACTACGAGTTCCTTGTTATGCCGTTTGGTTTGACAAACGCACCTGCAGTCTTTATGGATTTGGTGAATAGAGTTTGCAAGCCGTACTTGGATAAGTTCATGATTGTATTCATCGATGACATTTTAATTTATTCAAAGACGAAGGCTGAACACGAGCAGCATCTTAGAGCCATTCTAGAGCT
The DNA here is from genome assembly GCA_030545235.1 of Helianthus tuberosus. Classification (NCBI taxonomy): domain Eukaryota; kingdom Viridiplantae; phylum Streptophyta; class Magnoliopsida; order Asterales; family Asteraceae; genus Helianthus; species Helianthus tuberosus. Next base: position 25,269,078 of record CM060419.1, read on the forward strand.
GCTGAAGAAGGAACAGCTGTATGCCAAATTCTCTAAGTGCGAGTTTTGGCTACGAGAGGTGCAATTCCTTGGGCACCTGGTAAATGGAGATGGAATTCACGTGGATCCAACCAAGATCGAGGCGATCAAGGATTGGGGAACGCCAAAGACGCCAACCGAGATTCGGCAATTCTTGGGTTTGGCTGGCTATTATCGAAGATTCATTGAGAATTTTTCAAAGATTGCTCAACCATTGACGCTCCTCACGCAGAAGGATAAGAAGTTTGATTGGGGAATCAAACAGGATGAAGCGTTTCAGATATTGAAGGGTAAGCTTTGTAACGCGCCAATTTTAGCTCTACCAGAAGGTACTGATGATTTTGTGGTATACTGCGACGCATCGCGTCAAGGATTGGGTTGTGTGTTGATGCAACGCCAAAAGGTTATTGCTTACGCATCGCGTCAGTTGAAAGTGCATGAAAAGAACTATACCACACACGATTTGGAGCTCGGCGCAGTGGTTTTTGCTTTAAAGATCTGGAGACACTACCTTTATGGTACGAAGTGTACAATCTTTACAGATCACAAGAGCCTACAACATATATTCAACCAGAAAGAGTTGAATATGAGGCAGAGACGATGGGTTGAATTGTTGAACGACTACGACTGCGAGATAAAGTACCATCCAGGGAAGGCGAACGTGGTCGCCGATGCCCTAAGTCGTAAAGAGAGAATCAAGCCCATAAGGGTTAGAGCTTTAGAAATGATTATACGAACCGATCTTTCCTTGCGCATTCGTACCGCGCAGAAAGAAGCTCTCAAGGAAGGAAACCTTGAAGAAGAATATCTCCGTGGGATGGAGAAACTACTGGTACCAAACGAGGAAGGAACGTTATGCTTCGAGAAAAGGATTTGGGTTCCCCTGTTTGGTGGTTTAAGGAAAGTTGTTTTTGATGAAGCTCACAAATCACGGTACTCTATCCATCCTGAAGCGGATAAGATGTACCAGGATCTCAAAGATTATTATTGGTGGCCTAGGATGAAAGGCGATGTTGCTGTTTACGTGAGCAAATGTTTAACGTGCGCTAAGGTTAAAGCGGAATACCAGAAGCCTTCAGGACTTCTAGATTCCCAAGTGGAAATGGGAACAAATCTCAATGGATTTTGTTACAAAATTGCCAAGAACGCCAAGAGGCCATGACACTATCTGGGTGATAGTGGATCGATTAACAAAGTCAGCGCACTTCTTACCCATCAGGGAGAAGGATAACACTAGCAAATTGGCTGAAATTTACATGAGAGAGATCGTCGCGCGCCATGGAGTACCTCTCTCAATCATCTCTGATAGAGACGGAAGGTTTGTGTCAAGGATATGGCAATCCTTCCAAGAAGCCTTTGGCTCACAATTGAATCTGAGCACTGCGTTTCATCCGCAAACTGACGGCCAGAGCGAGCGAACGATACAGACTTTGGAAGACATGCTGAGAGCGTGTGTTATGGATTTGGGCGGTAGCTGGGATAAGCATTTGCCTTTGGTCGAATTTTCATACAACAACAGCTACCACACCAGTATTGGTGTCGCGCCATTTGAAGCCCTTTACGGACGCAAGTGCCGATCACCCTTATGTTGGGCTGACGCAGGTGATAGGCAGCTTGCTGGTCCCGAAATCGTCCAAGAGACGACAGACAAGATCGCGCAGATTCTTAAACGCATCGAAGCAGCTCGCCACAGACAGAAGGCCTATGCGGATCCAAACCGGAAACATGTGGATTTCCAAGTTGGAGAAATGGTGTTATTGAAAGTTTCACCCTGGAAGGGTGTGGCACGCTTCGGGAAGCGTGGGAAGTTAAATCCGCGCTACATTGGTCCCTTCAGAATTCTGGAAAGAATAGGACTAGTAGCATACAAGTTAGACCTACCTGCTGAACTGAATGGTGTTCACAATACATTTCATGTATCCAACCTGAAGAAAAGTCCAACTCAAGTTGACATTGCCATTCCCATCGACGAGATTCATGTTGACGACACGCTCCACTTCGTTGAAGAACCAGTTGAGGTTACGGATTGGAAAGTAAACAAGACCCACCGGAGCAGTGTCAAGCTCGTCAAAGTTCGTTGGAATGCCAGACATGGTCCTGAATACACCTGGGAACGTGAGGACCGGATGAAAGAGAAATACCCCCACCTTTTTCCTAAGAACCCTGCGTCTACAAGCAGAACTTAAATTTCGCGACGAAATTTATTTAACGGGGGGAGAATGTGACAACCCTCACCAAACCGGGTATCCGTACGACTTAACTAATGATTAATTACTGCTTAATTACTGTGCTTGTTTGAACTAGCTGATGAACTGCTACTTGATATCTGATACATGTACTTACTTGCATCATACTTTACTTATCGTCACTACATTATTTACATGTTGAACCCTAGTGACAACCATGATGCACAAAAAGCACAGTAGCACTATAACGGATAACCTATTGAACATGCTGAGAAAGCCAGCATCAGGCAAACACTGCCTCTAAGGCCTGTAAGAGCCTGAAATGTTTTGCTACACTAGTAGTGAGTGTAGGGATATAAGGGTTGTGGAACTGCGTCTCTAGGAATAAGTCACAATGACTGGATGTGCCTAAAACGTACTCTAAGTACAAAACTCAGCACTTTACACAATAATTCAGCTTTTAGCTAACTAATAAAGTGCCAAAACATGAGAAAAATAACACTAGACACTTTCCAAAGTGTCAGAAATGAGTAGTGTCACTAAAAAGAGTAATAACGACACTTTAAAGCTTTAGTAACGCTTTAACGGATTACTATCCAACCAAACAACCGGACTATACCCGGAACGTGAAAATATTGTTATTTTCATTATTTATCTTTTTCTGAGCCAGTTAGGGTCCCCGTATGCCCTAACACCCGTTGTAACACACTATACACAAGTAACCAAGTTAAACACTTAACTTAACCTAATTATCTAACTAATGCTTAATGATTAGTTGAAATGGAACCAAACTACCCCCCCCCCCTTAACCGAAACCGTCCCCAAGGGGACATACCTTGTCCTTGTTGATTTGTTAAATCTCATATGCATAATATCTAGGGGGCACAAGATCCTTTGGTTAATACACATATGATTTGTCTATAAGTTAACCTCTAAACCCAAGATTATCATCCATCACATTTCACCACAAACACAACTCTCTCTCTTTCTCTTTGGCTCTCGGCCGAACCCACACCCACACATCCATCCATCCTTCGATCTTGTTCATCACATTCCAACATCATACAAGTGTCGAGGGTCGTATACAAGGAGCCTTGGTGCAAGCGGAACGCGAAGGACCTCTCTACTTAGCTTTTATCCACCTCTTTTGCGCATAGATTCTTCCCTAGCCTCGAGCTAGAGGTATAATGCTTAAAACTCGTATTCTAACTAATCTAAAGTGGTTAAAAGGATTTTTATCGGTTAAAACTCGTTAACATGCAAGATGATGTTTTAAAGTCTACTTAAAACACTAAAAATGGTGGTTAATAGCACATAAGTTGTGTAAATGATGTAGTATTCGAAATGTATGATTATTTAGGCCTGATCTATGATGTGGTAGCTCGGATCATCGTTTAACCCGGTTTGGTAAGATCATGGATCTTAACATAAGCATGTTTTGAATGATACAAGGGTTAAAAGGTGAAACTCTACCACACGCGAATCATGAACTTGTGTAAAAGAGTTTTACTTGTGACATTGTGTTTAAAAATTAGCAGATCTACGTATCTGCAAGTGGTATTTTCAAAGAACCACGTATCAAAGAAATCATGTATTTTAAAAGATGGATTTTACACCAACACGCATGATTTTTATAAACCACAAGTGTGTAAACACTTGTGAAATGAAAAGACACGACAAAATAACAGTTTTTGTAAAAGATGACGGGAAGTTGTAAAGATGGATTTTCTCTAAAAACGAGGTTTTTACAAGATCAAATTACCTTATATGAAGATCTACTAAATTTAAGGTATTTACACCACAGTTTTGGGAAAAACTGCAAGTTCATGTAATTTTTGGCAATTTACACATATGTTGATAGTTGTTGTGATGAAAGTTGTTCTGATCAAATAAAGAAAATTGTTGAGTTGATTTGTTAAAGAAAATGATACGCTTGAAAGCGTGGTCACCTCCAGTTACAGAGGAAACTCTGGCGAAATTTTTCTAAAAACCTAACACTTGGAACTATTTACACTACAAGTGTTAGAATTATTTTTGACATGTTCTCGAAATATGAATTTCGCCATGACTTTATTTACTAAATATTCGGAGGTGGGATTTTCACAAAATTAAACGTGATAAATATATATTTTTCACACACTGTTTATGATTATTTTGTGGAAATGCATAGATATTATTTTTAGAGTAAAATAATATTTACGAACGTTAACGAATCCAAAATAATACGAACGCTTTCACCATAAATATATAAGTTACACCGGTGATTATATTACCACTCAATTGTTAAACGTAACTTACGCACTTACGAAAATATTTATGAACGCACATGTATTGAATCCCCCATCCTTGGGAAGGAGATTAACTACCAAGTATATACAGAATGTAAACACGAAATAGTTGTCTAACTATTTCCCAAAGACTTAAACTATAAAGCTAAGGCATGGCCGTCCGTCTAATAGAAATTAGCACCTGTAGGTCGTCGCACAGCTGCGTGAGCAGGAGATACTTGGTAGAGACGCTTCACTGTGAGTTCATGTCCCCCTTTTCTCTAACTGTTTTCAGTTTTCTTAACTGCGGGGGTGAAATACATGTTACTTTGATTACAAGTACTTTATACATGGTATGGTTAGCGTAAGGAGGTTTACTACTTAGATCATGTGAGTGGGTAGGCAGAAACACCGAGGGACGTAAGCGGTAGATCTATCTGGGTGTAGCGAGCCCAACTCTAGGCCCAACAGAACAGACCTCTGAGAGGCCCAACAGAACGGACCTTGGAGTGACTTTGTACCCAACGCGAAATCTGCTAGGTTTGAGTCTTCCTACTTGCACTTCACACATACTAATGGCCTTGCAAACCATTGGTGATCTCTTTTTCCTTACACTGCTACATACCAGGGAATTTTTATACTTACAAGTGTTTTTACATACTTACTTACACATGAACTCGCTCAACATTATTGTTGATTTTTCAACTTACATGTATTTCAGGAAATTAAAGATCTGGCACGGTATGTTATGTTTTCCCGCTGCATAAGGGTTCCAAGATCATCCCAGTTTAGGAAATGTGACTCTTTCCTGGACAAGTCACAACTCTTAAACTGCGCTTGTTTCATGTTACGGTTTATGTTTTTCAAGACAATGTTTTATGTTATGAGGTTGTAAGTCTAAAAGACAATGGTATGTTACTCTGGTTTTAAAACTTAATCAAACGGATGATCTTGCATGATTTTATTTCATATAGCTTTGTTATGGTTAAGCTATGGTATTAAGAAGTCACACCAAAATTAACCACGCTTCCGCAAAGCCAGGGTGTGACAATGATTGCTTAAACATACTTCGTGACATATATTGCATGGGAATCTATACGAGCTTAACTGATTGAGTATACGTGTATAACTATAGGACTTGACTGATTTCTTGTGTGCACATAATTAGCATACCGAGCAAACCAAGGTGACTTCACACTCTTACCAAGGCATGGGATTCCCAGTGTTGGGAATGGGATTGAATGATTACTTGTACTTACATCACTACTGAAATACGTACCATTGACCTCATTAGGTGTAGGACACCTATAGATACAACTAGACTAGTAAAACACGGGAAGCCCCCACTAATCTTCGCACACATGTCTGTGAGACCGCGATACAAATGCTAATCTTCGCAAACATGTCTGTGAGACCGCGATACGAATACTAATCTTCGTAAACATGTCTGGGAGACCGCAATACAAATTCAAATACAACTAGTCTAGAACACACGGGAAACCCCCACTAACCTTCGCACACATGTCTGGGAGACCGCGATACGAATTAATACGATACCTAGTACAAGTGAATAAATGATTTACAAACGAATACTATAACTAAACAACCAACTGTGAACTCACTCAACTTTGTTGTTGACTCGTTGTTACATGCCTTGCAGGTCGTTAGGTATCTATGGAGCTTGCATGGGAGTGGAGAGGAGTCGTTGTGGAACATGGACAGTTGTGTGCCATGCTAAACATTTGAAACATTTAAACTTATGTTGGGTATACACATTTATGCTTCCGCTAAACGCTTAACTATGTTATGGTTTTGAACACCTTTCGTATTGATGAATGACTTTTATTTATTACTTACAATGTTCAATATGATTGGTGGCTTGATCCTGGTCATGTCACGCCTCCTAGCGGTGATACTCCGCGTGTGGATTTTGGGGGTGTGACAGCTTTCAACTCAATCATTCTCCAACACCGAACTCGAATACTAAGCACAAGTCAAAAGGTCTTTGAAGGGTTGTAATGGGGCAAGGCGAAGGGTAGGAAATAGGGTATTTTAAAGTGGCGAAGGTGATGAAAAATTATATTTTTATTACAAATGACTACGCTAAACAAAACTAACTATAAACATCAACTATGAGGCAACAGTTTTCGCCTTTTGTTCAACAAACTAATATTTCCTATTTTGTACTTTTTCCCAGTGATTTTCTATTCTTTTCTGCAACATTTTCTGAATTTTTTCTTGTTTTTTGCAAACACAACAATACAATCAAATAATCCTACAATCGAATTTTCATCACACGGGTTTAAAAGAAAAGGTTTAACGGTTATGGGGTAAACGGGTTGTCAAACGAAAGGTTTAGGCTCAAAGTGGGCGACTAGGGGATTTGTTTGGGTAAGGATAGATAAATCATTTTAAAGGATAAGGTTCACCTAATGCCTTAACCATTCTCATTCTTGTATTCGGTCTATGGTCTCAAACGTATCAAAAGTCGCAAGTTCTACAATACGTGACTAATGATCTACTCAAACAAAGAAACATAAACATATTGTTCTATGATGTAAAAGTGGCTCAAAACCTCACATATAAAGGGTATGATATGTGACATGCATGATATATTAGTTTCTTAGGCTGATTATTCCCAAATAACCACCCATTAAAAACCCGTCATGCTATTAACTCGAACTTGACCATGACAAAAGACCCAATGGGTTGTGTCATCCCTCGTTCACTTAGTTACTTGTGCTTTTTAGATCGCTTCAAACAAAGACATTTTAAATTTCTTTTGAAATTTTCCCCCCATCCCCACAATTGAGGTCAACATTGTCCTTAATGTGTGGTGTTGGGGGGAAATTTTAGCTTATGCAACAAGCCCTTTTCAACCTCCCGATAGCTCGGGAGGACGAGTAGGTCTCGTGAGGGTTATATAGGGAACACACCCACAACATTCATTTAACTAAGAAAATAAAATAAAACGAATAATAGTACAAACTCTACAACAATCATACCTGGTTTGCCTCTCATGGTGGTCGAAGTGAACATTTTCCTATCGAGTTTCCAATATACGCTCGATAGTTGGCATGCCGAATCCACTCTCTTTTTATTCTATCTGGCATGCGTAGTGAACAACTTCGGGGTCACTTCTTACCAAACTGGCCAATGTCTTGCGATGCCACCCTTCGAATCCTTATGTCCGACCCCTCATCCCCAACTTTGTTGGTTGGAGTGATAAGTGTCACACCCCAACTGATGGCGGAATCATCGGGGCATGGCACTGATAAAAACAGATTGTCCAGAAGTTTCCATAACAATTATCACTACCATTCAATTTAAATAATACGTCCCACACCGTATCTCAAACAGCAAAATAATTATTACAGACATAAATCCAGGTGTAACAACTGTGCTTGTAATCACTATGAACAGTTCTGTTATCAATAAAACAATGTTATTTGTTCACAATGTTTGTTTTGTTATGTTTTACATTTTTCATGTTTTGACTTTTATCCAATTCCAAACTCTACATCACTTTCTGGAGAGTTATACGCAAACTAGTGCGTAAACGTACTCAGTTTAATGCGAGAAATACTCCGGAACATCAACATATACTCAACATACCTTAAATAACCTTTACATAACTTAGAAATAAGTTTTGAAGGCTTTGGTATGGCAAAAACAAGTTAATTCGCTTACAGGGACTAAATATGACAAACTGCGAAAGTATGTCAATTTGAACTGTAACAGACATTCCGGAACATAACCATAAGTTAAACACACCTCAAATATCCTTTACATAGCTTAGAAATAGGCTTTTAGGGGTTCGGTGTGCTAAAATAAACTTCTGGGACATTCAGGGACTAAAAGTGTCAAAAAGTGCACAAGTTTGCATTTTCGCGCATAACTTACGTTCTGAATACATTCGGACATCCAAAAATTTATGTGAACATGACTACATTATATTTTAGTGTTCGCCTTAAGAAAAATCCATTTGTTGCGTCATTTGGATCGTTTTTCGCGCTTGTGCGTATTCCGTCGTAATTAAGCGAACATCGCGTTCGTACGACCAAACGAACCATCACCCGGCATATTTTTGAACATGTTTCATGTCCACAATATTTAGGCAACATTTTAGGGCCTTAAAGTTGGCTTTACGGGCCTTAGAAGTGTCGGGAATGGCCTTAAACACGTGCAGGGGCTGAAACTGTCATTTTTGAAAGTTGTTTCTGATCTGACATGCTCAGGCGGCCCGCATTGTGTTTGGCTGATCCTAAAGCGGGCCGCTTCCCACCTTCTGACCAGATTAAATGCATTTAACAGCTGGTTGCAGCTGTTTAGCACCTTCCAACACCCTTCCACATGTCAAATCCTTATGGTTAGTGGCATTTTAGGCACCATAACATTCCGACAAGTGTACGGCCTTGATCGTTGCCTCCTTCTCCAAGAAACGATCTCAACGGTGGACCGAATACTATAAATACCCCACCCCCCTTTGTTCAAAATCACTAGAAACTCACTTTGAGAAACTCTAAGTTGAAACATTTGTTTCATACCTGAGATTTTCGAATTGAGTTTAGCATTCGGGGACCCTGGGTTAGTATTCTTTCGTTCTTTTCCTTATTTTTACTGCTTTTCGAGTCAGAAAGTCAAACTTTGTTTGACTTTCAGCGTTGACCAGTAATGGTCAATGCGAAGTTCGTTTGAACTTCGCAACGTGAGTGTAATCACGTTGGTCATAGTCCCTTTGGGACTATGCCTACTGATTACCACGTTGTCTAGAGTCGTAGGGTAGGCGATCTAATAAATCGCCTATACCTTCGAACTCGACCCATTTGGTCGATCATTAGGATCCGACCAAATACATTAGGTGACCATAGTAGGTAGGGAATAACCTTCCGAGGTTATACCCTATGGTCACATCGTTTAAGTAGTTGTATGATAGGTAGTTTATATGCCTTAGGTAAATTACCATAATACCCTTTTCATGTCTAATTGGTAATTAAGCATATGTAACCTAAATTTTTGTCACATAACTGATTATATAACATGTTTAGGCATATAACACTTGTCATAGGACTAAGTTAGACGGTCCAAACGCATTTCACGCGCACAATGCGTTAAAGTAGCATAAGCTACCTAAACGGATCGTAATGGGTCGATAAGACTTAGGTTAAGTTTCATTTAGCATATAGGCTTTGTTAAACCATATCACATGAGTTCCTACACTCATTTGGTTTACAAACCCTAATGCTACCCAGTCTTCCGATTTAGGTCCGGTTTATTAACATAGTTACCTATATTAGGTGCCGTTTGATTCCGTGATCTATAGCATTACTCGGTGGTTATCTTTAGACAACTGAGCAATCTCAAGTGAGTACATAGACCCCTCTTTTACTGTTTTCCAAACTGTTTTGGGGTGGAACACATGTGCCTACTTGTTACTTTCATGCTTTCCTGTTTTCACATCATATACTGCTATGTTCGTTAGTACATTATAGTACATGATTTCATTACATTTTATGCTATGTATGTCCATTGCGTTCATACTTAGTACATCGTTTTACATTTACATTTTATGCTATTTATGTCCATTGCGTGCATACTTAGTACATTGTTTTTCATCACATGCTTACATTTTGGTATGACATTTGGTTTGTTTACATGGGACAATACATTCATTAACACCGATCATGCCGTTCGTTAGTAGGTAGTGGTACCATAGGAATTGACAACTCCCGTTCCGGACGTCCCAGGGAAAGGGGATGAAAGGAATGACCGAATTCGTTGTTATTAAGACAGATAGACCTTTAATTTGTTTAAAGGGTTTATCACCACAGTCGCCAGGCTTGGATGTATGCATTTTCACAATACCGCATAAATGTTCATATTAAATAGTTGCAAGCATTTACACAAAACATAGCTTTGATTTAAACCAAGTTTTACTTCAATACTTTGTTTTCGTGCATATGGTTTAGTTGAGACATTTCACTTGCCATACATGACATTTTGACATAGACATTTGACATGGATATTTGACATAGACATTTGACAGGACATTTTGACATAGACATTTGACATGGGTATTTGACATAGACATTTGACATGGATATTTGACATAGACATTTGACATGGATATTTGACATAGACATTTGACATGATTTACATCTTGACATAAACACTTTGACATATTATTCAATACATTTGACAATTTGGTTAAACATAGACTTCTTACATTGGTTGGTTTGGTTTGATTAAGTGATTAAGTTAACGATGCGTGTGTAATATGATACAAGCATGGTGGATACGCCGCTGGTACTTCCTATATATAAGTGTTTGTATGGTATTACATGGCGTAACGTTATTTGAATCATTTCAGTTTGAGACATAGAACATTTTATACAAATAACATGCTTTTCACAAGACATTGATTTACAAACAACTTATCTTATACAAACACATCTTTTTACATGGATATTTATTTAACCTGACATTTACTTATACATATCATCTGATCTTATTGTTTTCAAATGATTTACAAGACAAAACAAATTACAAGGTTCATGACTAAACATTTTTCTTAAACATAAGTCATGAATCTTATTTTCACAAACCTATGTATCTCACAGGCATTTTTATGCTGACGTACCAATTTTCACATGTGTTTTCAGGTGCTTTTCCATAGGATGTTGATCATGATACTAGGGCGGACCTGTGCCTTAGAGACTTTAAAAGATGATAGACTATGTTTAATTATGTTCTGAACTCGTTAATTTCCTGTTTGAAACAATGTAACACTCTTGTTTAATAAATAAAATACACTTTGTGTGCCATGGTTATGAAACAATTAATTCTGTCGCGACACGCCCCGATGTTTCCGCCGCGATTTGTTGTTTTACGCGGTCGGGGTGTGATACCAGGCAAATATTCTGTTTTGACAACTCAGATTTAAATAGACAGCAATTGTTTATCTGCTTCTAGAGACCCTTGATTCGTTATCTACAGACAACTATTTGTTGGGCTCTAAAGCGTTATTCTAGCTTCAAATTCCTACCACATATGCCTCCTAAGCACCTGTCACATACGTTAAAATAAAAGTCAATACATATAATGTAAAGGTGAGCATACAAGTTTGATAATAGCATATAGAGTTCGAATTCGTTTACGCATAACCAGCACGTACACATAGTGAAATGAAGCATGTTAGGTGTGGACATAGATCCATCGATACCAATGAATGCGGGTTGACTGCCCGAGGCAGTTCGCAATACATGATTACCACCGTAATCCATGCAAGTAAATGATCCTTAACAACCCCCGTGTGAACGGGTGCTGAGTCCAAACTATAGTACTATCGTTGCTAAGGCAGGTAGACAACATTCCATGTGTAAACATAACAAACAAGCATTCATAAGCCACGTATAACATGCATTAACGGTTAGCGTTCAAATAGCATTGTGTAGTGTGATTGTTGTAGTTTGAATATTCGTAACGTATGTAACACCCAAAAGTGCGTAAAGCAAAAAGGGTTCGAGTATACTCACAGCGATTAATGGATTGAAGGGAGCGCTTAGCGAGCAAGATTAGCCTGAATAGATTAGGTTGTATAACGATAAGCAAAGCGTAAAACGGAAAACAAGTGTTGGAGGGTCGGACAGCTGGTCGATCGGACGGTATTTCGATCGGACGGCTGACCGTTCGGTTGACAGTTCGTTCGGTCCGCTGTCCGGTCGGTCGGTAGGCCGATCGGATGGCTGTTCGAGTGGATTGTTTCTTCCTATAAGAAGTATGTGTTGGTGTATGATGGTTTGACTTTTGAAGTTTTCGTTATAGCATTTGAAAACTTTGAAGTATGTTTACCTTTCAGGTCGGTCGATCGGACGACTGTTCGATCGGCCGGCAACCCGATCGGTTAGGCATTCAAATGAATTGCAATGTTTAGTCTTTAGATCGGACAAGTGTTCGATCAGACAGGTGTTCGATCAGACAGGTGTTCGATCAGACAGGTGTTCGATCAGACAGGTGTTCGATCGGACAGGTCAACTAGTCAAAGACCTTAAATGAAATGTAAAGTTATGGTGCAATGGATCGGATAATTGATCGATCGAATAACACAACTGTTGTTCGGTAGGACAACAGGGTGTCACCTGATCGGACGGCTGTTCGATCGGGTGGCACTTCTAGTGCATTGAACACGTTGAAAAATCGTTTAAGTATTGAAGCATAGTATCTCATGATCCGAAAAGTAATCCGATCGGACAATAGTTCGATCGAATGACAGTTCCTTCAATACTAGTCTTCAAATAGGTTAGTTGATTGTGTGGGACCATGTGTTAACCGATCGGCTGGCCGGTCGATCGGCTGACTATCCGATCGGATGGCTGTCCGTTCGGACAGCAGTCCGATGGATCAGCCTTCTGACCTGGTCGGCCTATTCGTCTAATACTTGGCTGTTCTGGTTTGTTTGTCGTTATATCGAGGTAATTTGTCAACGAGTCGAACCATAGAACCCTCGTTCCTACTTGTTTCCCCTACACGGGCAAGAATCACCCAAACCCAGCCGGTGAACTGTTCGGAACGGAGTTTAACGTTTAACCCATAACCGGTTAACCTCGTGGGTAGAATACGGATCTTGAGCCTTGCAACCACCGAAGTAATTTGCAAAACGTCGCAGACCCCGTTTCTATCGGTTGACGGCATTGAGTGTAAAAGAGTTGAAAGAAAGTTCGAATATTCCTCTTTCAATCCTTTTTCACCGGGTATATGTTTAGATCTACTACAGATCTTTGTTTGTTTATGTGGAAATCGGTTAGATCCAAGCTATTCTTGGTGGATTGAGGCCAAATCCTGAAGTTCTTCAAGAACCCATGATGACATCATCCTAGAACACTTGATTCTTGATGATTTCACGGTTAAAAGTTAAATTTGAAAGATAGAAAGGTGTAGGAGTGTTTATAGATAAAGAAAGTACAAGATTTAGGATGAAATCTTACCGGAATCGAGAGAAATCTGTGAAAAGATGAGCTGAGCGTGCTGGTCGGTCAGAGGTTTCCAAAAGTGGAAAGAATGACAATGACAAGGGTATTTATAGAATGCCAAAAGGGGTAAGTGTTGGCCGATCGGCCAGGCAGCTCGATCGGACAGCCTGTCCGATTGGACAGCAGTCCGTTCGGCTGGCTGTTTGATCGGCTAGGAGCCTGATCGATCAGTCGCACTTTTCGAGTGTTTCGCGCACCGATTTTTGATATTTTGATTTTGATTGCGAGCGGTACGATACGATAGGGTTTCCTAATCAAATTACTTTCAGTCCCAAACACTCATATCTCGCATAATCTATTTTCCACCATTTATCATAGTTCGTTCACGATTCGGGTTCGATTGTAATTCGAGTTAGATTTCGAGTTTCGATTGAGCTCGCTTGATTATCACAACACAACATAAATAAACATGCACAGGTAACACGTAAGGCACACACAGACGTATAATAACAAGTAAAAATATGTAGCTCGAGTTGCGATTTGATGTCGATTCGATTAGCATAGCTTGATTATTTATTAGTTAACTTTATCGCATTGTTACTTCCTATAATTCACAGTCGTAAGTTGATTGATTAATGATTAACACACATCGATTATTGTCATTAACAACACTTACTCCACATAATACGAATTAAATAAAGAAATTTCTATGAGTTAAGTTTGCGCGAAATCGGTCGTTGAATTAGACCTTGACTTTGACTTATGAAAACATGGGGTGTTACAGCCTCCCCTTGTTTAGGGAATTTCGTCCCGAAATTAAGCTGGAAGTTGTACATCACCGTGAATCACGTTTGAGAACTTTCTCTTTCTAGACTTTCTCTTTAAACAGCTGCGGGTACTTAGCCTTCATGTCGCTTTCGAGTTCCCAAGTGAACTCTGCGCCTCGTTTGCCCTCCCATCAGACTTTCACGATAGGAATGCGTGAGCGTCTGAGTTGCTTGGTTTGGCGATCCATGATTTCGACAGGCTTTTCCACGAAGTGTAATGTTTCGTTCACTTGTAGATCGTCTAGAGAAACATGTAAATCGTGGTTGGCGAGTCACTTTCGGAGGTTTGACACGTGGAAAGTCGGGTGGACATTACTCAGTTCCTCCGGTAGTTCGAGTCTGTAGGCGACTTTTCCGATCCTTTCCAGAATCTTAAAAGGTCCAACATATCGAGGCGCGAGTTTTCCCTTCTTGACGAATCGGACTACACCCTTCCAAGGTGATACCTTTAGGAGTACGTAGTCACCAACGTCAAATTCACGGGGCTTGCGCTTTTTATCGGCGTAACTTTTCTGTCGATCCCGAGCCTTCGCCAAATTGTCTCAAATTTGGAATTTTTTGTCTGTCGTTTCTTGTAATAACTCAGGACCGGTTAATTGCGAATGACCGATCTCGTGCCATACAATAGGCGATCGACATCTTCTTCCGTATAATGCCTCGAATGGTGCCATTTGGATGCTAGAATGGTAGCTGCTGTTATACGAGAATTCGACTAACGGCAGGTATTTATCCCAATTACTGCCGAAGTCTAAGACACACGAACGGAGCATGTCTTCAAGAGTACGGATCGTTCTTTCAGTCTGACCGTCGGTTTGTGGGTGGAAAGCGGTACTTAGATTAAGCGATGTACCGAGTGCTGTTTGAAACGTTTCCCACAGTCGCGAGGTAAACCGAGCATCACGATCAGAGATGATGTCACGAGGCGTCCCATGATTACAAATGATCTCGTCGGTGTAGATTCGGGCTAATCGTTCTACCTTGTAGTCTTCTCGTATCGGCAAAAAGTGAGCTGATTTAGTCAAACGGTCGACCACAACCCAAATGCTGTCGTGACCTGATGACGTGTGCGGAAGCTTTGTTACAAAATCCATAGCTATACTCTCCCACTTTCACATAGGAATTGGTGGTTATTCGAGTAAGCCAAAGGGTCTTTGATGTTTAGCCTTGACTCTAGCATAAGTTAGGCATTTTCCGACATAGAGAGCGATATCCCTTTTCATACCCGGCCATCAGTACTTATAACGAAGGTCCTGTTACATTTTATCAGCACCGGGGTGAATAGAATACCGGGATTTGTGGGCTTCGTCCATCAAAATCTATCGCAATTCAGTTCGTTTGGGAATCCAAATTCGGTCTAAAAAGTGGAATATCCCATTCGATTTGCTCACAAGTTGGGCTCCATCGTGGTAGATTCTTTCTTTCTTCAGGGTGCGTTCATTAAAACATGCATGTTGAGCATCGCGGATGAGGGTTTCGAGATTGTATTGGGCTTGAACATTACGAGTGCTAAGCAGGTAGCTCCGTCTGCTAAGTGCGTCAGCGACAACATTTGCCTTGCCTGGGTGATAACGAATCTCACAGTCGTAATCGTTGAGAAGTTCTACCCATCGGCGTTGACGCATATTAAGTTCCTTCTGATTAAAGATGTGTTGTAGGCTCCTATGATCGGTGAAGATCGTACACTTGGTACCATACAGGTAGTGTCGCCAAATCTTTAACGCAAAAATAACTACGCCTAGCTTGAGATCATGGGTTGTATAGTTCTTCTCGTGGATTTTGAGCTGACGAGATGTGTAAGCTATGACCTTGTCCCGTTGCATGATGACACAACCAAGACCAAGGTTGGAAGCATCACAGTAGACAACGAAATCATTGTTTCCATCGGGCAATGTGAGAACAGGAGCATTGCAAAGCATGCGCTTGAGGGTTTGGAAAGCAGTCTCTTGTTTAGTTCCCCAAACAAAAGGCTTGTCCTTATGCGTGAGAGAGGTAAGTGGTACAGCGATCTTTGAGAATCCCTCGATAAATCGTCGATAATAGCCCGCTAGTCCGAGAAAAGAGCGGACTTCAGACGGCTCCTTAGGTGTAACCCAGCTCTTGACAGCTTCAATCTTTGCAGGATCGACGTGAATACCTTGACTATTAACAATGTGACCCAGAAACTGAACTTCCTCCAACCAGAATTCACACTTGGAGAACTTGGCATAGAGTTGGTTCCCCTGGAGTAACTCAAGAACCAAACGTAGATGTTGCGCATGTTCGGTCTTCGATTTGGAATAAATCAAGACATCGTCGATGAATACGATGACAAAACGGTCGAGATATGGTTTACACACGCGATTCATCAGATCCATGAAAACCACTGGTGTGTTGGTTAGACCGAAAGGCATGACAACGAATTCGTAGTTGCCGTAACGAGTATGAAACGCGGTTTTGGGTATATCCTCCTTTTGAATACGTAGCTGATGATACCCTGAACGTAGGTTAATTTTGGAGAAACACGTAGCGCCTTGTAGCTGATCAAACAAATCATTGATGCGAGGTAGGGGATAGCGGTTCTTGATAGTTAACTTATTCAATTCCCGATAGTCAATGCACATCCGGAACGACCCGTTCTTATTTTTGACGAAAAGGACCGGCGCGCCCCAAGGAGAGGTGCTCAGGCGAATGAAGCCTTTCTCAAGTAATTCCTGGAGTTGGGTTGAGAGTTCGCGCATTTCGGACGGCGCGAGTCGGTAGGGAGCTTTAGCAATAGGATTGGCTCCAGGAATGAGGTCGACACGAAAGTCGATGTCAAGACTTGGCGGTAGTCCGGGAAGATCCTCTGGAAAAACATTAGGAAATTCTCGAACCACAGGAACGTCTTTCACTTCCTTCTTCTCTTTCTTTTCCTTCTCTTCTACTACAATGTTAGCCAAGAAAGCCCTGTATTCCTTGCGGAGGTACTTGCTAGCTTGCATGCATGACATAAGCTTGAGCCCCTTTGAGGTAGTATCACCGTAAACACACAATAAGTCACCATTCGCGAGCGAGAATCGGATCATCTTGTCGAAGCATACAACTTCAGCAAGGTTTTCTCGAAGAAAGTCCATGCCTACTATGACGTCAAAACTTCCGAGTTGCATCGGAATAAGGTCAATTGGGAAGATGTGATTCTTGAGCTCAAGAGTACAATCACGGATAACGGAATTAACGGTGACGGTTCTTCCGGTAGCGACTTCAACATCGAATGCCGAGGAGAGTTGGGAACGTTTACGACTAAGGAGTTTCTCAAATTCGAACGACACAAAGCAGTTATCGGCTCCAGTATCAAACAAACATGAAGCATAAATACCATTCACAAGGAACGTACCATTGACCACGTTGTTGTCGGCCTGGGCTTGACGCACGTTGAGGTTGAAAGTTCTGGCGCATGCGGCCTATTGTTGCTGCTGTTGCTGAGGCTCTTGTTTCACAACCCTGTTTGGGCACATGTTGGCGAAATGGTTCGGGTCGCCACATGCGAAGCAGGCTCTGGCTTTGACTGTGGGTGCCGGAGGAGCTTGTTGACCCTGTGGGGCAGTGAGCAGAGCTTGATGAGCAGGAGCTTGTCGGATGCGGCAGTTAGCGGTAAAATGGCCGTATACGTTACAATGAGCACAATAACGGCAAGCAATGGCAGTTGGGTGGTGGTAGGTGCAAGTAGGGCAGAGCGGGTGTGGTCCAGTGTATGCATGCTTTGCAGGCGGTGCATTGGCCACAGGCGCCGCTACTTGACGCTGTTGGGCAGGTACAGCTTGAATCGGTGCAGCAGTGATCGCACATTTCTTGTTGCTGGAGCTGTTCTTTCTCTTGTTCTTCCTCTTGTTGCTTGATGAGGTGGGTTCAGCAGTTGGTGCGGTAGCGGTAGCTTGATGCAGATGCTTCGAAGTCTTATCCCAGACACCAGCCTTAACCCGCTTGTCGTTGATTTCAGCGGCCAGTAGATAGGTTTCCTCGATCTTCATAGTCTTAGCCGCTTGCACGAAATCAGCAACGCAGTCGGGCAGGGCCCGGATGTACTTCTTGATTGTCATGTCGGGAGTCTTGAATTGATCGAGACAGATAATGCTGAGCTGTTTGAAACGAGCAGTAAGACCAGCATTGTCACCATCCTTTTGCTGTATGTGCCAAAATTCATCTTCTAGCTTTTGACGTTCGTGAGGAGGGCAGAATTCCTCTAGCATAACTTCCTTGAGCTCGTCCCACGACAGACTGTAAGCTGCATCGTTCCCTCGCTTGTTCCTCTCGGCCGTCCACCAGTCTAGTGCACGGGACTGGAAAACGCCGGTAGCATTCAGAGTACGGAGGTCATCAGGGCAACCACTCTGTCGCAGAGTAACCTCAATGGAGTCAAACCAATGGAATAATGCAGTTTGACCTCCTTCGCCAGTCAATTCTTTTGGCCCACAAGACTTGAATTGCTTGAAGCTGAAGGGCCTTGCGGCAGCTTTTGGAGCTTCGGTTCTCGATTCCTTAGACGATTTGCTGGCATTCTCATAGACATCACTTACAGCCTTTGCTATGCTTTTAGCGATGATGGAAGCAAGACGTTTGTCTCTCTTTTCTTGACGAGAAAGTGCATGACGGGATCCAGACGACATTGTCTGCAATAGACATCGCCACGGAACTCAACACATTGTTTTCGAATCTCACCTCACACGTTTACTACTTACTAAAGCTCAATAACACGTACATTTACGTACACACATAACACATAGAGCACAAATCACATAAGCACATAGGGCACATAATCACATAATACCTAAGCACGTAGAGCAAAGAAGCAGGGAAACACACACGCATTTAATCACTAGAGGTAGTCAGAAAACAGAAACCTATCATTCAAAGTCGGCGATTGTTCGAGAGTAGCGTTGTATAAGCGTACGTCGTAGCATAGGTTGTCCAAAATTTCGCGATTTGTTAATGATTTGAGATAGAAATGCAGTGTGAGTCGTACATATCAATGAAATCAAAAACCGAGTAATCCCAAAAATTTAAACACATAAACAGGTAACACATATAAACTCATAAAAATTGACGAATTATCAGAGTCAGCAGTTGCGGGCTCAAAATCGAAACACATAAAATTCGAGAAATAGATTGTCTGCGGCTAGTAGACTTCGACTAACCAAAGTGATTCAACTATTCACAAGGATCCGTTGTGCATATTTGACCTTCAGGACTATGCTTCTACCTCGATTCTTGGGCGTTTGACACACATCCCGTTGGTCATATTGTGACTTCGGTCGTTGGAGTCCGTCGAGACTTTGGTGGGAGTTTTGTAAAATGTGCGGAACAAGTCGTCAAGGTTAGGGTTTCACCCCTAGCTTAACAACTTCGTCCTTGTTTTGATAAAATAGAGATTATTCATCAAAATATGGGTTTCACCCTTAGTTTGGTATAATTCTCCCGTTGAACAAGTGTTCGTTGTTGAAAAAGAAGGAAGAAATCATCGATAAGTTGATAAGACAGCTTTAATTCAGGCATTTTTGTCAAGAGTTTTGCGGCTTTCACACCTAGTCTCGACTTTATCGCCTATTTATAGTTGTAAAGTCGAGTGCTGTGATAGTGTAGCATAGACGAGGATAGCGAGGTGTAAGCTCGTACATAATCGCTACTGGATATGTATGAGTCGGTCTTGTTGGTTCTTAACTATAGTCTAGGTATCTAAGACTTCGACCCGGACTAGGTCGAGTCTTGCCTAATTCCCTATAGTTATGGCTCTGATACCAATCTGTCACACCCCAACCGATGGTGGAATCATCGGGGCATGGCACTGAGCGAAACAAATTGTCCAGAAGTTTCCATAACAATTATCACTACCATTCAATTTAAATAATACGTCACATACCGTATCTCAAACAGCAAAATAATTAATACAGACATAAATCCAGGCAAATATTCTGTTCCGACAACTCAGATTAAAATAGACATCAATTATTTATCTGCTTCTAGAGACCCTTGATTCGTTATCTACAGACAACTATTTGTTGGGCTCTAAAGCATTATTCTAGCTTCAAATTCCTACCACATATGCATCCTAAGCACCTGTCACATACGTTAAAATAAAAGTCAATACATATAATGTAAAGGTGAGCATACAAGTTTGATAATAGCATATAGAGTTCGAATTCGTTTACGCATAACCAGCACGTACACATAGTGAAATGAAGCACGTTAGTTATCGACATAGATCCATCGATACCAATGACTGCGGGTTGACTGCTTGAGGCAGTTCGCAATACATGATTACCACCATAATCCATGCAAATAAATGATCCTTAACAACCCCCGTGTGAATGGGTGCTGAGTCCAAACTATAGTACTATCATTGCTAAGGCAGGTAGACAGCATTCCATGTGTAAACATTCCAAACAAGCATTCATAAGCCACGTATAACATACATTAACGGTTAGCGTTCAAATAGCATTGAGTAGTGTGATTGTTGTAGTTTGAATATTCGTAACGTATGTAACACCCAAAAGTGCGTAAAGCAAAAAGGGTTCGAGTATACTCACAGTGATTAATGGATTGAAGGGAGTGCTTAGCGAGCAAGATTAGCCTGAATAGATTAGGTTGTATAACGATAAGCAAAGCGTAAAATGGAAAACAAGTGTTGGAGGGTCGGACAGCTGGTCGATCGGACGGTAGTTCGATCGGACGGCTGACCGCTCGGTTGACAGTTCGTTCGGTCCGCTGTCTGGTCGGTCGGTAGGCCGATCGGATGGCTGTTCGAGTGGATTGTTTCTTCCTATAAGAAGTATGTGTTGGTGTATGATGGTTTGACTTTTGAAGTTTTCGTTGTAGCATTTGAAAACTTTGAAGTATCTTTACCTTTCAGGTCGGTCAATCGGACGACTGTTCGATCGGCCGGCAACCCGATCGGTTAGGCATTCAAACGAATTGCAATGTTTAGTCTTTGGATTGGACAAGTGTTCGATCGGATAGGTGTTCGATCAGACAGGTCAACTAGTCAAAGACCTTAAATGAAATGTAAAGTTATGGTGCAATGAATCGGATAATTGATCGATCGAATAACACAACTGCTGTTCGGTCAGACAACAGGGTGTCACCTGATTGGACGGCTGTTCGATCGGGTGGCACTTCTAATGCATTGAACACGTTGAAAAATCGATTAAGTATTGAAGCATAGTATCTCATGATCCGAAGAGTAATCCGATCGGACAATAGTTCGATCGAATGACAATTCGTTCAATACTAGTCTTCAAATAGGTTAGTTGATTGTGTGGGACCATGTGTTAACCGATCGGCTGGCCGGTCGATCGGCTGACTATCCGATCGGCTGGCTGTCCGTTCGGACAGCAGTCCGATCGATCAGCCTTCTGACCTGGTCGGCCTATTCGTCTAACACATGGCTGTTCTGGTTTATTTGTCGTTATATCGAGGTAATTTGTCAACGAGTCGAACCATAGAACCCTCGTTCTTACTTGTTTACCCTGCACGGGCAGGAATCACCCAAACCCCGCCGGTGAACTGTTCGGAACGGAGTTTAACGTTTAATCCATAACCGGTTAACCTCGTGGGTAGAATACGGATCTTGAGCCTTGCAACAACCGAAGTAATTTGCAAAACGTCGCAGACCTCGTTGAAAGAAAGTTGGAATATTCCTCTTTCAATCCTTTTTCACCGGGTATATGTTTAGATCTACTACAGATCTTTGTTTGTTTATGTGGAAATCGGTTAGATCCAAGCTATTCTTGGTGGATTGAGGCCAAATCATGAAGTTCTTCAAGAACCCATGATGACATCATCCTAGAACACTTGATTCTTGATGATTTCACAGTTAAAAGTTAAATTTGAAAAATAGAAAGGTGTAGGAGTGTGTATAGATAAAGAAAGTACAAGATTTAGGATGAAATCTTACCGGAATCGAGAGAAATCTGCTAAAAGATGAGCTGAGTGTACTGGTCGGTCAGAGGTTTCCAAAAGTGGAAAGAATGAAAATGACAAGGGTATTTATAGAATGCCAAAAGGGGTAAGTGTTGGCCGATCGGCCAGGCAGCTCGATCGGACAGCCTGTCCGTTCGGCTGGCTGTTCGATCGGCTGGGAGCCTGATCTATCAGTCGCACTTTTCGAGTGTTTCGCGCGCCGATTTTTGATATTTCGATTTCGATTGCGAGCGGTACGATACGATAGGGTTTCCTAATCAAATTACTTTCAGTCCCAAACACTCATATCTCGCATAATCTATTTTCCACCATTTATCATAGTTCGTTCACGATTCGGGTTCGATTGTAATTCGAGTTAGATTTCGAGTTTCGATTGAGCTCACTTGATTATCACAACAAAACATAAATAAACATGCACAGGTAACACGTAAGGCATACACACACGTATAATAACAAGTAAAAATACGTAGCTCGAGTTGCGATTTGATGTCGATTCGATTAGCATAGCTTGATTATTGATTAGTTAACTTTATCGCATTGTTACTTCCTATAATTCACAGTCGTAAGTCGATTGATTAATGATTAACACACATCGATTATTGTCATTAACAACACTTACTCCACATAATACAAATTAAATAAAGAAATTTCTATGAGTCAAGTTGCGCGAAATCGGTCGTTGACTTAGACCTTGACTTTGACTTTGACTTATGAAAACACGGGGTGTTACAATAAGTATGGGAGAAGGATAGATATGGACTTGTGCTTCTTTCGGATCTGACTCGTCTTGTGGTGTTATGTCTTCCGCTAGATTAAAACATTCATTTTCTTTCTCCGAAAGATCTATAACCTTTTCCACCACATCACCATCTACCATTGTACCATTATCCAAAACCTATTGGTCTCGCCTAAGTTGGGCCATCTCCTCGGTTAATTGACCAACCTGAATAACCAAAGCCCCTAATGATTTGTCTCTCATCTCATCTTTCTTTTTCATTTCTAGCATCATGTCCATGATCGTATCGAGCTTAGAGTTTAATGAATCCTGAGGCTCCTCGTATGTCGGCTGAGGGGAGTCATGATAATAGTCATCATACTCCTCCTGGTAACTTGGGAAATCTGGCAAGTCGAGTTCATAGTTGTTGTAACTCTGCCCTTGCTCATAATGGTAATCTATCTCCGAATAGTAATAGTCTTGATAAGTTGGTTGTGGTGGTGGTCTAGGGTATGGATAATGTGAGGATGGACCATTAAAGTCTTTATAATCCACCCTCCTATATCCGTACAATCCGCTGAGGTAGTCTTCCCGATCCTTGTATGCTTAAACCTTCTCGTAGAAAACTGAGCAATCCTCTAATAGATGCTCTCCGCTTCCGCAACACTCACACGGATCATCATCTACCCAATTCATATTGAAAGATGGTGCCTGGAAAACATGTACCTGCACAAACAAGCTCGAGCACCCAAAGTAAAATAACAAAAATACAAGAGAAAAACTAACACTAAAATCGAACAAGCAATGAAATACTAAGCGCACTAGTTCCTCGGAAACGGCGCCATTTTGACGTGACCGTGTCGTCCGGATCAGTAAAAAACCCAATTAACCTAGGTAGCTAGGGTAAGTCGGGTAACGTATCCATGAAAAGCATGTGGTCAGTATCGCACGACCTGTTCGATTAGTTAGACTATTTACAAAAATGTACAAAGTGATTATGAAGCTTGCTAATTTTTAGTTGTTTGTTTGATTTTTGAAAAGAACTTGGAGTGAATCGAAAAATTGATATTATCTAAAACAACTACTTACTAACTAAGATTGCAACGCTAAATTACTTAATTGAAAATGAGAATTGGGGAAACGGATCACACCCGGTTTGATAATTGTAAGACCTAGGATTCCTACATGTTTTAACTTGATTCAATTGCATATAGCGATTAACGGATTTCTATGACAAATTGATATTATCTAAAACAACTTCTTACTAACTAAGATTGCAACGCTAAATTACTTAATTGAAAATGAGAATTAGAGAAACGGATCACACCCGGTTTGAAAATTGTTTGACCTAGGGTTCCTACATATTTTAACTTGATTCAATTGCATATAGTGATTAACGGATTTCTATCACGAAGCTTAGGTGCCAATTGCTATCAACGTCATAGACAACGGACGGTAATGCACTTCATTACCTCGGACATGTAAATCCGAACCTAAGATAAGGCATAAGTGCACAAATTCATTTCGAAAAGTTAAATTTTATAATCATTCGACAATTCACAAATTCAATTCAAATGCACGACAATTATCAAAGGGTTCAAATACTAAATAACTTATCACAAAATCAAATCAAAATACAAATGCATAAACCCTAGAAAATCTTACAACAATCTACACCGGGGTGAAACCGAGGAGACTAGCTGCTCATGGTTGAATGGCCGCGATCACCGAATGACGAACACGAACACCAAATCATGATCTTGAGTCTTGAGGGAGAGTTGAAGGGTAGGGGTTAGGGTTTGGATGGTGGAGAATGGATGAAGATGATGGTGATGGTGAACTAGGGTTTTGAAGTGTGGATAGTGATGGGTTAGAGGTTAGGGATGTTAGAGGTAGGTTAGAGGTGAAGAAGATGATCATGAATGGTTCCAATATGGTGTTTTAAGCTTCTCCAACTCGTAACCCCCGAAAATTGGTCAAAACCTCACCTAAAAACCATCCCCAACTCATTAAACAACAAAATTCGTGACACACATACAGGGAGGGCGTCGCCGACGGCTATTTAGGGCGTCCGCGACGCCCCCTGTAGGTGCGGATTTCCTGATTTCTTGTTTTCTTCATAACGTATTCGTTTTAGCTCCGTTTTATTCACCGTTTTCGCCCACGTCTTCGTATTTCAGCCCTCTATCATGCCGTCTTCCAATATCTTCATTTTCCATCCATTAACATCCCTTAAAACACATCCAATCTTCAAGGTTAACACCAACTAGTTTTCTGTATTTCCATTTCTTGATCCCGGTTGACCCGATTCGCGTCCCGGTACTCCGTTTAGCTCCCGATTAGCTCCTTAAACTCTTTTAGACCTGTAAAACACAAATCCCATTAAAAGTAGGCTATTCAAGATTAAAAGCTATGCAAAAACATTAACTTAAGCATAAACGATCACCTATTTTCAACCACGTATCACCCATGAAGGAACGCAATTAAATGTATAATTAATCCTTCACTTAACTAGCGCACCAGCCGCATTTATGGATCTTATGAACCGAGTATGCTGGTCCATGTTAGACAAGTTTGTAATATTGTTTATAGATGATATATTGGTGTACTCCCGAAGTGAATCCGATCATGCACGCCATTTGCACGAAGTTCTTGAGACACTCCGAAAAGAGAGACTTTATGCAAAATTTTCCAAATGTGCATTTTGGCTTAGAGAAGTGCAGTTTCCAGGTCACGTAATAAATGCAGAAGACATCCTTGTGAATCTGGCCAAAGTGGAGGCCGTTATGAAATAGGTTTCCCCAAGGAACCCAAGTGAAGTAAGAAGCTCTCTAGGCTTAGCAAGTTACTATAGAAGGTTAATCCAGGATTTCTCCAAGCTAGCCTTGCCTATGACTAAACTAACAAAGAAGAATGAGAAATTTATATGGGGCATCAAATAAGAGAAGGCGTTCCAGACATTAAAGGAGAAACTGTCAAGTTCTCCGGTGTTGACCCTACCCGATGGTACAGAAGACTTAGTGGTATATACGGACGCTTCACACCAAGTATTAGGATGTGTTTTGATGCAAAGGGGCAGGGTCATTCCGTACGCCTCAAGACAATTGAAGCAACATGAGGGTAACTATCCAACCCATGATTTAGAGTTAGCAGCGGTAGTGTTCGCCTTAACAATATGGAGGCAATATCTGTATGGAACGAAGAGTACGATATATTCGGACCATAAAAGTCTGAAATACTTTTTCGATCAAAAAGATCTAAATATGAGATAATGAAGATGGCTAGAGCTGGTCAAGGATTATGACTATGATATCCTTTATCACCAGGGAATAGCCAATGTCGTAGTATATGCATTAAGCCGAAAGAACTGTGCAACCCCGATACAAGTAAAAGCAATGAGCATGATAGTCACACCCCACCTCCTTGGAACGATAAAGGAAGCTCAAATAAAATCATTAAGCGGAGGATCCAAAAAAAGAGAGGACGAAAGGATTCGCAGATAAGTTGGAAGTTAATGCAAATGGCTAAAAACCAGGTTTGGCCGAATTTGGATACCATGGTTTTGTGAAGCAAAAACTATGTTACTCGTAGAAGCTCATAAGTCCCGATATTCGATACATCCGGGAGCCAAAAAATGTATCGAGACTTGACGAAAGATTATTAGTGGCCCGGTTTGAAATGAGACATTGCCAAATACATTGCAAAATGTCTAACTTGTTCACAGGTAAAGGCAGAACATCAGAAGCCATACGGTAAATTACAACCATTGGAAATTCCAGTATGGAAATGGGAAGACTTGACGATGGACCTCATGAACAAACTTCCCAAAACAGAGAAGGGTCATGATGCTATATGGGTGATTGTTGACCATCTCACCAAAAGTGCCCACTTTTTACCTATCCGGGAAACCTCTTCCTCGGAGAAAATGGCAGAAATTTATGTAAACGAGATCATATATGTTGGTGTATATGTCTGTTGACTTCGTCTTATATCGAGTCTTGTAACAGGATAGATAGATCAGGGCACGTTGTACGAGAAAAATGAGAAATATGTAGGTTGTAGCCATTTCACACGAAATGGAACATGTCCATTTCGTACGAAATGACACTAGCCAGGTCGCATGGAGCCATTCCATGTGAAATGGACTGCCTATAAATAGGTGCCTTGGTGTTAGGATCTGAGTTTGGTTTTGATTGTGTTTTATGTTTGAATTAAGATGAACAATGAACAAGTAGTGCAGCGGAATATAAATGGAAACAAACTTTTCACAATCAAACAGGAGAATTGCTTTCAACACACATTTTCAACAATGATCCGAATGATTGAATTTATTTCATCAACGATTACAATTGCATTCATGTAACAAACTCCCCCTTAGCCTGAGCTCACAGTGATTTGTTCGTACAGGAAGAAAGATGGTGAAGAGTGAATAGAACAGTACAGGGTACTGTTCTATTTATAGGCACGGACAAACCACTGAGGCATCTTTGCTGACGTCACCATGAAAGTGACATCTAACCTCCTAACAAACTCTAACAACTAATCTATACAAGTACTACTATGCTAACAACTGTTATTACAATACATTACATAAAGACAAACTAACTACTGCTGAATCCTTCCACTGATGTGAACCCAGCAGTACTTGATATATCCAACAGTGCTTGACCCATAGCAGCAGATTAAACAGCAGGGCTTTAGTCTTCATTAGTCTTTGACTTGGTCAGCAGTTGTAGGTCAGCAGTTGTACCGATCAGTGGATTGGAGGTCATCAGATGTTGAAATCACTTTCAAGGGGAGAAACTTGATTACATAACATCTGCTTATTCTAGATCCACTACTCTGATCCAGTTATGGCTTTAATTATATGTTCCTCTGATAGGGTTCAATCCCAACAATCTCCCCCTGGAACAGATAATGCCAAAACTCTTCATTATTGGTAGATCTTTATTGCCTCATCAACAGTTGCCTTATTTGCCCTTTGAGTTGTAACTCAAAGGCTAAGGCATTTGTGTCATCTTCATCCCTGCACAGTGGAAGATCAAGGAGATCCTGCAAATTTTCAAGACATAGGCCAAGTGCTTGTTCCCTTGTTATTTTCTTCACTTCTCCACTAGACTTGATCACCGTCAGTACATGGGTCTGTTTGTCAGTTTTCCACTTTAGTACTTTTGAGTCTGGTGGGTTTCTTGGGAGATTTTTATTAGATGAGGAGTTTGGTGATGTTGTGCCTTGTGATAACTGTCTGAGCAATACTTGCAGGTTGATTTAATCCAAGAGTTTCAACTATCATTCTCTTAATTCCCTCTTTTACAAGGTCATCTCATGCCATTAATTATGCCACTGTTTCAGTATCTAAGTGTTGTTGTTGTCTTCTTTTATAGATGGCAGCACCAGCTGGAGCAGTGGTTCTCCTGATTTGCAGCTTTGGTGGTCTTGTTGAAACCTCTGCTTTACGGTAGTCAGGTTTTTGTGGAACTTTGGGATCTTTCTTCCTTAATTCTTCCAACCTTTTGTAGGTGGTCCTGACTTTGTCTTCTTTCCATCTCATCACTTGATATTTGGACCCATAATCAGCAGCAACTAATTCCTCTTTCATTCTCTTCAGCTCCAATGTCTTTTCAGACACATTCTTTTTGTACCTTGACCAATCTGGAGGAGTGTGTTTGACCTTATTCTTAATCATTTCTTGAATCATGGCTACTTCACTTTCAAGCTCAGGAATGGTCCACTCTTTGTACATATGTTTTTCCCCCTTGTATTTCTTATGAGCCATGATGTTTTCAATATAGTCTTTTCTCAAAGATTCATCAGCTTTTTCTGAAATTTGTCTACATACATTCTTTGCAAACTGCTCTAAGGATCTGACTTGAGTGAATAGAAATTGGTAATGCCTTTGAATTTCTTTGTCAGTCTTTCCTTGAGAGTTTCTTTTGGAGATATCCTCTGCCTGTTGAGCCTTAACTTTCAAGTACTCTTCTATGTTGTTGGGCCTAGGATATCCTTCAACTGATGGCAACCTCCTTTTAGCAGGATCATCCTCATAGTAGAAGGATTTAATCTCTTCTCTGACTGCTATAAGTTCAAGAGGATATTGGAAACCTGTAGGAGTGATGGTAGTGATTGGTTGTTGTACTTGAGTTGAAGAGAGAGGAACAGGGTTTGGAATAAGTGCAAGATATTGTGAATATGTTGGTGGTGGTGATGGAGAATCATCATTAGGTATAAAAAAATCCTTCTCCTTTTTATTATAGGAGAGGCTGATGATGTTTTGGGTGGATCAGTGGTGGTGATTTGAGTGGTAGAAGGTGGCTGACTAACAGTTGTTGAAACAACTGGTGTTTCAACCACTGTTGTCATTACAACAGATGTTGTAACAGCTGATGTCTTCTGCTTTTTAGCAGGAGGTGATGGTGGTGAGGTTGTTTTTGGTGGTGAAGTGATTTTTGGTGGTGGTGGTGGTTGTAAGGCAGTGGTTGTGGTGTGTGTTGTAGTAGTGTGTTGTAGTAGTGTGTGTTGAAGAGATGGCAGGTGTTTGGCTGGCAGTTGTTGAAACTACTGAAGTATCAGCAGTTGTTGATACTGCAGGAGTTATAACAGCTGTTTGTATTGCAGTTTGAGGTTTGGAGCCTTTAGTAGGTGGTTTGGAGGCATGCTTTGTAGGTCTGGATGGTGTGTGTTTGGGTTGCCTCACTTGTCTATTGGGCTTCTTCTTTTCATCCTTAGAATTTTCATCATTCATAGGTTCAGAAGGACCCTGTGCATTCAGCTCCATGAAAGCTTTCTTTTCCTGTTCCCACCTGGCTTTATCCTTAGCCTTTCTATCCCTTTTTACACTAGCTTCTGCTTCAGCAAGTGCATTTATGGTGACATCCATCTTCTTACTACCATCTGGCAAAGGGATATTTTTAGTCATATTTTCCTTTTCTAGTGCAATATATAGCCCATCTTCAATTCCCTTCTCTTTCCACTACTTGATTTTCTCCCCCTTTTTGGCATTATCTGGAGGGGGATTATCAATGAAGAGAACAGTGGGAGGAGCAGTGCCAGTGGTGTTCAGTATGTGGGCCTTTATAGCCTTGATGTCAGCTTGGGGATCTTTGAACCTTGACTCCATCATATTTCTCAGCATTTGATCATGTTTATCATGCTGCTGATAAGCCATTTGTCTTTGTTGTTGGAGCAAGGGTTGAAATAGATTCCATAACTCATTTGCAGCAGGTGCTTGTGGTGGAGCAGGTGCTTGAGCTGGAACAGCAGTGGGTTTCACCTTTTGAACTTTCAACAAATGTTGCAGCATTACTTTGATTTCTGCAACAGAGGTATCCAATTTGTCAATTCTAGCCATCAATTCTTGGTACTTTAAACCATCACCTAACTTAATGGGATCATCTTATTTCCCACTAACAGTGGTTGACTTAGGGAATGTATTCCAATAGTCATCCACCGATGCCCCTTTTTCTTGGTTCTGGGGGACTTCTTCCGTCAACACTTGATAACCTTTTGATGGTACCAGTGGTCAAAACAAACTCACTAGTGGTTATCAGAGGTGCTATAGAAGTAATTGCCTCCAAGGAAGTCTTATTGATGTAACTACTGTCCAAATGCAAACCAGTGGGTTCAACACTTGTAGTGGCTGCTTCACTTGGACTACTACCAAAAGTTACTTGTAACTCAAGGGGTGTAACCTCCTCAGGTCTTGTTAGTGGGTTAGCAATGGTTGATACATTAGACCCAGTCACTTGTTGAAGTATGTTCTCATTGATAGGTGAGTGAGAAGGACTGGTTTGTGCCTGGTTCAGATTAATAGCATCCAACAATAATTGTGTTGGTGGGGGAATTATGGAGGTGAGGTTGGGTGTAGAGAGAGAATTGGCCCCGGGCATTGGGCTGTGGATGATGGAAGCAAGTGATT
Organism: Helianthus tuberosus; assembly: GCA_030545235.1. Classification (NCBI taxonomy): domain Eukaryota; kingdom Viridiplantae; phylum Streptophyta; class Magnoliopsida; order Asterales; family Asteraceae; genus Helianthus; species Helianthus tuberosus. Next base: position 25,299,907 of record CM060419.1, read on the forward strand.
CCAGAGCATCATATTGTGGTGTCCCTATTTGTACAACCTATTCTTTTTTAGAAGAAGCAGGAGGAGTTTCAGGCATAGGTTGAGATATATCTACCAACTGCTGTGAGGAAGTAGCAGCAGTGGTTTCTTGTGCCTTTTGTGTTGTCACTGCCAGTTGCTCTGGTATCTCATCCTCCAGAGTTGACTTTTTGGTAGGTTTGGGGGGCTTTTGAGATTTCTTTTGTTTTGGCCTTTTGGTGATTTTAGGTGTGGGTTTCAAAGCAGTTGTTTTGCTGCTATGATCACCTTTAGCAGTGGGCTCAGCAGCAAATACCTGAGGAGCAGTGGTAGCTGCTAAAGTCTGCTCAGGCACCTCTGCTTGTGTTTTGCAAGGTGTTGACATTCTGGTAAAAGTTTCAGCAGTTAAGCTGTTTATTTGAAAAGATTCACCTTGTTTTATTGCAGAAGCATTATCCTTACCAAATTTCTTTTCAAAATAATAGCTTAGAAATCTTGGAAAAAGTAAGAATGGCTTTTTATCAACAATTTTTAACCAAATCATTAAAGATTTCCTGGGAGTAATTGAAATTTTCATCTTGAAGAATAGCATATCCCAGGTTTTGAATCTTTAATGGTATCTCATTAAAAGAAGTGGTTTTGTTTGAAACACACATAAGCATAGTATGGAACAAAAATCTTGTTGCAGGTGGAAAATTACCTTTTTGTAAGGTATCCTTTTTTATTTGTTCAGCATAACCCCTTTCAAGGAAATCAGTTTTTAGCTCATTTTTGGGAAAATAATTTTTACCTTGCTGATCATTGAGTTCAAAGACTTCTGAGATGGATTGTGGTGTGATTTTGACAGCTTTACCCATTAGAGAAGAGCTAATGGCTATGACATCTTCTCCTTGTTTTTCAAGGGTAGTATTTTTCCAAAATTCTCTCTGGGTTTGCAAATAAATTGGAGCGTCTGCTGTTAACAAGGTTTTGTACTTTGATGCAGACATGGTGTCAATGATGGAGTCTAATGTATCGGTGGTGCCTGGTTGTGTCAAAAGACCCAGATAATTGTGAGGTGCTTTGTATGAGATTTCGATGGGTGTAGCCTTTTGAGCGGCCTTTTTATGAGAAGATTTTGAAGTGGATTTTGCGGATGACTTTGATTTTGTCATTTTGGAGAAGAAGATTGATGAAGGTTTTGAAGGATTTGAGAGAGGGAAATGGAAACTATTTTGAGAAAGGAATTTTTATGAATCCGATTCGATAGTAAAAACCCTGTTTGGGGTTTTAAAAAGGGTTTTATAAGAGAAAAAGTTAATGCTGATGTGGCAGTGGTTACAAAAGATCTGACTGCTATGTACTGTCCACGTGCCAATCCCTGATGAGATGAAGGACAAGTGTTTTTATGAAAACCACTGATGGAACAAAACCAGTGGTTCTAATGGTAAAAATGAAAGCAGTGGGTGATTTTTACTATCAGTGGATAGCACATCAGTGGATAAAACACTGATTTTGAACAACAATGCTTATCAAGAAAATGAGAGAATAGGGGTTGACTTTCAGCAGTGGATAGAGTTTTTAGTAGAACAGACTTTTGAACAAAGCAGTGGTTATGGCAGACTTTTAAGGATTTAATGAAAAATTCATTTTTAGCTATTTTTAAGGATGGATTTTTGATTTTCTGAAAACATTTTAATGCTTTTATTCATAGAAAGACAGGATTTTGCCTGTTATTCCATGTTTAGCATGCCAATCCTAGTGATCAAGCTTTCAAAGGTGGATGTGTCTAATGCTTTGGTTAGCACATCTGCCAGCTGATACTTAGTTGGAACATGGTGCAGAGAAATCAAACCTTTTTCATAGAAATCCCTCAGAAAGTGATGTCTGATGTCAATGTGCTTGGTGGTTGAGTGGGAAACTGAATTTTTGATGATATTTTCTGCTGCCTGACTATCCAACATGAGTGGTGTCTTTAAGGCAGTGATACCAAAATCCAGCAACTGATTTTGAAGCCAAAGCTGTTGGGCTGTACAGCTTGCAGCAGCTATATACTCTGCCTCAGCAGTGGATGTGGAAACAGCTGCTTGCATTTTGCTTTGCCAAGACACTAAACAACAGCCTAGGAATTGGCACCCTCCTGAAGTTGACTTCCTTGTCTTTTCACATCCAGCAAAGTCACTATCTGAGAAACCTAAAAGCTCAATTTTACCATCAGCTGGATACCAGATACCAAGTGTGGGAGCACCTTTTAGGTATCTGAATATCCTTTTTACAGCAATAAGGTTTGACTTTCTAGGGGCTGATTGGGATCTTGCACAGACACATGTTGCAAACATGATGTCTGGCCTAGATACAGTTAGGTACAATAAAGACCCAATCATGCTTCTATATATAGTTTGATCAACTAAATCATCCTTCTCATCAGTCATGACTACTTTATTGGTTGCAATGGGTGTACAACATGGATTACAATCATCCATCTCAAATTTCTTTAAAAGTTCTTTGGCATATTTGCCTTGATGGATAAAAGTGCTATTTTGCAGTTGCCTTACTTGGAGACCAAGAAAGCACTGGAGTTCACCCATTGCACTCATTTCAAACTCAGCTGTCATGAGTTGTCTAAACTCTTCACACATTTTACTACATGTGCTTCCAAAGATGATGTCATCCACATAAATCTGGACAATCATCAAATCCTTTCCTCTCCATTTTAGAAACAATGTTTTGTCTATCTTACCTCTTGTGAAACCAATGGAAAGTAGAAAGGTGGAAAGAGTTTCATACCAGGCCCTTGTTGCTTGTTTCAAGCCATACAAAGCTTTATTCAGCTTGTAGACATGATTTGGATTAAATAGATCCTCAAAGCTTGGAGGTTGACAAACATAAACCTCTTCTTGAATCTTACCATAGAGAAATGCACATTTGATATCCATTTGGTACACCTTGATGTTGTGGTTGACAGCAAAGGACAGAAATAGTCTAATTGCTTCAAGTCTTGCTACAGGGGCAAATGTTTCATCATAGTCAATGCCCTCTTCTTGTCTGAACCCTTGAACCACAAGCCTGGCTTTATTCTTGACAACAATACCCCTTTCATCAGTTTTATTTTTGAAGACCCATTTTGTGCCAATAGGACCTACACCCTCTGGAAATGGTACAAGCTCCCAAACTTGTTGTCTTCTAAACTGTTGGAGCTCCTCCTGCATGGCCTCTACCGAGCTGTTGTCTTTTAGTGCCTCTTTGTACTTGACTGGCTGATGGAGAGATATAAAACCAGCAAAAAGACAAATGTTTTGGGATTGAATTCTTGTGAGCACCCCTTCATTGATGTTGCCAAAGATTTGGTCTGGTGGATGAGATTTCAAGAAGATAAGATCTCCTTGGTGTGGAACAATGGCATTGAGTGGGGAGGGCTGCAGATGTGAATCATCTGAGCTAACCATTGCTGGTGACTTTGATGATCTCGCAGTGGCTTCAAAAGGTGGTGGAATAGGAGGTAATGGTGTGGACGCATGCTGACTTTGATCCACTGTTTGAGGACTTTTGTCAACAGTGTTTGATGATGTGGAAGCAGGGGTTAATGTTGATCCCAGTCCGGGCTCAAAATAACTTCTTTTCACGTAATATGGCAAGTGATTTCAGTAAATGTGAAAAAGATGTGCGAAAATGGAAATCAGACTTTCAAGAAACAAGACCTACAGAATTATCAAGTTTATATCACTTTGAAACAAAAATGGTTTACAAGGTGATTGTAAGATTATTATCTAGTACAAACGAATCTTGAATTCTGTGGGTGAGAGGGCAATGGAGTTTGGATGTATGTATGAATGTTAAGCTTCAAACTCACTTTGCTTCTCCTGGTTGAGCCTTCTATTTATAGACGGCTTGGTGCATGAATAAACAATAGTTTATTCATGCAATAATTCCTGCAAAAAGTAGCCAATTGACATATTCATTGATTCTAACGTTCAAGTTGCCTTTTTCATCATGATATCAATTAATGTCAACTTGCTTCGGTAAGTGTGGCAGGACAGAGCCAATTTCAGACAAGTGGGTATTTTATCAGAATTCTGATAAACCACTTCATCAGAAATTCTGATGAACAAAACATCAGAAAGTTCTTGATGATCAGAATCGTCCGATACTGATGATATTTCATCAGAAATATCATCAGATCCATCAGAAATGACCTTTTCTGATAATCCAATTTAGCTCTTGATCAACTTGTGATTCTTTGAAGTAGATGCTATGTATTCCGGTTGTCCCATCTGATCTTCTTTTTCTAGTTCGTGATCTTCAGGACTGTGATCTCTTCATAGATCCAGTTGATTGTGATTTTCTTCAATACTTACAAATAAAGTTTCCTAACAGTTTCCCCCTAAGTATTGTAAGAAAATAAACTACCTCTATATCAAACATAAACAACTTTCTTTGAAAGAGAAATTCAAAAACAACTAAGTTCAGAAACATTGAACATGGTCAAACTAACCATAAATCAGACAAATTTAAAGCTTTGTTTCCAAAACAGGAATTTAATCTTATCAATTCATTAGTTGACCTTCACTCCACTTCTGTATTTGTCTCCTGGTTTCAGTCTTTTCTTGTGATCAATTGCCTTTTGAGTTACTTTGTACATCTCTTTATACCATCCTCTTGCTTCCATCCAATTTTCATTGCACTCTTCAATTGTTTTTCTCAGCTTTTCATTGTTCTTTCCCTTCTTTTTGAGCTGCTCTTGTTTTTCATTCATGCAGTTCGTTATATATTTTAGTGTTTGATTTGAATACCTGCATATTTCACTGATTCTAAACAGAGCTTTCTCTTCATTAGCATCTTTGAAGACTACACACATTTCTGGTTGATCAAAGATTACTCGGGTTCTTATTGGTTTAGAAGTGATTTCAGCTGGAATTGAAGTGTTCGGAAGAGGTATTAGCACTTTGTTGCTGTACTCAAAATTGATACATAGATCAAAGTCTGCAAGTGCAGCCCTTTTGTATAATTTTGCTCCTGCTCTTTTGAGACTTTTGTTGGACCGTGTTGAGACCCTAAACAGTCAGTGTAAGGTAGTTCATCATTGAATACAGAGGCGGAATCAAAGTAAACAATGTCACACAGCTATCTCCTCTTAATTTCCTGTTTATAAACACTTTCTGAGTCAAATACAATGATTTCTGACAAAATTTCGCAGCACCTCGACTCTAATTTCGCTCCAACTGTTACAAATGAACTCAGCCTATACCTATATATATAGGCAGCCTGATTCCGCTCCAAACTACACGATTGATTACGAGCGGAATCACAAGAAACATCAGGAGCGGAATCACATTCTTATAATACAAGCGGAATCACCTAGTTTGTTGTTTGGAGCGAAATTACAATATTAAGTACACTTTTTCATTTCAAAGCTCCAATCTAATCTAACACAACCTAAGACTCAACTAAGACGTAGTAAACAGACATTCAGTGCACCAACAGACTCCCCCTTGGATGTTGACGAAGTCTTCGGCATTAAGTCTTCAGTATTGGTCTCTTTCCAACTCTGTCTTCTCATTGCAAAAACTCTTTCTTCACACAAGTTCAGAAACTCAATCTGGCTCCATCTTTAATCTCCCCTTTGATTGTTGATCCGAAATCCTGACTCCCCCTTTCACAGACTCCCCCTCTCGGAATGCTAGGACTTGAATTCTGGTTCAAACTTTAACGTTTTGTTGCCATGGGGATTCCTGTATAAACTCTATCCAAAAATAAGATATATGACAATAACAATTTCAAATCAAAACTTACCATTTAACCTTCAGTGTTAGAAATCTACTTAAGTATTCAGGTCCAAACTAATGACCCTAATTACTCAATTTATCTACCAAGTCCAATTTAATGACCTTGGATGATCTGAGATAATTCACACTGACATTTAGTTCAATTTGAATTTCTGAAAATTTACAAGTTTCAAATTAATGAACTTGCTTTAACTGTTCAACTTCTCAAATTTATCAAGATTAGCTCACGACTCATCCTCCAATCCAAAAACCTCCTGCATCTACTTTCATCTTTCGAATCCGAAGATCAACTCTCCACTTCGGTTTGTCAAAAATAAAGCAGAAGTGTAAAATCTTTTTGAATTTTTAATAAAGCTTCTAAACTAGAAATGAAATACAGAACTAAAATGCAATAAAAGTAAACTATTTACAAACATATTTTTGATGAGCGTGTTAGGGAATCATATCAGCTATTCGACAAGTCACAAGTACCGTTAAGCTTCAATTATATATTCAGAATTAAACAATTCGCTTAGATTGTCGATATACTGATCCACTTAAATTCTCACACAATTTTCAATCTGTTCAGGATACGAAATTAGTGTTTTAGAGACTTAAACTTATACGTGTATCCCACCTCTTGAATATACTCCCGTATCCAGATCCCAATATTCAGTCTTACAGGTAATTATAACACAAATGATATCTGTAAGGGGTTAATAAATTATGAAGAATCATGAGAGCTCAGGTCAGAACTACCGTTCAGCAGAGAGATCATGACTCAACTTTTGGGTGTGTCCCCTTTAGAGGATCTTTTTTACAACAGCATTGCTAAGCAATTTTATTGTCTTATCATATATGCTGAGGGTGATGCTATGTTTCAAGCATATGCGGAAAGTATTATTCGAGGACTAGGTCAGAACTTCCATTCAACAGAAGTCCTGGAATAATACCCCAGATATCACTGAGTATAAAAACCTAGTATGTCAGAAAAAGGAATCTTTCAAACAAGATTTTAGGGGTTACCTATATATCCAAGTAGTGTTCCCCACGAAATAAGCAAGTAAGATTTAAGTTTATATCCCGAACAAACCTACTAAATGTGTAAAAACCTATCGGCATATCATCAGCGAGACTGTTTAATCTTTTAAAACATTACATTTCTTTAGCATACCGTGACTGTCAAGCCGATGTACTATCATTTTCCCTTTTTACACAAGCTCTTTTCTGGTTTTATATTGTTTTTGGATTTTGAAAATATCTCATGTTTTTGTACTTTTGTCATTTTTTATTGTTTTTGTATTTTCTGAAAAATTACCCTATACTCCCCCTAAATACCAAAACATGTAAAAAATCGACAAACCATTGCAGATTGCTTCTCAACATCATCTACAATGTCCTCTTCATCAACGCCAATGATCTCCTCCAACACCGATAAAAGCTTCATACCATTCAGTTTTAGCAAATACTGAAAACGTGTTTTATCAAATGCTTTGGTATGTAAATCAGCTTTTTGATCATTAGTGTGGATTTTCTCAATTCGTATCAACTTCTTCTCGAAACAATCACGAATGAAGTGTTGACGAATCTCAATATGTTTCGTTTTAGCGTGATGAACTGGATTTTTAGTAATGTTAATTGCTGCCTCATTATCAACAAAGATAGGGGTGTTTAGAAATTGCAAACCGTAGTCGCGCATCTGTTGCTGGATCCACAAGATCTGAGAGCAGCAACTTCTAGCAGATACATACTCCGCTTCACATGTGGATAAAGCCACAGAGGTTTGCTTTTTGCATTGCCAAGTGACCAATCGTGATCCAAAAAACTGGCACCCTGCTGTTGTTGATTTAGCATTAACTTTGCAGCATCCGAAATCTGAATCGGAATAACCTTCGAGCGTGAAATCGCCTTCTCTTGGATACCACAACCCCAATGATGGAGTTCCTTTTAGGTAGCGTAATATCCTTTTCACAATCACCATATGCGAAGCTCTCGGGTTAGATTGAAATCTTGCTGCGAGGCAGGTTGGGTACATGATATCGGGTCTTGAAGCTGTCAAATACATCAGCGATCTGATCAACGAACGATACATCGTTTCATCTACCTTCTCTCCGGTGAGATCAGGGTTTATCCCATGATTCGTTGCTAATGGGGTGGAAGCCGGAGTAGAACCTGACATCCCGAATTTCTCCAAGATATCATGAACATACTTCGTTTAATGTATGAAAATTCCTTTGGATAATTGATCAACCTGCAATCCCAAAAAGAATTTCATCTCACCCATCGATGACATTTCGAATTTCTGCTTCATAACTCGTTCAAAATCTTTGCATAGATCCTCATTTGTTGACCCAAATATGATGTCGTCCATATATATCTGAACAATCAGAAGATGTCCGTCGACCTCTTTGGTGAAGAGAGTGGCATCCACTTTTCCACGAATGAAACTGTTGGCTAGTAGGTGTTGAGACAATGTCTCGTACCAAGCTCTCGGGGCCTGGTGTAAACCATACAGCGCTTTGTCCAGCAAGTAGACCTTGTCTTTGTGAAGTGGATCGGTGAAGCCTGGTGGCTGACCGACATATACCTCCTCTTTTACCTTCCCGTAAAGAAATGCCGATTTCACATCTAGCTGATATACTTTGAAATTTTTCCATGATGCAAATGCTAGGAAGATTCTGATAGCTTCTAGTCGAGCTACAGGAGCATACACTTCGGTAAAATCTATACCATCCTGTTGACTGAAACCCTGGACTACGAGTCGAGCTTTGTTACGAACCACAACTCCTCTATCGTCTCTCTTGCACTTGAACACCCACTTGGTGTTTAACTTCCTTTGACCATCAGGTAAATCCACTAACTTCCACACTCCCAACTTTTCGAATTGGCTCAGTTCCTCCTGCATTGCATTGACCCAAGAATCTTCAGTAAGCGCCTCTTTGTAAGTCCTTGGTTCAACCTGCGAGATAAAACAACTCAATGAGAATTCAGTTTGCAAAGGAGCAACTGTTGTATAAAAACATGTAAGCCCTTTATCAATCTGTCTACGAGTGCGGACGCCTGTCTGCAATTCTCCAATGATCAATTCCTCTGGATGATATGAAAGAGTTCGTGGCATTACTTCGCCTGGAACATCTACATCACCTTCCAGATTAGTAACATTCTGATTTGCATCTTGTTCACTGACTGGGTTTGTTTGACCTGAAATCTGAATTTGCTCCCCCTCAGAATCTGAATCACCACGATCAAATACTTGCATGTTCTCAGATTCTTGATTATCATTCTGTGCCGACTGATTATCTTGAGCAACTTCATTTTGTTGGACATCATCATGTTCACCAGCATTGCTTGGACCTGCTTCATCGTCATTTGATGCTCGTTTCGGTCTTCTTGAATACTCAGCTGGAAACCTTTCCGGCGATTCTTCATACTCTCTCAGAATATCCAACTCATCAAAGAAATCTTCTTCTTCTTCCTTTTCTTCTTCCATGTCAAACGAATCCCACAATTTATCATAATTAAAACGCCATGAATCACCGGGATTTTGAGACGGCATAGTATACCCCTGACACTCAACATGCTGTGCTTCGATGATCTGCTTCATGCTTGGAACAAAAACTCATCTTTGTGGACTTGAGTAACCCACAAATATTCCTTCGATACTCTTTGGACCAAATTTACCAAAAGGCTCTAGAACTGTACAAGGAGACCCAAACGGTTCTAAAAACTTCAGGTTCGGTTTGCGATTATTGATCAACTCAAAGCATGTCTTGTTGAATTTCTTCACAGTGAGAACCCAGTTGAGTGTATAGCATGCGGCGGAAACTGCTTCTGCCCAAAAATTTATCGGTAGCTTTGAATCAGCAAGCATTGTTCTGGCCGTTTCGATTAGCGTCCTGTTTTTGCGTTCTGCAACTCCATTCTATTGCGGAGTGTACGGAGCACTAAACTCATGCAATATACCTCTTTCATCACAATATTCTTCCATCTTGTTGTTCTTAAACTCAGTACCATTATCACTTCTAATTCTTCTGATACGCCTTTGGTACAGATTTTCAATCTTTCTGAATAACGCCATCAAACTATCAAACGTTTCAACTTTCGACTTCAAGAATGATACCCATGAAAATCTGGAATAATCATCAGTAACCACAAGACAGTAGAGATCCCCTGTAATACTTTTCACGTTTACTGGACCAAACAGATCCATATGTAGTCTCTCTAACGGTCTGGAAACTGAATTGACTTGCTTTTTAGGGTGTGACTTTTTCTTCTGCTTGCCTTTGATGCAACTAATGCACTCCCCTTCCAGATGAAAACCTTTGATATTAACTCCAAGAACTAAATCATTGTGCACCAAGTGATTCATTTTTCTAAGATGTATATGCCCCATCTTCCGGTGCCATAACTTCGATTCTTTCTCTGTTGCTCTAGACACAAAACTATGAGCCTGACCCGTGGTTGTAGTAGCTACGCTCATGTCCAACACGTATAGATCATTGACTCTTGGTGCCCGCATGATAATCCATTCTTCAGGGATAACAAATCCTGGTTTCAAGATCAAACATTCTTTGTCTGTGAAGTGAGTGGTATACATCCTGTCACATATCTGTGAGATACTTAGCAAATTATTCTCCAGCTTAGCAATGTAGTTAACTCTTTCAAACGTAACAATCCCATTGGATAACGTTCCTTCACCAACAATTCTACCACCTTGATTTCCTGCGAATCCCACGTAACCTCCATTGAAATTTCTAACATCGTACAACAATGCAGTCTTCCATGTCATATGTCAAGACTCTCCGCTATCCATAATCCATCTTGAAATAGCTCTCGGAAGTTCCTGCACATATCACAAACAATTCAATAAAGATGCCGATTCATGCTTCACAATTACCAACTAGGAAGCTCCGGCAAGTTCAAAATCTTTAGTGAGATTTTGATGCCACCCAAGCCTCTTTTGACTCGGGTAACTTGACTTTAATGTGAGTTTTAGCAGTGTAAAGTGGCGGAAAATTTTTATCATTCATTTTCAAACTTTCATCTGATCTAACCTCAACCTTTTTGTATAAGAAAAACTCATATATCTTAAGTTGACCGGTTGGTTGATTTTTCTTTTGAACATTCTTCTTCTCTGGTGAAGTAGAAGATTGTTTTTCCAACTTTTCATAATAATCCAAAGGAACATTCATCATTACCGGTGTGGTAGAAGACGATTGTTTTTCCGACACTGAAACCTTTGGTTTATCAACAACTTTTGGCTTCCATGTTTGTTGAGATGATGCAACCCGTTTATAAGAATTGTCATATTTAGTTACCACATTCTTAACAGGTTCAATTTTGACTTTTTTTTTATCACTTTTCAAAATTTTCTCAACAACCATTGGAGCTTTTCCTTTTGCTACAACCTTCTTCTTTCGATTCTCAACAACTTCAGTCTTAGGCTTGGAGTTGGTGCAATTTCTTGCAATGTGACCAACTTTGTTGCTTCTAAAACATGTACGAGTATCAACTACCCGACTTGTGCCTTCAGACTGATGTTGTGAAGCCCTCTTCTCAAAGAATTCTTCATTTGATTTTGAAAAAAATTCATTTTCCTCATTAGAAAGTGAACTTGAACCGTTCACAAACACTTTCTTCTCAGCAAACCTTTTGTTTTGAAAACTCCTTTTCTGATAACTCTTACCACCCTGATATCAACCCAACCAATTGTTTCGATTATTGTTATAAAAACGTGGTGGAACTACAGGTTTCTTGTAGTAAGCTTTATCTTTCTCAAAATTCATTTGCCTTTTTGTTTATTTCAAACTCTTTACTTCAGACAAATCGATTTCAACCATTTTGAACACATTTGTCAATTTTGAAACATTTACATTCTCTAGAGGAAACTCAGAATCCAAATACAACTTATCAGATCCAGCCATCTTGTACATCACAAGACCCGGTTCATCACCTAAGTTGTTTTTGTATTTTGGTTTCTGAATGTACTTGTCTAGAAAACATTTTTCATCCTCAGCTGAATCACTATCCAAAACACTTTCAGCCATGCCTTTAGCAATCTCAGTTTGAACACTATCATCAGATGATGAAGAAGAAAATGTCACATCAATTGAATCAGGAAGTTTCACTTCATTTTCTTCCTCAAGATTAACCAACCCAGATTGCTTTTTCGAATAGTTGTCTAGAATTGGTGGTCGAACTTGATGAAATCCGACCCCAGTTCCATCACAGTATACATCTTCGCCTGCTTTGTCTTTCCCGGTGGGTTTGGGAATAATGTGTTGCAAAACAAAGCTTGCAGAGCTGTAACTGCTCAATTTCAAATTGATTCTCTCATTCTCAATCTTAGCTTCTTCAAACTGAAGTTTCAATTTAGCAATCTCATCCAATTGTTTGTTTATTAATTCTTCTTTGATTCTCAAAACACATTGCAATTGGCAATTTTCTTTGTAAGTTTTACCATTTCTATCATCATTAAGTTTCTCAAATTTTTCAGTGATCTGACGATTTTCAAGAACTAACCTTTCATTTTCTTTCCTAACCTTTTCCTGATCAACTTTATCAGTTTCAATTTTGTTAGTTAATTCTTTTAACCGTTCAGTTGAAGCTTTCACCATTTTGTCACAATCAAGAATTTGATCCTCAACACTTCTGACTTTAGCAATCAGATCCTCAATCTTCTTACCTTTGAGATAAGTGTTTGTACTACAAACCTTGCATTTTTTTATGCAATTTTTGTAGTCAACATCACCACTGACCTTCTTACCTGACTCAGTCGTTGACGCATTTGAACTGACTTGGCTTTTAGACTCAGAGACGGATTTAGAATCTACCTCTAGCGTATTAGCTGCCAGCACCTTGTCAGCCATCTTTCCCATGTTTTTAGCATTTAACTCCTGTGTCGTGTCAATGATCCCGGTATCAACCTTCTTTGACTTCTCTTCATCTTCTCCGCTTCCCCACCATTCCTTCTGCCAATAATCATCTTCAATTTTATACTCTTGGCTTATGGTTTCCACATCAAGAGTGTTATGATCAACAGCAATGTTTCCATAGGGGTCAAGATAACATTCTCTGTCTAGATCCCATCTTTTTGCTCTTTTTGCCTCAGAAAAGATACCAGATATTCTGATCAATTTGTTCGTGGCTAACAACTTTCTGTGATTATACTTCTGTTCTTCAGTTCTGTTATCTTTCCAAGGAATAGGTTCAGTTTTTGCCATGAAAGCATATCCAACCGCATCCTCTTCAGGTAACACCTCACTCCATTCGTAACCTTCATCGTCGTGAATTACCGCAAGAGCTCTAGATTTTTCTTTGTTATCTTCAAGCTGCTTCATCCTTGGCAGTTCTGATTTATTCTGATGATAAATCGCCTTCTTATAGTAATCTTCTTCGAACGGGTTTTCAGATTCATCAGCATACGCGTTTCTGCATTCACGCTTAAAGTGACCTTTCTCTTTGCACTTGAAGCACGTCACCTTAGACTTATCAAAGCCCAACTCGGTAGATGGTCCACCAATTGACTTCCTCCCGGTTATCTCCATGAAACGCTGTGCTCGACGAACTGCACTGGCCATACACCACCTTATGTCGATTAGTTCCATCTCCTCAGGATCTATCTGATCATAATCTTCTTTTGTCAGGTTGGTGTTGCCTATCTTCCCTGCTACAAGACTTTCATAAGATTCTAGCACAGATGCTAAGAAAACCATCTGTTGTTTGGCAGACTCCTCGCTGAAGTTCTGAGCGTTCTTTAAGTCAACAGCGATGTTGCATTGAAATAATTTCTTTGCATCAGACTGGTTTGAATTTGATGAAGACCCACTATGATATCCACTGCCTTGACTTTCTTTGCTCATTGTGGAGACATTCTCAGCAGAAAACGTTGTCTTGGGAGATGTACTCTTTGGCATCATGCTCTTTGGATAATACAAATCCAAGTTCTGCTGGTATGATGAATGATTGACTTTGTTAGTCTTCTTTAACTCCAACTCGTGACTTTCTAGTCTCTCAATCAGCAAGTCTACTGTCAACTCTTCTGGTGGCTTGATAGTATTCTTTAGCATCAACGCATAATATTGCCAATCCATCTCATCTGGCAATGCATCAAACAATTTGTCGACTAGCTCTTCTCGAGAATAAGAAATTTCATGTCTCGCCAATTCCAGCTTCAGATGCCCGAACCTCTCAATCATTTTACAAACTGATTCATTCTTTAAATACCCAAACAAATCAAACTCTTTTCTAAGTAGTTTCTTTTTGTTTTTCACAATTTATGTGCTTCCTATACATTTGTTTTTCAATTTGTTCCAGAGATCTGTAGCACTAGAGTATTCGATCAAAGATATTATATCTTCTCTGATGGACTGAAACAGCATTGCAACACATTTTCTCAGCAACAAACGATTCTATTTCATCAGGTATTGTTAAGGTTTCGCCTTTTTTGCCTCCATCATTGTAACCATTTTTTAGACTCTTCCAGCTGGGAAAAGCAAAAGCCATCAACCAATCTTCAAATTTCTTTGCCCACCGACTGTATTCTTCTATAGCCATCAACTTCGGGGGTTTGTTATAGGTTCCAAAAGCACTTTCAACCTCCAATGCATCCGATAACTTTTTCTTTGGATTCGGCGTGTTCTCATTGGTATTACTGTAGGATCGTTTTGTGACCCAAATGAGTCGGTCAGAAGAGATTTAATCCGTTTCAGATGCGGAAAATAAGAAACGGACTTTGAAACAGCTTGCGTATCACTTTAAACACTGATTATATTGATTTACTATCGATTACAATCAGTCTTCACACCGGCAGCACCTCGGTATGGAATCTAGTCTCTCTACCTTGCTCCCTTCAAATGACAAATGACAATCCTATATATAGTACTAGCTTGATAGCTTGAAATGACACATACACATTCAAGCTACCAGACACGTTCAAGCTATCAGACACGTTCAAGCTAACAGACATCTTCAAGCTACCAGACATGTTCAAGCTATCAGACATCTCAAGCTAACATGACTTTCAAGCTAACATGTCCGAAATGCAACCAAGACTTGACATAAGACGAAGACGACAGATGAATGCACCAACAGACTCCCCCTCAGATGTTGACGAGTCTTAAGTGTCGAGTCTTCGCATCTTCAGTCTTTATCAGTCTCTTTTCTTTCTTGGCATATACCAGGATCTTCTCTTTGGCTCTAATCTCGTCAGACTCCCCCTCTCATCATGATGGGATCGCTGTCTGGAATTAGCTATCACCTAGAGATCACATCCTGGCTGTCACACCCCCAAAATCCACACGCGGAGTACCACCGCTTGGAGGCGTGACATGACCAGGATCAAGCCACCAATCATATTGAACATAAGTAATTATATCAAAAGTCATTCATCAATACGATAGGTGTTTGCAAAACCAAATATAAACAAGTGTGTAGCGGAAGCATTAATGTAAAACCCAACATAAGTATAAGTACAAAATGTCATAATGTTTAACAACACATTCACGATCCATGTCCACAACGACCGTGCCTCCCGTGCAAGCTCCAAAAGTACCTATGGTCCTGCAAGGCATGTAACAGAGAGTCAACAACTAGTTGAGCGAGTTCACAGTGGGTTGTTTAGTAATAATGTTCGTTTCATAAATCGTTTGTTTGTTTAGTAACCCATGTATCGTTATCAATTACATCGCGGCCCTCCAGGCATGTTTGCGAAGATTAGTGGGGGTTTCCCATGTATTGTAGATTAGTTTTATTTGTATCGCGGCCCTCCAGGCATGTTTGCGAAGATTAGTATAAGTATCGCGGCCATTCCAGGCATGTTTGCGAAGAACAGTATAAGTATCGCGGCCATTCCAGGCATGTTTGCGAAGAACAGTATAAGTATCGCGGCCCTTACAGGCATGTTTGCGAAGAACAGTATAAGTATCGCGGCCCTTACAGGCATGTTTGCGAAGAACAGTATAAGTATCGCGGCCCTTACAGGCATGTTTGCGAAGAACATTATAAGTATCGCGGCCCTTACAGGCATGTTTGCGAAGAACAGTATAAGTATCGCGGCCCTTACAGGCATGTTTGCGAAGAACAGTATAAGTATCGCGGCCCTTACAGGCATGTTTGCGAAGAGTAGTGGGGGCTTCCCCATGTATCACTAGTCTAGCAGTATCTATATGTGACCTTTCCCAACCGAGGCCAGTAATCCATAATTCCCAATAATAACGTAAGTACAGATAATTATCCAGTCCCATTCCCTACCCCGGGAATCCCATGCCTTGGTAAGAGTGTGAACTCACCTTGTTTTGCTCGGTATGCTAAGTATGTGCTCACAGTTAAACAATCACGTCCTAAAATATGCACGTATACATAATCAGTTTGTATTCAAGTTGTTTGCACGTATATATAATCATCATGAACATCGTATCAATAACACTGAGTATCACGTTGCACGTATTGGAAATCATACAAGTATGTTTTACACTTAACGGAAGTTAACTAACCAAGTTAACTTTTAACAGAATCAAAGTAAGTTATTGTGCTGTTTTCCCATTCGACGAAACACCCTTGTTTCGTCGTGATACCCTCGGCGAAACACAAATTGGCGAAACACATTCTGTTTCGCCGTGGTCTCCTTTGGCGAAACAAAGTTCTGTCTCGTCGACTGCCCTTGGCGAAACACTTTCTGTTTCGCCAAGAGATCTATTTCGTCAGCCTGTTACAGGGTGATGTCAGTTTCGTCAAAATCACAGAAACCCTAAATGTCGTAAACATCAAGAAGCAATCATGCGGACATCATTAACATAGATATCATCAAGGAATCAATCAATCATAATAGGCCAAGCATTAACCTTAACAAGCTATTCAGACAACAAGTATAACACGAGCACAATCCATCATATTACCAGGTGTTCATACGATTAATACTAGTTCCGATTCGTGGGTTCAAGGGATCATCATACAATCAGATCTGTCATACAAAACGTAACTAACCATAGATTCCGTTTACCCAATCATAAATCATTCATGAACGCAACACTATCTATCATTGATTCTAATGAACTTGAACTAAAAACAGTTTACAACAATGAAATCAAACAATCATGCAGGGATTTAATCACTAACCACAATGAACGGAACAGTAATTAAGTCGATTCGGGGTTCCGGGGCACACGATCGCCGTCAATCAGAGAAGATGGAGCTCTAGGGTTTTTGTTTTAGCCAAAGATGTGAAATAGGAAGTCGGTTCACGTTAATATGAACGAATTACCGTTCTGGGCCCTTAATGGGCTTGGCAAAACTGGGCTTGGCGAAACTGGGCTTGGCGAAACAGACTTCTGTTTCGTCGAGATGCTTATGGCGAAACAGTCTGTTTCGTCGGGTCCTGTCTGTTTCGTCGAGTCCTTTCATATGTTAACAGTTTAAGTTTTCAACAGGTTTCATGTTATACAGCCAAACACAAAATCATGCAACCACAATGCGTTTATATATAAAAAAAAAATAACGTGTACAGTTACAAGTTAAACAAGTCAAACAACTACACAGTCAAAGTCAACGTGCACTTAATGCGAAAGTGAAAGTCGGAAACTCGAGTTGTCACATTATCCCCAACTTGGAAGAAATTTCGTCCCGAAATTTAGCATGCGGTTACTGAGGAAGCTAGGTAAGTTATTGTTTACTGGTTTTCCTGGGGTGTCACATCATCCCCCCGTTGAGTTGGAATTTCATCCCGAAATTCGGTAGTAGCTTCAGCCTCAGTAGTAGTTGCACGGTTTCTGAATAACTGGGGATACTTGAGTTTCATATGATCTTCTCGTTCCCAGGTGAACTCTGGGCCACGACGGGAGTTCCAACGAACTCGAATAAGAGGTATTCTAGTGTTCTTGAGGACCTTAACATCCCGGTCCGTGATTTCAACTGGTTCCTCGACGAAGTGTAACTGTTCGTCGATAGTGAGTTCCTTCAAAGGAACTATAAGGGTCTCATCTGACAGACACTTCTTCAGATTCGACACGTGAAAGACGTTGTGAATTGTACTGAGTTCAGCTGGTAAGTTCAATCTGTAGGCTACCCTGCCTATCCTTTCAATGATTTCGAATGGTCCGACATATTGCGGATTGAGCTTACCTCGTTTGCCAAAACGAACCACACCCTTCCAGGGTGAAACTTTGAGTAGCACTCGATCCCCAACCTGGAACTCGAGTGGTTTCCTGTTTTTATCAGCGTATGCTTTCTGACGGTCACGAGTTGCCGCCATGCGTTGTCGTATTTGAGCAATCTTTTCTGTTGTCTACCACAAATTTTTGGACCAGTGATCTGACAGTCACCCACCTCTGCCCAACAAAGAGGTGCTCGGCATTTACGCCCGTACAATGCCTCAAATGGAGTAGCTTTAATGCTGGTGTGGTAGCTGTTATTGTACGAAAATTCCACAAGTGGCAGATGTTTTTCCCAGCCATTGCCAAAGTCAATTACGCACGCCCGAAGCATGTCTTCTAGAGTTTGAATAGTGCGCTCAGACTGCCCATCTGTCTGAGGATGATAAGCTGTGCTCATGTCTAAACGAGAGCCAAAAGATTTGTGCATTGCTTGCCACAGTTCTGAAGTAAAACGTGCATCACGATCAGAGATAATAGATGTGGGCACCCCGTGCCTCGAGACAACTTCCTTAAGGTATATGTCTGCTAGAGTGGAGAACTTATCCGTTTCCTTGATAGCCAAGAAGTGAGCAGACTTGGTGAGTCGATCAACGATCACCCAAATAGTATCATTCCCACGTTGAGATCTAGGCAGGCCAGTAACAAAATCCATGGAAATTTGCTCCCATTTCCATTGTGGTATCTCAGGTTGTTGGAGTGGGCCTGATGGTTTCTGATATTCTGCTTTGACTCTCGCACAAGTCAAGCATTTGCTAACGTATGTGGCTATGTGGGCCTTCATGCTAGGCCACCAGTATGTAGTCTTAATATCGTGGTACATTTTATCCGAACCTGGATGTACCGAGTAGCGAGACTTATGAGCTTCATCCATTACAAGCTCGCGTAGGTTGCCGTACAGTGGGACCCAAATGCGTCCTGTGACGTAGTAAGCACCATCTTCCTTCTGTTCTAAACGTTGTCTTGAGCCACGTAGGGCTTCAGCCCTGACATTTTCTGGTTTCAATGCTTCTACCTGAGCATTTCGTATCTGAGAAGGAAGGCTAGACTGTATAGTGAGTTGTAAAGCTCGCACGTGCCTAGGTGTAGTATCCTTTCGACTAAGGGCGTCGGCCACCACATTGGCTTTGCCCGGATGGTACTTTATAGCACATTCGTAATCGTTCAGTAACTCGACCCATCGACGTTGTCGCATATTCAGCTCTTTCTGTTTGAAGATATGTTCGAGGCTTCTGTGATCAGTGTAGATTGCGCACTTGGCACCATACAAATAGTGTCGCCATGTCTTAAGTGCAAAAACAACCGCTCCCAGCTCTAGGTCGTGTGTCGTATAATTCCGTTCGTGAATCTTTAGTTGGCGTGAAGCGTAAGCAATAACTTTATCCCGTTGCATCAATACACATCCAAGACCTTGGATAGATGCGTCGCAGTAGACTACAAAATCGTCCGTGCCTTCTGGCAATGAGAGGATAGGTGCGCTACAGAGTCTATCCTTTAAGTGCTGAAACGCTGTTTCCTGTGTATTACTCCAACGATAAGCAACACCTTTCTGTGTCAGCAATGTAAGCGGCTATGCAATCTTTGAGAAGTCTTTGATGAATCGTCTATAATAACCCGCCAAACCCAAGAATTGGCGTATTTCTGTCGGTGTGCGAGGTGCAGGCCAGTTCTTGATCGAATCTACCTTGGATGGATCGACATGAATCCCATCCGTGTTTACCACGTGGCCTAGAAAGTGGACTTCACGAAGCCAGAAGTCGCATTTTGAAAACTTAGCGTATAGCTGTTCCGTTCGAAGAAGTTCCAGAATAAGTCGTAAATGCTGCTCATGTTCCTCCCGATTCTTCGAATAAATCAGAATGTCGTCGATGAAAACAATAACAAACTTGTCAAGATAAGGTTTGCACACCCTGTTCATAAGATCCATGAAAACCGCAGGCGCGTTCGTTAGCCCGAATGGCATGACCATAAACTCGTAGTGGCCGTAGCGAGTTCTAAATGCTGTTTTAGAGACGTCCTCATCCCGGTCTCTCAGCTGATGGTATCCTGACCTTAAGTCTATCTTGGAGTAGTAGTTCGACCCTTGCAGCTGGTCGAATAAATCATCTATGCGCGGAAGAGGGTAACGATTCTTGATCGTCACCTTGTTGAGTTCACGGTAGTCTATACACATCCTGAACGTACCGTCTTTCTTCTTTATGAATAACACTGGAGCTCCCCAAGGCGAAGAGCTAGGACGTATAAAACCCTTTTCCAAGAGTTCTTGTAGCTGCCTTGACAGTTCTTCCAATTCAGTTGGAGCTAAACGATAAGGTGCTCGAGCTATGGGTGCTGCTCCTGGAGCTAGCTCGATCTGGAACTCGACCTGGCGATGAGGCGGTAGCCCCGGTAACTCTTCGGGAAACACTTGAGGAAGATCGCGTACCACGGGAATATCCTCAATCTTTTTCTCTTTCTTCGACGTATCAGTAACGAGTGCTAAAACAGCTGTGTGACCCTTGCGCAGACACTTCTGAGCCTTCAAGAA
This sequence comes from Helianthus tuberosus, assembly GCA_030545235.1. Lineage (NCBI taxonomy): Eukaryota > Viridiplantae > Streptophyta > Magnoliopsida > Asterales > Asteraceae > Helianthus > Helianthus tuberosus. The sequence continues at coordinate 25,320,318 of CM060419.1, forward strand.
AGAAATGATGCCACTCACGACACCACTCTTGTCGCCTTGAACTTCGAGAGGTTCTTTACCAGAACGTGGGATACGAATGGTCTTCTCCTTGCATAGGATCTCTGCTTGTTGTTGGGATAACCAGTCCATACTAATGACGATGTCGAAACTATCGCAACGCTGGGGTCATTCCTAGTATCACTCTGACCAATCACGAACACTCGACCCCTTGTACCATTGCCGTCGTTATTACCCCCGTTGTTGTCTTCCCTAGTTCTCGTTTCCTTGGTTGTGGTTCTGATTCTGGTTCTGGTTCAACCGTGGGCAGTGTCTCTTGAAGAGACCTTCAACACCACCCTGATAACATCCCTTATTACCCTGCCGCTGCTGCTGATTCTGTAGATCTTGTGTCTGTTGTTGTTGGTTCTGGCTTGCAGGACGTGAGTTTCCACCATCTTTGGTTCCATGACCAAGCTTGTCGCATCTTTGACAATGATTACGGTTGCACTGCCCGCTGTGGTGCAAGTTACATCGTTTGCGCTTAGGGTGGTTTCCCCTGTATCCACCCTGCCCTTGACTACCAAAAGGTTGCTGACCTGGACTTTGGTTGTCATCGATCTTTCGCTGCTGTGCCTGGGACGGAATCGTAGTCGAACCCTTGCTAGAGGTTCCATCCCACTTTATTTGTTGTCACTGGGAATAGCAGAAGTAGTAGTAGTAGTACCAATACGTCTAGGCAGCTTGTTCTATTCCACTGCCTGGTCTGTTAGATGATGAGCAAGATGAGTAACATCTTGAATAGTAGCAAGATTAGCAGTCATCACATGGCTTTGAATTTCTGGTACTAAGCCCTTGAGGTACAGCTCATTGCTCTTGATGGGAGGATCCACCATAGTTGAACACAATGTTGCCAGTTTATTGGATCGTTTCGTGTACGCTTCTATCTCTGACCCCGTCATCTTCTTGTTAAAGGACTCCACTTCCAACTTGTGGATGGCATCAAAACTACTGTATTCATGTTTGATCAGTTCCTTAAAATCATTCCATAGGGTGGCATTAGCAGCCGCCAGCCCAGCCTTTGAACTTGCGCGCTCCACCAAGTTAGCGCGGTGCCTTCGAGAGTATCAGTGGCCTATTTCACCTTACGAGCCTCAGGTCATTCGCACATTCGAAGACCGATTCGAGTTCCTCGAACTAATGGAGGAGTCCAACAGCTCCTTCCGTGCCGCTGAAAGTAGTAGGACGACAGTCCATAAAAGTCTTGTATGTGCATACAGGTGGCTGAGCGTGTTGACTTGTCGTGTGCGTAAGAGTAATCAAAATTAAGCACAAGTGTTGAGTTACAAGAGTAGGATCTAAAGATCCTAGAGTAAGTGGTGATGGCAGGTTACACCTCCTGCCTGGGCAGCTGCGAGTGCTGCAGTAACTTGTTCAGTGATCGAAGCCGCCAACTGGGCTTGAGTTAGGTTAACGCGTCCACTCATGATCTTGACATCAAGGAGAACATGTGGGTGAGAGGTTCGCGAATAGTGCGAAGAGAGTGAGCACACAAGTATTGTCAAGCGATAACATATAGTAGGTTCTGTAATCTGAGCATACCACGAGCAAAGTTCTATGTAATTCTAGCAAGTAGGTAAAGTAACATGAATAGTAGTACCTATGATGTTGAGCCTTGCACGTGGAGCGAAGCGTCGTTGTGGATCGTTGAGAGCACTGTTCTGGTTATAGTCTGGTTTTAACAAAATCGTTTTCCCCTTATTAAAACCGAGTTCTCTATAACCAATGGCTCTGATACCAATCTGTCACACCCCCAAAATCCACACGCGGAGTACCACCGCTTGGAGGCGTGACATGACCAGGATCAAGCCACCAATCATATTGAACATAAGTAATTATATCAAAAGTCATTCATCAATACGATAGGTGTTTGCAAAACCAAATATAAACAAGTGTGTAGCGGAAGCATTAATGTAAAACCCAACATAAGTATAAGTACAAAATGTCATAATGTTTAACAACACATTCACGATCCATGTCCACAACGACCGTGCCTCCCGTGCAAGCTCCAAAAGTACCTATGGTCCTGCAAGGCATGTAACAGAGAGTCAACAACTAGTTGAGCGAGTTCACAGTGGGTTGTTTAGTAATAATGTTCGTTTCATAAATCGTTTGTTTGTTTAGTAACCCATGTATCGTTATCAATTACATCGCGGCCCTCCAGGCATGTTTGCGAAGATTAGTGGGGGTTTCCCATGTATTGTAGATTAGTTTTATTTGTATCGCGGCCCTCCAGGCATGTTTGCGAAGATTAGTATAAGTATCGCGGCCATTCCAGGCATGTTTGCGAAGAACAGTATAAGTATCGCGGCCATTCCAGGCATGTTTGCGAAGAACAGTATAAGTATCGCGGCCCTTACAGGCATGTTTGCGAAGAACAGTATAAGTATCGCGGCCCTTACAGGCATGTTTGCGAAGAACAGTATAAGTATCGCGGCCCTTACAGGCATGTTTGCGAAGAACAGTATAAGTATCGCGGCCCTTACAGGCATGTTTGCGAAGAACAGTATAAGTATCGCGGCCCTTACAGGCATGTTTGCGAAGAACAGTATAAGTATCGCGGCCCTTACAGGCATGTTTGCGAAGAGTAGTGGGGGCTTTCCCATGTATCACTAGTCTAGCAGTATCTATATGTGACCTTTCCCAACCGAGGCCAGTAATCCATAATTCCCAATAATAACGTAAGTACAGATAATTATCCAGTCCCATTCCCTACCCCGGGAATCCCATGCCTTGGTAAGAGTGTGAACTCACCTTGTTTTGCTCGGTATGCTAAGTATGTGCTCACAGTTAAACAATCACGTCCTAAAATATGCACGTATACATAATCAGTTTGTATTCAAGTTGTTTGCACGTATATATAATCATCATGAACATCGTATCAATAACACTGAGTATCACGTTGCACGTATTGGAAATCATACAAGTATGTTTTACACTTAACGGAAGTTAACTAACCAAGTTAACTTTTAACAGAATCAAAGTAAGTTATTGTGCTGTTTTCCCATTCGACGAAACACCCTTGTTTCGTCGTGATACCCTCGGCGAAACACAAATTGGCGAAACACATTCTGTTTCGCCGTGGTCTCCTTTGGCGAAACAAAGTTCTGTCTCGTCGACTGCCCTTGGCGAAACACTTTCTGTTTCGCCAAGAGATCTATTTCGTCAGCCTGTTACAGGGTGATGTCAGTTTCGTCAAAATCACAGAAACCCTAAATGTCGTAAACATCAAGAAGCAATCATGCGGACATCATTAACATAGATATCATCAAGGAATCAATCAATCATAATAGGCCAAGCATTAACCTTAACAAGCTATTCAGACAACAAGTATAACACGAGCACAATCCATCATATTACCAGGTGTTCATACGATTAATACTAGTTCCGATTCGTGGGTTCAAGGGATCATCATACAATCAGATCTGTCATACAAAACGTAACTAACCATAGATTCCGTTTACCCAATCATAAATCATTCATGAACACAACACTATCTATCATTGATTCTAATGAACTTGAACTAAAAACAGTTTACAACAATGAAATCAAACAATCATGCAGGGATTTAATCACTAACCACAATGAACGGAACAGTAATTAAGTCGATTCGGGGTTCCGGGGCACACGATCGCCGTCAATCAGAGAAGATGGAGCTCTAGGGTTTTTGTTTTAGCCAAAGATGTGAAATAGGAAGTCGGTTCACGTTAATATGAACGAATTACCGTTCTGGGCCCTTAATGGGCTTGGCAAAACTGGGCTTGGCGAAACTGGGCTTGGCGAAACAGACTTCTGTTTCGTCGAGATGCTTATGGCGAAACAGTCTGTTTCGTCGGGTCCTGTCTGTTTCGTCGAGTCCTTTCATATGTTAACAGTTTAAGTTTTCAACAGGTTTCATGTTATACAGCCAAACACAAAATCATGCAACCACAATGCGTTTATATATAAAAAAAAATAACGTGTACAGTTACAAGTTAAACAAGTCAAACAACTACACAGTCAAAGTCAACGTGCACTTAATGCGAAAGTGAAAGTCGGAAACTCGAGTTGTCACACTGGCTTTAATTCTGTTCAGCTCAACTCCTGCACACATTTTCTCATCAAAACATAAGTTTTTACTTAAATCAATAAGAAAAACTTATTAGTAATAGTTCCATCAAGTTCAAATTAATGATCTTGATTAACTAATCAAACTTTTCTTTTTTTTCAAAACAAATTTCTCAATTCAATACACACAATCCCAAACCAGTTCATCTTGTTCAGCACTTGAAATTTTGAATATCAGCTTTCCAACATCAGTTGTCGAAAATCTTTTTGAATTTTTCAAAATTAATGCTAAAACACACTAAAAATATTTTTGGATTTTTGACTGAAAAGAAATGCAGTAAAATAATATTTACAGACGTTATTTTTGTGAGTTTGTGTAAGAGGATCATATCAGTTTTTGTGACTAATCACTAGCACCGTTAAGCTTTAACATTTTAAGCTCTAAACGATTCACATGTATTGACGATATTGTTGTCCACTTAAACTCAATCTAAAACCTTTCAATCTGCTTACCGATACTTTAAGGTATATTAAGATAGCACTAAGTTCTTATGGACCCCACAATCTCAGCATATCCCCTCATCATGCAATACACTGACTCAAGTAATGCCTTTAAACTTTATCAACTGTGATTTGTGCGAAAACAAAGCAGAAAGTTTAAACATTAACAATCAGGTCGATACTTCCGTATACGCAGAGAAAGTCCAATGTTTAAACAAAATAATAAAAATAAAACAAGTTGAAGTTGTTTAGGCTTTAACCACCAGGTCGATACTCCCGTATACGCAGAGGTGATCCAAAGCTTAAACGAAACACCAAAGAAAATAAAGCAGAACGTTTAGGCAACAACATCCAGGTCGATACTCACGTATACGCAGAGGATGTCCGATGCTTAAACAAAATAAAGAAATAAAACAAGTTTAAATCTTTGCAAAATAAAATGCACAATCACAGCGACTTTTTAGCAAAGTTGTGAAAGTTCACAAACTTAACCAGTTTTATGTCTTTCGACAATCAGCGATTACTGAGTAGGCACACAGTCAAGAAGGACAAAACTAAGTACTATGCTTTCAACCATGTTTCCCACTAGAACTAGGCTTTTTGCTTTAGGTTTGTATCGTTATCGCAAATCTACTAGTCTAGCTGAGCCTACCGTCACATCTTTAGTGAGACCGTTTATCACATTTTATCTTTCCATTTCTTTAGCATGCTGTGACAATCCAACTGATCTACTATCATTTCCTCTTTTTCACAACAAAACTCATTTTTGCATTTTATCATGTTTTTGACATTTTCAAATTTTCTAATTTTTTAAAAATTTTTACTCCCCCTAAAATCAAAATATGTCTCAATTTTGATTTTCTGGGAAAATTTGAAAACAAGCTGTACAAAAAAAACGTGACAACATGATGAGAATCACTTTAATTCTCCATTCACTTGGCTTGAACAATCAGAACTCCCCCTGACAACAAAACATTTTCCCATAGTGATTTCAAAGCACTTAAGTTTGTTTTAATCAAAATGGTTTTTCCGGAAAATAAGTTTTCTGTGTCTTTTCACAAATTCGGGGATCTTTCATTACTTTGTTTTCTTCAATCACTTGTAAGATTTAACATTTATCAATTTTAACAACAAAATCACATGTAGAAAATCAAGTACAACTTAATGTCCCTGATTTACCACTTGTAAGTCGAAATATCATATTCGTGAATTTCTCAAGAAATGTGCCGATTCATGTTCCACGCTTACCAACCTGGGAACTCTGGCAAGTCAGGTTTTTCATTTGAACAGATTCACCCAAGCCTGACGGTCCTTGGGTGATTTCGAATTCTTATTCAACAATGGTGGAAAATTTGCATCATCCATTGTTAAACCTGAATTCTCATATTTTACCTCAACAACAGGCTCTTCTGGCTTTGACGAACCAGAATCATTGCCTGTACATGGCTTGTCGGACTTTGATCTGTCAGATTCATTGCCTGATGGTGGCTTGTCTGACTTTGACACATCAGATTCATCGCCGGCCATTTTCTTCTTCTTCTTATCCTCTTTCGTCCTCAGATTTGTATCCGATGAATTCGTCTTGCTTGACTTTGCAGTTGAGAGAGTTGATTCATCAGAACTCTTATTCGATCTATCCGGTGAACCCGAGGACAATATCTTCTCCAGATACTCTCTCGCCTTCTTTCTCTTTTTCCTCAGTCTGTCTTTCTGCCCCTGTGAAAGTTTTACTTTCGGTTCTTGAACTTTACGTTCTTGAACTTTCTGTTCTTTGGGCTTGACAGAGACTGGTATCTTTGCCAATTTTTGAGAATTAGCCCTCGATCTTTCATTTGATCTCCTTGGGCAATTCCTGGCAATGTGTCCTTTGATGTTACAATTAAAGCATCTCCTCGTCTCATCACTCCAACTCTGGCAGTTAACAGCAATGTGTCCTTGATAAATGCATCGGTAACACACTCTGTTATCATACCAATCACCATTCTTAGTCCACACATTCAGATCAAAGCACTGTTCGGCTTGGTGATATCTATCTCTCCTCTTGTAAGCTGGATTTGACTTTGAAGCACTGTGGTCCGACCTGCACCACTTATTACCAACAATTTTTGAGTTTTCATTTTTTACTTTTTGTAATTTTTCATTGCGATTGGATGATCGATCTGATGAGCTTTTATTATCTTTTTGAACATTTTTCTCATTTTTAATTTTTTGTTTCTGTTCCACTTTCTTCTTCAAAGGTTTTTGCTTAGAGCATTCTCCTTTTTCAGTCGATCGTAGAACAGTTTCTTGGAATTTTTGTTTTAATTTCAAAAACAATTTTTGTTTTTCAATTTTATCTTTTTCATCATCAGATTTCTCATCACAATCTTCAACTTTGACATTGTCAAAGTTTGTGACACTGTCACTTATTGGAACTGAATTGATCGGTTTTGGACAGGGGAACTCAGATGAAGTCACAAAACCTTTCAATTTCTTTTCAAGTTCATCAATCATGTTTCTTGAATTCTCAGCTTCATTTTCAAGCTGAGATATTTTTTCAAGATGAGACTTGATTAATTTTTCATTCTCATTCTTTATGTTTTCAAGAACAGACTTTTCATTTTCCAAAACTTTTATCTGTTCTTGAAATTTTGTTTCATTTGCTTTCAAGTTCTTGTTCTCAAGCTTTATCCAGAAATATTCATTTTCTGAAGATTTCTTTTTGCTTTCATCCTTTTCTTCTAACTCCTTGATTTTCTTTCGAGCACATTCACATTCTTTTTCAAGTTTGATAATTTTCTGAAGATGGGAATTTATCATTTTTTGCTTTTCGATGTTATTTTGACTAAAAACATTTCTCCCATCTTCAAGAATTTTTATTTGATTTTGAAATTCTTTTTCAATTCTTGATTTTTCATTTTCAAAACTTTTCTCTTTCTCTTTCAACATCTTGTTTTCAAATGTCAAACTGTTCAAATCACTTAACAGTTTGTCATTTTCTGATTTCACCCTCTCACAATGTTCCTGCAACACAAGAATCTGCTTATCATCAGCTTGCTTTTCATCCTTCAGCTTTCTGACTTCCAAAGTCAAACTTTCCGCATCTTTCACGAGTTTGTCATTTTCCGTCTTAAAGCTATCACATGTAAAACACATTGATGCAGAACTTGAAAGCTCATTCTTCACAAATTCTTCATTCTTTGAAGCTTGCTCTTCCTTTGCCCTAAATGTACCTGCACAAAAGATTTTAACGAAATCAAGAGGATTTACATACTCATCAATATAACAACCTCTTTTAATATCGTATTTCATCACATATTTTGCCCTAACACATTCAACAATCCTTTTGTTCATCTCATCAATCACATCTAAGCCCATATCCATCAAATGCTTTTCTAAGACATTTATCATTTCTTTCCTTTTCTTTCCATTTTCAAATTCATGAGTTTTAAGTATGCTGATGAATCTTTTTAGATGTAATTTTGAAAAATTTGAATCCTTTTTAAAAATTTTCAAAAATTCACTCCATTCAATAGGTAATGCATCTGCAAACTTTTCTATTTTTTCAGCATCTGATGGAAATGTCTCATGATTTTTTAAGTAACCAAGTAAGACTCCATATCGGTTCTCTAAATTTTCCAATGTTTCATTTTTCAAACATGCAAAATATTTAAACCTTTTGACCCAAACATCCTTTTTCACATTTCTATAGCTATCGTCCAAATACCCCATATACCAATCATTTAATCTTTCAAGATCATGATTTTCCATCTCATCAAACATCATTTCCATTTTTCAAATAATCCCGACAAATTTCACTCAAAACACACTTTCAAACAAAAACCAGTTTCAAGCGTTCAGACAGTTTCAAGCGATCAGACTCTTTCAAGCTGTCAGACGGTTTTAAGCTATCAGGCTGTTTGAAGCTATCAGACGATTTCAAGCTACCAGGCTGTTTGAAGCTGTCAGACGATTTCAAGCTACCAGGCCGTTTGAAGCTGTCAGACTATTTCAAGCTACCAGGCAATTTCAAGCTAGAAACCAGTTTCAAGCTATCACACAATGTTATGTTAGCTTGAAAAGTTGATGATGTCAGCAATTTCGAACCAATTTCAAGCTAGCAGACCGATTTGAACCAGATTTAAGTCGATTTAAGGGCTGAAACTTTCCAGGATTGATTAATACAAGATTACGCACAATATGTGAAAGTTTGAGCCGTTTTTAACCGTGAAAAATTTTTAAATTTGAAAAAGAATGGTGTAGAAATCAGAAAAAGTGATGAACACGAGCTGTTTTGACAAGATCTCTTCCTCCTGAGCTCTGATACCACTTGTAGGATCGTTTTGTGACCCAAACGAGTCGATCAGAAGAGATTTAATCAGTTTCAGAGGCGGAAACTAAGAAACGGACGTTGAAACAGCTTGCGTATCACTTTTAAACACTGATTATATTGATTTACTATCGATTACAATCAGTCTTCACACCGGCAGCACCTCGGTATGGAATCTAGTCTCTCTACCTTGCTCCCTTCAAATGACAAATGACAATCCTATATATAGTACTAGCTTGTTAGCTTGAAATGACACACACATGTTCAAGCTACCAGACACGTTCAAGCTATCAGACACGTTCAAGCTAACAGACATCTTCAAGCTACCAGACATGTTCAAGCTATCAGACATCTCAAGCTAACATGACTTTCAAGCTAACATGTCCGAAATGCAACCAAGACTCGACATAAGACGAAGACGACAGATGAATGCACCAACAATTACTCGAAGATGTATCATTTCCACCGTCTCCAGCAAACGCAAAGACATCATAAAACGGATTAAAATCATCCATCTTGTACGTACCTGAAAAATCAGCAAAACACTTAGAAAATTTTCGGAAATTAAAAAAAACAGCTAATTCAAGCGGAATCAGCTTTCGAACGAAATCACTAGAAACACTATTCAAGCGAAATCAGATATAGTCTGATTTCGAGCGAAATCAGATAAATTCTGATTTCGAGCGGAATCAGAATTGTCTCTCAGGCGAAATCAGAACTGATCTGTTTTCGAGCGAAATCAAGTTATAACTTTCGAGTGGAATCTGATTTTTTATGTCTTTAAGAGTGGAATTAACTTTTTAGCCGAAGAACTTTACGAGCGAAATCAGGTTTTTAGGTTATTTTTACCATTTTTACTTCGAATTTTAACCTGATTCTTTCTAGGGTTTGTTAATTCTATGTTTTACACAATATACTCGAAATTCAGACCATTTCGACCGTTGGACCTAGTTCAAATCAGAAAAGTATAAGAAGAAGTGAGTAGAAATAAGAAAATCCGGTAGAATCAAGCTACTATGGTATGAACTCCTTGTCCTGAGCTCTGATACCACTTGTTGGACCGTGTTGAGACCCTAAACAGTCAGTATAAGGTAGTTCGTCATTGAATACAGAGGCGGAATCAAAGTAAACAATGTCACACAGCTATCTCCTCTTAATTTCCTCTTTATAAACACTTTCTGAGTCAAATACAATGATTTCTGACAAAATTTCTGCAGCACCTCGACTCTAATTTCGCTCCAACTGTTACAAATGAACTCAGCCTATACCTATATATATAGGCAGCCTGATTCCGCTCCAAACTACACGATTGATTACGAGCGGAATCACAAGAAACATCAGGAGCGGAATCACATTCTTATAATACGAGCGGAATCACCTAGTTTGTTGTTTGGTGCGAAATCACTAACTTACATGACTTCCTGATTTCGATTCTAATGACATAAAAGTCATTTGGAGCGAAATTATAACATTAAGTACACTTTTTCATTTCAAAGCTCCAATCTAATCTAACACAACCTAAGACTCAACTAAGACGTAGTAAACAGACATTCAGTGCACCAACGACTTTCAAGTGCTCTTCTGATTATAACTGAACTACCTTTCATTTCATCAATGATATTCTTCATTTTGACTATTCCCAATGGATGAATATCATCAGCCAGATCTGCATCAGTAACCTTTTGTTGACTGTTATGTTTTCTGATCAAGTTATACTTGTTTTGTGCTTCATTGCCTAGGATGCCTCCTCCAGTGGTCATTGTATCAATTCTTTCAATTGATACTATTGGATTGGTCATGTGCTTGTGTAAAATTTCCCAACCTCCATTGTTTATGTTTTCAATAATACATTTGCTTAGTGGAGAGAGTGGTCTCTTTGGGTTGTCTTCTGGACCTTTCCAATAGTAATTCTTTAGATGTTCTTCAGGGTACATAATAGTGTGTAAATCACCTTTCACCACATCCATTTCTCTGATGTTCCCTTCTGAATCTTCTATCATTTCTTTTCTTGGCCTTTTTGAGGTAGTCACTTCATGTTCCATTCTTCTATTTTCTTTTGTATCCATCACTCTGTTTCTCCTATGATAGTTGTAGAAGATGGTTGTATTGGAACATGATCTTTCTGTTGTATCCTTGATGTGTCTGGCTTTGAGACATTTGGTGGAGGACCCATGAGTATCTTTTGTTTATCTTGAGGTGGACCCATGGATTGCTTCTGTTTTTTGAGCTGTTGAGGTTTCCGTTTGTTTGGTTTGACCTTGTTGAATGGTTTCTGATTGTTGTTGAGGAGTTTCTGATCTTCTTGCTTGTCGTTCTTTCAATTGATACTATTGGATTGGTCATGTGCTTGTGTAAAATTTCCCAACCTCCATTGTTTCTGTTTTCAATAATACATTTGCTTAGTGGAGAGAGTGGTCTCTTTGGGTTGTCTTCTGGACCTTTCTAATAGTAATTCTTTAGATGTTCTTCAGGGTACATAATAGTGTGTAAATCACCTTTCACCACATCCATTTCTCTGATGTTACCTTCTGAATCTTCTATCATTTCTTTTCTTGGCCTTTTTGAGGAAGTCACTTCATGTTCCATTCTTCTATTTTCTTTTGTATCCATCATTATACTTAACTCTGTTTCTCCTATGATAGTTGTAGAAGATGGTTGTATTGGAACATGATCTTTCTGTTGTATCCTTGATGTGTCTGGCTTTGAGACATTTGGTGGAGGACCCATGAGTATCTTTTGTTTATCTTGAGGTGGACCCATGGATTGCTTCTGTTTTTTGAGCTGTTGAGGTTTCCGTTTGTTTGGTTTGACCTTGTTGAATGGTTTCTGATTGTTGTAGAGGAGTTTCTGATCTTCTTGCTTGTCGTTCTTGTGGAATTGGGGCTTTCAGTTCATGAAGATCAATATTTGCTAGTCTAGCAACATTATACTCTAATCTCTTAACTAACAGATGAACATTAGTAAGAGCTTGAGTATTTGTTTCCTCTTGTTTGTTCATCTTCCGAAACTCCTGATCTTCTTGATTTCTTTGTGCAGCTAATTCCATCTGTATTTCTTCAAGAAGCTTCCCTGAACTTGAGCTTTCTCCTGCAGTTGCAACCTCAACCATATTTTTCTTGATATCATGCAGTTCCTTGAGAGCTTTCTCAATTTCTGATGAGCTTTCTTTGTTTTCTGATAACTTTTGCAATTTGTTGAGGGCTGCAGTATTGTCTTCAGTTTGCTTCTGCACAGCTTTGACAGTTTCTGACAAAAACTTGATATCTGACTTTTGATTTCTGATTTCTTCTAGTATCAGATCAAGTTTTTCTTCTGTTGTTGTTTTCACAGTAGCAGCTCTATCTTCAGGTTCTTTTTGAAATTGTTTAGGTGACATAGATTGATGTTCTTGGGAAATTGGAAAAACAACAGACGTTTCTCTTCTAACACCAGCAGAAAACACATTCTCTGCTATTCTGAGGTTAAGAGGATTGGAAGATTCCAAATTCCCTATATCCTCACCAGAAAATTGAAACAAATTCAAGTTCTGGATTTCCGCATATCCTAGAACTTTTTCAGGTTCTCCATGAGTTGTTGAGAAACTCTAAGTTTTCTCATCCAGGTTTCCTTGATCAGCAAGCTGATCTCCACCTGTTGTCACCACATTTTCCTCCTCAGAATCTGATTCAGAAAATGAGTCTTTGGTTTTACTCACATCTTGTTTTGAAGAAATAGTATCTCTAATTAAGATTTCATGTTTTCCTTGAATTGATTCATCAGAATCATTCTCAGAATCATAAAATATGTTTATTTTAGACTGTTGTGCACCTATTTCTCCAATGTGTGAGTCTTCAGCATGATGTCCTTCAGCCACAGGACTCATATTTACATCTTTATCAGCTGAATGAGCATTAGATTCATCCTGCTGTTCCATTCTTGGTGTGCTTGACTCCTGTGCATCATGCTCCATAGGGGACACTTGTTCAAAAACTCCTTTGCTCTCTGACTTTTTGTTCAACATTTTCAGGTATTCTGCTCTGTATGGTGATTCTTCTGGTATTAGATTCATCATTTTTTCTGTCAGAGCAGGTACATCATAATCTGACTTCCAAGACCCTGCAGCATTCCAAGGTTTCATAATTTCTGTCTTCCACATATTTCTTGATGCTGGAATTTCCATGTTTCTTTTCAAAAACGCATCAGAAATTATGATAGATAGAAATCTTGGAAAGGGTAGATGTGAATCTATTCTTCCAACTTTAGTCAGAATTGATCTTCTGATCAGAATAAATATTTCTGCTCCATAATCAATATTCAATCCATTAATGAGACTGAACATGATTGTTAGAATGTTCATATTTATCTGATCTGTACCTCCAATCTTTAACGATAGACACTTGTTCAGAATTTCCATTAGAACTTGCCAGAAGGCAGATAGCTTGTTTCTCTTGAATTCATTGATTCTTGAAATCTTTGTTTTGTAACCCATTACAGCATCAAGTTGTGAAAACATATCTTCTCTTTCTGGTGACTTTTCAAAGTTCTGATGTAAGGGTAGCTCCAAACATTCCCTTATCTTTTCTGGTGAAATTTTAATAAAGATATTTCCCCATACATGTGCTGTTAGCTCAGTTTGACTTTAGATTTTGAGAGTTTCTACAACTTGTTGTATGAGTTCTTGTGGTACCTCTCTAATCTTAGTAAGAGCTTGAGCTAACGGGCATCTGGTTAGAAATTCAATGAGAATTTGACACTTCATATCATACTCTTCGATGTTATCATTCATTGCTTCATTGTTGCTTTTTAATGGAAGAAATTCATCTTCAGTGATGAAAGGAACTGAGTGTTCAATTTGTGGTATGTTGATGTTGATAGCAGCCATTGAGAATTTGGGTTATGTTTTCGGAAAAGGGTTTTAGGGTTTTGAATTTGAAGGTTGGAGATGGAAGGCTCTGTTTTTGAATGAGGTGTTTATAGGGTGTATATGCAGAGCTTTTTGAGTGTTTGTCGTGGGTTGTTTGAATTCAAGGTGATTAATGACACCTTTATGATGTTTTAATCCTTTAAAGGAAACAACCGTTTTTGAAAAACATTTGATTTATCTCTAATTTAATGTATATCCTTTTAAAGAAACTTAGAGACTTCAAAGTTTTTGCAGATAAACACTAGTTTCCAACTTGCACCTTTTCTCTATATGGGACCCCCTTTTTGTTTAAAAGGTCCAATCGAAACCTTTTGTGTGTCTCCCCGGGTATTTCTCATGATATATATATATATATATATATCAGAAAATTTTGAACAATACTTTTAAGAGTTTGTATTTTCTGCATATATCATCAGAGTTCATCAACTTTTTTTTTTTTTTTTTTTTTGAGATGAGAGGGAATTAGTAGAGTTCTGAGATTTTACTTACATTGTAGTCTTGCAGTTCTGAACTCCACACCTTTGATCTGATATACCGGAGGTATATATTTTTTCATATAGCTTGTTCCAGTCCTCAGAAAAAAAAATTAGAAAGAAACTTATTCTTAAAATTTTAGATTTTCATAAGTTTCATTAAATCTGGTTAAAAAAATTGATTTTCTGATTTGTTATCAGAATTTTCACAATTTTTCTGATGAATGATCAGTTTTTCTGATGAATGATCAGTTTTTCTGATTGATTATCAGATTTTCTGAGTTCTATTGGTTTCACTCAGTACTCATGTGTGATCCATCATATTTTCTTTGTTTTTATCAGTCATGTTATATTAGTTCCCCCTAGATCTATTTACCAAAAAGAAATAAGAAAAAAAATATTAAAACAAACTTGTTAAAAGAAAAACAAAACATAAAACATTAACAAAAACATCTACTCCTCCTCCTCTTCTAATACGTTTTACATGCACTTCACATATAACCAAAGGCTGGTTACCCTACCAGTGTGATTTGTTGATGGCGTCAAGGTGGCTTCACTAATGTTTTCTTGAAGTACTAGCTCGGCTCTTGGATAGCAGCTTCTCACTCCTCCAACGTCCAGCTGACTAGTGATCACCTTGGTTACGAATCGAGGGTAGATTAGAAAGGGTTGACGGTCGTGGATGTTTGCTTCTAGGTCTCTCATGAGAAACTTAGCATAATTGTAACGTTTTTCCTGTATCACAGCATGCACCACTTCCATCATCTTATTAGACAGCTCATTGAAGTGTCGAATCTTCTTGGAGAAGCAGACACTTAGCTGTGTTACCAAAAACTGGAAAGGTGGTATAAAACCAGATTTGCTAACGGCCCTTGACGAGTTGAGTGTATGATAGCCCATTTCAGTCAAGGTTTGTTGCACATTTGCTTTTTCCAGAAGTTTGAGTTCATGATCATCACCCAGTTTGAGGACATTTCTGATTGTTTCCTCTTTCAGGGTAATTTTTACGCCCATAACCTCACTTTCAATCCACATGGAAGTGCCACCAAAAATGATTTGAGAGTTCCACCAAAACTCTTGGAGAAGTTTTGGATAAATGGTGACATGTGATGATACAGCAAAGCCCAGAGGACTTCGCATGATCATATTGTACACAAACCTGCAGTCCTCCCATACAGGTCCTTCCAAGTTGGATCTTAATCTAAGATTTTGAACAAAGCTTTAAATTTGTCTGATTTATGGTTAGTTTGACCATGTTCAATGTTTCTGAACTTAGTTGTTTTTGAATTTCTCTTTCAAAGAAAGTTGTTTATGTTTGATATAGAGGTAGTTTATTTTCTTACAATACTTAGGGGGAAACTGTTAGGAAACTTTAATTGTAAGTATTGAAGAAAATCACAATCAACTAGATCTATGAAGAGATCACAGTCCTGAAGATCACGAACTAGAAAAAGAAGATCAGATGGGACAACCGGAATACATAGCATCTACTTCAAAGAATCACAAGTTGATCAAGAGCTAAATTGGTTTATCAGAAAAGGTCATTTTTGATGGATCTGATGATATTTCTAATGAAATATCATCAGTATCTGACGATTCTGATCATCAAGAACTTTCTGATGATTTATTCATCAGAATTTCTAATGAAGTGGTTTATCAGAATTCTGATAAAATACCCACTTGTCTGAAATTGGCTCTGTCCTGCCACACTTACCGAAGCAAGTTGACATTAATTAATATCATGATGAAAAAGGCAACTTGAACGTTGGAATCAATGAATATGTCAATTGGCTACTTTTTGCAGGAATTCTGATCAGAATAAATATTTCTGCTCCATAATCAATGTTAAATCCATTAATGAGACTGAACATGATTGTTAGAATGTTCATATTTATCTGATCTGTACCTCCAATCTTTGACGATAGACACTTGTTCAGAATTTCCATTAGAACTTGCCAGAAGGCAGGTAGCTTGTTTCTCTTGAATTCATTGATTCTTGAAATCTTTGTTTTGTAACCCATTACAGCATCAAGTTGTGAAAACATATCTTCTCTTTCTGGTGACTTTTCAAAGTTCTGATGTAAGGGTAGCTCCAAACATTCCCTTATCTTTTCTGGTGAAATTTTAATAAAGATATTTCCCCATACATGTGCTGTTAGCTCAGTTTGACTTTAGATTTTGAGAGTTTTTACAACTTGTTGTATGAGTTCTTGTGGTACCTCTCTGATCTTAGTAAGAGCTTGAGCTAACGGGCATCTGGTTAGAAATTCAATGAGAATTTGACACTTCATATCATACTCTTCGATGTTATCATTCATTACTTCATTGTTGCTTTTTAATGGAAGAAATTCATCTTCAGTGATGAAAGGAACTGAGTGTTCAATTTGTGGTATGTTGATGTTGATAGCAGCCATTGAGAATTTGGGTTATGTTTTCGGAAAAGGGTTTTAGGGTTTTGAATTTGAAGGTTGGAGATGGAAGGCTCTGTTTTTGAATGAGGTGTTTATAGGGTGTATAGGCAGAGCTTTTTGAGTGTTTGTCGTGGGTTGTTTGAGTTCAAGGTGATTAATGACACCTTTATGATGTTTTAATCCTTTAAAGGAAACAACCGTTTTTGAAAAACCTTTGATTTATCTCTAATTTAATGTATATCCTTTTAAAGAAACTTAGAGACTTCAAAGTTTTTGCAGATAAACACTAGTTTCCAACTTGCACCTTTTCTCTATGTGGGACCCCCTTTTTGTTTAAAAGGTCCAATCGAAACCTTTTGTGTGTCTCCCCAGGTATTTCTCATGATATATATATATATATATATATATCAGAAAATTTTAAACAATACTTTTAAGAATTTGTATTTTCTGCATATATCATCAGAGTTCATCAACTTTTTTTTTTAGATGAGAGAGAATTAGTAGAGTTCTGAGATTTTACTTACATTGTAGTCTTGCAGTTCTGAACTCCACACCTTTGATCTGATATACCGGAGGTATATATTTTTTCATATAGCTTGTTCCAGTCCTCAGAAAAAAAAAATTTAGAAAGAAACTTATTCTTAAAATTTTAGATTTTCATAAGTTTCATTAAATCTGGTTAAAAAATTGATTTTCTGATTTGTTATCAGAATTTTCACAATTTTTCTGATGAATGATCAGTTTTTCTGATGAATGATCAGTTTTTCTGATTGATTATCAGATTTTCTGAGTTCTATTGGTTTCACTCAGTACTCATGTGTGATCCATCAGATTTTCTTTGTTTTTATCAGTCATGTTATATTAGTTCCCCCTAGATCTATTTACCAAAAAGAAATAAGAAAAAAAATATTAAAACAAACTTGTTAAAAGAAAAACAAAACATAAAACATTAACAAAAACATCTACTCCTCCACCTCTTCTAATACGTTGTACATGCACTTCACATAAAACCAAAGGCTGGTTACCCTACCAGTGTGATTTGTTGATGGTGTCAAGGTGGCTTCACTAATGTTTTCTTGAAGTACTTGCTCGGCTCTTGGATAGCAGCTTCTCACTCCTCCAAAGTCCAGCTGACTAGTGATCACCTTGGTTACGAATCGAGGGTAGATCAGAAAGGGTTGACGGTCGTGGATGTTTGCTTCTAGGTCTCTCATGAGAAACTTAGCATAATTGTAACGTTTTTCCTGTATCACAGCATGCACCACTTCCATCATCTTATTAGACAGCTCATTGAAGTGTCCAATCTTCTTGGAGAAGCAGACACTTAGCTGTGTTACCAAAAACTGGAAAGGTGGTATAAAACCAGATTTGCTAACGGCCCTTGACGAGTTGAGTGTATGATAGCCCATTTCAGTCAAGGTTTGTTGCACATTTGCTTTTTTCAGAAGTTTGAGTTCATGATCATCACCCAGTTTGAGGACATTTCTGATTGTTTCCTCTTTCAGGGTAATTTTTACTCCCATAACCTCACTTTCAATCCACATGGAAGTGCCACCAAAAATGATTTGAGAGTTCCACCAAAACTCTTGGAGAAGTTTTGGATAAATGGTGACATGTGATGATACAGCAAATCCCAGAGGACTTCGCATGATCATATTGTACACAAACCTGCAGTCCTCCCATACAGGTCCTTCCAAGTTGGATCTTAATCTAAGATTTTGAACAAAGCTTTAAATTTGTCTGATTTATGGTTAGTTTAACCATGTTCAATGTTTCTGAACTTAGTTGTTTTTGAATTTCTCTTTCAAAGAAAGTTGTTTATGTTTGATATAGAGGTAGTTTATTTTCTTACAATACTTAGGGGAAAACTATTAGGAAACTTTATTTGTAAGTATTGAAGAAAATCACAATCAACTGGATCTATGAAGAGATCACAGTCCTGAAGATCACGAACTAGAAAAAGAAGATCAGATGGGACAACCGGAATACATAGCATCTACTTCAAAGAATCACAAGTTGATCAAGAGCTAAATTGGATTATCAGAAAATGTCATTTTTGATGGATCTGATGATATTTCTAATGAAATATCATCAGTATCTGACGATTCTGATCATCAAGAACTTTCTGATGATTTGTTCATCAGAATTTCTAATGAAGTGGTTTATCAGAATTCTGATAAAATACCCACTTGTCTGAAATTGGCTCTGTCCTGCCACACTTACCGAAGCAAGTTGACATTAATTGATATCATGATGAAAAAGGCAACTTGAACGTTGGAATCAATGAATATGTCAATTGGCCACTTTTTGCAGGAATTCTGATCAGAATAAGTATTTCTGCTCCATAATCAATGTTAAATCCATTAATGAGACTGAACATGATTGTTAGAATGTTCATATTTATCTGATCTGTACCTCCAATCTTTGACGATAGACACTTGTTCAGAATTTCCATTAGAACTTTCCAGAATGCAGGTAGCTTGTTTCTCTTGAATTCATTGATTCTTGAAATCTTTGTTTTGTAACACATTACAGCATCAAGTTGTGAAAACATATCTTCTCTTTCTGGTGACTTTTCAAAGTTCTGATGTAAGGGTAGCTCCAAACATTCCCTTATCTTTTCTGGTGAAATTTTAATAAAGATATTTCCCCATACATGTGCTGTTAGCTCAGTTTGACTTTAGATTTTGAGAGTTTTTACAACTTGTTGTATGAGTTCTTGTGGTACCTCTCTGATCTTAGTAAGAGCTTGAGCTAACGGGCATCTGGTTAGAAATTCAATGAGAATTTGACACTTCATATCATACACTTTGATGTTATCATTCATTGCTTCATTGTTGCTTTTTAATGGAAGAAATTCATCTTCAGTGATGAAAGGAACTGAGTGTTCAATTTGTGGTATGTTGATGTTGATAGCAGCCATTGAGAATTTGGGTTATGTTTTCGGAAAAGGGTTTTAGGGTTTTGAATTTGAAGGTTGGAGATGGAAGGCTCTGTTTTTGAATGAGGTGTTTATAGGGTGTATAGGCAGATCTTTTTGAGTGTTTGTCGTGGGTTGTTTGAGTTCAAGTTGATTAATGACACCTTTATGATGTTTTAATCCTTTAAAGGAAACAACCGTTTTTTAAAAACCTTTGATTTATCTCTAATTTAATGTATATCCTTTTAAAGAAACTTAGAGACTTCAAAGTTTTTGCAGATAAACACTAGTTTCCAACTCGCACCTTTTCTCTATGTGGGTCCCCCTTTTTGTTTAAAAGGTCCAATCGAAACCTTTTGTGTGTCTCCCCAGGTATTTCTCATGATATATATATATATATATATATATATATATATATATATATATATATATATCAGAAAATTTTGAACAAAACTTTTAAGAGTTTGTATTTTCTGCTTATATCATCAGAGTTCATCAACTTTTTTTTTTTTTTGAGATGAGAGGGAATTAGTAGAGTTATGAGATTTTACTTACATTGTGGTCTTGCAGTTCTGAACTCCACACCTTTGATCTGATATACCGGGGGTATATATTTTTTCGTATAGCTTGTTCCAGTCCTCAGAAAAAAAAATTTAGAAAGAAACTTATTCTTAAAATTTTAGATTTTCATAAGTTTCATTAAATCGGGTTAAAAAATTGATTTTCTGATTTGTTATCAGAATTTTCACAATTTTTCTGATGAATGATTAGTTTTTCTGATTGATTATCAGATTTTCTGAGTTCTATTGGTTTCACTCAGTACTCATGTGTGATCCATCAGATTTTCTTGGTTTTTATCAGTCATGTTATGTTAGTTTCCCCTAGATCTATTTACCAAAAAGAAATAAGAAAAAAAATGTTAAAACAAACTTGTTAAAAGAAAAACAAAACATAAAACATTAACAAAAACATCTACTCCTCCTCCTCTTCTAATACGTTGTACATGCACTTCACATATAACCAAAGGCTGGTTACCCGACCAGTGTGATTTGTTGATGGCGTCAAGGTGGCTTCACTAATCATTTCTTGAAGTACTAGGTCGGCTCTTGGATAGCCGCTTCTCACTCCTCCAAAGTCCAGCTGACTAGTGATCACCTTGGTTACGAATCGAGGGTAGATCAGAAAGGGTTGACGGTCGTGGATGTTTGCTTCTAGGTCTCTCATGAGAAACTTAGCATAATTGTAAGGTTGTTCCTGTATCACAGCATGCACCACTTCCATCATCTTTTTAGACAGCTCATTGAAGTGTCCAATCTTCTTGGAGAAGCAGACACTTAGCTGTGTTACCAAAAACTGGAAAGGTGGTATAAAACCAGATTTGCTAACGGCCCTTGACGACTTTAGTGTATGATAGCCCATTTCAGTCAAGGTTTGTTGCACATTTGCTTTTTCCAGAAGTTTAAGTTCATGATCATCACCCAGTTTGAGGACATTTCTGATTGTTTCCTCTTTCAGGGTAATTTTTACTCCCATAACCTCACTTTCAATCCACATGGAAGTGCCACCAAAAATGATTTGAGAGTTCCACCAAAACTCTTGGAGAAGTTTTGGATAAATGGTGACATGTGATGATACAGCAAAGCCCAGAGGACTTCGCATGATCATATTGTACACAAACCTGCAGTCCTCCCATACAGGTCCTTCCAAGTTGGATCTTAATCTAAGATTGTGAAGTCTGTGAAACGGAAGAGGAAATTGAGTGGCTTTCATCATTTTTGGGCGACCCATTTTTGATAAGGAAAGAAAGTTCTGTCAAAGGGCTTTTGAAGAGATGAGTTTTGTGAAAAATGTTCTTTTTAGGTTGTTAATATTTATAGATGAAAGTGATATTAACAGCCAACCTTTTTTTCTTCAATTAAGAAGATATCTGTTCCAGTGAATTTAACAGTGAATGTAACAGTGAATATGACAGTCTACTAAGCCCCATGTGTGAGTGAGCATTAAATGACTTGGCGGCTATTTTCATAGCTCCTAATGATTCTAGTGCCTACGTGTCACACATAAGTTCCTTATGAAAAAATGACGTTGCATGCATGCAAGAATGAATTTCAATAAAAAATTTGAGACGGTTGATTATCACAGCTGTATGGAACTTCATCGGTATGCATGTTACTTTTCCCCCTTTTTTTTAATTAAAAATAAAACAAAACAAAACAAAAATACACGAAAATAAGTAATTACAATATGTGGAATATGCATGAGGATGTATTTTTACAAATTATCCTGATGTTTCAACATAATTTCTGATTTTATATCAGAACTTCTGGTGCTTTCACCGGATATCCTGATATTTCTTTAGATTATCTAATAAAATATCATTTATTGATAGTTCATTAGATTTTCTTGTGTTCCATCAGATTGATGGATTGTTTTATCAGAAACTAGTTGATTTGTTCTATGAATATCAGAATTTTGATTTTCAACAAGTTGGTTTTCAATTTGTGTTTTATGTGTTTTCTGAGAAATCTTCATCATTTAGATTAACCATGCCTAGTTTGCTGATTAAAAAATTGTGTCTCTTTTCATCAAGAGGTTTTGTAAAGATATCAGCAATTTGATTTTCAGTTGGAACAAAATACATTTCAATGTTACCTTTCTCCACATGATCTTTAATGAAGTGATATCTGACATCTATGTGTTTGGTTCTTGAGTGATGAACTGGATTTTCTGTTATTGCAATGGCACTCTTTGAGTCACATAGAATTGGAATTTTTGTCAGAGTTACTCCATAATCTTTTAGTTGAATTTGCATCCACAGCACTTGTGAACAACAACTTGCTGCTGCTACATATTCTGATTCTGTTGTTGATGTGGCAACACAGTTTTGTTTCTTGCTCGCCCAACATACCAATTTTTCTCCCAAGAGTTGACAGGCACCAGATGTGCTTTTCCTGTCAATTTTGCACCCTGCATAATCTGCATCTGTGTATGCAATTAATTCAAGGTTTGTATCCTTAGGATACCAGAGACCAATTTCTGATGTGCCTTTGAGATATTTAAAAACCCTTTTTACAGCTTTTAGATGGGATTCTTTGGGATCACATTGATATCTGGCCAGAACACATGTTGAAAACATGATATCTGGTCTGCTTGCAGTTAAATAAAGCAGTGATCCTATCATCCCTCTATAGGTTTTAATATCAACGCTTATACCATTCTTATCAGAACCTAACTTGTTCCCTGTTGCCATGGGAGTTTTGAAACATAGCAGTTTTCAAGTGAGTATTTTTGTAGAATTGTTTTCACATATTTTGATTGACTCAAAAATATTCCATCAATTCTTTGTTTTACCTGCAACCCTAAGAAAAAGGTTAACTCACCCATCATACTCATTTCAAAGTGGCTGGTCATCAATTTTTGAAATTTGTCACAAAATTTTTCATTGGTTAATCCAAATATAATGTCATCAACATATATCTAGACCAGCAAAGTATGACCTTTGTGTGTTTTGAGAAAAAGAGTGGTGTCAATAGTTCCTTTGGTAAACCCAGATTCAAGTAAAAAGTTTGATAAAGTTTCATACCAGGCTCTAGGAGCTTGCTTCAACCCATACAAAGCTTTATTTAACCTATAAACATGATTTTGAAATTTTGAATCAACAAAGCCTTCTGGTTGATGCACATAGACTTCTTCCTTAAGTTTACCATTCAGAAAAGCTGATTTTACATCCATTTGATAAACTTTTAAATTCTTTGATGCAACATAATCAATACCTTCTTGTTGACAGTAACCCTTGACCACTAACCTTGCTTTGTTCCTGGTGATTATGCCGTTTTCATCAGATTTGTTCCTGAACACCCATTTTGAGCCTATGACAGATTTGTCTTTTGGCTTGGGTACCAGATCCCATACCTTGCTCCTTTCAAATTGATCAAGCTCTTCTTACATAGCTTGAATCCAGTCTGGGTCATTTAGAGCTTCCTTGACAGATTTGGGTTCTATCTTGCTTAAGAACCCAGAAAATGCACATTCATGTGCAATTGCAGATCTTGTTCTGACACCATCTGGAGGATTGCCTATGATGTCAGAATGAACATGTCCTTTGATCCATCTTAACTTGTTGTGAAATGTTGTTGCTTCTGATGGATTTGAAGTTTCCCCCAGAATAGGTGCTTCATTTGTGTGAAAAGTATCAGAATTCTGGATTTCTGATGTACTACATACTTGTTCTGCAGAGTTAGTACATGAATAATCTTTTGATTTATTTTTGTAAGCATTATCATGTTCTAGGAAATCTTCAGTTAATATTTCAAAGAGATGTTCATAATTTTCTTGTTTATCAGAAAAGTTTATTTCTTTCATGTATGCATCAGAAACCTCTGTTTCTGATGAGTCATCGAATGAGACATACAAACTTTCTCTGATGGTCCTGGTGTTGAGAATAAAAACTCTGTATGCTTTTGAGGACAGAGAGTAACCAAGAAAAATACCTTTTTCTGCTTTTCTGTCAAATTTTTCAAGGTTTTCAAAATCGTTAAAAACAAAACATCTACAACCAAATGTATGCAAAAATTTTATAATTGGTATTCTTCCATTTATAATGTTGTAAGGTGTTTTGTTGTGCCTTTTGTTGATTATGGATCGTTTTTGGGTAAAACATGCATTTGCTATAGCTTCTGCCCAAAAATGAGTGGGCAATTTAGCATAAGCAAGCATGGTTCTGGCAGCTTCTACCAAGGTCCTATTCCTTCTTTCAACCACCCCATTTTGTTGGGGTGTTCTTGGAGCAGAAAAATCATGAGAAATTCCTTTACTTACAAGAAAATTCTCAATTTTTGCATTTTTAAACTCTGATCCATTGTCTGATCTGATCCTTCTTACTGTTAGTTTTAATAGATTTTCAATTTTCTTAATAAAATTAATGATCAGATCAGGAGTTTCACTTTTCTTTCTCAAAAATTCTACCCATGTGTACTTGGAAAAGTCATCCAGTATTACTAGTATGTATTTCTTTCCAGAAAAACTTTATGTACTTATGGGTCCACACAAATCCATGTGTAAAAGTTCCAAGTTTTGTGAAATAGAAGATTCAGAAGTTGATTTGTGTGAGCTTCTCTTGGATTTTCCTATTTCACATGCTTCACAAATTTTATCCTTCTTTGAGGATATCAAAGGTAATCCTTTTAGCAGACCTTTGCTTGCTAGTTTGCTTAGGTTTTTGAAATTTAAATAGGCAAGCCTTTTGTGCCATAACCAACTACTACCTTTGTTGAGTTTTGAAAATAAACATAGTTTTGGATGTTCACTTTCTTCTTTGAAGTCAAAATAGTAGATTGATTTTCTTATCCTTTTCCCACTTAAATAGATTTTATTATCATCTATTCCTATTAACAAGCATTTTTCTGGTAAAAAAGTTACCTAAAAACCTTTGTCACAGAATTGACCACAACTCAGCAAATTATACTTTAAGCCTTCAACATAGGCTACTTTCTCTATGGTTAAACATCCATATCTTATGTAACCGTATCCCATGATCCTCCCTTTCACTCCATTTCCAAAATTTACCATTCTACCTGTAACACCTGTGCCTCCACGGCCATCAAACAAATGCCAAACCAATGAAATATTGTATTTCATACTTGGGATTTGTAAAAATATGTGTATCGTTTACACATATCAACTCTTGTTCGATTTCAAACTCTAAATCGCTTTCTGGAAGGTTATACGCGCACCGATACGTAAATATAACCAGTTTAATGCAACGAACACTCCGGAATAGTGAAATAGGCTAAACATACCTTAAATAACCTTTACATAACTTAGAAATAAGATTTGGAAGGTTTGGTATGCCAAAAGCAAGTTAATTCGTTTACAGGGACTAAACTTGACAAACTGCGAAAGTATGCCAATTTGAACTGTAACAGACATTCCGGAATATGACCATAAGTTAAACATACCATAAATATCCTTTACATAGCTTAGAAATAGGCTTTAAGGGGTTCGGTATGCTAAAATAAACGTTTGGGTCATTCAGGGACTAAAAGCGTCAAAAAGTGCACAAGTTTGCATTTTCGCGCATAACTTACGTTCTGAATACATCCGAACATCCAAAAATTTATGTAAGCACTAAAATATTTTATTTTAGTGTTCGGCATAAGAAAAATCCATTCGTCGCGTCATTTGGATCGTTTTTCGCACTTATGCGCATTCCGTCGTAATTAACCGAACATCGCGACCGTACGGCCAAACGAACCGACATCCGAGATATTTTTGAGCATGTTTTAAGTTCCCTATACTTTAACTTCATTTTAGAGCTTTGAAATGGGGTTAACGGGCCTTAAACATGTCGAAAATGACCTTATTGCATAACAGGGACCAAAAGTGTAAATCTGCCATTTTTACATGCTTACGATGCGTAAGGGTTTTTCCCCTATGATGCGTAAGGGTTCTGCAGACCAGATGCAGTGTATTAAACAGCCTGTTATCAGCTGTTTAATCCACAACCACATGTTCTCACTTGCCTAGTCAGCTTATAAGAACTCATTTTTAGACACCATAACTTTCCAACAAGTGTACGCACAAGATTCAAGCACGGTTTCCATGAAACGATCTTAACGGTTACCCGAATACTATAAATACCCCACCCCCATTTGCTTTAAACCCACTAGAATCTGTTCTTAGAAGCTCTAAGTTGAAACCGTTGTTTCATACCTGAGCTACTTGGATCACGATTAGCATTCGGGGACCCTTCGTAAGTATTCTTTCGTCTTTTATTGCTTTTCGAGTCCGAAAGTCAAACTTTGTTTGACTTTCAGCGTTGACCAGCTTATGGTCAATGCGAAGTTCGTTTGAACTTTGCAACGTGATTGTAATCACGATGGTTATAGTCCCTTGTGACTATGCCTACTGATTACCACGTTGTCTAGGGTCGTAAGGGTAAGCGATCTGATAAATTGTTTATACTTTCGAACCCGACCCAGTTTGGTCGATCATTAGGATCCGACCAAATACATTAGGTGACCATAGTATATAGGGAATAACCTTCCGAGGTTATACCTAATGGTCACATCGTTTAAGTAGTTGTATGATAGGTAGTTTATATGCCTTAGGTAAATTACCAGAATACCCTTTTCATGTATAATTGGTAATTAAGCATATGTAACCTAAACTTTTGTCACATAACTGATTATGTAACATGTTTAGGCATATAACACTTGTCATAGGACTAGTTAGGCGGTCCGAACGCATTTCACGCGGACGACGCGTTAAAGTAGCATAAGCTACCTAAACGGGTCGTAAGGGGTCGAAAGCACATAGATTAAGGTTTCAATTAGTATGTAGGCTTTGTTAAACCATATGGAGTTAAATGCTATTTTAGTCCCTGTGGTTTGGGTCATTTTGCCAGTTTAGTCCAAAGGTTTCATTTTTAACATGTGGGTCCAAAAAGGTTTCACAGTTGCCATTTTAGTCCACTTGGTTAACTTCATCCATTTTTTCTGTTAACGAGAAGGCCAATTTGGTCATTTTGTATGTAATTCTGTTAACTAAAAGAGCAATTCAACCATATAAAATGACCGAATTGGCCTTCTCCTTAACAGAAAAAATGGATGAAGTTAAGCCAGTGGACTAAAATGGCAACTGTGAAACCTTTTTGGACCTACAGGTTAAAAATGAAACCTTTGGACTAAACTGGCAAAATGGCCCAAACCACTGTAACACCTGTGTCACTTCAACCGTCAAACAAATGCCAAACCAATGAAATATTGTATTTCATACTTGGGATTTGTAAAATTATGTGTATCTTTTACACATATCAACTCTTGTTTGATTTTAAGCTTTAAATCGCTTTCTGGAGGGTTATACGCGCTCAAATGCGTAAATATAACCAGTTTAATCCAACGAACACTCCAGAATAGTGAAATAGGCTTAACATACCTTAAATAACCTTTACATAACTTAGAAATAAGTTTTAAAGGCTTTGGTATGGCAAAAACAAGTTAATTCGCTTACAGGGACTAAACTTGACAAACTGCGAAAGTATGCCAATTTGAACTGTAACAGACATTCCGGAACATGAACATAAGTTAAACATACCATAAATATCCTTCACATAGCTTAGAAATAGGCTTTGAGGGGTTCGGTATGCTAAAATAAACTTTTGGGTCATTCAGGGACTAAAAGTGTCAAAAAGTGCACAAGTTTGCATTTTCGCGCATAACTTACGTTCTGAATACATCCGGACATCCAAAATTTTATGTAAGCATGACTATATTATACTTTAGTGTTTGGCTTGCCAAAAATCCATTCGTCGCGTCATTTGGATCGTTTTTCGCGCTTATGCGCTTTCCGTCGTAATTAAGCGAACATCGCGTTCGTACGACCAAACGAACCAACACCCGGCATATTTTTGAGCATGTTTCATGTCCAAAATGTTTAGGCAACATTTTAGGGCCTTAAAGTTGGCTTTACGGGCCTTAGAAGTGTCGGAAATGGCCTTAAACACGTGCAGGGGCTGAAACTGTCATTTCTGAAACTTTGTTCTGATCTGTGACTGCTAGGCGGCCCGCCTCAGGATCTTAACATCCTTAGGCGGCCCGCGTCAGTCCTTCTGACCAGATTAAGTGCATTTAACCACAAGTTGCAGCTGTTTGATCCTCCACCACATGTTCTAACTTGCTTAGTCAGATGATAAGCATCAATTTTAGCTTCCATAACCTTCCAACAAGTGTTCGGATGGGATCGAATCACGGTTTCCATGAAACGATCTCAACGGTTCACCGAAAACTATAAATACCCCAACACCCCCATTGCTAAAATCACTAGAATTTTGATCTTAGAAACTCTAAGTTGAAACCATTGTTTCATACCTGAGATTCTCGGATCGAAATTAGCATTCGGGGACCCTTCGTAAGTATTCTTTCGTTCTTTTATTGCTTTTCGAGTCTTTCGAGTCTGAAAGTCAAACTTTGTTTGACTTTCTGCGTTGACCAGTTATGGTCAATGCGAAGTTCGTTTGAACTTCGCAACGTGAGTGTAATCACGTTGGTTATAGTCCCTTGGGACTATGCCTACTGATTACCACGTTGTCTAGGGTCGTAGGGTAAGCGATCTAATAAATCGCTTATACCTCGAACCCGACCCATTTGGTCGATCATTAGGATCCGACCAAACACATTAGGTGACCATGGTAGGTAGGGAATAACCTTCCGAGGTTATACCCTATGGTCACATCGTTTGAGTAGTTGTATGATAGGTAGTTTATATGCCTTAGGTAAATTACCAGAATACCCTTTTCATGTATAATTGGTAATTAAGCATATGTAACCTAAAATTTTGTCACATAACTGATTATGTAACATGTTTAGGCATATAACACTTGTCATAGGATTAGTTAGACGGTCCGAACGCGTTTCACGCGCACGATGCGTTAAAGTAGCATAAGCTACCTTAATGGGTCGCGATGGGTCGTAGACACTTAGGTTAAGTTTCATTTAGTATGTAGGCTTTGTTAAACCATATCGCATGAGTTTCTACACACATTTGGTTTACAAACCCTCATGCTACCCAATCTTCCGATTTAGGTCCGGTTTATTAACATAGTTACCCATATTAGGTGCCGTTTGATTTCCGTGATCTCTAGCATTGCTTGGTGGTTATCTTAGGACTATTAAGCAATCTCAGGCGAGTACATTATTCCCCTCTTTTACTGTTTTCAAACTGTTTTGGGGTGAAGCATGTGTACCTATCTGTTACTTTCATGTTTTCCAAAAGTATAATTGATTATACATGTTATTACTTATCTATTGACAAATTGAATGACTATCTATGATTTAAGCACTGATTTCTCAAAGAACATAAAATAAAATGTTGAATTGTACTTATTTTATGTTCATCAGACCGATTGTTAGTATGATATAGCGCTATAGGATTTGACACCCCATTCCTGTTGTCATGGAATGTCTGAAACCAATTTGTTGCTCCATCCAAATAGGGATTGCCTTTGTGGTATTTCTATAGTCTCAAAGGTGTATTTTGATGCACCAGGTCTGAATGAATTCTCAAATCACACTATTAAAGTATAGTTTGATATACTCTCATGTGTGGTATTGTACAAAACCAACATATATTTATCACATCCAAAAACATATTTTGATATGTTATTTACAAACCAAAAACATAGTTTAATATGTTATTTATCACATCCAAAGCATATTTTGATATATTACTTACAAAACCAAAAACATAGTTTAATATGTAATTTATCACATCCAAAGCATATTTTGATATGTTACTTACAAAACCAAAAACATAGTTTAATATGTTATTTATAAATCCAAAGTATACTTGTAATATACTGCTGAAAACTATTATTTTGAACAACTAAAGTATATTTAATATACTATCTATCAAACGATTGGGTTTTTGGTTAGTGTTTAGATAACGGGACGGGTGCAATGTGATGAAAACATGGTAGATACGCCGCTGGTACTTCTTATATATAAGTGTTTTCATTGCATTACATACCGTGGCATTATTTAGTACACTTGGGTTAACAATATTGGAACTAAAATATATTTTAATATATTACTTATTCAACTTTCTTAAAAACCAAAGTATATTTTTATATATACCATAAACCTTTTATCAAAACATTATTTTTCAAACAACCTAACTTATACAAACTCATTTTATATGGTTATTCATTAACCATACATTATTCTCTTAATTATACATGTCATCTTAACTTATTGTTTTTCAAACGATTTACAAAACAAAACAAACTACAAGGTTCATGACTAAACATTTTCTTAAACATAAGTCATGAATCTTATTTTCACAAAACCTATGTATCTCACAGGCATTTTTATGCTGACGTACCTATTTTTACACATGTTTCAGGAGCTGTTGCATAAGATGATCAAGATACACATAGGCAACCTTGGGCTTTAGTGACATTAAAAGATGCAAGACTAGTTAATTATGTTGTACTTCTTTGTTTGTTAAGACATTGTAACACTTTTAAATCAATAAAACAATACTTCAATTGCCATGGATTTGAAACAATTAATTCTGTTACAACACTCCCCGACGTTTCCGCCACGTTTTGTATGTTCTACGTGGTCGGGGTGTGACAGAAAAGATGGTATCAGAGCCAATGGTTATAGGGAATTAGGTTATTAGTAATGCTTTGACCTAGTCTATAACCTTCTTAGGACCCTAACGCGAGTTTACTTGCGTTTAGTCGTAAAACAATACCGTCACCTATCCTTAGGCGACGACCACAACAAGAACATAAATTTCAAAACCGCTTTGAAAACTAATCATCTGTTCTAGGATGATTGATTACTAGGTTTTGAACCCTCTATTGTAAGGTTTTGAACCCTCTGTTATAAGGTTTTGAACCCCTTTGAATTTTCAAAACTCTCGTCAAGGTTTTGGGTTTCTAATAATGTGAACACGTGCAAACTGGAAGGGTGAATGCCTGTATTCTGGGTTTTCTGTCTAGGCAAGCACTTCGTATACATCTCATCAGACGCGAGACCAGTTGTGCTTACCTGGGAATTCTTGGGATGAGTGTTCACTTATAGGCGAGCATGTCTTCGCGATACATTATATTGACCCGCTTACTTTGATTAGTCAATGTCTCATTTGTTTGCCTTTGGTAACAAACAAATGGTCGCAATCTTCATGCGTTTTCATTTTCTTTTGATTATCTTTCCCTTGTTTCCTCCCATGTCTTCCATTTTCTACATGGTGCCTCTACGTTGCAACAACAATGTCCGAACTAGGTGCTGCAATTGTCCCTCAATTAGGCGTCGTACTACCAGAAGGCTGTTGATTTAGCTATCACCGTGACTCGTCTCAGGGATGAAGCCGTATAAGGGAACTGCTCCTTGTTGCAATCAATGCAACCGTCATCATCCAAACCAAATACCCTGTTTCAAATGTACCCACGGTGTTCGATGGAGACATTTGGTTAACATGTGCCGCTTTGCAATCCAAAGCAAAACTGTTACAAATCCTGCTGCTGCTCAAACTTTTGCAAGGAAACCTAATGCCGGTATGTGCTTATGTACAACAAATGTAATGCACCTCACCAAGCTTACCGACAGTGTCGTCTGTATACATCACGTGGACAACTCGGTCACCTGACAAACGCTTGTCAATTTGACCCAAACCAAGGTGGTCTAAACCAACCCTAAGTCAACCCTGCTCGTATGATCGACTTAACATACGTAGTACCCAACCTTCAAACTCTGCTTTATGTGTCGCTTGGCATATCTAGCGCCTCAACCTCATGAACTTTCTATCTCAAGGATCGACTTAAGCACACCTCGTGCAAGGTATTGAAAAACCTTTCGTTACACAAGATTCCAAATTTCAAAATAGGATCTTTCTATCCTCATAATTAAGATCCTTATGGATGATTGTCAATCAAATCGGAGTCCTAAATTGAATTATTCGTATGCCTTAATACGTATATTACGATTCAATAAGGACAAAGCCGAATTCTTACTAAGATCTTTCTATTTCCATAGTTAGATTCTTATAATTAAAGTGCCAAATGAAACCCACGGATTGGATTTCCTGGTGTACTTTAATTATCCATGCTCAAAGACAACAAATTAAAGAATCAAGTTAACTAATTTTGTGCTTATGTGTTTTCTTACATGTTTGTGGTTGTATGTGATCCATCCAAATCCTCGTAAAATCTTTCATATCTCATACGAGAGATTCATAATAGGATATCCAAAGTTACTATCTTAAATCCTTAATGGACTTCTACGTTGTAGTCAAGTCCCTTGGATTTTAAAGTACTATTCTATAATTAGATCCCTTAAGTGGTCTATTTAAGGAGATCGTACGACGGTTTAGTTAATAAGATCATATGTTGATCTAGTTAAAAAGATCGTTCGTTGATCAAATTAAAAGGACCCTTTGGTGGTCTAGTCGAGTCATTTCATGTTTATTCAATTGATTTTTCCTCTACGCATTCTGAAATGAACTGTGCGGACTGTGCAAGGAATTAAGTAATTATGGAGGCCTACATAATTATGGATTTCAGTGCACAGAAACCACAGGGAATTTTGTCATGTGTTAAGACCCATAGTGACGAGAATAATGATACGGGAGAAGTCTTGGACCTTGACCGATGTCATTTTATTTTACGCTCCCCAATTCTGATTTCAAGCACACACAAGTTTCCTATGATAAGTCTTCATAAGAAACGTTTTTCTATCCATAGTTCAAAAAAAAATAATTCCATGTTTTACTGCTACAAGGAATTCACTTTGAGGGTTAACAAATTCGCTAAGAATCCTAACATGGCCCAGAGTTTTACTTAAGGGTTCAATGGATCTATTAGAAGGCGAAACCGTCACAGCTGTCTTCACAAGTTTCCTCTAGAATTAAATTTCGGGACGAAATTTCCTAAAGTAGGGGAGACTGTAACACCTGTGTCACTTCAACCGTCAAACAAATGCCAAACCAATGAAATATTGTATTTCATACTTGGGATTTGTAAAATTATGTGTATCTTTTACACATATCAACTCTTGTTTGATTTTAAGCTTTAAATCGCTTTCTGGAGGGTTATACGCCTCAAATGCGTAAATATAACCAGTTTAATCCAACGAACACTCCGGAATAGTGAAATAGGCTTAACATACCTTAAATAACCTTTACATAACTTAGAAATAAGTTTTAAAGGCTTTGGTATGGCAAAAACAAGTTAATTCGCTTACAGGGACTAAACTTGACAAACTGCGAAAGTATGCCAATTTGAACTGTAACAGACATTCCGGAACATGACCATAAGTTAAACATACCATAAATATCCTTCACATAGCTTAGAAATAGGCTTTGAGGGGTTCGGTATGCTAAAATAAACTTTTGGGTCATTCAGGGACTAAAAGTGTCAAAAAGTGCACAAGTTTGCATTTTCGCGCATAACTTACGTTCTGAATACATCCGGACATCCAAAATTTTATGTAAGCATGACTATATTATACTTTAGTGTTTGGCTTGCCAAAAATCCATTCGTCGCGTCATTTGGATCGTTTTTCGCGCTTATGCGCTTTCCGTCGTAATTAAGCGAACATCGCGTTCGTACGACCAAACGAACCAACACCCGGCATATTTTTGAGCATGTTTCATGTCCAAAATGTTTAGGCAACATTTTAGGGCCTTAAAGTTGGCTTTACGGGCCTTAGAAGTGTCGGAAATGGCCTTAAACACGTGCAGGGGCTGAAACTGTCATTTCTGAAACTTTGTTCTGATCTGTGACTGCTAGGCGGCCCGCCTCAGGATCTTAACATCCTTAGGCGGCCCGCGTCAGTCCTTCTGACCAGATTAAGTGCATTTAACCACAAGTTGCAGCTGTTTGATCCTCCACCACATGTTCTAACTTGCTTAGTCAGATGATAAGCATCAATTTTAGCTTCCATAACCTTCCAACAAGTGTTCGGATGGGATCGAATCACGGTTTCCATGAAACGATCTCAACGGTTCACCGAAAACTATAAATACCCCAACACCCCCATTGCTAAAATCACTAGAATTTTGATCTTAGAAACTCTAAGTTGAAACCATTGTTTCATACCTGAGATTCTCGGATCGAAATTAGCATTCGGGGACCCTTCGTAAGTATTCTTTCGTTCTTTTATTGCTTTTCGAGTCTTTCGAGTCTGAAAGTCAAACTTTGTTTGACTTTCTGCGTTGACCAGTTATGGTCAATGCGAAGTTCGTTTGAACTTCGCAACGTGAGTGTAATCACGTTGGTTATAGTCCCTTGGGACTATGCCTACTGATTACCACGTTGTCTAGGGTCGTAGGGTAAGCGATCTAATAAATCGCTTATACCTCGAACCCGACCCATTTGGTCGATCATTAGGATCCGACCAAACACATTAGGTGACCATGGTAGGTAGGGAATAACCTTCCGAGGTTATACCCTATGGTCACATCGTTTGAGTAGTTGTATGATAGGTAGTTTATATGCCTTAGGTAAATTACCAGAATACCCTTTTCATGTATAATTGGTAATTAAGCATATGTAACCTAAAATTTTGTCACATAACTGATTATGTAACATGTTTAGGCATATAACACTTGTCATAGGATTAGTTAGACGGTCCGAACGCGTTTCACGCGCACGATGCGTTAAAGTAGCATAAGCTACCTTAATGGGTCGCGATGGGTCGTAGACACTTAGGTTAAGTTTCATTTAGTATGTAGGCTTTGTTAAACCATATCGCATGAGTTTCTACACTCATTTGGTTTACAAACCCTCATGCTACCCAATCTTCCGATTTAGGTCCGGTTTATTAACATAGTTACCCATATTAGGTGCCGTTTGATTTCCGTGATCTCTAGCATTGCTTGGTGGTTATCTTAGGACTATTAAGCAATCTCAGGCGAGTACATTATTCCCCTCTTTTACTGTTTTCAAACTGTTTTGGGGTGAAGCATGTGTACCTATCTGTTACTTTCATGTTTTCCAAAAGTATAATTGATTATACATGTTATTACTTATCTATTGACAAATTGAATGACTATCTATGATTTAAGCACTGATTTCTCAAAGAACATAAAATAAAATGTTGAATTGTACTTATTTTATGTTCACCAGACTGATTGTTAGTATGATATAGCGCTATAGGATTTGACACCCCATTCCTGTTGTCATGGAATGTCTGAAACCAATTTGTTGCTCCATCCAAATAGGGATTGCCTTTGTGGTATTTCTATAGTCTCAAAGGTGTATTTTGATGCACCAGGTCTGAATGAATTCTCAAATCACACTATTAAAGTATAGTTTGATATACTCTCATGTGTGGTATTGTACAAAACCAACATATATTTATCACATCCAAAAACATATTTTGATATGTTATTTACAAACCAAAAACATAGTTTAATATGTTATTTATCACATCCAAAGCATATTTTGATATGTTACTTACAAAACCAAAAACATAGTTTAATATGTAATTTATCACATCCAAAGCATATTTTGATATGTTACTTACAAAACCAAAAACATAGTTTAATATGTTATTTATAAATCCAAAGTATACTTGTAATATACTGCTGAAAACTATTATTTTGAACAACTAAAGTATATTTAATATACTATCTATCAAACGATTGGGTTTTTGGTTAGTGTTTAGATAACGGGACGGGTGCAATGTGATGAAAACATGGTAGATACGCCGCTGGTACTTCTTATATATAAGTGTTTTCATTGCATTACATACCGTGGCATTATTTAGTACACTTGGGTTAACAATATTGGAACTGAAATATATTTTAATATATTACTTATTCAACTTTCTTAAAAACCAAAGTATATTTTTATATATACCATAAACCTTTTATCAAAACATTATTTTTCAAACAACCTAACTTATACAAACTCATTTTATATGGTTATTCATTAACCATACATTATTCTCTTAATTATACATATCATCTTAACTTATTGTTTTTCAAACGATTTACAAAACAAAACAAACTACAAGGTTCATGACTAAACATTTTCTTAAACATAAGTCATGAATCTTATTTTCACAAAACCTATGTATCTCACAGGCATTTTTATGCTGACGTACCTATTTTTACACATGTTTCAGGAGCTGTTGCATAAGATGATCAAGATACACATAGGCAACCTTGGGCTTTAGTGACATTAAAAGATGCAAGACTAGTTAATTATGTTGTACTTCTTTGTTTGTTAAGACATTGTAACACTTTTAAATCAATAAAACAATACTTCAATTGCCATGGATTTGAAACAATTAATTCTGTTACAACACTCCCCGACGTTTCCGCCACGTTTTGTATGTTCTACGTGGTCGGGGTGTGACAACCACAGGGACTAAAATGGCATTTAACTCAACCATATGACACGAGTCTCTATACTCGTTTGGTTTACGAACCCTCATTCTATCAGATCTTCCGATTTAGGTCCGGTTTATTAACATAGTTACCTATATTAGGTGCCGTTTGATATCCGTGATCTCTAGCATTGTTTGGTTGTTACTCAAGGACTACTGAGCAATCTCAAGTGAGTACATAGACCCCTCTTTTACTGTTTTCCAAACTGTTTTGGGGTGAAACACATGTGCCTACTTGTTACTTTCATGCTTTCCTGTTTTCACATCATATACTTCCTACGTTCATTAGTACATTATAGTACATGATTTCATTACATTTTATGCAATGTATGTCCATTTGTGTGCATACCTAGTACGTGGTTCTACATTACATTTCTGCTATGTATGTTAACTGATAGCATGCTAGCACATTGATTTACATGACTTTTCTGCTTTGTATACTTAGTACATTTCTTATTCATCATATGCTTACATTTTGGGTATGACATTTGGTTTGTTTAAACTATACTATACATTCATTAACACCGATCATGCCGCTCGGTAGTAGGTAGTGGTACCATAGGACTTGACAAATCCCATTCCTGAAATCTCGGGTTTGTTTGGACGTAAGGAATGACCGAATCCGAATACATATTCTTTTGATAACTCATTTTTACGTAGTTATCCGACTGTCGCAAGGCTTGGATGTATGAATTTTCACAATACCACATAAATGTTTATATCAGTATAGCATGCATTTACTACACAGAACATAACTTTGATTTAAACCAAGTTTTACTTCAATACTATGTTCTTGTGCATATGGTTTAGTTGATGCATTTCACTAGCCATACATATCATTTTGGTTACACATTACATGGTTTACATTTGACACATAAACACTTTTGACATTGGTTATACATTACATGATTTACATATTGACATAAACATTTTAACATATTATTTCAATACATTTGGAAGTTGGTTTAAACATAGACATCTTACATTGTTGGTTTGGTTTGAGTAAGTGATTTAATTAACGAGGCGTGTGTAATATGATACAAGCATGGTGGATACGCCGCCGGTACTTCCTATATATAAGTGATTGTATGGTATTACATTTCATTGCGTTATTTGAAATCATTTCAATTTAGACATATAACATTTTATACAAATAACATACTTTTCACAATACACTGTTTTACAAACAACTTAACTTATACAAACTCATTTTACATGGTTATTCAATTAACCATGCATTATTCTCTTATTTATACGTATCATCTGAACTTATTGTTTTTCAAATGATTTACAAAGACAAAGCAAATTACAAGGTTCATGACTAAACATTTTCTTAAACAGAAGTCATGAATCTTATTTTCACAAAACCTATGTACTCGCCGGCATTTTTATGCTGACGTACCTATTTTCACATGTGTTTCAGGAAATGAAGCATAGGATTGATCAAGATACACTTAGGCGGACATGGGCCTTAGTGACAATAAAAGATGCAAGACTAGTTATTTATGTTATGTTTCTTTGATTGTCAAGACATTGTAACTCGTGTACTTAATAAAACGAAACTTAAATTTCCATGGTTGTGAAACATTAATTCTGTTACAACACTCCCCGATGTTTCCGCAACGTTTTGTATGTTCTACGTGGTCGGGGTGTGACACTACCCAGCTTTGAAACAAAGTTTCTGAGTAAGCTCCTGTCCCTAGTCATGTACTTGGAGCTTCCTGAGTCGCAGTACCAGATCTGCTGCACATGATGGTCCTGAAATGAAATGATTAGAGGGTTTTTGGTACCCAAGCATGCTTGGGTACTGTTTCTGATGGAATATTAATTTCTTTATTTTTTCTTCTTCTTGGTTTTGCATCAGAAACTCTGTTATATGCTGAGCCATTAACAGATTTTACATTTTTCTTTTGAAGATGGTGTTGGACAAGCTTTATTATGTCAACACACATACAAGAGTTATCAGAATTTTCTGATATTTCCTCTTGTGATTGAATGAGTGGATAATTTTGAAAAGATGAGTGAACTGCTTCTAGAGTTTATACAGATTCTTGACTGCATTCACTCTTGTTTGTTTTGAAGTTAGGTTTTTCAAAAGAATATTCAGAACAGGTTGTATTGCAAGATTCAGATTCAGATTCTGATACAAAATTATCAAAAATCTGATGAGTTGCTTTTACAAAGATAGTGGGTTTATTTCTATTTGATCTTGTAGAACTTGTATAGCCTAAACCCTCTCCTTTGTTCTTTGGTGTGGACTCAATAAAATTTATGAACTCTTTAGCCTGTTGAAAACCTCTTACATTGATTTCTTTGTCATTGATTTTCTTGTAAAGATCTTTTCTTTCATTTTCATAAAACTCAATTTTTGCTCTTTGATCTAAACTGTCCTATATAAGAAGTTGGTTTTCAAGAATGATTTTATTCAAAGTCCTTTGCAACTCATCAGATTTTCTAATATCTGTTTGATGTTTTTCTTGCAGATTTAGAAAATCTGACATGAGCTTGTTTAGTTTATGTTCAAGATCAAGATTGTCTAAATTTACCTTTTGTTCTGATGTTTCTGGTAGTCCTTCAGAGAGTGCCATGAGGCAGAAATTTGCCAATTCTTCTTCTTCATCATCAGAAGAATCATCAGATAACCATGTATCTGTTCCAGCAATTAAGCTTACTTGTTGATGCTTCTTTGCTTCTTCAAGCTTTTTCTCATAATAGGCAACATCCTTCAGCTTTTTGGTCTTGCATTCTGATGCATAATGACCTCTCTGTTTGCACTTGTAACACATAACTTCAGCCTTCCCTTTATCCTTAGATCTAATCTCTTCTTTAGATCTTCCATCCATCCATCCTTTGTCACTCCTCTGGTATCTCTGGTTACCTCCCCTCAACCTCTGCTCAAATGTTTTGGTGAGCAGTGCTATTGCTTCAGCAAAAGCTGAAAAGTCTGATGATGCATCAGAAGTTTCAAGATTTTGACTGTTTGATGGTTGTGGATCATTGGTTGTTGTTGATCTTTGTGAGTTTGAGATAAGAGCTAAAGATCCCCCTCTTTGAATATTTTCTTCAAATATTTCTTCCTCTCTAGGGATCAAGATGTTGTATAAGTCATGAAGACTCATGTTTCCTAGTTCTAAGGTTGATGATAAAGTCATGGTTAGACTTCTCCATTCTCTAGGAAGGGCATCAAGGAATTTTATGTTTCTTTCATCGTTTGATTTTGTTATACCAAATTTCTTTAGCTCGTTTAAAAGTTTTGTAAATCTTTGATATGTATCATTTAACCTTTCATTTGGAAAACTTTTAAACCTTTCATAAGATGAGACATTATTTGTTCTCTTGTTTCTTCTCATCCTTTCTCCTCCTTCACAAAGATTTTCCAACTGATCCCATATTTCCTTAGCTGATACACATGCATCAACTTGTGAAAATATGTCATTGGGGATGGCCATTATTAAAAGTGACTTTGCCCTTTCATCCCCAGCCACCAGGTCCTTGTCTTCCGCACTCCAGTTTATTTCACTTTTGGGAGCGCGGGAGGCAGGAATAGCTGGTGATTGGTCAGTTCCTGGAATAGAAGGTATATCAGTCATTGGTGTATGTGGACCCCTTTCAATGGATTGAAACAGAGCTCGGTCATGACCATTAAGGAGATTGACCATTCTAATTTTCCATTGGGGGTATTCCTCTCTGACCAGAGTCGGAGGTTTGTGTGACAACTGGCACTAAACCGGTAATTTCCGTACACTTTAATTATTATTTAATGACTGCAATTATGTGCTTAATTGTCAGCAATGTCTGAACACATACTAAACAAGTGAATTCATGCACGTTGTATACTACAAAATATTGCTTTATGCATAAACGAGAGCGTTGCGTCAGAAATATTAGTAAACTCACCGGTAGGACACAATGTGTCAACAGAACTGCAGAAAGCAGTCAGTCAATAAAATTGGAGCCTAGGTGTAGGTCCAACAACAAGAATACATTAAAACCCAAGAGTACATACAAGGGTTTAATATATATACTCTCCGGAAGCAAAAATGCTTACTAAAAAGCACCCGAAACGCACTTTAAGTGCAGAATTTTGTATAATTCAGCAATAATTCAGATTTTAGCACGCGAATATTATGCAGAAAATATAATTTTTCAGTCAGAATGTTTCCCTAAGTGTCGGGAATCGAAAGTGTTACAAAAAGGTACTTATTAGACACTAAAAGATGTAATTTAGCACTTTAACGAACCAGTGTCTAACCGAATAACCGGACTTTACCCGGAGCACAAAAATATTGTCAATGACATTGTTTATATTTTACTGAGCTAGTTACGGTCCCCAAATACCCTAACACCCGTTATATTATATAACACTCTAATAACTAATTTTAATTCCTAACTAAACTAACTTATCACTTAGCCATCTAGTTAAATTCCAACTAATACTCCCCCCTTCCCCAATGGACGGTTGCATGGGGGACACCACCCCCATGAAATTCTTTGCTTATTTTAATTGAGCATGTTGTGGGTTTAGAAACACTATGTATGGTGGACAATAAGATAATATGGTTTATAAATATGCATGAGGGATAACTATCACATTTCATCAACCACTCAACAAACTCAAACCTTCTCTCTTTTCCTTTGATATCTCGGCCGAACACAATCATACCCACCTCACCACTTTCCAATTTCAAACAAGCCATTTTACCTACTTACAAGTGTGTTAGAGCTCATTCGAGGAGACCCGGTGCTTACGGAATCACAAGGACCTCCCTACATTGCTTTTAACCACCCATTTTTCGTCTAGTTTCTTCCCTAGCCTTGAGCTAGTTGTAAGTGATTCTAAACACCCTTTTGATCTTGTTTAAAGTGGTTAATAAGAGATTTAACAGGTAAAAATCATAAACACTAGAGACCAAAGTTTAAAGTCTTGTAAAAAAAGATGAACTTGGTGGTTAAAGACTAACTAATAGCGTAAAACTTATGGAACTTGTTTTGTTATGATTATTTTATGATGTTGATTGCTAGTAATGGGACGGATCGTCATCTAACCACGCTAGATCATGTTCATGGAACATGAACTAGCAATATGTTTAGGGTAAAAGTTGCAAGATGACGAATCTTTCCACAACATAAACATGAACTCGTGTAAAAATAGTTTTTCTTATAAAATGGAGTTCTAAACTAGTAGATCTTAAGATCTACAAGTGGTATTTTCGAAGGACCAAGTAAAATATATACAAGTCTTATTTTAAGTCGGATCTTTCATAAACTAGAGGTGTTTTTGTGAACAAACAAGTGTGTGGACACTTGTGTAACAAAAGTTTTAACAAAGAAATAATTTTCGTAAATACCGACTAGAAGTTGTAAAGATTCATATTCTTTAAAAATAAGATTTCCAAGAAACCGACTCTATTTTTAGAGATGGAAAGATCCACTAAATGTGTTGAAAAGTTACTACATGATTTTACACAACTTGCAAGTTCATGTGTTTGCGATTTATGTTTATTTTGACTAATTTGATATTTGAATATTGTTTGTTGATGATGGAAAATTGATTGGTTGAATATTTAAAAGAAAATGATACGCTAGTAAGCGTGGCCACCTCCAGTTACAGAGGAAACTCTGGCGAAATTTTTCCAGAAAATAACACTTAGAATATTTTTGGTGACAAGTGTTATGAATATATTTTCGACTGGTTTTCCAAACAAACTTCGCCATGATTATTGTTATCAAATGACCAAGTATTCGGAGGTGGATTTTTGTAAACATACTTACTAAATATATATTTAGAATATATATTTATCGCTTGTGTGATTATGTGATTATTTTGTGAACTAGGTATATATTATTTTTAGAGTAAAAATAATATGACTTGGAGATACCCGTAACAAGTAAAAATACAAAATACACATACAACCTATTTAGACAAAATACATAATTCGGGTGCAAAGTGCAAAACACGAGATACTTATATTAATTTTTGAGAAAATAATATAAGTAAGACACTTAGTTAAAAATATAAAATATTTTTAACACAAGAATATATACACAAAAGAGAGTGACTGTACTTGTGCGACACAAGTCTAGTGACTAACGTTAAGAAAATGCGTGTCACACCCCGACCACGTAAAACAACTAGACGTGGCGGAAACGTCGGGGAGTGTTGTAACAGAATTATTGTTTCATAACCATGGCATAAATAATTTCGTTTTATTGAATAAATGAACTCATTGTTTTAATACAATCAAATAAGTACAACTATTATCTTTCAAGTTTTAAAGTCGTTAAGGCACGAGTCCATCCTAAATCACTGAATCATGTGTAAAAATAGGTACGTCAGCATAAAAATGCCTGTGAGATACATAGGTTTTGTGAAAATAGGATTCATGACTTGTAAGTTTAAGAAAATGTTAAATGAAGTTTAGTCATGAACCTTGTAAATTGATTTGTTTTGTAAATCGTTTGAAAAACAATAAGATCAGATGATATGTATAAATAAATGTAAGGTTAAATGAATAACCATGTAAAATGAGTTTGTATAAGATAAGTTTCTTGTAAAACAATATTTTGATAAAAAGGCTTATAGTATATTTGAAAATATACTTTGGATTTTAAGAGAATCGAATGAGTAATA
Organism: Helianthus tuberosus; assembly: GCA_030545235.1. NCBI lineage: Eukaryota > Viridiplantae > Streptophyta > Magnoliopsida > Asterales > Asteraceae > Helianthus > Helianthus tuberosus. The sequence continues at coordinate 25,363,447 of CM060419.1, forward strand.
TATTAAAGTGTATTTCAGTTCCAATATCGTTGACCCGAGTGTACTAAATAACGCCACGGTATGTAATGCAATGAAAACACTTATATATAAGAAGTATCGGCGGCGTATCTACCATGTTTTCATCACATTACACCCATCCCGTTATCTAAACACTAACCAAAACCCAATCGTTAGATAGATAGTACATTAAATATACCTTCGTTGTTTAAAATAATAGTTTTAAGTAGTATATTACAAGTATACTTTGGATTTATAAATAACATATTAAACTATGTTTTGGTTTTGTAAATAACATATCAAAATATGCTTTGGATGATTAACAAAATATATGTTGGTTTTGTACAATATCACACATGGGAGCATATCAAACTATACTTTTGGGAGTATAACTAAATATACAAAAATAATGTGATTTAAGAATTCATTCAGACCTAGTGCATCAAAATACACCTTTGAGACTATAGGGATACCACAAAGGCAATCCCTATTTGGATGGAGAAAGAAATTGGTTTCAGACATTCCATGACAACAGGAATGGGGTGTTAAATCCTATAGCGCTATATCATACTAACAATCGGTCTGGTGAACATAAAATAAGTACAATTCAACACTTTTATTTTACGTTCTTTGAGAAATCAGTGTTTAAACCATAGATAGTCATTTAGTTTGTCAAAAGATAAGTAATAACATGTATAATCAATTATACTTTGAAATCATGAAAATAACACATAGGTACACATGCTTCACACCAAAACAGTTTGGAAAAACAGTAAAATAGGGGAACTATGTACTCACTTGAGATTGCTCAGAAGTCCTAAGATAACCACCAAGCAATGCTAGGGATCACGGAATCAAACGGCACCTAATATAGGTAGCTATGTTAATAAACCGGACCTATATCGGAGGATCGGATAGAATGAGGGATCGTAAACCAAATGAGTATGGGAACTCATGTAATATGGTTTAACAAAGCCTACATACTAAATGAAACCTAGCCTAAGTGCTTCCGACCCATTACGACCCGTTTAGGTAGCTTATGCTACGTTAACGCGTCGTTCGCGTGAAACGCGTTCGGACCGCTTAACTAGTCCTATGACAAGTAACATATGCCTTAACATGTCTAATATTGTTGTCAAATCAGTTTAGATGTCAAAAGTTATGTTACATATGTTTAAAATGAATTTTGGCATCAAAGGGGTATTTTGGTAATTTACCTAAGGCATATAAACTACCTATCATACAACTACTTAAATGAAGCGACCATAAGGTATAACCTCGGAAGGTTATTCCCTATATACTATGGTCACCTAATGTGTTTGGTCGGATCCTAATGATCGACCAAATGGGTCGGGTTCGAAAGTATAAGCGATTGTTTAGATCGCTTACCTTACGACCCTATATAAGCACTAAACTAAAAGTGACGAGCTAAGCATGCTAAAACATGCTTAACTAAGTTTAGAAAACAGGTTTGGTATCAAAACAAACAGTTTTGATACCTAAGAGTAGTTTGGTTACAAAATACGCAAGAATGCGCATTTTGGCCGAAACTACGACTCGTCACTGAGCCTAGATAACGTGGTAATCAGTAGGTATAGTCACTACGGACTATAACCATCGTGATTACGCTCACGTTATGAAGTTCAAACGAACTTCGCATTGACCATAAACTGGTCAATGCAGAAAGTCAAACAAAGTTTGACTTTCGGACTCGAAAAGCAATAAAAGAACGAAGGAATACTTACAAAGGGTCCCCGAATGCTAATCTTGATTCAAGTAGCTAAGGTATGAAACAAAGGTTTCAACTTAGAGCTTCTCAAATCAGATTCTAGTGGGTTTTTGCAATGGGGATGGATGGGTATTTATAGATTTCGGTTCACCGTTAGGATCGTTTCTTGGATAACGCGCCTTGATCTCGCCCGTACACTTGTCAGAATGTTGTGGTAACTCATATTGCTCCCACCATAAGAGTTGGACACATGGCATTGGCCTTTGTAGGGGTTAAGGGCTGTTAACAGCTGTTTAAAAACAAGTTGCTGCATCTGGCCCCTGCTTGTGCACCGTAACACAATTTGTGTTGAGGTGCGCAAGGACCTGCAGACCAGAAAGTTTCAAAAATGGCAGAACAGGCCCCTGAAGCTCCAAACTTGCTATTTGATGCATTTTTGACACGTTTAAGCCATGTTAACCCCATTTCAAAGCTCTAAAATGAAGTTAAAGTATAGGGAACTTAAAATATGCTCAAAAATATCTCGGATGTCGGCTCGTTTGGCCGTACGAGCGCGATGTTCGGTTAATTACGACGGAATGCGCATAAGCGCGAAAAACAACCCAAATGGCGTGACGAATGGATTTTTCTTATGCCAAACACTAAAATAAAATATTTTAGTGCTTACATAAATTTTTGGATGTCCGGATGTATTCAGAAGGTAAGTTATGCGCGAAAGTGCAAACTTATGCACTTTTTGACACTTTTAGTCCCTGAATGAGCCAAAAGTTTATTTTAGCACACCGAACCCCTCAAATCCTATTTCTAAGCTATATAAAGGATATTTAAGGTGTGTTTAACTTATGGTCATGTTCTAGAATGTCTGTTACAGTTCAAATTGGCATACTTTCGTAGTTTGTCAAGTTTAGTCCCTGTAAGCGAAATAACTTGTTTTTGCAATACCAAAGCCTTTAAAACTTATTTCTAAGTTATGTAAAGGTTATTTAAGGTATGTTAAGCCTATTTCACTATTCCGGAGTGTTCGTTGGATTAAACTGGTTATATTTACGCATCAGAGCGCGTATAACCCTCCAGAAAGCGATTTAAAGCTTAAAATCGAACAAGAGTTGATATGTGCAAACGATACACATATTTTTACAAATCCCAAGTATGAAATAAAATATTTCATTGGTTTGGCAATTGTTTGATGGTTGAAGTGACACAGGTGTCACAGTCTCCCCTACTTTAGGAAATTTCGTCACGAAATTTAATTCTAGAGGAAACTTGTGAAGACAGCTGTGACGGTTTCGCCTTCTAATAGATCCATTGAACCCTTAAGTAAAACTCTGGGCCATGTTAGGACTCTTAGCGAATTTGTTAATCCTCAAAGTGAATTCCTTGTAGTAGTAAAACATGGAATTTTTAACTATGGACAGAAGAACGTTTCTTATGAAGACTTATCATAGGAAACTTGTGTGTGCTTGAAATCAGAATTGGGGAGTGTAAGATAAAATGACATCGGTCAAGGTCCAAGACTACTCCCGTATCCTTATTCTTGTCACTATAGGTCTTAACACATGACAAAGCTTCCTGTGGTTTCTGTGCACCGAATTCCATAATTATGTAGGCCTCCATATTTACGTAATTCCTTGCACAGTCCGCACAGTTCATTTCATAATGCGTAGGAAAAAAATCACTTGAATAAACATGAAGCGACTCGACTAGACCACCAAAGGGTCCTTTTAATTAGATCAACGAACGAGCCTTTTAACTAGATCAACACATGATCTTCTTAACTAGATCGTCGTATGATCTCCTTAAATAGACCACTTAAGGGATATTTTTAATTATATCATCACATGATATTTCTAATCAGATTTTCAAATCAATCTGTTTAACCAGACCATTCAGGAGGTCCAATTATAGAATAGTACCTTATAACCCAAGGGACTTAACTACAATGTTGAAGTCCATTAAGGATTTAAGATAGTATCTTTGGATATCCTATTATGAATCTCTCGTATGAGATATGGAAGATTCTATGAGGATTTGGATGGATCACTTACAACCACAAAACATGTAAGAAAAACACATAAGCACAAATTTAGTTAACTTGATTCTTTAATTTGTTATCTTTAGGTATGGATATTTAAAGCACACTAGGAATCAAATCCATGGATTTCATTTGGCACTTTAATGAATTTTAAGGATCTATCTATAAAGATAGAGGGATTCTCAATAAGAGTTTGGCTTTGTTTCTTAAAAGAAACGAGTGTTTAAGGTTCTTGGGGAGATCACAAGTGATCATAAGATAACTGAACAACAAGAGTAGTTTATCTTTGGGTTGACATCATAAGGTTGCATCAAACATTCACACAATCGCATAAATTTTGCAGAAATAAAAACAACAAATCTTTATTTATGCAACAACCGAATTGTCTAGAAGTGTCAAAAGATACCAACCAAGGAATTACAAAACACTAATTGTTCACTGCTGCATCATTGTTCCCGTTTGCCTCATTGATGTTAAATGCTCGTCCTCGCGCTGGAGGTGCGTTAACAAGTCTTGGGCAATTGTTCCTGTAGTGGGTAAGGTCACCACAGTTATAAAATGACCCTGGAGGGAACCGTGCTTGAACCGCAGCAGGGTTTGCAGCAGCTTGATTTGCATAACGACAAACATTGTTTTGGTTTTGTAAATAACATATCAAAATATGCTTTGGATGATTAACAAAATATATGTTGGTTTTGTACAATATCACACATGGGAGCATATCAAACTATACTTTTGGGAGTATAACTAAATATACAAAAATAATGTGATTTAAGAATTCATTCAGACCTAGTGCATCAAAATACACCTTTGAGACTATAGGGATACCACAAAGGCAATCCCTATTTGGATGGAGAAACAAATTGGTTTCAGACATTCCATGACAACAGGAATGGGGTGTCAAATCCTATAGCGCTATATCATACTAACAATCGGTCTGGTGAACATAAAATAAGTACAATTCAACATTTTTATTTTATGTTCTTTGAGAAATCAGTGTTTAAACCATAGATAGTCATTTAGTTTGTCAAAAGATAAGTAATAACATGTATAATCAATTATACTTTGAAATCATGAAAATAACACATAGGTACACATGCTTCACCCCAAAACAGTTTGGAAAAATAGTAAAATAGGGGAACTATGTACTCACTTGAGATTGCTCAGAAGTCCTAAGATAACCACCAAGCAATGCTAGGGATCACGGAATCAAACGACACCTAATATAGGAAACTATGTTAATAAACCGGGCCTATATCGGAGGATCGGATAGAATGAGGGCTCATAAACCAAATGAGTATGGGAACTCATGTAGTATGGTTTAACAAAGCCTACATACTAAATGAAACCTAGCCTAAGTGCTTACGACCCATTACAACCCGTTTAGGTAGCTTATGCTACTTTAACGCGTCGTTCGCGTGAAACGCGTTCGGACCGCTTAACTAGTCCTATGACAAGTAACATATGCCTTAACATGTCTAATATTGTTGTCAAATCAGTTTAGATGTCAAAAGTTATGTTACATATGTTTAAAATGAATTTTGGCATCAAAGGGGTATTTTGGTAATTTACCTAAGGCATATAAACTACCTATCATACAACTACTTAAACGAAGCGACCATAAGGTATAACTGCGGAAGGTTATTCCCTGTATACTATGGTCACCTAATGTGTTTGGTCGGGTTCGAAAGTATAAGCGATTGTTTAGATCGCTTACCTTACGACCCTATATAAGCACTAAACTAAAAGTGACGAGCTAAGCATGCTAAAACATGCTTAACTAAGTTTGGAAAACAGGTTTGGTATCAAAACAAATGGTTTTGATACCTAAGAGTTGTTTGGTTATAAAATACACAAGAATGCGCATTTTGGCCGAAACTACGACTCGTCACTGAGCCTAGATAACGTGGTAATCAGTAGGTATAGTCACTAGGGACTATAACCATCGTGATTACGCTCACGTTGTGAAGTTCAAACGAACTTCGCATTGACCATAAACTGGTCAACGCAGAAAGTCAAACAAAGTTTGACTTTCGGACTCGAAAAGCAATAAAAGAACGAAGGAATACTTACAAAGGGTCCCCGAATGCTAATCTTGATTTAAGTAGCTAAGGTATGAAACAAAGGTTTCAACTTAGAGCTTCTCAAATCAGATTCTACTTGGTTTTTGCAATGGGGATGGATGGGTATTTATAGATTTTGGTTCACCGTTAGGATCGTTTCTTGGATAACGCGCCTTGATCTCGCCCGTACACTTGTCGGAATGTTGTGGTAACTCATATTGCTCCCACCATAAGAGTTGGACACATGGCATTGGCCTTTGGAGGGGTTAAGGGCTGTTACCAGCTGTTTAAAAACAAGTTGCTGCATCTGGCCCCTGCTTGCGCACCTTAACACAATTTGTATTGAGGTGCGCAAGGACCTGCAGACCAGAAAGTTTCAAAAATGTCAGAACAGGCCCCTGAAGCTCCAAACTTGCTATTTGATGCATTTTTGACACGTTTAAGCCCCGTTAACCCCATTTCAAAGCTCTAAAATGAAGTTAAAGTATAGGGAACTTAAAATGTGCTCAAAAATATCTCAGATGTCGGTTCATTTGGCCGTACGATCGCGATGTTCGGTTAATTACGACGGAATGCGCATAAGCGTGAAAAACGATCCAAATGGCATGACGAAGGGATTTTTCTTATGCCAAACACTAAAATAAAATATTTTAGTGCTTACATAAATTTTTGGATGTCCGGATGTATTCAGAACGTAAGTTATGCGCGAAAGTGCAAACTTATGCACTTTTTGACACTTTTAGTCCCTGAATGAGCCAAAAGTTTATTTTAGCACACTGAACCCCTCAAGCCTATTTCTAAGCTATATAAAGGATATTTAAGGTGTGTTTAACTTATGGTCATGTTCTAGAATGTCTGTTATAGTTCAAATTGGCATACTTTCGCAGTTTGTCAAGTTTAGTCCCTGTAAGCGAAATAACTTGTTTTTGCCATACCAAAGCCTTTAAAACTTATTTCTAAGTTATATAAAGGTTGTTTAAGGTATGTTAAGCCTGTTTCACTATTCTGGAGTGTTCGTTGGATTAAACTGGTTATATTTACACATCAGAGCGCGTATAACCCTCCAGAAAGTGATTTAAAGCTTAAAATCGAACAAGAGTTGATATGTGCAAACGATACACATATTTTTACAAATCCCAAGTATGAAATACAATATTTCATTCGTTTGGCATTTGTTTGATGGTTGAAGTGACACAGGTGTCACAACGCGTATAGGTTACGACGTTAATTAAGCAAATCCGGTGAAGTTTACGACGCACAGGAACGCAAAGTTGTGAGTTCATGCTCCCCCTTTTCTTTTAACTGTTTTTATTTTTATAACTTCGGGGGTGAAATACATGTACAAATATTATAATGTTTATAAATGGTATGATAACAAGAAACGCACTTGGTGAGGACGAGAACCAAGTAGGATGCGTTATGAGGAATGATAACAAGAAACGCACTTGGTGAGGACGAGAACCAAGTAGGATGCGTTATGAGAAATGATACGAGAAATCGTGTCACGAATAGGGTACATAAGCACCATTAATCAACAATATACATAGACCGCAGAACAAAAGGTTAGATCTAACGGGTGCCGGGCAACCACACTCTCGGTGAGGGCGAGTATCGAGTAGTGCTTTTGTGTCTCAGAATATACCAATTAAATGCCTAAGGTTTGGTGACTTCCTATGTCGTGTCACATGTTAATGGATTTGCAACCCATTAACAATCCTGATACTTACAGGAATACTTTATTTACCTAAATTCATACCATACTAAAACTTGATTAATATTTGAGTACGTGGGGTACTCAAGAAAAACTTGAATTATACATGAGTACGTGGTGTACACATGAATACTTGATTTGTATATGAAAACTTGATTTATACATGACTCAAACTATGTTTTCATACAAAGTATACAAACGTGAAATACAAAAACTGCATGAATTCACACCAACATTATGTTGACATTTTTCCAAAACTCACATGTATTTCAGGTAACTAGGATGGGTGTGCGCGCGGTCTTGCTTATGCTCGTGGATGTCGCTTATGTTTATCTTTAAATAAAGTTGTAAACTTTTCAAGACAATGTTTTATGAGACTTAGTGATGTAAATGCTAAACTTATGTTTTCAAATTATGGTATTTGATGTTATTTTACGAGCATGTAGCATGTTTACTCTTCGTATGCAATGGGAACCTTTCATGATCACACCTCGTGCTTCCGCCGCAGAAAGGGGTGTGACAGATTAGTATCAGAGCTGCGATTGTAGTGAACCAGGATTCATTCTCGAGTCTAGTCTACAATCTCTAGGATCCTTTCACGAAAACAATTTTCAAAGAGTTTTCATTGCATAAAACGTCCCGCGACATCCACTATCTGAAACGGTTTACCTGAGTCTAGAAAAGACACTACGAGACTTAGAGTGCACTTGAGTAGCACTTGTCATTGACTAGAAATTACTTGCAATTATGTGTGGTAATTAGCATGTACTAGAAGTAGAATGTCACGAGTGTACGTGACTTTATCTGAAAGCGATGGCCCATCTGAAGGAAGAAATACGAGGATGAAACGAACTGTGCGGACTGTGCAAGGAGATTCGTAATTATGGATGCATACATAATTATGGAATTCAGTGCATAGAAACCACAGCAAGTCTTGTCACGTATAGATTCCCTCAGTGCAAGCCTACTAAGTACTCTGCTAGAGTAATAATTGTTTGATGTCACTTATGTGGTATATACCTGTGAATATATATATGCTACTATTGTCTAGTGTGACGATATCAAACAAATGTTTAACCCTGCTGTGTTATGTTCTGTCAGAACATGGCACCCAGGAAAGCTGTGAATGCTCGCAATGATGATCAACCTCCTCCTCCCCCACTGCCAAGAACTGCTGAAGAGCTGAACGCTCTACTGGAAGAAAGGATCTCCGCTGCTATCGCCCGGTACGAGGCAAACCGTACACAAGACAGTGGAGGACCAAGCAACGCTAGGCGTAATGGGAATGGAGATTCGTCTAGAGGCAATGCAGCTCAAGGTAACCTTAAGACAATTTGCTAAGCATGGAGAAATTTATGAATGGTCTTTGTTTCATTATTTCTTCGATAGCTCACATGTGAATTGGTTGAATCAATTCCAGGCTACACATTCAAGCAGTTCCTCGACTGCAAGCCGATGAACTATGATGGCACAGGAGGTGCAGTAGCAATTATGCGCTGGACGGAGAAGACTGAAGCTACTATCCGCGTGAGCAAGTGTACCGCGGACCAGCAAGTCACTTTTGCCACTGGGTTGTTTGTCGATGAAGCTCTGACTTGGTGGAACCTGCAAGCCCAAACCTTGGGTGACGATGCCGCTTATGGCCTAACTTGGGAGGAACTGAAGGAAAGAATGAGAGAGAAGTATTGCTCTCGCGCTGAACTCCAAAGGCTGGAAACGGAGTTCTGGCACTTGACCATGGAAGGTGCTGACATTAATGGATATACTCTAAGGTTCCACGATCTGTCTAGAGTGCTTCCCTACATGGTGACTCCCGAATTCAAGCGCGTTGAACGCTACATTTGGGGACTGGCCCCAGAGTTTCGTGGCATGGTGACGTCGGCCAAACCACAAACAATCACCGAGGCTATAACTCTGGCTGTCAGCCTTACTGAAGATTGTGTTCGTATGAAGAAGTTATCACTGAACCCAACAGAGAAGACCGAGACACATGCTGAGTCGTCCGTTGACAAGAAGAGAAAACATTCGAATCTGAATCAAGCAACTCGTAACAACAAAGGTTTCAACAACAAGAAACGTGACGCTAACCCGTCTCAGTAGGCGAAGACCCTTGCAACCAAAGCATACCAAGGCTCCATGCCTAAATGCCAAAAATGTAAGTATCATCATGATGGAGCTTATCGCATTCCAAGGTGCGACAAATGTGGTAAATTGGGTCATCAAACAGAAGACTGTTGGGGAAAAGGAAAGAACCGAAATGGAAATGGTGCTGGTAACAAGAATGGTAACGGGAAAGGGCGGAATCAAGGATGCTTCAAGTGTGGAAGCAATGATTATTTCATGAAGGACTGCCCAGAGGGAAACAATGCTCAGGCTAGAGCATTTGTGATTGGAGCAAAGAACGCACACGAGGACCCTAACGTGGTCACTGGTACACTTCTCATTAACAATTACTTTGCATCCATATTATTTAACACTGGCGCCGATTATAGCTTCATGTCTGTGGAATTTAAACGCATACTTGGAATAGAATCTAGTAGATTAGAAATTCCTTTTTCCATAGAACTAGCCAATGGTAAACTTGTTGAATCGGGTGAAGTCGTTAGAGGCTGCACACTAGAACTTGGTGAACGAAGATTTAACATCGACCTCTTACCTATTCAACTGGGTAGCTTCGATGTAGTGGTCGGAATGGACTGGCTGTCCAAGAACAAAGCTGAAGTTGTATGTCATGAGAAAATCATTCGCATCCCTCTAGCGAATGATGAAACTCTCATCGTGCATGGAGAAAAACGAGACGCGCCTCTTTGAATCATCAGTTGTATGAAGGCACAAAAGTGCTTAAGGAAAGGATGTGTTGCCTTCCTAGCACACGTGGTAGACAAGAAGGCTGTGGAGCCAAAACTCAAAGACATTCCTGTGGTGAAGGAATTCCCTGATGTTTTTCCCGAAGATCTGCCAGGACTACCTCCGCAACGACAAGTCGAATTTCATATAGACTTGGTTCCAGGAGCCGCTCCTGTGGCCAAGGCTCCCTATCGACTTGCTCCATCCGAAATGCAAGAATTATCTACACAACTCCAGGAGTTGTTGGATAAAGGATTTCTAAGGCCAAGCTTCTCACCCTGGGGAGCTCCAGTATTATTCGTGAAGAAGAATGATGGAACACTGCGGATGTGTATCGATTACAGGGAACTGAACAAGCTCACTATCAAAAATCGGTATCCGCTACCGAGGATTGATGATTTATTTGATCAGTTGCAAGGATCAAGCTACTATTCCAAGATCGATCTTCGATCTGGATACCATCAGTTATGAATCCAAGAAGAAAGCGTGCCAAAGACTGCATTCAGAACGCGATATGGGCACTACGAATTTCTTGTGATGCCATTTGGGCTGACGAATGCACCAGCGGTCTTTATGGATCTGATGAACCGCGTATGCAAACCATATCTCGATAAATTCGTGATTGTATTTATCGATGATATCCTGATTTACTCGCGAACGAAAGAAGAGCACTAGCAACATCTCAGAACCATCTTGGAACTACTGAAGAAAGAGAAGCTTTATGCAAAGTTCTCGAAATGCGAATTCTGGATTCGCGAGGTACAATTTCTGGGTCACGTGGTGAACGAGAAGGGCATTCATGTGGACCCATCCAAGATAGAAGCAATAAAGAATTGGGAAGCTCCCAAGATCCCAACCGAAGTTCGACAACTTTTGGGCTTAGCGGGCTATTACTGACGTTTCATCGAGAACTTCTCAAAGATAGCTCAACCGTTAACGACCCTTACACAGAAAGACAAGAAATACGACTGGGGTCACAAACAAGAAGATGCCTTCTAGTTACTTAAAAACAAGCTCTGCGATGCACCAATACTATCATTACCCGAAGGCACTATAGACTTCGTGGTATATTGCGACGCCTCACGACAAGGCTTGGGGTGTGTGCTCATGCAACGCCAAAAAGTCATCGCTTACGCTTCAAGACAACTGAAGGTACATGAAAGAAACTATACCACTCACGACCTGGAGCTGGGCGCAGTGGTATTCGCCTTGAAGATCTGGCGACATTATTTATATGGTACTCGATGTACAATTTTCACAGATCACAAAAGCTTACAACACATATTTGATCAGAAGGAATTGAATATGCGCCAACGGCGATGGGTCGAGCTGCTGAATGATTACGACTGTGAGATCAAGTACCATCCTGGAAAGGAAAATGTTGTAGCGGACGCGTTGAGCCGAAAAGAAAGGGTTAAGACCCTAAGGGTTCGAGCGTTAGAAATGACCATTCGAACGAACCTCACTGCACGCATTCGTGATGCACAACAAGAAGCTCTTAAAGGAGAGAACCGTAAAGCTGAATACATATGAGGTATGCTGAAATACATGGTGCCAAACGAAGAGGGAGCCTTATACTTCAAGAAGTGTATTTGGGTTCCACTCTATGGTGGCATACGAGAAGTCATTCTTGACGAAGCGCACAAATCAAGATACTCGATCCATCCAGGATCAGATAAAATGTATCAAGACTAGAAGGAATATTACTGGTGGCCGAGACTTAAAAGCGACGTTGCTGTCTATGTTGGAAAATGCCTAACCTGTGCTAAGGTTGAGGCCGAATATCAGAAATCGTCCGGCCTACTACAACAACCAGAGATTCCCGTGTGGAAGTGGGAACAAATCTCGATAGACTTCATAACGAAATTACCCAGGACCCCGAGGGGGCACGATATGATATGGGTAATAGTTGATCGATTAACGAAATCTGCGCATTTCCTACCGATCCGAGAGAAGGATAGCACTAGAAAGCTTGCAGAGATATACTTAAAGGAAATTGTGGCACATCATGGAGTGCCAATCTCAATCATTTCAGACAGAGATGGACGCTTTGTCTCAAGAATCTGGCAATCATTTCAGGAAGCCTTTGGATCTCAGTTAGATCTAAGCACGGCATTCCATCCACAAACAGACGGCCAGAGCGAACGGACTATACAAACGTTAGAAGATATGCTTCGCGCATGTGTCATGGATCTGGGCGGCAGCTGGGATACTCATCTACCTCTAGTTGAGTTTTCCTACAATAACAGTTATCATACAAGCATAAAGGCCGCACCGTTCGAAGCTCTGTATGGCTGCAAATGCCGATCGCCCTTATGTTGGGCAGACGCTGGAGATAAACGTATGGTTAGTCCTGAACTTGTACAAGAGACAACCGACAAGATTGCACAGATTCGAGAGCGCATTAAGGCGGCTCGAGATCGACAAAAGAGCTACGCTGATCCGAAAAGAAAATCAGTAGAATTCGAGGTGGGATACAAAGTGTTGTTAAAAGTCTCACCTTGGAAGGGCGTAGTCAGATTTGGAAAGCGTGGAAAGCTGAATCCACGATACATCGGACCATTCAGAATATTGGAAAGAATTGGTACCGTGGCATACAAATTGGAGTTACCGGAAGAACTTAATGGAGTACATAATACGTTTCATGTATCCAACCTGAAGAAGAGTCTAACACAAGAAAACGTGATCATCCCGATGGATGAAGTGCATGTTGATGACGCCCTCCGATTTACAGAACAACCCGTTGAGGTTACCGACTGGAAAGTCAACAAGACCAGGAGGAGCAGCGTAAAACTTGTCAAAGTACGTTGGAGCTCTAAGCACGGACACGAGTACACATGGGAACGTGAAGACCAGTTTAGGGAAAAGTATCCCCACCTATTCAAGAAGACTCCTGCGAGAGTTAGTTCAGCCTGAATTTCGGGACGAAATTCTTTTAACGTGGGGAGACTGTGACAACTGGCACTAAACCGGTAATTTCTGTACAGTTTAATTATTATTTAATGACTGCAATTATGTACTTAATTGTCAGCAATGTCTGAACACATACTAAACAAGTGAATTCATGCATGTTGTATACTACAAAATATTGCTTTATGCATAAACGAGAGCGTTGCGTCAGAAATATTAGTAAACTCACCGGTAGGACACAATGTGTCAAAAGAACTGCAGAAAGCAGTCAGTCAATAAAATTGGAGCCTAGGTGTAGGTCCAACAACAAGAATACATTAAAACCCAAGAGTACATACAAGGGTTTAATATATATACTCTCCGGAAGCAAAAATAAGCACTAAAACGCACCCGAAACGCACTTTAAGTGCAGAATTTTGTATAATTCAGCAATAATTCAGCTTTTAGCACGCGAATATTATGCAGAAAATATAATTTTTCAGTCAGAATGTTTCCCTAAGTGTTGGGAATCGAAGGTGTTACAAAAAGGTACTTATTAGACACTAAAAGATGTAATTTAGCACTTTAACGAACCAGTGTCTAACCGAACAACCGGACTTTACCCAGAGCACAAAAATATTGTCAATGACATTGTTTATATTTTACTGAGCTAGTTAGGATCCCCAAATACCCTAACACCCGTTATATTATATAACACTCTAATAACTAATTTTAATTCCTAACTAAACTAACTTATCACTTAGCCATCTAGTTAAATTCCAACTAATACTCCCCCCTTCCCCAATGGACGGTTGCATGGGGGACACCACCCCCACGAAATTCTTTGCTTATTTTAATTGAGCATTTTGTGGGTTTAGAAACACTATGTATGGTGGACAATAAGATAATATGGTTTATAAATATGCATGAGGGATAACTATCACATTTCATCAACCACTCAACAAACTCAAACCTTCTCTCTTTTCCTTTGATATCTCGGCCGAACATAATCATACCAAACTCACCACTTTCCAATTTCAAACAAGCCATTTTACCTACTTACAAGTGTGTTAGAGCTCATTCGAGGAGACCCGGTGCTTACGGAATAACAAGGACCTCCCTACATCGCTTTTAACCACCCATTTTTCGTCTAGTATCTTCCCTGGCCTTGAGCTAGTTGTAAGTGATTATAAACACCCTTTTGATCTTGTTTAAAGTGGTTAATAAGAGATTTAACGGGTAAAAATCATAAACACTAGAGACCAAAGTTTAAAGTCTTGTAAAAAAAGATGAACTTGGTGGTTAAAGACTAACTAATAGCGTAAAACTTATGGAACTTGTTTTGTTATGATCATTTTATGATGTTGATTGCTAGTAATGGGACGGATCGTCATCTAGCCACGCTAGATCATGTTCATGGAACATGAACTAGCAATATGTTTAGGGTAAATGTTGCAAGATGACGAATCTTTCCACAACATAAACATGAACTCGTGTAAAAATAGTTTTTCTTATAAAATGGAGTTCTAAACTAGTAGATCTAAAGATCTACAAGTGGTATTTTCGAAGTACCAAGTAAAATATATACAAGTCTTATTTTAAGTCGGATCTTTCATAAACTAGAGGTGTTTTTGTGAACAAACAAGTGTGTGGACACTTGTGTAACAAAAGTTTTAACAAAGAAATAATTTTCGTAAATACCGACTAGAAGTTGTAAAGATTCATATTCTTTAAAAATAAGATTTCCAAGAAACCGACTCTATTTTTAGAGATGGAAAGATCCACTAAATGTGTTGAAAAGTTACTACATGATTTTACACAACTTGCAAGTTCATGTGTTTGTGATTTATGTTTATTTTGACTAATTTGATATTTGAATATTGTTTGTTGATGATGGAAAATTGATTGGTTGAATTTTTAAAAGAAAATGATACGCTAGTAAGCGTGGCCACCTCCAGTTACAGAGGAAACTCTGGCGAAATTTTTCTAGAAAATAACACCTAGAATATTTTTGGTGACAAGTGTTATGAATATATTTTTTGCGACTGGTTTTCCAAACAAACTTCGCCATGATTTTTGTTATCAAATGACCAAGTATTCGGAGGTGGATTTTTGTAAACAAACTTACTAAATATATATTTAGAATATATATTTATCGCTTGTGTGATTATGTGATTATTTTGTGAACTAGGTATATATTATTTTTAGAGTACAAATAATATGACTTGGAGATACTCGTAACGAGTAAAAATACAAAATACACATACAACCTATTTAGACAAGATACATAATTCGGGTGCAAAGTGCAAAACACTAGATACTTATATTAATTTTTAATAAAATGTAAAATATTTTTAACACAAGAATATATACACAAAAGAGAGTGACTGTACTTGTGCGACACAAGTCTAGTGACTAACGTTAAGAAAACGCGTATAGGTTACGACGTTAATTAAGCAAATCCGGTGAAGTTTACGACGCACAGGAACGCAAAGTTGTGAGTTCATGCTCCCCCTTTTCTTTTAACTGTTTTCAGTTTTATAACTTCGGGGGTGAAATACGTGTACAAATATTATAATGTTTATAAATGGTATGATAACAAGAAACGCACTTGGTGAGGACGAGAACCAAGTAGGATGCGTTATGAGGAATGATAACAAGAAACGCACTTGGTGAGGACGAGAACCAAGTAGGATGCGTTATGAGAAATGATACGAGAAATCGTGTCACAAATAGGGTACATAAGCACCATTAATCAACAATATACCTAGACCGCAGAACAAAAGGTTAGATCTAACGGGTGCCGGGCAGCCACACTCTCGGTGAGGGCGAGTATCGAGTAGTGCTTTTGTGTCTCAGAATATACCAATTAAATGCCTAAGGTTTGGTGACTTCCTATGTCGTGTCACATGTTAATGGCTTTGCAACCCATTAACAATCCTGATACTTACAGGAATACTTTATTTACATAAAATTCATACCATACTAAAACTTGATTAATATTTGAGTACGTGGGGTACTCAAGAAGATGGGAATTATACTTGAGTACGTGGGGTACTCAAGAAAAACTTGAATTATACATGAGTACGTGGTGTACACATGAATACTTGATTTATATATGAAAACTTGATTTATACATGACTCAAACTATGTTTTCATACAAAGTATACAAACGTGAAATACAAAAACTGCATGAATTCCCACCAACATTATGTTGACTTTTTCCAAAACTCACATGTATTTCAGGTAACTAGGATGGGTGTGCGCGCGGTCTTGCTAATGCTCGTGGATGTCGCTTATGTTTATCTTTAAATAAAGTTTAAACTTTTCAAGACAATGTTTTATGCGACTTAGTGATGTAAACGCTAAACTTATGTTTTCAAATTATGGTATTTGATGTTATTTTACGAGCATGTAGCATGTTTACTCTTCGTATGCAATGAGAACCTTTCATGATCACACCTCATGCTTCCGCCGCAGAAAGGGGTGTGACAGTTTGGACATAGAACCAATGTTAAAAGCATTATTCCAGGATTGAAAGCTGGCCATATTTAGAGAAAAGAAGATGAGCGATTGATCGTTTGAAATTAGTTTATTCAATCTGCTCTGATACCAATTGTTGATCCTAGTCCGGGCTCAAAACAACTTCTTTTCACGTAATATGGCAAGTGATTTCAGTAAATGTGAAAAAGATGTGCGGAAATGGAAATCAGACTTTCAAGAAACAAGACCTACAGAATTATCAAGTTTATATCACTTTGAAACAAAAATGGTTTACAAGGTGATTGTAAGATTATTATCTAGTACAAACGAATCTTGAATTCTGTGGGTGAGAGGGCAATGGAGTTTGGATGTATGTATGAATGCTAAGCTTCAAACTCACTTTGCTTCTCCTGGTTGAGCCTTCTATTTATAGACGGCTTGGTGCATGAATAAACAATAGTTTATTCATGCAATAATTCCTACAAAAAGTAGCCAATTGACATATTCAGTGATTCCAACGTTCAAGTTGCCTTTTTCATCATGATATCAATTAATGTCAACTTGCTTCGGTAAGTGTGGCAGGACAGAGCCAATTTCAGGCAAGTGGGTATTTTATCAGAATTCTGATAAACCACTTCATCAGAAATTCTGATGAACAAATCATCAGAAAGTTCTTGATGATCAGAATCGTCAGATACTGATGATATTTCATCAGAAATATCATCAGATCCATCAGAAATGACCTTTTCTGATAATCCAATTTAGCTCTTGATCAACTTGTGATTCTTTGAAGTAGATGCTATATATTCCGGTTATCCCATCTGATCTTCTTTTTCTAGTTCGTGATCTTCAGGACTGTGATCTCTTCATAGATCCAGTTGATTGTGATTTTCTTCAATACTTACAAATAAAGTTTCCTAATAGTTAATGGGCTACTTTGTTCAACAACTGTTGAGGTAGCAGTGGTTGAGCTTTGACAGCTATTTTGAACATCTGCTGCTCTTCCCATTGTGACAGACTTTTGTTGAGGAATGATGATCTCATACCCAAAGTCTGGTGATGAATCCTCTGATGAACCTGCACTGTTAGTCTTGACAGCAGTATTTTCAAAAGTGAATTTATCAAGATTAAACAAGTCTGCAGGGTTTGCTTGGATTTTCATTGATGAAAGTTCAATGAACTTTACATTTAAAGTCTCTTCCACTGTTCTGGTCCTTGTGTTAAACACTTTGTAGGCCTTAGCAGTGGTTGAGTATCCCAGATGATTACCACAATCAGTTTTGGATGCAAACTTTGAGATGGAATCTTTTAAGTTTAAAATGAAGCATGGGCAGCCAAAAACCTTGAAATATGAAATTAATGGCTTTATTTTGGACATAGGCAGTCTTTTGATGCATGGGGTTGATTAAAACTCTGTTTTGGACATAGCAAGCAGTGTTTACTTCCTCTGTCCAAAAAGTTAATGGCAGACCTAAATCAGCAAGCATGGTTCTGGTAGCCTCAATCAAAGTTCTGTTCTTTCTTTCAACAACCCCATTTTGTTCTGGTGTTCTTGGAATGCTGTATTGCCTCACAATTCCTTTTGACACACAGAAATCATCTAACTCCTTGTTCCTGAACTCTGTGCAATTGTCACTTCTGAAGATTTTTTGTCACACCCCGACCACGTATAACATATAAAACGTGGCGGAAACATCGGGGAGTGTTGTAACAGAATTAATCGTTTCAAATCCATGGCAATTAAAGTTTCGTTTTATTAATCAAACATGAGAGTTTACATTGTTTTAAACAAGAAACAAAGAGTACATAACATAAATTAACTAGTTCTTGTCTCGTTTTAAGTCACTAAGGCACAGGTCTGCCTAAGTATGTCTTGATAAGTCCTATGCATCATCTCCTGAAAACACATGTGAAAATAGGTACGTCAGCATAAAAATGCCTGTGAGATACATAGGTTTTGTGAAAACAGAATTCATGACTTATGTTTGAGAAACTGTTTAGTCATGAACCTTGTAATTTGCTTTTTCTTGTAAATCATTTGAAAAACGATAAGATTAGATGATATGTATAAATAAGAGAATAATGTATGGTTAAATGAATAAACATGTAAAATGAGTTTGTATAAGATAAGTCATTTGTAAGTCAATGTCTTGTGAAAAGTATGTTATTTGTTTACAATGTTATATGTCTCAAATTGAAATGATTCAAATAACGCTACAATATGTGATACCATACAAACACTTATATATAGGAAGTACCAGCGGCGTATCCACCATGCTTGTATCATATTACACACGCCTCGTTACTTAAATCACTTACTCCAACCAAACCACCAAGATGTAATGTTTAACGATTGTAGAAATGTTTATGTATAGTCAAATGTCTATTGTCAAATGTAAATCATGTCAACAGATATAAATGGTTCACACGGTTCAACAGTTACAAACGGTTAATATAATCAAAGGGTTACGACGGTTCACATAGTCAAATAGTTACAACGGTTCAAAATGTAGTATAATGTGTTCATATGCTGGATGAGCCTATGCAACAGAAATGCAATGTAGAACAGTGTACTAAGTATGCACACAATGGACATACATAGCATGAAATGTAATGTAAAACGATGTACTCGGTATGCACACAATGGGCATACATAGCATGAAATGTAATGTAAAACGATGTACTAAGTACGCACACAATGGGCATACATAGCATGTAATGTAATGAAATCATGTACTATAATGTACTAACGAACATAGCAGGTATATGATCTGAAAGCATGGAAAGCATGAAAGTAACAAGTAGGCACATGTGTTTCACACCAAAACGATTAGAAAACAGTAAAAGAGGGGTCTATGTACTCACTTGAGATTGCTCAGAAGTCCTAAGATAACCACCAAGCAATACTAGAGATCACGGAATCAAACGGCACCTAATATAGGTAACTATGTTAATAAACCGGACCTATATCGGAGGATTGGATAGAATCAGGGTTCGTAAACCAAACGAGTGTGGAGACTCGTGTAATATGGTTTAACAAAGCCTTCATACTAAATGAAACCTAACATAAGTGCTTACAACCCATTACGACCCGTTTAGGTAGCTTATGCTACTTTAACGCGTCATTCGCGTGAAACGCGTTCGGACCGCCTAACTAGTCCTATGACAAGTAGAATATGCCTTAACATGCCTAATATTGTTGCCAAATCAGTTTAGATGTCAAAAGTTATGTCACATATGTTTATAATGAATTTTGGCATCAAAGGGGGTATTTTGGTAATTTACCTAAGGCATATAAATTACCTATCATACAACTACTTAAACGAAGCGACCAGAAGGTATAACCTCAGAAGGTTATGCCCTATATACTATGGTCACCTAATGTGTTTGGTCGGATCCTAATGATCGACCAAATGGGTCGGGTTCGAAGGTATAAGTGATTTATCAGATCGCTTACCCTTACGACCCTGGACAACGTGGTAATCAGTAGGCATAGTCACAAGGGACTATAACCATCGTGATTACAATCACGTTGCGAAGTTCAAACGAACTTCGCATTGACCATAAACTGGTCAACACAGAAAGTCAAACAAAGTTTGACTTTCGGACTCGAAAAACAATAAAAGAACGAAGGAATACTTACGAAGGGTCCCCGAATGCTAATCTCGATCCAAGTAACTCAGGTATGAAACAATGGTTTCAACTTAGAGTTTCTCAAATCAAAATTCTAGTGGTTTTTGCAATTGAAGGCAAGGGGTATTTATAGGATTTCCCGAACCGTTAGGATCGTTTCTTGGAAAACGTGCTTCAATCTTGGCCATACACTTGCACCCATGGTATAGTAATACCATGTGCACATCAAAACCAGCCCATAGATTCCCCAAAACCATGTGCAACAAGAGGAATGGACCCGATTCAATGTTTCTGCCATTCTACTGTCTGGAGACCCCTTACGGACCGTAAGGGTATGGGTTACGGTCCGTAAGCCAGTGACTTTGCAGAAATGGCAGTTTTGGTCCCTGTAGTGTAATAAGGTCATTTCCGACGCGTTTAAGGCCCGTTAACCCCATTTCAAAGCTCTAAAATGAAGTTAAAGTATAGGGAACTTAAAATGTGCTCAAAAATATCTCAGATGTTGGTTCGTTTGGTCGTACGATCGCGATGATCGCTTAATTACGACGGAATGCGCATAAGCGCGAAAAACGATCCAAATGACGCAACGAATGGATTTTTATTATGCCAAACACTAAAATAAAATATTTTAGTGCTTACATAAATTTTTGGATGTCCGGATGTATTCAGAACGTGAGTTATGCGCGAAAGTGCAAACTTGTGCACTTTTTGACGCTTTTAGTCCCTGAATGACCCAAAAGTTTATTTTAGCACACCGAACCCCTCAAAGCCTATTTCTAAGCTATGTAAAGGATATTTATGGTATGTTTAACTTATGGCCATGTTCGGGAATGTTTGTTACAGTTCAAGTTGGTATACTTTCGCAGTTTGTCAAGTTTAGTCCCTGTAAGCGAATTTACTTGTTTTTGCCATACCAAATCCTTCAAAACTTATTTCTAAGTTATGTAAAGGTTATTTAAGGTATGTTAAGTATATTTTGATGTTCCGGTGTATTTGTTGCGTTAAACTGGTTATATTTACGCATCAGTGCGCGTATAACCTTCCAGAAAGCGATTTAGAGCTTTAAATCGAACAAGAATTGATAAGTGCAAAAGATACACATATTTATACAGATCCCAAGTATGAAATACAATATTTCATTGGCTTGGTATTTGTTTGATGGTCGAAGTGACCAAGGTGTTACAGTCTCCCCTACTTTTAGGAAATTTCGTCCCGAAATTTATTCGTAGGAGTCTATTTGTGACTTTGTGTCAAATAACCACCAGAGATATGTAAGGCACAATCCTGTCATTTCCTCAACGGACATTCTTCAGAAACGTAAAATGTACTTACAGAGTCATTTTCAACGGGTGCTTCATCAGAAATGGAAATGAAAAGGAGAAACAAACGGATATTCATTTCCTCAACGGACAAATCTTCAGAAACGAAAATGAACAAACGGAGTCATTTTCAACGGGTGCTTCCTCAGAAATAGAAATGAAGGATTTAACAATGGATATTCATTTCCTCAACGGATAATCTTCAGAAACAAAAATGAACTAACGGAGTCATTTTCAATGGTTGCTTCCTCAGGTACTGAAATGAAGGATTTAACAACGGATATTCGTTTCC
Source organism: Helianthus tuberosus (assembly GCA_030545235.1). Taxonomy (NCBI): domain Eukaryota; kingdom Viridiplantae; phylum Streptophyta; class Magnoliopsida; order Asterales; family Asteraceae; genus Helianthus; species Helianthus tuberosus. The sequence continues at coordinate 25,385,442 of CM060419.1, forward strand.
TCAACGGATAATCTTCAGAACGAAAATGAACAAATGGAATCATTTTCAACGGTTGCTTCCTCAGGTACGGAAATGAAGGATTTTACAACGGATATTCATTTCCCTCGACGGATACTCTTCAGAACGAAAATGAACAAACGGAGTCATTTTCCTCAACGGGTATTCTTCAGAATTAGAAATGAAGGATAAACGGATATTCATTCCCTCAACGGATATTCTTCAGAAGTGAAAAATGAATAGCTAGTTCATTTTTCCTCAACGGATGCTTCATCAGAATTGGAAATGAATAATGTTAACTCTAGATTCATGATAGAACTTGCTGTGATTTCTGTGCACTAAATTCCATAATTATGTATGCATCCATAATTACGTAATTCCTTGCACAGTCCGCACAGTTCGTTTTGTAATGTTGTGGGGAAGGATATCAAACTTGTGATGACGGTGACTAGACTACCATAGGGTCCTTTTAATTAGATCAACAGAGGATCTTCTTAATTAGGCCACCAAGGAGTCATTTCAGCTATATCATCCAGTTTAACTAGACCACTCAAGGGGTCTAATTATGAAGCAGTACTTTATAATCCAAGGGACTTATCTACAACGTAGAAGTCCATTAAGGATTTTAGATAGTGCCTTTTGGGTATCCTACTATGAATCTCTTGTACAAGGATATGTAAGATTCTACGAGGATTTGGATAACATAATCTGGATCACACGACAAAAAAAAAAAGGAACACATAAGCACATAATTGTTTAATTGTTATTATGTTGTTATTGATTGCTATTATCTTGGCGCCTCGTGCTTCGTTTCTCTTGGAAGAAACGGGTACTTAGGATTTTCGTGGAAAACGCAAGAGATCATACAATGGAAGAAATTTGGGGGTAGTCTGTTCTTCAAGGAATATGGTTCCTTGATTGTTGGTATTGTAGAGGATATGTTTATACATGCAACCACATAAACATATTAAAATGTAAAAAGATTTATTTATAAACAACGATAACAACTGTTTCTTGGACCTTGACAACAAAAGAAAATAATACATAAGACGTGATTATTTCTAAACGATGTTGTCTTCTAGTCAGTCAGATGCTCATCCCTGCGCTGGATTTGCATTAGCAAGCCTTGGGCAATTCCTACGACAATGGCCCATCTCGCCACAGTTGTAGCAAGACCCCGGTGGAAAACGAGCTTCAGCAGGATTGTTGCCAGCTTGATTTGGTGCAGCTGTGGTTGGGCAAACCCTCGCTGTATGACCTATAAGTCCGCAAACCTGGCATGTGCGGCACTTCACACCAGCATGATGATGTAGGCCACATTGGTTGCACAAGGGTGCAGTTCCGTTATAGGGTTTCCTGGCAGGGGGTTGAGCTAGTTGGTTGGGGACGGCTTGATCATTGTGAGTAACCATGGCGAAGTTCTGAGAAGCCTTTTGCTTCTTTGACCTCTTAGGGGATCCAGTCTGTTCATCCATGGTCTTTGATTCCTCGATTGGGTTCGATTCCTCGACCGGTTTCTTGTCACCTTTTCAGAAAAGTTTACCTTTCCTGATCTTTGATTCAGTCAAGGTTGCAGATAGCTCAATGGCCTGTCTAACTGTAGTAGGGTTGCTACCAGTCACAATGTCTTGTATTGAGTCAGGGAGGCCATCAATGTACTTTTCGATTGCCTTATCCAAAGGTGTGACCATGTTTGGGCATAACAGACTTAACTCCTCATAACGGTCCGTGTAGGCTCGATGCTCACCGCTGTCTTGCTCAAGATTGTCGAATTCCCTTTCCAAGGCCCTGATCTCGTGACGAGGACAGAATTCCTTCATCATAAGGGCCCTAAGTTCAGCCCATGTCTGTGCTAGAGCAACTTCTGCACCACGATCTCTCATAACCCCGTTCTACCACGTAAGGGCCCTCTTCTGGAACACACTCGAAGCAAACTCGACCTTGCGATTGTCAGGACACTGCACGTGGCGGAAAGTATTCTCAATGCTCTCGAACCATTGAAGAAGCCCAGTCGCTCCCTCAGAACCACTAAACTTGAGTGGTTTAGCCGAGTTAAAACTCTTGAAATTGCATGGACCATTGTTGTTGTTGTTGGCTTGGTTCCATTGAGCAAAGAGGTTTGGGAATTGAGCAGCCATTTGCTGCGCAATGATTTCTGCCAGTTCGGCAGTCGCTATCTGGTTTTCGCGTCGAGGAGGCATTCTAAAAGAGGAAACATGAAAGGAAACGAGTGAGAGAATTAGACGAAAAGAATGAGATGAAACAAATCTGATGAAAGCAAGGATAGTGGTCATTTGTTTGTTACTACAAAGCAACAAACGACCCCGGTGATTAATCAAAGTAAATAGGTCAAAAATAATGTATCGCGAAGACATGCTCGCCTATAAGTGGACACTCACCCCAAGAGTTCCCAGGTAAGAGTGACTGGTTCGATTATGTGGATTTGTACGAACACTCTAGCCTTAGACAGAAAACTCAGGGTACAGGCACCCACTCTTCCAGTTTGCACGTGTTCACACTATTTAGGACCCAGAACTTTGACGAGAGTTTTGAAAATTCAAAGGGGGTTCAAAACCTTACAATAGAGGGTTCAAAACCTAGTAATCAATCATCCTAGAACAGATGATTAGTTTTTAAAGCGGTTTTGAAATTTATGTTCTTGTTGTGGTTGTCACCTAAGAATAAGTGACGGTATTGTTTTAAAACTAAACACAAGAAAACTTGTGTTAGGGTCCTAAGAAGGTTATAGACTAGGTCAAAGCATTACTAATAACCTAATTCCCTATAACCATTGGCTCTGATACCATCTTTTCTGTCACACCCCGACCATGTATAACATATAAAACGTCGCAATTAAAGTTTCGTTTTATTAATCAAACATGAGAGTTTACATTGTTTTAAACAAGAAACAAAGAGTACATAAGATAAATTAACTAGTTCTTGTCTCGTTTTAAGTCACTAAGGCACAGGTCCGCCTAAGTATGTCTTGATAAGTCTTATGCATCATCTCCTGAAAACACATGTGAAAATAGGTACGTCAGCATAAAAATGCCTGTGAGATACATAGGTTTTGTGAAAACAGAATTCATGACTTATATTTGAGAAACTGTTTAGTTATGAACCTTGTAATTTGCTTTGTCTTGTAAATCATTTGAAAAACGATAAGATTAGATGATATGTATAAATAAGAGAATAATGTATGGTTAAATGAATAACCATGTAAAATGATTTGTATAAGATAAGTCGTTTGTAAGTCAATGTCTTGTGAAAAGTATGTTATTTGTTTACAATGTTATATGTCTCAAATTGAAATGATTCAAATAACGCTACAATATGTGATACCATACAAACACTTATATATAGGAAGTACCAGCGGCGTATCCACCATGCTTGTATCATATTACACACGCCTCGTTACTTAAATCACTTACTCCAACCAAACCACCAAGATGTAATGTTTAACGATTGTAGAAATGTTTATGTATAGTCAAATGTCTATTGTCAAATGTAAATCATGTCAACAGATACAAATGGTTCACACGGTTCAACAGTTACAAACGGTTTATATAATCAAAGGGTTACGACGGTTCACATAGTCAAATAGTCACAACGGTTCAAAATGTAGTATAATGTGTTCATATGCTGGATGAGCGTATGCAACAGAAATGCAATGTAGAACAATGTACTAAGTATGCACACAATGGACATACATAGCATGAAATGTAATGTAAAACGATGTACTCGGTATGCACACAATGGGCATACATAGCATGAAATGTAATGTAAAACGATGTACTAAGTACGCACACAATGGGCATACATAGCATGTAATGTAATGAAAGCATGGAAAGCATGAAAGTAACAAGTAGGCACATGTGTTTCACCCCAAAATGTTTGGAAAACAGTAAAAGAGGGGTCTATGTACTCACTTGAGATTGCTCAGAAGTCCTATGATAACCACCAAGCAATGCTAGAGATCACGGAATCAAACGGCACCTAATATAGGTAACTATGTTAATAAACCAGACCTATATCGGAGGATCGGATAGAATGAGGGTTCGTAAACCAAACGAGTGTGGAGACTCGTGTAATAGGGTTTAACAAAGCCTTCATACTAAATGAAACCTAACATAAGTGCTTACAGCCCATTACGACCCGTTTAGGTAGCTTATGCTACTTTAACGCGTCATTCGCGTGAAACGCGTTCGGACCGCCTAACTAGTCCTATGACAAGTAGAATATGCCTTAACATGCCTAATATTGTTGCCAAATTAGTTTAGATGTCAAAAGTTATGTCACATATGTTTATAATGAATTTTGGCATCAAAGGGGGTATTTTGGTAATTTACCTAAGGCATATAAACTACCTATCATACAACTACTTAAACGAAGCGACCATAAGGTATAACCTCAGAAGGTTATGCCCTATATACTATGGTCACCTAATGTGTTTGGTCGGATCCTAATGATCAACCAAATGGGTCGGGTTCGAAGGTATAAGCGATTTATCAGATCGCTTACACTTACGACCCTAGACAACGTGGTAATCAGTAGGCATAGTCACAAGGGACTATAACCATCGTGATTACAATCACGTTGTGATGTTCAAACGAACTTCGCACTGACCATAAACTGGTCAACCCAGAAAGTCAAACAAAGTTTGACTTTCGGACTCGAAAAACAATAAAAGAACGAAGGAATACTTACGAAGGGTCCCCGAATGCTAATCTCGATCCAAGTAACTCAGGTATGAAACAATGGTTTCAACTTAGAGTTTCTCAAATCAAAATTCTAGTGGGTTTCGCAATTGAAGGCAAGGGGTATTTATAGGATTTCCCGAACCGTTAGGATCGTTTCTTGGAAAACATGCTTCAATCTTGGCCATACACTTGCACCCATGGTATTGTAATACCATGTGCACATCAAAACCAGCCCATAGATTCCCCAAAACCATGTGCAACAAGAGGAATGGACCCGATTCAATGTTTCTGCCATTCTGCTGTCTGGAGACCCCTTACGGACCGTAAGGGTATGGCTTACGGTCCGTAAGCCAGTGACTTTGCAGAAATGGCAGTTTTGGTCCCCGTTAACCCCATTTCAAAGCTCTAAAATGAAGTTAAGGTATAGGGAACTTAAAATGTGCTCAAAAATATCTTGGATGTTGGTTCGTTTGGTCGTACGATCGCGATGATCGCTTAATTATGACAGAATGCGCATAAGCGCGAAAAACGATCCAAATGACGCAACGAATGGATTTTTCTTATGCCAAACACTAAACTAAAATATTTTAGTGCTTACATAAATTTTTGGATGTCCGGATGTATTCAGAACGTGAGTTATGCGCGAAAGTGCAAACTTGTGCACTTTTTGACGCTTTTAGTCCCTGAATGACCCAAAAGTTTATTTTAGCACACCGAACCCCTCAAAGCCTATTTCTAAGCTATGTAAAGGATATTTATGGTATGTTTAACTTATGGCCATGTTCGGGAATGTTCGTTACAGTTCAAATTGGCATACTTTCGCAGTTTGTCAAGTTTAATCCCTGTAAGCGAATTTACTTGTTTTTGCCATACCAAAGCCTTCAAAACTTATTTCTAAGTTATGTAAAGGTTATTTAAGGTATGTTAAGTATATGTTGATATTCCGGAGTATTTTTTGCGTTAAACTGGTTATATTTACGCATCAGTGCGCATATAACCTTCCAGAAAGCGATTTAGAGCTTGAAATCGAACAAGAATTGATATGTGCAAAAGATACACATATTTATTCAGATCCCAAGTATGAAATACAATATTTCATTGGCTTGGTATTTGTTTGATGGTCGAAGTGACCAAGGTGTCACATTTTTACTGGAAGATCAAATTGCTTTTCAACCTGTTTCACAAAGTCTTGCAGAATGCCTGCAGTCTCATATTTTGAGTGTAAAAAGTAAGTCCATGTAAACCTAGAAAAGTCATCAACAATAACTAAACAATACCACTTTTTCTTAAGACTCATGACTTTAACTGGGCCAAACAAATCCATATGAAGCATTTGCAAACATTTGGTTGTTTTGGACTCATCAATGGATTTGTAGGAGCTTTTATGTTGTTTTCCTTTTAGGCAGGAAACACAATGCTCAGGACAGGTGAACAGTTTTTGAGGTAAACCTCTTACTAACCCCTGTTTTGAAATGGCAGTGATTGTCTTGAGATTTGTGTGCCCCAATCTCCTTTGCCATAATTCTGTCTCTTTGTTTGATGCAGCTGAGAACAGACAGGCATCAATTCTGGGGCTCTCTTTTGACATATCTACCACATAAACATTGCCACTTCTTTGAGCAACAGGTTTGGTTTTTCCAGTTTTTATTATTGCTTCAATCTTTTCAACCATTTATGGTCCAACATTCCTACAACACTCCTTTGTGAAAAATGATCCATACCCCTTATCACTCATTTGTGAGACACTCAGGAGGTTGAATTTTAGATTGTCTATCAGATTGACATTTTGAAATTTTACATTGCCAGACTGTACTGTACCAGACCCCAGAACTTTCCCTTTACTATTATTACCAAAGGATATATCACCCTCTCCATGGATTTTGAAATCTCTGAGAAGGGCTTTACATCCTGTCATGTGCCTGGAGCCTCCACTATCTACATACCAAAGGCTATCTAAGCATGCAGAAGCTCCCTGCACATGAAGTAAAAGGATTAGTTCATTAGGGTCTCCAAAGCCAATAAGGCTTTGGATGGGGTCTCAATAGTGTCTGGGATGAGTTCAGATGGATGGGCAGTGGTTAGGTCAGGGCTTGGACAGTTTTAGGACTGTTGTTCTCTAACCACTGTTGGTGTTCTTGACCAATCACCTGCTGATAACCAAAAGGATGCATGTTCACTCTTGGTTTAGAGGGCCTTTTGTAGGCCTCATGAACATGTGGGATCCTTTGGTATGGTGGTTGTCCCTTGCCACTTCTGTATTGGTTGGCAGGGGGTGCATCAGTCACTTGAACATCTCTTTGGACAGATGTTTGATTCAGCTGTTTTGTAACAGCTGTTTGGACTGGCACAAACAGTGGTTGATTCTTGGTGAATTTGACAGATGATGTTGATGGACCCAAGGATGTTTTAGCAGTGTACTCATTCTTTTTCACATCAAAGTTCTTGAGATATTCACATTCTTGAGTTTTGTGGTTAGTTTTACCATAGATGGTGCAGCTTTCAGCAGGTACAATGATACTTGTTTTGTTTAGATCATATGCTTTTAGATGAAAACAGTCTTTTGTTAGATGATTCCTCTTTTCACAAAAATCACAAAACAGGTTTTTGATCTTTTCTCAGACTTCTTAGCAACAGAGTTTTGAACCACTGTTGGGATGTCTTTGATATGAATGACCTTTGCTTTTGGAGCTGTGACACCATCAGTGGTTGTGAAATCCATGGGTTTGAAATTTTCAAGAATGTCACACTCATCAGACCATGTGGGTTTAAATTGGTATTTCTCAATTTCCTCAAAAGTTGTGGACCCCACAGATAATCTTTCTAGAGTGATTTTGTTACCAAGTTTGTCAGTAATCTTTACCTCTTGGCCATTCTTGTTGGTTGGTTTTATTTCAGTTGAACCAGCTTGTTTGACAGCAGTGTTTTCAAGATCATCATTTTTTCTATATGCTATACCAAACTTGACATTGTCTTCAAGATGTTTCTCAAGCATAACCTCATAACCTTTTTGCAAGATTCCACCCATCTTTCACAAGTGATTTGGGTGGATTCCAACTCCTTTTTGCAAACTTGGTATTTTTCTACCATAGTTTGGAGTTGGTTCTTGGTTATGCTTTGCTCTTCTTTGTGACTGCTGATTTCTTTGTCTTTTTCAGCCAATTTGTTTTTAAGTTCTTTCAATGACTTTTCAAATTTGACTTCATCAGTTAAGACTTTATCCCTAAGGTTTTCATTTACCTCTTTAATGCTAGCAAATGCAATAATGCATTTGTCTGAACACAGTTTTTCAAGAACTTGAGGTGATACCTTAGCAGCAGCCATCATGGCACAATCACATTGATGATCACCTTCTTCATCAGCTCTAACTTCTTTCTCACCTGCTGTCTTCTCTTCCTTTTCTTCTTTGTCTTCTTTGGACCAGGGGTCAGACAGTGGTTCAATCAGGGTTTCTGAATTTTCTCCCAGTAGTAGTTCACCAACAACTGCAGTAACCACTGCTTCAGCCACTTCATCCACTGTTTCAGCACTTAACTGTTCACCTTCAGTTTCTGCCTCTTCTGGTATTGACTCTGATGCCATCAAGAAAAATTCATCATTAAAAGTATCATTAGAAGCATAGAGTGCAAAATTTCCATCACCAAGCTCATCAGGCATACTGCTCCAGTCAACAAAGCCTTGGGTTAAAAAGCTTTGCTGATCTGGTTGAACCACTGTTGGAGCAGCTTGTTGAGGTGTAACAGGTCGCACTTGTGCCTGAGGGATAGGGGCTTGAACATACTGAATTTGTGGAACAGTGGTTTGAACAAAATGCACAGGCACAGGGGTTGCAGCATAGTGAGCAGTGTTAACATGTGCTGCAGGGGTATATTGGGTATAGTGCACAGTGCTTTGATGTTGTGGTCTAGGGTTCGAGCTGGGATGAGTTATTATAGGACTAGTGGTTTGACTCCTGCATTCCCTAGCAAAATGACCTAGCCTATTGCACTTGTAACACTTCAGTTTTGATTTATCCAACCCCACTCTTAAATTCCCATGTAACCCTGGGAATTTTGTCCCTGTTCTTTTATAGAATTTGCTTGTTCTTACACTAAGCAAAGCTAATTGATGCAAAATGTCCATCTTTTCTAAGTCAGTGGGATCAAAGTGTTGCAAATCATTTAGTTCAAAACACAAGTTATCTGACATCTGGTTTTCACAGTTTGCAATAAAAGCATAATTTACAGATTGAGAATCAGAGTTGTTAAAATTTCCACCGGCAGTTTATCAATAAAATGATCATAACTCTGATCCTTACTACTGCTACCAGATTCTTCCTGAGCAAAAAGAGCTGTGCTGCCAAATGAATAATCATCAGCAACTTTGCCAGACTCTTGCAACTTCTTTTTCTAGTTTAACTCCCTTTCATAGGTCAGGAGTTTACCATGAAGTTAGGTTAGGGTCAGATCTTTGAACTCAGCTGAATTTCTAGGTACAAAAGCAATTGTATCCCATTTTTCAGGTAGTGATCTAAGAAACCTGCTATTTTTTGTTGAATTAGGAAATGTAACTTTAACAAGTCTTAGCTCACTAATGAGACAACTAAATCGCTCAAACTGTTGGGTCAATGATTCACCCTTGATGTGACAGAAGGTTTCATACTGCTGATTCAGAATTTCCCTATTATTTTCAATAACTTCTTCCGTTCCCCCAAACTGTTCCTTCAGTGCATCCCATAGCTCTTTGGCACTGTTACATTGTAACAACCCAGTATAGAGTTTATTGGGTAATGCAGATGCAATGATGCTAAATGCTTTGGCATCGAGTTCGAACTTTTGGAAATCAGTTTCAGTATAATTTTCAGGTTTTTTAGGTTCGAACTTCTTTGTATCCTCAGCACTTGGCACCATGGGAACGTGTGGTCCAAAAACAACAGATCTCCAACATCCAGTATTCTGTTGAGCAAGGATGTGACCCATCCTTCTCTCCCAGATGTTGTATTCATCACGTTTAAGCATGGGTGGTTTGAAAAGAGAGCCGATGTTATTCTTATCATCTTGTGATTGTGACGTCATCCTGGTTGTTTTACATGCACTGATTAATCAACTTTGATGGTGATTAAACCTTACTCTGTTTTTCAATAAAACGAATAAACTATCAGTATCATCGATTGTAAGCTGAACTATTTATGTCAAAATGATTGTTAAATCAAATTTGACTGTCCGAGCTCTGATACCAATTGTTAGGATCTGAGTTTGGTTTTGATTGTGTTTTATGTTTGAATTAAGATGAACAATGAACAAGTAGTGCAGCGGAATATAAATGGAAACAAACTTTTCACAATCAAACAGGAGAATTGCTTTCAACACACATTTTCAACAATAAGCCGAATGATTGAATTTAGTTCATCAACGATTACAATTGCATGCATGTAACAAACTCCCCCTCAGCCTAAGCTCACAGTGATTTGTTCGTACAGGAAGAAAGATAGTGAAGAGCTAATAGAACAGTACAGGGTACTGTTCTATTTATAGGCACGGACAAACCACTGAGGCGTCTTTGCTGACGTCACCATGAAAGTGACATCTAACCTCCTAACAAACTCTAACAACTGATCTATACAAGTACTGCTATGCTAACAACTGTTATTACAATACATTACATAAAGACAAACTAACTACTGCTGAATCCTTCCACTGATGTGAACCCAGCAGCACTTGATATATCCAGCAGTGCTTGACCCATAGCAGCAGATTGAACAGAAGGGCTTTAGTCTTCATTAGTCTTTGACTTGATCAGCAGTTGTAGGTCAGCAGTTGTACCGATCAGTGGATTGGAGGTCATCGGATCTTGAAATCACTTTCAAGGGGAGAGACTTGATTACATATCTTCTTCTTATTCTGGATCCACTGCTCTGATCTAGTTTTGGCTTTAATTATCTGTTCCTCTGATAGGGTTCAATCCCAACACTTGGTCATTTCATTTGTAAAGTGTGTGATTCCGGTAGCGAAGCTCTGCCGAGGTGTCTCCAGCATTGTAAACGTTCCGAATCCAATACAAGAGACAATTTAAGTGATTCTAGTGCACTACAAGCTGAAATAACACTGATACGTCTGTTTCCGCCTTTCGTATTGCACAATATCTCTTCTGAACGACTCGTTTGGTTATGCAAACGATCCTACAAGTGGTATCAGAGCTCAGGAGGAGGAGTTCTTTCCATTTCAGCTTGATTTCATTAAAATTTCTGACTTCTACTCACTTTCTTCACTTTTTTTTTCAAAATTAATCGAGATTTTACAGATAAAATGGCTTGATTTTCACATATAACGTGCGAAACATTGTTTTAAACAATCCTTGAAAGACTCAGACCTAAAATCGAACTAAAAGTTGATCATTTTTGTCAAAAACATGGCCGACTGCATGACATCAGCATAATTTCGTACGATTTGAGTCCCATGTCGTTTGAATTAGATAATCCATTTCGCACGGATTGACAAGATTTAGGTCCATTACGCACGGATTAGCAAGATTTGAACTCATTTCGCACCAAATAGGTCCAAGTAGCTTGAAAAGGTTACCAATTCGCATCAAATCATCCAGGTCGCACCAAAGTTATCCCAATTCATTTGAAAGCTTCCAGTTCGCTTGAGAATAGGTCCAATTCATTTGAGATACAAATTTCAATTCGCACGGATTGGTTGATAAACTTCCAGTTCGTTTGAGATTCTCATTTCGTTTGAAAGTGTTGAGTTTGTGAAATTTTTGAAACCGAAACATGGAGAACGAGTTCTACAACGCCTTTACTACTCTGATTACTATTACTCAGAATACGATGCTAGAAAACGAATGGGCACCATGCAAAAACCGCCTAAGCTTCTGAGTATTGAGGAGTATAGTGGATGGGCGGAACGTTTTGAAAATTGGGTTCAAGCAAATTACTTAGATGCATAGGAATGTATTGAATATCGATATATTAGACCGGTTAAGGACAACAGAAAGAAGGTTGATATTAAAGATATAAGTGTTGATGAGAAAAAGAATTATAAAAGTGAAAAGATGATGGTTAGTCTCTTGCAGCAAGCGATTAAGGAAGAAATCTTGATTTTACTACAACACAACGGAAGTTCACATTCAATATGGAAAGAACTAAAATCGAAGTTTGCTGGAAGTAAAGAGATGATAAAGAACAAAATGTCGCTTTTGAAGAAAGAATTTGATCTATTTCGTGGATTAAAAACCGAAAACACCAAGCAGATTATAGAAAGATATTGCAATTTGGTGATGAACATGAAGAGATTGAATATCACGAAAGATAATGAAGAATGGATTAAAAATTGGCTGATGCGTTGCCGCAAGAGGTTTGGGGCACGTATCTTATGATGTTGAAAAATAAACCTGAATTTGACAATCTAACGCTGAGCACGTTTATTGAACAACTCGAAGCTCAAGAGATGGAACAATGAAAGATAGCGAGAATGAAGGACTTTGATGGTGAATAAGACATTGGTCTGTATTACAAAGGAGGTACTAGTGATAAGACCCACATTGCACCAAAAATTGAAACTGCTTTCAATGCGAAAAGTTCTTCTGGAGGATCATCTCAAGGATCAAATAGCAAAACTGGATTCTCTTCATATCCATCATTCGATCCAAATTTTTCAGCAACCAAGAATGGCAAAGTACTACAATGCAACATTGCACTAAATCTTGAGAATGATCAAAATTACTCTGAAGAAGTAGCCAAAAGTCATATGTCTTTGTTGGTGACTGTGTTAGAGTCTTATGGGAGTTTAGTTGCAGGAAGGATCGGAAATCCAATGTTGACAAAATAGGATTACGATCAGATTGATGCTGAGGAGATGGAGTTAATGGATATAAAGTGGTGTTTCGCTAGCGTGTTGAGAAGAGCTGACAAGTTTAAACAGATTACGGGAAGAGATGATTTCCGTGATGCTAATGTTTCTACTTTAGGCTTTGATAAATCTAAAGTTACCTGTTTTCGTTGCAGGGAAAAAGGGCATTTCAAGCGAGAATGCACAAACCGCGAAGCAAGTGGAGCTCAAAATCCTTTCGGAAACAATGACTATTATCGGAAAGCGATTTATCATCAAGTTGCTCAACAGCCGTGTCAACAACAATCGCCACAAACTTCACATGCAAGGAAGGAGATTGAAGAACCAAAGAAAGCTTATCTAGTTAATCAAGATGATGAAATATCGCCAAAAGGATTTAGCTGGGACAAATATATTTCAGCTGAGAGTAAAGCATGTGTGACAGATAAAGATGATGAAAGACTTCTAAAAGGTTTCAGTTGGGATGATTATGATCCTAACAGAACTTCAGATCATAAATCTTTTGTTGCTCAAATTAAGGAAGATAGTATTGATGATTACTATGCAGAAAGAATGAAAGAGCACGTAAAATATCTAGCCGAGAGAGATGAAAATGTTCGAGTGATAAAGAAGAAGGTTAAAAAACAAGATGATAGTGATAATGATAATTCGTATTATGCAGAAAGAATGAAAGAGCACTTAAAATTTCTAGCCGAGAGAGATAACAATAATGATGAAGATGTCTGAGTGATAAAGAAGCAGATCAAAGAAATTCCAGCTTTCAAGATTGAAAAGGAAGCTGATGCAGAAAAAGTGTTTGAGAAATGTGAAAACGGTGATACTATGAAAAAGCACAACAATGAGCTGATTCATAACATGAACAGACTGAAAGAATCATATGATGTCTTAAACAAAGCCATGAATCAATATAACGAGTCAAGCAGTGAACAAGCAACAGCTATGAAGACACTCAATGGAGCATACATGACAAAGTAAAAAATCGTCAATTATTACATTGAAATATGTGCTGATCTTGAACAGAAATTGGAAACTCGGAGAATAGAAACTGAGAGAGTAAACAGGTTATTGAAAAGTTACTCATGTTCTTCTTAGGTGATTGACAGGATTTACCCTACAGTGGAAGGCATGAAAGCGTTTAAAGAAGAAACATCTGAAGTGAAGAATTCCAAAACAAAAGAGGATACTGAAGTGAAAAATTCTGGTAAGAAACAAAGTGTTAGTTATAATAAGTGTCCACATCCGCTTGAAAATGGATATTCTCCACGAAATCCTAATTCAGAAAGAGTAAAAAAGGCAACCAACATACAGTGGGAAACTGAGTTTTCAGAAAACTTGCCAGACAACATTGATGTCACTTTCACATCATCCGACACTGATCATGAGTCCGAGTTAATTAAGAAAGTGGTTGATCAGGTATTGGATAAAGATGAAATGGAGGAGTCAAAGTCTGAGTCCGACACTTCAAGTCCAAAAGTCGAAAAGGGCAAAAGAGTTTATAATAAAGAATTTATGTTATCGCAAAATAATTTGAATGACGAAACATTCAAAGTAGCATATACTTTGAATGATTCTGACAAATTATATTCTGATGAAGAATTTCCATTAAAGGTGTTAAAACTGAAATGATTAACAAGGTTTTCAAACTAACATAAATTAATATTTCTGAAATAAAAGGTGTAAATCTTGCTGAAAAACCTAAACCTTACACCTCAAGAGTTCAACAAAGGTTAAACAAGAAAAAGGGTTGCAGTTCTGGTTCAGGTTATCGAAAGAAACCAAACCATAACGGTAATTTCAAAAAGAAGGGATTGGGTTTTATTCCACCAGAAAATGATAAAAATGAAAAAACTTATAAACCAAAAACTGTTTTTGTTTCAGGAACATTTTCTGAAGAGGAAAAAGAGCATTTGTTCAGAAAGCAGACAAACAAAGAATTTCTTGCAAAGAAGCAAGAGGAAATGAAGAAAGATGTTGCTCAACAGAAGAAAGAGACAAGAACCTGTTATAACTGCAAAGTAGTTGGTCACATTGCCCGAAACTGTTCAAAGGCAACCAACACACAACAGGGAGTGTCTCTTAAACTCAAAGAAAAAGTTGTTGAGAAAACCAAACCACCAACCAAAAAATTTAAAGTTTTTTAAAATTCAATATTTGAGGTTGGTGAGTGTTCAAAAGGTTTTTACAAAAGAAAGGTGAATCTTAACAATTAAAAGTGGGTTGTTAAGAAATCTGATGTGAGTTCTGACAATGAATCTGACTCGTCAAAGTCAGAGGAGTCATGTTCTGGCGATGAATCTGACTCGTCAAAGTCAGAGGAGCCACAAGTTGAGCTAAAAATAGAAAATTCAGTTCCGCCAATGGATGGCGCAAACTTTCCACCATTGCGAACTGAAAATTATAAACAAAAAGTTGGCAAAGTTGAGATTTCAAATCAATTCTTTCATGAGAAGAAAGATTTTGATGTTGAAAAAACCTTTAACCCTAAAGTGAAGCATATTTTTGGAAAAATGATTGACGGGAAGGTCAAAGGGGTAAAGGAATTTTATGAATTGAAAAAGAATAAACCAGATGAAGATGGTTCACCCATGTTCGTATCGTCATGGGATAGAACCTATCAAGAGTAAAATCCGGACTTGCCGGAGCTCCCAAGTTGGTAATCGTGGAGCATGAATCGGCATCTTTCTTGAGAAACTGAAAATTGTCATATTTCGTTTTACAAGTTGTTAATCAAGGTCATTAGGTTGAACTTGATTTAACTCTCATACAAGTGGTTTTCGAATAAAGTGATGAATGAATCCCCTATCTTACAAGTGGTTTCAACAAAACTAATTTTCTGGAAAAACCATTTTAATTAAAACAAACTTAAATGTTTTGAAATCATAATGGGAAAATAGTTTGTTGTTAGGGGGAGTTCTGATTGTTTATGCCAAGTGAATGGAGAATTGAAGCAATTCTCATCGGTTTGTCAAATTTTCTTTAAATGATTTTGCATTTTAGGGGGAGTAAGAAATTTCAGAAAATCCAAAAACATTTGAAAATTTGAAAAAGCCAAAAACACATTTTTTTGAATTGAAAAATATTGTAAAAACGACAAAAACATGAGAAAATGAAAAAGAGTTTGGTTGTGAAAAAGAGGAAATGATAGTACATCAGTAGACAATCACAGTACGCTAAAGAATTGGAAAGTTAAAATGTGATAAACGGTCTCACTGATGATATGCCAGTAGGTTTCCGCACGCTTAGTACATTGTGTTCGAGATATAAACCTAAATATCACACGCTTACTTAGTTCGTGGGGAACGTCTCTCGGATATATGGGTAACCCCCGAAATCTTGTTTGAAAGGCTTTCTATTTCTGACATACTAGGTCTTTGTGCGTGGTGATATCTGGGGTATTATACCTGGACTTCTGATTTTGCGGGAGCAATAGCCTAGTCCTCGTATAATACTTTGCACTGCTTTATTCTTAAAGCTCGCCCTCAGCATAAAAAATGATGAAACATTGAAAAATGCTAATCATGTGCTGTTGTAAAGAAGATCCCCAAGGGGACCCAACTAAAGTCGAACCATCATTTCTCTGATTTTGCGGAAGCAATAGCCTAAGCTCTCATGGTCTCGCATTTAGCCCTTACAGATATCATTAGTATACATTCACCTGTAAGACTGAATATAGGAGTCTGGATACGGGAGTATGTTCTGGGGTGGGACACGCGAATAAGTTTAAGTCCATTAAAACATTAATTGCGTATCTCGAAACAGTTGAACTTTGTGTGAAAAATTAAGTGGATCAGTATACTGACAATCTAAGTGAATTGTTTAGAACTTAAAATGTTTAAAGCTTAACGGTGCTAGTGAGTTGTCAAAAGCTGATATGATCCTCTTATGCAAACTCACAAAAATATTGTCTGTAAATATTTCTTTTCTGGTTTTTATTAAAAAAAAATCCAAAAAGATTTTTGGAATGTTTTAGCATAAAATTTAAAAAAAAATCAAAAAGATTTGATTTCATCTTATTTTCGACAACTGATGTTGAAAAGCTAATGTTCAAAATTCCAAGTGCTAAACATGATGGACAATAGGGTTGGGAGAGTTTGTTTAGAAATAAGAAATTTTAAATGTAAAATCATTTTGAATGATATCTACAAGTGATGGTTTGAGATTGATTTTACAAGTGGTGTAACAGAGATTAAAATTGTTATAAATAAATCTACCCAAATGTAAGTTTGAACTTGATATAATTTATTGATGATAGAACGATATCTACAAGTTGTCTCTAAATTTGTCAAATTTTTAAATTTGTGAAATTTATTTTGAGGTAGAGATGGTGCAGGTAAGAGCTTTGGAAGAGCCAGGTTTCTGATTCAAAGCCTGTAGATTGTGAATTCCAGACTACGATCCCAGCTTATCGAAAGGGGGAGTCTGAAGACGTTAAAGCCAGGTTTCAGATCATGTTGCTACGGAGAGCCAGGAGTCGTTTTTGAACCTGAAAAAGCTTAAGGAATCAAGAGACTTGATCAAGAGATGTATAGAGCCTTGTTGCAATTCTGGAAGAGAAAGAGAGAGAGAGAAGAAAGAGATTGAGGATGCTTACAATGTCAGATACTTTGGAGAGATCAAGAAGTCTGATCAAGACAGAAGATGTACTGAAGACCGAAGACTTCGTCAACATCCAAGGGGGAGTCTGTTGGTGCATATGTCTGTTGACTTCGTCTTGTATCGAGTCTTGTAATAGGATAGATAGATCAGGGCACATTATACGAGAAAAACAAGAAATATGTAGGTTGTAGCCATTTCGTACGAAATGACACTAGCCAGGTCGCATGAGGCCATTCCATGCGAAATGGATTGCCTATAAATAGGTTCCTTGGTCATTTCATTTGTAACGTGTGTGATTCCGGTAGCGAAGCTCTACCGAGGTGTCCCAGCATTGTAAACGTTCCGAATTCAATACAAGAGACAATTTAAGTGATTCTGGTGCACTACAAGCTGAAATAACACCGATACGTCTGTTTACGCCTTTCGTATCGCACAAGATCTCTTCTGAACGACTCATTTGGTCGTGCAAACGATCCTACAATATCTCGTCACGGGATACCCATTTTACATCTCGGTTTTAGCAAAGGTTTCATGAGAAAATGGGTACGAAACTACACTTCAGTACCGCCTACCACCCCAAAATGGATGGACAATCTGAACGAACCATTCAAACACTCATAGATATGTTAAGAGCATGCGTTATGGATTTTGGTGGAAGTTGGGATGACCACTTACCTTTGGTGGAATTTTCATACAATAATAGCTATCACAATAGCATTCAAACGGTACCCTATGAAATGTTATATAGAAGGAAATGTAGAACCCCCGTATGCTGGGGTGAGGTTGGACAAAAAGAAATCGCACCTAAGGATGTAGTGCCCAAAAAAGAGAAGATTGATCTTGTACGGACATGATTAAAGGCAGCATAAGACCGACAAAAAGCCTATGCTGATCTAAGAAGACGCCCTATCGAATTTCAAATAGGGGACCACGTGTTATTGAAAGTCTCTCCAAGGAAAGGTATAATATGATTTCGTAAACGAAGAAAGCTGGGTCCTCGTTACATAGGACCTTTCAAGATTTTAGCTCGGGTTGGGAAAGTGGCATACCGGTTGGATTTACCGCCGACATTAGATGGAATACGTAACACATTTCATGTGTCACAATTGAGAGGCTTACGTGCCCCTCGATGATATCGAACTGGATGAGAGAATGAATTATGTTGAAAGACCAATAGCTATTAAGGATTCCAAAGTAACGCATCTTCAAAATAAGGTCATTCGACCAATTCCTAGTCTTATGAAAACACCGAAAGGGGTCGGATTTGACCTGGGAAACGGAAGATGAAATACGGGAGCACTAACCGACACTATTTGGTACGTATCTAGGTTTCAGGGATGAAACCTCCTTTAAGTGGGGTAGACTTATAACACCCCAAAATGTGTACATATTAGCAATTTAGTTTGCGTTAATACCGCAACATGACAAATAATATTATGTTGCGGATCATGGCAAATAGCTAACATGCTAATAAATCCTAGCGTTTAATATAAAGCTGATTGGTTGATATTAACTAACCTAGTTTAAATACCTATGCATGTGTCTTCTAGCAAGAGATAAGAGGTATTGATTACATTTAAATACTAGATCAAACATGAAGGGCTAAATGTGGCACATGGTAAAGTTAGAATATAATAAATATAAAATGCATAATTTGTGTATATGTGTGTGTGTCTGTGAATGGATTAGAGAGATAGAAGGAAGGAAGAACAAGTTCTACATAACCTAAAATCTGCAAATCTAATAAATTAAAGGGTGAACTCAATGCCAATCATATGCATGAGCCTTAATAAGTAATCATCTCTGCTTGTTTAATATAAGGAGTGAAAGAAGAAGGCACAAGCCATTCCGAATCACATGCGAAAAAGACAAAAGTACGTTTTTATACTTACATGTACTAAAAATTTATAGTGTTTTTGTTATATTTATGTTAAGTTAAAGTTTGCATTCCAAAATATCATAAATTATTAACTAAGTAAAATTTAATTATTGAGTTTGACGTGTTATGAACGGGTCAAACAACTAGAATGTAATGTAAAGAAAGGTCATGTGATTGACCCATTACAATTGGGTCAAACAAACTAGAATGTGATGATAAAGAATGTTCACGAGTTGATCCGTTACGAATGGGTCAAACAAACTAGAATGTGATGATAAAGAATGTTCATGAGTTGATCCGTTACGAACGGGTCAACAAACGAGTTGTGAAGTTAAAGAATGATCATGTAATTGACCCATTATGAACGGGTCAACAAATTATAATGTTAAATTAAAGGATGGTGTCACACCCCGACCACGTAGAACATCAAATCGTGGCGGAAACGTCGGGGAGTGTTGTAACAGAATCATTGTTTTCATAACACATAGAAATTGAAATATTGTTTTATTGATTAAAAGAGTTACAATGTCTTGACAAACAAAGAAACATAACATAAATAACTACTCTTGCATCTTTTATTGTCACTAAGGCCCAAGTTCGCCTAAGTGTATCTTGATAAATCCTATGCATCATATCCTGAAACACATGTGAAAATAGGTACGTCAGCATAAAAATGGCTGTGAGATACATAGGTTTTGTGAAAATAGGATTCATGACTTGTAAGTTTAGAAAAAAAAGTTGTTTAGCAAAAGTCAGTCATGAACCTTGTAAATTGATTTGTTTTGTAAATCGTTTGAAAAACAATAAGTTCAGATGATATGTATAAATAAGAGAATAATGTATGGTTAAATGAATAACCAAGTAAAATGAGTTTGTATAAGATAAGTTGTTTGTAAAACAATGTCTTGTGAAAAGTATGTTATTTGTATAAAATGTTATATGTCTTAAATTGAAATGATTCAAATAACGCTACGATATGTAATACCATACAAACACTTATATATAGGAAGTACCAGCGGCGTATCCACCATGCTTGTATCATATTACACACGCCTCGTTACTTAAATCACTTACTCAAACCAAACCACCAAACTAAAATGTTTATGTATAATCAAATGTCAAAATGTTTATGTGAAAACCATGTCTAATGTCTATGTCTAATGTTTATGTCTAATGTAAATCATGAATTGTGTATGTAAATGTCAAAATGTTTATGTATGGTAAGTGAAATATATCAACTAAACCATATGTAAAATGCACAAAAACAAGGTATTGAAGTAAAACATGATTTAAATCAAAGTTATGTTTTGTGTAATAAATGCAGGCTATACTGATATAAACATCTATGCGGTATTGTGAAAATTCATACATCCAAGCCTTGCGACAGTCGGATAACCCTTTTAGTAAAGCTTATCAAAAGAAATGTATTCGGATTCGGTCATTCCTTACGTCCAAACAAACCCGAGATTTCAGGAATGGGATTTGTCAAGTCCTATGGTACCACTACCTACTACCGAGCGGCATGATCGGTGTTAATGAATGTACATGATCCCAGTTAAACAAACCAAATGTCATACCAAAATGTAAGCATGTGATGAATAATAAATGTACTAAGTATGCACACAATGGGCATACATAGCATAGAATGTAATGTAAAATAATGTACTAAGTACGCACACAATGGGCATACATAGCATAAAATGTAATGTAATGTAAAATAATGTACTAAGTACGCACACAATGGGCATACATAGCATAAAATGTAATGTAAAATAATGTACTAAGTACGCACACAATGGGCATACATAACATAAAATGTAATGTAAAATAATGTACTAAGTACGCACACAATGGGCATACATAGCATAAAACACAATGAAATCATGTACTATAAATGTACTAATGAACATAGCAAGTATATGATGTGAAAACAGGAAAGCATGAAAGTAACAAGTAGGCACATGCGTTTCACCCCAAAACGTTTGGAAAACAGTAAAAGAGGGGTCTATGTACTCACTTGAGATTGCTTAGTAGTCCTTGAGTACCAACCAAACAATGCTAGAGATTACGGATATCAAACGGCACCTAATATAGGTAACTATGTTAATATACCGGACCTAAATCGGAAGATCGTATAGAATGAGGCTCGTAAAACAAATGAGTAGGGGAACTAATTACATACTACAATGAAACCTAACCAAAATGCTTACGACCCATTACGACCCGTTTAGGTAGCTTATGCTACTTTAACGCGTCGTTCGCGCAAAACGAGTTCGGAACGCCTAACTAGCCCTATGATAAGTAAAATATGCCTTAACATGTCTAATATTGTTACCAAATCAGTTTAGATACCAAAAGTTATGTTACATATGCTTAAAATGAATTTTGGCATAAAAAGGGCATTTTGGTCATTTACCTAAGGCATATAAACTACCTATCATACAACTACTTAAACGAAGCGACCAAAAGGTATAACCTCGGAAGGTTATTCCTTATATACTATGGTCACCTAATGTGTTTGGTTGGATCCTAATGATCGACCAAACGGGTCGGGTTCGAAAGTATAAGCGATGGTTTAGATCGCTTACCTTACGACCCTAGACAAGCACAAAACTAAAAGTGACGAGCTAAGCATGTTAAAACATACTTAACTAAGTTTAGAAAACAGGTTAGGTATCAAAACAAACGGTTTTGATACCTATGAGTAGTTTGGTTACAAAATACGCAATAACACGCATTTTGGCCGAAACTACGACTCGTCACTGAGCCAAGATAACGTGGTAATCAGTAGGTATAGTCACTAGGGACTATAACCATCGTGATTACGCTCACGTTATGAAGTTCAAACGAACTTCGCATTGACCATAAACTGGTCAATGCAGAAAGTCAAACAGAGTTTGACTTTAACGCTAAAACAATAAAAGAATGAAGGAACACTTACAAAGGGTCCCCGAAAGCTAATCTTGATCCAAGTAGCTCAGGTAGGAAACAATGGTTTCAACTTAGAGCTTCTCAAATCAGATTCTTGTGGGTTTTACAATGAATGGGGTTGGATATTTATAGTGTTCGGAGAGCCGTTAGGATCGTTTCTTGAATAACGTGATCGAATCTCATCCCTACAAGTGTTGGAATGTTATGGTAACTCATTTTGCCCCCACCACAAGAGTTTAACATGTGGCATTGGCCTTTGGAGTGTTTAAAAGCCATTAATCAGTAGCCAAAATGGTTTTCTGCATCTGACCCCTGCTTGTGCACCGTAAGACTTAGAACCTTACGGTGCGCAAGGACCTTGCAGGTCTGATACTTTCAAAAATGGCAGAACAGGCCCCTGCACCTTGTTTCGTTGCGTAACGGCACTTCTAACGCCCGTCAAACCCAATTTCAAGCTCCACAATGATGTTAAGACATAGGGAACATGAAATATGCTTGAAAACATCATGGATGTCGGTTCGTTTGGCCGTACGATTGCGTTGTTCGGTTAATTACGATGGAATGCGCATAAGCGCGAAAAACGATCCAAATGGCGTGACGAATGGATTTTTCTTATGCCAAACCCTAAAATAAAATATTTTAGTGCTTACATAAATTTTTGGATGTCCGGATGTATTCAGAACGTAAGTTATGCGCGAAAGTGCAAACTTATGCACTTTTTGACGCTTTTAGTCCCTGAATGACCCAAAAGTTTATTTTAGCACACCGAACCCCTCAAAGCCTATTTCTAAGCTATGTAAAGGATATTTATGGTATGTTTAAATTATGGTCATTTTCCGGAATGTCTGTTACAGTTCAAATTGGCATACTTTCGCAGTTTGTCAAATTTAGCCCCTGTAGGCGAATTAACTTGTTTTTGCCATACCAAAGCCTTCAAAACTTATTTCTAAGTTATGTAAAGGTTAATTAAGGTATGTTAAGCCTATTTCACTATTCCGGAGTGTTCGTTGCATTAAACTGGTTATATTTACGCATCAATGCGCGTATAACCTTCAAGAAAGTGATTTAAAGCTTGAAATCGAACAAAAATTGATATGTGAAAAAGATACACATATTTATACAGATCCCAAGTATGAATTACAATATTTCATTGGCTTCGTATTTGTTTGATGGTCACAGTGACCCAGGTGTCACAGTCTCCCCTACTTTAGGAAATTTCGTCCCGAAATTTATTCGTAGGAGTCTATCTGTGACTTTGTGTCAAATAACCACCAGAGATATGCAAGGCATAATCCTGTCATTTCCTTAACGGATATTCTTCAGAAACAAAAATGAACGGACGGAGTCATTTTCCTCAACGAGTATTCTTCAGAGGCGGAAATGAAGGAATAAACAAATGGGTATTCATTTCCTCAACGGACAATCTTCAGAAACGAAAATGAACGGACAGAGTCATTTTCCTCAACGAGTATTCTTCAGATGCGGAAATGAAGGAATAAACAAACGGGTATCCATTTCCTCAACGGACAATCTTCAAAAACGAAAATGAACGGACAGAGTCATTTTCCTCAACGAGTATTCTTCAGATGCGAAAATGAAAGATTTAAACAAACAGGGATTCATTTCCTTAATGGACAATCTTTAGAAAAAGAAAATGAACAAACGGAGTCATTTTCAACGGTTGCTTCATCAGGAATGGAAATGGAAAAGGATAATCAAACGGATATTCATTTCCTCAACAGAGAATCTTCGGAAACGAAAATGAACAAACGGAGTCATTTTCAACGGGTGCTTCCTCAGAAACAGAAATGAAAAAGGGTAATCAAACAGATATTCATTTCCTCAACGGACAATCTTTAGAAAACGAAAATGAACAAACGGAGTCATTTTCAACGGTTGCTTCATCAGAAATGGAAATGAAAAAGGATAATCAAAGGGATATTCATTTCCTCAACGGACAATCTTCAGAAACGAAAATGAACAAACGAAGTCATTTTCAACGGGTGCTTCCTCAGAAACGGAAATGAATAGATTTAACTCTAGGCACATGACAAAATTTGTTGTGGTTTCTGTGCACTAAATTCCATAATTATGTATGCATCCATAATTACGCAATTCCTTGCACAGTCCGCACAATTTGTTTTGTAATGTGAAAGGGAAAGATTAAACCTGTGATGAGTGTGACTAGGCCATCATAGGGTCCTTTTAATTAGATCGACAAATGATCTCTCTTAATTAGACCACCAAAGAGTCTTTTCAGCTATTTCATCACATGATATTCCTAACCAGATTTTTGGATCAATCTGTTTAACTAGACCACTCAAGGGGTCTAATTATGGAATAGTACAATATAATCCAAGGGTCTTTACTATTACGTAAAAGCCCATTGAGGATTTAATATAGTACCTTTGGATATCCTACTATGAATCCCTTATACGAAGATATGGAAGATTCTACGAGGATTTGGATAACAAAACTTGGAATATACCAAAAACATAAAAAGGAAACACATAAGCACATAATCACATAGTTGTTTAACTTGGTTATTAATTTGTTATTAACTTGTTATCGATTGAAAAATGGATATTCAAGGTACTCCTAGGAAACTAGTAGATAGGCTTCAATGTCCTCTGGGATCTATCTGAAAAGATAGGATGATCTCCCAAAAATTCGATTTTGTTTTCAAAGAAACGTAATATTCGAATTTAAGGAACACAACAATTTTTGGATTTACGGGAATACCCTTCGGTACCCTATTAAGGATTTATAGTGGTACTTTGGGTATTCGTCCAGTGTTGTAACTTGCGCCTTGTACTTCGTTTTCCTTAGAAGAAACGGGTACTTAGGAATTTCATGGAAATGCAAGATATCATAAAATAGTAAAAAAATTTTGGGGGGTAGTTTGCTTTTCAAGGAATACGATTCCTTGATTGTCGGTATTGTAGGGGATATGTTGTTTATACATATAACCACATAAATACATTGCAATGTAAATAAAAGATTTGTTTATAAACAATGATAACAACTGTTTCATGGACCTTGAAAACAAAAGAAAATAATACATAAGACGTGATTATTTCTAAAGGGTGTTGTCTTCTAGTCGGTCAGATGCTCATCCCTGTGCTGGATTTGCATTAGCAAGCTTTGGGCAATTTCTTCGGAAATGACCCATCTCGCCACAGTTGAAACAAGAACCTGGTAGAAAACGACCCTGAGCGGGATTGTTGCCAGCTTGGTTTAGTGCAGCTGCAGCTGGGCAGACTCTTGCTGTATGGCCTATAAGTCCACAAGTTTGGCATTTGCAGCACTTTACATTGGCATGATGATGAAGGCTACATTGGTTGCACAAGGGTGCAGTTCCATTGTATGGCTTCCTAGCAGGGGGTTGAGTTGGTTGGTTGGGGATGGCTTGATCATTGTGAGTAACCATGGCGAAGTTCTTAGAAGACTTTCGCTTCCTTGACTTCTTAGGGGACCCAGTCTGTTCATCCATGGTCTTTGATTCCTCAATTGGTTTCTTGCCACTTTTTCAAAAAAGTTTACCTTTCCTGATCTGAGATTCAGTCAAGGTTGCAGCTAGCTCAATGGCCTGTCTAACTGTAGTAGGGTTACTACCAGTCACAATGTCCTGAACTGAGTCAGGGAGACCATCAATGTATTTTTCGATCGCCTTATCCAAAGGCGTAACCATGGTAGGACACAACAGGCTCAGCTCCTCATATCGATCAGTGTATGCTCGATGTTCACCGCTGTCTTGCTTAAGATCGTCGAATTCCCTTTCTAAGGCCCTGATCTCGTGACGAGGACATAATTCCTTCATCATCAGAGCTCGAAGCTCTTGCCACATTTGAGCCAGTGCCACATCGGCACCCCTATCTCTCATCACACCATTCCACCATGTCAAAGCTCGTTTCTCAAAGACACTAGATGCGAATTCAACCTTTCGCTCGATTGGACATTGAACATGTCTGAAGGTGCTCTCTAAACTCTCGAACCATTGCAGAAGTGCAGTAGCTCCTTGAGACCCAGAAAACATTGATGGCTTAGCCGAGTTGAACGTCTTGAAGTTGCAGGGGGCATTATTGTTGTTGAGAGCTTGGTTACATTGAGAAACGATGTTTGGGATTGCAGCAGTCATTTGCTGTGTAATGACAGCTGCCAGCTCTTCAATAGATACCTGATTTTCGCGTCGTGGAGGCATTCTAAAAGGGGAAACAAGAGATAAAACAAATGAAATGGTATTGGGTAAGAATAGGATGTTACAATTACCGACCAAAATCATGGGTGATGGTCATTTGTCTGAACCACGAAGCAAACAAACGACACACAAAGGCTGAATCAAAGCAAATAGATCCTTATAATGTATCGTGAAGACATGCTCGCCTATAAGTGGACACTCACCCCAAGAGTTCCCAGGTAAGAGTGACTGGTCTGATTATGTGGATTTGTACGAACACTCTAGCCTTAGACAGAAAATCCAGGGTACAGGCATTCACTATTCCAGTTTGCACGTGTTCACACTATTTAGGACCCAAAGTTTTGACGAGATTTTTGAAAATTCAAAGGGGTTCAAAACCTTATAACAGAGGGTTCAAAACCTAGTAATCAATCATCCTAGAACAGATGATTAGTTTTTAAACCGGTTTTGAAATTTATGTTCTTGTTGTGGTCGTCGCCTAAGGATAGGTGACAGTATTGTTTTATGACTAAACGCAAGTAAACTCGCGTTTAGGTCCTAGGAAGGTTATAGTCTAGGTCAAAGCATTACTAATAACCTAATTCCCTATAACCATTGGCTCTGATACCAACTTTTCTGTCACACCCCGACCACGTAGAACATCAAATCGTGGCGAAAACGTCGGGGAGTGTTGTAACAGAATCATTGTTTTCATAACACATGGAAATTGAAATATTGTTTTATTGATTAAAAGAGTTACAATGTCTTGACAAACAAAGAAACATAACATAAATAACTAGTCTTGCATCTTTTATTGTCACTAAGGCCCAAGTTCGCCTAAGTGTATCTTGATAAATCCTATGCATCATATCCTGAAACACATGTGAAAATAGGTACGTCAGCATAAAAATGCCTGTGAGATACATAGGTTTTGTGAAAATAGGATTCATGACTTGTAAGTTTAGAAAAAAAGTTGTTTAGCAAAAGTCAGTCATGAACCTTGTAAATTGATTTGTTTTGTAAATCGTTTGAAAAACAATAAGTTCAGATGATATGTATAAATAAGAGAATAATGTATGGTTAAATGAATAACCAAGTAAAATGAGTTTGTATAAGATAAGTTGTTTGTAAAACAATGTCTTGTGAAAAGTATGTTATTTGTATAAAATGTTATATGTCTCAAATTGAAATGATTCAAATGACGCTACGATATGTAATACCATACAAACACTTATATATAGGAAGTACCAGCGGCGTATCCACCATGCTTGTATCATATTACACACGCATCGTTACTTAAATCACTTACTCAAACCAAACCACCAAAGTAAAATGTTTATGTATAATCAAATGTCAAAATGTTTATGTGAAAACCATGTCTAATGTCTATGTCTAATGTTTATGTCTAATGTAAATCATGAATTGTGTATGTAAATGTCAAAATGTTTATGTATGGTAAGTGAAATATATCAACTAAACCATATGTAAAATGCACAAAAACAAGGTATTGAAGTAAAACATGATTTAAATCAAAGTTATGTTTTGTGTAATAAATGCATGCTATACTGATATAAACATCTATGCGGTATTGTGAAAATTCATACATCCAAGCCTTGCGACAGTCGGATAACCCTTTTAGTAAAGGTTATCAAAAGAAATGTATTCGGAGTCGGTCATTCCTTACGTCCAAACAAACCCGAGATTTCAGGAATGGGATTTGTCAAGTCCTATGGTACCACTACCTACTACCGAGCGGCATGATCGGTGTTAATGAATGTACATTGTCCCATTTAAACAAACCAAATGTCATACCAAAATGTAAGCATGTGATGAATAATAAATGTACTAAGTATGCACACAATGGGCATACATAGCATAGAATGTAATGTAAAATAATGTACTAAGTACGCACACAATGGGTATACATAGCATAAAATGTAATGTAAAATAATGTACTAAGTACGCACACAATGGGCATACATAGCATAAAATGTACTGTAAAAGAATGTACTAAGTACGCACACAATGGGCATACATAGCATAAAATGTAATGTAAAATAATGTACTAAGTACACACACAATGGGCATACATAGCATAAAACATAATGAAATCATGTACTATAAATGTACTAATGAACATAGCAAGTATATGATGTGAAAACAGGAAAGCATGAAAGTAACAAGTTGGCACATGCGTTTCACCCCAAAACGTTTGGAAAACAGTAAAAGAGGGGTCTATGTACTCACTTGAGATTGCTTAGTAGTCCTTGAGTAACAACCAAACAATGCTAGAGATCACGGATATCAAACGGCACCTAATATAGGTAACTATGTTAATATACCGGACCTAAATCGGAAGATCGGATAGAATGAGGCTCGTAAACCAAATGAGTAGGGGAACTCATGTAATATGGTTTAACAAGGCCTACATACTACAATGAAACCTAACCTAAGTGCTTACGACCCATTACGACCCGTTTAGGTAGCTTATGCTACTTTAACGCGTCGTTCGCGTAAAACGCGTTCGGAATGCCTAACTAGCCCTATGATAAGTAAAATATGCCTTAACATGTCTAATATTGTTACCAAATCAGTTTAGATACCAAAAGTTATGTTACATATGCTTAAAATGAATTTTGGCGTAAAAAGGGCATTTTGGTCATTTACCTAAGGCATATAAACTACCTATCATACAACTACTTAAACGAAGCGACCATAAGGTATAACCTCTGAAGGTTATTCCTTATATACTATGGTCACCTAATGTGTTTGGTCGGATCCTAATGATCGACCAAACGGGTCGGGTTCGAAAGTATAAGCGATGGTTTAGATCGCTTACCTTACGACCCTAGACAAGCACAAAACTAAAAGTGACGAGCTAAGCATGTTAAAACATACTTACCTAAGTTTAGAAAACAGGTTTGGTATTAAAACAAACGGTTTTGATACCTATGACTAGTTTGGTTACAAAATACGCAATAACACGCATTTTGGCCGAAACTACAACTCATCACTGAACCAAGATAACGTGGTAATCAGTAGGTATAGTCACTAGGGACTATAACCATCGTGATTACGCTCACGTTATGAAGTTCAAACGAACTTCGCATTGACCATAAACTGGTCAATGCAGAAACTCAAACAGAGTTTGACTTTAACGCTAAAACAATAAAAGAACGAAGGAACACTTACAAAGGGTCCCCGAAAGCTAATCTTGATCCAAGTAGCTCAGGTAGGAAACAATGGTTTCAACTTAAAGCTTCTCAAATCAGATTCTTGTGGGTTTTGCAATGAATGGGGTTGGGTATTTATAGTGTTCGGAGAGCCGTTAGGATCGTTTCTTGAATAACGTGATCGAATCTCATCCGTACAAGTGTTGGAATGTTATGGTAACTCATTTTGCCCCCACCACAAGAGTTTAACATGTGGCATTGGCCTTTGGAGTGTTTAAAAGCCATTAATCTGCAGCCAAAATGATTTTCTGCATCTAACCCCCGCTTGCGCACCGTAAGACTTAGAACCTTACGGTGCGCAAGGACCTTGCAGGTCTGATACTTTCAAAAATGGCAGAACAGGCCACTGCACCTTGTTTCGTTGCGTAACGGCATTTCTAACACCCGTCAAACCCAATTTCAAGCTCCACAATGATGTTAAGACATAGGGAACATGAAATATGCTTGAAAGCATCACGGATGTCGGTTCGTTTGGCCGTACTATTTTGTTGTTCGGTTAATTACGATGGAATGCGCATAAGCGCGAAAAACTATCCAAATGGCGTGACAAATGGATTTTTCTTATGCCAAACACTAAAATAAAATATTTTAGTGCTTACAT
Organism: Helianthus tuberosus; assembly: GCA_030545235.1. Lineage (NCBI taxonomy): Eukaryota > Viridiplantae > Streptophyta > Magnoliopsida > Asterales > Asteraceae > Helianthus > Helianthus tuberosus. Next base: position 25,415,385 of record CM060419.1, read on the forward strand.
AAATTTTTGGATGTCCGGATGTATTCAGAACGTAAGTTATGTGCGAAAGTGCAAACTTATGCACTTTTTGACGCTTTTAGTCCCTGAATGACCAAAAAGTTTATTTTAGCACACCGAACCCCTCAAAGCCTATTTCTAAACTAGGTAAAGGATATTTATGGTATGTTTAACTTATGGTCATGTTCCGGAATTTCTGTTACAGTTCAAATTGGCATACTTTCACAGTTTGTCAAATTTAGCCCTTGTAGGCGAATTAACTTGTTTTTGCCATACCAAAGCCTTCAAAAATTATTTCTAAGTTATGTAAAGGTTATTTAAGATATGTTAAGCCTATTTCACTTTTCCGGAGTGTTCGTTGCATTAAACTGGTTATATTTACGCATCAGTGCGCGTATAACCTTCCAGAAAGTGATTTAAAGCTTGAAATCGAACAAAAATTGATATGTGCAAAAGATACACATATTTATACAGATCCCAAGTATGAATTACAATATTTCATTGGCTTGGTATTTGTTTGATGGTCGCAGTGACCCAGGTGTCACAGATGGTTATGTATGTGATTCGTTGTGAACGGGTCAATGAATGGAAAATGTATAGTGAATGCATATCATGTTTGTTGAAAGTTAGTAGGATGTAATTATATGTAATTTAATATTGATTCTTGTTGTTTTGATATAGGTAAAGTCAATCTTTAAATGGCATGCTATGCTCGGAACGAACACACTCCAAATCGCTCTCAACATGCTTTCGTACTTAACTTATGCTGATGGGTTAAAACATTTTGGTTGTTATGTAATGAAAGTTTAGTTGTCAAATTATCTGATACTTGTGTTTCATAACCTTTGTAAATGTTGGATGTTTTATAACTAGACTAAAATGGTTAGTCTGTATGTAATATCGAGTCATTATAGTATTGTATAAAAGTGTCAAATTTAGTCGTAATTTTTGATGTTTAAACACTTGGTTTTGACCGCTTAAAAGAATGGGCGTTACATCAAATCTATATTGAGTTCATCATTAAATCTCACATTGCATTCAAATCTATATTGGTCATAATGATTTTTTAAAACATTTTAGTTTAGAAGACATAATTGATATGATTTTAAAATTTACCATTAGACATTTTATAGTGATCAATCTAGATCTATGTATATTGAAAGTTCATTAATGTGTGAATGTACATGAAAATTTTGAAGGTCCTTGTTTCTCTTTTATTCAAATAGGTAAACTGAACGAACATAAAAATTTTGACGGCGAATGCATCAATTTAAGAGTTGCTCACGAATATAAATCAACTCTTTAAGTTAATAATTTATTAATTTATCGGTATAATATTATCTCACTAAATTAATAAAATATTACAATACCAACATTATTAATTTATAGAAGTTATATCTACCTTGTTATATAGCCCAGAAATTATGTCTCCATGCCACGTGTCTGTATGAGAAAACAAAAGATAAAGTCATCAAAATAAAAAGATAAATAAATTTAATTAGGATATAATTGGAACTCTGAAACAAGACAAAAGTAAAACATAAAACCGTGTTTTCTAGAGGAGACTTTTAGTATATATAACCCAACCCTTCCTAGGTTTACTAGTCCAAACCACAAACCCCATTTGCATTCTCTCTTTCTCTCTACCTTGTTACATACACATATATTTACACATATACATACGCGCTGATATATAACAAGACCAGCTAGTATAATATCGGTAACAGGAAATGGGAAGACAACCATGTTGTGATAAACTAGGTTTAAAACAAGGGCCATGGACTGCTGATGAGGACAAGAAGCTTATTAACTTCATCCTCACCAATGGCCAATGTTGTTGGAGAGCCGTCCCTAAACTTGCAGGTACGTAATACATGTCCCTTTTTGGGTTTCTGGAACACGAAATAGAGACAATGATTACATACTTTGTGAGTCATGAGTTGTAAACAGATTATGTTACAACTTACAACTCACTAGCTAGTGAATTGAACTATAATACTATGGATTGCATAGCTTCTAGATGTCAGGTTGCAACTCCATAACTTACCCTAGATTTATAAACAAGTTAACCTAGAATAACTGTACTAAAAGTGACGTGAATTGTTCATAACTTACCCTAGATTTATACTCTAGTTGGTCTTTAAATCTGAGATAACATGCATTATTTCTCATCATAATTTAATTTCATATCTCAGGACTATTAAGATGCGGAAAGAGTTGTAGATTGAGATGGACAAATTATCTTCGACCCGATTTAAAAAGGGGTTTGTTATCTGAATACGAAGAGAAGATGGTTATTGATCTTCATGCTCAACTTGGCAATAGGTAATTCCTTCTACTTGCTAAGTGGCAGACAAGTCATGCAAATACCCATGATTCTAAACTTGGTGCCATCTGATTATGATTTTGAAAACAAAGAGAGAAATTTGGAAACACTCTTTGAAAATTTTTTATTAATAAGTTTAGATTATTAACCTAAAATGTATTTTTTGCATCTTGGATTCGTCTCGTGTCAACAACTATTCTCTATGTAATTTTTTATTTCTTTTGAACTACCAACTTTTTTAAACCTATCTCCTTTAGGATTTAAACCCAAGATTTTTATTTTCTAAGTTATTTAAAGATTTAGCCTTTACTAATAGTCTATCACCCCATTACTGGAAAACTTTATAATTTCTTTTAGAAGTGTTTTAAGTATATTTTAAATATGCATCATGCGGGTATAACAAATTCATTGGAAAAGTAAAATAAGTGAATCAAAGACATCTTTATGTGGGCCACCATGATTGGACCAATTCAAATGTTGTATAAAGGTTATGGTCCACAGGCATTATCATATTTTTTGTTTGTAAAGAAATTAAATATTATCATGTTCTTGCCCAGTAGTGTATGATGAAAAAGATTCTTTCTATAGAGGTAGACAAAAGTTAATAAATAGCACTTTTTTTATTTTAGAAACAAATATTATATTATATTATTAATGAAATTACTGAAAATAATAATTTTCTTTTGTTGTAATTATTGATTATATTATATTATTAATGAAATTACTGAAAATAATAATTTTCTTTTGTTGTAATTATTGATAGATGGTCGAAAATTGCGTCTCATCTTCCTAGAAGAACAGACAACGAAATCAAAAATCACTGGAACACTCATATCAAGAAAAAACTCAAAAAAATGGGGATTGATCCTGTCAGTCATAAACCACTTTCTCCTTCTATTCCGCCAACCGAACATCAATCACCACAGTCACCACCAGCACCGCTGCTAGCACAATCAATCCATGAAGCACCACAAACAGAAAAACTCGCATCTCCTAAACCAATAGAGCATCAAAACAAAAAAATGATTGAAACACTTAATGAAAGTTCAATATCGATTCAATCAAGCACGGTCACTGAGCTATCTAAAGATGAACATGAAGAGGGAGAAGAAAGTAAAAGAATTATAGATGACTTTTGTACAGATGAAGTTCCATTAATAGAGCTTCATGAGATCTTACTTCCTAGTGATAACATCTTACCACCTTTATCTTCTTCATGTTCTTCATCTTCAACCTCATCAACTTACGTACATGATGAACTACATCAGTCTTTGCCAAGTATTAATGATCATCAATGGTGTTCATCCTCTTTTAACTCCACAAATTACGACAACTTTGATGCAGGACTCTGGGGTGATGATGATAATGAATTCATCAGCAATTTGAACATGTTGATAAATGATCAGTATGAAACTGACACAGCCATTCAAAGTGGTGCCATTCTTGAACAAGATCTCAGCCATTACTCAAAAATGCTCATGTATGATGACGATTGGAAATTTGAACAACTCTTGTGAATGGAAAACTTGTTTTACTTTTTTACCGAATCTTTTTGGGTTGAGTTGTAAATCCTTCAAAAGTGAAGTGTTATTAGTGAAACTCGGTTTAATAAACAAAAGATGCAACTTGGTTTATACATTTTGACATGTTATCTCTGTATATTTTAACGTATATTGTCAAATGGCATAGATGTTTTGTATAAGGTTTCAAATGAACTATTAAAAGGAAAAAATATAAAGCAGAACATTTTAAGGAGTTGCAAGTAAACACACATACAAACAGTGTACAAAAACTTATTTTGTACCATTTCTTATACTCACATGGTACCTTATGACATTAATTGTCGGTTTCTCAGGTTCATTTTTTTATGAAGTAATTTCGCTAAAAATTACTAAAAAAACCTGATCACAAACACCATAGAACCAACTTGAGATTTTATTTTTTAAAAGTTAGCTTGATTATGGCTACGTTGTAGAGAATCTGGATGACGAGAAACGACAAGTTCTTCAGGAGAGCGCATACAAGCTACATAGTGCACCTTCCTTTGGCTTTCACACAGGGCTAAACTGCACTATCAACTACAAAATTACTATTTTTTTAGTTTTTTGGATTCTATGATAAATTAAAGTAATATATTAGATGTCAATGCTAGTAAACACTTACATGAGTACTTTTGGTAATCAAATGCTATCACTAATATCATACTCAATCCAAGTATTTACAAATTTTTATGATTGATCGCATATAGATTTTCATAACTGAATGCCAGTCTAGGTCCCATCGCTCCCTCACCCTTCCACCCAAGTGCTTTAAATTTTAGTTTTCTGTCATACTCAGTTTTTATTTATTTATATTTCTTTGTTTCTTTCTAATTATTTCTAGTTCATACACAAATAACAAAAACAAAAGATTTAATTACACAAATGGGTCCTATGGTTTATACCTATGTGATTGTAATTGAATGGCTTGCCTCAAACTCAGAGGAAGCAATAATATATACAGAAATCAATGGGTACATCAAGAGACACAAAATAAATATAATAAGGAATACATAACATGACCGTATTTATGTCTATCATCCCCCCTCAAGGTGAACGGTGGCGGACGAACTCCAAGCTTGTTACGGAAAAATTCAAATTGCGGTCGTGGAAGACTCTTGGTGAAGATATCAGCCACCTGAAGCTTGGTTGGAATAAAGTGAGTGTGAAATTTACCGGCAGTAACCAGCTCACGAACAAAGTGATAATCCAAGTCAATGTGTTTTGCACGTTTGTGAGAAACCGGATTTTGTGAAAGAAACAAAGCACTTTTATTATCACATAAAAGGGTAGGTCGATGTGGAGGTAAGGCATGGAGTTCGCGGAGAACATTCATGACCCAAATAATCTCAGCAGCAGTGTTGGCAAGAGCACGGTATTCAGATTCACAACTTGAACGAGCCACAGTTGGTTGCTTCTTGGCACTCCAGGAAATAAGATTACCACCAAGAAAGATGGAATAGCCATAAGTGGATCAACGAGTGTCAAGACATCGAGCCCAGTCCGCATCAGAGTAACCAATAATGGAGATATTGGGCGGTCTGGAAAACGAGAGCCCATACGATAGAGTACCCTTAACATATCGAAGGATTCGTTTGACATTCTGAAAGTGAATAGTTGTTGGTGCTTGAAGAAATTGACTCACCTGGTTAACTGCATAAGAAATGTCAGGACGAGTGATGGTCAGATACTGGAGGGCGCCAACAAGAGACCTGTACATAGTGGGATCTGAAAAGGGTGTTCCGTCAGCAATAAAGGATTCGTTTGCAGCTAAAGGAGTGTTAACTGGTTTGCAATCAAGTAGATTAGCCCGATCAAGAATATCATAAGCATATTTAGTTTGGCTTAGCAACAATCCATTGGAGGCAGGAACAACCTCTAAACCAAGAAAATAATTAAGAGCACCCAGGTCTTTGATAGCAAATTCAGAGTTCAGTTTGCGGATGAAGTGTTCCATAACATGAGCCCGGTTACCTGTCAAGATTAGATCATCAACATAAACCAGCAGGTACATGAGACAGTCATCTTGTTTAAAGACAAACAAGGAGGTATCAGCCTGACTGCATTTAAAACCAGTTTGAAGCAAAAAGGAGCTGAGGCGATGAAACCAGGCACGAGGAGCCTGTTTGAGACCATAAAGGGCCTTTTTAAGTAGGCAAACATGATCAGGGAAGTGAGGATTAACAAATCCTGGAGGTTGTTCCATGTAAACCTTTTCAGTGAGATGGCCGTGGAGAAACGCATTGTTGACATCGAGTTGATGTAATTTCCAATTATTTATTACTGCAAGAGAAAGTACAATGCGAATAGTGGATGCTTTGACAACAGGGCTGAAGGTATGGGAGTAGTCTAAACCAGGCAATTGACTAAATCCCTGTGCTACGAGACGGGCTTTATATCGCTCAATAGTGCCATCAGATTTGTACTTGGTTCGAAACAACCATTTAGACCCAGCTACATTGACATTCTGGGGTCTTGGAACAAGCATCCATGTTTTATTATTATGAAGAGCCTGAAGTTCTTGATTCATAGCTTCAACCCAATGTACATGTTTGGCAGCAGATTTAATGCCACGTGGCTCAGTAGACGCAAATAAAGCAAGGTGTAGGTCATTAGGATTTAGAGATGCAAGGTTAGCCTGGTGTTTCGATTTAAAAATTCCTGCTTTCGCCCTAGTTATCATGGGGTGTGTGGATTGAACAGAGCCATGCGGAACTGGATCAGGTTGAGGTTGAGCCTGAGGTGTAGAGGATGGAGGTATAATCGGGATGTTCTGGGCTGGAATAGTGGATGAGTCTGAGGGCAAAGGGTTTGGCTCGGCTGGTTGAGGGGTGGGTATAGGGGGAGTGGGTGGGGTGGACTGGACCGTGAAGGGTTGGGTCGTTTCAGTTTGGTGAGTCGATGAGGTTTGTTGGGGAGATTGAGGAGTAGCAGCTGTGTCGGGCATGGCGTCGGGTCGAGGTTGAGTATGTTGGGTAGATGAGTGGTTTGATGGGGCGGTTGTGGGAAAGGGAAAATCATCACAGCAGACAACATTTGGGATGGTAGGCGGTGTAGGAGAAGAGGTTGAAGTTTGTGGAGAATTTTGTTTAGGTAAGGGTGGTGATGGAATATTGTCGGTATAAGTATGCCATTGAAGTGAGGATATGTCACATGAGATATTTTTATCTTTAAATGGGAGAGAATGTTCATCAAAGCGAGCATGGCGCGTGATGTAGATACGTCCGGTACTTGGTTCAAGACACTTGTATCCTTTGTATTGCGAGCAATAGCCCATGAAAATACATGGTAGGCTTCGTGGAGCCAGCTTATGTGGCGAATAATCGCGAAGATACGGGAACACCCGACATCCAAATACCCGAAAATCATTATAAGATGGTGTTGATAAAAATAAAACCTCGAACGGAGATTTTCCATCCAATAACTTTGTGGGAATCCGATTGATAATGTATACAGCCATGGTAAATGCTTCGACCCAATAATTTGTTGGCACATGACTATTAAAGAGCAATGCTAAGCCAGTTTCAACCACATGTCGATGTTTACATTCCGCTCGACCGTTTTGCTGTGGCGTATAAGTGCACAAAATTCTATGAAAGGTGCCATTGTTGTCAAGTAATTGTTTGACATTTCTATTCAAAAATTCAGTTCCGCCATCACTCTGAAATACTTTGATGGAACAAGAAAATTGATTTTGGGCGAATTTCATAAAGTTTGCTAAGATGACATGAAATTCTGACTTAGTTTTAAGCGGATAGAACCACGTAAATCTGGAAAAAATCATCCACAAAGATGACATAATAGCGATAATTATGAACCGAGGTGATTGGAGATGGACCCCATAAATCACAGTGAACCAACTCTAAAGGAAAAGAGGCACGTTTTTCATTAATATCAAAAGGTAGGCGATGCCCTTTAGACATTTCGCAAGGGGTACAAATTATTGGTTTAGGTAATAGAGAAGTAAGTTTTAACACCCCCTGTTTATTCAAATTTAAAATAGTATCAAAGGCAACATGCCCCAACCGAGAGTGCCATAATTCAAAGGATGCTTTATTTGAGGTGCCATGAGTAGCCAAAAAAGCTTGAGGACCGGTACGAAGAACATAGAGACCATCTTCACAACGTCCTTTGGCCACCACCTGTTTCGTTGTGCGGTCCTGTATATAAAAGTATGGTTGGGAAAATAGAACCTCCAAGTTATTGTCAGTTGTTAATTTGCTAATGGACAAAAGATTTCTTTTAATGTGAGGCACCACCAAAACATTTTTTAAATGAATGTTATTAGGCAGTTTCATGCAACCAATATGAGAGATAGGGAGATAGTTACCATTACCGAAAGTGACCTTGGCATCTCCCGTATAAGGGGTAGCCTTGTGAAGATTGTTGGGCGAGGAAGCCATGTGATCAGTCGCACCAGTATCGGATGTCCAATCGGGGTTTGACTAGTTCATATTGCATTGGGCTAAAAAGGCTTTAGCCAAATCTGATTCGGAGGCAGTTGATTGTTGAGCATATTGTGCAAGATTTGGGCACATATTAGCATAATGGCCGTCAACGCGGCACGGTTGACAATGGGGAGGCCTTCGGGTTCGGCCTCGACCACGAACACTAGGGGTACCACGTGAAAAACGGCCCCCACGGCCACGAAAGTTGGGCTGAGTTCTGGCGGATTCAGCGCTAAAGGCAGCAGCAGGTGTCGAAGGAACATGTATGGTCTTCTGGAACAATTCATGGGATTCAGCGAGAACAAGTAAGTCCCGAAATAATGGAGTTGATTTGGATGTGCGAACAGATGTGGAGAAAGTCTCGAACGGGGCACCGAGACCACAAAGAAACCAATGAATTTTCTCGGTTTCCTCAACCGGTTGACCCACCGCTGCAAGTTGATCACAAAGAAACTTGAACTTTTGACCATATTCAGAAACTGTGGCAGAACCTTTAGTGGATTGGCGAAGTTGATCACGAAGGTGATGAACACGTTCAATAGACGTGTTACAGAAGGCACTCTCAAGCGCAAGCCACATGGAGCGAGAATCATTGACACCGATTACTTCAGCAATAGCTTCTTCATAGAGAGAAGCATTCAATATCATAACAGCCTTTTGATCATTAGCAAGCCACTCGGTGAAATCGGGATTCGAAACTGTTTTGTCACCCTGAGTTATTTTAGCCGAAGGCGGAGCAGTGGTGCCGTCGACATGACCAAGGAGACCTTGGCTGGAGAGAATCGGCTTGATTTGGCTTCTCCAATAAAGGTAATTGGTAGAGGAGAGCTTAATGGATAGCATATGCATGAGGGTGTTCATTGAGAAGGTGGAATCATTGGAGGATGAGGCCATGACAGAGGGTTTGGGAAGAAGATAAACAGAAAATAGGGAGGAAGAGGGAGGGCCGATAAGAGTGAAGGGAAAGAGATTGGGGAGGGGAAGGATCTTCTAGCTTGATACCATATGTGATTGTAAGGAAGCAAGAATATATACAGAAAACAATGGGTACATCAAGAGACACAAAATAAATATAATAAGGAATACATAACATGACCCTATTTATGTCTATCAATACCTAATTTCGCCTTAAGGTACTAACTTTTTTTTAACAGGTTAAGGTTTTATGATTTCAATTTTGTAACACCTTTGGGTACTAACACCAAAATTAGTTAATTAATGACTCAAATACCCTTGCATTTTTTTTAAGTTTATCAATTTAACACATTTGGGTACTAAGATCTAATTTTATTTAAGTTTAAATCAATTTTACAAAATCTATTTATTTTTTTTATTTTCATCTTTTTATTATATCTCTAAATTAATATAAAATCTATTTCTTTTTTTATTTTCATATTTTTATTAAATTTCTTATTTAACATAAAATCTACTAGCTATATAGCTTTATGTAAATTAAATTTCTTACTTGTTTTAAATAATGTAAACGTTACTCGTTTTCAATTTTGGATAGAAATGACTGATAATAATAAACATCTTTCATGTAAAAAAAATTAAGCCATTTTTTAACTCATTTTTTTGTTCATTTACATTTTACTATTTTAGAAAAATATTTAATTTACATAAAACTATATAGCAAGGTATGTTAGATAAAACTATATAGCTAGGTATTTTAGATAAAACAAAAAAAAAATTAAGCCTTTTCTTAACTCGTTTTTTTTTGTAAAAAAGGATATTTAATTTACATAAAACTATATAGCTAGTAGATTTTACTGGCGCAACTAGTAGATTTAATGAAAATTAAATATTTTTCTAAAATAGTAAAATCTTAATGAACAAAAAAAACGTATTAAAAAATGGCTTAATTTTTTTTACATGAAAGATATTTATTATTATCAATCATATCTATCCAATATTGAAAACGAGTAAGGTTTATATTTTTTAAAACGAGTAAGAAATTTTATTTACATAAAACTATATAGCTAGTAGATTTTATTTAAAAAAAATATGTTTAAAAAAAATACTGGTGTAACAAGTAGATTTTATGTTAAATAAGAAATTTAATAAAAATATGAAAATGAAAAAAATAAATAGATTTTATGTTAACTAAGAGATATAATAAAAAGATGAAAATAAAAAAATAAATAGATTTTGTAAAATTGATTTAAAGTTAAATAAAATTAGTTGTTAGTACCCAAATGTGTTACATTGATAAACTTAAAAAACTGTAAGGGTATTTTAGTCATTAATTAACTAATTTTGGTGTTAGTACCCAAATGTGTTACAAAATTGAAAGCATAAAACCTAAACCTGTTAAAAAAAACAGTTAGTACCCAAGGACGAAATTAGGTATAAACCACAGGACCCATTTATGTAATTAACTCAAAACAAAATTTATCCTTTAAAGTGGACGTAATTCATATAGTATTTAACACACTTTGGTAATTAATGGTAAATCAAAAAATAGTAAAATCTTTTATTAATTGATATTTACTTAGGACTAACTAAAATATAGAATTGAGTATAGGAACGAAAAGAGTAGCTTATATTCGTTTAAAATTTAGACTGGGTTAAAAAAAATTAACTTATATAGAAAAATCCATCTTTTAGGACAAAATTGGGTCAAAAATATAGTGGATTACACGTCAACGATGTTTAAGGATATTTAGACGCACAATAGATGTCAACTCTTAAATTAGTGACGAGTATTGATCACCAACCTTGAAAGCGATATATAAGCTTTCATTTTCAGTGACATAAGGAATGACAAGCTGCTGAACTAGTACACAATGAAGTTTTTTGGTCAATCAACTATATATATATATATATATATATATATATATATATATAGGAACTGAAAGAGGAGAAAACGTTTAAAACTGTGAGAACGGTGAGAACGCATCCTATTCTAACACGTGGCGTGGGACATGATCAGGGTCCGAGGGGTACTTTTGTCTTTTCAAACTTTTTTTTATTTTCCCAACGCGGTATAATATTTTCTGGCGTCTAAGATTTTTTTGGCGTTAATTTTATTTATTAAACTTTTTGGCGTTGAATTAATTGTTTTTGTGTCACATAGATAATTTTTTTTGCGTTATCGCGTTTTCTGGTCAACTTTTTTGGTGTTTTGTGTCGTTTTGTATAATAATTCACTACGAGTCATTAACATTTTCATAAGTTAACAATAAGACCAAATGTTTTTTTTTTTTTTGCGCTTAGTGAATTTTTTGGCGTTTAATACATTTGACAAGGTGCTTTGCCCGCACCCTTTCTCACAGTTTTCACACTACGAGCGTTTTGGTGTTTGTAGTTTTTGGCGTTTTATATAATAATGTATTTTATTTGTAGAGAATTAGATAACAAAACAACAGATAACTTTATAACAGAACAACATAAAATGAAAAAAAATTAAAAATGGTAATCTAATTCTCTTATGAATCTTCACTGTCATCAGCTCCTTTTTCTTGGATTTGTTTTGTCGTTTTTAACCTTTTGAATACCTTAGCTAGATGCCAACTTTCCTACATGAACCCTGTCTTTTTCAGACGAAGCTGCTTAGTGGCATCATGTGTTTTGGTGTGATATTCTTGTTTAGTGGCATGTCATTGAAGATCAACTCTTGCTTGATGTTATTTATAATAATGGAGTCCAAAATAGCATTTTACACTTGTGTTGATCCATTTATTCCATGCCGATATTTATCAAGAACAAAGCTCACATGATGGCATATCACTGTCATCAATCTCTTTTTCTTAAATATTTGTCCATCTCATTCAACAAAATATTATTGAGATAACCACCTCAGAAGAAGAATCCATTCAGTGAAAGCTTTGCCATCTGTGGTTATTTTAACTAACATTTTTTGGCGTTTTAAAGTGAGTGGTTTCTAGAGGATATGACGTTTGTTTTTCTGGGTGTGGTCAATTCATTGTGTATAGACCCCTCTCTTATAGGAGTTTTTTGTTGCGTAGTTTAGGCGCAATTTTTTTATTGTAATAAATGATAGTAATAAAGTAACAGTCTTTTCAGTTACTGTTTTTGTATTTACTGTTTTGATCAGCTTTATCTGTTTATAGGTGACAGACGTCATATCTTCTAAGTTTGGCGGTTTTTTTTGTAAATGACGTTATGCAGACCAAAATATTAAGCAGGAAAAATATTTTTTTGTTATTTTTGTAAGGAATAACTTTTTTTAGTATTTTTTTTAGCGTTTTGCAAATAAATAGAGAAATATATCATTTAAATATATTAAAAAAAAAGATTACATAGAAGAAAAAAATAAAACCCTTCGTCAGAAGGTACTATATCCGAAAGGTATCCATCACTTGCGTCATCTTCTTCCTCGGAGTCTTCACCTGGATCTTCATCCATGTCATCACCTTCACCTTCATCGGCTTCTTGTTCCTGAAGATTCTGAAGCCTCCACTTGAACATGTCTTGCATTAACTCCAATTCTGAGTCCATTTCTGTGTTCGTACAAGTGGCGTTATGCAATTCTTCCATGAAACCAAGACCGTGCTTTGTCATGATGTTTTCAAGCCAGTAGACTTCCTGCTCTCCGCTGTCGTATGTAACAGTGACCATGTCTGTTTCATCATCAAAACGCCATGATGTCATGACAGGGTCCGGCTTCACATCTGCTTTGATTTGTCCAAATTTCCTAGTTAATGCTTTCATAAGCATATGTGTTTCATGGCATTCATTGTCTAGAGCGATGCCAAGTGACAAGATACCCCTCTTTACCTCTTCTTCCATCATCAAAATTGCCCAAACCGTCTTAACATACACCCTCCTTCTATTGTCCAAATGGAGGACGAATCACCTGATTCCCAGAGTGTATCTCCATGAAACGAGTGTTGTCATTTTTGGCGTTTTGGTTAAGTTGGCGTTTTTGGTTTAAAGATGTTTTTCCAGAAATGGATAGATTTAAGTGATTATGGAAGCTATGTTTTACCTCGTTTATATAATGATGTTTTTGGCGCGTAATTTAGGAGGGAATTTCTTCTAATAAATGTTAATAACTGAAATTCAGTTACTGTGTTTCTTTCATCTTCCTGTAATATCCAACGCGTTTTATCACTAATTTTTGGTGTTTTGTTTTTAATGGCGTTTTTTTTAATGGCGTGTTATCATTTGATGGCGTTTTGAATTTGAGCGGTAAAAGACCCTTTTACCCTTAATGAAGCGCGTCCCACATAATAAAATTGATGTTATTTACGAAAACGCCACCGCGCAATCTAGTCCATGGATTGTTTTGATCGGACGACCAATAAGCGTTCTCACCGTTCTCACACTTTTCACCGTTTTCTCTAAATCCTGACCCTATATATATATATATAGGGTAGGGTTCATGTGAGAACCACCTTTATTGCAAGAACCGTGAGAACCAATGTAAACACAAAAAATACCTAAAAAAATCTAAAAAACACATAATATTTTTAATATTCTCTTAAAGAAAATCGGTATATTTTGTTACAAAAAGAAAACTTTTCTTTTCGAATAACAATTATCGATGCACATGTGCATATGTATCATTTCTTTGACAAATTCCGTAATATATTACCCGTAGTAGACAAATGCACTTTAATTTACACTACCATCCGTAATACACTACTTTTACATTACTTATACTAAAAATGCATGTGTGCATCATTATGTATAACCATGATATAACGTGTTTTGATACAAAAAGTTTGCGATTTTAAATGATGAAGTAGGCCCATATACATGTTTTTTGGTTAGTTATATCTAGTGTGTGATGGTTTTATTATATTTGTCACTTTATGATGTAATATGTTGTTTGGATGGTCTAAAGGGTGTTAATATACATGCAATAAAGTGAAATATTGGTAATGGTATTGTATTGTGGATGGTAGGAGGTAATGATATTGTATTACGGATGGTAGGAGGTAATGGTAGTGTATTATGGATGGTATAATAGATGAAAGGGAAAGTGTATTCAAAGTAGTTGTAACACCTGTGCCTCCACGGCCATCAAACAAATACTGAACCAATGAAATATTATATTTCATACTTGGGATTTGTAAAAATATGTGTATCATTTGCACATATCAATTTTTGTTCAATTCCAAACTCTAAATCGCTTTCTGGAAGGTTATACGCGCACTGATGCGTAAATATAACCAGTTTAATGCAACAAACACTCCGGAATAGTGACATAGGCTTAACATACCTTAAATAACCTTTACATAACTTAGAAATAAGTTTTGAAGGCTTTGGTATGGCAAAATCAAGTTAATTCGCTTACAGGGACTAAACTTGACAAACTGTGAAAGTATGTCAATTTGAACTGTAACGAACATTCCGGAACATGATCATAAGTTAAACACACCTTAAATATCCTTTACATAGCTTAGAAATAGGCTTTGAGGGGTTTGGTGTGCTAAAATAAACTTTTGGGTCATTCAGGGACTAAAAGTGTCAAAAAGTGCACAAGTTTGCACTTTCGCGCATAACTTACGTTCTGAATACATCCGGACATCCAAAAATTTATGTAAGCATGACTATATTATGCTTTAGTGTTTGGCTTGCCAAAAATCCATTCGTTGCGTCATTTGGATCGTTTTTCGCGCTTATGCGCATTCCGTCGTAATTAAGCGAACATCGCGTTCGTACGGCCAAATGAACCATCATCCGGCATATTTTTGAGCATGTTTCATGTCCAAAATGTTTAGGCATCATTATAGGGCCTTAAAGTTGGCTTTACGGGCCTTAGAAGTGCCAGAAATGGGCTTAAACACGTGCAGGGACTGAAACTGTCATTTCTGAAACTTTGTTCTGATCTGTGACTCCTAGGCGGCCCGCCTCAAGATCTTAACATCCTTAGGCGGCCCGCGTCAGACCTTCTGACCAGATTAAATGTTTCTAACAGCAGATTGCAGCTGTTTGATCCACCACCACACATTCTCATTTGTCTAGTCAGCTGATAAGAACCATTTTCTAGTCACCATAAGGTTCCAACACTTGTACGGTTACGATTAAGGCATGTTTTCCATGAAACGATCTTAACGGTGGACCTTTTACTATAAATACCCCACCCCCCATGCTTCAAAATTACAAGAATTCTGATTTGAGAACCTCTAAGTTGAAACCATTGTTTCATACCTGAGATTCTTGAATCGGGATTAGCATTCGGGGACCCTTCGTAAGTATTCTTTTGTTCTTTTCTTTATTTTATTGCTTTTAGAGTCAGAAAGTCAAACTTTGTTTGACTTTCAGCGTTGACCAGCTTATGGTCAATGCGAAGTTCGTTTGAACTTCGCAACGTGATTGTAATCACGTTGGTCATAGTCCCTTGGGACTATGCCCACTGATTACCACGTTGTCTAGGGTCGTAGGGTAGGCGATCTAATAAATCGCCTATACCTTCGAACTCGACCCATTTGGTCGATCATTAGGTGACCATAGTAGGTAGGGAATAACCTTCCGAGGTTATACCCTATGGTCACATCGTTTGAGTAGTTGTATGATAGGTAGTTTATATGCCTTAGGTAAATTACCAGAATACCCTTTTCATGTATAATTGGTAATTAAGCATATGTAACCTAAACTTTTGTCACATAACTGATTATGTAACATGTTTAGGCATATAACACTTGTCATAGGACTAGTTAGACGGGCCGAACGCGTTTCACGCGCACGACGCGTTAAAGTAGCATAAGTTACCTTAATGGGTCGCGATGGGTCGAAAGCACTTAGGTTTGGTTTCATTGTAGTATGTAGGCCTTGTTAAACCATATCATATGAGTTCCAATACTCATTTGGTTTACCAAGCCTCATCCTATCCGATCTCCCGATTTAAGTCCGGTTTATTTATATAGTTTTAGATTGCCGACTGATTCCGTGCTCCCTCTAGCTTTGTTTGGTTGTTGTTCAAGACCTCTAAGCATTCTCAGGCGAGTACATTATTCCCCTCTTTTACTGTTTTCAAACTGTTTTGGGGTGAAGCATGTGTACCTATCTGTTATTTTCATGATTTCAAAGTATAATTGATTATACATGTTATTACTTATCTTTTGACAAACTAAATGACTATCTATGGTTTAAACACTGATTTCTCAAAGAACATAAAATAAAATGTTGAATTGTACTTATTTTATGTTCACCAGACCGATTGTTAGTATGATATAGCGCTATAGGATTTGACACCCCATTCCTGTTGTCATGGAATGTCTGAAACCAATTTGTTGCTCCATCCAAATAGGGATTGCCTTTGTGGTATTTCTATAGTCTCAAAGGTGTATCTTGATGCACCAGGTCTGAATGAATTCTCAAATCACACTATTAAAGTATAGTTTAATATACTCTCATGTGTGGTATTGTACAAAACCAACATATATTTACAAAACCAAAAACATAGTTTAATATGTTATTTATCACATTTAAAGCATATTTTGATATGTTATTTATGAAACCAAAACATAGTTTAATATGTTACTTACAAATCCAAAGTATACTTTTAATATGCTACTATAAGGATAATTGTTTAATCTTACATTTATTTATACAAATCACATTGGTTACACATTACATGATTTACATTGGACACTTAAACATTATTGACATTGGTTATACATTTCATGATTTACATCTTAACATAAACATGTTGGTATATTATTCAATACATTTGAAAATTTGTTTAAACATGGACATCTTACTTTGGTGGGTTGGTTTGATTAAGTGATTAATTAACAATGCGTGTGGAATATGATACAAGCATGGTGGATACGCCGCTGGTACTTCCTATATATAAGTGTTTGTATGGTATTACATATTGTAGCGTTATTTGAATCATTTTAGTTTGAGACATAGAACATTTTATACAAGTAACATACTTTTCACAAGACATTTATTTACAAACAACTTATCTTATACAAACTCATTTTACATGGTTATTCATTTAATCATGCATTATTCTCTTATTATACATATCACCTGAACTTATTATTTTTCAAATGATTTACAAAGGCAAAGCAAATTACAGGGTTCATGACTAAACATTTTCTTAAACAGAAGTCATGAATCTTATTTTCACAAAACCTATGTACTCGCCAGCATTTCTTTGCTGACCTCGTTTTCACATATGTTTCAGGTATTGTTGGATGATATCGATTGATAAGATGCATGCTCATATAGGACTGGACAAGGCCTTAGTGACTCAATAACAATGATAGACTATGTTTAAATAGTGTATTTAGATTTCAAGACGATGTAATTATTCAATGTTTAATAAAACGAAACACTCTTTGGTATCCATGGTTATGAAACATTAATTCTGTTACAACACGCCTCGATGTTTCCGCCACGTTTTGTTGTTTTACGTGGTCGGGGTGTGACAGTAGTGTACCAAAACACGTTATAACATGTTTATATATATAGATGCACATGTGCATTTCTAATATTGTTAATGTAAAAAGTTGTGTATTATGAATGGTAGTGTAAATGAAAGTGCAATTTTCTAATATTAGTAATGTATTACGGAATTTGTCAAATAAATGATACATATGGACATGTGCATGGATAATTGTACTCGAAATTTTTTTTTAATTTTTTTTTGTTTTTTTAGTGATGAAATATAGCGATTTAAAAAATTATATTAAAAAATTTTTTATGAGTGTTTTTTTGGATTTTTTAAGGTATTTTTGTTTGTGTTCACACTGGCTCTCGCGCTTCTCGTAATAAGGGTGGTTCTCAAATGAATCTTACCCTGGATAAGGATCCGTTAGGAACCACCCTTTATTGCGAGAACCAATATGAACACAACCAAAAATACCTAAAAATAGCTAAAAAACACACAATTTTTGTTATGGGTCATTTTCTGAGTGTACATATCCTGACTAATATCCTGCTTTTGGTTGTTTGCTTGTGATCAGGATACTTGATTAAGATATTGTTGACATCCTGGGTGATATCCTGGTGTTAACTAAACTAACCACGTGCAGGTTAGAGGCTGTGGGTTACTAACGGTCAGATGGACTTCTTCTCCTCAAGACTCGGGCGTGTCTGTTATGTGAGAGACGTTGAACCCGAAAGACCAGGTCTGCAACGTTCGAGTGGGGAATATTCGCTGGATCCCGGTTATTTAGGATAGTTTGTTGCATTTCTTTTACTATAAATAGATGGGGGCGGATCAGATTAAGGCATGCAATTTTTACACACACACTTTCGAACACTTTTGCTCTCTAGCTCACTGCAAACACTATACACAAACACTTGTATTCGAATTACATTGTAACACCTAGTTGATCCGCATCACATCCTGCACTGTATCCTGATATTTGAAGTAATAGAAGAACAAGGCAGCTGCGATCGTCAGCTCCCGAGGTTTTGTGCCGGCGATCTAGATTGATCAAGGGCTTTCCTCGTACATCATGTGTCAACCTTTACTTTTTTGCTCATTGTTTGATCACATATACAGATCTATATCCTGAGCCGTATCCTGAAACTGTTTTTGCAATTAACTTGGTTAACATATTTTTCACACATATTTCTAGCACACTACCTCACTAAACTAATTTGATCACTTAATTGCTTCGGTAATTTTTGACCAAAACAATTTGGCGCCCACCGTGGGGCAAGTGGTGCTATTTTTGCTAAAAACTTTAGTAAAATCATTACTCGGTTTTCTTTTGTCAAAACTTTTTGCTACATTGTTTTCAATGGCCTCGAGATCAAACATGAGCTCTTCCACCATGTCTGCTACAACCTCTGCAACAATTGGTTCGGTGCTTCCACCTCCTCCAAGAATGCAAGCTTCATCACACGGAGCTGAAAGTCATGTAGCTCGGGATGTTATCCCCGCTCCCAGTACCCAGGGATCCGGTCCTGTTTTGGCATCTAATGATGAAATTCTGAATTTGTTTGGTAGTGTACAGGAACAGATGAGGCAGCAGCAGGAAACTAATCGGATGCTGATGAGAGAAATACAACTCTTGAAATCCGGCCCAAGTAGACCTGCTGAAGAAATTGTCACTCCTATACAGCCTAGGGCTTTGAACTTCAGTTCTACAGTTTACACTGAGGATAATCGGGGGAACATCGTCCCAAGCCATTCTCAGAATCATACCCCTGAGATACCCTCCTCGGGCAGGATGTCAACTGTGAGGAGCTCAGGATATGCTTCAGGATATGGCCATAATCCTCAGACCGGTAACGTGTCAAATAATAATATTCTTGCTACTAACAACAATGGGTCTTTGCAGGATGCAGGTATGACGTCAACATTTACTAGGAAGCTTCAGAAATTGAAGGACATGATATCCAGTGTACCTGGAGTGGTCCAACCAATTCCGGAAGTATCTCAAGACAGGCACAGGATATCCCGCTTTGCATATCCAATCTGTGATGCTGAAATCCCAAAAAGATTTCAGACCCCCAACATGAAACTGTATGATGGGACTACGGATCCTGAAGAGCATATTGTCCAGTATAGAGAAAGAATGGAGATTAACCCTATCCCTCCGGAACTCAAGGAAGCATGCTTATGCAAGGGTTTCGGTTCTACCTTGACAGGATCAGCCTTAAAATGGCTGTTAAATGTTCCTCCTCACTCAATTACTTCGTTTGCTCATTTGGTTAATTTATTTAATAGTCAGTTTTCTTGCAGTCGGAGTTTTGAGAAACTAACCAGTGATCTTTACAGGATAACTCAAGGACCCCAGGAATCCTTGAGGGATTATGTGAACAAGTTTAGTCGAGAATCCTTGGATATCCCACATCTTGATGTTGCAACAGCTGTGCAGGCTTTTAAGATGGGGTTACAAAAGGATTCTCAGTTTTATCAAGATCTTGTGATGAATCCCTGCAGGAATCTTGACGAAGCTCGTAACAGGGCTTTGAGATATATCCGCTTGGAAGATGACAAAAAGATGCAAGAGAGGATGAATTCTACCTCAACCTACGAATCAACCAACAGGAAATCAGAATCCTCGTATAAACCATATCGCTCCAAGCCGTATGGTAGAAATGATAGCAAGAAAGTGAATGCTGTTGAAGACGAGGATCCTAAAGAATATCCTGAATTATCTGAATACTGCTTTTCTGTTAATATACCCGAGTTAATGTATGCTATGCAGGGTTTAGGAGACAAAGCTAGGTGGCCTCGAAAGAATCAACAGAAAGCTGATTAGAAGGATAAATCCAAATGGTGTGCCTTCCATGAAGATTTCGAGCATGTGACCGAGGATTGCATTGCTCTAAGGAAAGAAACAAGTTACCTGTTAAGCAAGGGGTATCTGAAGGATTTGTTGGGAAGAAAGAAGAATAAAGGGCAGGATCCTAAGAAGGATCCTGAACGAGCAGCATCACCCCCAGCAGATGCCAAAATAATTAACTTTATTTCAGGAGGATCCGACATTTGTGGGACTTCGTATTCTGCGGCCAAGAGACATGCAAAGGAAGCGAAGACTGAAGGGGGGGACAAACCACCTAGGATGACTACCCTTACAACCGATAAAGTGATCACTTTTGATAGTGATGACAGGGATACTGTCCAGGATCCTCACCACGATGCTCTCGTAATAACATTATATGTTGCTAACCATTTTGTACGCAGGATATTGGTGGACAATGGTAGCTCCGTCAACATAATTCAGCTGGAAACATTGAAGAGGATGAATGTATCTCCGATGGACATTACTTCAAAGTCCACTGTGCTCGTTGGTTTCAGTGGAGAAGCTAGGAATACCGTAGGAGAGATAAAGTTACCAGTATATGTTGAAGGGGTCAACTCGATACAACGCTTCTGTGTGATGGACTCCCTATCCTGCTATAACATCATACTAGGCAGGCCATGGATCCATGACATGAAGGCTGTGCCATCGACTTATCACCAGTGCATCAAGATCCCTACCCCTTGGGGGGTCGTCAAAGTTGATAGTGATCAGCAGGAGGCGAAGGAATGCTACTAATCCTCAATGAAATCCTCAACCAAGCCTAATCCAGCATAGCAATTAAAGATGCGGGCCCAGGATATCGTGGAGGCTTCAGAGCAGGATATGAAGAAAGTTATCCTAGATCAGGATAATCCTGATATCTCGGTAACAATTAAGTAACTTTTTGAAGTGCAGGATGTCAACATTTTCATGGAAGCATGAGGATATGACAGGCATATCCAAAGACATTATTACTCACAAGCTTGGAATTGACAGGTCGTTCAAGCCTGTTCAGCAAAAAAGAAGGAAGTTTGCTCCTGAACGAAACACAATCATACAAGAGGAAGTTGAAAGATTGTTGAAGTCCAAAATGATCAGAGAAGTCAAGTTTCCAAGATGGCTGGCAAATGTAGTCGTGGTAAAGAAGAAAAATGGGAAATGGAGAGTCTGTGTAGATTACACGCACTTGAACAAGGCTTGTCCTAAAGACCCATTTCCTCTTCCCCATATTGATGCAATGGTGGATGCTACTACCGGGCATGAGATGCTAACCTTCATGGATGCATCCTCAGGATTTCAGCAGATTCAAATGGAGCCTTCGGACCAGGAGGATACTGTCTTCATGACACCGACAGGTATATATTGTTATACTGCTATACCCTTTGGTTTGAAAAATGCAGGTGCAACATACCAGAGGTTGGTAAACATGATGTTTAAAGATAAGCTGGGGGACACCATGGAGGTATATATTGACGATATAGTGGTGAAATCTAAAAAGGCTGAGGATCACTTCAGGGATATCAAGGGAGCATTTGATATCCTGGATCAGTATAACATGAAACTGAATCCTGCTAAGTGCCATTTCGGAGTGGGGGCAGGAAAGTTTCTAGGATATATGGTAACGAAAAGAGGCATAGAGGCGAGCCCGGAGCAGATTCGATCTATCCTGGATATAAAATCACCTTCGAATATGAAGGATGTTCAACGGTTAACAGGCCGAGTAGTAGCATTGAACAGATTTATTTCAAGATCCTCGGAAAAATGTAAGGAATTTTATGATATCCTCAAGAAGAATAAGAAGTTCGAATGGGGAGCAAAGCATGAAGCAGCCTTGCAGGATTTGAAGCGATATCTCTCAACTGCACCTCTATTAATGAAGCCTGAAAATGGTGAACCACTATCCCTATACCTCGCTGTATCAGGGAATGCTGTAAGTGCCGTTCTTATAAAGGACCATGAAGGTCAGCAATATCCTGTCTATTATGTTAGTAAAAGTTTACTAGATGCTGAAACTAGATATTCTCATCTAGAGAAATTGATATTAGCACTAGTTATGGCATCAACAAAACTTAGACATTATTTTGAGACACATAGGATTCATGTTAAAACCAATTATCTTGTTAAAAACGTGCTTAGGAAACCAGAGATGTCAGGTAGGATGGCCAAGTGGTCAGTAAAATTGAGTGCTTATGACTTAGTATATGAGCCTAGAAATGCCATAAAGTCTCAGGCTTTAGCTGACTTTGTGGCTGATTTCAGTAGTGACATTCAAAATGAAGTAGATTTAGAAGTATAGCAGCTAGGAGAAAACTTAGAATGCTGGGCATTATATACTGATGGTGCATCTAACGTAAGAGGTGTAGGTTTAGGTATACTACTAAAATCGCCACAGGGGGATATATTACCCCAGGCTATTAGGTGTGAATTTCCTGCTACTAATAATGAGGCAGAATATGACGCTTTAATTGCAGGATTAGAGTTGGCTAAAAATATGAATATCAAGAATTTGCAAGTATATGTTGACTCCTTGTTAATCACTAATCATTTTAATGGAACCTATGCAGTTAAAGGAGAGAAGTTAATCGAGTATCTCGAAATTCTCAAAAAATTAGCAGGATATTTCGATATTTTTACGCTTGAACAAGTACCAAGAGAGGATAATGCTGAAACTGATGCCTTAGCAAATCTGGGATCATCGGTCAGGATACCGGAAGTGACCCGAATACCAATATTACATATACTATATCCTGCGATGAATCGTCAGGATAAGGAAGTAATAAGTATTCAGAATCCTGATGAGGAGTGTTATGGGTGAAATTCTGAACCTATATCCTGGAAAATATCTTGGTTTATATCTTGGTTATGTAGTATCTGTTTACGTCCGGGATGCTGGTTCAGGATATTGGTAACATCCTGAATGGTATCCTCAGGATTACTAATGGATTATGTGTAGGTACGTGGGTTAGAAGCTGGCAACGTTCATAAGACTCATTCCGCGGAAGACTCGGTCCAAGTCGTTCAAATAAAGACGTTGAAGCCGTATTACTCGGTCAATAACGTTCACAATGGAATATTCGGAGTACCCCATATTTGTAGGGATTATTGTTTGTAATTGTAATTCATTACTATAAATAGGTGGGTATACCAGATCAAATAGGACATCACATTTTGCACTCGTTACACTCTAACACTCGCTCTCTAGCAAGCTTTCACTCTCACACAAAAACATTGTAACACATAGCGATCTGGTCTATATCCTGCACTGTATCCTGAAGTTTAAGCAATAAGAATGTTGGATCGTTTCCGTGGCCCTGAAAGTCAGTTAAGGTAGTTCAACATCATGTGTAAAGGCGGAATCAATGCACATAACGTCAAAACAGCTCTAATCCTTTTAACTCTTCTTTTCTGATTAATAAACGTGCTTTTACAATAAGATCTGATGAAAATCTAACAGCACTTCGTGATACACACAATGACCTCTCCTACTGTTCCGTACCGTTTTGTTTGAAATGTGACACACACACTCCTATTTATAGACCTAGACCCTTCCGTTTGAACTTACCCTTCCGTTTGAACTTAACATAATCAGTTTCAAACAACCAATTCAAACAGAACCCTCATGTTTCAAACGGAACCCTCATTCAAACTATAGTTTCAAACGGAACCCTAATAAATCACTTCTTAAAATCAAAACTAAACCCTAATTTGACTTTTAAGATCCAATCTTGACTTTCTTGAAATAAGACTTGATGAAGATGCAGTCAACAGACATTCTTGTGCATCAACAGACTCCCCCTTGGATGTTGACGTAGTCTTCAGATCCTGAGTCTTCAGTCTTAGTCTTTTCTCTAACTCTGTCTTTTCATCATAAGCACTCTATCTTCACACTCCCATATACTGTTGATCCAGACTCCCCCTTTCACAGACTCCCCCTCTCAATATGCTGAATCTGAGATATCTGGTTCAATCTTTGACAATAAACTCCCATGAGAATGATGAAGTCCAAAACCTATTACCCTGCACATCCTCTACCTCACCATAAGTTTCACAAATTTACATCAATTGAATTTAACAAACTTACTGGTAGACAACATTCATTCATCAAACATACTAGTTTCATCAAGTTCAAATAAATGACCTTGATAAACTAACTACACAGTCTATCAAAACATTTGTATATGACATTTAAAGTTTTCAACATATTCTCCCAACCCAATTCATCATGTTTAGCACTTGGAATTTTGAATATCAGCTCTTCAACATCAGTTGTCGAAAATCTTTTTGAATTTTCAAAATTTTATGCTAAAACACTCCGAAAATCTTTTTGGATTTTTGATCTTGACAGAAATGCAGTAAAGAAATATATACAAACAATATTTTTGTGAGTTTGTGTAAGAGGATCATATCAGTTTATGAAACAAATCACTAGCACCGTAAAGCTTTAATCATTTTAAGTTCTAAACGATTCACCTTGATTGACGATATAGTTGTCCTCTTAAACTCAATCTAAAAACTTTCAATCTGCTTACCGATACTTTAAGGTATATTAAGATAGCACTAAGTTCTTATGGACCCCACAATCTTAGCATATCCCCTCATCATGCAATACACTGACTCAAGTAATGCCTTTAAACTTTTATCAACTGTGATTTGTACAAAAACAAAGCAGAATGTTTAAACATTAACAATCAGGTCGATACTTCCGTATACGCAGAGAAAGTCCAATGTTTAAACAAAATAAGAAAATAAAAATAAGTTGAAGTTGTTTAGGCTTTAACCACCAGGTCGATACTCCCGTATACGCAGAGGTGATCCAAAGCTTAAACGAAACACCAAAGAAAATAAAGCAGAACGTTTAGGCAACAACATCCAGGTCGATACTCACGTATACGCAGAGGATGTCCGATGCTTAAACAAAATAAAGAAATAAAACAAGTTTAAATCTTTGTAAAATAAAATGCACAATCACAGCGACTTTTCAGCAAAGTTGTGAAAGTTCACAAACTTAACCAGTTTTATGTCTTTCAACAATCAGCGATTACTGAGTAGGTACACAGTCAAGAAGGACAAAACCAAGTACTATGCTTTTGACCATGTTTCCCACTAGAACTAGGCTTTTTCATTTATGTTTGTATCGTTATCGCAAATCTACTAGTCTAGCTGAGCCTACCGTCACATCTTTAGTGAGACCGCTTATCACATTTGACATTACAATTCTTTAGCATGCTGTGATAGTTCACTGATTTTCTATCATTTCCTCTTGTTTAACACAAAACTCATTTTTTATTTTTCAATGTTTTTGACATTTTCAAATTTTCAAATTTTTTTTAAATTTTTCTCCCCCTAAAATCAAAATATGTTTCAATTTTGATTTTCTGAGAAAATTTGAAAACAAACTATACAAGAAACGTGACAAACTGATATCAAATCGCTTCAATTCGCCATTCTCTTGGCTTAACAATCAGAACTCCCCCTGACAACAAACTATTTTCCCATTTAGATTTCAAAACAATTAAGTTTGTTTTAATCAAATGGTTTTTTCCGGAAAATTAGTTTTGTTTGTCTTTTCACAAACTCGGGGTTTCATCACCTTGTTCTCTTTCAACCATTTTAAAGATTTAACAATTCAAGATTCTATCAACACAAACACTAGTAGAAAATCAAGTACAACTTAATGTCCCTGATTTACCACTTGCAAATCGAAATATCACAGTTACCAACCTGTGAATTTCTCAAGAATGATGCCGATACCTGCTTCACGCTTACCAACCTGGAAGCTCCGGCAAATCAGATTTTTCTATTTGAAAAGTTTCACCCAAGCCTGACTATCTTTGGGTGATTTAGAATTCTTGTTCAACAATGGTGGAAAATTTGCATCATCCATTGTTAAACCTGAATTCTCAGATTTTACCTCAACACTAGGCTCCTCTGGCTTTGATGAACCAGAATCATTGCCTGAACATGGCTTGTCTGACTTTGACTTATTAGATTCATTGCCTGATGGTGGCTTGTCTGACTTGGACACATCAGATTCATTGCCAACCATTTTCTTCTTCTTCTTTTCTTCTTTAGTTCTCAGATTTGCATCTGAAGAATTCAATTTACTCGGCTTTGCAGTCGAGTGAGTTGATTCATCAGAACTCTTATTCAATCTGTCCGGTGAACCCGAAGACAAAATTTTCTCGAGATACTCTCTCGCCTTCTTCCTTTTCTTTCGCAGTCTGTCTTTCTGCCCCTGTGAAAGTTTAACTTTCTTTTCTTGAATTGTCTGGTCCTGAACTTTAGGTTTTAGAACCTTCTGTTCATGGAGTTTGACGTTGACTGGCTTCTTTGCCATTCTTTGAGATTCAACCCTCAATCTTCCCATCAATCTCCTCGGGCAATCTCTGGCAATATGTCCTCTGATTTGGCAATTATAGCATCTTCTTGTTTCATAACTCCAATTCTGGCAGTTAACAGCAATGTGTCCTCTCACACCACAGGTGTAGCACACTCTGTTATCGTACCATCCACTTCTATCAGTCCAAACATTCAAATCATAACATTGTTTGGCTTGGTTATAGTCATTTCTCCTCTTCAATGCTGGATTTGGCTTTTGAGCACTGTGGTCAAACCTGCACCACTTATTACCAACATTTTGTGAGTTTTCATTTTTAGATTTTTGTGATTTTTGATAATGATTGGATGACTTATCTGATGAGTTTTTATTTTCATTTTTAAGATTTTTCAAATTTTTATCTTTTTGTTTCTGTTCTACACTCTTCTTAACAGGTTTTTGTTTAGAACATTCACCTGTTTCAGTAGATTGCAAAACAGTATTTTTAAATTTTTCTTGTAAATCTAAAAATATTTTTCTTTTCTTTTCTTTTCTTTTTCATCATCAGATATTTCATCACAATCTTCAATTTTGACTTTGTCAAAATTTGTGACATTGTCACTTATTGGAACAGAATTGATCGGTTTTGGACACAAATATGGTGCCGAAGTCACAAAACCTTTCAATTTAACTTCAAGCTCTTTGATTTTCATCCGAGCTTTTTCAGCTTCTTTTTCAAGCTGAATGATTTTAGCAAGATGAGAATTGATTTCAATTTGTTTTTGAAGATTATCTTTACCAAAAATATCTCTCTCATCTTCTAAAATCTTTATTTGATTTTGAAAATCTTTTTCAATTTTTAATTTTTCATTTTCAACAACATTTTCTTTTTCTTTAAAAATTTTAATTTCCAATGTCAAATTGTCCAAACCACTCAACAGTTTGACATTTTCCGTCATCAACTTTTCACAATTTTCTCTCATTTCAAGAATCTGTTTACTATCAGATTCTTTCTCATCCTTCAAGTTTTTGATTTCCAATGTTAAACTTTCTATATTCTTCAGAAGTTTGACATTGTCTGTTTCTGATTTTTCGCATTTTTCGCATTTTCCATTCATCTTTCCATCATCAACTTCTTTCTTTGTTTCCATCTTGTATGTTCCTGCACAGAAAATTTTAACAAAATCAAGAGGATTCATATTTTCATCAATATAACAACCCCTCTTAATATCGTATCTCATAACATTTTTTGCTGCAAGACACACAGTGATTCGTTTTCTCATTTCAATGATCACATCCAAATCTATCTTTGCTGATTCTCCTTTTATTTCATCCAATAACTCCCTTTTTCTTGAATCTTTATGACTCCTATGATTTGTTATTGTATTGATGAAACTTCTTAAATCAAAGCGTGATAAACTAGAATCCCGTCTCAGTCCATTCACGAATTTCTCCCATTCCAAAGGTAAAGCATCAACAAATTTTGAGATTCTTTCATCTTTTGAATGATATATCTTATGTTTTTCTAACTTGATGATTAGATCATAAAACCTTTCTATCAACTCCTCCACTGATTCATTCTTCTTACATAAAAATTTTTCCCATCTTTTAATATAAACATCCTTATCACCTAATCTCTCACACCAAGATTCACAATGCCAATCATTTAAATTTTCAAGATTCTTGTTTTCCTTTTCGTCAAACATTTTGACCACAATTTCTTTGTTAAATGACTTGGTTCAAAAATTATTTTTAGCTCAAAGTCCACAAATTTTCAACTTCTTGGAATTTGCACCTTGTAAATCCCCTCGAATTCTCCTGCAAACAAACAATCAAACAATTAGTTTAAACGAACTGAATACGTAACAGTGTGCGTTGATGAAATCAATCTAAGACTCGTGTCAAGAATTTGCGAATTCGTTTCAATGTTGTTCGGGTAAAACCACTGAATGAATGAGCCTGCCAAAAAGATATACAATCCGAAATGATTGTGCTTACAACACTCTAATTAGTTGACAGAATCTCAAACTTCAAATAATGCTACAACACTTTGGGCAGCAAATATGAATCACGTGGACCAAGGACTGTTTTAAAACAACTCGATGAAATCAAACAATTAATGGATTGTTTTAAATGTGCACAATTATTGATTAGGCCTCACTACATTAATCAGTTTTAATATTCATTGGGTCGATGATAATGAACTTTAGTAATGATTGGACTTAACAACACTCAAGATGATATCACCAACTTTTGACTTTAGTAAATCGAATATATTGATCAGATCAAACTTTTCACATGCAAACTTGATTGAGCCACAAAATAAGGTCTATCTCAATTCACATGCTATCCTTGACTTTATGTCGCATGCACATATTGAAATTCATAAACTGCCTACAACATTAAATGTATATAGAATTCTATTTGACCATTTAACGTGTATTGTAGTCTGACACTTCTCGATGACAATTAATATCCGACAACTTCAAATTAATACGTCACATGGATCGGTAATATTAATTCTTTCACATGTGCCGCTCACTGACACACTACATATGATTTATTTTTTATTAGACCGACAACAGTTATGTTCACGTTGTAATGTCCAAGATATTCAAACGACCTGCTTCAAACGACAAATATTCAAACGACAAATATTCAAACGGAATGATTCAAACGATATGGTCAATTTCAAACGATATGGTCAATTTCAAACGATTGTTCAAACGATCACCATTTTCAAACGATTGTTCAAACGATCGGTTTGTTTTTCAAACGATGTGATCACTTTCAAACGGTGACGTCAGCAAATCGCGAAACTTTTCAAACGGTATGTATGATTTTGATCAGTTTTAGGTCGAATTTTGATTTCAAAATTCCAAGGATTAGTTAATAGTGAATTTCGTTTGATATGTGATCGTTTCAAGCCATTTTAACCGCGAGAACTAGTTAAAATCAGAAAAGAAAGGTAGAAGTGAGATAATCCGATGATTTCAAGTTGTATTTGGTATGAACTCCTCGTCCTGAGCTCTGATACCACTTGTTGGATCGTTTCCGTGACCCTGAAAGTCAGTTAAGGTAGTTCAACATCATGTGTAAAGGCGGAATCAATGCACATAACGTCAAAACAGCTCTAATCCTTTTAACTCTTCTTTTCTGATTAATAAACGTGCTTTTACAATAAGATCTGATGAAAATCCGACAGCACTTCGTGATACACACAATGACCTCTCCTACTGTTCCGTACCGTTTTGTTTGAAATGTGACACACACACTCCTATTTATAGACCTAGACCCTTCCGTTTGAACTTACCCTTCCGTTTGAACTTAACATAATCAGTTTCAAACAACCAATTCAAACGGAACCCTCATGTTTCAAACGGAACCCTCATTCAAACTATAGTTTCAAACGAAACCCTAATAAATCACTTCCTAAAATCAAAACTAAACCCTAATTTGACTTTTAAGATCCAATCTTGACTTTCTTGAAATAAGACTTGATGAAGATGCAGTCAACAGACATTCTTGTGCATCAACAAAGAAGAACAAGGCAGCTGCGATTGTCAGCTCCCGAGGTTTTATGCCGGCGATCTAGATTGATCAAGGGCTTTCCTCGTACATCTCGTGTCATTTCCTTTACTTTTTGCTCATTGTTTGCTCATTGTTTGATCGTAGATACAGTTCAATATCCTGAGCCGTATCCTGAAAACTGTTTTCATAAACAACTTAACCAACATATTTTCATCACACATTTTAGCACACTACCTCACTTCACTAATTTGATCACTAAATTGCTTCGGTAATTTTTGACCAAAACAATTTGGCTCCCACCGTGGGGCAAGTGGTGCTCTTTTTACTAAAATTTTTTGTGAAATCGCTAATCGGTTTTCTATTTTCAAAACTTTTTGCCATATTATTTACAATGGCCTCAAGATCAAACATGAGTTCCTCCACTGTGTCTGCTACGACTTCTGCTACTGCCGGTTCGGTGCTTCCACCACCTCCTCCAAGGATGACAGCTTCATCAAGACCTCAGGATATTATCCCTACTCGCAGTGTTCAGGAATCTGCTCCTGTTTTGGTTTCTAATGATGAAATTCTAACCTTATTTGGAAGTGTGCAGGAACAAATGAGGCAGCAACAGGAAACAAACCAAATGCTATTGAGGGAAATACAACTCCTGAAGTCTGGCTCGAGCAGATCTGCTGAGGATATTGTCACTCCATTGCAACCCAGGACTTTGAACTTCAGTTCAGCTGTGTATACTGAGGATAACAGGGGGAATATTGTGCCCAGCCTCCTGCAGAATCATACTCCTGAAATACCCTCCTCGGTCAGGATGTCAACCATGAGGAGCTCAGGATATGCTTCAGGATATGGGCAAAATCCTCCAACGGGTAACATGTCAAATGATAATAATACTCATGCTACTAACAATACTGGATCTTTGCAGGATACAGGTGTAACATCAGCACTCACTAGGGAACTTCAGAAGTTGAAGGACATGATATCTAGTGTACCTGGAGTGGTCCAGCCGATTCCGGAAGTGTCCCAAGACAACCACAAGATATCTCGCTTCGCATATCCTATTTGTGATGCTGAGATCCCAAAGAGATTTCAAACCCCCAACATGAAGCTTTACGATGGAACTACGGATCCTGAGGAGCTTATTGCTCAGTATAGGGAAAGAATGGAGATTAACCCTATTCCTCCGGATCTCAAGGAAGCATGCTTGTGCAAGGGTTTTGGTTCCACCTTAACAGGATCAGCCTTGAAATGGCTCTTGAATGTTCCTCCGCATTCGATTACATCTTTTGCTCACTTAGTAAATTTATTTAATAGCTAGTTTTCTTGTAGTCGAAGCTTTGAAAAATTAACAAGTGACCTTTACAGGATAACACAAGGGCATCAAGAATCCCTAAGGGATTACGTGAACAAGTTCAGCCGAGAATCCTTAGACATCCCACATCTTGATGTTGCAACAGCTGTGCAAGCTTTCAAGATGGGGCTGCAAAAAGATTCTCAATTTTACCAAGACCTTCTAATGAACCCATGCAGGAACTTGGATGAAGCTCGGAACAGGGCCCTGAGATATATTCGATTGGAGGATGACAGAAAGATGCAAGAGAGGATGAACTCATCTAATGCTTATGAGTCAACTAACAAGAAGTCAGAATCCTCATTCAAGTCATATCGGCCTAAGCCATATGGAAGAAATGAAAACAAAAGAGTGAATGCTGTCGAAGATGAGGATCCTGAAGAATATCCTGAGTTGTCTGAATATTGCTTTTCTGTTAACATTCCTGAATTGATGTATGCCATGCAGGGTCTGGGAGACAAGGCTAGGTGGCCTCGAAAGAATCAACAAAAGGCTGATTGGAAAGATAAATCAAAATGGTGCGCTTTCCACGAAGATTTCGGACATGTGACTGAGGATTGCATTGCCCTAAGGAAAGAAATAAGCTATCTTCTAAGCAAGGGATATCTGAAAGATCTCTTAGGAAGAAAGAAGAATAAGGGTCAGGATACTGAGAAGAATCCTGAGCGAGCAGCATCACCTCCCGCGGATGCCAAGATAATCAACTTCATTTCGGGAGGATCCGACATTTGCGGGACTTCGTATTCGGCAGCAAAGAGACATGCAAAAGAAGCTAAGGCCGAAAGGGGAGACAAACCTTTCAGAATGACTACCCTCACAACTGACAAAGTGATCACATATGATGCTGATGACAGGGATACTGTCCAGGATCCTCACCATGATGCTCTGGTAATAACATTATATGTGGCTAACCATTTTGTACGCAGGATATTGGTTGATAATGGCAGCTCCGTCAACATAATCCAACTAGAGACGCTGAAGAGAATGAATGTATCTCCAATGGATATCACTTCAAAGTCTACTGTGCTTGTTGGGTTCAGTGGAGAGGCTAGAAACACAGTGGGAGAGATAAAATTGCCAGTATACGTTGAAGGAGTCAACTCGATACAACGTTTCTGTGTGATGGATTCTCTATCCTGCTATAACATCATACTAGGAAGACCGTGGATTCACGATATGAAGGCTGTGCCGTCAACGTATCACCAATGCATCAAGATACCTACCCCTTGGGGAGTTGTCAAAGTTGATAGTGATCAGCAGGAGGCGAAAGAATGTTACTCATCCTCGATGAAATCCTCGACCAAGCCTAGTGCAGCATAGCAATTAAAGACGCGGGCCCAGGATATCGTGGAGGATCCGGAGCAGGATGTGAAGAAAGTTATCTTGGATCAGGATAACCCCGATATTTCGGTGCTCGTAGGAACCAATATCCCTCAGGATATTGAAGACCAGTTAATTAACTTTTTGAAATGCAGGATGTCAACGTTTGCATGGAAGCATGAGGATATGACAGGCATATCCAAAGACATCATCACCCACAAGCTTGGAATTGATAAATCATTCAAGCCTGTTCAACAAAAAAGAAGGAAGTTTGCTCCTGAGCGGAATACGATTATTCAAGAGGAAGTTGAGAGATTATTGAAGTCCAGAATGATTAGAGAGGTTAAGTTCCCAAGGTGGCTAGCAAATGTAGTTGTGGTACAGAAGAAAAATGGGAAATGGAGAGTTTGTGTAGACTACACAGACTGGAACAAAGCTTGTCCTAAAGACCCATTTCCTCTTCCCCACATTGATGCAATGGTAGATGCTAATGCCGGGCATGAAATGCTGACCTTCATGGACGCATCCTCAGGATTTCAACAAATCCAAATGGAGCCTTCTGACCAGGAAGACACTGCCTTCATGACACCAACAGGTATTTATTGTTATACAGCTATGCCTTTTGGTTTGAAAAATGCAGGTGCAACATACCAAAGATTGGTAAACATGATGTTCAAAGACAAACTGGGGGACACCATGGAAGTGTACATTGACGATATGGTGGTAAAATCAAAGAAAGCTCAGGATCACCTCCAGGATATTAAAGGAGCATTTGATATCCTGGATCAGTATAACATGAAGCTGAATCCTGCTAAGTGCCCTTTTGGAGTGGGGGCAGGAAAATTCCTAGGATATATGGTGACCAAAAGAGGAATTGAAGCAAGCCCGGAGCAGATCAAAGCCATCTTGGATATTAAATCGCCCTCAAATATGAAGGATGTTCAACGATTAACAGGGCGAGTGGCAGCATTAAATAGATTTATCTCAAGATCCTCAGAAAAATGCAAAGATTTTTATGATATCCTGAAGAAGAACAGAAAATTCGAATGGGGTGAGAAGCATGAAGCGGCCCTACAGGATTTAAAGCAGTATCTTTCAACCGCACCTCTACTGATGAAGCCTGAGAATGGTGAACCACTATCCCTATATCTCGCAGTATCAGGGAATGCTGTAAGTTCCGTCCTTCTCATTTGGAAAAATTAATACTAGCATTAGTTATGGCATCAACAAAACTTAGACATTATTTTGAGACTCATAGGATTCATGTTAAAACAAATTATCCTGTCAAAAATGTGCTTAGGAAACCAGAGATGTCAGGCAGGATGGCTAAGTGGTCAGTAAAGTTGAGTGCATATGATTTAGTATATGAACCTAGGAATGCCATAAAGTCTCAGGCTTTAGCTAACTTTGTGGCTGATTTTAGTAGTGACATTCAGGATGAGGTAGACCTAGAAGTTCAACAGTTAGGAGAATCCTCAGGATCCTGGACATTATATACTGATGGTGCATCTAATATAAGAGGAGTAGGATTAGGAATACTACTAAAATCGCCACATGGGGACATATTACCCCAGGCTATTAGGTGTGAATTTCCTGCTACCAATAATGAAGCAGAATATGAGGCTTTAATTGCAGGATTAGAGTTGGCTAAGAACATGAGTATCAAAAATTTACAAGTATATGTTGACTCTTTGTTAATTACTAACCATTTTAATGGATCCTATGCAGTTAAGGGTGAGAAATTGATTGAATATCTTGATATTCTCAAAAAATTAGCAGGATATTTTGATGTTTTTACACTTGAACAGGTACCAAGGGAGGATAATGCTGAAGCGGATACCTTAGCAAATTTGGGATCATCGATCAGGATACCTGGAGGGACCCAAATACCAATATTACATGTCATATATCCTGCAACGAATCCTCAGGATAAAGAAGTAGCGGGTATTCGGGATCCTGGAGTGGAATATCCTGAACAGGATCCTAAATCCTGGACAGCTCCAATTCTGAAATATCTCAAAGATGGACACATCCCCGAAAATGAAAATCCTAAGGCATTTAGGATGAAGGTATCACGATTCACTATTATAAATAATATTTTATACAAGAAATCTCTTGCAGGACCATATTTAAGGTGCTTGGAGGATCATGAAGCCAAAGAAGTACTTCAGGATATACATGAAGGGGACTGTGGTAATCACACTAGGGGCAGATCATTGTTCTCGAAAGTATTGAGGACAAGATACTTTTGGCCAACAATGAGGAAAGATGCTGCAGAATATGCTCGAAGATGTGATGCATGTCAAAGGCATAGTAACATACTACATCAACCAGCTGAACCACTATATCCTGTAGTTTCCCCTTGGCCATTCATGAAATGGGGGATGGATATAGTAGGGAAGTTACCAAAAGCTCCGGGAGGAAAAGTATTTATGTTAGCAATGACGGATTATTTCTCTAAGTGGGTTGAGGCTGAAGCATTTGTTCAAGTTAGAGACCAAGAAGTAGTATCCTTCATAAAGAGGAATATCCTGACTAGGTTTGGAGTACCAACTGAGATCATTTGTGATAATGGGTCCCAGTTTATAAGCAAAAGGACTACTGACTTTTGCAAGAGTTGGGGAATCAAAATGATCACATCTACTCCGGTACATCCTCAAGCGAATGGACAAGCTGAATCCTCGAACAAGATAATAGTCAATAACTTAAAGAAGAGACTTGGAGCCAAAAAAGGAAGATGGGCGGAAGAGTTACCCTTTGTTTTGTGGGCTGATAGGACAACGGTGAAGAATGCAACTGGCCAAACCCCGTTTTCCTTGGTATTTGGAGCAGAAGCAATGATTCCAACAGAAATGACGATACCTACTGCAAGATCTATGCTACAGAATCCTGAACAAAATCCTGAAGTCTTGTGCCAAGATTTAGATACTATAGATGAAAAAAGAGACGCAGCAAGACTAAGGATAGCAGCATATCAACAAAGAATATCCAGAGCATATAATAAGAACATAAGGACTAGAAGATTTCGAGTTGGTGATTGGGTGCTAAGAAAAGCTTTTCAAAATACCACTAATCCTGTCGATGGCAAGTTAGCTCCGAAATGGGAAGGACCATATGAAGTTGAGTCAGAAGCAGGGAAAGGAGCATATCGACTCAAGAGTATGGAAGGGGATATGCTACCAAGATCCTGGAATGCAATACATTTAAAGCTCTATTTCAAGTAAGAGTAGAATTTAATGTCTATCTCAGAATGGTATGTATTCTATTTATTTTAAATATATTTGTTTATTATTTTGAACCCAATACTGACTTAGGCATCAGAGGGGTGTTAGCCAAGCTAACACCCACCTTAGTTTACGATTGTTTTGCAGGATATGTTTCAGGATATAGCTCCAGGATATGTACTCAGGATAAGTCGAAAGATTAGAGGATTGGCCCCCTCTCTCACGTTTAAGGGATCCTAGTCCCTTCAAAGGTTTAAAGGTATTCACCTTTCTTTCGAATTGGGTTTAAACACCTCGCCTGGAGCCCAAGTTATCTAGGTATAGTTCAAGGTAGCGGGACCAGTTCATGTAAAAGTGGCTGACAATTTCGTTACTGTTGGCTATATCCTGGATCCTGAAGGTATATGAGGATTGATCACCCTCTCTCACGAAAGAGTATTTTCATACTCTCTAAGGTTTAAAGGTTTTTGCCTTTCTAAGAATTGGAGTTTATACACTCTCGCCTGTAGCGCATGAAATTTAGGGTTTATCCCCAGATATCAGGGTTTATCCCCAGTATGCTAAGGATTCATTTCAGGATATCAGGGGTTCTGCCCTTGGGTATTCGGAATTTATTCAAATCGAAGTATGAATATATTTGCATTTCTGTATCAAACACATGGGACATACATTATACTGTTCAAAGGATGGATCCAAGTTTATAAGTATGCACTGGGGACAAACTTATGATAAAGGATTGGAATTGATTCTCTAAGAATCTCTGGTATGATCTCTCATTTTTGTTTGGACAATTTATAGGTTGTATTTCAATTTCCTTTTCAAGATATCTTTCAGGATATCTCCCAGGATACATTTATGATATATGTTCCTAAGAATGTTCAAACCAAACAATTTTCACAAGTAAAATTTGTATGTTAATGACAATAATAATAAAGTTAAAAGAGTAGTTATATTATTAACATACCAAAAGATGTGCTCTTAGTTTCACCTCAAAACAAGGCCCATCCACTAAGAGCACTAATAGTTCCTTACCCTATTTACACAACAGTTGAAGGTTTCATCTCAAACCGAGACCCATCCACATCCAACTGTTGTATTGTTCAAAAAAGCATGCAGAAAGAGTAAATTGTTCAGGTGCAGAAAAGTAAAGTGCGGAAAAGTAAATTGTTTTGGGACTACAAACCAACATTCGAAATAAAAAAGGTGGGCTCCGGCCTTGGCACGTATATCCATCATCGCCCACCTGAATGCCCTCACACAGCGGCATCTTCTCCAACCTTTTCAGATTTCCCAGCACCAGCATCCTGAGCAGCATCCTCACCAGCATCCATCCCAGCATCAGCTCCAGCATCCTTCTTGTCTCCAGCCTGGACCACCACCTCTGCTGACTTAGAAGACTCACCAGCCTCAACAGGAAGTGGCACAGCTTTGCCTCCAAGCTCCTTTAGTTTGGCCACCCAGGATTCAGCTGGCCAAGATGGACAAACAAGGCCCGTCTCCTTGGCCTCGTAGGCCATCTTGATGCGTGCTTGTAACAGGGAGACGATAGCAGAAGCCTTGATTCCCTCCCGGAAATTGACCAAGGCTTGATCATGATCCATTTGAACGGTGGCGAGTTTGACCTCGGCGTCTTGGGTGACCTTCTTCAGCAGGCTTTCGTAGTGCCGGATCTTCGCTTCAGCAATGGCACCTTGGTCAGCAACGGTGCTTTCGAGCTGTTTGATCCTGGCTTCATGGAGTGCCATAGTACCACAAGCGTCATTGTACAAGTGGAGCAAATGCTGGAGGCCCTGCACATCAATTACAGGTATAAGTTAGAATATGTATATTGATCAGGATATACGTGCAGGATATATGTGCAGGGTATGTGTCAGGATATTACCTTGTTAAGAAAGGATGTCATTGGCTCTAAGGAATCAGAGAAACTGAGTTCATCATAGGAGAACCCTTCTGAACCTGGAGTAGTGACTTCAAGACCTTTCCTCTTTTTTGCTGTGGAAGCACGAGTTCTTGGATTGGCCTTGGGAGCCGGGAGTGGCTTGGAGCTAGTAGCAGCAGGAGTCTCCTTCTTGACTGTGGCTGGAGTTGGGTAGCTGTCGAGTTCATCAAGGTCTAGATAGACTGGAACTTTGCTGGAATCTGCACACAGGGAGTAAAATTCTAAATCTCTCCTAAGAATATCAAATAAAAACATGTGTGTACAGAATATCTTGCAGGATTCTTACCAGACATGTTTGCGCTTGAAAGAGGGCTTGGAGTTGGTGGAGATGGATTAAAGCTTCTCTCTGTTTTTGAAAGCAGTCTGATGGCGTCTATTCTTTTTTGAGAATCAGCAAGGGGAGGTGCGATCTTCCTGAAATCAGCTGCATACACAAACAGAGAAAATGAAATTCATTAGCTCAGGATATGAGACAGAATAAGAGACAGGATCATTCTTAAACCCTAAGTCCTACCCTTTCTCAACCATCTCATCGGATAATCCGTTCCACCAGGGATTGAATCCCTTTTTACAAAGAAAAACTTGGATTGCCAACCATCCTCGTTCCTGGTGGCACGAAGTATCAATGGGTCACCGGAAGTAGAATAAAATAGGAATCTAGATGAGCCATGGCATCTAAGCTTGTAGGCTAAAGGGAGATCATGGACGGAAAGGTCAGGTATATGGTTTCTCTTGATTTGGTTAAGAACAGACAAAACACGCCAGAGCATTGGCATGGTTTGGCTGAAAGAAATTTTGGTGATATTAAAGAATTCGGTGATGAAGTCCGGAAAGGGGAATCGTAACCCTAAGGTAAAGGGGAAGGCATTGAAGCATATCCACTCGCTGGAAACCATATCTGACCGGATTTCTCTATCAAAGGGTCGGAATATAGTTCCTTCCGGGAAGATACCGGAGGATTTCAAGGCTGACAGGTGGGCACTGTCAAAGGTGCATGTCTCATTCTCTGGTTCTTGGAGAAGATTCTGTTGGATAAATGTGGGAGCCGAGTCACCTGAACTAGGTTGTTTGCCTGGGCATTTGGTCGCCTGAATTTTTCGCCGGAGAAAGATGATAAAGATGAATGTGAAGATGAGGGAGAGAATATTACCTTTTTCCTTGTCGATTGTGATTAAAAAAGGAGATGAGGATGAGAAGATATAGGGCATGATGAGTAAATATAGGCCGGGTGGTTGAAAGCTGTCACATCAATGGTCTTATCTCTTAATTACCTAGGCCACCGTGAAAAATGTAACCGTTAGTGTAGGATATCAAACGGTAACATTTTTGGGGACAATTGTTATGGGTGAAATTCTGAACCCATATCTTGGTTTATATCTTGGTTATGTAGTATCTGTTTACGTCCGGGATGCTGGTTCAGGATATTGGTAACATCCTGAATGGTATCCTCAGGATTACTAATGGATTATGTGCAGGTACGTGGGTTAGAAGCTGGCAACATTCATAAGACTCATTCCGCGGAAGACTCGGTCCAAGTCGTTCAAATAAAGATGTTGAAGCCGTATTACTCGGTCAATAACGTTCACAATGGAATATTCGGAGTACCCCATATTTGTAGGGATTATTGTTTGTAATTCATTACTATAAATAGGTGGGTATACCAGATCAAATAGGACATCACATTTTGCACTCGTTACACTCTAACACTCGCTCTCTTGCAAGCTTTCACTCTCACACAAAAACATTGTAACACTTAGCGATCTGGTCTATATCCTGCACTGCATCCTGAAGTTTAAGCAATAAGAAGAACAAGGCAGCTGCGATTGTCAGCTCCCGAGGTTTTATGCCGGCGATCTAGATTGATCAAGGGCTTTCCTCGTACATCTCGTGTCATTTCCTTTACTTTTTGCTCATTGTTTGCTCATTGTTTGATCGTAGATACAGTTCAATATCCTGAGCCGTATCCTGAAAACTGTTTTCATAAACAACTTAACCAGCATATTTTCAACACATATTTTAGCACACTACCTCACTTCACTAATTTGATCATTAATTGCTTCGGTAATTTTTGACCAAAACAAGGAGTATCCTGAGGAGGATCCTAAGTCCTTGACGGCTCCAATCATGAGATATATCAAGGAAGGACACATCCCAAAGAATGAGAATCCTAAAGCCTTTAGAATTAAGGTATCACGATTCACTATTATAAATGATGTTTTGTATAAGAAATCTCTTGCAGGACCATATCTGAGATGCTTGGAGGATCCCGAAATCAAAGAAGTACTTCAGGATATACATGAAGGGGATTGTGGCAACCATACTGGGGGCAGGTCCTTATTCTCAAAATATTAAGGACAAGATATTATTGGCCGACGATGAGGAAAGATGCCACAGAATATGCTCGAAGATGTGATGCATGTCAAAGACATAGTAACATATTACATCAGCCTGCTGAACCGCTGTATCCTATTGTTTCCCCTTGGCCGTTTATGAAGTGGGGTATGAATATACTGGGAAAGCTTCCAAAGGCTCCAGGAGGAAAGGTTTTCATGTTGTCAATGACGGATTATTTCTCCAAGTGGG
The DNA here is from genome assembly GCA_030545235.1 of Helianthus tuberosus. NCBI lineage: Eukaryota > Viridiplantae > Streptophyta > Magnoliopsida > Asterales > Asteraceae > Helianthus > Helianthus tuberosus. Next base: position 25,456,125 of record CM060419.1, read on the forward strand.
TTGAAGCAGAAGCATTTGTTCAAGTTAGAGATCAGGAAGTGGTATCCTTCATAAAAAGGAATATCCTGACTAGGTTTGGAGTACCAGCTGAGATAATTTGTGACAACGGATCTCAATTTATAAGTAAAAGGACTACTGACTTCTGCAAGAGTTGGGGAATTAAAATGATTACGTCTACCCCGGTACATCCTCAAGCAAATGGACAAGCTGAATCCTCAAACAAGATAATTGTCAACAACTTGAAGAAGACATTAGGGGCCAAGAAAGGAAGATGGGCAGAAGAATTACCCTTTGTTTTGTGGGCTGATAGAACGACGGTAAAAAATGCAATTGGTCAAACCCCATTTTCCTTAGTGTTTGGAGCAGAAGCGGTGATCCCGACGGAAATGGTGATACCTACAGCAAGATCCAACCTCAGGAATCCTGAGCAGAATCCTGAAGTCCTATGCCAGCAGCTGGATACTATTGATGAGACAAGAGATGCAGCACGGCTGAGAATGGCAGCATATCAACCAAGGATGTCCAGAGCATACAACAAGAATATAAGGACTAGAAGGTTCAAAGTTGGAGATTGGGTGTTAAGAAAGGCTTTTCAGAATACTACTAATCCTGCTGATGGAAAGCTGGCTCCAAAATGGGAAGGACCATATGAGGTTGAATTAGAATCAGGAAAAGGTGCATACCGACTCAAAAATATGGAGGGAGATATGTTACCGAGATCTTGGAATGCTATACACCTTAAGCTTTATTTCAAGTGAGTTTAGAATTTAATTTCTAACTCAGGATGGTATGAATTCTATCTCTTTTAAATATGTTTGATTTGATTTATTCTTTGAAACCCAATACTGACTTAAGCATCGGAGGGGTGTTAGCCAAGCTAACACCCACCTTAGTTTGAAGATGTTTTGCAGTATATGCTTCGGGATATAGCACCAGGATACACACTCAGGATACTTCGGAAGATTAGAGGATTGGCCCCCTCTCTCACGGATAAGGGATCCTGATCCCTTCACAGGTTTAAAGGAATTCACATTTCTTCCGAATTGGGTTTAAACACCCCGCCTGGAGCGCAAGTTATTCAGGAATAGTTCAAGCTGGCAGGACCAGTCCATGTAAAAGTGGCTGACAATTTCGTTACTATTGGCTATATCCTGAATCCTAAAGGTATATGAGGATTGATCACCCTCTCTCACGAAAGGGTATTTTCATACTCTCTAAGGTTTAAAGGTTTTCACCTTTCTAAGTCTTAGAGTTTATACACTCCCGCCTGTAGCGCACGAAAATTTGGGATTTCCCCCGGGATACGAAGGATTTATCTCCAGTATATTTTGGGTTTTACCCCTGTAACACAAAAAATTGTCTATACAATTGGAACTGATTTCCAGAAAATTTCTAAGTATTCGAGGACATTATGCACAGGGGACATTCCTACTGAGGCAATTGTGTAAAGCTCAAAGGATAAAGCTTGGACCTAGTACACTAAATGTCTCAGACAGGGGACATCTTCGTTGGAAAAGTTGCAAAAGGATTGAAGTTTGAGAATAGGGTTACACTCTATTCCTGGTATGATCTTTCCTTTGTAGACGTTATTTAAATCATTTGAGTTTTTGAAACTATGTTTGACAAAAGCTTAAGCATCCTGATTAGGATAAATTCTCAGGATATATTCTCAAAATGTATTTTCAAAATATATTTCAGGATATTTGATTAAAATATTTGGAAGTAATAATAGTTTGAAATTAAAACCTTGATCAAACACATATTATCAAAACAGGTTCTAGAAAGTGGACTATCTCTTATTCTTTAAAAGTTTTCTCTAAAGTTGATTGAATTTTTAGAAGTTCTATTTAATAAAAGTTTTCATAATATATCACTGAGTATATTGATCAGGATATTTTCAAAAGATAGATGTACGAAATTTTACAAAGCTAAGATGTACACTAAGAAATACAGAAAACAACAAATAAGTCAAAAGGAAGTTATATTATTAACATGTCAAAAGTTGTGCTTTTGGTTTCACCTCAAACTTGTGACAACCCTCACAATTACAGGTACTGTACAAATTAATTAATTTCGATTATGTGCTTAATGATTGTGCTTGATTACAACTGACACCTTAAACTGCTTACAGATTTATGTTACATACATACATGTGCATCACTGTACATACAGTCGCTCCATTTATGTCATACAGACTCTTAGTGACAAACCTGATGCACAAAGCACAGTTAGCACAGTGAGCGGATAACTCAGACACGTGCTGATAATGCCAGCACATAGACATACACTATATTGAGGCCAGTATGAGCCAGGGACAAAGTACTACACTAGTATGGGTGTAGGGAAGTGAGGACCATAAGACTGTGTCACTAGGTGATAGTTTGAGTGCCGGGAAGTGCCTAAAACCTATTTTAAGTACGGAATTCTGCAATTTCAGCAACGATTCAGCTTTTAACATACTCGTATTATTCACAAAATTGACTAAATGGTCCTGAACGCTTTCCTAAGTGTTGGAATTAATTTCGTTACAAAAAGATGCATAAAAGACACTATACGGTACAATTTAACGCTTTAATGGAACAGTACGTAACCGAACAACCGGACATTACCCGGGACACCAAAATTTTGTCAGAAACATTATTTTATTATTTTTAACTAATAATGGTTCCAAAAAAATCCCAACACACTATAGAAATATGTCATACACATAATACATTAGAAAATACACTTTACCTCCTAGATACTTACCTACTTAATATCAAAATTTACAATCTACCCCCCCCATGTATATATACGACACATGTATGGGACCCCACACAAGATTTCTCAATCTTACTCAATCTTTCCATAATATTTTCCTTGGATTGCTTAAAGATATTACTTGGAATTTGAAAGATTCACCTAGATTTGCTTAGATTCCTTGGATATTACAAGTAACCCACTTATCAACAAAACTTACATCCAACCCCCCTCCCCCTCTCTTGTAACCGTCCCCAAAGCATGGCCTATCAAAGATTTGCTAATCTTCTCTAGATTCCCATATATCCTCCTAAGATTTGATGAGATTTGATTTAGATATTACTTGTGGAAGTGAACAAGATATAAGAGAAATCCTTATAACTATGGCAAGGATCATAACATCATATCTTCACATGATCTTCACTCCATCTCCTCCATCTCTCACTCCCTCCTCTCGGCTCACCCCTAACCGCCACCATCACCACCATAACTCAACCCCATTCATCCATTTTTGAACCTCATTCAAGTATAGAAGAAGGTTTGAAGGAGTTGCAACTTGTGGAGCTTCAAGGAGCTTTGTTTCATGCTCTTCACCATCATTTTTCATCATCTTCTCCACTAAGAATCATCCCTAGCTTTAAGCTAGTAGTAAGTCCTTGTTACACTCTTGTACATCTTATTTTTATGGTTAAAGTTGTAGTATGATGTGAATGCTTAAAGCACTAAATAACATGAACTAAGAAGATGGACATGAAGCTTGCATAAAGTTTACATATGGATGAAACATGAAAGAAGAAATATATGTTAAATCTGAGTTAGATGAACAATAATCTGCTGCAAATGACTTACGACCTGTTGTTAATCGTTATTAGGAAGTATGGTGATCGTACGTGTGCGTTTTAGTAACATTTAAGCTGGAAACAGCATGCTGATTTACATTTTCAGCCAACTTCAACTGGCTGTAAACAGATCATACTAAATCGAAAAACTGACTTTCTGAAGCCTAAATGATGTATTATTGAAAAACGGATCAAATGGCACTGGAATTATAATTTTTTGAGGTCGTTTACTATTTTTAAGGAACTGTTTTTAGACAGCAGCTCAAGCTGCGATTTTACTGCTGAAAAAGTGTGTTGTATTCAGAGTCATAACTTAAAAACTGTGTAGAATTAGCTCATGAAATTTTTACTGTAGATGGTCACTGTTGTCGCCATAATTCTCCCACTGGAATTTCGTCAATCGGACTTACAATTAATTTTTAGTGAATTATTCCGTAGACTGTAGTCAGAAAGTGACAAATCTGATTGCAGCCTGGTAAATGAATTTCTATAAAATATTGGTAATGAACTGGACCTCGATATTTTTACACAATAAAATTTGGAACATATATTACATTTTGTAAAAATTTGGGAATTTTTGGAGAAGGTTAACTATTTTATTAAAATGCTCGAAAACAGTCCAGTTTTGATTAATAAAGCTGAAATGACATAAGTGGTATATCGCATGTATGGTGGTCGGGTTGGCTATGTGAGAACAATCTACGGGATATATATAAAAGAAAATGATATGCTATTAAGCATGGATGCCTCCATTTACAAGGGAAAACTATGGTGAAATTTTCTGAAAATCCTAACACTTAGTAAATATTTCCTGGACAAGTGTTTACTAGTATATTCTAGACTATGTTTTTCAAGCATAAAACTCGCCATAATTTTTATAACGAAATACGGAGTATCGGAGGTTGGTTTTATACAGGAATATGGTTAAATATGTGTTCTCTAAAATGGGACTTAAAAATATAATTCCAATACGAACAGACATATGTAAAAGATCCCATCCTTGGGAAGGAAATAGGAATACACAAGTATGAGAAGTATTATTACTAAAATGTTGAAGACACTTTAAAACGTAACTCAAAGGCACTAATCGATACTAAGACAAGGCACGACCCGTTCGTCTAACAGACGTTAGACCATTGTAGGTAGTCGTGTTTGCTGAGGAGATTTGGGTTACGAGTACCGAAGACGCAATACAGTGAGTTCATGTCCCCCTTTTCTCTTAACTGTTTTCAGTTTTATACTTCGGGGGTGAAATACATGTTACAATTATTACAGACATTTACTTATATGGTATGGTTAGCTTAAGGAGGGTTTTTATTACGCGATCATGTGAGTGGTGGGCATGACACTTAAGGCCATTAATCCTCGTTGTAGGACCGAGGGACATTAGTGATAGATCTATTTGGGTGTAGCAAGCCCCACTCCTGAGTCCGCTGAGTGGACCATGAGGTGACTAAGTGCCCGACGCACAAATCTGCTAGGTTTGAGTCTTCCTGCATCATTTCACATATATCACTTTGCAACCCAATGGTGATCTCTTTTTCCTTAATTGCTACATACCAGGGATTTTCATACATACAGACACATTACAAAGGTTTATACATACTCACTTACACATGAACTCGCTAAACTTTATGTTGATTTCTCAAACTACATGTGTTTCAGGGAACTAGTGGATCTGGCGGGGTATGCATGTGTCCAGCTGCGTTTTGAATAAAAGATGTCATCCAGTGTTGTTGAGTTTAGAGGGTGTATCCCTTTCCTGGACAGGATACAAAATTTTAAACTCAAGTTTTATTTAAGTACTTTTGCTGAGTCATTGTGAACTCATTTAAACATGTCACGGTTTGTAACTTATTTGTTATTGATGTTTTCAAACAATGGTATTGTGGTAGTTTCTAAACTTTATTAATGGACAAACATCTCATAATTTTATCATATAGCATTGTTATGATTGTTGCTATGGTATTAAGAAGTCACACCAAATAAACCACGCTTCCGCAAAAGTCAGGGTGTGACAGCTTGGTATCAGAGCCTCGATCATAGCGAACTAGGATTCCTTCTCGAGTCTAGACTATGATCATCAGGGCTCTCACGAAAACGTTTTCAAACATTTTTACATTGCATACACAAAACGTCCAGATCCAGGAAACAAACATTTTTACAAACAAAAGGCACAAATACACATTTCAAATTTATACTTATAGTTCAGTCTTAGAGACTGAGGGAGGTTCAGTCTTAGAGACTGAGGGAGGTTCAGTCTTAGAGACTGGGGGAGGTTCAGCCTTAGAGGCTGAGGGAGGATCAGCCTTAGAGGCTGGGGATAATTAGTCTTAGAGACTGGGAGGATTGGTCTTAGAGGCCAGGGAGTTGGTCTTAGAGACCAGGGATTTAGTCTTAGAGACTAGGAGGTTGGTCTAAGAGACCAGGGATTTAGTCTTAGAGACTGGGAGGTTGGTCTTAGAGATCGGGAATTTAGTCTGAGAGGCTAGGAAAGTTAGTCTTAGAGACCAGGGAGTTGGTCTTAGAGACCAGGGACTTAGTCTGAGAGACCAGGGAGTTTAGTCTGTGAGACTGGGTGGGATAGTCTGGGAAGACAAGGACGAATATGTGGATACATGATTTCATTATGAATTATCTTTATTTGCAATAGAAAAAGTGTTAAAGATTACTGTAAATATGCATGCTATGACTACCATATACCGGCACACACCTCACCTTCCTTAGGGAATAAATTGTCAGTTGATAACGACCCTACGGCCACCGCCACAAACGATGACACTGTACCTGCACCGGAGATATTTACGTCAGACACTGAGAGTGACCCTGACATGCTGACCAAGGACGAGGACGACTCTCAACCGGCCGCGCTGCCAGACTTTGGTGATGAATTACCCCTACTGATGGCTTCTCCGACATGAATTCCTCTGTCACTCTTGTTTCAGTCCATGACCACTTTATCACTGGTCATTCCGATAGCGAACACACCATGGCTCCACCTCTTGACAATGCGCCTCATGTGGACCTTTCCTTCCAAAGGGTGGCTACTCGACGAATAGTCGATGACGTTGACATAACTATTGATGGTCCTCCTGACGACATCCGTGGTGATGGAAAGTTAGAAGAGAACGTTACTACTAACTTCACTTTTTGAGACCCCTGTTAATAAGTTATCCTCTGATTTTAGCAAGCATCCGATTTCAGACTCTTTTGAGTCTGTAACGTCTGCAGCCTTACAAACAGCTGGATTACAGCTTTCTACTATTGACGCAGACGACGCCGTTATAACTGCTGAGCAATCACTTGCACGAGGCACCACACCGTTACACGGCCCAAAGACTGCCCCTGAGCTAGCCTCTGCACCTTTGTGGGACAGCTTGATGTTGCACCTGCTGATCCTGCACCCTTGCTTGATTATGACCCTGTTCCTTTTGGTCTACCAGACATTGCATCCCTTATACCCGACCCAGTACCTGCACCTAATGATCTTCCTAACAGTTGAGACGTTTGTTCTTGCACCCGTAACCATTGATGTTGCTCTTTCTCTCCTATTGAGACCGACGTCCATTGCACTGGCATGCCTATCGCTTTCTCTTAGGACTTACCCGCACCCCAGAAAGGTACTTCAGGACGGCACCCGCGTAACGACCCCTTTTGCTACAACAACATTTTTTTACGACCTCGCAGGCCGCACCGTTTACTGCATTCACCGCCACAACGCTGGACGAGCCATTTCGATGGTTCCTATGATACACTATGCTGATTCTAGACCCTTGCCATCCCTCACATTATGGAGGCTACAACACGGGACGAGTTGCTCCTGTAACATCAGCTACAGTTTGTGGATATGAGTCGCAGAGTGTTGGAGCTTGAGCTGACACCACATTTGGTAACTTTATATGCAAAACATTACATAACCGAAAACATGATTTAAGTACTTACATCACAAGACAACATATTGTCTGAAAAGTTTATGTAAGACACCACGTCCTCCACCCTGTCTATTGCCAGCATACTTTGATCCTCCACATTTAACAAGGTTCCTTTTGCGCTCTCAACCGTTGCTATTACACCTTTCCCAAGATCGTGATGCTCATTTATTTACTATCAAGCGGCAGAGCAGATAATTACTTCGACGTATATACAAGCCCGAGGAGGAAGTCCACGCATGTTAGCAGTTTACTTTCCTTTCCTCCTTCACCTCCGTCACTAGTATAGTTGGTTTCTGGATTATGCGGATTGCATTACATTTGGGTAAGGACACTAATGATAAACCGTGATTGTGGAGACTTTTAAAGACCACTTCAGACTATGTGATTTTGATACACTAATACATTTAATGGACAAGGGTAGGGTGACCCTGTGTCCCTATTGATGTGATACATTTTGGAAGGCAATACAATTGTGGTCAGAGAATAATGAGGGCCCAATCATCATTAGACATGCGACAATACCTTGTGACCAATGACCAACAAAAGCTCAGTCGCTATGTCTTTGTTAAGCACGTTATTGATCTATATGTGTGTGCTATAATTTTAACGCTACGTGCTTACTTGCTATGCTCTCATTAGACATAATTACCAAATAGCTTGGTTATGCTATGATTATGCTATTGCTTGATTGGTTGGTATGATAACCTATTATGTGTATGTACATATGACCACTAAACAACTAAACACGACCCCTGAACAAATATAACCTGACTTAACCAGTCTTCTTCTTAGAAGATGTCGATACAAGGGAACATCGCTACCAACTACCCTCCGCCAACAACAGCGGCAGAACTACAAGTGCGCATCTCACGGGCCATTGCACAGCTCGAGGCCCTTCGCTGAACACAGCGAAGGCTGCACCTACAAGCAGTTCTTAGACCACAAACCTCGGGAATTCGATGGCACTGGGTGCCTTAGCCTTCGTAAGCTGGGTTGAAAAAACGGATTCTGTCTTAAGATTGAGCAAATGTGCCTCAGGGTACCAGGTCACGTACATAGCTGGACTATTTGTAGATGGGGCTCTGTCATGGTGGAACCTTCAGGTTCAGACAATGGGCGAGACTGCTGTGAATGCTTTGACGTGGGACGAACTGAAAGAACTAATACGAAAAAGATATTGCTTGAGGGCAGAAGTCCAGAAGTTGGAGACGGAATTGTGGAACTTGAAAATGGAAGGTCCAAAGATAGCCGAATATGTGCAGAGATTTGGCGAATTATCACAAGTTGCTTCGCGTTTGGTGGAACCGGAACCTAGGAAGATTGAACGTTTCATAGGGGGATTGGCACCTCAGATTCTAAGCCTGGTAACAACATAAGCGTGGCACCTTCAACGATCACCGAGGCTATTAACACAAGCGTGGCGCTCATTGAAGAAGCGGTTAGACTAGGAAAATTTTCCACTACGGACGGGAAAAAGGAGACTCCTATAGAGTCATCTGGGGATAATAAGAGAAAGATCGCAAATTTCAAGAACATTACTCGGGCAAGTAACAAGAAAAAGGCCAAAAAGGGAAAGAACTACATGGGTATTCTACCTAAGTGCGACAATTGTTTACGTTATCATGTCGGGCGATGTAAATACGGAAAATGTGATAACTGTGGCAAGAGGGGGTATCCCAAGGAAACTTGTAGGCAAGGTACTGAAAGTAGAAATGGCAGCCAAGATGGTAGTGAGAATCACGGAGAAAACAACGACAACGACAACTATCAAGGAAGGATGAGTGACAAACAAAATCGTGCTCAAGGTGGCCTTAACTGTGGAAGCAAAAAGCGTTTCCGAAGATACTGCCCTAAGAAGAATCAGGCACGAGGATAAAAGCTCAGTAGCAGAGCTAGGGGAGCACACCAGGAATCCATGTGTGGATATCGGTACGTCCCATAATAGTCAACATGATGCATCTGTGCTACTTGTTATTATTACAAATTTAGCTTCAGAGTTTGAAAGTGTACATGGTTTAGTAGTAAGTAAGTAGATAATCCGCACTCGAAAGAACTAGCTAATGGGAAGCTAGTGGAAGCCAACGCAGTAACTAGATACGACAAGATAGAACCCGGAGGGCATAAGTTTACGGTTACTCTACTACCAATTGGGTTGGGAGGCTTCAACGAGGTAATTGGGATGGATTAATTTCCAAGTGATCATGACTCATGAAACAGGATATGCCCCTACAAATTACAAATTGCTGGAGGGCACGAAAGCTGTTGCGTAAAGGATGAGTTGTTTTCTTGGCTCATGTCGGGGACAAGGGAGCCGAAGAACCAAAACTCGAAGATATTCCTGTGATAAGGAATATCCTGAAAGTTCTTCCCGAAGACTTACCAGAATTATCTCCTCAACAATTAGTCGAATCTCGCATCGATCTTATTCCAGGCACTGCGCCTGTAGTCGCTACACCTTAGCGACTTACACCTTCGGAGATGCAAGGATTGGCAGTGTAACCTCAGAGGTGGATGGAGAAGGAAGATAACAGACCAAAATTCCCTTTTGGGCAACCCCCTTTCTACTTGTCAATAAGAAGGACGATAGCTTTCATACAAACAACAAACAACCAGGATCCGGATGAGCTAACCCACGAGAGTCGATAACTCTTGATAAGGATCAACAAATTTCTTACTAAACTGACTATGAGGGTTGAACTACTATTTCACAAATGATCGACGATCGAGTGTCATTAGCTGTAAATTTAGGAATAAAGTATACCGGGGAGATTGTGGGACAACAATTTATTTCTAAACATACACAAAAATGGTGTTTCCTACACTATGCACAAACAAAGTTACACAGAATACGAAACCTTGGGGATTTAGAAAGCTTATGCTTAGGACCTTTGGGAACCCAGGTCCAAACTCGTAAAAGTTGTTACCTAGGGACCACACTTGTTAACCCAAGCAAACACCATTAACCTGACATACATACTATTTCAGTTAACCTAAACAGAAAGTACTTAAACTTCTCTTGTCGAAACCTTCACTTTTGCTTCTAGCAAGTAGATGTTTGCATCTCTACTCCCCTAATGGTAGTTGCATCACGTTGATTTTCTTTGCTGAGAGCGAACACTCAATTACTTCGAATACTTGGTCGTTTCTCCATTTTAGTAAACACTCATTATTTCAAAACTCACATGTTACGCATGCACCATCTGCTACGCATGCGATTTCATTTCAAACGCTTCATTGAAGTTCAAATATTTTGTTGCTAAATCTAAATTACTGGTTTGTGATTCGGATGACATACATTATTGTAATTGTTGGCTCTTTTACTATCAAGTCAACACACTCTCTTGAAACTTCTTTTGTTTCAAATTACATTCATGGTTTATTTTTGTTACCATGCCGAGATTTCCTTTGATTGATACATACGTTTATTGTTGGGTTACACTGAAACTAAGTTCAATTGCTTGAACCTGTCCATTTCACATATTCAATTTAAGACGCCGTATGATGTGTTGAGAGCATCATATTCAAACATTTTGCAAGGGTTCTTTTGTTTCGAGTCGTAGTGGACTTGGTTGGTCTACGACCCCACCAAATCATTTGTTGATTTCGATACCTTACGATGATACTTTCATGGGATTGAAGCTTGCGCTAATTTGGTTACTTACTTCTTAAATGGATTTAATTAAATATTTGATAACTTGCCCTAAATCCGTCTGGTTTATCGCGATTAAAGCAGTCTCAGCACGATTGTGTGTTAAGGCAATGGTACATAGATTCATTTCATAAGCCCAATGTACCTCCTAATGATACTTTCATTGTCAATCGAATACCTTGCGGTACTTAATACTTTACACCTTCAATCAAAAACAGTGGCTCTTTGATATTTCATATTCAACTGGAAACTTTACGACATTGCGTAAATCAAATCCTCAGATTGTCTCGGTCCACGTTCACTTGATTTCAGGCACAGTAAACTTGTTCAGTCACCATTATTATTGAATCTCGTCATTTCGACACCTTGTGGTGTCATAAGCTTGTGCTAGTCACGGTCAACTTGTTGGACCGTTCTAAGACCTTGAAATCTCAGTTGAAGTAGTTCATCTTTGAGTACGAAGGCGGAATCAACGTAATCAAAGTCATAACAGCTAGTTTCCTTTTAATCTTTCTTTTCTGATTGATTTTCGTGCTTTTACAATGTAATCTGATACAAATCCAACATCACTTCGTCTCACACACAATGACCAAGTCTCTACCAAATGAACAACACACTAACCTATTTATAGACCCTATGATTTCGCTTGAACTTGTAATAGCCCATTTCAAGCGAAATCTCCTGTCTTGATTTCGCTTGAACCACACAAGAACACATTCAAGCGAAATCTTCAAGTTAAACATGTAAAAACCCTAATTTAAACCCTATTGTGTGTTCATTCAACCTATCTAGACAAAAGACTTGTAAAAGACATAGTTAACAGACACTAAGTGCACCAACAGACTCCCCCTTGAATGTTGACGAAGTCTTTGGCTTCAAGTCTTTGTCTTTGTCAATCTCCAACTCTCTGTCTTTTCATCAAAAACACTCTATCTTCACAGGTTCACAATCTTGTCCTGGCTCCATCTTTAGACTTCCCTTTGACTGATGATCCAGACTCCCCCTTTCAAAGACTCCCCCTCTCGATATGCTAGAATCTGAGGTATTGATCTGGTTCAAACTTTGACATTTAACTTCCATGGGAATAATGAAGTCCAAAACCTGTTACTCAACCAATAAAGATTACAAACTACCTTTTCAACAATAAAACACAAACTCAATCAGTTATAGCAATCCACTCAAGTAGTCAGGTCCAAGTTAATGACCCTGATTACTCAATTAATCTACCAAGTCCAATTTAATGACCTTGGTTGATCATTTGACGAAACAAACTGATTTAAAACAACATTTTTCAAACAATTTACACATTTCTGAAACTAACAAGTATCAAATTAATGAACTTGTTTTTGACTTTTCAAACAAAACAAACTTCATCAAAGTAAGTTCTCCTCATTCTTCAGTCCATAATCTCCTGCATCTGCTTCAAACATCTGAGAATCCAACAATCAACTCTCCATTATGGTTCGTCGGAAAATAAAGCAGAAATAAAATCTTTTTGGATTTTATAAAGTGTTCTAAACTAAGAAATGAAATACATAAAACTTAAATTGCAGAAAGTAAACAAAGTAAACTATTTACAAACAAATTTTTGGCGAGCGTGTCAGGGAATCATATCAGCTTTTCAGACAAATTACAAGTACCATTAAGCTTCATTTCATACTCAGACTTAAACAATTCACTTCGATTGTCTATATACTGATCCATCTTAAATTCTCACACAAATTTCAATTTACTCAGGATACGAATTAGATGAATTATGAACTTAGCTCATTCATGTGTCCCACCTCTTGAATATACTCCCGTATCCAGAATCCCAATAATCAGTCTTACAGGTGAGTATACTACAATGATATCTGTATATAAATTAGGTATGCGAGGGCCGAGGGATCTCAGGTCGATACTTCCGTATACGCAGAGAGATATCGGCTTCGACTTTACGGTATGTCCCCTTTAGAGGATCTTTTTGCTTACAATAGCAGCGACTATCAATTTTATTGTTTCATCGGCATGCTGAGGGTTTAATGCTATGTTTCAAGCATTGCAGAAAGTATTAGCCAAGGACTATGTCAGAAATACCGTTCAGCAGAAGTCCTGGAATAATACCCCAGACATCATTGAGTATAAAGACCTAGTATATCAGATTATGAGACCTTTCAAACGAGATTTCAGGGGTTACCTATATATCCAAGTAGTGTTCCCCACAAAATTCACAAGTTTGAATTTAGGTTTATATCCCAAATAAATCTACTAAATGTGCGAAAACCTATCGACACATCATCAGTGAGACTGTTTAACTCATTTATACTTTACAAATCTTTAGCATACTGTAATCGTCTAGCCGATGTACTATCATTTTCCCTATATACACAAGCTCTTTTTCAGATTTTATCATGTTTTTGTATTTTTGCATTTTTTTTACTATTTTTGTATTTTCTGAAAATATAAACTATATACAAACATCTACTCCCCATAAATACCAAAACAAGTAAAAAATCGACAAACCATTGCAGATTGTTTCTCGTCTTCATCCGCAACAGTACTTTCATCAACGCCCACAATTCTATCCGACACCGAAAGAAGCTTCATACCATTCAGTTTTAACAAATATTTAAACCCATTTTTATCAAAAGCTTTGGTATGTAAATCAGCTTTCTGTTCGTCAGTGTGGATTTTCTCAATTCGTATCAACTTTTTCTCAAAACAATCACGAATAAAGTGATGACGAATTTCTATGTGTTTAGTTTTAGCGTGATGTACTGGATTCTTTGTTATATTTATAGCGGCCTCATTATCAACAAAAAGAGGTGTGTTAAGAAACTGCAAACCGTAGTCGCGCATCTGTTGCTGTATCCACAAGATCTGAGAGCAGCAACTGCTAGCAGAAACATACTCCGCTTCACATGTAGATAACGCCACAGACGTTTGTTTCTTACATTGCCAGGTAACCAATCTAGAACCAAAGAACTGGCATCCTGCAGTTGTTGATTTTGAATTGACTTTGCAGCATCCGAAATCCGAATCGGAATACCCTTCGAGCGTAAAGTCGCCTTTTCTAGGATACCACAACCCCAATGAAGGAGTTCCTTTCAGGTAGCGCAATATCCTCTTCACAATGATCATATGCGATGCTCTCGGGTTAGACTGAAATCTTGATGCGAGGCATGTTGGGTACATGATATCAGGACGTGAAGCTGTTAAGTACATCAAAGAACCTATCATGGATCGGTAGAACGTTTCATTAGCCCTGTCTCCGGTGAGATCTGGGTGAATCCCATGATTTGTTGCAAGTGGGGTAGCAGCTGGAGTAGAACTTGACATCCCAAATTTCTCTAGAATATCATGAACATACTTTGACTGATGAATGAAAATTCACTCAGGAAGTTGTTCAACTTGTAAACCCAGAAAGAATTTCATCTCCCCCATTGATGACATTTCAAACTTTTGCTTCAACACTGATTCAAAATATTTGCATAGATTTTCATTTGTCGACCCAAAGATTATATCGTCCACATAAATCTGAACTATCAGAAGATGACCATCGACCTCTTTAGTGAAGAGAGTGGCATCCACTTTTCCACGAATGAACTTGTTGGCTAGTAGGTGTTGAGACAAAGTCTCGTACCGGGTTCTCGGGGCCTGGTGTAAACCATACAGCGCTTTGTCCAATAAGTAGACCTTGTTTTTGTGGATAGGATCGGTGAATCCCAGCGGCTGACCGACATAAAGCTCCTCTTTAACCTTCCCATAAAGAAACGCCGATTTAACATCCAACTGATAAACTTTAAAGTTCTTCCAAGACGCAAATGCTAGGAAAATTCTGATTGCCTCTAGTCGTGCTACAGGAGCATAGACTTCTGTAAAATCAATTCCCTCCTGTTGACTAAATCCCTGAACAACGAGTCGAGCTTTATTTCTTATAACAACTCCTCTATCGTCCCTCTTGCACTTGAACACCCACTTGGGATTAATCTTTCTCTGACCATCCGGAAAATCAACTAACTTCCACACTCCTAACTTTTCGAATTGACTAAGTTCCTCCTGCATTGCATTGATCCAAGAGTCTTCAGTAAGCGCCTCTTTGTAAGTTCTTGGTTCAACCTGCGAGATAAAACAACTCAATGAGAATTCAGTTTGCAAAGGAGCAACTTTTGTATAAAAACATGTAAGCCCTTTATCAATCTGATTTCGAGTGCGAACGCCTGTCTGCAATTCTCCTATGAACAACTCCTCTGGATGATATGAAAAAGTTCGCGGCATCACTTCGCTTGGAACATCTACATTTCCCTCCAGATTAGTAACATTCTGTTCTGCATCTTGTTCACCAACTTGGTTTGTTTGACTTGAAATCTGAATTTGCTCCCCCTCAGAATCTGAATCACCATGATCAAATACTGGCATGTTTTCAGCTTCTAGATTATCATTCTGAGCCGACTGATTATCCTGAGCAACTTCATTCTGTTGGACATCATCATGTTCACCAGCATTACTCGGACCTGCTTCATTGTCATTTGAAGTTTCCTGTGGTCTTCTAGAATACTCAGCTGGGAACCTTAGCTGTGACTCATATTCACGCAAAATATCCAACTCATCAAAGAAATCTTCATCATCCTCTGATTCTTCTCTCATGTCAAAAGAATCCCACAGTTTGTCATAATGATAACGCCATGAATCACCAGGATTCTGTGGCGGCATAGTATAACCTTGACATTCCACATTTGCAGCTTCAATAATCCGCTTCTCACTTGGAACAAAGACACGTCGCATTGGATTTGCATAACCAACAAAAATTCCCTCAATGCTCTTCGGACCAAACTTTCCATGAGGCTCTATAACCGTACAGGGTGACCCAAACGGTTCTAGATACTTCAAATTCGGTTTGCGGTTATTGATTAGCTCAAAACATGTTTTGTTGAACTTCTTGACAGTGAGAACCCTGTTGAGCGTATAGCATGTGGCGGAAACAGCTTCAGCCCAAAAATTTATCGTTAACTTTGAATCTGCAAGCATAGTTCTAGCCGTCTCGATTAGTGTCCGGTTTTTGCGTTCTGCAACTCCATTCTGCTGCGGAGTATACGGAGCACTAAACTCATGCAAAATACCTCTTTCATCACAAAATTCTTCCATCTTGCTGTTCTTGAATTCAGTACCATTATCACTACGAATTCTCTTAATACGCCTTTGGTACAAATTCTCAATCTTCCTGAACAACCCCATCAAACTGTCAAATGTTTCATCTTTCGTCTTCAAGAAAGAAACCCACGAAAATCTGGAATAATCATCAGTAACGACCAAACAGTAATAATCTCCTGTAATACTTTTGACATTCACCGGACCAAACAAATCCATGTGAAGTCTTTCCAGAGGTCTCGAAACTGAATTGACTTGCTTTGTAGGGTGTGACTTTTTCTTCTGCTTGCCTTTGATGCAGCTAATGCACTCCCCTTCCATATGAAAACCTTTGATATTAACACCCAAAACTAAATCATTGTGCACCAAGTGATTCATCTTCCTTAGGTGAATATGCCCCATCTTGCGGTGCCACAATCTTGATTCTTTCTCAGTTGCTCTAGACACAAAACAATGTGCTTGACCAGTAGTTGTAGTTGCTACACTCATATCTAACACATATAAATCATTCACTCTAGGTGCCCGCATGATAATCCATTCTTCAGGAACAACAAATCCGGGTTTCAAGATCAAACATTCTTTATCAGTGAAGTGAGTAGTATACATATTGTCACAAATCTGCAAGATACTAAGCAGATTGTTCTCCAGCTCAGTGATGTAGTTAACTCTCTCAAACATCACAATCCCGTTGGATAACGTTCCTTCACCAATAATTCGACCACCTTCATGACCAGCAAATCCTACGTAACCACCATTAATGTTTCTCACATCATACAGCAATGCAGTCTTCCCTGTCATATGTCGAGATGCTCCACTATCCATGATCCATCTGGATACAAGTTGTGGAAGATCCTGCACAAAAACAAACTTCAAATTAACCAACTATAATAAAGATGCCGATTCATGCTTCGCGAACAAGGAAGCTCCGGCAATTCAAACTGCTTAGTTGAACATGGTGTCCACCCAGGCCTCATCAGCCTTAGGTGTAACCTTGACCCTCGCAATTTGAATTTTGAAATTTTCAGCCTTCAAAGGTGGAAAATTTGCATCATAATCAACCGAAATTGATTCTTCAGCCTTTTTCACTTCAGAAGTTGAAATTTTTATTTCAGTTTTTGGTTTCCTAACTTGTTGAGATAATGCAACCTGTTTATAAAACTTGTCGTTTTTAGTTACCACTTTCTTTACAGGTTCATTTTTCACTTTGATGTTGTTATTTTTCACACTCTTTTTCTCAACAATGATTGGTGATTTACCCTTCTCATCAACTTTCTTCTTTTGTCTGTCAACAACTTCAGTCTTAGGCTTGGAGTTGGTGCAATTTCTTGCAATGTGACCAACTTTGTTACATCTAAAACATGTACGAGTATCAACAACTCGACTTGTGCCTTCAGACTGAGGTTGTGAGACCCTCTTCTCAAAGAACTCTTTATTTGATTTTGAAAAAAATTCATTTTCCTCATCAGAAAGTGAACTTGAACCGTTCACAAACACCTTCTTTTCTGCAAATCTTTTGTTTTGAAAACTCTTCTTCTGATAACTATTACCACCCTGATAACCACCCGACCAATTGTTTCGATTGTTATTATAAAAACGTGGTGGAACAACAGGCTTTTTGTAATAAGCTTTATCTTTCTCAAAATTCATTTGCCTTTTTGTTTGACTCAAACTGTTCACTTCTGACAACTCTACTTCAATCAATTTGAACACATTTGTCAACTTTTTCACATTAACATTCTCAATGGGAAACTCAGAATCCGAATACAACTTATCAGATCCAGCCATCTTGTACATCACAAGACCCGGTTCATCACTTAAGTTTTTTTTTGGATTTTGGTTTCTGAATGTACTTGTCCAAGAAACACCCATCTTCCTCAGTAGTGTCACTATCCATTTTCAGCACATTTTCAACAACACCTTTTACAATATCATTTTGGACACTATCGTCATTGGAAGATGCGAACGTGACATCAATGTTCTCTGGAAGTTTAACTTCACTTTCTTCCTCAATTTCAACCAACCCAGACTGCTTTTTAGTGTAATTATCAAGAACAGGTGGTGGAACTTGATGAAACCCCACCCCAGTTCCATCACAATACACATCTTCGCCTGCTTTGTCTTTCCCTATGGGTTTGGGAATGATATGTTGCAAAACAAAGCTTGCGGAGCTGTAACTGTTAAGCTTCAACTGGATTCGCTCGTTTTCAATTTCAGCCTCTTGAAATTTAAGTTTCAATTTAGCGATTTCATCCAGTTGTTGGTTGATTGATTCTTCTTTAACTCTAAGCACTGCTTTTAAATGTTCATTTTCTTTAAAAGTTTTACCATTTCGATCATCACAATCTTTCATTGTGCTTTTGAGTTTTTCAAACTTTTCAGAAATCTGACGGTTTTCAAGAATCAACTTTTCATTTTCATTTTTAACTTTATCATGATCAATTTTATCATTTTCAATTTGACTAGTTAATTCTCTTATCCGTTCAGTTGAAGCTTTAACCATTTTGTCACGATCAAGAATCTGATTCTCAACACTTCTGACCTTTGCTGTCAGATCATCGACTTTCTTACCGTTGAGATACGTGACTATGCTACAAAATTTGCACTCTTTGTTGCAATTTTTGCAATCAGCATTTCCATCAATTTTCTTACCTGACACATTTGTTGACACGTTTGAACTGACTTGGCTTTTTGACTCAGACACGGAGTTAGAGTCTACCTCAAGTGCCTTAGCAGCCAGCACTTTGTCAGCCATTTTTTCCAAGTTCTCTTCAGTCAACTCCTGCGTTGTGTCAATAATTCCAGTATCAATCTTCTTTGCTTTCTCGATCTCTTCTTTCTCTTTTCTCTCTTTCTCTTCTTCTTTCATTTTCTCGGTTGGAGTTCCCCACCATTTGTGTTGCCAATACTCATCCTCATCTTTGTACTGCTGGATTATGGCTTCGATATCAAGCGTACTATCATCGATCGCAATATTCCCATATTCATCAAGATAACACTCTCTGTCCGGATCCCATCTATTTGCTCTCCTTGCTTCCAGAAAGATACGAGATATTCTAATGATTTTGTTTTCAGCTATCATTTTTCTGTATCTATACTTTTGCTCTTCAGTTCGATCATCTTTCCAAGGAATAGGATCGTCATTTTTCGCCATGAATGCGTAACCAACCGCATCTTCTTCTGGTAGAACCTCTTGACTCCAATCATACCCCTCATCATCGTAAATCACCGCAAGAGCTCTAGATTTCTCTTTGTTGTCTTCAACCTGCTTCAATCTAGGCGGCTCGGATTTATTCTGGTGATAAATCGCCTTCTTGTAGTAATCATCTCTGAAAGGATTCTCCGACTCATCAGCATAAGCGTTTCGGCATTCTCGATTGAAGTGACCCTTCTGCTTACACTTGAAGTAAGTCACCTTCGATTTATCGAACCCCAACTTAGTAGATGGACCACCAATTGTCTTTCTGCCGGTAATTTCCATGAATCTTTGTGCTCGACGAACAGCACTTGCCATAGCCCAATGAATATCGATCAGTTCCATTTCCTCCGGATCAATCTGATCATAATCTTCTTTCGTCAGATTTGTGTTGCCTATCTTCCCAGCTACTAACCCTTCATACGATTCCAACACCGATGCTAGGAAGATCATCTGTTGTTTAGCCGACTCCTCGTCAAAATTTTGAGCATTCTTCAAGTGTATTGCAATGTTGCATTGAAAACGATTCTTTGCATCAGAATGACTTCCAGATGATGAAGATCCACTGTGATAACCACTGTGACTTCCACTGCTTTGACTGTTTTGACTTTCTTTGCCAGCTGTCGACACATTTTCAGCAGAAAACGCAATCTTTGGAGAAGTTGCTTTGGGCATCATACTCTTTGGATAATACAAATCCAAATTCTGCTGGTAAGATGAGTGATTGACTTTGTATGTCTTCTTCAACTCCAACTCGTGACTCTCGAGTTTCTCAATCAGCAAATCTAATGTCAACTTTTCTGGTTCTTTTATAGTATTCTTCAGCATCAGCGCATAATATCTCCAATCCATCTCATCAGGCAACGAATCGAACAATTTGTCGATAAGATCTTCTTCAGGAATTTTGATATCATGTCTTAATAACTCCAGCTTTAGATGACCAAACCTTTCTATCATTTTACAAACTGACTCGTTCTTTAAACATCCAAACAGATCAAACTCTTTTCTAAGAAGTTTCTTTTTGTTTTTCACGATTTCCGTACTTCCTAAACATTTCTTTTCTAACTTTGCCCAAAGATCTTTAGCGTTTGAATAATCAATCAATGAGATTATGTCTTCCCGGACGGACTGAAATAACAATGCCACACACTTCTGTTCAGCTACAAACGAATCAATCTCCTCAGCCACTCTTAAAGTTTCACCATATTTGTTTCCATGTTCATAACCGTTTTTCAAACTCTTCCAGCTGGGAAATGCAAATGCCATCAACCAATCTTCAAACTTTCTTGACCACCGACTATATTCCTCGATAGCCATTAACTTTGGAGGTTTATTGAACGTTCCGAAGGCACTTTCCGATTCCCAAGCTTCCTTTTTCTTTTCTTTCAGCGGGTTATCATTATTGTTGCTTGTAGATGAATCATCTCCTGAATTTCCAGCAAACGCGAACATGTCGCTGAACGGGTTCATGAAAATATCATCCATCATGAATGTTCCTGCAAAATCAGCAAACACTTAGAAAATTTTTTAGGTTTTAAAAAATCAACAAGTTCAAGCGAAATTACTTGAAGTAAAATCACTTCAAGTGAAATCAATTCTATAAACTGTTCAAGCGAAATCAAAAATTTACACACAAGTGAAATCTCCTATTTCGCTTGGACTTTCAAGCGAAATTGATAACCTGAAACAGTTAGTTCAAGCGAAATCCAACAACACTATTTCGCTTGAACTTGTCAAGCGAAATCCTTTGATTTTCAAGCGAAATCGAATACCAGTTCTGTTACAAGCGAAATCAACAGCCAAACTCAAGTTTCAAGCGAAATCTTCAATATATTTCAAGCGAAATCTGCTGATGTCATCTTTTACGAACAGTTTTCAAGCGAAAAGTTAATTTTTTATATGAATTCGATCAATTTTAAGTCCAAATCTTTTAAGGATTAGTTATCACACTAATTCGCTTGTTATATGTCAAATTCAGGTCATTTTCACCACTGAAAAAATGTTCAAATCAGAAAAGTATGTGAAGAAGTGAGTAGAAATAAGAAAATCCGATAGAATCAGGCTGTAATGGTATGAACTCCCCGTCCTGAGCTCTGATACCACTTGTTGGACCGTTCTAAGACCTTGAAATGTCAGTTGAAGTAGTTCATCTTTGAGTACGAAGGCGGAATCAACGTAATCAAAGTCATAACAGCTAGTTTCCTTTTAATCTTTCTTTTCTGATTGATTTTCGTGCTTTTACAATGTAATCTGATACAAATCCGACAGCACTTCGTCTCACACACAATGACCAAGTCTCTACCAAATGAACAACACACTAACCTATTTATAGACCCTATGATTTCGCTTGAACTTGTAACAACCCATTTCAAGCGAAATCTCCTGTCTTGATTTTGCTTGAACCACACAAGAACACATTCAAGCGAAATCTTCAAGTTAAACATGTAAAAACCCTAATTTAAACCCTATTGTGTGTTCATTCAACCTATCTAGACAAAAGACTTGTAAAAGACATAGTTAACAGACACTAAGTGCACCAACACAACTGTTTCACACAAAACTACATATACTTTTGTCAACTTGTCATACAAACATTTCTGATGCAACTACAAATTAAAAAAATGATACACCAGATTCGCTTGTACCTCACTCGGTGTATTTTCGCAATTCGAGAATGTCAACACACAAATCCTTACCATTTATTTATTCAAAAGTTGACATATCATTTTCATAATACTATCGCATCCAAGTCATTGATTTTGAGTTCATATAGCGGAGGCTATGGTTCGTGAAAACTCGTTTGCCTATCGTGACCGATTGTTTGAGAATCCTATTGGACAAAACTCCTCTTATGTGGAACCCCTGTTAACTGGATTACACTAGACTATACGTCGATACGTCTTGTACCCTCGACACCAAATGCTAAAAGCACATACCTTTTAACCATTGGATTCGTGATGTTATATATATATTCTTGGACTCATTTGATGTGAATAAGTTTTGATTCAGTTTGGTGATTATCTACCTCGGTACTGTTCATATACATACATGCATAACGAAACCCTAAGGAATTAAGGTAGTACAAATTTCGAGGACGAAATTTTCTTAACGGGGGGAGAATGTGACAACCCTCACAATTATAGGTACTGTACAAATTAATTAATTTAGATTATGTGCTTAATTACTGTGCTTGATTACAACTGACACCTTAAATTGCTTACTGATTTATGTTACATACATACATGTGCATCACTTTACATACAGTCGCTCCATTTATGTCATAAAGACTATTAGTGACAAACCTGATGCACAAAGCACAGTTAGTACAGTGAGCGGATAACTCAGACACGTGCTGACAATGCTAGTACATAGACAGACACTATATTGAGGCCAGTATGAGCCAGGGACAAAGTACTACACTAGTATGGGTGTAGGGAAGTGAGGACCATAAGACTGTGTCACTAGGTGATAGTTTGAGTGCCAGAAAGTGTCTAAAACTCATTTTAAGTACGAAATTCTGCAATTTTAGCAACGATTCAGCTTTTAACATACTTGTATTATTCAGAAAATTGACTAAATGGTCCTGAACGCTTTCCTAAGTGTTGGAATTAATTTCGTTACAAAAAGATGCATAAAAGACACTATACGGTACAATTTAACGCTTTAACGGAACAGTACGTAACCGAACAACCGGACATTACCCGGGACACCAAAATTTTGTCAGAAACATTATTTTATTATTTTTAACTAATAATGGTTCCAAAAAAATCCCAACACGCTATTGAAATATGTCATACACATAATACATTAGAAAATACACTTTACCTCCTAGATACTTACCTACTTAATATCAAAATTTACAATCTACCCCCCCCCCCCATGTATATATACGACACATGTATGGGACCCCACACAAGATTTCTCAATCTTACTCAATCTTTCCATAATATTTTCCTTGGATTGCTTAAAGATATTACTTGGAATTTGAAAGATTCACCTAGATTTGCTTAGATTCCTTGGATATTACAAGTAACCCACTTATCAACAAAACTTACATCCAACCCCCCCCCCCCTCTTGTAACCGTCCCCAAAGCATGGCCCATCAAAGATTTGCTAATCTTCTCTAGATTCCCATATATCCTCCTAAGATTTGATGAGATTTGATTTAGATATTACTTGTGGAAGTGAACAAGAAATTAGAGAAATCCTTATAACTATGGCAAGGATCATAACATCATATCTTCACATGATCTTCACTCCATCTCCTCCATCTCTCACTCCCTCCTCTCGGCTCACCCCTAACCGCCATCATCACCACCATAACTCAACCCCATTCATCCATTTTTGAACCTCATTCAAGTATAGAAGAAGGTTTGAAGGAGTTGCAACTTGTGGAGCTTCAAGGAGCTTTGTTTCATGCTCTTCACCATCATTTTTCATCATCTTCTCCACTAAGAATCATCCCTAGCTTTAAGCTAGTAGTAAGTCCTTGTTACACTCTTGTACATCTTATTTTTATGGTTAAAGTTGTAGTATGATGTGAATGCTTAAAGCACTAAATAACATGAACTTAGAAGATGGACATGAATCTTGCATAAAGTTTACATATGGATGAAACATGAAAGAAGAAATATATGTTAAATCTGAGTTAGATGAACAATAATCTGCTGCAAATGACTTACGACCTGTTGTTAATCGTTATTAGGAAGTATGGTGATCGTACGTGTGCGTTTTAGTAACATTTAAGCTGGAAACAGCATGCTGATTTACATTTTCAGCCAACTTCAACAGGCTGTAAACAGATCATAATAAATCGAAAAACTGGCTTTCCGAAGCCTAAATTGTGTATTTTTGAAAAACGGATCAAATGGCACTGGAATCATAATTTTCCGAGGTCGTTTACTATTTTTAAGGAATTGTTTTTAGACAGCAGCTCAAGCTGCGATTTTACTGCTGAAAAAGTGTGTTGTATTCGGAGTCATAACTTAAAAACTGAGTAGAATTAGCTCATGGAATTTTTACTGTAGATGGTCACTGTTGTCGCCGTAGTTCTCCCACTGGAATTTCATCAATAGGACTTACGATTAATTTTTAGTGAATTATTCCGTAGACTGTAGTCAGAAAGTGACAAATCTGATTGCAGCCCGGTAAATGAATTTCTATAAAATATTGGTAATGAACTGGACCCCGATATTTTTAGACAATAATATTTGGAATATATATGACATTCTGTAAAAATTTGGGAATTTTTGGAGAAGGTTAACTATTTTATTAAAATGCTCGAAAACAGTCCAGTTTTGATTAATAAAGCTGAAATGACATAAGTGATATATCGCATGTATGGTGGTCGGGTTGGCTATGTGAGAACAATCTACGGGATATATATAAAAGAAAATGATATGCTATTAAGCATGGACGCCTCCATTTACAAGGGAAAACTATGGTGAAATTTTCCGAAAATCCTAACACTTAGTAAATATTTTCTGGACAAGTGTTTACTAGTATATTCTAGACTATGTTTTTCAAGCATAAAACTCGCCATAATTTTTATAACGAAATACGGAGTATCGGAGGTTGGTTTTTGTTGGGATTGAACCTTATCAGAGGAACAGATAATTAAAGCCAAAACTGGATCAGAGCAGTGGATCCAGAATAAGCAGATGTTTACATACAAATCTCTCCCCTTGAAAGTGGTTTCATATCTGCTGACCTCCTATCTGTTGATCTTACTATGTGCTGACCTACAACTGCTGCCTTGCATCTACTGCCCAATGTCAAAGACTGATGGAAGACCAAAGCTCTGCTGATTCAATCTACTGCCTTGTGTCTAGTACTGCTGATCCGGACAAGCACTGCTGGGTTCACAGCAGTTGAAGGATGCAGCAGCTGTTTAAGTGTTTTTTATGTAATGAATTGTAATAGCAGTAGTTAGTACATCAGTGTTTGTATAGATCAGAGGTTAGAGTTTGTTAGGAGGTTAGATGTCACTTTCATGGTGACGTCAGTTAAGATGCTCAGTGGTTTGCTCATGCCTATAAATGGTTCAGTACTTTGTACTGTTCTATTAGCTCTTGCAATACCGTCTTCTTTGCACGAACAAACGCTGAGCTCTGGCTGAGGGGGAGTTTGTATTCAAGCATTACTTGTAATCGTTGTTGAAAGTTAACTCAATCATTCGGTTCCTTGTTGAAAATGTCTTGATCAAAGCAATACTCTCGTTTGATTGTATGCAAAGTTTGTTTTCAAATTAATTCCACTGCACAACTCTTTCATTTCCATCTTAATCTCAAACGTAAAATACAATCAGAAACAAACTTAGATCCAACAATTGGTATCAGAGCTTGGACAGTCAAATTTGATTTAACAATCATTTTGACATACATAGTTCGGCTCATAATAGTTGATACTGATCGTTTGTTCGTCCGTTGAAAAACAGAGCAAGGATTAATCACCATTAAAGTTGATTTCTCAGTGTCTGTAAAACAACAAGAATGACGTCACAATCTCAAGATGATAAAAACAACATCGACTCACTTTTTAAACCACCTATGCTAAAAAGAAATGAGTACAACATCTGGCAGAGGAGGATGGGTCACATCCTTGCTTAACAAAGCACAGGTTGTTGGAGGTCTGTCATTTATGGTCCCCATGTTCCTTCAGTGCCAAGCGCTGAAGATGCTAAAAAGTTCGTTCCAAAACCAGTTGAAAATTATACCGAAACCGACTTTCAAAAGATCGAACTGGATGCTAAAGCGTTTAGCATCATAGCATCAGCGCTGCCCAATGAGATATATGCTGGACTGTTACACTGTAACAGTGCCAAAGAGTTATGGGACGCACTTAAGGAACAGTTTGGGGGAACCGAAGAAGTCATAGAAAACAATAGGGAAATCCTGAACCAACAGTATGAAACATTTTGCTACGTTAAAGGTGAATCACTAACGCAACAATTTGAGCGTTTCAGTTGTCTCATCAGTGAACTGAGGCTTGTTAACACCACTTTTACAAACTCAACTCAAAATACAGGTTCCTCAGGTCACTGCCAGAAAAATGGGACACCATAGCTTTTGTCACCCGAAACTCACCTGAGTTCAAGGATCTGACCTTGACCCAACTCCACGGTCGACTCCTGACCTACGAAAGGGAGTTGAACCAGAAAAGGAGGTTACAAGAGTCAGGAAAAGTTACTGATGATTACACTTTCGGTAATACTGCTCTTCTGGGTCAAGAAGAATCTGGGAGCAGTGGTAAGGATCAGGGTTATGATCACTTCATTGACATAACTGCTGGTGCAAATTTTAACAACCCTGATCCTCACTCTGCAAGTTATGCATTCACTGCTAACGAAAACCAGATGTCAGATAATCTAAGCTTTGAACTCAATGATTTACAACATTTCGATCCCACTGACTTAGAGGAAATGGACATCCTGCACCAACTGGCTTTGCTAAGTGTTAGAACTAGCAAATTTTACAAAAGAACAGGGCGAAAATTCCCAGGTTTGCATGGGAATCTAAGGGTTGGGTTGGATAAATCGAAAATCAAGTGCTACAAGTGTAATAGGTTGGGACATTTCACTAGGGAATGTAGGAGTCAAACTACTTGTCCCATAATTACTCATCCTAGCTCAAATCCTAGACCTCAAAACCAAAGCACTGTGCACTATGCCCAGTATGCCCCAGCCGCTCAAGTGAACACTGCTCACTATGCTGCTGCCCCTGTGCCAGTACACTATGTCCAAACTACTGTTCCACAAATCCAATATGTTCAAACCCCTGTCCCCCAGGCACAAGTGCAGCCTGCACCTCAAACCACTGCTCCAGCAGCAGTACAACCAGATCAACAAAGTTTTTTCACACAAGGGTTTGTTGACTGGAGCAGTATGCCTGAAGATCTTAGTGATGAAAATTTTGCACTCTATGCTTCTAATGATTCTTCTAATAATGAATTTTGTTTGATGGCATTAGAGTCAATACAGGAGGGGGTTGAAACTGAGGAGGAACAGCTGAGCATTGAAATAGTGGATGAGGTGACTGAAGCAGTGGTTACTACTGTGGCTGGTGAACTACTGTTGGGAGAAAGTTCAGGTACCCTGATTGAACCAATGACAGATCCATGGTCCGAAGAGGATAAAGAAGAAGAGAAGGAAGAAAAGGCTGGTGAAAAGAAGGTGAAAGCTGATGATGAGGAAGATCATCAATGTGATTGTGCAATGATGGCAGCTGCCAAGGTATCTCCTCAAGTTCTTGAAAAACTGTGTTCTGACAATTGCATAATTGCTTTTGCTAACATCAAAGAGGTGAATGAAAACCTTCGGGATAAAATCTTGACTGATGAGGTTAAATTTGAAAAGTTTCTAAAAGAACTTAAAAACAAATTGACTGAAAAGGAAAAAGAGATCAGCTGTCTGAAAGAAGAGCAAAGCATAACCAAAACCCAACTTCAAACTATGGTAGAAAAATACCAAGTTTGCAAAAAGGAGTTGGAATCCACCCAGATTACTTGTGAAAGATGGGTGGAATCCTGCAGAGGATATGAGGTGATGCTTGCTAAACAGATTGAAAGTAATGTGAAATTTGGGGTTGGGTATAGAAAATATGATGATGAATGCATTACTTGTGAAAAATATGTTCAAAACACTGGTGAAAACACTGATGTAACCACTGAGTTCATCCCCACAAACAAGAATGGCCAAGAAGTGAAAATCACTGACAAACTTGGTAATAAAATCACACTTGGCAGAACAAGGAGTTCCTCTACTTTTGAAGAACTTGAAAAATATCAGTTTAAACCCACTTGGTCTGATGAGTGTGATATTCTTGAAAATTTCAAGCCAATGGACTTTACATCAACTGATGGTGTTAAAGATCCAAAAGCTAAAGTCATATCTCTCAAGGACATTCCAGCAGTGGTTAAAACCTCTGCTGCAAAGGAGTCTAAAAAGAGAAAGAAGAAAGAAAAAATTGATAACTTGTTTTGTGAATTCTGTGAGAAAAGGAATCATCTAACAAAAGACTATTTCCACTTGAAAGCTTATGATTTAAACAGAACAAGTGTCATTGTTTCAGCAGAAAGTTGCATTGTTTGTGGTAAAACAAACCACAAAACTCAAGCATGTGTGTATCTCAAAAACTTTGATGTGAAAAAGAATGAGTACATGGCTAAAACATCCTTGAGACCATCATCATCATCATCATCATCTGTCAAGTTCACCAAGAAACAACCACTGTTTGTGCCAGTTCAAACAGCTGTCACAAAACAGCTGAACCAAACATCTGTCAAAAGAGATGTTCAGGTTACTGATGCACCCCCTGCTATTCAATTCAGAAAAGGCAAGGAAAAACAGTCTTACCAAAGGATTCCACACGTTTATGAGGCCCACAAAAGGCCCTCTAAACCCAGAGTGAACAGGCATCCTTTTGGTTACCAGCAGGTGATTGGTCAGGACCCACAACAGTGGTTAGAGAAACACTGTCCTAAACCAGTCCAAACCCCTGACCTAACCACTGTCCTTCATTCTGCATCCATCCCAGACACTATTGAGACCCCATCCAAAGCCTTGTTGGCTTTGGAGACCTTAATGAACTAATCCTTTTACTTCATGTGCAGGGAGCTTCTGCATGCTTTGATAGTCTTTGGTATGTAGATAGTGGAGGCTCCAGGAACATGACAGGATGTAAAGCCCTCCTCAAAGACTTTAAAATCCATGGAGGGGGTGATATATCCTTTGGGAATAATAGTAAAGGGAAAGTTCTGGGGTCTGGTACAGTGCAATCTGGAAATGTAAAATTTGAAAATGTCAATCTAATAGACAATCTAAAATTCAACCTTCTGAGTGTATCACAAATGAGTGACAAAGGGTTTGGGTCATTCTTCACAAAAGATTGTTGTAGGATTGTTGGACCAGAAATGGTCAAAAAGATTGAAGCAATAATCAAAACTGGTCAAACTAAACTTGTTGCTCAAAGAAGTGGCAATGTTTATGTTGTTGACATGTCAAAAGAGTGTCCCAGAGCTGATACCTGTCTGTTCTCAGCTGCCTCTAACAAAGAGACAGAACTTTGGCACAGAAGGCTGGGGCACACAAATCTTAAGACAATCACAGAAATTTCAAAAAATGGTTTGGTGAGAGGCCTACCACAAAAATTGTTTTCATGTCCTGAACATTGCATTTCCTGTTTAAAAGGAAAACAGCATAAAAGTTCTTACAAGTCCATTGAAGAGTCCAAAACAACCCAGTGTTTGCAAATGCTACACATGGATTTGTTTGGCCCAGTTCAAGTCATGAGCCTCAAAAAGAAAAGATATTGTTTGGTTATTGTTGATGACTTTTCTAGGTTTACATGGACTTTTTTTTACACTCAAAAGATGAGACTGCAGGCATTTTGCAAGACTTTGTGACACAGGTTGAAAAGCAATTTGACCTTCCAGTGAAAAGCTTCAGGAGTGACAATGGCACAGAATTTAAAAATAAGGAGTTGGATGCCTTCTGTGTGAAGAAAGGGATTGTAAGGCAGTACAACATCCCTAGAACACCAGAGCAATATGGGGTAGTGGAAAGAAAGAACAGAACTTTGATTGAGGCTGCCAGAACCATGCTTGCAGATTCAGGTTTGCCATTAACTTTCTGGGCAGAGGCAGTAAACACTGCTTGCTATGTTCAGAACAGAGTTTTAATAAACCCCAGGCACAAAAAGACTGCTTATGAAATTCTGTATAAAATCAAACCACTGATCTCATATTTCAAGGTGTTTGGTTGCCCATGCTTTATTTTGAACTTAAAAGATTCCATTTCAAAATTTGCAGCCAAAATTGATTGTGGTTATCATTTGGGATACTCAACCACTGCCAAGGCCTACAAAGTGTTCAATACACGGACCAAGGCAGTGGAGGAGACTTTGAATGTAAAGTTTAATGAACTTTCATCAATGAAAATCCCAGCAAACCCTGCAGATCTGTTTGATCTTGAAAAATTTACTTTTAAAAATACTGCTGTCAAGACTAACAGTGCAGGTCCATCAGAGGATACAACACCAGACTATGGGTATGAAATCATCATCCCTCAAAGGTCTGCCACTAAGGGAAAAGCACCAGCTGTTCAAAACAGTTGTCAAAGCTCAACCACTGCTACTTCAACAGTTGTTGACCAAAGTAGCCCATCAACCACTACTTCCACATCCTCAAACACTGCTGACAAAAGTCCTCAAACAGTGGATAAAAGTCAGCAGTTGTCCACCTCATTACCTCCTATTCCACCACCTTTTGAAGCCCCTGCTGGATCATCAAAGTCCCCAGCAGTGGTTAGCTCAGATGATACACATTTGCAACCTTCACCAACCAATGCCATCATACCATACCAAGGAGATTTAATCTTCTTGAGATCTCATCCACCTGATCAAATCATTAGAAACATAAATGAAGGGGTGCTCACAAGAAGCCAAACCCAAAACATTTGTCTTTTTGCTGGTTTTCTATCACTCCATCAGCCAGTCAAGTACCAAGAGGCACTGAAAGACAACAGTTGGGTAGAAGCCATGCAAGAGGAGCTCCAACAGTTTAAAAGACAACAAGTATGGGAGCTTGTACCACTGCCAGAAGAGGTTAGTCCCATTGGCACAAAGTGGGTCTTCAAGAACAAAACTGATGAAAGGGGTATTGTTGTCAAGAATAAAGCCAGGCTTGTGGTTCAAGGTTACAGACAGGAAGAGGGGATTGATTATGATGAAACATTTGCCCCTGTTGCAAGATTGGAAGCCATTAGACTGTTCCTGGCCTTTGCTGTCAACCACAATATGAAGGTGTTTCAAATGGATATCAAAAGTGCTTTCCTCTGTGGTACAATTCAAGAAGAGGTGTATGTTTGTCAACCTCCAGGTTTTGAGGATCCATTTTATCCAGATCATGTCTACAGGCTAAACAAAGCCTTGTATGGCCTGAAACAAGCACCAAGGGCCTGGTATGAAACTCTTTCCAACTTCCTACTCTCAAATGGTTTCAAAAGAGGTACCATTGATAAAACATTGTTTTTAAAATGGAGAGGGAAGGATTTAATGATTGTCCAGATTTATGTGGATGACATTATTTTTGGAAGCACATGTAACTCAATGTGTGAAGAGTTTAGAGAACTCATGACAGCTGAGTTTGAAATGAGTGCAATGGGTGAGCTGCAATGCTTTCTTGGTCTCCAAGTACAGCAAATGCAAAATGGAACTTTCATTCATCAACGCAAATATGCTAAAGAACTTTTAACCAAATTTGATATGAATGATTGTAAACCATGCAGCACACCCATGGCAACAAATAAGCTGGTCATGTCTGATGAAAAGGATGAGCTGATTGACCAAACACTTTATAGAAGCATGATTGGGTCTTTATTGTACCTAACTGCATCTAGACCAGACATCATGTTTGCAACATGTGTCTGTGCAAGAAGTCAATCAGCTCCCAGAAAATCAAATCTCATTGCTGTAAAAAGGATCTTCAGATACATAAAAGGTGCTCCCACACTTGGTATCTGGTATCCAGCTAATGGGAACATCAAGCTTTCAGGTTTTTCAGACAGTGACTTTGCTGGATGTCACACCACAAGGAAGTCCACATCAGGAGGGTGCCAGTTTCTAGGTGATTGCTTAGTTTCATGGCAAAGCAAAAAGCAAGCAGCTGTTTCAACATCCACTGCTGAAGCTGAATACATTGCTGCTGCAAGCTGTACAGCCCAACTCCTGTGGCTTCAAAATCAGTTGCTGGATTTTGGTATCACTGCCTTAAAGACACCACTCATGTTGGACAGTCAGGCAGCAGAAAATATCATCAAAAATCCAGTTTCCCATTCAACCACCAAACACATCGACATCAGACATCACTTTGTGAGGGATTGCTATGAAAAAGGTTTGATTTCTCTGCATCATGTCCCAACTAAAGACCAACTGGCTGATGTGCTCACAAAAGCACTTGATACAGCCACTTTTGAAAGTTTGGTCTCTAGGATTGGGATGCTGAACATGGAATAACAAGCAACATCTTGTTTTTCTATGAATAAAAGCAACAAAATGTTTTCAGAAAATCAAAACTCCATCCTTAAAAATAGCTAAAAATGAAATTTTTCATTAAAATCCTTAAAAGTCTGCCATTAACCACTGATTGTTCAAAAGTCTGCTTTACTTCAAAAGTATGTCCACTGCTGAAAGTCAACCCCTATTCTCTCATTCCTTTGATAAACTCTGTTGTTCAAAAGCAGTGTCTTATCCACTGATATACTATCCACTGATAGTGAAAATCATCCACTGCTCTACTACCACTGCCTTCATCAGTCACTTTCACAAAAGTACTGTCCTTCACTTTCACCAGGGGTTGTCACGTGGGCAGTACATATTGGTCAGACCTTTTGTAATGGCTGCCACGTCAGCATTCACTTCCTTCTCTATAAAATCCCCCACTCACCACCAAAACAGGGTTTTACTATCGAACTGAATTCTTAAAAATTCTCTTCTCAAAGCAGTTTTTCTTCTCATCTTTCACAAATTTCTTCGATCATTCATCTTCAAAATGACAAAATCGAAGTCATCTTCAAAACCCTCATCCAAATCATCATCGAAAACAGCCTCTCAAAAGGCAATCTCCACTGAAATTCCACATAAACCATCTCACAATCTCCTGGGTCTTCTCACAAAACCAGGAACCACAAATGTTTTCGATTCCATCATTGACATCATGGCAAAATCAAAGTACAAAACTTTGTTCACTGCCGATGCACCAATCTATTTGGCGACCCAAAGAGAGTTCTGGAAGAATGCAACCCTTGAAAAACATGGAGACACTGCAACCACCATAACCTCTTCTATAAAGGGTAAAGCTGTCCAAATCACACCACAATCCATTTCAGAGGTCTTTCAACTCGGTGATCAGGAAGGTAAAATTTCTTTCACTAAAAACGAGTTACAAACTGACTTCATTGAGAGAGGGTATGAAGCCACATTAATGAAGAAACTTACCTTAGAAAAAGGTTATTTTCCTTCTGCAACCAGATTTTTATTTCATACCCTCCTACTATGTGTTTCAAACAAAACCACTTCTTTCAATGAAATCCCTTTAAAGATTCAAAATCTGGGATATGCAATTCTTCAAGGAGAAAATTTTAACTATTCTCGGGAAATTTTTAAAGATTTGGTTAATAATGTTGAAACAAAATCATTCTTACTGTTTCCAAGGTTTTTAAGTTACTATTTTGTAAAGAAATTCAGTAAGGATGATTTAGCTATAATAAACCAAGGTGATTCTACTCAAATAAACAGTTTAACAACTGAAACTTTTTCAAGAATGCTAGCACCTTGCAAAACACAAGCAGAGGTGCCTGAGCAGACTTTAGCAGTTACAACTGCTCCTCAGGTATCTGCTGCTGAGCCCACTGCTCAAGGTGATCAAAGCAGCAGCACAACTGTTTTGAAACCCACACCTACAATCACCAAAAAGCCTACAAAAAGAAAAACTCAAAAACCCCCAAAACCCATCAAAAAGGCAACTCTGGAGGATGAGATACCAGAGCTCCTGCCTGTGACAACACAAGTGTCACAAGAAACCACTGCTGCTACTTCCTCACAGCAGTGGGTACAAATATCTCAACCCATAACCGAAACTCCTCCTGCTTCTTCACAAAAAGAATTTGTTGTACAAATAGGGTCTCCACATCATGATGCTCTGGAAACACTCATTTCTATCATCCACAGCTCAATACCCGGGGCAAATCCACTTTCTACACCACCCTTCACATCCACAATTCCCCCACCAACTAAACTGCTGTTGGATGCAATTGATTTGAACCAGGCATTAACCAGTCCTTCTCAATCACCTATCAATGAGAATATACCTCAACAACTGACTTGGTCTGATGTATCAATCTTTGCTAACCCACCAACACAACCTGAGGAGGTTAGACCCCTTGAGTTACAAGTAACTCTTGGTGGTAGTCCAAGTGAAGCAGCCACTACAACTGTTGAACCCATTGGTTTACAGTTGGACAGTGGTTACATCAATAAGACTTCCTTGGAGGCAATTCCTTTTATAGCACCTCTGCCAACCACCAGTGGATTTATTTATCCTACTGGCAACATCAAAAGGTTGTCAAGTGTTGAAGGAAGAAGACCCCAGTACCAAAAAAAGGGGCATCAGTGGTTAATGTTTGGAGTATACTCCCCTAAACCCTAAACCACTGTTAGTGGGAAATCAGATGATCCCATTAACTTGGGTGATGGTTTAAAGTACCAGAAATTGACGGATCGTATTGAAAAGCTTGATAACTCTGTTGCAGAACTCAAAGATATGCTACAACAGGTGTTACAAGTGCAAAAGGTAGAATCAACTGCTGTTCCATCTCAAGCACCTGCTCCACAAAGGGCACCTGCTACAAATGAGCTCTGGAATTTGTTTCAACCTTTTCTCCATCAACAAGCACAATTAGCAGATCAGCAACATGAAAAACATGTCCAACAGCTGAGAAATGCAATGGAGTCAAGGTTCAAGAACACTCAGGCTGATCTAAAAGTTCTCAAAACTCAGATCCTGCACACCACTGGCACTGCTCCTCCAACAGTACTTTTCATTGATCAACTCCCAGAAGATAATGCCAAAAAGGGGGAGAAATTCAGGAGTGGAAGAAGAAAGGAATAGATGATGGTCTTTACATTGAACCTGAAAAGGATGCTATGACCAGAAAAATTCCTGTGCCAGATGGTAGTAAAAAGGTTGATGCAACTCAAGAAGCACTTGATGAAGGAGTAGCAAGTGTTAAAAGAGATAGAATGGCAAAGGATATTTCAAGGTGGAATGAGGAGAAAAGAGCTTTTATGGAGCTGTATGAGCAGGGTTGTTCTGGTTCAAAGGATACTAAAAATCCTAAGATAAAAAGGAAGCCTAAGTCCACCTCATCCAGAATTCCAAAGCATATTCCAAAACCACCATCCAAAAGTCATCAGCACCAAACCTCCATCCAAACAGCTGTTGTAACTCCTGCTGTATCAACCACTGCTGGTACCTCAGTGGTTTCAACATCTGTTCTCTCTTCAACACACACCACCTCAACACACACCACAACCACTATTTTACCACCACTGTCACCATCAAAAACAATTTCACCACCACTTTCACCTGCTGACAAAAAGCAGAAGACAACAGATGTTATAACATCTGTTGTAATGACAACAGTGGTTGAAACACCAGTTGTTTCAACAGCTGTTAGTCAATCACAAACCACTGCCATACAATCTACCACCACTGATCCACCCAAAACATCATCTGCTTCTTCTAAAACAAAAAGGAGAAGGATTTATATATCAGATGATGATTCACCTTCACCACCAACAACATCTTCAAAATCCCTATCACTTGTCACTATTCCAAAACCCATACCTCTCTCTTCAGCTCAAATTTTAAAACCACTACCTCCTGCTGGTGTCTTATTCCCTCTAGAACTCATTGCAGTTAGGGAAGAAATAAAATCCTTTTATT
Organism: Helianthus tuberosus; assembly: GCA_030545235.1. Taxonomy (NCBI): domain Eukaryota; kingdom Viridiplantae; phylum Streptophyta; class Magnoliopsida; order Asterales; family Asteraceae; genus Helianthus; species Helianthus tuberosus. Next base: position 25,492,104 of record CM060419.1, read on the forward strand.
ATGAGGATGACCCAGCCAAAAGGAGTTTGCCATCAATTGCAGGATATCCCAGGCCTAACAATATTGAAGAATACTTGAAACTCAAGGCCAAACAAGCAGAGGATATTGCAATCAAAAACAGAAAAGGGAAATCTGATAGAAAATTTCAACAAAACTATCAGTTTTTACTCTCACAGGTCAATGCTATGGAGCGATTTGCTAAAAATGTATGTCAGCAAATTTCAGAAAGGGTAGATGAGTCCTTGAGAAAAGACTACATTGAGAACATCATGACCTACAAGAAATACAAGGGGGAGAAACACATGTACAAAAACTGGACCATTCCTGAGCTTGAAAAAGAAGCAGCCAGTATTCAAGGAATGATTAAAAATAAGGGCAAGCACACTCCTCCTGAAAAGTTTAAACAGTTTGAAGCTGAGAAGATGTTAGAGTTGAGGAAAATGAAAGAGGAGCTGATTGCAGCTGATTATGGGTCAAAGAATTCAGTGACAAAGTGGGGAGAAGATAGAGTCAGGGCAACCTATAAAAGCTTAGAGGAACTTAGAAAGAAAGATCCAAGAGTTCCACAAAAGCCTGACTACTCCAAAGCAGAGGTCTCAAAAAGACCACCAAAGCTGCAAAACAAAAGAACCACTGCTCCAGCTGGTGCTGCCATCTACAAAAGAAGGAGCAAAAACCAGTTGAGTATTGAAACAATTCAAGATCTATTAGCTGGAGATGCCATTGTAAAAGCAGACACGAAAGTAATGATAAAAGAAGATCTTGAATTGGAACAATCTGCAAGTGCTGCTCAGCCAGCTATGAATAGGCCAGCCTCACCAAATACTTCTGCAAATAAACATCTCCCAAGAAACCCACCAGGCTCAAAAATACAAAAGTGGGAAACTGACAAACAGACCTGCGTATTGACTTTGCTCAGGTCTGGTGGTGAAGTGGAGAAAATATCAAGGGAACAAGCTCTTGGCCTGAGTCTTGAAGATTTGCAGGATCTCCATGATCTTCCACTTAGCAGGGATGATGAAGACACAGATGCCCTAGACTTTGAACTACAATTCAAAGGTCAGATAAGGGAACTGTTAATGAGGCAATAAAGATTTCCACAATAATGAAGAGTTTTGGCATTATCTGTTCCAGGGGGAGATTGTTGGGATTGAACCTTATCAGAGGAACAGATAATTAAAGCCAAAACTGGATCAGAGCAGTGGATCTAGAATAAGCAGATGTTTACATACAAATCTCTCCCCTTGAAAGTGGTTTCATATCTGCTGACCTCCTATCTGCTGATCTTACTATGTGCTGACCTACAACTGCTGCCTTGCATCTACTGCCCAATGTCAAAGACTGATGGAAGACCAAAGCTCTGCTGATTCAATCTACTGCCTTGTGTCTAGTACTGCTGATCCGGACAAGCACTGCTGGGTTCACAGCAGTGGAAGGATGCAGCAGCTGTTTAAGTGTGTTTTATGTAATGAATTGTAATAGCAGTAGTTAGTACATCAGTGTTTGTATAGATCAGAGGTTAGAGTTTGTTAGGAGGTTAGATGTCACTTTCATGGTGACGTCAGTTAAGATGCTCAGTGGTTTACTAGTGCCTATAAATAGTTCAGTACTTTGTACTGTTCTATTAGCTCTTGCAATACCGTCTTCTTTGCACGAACAAACGCTGAGCTCTGGCTGAGGGGGAGTTTGTATTCAAGCATTACTTGTAATCGTTGTTGAAAGTTAATTCAATCATTCGGTTCCTTGTTGAAAATGTCTTGATCAAAGCAATACTCTCGTTTGATTGTATGCAAAGTTTGTTTTCATATTAATTCCGCTGCACAACTCTTTCATTTCCATCTTAATCTCAAACGTAAAATACAATCAGAAACAAACTCAGATCCAACAGTTTTATACAGGAATATGGTTAAATATGTGTTCTCTAAAATGGGACTTAAAAATATAATTCCAATACAAACAGACATATGTAAAATATCCCATCCTTGGGAAGGAAATACGAATACACAAGTATGAGAAGTATTATTACTAAAATATAGAAGACACTTTAAAACGTAACTCAAAGGCACTAATCGATACTAAGACAAGGCACGACCAGTTCGTCTAATAGACGTTAGACCATTGTAGGTAGTCGTGTTTGCGGAGGAGATTTGGGTTACGAGTACCGAAGACGCAATACAGTGAGTTCATGTCCCCCTTTTCTCTTAACTGTTTTCAGTTTTATACTTCGGGGGTGAAATACATGTTACAATTATTACAGACATTTACTTATATGGTATGGTTAGCTTAAGGAGGGTTTTTATTACGCGATCTTGTGAGTGGTGGGCATGACACTTAAGGCCATTAATCCTCGTTGTAGGACCGAGGGACATTAGTGATAGATCTATTTGGGTGTCGCGAGCCCCACTCCTGAGTCCGCTGAGTGGACCATGAGGTGACTAAGTGCCCGACGCACAAATATGCTAGGTTTGAGTCTTCCTGCATCATTTCACATATATCATTGGCTTTGCAACCCAATGGTGATCTTTTTTTCCTTAATTGCTACATACCAGGGATTTTCATACATACAGACACATTACAAAGGTTTATACATACTCACTTACACATGAACTCGCTCAACTTTATGTTGATTTTTCAAACTACATGTATTTCAGGGAACTAGTGGATCTGGCGGGGTATGCATGTGTCAAGCTGCGTTTTGAATAAAAGATGTCATCCAGGGTTGTTGAGTTTAGAGGGTGTATCCCTTTCCTGGACAGAATACAAAATTTTAAACTCAAGTTTTATTTAAGTACTTTTGCTGAGTCATTGTGAACTCATTTAAACATGTCACGGTTTGTAACTTATTTGTTATTGATGTTTGCAAACAATGGTATTGTGATAGTTTCTAAACTTTATTAATGGACAAACTTCTCATAATTTTATCATATAGCATTGTTATGATTAATGCTATAGTATTAAGAAGTCACACCAAATAAACCACGCTTCCGCAAAAGTCAGGGTGTGACAAAACCGAGGCCCATCCACCAAAAGCACAATAAGTCTTTACCATACTTACGTAACGGTTGAAGGTTCTATCTCAATATGGGACCTATCCACCTTCAACCGTTACGACATTCAAAACAGGTTATACTAACCGATGACCATGGGCTTCATCCTGAAACCTAGGACCCATCCACCTTTGGTCATCGTATTGTTCTAGTGCAGGAAATATAAATTGTTCAGCGACAGGAAAAGTAAATTGTTTGTACAAACCACAACCATGAAATTTAAAAAAGTGGGCTCCGGCCTTGGCACGTATATCCATCATCGCCCACTTCGCCGCCTAAGGGGCAGCACCTTCTTGATCAACAACTTCTTTCCCAGCATCTGCACCAGCATCCCCTTCAGGATTTTTCTCGGTATCTGTCACACCCCGACCACGTAGAACATACAAACGTGGCGGAAACGTCGGGGAGTGTTGCAACAGAATTAATGTTTCATAACCATGGATACCAAAAAGTGTTTCGTTTTATTAAACAATGAACAATTACATTGTCTGGAAATCTAAGTACACAATTTTAAACATAGTCATTCATTATTATTGAGTCACTAAGGCCTTGTCCAGTCCTATGTGAGCATGCATCCTATCAATCGATATCTTTCAGCAATACCTGAAACATATGTGAAAACGAGGTCAGCAAAGAAATGCTGGCGAGTACATAGGTTTTGTGAAAATAAGGTTCATGACTTCTGTTTAAGAAAATGTTTAGTCGTGAACCTTGTAATTTTGCTTTGTCTTTGTAAATCATTTGAAAAATAATAAGTTTAGATGATATGTATAAATAAGAGAATAATGCATGATCAAATGAATAACCATGTAAAATGAGTTTGTATAAGATAAGTTGTTTGTAAATAAATGTCTTGTGAAAAGTATGTTACTTGTATAAAATGTTCTATGTCTCAAACTGAAATGATTCAAATAACGCTACCATATGTAATACCATACAAACACTTATATATAGGAAGTACCAGCGGCGTATCCACCATGTTTGTATCATATTACACACGCATCGTTACTTAATCATTTAACCAAACCAAACCAACCAATTGTCAAATGTATTGAATAATATGTCAAAGTGTTCATGTCAAATGTCTATGTCAAATATCCATGTATGGCAAGTGAAATGTCTCAACTAAACCATATGCACAAAAACAAAGTATTTAAGTAAAACTTGGTTTAAATCAATACTATGTTTCGTGGAAAGGCATGATCAAATGTAAATCATGTCCAAATGTTTACCCAATCGTTAAACCATCTTGTTTTAATCGTTCAAATCGTTCTTGTTTTAACTGTGAAACTACTTAATGGTCGATTCTCTAATAACATTCAAACCTTCTTGACGCGTTCCTCGTTCCAACTCGCTCTCGCTCTCGTTCTTAACAAACCCTTACCAAAGGATAAGTTAATAATTACAGATTCAGTCGCTACCCACAACCCCCACACATAACAATGGGTGCAGTAAATAACGGGATTTGTCAGATCCTATGGTACCATAACCTAATACTGGTCGGCTTGATCATTGCTAATGAATGTCATCGGTCATGTAAACTACAACCAACAAGTTTTGTTCACTTTTTGAAATTTGTTATTAGTTTTTTTGAAATCATTGTATTCGTTCTTGAAATCATTGTTAGCGTTCTTGAAATAATTGTTAGCGTTCTTGAAATAGTTGTTATTGTTCTTGAAACCATATTGTAATTGTTCTTGAAACCACATAGTAATTGTTATTGAAATCATTGATAAAGCATTTAGTACATATGAATCACCCCAAAACATTTGGAAAACAGTAAAAGAGGGGAATAATGTACTCGCCTGAGAATGCTTAGAGGTCTTGAACAACAACCAAACAAAGCTTGAGGGAGCACGGAATCAGTCGGCAATCTATAACTATATAAATAAACCGGACTTAAATCGGAAGATCGGATAGGATGAGGCTTGGTAAACCAAATGAGTATTGGAACTCATATGATATGGTTTAACAAGGCCTACATACTACATTGAGACTAACCTAAGTGCTTTCGACCCATCGCGACCCATTAAGGTAGCTTATGCTACTTTAACGCGTCGTGCGCGTGAAACGCGTTCGGACCGCCTAACTAGTCCTATGACAAGTGTTATATGCCTAAACATGTTACATAATCAGTTATGTGACAAAGGTTTAGGTTACATATGCTTAATTACCAATTATACATGAAAAGGGTATTCTGGTAATTTACCTAAGGCATATAAACTACCTATCATACAACTACTTAAACGAAGCGACCATAGGGTATAACCTCGGAAGGTTATTCCCTACCTACTATGGTCACCTAATGTATTTGGTCGGATCCTAATGATCGACCAAACTGGGTCGGGTTCGAAGGTATAGGCGATTTATTAGATCGCCTACCCTACGACCCTAGACAACATGGTAATCAGTAGGCATAGTCCCAAGGGACTATAACCATCGTGATTACAATCACGTTGCGAAGTTCTAACGAACTTCGCATTGACCATCACTGGTCAACGCTGAAAGTCAAACAAAGTTTGACTTTCTGACTCGAAAAGCAGTAAAAATAAGGAAAAGAACGAAAGAATACTTACGAAGGGTCCCCGAATGCTAACCCAGATCAAAATAGCTCAGGTATGAAACGAAGGTTCCAACTTAGAGCTTTCTTAATCAGATTTGTGGGTTTTGGGGTTGAGGGTGGATGGGTATTTATAGTATTCGGTCCACCGTTAGGATCGTTTGTCGATTATCGTGCCTTAATCTCGTGCGTACACTTGTCGGAAAGTTGTGGTGCCTCAAAATGCTCACCACCATAAGGAATCAACACTTGGCAAGGGGTTAGGGAGTGCAAAACAGCTGCAACCAGCTGTCAAATACACTTAATCTGGTCCAGAAGGGGGTCGCGTGACGCTAAGGCCCGTCGCGTCACGCTAGGCCCCTGTTTTGGCAGATTTTACATAATTGGTCCCTGCAGCTTGTTTAAGCGATTTTCGATGCGTTTGAACCCCGTTAACCTCATTTCAAGGCTCTAAAATGAAGTTAAAGTATAGGGAACTAAAAACATACTCAAAAATATGCCGGATGATGGTTCGTTTGGTCGTACGAACGCGATGTTCGCTTAATTACGACGGAATGCGCATAAGCGCGAAAAACGATCCAAAAGACGTGACGAATGGATTTTTCTTATGGCGAACACTAAAATAAAATATTTTAGTGCTTACATAAATTTTTGGATGTCCGGATGTATTCAGAACGTGAGTTATGCGCGAAAATGCAAACTTGTGCACTTTTTGACACTTTTAGTCCCTGAATGACACAAAAGTTTATTTCACCACACCGAACACCTCAAAGCCTATTTCTAAGCTATGTAAAGGATATTTAAGGTGTGTTTAACTTATGGTCATGTTCCGGAATGTCTGTTACAGTTCAAATTGGCATACTTTCGCAGTTTGTCAAGTTTAGTCCCTGTAAGCGATTAAACTTTGATTTCACCACACCAAACCTTCCAAAACTTATTTCTAAGTTATGTAAAGGTTATTTAAGGTATGTTAAGCCTATTTCACTATCCCGGAGTGTTCGTTGCATTAAACTGGTTATATTTACGCATCAGTGCGCGTATAACCTTCCAGAAAGCGATTTAGAGCTTGAAATCGAACAAGAATTGATATGTGCAAATGATACACATATTTTTACAAATACCAAGTATGAAATATAACATTTCATTGGTTCGGTATTTGTTTGATGGCCGTGGAGGCACAGGTGTTACAGTCTCCCCTACTTTAGGAAATTTCGTCCCGAAATTTATTTAGAGGAAACTTGTGAGAGTTTAAAACATGAAGTTGAAAAGATCGAACAATATTGGTTAGGGTTCTGAACTTCTAGTAATCTTTAATAACATCATGATTGCAATGTAAGAGGGATACTTATATAAAAGTATATGAAGCGTCATTGGTGCGTCCACCGTACCTCCATTACATCGTTCTCATTTCGTTATTGTTGTCACTATCGGTTCTTACACATAATAAGTCTTACTGGGTTTACCGTGCACTGAATCTCATAATTATGTGCGCTTCCATAATTAGTCAATTCCTTGCATAGTTCACACAGTCTATTTTATAATGGGTAGGGGAAAACCAAATGAACAATCTTGTGATGAGTGTGACTAGACTGCCATAGAGCCCTTTTGACTAAATCAATAAATGATCTAAATAGACTCTCAAGGAGTCCATTCAGCTACATCACTAGATGTCGTTCTTCAACCAAATTGTGAATCAATCTTTTTGACTAGACCACAAAAAGGGTCTCTTATCGAGCCATGGAGTGGTACCATATAACCCAAAGGTCTTAACTACAACGTAGAAGCCCATAAAGATTAAGGTAGTACCTCTTGAATATCCTACTATGAATCCCTCATATGAAGATATGAAAGATTCTATGAGGATTTGAAAATCGTATCACACAAAAACATAGAGGAGAACACATAAACACATAACATATAATCGCATAATCGTTCAATTGTTTAATTGTTTAAATTTTGTTATCTTTGGACACGGGTAATTAAAGCATACTAGGAATCAAATCCTTAATTGCTGTAATTTGGATTGATCCATATGAATACCCTGCTTGTTGACTACATGACCCAAGAACTGAACTTCTTTAAGGGTTCCAGTGTCAATGAAAGTGTTGATCGTTATCAGCTCGGTGATATTAATAGATCAAGATGTCATTAATAACAATGACAAACTGATCCAAATAAGGCTTGCAGACTCTATTTATTTAGTCCTTGAAGATGGCTGGAGTATTTGTCAACCTAAAAGGCATGACTGTAAACTCGTAATGGCCATTCTTCGTGCAGAAAGCCGTTTTGGGAATATCTTCTTCGAGTATACAAAGTTGATGATACCCAAAACGCAAATCGATCTTGGAAAAGCATGAAACGCTATGCAGTTGATCGGAGAAATCGTTGATTTAAGGTAGGGGGTATCGATTCTTGATGGTAAGCTTAATAGGCTTACGTTAATCGATATTCATTCGAAAAGATTCACATTTCTTTTCACAAGGAGAACAGGAATTTCTCCAAGGTGAAAAGTTCAGACGTATGAATCCTTTATCAGACAACTCTTGAAGCTGTTTTGATAATCCTTGCATCTCGAACGGTGCAAGACGATAAGATGTTTTAGATTTAAAAGAAACAAGTGTTTGAGGTTCTTAGGGAGATCACAAGTGATCGTAAAAAAAATGACAGAACCATATGAGTAGTTTTGTCTTTGTGTTGACATCATAAGGTTGGATCAAACATTCATACAATTGCATTAGTTAGAAAATAAAACCACAAATTTTTATTTATATAACAACCGCATTGTCTTTAGATGTTACAAGATAACAACCAGAGAAATTTCAAAATTCTACTTGTTCTTCATCATTGATTGCCTCATTGATGTTAAACACTCGACCACGTGCTGGATTCACATTGACGTTGACGTTCGCATTCGGGTTTGCGTTAGCATTTGCATTCACCAGTCTTGGGCAGTTGTGGCGGAAGTGACCAATCTCTCCGCAGTTGAAACATGAACCCAGTGGGAATCTCACAGCATTCCCTTGAACCGGAGCTTGAACCTGAGCAGCCTGATTTTGTCCCAAACGACAAACCTTGGCCAAATGCCCAAGTTTACCACACGTCGTGCATTGCCAGCAAGTTTGTTGTACTGCGTGATGACCGTTGCAGCGTGCACAATAAGGTGCGGTACCAGCATATGCTTTCTTTGCAGGTGGCTGAGCTGGTGGGTTCCGCGGGTTTTGAGCAGTCTGTGCTGTAACAGCAAAGTTCTGGGCACCCTTCCGCTTCTTCGATTTCTTTGAAGTCTCACCTTCCTTACCCTTCTCGTTTTGACCTTTCTTGCTATCCTCCTTGTCAGCTGACTGTTTCTTACCCTTGTCACCCTTCCTGTGTAACTTGTTCTTCCGAATCTGCGACTCAGTCAATGTCGCTGATAACTCGATCGCCTGACGGGGTGTGGCAGGGCTACTACCAGTAAGGATGTCTTGTACCGAGTCAGGTAGGCCGTCGATGTACCTTTCGATAGCTATGTCAAGTGGGGTAACCATTGTCGGGCAAAGCAGACTCAACTCTTCAAACCTATCAGTATACGCCCTGTGCTCGCCACTATCTTGCTTCAACTCATCAAATTCCTTCTCCAAAGCTCGCTGCTCATGACGAGGACAGAATTCCCTCATCATAAGAGCCCTAAGCTCAGCCCACGTCTGTGCTAGAGCAACTTCTGCACCACGATCCCTCATAATCCCGTTCCACCATGTGAGAGCCCTCTTCTGAAACACACTCGAAGAAAACTCAACCTTGCGATTGTCAGGACACTGCACGTGGCGGAAAGTATTCTCGATGCTCTCGAACCATTGAAGAAGCCCAGTCGCTCCTTCAGAACCACTAAACTTGAGTGGTTTAGCCTGGTTAAAATCCTTGTATTTGCATAGAACATTGTTGTTGTTGTTGGCTTGTTGCCATTGAGCAAAGAGATTTGGGAATTGAGCAGCCATTTGCTGTGCAATGATTTCTGCCAGCTCGGCAGTCTCTATCTGGCTTTCGCGTCGAGGAGGCATTGTCTAGAAGAGGAAACATGAAATGAAACGAGTGAGAGAATTAGACGAAAAGAATGAGATGAACAAATCTGATGAAAACAAGGATAGTGGTCATTTGTTTGTTACTACAAAGCAACAAACGACCTCGGTGATTAATCAAAGTACATAGGTCAAAAATAATGTATCGCGAAGACATGCTCGCCTATAAGTGAACACTCACCCCAAGAATTCCCAGGTAAGCACAACTGGTCTCGCGTCTGATGAGATGTATACGAAGTGCTTGCCTAGACAGAAAACCCAGAATACAGGCATTCACCCTTCCAGTTTGCACGTGTTCACATCATTTAAAACCCAAAACTTTGACGAGATTTTGAAAACTCAAAGGGGTTCAAAACCTTATAACAGAAGGTTCAAAACCTAGTAATCAATCATCCTAGAATAGATGATTAGTTTTCAAAGCGGTTTCGAAAATTATGTTCTTGTTGTGGTTGTCGCCTAAGGATAGGTGACAGTATTGTTTTTATGACTAAACGCAAGTAAACTCGCGTTAGGGTCCTAGAAAGGTTATAGACTAGGTCAAAGTATTACTAATAACCTAATTCCCTATAACCATTGGCTCTGATACCATCTTTTCTGTCACACCCCGACCACGTAGAACATACAAACGTGGCGGAAACGTCGGGGAGTGTTGCAACAGAATTAATGTTTCATAACCATGGATACCAAAAAGTGTTTCGTTTTATTAAACAATGAACAATTACATTGTCTGGAAATCTAAGTACACAATTTTAAACATAGTCATTCATTATTATTGAGTCACTAAGGCCTTGTCCAGTCCTATGTGAGCATGCATCCTATCAATCGATATCTTTCAGCAATACCTGAAACATATGTGAAAACGAGGTCAGCAAAGAAATGCTGGCGAGTACATAGGTTTTGTGAAAATAAGGTTCATGACTTCTGTTTAAGAAAATGTTTAGTCGTGAACCTTGTAATTTTGCTTTGTCTTTGTAAATCATTTGAAAAATAATAAGTTTAGATGATATGTATAAATAAGAGAATAATGCATGATCAAATGAATAACCATGTAAAATGAGTTTGTATAAGATAAGTTGTTTGTAAATAAATGTCTTGTGAAAAGTATGTTACTTGTATAAAATGTTCTATGTCTCAAACTGAAATGATTCAAATAACGCTACCATATGTAATACCATACAAACACTTATATATAGGAAGTACCAGCGGCGTATCCACCATGTTTGTATCATATTACACACGCATCGTTACTTAATCATTTAACCAAACCAAACCAACCAATTGTCAAATGTATTGAATAATATGTCAAAGTGTTCATGTCAAATGTCTATGTCAAATATCCATGTATGGCAAGTGAAATGTCTCAACTAAACCATATGCACAAAAACAAAGTATTTAAGTAAAACTTGGTTTAAATCAATACTATGTTTCGTGGAAAGGCATGATCAAATGTAAATCATGTCCAAATGTTTACCCAATCGTTAAACCATCTTGTTTTAATCGTTCAAATCGTTCTTGTTTTAACTGTGAAACTACTTAATGGTCGATTCTCTAATAACATTCAAACCTTCTTGACGCGTTCCTCGTTCCAACTCGCTCTCGCTCTCGTTCTTAACAAACCCTTACCAAAGGATAAGTTAATAATTACAGATTCAGTCGCTACCCACAACCCCCACACATAACAATGGGTGCAGTAAATAACGGGATTTGTCAGATCCTATGGTACCATAACCTAATACTGGTCGGCTTGATCATTGCTAATGAATGTCATCGGTCATGTAAACTACAACCAACAAGTTTTGTTCACTTTTTGAAATTTGTTATTAGTTTTTTTGAAATCATTGTATTCGTTCTTGAAATCATTGTTAGCGTTCTTGAAATAATTGTTAGCGTTCTTGAAATAGTTGTTATTGTTCTTGAAACCATATTGTAATTGTTCTTGAAACCACATAGTAATTGTTATTGAAATCATTGATAAAGCATTTAGTACATATGAATCACCCCAAAACATTTGGAAAACAGTAAAAGAGGGGAATAATGTACTCGCTTGAGAATGCTTAGAGGTCTTGAACAACAACCAAACAAAGCTTGAGGGAGCACGGAATCAGTCGGCAATCTATAACTATATAAATAAACCGGACTTAAATCGGAAGATCGGATAGGATGAGGCTTGGTAAACCAAATGAGTATTGGAACTCATATGATATGGTTTAACAAGGCCTACATACTACATTGAGACTAACCTAAGTGCTTTCGACCCATCGCGACCCATTAAGGTAGCTTATGCTACTTTAACGCGTCGTGCGCGTGAAACGCGTTCGGACCGCCTAACTAGTCCTATGACAAGTGTTATATGCCTAAACATGTTACATAATCAGTTATGTGACAAAGGTTTAGGTTACATATGCTTAATTACCAATTATACATGAAAAGGGTATTCTGGTAATTTACCTAAGGCATATAAACTACCTATCATACAACTACTTAAACGAAGCGACCATAGGGTATAACCTCGGAAGGTTATTCCCTACCTACTATGGTCACCTAATGTATTTGGTCGGATCCTAATGATCGACCAAACTGGGTCGGGTTCGAAGGTATAGGCGATTTATTAGATCGCCTACCCTACGACCCTAGACAACATGGTAATCAGTAGGCATAGTCCCAAGGGACTATAACCATCGTGATTACAATCACGTTGCGAAGTTCTAACGAACTTCGCATTGACCATCACTGGTCAACGCTGAAAGTCAAACAAAGTTTGACTTTCTGACTCGAAAAGCAGTAAAAATAAGGAAAAGAACGAAAGAATACTTACGAAGGGTCCCCGAATGCTAACCCAGATCAAAATAGCTCAGGTATGAAACGAAGGTTCCAACTTAGAGCTTTCTTAATCAGATTTGTGGGTTTTGGGGTTGAGGGTGGATGGGTATTTATAGTATTCGGTCCACCGTTAGGATCGTTTGTCGATTATCGTGCCTTAATCTCGTGCGTACACTTGTCGGAAAGTTGTGGTGCCTCAAAATGCTCACCACCATAAGGAATCAACACTTGGCAAGGGGTTAGGGAGTGCAAAACAGCTGCAACCAGCTGTCAAATACACTTAATCTGGTCCAGAAGGGGGTCGCGTGACGCTAAGGCCCGTCGCGTCACGCTAGGCCCCTGTTTTGGCAGATTTTACATAATTGGTCCCTGCACCTTGTTTAAGCGATTTTCGATGCGTTTGAACCCCGTTAACCTCATTTCAAGGCTCTAAAATGAAGTTAAAGTATAGGGAACTAAAAACATACTCAAAAATATGCCGGATGATGGTTCGTTTGGTCGTACGAACGCGATGTTCGCTTAATTACGACGGAATGCGCATAAGCGCGAAAAACGATCCAAAAGACGTGACGAATGGATTTTTCTTATGGCGAACACTAAAATAAAATATTTTAGTGCTTACATAAATTTTTGGATGTCCGGATGTATTCAGAACGTGAGTTATGCGCGAAAATGCAAACTTGTGCACTTTTTGACACTTTTAGTCCCTGAATGACACAAAAGTTTATTTCACCACACCGAACACCTCAAAGCCTATTTCTAAGCTATGTAAAGGATATTTAAGGTGTGTTTAACTTGTGGTCATGTTCCGGAATGTCTGTTACAGTTCAAATTGGCATACTTTCGCAGTTTGTCAAGTTTAGTCCCTGTAAGCGATTAAACTTTGATTTCACCACACCAAACCTTCCAAAACTTATTTCTAAGTTATGTAAAGGTTATTTAAGGTATGTTAAGCCTATTTCACTATCCCGGAGTGTTCGTTGCATTAAACTGGTTATATTTACGCATCAGTGCGCGTATAACCTTCCAGAAAGCGATTTAGAGCTTGAAATCGAACAAGAATTGATATGTGCAAATGATACACATATTTTTACAAATCCCAAGTATGAAATATCACATTTCATTGGTTCGGTATTTGTTTGATGGCCGTGGAGGCACAGGTGTTACAGTATCATTACCAGCATTGGCCATTTCCTCTGCCGCCTTAGAAGGCTCTTCACCAGCATGCTTAGCAGGATGAGCGACGGGATGACCTCCAAGATCCTATAGTTTCGCTTCCCAAGCCTTTACATTCTAGGAGGGGCATTCGAAGCCTAAGCTCTTGGCCTCATAAGCCATCCTTAACCTGGCTTGGAGAAGGGCGATAACAACGGATGCTTTGAGACTGTCCCGATATGAACTCATATCATGCTGGTATTGAAGAAGAGCGGCATCTAGTTTGGCTTGAGCATCCTCATTGGCTTTGTGGAGGGCAGCTTGGTGTTCCTGGGTCATTGCCTTGTATTTGTCTTCATAGTGCTGGGACTTGGCAGCTGCGATTGTTCCTTGATCAGCTATGGTGGCTTCAGCTTTTTTGAGCTTAATATCCAGCATCTTATTAAGCCCACAGGCGTCTTCATACAAGTGCATGAGACGTTCCAAGCCCTGCAGTTAAAGATACAGGTATCAGTGTAAAATGAGCAGGATAATGACTAACATGCATGTTCAGGATAATGGAAGGGAATTTTTACCTGCTTGAGGAATGAAGTAGCTTCATTAAATCCATGATTCTCGAGAGAGAATGACTCAGAGGCGGCTGGAGAATCCATTTCTTTCCTCTTCCGGGAGCTAGAGGCCCGGGTCCTGGATGCCGGAGGAGCTTTAGGAGCGGTAGTAGTCTTTGAAGTGGTAGGCTTCGGTGTGGCAGATGACTTCGGCTTAGATTCTTGTTTGACAGGTACAAGGCTGGAGTAACTATCCAACTCGTCAAGTTGGAAGTGTAACACCTCGTAAAATCATGTCCAATGATGTATTGACACGTGTAATAAACCCTAATGAAGTCAAACACTGAAATTTAGAGACTAATTTTTCAAAAAATCAAAAAACTTTGATTATGAAAGGAATGGAAGTGTAACATATCTAAAAATAAGTTTCTTACGATGCTTATATTCACAAATGTGCCACTTGATGAATAAGTGTATCCGTTTGCGTAATTAATTGAAAGTTTGCGCAATAAAGGGGTTAAAAGCGTCAACATGTTAATTCTTACCTCTGAGTGACCTTTTAACAAACCGGGAGCTTCGTAATATTTAATTATACTCTCGGGAATGCCAAATAATGGCCGTCTAAGGTTTTTATGCCTATAAGTAAAGTTACGCCCAACTTTGCAAGTTAGAGGGACTAAAAGTGTCAATATGTTTAATTATACCTCTGAATGACCTTTTAGCGAACCCGAAGCATCGTGATGATTAATAATACTTACACGAATGCCTAATATGAATTAGATGAGGCTTCAATTCTATTAGATGATGAGATGCGCAAGTTTGCGCAATAGAGGGACTTAAAGCGTCAACTTTTGAATCTACGTCTTTCGGTGACCATTTAAGCCAACGAAATCATAGTAACATTTAAGTATATACTTGGGAATAACCATTAAGTGCCATGGAAGGCTTGGATATCATTAAACGACATTTAGCGCTGCTTTGCGCAATTAAAGGACTATTTGCGTCAAACTGCAAAAGTATGACGATTCGTAGGGAAACGGATCTTTCGGAAGATGACCCTAAGTTAAACATACCCTAAATACCCTTTATATAGCTTAGATATAAGCCTAGAGGTGTTTGGTGCGCAAAAATAAACTTTTATGTCATAGAGGGACTAAAAGTGTCAAAAAGTGTATAAGTTTGCATTTTCGCGCATATCTCACATTCTGAATATCTTCGGACACCCAAAAATTTATGTAAGCACTAAAATATTTTATTTTAGTGATCGCCTTGATAAAATTCCACTCGTCGCGTGATTTGGACCGTTTTTAGCATCCGTCCGTGTTTCGTCGTAATTTGACGCACAACGTGACCGTACGGCCAAACGAACCGACATCCGACGGGTTTTTGAGCATGTTTCATGTCCCCTATGTTTAAAATTCTTTATGGAGACTTAAATTGAGGTTAACGGGCCTTAAATGTGCCTTAAATGACATTAAAGACTCACAGGGACCATTTTTGTCAATAATTAAATTGCTGTTGCTGTGCTGGGCTGGTAGGCGGGCCGCGTAAGGTCACACAGACCCTTACCCGGGCCGCGAGACATGGTCAGATGCAGAAACAGCTTGTAACAGCCTGTTTCTTGCTGTTTTCATGTGCAATCTGGTTTCCTATACTCTCAACTCGATACTAGGGGCTTGCCCACAGAATTATCAGACCTCTTGACATCTGTTTTGATCAGATTACCCCTCCCGACACTTGTCGTGATCTCGTGAGGTCCCGAAAACTATATAAAGGAAGTGAGTTCACTTGTTCCTTCACACCTTCATTCACTTCTGTTTGCTTTCTAGTTTCTGGAGGATCTTGAGCCTATTTGAGAACCTCCTTTAGTCCTTTGGACTCTTGTAAGTAATCCCTTCATGCTTAGTTTTTTTGGTTTAGCGTTTAAAAACCGAAAAGTCAAGTGGTTGCGACAAACGCTTTGACTTTTAAACGGTTGAGCCATGGTTCGCAACGAACATGGTTACGTGACCGTAATTAGGTAGGTATTAAACCCTCAAAAGGGCACCTCCTAATTACCACATTTACTTAGTTTAATTGTCGGGTCAAATAAAGGTCAAACGGGTTAGTTTTAAATAAAATACATAACTATTAATATAAAAGCTATAAAATCAGTTTTCTCACTTTAATAATTTGGTGAATATTAGTTGAACATGCCTAAGCATGATTCAACCCGATAATTTTAAGTATAGGCTCGGTTCGGAACCGAAAGTCGCAAAAGTTGACTTTTGCTTTAACTTTCAGTTCTGACCCGATTTAGCTTAGTTTAGATATGCCTTAGGATTCCAATAGGACCATATCATAGGTTAGTATAACCCTCCGAGGTTATACAACTTGGTTCCATAGAAATCCTAGTTCATGCTTGTTTCCGTTAAATGCCTAAATGTTGACCGTTATGCCCTTTTGACCCTAAAATGAGAATTTTGAAACTGTGAGAGGACAATAATCTTTATTACTGATTTATAAACTTCTTCCTAAAATTTGACATCAGTTTGAGGTCTAGATTAGGAGTTATGCTCAATAGCGTATTTAGAAAGCCTTTTATTAATTAAACGGCGTAATTAGCGTATATCCTATCTAAACCCAATTTTTGATACCAAACTTTTTACCTACCGATATAAAATAATATTTTGGGATTTTTAAAGATTTTTATTTATTTTTAGGCTGAGCATAACATAGGGTTCTAGGCTTGATTCGGTAATTGCCGGTTTTGCCCTTTTGGGCCATAAAATGAGTTTTACAAATCCTTTTGACCCCAAACCTTTTTCTACTGGTCTAATATGATAAATAAAATATTTTGAGCCTTTTGAAATAATAAAAATATCATCTTTCTATACAAAACCCGGAAATGGCTCCAAATCGCCTTTTTAAGCGTTTTAACGCATAGTATGTATCGAAACTAGTTTAAATATATAAGGGTTGATGCCTACTGATATTTTCAGTAAATTTCTATATTTTAACAGTAAGCAAAAGTTTTAAACTCAGATTCTCTGTTGTGCCCTTTTTAAGCCTATGTGGAATTACCAAAATGCCCCTACGGTGCATAGTATGGTTATAATTAATAAATTTCACATATATATGATACCCTACTGATATGACTTATTAAATTAAGTATAATTACTGATTTAATCAGACCTGTAACTCAGAATGATATTTAAACTCTCTTATAACCTTTAAAATGACCAAAATACCCCTACAGGGCATAAATTGGTTTTAAATTCGTTTTGGGCATAATGGAAGGTATCCTACTGATATCACAACATATTTAAGGCATATTAACTTAGGAAACCTGTTCATGACGATTTTGGTTACCCGTTACACACTTTTCGCGTTCAGATCGGCTTATGTAACTAGTTTGCATAAATTAGCCGAAACGGGTCAAACCATATCGTTTTCATCTCAAAATCCAGAATGTTTTAAGTTACCCATATTAAACAAGCATGCAAGCTTGTCGGGTCAAAACCACATTCTAAGCCGGTTTTCGCTTTATCATGCGTTTTAAACCGTATCTTCTTTCTAAAACTAACCGGTCTAAGTTTAGGCTTAATTAAAGACCCGTTAGAAATCTAATAGGTTATTAAAAACCTTCGTTCCAGATTTAGGAGCCCAGTAAAAGCTATCTATACTTGCTGATTTGATACGGCTGGGATTGAATTTATATTTAGCTCAAGTAAATACTTTTAACTTATTTTCCCTATACGGGCTTGGGGTACGGTATATAAAATACCGCTTGGTCCGGCATTGAATCTTTAATCGAATTGTGGTTAAATCCTTAATATGCTACGTTTTGAAATGTTTTGTTTGCTTAAAGCCTTTGGGGGGTTAATGACCATGTCCCGGATATCCTTGGCATCATCTTACGAGATGGCCACGACCTAAGCACGGGGTATAGGCGTATACCCGTCAGTGCCTAACCAAATAATGTGGTGTGTCTATTAATCTTTAACCCGGTCTACGAATCGGGCTACTGAACGCATAAGAAACATGTAATTCGTTTACAATTATTATATTCAAATAATTATCCCAAGTTATAAAATGTTTTGTGCCACGTGCATTCAAATCAATTTATAAAACCTTTTCAAAATGAGTCAGTTAATTGTATTTACTAGTGTAAACTGACGTATTTTCCCAAAAAGTTTAAGTGCAGGTACTAAGCGTAATAGGTTGGCCTCTCCTTAGCATCATTAAGAGTCTCGCAAGCTTGGACGCAATAAGTCTGATGAACTATGTTTCCTTTTTATTTGATCCGCTTGTGGATCCATCTTACATTCCGTTGTGATATTAAATATTACTTTTGAATCGGATTGTAATATATTTATCTTTTGCTTCCGCTGTGCGTTTGAATTGTGTTGTTTGATTATGATGATATCAACTACGTCACGATACTCCCCACTGGGCCCACCGGTAATACGTGGAAATATCGGGGTGTGACAGGTTGGTATCAGAGCCAACACTGAGTGAATTAAACACTAGTCTTTTGTGTTTAATCTCAGTTACACAATTGCACATTCTTGAGTCTAGACAAGAACATAGGACTAATCCTGATTCGTTTTATTTGTTTCTTTTGTTATTTTTCTGATTAGCCCTTGCATGGGCAAGTCATTTTCTTAAGAAGTCCCGTTTAGGGCAACCATATACTTGTTTAAATTTTAAGGGAACGATTATATTTAAAATATCATTCCTATATTATAAGATCTACCATTATAATAAAATGGCAAAATCTAAAAAGGATAAGACCTAGCCTCGTGTCACTATTAAGACCCGGCCAAGATGGCAGTTCCTCAATTTACGTTCAGATACTTATTAACATCCCGAGTTAGGATTGTTCTACGTTAATTATTAAAAAGGAATCTAAAGGGTAAACCTAGCCTATATGACGAGGCCAAGATGGTAGGACCTATTCAAGAGATTCAAATCCTTGTTAACATCTGTAATATGTTAAAACTCCTGTCAGACGTGGTTCGATAAAATCACATAAATCATCCTTATACTGGATTCTCCCGAAATTCTTTCTTATTTTGTGATTTAAGCATCCATCAGAGATGCAATATTTACGGGCCATATTCATTGTCATATAAGACAAAAGACAGTCGTAACCTACAACTCCCTGTTAAGAAAAGGCAATAAACAACGTTCAAGCCTAAATACCTTGATTCTACAAAATCATGGTTTATAATTTAAAGTTGCCCCTGTGACTTGGCCTTTTCGTGCCATAGTTATATTTTTATTAAATCTAGGATAATTATAAAATCTTGAATAAAATAAATATCATTCCTTTCCTGCCAGTATTTATATCAAAAAGAATCTTAAAGGGTATAACCTAGCTTGAATGTCATTAAAGACCTGGCTACGATGGTGAGACCTGTTTAAAGAGATTCAGATCCTTGTTAAACACCTGAAAACGTGTTAACACTCCTGACAATGGGTGATGCGATGAAATCACACTTGTCATCCTTATATTAGAAATTTTCCAAACCCCTTATTTAGCATAAATGATCAAGAGGAAATCATGGCTAATAAACGTTGAACATGATGAACACATCAAAACATCCATTGGGATGAATACCTTCGGGCAAAGATGTATACATGAAAAAGATAGTTTTATTTCATAACTTCTTGTCAAGACAATGAACTATGAAATTTTCCGATCCAAAGGAATCATCGATTATGTTTTAAAATTTTCCCTAGTGACAAGGCTTCTGTGCCATCAAGCGTCCTTTGGAACAAGCCTTAGTGCTATATAAAATGTCGGTACGACATTGACAGTCGTGATTTATATCCCATGTCTAATAAATATGAAGGATTACATTCCGTTTAAGCGCCAAAGAGGGATTATTTAAAGACCTAGGCAAAACATAATCAAATGAATTTAATACTATCTATTGGCCTATATGGTTATATTGCACCATGGCTATTTAATCATCAAACTCGATAATTCCCTGTATAATTAAGCAAATTATTACCACTTGGTTTGTAGCCTTCAAAGTTTCACCATGGCTGACCCCTCTGAAGCTCACAACCATCCAATTGATCAGAATAATGAATGCAAGACGGAACTTAACGGGCACCGAGTTACAGGCTATGATAGATACAGCCGTAAACAACGCTATGGACCGTGTGTTGAAGGATCATAAGCGAAAGTGCGATGATACCCCAAATAAAGGTTGTAAAAAGGGTAAGACCGGTTCAAGCTATAACCAATCCAAACCAAAGGATGGAAAACCCGAATGTAAAACCTGCGGGAATAAGCATTTCGGAAAATGTTTATATGATCAGACCGGGGGATGTGTCATCTGTAAGGAGACGGATCACAAGACCCATGAATGCAAGGATTTGAAGGGCAAACAGCAGACCGGTGAAAAGACCAGATGTAAAACCTGTAAGAAATACCACCTCGGGAAATGCAGGTTTGAATTTCAGCCTCTACCCTGTGGAATCTGCAAGTCCAATGAGCATAAGACCTTGGATTGCAAGAAGTTGAAAGATGCGACCTGTTATGGTTGCAACGAGAAGGGGCATATCAGGACTAATTGCCCAAATAAAACCAAGAAGCCTGAGGAGTCTAAGAAGACCGAAGATGGAAGCTCTCAAGTGGATACTCAAGAGGCTATTCAGGATGAAAATGTCACAACAGGTACTTTCTTTATCAATAACGCTCATGCTAGAGTATTATTTGATTCAGGTTCAGATAAGTCTTTTCATAGACAATAGATTTTGTAAACCATTAAATCTGCCTGTTAAAACTCTAAGCATTAAGAATAAAGTAGAATTTGGCCGATAGTACCTCAGGGACTGCTTCAACAGTATTAGATGGATGTTTTATGTCCATTAGGAATTTTCTTTTCCACTGTCCTTGTTTCCGTTAAAATAAAGGAATTCGATATAGTGAAAAGTATGAATTGGTTGTCTTAAAAGTCAAGCCCATATTGAGTATGATAAGGAGCAAGTAGTTATCAAGACTCCTTATGGGGAGCCTTTGACAATTCAAGGAAACACTAGGTATGGGTTACCTAAGCACTTGATGAAATTGGTATTTAACAGCAAGGCTTCGAGTATGGAAAACTATGAAGAAACAAACAACAGTCGCGATGCTAGAAATGCGACAAATATTAATCGTGCATCAAGTGTGAACCTCAAAATTAATGGAATTAATCTCCAAAACTGAAGTTAACACAATTGTTAGAAAGGTTATGAGAAAAGGCATGAGAAGATTCAAGAAGCCAAAGGTTGTTTGCTCTAAAACATATGTCACTACTCATGAGAATAACTATATTCATACTTCAAATACGAAGAATAAACCAAACAAAATCATATATGGCAAGGAACCCCATTCTTTTTTGGTTTTACTTAAAAGTACTCCGTCTCTTGGAAGTCAAGAGACTTCAATAGTAAAAAGGGACCATCGATTGCAGGAAATTGTTAAATGAAATAGAAATCATTAGGTATGTCAGCAGTTATGCTGGAAAGGACACGGTGAGGTATGCGTCACATTCATTCGATGGCAATACCATTGATTAGTAAGGACATTAATGGAGTCCACAAGAAAGATCCTTTTATGCATTATGGCATCGTCCAAGTTTTAAGGACCTTATTAGAAAACCTATTAGCCGCTTCACGAAATGGAAAAAGATGGGATAAGAATTTTCCGACACCCCCATAAGAGTTATAAACTATCGGCAGTGCGTTGTAAACCTTGGCTCATTGTTTGAAATAGTGCCCTTATTCGGTTAACCTAGAATTTAAGCATAAGGCACTATATAAATATTATGATTTAGCGTCGGCAATAAGAGGGCACATTAAGGTTTCAAAGCCTGCTCATTATAAATCCATCATGGATCTGCCTCAACTACCCGCATTTTATAGATTAAGAAATAACCAGTCAAAGCTGAGACTGCCCAAAAGTTTGTCAAAGATTTTACAGCTAAGTTTAAAAGGATTAAGAATGGAGACGTTTAACCCTCCTGATGCATGATTAGAGGCAGTTCACATTAATAATGACACTAGATAAATCCTTTATTGTGATTTCATTGCTAAGAGTTATGTTTGGATTCAGATACCGCTAAGTCTCTCATAAGACCATAAGCTTAGCAAACTTTTAGAAACTTTCCGTAAGAACCCCAGATGTTAAGTGTAAGGTAAGGCTTACAGGCGAAATCATAAGAACCATTTCTTTTGTTCCTGTTAGAAATCTCTAATTATGGAATTCTAGAAGTATCATCTCTCTGAGAGGAAGTGCGTCAACACACATAGTTGATATCTCTTTGATCTCTATTGATTGTGAATACCAGACAGTATGATAAAAGCGCCATATGAAAATTGATATATCTTAACAAGTTCCATAGATTGCTTCCATGCCTGATCAGTATGGAGGTTTAATGCATGGAACCACAAAGATATTCCGATGGTCATATGGTACTAAAATCAGCTAAAGGTATTCAAAGAAGATATCCAGAATTGAATTGTCCAGGTAAATGTCTTCGATTAAAGAATTCGTGGACTCGTAACATAAATGTGTCACTTATTTGACACAAGCAATGATGGATGAACTGGAGCCTGAGATATGGAAAATCTCTGTAACCTCCTTGTATTTTGATTATCTTCTCCTAAGATTACCCTGTTTACCTCCTGAGAGGCAAGTAGAGTTAAGACTTATATCTCATTTAGGGCTGTATTATTATGAAATCTCCAAGACGGCTAGTGCCATTATTAGAATAATTGAAACCCTGATTAAGTAAGTTTTAAAATAACGGGTTAGTATAGCCTAACTCGATATTCTGAGAATTCGGTATAGTTAATTAAGAAAGACGGTTCATTTTGCTTATGCATCGTTTACCCCAACCCTAATTAGGCAACAATTAAGAATCGCCATCAGTTGCCCAGGATCGTCGATTTGTTCGACTAATGACAAGGATTTGCTATTCCTTAAAATTAGTTTTAAGCAGTAGTTGGAATAACCATCTCACCTTAAGAATAAGCTTTTCTATAATAGTTGTTATATAAGTATCAAGGCTGCTCCTTTGGAGACCATGCATAGATGGAATGTTAAACATCTAGTAGTAGATTGGTAAGTCCAATTATCAGGATCTGAAAGTTGCCTTGGCGAGTAAGATCAAATAAACCCATAATCATCAGTAAGATGCCAGTATTCGGCAGAAAATCAAGGATTTATGAAAGTAACAACCCTCCTAAGTTCTTGTTAAGGAATAAGGTTCAACAAAAGATATCACCCTGAAGGGTGTACCAGCTTGTTAAATTATCAGACTAGTTAGGCTCTGAATATATAGAATCATTCGAAGGAAACCGAATGTATCAAGATCAAATAGCTTATAAGCTAAAACCTATTTAAGGAACTTGGCGGAGCATACAATGCATTGTACACTAATGAATTGAGGATGTGTTTCACCAATAAGTCAAGAAGCATTATCACATATTGATATGCAGATTTATGATATGATGAGCAACCTATATCGATTAAGGATCGACAGGTTAAGAGGCTCCAAAAGGATACATGTACCAAATATAAAGGTCACTTTGGGAGCTTGGAGAGACTCCAGATATGCTATAGAAGTTAAGTCCGTCATGTGACAAAAAGTACTTCCAGCATTTTAGCAAATCTCGAGGTCGAGATTTCTTTTAAGGGGGTGAGGATGTAACACCTCGTAAAATCACGTCCAATGATGTATTGACACGTGTAATAAACCCTAATGAAGTCAAACACTGAAATTTAGAGACTAATTTTTCGAAAAATCGAAAAACTTTGATTATGAAAGGAATGGAAGTGTAACATATCTAAAAATAAGTTTCTTACGATGCTTATATTCACAAATGTGCCACTTGATGAATAAGTGTAGCCGTTTGCGTAATTAATTGAAAGTTTGCGCAATAAAGGGGTTAAAAGCGTCAACATGTTAATTCTTACCTCTGAGTGACCTTTTAACAAACCGGGAGCTTCGTAATATTTAATTATACTCTCGGGAATGCCAAATAATGGCCGTCTAAGGTTTTTATGCCTATAAGTAAAGTTACGCGCAACTTTGCAAGTTAGAGGGACTAAAAGTGTCAATATGTTTAATTATACCTCTGAATGACCTTTTAGCGAACCCGAAGCATCGTGATGATTAATAATACTTTCAAGAATGCCTAATATGAATTAGATGAGGCTTCAATGCTATTAGATGATGAGATGCGCAAGTTTGCGCAATAGAGGGACTTAAAGCGTCAACTTTTGAATCTACGCCTTTCGGTGACCATTTAAGCGAACGAAAGCATAGTGAGATTTAAGTATATACTTGGGAATAACCATTAAGGGCCATGGAAGGCTTGGATATCATTAAACGACATTTAGCTGCTTTGCGCAATTAAAGGACTATTTGCGTCAAACTGCAAAAGTATGACGATTCGTAGGGAAACGGATCTTTCGGAAGATGACCCTAAGTTAAACATACCCTAAATACCCTTTATATAGCTTAGATATAAGCCTAGAGGTGTTTGGTGCGCAAAAATAAACTTTTATGTCATAGAGGGACTAAAAGTGTCAAAAAGTGTATAAGTTTGCATTTTCGCGCATATCTCACATTCTGAATATCTTCGGACACCCAAAAATTTATGTAAGCACTAAAATATTTTATTTTAGTGATCGCCTTGATAAAATTACACTCGTCGCGTGATTTGGACCGTTTTTAGCATCCGTCCGTGTTTCGTCGTAATTCGACGCACAACGTGACCGTACGGCCAAACGAACAGACATCCGACGGGTTTTTGAGCATGTTTCATGTCCCCTATGTTTAAACTTCATGATGGAGACTTAAATTGAGGTTAACGGGCCTTAAACGTGCCTTAAATGAAATTAAAGACTCACAGGGACCATTTCTGCCAATAATTAAATTGTTGTTGCTGTGCTGGGCTGGTAGGCGGGCCGCGTAAGGTCACACAGACCCTTACCCGGGCCGCGAGACATGGTCAGATGCAGAAACAGCTTGTAACAGCCTGTTTCTTGCCGTTTTCATGTGCAATCTGGTTTCCTATACTCTCAACTCGATACTAGGGGCTTGCCCACAGAATTATCAGACCTCTTAACATCTGTTTTGATCAGATTACCCCTCCCCACACTTGTCGCGATCTCGTGAGGTCCCGAAAACTATATAAAGGAAGTGAGTTCACTTGTTCCTTCACACCTTCATTCACTTCTGTTTGCACTCTAGTTTCTGGAGGATCTTGAGCCTATTTGAGAACCTCCTTCAGTCCTTTGGACTCTTGTAAGTAATCCCTTCATGCTTAGTTTTTTGGTTTAGCGTTTAAAAACCGAAAAGTCAAGTGGTTGCGACAAACGCTTTGACTTTTAAGCAAAAGTTTTAAACTCAGATTCTCTGTTGTGCCCTTTTTAAGCCTATGTGGAATTACCGAAATGCCCCTACAGTGCATAGTATGGTTATAATTAATAAATTTCACATATATATGATACCCTACTGATATGACTTATTAAATTAAGTATAATTACTGATTTAATCAGACCTGTAACTCAGAATGATATTTAAACTCTCTTATAACCTTTAAAATGACCAAAATACCCCTACAGGGCATAAATTGGTTTTAAATTCGTTTTGGGCATAATGGAAGGTATCCTACTGATATCACAACATATTTAAGGCATATTAACTTAGGAAACCTGTTCATGACTATTTTGGTTACCCGTTACACACTTTTCGCGTTCAGATCGGCTTATGTAACTAGTTTGCATAAATTAGCCGAAACGGGTCAAACCATATCGTTTTCATCTCAAAATCCAGAATGTTTTAAGTTACCCATATTAAACAAGCATGCAAGCTTGTCGGGTCAAAACCACATTCTAAGCCGGTTTTCGCTTTATCATGCGTTTTAAACTGTATCTTCTTTTTAAAACTAACCGGTCTAAGTTTAGGCTTAATTAAAGACCCGTTAGAAATCTAATAGGTTATTAAAAACCTTCGTTCCAGATTTAGGAGCCCAGTAAAAGCTATCTGTACTTGCTGATTTGATACGGCTGGGATTGAATTTATATTTAGCTCAGGTAAATACTTTTAACTTATTTTCCCTATACGGGCTTGGGGTACGGTATATAAAATACCGCTTGGTCCGGCATTAAATCTTTAATCGAATAGTGGTTAAATCCTTGTTATGCTACGTTTTGAAATGTTTTGTTTGCTTAAAGCCTTTGGGGGGTTAATGACCATGTCCCGGATATCCTTGCATCATCTTACGAGATGGCCACGACCTAAGCACGGGGTATAGGCGTATACCTGTCAGTGCCTAACCAAATAATGTGGTGTGTCTATTAATCTTTAACCCGGTCTACGGATCGGGCTACTGAACGCATAAGAAACATGTAATTCGTTTACAAGTATTATATTCAAATAATTATCCCAAGTTATAAAATGTTTTGTGCCACGTGCATTCAAATCAATTTTTAAAACCTTTTCAAAGTGAGTCAGTTAATTGTATTTACCAGTGTAAACTGACGTATTTTCCCAAAAATGTTAAGTGCAGGTACTAAGCGTAATAGGCTGGCCTCTCCTTAGCATCATTAAGAGTCTCGCAAGCTTGGATGCAATAAGTCTGATGAACTATGTTTCCTTTTTATTTGATCCGCCTGTGGATCCATCTTACATTCCGTTGTAATATTAAATATTACTTTTGAATCGGATTGTAATATATTTATCTTTTGCTTCCGCTGTGCATTTGAATTGTGTTGTTTGATTATGATGATATCAACTACGTCACGATACTCCCCACCGGGCCCACCGGTAATACGTGGAAATATCGGGGTGTGACAGGAAGCCTTCAAGGTTGACAACTGGTACTGCACAAGGGAAGATATTTTTAAAACTCATAATACCTCTGAAAAATAATCGGTTTGATAAATAAAGATAATTACTGAGAATATGTTTACTAGACATCTCTGAACTTGATTTTTGGCTTGAATCTGTAAGAGACAGGGAGAAAGTTCTTTCACTGGCAGGAAGTTGGTAGATTCCTTTGATCCTGGACTTGGATTCCGCACTTGGGGGTGCTAAATCTCTGAAGTTTGCTGCATAAAAACATCAGGATATAAGTTTGGGATATAGTTTAAGGATACACTTGGGGATATTCCTAAAACCCTAGATCCTACCCTTGGTTAGCCATCTAACCGGCAGGTCGAAACCCTTGTCAATAGAGTCTCTTTTCACGAAAAAGAACTTTCGCCGCCATCGGTCTTCGTTCTTGGTGGCCTTAAGAACTAAAGGGCTCTTGGAGGTGGAAAACAAAAGAAAACGGCTATCGCCATGGGACCTGAACCGGTATGCTATAGGGAGGTCTTCAATACATAGGTCAGAGCAATGGCGAGATCTGATTTGATCTAGCACCATCAACACTCGCTAGACCATTGGCATAGTTTGTGACACATGTGTCACTTCAACCATCAAACAAATGCCAAACCAATGAAATATTGTATTTCGTACTTGGGATTTGTAAAAAAATATGTGTATCGTTTGCACATATCAACTCTTGTTCGATTTTAAGCTTTAAATCGCTTTCTGGAGGGTTATACGCGCTCTGATACCAACTTTTCTGTCACACCCCGACCACGTAGAACAACCAGACGTGGCAGAAACGTCGGGGAGTGTTGTAACAGAATTATTGTTTCATAACCATGGCATAAATGAATTCTGTTTTATTGAATAAATGAACTCATTGTCTTAATACAATCAAATAAGTACAACTATGATCTTCCAAGTTTTAAAGTTGCTAAGGCACGAGTCCATCCTAGGTGTAGCATATATCATCAATCCTCACAAAGCAGTACCTGAAACATGTGTAAAAATAGGTACGTCAGCATAAAAATGCCTGTGAGATACATAGGTTTGGTGAAAATAAGATTCATGACTTATGTTTAAGAAAATGTTTAGTCATGAACCTTGTAGTTTGCTTTGTTTAGTAAATCATTTGAAAAGCAATAAGATCAGATGATATGTATAAATAAGAGAATAATGTATGGTTAAATGGATAACCATGTAAAATGAGTTTGTATAAGATCAGTTGTTTGTAAATCAATGTCTTGTGAAAAGTATGTTATTTGTATAAAATGTTATATGTCTCAAATTGAAATGATTCAAATAATGCTACGATATGTAACACCATACAAGCACTTATATATAGGAAGTACCAGCGGCGTATCCACCATACTTGTATCATATTACACAAGCCTCGTTACTTAATCACTTACTCAAACCAAACCACCAAGATGTAATGTTCATGTTTAAACCAATAGTCCAATGTTATTGTATAACTCACGTTAAATGTAAACCATGTAATGTGTAAACAAAAGTTATGTATGGTAAGTAAAATGAGACTACTTAAACCATAAGAAAAAATGTACAAAACAAAGTGTTTGAATAAATCAGAAGTTATGCTTTGTAAAATAATGTATGGTTAAACGAATAACCTTATAGTAGCATATTAAAAGTATACTTTGGATTTGTAAGTAACATATTAAACTATGTTTTGGTTTCATAAATAACATATCAAAATATGCTTTGGGTTTTATAAATAACATATCAAAATATGTTTTGGTTTGTTGATAGAATATATATGTTGGTTTTGTACAATATCACACATGGGAGTATATCAAACTATACTTTAAAAGTGTGATTTAAGAATTCATTCAGACCTAGTGCATCAAAACACACCTTTGAGACTATAGGGATACCACAAAGGAAATCCCTATTTGGATGGAGAAACAAATTGGTTTCAGACATTCCATGACAACAGGAATGGGGTGTCTAATCCTATAACGCTATATCATACTAACAATCGGTCTGGTGAACATAAAATAAGTACAATTCAACATTTTATTTTATGTTCTTTGAGAAATCAGTGTTTAAACCATAGATAGTCATTTAGTTTGTCAAATGATAAGTAATAATATGTATAATCAATTATACTTTGAAATCATGAAAATAACACATAGGTACACATGCTTCACCCCAAAACAGTTTGGAAAACAGTAAAATAGCGGAACTATGTACTCACATTGAGAGTGCTTAGGAGTCCTTGTGTAACAACCAAAAAATGCTAGAGATCACGGATATCAAACGGCACCTATTATAGGTAACTATGTTAATAAACCGGACCTAAATCGGAGGATTTAGATAGAATGAGGGTTCGTAAACCAAACGAGTATGGAGACTCGTGTCATATGGTTTAACAAAGCCTACATACTAAATGAAACCTATCCTAAGTGCTTTCGACCCATCGCGACCCATTAAGGTAGCTTATGCTACTTTAACACGTCGTGCGCGCAAAAGCGCATTCGAGACGTCTAACTAGCCCTATGACAGGTGTTATATGCCTAAACATGTTACATAATCAGTTATGTGACAAAAGTTTAGGTTACATATGCTTAATTACCAATTATACATGAAAAGGGTATTCTGGTAATTTACCTAAGGCATATAAACTACCTATCATACAACTATTCAAACGAAGCGACCATAAGGTATAATTGGTAATTAAGCATATGTAACCTAAACTTTTGTCACATAACTGATTATGTAACATGTTTAGGCATATAACACTTGTCATAGGGCTAGTTAGACGTCTCGAATGCGCTTTTGCGCGCACGACGCGTTAACGTAGCATAAGCTACCTTAATGGGTCACGATGGGTCGAAAGCACTTAGGATAGGTTTCATTTAGTATGTAGGCTTTGTTAAACCATATGACACGAGTCTCCATACTCGTTTGGTTTACGAACCCTCATTCTATCTAAATCCTCCTATTTAGGTCCGGTTTATTAACATAGTTACCTATAATAGGTGCCGTTTGATATCCGTGATCTCTAGCATTGTTTGGTTGTTACACAAGGACTCCTAAGCACTCTCAATGTGAGTACATAGTTCCCCTATTTTACTGTTTTCCAAACTGTTTTGGGGTGAAGCATGTGTACCTATGTGTTATTTTCATGATTTCAAAGTATAATTGATTATACATGTTATTACTTATCATTTGACAAACTAAATGACTATCTATGGTTTAAACACTGATTTGTCAAAGAACATAAAATAAAATGTTGAATTGTACTTATTTTATGTTCACCAGACCGATTGTTAGTATGATATAGCGCTATAGGATTAGACACCCCATTCCTGTTGTCATGGAATGTCTGAAACCAATTTGTTTCTCCATCCAAATAGGGATTTCCTTTGTGGTATCCCTATAGTCTCAAAGGTGTGTTTTGATGCACTAGGTCTGAATGAATTCTTAAATCACACTTTTAAAGTATAGTTTGATATACTCCCATGTGTGATATTGTACAAAACCAACATATATATTCTATCAACAAACCAAAACATATTTTGATATGTTATTTATAAAACCCAAAGCATATTTTGATATGTTATTTATGAAACCAAAACATAGTTTAATATGTTACTTACAAATCCAAAGTATACTTTTAATATGCTACTATAAGGTTATTCGTTTAACCATACATTATTTTACAAAGCATAACTTCTGATTTATTCAAACACTTTGTTTTGTACATTTTTACTTATGGTTTAAGTAGTCTCATTTTACTTACCATACATAACTTTTGTTTACACATTACATGGTTTACATTTAACGTGAGTTATACAATAACATTGGACTATTGGTTTAAACATGAACATTACATCTTGGTGGTTTGGTTTGAGTAAGTGATTAAGTAACGAGGCTTGTGTAATATGATACAAGTATGGTGGATATGCCGCTGGTACTTCCTATATATAAGTGCTTGTATGGTGTTACATATCGTAGCGTTATTTGAATCATTTCAATTTGAGACATATAACATTTTATACAAATAACATACTTTTCACAAGACATTGATTTACAAACAACTGATCTTATACAAACTCATTTTACATGGTTATCCATTTAACCATACATTATTCTCTTATTTATACATATCATCTGATCTTATTGCTTTTCAAATGATTTACTAAACAAAGCAAACTACAAGGTTCATGACTAAACATTTTCTTAAACATAAGTCATGAATCTTATTTTCACCAAACCTATGTATCTCACAGGCATTTTTATGCTGACGTACCTATTTTTACACATGTTTCAGGTACTGCTTTGTGAGGATTGATGATATATGCTACACCTAGGATGGACTCGTGCCTTAGCAACTTCAAAACTTGGAAGATCATAGTTGTACTTATTTGATTGTATTAAGATAATGAGTTCATTTATTCAATAAAACAGAATTCATTTATGCCATGGTTATGAAACAATAATTCTGTTACAACACTCCCCGACGTTTCCGCCACGTCTGGTTGTTCTACGTGGTCGGGGTGTGACATAGTTTGAGCATAACTAAGGCCGGTGAGGTTGAAGAAACGAGAGATAAAGGGTGGAAATGGGTACCGGAGCCCTAAAGAAAAGGGATAGGCGAAAAAACAGACCCACTCGTCTGATGACACGTCTGATCGGATCTCCCGTTCAAAAGGGCGAATGACTGTTCCAGCGGGAAAGGCGCCAGAATTCTTGAGGGCAGCGATATCGGCATTGTTGAAGCAGCAGATTTCTTTTTCCGGTTCTCGTATGAGGTTTTGACTCACGAGGGTTGGGACTGGTTCATCCGAACGAGATCTTGTCTGAGATGCCATGAAGTGTATTAAGCAAACTAAAAGAGACTCTGGAAAAAGAACAGAGAATGAAGGAAAGGATGGTTACCTAAGAATCGCTTGAAGAGTAATGATAACAAGAAGAAATATCTCAGCTAATTATAGGCTGAATATAGGGGGTAAAGTGTAAATATTGCATTGAAAATGGCACAATGTCACCTTAACCATTGTTTCATTTTAATTGCCTTGATTTACGAGATAGAATTTTTAAAATATATCCGTTGGATTGGTATACCAACAGTTATATTTGGGGACAATTGTTATGGGTCATTTTCTAAGCGTAGATATCCTGACTAATATCCTGCTTTTGGTTGTTTGCTTGTGATCAGGATACTGGATTAGGATATTGCTGACATCCTGGGCGATATCCTGGTGTTAACTAAATTAACCACGTGCAGGTTAGAGGCTGTGGGTTACTAACGGTCAGATGGACTTCTTCTCCTCAAGACTCGGGCGTATCTGTTATGTGAGAGACGTTGAACCCGAAAGACCAGGTCTGCAACGTTCGAGTGGGGAATATTCGCCGGATCCCGGTTATTTAGGATAGTTTGTTGCATTTCTTTTACTATAAATAGATGGGGGCGGATCAGATTAAGGCACGCAATTTTTACACACACACTTTCGAACACTTTTGCTCTCTAGCTCACTGCAAACACTATACACAAACACTTGTATTCGAATTACATTGTAACACCTAGTTGATCCGCATCACATCCTGCACTGTATCCTGATATTTGAAGTAATAGAAGAACAAGGCAGCTGCGATCGTCAGCTCCCGAGGTTTTGTGCCGGCGATCTAGATTGATCAAGGGCTTTCCTCGTACATCACGTGTCAACCTTTACTTTTTTGCTCATTGTTTGATCACAGATACAGCTCTATATCCTAAGCCGTATCCTGAAACTGTTTTTGCAATTAACTTGGTTAACATATTTTTCACACATATTTCTAGCACACTACCTCACTAAACTAATTTGATCACTTAATTGCTTCGGTAATTTTTGACCAAAACAATTTTTTTTTATTTTTTACAGAAAAATCACTACTTTTAGTAGAAAAAAAAATTTAATTTTTTTGATTTTTTTTTCTACTAAAAGTAGCGATTTTAATGTAAAAAATATTAAAAAAAATTTGTGTGTTTTTTGATTTTTTTAGGTTTTTTGGGGATTTAGTTTTTAGCATTTTAGCTTGGGGGTTTATTATTTTTTTTTTTTTTGAGAGGGGGGAGGTAGGTTTTTTTTTTTTTGGGGGGGGGGGGGGGGGTTTAGGTTTTCTTTTAGGTATTTTTGGTTGTGTTCACATTGGTTCTCCCGCTTCTCGCAATAAAGGTGATTCTCGCATGAACCTTACCTTATATATATATTTATAGGACAAAGATCCGTTAGGAACCACCCTTTATTGCGAGAACCGCGAGAACCAGTGTGAACACAACCAATAATACCTAAATAAATCTAAAAAACACCCAAATTTTTTTTTTTTGTAAAAATCGCTATATTTTGTTTACAATAAAAAAATTCAAAAAAAATTTTTCGAGTCACAGTTGTCCATGCACATGTGCATTTGTATCATTTTTTTTTTGACAAATTCCATAATTTATTACAAATATTAGACAATTGCACTTTCATTTACGCTACCACGTGTAATACACTACTTTTTACGTTACCAATATTAGAAATGTATATGTGCATCTATATGTATCAACATGAAAAGGTGTGTTGGTACACTACTTTCTCTTTCATCTATCATTCCATCCATAATACACAAGCATGCACATGTGTATTTTTGTCATTTATTTGACAAATTCCGTAATTCATTACTCATATTAGACAATTGCACTTTCATTTACACTACCATATGTAATACATTACTTTTTACATTACCAATATTTGAAATGCACATTTACATTTATATGTATCAACATGAAATAAGGTGTTTTGGTACACTACTTTGAATACACTTTCCCTTTCATATATCATACCATCCATAATACACTACCATTACCTCCTACCATCCATAATACAATACCATTACCTCCTACCATCCATAATACAATACCATTACCGATATTTTTATTTTATTACATGTATGTAAACACCATTTTTACCATCCAATCAACATATTACATCATAAATTGACAACTATAACCAAACTATCAACCACTAGATATAACTAACCAAAAAACATGTATATGGGCCTACTTCTCCATTCAAAATCACAAACTTTTTGTATCAAAACACGTTATATCATGGTTATACCTAATGATGCACATGTGCATTTTAAATATTGGTAATGTAAAAAGTAGTGTATTACGAATAGTATTGTAAATTAAAGTGCAATTGTCTATTCCTGATAACGTATTACCGAATTTGTCGAAGTAATGATACATATGCACATATGCATAGATATCTGTTACTCGAAATTTTTTTATTTTTAATGGTAACGAAATATAGCGATTTTTTGAAAAAAAAAATATTAAAAAAAAAAAATCTTTCAGTGCTTTTTTGATTTTTTTTAGAATTTATTTTGTGTTTACATTGGTTCTCGCAATAAGGGTGGTTCTCGCATGAACCTTACCTTATATATATATATATATGTATATATATATATATGTATATATATATATATGTATACATATATAGGGGATCGCTAAAATGAAAACCACCTCTAGTTGTAAAAACCATGGAACCACTTTCTAGCCTTTGGATCAACAAGATGGATGGATGGGATTAAAAGTAACAAAAATTAATATTAAATACATTTTGTCTTATTATGTCTTTAATATTTTAATCTAAAAGGGTATTTTAGTAAAATGACTCTTTTTTTTCTTTTTTCCTTTATTATTTTTTTATTACTTTTTTGTTTTATTATATTACTTTTTAGTTTTATTATATTACTTTTTATTTTTTAAAATGATTTTTTTATTAAAAACATTTTTGAATTCAAATTTTTTTAACAAAGACAATTTTTTTTTGTGCGCCGGTTTTTGCACGCCGTTTTTATGCCCGGCTTTTTAACGCATCGTTTTTTAATGGGTCGTTTTTTAACGCCGTTTTTTTCACTCGACTTTTTCAAGCGTCGTTTTTTAACGCGGCGTTTTTACGTCCCGTTTTAACGCGGCGTTTTATACGACCCGTTTTACGTTAAACTTTTTACTTTTTACATTTTACGTTTTACGTTTTACGAAAAACTTTTTACGTTTTACGAAAAACTTTTTACGTTTTACCTTTTACATTTTACGAAAAACTTTTTACGTTTTACGTAAAACTTTTTACGTTTTACGTTTTCCTTTAAAACTTTTTACGTTTTACGTTTTACGAAAACTTTTTACATTTTACGTTTTTACGTAAAACTTTTTACCTTTTACTTTAAAACTTTTTACGTTTTACGTTTTTACGTGAAAACTTTTTACGTTTTACATAAAACTTTTTACGTTTTACGTTTTACGTTTTTTACGTTTTTTACGTTTTACTTTTTTTACGTTTTACGTTAAAAAGTTTACGGGTTTATTTTTTTTTACAAAAACTTCTTTCCGCAAAAACGAACACACCCAGAAATTGCAAACTCGGGAGATGTCTCAGATATATCGTTATCATCATCGACTAGGGGGGGGGATTAAAAACCAACAACATCAAAACAAAGTCTATCTCGAAAAAAAACAGGGTTTGGCTCAGATTAACCGATAATCAAAAGGCTGCAAAAGAGGGGTTGCAGGTTTAAAAAACCTACCCTCCGCCGTCCTTGCCGCGCCATCGTCATCAAAATCGGCGTTTTTTTTTCAGCATCGCCGCCCACAGCCAACATATCAAAACCTACAGATTCAAAAGAACACAAATCAAAACCCACGAAACCTACCGCCACACCACCAAACCCACTGCCACACCACCACACCCACTGCCACACACCACCAAAACCACCGCCACACCTCCGTTGCAACATCATAAACCGACCACCACAAAAGAACAGATTC
The DNA here is from genome assembly GCA_030545235.1 of Helianthus tuberosus. Classification (NCBI taxonomy): domain Eukaryota; kingdom Viridiplantae; phylum Streptophyta; class Magnoliopsida; order Asterales; family Asteraceae; genus Helianthus; species Helianthus tuberosus. Next base: position 25,527,976 of record CM060419.1, read on the forward strand.
AAAACCCCCAGCATAGCAAAAACCCAACAGATTCAAGACACACAAAAATAAAAAACCTAACATTCCAAAATACCATCGGTATCATCATCATCATCATTTAAGAACACGTATCAAGAACACAAACCAAAGAATCACCAGAAAAATAAACTAAACCCAAAATAATCAAGAACACATGCCAAAAAATACCAGAGAAATCAAGAACACAGGCATCAACTGTCGGGAGGAGACCAGGACCTCCGCCGCTCACGGCGGCGCTGCCGTCGGCCCGTTCAGAGCCAGTGGCGGTGACGGTGGGGGCGGCAGCCTGAGACGACGGTGGGGGTGACAGCCTGAGACGACGGTGGGGGCAGCAGCCTGAGAAACCCTCTTTATGCACCACAAAACCCACCATTTTTACCATGACCGTCGGGAGACCATGACCGTCGCCGCTCACGGCGGCGCTGCCGTCGGCCCGTCGCCCATGGTGCCAGTCTTTCCTCTCTCTCTCTCTCTTCGTGTTTAGCCCAGTCGCAATCGCCCATGGTGTCGTCACCGGTGACCAGGGACCTTAGGGGGTGTGGGTGACCGGCCGAAGGTCCGCCGTCAAAACCCACCGTCACCGTTAAATCCTCGCCGTCATAGATCTTTGGTTTCAAAATCTTGGATTTTTAAGAGATAGAGGTTTGAAAATAATGGTGATGGTGGTGATCTGGGTATTTAGAAAGAGAGAAGAAAGAGTGAAAGATGAAAAAGGATGGTGGTTATATGTCAGAATATTTAAAGAGGAGAGAGAATAGATTTGATGGTTTTTATTAAATGACTATATTACCCTTTTGGGTGTCATTATCTTATTGGTGGAGAATGGTTTTCGTGGTTCTTACAACTGGGGGTGGTTTTCATTTTAGCGGCTCCCTATATATATAGGGGATGGATCATGAGAAAACTAGTTTAAATGAGAAAACCAAAAAACTAACTAAAAAGCCTAAAAAACATACCAATTTTTTTTTTACATTTTTTTATAAAAAATCGCTAGTTTTTATACGTGGAAAAAAATTTCAAAAAATAAAATAAAAAAGTTTGTTGTATTACACATGTGCACTATTACGGATATAGTACACATGTGTAGTACATGTGTAGTACACATATAATCACATATAATGCACATGTGCAGTACAAAAAAAAAAAAAATTTTAAATTTTTTTTTATATATAAAATATAGTGATTTTTTTATAAAAAATTGTAAAAAAAAAATTGGTATGTTTTTTGGCTTTTTTTTAGGTTTTTTTTGTTAGTTTTCTCATTTAGATGTAGTTTTCTCATGATCCTCTCCCTATATATATATATATATATACAGGGTGGGGTTCTAGTGTGAACACTAGTGTATTTGCAAACTGAGGGAAAAAATCATGGCCATTGATCTACACACGTGTATGGCCAGGATCTCATCATCAAAACGTAAAATACACTAGTGTATTTCAACATCAAATCATGCACATTGATCTACACACGTGTATGGCCAGGATTAGTTCACTCAGTTCGCAAGCTACACCAGTGTTCACTCTTGAACCTAATCCTATATATATATATATATACATATATATATATATACATATATACATATATACATACATATATACCTATATATATATATATGGTCGGGATTTAGAGAAAACGCTCAAAAGTGTGAGAATTGTGAGAACGCTTATGGGTCGTCCGATTAAAACAATACATGGACTAGATTGCGCGGTGGCGTTTTCGTAAATAACATCAATTTTATTATGTGGGACGCACTTCATTAAGGGTAAAAGGGTCTTTACCGCTCATATTCAAAACGCCATCAAATGATGAAACGCCTTTCAAAAAAATAAAATGCCATTTAAAACAAAACGCTAAAAAACTAGTAATAAAACGCGTTGGATATTACAAGAAGATGAAACAACATAGTAACTGAATTTCAGTTATTAACATTTATTAGAAGAAATTACCTCCTAAATTACACGCCAAAACATCATTATATAAACAAGGTAAAACATAGCTTCCATAATCACTTCAATCTATCCATTTTCTGCAAAAAAAAAAAAAAAAAAAAAAAAAAACATCCTTAACCAAAAAGCCAACTTAACCAAAATGCCAAAAATGGCAACAATCGTTTTGTGGAGATACACTATGGGAATCAGGTGATACGTCCTCTTTTTTTACAACAGAAGGAGGGTGTATGTTAAGACGGCCAGGGCAATTCTGAAGATGGAAGAAGAGATACAGAGGCGAATCTCATCGCTCTAGACAACGAATGCCATGAAACGCATATGCTTATGAAAGCATTAACCAGCAAATTTGGACCAATCAAAGCAGATGTGAAGCCGGACCCTGTCATGACATCATGGCGTTTTGATGATGAAACAGACATGGTGACGGTTACATACGACAGCGGAGAGCAGGAAGTCTACTGGCTAGAGAACATCATGACAAAGCAGCGTCTGGGTTTCATGGAAGAATTGCATAACGCCACTTGTACCAACATAGAAATAGACTTAAAATTGGAGTTAATGCAAGACATGTTCAGGTGGAGGCTTCAGAATCTTCAGGAACAAGAAGCTGATGAAGGTGAAGGTGATGAAATGGATGAAGATCCAGATGAAGACTCCGAGGAGGAAGAAGATAACGCAAGTGATGGATACTTTTCGGATAAAGTACTTTCTGACGAAGGCTTTTAGTTTTTTTCCTCTTTTTTTTCTTCTATGTAATCTTTTTTTAAGATAATTAAATGATATATTTCTATCTTTATTAGCAAAACGTCAAAAAAATACTAAAAATGGTTAACCCTTACAAAACGCCAAAAATAACAAAAATTATTTTTCCTGCTTAATATTTTATTTACTCCGTTATTGTATTTTGTCATGTTGGTCTGCATAATGCCATTTAAAAAAACGCCAAACTTAGAAGATGGGACGTCTATAACCTATAAAACTGATAAAAGCTGATCAACATAGTAAATACAAAAATAGTAACTGAAAAGACAGTTACTTTATTACTATCATTTATTACAATAAAAATTCCCGCCTAAACTACGCGCCAAAAAACTCCTATAAGAGAAGGGTCTATACACAATGAAATTAATCACACTCAGAAAACACAAACGCCATATCCTCTAGAAACCACACACTATTAAACGTCACAGATGGCAAAGCTTTCACTGAAATGGATCCTTCTTCTGAGGGGGTTATCTCAATAATATTTTGCTGAATGAGATGGACAAATATTCAAGAAAAAGAGACTGATGACAGTGATATGCCATCATGTGAGCTTTGTTCTTGATGATTATAGGCATGGAATAAAGGGATCAACACAAGTGAAAAATGCTATTTTGGACTCCATTATTACAAATAACATCAAACAAGAGTTGATCTTTAATGACATGCCACCAAACAAGAATATCACACCAAAAACAGGTTGCCACTAAGAAGCTTCTTCTGAAAAAGACGAGGTTTATGAAGGAAAGTTGGCATCTAGCTAAAGTATTCAAAAAAGGTTCAAAACACCAAAAGCAAATTCAAGAAGGAAGAGGCTGATGAAAGTGAAGATTCGGAAGAAAAATTAGATTACCATTTTTTATTATTTTTGTTTTCATTTTATATTGTTTTGATATCAAGTTATATGTTGTTTTGTTATCCAATTCTCTACAAATAAAATACATTATTATATAAAACGCCAAAAACTATAAACACCAAAATGCTAGTAGTATGAAAACTAGGAGAACGACTGCTGGGAAAGCACCTTGTAAAGGGTATTAAACGCCAAAAAATTCACTAAACGCAAAAAAAAATTGGTCTTATTGTAATCTTATGCAAAGATTAATGACTCATAGTCAATTATTATACAAAACGCCACAAACGCCAAAAAAATAACCATAAAACGCTATAACGCCAAAAAATTATATATGTGACACAAAAACAATTAATTCAAGCCAAAAAGTTTAATAAATACAATTAATGCCAAAAAAAAAAAAAAATTAGACACCAGAAAATATTACACCGCATTGGGAAAATAAAAGAAGAATGAAACGACAAAAAAACCCCACCGCCATTCTCTACGCCGCGGGACACGTGTTGCGCCAGGATGCGTTCTCACACTTTTGAGCGTTTTCTCCTGATCCCGTTTATATATATATATATATATATATATATATATATATATATATATATATATGGGATAAGAATCATGTGAGAAGTAGTAAGCTAATTGAGAAACTTGAGAAGCATTCTGGACAACACGTTATCTTTTAACTATACATATGTGTATATTGTCAATTTTTTAACTATACATATATGTATATATGTCACACCCCCAAAAATACCCCAAGCGGAAACCCCCGTGAGGCGTGTGACGTTCCAGGATCTAGCCACCAATCGCATTGAACTCATACAAGGTTTTAAATAAAAACTTTCATTCATTAAGATAAAATGTTAAATTACATAAAGTATAACTCAATGTTTTTAGCGGAAGCATAAGTCATTAGTTATGTATTTCGTAAACCAAGTGTATGAAAGTTAATAGACTCGTCTCGTGTTTCCATGTGCCTCGACCCATGACCATTCCAGCTTCCCAGACAGCAAGTTCCACGTTCGACATATCTATAACATGCGAGCATGCAAACAAGTGTATCAGACAACGCTGGTGAGTTCACAGTTTTTACCAAACACTTAGTTACCCAGTGATTAGTCCAGTTTAATAACAATTCCGAAATAATGTTGATAATAACTCGAGTACCGTACATGATGGCATCAGATTGTTTTGCTCGTCCCCAATGCCCCCTATCTAAGCATTGGTCGTGATTAAGGTAATTAGTTCACACCCGTCCTCTCAGGTACGGTGTGAGATTGCCAAGCCTAATAGCGCTATCAACTAATACCCCGTTACCTCTCAGGTAACTAATTCGGTATAAGATGGGACTTAAAGTGATAGGAAATGAGTGTATTATCCAACATCCCTGTTTTACCCAGAAAAGACCTATTCCTCTCAGGAATACCCATTTGATTGTCCCACCCACCGGGACGTATGCTCAAGAGAAGTGAACTCACCTTAGATTGCTCGGTATGTTATATTACCCATTCCAAGTTGGTCAACCATACCCTACCGTGGTTACCAAGAATAGTCTGTATAATGTTCACATATATCACTTATCCATCGTACACGTCACACAAGTAGCATACAAGTAAAACACACTTCTTATACGAGTTGTAACCGTTAATCATGCAGCCCATTGATCCATAACGTTCATCGTAAAGTCACATAGCAAGTGTATGGGTTTCATATGTCAGTAAATCGCATAACAGTACACGTATACCAGCAAGTTGCACTCAAGCACGTAACATAACAATTGACACATATTGGCACTTTTAAGACCTAACAGTGGGCATGTTCAAGTGTGCGGCCCAACGTAGGGTCCGTTAAGAGTGTGCAAGTCCAGTTAAATGTGCGGTTCAGGTTCTTTATGTTGGGCTCATGAGCCCGCCCGTAAGGTGTGCGATCTACTTGTGCGACCAAGCACATAGTGTGCAGCCCAATAAAATCTGTGATCTCTTGGAATCCATTCAGACTCTCTCTTATTTTTGCTTTCTATCTGTAGAGTATATATACATATATATATATACATATATTGCAGGTCCACGAAGAACCTGCAGCCTATGAAAGATCCCCACGAAGAACCATAGTCCACGAAGAACCTAGTTCTTCGTTGACTAGTCTTCTGTGGACAACCATGGTTCTTCGTCACTATCATATATGACGAAGAAGGTCCTTCGTCGTGAGGTCTTTTGTGAGTGTGCATTCCCACGAAGAACTATTCTTCGTGTGAGGGCTGCATGACAGCACATACAGATACAGTAAACAGTTTATTATTCTTGTTCAAACAACCGTAACTGGCAGTCATTACCATCATATCAATACAATCAATGTGCACATGAATTCTAATCATCGCCTATCAGTTTCATCATGATCCAAGTTTTAAACAGATCAACATTACATTAGTTATCATCATCAGTAATCCAGCAAGACCCTAACTATCATTTAATCAATTTCAATAGATGAAACCTCCTAAATCATTCGATCATTGATCGAATCCATTGATTCTCATTCAGTTAATGATTATATCTCATACAATTCAAGCATGGTTTTTAACTTTTCTAAATCATAAAAACACACATGATCATAATCATCAATCATACATCTCAATTCACACAGATCCACACATAGCCATAAACATTCAATCGAAATTAAAGCAAGTTCGATTACACTAACCAGGGGGTCGAGGAGGGCATGCTAGGACGATGAAGATTATTTTTCGAGAGGAGGGCTTGCCAAAGGTTCTGCCGTCGTGGGTCTTGGGAGCGACTAGGGTTTGTGATAGTTTCTAAAGCCACAACACTTAATACACCTTCATGCAGACTTATTCACACAAATTGGGCTTGGGCTCAGTTTGTGTTTAGAGACTTTGGGCTCACAGGGGTTCATAATTAAAAGGGATGTGCGGCCAGTTCAAAGGTGTGCGACTCGGGACCATGTGCGACTAAACTCGACACATTCATACATGCATAAAATTCGCTTATAACCTAACATTTCAATCGTACAGATAATAAACACATGAGTTACACCAAACACAAAGTGTGACAAGGAATCAGTATACGGAGAAGACTCTTGAATTTAAGAGTTATCACATCATCCCCAACTTGAAAGAAATTTCGTCCCGAAATTTGGATAACAGCCGCAAAGGAGTGAAGTGATAAAATGGGTCAAGATGACTGTGGGCTTTCCTCAGGTGCCACATCATCCCCAACTTGAAAGAGAATTTTGTCCTGAAATTCACCAGTCGTAACAAGATTTGATTTCGTTAGTTTTGGAACGATGGCAGATACTTGAGCTTCATTTGATCCCCGCGTTCCCTTGAGAACTCCGGTCCACGTCTTGAGTTCCAATGAACTATCACAATTGAAATTCGAATGTGTCTACGAATCGTAACTTCCCGGTTCATGGTTTCGATAGATTCCTCAGCTAATCCTGGTTTTGAAAGATTACCGCGAGTGTTTCGTCGGACAGATGTTCTTCAGATTTGAGACGCGAATAACAACGTGAACGTTGCCTAGCTTGTCAATTATCTCGAGTTTATAGACCACTTTACCGATTCTTCCAGAATCCTGAAAAACCCATCATATCATGGATTAGGTTTGTCGCGCTTTCCAGAACGTACCACACCCTCCCAGGGTGAGATTTTCAACACAACACAATTGCCTTCTGCGAGTTCTAAGGGTTTCCTATGCCTAACAGCTTTTCTGATGGTCACACACTGCCGCCATACGATTTGTGATTTAAACGATCTTCTCAGGAGTTTCGAGTACAAAACCTGGGCCTGCGGTTAGGCTGTCACCCACCTCAGCCCAAAAAGGAGATCGACATTGTTGCCCATGCAATGCCTCGAACATAGCTGCTTAATTACCAGGATGGTAGCCGCTGCAGTGAAACTCTACCAAAGGTAAATGTCCCACTTTTACCAAAGTGGATCACACATGCTCGCAGCATGTCTTTGAGGGTCTGGATGATCCGTTCACGCTGACCATTCCTTTGAGGGTGATAACCAGTGCTCACGTCTAGACATGAGCCAAGGGAATTTTGTATTACTTGCCACACATCAGGTGTAAACGCAGATCACAATCAGAGGTAATAGAAGTTTGCACCCCATGCCTAGAAACCGCTTCCGTCACAAGCTGCGAAGACCCGTCAGTTTCCTTGATTGCAAGAAAGTGTGTTGGTTACATGAGACAATCAATGATCACCCAAGTGATATCGTATCCATTTCGGGTTTTAGGTAGACTAGTAATGAAATCCATGGCAGTCTGTTCCTAGTTCCATATGGGTTTTTCTGATTGCTGACACAAACCAGAAGGTTTCTGATATTCCACCTTGACTTCCGCACAAGTCAAGCATTGTTCACATTCATTGCTACATGGGCTTTCTTGCCCGATCACCAGTACCAGATCTTTAGATCCTAATACATCCTATCAAACCCAGACGAGTAGAATGTCAAGACTTACGTGCTTCGCCTAGCATAAGTTTCCTTAAGGCTGCCATATAGTGGGACCCATCTTTGTTCCATAAAGTAGCGAATGTTGTCCGATTTTCCATTGCTTCCCCATGCCCCACATGGATTCAACTTAAAAATTATCTTCCTTCAATGCTTCGGTTTGGGCAGAATGAATCTGATCAGATAGGTTATAGTCGATGGTGAGTTACAAGCTCGTATATGTTTAGGGTTCACAGTCGTATTTGTTCAAGCCACCCAGCGATTCCGTCGCATGCTTAACTCTCGCTGATAAAAGATATGCTGAAGGCTCTTACGATCGGTATAAATTGCGCATTTCGTACTGTCAAAGGAATACCTCCAAACTTGAATCCAAAGACCATGGCTTCTACCCCAACTTGTGAGTCGTGTAACCCTTCTCGTGAATCTCCAACTGCCGAGGAGCATAAGCTATCATTTTCTTGCGTTGCATCAGCGTACAACTGGGACCTTGGTACGATACGACACAGTACACTACCAAATAACCTGTACCATCGAGTAAGAATGGTATTCAGTGCATCGTAGAGTTTGGCTTCAAAAGCTGGAAAGACGTTCCCCTGTTTTGGTTCCCCCGCAATTACACCGTACCCTTGTTAAAGCAGTAAAAGCTAGGCGATCATCGAAAATCCCTTGATGAATCTACGATATTACTTAGCGGGATCAAGAAATTTCCACACCTCCGAAGGACTCTCCGGTGACGATCAATTTCTAATAAAATGGATCTTTGAGGGATCCACGTGTATTCCCAATTTTTGACTACGTGACCAAGAAAGTGTACCTCTCCTAGGAGCTCTAAGATAAGATACGAGAGCCGCTCCTAGTGTTCCTTTCTCCTCGAAGTGATTCAAAACATCATCAATAGACACGGTTGACGAATTCTGCGAGGTGAGATTTACACTTACTATTTATGTGATCCATAAGGCTGCTGGTGTGTTGGATAACTCGAAGGTCAGGAATAGAAAATCATCATGGCCGTACTGCGTTTGAAATACCATTTTAGTAACATCCTCCCATTGGACTTCCATCTGATGATAGTCCGTTCGTTAGTCAATCCTCGGATAGGAGCTTGACCCTCACACTGGTCAACATATTGTCATTACACGATCGAGGTTAACGGTTCTTAACAGTCACCTTGTCGAGTTCTCGATAAGCGGTACACTTACGAAATGCCTATCTTTCTCCTTCACGGATAGAACTAGGACTCCCCAAGGCGAAAATCTAGGTCCGACAAAATCCATGTCCCACCGTTCCTGAATTTGATCAGACAATTCTCGCAGCCCTCCTGGTGCAACACGAGAGGGAGTACGAGTAATCAGGGTTACCCCTGGTGTGAGATCAACTGAGATTCCACCCCACGGTTATGGAAGTAAACCTGAAAGTTCTTCGGATAGCACATCAGGAGAATTCACGAACAATCGGTGGATCCTCGATCCTCTTTTCCTCAGCCTTAGCTCCAGTAACGAATGCTAAAATAGCCGGATAATCCCTCCGTAGACACTTATAGTTGAAATGATGCCATCCTTTGCACCACTCTGACGCTCTAGGACAGACAACGATTTTCCACTAACAAGAGGGATACGCAAAATTTCCTCCTTTCGGGGTATATCAGAGCGATATCTGTATAACCAGGCCTCATTAACTACTGCATCGAAACTATCAAGGGTAACAAAAAGAAGGTTGATGTCGAACACTTGAACCACAAGGTCAAGTTTGCATCCTAATCGAACAGGTGAGGCTTCAATTGTCTTGCCATCGGCCAATTCTACAATAGGTTTGGTTCCAAGAAGTGTCGGTGTCCAACAAAACAGGGGGAAAAAGGTTAATCATAAAACGTAGAAGTCACTATGCTGACATCATACCTGGCGTCACCCACGCCAATCGTAAATACTCCACCACAAGCACCATTTCCACCGTCGTCGTTATCGTCGGAGTCTCCTTCATTCCATGCTGAAGGCTGTGGTTACGGGTACATTGTTGTTGTCATGGCAGTTGACTCCAATGTTGCTGCTTTGTAAACAGATCCTTGTGACCCTTCACCAAAAGGGTCCGCCTGTTTGCATTTCTTAACCCGTCCTAGGGTACTGCTCATAGCGTTGGTAACTACACATCCCATACTCCGGTCGGTTGTCAGTGTTTATGGCCCGATTGATTCGAAAGAGCTGACTCCCAAAGGTTGCTGGCTAGGTTTAGGGACTCGATTGAAGTTAATCCACTGGTGTTCGTTGTCGGTAATCAGGCCGTCATATTACTAGGGTCGGTAATGTATCACGTTCAGCTTCTTGTCCATCAGTCCTGTGTGTTGATTGAATAATGCACGGTAAGTCGGTAAAGAACTACGGAGGTGATCCTACTTCTGGATCTGAAGCATCAGCTCATTGTGTTCAAGTAAACGAGAAAAGTGAGGTAGTATAGACCAAACATTCAACGCTTCAACAACTAGCTCAGAGACGTTCGCACTAGCACCTAACATTCTTACACGGTTCCCTAAACATTCAGCCACGTGTTCAAGCAACACTCAATATCATCGAGATTCATAAGGATTCGGAGGATAGTGAAAGGATTACGTTCAAATGAGGAGGCGTTCATCGCTATGACTCCTATAGATTGTTGTTTTTCTCATTAGATCGAATAATGGAACAGAACCCCTCTCACACTTGCTAAGCCTCACTGGGACTCACATGCACCCCACATTGTTATTATGTGTGCACCCACAATAATAATATGATTTGCATGCTCGTCTCAGTTCCTCCTAACTCATGTTAAATGGTTCCTTCGATTTAAGTATCAAGACAAGGGACATCACAAAACATGGATCACGAAAGTCTAGAGAAAATGCCACACTGTCAATCACATAACATAGGCAATTAACACATGAATTCATATTGTAGTGCTAAGTGTGCAATCACATGCAATATCATACGTAAATGTTCACTAGTTACACTGTGCAATAAGAAACGAGTGGCGAACCTTGCAATCTGGAGCTGAGTCTCATGGTCGTATTCAGAACTGTTCGGCTATAGTCTGGTTTTACAAAAACGTTTTAAAACCAAGTTCACTATAACCACTAGCTCTGGTACCAATCTGTCACAACCCTCAAACATACCCCAAGCGGAAACCCCCGCAAGGCGTGTGACGTACCACGATCTAGCCACCAATCACTTTGAACTCATACAAGATTTTAAAAAAACTTTCATTCATTAAGATAAAGTGTTACATTACATAAAGTAAAACTCAATGTTTTCAGCTGAAGCATAAGTCATTAGTTATGTATTTCGTAAACCAAGTGTATGTAAGTTAATAGACTCGTCTCGTGTTTCCATGTGTCTTGACCCATGACTATACCAGCTTCCCAGACAGCAAGTTCCATGTTCCACATATCTATAACCTGCGAGCATGCAAACAAGTGTATCAGACAACACTGGTGAGTTCACAGTTTTTACCAAACACTTAGTTACCCAGTGATTAGTCCAGTTTAATAACAATTCTGAAATAATGTTGATAATAACTCGAGTACCGTACATGATGGCATCAGATTGTTTTGCCCGTCCCCAATGCCCCCTATCTAAGCATGGTCATGATTAAGGTCATTTGTTCACGCCCGTCCTCTCAGGTACGGTGTGAGGTTCCCAAGCCTAATAGCGCTATCAACTAATACCTGGTTACCTCTCAAGTAACTAATTCGGTATAAGATGGGACTTAAAGTGATAGGAAACGAGTGTATTATCCAACATCCCTGTTTTACCTAGAAAAGACCTATTCCTCTCAGGAATACCCATTTGATTGTCCCACCCACCGGGACGCATGCTCAAGAGAAGTGAACTCACCTTAGATTGCTCGGTATGTTATATTACCCATTCCAAGTTGGTCAACCATACCCTACCGTGGTTACCAAGAATAGTCAGTATAATGTTCACATATATCACTTATCCGTCGTATACGTTACACAAGTAGCATACAAGTAAAACACATGTCCTTATACGAGTCGTAACCGTTAATCATGCAGCCCATTGATCCATAACGTTCATCGTAAAGTCACATAGCAGGTGTATGGGTTTCATATGTCAGTAAATCGCATAACAGTACACTGATACCAGCAAGTTGCACTCAAGCACGTAACATAACAATTGACACATATTGGCACTTTTAAGACCTAACAGTGGGCATGTTCAAGTGTGCGGCCCAACATAGGGTCCGTTAAGAGTGTGCGAGTCCAGTTAAATGAGCGGTTTAGGTTCTTTATGTTGGGCTCATGAGCCCGCCCGTAAGGTGTGCGATCTACTTTTGCGACCAAGCACATAGTGTGCAGCCCAATAAAATCGGTGCTCTCTCTGAATCTATTCAGACTCTCTCTGATGTTTGCTTTCTGTCTACAGAGTATATATACATATACTGCAGGTCCACGAAGAACTTGCAGCCTTTGAAAGATTCCCACGAAGAACCATAGTCCACGAAGAACCTAGTTCTTCGTTGACTAGTCTTCTGTGGACAACCATGGTTCTTCGTCACTATCATATATGACGAAGAAGGTCCTTCGTCGTGAGGTCTTTCATCAGTGTGCATTCCCACGAAGAACTATTCTTCGTGTGAGGGCTGCATGACAACACATACAGATACAGTAAACAGTTTATTATTCTTGTTCATACAACCCTAACTGGCAGCCGTTACCATCATATCAATACAATCAATGTGCACATGAATTCTAATCATCGCCTATCAGTTTCATCATGATCCAAGTTTTAAACAGATCAACATCACATTAGTTATCATCATCAGTAATCCAGCAAGACCCTAACTAGCATTTAATCAATTTCAATAGATGAAACCTCCTAAATCATTCAATCATTGATCGAATCCATTGGTTCTCATTCAGTTAATGATTATATCTCATACAATTCAAGCATGGTTTTTAACTTCTCTAAATCATAAAAACTCACATGATATAATCATCAATCATACATCTCAATTCACAAAGATCCACACATAGCCATAAACATTCAATCGAAATTAAAGCAAGTGCGATTACACTAACCAGGGGGTCGAGGAGGGCATGCTAGGACAATGAAGATGATTTTTCGAGAGGAGGGCTTGCCAAAGGTTCTGCCCTCATGGGTCTTAGGTGCGACTAGGGTTTGTGATAGTTTCTAAAGCCACAACACTTAATACACCTTCATGCAAACTTATTCACACCAATTGGGCTTGGGCTCGGTTTGTGTTTAGAGACTTTGGGCTCACAGGGGTTCATAATTAAAAGGGGTGTGCGGCCGCTTCAAAGGTTTGCGACTCGGGACCATGTGCGACTAAACTCGACACATTCATACATGCATAGAATTCGCTTATAACCAAATATTTCAATCGTATAGATAATAAACACATGAGTTACACCAAACACAAAGTGTGACAAGGAATCAGTATACGGAGAAGATTCTTGAATTTACGAGTTGTCACAATATACATGTTTAAAATTGAAAAATAGGTGTTGTAAATCTTTTAGTGAGGTGAAAGATTTAGTTTTAGCTCTAGAATTTAGCATTAGTATTTATGGCTTAGCATTATGGGTTAGTTTTAGTGTTTAGTATTAGTATTTAGGGTTTAGCTTTAGAGTTTAGTATTAGTATTTAGGGTTTAGCTTTAGAGTTTAGCATTAGTATTTAGGGTTTAGCATTAGGGTTTTTCATTATGGTTGAGATTTTGGGTTTAGCATTTGGGTTTATCTTTAGGGTTTAGCATTAGGATATAGCTTTAGGGTTTAGGTTTAGCTTTAGCTTTAGCTTTAGGGTTTAGCATTATGGTTTAGCTTTAAGGTTTAGCATTAGGGTTTAGCTTTAGGGTTTAGCATTAGGGTTTAGCTTTAGTGTTTAGAGAGTTTTGGTTATTGTTCAATGAGTCGGTCCCAATGCCTCTGTAATGAGCTCAATCAAGATTCGTTTGATCCGGTTTCCTACACTTTATATATATATATATATATATATATATAGGACAAAGATCCGTTAGGAACCACCCTTTATTGCGAGAACCGCGAGAACCAGTGTGAACACAAACAGTAATTCCTAAAAAAATCTAAAAACCGCCCAAAAATTTTTTTTTTTATTTTTTTTCTATTTTTTTTTAAATCGCAATATTTTGTTAATAAAAAAAAATAAAAAAAAAATTTCAAAAAAAAAAAAAAAAAAATTCGAGTAACAGTTATCCATGCACATGTGCATATGTATGGTTTCTTTGTCAAATTCCGTAATTCATTACAAATAATAGTCAATTGCACTTTCATTTACACTACCACGTGTAATACACTACTTTTTACGTTAACAATGTTAGAAATGCACATGTGCATCTATATGTATCAACAGGAAATAAGGTGTTTTGGTACACTACTTTCTCTTTCATCTATCATTCCATCCATAATACACAAGCATGCACATGTGCATTTTTGTCATTTCTTTGACAAATTCCGTAATTCATTACATATATTAGACAATTGCACTTTCATTTACACTACCATATGTAATACACTACTTTTTACATTGCCAATATTAGAAATGCACATGTGCATTTATATGTATCAACATGAAATAAGGTGTTTTGATACACCACTTTGAATACACTTTCCCTTTCATCTATCATACCATCCATAATACACTACCATTACCACCTACCATCCATAATACAATACCATTACCTCCTACCATCCATAATACAATACCATTAACTCCTACCATCCATAATACAATACAATTAACAATATTTTCACTTTATTACATGTATGTAAACACCATTTATACCATCCAATCAACATATTACATAAAAAATTGACAACTATAACCAAACCATCAACCACTAGATATAACTAACCAAAAAACATGTATATGGGCCTACTTCTCCATTCAAAATCACAAACTTTTTGTACCAAAACACGTTATATCATGGTTATACCTAATTATGCACATGTGCATTTTGAATATTGGTAATGTAAAAAGTAGTGTATTACTAATGGTATTGTAAATTAAAGTGCAATTGTCTATTCCTGATAACGTATTACCGAATTTGTTGAAGTAATGATACATATGCACATGTACATGGATAACTAACTGTTACTCGAAAAAATTTTTTTTTTTTTTTTTTTTTTTTTTTTTTTTTTTTTTTATGGTAACGAAATATAGCGATTTTTTATTAAAAAATATAAAAAAAAATAAAAAAAAAATTTTGAGTGCTTTTTTGATTTTTTTTAGATTTTATTTTGTGTTCACATTGGTTCTCGCGGTTCTCGCAATAAGGGTGGTTCTCGCATGAACCTTACCCTATATATATATATATATATAGGGTCAGGATTTAGAGAAAACGCTCAAAAGTGTGAGAACGGAGAGAATGCTTATGGATCGTCAGATCAAAACAATCTATGGACTAGATGACGCGGTGGCATTTTCGTAAATAAAATCACTTTTATTAATCTGGCGCGCTTCATTAAGGGTAAAAGGGTCTTTTGACTTAACATAAAACGCCAAACTCACGCTATTAAAATCCCTCCTCAACACACATAGCACACTTCATCATAATATAACGCCATAGATGTGACAACTGGCACGAAACCGGTAATTTCCATACACTTTAATTATTACTTAATGACTGCAATTATGTGCTTAAATGTCAACATTGATTGATTACATTATATACAAGTGAATTCATGCACGTTTAATACTATAAAAAATTGCTTTACGCATTAACAAGAGCGTTGTGTCAGAAATACTAGTAAACTCACCGGTAAAACACAATATGTCAACAGCCTTGCAGAAAGCAGTCAGACATTAGAACTGAGGCCTAGGTGTAGGTCCAACGTCAAGGATACAATAAAACCCAAGAAGTATATACAAGGATTAATATATAGACTTTCCGGAGATTAAAATACGCACTAAAAAGCACCCGAAACACACTTTAAGCGCATAATTTTATTAAATCCAGCTATAACCAGCCATTAAACAATAAAATACCATGTAGAAATTACGTTTTATCGTCCGGAATATTTCCCTAAGTATCGGGAATTGAAAGGGTACATAAAAGACACTTTGCGGAATAATTAAGCACTTTAACGGAACCGTATCCAACCGAACAACCGGACATTACCCGGGACACCAAGTTTTTGTCAAATACTCTGTATTATTATTTTTGGCTAGTCATGATCCCCGTTAACCCTAACACCCATTAAATATCAAATAAATAACATATGGAAATATAATACTTGGAATCTAACTACCCTTTACAATTTAGTTACAAATTTTACATCCAACCCCCCCCCCCTAACCGATTTTTGGCCCCATGGACCCCACCCCTAATCATTTCAAATCCCTACCAAATAATACTTCTAATTTGTGATTGGGCCTCCTTGATTTGCTACATTGGCCAGGAAATCACACTCTTTACAAATAGGGTGGCTTAGATTATCATCATCACTTCAAGATTTACACTCCTCACTCACACTCTCTCTCTCATTTTCGGCTCCCCCAAACCGCCACCATCATCACCATTTTAACATCACCATCTTCATCATATTCAAGTTCCATTCAAGCCTTGAAGGTGATTCATGAAGGTTGCAAGTTGAGAAGCATTCAAAGAAGCTTTGTTCTAGTCTTGTTCATCATCTTTTCTCACCATCATCTTCACTAAGATTCTACCCTACCCTTGTGCTAGTAGTAAGTTACTTGTACACCCTTGTTCATCTTGTTGTTGTAATCACAAGTTATAGTATGTTATTATGTTTGAATCACAAGAACTAGAACACTAAAAAGATGAACATGAAACCTTACATAAAATCCTACATAAAAAGTTTGCATGAAGATGAAATCGGGTTGGATTAGATTTGGTTAAAGAATGCATGATGTTTGATCATTAATTTATTGAAAAACCGTTGTTAGGACACTTGGTGATGCGTTTTTAGTAACATTTACATTGTAAAAAGCATGCTGATTAGTATTTTCAGCCAACTTCAACAGGCTGTAACTGGATCATTATAAGTCAAAAAACTGAATTTCTGAAGCCTAAATTATATATTCTCGAAAAACGGATCAAATGGCACTGGAATCGTAATTTTTCGAGATAGTTTACTATTTTTAAAGAACTATTTTTGGACAGCAGCTCAAGCTGCGATTTCACTGCTGAAAAAGTGTGTTGTATTCGGAGTCATAACTTAAAAACTAAGTAGAATCAGCTCATGGAATTTTTACTGTAGATGTTCACTGTTGTCTCCGTAATTCTCCCACTAGAATTTCGTCAATCGGACTCACGATTAATTTTTAGTGAATTATTCTGTAGACTGCAGTCAGAAAGTGACAAATCTGATTGCAGTCCGGTAAATGAATTTCTTTAAAATATTGGTAATGAACTGGACCCCAAAATTTTTACACATTTAAATTTGGATCGTATATGACATTCTGTAAAAATTTTGGAATTTTTGGAGAAGGTTAACTATTTTATTAAAATGCTCGAGAACAGTCCAGTTTTGATGAATAAAGCTGAAATGACATAAGTAGTATATTGCATGTCTGATTGTCGGGTTGGTTATGTGAGAACAATCTAGGGGATATATGTAAAAGGAAATGATATGCTATTAAGCATGGACACCTCCATTTACAAAGGAGACTATGGCGAAACTTTCTGAAAATCCTAACACTTAGTAAATATTTTCTAGACAAATGTTTACTAGTGTGTTCTAAACTATGCTTTTCGAATATAAACCTCGCCATAATTTATGTAACAAAAATATACATACAACATACTAGATACATAACTCGGGTGCAAAGTGCAAAAATACAAGAAACTTATATTTATTTTTGAGAAAATAATATAAGTAAGACACTTAGTTAAAAATATGAATTATTTTTAACACAAGAAAACATATACATAAAAGACAGTGACTTGTACTTGTACGATACAAGTCTAGTGACTAACGTTAAGAAAACACGTATAGGTCACGACATTAATTAAGCAAATCCGGTGAAGTTTACGATGTAAGGAACGCAAAGTTGTGAGTTCATGCTCCCCCTTTTCTTTTAACTGTTTTCAGTTTTATAACTCCGGGGGTGAAATACATGTTACAAATATTACAATGTTTACAAATGGTATGATGGATACAAGAATTGAGGAATGATACGAGAAATCGTGTCACGAATAGTGTACCATAAGCACCATTAATCGTGTACATACTAAGACCGCAGAACAAAAGGTTAGATCTAATGGATTTCAGGGCAGCCCCACTCTTGGTGACAACTAGAACCGAGTAGTGTTTTTGTGTCTCAGTCGTGAATCGACTACAGAAAAATGCCGATGGTTTGGTGACTTCCTATGTCGTGTCACGTGTTAATGGCTTTGCAACCCATTAACACTTGATACATACAAAAATACATGACTTATACAAGAATACGTGACTAATACGAGATACATACCATGTTTTCATACAAAGTATACAAACATGAAATACAAATACTGCATGAATTCACACCAACATTATGTTGACGTTTTTCCAAACCTCACATGTATTTCAGGTAACTAGTGGATGTGCGCGCGGTTTTACTCATGCTCTTGGATGTCGCTTTTGTTTATCTTTGAATAAAGTTGTAAACTTATCAGACAAAATGTTGTCTTGTGATGTAAACACTTAAACCATGTTTTCGGTTATGTAATGTTTGGCATTTTGAAGTTATTTTATGAGCATGTAGTATCATTACCTTTCGTATGCAATGAGAACCTTTCATGATCACACCTCGTGCTTCCGCCGCTGAAAGGGGTGTGACAGATTGGTATCAGAGCTGCTATTGTAGTGAACCAGGATTCCTTCTCGAATCTAGTCTACAATCACTAGGATCCTTTCACGAAAACAATTTTACAAAGAGTTTTCATTGCATAAAACGTCCCGCGACATCCACTACCTGAAACTGTTCACAAGAGTCTAGGAAAGACACTACAAGACTTAGGGTGCACTGGAGTAGTACTAGTCAGCGACTAAAAATTTCTTGCGATTATGTGTGATAATTGCTAGAAATAGAATGTCACAAGTATACGTGACTTTACGTGAAAACAATGGCCTATCTGAAGGAAGAAATACGAGGATGAAACGAACTGTGCGGACTGTGCAAGGAGTTACGTACTTATGGATGCATACATAATTATGGAATTTAGTGCACAGAAACCACAGCAAGTCTTGTCACGTATAGCTTCCCTCAGTGCAAGAAAAGGTCAAACGTGAACACCAGCCTATTAATATACTTGCTAGAGTAATAATTGTTTGATGTCACTTATGTGGTATATACCTGTGTAAATATATACTACTACTGTCTAGTACGACGATATCAAACAAATATCTAACCCTGTTGTGTTATGTTCTGTCAGAACATGGCACCCAGGAAAGCTGTGAACGCACGTGATCAACCTCCTCCTCCCCCACTGCCATAGACTGCTGAAGAGCTGAACGCTCTACTGGAGGAAAGAATCTCTACAGCTATCGCCCACTACGAGGCAACCCGTACTGCGGACAGTGGTGGACCAAGCAATGCCAGACATAATGGGAATGGAGATTCATCTGGAGGAAACATAGCTCAGGGCTGTACTTTCAAGCAGTTCCTCGACTGCAAACCAATGAACTATGACGACACAGGAGGTGCAGTAGCGTTTGTACGCTGGACTGAGAAAACTGAAGCTACTATCCGCATGAGCAAGTGTACCGCAGATCAGCAAGTCACTTTTGCTACTGGGTTGTTTGTCGATGAAGCTCTGACTTGGTGGAACTTGCAAGTCCAAACTTTGGGTGATGATGCCGCTTATGGCCTAACTTGGGAGGAACTGAAGGAAAGAATGAGAGAGAAGTATTGCTCTCGTGCTGAACTCCAAAGACTGGAAACGGAGTTCTGGCACTTGACCATGGAAGGTGCTGACATTAATGGGTATACTCGAAGGTTCCACGATCTATCTAGAGTGCTTCCCTACATGGTGACTCCCGAATTTAAGCACGTTGAACGCTATATTTGGGGACTGGCCCCAGAATTCTGCGGCATGGTAACTTCGGCCAAACCTGAAACAATCATCGAGGCTGTAACTCTGGCTGTCAGCCTTACTGAAGATTGTGTTCGTATGAAGAAGCTATCACTGAACCCAACAGAAGAGACCGAGACGCATGCTGAGTCGTCCGGCGACAAGAAAAGGAAACATGAAAACCTGAACCATGCAACTCGTAACAATAGGGGTTCCAACAAGAAGCGTGACACCAACCCGCCTCAGGGGGCGAGATCCCTTGCAGCCATGAATGACGCTCCAACTAAGGGATACCTGGGCACTCTGCCCAAATGCAATCATTGCAAGCGTTATCACAATGGGGTTGCCGCGTTCCGAAGTGTGACAAGTGTGGAAAGTTGGGTCACCGCACTGAAGACTGTTGGGGAAAAGGAAGGAACAAAAATGGAAATCGCAACGGTGCTGGTAATGCGAACGGTGGGAATGGAAATGGTAATGGAAACCGAACTGGGAATGGAGCTGGGCGAAATCAAGGATGCTTCAGTTGTGGAAGCAATGATCATTTCATGAAAGACTGCCCAAAGGGAAACAATGCTCAAGCTCGAGCATTTGTGATTGGAGCAAGGAACGCACGCGAGGACCCTAATGTGGTCACCGGTACGTTTCTCATTAACAATCGCTTTGCATCCATATTATTTGACACTGGTGCCGATTATAGCTTCATGTCTGTGGAATTTAAACGTATGCTTGGAATAGAATCTAGTAGATTAGAAATTCCTTATTCCATAGAACTAGCCAATGGTAAACTTGTTGAGTCGGGCGAAGTTGTTAGAGGTTGCACATTGGCACTTGGTGAACGAAGATTTAGCATCGGCCTTTTACCTATTTAATTGGGTAGCTTCTATGTAGTGGTTGGAATGGACTGGTTGTCCAAGAACAAAGCTGAAGTTATTTATCATGAGAAAATCATTCGCATTCCTTTGGCAAATGATGAAACTCTCATCATACATGGAGAAAGACAAGACGCGCCTCTGCGAATCATCAGTTGCATGAAGGCACAGAAGTGCTTAAGGAAAGGATGTGTCGCTTTCCTGGCACATGCTGTAGACAAAAAGGCTGAGGAGCCGAAACTCGAAGACATTCCTGTGGTGAAGGAATTCCCTGATGTTTTTCCCGAAGATCTGCCAGGACTACCTTCGCAATGACAAGTCGAATTCTGTATAGACTTGGTTCCAGGAGCCGCTCCTGTAGCCAAGGCACCCTATCGGCTTGCACCATCCGAAATGCAAGAATTATCTACACAACTCCAGGAGTTGTTGGATAAAGGGTTCATTAGGCCAAGCTTCTCACCCTGGGGAGCTCCAGTATTGTTCGTGAAGAAAAAGGATGGAACTCTGCGGATGTGTATCGATTATAGAGAACTGAACAAGCTCACAATCAAGAATCGGTACCCGCTACCGAGGATTGATGACTTATTTGATCAGTTGCAAGGATCAAGCTACTATTCCAAGATCGATCTTCGATCTGGATACCATCAGCTAAGGATACAAGAAGAAAGCGTACCAAAGACTGCATTCCGAACGCGCTATGGGATTACGAGTTTCTTCTGATGCCATTCGGATTGACGAACGCGCCAGCGGTCTTTATGGATCTGATGAACCGTGTTTGCAAACCATATCTCGATAAATTCGTGATTGTATTTATCGATGATATCCTGATTTACTCACGAATGAAAGACGAGCACGAGCAACATCTTAGGACCATTTTGGAACTACTGAAGAAAGAGAAGCTTTATGCAAAGTTCTCAAAATGCGAATTCTGGATTCGCGAAGTACAATTTCTGGGTCATGTTGTGAATGAGAAGGGTATTCATGTAGACCCATCCAAGATTGAAGCAATAAAGAATTCGGAAGCTCCCAAAACCCCAACTGAAGTTCGTCAATTTTTGGGCTTAGCGGGCTATTATCGGCGATTCATTGAGAATTTCTCAAAGATAGCTCAACCGCTGACGACCCTTACGCAAAAAGACAAGAAGTACGACTGGGGTAACAAGCAGGAAGAAGCCTTCCAACTACTAAAGAATAAGCTATGCGATGCGCCAATACTATCTTTACCCGAAGGCACTGAAGACTTCGTGGTATACTGCGACGCTTCACGACAAGGCTTGGGTTGTGTGCTCATGCAACACCAAAAAGTTATCGCTTATGCTTCAAGACAATTGAAGGTACATGAAAGGAACTACACCACACACGACTTGGAACTGGGTGCGGTGGTATTCGCCTTGAAGATTTGGCGACATTATTTATATGGTACTCGATGTACAATCTTCACAGATCACAAAAGCCTACAACACATATTTGATCAGAAGGAATTAAATATGCATCAACGACATTGGGTCGAGTTACTAAATGATTACGACTGTGAGATTAAGTACCATCCTGGAAAAGCGAACGTGGTAGCAGACGCGTTAAGCCGGAAGGAAAGGGTTAAGACCCTAAGGGTTCGAGCACTAGAAATGACTATTCGAACGAACCTTACTGCCCGCATTCGTGATGCACAACAAGAAGCTCTTAAAGGAGAAAACCATAAAGCTGAATACCTCCAGGGTATGTTGAAATATATGGTGCCAAATGAAGAAGGAGCCTTATACTTTAAGAAGCGTATTTGGGTACCGCTCTATGGTGGCTTACGAGAAGTCATCCTTGATGAAGCGCACAAGTCAAGATACTCGATCCATCCAGGATCGGACAAAATGTATCAAGACTTAAAAGAATACTATTGGTGGCCGAGACTCAAGAGCGATGTTGTTGTTTATGTTGGAAAATGCTTAACTTGTGCCAAGGTTAAGGCTGAATATCAAAAACCGTCCGGCCTACTACAACAACCAGAGATACCCATGTGGAAGTGGGAGCAAATCTCTTTGGACTTTATAACAAAATTACCCAGAACCCCGAGAGGGCACGACATGATATGGGTGATAATTGATCGATTGACGAAATCTACGCATTTTCTACCAATCCGAGAAAAGGATAGCACTGGAAAGCTCGCTGAGATATACCTAAAAGAAATTGTGGCACGTCATGGAGTGCCTACCTCAATCATTTCAGACAGAGATGGACGCTTTATCTCAAGAATATGGCAATCCTTTCAGGAAGCCTTTGGATCGTAGTTAGATCTAAGCACGACATTCCATCCTCAAACAGACGGCCAGAGCGAACGAACCATACAAACGTTAGAAGATATGCTTCGCGCATGTGTCATGGACCTGGGCGGCAGCTGAGATACTCATCTACCTTTAGTTGAGTTTTCCTACAATAACAGTTACCATACAAGTATAAAAGCCGCACCGTTCGAAGCTCTGTATGGCCGCAAGTGCCGATCGCCCTTATGTTGGGCAGACGCTGGAGATAAACGCATGGTTGGTCCTAAACTTGTACAAGGGACAACCGACATGATCACGCAGATCCGAGAGCGCATTAAGGCTGCTCGAGATCGACAAAAGAGCTACACTGATCTAAAACGAAAGCCATTAGAATTCGAGGTGGGAGACAAAGTATTGTTAAAAGTCTAACCTTAAGATTTGGAAAATGTGGAAAGCTGAATCCACGATACATCGGACCATTCAGAATCTTGAAAAGAATTGGTACCGTGGCATACAAGTTGGAATTACCGGAAGAACTGAATGGAGTACATGATACGTTCCATGTATCCAACCGCAAGAAGAGTCCAACACAAGAAGACGTGATCATCCCTGCGGATGAAGTACATATTGATGATGCCCTCCGATTTACAGAACAATCCGTTGAGGTTACCGACTGGAAAGTCAACAAGACCAAGAGGAGCACTGTTAAACTTGTCAAAGTACGTTGGAACTCTAAGCACGGACCTGAGTACACATGGGAACGTGAAGACCAGTTCAAAGAAAAGTATCCCCACCTATTCAAGAAGACTCCTGCGAGAGTTAGTTCAGCCTGAATTTCGGGACGAAATTCTTTTAACGGGGGAGACTGTGACAACTAGCACGAAACCGGTAATTTCCGTACACTTTAATTATTACTTAATGACTGCAATTATGTGCTTAAATGTCAACATTGATTAATTACATTATATACAAGTGAATTCATGCACGTTTAATACTACAAAATATTGCTTTATGCATTAACAAGAGCGTTGCGTCAGAAATACTACTAAACTCAACGGTAAAACACAATATGTCAACAGCCCTGCAGAAAGCAGTCAGACATTAGAACTGAGGCCTAGGTGTAGGTCCAACGTCAAGGATACATTAAAACCCAAGAAGTATATACAAGGATTAATATATAGACTTTCCGGAGACTAAAATACGCACTAAAAAGCACCCGAAACAAACTTTAAGCGAAGAATTTTATTAAATCCAGCTACAACCAGCTTTTAAACAATAAAATACCATGTAGAAATTACGTTTTATCGTCCGGAATATTTCCCTAAGTGTCGGGAATTGAAAGGGTACATAAAAAACACTTTGCGGAATAATTAAGCACTTTAACAGAACGGTATCCAACCGAACAACCGGACATTACCCGGGACACCAAGTTTTTGTCAAATACTCTGTTTTATTATTTTTGGCTAGTCATGATCCCCGTTTACCCTAACACCCATTCAAAATCAAATAAATAACATATGGAAATATAATACTTAGAATCTAACTACCCTTTACAATTTAGTTACAAATTTTACATCCAACCCCCCCCCCCCCCTTAACCGATTTTTGGCCCCATGGACCCCACCCCTAATCATTTCAAATCCCTACCAAATAATACTTCTAATTTGTGATTGGGCATCCTTTAATTGCTACATTGGCCAATAAATCACACTCTTTACAAATAGGGTGGCTTAGATTATCATCATCACTTCAAGATTTACACTCCTCACTCACACTCTCTCTCTCATTTTCGGCTCCCCCAAACCGCCACCATCATCACCATTTTAATATCACCATCTTCATCATATTCAAGTTCCATTCAAGCCTTGAAGGTGATTCATGAAGGTTGCAAGTTGAGAAGCATTCAAAGGAGCTTTGTTCTAGTCTTGTTCATCATCTTTTCTCACCATCATCTTCACTAAGATTCTACCCTAGCCTTGTGCTAGTAGTAAGTTACTTGTACACCCTTGTTCATCTTGTTGTTGTAATCACAAGTTATAGTATGTTATTATGTTTGAATCACAAGAACTAGAACACTAAAAAGATGAACATGAAACCTTACATAAAATCCTACATAAAAAGCTTGCATGAAGATGAAATTGGGTTGGATTAGGTTTGGTTAAAGCATGCATGATGTTTGATCATTAATTTATTGATAAACCGTTGTTAGGACACTTGGTGATGCGTTTTTAGTAACATTTACATTGTAAAAAGCATGCTGATTAGTATTTTCAGCCAACTTCAACAGGCTGTAACTGGATCATTATAAGTCAAAAAACTGACTTTCTGAAGCCTAAATTATGTATTTTCGAAAAACGGATCAAATGGAACTGGAATCGTAATTTTTCGAGATCGTTTACTATTTTTAAAGAACTATTTTTGGACAGCAGCTCAAGCTGCGATTTCACTGCTGAAAAAGTGTGTTGTATTCGGAGTCATAATTTAAAAACTGAGTAGAATCAGCTCATGGAATTTTTACTGTAGATGGTCACTGTTGTCGCCGTAATTCTCCCACTGGAATTTCGTCAATCGGACTCACGATTAATTTTTAGTGAATTATGCTGTAGACTGCAGTCAGAAAGTGACAAATCTGATTGCAGTCCGGTAAATGAATTTCTTTAAAATATTGGTAATGAACTGGACCCCTAAATTTTTACACATTAAAATTTGGATCGTATATGACATTCTGTAAAATTTCGGAATTTTTGGAGAAGGTTAACTATTTTATTAAAATGCTCGAGAACAGTCCAGTTTTGATGAATAAAGCTGAAATGACATAAGTAGTATATTGCATGTCTGATTGTCGGGTTGGTTATGTGAGAACAATCTACGGGATATATGTAAAAGGAAATGATATGCTATTAAGCATGGACACCTCCATTTACAAAGGAGACTATGGCGAAACTTTCTGAAAATCCTAACACTTAGTAAATATTTTCTAGACAAATGTTTACTAGTGTGTTCTAAACTATGCTTTTCGAATATAAACCTCGCCATAATTTTTGTAACAAAAATATACATACAACATACTAGATACATAACTCGGGTGCAAAGTGCAAAAATACAAGAAACTTATATTTATTTTTGAGAAAATAATATAAGTAAGACACTTAGTTAAAAATATGAATTATTTTTAACACAAGAAAACATATACATAAAAGACAGTGACTTGTACTTCTATGATACAAGTCTAGTGACTAACGTTAAGAAAACACGTATAGGTCACGACGTTAATTAAGAAAATCCGGTGAAGTTTACGATGCAAGGAACGCAAAGTTGTGAGTTCATGCTCCCCCTTTTCTTTTAACTGTTTTCAGTTTTATAACTCCGGGGGTGAAATACATATTACAAATATTACAATGTTTACAAATGGTATGATGGATACAAGAATTGAGGAATGATACGAGAAATCGTGTCACGAATAGGGTACCATAAGCACCATTAATCGTGTACATACTAAGACCGCAGAACAAAAGGTTAGATCTAATGGATTTCAGGGCAGCCCCACTCTTGGTGACAACTAGAACCGAGTAGTGTTTTTGTGTCTCAGTCGTGAATCGACTACAGAAAAATGCCTATGGTTTGGTGACTTCCTATGTCATGTCACATGTTAATGGCTTTGCAACCCATTAACACTTGATACATACAGAAATACATGACTTATACAAGAATACGTGACTAATACGAGATACATACCATGTTTTCATACAAAGTATACAAACATGAAATACAAATACTGCATGAATTCACACCAACATTATGTTGACGTTTTTCCAATCCTCACATGTATTTCAGGTAACTAGTGGATGTGCGCGCGGTTTTACTCATGCTCTTAGATGTTGCTTTTGTTTATCTTTGAATAAAGTTGTAAACTTATCAGACAAAATGTTGTCTTGTGATGTAAACACTTAAACCATGTTTTCGGTTATGTAATGTTTGGCATTTTGAAGTTATTTTATGAGCATGTAGTATGTTTACCTTTCGTATGCAATGAGAACCTTTCATGATCACACCTCGTGCTTCCGCCGCAGAAAGGGGTGTGACAATAGATATAAAACGCCAAACTTTTTTTTAACAGATAAAGCTGAACAAACAGTATTGAAACGACGGAACTTTATTACTAGCATTTACTGTAATAAAAATCACGCCTAAGATACGCGCCAAAAACTACCTATATAAACAAACTCTCAGAACTACTAAAATCCACAACAAAACCACAAAAACCTATATTTTCCTCTATACCATTCATCTTATAAACGCCAAAAAACCAAAATACCAAAGATTCAAATCCATGTTTCTTTGATATACACTATTTTCTCAATAAACTTTCGATCTATGTAATGAGCAAGATCCTCAATATAAACGCCAAAACATACAAAAACCACAAAACTTCAAAAAAGTCATTTCATGGAGATTCTGTTTTTGTTCTCTATAAAGTTTAGCTAAACGAGATGGATAACATTGTTACACATCTTTCTTGACTGAGGATTAACAATGTTATCCATTTTGTTCAGCAAAACATTATTGAGTTTAGCACGACCAAAATTAGAATTTTATGCTAGTTTTATTTAGTGGCGTTATTATTATTTTTTTTTTTTGGCGTTTGATTTCCTTGCCCGATCTAATATTGTTTGTTATTTAACTTCGAAGTAGCATGTTATGAACAAAGAGATAGAAAAAAGAAAAATGTTTAAAACGCCAAAGTGAGAAATGTCTGTGTTCTATAGGATTGAAATAAAAAAAAACGCCAAACTACTCTACACTAGCTCTCAAAGACCATCTGTATGTGCTCTGTAAGAATGACAAATACAAAACGCCAAACCACTCTTCACTGGCTCTCGAAGACCTTCTCGATCTTCTTTTAATTACGACCTGTTTGCATGTTGATGCGTAGTGTCCACAGGCTTTGCAGTTCTGACACTGTCTTTCTTTGGCACCGGCTTTCGACTTTGATTTCTTTTTGTCGATTGCTATCTCCTGTTTAGATTTCAAGCGCTTCCGAGAACCAGAACCTTTGGATTTATAACCTACAGGGACGCTTATAGGATTCTTGTCATTTTTATATTGACCAGTTATCTCGGCAAATCTATCCCTAGAACTAGCGGGAGGAGCAACAATCTTCATATCTTGAACCTTCTTCATATAAGGATAGCTCCTCTTTATTACCAGATAAACGGTTCAAAGTGTATTCGGTTGAATAAATAATATCACGCATCATACTTTGCACATTAGGATCAAGTTCGGTCATATATTCACGACTAATTGAGAATTCAGGAGAGCAGTTTGGGGAGGCCTCTTTGCGTCATCTATTCAGAATGTATTATTTTGGAAATTCCGTAATGTCCATAATTCTCAAAACATAGAATATATGTCTACATAGCAAACCAAACTGTTCAAAACGCCATGAGCAACTGCATGTGCAATCAGACTTACGGAACATTACCTGAAAAACGCTAAAAAGAATATCTCTATAACGCCATGCATAGAATGTTTATCTAAAAAAGTTAAAAAACACATTGCATATGATAAAACGCCATTAACAGAAAACGCCATAAAAACCAAAACGCCATTATTTACCTCAAATAAGGATGTACATGGCTGTTGGAAGTCATTTACGTAAAACTTAACAAACACATCAGGCTGATCTTCGTAACGTTGATTTATGCAATCCGCAACTCCAATAAGCTCAGCTTGAACGTCAAAAAAAATACTTTTTGTGTATATGTCAAAAGATTGCCCTTCCAACAATTTGTAACTACTCTTCAACTGGGGTCTTTTGTATCGAGATTCATGATCATTTTTACGATGTGTGTGACGTTGGGCTTCTATTGCAGTCTCGTAATGCGTCATGAACTCAACAAGAGTGTAGCTTTCAAATTGCACACTTGACCAAAAAAATGATTCTCACTCTCTGACCTGGATGTCGTTCGCATAAGACCAGACATATGCTCCATTCTATAGTATGCAGGGATCCAAGATTCCCTAAGTGCAAAAATATCAGATAGCCAGTCATTATCTTCTAAATTGAATTCTGCGATAACTGCTTCCCATTCTGATTCAAACTCTTCAGGTGTGAGAATATCCGTCCACACAACACCACAAATACGTTCTTTAAAATTGGTGGAATTGCATAGCCTAACACCAACCTATATATAACATGAAAACGCCATGCATAAATAAAAAAAAAACAAAAGACAAAACTTAATTAAAAAAACAGTAACAAGGTACAAAACGCCATGTATTTAAAAACACAGTGTATCCTAAAACGCCAAAGATAAAAAAAAGCATAACAACCTTCAGAGAAAGTTTATGCATCACATGCCATATGCATAACCGATGCCTCGTGTCAACAAATACAACAGAAATAGCCTTCTTCATCGTTGGATCCTGGTCAGTGACAACAACTTTTGGTTGAGAACCAAAAGCTTTTAGAAAAACTCTTAACAACCAAATATACGTACCAGAAGTTTCCGACGCCAACAATGCTGCACCAAATGTAACATTGTAGTGATGATTGTCTATACCAGTGAACGGTATAAACACCATAGAGTATCTACATATGAAAATGCCATGAGAAATGAAACAATAATAAAAAGCCATTGAATGTAAACTAATAAAACGCCATTGCATGTAAACTAATAAAACGGCATTGCATGTAAAATAAAAAAACGCTATTACATGTAAATTAATAAAACGACAAAAACAGAAGAAGTTGAATTATAAAATGTTACTTGTTGGAACGATACGTGGCATCAAACGAAATCACATCACCAAACACGTGGTAATTACGTTTGGCTTGATCATCACACCAAAAAAGACCCTTCAAACGATTCTCTTCGTGTGTGATGTAATCATACGAGAAATTAGGCTGGGAATTTTTTTTCATTCAAATGTTTCACAACCATATCGGCGTCATATTCCCCTATGAACAAGTTAATTTGCCTCTTATAGTTCTTAAATTCAACTTTGCTTGCACCCACGTCCTCAAAACCGCCAAAACAAGTCTTCATTACATTAAACGCCTTGACAGGACCCAAATTCAACTTAGACATACTGTGTATAACATGCTTCTGGAGCTGAGTGAGGTGTCGTTCAGTTGGAAGAAAATGCTTCTCAGGACTTTCAACAAGTTCATGATTGTGCTCCTCGACAAACTTATACACCTTCCATGATCCAGCCTCAAAAAGTACATATAACAGTGCACCACAATCAGTCCTCTTTGAAAAGTTAGATCGCACTACTCGCTCCTTTTGAGTGGGGTCCAACGTATCAACCTTCTTGTCGTTGTATAACCCAGATCTCGTACACAAGTAATACTTTATATGTAAGAGACCTTTAGAGTTTGTCTTTGTAGTCCCTTTCCTGACTGAAAACCCACACTCCTTGGCATACTTAACATACATTGAATACCAATCATCAAGGCTTGAGAATACCATGTCCTTTATGAGCTTTAATTGTTCATTGACGTCAGGAATGATAAATGGTAATCAAGTTTTGGGGCAATGCCTTTGACTAGAGGAAGAGACTTCGTCTGAGAAAACACAAGGAAGAACAGAAAAATCAGAAAAACGGAGTGATGTCTCGTAATAACATTATACATTAAAACACCATTAATTGAATAATAAACAAGACGTAATAAACACATAATTTAAAAACGACATGATAAAAAAGCCATGAGATGAATAATTTAAAACACTTAACAACATAAATAAATAAAAAATATAACATCATAATGAAAACGCCAAAATTAACAAAACTAATGTTTAAACAAATTAACAAAATAGTAATAACTAATATTCACAAATACTACTAAATAAATTTCAAAACTAATCAAATAGATGAAAAACGCCAATGATCGTAAAAACATAAGAAATACACTAGAACGTAAACAACAATTAAAATTAATATTGAAAACTCCAATTGCAGTTCTTAATAATTGTCACACCCCGACCACGTATAACATACAAAACGTGGCGGAAAACGTCGGGGAGTGTTGTAACAGAATTAATTGTTTCATAACCATGGCATTCGAAGTTGTATTTTATTTATCAACATAAGAGTTTCATTGTTTTAAACAGGAAGCAAAGAGTTCATAACATAATTAAACTAGTCTATCTTCATTTTTTAGTCTCTAAGGCACAGGTCCGCCCTAGTGTCACGATCATCATCCTACGCAAAAGCTCCTGAAAACACATGTGAAAATAGGTACGTCAGCATAAAAATGCCTGTGAGATACATAGGTTTTGTGAAAATAGGATTCATGACTTATAAGTTTAGAAAGAGTTGTTTAGTAATAGTCAGTCATGAACCTTGTAAATTGTTTTGTTTTATGAATCATTTAAAAAGCGATAAGATCAAATGATATGTATAAATAAAAGAATAATGTATGGTTAAATGTATAACTAAGTAAAATGAGTTGTATAAATTAAATTGTTTGTAAACCAAAGTCTTGTGAAAATCGTGTTACTTTGTGTAAAATGTATAAGTCCAAATTGAATGATTTAAATAACGCTATGATATGTAATATAATACAAACACTTATATATAGGAAGTACCAGCGACGTATCCATCATGCTTGTATCATATTACTCACATCTCGTTACTTAAGTCACTTAAACAAACCACCAATGTATAAAGTCTATGTTTAAACCAATGATCAAAAGTCCTTGTATAAGCCATGTCAAATGTTTATAAGTCCAAAAGTAGTCAAGTAATGTGTATCAAATGTTATGTATTGTAAGTAAAGTATTGTCACATAATCCAAAATGTAGAAATGTACAAAACAAAGTGTTTTGAATATATCAAAAAGTTATGTTTTGCAAAGTAATGCATGTTACATTGATACAAACATTTATGTGGTAAGTTAACGCATACATTCAAGCCTTGAGACAGTCGGATAACCCTTTCAGTCAAGGTTATCAAAAGAAATGTTTTCGGATTCAGTCATTCCTTACATCCAAACAAACCCGGGATGTCAGGAATGGGATTTGTCAAGTCCTATGGTACCAGTACTTACTACCGAGCGGCGTAGCTAATGTTAATGAACATATAATAGTCTCGTTTGTGCAAACCAAATGTCATAGCAAAAGTGAACATGTTATATGAAAGCAATGTACTAAGTAGGCTAAGTTAACATACAAAGCAGAAAGTCTTGTAAATCAATGTGCTAGCATGCTATCAGTCAACATACATAGCAGAAATGTAAAGTAAAACAATGTACTAAGTATGCACACAATGGACATACATAGCATGAAATGCAATGTAAAAAGATGTACTAAATACGCGCACAATGGGCATACATAGCATGAAATGTAATGAAATCATGTACTATAATGTACTAACAAATATAGCAGGTATATGATGTGAAAACAAGAAAGCACGAAAGTAACAAGTAGGCACATGTGTTCCACCCCAAAACAGTTTGAAAACAGTAAAAGAGGGGTTCTATGTACTCAATTGAGATTGCTCAGAAGTCCTAAGATAACCACCAAGCAATGCTAGAGATCTCGGAATCAAACGGCACCTAATATAGGTAACTATGTTAATAAACCGGACCTAGATCGAAAGATCTGCTAGAATGAGGGTTGTAAACCAAATGAGTTTAGGAACTCATGTAATATGGTTTAACAAAGCCTACATACTAAATGAAACTTAACCTAATTGCTTACGACCCATTACGATCCGTTTAGGTAGCTTATGCTACTTTAACGCGTCGTTCGCGTAAAACGCGTTCGGACCGCTTAACTAGTCCTATGACAAGTAACATATGCCTTAACATGTCTAATATTGTTGTCAAATCAGTTTAGATGTCAAAAGTTACGTTACATATGTTTAAAATGAATTTTGGCATCAAAGGGGTATTTTGGTAATTTACTTAAGGCATATAAACTACCTATCATACAACTACTTAAACGAAGCGACCATAAGGTATAACCTCGGAATGTTATTCCCTATATACTATGGTCACCTAATGTGTTTGGTCGGATCCTAATGATCGACCAAATGGGTCGGGTTCGAAGGTATAAGCGATTTATTAGATCGCTTACCCTTACGACCCTAGACAACGTGGTAATCAGTAGGCATAGTCACAAGGGACTATAACCATCGTGATTACAATCACGTTGCGAAGTTCAAACGAACTTCGCATTGACCATAAACTGGTCAATGCAGAAAGTCAAAAAAAGTTTGACTTTCAGACTCAAAAAGCAATAAAAGAACGAAGGAACACTTACAAAGGGTCCCTGAATGCTAATCTAGATCAAAATAGCTCAGGTATGAAACAAAGGTTTCAACTTGGAGCACATTAGATCAGATTCTTGTGAGTTTGAATCAAATGGGGGTGGGGTATTTATAGTTTTTCCTGAACCGTTAGGATCGTTTCTTGGAAAACGTGATCGAATCTTGTGCGTACACTTGTTGGAAAGTTGTGGTAACTAAAAATGACCCCTCATGGACTGAAAGGGCAAGTGTGGGTTTGTGGTTGTGAGATTAACAGCTGTAATCTGCTGACTAATCGATCTTATCTGAACTAGGACACTGACGCGGGCCGCGTAAAGATACACACTGATCTTACGCGGGCCGCCTGGTCTGCACAGATCAGAACCAAGTTTGCATTTTGACAGCTTTGGTCCCTGTTGGTGTTTAAGCTTATTTTCGGCACTTATAAGGCCCGTCAAGCCAACTTTAAGGCCCTAAAATGATGCCTAAACATTGTGGACATGAAACATGCTCAAAAATATGCCGGATGTTGGTTCGTTTGGTCGTACGATCGCGATGTTCGCTTAATTACGACGGAATGCGCATAAGCGCGAAAAAAGATCCAAATGACGCAACGAATGGATTTTTCTTATGCCAAACACTAAAATAAAATATTTTAGTGCTTACATAAATTTTTGGATGTCCGGATGTATTCAGAACGTAAGTTATGCGCGAAAGTGCAAACTTGTGCACTTTTTGACACTTTTAGTCCCTGAATGACCCAAAAGTTTATTTTAGCACACCGAACCACTAAAAGCCTATTTCTAAGCTATATAAATGATATTCAAGGTGTGTTTAACTTATGGTCATGTTCCGGAATGTTCGTTACTGTTCAAATTGGCATACTTTCGCAGTTTGTCAAGGTTAGTCCCTGTAGGCGAATTAACTTGTTTTTGCCATACCAAAGCCTTCAAAACTTATTTCTAAGTTATGTAAAGGTTATTTAAGGTATGTTAAGTATATGTTGATGTC
The DNA here is from genome assembly GCA_030545235.1 of Helianthus tuberosus. Classification (NCBI taxonomy): domain Eukaryota; kingdom Viridiplantae; phylum Streptophyta; class Magnoliopsida; order Asterales; family Asteraceae; genus Helianthus; species Helianthus tuberosus. Next base: position 25,562,463 of record CM060419.1, read on the forward strand.
CCGGAGTATTTGTTGCATTAAACTGGTTACGTTTACGCACCAGTTTGCGTATAACTCTCCAGAAAGTGATATAGAGTTTGAAATTACATAAAAGTCGAAACATGAAAAACGTAAAACACAACCAAACAAACATTGGGATCAAATAACATTGTTTTATTGATGACTGAATTATTTACAATGATTTCAGACACAGATGTTACAGTCTCCCCTACTTGTGTAAATTTCGTCCCGAAATTTATTTAGAGGAAACTCGTGGGAAAAGATGCGGATATTTCGCCTTCATTTGATCTTCGCGTTCCCAAGTAAACTCGGGTCCACGTTTAGCTTCCCAGCGAACTTTGACCAAAGGAATGCGCTTGCGTTTAAGCCACTTGACTTCACGTTCCATGATTTCCACAGGTTTCTCGACAAATTTCAGTGTTTTATCAACATGAATTTCGTCAAGTGGTATGTGGAGGTTCTCATCAGCTAAAAACCTCTTGAGATTGGACACGTGAAAGGTTGGATGAACATTTCCAAGTTCAGGAGCTAACTCAAGTCTGTAGGCTACCTTTCCGATTCTTTCGACGATCTTTAATGGTCCAACGTATCTTGGTGCAAGTTTTCCTTTCTTTCCAAATCTGATCACACCTTTCCAAGGTGAGACCTTAAGTAATACTCGATCACCGACTTGAAATTCCAAGGGCTTGCGTTTTGGGTACGCGTAACTCTTTTGACGGCTTCTAGCTGTCTGAAGGTTATCACGAACTTTCTTAATCTTGTCAGTTGTCTCTAAAATGAGGGCAAGTCCAGTAAGTTGAGCCTCGCCGATCTCATTCCAGCAGACTGGTGAACGACATTTTCGACCATAGAGAGCCTCGAAATGAGCCATTTTGATGTTGGTGTGATAACTGTTGTTGTAGGAGAATTCAATTAATGGAAGATGTGAATCCCAACTACCACCAAAATCGATCACACAAGCTCTACGCATATCCTCCAGAGTCTGGATTGTTCTTTCAGATTGACCATCCGTTTGCGGATGATAAGCTGTGCTCAGATTATGTTGGGTCCCCATAGCAGATTGCATGGTTCTCCAAAAATGAGAAGTGAAACGAGCATCTCTGTCAGAAATGATGTTCAAAGGAACACCATGTCGAGCTACAATTTCATCCACATATATTTTAGCAAGTTTGTCAGCAGGAAAATCCTCACGGATTGGCAAGAAATGCGCTGACTTAGTAAGACGATCAACAACTACCCAGATGGCATCATGACCTTTCTTTGTGCATGGAAGTTTGGTAACAAGATCCATAGTAATGTTTTCCCATTTCCAAACTGGGATCTCTGGTTGCACCAATAAACCAGAAGGACGCTGATGTTCAGCCTTAACCTTAAGACAAGTAAGGCATTTTGATACGTATAAGGCAATGTCTTTCTTCATACCAGGCCACCAATACTGAATACGAAGGTCCTTATACATTTTATCTGAGCCAGGATGAACAGAATAACGAGACTTATAGGCCTCATCCATAAGCAAGGTGCGAAGGTTATCATGGCTTGGGACCCACAAACGGTCCATGAAGTAATATGATCCATTGTCCTTCAGTTCTAGATCAGGTGTTATGTGATAGGGAAATTCCTTATCCATCAATCCTTGTGAAACACAAGATTGTTGAGCCTGAGAAATGCGTGCTTGAATATCAGATTGAGCTTGAATAACAGATTGAACACGAACACAATGAAGCTTAGTACGTTCCTTACGACTCAATGCATCAGCTACGACATTCGCCTTACCAGGATGGTAGCGAATTTCGCAGTCATAGTCGTTTAGAAGCTCCACCCAACGTCGTTGTCTCATGTTGAGTTCTTTCTGATTGAAGATATGCTGAAGACTTTTGTGGTCCGTGAAAACCACACATTTTGTACCGTACAAATAATGTCTCCAGATCTTTAGAGCGAAAACAACTGCACCCAACTCAAGATCATGAGTGGTGTAGTTCTTCTCATGTATCTTCAACTGCCTCGATGCATATGCTATGACTTTGTTCCTTTGCATCAGAACACAGCCAAGACCCAATTTAGATGCATCGCAATAAACGACGAAATCATCATTGCCCTCAGGAAAAGTCAGAACAGGCGCGTCGCAAAGCTTCTGCTTCAAGTTTTGAAAAGCTTCCTCTTGTTTGAATCCCCACTCAAAGGGCTTGTTCTTCTGACTTAGAGCGGTTAGAAGAACCGCAATCTTTGAGAAGTTTTCAATGAAGCGGCGATAATAACCCGCTAGACCAAGAAAAGAACGAACCTCAGTAGGAGTAGTAGGCGTATCCCAATCCTTGATCGCACTGATCTTGGAGGGATCTACATGAATACCTTGTTTGTTGATGATATGTCCTAAGAATTGAACTTCTTTAAGCCAAAATTCACACTTGGAGAATTTGGCGAAAACTTGCTCTTTCTTTAGGAGTTCCAAAGTAAGACGAAGATGTTGCTCGTGATCAGCTCGCGTCTTAGAATAAATCAAGATGTCGTCAATAAAAACAATGACGAACTGATCCAAATAAGGCTTGCAGACCCTATTCATTAAGTCCATAAAAACAGCAGGAGCATTAGTCAAACCAAATGGCATGACTGTGAACTCATAGTGCCCATAACGAGTGCGGAACGCTGTCTTGGGAATATCTTCTTCATGCACACGAAGTTGATGATACCCGGAACGCAAATCAATCTTCGAAAAATAAGAAGCGCCCTGTAACTGATCAAAGAGATCGTCTATGCGCGGTAGGGGATATCGATTCTTGATGGTAAGCTTGTTAAGCTCACGATAATCGATACACATCCTAAAGGATCCATCCTTCTTCTTGACAAAAAGAACGGGAGCACCCCAAGGTGAAAAGCTAGGACGGATAAAACCTTTCTCAGAGAGCTCCTGAAACTGCTTAGATAACGCTTGCATCTCAGACGGTGCAAGACGATATGGAGCTCTAGCAATGGGATTTGCACCAGGTACGAGATCAATACGGAACTCTACTTGGCGTGCTGGGGGTAGACCAGGTAAATCTTCAGGGAATACTTCAGAATAATCCCGAACGACAGGAATATCTGAAATAGACTTACCCTTGCCTTTATCTGCTGTAACATGTGCTAAGAAGGCCACATAATTCTTTCGGAGATACTTCCGAGCTTTAAAACAAGACATGAGTTTGAGACCACCGGCATGCTTCTCACCACGAACCTGTAGGATCTCGCTTGTCGAAAGCGGCACACGAACAATCTTCTCAGAACAAACTATCTCTGCGCGATGCTTAGATAACCAATCCATACCCACTATAACGTCGAAGCTTCCAAGTTGCATTGGCGTGAGGTCAATAGGAAAAAGATGGTCGTTAAGGTTTAACTGGCAGTTGCGAAGAACAGAATCAAGAACAACGGGTTCACCACTAGCAACTTCTACTGTCAAAGGTTTACCTAGTTTCGTTCTAGACACGCGAAGCATTGGCTCAAAAGACAATGACACAAAACTCTTATCGGCACCCGAATCAAAGAGAACAGATTCAGGCTGATTATTAATAAAGAACGTACCGTTCACCACTTCATTGTCGGCTTGTGCCTCTTGAGCATTCATGTTGAAGACTCGACCTCGAGCTGGAGCCTGATTCTGATTTGGATTCTGGTTCTGGTTGGCTAGCCTTGGGCACCGGTTCCTGTAGTGGGTTAGATCCCCACAATTGTAGCACGAACCGGGAGGAAAATGAGGTCGTGCAGCTTGACCTTGTTGCTGAGCAAGAGGCTGAGCAACTTGTTGGGCTTGGTTCTGAACTGCCTGGTTTGGTTAACAGGAATGCGACAAGTAGCGGCAAGATGACCAGATCTTCCGCAGTTGGTGCACTGACGACACTGGAGGTGTGGTGGATGATGGCTGTTACACCTGTTGCACAAAGGTGCATTGCCAAGATAAGGCTTCTTGGCTAGTGGCTGCGCAGGCTGATTTGGTGCAGCTTGGGCATGTGCAGTAACGGCATAGTTTTGGGAAGCCTTCCGCTTCCTAGACCCTCCAGAATTCTTCCCCTTCTTGTTTTGACCTTTCTTGCTATCTTCCTTATCAGACGCCTGCTTCTTACCCTTGTCACCCTTTTTGTGCAGCTTCCCCTTTCGAACCTGCGACTCAGTCATTGTCACTGCTAACTCGATCGCCTGACGGAGTGTGGCAGGGTTATTACCAGTAATGATGTCTTGCACTGAGTCAGGTGGGCCGTCGATGTATCTTTCGATAGCCTTGTCGAGTGGGGTAACCATAGTTGGGCAAAGCAGACTCAACTCCTCAAACCTATCAGTATAAGCCCTGTGCTCGCCACTGTCTTGTTTCAAGTCCTCAAACTCTTTCTCCAACGCTCGCTGTTCATGACGAGGATAGAATTCCCTCATCATAAGGGCCCTAAGTTCAGCCCAAGTTTGTGCTAGAGCAACTTCTGCACCACGGTCTCTCATAACCCCATTCCACCATGTGAGAGCCCTCTTCTGAAACACACTCGAAGAAAACTCGACCTTGCGATTGTCAGGACACTGCACGTGGCGAAAAGTATTCTCAATGCTCTCGAACCATTGAAAAAGCCCAGTCGCTCCCTCAGAACCACTAAACTTGAGTGGTTTAGCCTAGTTAAAATCCTTGTATTTGCATGGAGCATTGTTATTGTTGTTGGCTTGGTGCCATTGAGCAAAGAGATTTGGGAATTGAGCAGCCATCTGCTGCGCAATGATTTCTGCCAGTTCGGCAGTCGCTATCTGGTTTTCACGTCGAGGAGGCATTCTAAAAGAGGAAAACATGAAAAGAAATGAGTGAGATGATTGGATGAAGAGAATGAGATGAAACAAAATTAACAAAAGAAAAGATGGTGGTCATTTGTCCGCATTACCAAGCAAACAAACGACACACAGTGACCAATCAAAGTAAATGGGTGAAAAATAATGTATCGCGAAGACATGCTCGCCTATAAGTGAACACTCATCCCAAGAATTCCCAGGTTAGCACAACTGGTCTCGCGTCTGATGAGATATATACGAAGTGCTTGCCTAGACAGAAAACCCAGTATACAGGCATTCACTCTTCCAGTTTGCGCGTGTTCACATTATTTAAAACCCCAAAACCTTGACGAGATTTTGAAAATTTGAAGGCACAAGGCCAAAAACCAAACTGGAAGGGTTCAAAACCATATAACAGAGGGTTCAAAACCTTACAATAGAGGGTTCAAAACCTTGTAATAAATCATCCAAGATCAGAAGATTGTTTTTCAAAAATTTGTTTCGGAGAAATTTTGGTTTTTTGTTTTGATAATCACCTAAGGATAGGTGATGTGCATGTTTTAAGATCTAAACACAAGATAACTTGTGTTAGGGTCCTAGAAAGGTTATAGTCTAGGTCAAAGAATTACTAATAACCTAATTCTCTATAACCATTGGCTCTGATACCAACTCTTCTGTCACACCCCGACCACGTATAACATACAAAACGTGGCGGAAAACGTCGGGGAGTGTTGTAACATAATTAATTGTTTCATAACCATGGCATTCAAAGTTGTATTTTATTTATCAACATAAGATTTTCATTGTTTTAAACAGGTAGCAAAGAGTTCATAACATAATTAAACTAGTCTATCTTCATTTTTTAGTCTCTAAGGCACAGGTCCGACCTAGTGTCACGATCATCATCCTACGCAAAAGCTCCTGAAAACACATGTGAAAATAGGTACGTCAGCATAAAAATGCCTGTGAGATACATAGGTTTTGTGAAAATAGGATTCATGACTTATAAGTTTAGAAAGAGTTGTTTAGTAATAGTCAGTCATGAACCTTGTAAATTGTTTTGTTTTATAAATCATTTAAAAAGCGATAAGATCAAATGATATGTATAAATAAAAGAATAATGTATGGTTAAATGTATAACTAAGTAAAATGAGTTGTATAAATTAAATTGTTTGTAAACCAAAGTCTTGTGAAAATCGTGTTACTTTGTGTAAAATGTATAAGTCCAAATTGAATGATTTAAATAACGCTATGATATGTAATATAATACAAACACTTATATATAGGAAGTACCAGCGACGTATCCATCATGCTTGTATCATATTACTCACATCTCGTTACTTAAGTCACTTAAACAAACCACCAATGTATAAAGTCTATGTTTAAACCAATGATCAAAAGTCCTTGTATAAGCCATGTCAAATGTTTATAAGTCCAAAAGTAGTCAAGTAATGTGTATCAAATGTTATGTATTGTAAGTAAAGTATTGTCACATAATCCAAATGTAGAAATGTACAAAACAAAGTGTTTTGAATATATCAAAAAGTTATGTTTTGCAAAGTAATGCATGTTACATTGATACAAACATTTATGTGGTAAGTTAACGCATACATTCAAGCCTTGAGACAGTCGGATAACCCTTTCAGTCAAGGTTATCAAAAGAAATGTTTTCGGATTCAGTCATTCCTTACATCCAAACAAACCCGGGATGTCAGGAATGGGATTTGTCAAGTCCTATGGTACCAGTACTTACTACCGAGCGGCGTAGCTAATGTTAATGAACGTATAATAGTCTCGTTTGTGCAAACCAAATGTCATAGCAAAAGTGAACATGTTATATGAAAACAATGTACTAAGTATGCTAAGTTAACATACAAAGCAGAAAGTCATGTAAATCAATGTGCTAGCATGCTATCAGTCAACATACATAGCAGAAATGTAAAGTAAAACAATGTACTAAGTATGCACACAATGGACATACATAGCATGAAATGTAATGTAAAACGATATACTACATACGCACACAATGGGCATACATAGCATGAAATGTAATGAAATCATGTACTATAATGTACTAACAAATATAGCAGGTATATGATGTGAAAAAAGGAAAGCACGAAAGTAACAAGTAGGCACATGTGTTCCACCCCAAAACAGTTTGAAAACAGTAAAAAAGGGGTTCTATATACTCACTTGAGATTGCTCAGAAGTCCTAATATAACCACCAAGCAATGCTAGAGATCTCGGAATCAAACGGCACCTAATATAGGTAACTATGTTAATAAACCGGACCTAGATCGGAAGATCGGATAGAATGAGGGTTTGTAAACCAAATGAGTGTAGGAACTCATGTAATATGGTTTAACAAAGCCTACATACTAAATGAAACTTAACCTAAGTGCTTACGACCCATTACGACCCGTTTAGGTAGCTTATGTTACTTTAACGCGTCGTTCGCGTAAAACGCGTTCGGACCACTTAACTAGTCCTATGACAAGTAACATATGCCTTAACATGTCTAATATTGTTGTCAAATCAGCTTAGATGTCAAAAGTTACGTTACATATTTTAAAATGAATTTTGGCATCAAAGGGGTATTTTGGTAATTTACCTAAGGCATATAAACTACCTATCATACAACTACTTAAACGAAGTGACCATAAGGTATAACCTCGGAAGGTTATTCCCTATATACTATGGTCACCTAATGTGTTTGGTCGGATCCTAATGATCGACCAAATGGGTCGGGTTCGAAGGTATAAGCGATTTATTAGATCGCTTACCCTTATGACCCTAGACAACGTGGTAATCAGTAGGCATAGTCACAGGGGACTATAACCATCGTGATTACAATCACATTGCGAAGTTCAAACGAACTTCGCATTGACCATAAACTGGTCAATGCAGAAAGTCAAACAAAGTTTGACTTTCGGACTCGAAAAGCAATAAAAGAACGAAGGAACACTTACAAAGGGTCCCCGAATGCTAATCTAGATCAAAATAGCTCAGGTATGAAACAAAGGTTTCAACGTAGAGCACATTAGATCAGATTCTTGTGAGTTTGAAGCAAATGGGGGTGGGGTATTTATAGTTTTTCCCGAACCGTTAGGATCGTTTCTTGGAAAACGTGATCGAATCTTGTGCGTACACTTGTTGGAAAGTTGTGGTAACTAAAAATGACCCCTCATGGACTGAAAGGGCAAGTGTGGGTTTGTGGTTGTGAGATTAACAGCTGTAATCTGCTGACTAATCGATCTTATCTAAACTGGGACACTGACGCGGGCTGCGTAAAGATACACACTGATCTTACGCGGGCCGCCTGGCCTGCACAGATCAGAAACAAGTTTGCATTTTGACAGCTTTGGTCCCTATTGGTGTTTAAGCTTATTTCCAGCACTTCTAAGGCCCGTCAAGCCAACTTTAAGGCCCACAAATGATGCCTAAACATTGTGGACATGAAACATGCTCAAAAATATGCCGGATGTTGGTTAGTTTGGTCGTACGATCCAAATGACGCAACGAATGGATTTTTCTTATGCCAAACACTAAAATAAAATATTTTAGTGCTTACATAAATTTTTGGATGTCCGGATGTATTCAGAACGTAAGTTATGCGCGAAAGTGCAAACTTGTGCACTTTTTGACACTTTTAGTCCCTGAATGACCCAAAAGTTTATTTTAGCACACCGAACCCCTCAAAGCCTATTTCTAAACTATATAAAGGATATTCAAGGTGTGTTTAACTTATGGTCATGTTCCGGAATGTTCGTTACTGTTCAAATTGGCATACTTTCGCAGTTTGTCAAGGTTAGTCCCTGTAGGCGAATTAACTTGTTTTTGCCATACCAAAGCCTTCAAAACTTATTTCTAAGTTATGTAAAGGTTATTTAAGGTATGTTAAGTATATGTTGGTGTGCCAGAGTATTTTTCGCATTAAACTGGTTACGTTTACGCACCAGTTTGCGTATAACTCTCTAGAAAGTGATATAGAGTTTGAAATTACATAAAAGTCGAAACATGAAAAACGTAAAACACAACCAAACAAACATTGGGATCAAATAACATTGTTTTATTGATGACTGAATTGTTTACAATGATTTCAGACACAAATGTTACAATAATAGATTAAATATCAATTAAAACGCGATAAAATTGCATAATTAAAATAACGCTATTGAAAATCATACAACACATTATAAAAATAATAATAAAAAAAACGCCATAGAACAATGATAAAAGAACAAAACGCCATATCTGTTGCATGATTTGCTGGAACGAAAAATAGAAAACGCCAACGAATTTTACTTTGTCAAATAGAATCCACGTTAAACGCCATAGATCTGAGAAACCTTGCAAAACAGGTAACAACTAACAATAAATCTTTGGAGTTTTAATTTGAAAAAGATTTATAACGTGAATAAGGAGGGAACGTATAAAAGGACAATCGTACCCCCGCATAACAATTAGGGCTGCATGCCACGTGTTGGGCCAGGATCCGTTCTCATCGTTCTCACACTTTTCACCGTTCTCTCTTGAACCCGTTTCTATATATATATATATATATATATATAGGATCATGAGAAAACTACATATAAATGAGAAAACTAAAAAAAGCCTAAAATACAACAAATTTCGCTACTTTTAATGTTTAAAAAAAACTATTTTTCAAAATAAAATAATAAAAAAAACTTGTACTGCACATGTGCATTATATGGTTAAAATTAGCTTTTGAGTTTAGTTTAGCTTTTAGATTTTTTGAAGCATTAGGATTAGGTTTTTGGGTGTGGTGGGAGGTGGTTTAGGTTTTTCGGGAGCGCGGGTGGGGCCGGGGGGTAGGTTTTTTGAGGGGTGCGGGTTTAGGTTTTTTTTTTTGGTTTATGTTTAGGGTTTCGTTTTAGGTATTTTTTGGGGGTGGGTTAGACTTTTGTTGGGAGGGTGGATTTAGGTTCTTAGGGGTGGGATGGGGGTTTAGGTTTTTGGGGGGTGTCAGTGGGGGGTGGGTTAGGTGGTTTAGACTTTTTCGTATTGTTGCACATGTGAAGTACAACATTTTTTTGAAATTGTTTTAATATATTAAAAATAGAGAATTTTAATAAAAAAAATTTGGTATATTTTTTAGGCTTTTTTAGTTATTTTTTGGTTTTCTCATTTAAACTAGTTTTTTAATGATCCATCCCATATATATATATATATATATAGAAACGGGATTAGGAGAAAATGCTGAAAAGTGAAAGAACGGTGAGAACGCATCCTGGCCCAACACGTGGCGCGCGATATAATTAGGGCGTATGGGCTTTTTGTCATTTTATCTTCCGCTTTTCCAGTTCCGCTTTTCACAATATTGTTTTATTTTTGGGTTTAAGATTTTTGGCGTTAACCAAATTCATTAATTAATGGCGTTTTAATGGTTTCATTGTATTAACGTTTTTGCGTTTTTCAAATCGTATGCCATTGGAACCCCAATGGGTCAGAATATCTCTCTGAATGGCGTTTTTCAAGGTGTTTTAGACAAGTTGGCCCATTGTTCTATTATTTTTTATATTTACATTTTGGTGTTTGTGGTTTCTTGGCATTTTACAATTGTAAAATTATATTACAACCACAGGGAAAAAAATAGAAGCCAATAAAATAAATTGAAAATCCTAATCGGATCTCTCTTCACAATCTTCACTGTCATCAGTCTCTCTCTTCTTTAGTACTACAAGAACTGTCACCAAATATATGACGTTTTATGTAAAACTTAACAAACCTATCTGTTTGATTATTTTGCCTGCTCGTCTGTTGAAGTGGCTTTTTGTGGATGTTTGGGGACATAGATCTATGACGTGTGGGTGGGTTTTTCGCTTTTTCTTCATCTTGATCTTCATCTTTATAATCATCCCACTTTTAAGTGTCATTGATCTCTTCTCCTCATCTAAGCCTTCTTCAAGAACAAAAAATGACATACGATTGTCATCAGTATCTTTTTCTTGAAGATTTGTCCATCTCATGTAGCAACATCTTACTGAGTTACTCTCCTCACCTAACAATCTATTCAGTGAAACTTCACGAAAAACAATACTGAATATCCAAGAAAACATATTAGCTATCTTTGATTTTTTAAATTTTTTGGCGTTTTTACATTGAGTGGTATTTAGTAGCATTGGCCTTTGTTTTTTTGGTTTGATTAAATGAAAGTTGCTGAGAGGTATCATTTTATAGGATGTCTTTTTGGCACGTAGGTTATGCGGTGCATTATTATAATAAAGTATTCGTCGTTTCAGTTACTATTTGTAATTATTGTTTTTGATAAGCTTTTATCTCTGAAGTCTGTAACACGTCCCATCTTTCAAGTTTGGCGTTTTAGATTCTAATATAATAAATTTTCCGTCTTTTCAGTTTTACTGTTTTGTAGTTACTGTTTCTAGTTACATTTTCAAGTTTGGTTTTTATTTTTTTTAATTTTTTGGGTTTTTTTATAATACTTGTCCAAAGTAATTTTATTATAGTTTGGTAGTTTTTTGGGCGTTTTATGGCATGATGGCGTTTTGACAAGCATTTGGCTGTGTGGCGTTTTTATTACATATGGCGTTGTTATAATATAACAATCAACTGAAAAAGAAGATTTATATATATATATATATAAACAATTGATCTTCCAAATCTTCATTGGGTGTTTTGACTTTCGTATGATTTATTTTGATTTTTGTTTTTTGAAGTAGTTTTTTTTTTTGTCGCCGTGTAGAAGCACAAAGTCTGAAATAAGCCTCTTTTTCTTGAATATTTGTCCATCTCATGCAGCAAAATGTTATTGAGTTTACACCCTTCAGCCAACAATCTTTGAATTTCCAATGAACGATGTTTGAATTTTTAACTTTTTGGCGTTTTACCGAGAGAAAAGAACGCCACTAAATAAAATCACCTTAAAATTCTAATGTTGATCATGCTAAATCAATAATGTTTTGTTGTATGGTGATGGACAACATTGTTAATTCTCAGTTAACAAAGATGTCTGACAATGTTGTCTATCCCATACAGCTAAACTTTATTGACAACAAACCTCAATAATGTTTTTGTATGTTTTGGCATTATAAATTGGATGGAAGTTGAGGATAAAGTGAATAAGATTTTACTCAATGAAATGGAAAATATCCTCACTTAAGAATTTTGTACATTACATTGAGCGAAACCTTACAGACAACCAAACTGAATTTCAAATAAATGTTTTGGTTTAGAGGATATTTGATGTTTGGGTTTTTTGGCATTTCTAAGACGAATGGTATATATTAAATATGGCGTATGGGTTTTTGTGTGTTTTAATGGAATGTCTGAGATGTTGTATATATAGGATGTTTTGGAAGTTTTTTTAGGCGGGATTTTATTATAATTAAGTTTGGCGTTTTATATCTAATGGCGTTTTTAGATTTAGGATGGTGTGTGCTATTGTAGGGTTAAGGCGGTAATTTTAATGGCGTTTTATTTGATTAGATGGCGTTTTGTGTAGAGAAGTCAAAAGACTTTTTTACCCTTAATGAAGCACGCCAGAGTAATAAAACTGATGTTATTTACGAAAATGCCACCGCGTCATCTAGTCCATAGATTGTTTTGATCTGACGATCCATAACCGTTCTCACACTTTTCACGGTTTTCTCTAAATCCTGGCCCTATATATATATATATATATATATATATATATATTGAAATACGACTTGTTAATTGATTGTTTTTAGGCAAGTTGGATTTAAATAATCCCGATTTTCTCAATTTGGCCGATAATAATCTCAACTCTGTTATTTGCCGATAATAATCCAAACTGGTCCACTTTTTTCCATTAATAGTCCGCCGTTAAAAATAGCTTAACAGAGTTAGTTTTTTTCCAAATTACAAGCCGAAGTTTTAGGGATTTTGATCAGAACGAGGATACGAGTCGATTTATGTAAAACTTAACTCGAAGCTGTGCTCCAAAGAGCTTGATTTTTATTAATTGGAAGTTTAAACACCCGAACTGAAGCACAGTTTTCGTCGTTTGGGGCAATATTTCGAGGTAAATTTTACATCAATCAACTCGTATCCCCATTCTAATCAAAAGCCCTAAAACATCGGTTTATAATTCAGAAAAAAAACTTAACCATGTTAAGCTATTTTTAACGCAGACTATTATTGGCCAAAAGTAGATTAGTTCGGATTATTATCGGCAAATAACTGAGTTGGGATTATTATCAGCCAAATTGAGAAAGTTGGGATTATTTAATTCCAATTTGTCTATGTTTTAGGCATTTAAACCATTTTTATCATTTAAACTAGGAATCCACTGATTCGTATGAACCTAGAAATCCTCTTTCCTTCATATCCAAATGCTACAACTTGTCTTACGTTGTATTTTGGCTATCTTCGCAACATGTGAGTATTCATAGCCACTTTTTCATTTTATTTTTTGGGGCGTATCATGTATACCTATACTTCAACGCTTTATTCTTTTATTCAAATTATGCTAATTCATTCTATGTGGTAATTAATTGTCACACCCCAACCGATGGCGGAAACATCGGAGTGAGACGGAAACGAGATTACTACAGACTTCATAACTCTATTTGGCGACAATAATTAACAAAACTGAATTTCATTTCATTGATAAATTGTCAAGTACCACATTTGAATCAGAAAATACAAGTTCAAGAAACAATGCAACACAAATACATAAAACAAAATACAACAAGTCTAAATTTCTAGAGTGAGTTTCTAGTCCGTCCTACTAGATTTCATCATCGTCATCAGTTTCCTGCAAAACATTTCAAAGTATAGTTCAATACAAAAATGTATTGTGGAGCATACAAGCTTTTCTAGTAGCAACGATAAGACCATTCTGTTTTAACTTAACATGGCCTCAAGAATACGGGTGGTGCGTTACTCCTATAACGTTATACATGTCAAGGGAGGCTTGTACGTAGTTAATGACAAGTATACCACATAAGAATGTTCCAGCACGTATGAGTTAAAGTATAATGTATTAAGCTTGTATGAATGAATGTTTGATCGTGTTTAAGCATAAATTATGTCAGTATGTGTGAGTTTAATAGCATGAATGTGTTGCACCCAAAATGTGTAAAAAGTAAAATTAAGTCAAGTATACTCACAGTTTTGCCAGCTTTCTAATAAAACTACTAGTTGACGGGTTGGAACACCGAGGTTACCCTACAAGGGGATAAACGAAGGTGTGTGAGTTACTTGGAGTTAAACGAAGGATTTGGATTGGAATTAAAGTACAAAAGCATATGTATAAGCACGAAAGTATAACTCGTCTATGCACTTGCTTTGACACTAAGTTTCTGTGATTTCATGGGTCCTGATTTGCCCATCTGAATCAGAAACGAGGAACACAGAACGGAGATAAAAGATAACCGAGATTCACAACTCTGTTCGTGCGAACGGATGGTTCCTTCGTGCAAACAAAAGTTTCTTTCATGTGAACAGAAGCTTCCTTCGCGCGAGTGGAACATGTTCGTGCGAACAATAGTCCTTTCGAATGTTTTTAACCATTAACCGGTTAACGTCGGGTATCTGGTTAAGTATATTTTAGATATATATTATATAGTATAACATTATTAGTCCAATATAGTCATGAAATTCATAGAAGTCATGTATGGAGGTATAAACAACTCGCTGTATGATTCACCAAAGCTAAAATTTTATTAACATCATTAACAAACTCAGTTGGTCACGAATAATGATTATAATAGAAAACAAATACACATATCCCAATCAGCCGAATAAGGACAACCCGGGCGTGTCGTTCCCAACATGGCAAGTGTTGGAGGCGAGGTGGGGTTTTGACTTATTCTGAGTCTAGGAGACTGCTTGGGTGTTCGTTTGCAAGGTACCATGTGAGGTAGTGGGACTAGTTTGGAAAGAAGGCTCCCACGGTCCACACTTCTACTAAATTATAGGTTTGTCCATATTGAGGATGGGGAATCCTGGATGGTTTCAACACTTAAAGTTTTACATGGTTTCAACAGAAAGTCCATTCGCGCGAAAGAGCTCAGTCGCGCGAACAAACTGCTCAGTCTTGCGAATGGGTTCTGTTGTACGAGTAAGTTTTATTTTGTCTCGATTTTTGGCTGAAATAAACCTCAAGACTAACCCACAGCTACGGATTTAGTTGTGAGCTCGGTGGGTTCCAGATATTGCCAAGTTTTAGAACAGAAAAGTATTTTAAAAAAATTTAGTAAAATAGAACTTCAACCTTTATCTTGGACCTCAATGTGGTGAGTTTCTTCACTAGATTACCAAGGTAAGTCTGTGAAAACATCCAAGAGGTTAGCCAAGTGTGAAGATTTAAAGAAAAGTAGATGAAATAAAAGAAAAGTAGAAGAAATCAAGTAGAAAATGATGAAGTTAGTGAGCTAGGACTCACTTAGGAGCTACTGAGATATTCCGCTGAAGTGTGCGAGTTCAAAGTGTTTGAGAGAATTCGGAGTGGCTGGAAGGTGTGAAGTGAGGAAATAGGTTCGTATTTATAGACAGATGAGTGTTTGGTGCGACTTAGATTGGGGCGAGGTAGGCAGTCGCACAAGGGAGTGTTCCACTTTGCACGAAGAAGTTTGCCCTATCACACGAAGAATGCCCAGTCGCATGAAAGGGTTTAGTTTGGCCGTTTTTAAGTATTTCAGCCGGTTTTAAGTATTTCAAGCATAAAAGTGTGATGCATATGTATATGTATAAATATAAATAAAATGCATGTATAAACTGATGTTGCATTTATTCCAAGATAAGTTTGCGTATATGAATATGTATCAATGTTTGCAACGTATAACAAGTATGCATAAAAATAATCGAGTTTTATTATGATCAAAGCCATGGATTACAATGTTTGGAAATGTAATACGAATACAAAGAAATTACAAGTTTCCAAAAATAGAAATATAGACATACTTTCTAAATAAGGAAAATACTAAAAAGCGAAGCGTTACAATCTCCCCTACTTTAGAAAATTTCGTCCCCAAAACTTATTCAAGAGGAAGACTCAACGAACAGATGCGGATACTTAGTCTTCATTTCACTTTCGACTTCCCAAGTAAGCTCACCACCACGTTCTCCTTCCCATCGTACCTTAACTATGGCAATTCACTGCGCCTTAGTTGCTTGACCCATCGGTCCATGATTTCGACAGGTTTCTCCACAAAGTGTAAGGTCTCATTGATTTGAAGATCTTTGAGTCTTCAGCTAAACATTTCTTCAAGTTTGAAACATGAAGGTGAACGTTGTTGAGTTCTTGAGGTAGATCCATTCGATACACTATCTTGAAAGGACTTATGTAGCGAGGAGCGAGTTTGGCTTTCTTACCAAAAGGAACTACTCCCTTCCAAGGGGATACCTTGAGGGGTACTTAATCACCAACGTTGAATTCTAGAGCCTTGCGTTGCTTGTCGGCGTAACTCTTTTTTTGGCTTCTGGCTTTGAGTAAGTTGTCACAAATATGCAAGATCTTGTTCGTCGTCTCTTGTATAAGATTGGGACCGATGATTTGAGTTTCTCCTATCTCGTGCCAACAAATAGGCAAACACCAATTACGAACACACAATGCTTCGAATGGTGCCAAAATTAATACTCGCATGATAGCTTTTATTGTACGAGAATTCTATCAAAGGCAAATGCATATCCCAGTTGCCACCAAAATCGATTATGCATGAACTAAGCCTATCCTCTAGAGTTCGGATAGTGCGCTCGGTTTGACCGTCGGACTGAGGATGGAAAGCGGTAATGAGGTTACGATGAGTACCAAGAGCGGTTTGAAATGTTTACCAAAGATGCGAGGTAAAATGACCATCACGGTCCGAGATGATGTTAATGGGGATACCGTGATGACAAATGACTTCATTCGTGTAGATACGAGCTAATTTCTCGACTCTTTAATCTTCACGAATGGGGGGGAAATAAGCGGATTTGGTCAATCGATCAATTATTACCCAAAGATTGTCATAACTAGAAGAAGTACGAGGAAGTTTGGTGGTAAAGTCCATGGCTATACTCTCCCATTTCTAGACTGGAATTTCTGGTTGTTCGAGCAAACCAGAGGGACGTTGATCTTCAGATTTCACCTTTGAGCACGTGAGACACTTTAAAACGAAGGTGGTGATATCCTTTTTCATGCCAGGCTAACAATAAGACGTACGAAGATCGTGATACATCTTATCAGCACCAGGATGAATAGAGTATCGGGTCTTATGTGCCTCCTTCATTAGGAGTTCATGAAGGTCATCAATATTTGGTACCCAAACGCGATCAAGAAAGTAAAGAATACCATCGGATTTGGTTACGAGTTGATCTTCACCACCACACTTCATCTCGTTATAGAGGTTACCCTCATTAACAGACAAGTATTATCCTTCACGAATGCGCTTTCGAAGATTGTTCACAAGTTGGAAACAACGAATACCCTTGACATGAGTTTTATGACTAAGAGCGTCATCCACGACATGTTCTTTACCTTGGTGGTAGCGAATCTCGTAGTTGTAGTCGTTTACAAACTCCACCCAGCGACGTTGATGCATTTGAAATCCTTTTGATTGAAGATGTGCTGAAGGCTCTTAGGGTCAGTGAAGACCACACACTTAGTACCATAAAGGTAGTGTCGCCATTTCTTCAATGCAAAAACAACTGTACCAAGTTCAAGGTCTTGGGTAGTGTAGTTTTTCTCGTGTATTTTGAGTTGTCTCGATGCGTAAGCGATAACCTTGTCTCGTTGCATGAGGATGCAACCAAGACCTTGGTTAGATGCATCGGAATACATGATGAAGTCTTCATTTCCGTCGGGAAGAGCGAGAATAGGAGCGTTGCAAAGCATGTCCTTGTGCATTTGAAAAAAAAATCCTCTTACTTGGGACCCCAAACAAAAGGTTTTCCCTTTTGAGTCAAAGAGGTAAGAGGAACGGCGATTTTCGAAATGTTAGAGATGAATCGACGATAATAACCCGCCAATCCAAGGAATGAACGAATTTTAGACGAAGACTTAGGTGTGATCTGTAACCCTTCTACAAAATTTCAGGCTTTCAAAAACTTTTTCTTTAAAAACAAACTGATGCTTAAACGTAATCTGTTTAAGCACAACGTACACACCGGGACGAGGACACAAGCTACACATGCCCTAAATACCCTTTACATAACTTATAAATAGCTTTCGAAGGGCTAGGGATGACAAAAACATGTTTATACAAGTACAAGGACCATTTACGACAAACTACGAAAATCTGTCGATTCGCATAGCGATGAACATTCTGGAACATGATCATAAGCTAAACATACCATAAATAACCTTAATATATCTTAGAAATAAGCTTTGAGGGGTTCGGTATGCGAAAATGCACTTATTTGATCACAGGGACTAAAAGCGTCAAAAACTGCGTAAGTTTGCATATACGCGCATATCTTACATTCTGACCACATCTGGACATCCATAAAATTTTTTAATCACTAAAATATTTTATTTTAGTGATAGGAATGCAAAAATATCATTCGTCGCGCAATTTGAATCGTTTTCGCGTTCGTTACGACTTCCATCGTAATTAACCGCAAAACGCGACCGTACGACCGAACGAACCGACATCCGTGATATTTCTGAGCATATTTCAAGTCCCCTATACTTTGACGTCCTAATAGAGCCTTGAAAATGGCCAAACGGAGGTTAAATACATCAAATACGCAAGTATGTGTGTGCAGGGACTAAACGTGACAAATTTCGAAACCTGCAGCTCCACCCTCGTGCCACACGATGGCCAAGGAGGCCTGCTGTCGCGCCACGAGATAGCTTACTAAGACAGAATGTATGTTTTCAGCTGCAGCATTGTTCTTGAGGGCCTTTCCAGCAATTTTCCGTGATTTGGGCAACAAGTTAACACTTCTCCAAGTAACATTAGTTGTCCATAACACATGTATGGACCGGATTTATTGCTTGGTGATAACATAACCACTTGTAATGATCCTACAAGTCCTCCACAACTATAAATACCCCTCCATTCTTCTTTGTTCATTGCTCATTTCATACTTTGAACTCTAAGTGGAGGATTTCCTTCTTTGGGAGCCACCTACCTAAGTTCTAGTTCATCTTTTCCAGCCTTTGAACACCTTGTAAGTGTTCTTTCATGGCTTAGTTCTTATTTTCAGCCATTTAGAGCTGAAAGTCAAACAGTTTGACCAACAGTTTGACTTTCGGTTTTGACCATCAATTGGTCAAATCAAAGTTCAATTGAACTTTGCAACGTGATTATAATCACGATGGTTATAACCCTTAGCGATTATACCTACTAATTACCACGTTGATTAGGTGTAGTGACGAGTCAAAGTTTCGGTCAAAATGCGTATTTATGTGCATTTTGGATGGAACTATTTTTGGGTATCAAAACCCTTTGTTTTGATACCAAATCAGTTTTCTAACTTAGTTAAACATGTTTTAACATGTTTAACTCGTCACTACTAGTTTAGTGCTTGTTTAGGGTCGTAAGTCAAGCAGTCTAAACAACCGCTTAGACTTTCGAACCCGACCCGCTTTGTCAATCATTAGGATCCGACCAAAGACATTAGGTGACCATAGTTGTATAGAAAATAACCTTTCGAGATTATACCTTATGGTCACTTCATTTAGTTAGTTGTATGATAGGTAGTTTATATGCCTTAGGAAAATGACCAAAATGCCCTTTTTGCGCATAATTTCATTTTAATCATATGTAACCAATGTTTTGACATCTAAACTGATTATGCAACATAATTAAACATGTTAGGGAATATAATACTTATCATAGGGCTAGTTAGACCATCCGAATGCATTTTCACGCAAATGACGCGCTAAAGTAGCGTAAACTACCTTAACGGGTCATAACGGGTCAAAAGCACTTAGGATAGGTTTCAATTTAGAATGTAGGCTTTGTTAAACAATATCATATGAGATCCAACACTCATTAGGTTTACAATATCTCATTCTATCAGATTCCTTGATTTATGTCCCGATACACTAACATAGTATTCGATACACTAGGAACCATTTCGCCATTTGAACTATTGATCCTTTGAGCTTTGTTTATATAACAACCCTCCTAAATAATTTGCCACCCCTAATATAAATAAAGTATCCTTATATGTCCTAAAATACACCCCATATATGAAAACGGGCACGAATACCTTTATTTTATTAAATTTAATTAAAAATTAAAATTTTAATGGCTATGGCGGGCCGCGAAGACCCAGCCTTGGTCTTACGCAGGCCGCGAGCACTCATCAAAGAGGCAGCACCCTGAGCTGCCACGTGGCAGTGTCGTGTCGAGCCTATACGTGTGACCAGTCTAGGCTAGGGCCTACTCAACCTAAGTCGCGGGCCGCGAAGGACCCCTCCTTCTCTTACGCGGGGCGCGACGAAGCTCGAATCGGGCCCTATATATAGAGGGCATCGGTTGTTCAGTCGAATTCGCTCACACACTTTCTTCTCACTCGAATTTCTATATAGCTAAAGTAATTTCCGGGCATAATACCCACCTAATTAACGAAGTTCTGCCCCGTTGTACGTATCATAACCACGGTTACGTATTAGATACGCTGCCCGATTGATCCAGGGTTCCGTAACGGCTGTCGTAGTTCTGCCCGACGTAGTCTTTGGAATGCCGTCTCGGGGAGGGTATTACTAATGTAAATATTGGGTTATTATACTAACACGTGTGCATTTGTGTAATTTATAGATAATCACCAAGAAATCCTTAAGGAAAACCCTAATACAGCAATGTGAGTAATCTCCTTTTTATAAATTGTTTTTACAAAACCTTTAATTATTTTAAATTATAATTAGCAGTGATTGAGTCTTTGTATTTCTTCAATTACTGCTGATATGTTGGGGTTTTGTATACAAAATGTGGAACACGTTACCATTGGATAAAGAGTTAGCCAATGTGTAATATGACCCACCAGTTAGGATTGACAGTACTGAATGAGTAATTGTGTGGAAATAAACATTGTAATCGCTCTCAAAACTGTTAAAAGATAAAACTCTTCTTGATTAAACTGGGATTCACTCACCAGTATTTCCCACTGACAAAATGTTTTTAAACGCGTTTCAGGTAACAAAATGTGAAAGCCAAATAAAAGCCAGCTGGAGAGCACTGAAGGCTTGGAAAAGTGGCTATAAAAGTTACATGAATAAAGAGATCTTTTTATTAAATAAAATAGGGTTTATCCCTATAAAAATGTGTGTACTGAAAACTTGGGAATTTCCCACCTGTTGAATATTATAAAAGTGTGGTATTTTACTCTTAAAAAATATTTCCTAACTATGGTCCTGATGTAATTTCCGCTGCCAAAATGATAAACACCGATACCACCAAAACTGGTCTCGCGGCCGCCCGTTCCCGGGACAGATAGGGGACGGGGGTTGCGACAGAAGGTGGTATCAGAGCTAAGCCACTAATTCAGCCACAGAAGTGTTCTGCTGACACCAAGATATTATTTAAAATTTTAGGAAATTATCTACAGAAATACGTGCATATCTGTATTTTATTGTTGTGTGTTATTTGACTATTTGTTACTTTACAGCATGAGCGACCAAGGACCCTCCGACGCCTATCGTCAATTGTCTAGCTCACCTCAAAACGAAGGTACCTCTTCACAGCCTGCCCTCTCAGGGTATTCAGCTGACTATGAAGATGGGATATTCATGTTTAAGGCTTAGTCTGAAGAGTCATTCCCTCCTAAAAAGAGAGGATGGTTCAGTAGGGGAGCGCATGAACGTAGGAAGAGAATGAAAAAGTTACAACAACAGCGAGTCCTAGCAGCCGCTAAGAGAGAAACAATGCTCACACCCAAGATATGCTCAATAGGAGTCTAGCAAACTTTCATATTCTAGCAACTACAGCTGCAAACCCTAACCTGGAGCGACTCATATCACCCCAACCATTACCCTTGTTTCCCACACAACCAATGGAGATTGAAGTCAACCTAGAAAACCAAATCTCAGCACCAGCCTTTGACCCAACTGAGATACCTAGAGTACTAGCACCCAATCCCTTAGACCCAGACTATGACCCGTGGTTTGATGACCATAGGGATTACCAGCAACGCTACCCAATATCAGAAGAACCCATGCCCAACCTAGCAGCTTACCTAGGTCTGGACCCTCTAGATTCCTATTATGATAATGATGAATACATTAGGCAAATTCTACAGAATCCATATCCTTAGGAAGAACCCATGCCACAGTACTCGGATCCCATACCAGCACCTGCACCCCCAATGAGCACTGAGAATGTGCAAGAACTCCGAACCTTTGGTGAGGAGATTTTAGAAGAGAGTGAAAGGATGAGAAAAATAGGGGAATGGCTCGTCTGGAAATATGACGAGCGTAATATGGATTTTTGGAAGAACCCCTATCATTAGCAATAATAATAATAATATAATAATAAATATATATAATATGTGTGTATGAAAAAAAATGATGATAATATATCTATCGTAGTATAGACCACTTTGTGGTTAGTGATGCATATTAGTATTGTATTTTTATTCCAGTTGTATTGTAATAATTATAGATGCATACTATAAAATAGAGTAAGTCGCAATGCTCGACGATTTTGATCAACATGCTTGCCGTGTGATTATTTGAATTAAATATTGTTGTGTGATATTAATATTTGGTAATATTTTAAAATCCAGATGGCCGACGCAGCAAATCCAGAAAACCAGAATAATGAAAATCAAATGAATAATAGTGAAATTCGACACCTTGTAACCCAAGGAATTAGAGATGCTATGCCAGCTATTATCCAAAATGTTAGGGATGCGGAAAATAATGATAAAAGTGGTAATGGAAGTAAACGAACCCATACGGAACCTAGTCACAGCGTGCACAATGGACCCATACTTCAAGTGCCCATTCCCAAAAGAAGAAGAACCATGTCTTATGGTTGTTCTTATAAGGAATTCTGGTCCTATAAACCAATGGAATTCTCGGGCAATGAAGGGGCCGTTGCAGCTCTACGCTGGATAGAAAAGACTAAGGCAGTCTTAAAAATAAGTAAGTGCGTAGAAGAAGAAAAGATAATGTTTGCCTCCAATCTATTTAATAACTCAGCCTTAGAATGGTGGAACACTATCCTCTAGTCTAGGGGAAGTGACAGGATTTACAATATGGAATGGGAAAAATTTAAAAATATGGTAGAAATGAAATTCTGCCATCCCAATGAAAAAGAACAGATAGCAAATAAGTTACAAAACCTTAGAATAACTGGAGTGGATAGTAAGGGGTACACTACCTTATTCTTTGAATATGCTAGAATAGTGCCAACCCTTGCATCACCTGAACCAGTATTAATCTTCCGCTACATCTGGGGATTAATCAGTGAGATAAGGCATGTAGTCAAGGCAGCTAGACCTCAAACTATAGAAGAAGCCGTAGAACTAGCAAACACCTTGACTGATGAGTTAGTTCGTACACAAGAAGAAAACCAGAGGAGAAACCTAGCTCAGAAACTTACCAAAGAATTTCGTTTTGGAAATTCCAACCGTGGAAAAAATATAGGTTCTACTTCTGCATCCTACTGCAAGTATTACAAAAGGAAGCATTCTGGAAGATGCTCTATATATTTCAATTTTTTCAAAATATCTGGACACAAGGAGGAAGACTGCAGGAAGAAGCCTAACAACAGGATATGCTACAACTGTGGAGAACAAGTGTCACACCCTCAAATTACCACTTAGGGAGTGTCCCTGTTAGGCGTGTAACCACTAGTAATGAACCACCAATTACATTGAATCCATAAGTTTAAAATAAAGTTTCATCATTTAATAGTAATAAAATCCAAACATAAGTAATTCGAAAACCATCAAGTTCAGCGGAAGCGTTAACGTAACATAATGTAAATACTTTCCAAACAACCATAGTAAATAAATGTTTGATAAATAAACCCATCAATGCAACCATGACCACTCACGCCCTCCAGCCAGCAAGTTCCTGTTCCCAAGTACCTAACGACCTGCGAGCATGTAACAAGTGTATCAGACAAAGCTGGCGAGTTCACGGTTTTAGAAAACGCTTGTTACCAGTTGTATGTAAAACAGTCCACTGACAAATGCAAGTAATATTGTTAATATCTCAATTCCGAACAAGACGGCTCCTGAAGTACATGACTGCCCTTTCCCACGTACTCCTATCCAGTACTGGGCCCAACTGGGTCATTAGTTCACATCTGTCCTATCTAGGAGCGGTGTGAGGGTGCCAAACCTAAGTAGCGCTACCAACTAATACCCGTTACCCTCCAGGTAACAATATAAAGGACTTACAAGAATGATAGGTGAGATTATTAACCAATATACCCGTTTTTACCCAAAAGACTTATCCCTCCACGGGATACCCACTGACTGTCCCCAACCACTGGGACGTATGCTCGAATGTAGTGAACTCACCTTAGATTTGCTCGGTAGATTAAAGTATGTGCACACAGTTTGATCAATCCAATCCTAATAGGGTTTCAGTACCAGTTAGTTACTTACACACACAAATCACATATCTTTATTATGCAAGTATGAACAAGCTTGGCACGTAGTATCACACGAGTCATAGCGAGCATTCAAGTTATATGTATATACGTTTCACATCACAAATTCATACTATGTCCATACTCTCATGATAACTGTAGTCATTCTGTACACGCTTCGGTTCGTAACACGGTTTCACAATTTCAATTGCCATCATGATATGATACATCATAAAGTTAATCACATATTAAGGTTATACTAACTGTTTGATATAGCTATTATATCAAGACACGGCCCATCTAAATTCGGCCCAATAAGTGTGCTATCCAATACCCGTTTGTTATCTGATGTTGTTACCCATCCCTCTTCCAAATCAAAGTTCATCGGTTTCCAAGTTAAGTGTCACACAATTACATCAGTTCTTAAAATCATCATGTGCCTTTTTCCGATCATTAATTTATTAACAATTAGCAAGACACCTCTAACTACTCAACAAAAGTAATCGGCTCATCATCACATTATTACCCAAGTTATCGCACAAAATTGCTAATCATTAGTTCATGTTTCTCAAACAGATTCATCATCACATATGACACGTTACTCCCCAATTGTGTATTCAAACAGCTTATTATGAATATTGGCTATTATTATCAAGATATCAACAACATCAAATCCAATTACCTCTAATCCCCTAACCGTGGGACCCTACATTGCCGTCAAATAATCAAATCACACCACCCAACTTGCCGAGTCATCGTCCCTCACATTCATTATTCTAGCATCCATTATACAATTTCTAATTCATATATTCATCAAATCATCATCGTCGCACATGTTGACAACAATATTCAGTTATCTTAATGACCCCTCTATATATATTGGACCTTTTATTTGATGGCCGACATTCTTGACTATTATTCCACATGCACATCAGACATTATAGTTTGGTTAGATCACCACATCAGACATTATAGTTTATTCAAGATCATTAGCTTTATTAAGCCATGTGCCCTCAATCCTATTGGACCAATACCACTACTGTTAGATCAACATTGATCATGAACCACATATTGATTTCATGCACACACATATCGTTATCAAGCACACATATATATATATATATATTCTCAACTTCATGGTGATATCCCAATCAATCACATAAAATCACGAGTCCAGTCACAATAAAAAAACGATAAACCTACTTACCGATTACTAGCATGAGAAAGAGAGATGATACTTCACAAGAATGAGAGCTCCGATGAAAGCTGGGTTACCATCAATCCGTAAGAGAAGTGAGGGTGTGCTAGGGTTTGTTCAACTTCCAAATCACCATTTACGTGCCCCTTCCTATCTCTCTTGTATACGAAACCCAAAATGGGTTTGGGCTTAATCAACAAGTGTGGGCCGATGGGTTCAAAGAATAAGCTGGAGATTCAAAGTGTGATCTAATACATGCATCGCGACCCAAAAAGAAGTGCGGTCCGAAAGAAGTGCATCGCGGCCTAAGTGTATCACTAGATTCTAGTTCGGCCCAAGCGAGAGACTAGACGACACTACATTATTTACTCTTCCACGTACGTACAAATACGCCAATGCGACATAAGTAATTCAACACATGTATAACACGATTAATACACATAACAGTTTGGGCAAGGCGGGCCTGATCAGGTTTGTTAGAGTCGATAGCAGGCTGCAAAGGTCATGCACGTCCAGGTTTCACGGTCGTATTCATCCAATAGCCCCATCCAGCGATGTCGTTACATGTTTAGCTCCTTCAAAACAAGGGTACACGGGAGGCCCTTGTGATCGGTCTAAATAACGCATCTGGTACCATCCAAGTAATGCCTCCATCTAGAATCCCAAGGCCACGGTTTTCACCGCCAGTTGTGTGTCGTGCAGTTCCTCTTTGTATCTCCATCACGTAGGTCATCACTCTCTCGTGTTGCGTCGGTGTGTAACTGGGACTCTGATTTGGACCATCATGGTATACCACTAAATCACCCGCACCCTCGGATAAAGGCAAAACTCAGTGTAGTGCAGAGTTGGGATTCGAGAGCTAAAAAGACGTCCTCCTGTTTTGTCTTCCATGAACACAGCACCTGCTATGTTAAAGAGATTAAAACCGCGCGATCTACGAAAATCCTGTGATGAATCTGCGATAGTATCTAGAGAAACCAAAAATTACTGTATCCTCAAAGAAATGTTCGGTGTCGACTTGTTTCTAACAAAATGGATCTTAGCGAGATCCACGTGTATTCCCACTTCATTGTTTATATGTCCAAAGATGTACCTCTCGAATCCAGAAGTTACCTTTAACAAGACTTCGTGCGTAGTGGCTCCGCCCTCAGGAGCTCTAAATAAGATACATATGCCGCCCATGTTGTTCCTTTCTCTTGGTAATGATTCCAAATGTCCTCAATAAGCATGGCCGGTTCATCTAATCCATAAAGCTGCTGGTGCGTTGATTATCCCCAAAGTCATGGAATACAAAATCGTATGGCCGAATTGCGTTTGATAGGCCACTCTAAGAACACTCTCCCCGTGAATTTCCTTCTGATAATAGTCTGTTCGTATATCAATCCTCGAATGAAAGCTTGTCCCTCGCAACTAGTCGACAGGTTGTCACTACATGGTTGAGGCAAACCATCCAATAGCTCCTGAAGTTGATTAGGCAGCTCTTGCAACCCTCCTGGTGCAAGACGGTAAAAGTATGAGTATTCGGAGCGGCATCTAGCGTGAGATCAAACTGCGATTCTGCCTAACAGTTGTGGAAGTAAACCTGAAAGTTCCTCGGGTAGCACACTGAGAGTAATCACGAACAATTGGTGGATCCTCGATCCTCTTTTCCTTAGCTTAAACATCAGTAACGGTTGCTAACGTTGCGGGGTAATCCCTCCGTAGACACTTCTGGGCCTTCATTGCTCATATGATGCTAACCCTTACACCACTCTGACACTTCAAAGTATAAAGTGACGCAAAATTTCCTTCCCTCAAGGTATATTTACGCGATACCGAGATAACCAATCTACACTAATACTGCATCGAGACCATCAAGGATAGCAAAAAAAAGAAGGTCGATATCGAACACTTGTCCCACAAGGTCGAGCTTGCATCCCAAAGAACATACAAGGCTTCAATTGACTGGCCATCTGCCGGTTCCATAACAGGTTCGGTTTCGAGAAGCATCAGGATTATATGGAATCGAGACGAAGCGGTTAGCTACTAATGCAAGCTACCATGTTGTTATTATGCCTGGCGTCGCCTACGCCAATCCTAAGTACCCTTCCACAAGCACCACTACTGGTGTTGTTGTTACGCTCACGCGGATTCCTAATACTGTCATCGTTCCCTTGGTTGTTGTCGTTTTAAATTATCAACGGCCAATCCATGCCGTAGACACCTCCTTTTCCATACTGTAGGCCACTATTACAGGTACCCTGGTGTTGCCATGACTGTTGTCTCTAATGTCATTGCTTGAAACGGAACCCTACGATCTTTCACCAACCAAGTCCATCTTTCCACATTTTGTGCCACGTCCTAAAGTGCTAATCACTGTGCTGGTAGTCACACATTCCACACTGTAATCAGCTGTCACCGCTCATGTTTAAATTGATTTATAAGAGTCGACTCCCATAAGTCGCTTACCAGGGTTAAAGATTCGATTAGCATCCAAACTGCTGATGTTCATTGCTGGTAATCAGGGTTGTCCAATACTAACGTTGGTAAGGTATTACGCTCATCCTCTTCTCCATTGTTCTTGCGAGTTGACTGAGTAATACACGGTATGTTTCCAGAGCATTGCAGAAGTGATCGCACTTCAGGTTCTAAGACGTTAACGCGCTAGGTTCTAACAAACAACGATAGGTGAGGAAAGTATAGACCAATCATTCGACGTGGAGGCATCCATCTCAGGGACGTTAACGCGCTAGGTCCTAACATTCTACACAGTTCGCTAGGCGTTCAGATGGGTGTTCAGGTAATACTCGTTAGCATCGAGATTCGTAAGGATTTAGAGTGGAGTGAAAGGATCACAATCAAGTGAGAGACAATCACTGCTATAACTATTTTAGACTGTTGTGTTTTACATCGATTTAATAACAGAATGGAACCCCCTTTTCACTTGTTAAGCCTCACTGGGACTCGCACGCACCCCACATTATTATTATGTGTGCACCCATAATAATACTGCGATTTGCATGCTCATCTCAGTTCCTCTTAACTCATGTCAAATGGTTCCTCCAACTCGAGTAGCAAACAAAGAGCATTACGAAACGTCAGTCGTGAATGTTTAGGGAAATACTACCCTACCAGTCACATAACACATGCAAGTAATACATGAATTAATACTGTTGCGCTAAATGTGCAATCACATGCAATATCGTGTGTAAGTGTTCACTAGTTATGCAGTACAATGAGTATACGAGAGACGAACCTTGCAGTCTGGAGCTGAGTGTCATGGTCGATTTCAGATCCGTTAGGTTATAGTCTGGTTTTATAGAAACGTTTTAAAACCAAGTTCACTATAACCAGTGGCTCTGATACCAAACTGTCACACCCTCGATTTACCACTTAGGGAGTGTCCCTGTTAGGCGTGTGACCACTAGTAATGAGCCACCAATTACATTGAATCCATAAGTTTAAAATAAAGTTTCATCATTTAATAGTAATAAAATCCAAACATAAGTAATTCGAAAACCATCAAGTTTAGCGGAAGCGTTAACGTAACATAATGTAAATACTTTCCAAACAACCATAGTAAATAAATGTTTGATAAATAAACCCATCAATGCAACCATGACCACTCACGCCCTCCAGCCAGCAAGTTCCTGTTCCCAAGTACCTAACGACCTGCGAGCATGTAACAAGTGTATCAGACAAAGCTGGCGAGTTCACAGTTTTAGAAAACGCTTGTTACCAGTTGTATGTAAAACAGTCCACTGACAAATGCAAGTAATATTGTTAATATCTCAATTCCGAACAAGACTGCTCCTGAAGTACATGACTGCCCTTTCCCACGTACTCCTATCCAGTACTGGGCCCGACTGGTCATTAGTTCACATCCGTCCTATCTAGGAGCGGTGTGAGGGTGCCAAACCTAAGTAGCGCTACCAACTAATACCCGTTACCCTCCAGGTAACAATATAAAGGACTTACAAGAATGATAGGTGAGATTATTAACCAATATACCCGTTTTTACCCAAAAGACTTATCCCTCCACGGGATACCCACTGACTGTCCCCAACCACTGGGACGCATGCTCAAATGTAGTGAACTCACCTTAGATTTGCTCGGTAGATTAAAGTATATGCACACAGTTTAATCAATCCAATCCTAATAGGGTTTCAGTACCAGTTAGTTACTTACACACACAAATCACATATCTTTATTATGCAAGTATAAACAAGCTTGGCACGTAGTATCACACGAGTCATAGCGAGCATTCAAGTAATATGTATATACGTTTCACATCACAAATTCATACTATGTCCATACTCTCATGATAACTGTAGTCATTCCGTACACGCTTCGGTTCGTAACACGGTTTCACAATTTCAATTGCCATCAAGATATGATACATCATAAAGTTAATCACATATTAAGGTTATACTAACTGTTTGATATAGCTATTATATCAAGACACGGCCCATCTAAATTCGGCCCAATAAGTGTGCTATCCAATACCCGTTTGTTATCTGATGTTGTTACCCATCCCCCTTCCAAATCAAAGTTCATCGGTTTCCCAGTTAAGTCTCACACAATTACATCAGTTCTTAAAATCATCATGTGCCTTTTTCCGATCATTAATTTATTAACAATTAGCAAGACACCTCTAACTACTCAACAAAAGTAATCGGCTCATCATCACATTATTACCCATGTTATCGCACAAAATTGCTAATCATTAGTTCATGTTTCTCAAACAGATTCATCATCACATATGACACGTTACTCCCCAATTGTGTATTCAAACAGCTTATTATGAATATTGGCTATTATTATCAAGATATCAACAACATCAAATCCAGTTACCTCTAATCCCCTAACCGTGGGACCCTACATTGCCGTCAAATAATCAAATCACACCACCCAACTTGCCGAGTCATCGTCCCTCACATTCATTATTCTAGCATCCATTATAACAATTTCTAATTCATATATTCATCAAATCATCATCGTCGCACATGTTGACAACAATATTTAGATATCTTAATGAACCCTCTATATATATTGGACCTTTTATTTGATGGCCGACATTCTCGACTATTATTCCACATGCACATCAGACATTATAGTTTGGTTAGATCACCACATCAGACATTATAGTTTATTCAAGATCATTAGCTTTATTAAGCCATGTGCCCTCAATCCTATTGGACCAATACCACTACTGTTATATCAACATTGATCATGAACCACATATTGATTTCATGCACACACACATCGTTATCAAGCACACATATATATATATTCTCAACTTCATGGTGATATCCCAATCAATCACATAAAATCACGAGTCCAGTTACAATAAAAAAACGATAAACCTACTTACCGATTACTAGCATGAGAAAGAGAGATGATACTTCACAAGAATGAGAGCTCCGATGAAAGCTGGGTTACCATCAATCCGTAAGAGAAGTGAGGGTGTGCTAGGGTTTGTTCAACTTCCAAATCACCGTTTACGTGCCCCCTCCTATCTCTCTTGTATACGAAACCCAAAATGGGTTTGGGCTTAATCAACAAGTGTGGGTCGATGGGTTCAAAGAATAAGCTGGAGGTTCAAAGTGTGATCTAATACATGCATCGCGGCCCGAAAAGAAGTGCGGTCCGAAAGAAGTGCGTCGCGGCCCAAGTGTATCACTAGATTCTAGTTCGGCCCAAGCGAGAGACTAGACGACACTACATTATTTACTCTTCCACGTACGTACAAATACGCCAATGCGACATAAGTAATTCAACACATGTATAACACGATTAATACACATAACACGTTTAATACATGTAACACGTTTAACGACTTCGTGTGCAGTTAATATGCACACATAAATATCTAGTGATGTACACGTGTAATCCAGCGCCAAAGATTGAGTTTAAATAACGCTAACCTTAGAGATCCGGCTTGTCACAACATGGTCATATCAAACCAAACTGTCCAAAACTAGCTCCAGCCACGAACAACAAAACTACTAAAAATGCTAGAGCATTTGTTTTGATCGCAGAAGAAGCAAAGATGATTCCGGACGTAATCGCCTGTACGTTTTTAGTTAATGACGTTTTTGCTAAAGTATTATTTCACTCTAGTACAAACCAAAGTTTTATTAATACTTCATTTTGCAAACTTCTCAATCAATCATTAACTAAACTCCCACAAGAATGTCTCGTAGAAACAACAAATGGGGAAACCATTAAGATTTATGAAATCTTGCAGGGAGCAAGAATATAATTTTTAAGTAAAAAATTTATTGCAAACCTTTACCCAATGAATCTGGCAGGATTTGATGTTGTATTAGGAATGGATTGGTTAATAGCCAATAAAGCCAGTATTTTATGTGATCAAAATTCAATCCAAGTAAAATCACCAAGAGGCGAAAAGATCACAATTAAAGGAGATAAGCCCTTTAGATCCACAAAATTCATATCTGCGATGAAAACAACAAGTTATGTTAGAAAAGGATCATTAGTGTATTTGATTTCTATAATCATTAATACTAAAGGAAAAGAACTAAAGGATATTCCAGTAGTATCCCAATTTTCAGATGTGTTTCCAAAAGAGTTACCAGGACTACCGCCAGACAGGGAAGTCGAATTCAGAATCCACCAGCTACCAGGAACGGCACCAATTGCCAAAGCACCTTACCGTTTGGCACCCACAGAAATGCAGGAACTGAGGAAACAGTTAGACGAATTGTTTAAGAAAGGATTCATACAACCAAGCTCATTTCCATGGGGAGCACCGATCTTATTCGTCAAGAAGAAGGATGGATCCATGGGTATGTGCATCGATTACCGTGAATTGAACAAAGTCACGATAAAAAATCGGTATCCATTACCAAGAATTGATGATTTGTTTGATCAGTTGCAAGGAGCTTGATTTTTCTCAAAAAATCGACTTACGATCAGGATATCATCAATTAAAGGTACAGGAAGAGGACATTCCTAAGACCGCTTTTAGAACAAGGTATGGCCATTATGAATTTACTGTCATGCCATTTGGTTTAACCAATGCCCCAACTGCATTTATGGACATGATGAACCGAATATGTAAGACATATTTGGATAAATTCATAATTGTTTTTATAGATGATATTCTCATTTACTCTAAGAGTAAAGAGGAACATGCAAAGCATTTGCACGCACTTCTAAGTTTATTGAGAAAAGAAAAGCTTTATTCTAAGTTTTCGAAGTGTGAATTTTGGTTAGAACAGGTACAGTTTCTTGGGCATTTAGTCAATCATGAAGGAATTCATGTGGATCCCACCAAGATTGAGGCGATTACCAAATGGAAAACCCCTGAGTCAACAACCGAGGTTAGAAGTTTCTTAGGATTGGCTTGTTATTATAGAAGGTTTATTCGAGATTTTTCTAGAATAGCCATTTACTTAACTAAGCTAACCTGTAAATCTGTTAGGTTTGAATGGGGACCAAAACAAGAAGAAGCCTTTAGAATCCTTAAGCAAAGATTGACCAATGCACCCATATTAGCGTTACCAGAAGGAACTGATAACTTTGTAGTCTATTGTGATGCTTCTAAGTTAGGCTATGGATGTGTGTTAATGCGACGTCAAAAAGTTATAGCATATGCGTCTAGACAACTTAAGAATCATGAAGAAAATTATTCAACCCATGATTTAGAATTAGGAGCCATAATTTTTGCCCTTAAAATTTGGTGACACTACCTTTACGGTAGTAAGTTTTCCATTTTCACTGATCATAAGAGTTTAAGGTATGTTTTCGGGCAAAAGGAGTTGAATATGAGACAAAGACGCTAGATGGAGATACTTAGTGATTATGATTGTAATATCCAGTATCATGCAGGTAAGGCAAATGTAGTGGCTGATGCTTTAAGTCGAAAATATCACGAAAAGCCAAAAAGAGTGCGTTCACTTCAATTAAACCTGCAGATAGATTTAAATGAACAAATTAGAAAAGCACAAGAATCAGTGATCAAGGACGACACTGAAAAGTTGAAAGGAATGATTAAGGAACTAGAACAAGGAACAGATGGAATTTGGAGATTCCATAAGAAAAAAATGTGGATACCCAAATTAGGAAACCTACGCCACCGTATATTAGAGGAAGCCTATAAGTCTAAGTATACGATTGACGGGTGGTCCGTAGGACAACCCTTTATGATGTTAAAAGACAAGTTTATCCCTCATTTAAGTGTGTCATTATCTCGAATTAGATAACTACTGTTGTTTATGTCTCAGGTGCGGTTTGGCGGCTTAAAGTGAAGAAAAATGCAGCTTTGGAAGGTTTGAAGTTGAACGGGTTGAGTGTGGAGCAAAAGATGCAACAAAGAAGAACCATCAGCTTTCCACCGTAAATTACGGTCCTACCGTAATTTACAGTGGACCTGAATTCCACCTGGAGGCTGCCGTAAATCAGAAGACTTGTACCGTAACACTTATATGTGCACCGTAACTTACGGTAGAGCCGTAAGTTACAGTGGTGGCTGCGAGAAAACGTGTAACTGCCTCATTAAGTCAGTTTTTATTGTGTCTTTTCAAGTATTCTCATCATTGGACGGTTATTGGGGACACTAGGGGCGATTTTGGGCTATCTTGCTTGGTTCTAGACAATTTCTAACATTCGGTTTGTGTTTTCGATTTGGATGAACGTTGAATTGATTGCTAGGATGATTCACCAAGCTATGTGTGGCTAAAACTTTCGGTGATCATCTTAGGTGAAGGTTTCTCTTGAACTTTTGTGTGTTTATTTCTAAATTTCTAGAATGATAACTTGCGTTGCTTGAATATCATGGTGTATGCATAATTGTTTGTAGCTTGTTAATCGATAGTGCAATTTCTAGTCTCAATCGTACGTTCTTGGTGCCGTTGGCAATCGAGATATCACGGGAAGGGTTAGGGTTGGTTATTGGTTAATTGATCATCGGGAAACAACCTCGCGTTTATAAATCCGAGTACTTTGTTCCCTTTTATCACTTCAATTATTTATGCACGAGTTATGTCTATGTAACTCTTTCTAGTTGGAATTTCACACAATTGTTTAAAGAAACTGAATCCTAAGATGGTCGTTGTTCTCTCCTAGTCTTTTTTACAACCAATCTTTGTTTTGCAATTTAATTAGTTAATATTAGTTCTTAAAACAAAAACAATCAACTCTTGAATTTTAATTTCTGCAATTTTAGTTTAATCTTAGTTTAAGTGTAAAGCTACATAATCGACATACTTTCCACAAACTCCCTGTGTTCGATACCCTCTTACCACTATATTATAGTTGTTACTGGGATTAAATTTGATTGTGACCACGACATCACGTCAAATTTTGGCGCCGTTGCCGGGGAGTAGTGCGCAACGTGTGTCAGTTTGTTAGTTTTGCTTTGTTATTTTCGGGTTTACACTGGTGTGTTTAGTGTGCAGGTTCTACAGGTGCATGCATACTAGAGGCTCTCACAAGGCGTCACCATTGTCATTTGATCCGGAAATCGAAAGAACACTAAGGCAAAACCGAGTTTTACTACGCGAAAACAGAATCATTGGTTCACCCACTTCACCCATTACACCAAGAATCATCATGGAAGAAACACAAGTACCACCCACAACGGGTCAAACGACCTCATCATTTATACCTTCTTCCACACAACCATCACCAAACACAACCATACCAAATTCCACTACAATTCCTACTCCACCTCATGACACTACACCATCAAACACCACACAACCGATTACTACTCAAAATGAACCTAATCTTTCCTTTAGCCCATCTACTACGATTCCACCACTCACTCATTTCTTCCCAGTTTCCGGTCAATCATCTTCCCATTATTCAATACCACCAAATACAACCATTGTCCATGCTACTTCAACATTTAGACCATCAAACCAAGCGGGATTTCAATATTCAACCCTTCCAATTGGGCAAACTTCGGGTATAGGGGGAGATGGATATGAGGAAGGATACGAAGATTTTGAGGGCTATGATGAAGATGGGTACGCTTATGAAGGTTATGGTGATCAAGGAGAGTTCAGTTATGTGCAAAGTCAATCTCAAGGGATGGCAAGTGTTGGTGGAATACCGCAACAACAACTCATACCACAACACATTAGGCCAAGGCCACAAGGGCCACCAATGCAACGCCCTATTCCATTGCAACAAGTTCGGCCACAACATGTACAACCACAATTTCAAAGGCCAATTCAACAACCACCGATGCCACAACAACAATTTCAACCACCGTTCATACCACAAGGACATATACCAAGACCTATGGGTCCTATTCGTCCAAGGGGTCGATTGGGTGTTCCAAGAAGGCATCTTAGGGAACAAGCAAGGGGAATAGAAGCACATTTCAGGCCGATAATTACTCAAAACCCGTCACCGGTGGTTATCCCTCACAACAATCAAGGGAGAACCTTTGAAGTAAGAATAAATTCTTTGCAAAGTTTTCCGAAATACAAAGGGCTAGCAACGGAGGAGCCGTATTTCCACTTAGAGGCCTATGACTCAATTTGCAATACTCTTGGGAGTCAAGGTTTTTCGGCTGATGATATCAAGTTGGTCTTATTTCAATTTTCGTTGGAGGACAAGGCAAAGAAGTGGTTCTACACTTTGCCTTCAGCATCTATATATACTTGGGCAGAGATGCAACAAATTTTCTTAGATGAATTTTACACCGCCCAAAAGACCAACGATGCTAGAAAAGGATTGAGGAGCTTCCAACAACAACATGGTGAGATGTTCCATGAGGCATTTGAACGTTTCAATATGATGATTAAAAATTGCCCTCACCATGGGATTGAACTTTGGGTGTTGATGAATGCCTTCCACGAGGGGTTGAGTGCCGAGGATGCTCGAGATTAATGTCCATTACTGGTGGGACTTTTGGCACAAATTATGAAAATGATGATTGGGAGTTCTTGGAGAATATGGCAAGTACATCAAAGAGAAAGGCTCAAGCATCGAGGAGAGCGCGACCGGCCATTGCCCGACCTCAAGTGCACGCAATAGATGATGGTAATGTTCAAACTACTAACCAAATTTATGATGTTTGTGCTTTGTGTAATGAAATAGGTCACGCAGCTGAAAATTGCCAAGGAATGGTGGAAGGGAAATATGAAGAGGTGCATGCGGTTTAAGGTCAAGGTCAAGGAGGGGGTGGTAGAAACTACAACAACATGAACTCTAATACTTACCACCCCGGGTTGAGGAACCACCCAAATTTTCGGTATGGGAACCCTTCAAATCAAGCTAACCCGAATTTCCAAGGAAACCAAGGATTTCAAAGGCAATATCAAACGGGTCAAAGCTATTTGGGTGGAAATGAGATGATGGAGATGTTGAAGGCGATGCAACGAATGAACCAACATGATGAGGTTCGGATGCAAAAGGACGAGGTTCGTGACAAAAGCATCCAATCGTTGACCACTCAAATGGGTCAACTTGCGAGTGACGTGGCGATATTGAAGAAAGCAAAAGGTCAATTACCAAGTGACACGGTGACAAATCTCAAGAACACAAAAAGCATTAACTTCAATGTGGTAAGCACCGTTCCAAATACTAAATTTAATGAAACATTGATAACGTCTTCGTATCAAGTGAATGCAGGTTTGGAAAAAGATGCCGAAGTCGAGAATGATAAAGAGTATGAAGCGCCAATCGTGCCTATCCGTGTGGGAAAATTAAAAATCCCTCACGCATTGTTGGACTACGGGGCAAGCATGAGTGTGCTACCAAGCGATCTATACGATATGTACGACTTTGGTCCACTTGAAGATATAGACACCATGGTGAGCTTGGCGGATGGAAGTTGGAGGCGTCCACGAGGAATAG
This sequence comes from Helianthus tuberosus, assembly GCA_030545235.1. NCBI lineage: Eukaryota > Viridiplantae > Streptophyta > Magnoliopsida > Asterales > Asteraceae > Helianthus > Helianthus tuberosus. Next base: position 25,599,735 of record CM060419.1, read on the forward strand.
TGCAAGTATAGAGCGGTCCTTGAAACAAAACCTTGATCGTCACGAGGCATGGAATCGCACACATGCGTATTCCCGTGAGGTTGAAATGAATAATCGCTATCATGACGATCAAGAAAGGAGATTGCACGCGGATTGGCATGCCGGGCGGCCAGTGGTTGTGGATCCACAACATGTGGATTATGCGTCTCTACCACCGTATGATGGTAGTGTTTCGTATCCAACCCCGCCGATCCACCATTCACAATGGATTGACCCAAGGCAGCAAGAAGGAGCGCAACACCAACAAGGAGGAAGTAGTAGCGGATCATTTGCGTTCGGTGAATGGAACGACATGATGTCTTCCATGTTTGGGCCGCTGGGACCGCGCTATTATTAGTCAGGTTGTGTTCCCCCTTTGTATATTTTTGTGCATATTTGTTAGTTTGTTTGTTTATGGTTGGGCGGTTGGTTGGGTATGATTGTGATGTTATGTTAGGTTGGTGCGAGGTGGTGGTGTCATGTTTTAAAAAGAAGAAAAACATAAAAAAAATTATTATTAGAAATGAAAAGAAAAAAAAAAGCAATAAAAAATGAAAAAAAGAAATGATGTTGAGTTGTCTTGTACATAGTAGTTTAGATTGGTAGTGTTAGTTTGCTTTATTGTGTAATAAAAAGACCGGGTTAAATTTTCGCTACTTCATATATATTCCATTTCCTACCTATACACCTAGCCACGTTACAACCTTGAAAGTCCCTTTGATTTGCATTCATGTTTGACACATTTAGGAGAAGGATCGATTTAGGTACAAGCCTATGATTGTGCAACCACCCGTTTGCCTATTGTGTGTCTAGTTTATCTTTGCTAGTTTTCACTTGTAGCCGAGATGAGAGATTTAGAGAAGGGTGCATTGGTTGGGTGTTAAAAAGGGGTTAGTAAAAGGATTGCTTGTTTTTGCTTGGCTTACATTGATCACTTGTTGAGAAATTGATTTGATGAGTTGCTTGAGACAAGCAACGGGTAAGTGTGGGGATGTGACAGGTGGTCCGTAGGACAACCCTTTATGATGTTAAAAGACAAGTTTATCCCTCATTTAAGTGTGTCATTATCTCGAATTAGATAACTACTGTTGTTTATGTCTCAGGTGCGGTTTGGCGGCTTAAAGTGAAGAAAAATGCAGCTTTGGAAGGTTTGAAGTTGAACGGGTTGAGTGTGGAGCAAAAGATGCAACAAAGAAGAACCATCAGCTTTCCACCGTAAATTACGGTCCTACCGTAATTTACGGTGGACCTGAATTCCACCAGGAGGCTGCCGTAAATCAGAAGACTTGTACCGTAACACTTATATGTGCACCGTAACTTACGGTAGAGCCGTAAGTTACGGTGGTGGCTGCGAGAAAACGTGTAACTGCCTCATTAAGTCAGTTTTTATTGTGTCTTTTCAAGTATTCTCATCATTGGACGGTTATTGGGGACACTAGGGGCGATTTTGGGCTATCTTGCTTGGTTCTAGACAATTTCTAACATTCGGTTTGTGTTTTCGATTTGGATGAATGTTGAATTGATTGCTAGGATGATTCACCAAGCTATGTGTGGCTAAAACTTTCGGTGATCATCTTAGGTGAAGGTTTCTCTTGAACTTTTGTGTGTTTATTTCTGAATTTCTAGAATGATAACTTGCGTTGCTTGAATATCATGGTGTATGCATAATTTTTTGTAGCTTGTTAATCGATAGTGCAATTTCTAGTCTCAATCGTACGATCTTGGTGCCGTTGGCAATCGAGATATCATGGGAAGGGTTAGGGTTGGTTATTGGTTAATTGATCATCGGGAAACAACCTTGCGTTTATAAATCCGAGTACTTTGTTCCCTTTTATCACTTCAATTATTTATGCACGAGTTATGTCTATGTAACTCTTTCTAGTTGGAATTTCACACAATTGTTTAAAGAAACTGAATCCTAAGATGGTCATTGTTCTCTCCTAGTCTGTTTTACAACCAATCTTTGTTTTGCAATTTAATTAGTTAATATTAGTTCTTAAAACCAAAACAATCAACTCTTGAATTTTAATTTCTGCAATTTTAGTTTAATCTTAGTTTAAGTGCAAAGCTACATAATCGACATACTTTCCACAAACTCCCTGTGTTCGATACCCTCTTACCACTATATTATAGTTGTTATTGGGATTAAATTTGATTGTGACCACGACATCACGTCAACGATGCATCCTAGAAGTGATAAAATGTATCAAGACGTAAGAAAGAATTTCTGGTGTGTTGGATCGTCGTGTGACCTTAACGAGTCAATCTGAGTAGTTCATCATCAAATACAAAGGCGGAATCAATGTAAATGACGTATAACAGCTTGTTCCTTTCTAATTATATTCTATTATTGATTTCCTGAGCTTTATACAAACAATTCTGACAAAAATTTGGCAGCACCTCAGCTCTCCAACTCTAATTCCGTATCAAATGAATCAGACAAGATCAGTATTTATAGGCGTCTTAATTCCGCATGAAAACAACTCAAGTGGAATTATGAGTTCATGCGGAATTAGTTAATTCCGTGCGGAATTACGAATTTCGCTTGTAACCTTATTTCCGTTTGAAATGACATATGATCATTTCATGCGGAATTACCTCAAAATACTGTATTCTCGATATCCGTGCCCTGATCTAACTTATACAATACAAGACTTATTAAAGACGAAGTTAACAGACATTAGTGCACCAACAGACTCCCCCTTGGATGTTGATGAAGTCTTTAGCATCCTGTCTTCAGTCTTTAGTCTTGATTGATCGTTCACTTGCTCCAAATTGTTTTAACATTGTAAAGCTCCCTCCAATCTTCTATCTTCAAACTTTAATCTACAATCTCCCCTTTGAATATTGATCCAGAATCTTGACTCCCCCTTTCGAAGACACCCCTCACGATAAGCTAGGGCTCGAATTCTGATTCAAACTCCTGTTTACTGCACAATATCTACCCAAATATAAGATATATGACAATAACAGTTTCAATCCAAACTTACCATTCAATCTCATATGATGAATTTGTCAGAATTAGAAATCCACTTAAGTATTCAGGTTCAAATTAATGACCCTGATTAATCAATTAATCTACCAAGTCCAATTTAATGACCTTGGTTGACCTGAGATAAATCACACTGACATTTAGTTCAACTTTGTTCAATCAATTTTTTGAAAATTTACAAGTTTCAAATCAATGAACTTGTTTTAACTTTTCAACTTTTCACAAACTTATCATGTTCAGCTCACAACTCATCTTCCAGTTCAGAAACTTCCTGCATCTGCTTCAAATTCGAATCTGAAGATCAACTTTCCACTTTGGTTTGTCAAAAATAAAGCAGAAGTAAAATATTTTTGAATTTTTAATAAAGTTTCTAAACTAGAAATGAAATACAGAAATAAAATGCAGTAAAAATAAACTATATACAAACATATTTTTTTGGTGAGCGTGTTAAGGAATCATATCAGCTATTCGACAAGTCACAAGTACCGTTAAGCTTTAATTACATTCTCAGAATTAAACAATTCACTTAGATTGTCGATATACTGATCCACTTTAAATTCTCACACAAATTTCAATATGTCCAGGATACGGATTTAGTGTTTTAGAGACTTAAACTCATTCATGTGTCCCACCTCTTGAATATACTCCCGTATCCAAATCCCAATATTCAGTCTTACAGGTGAGTATACCAAAGATGATATCTGTAAGGGGTAAGATGCGAAACCGTGAGAGCTTAGGTCAGAACTTCCGTTCAGCAGAGAGATGACGATTCGACTTTAGGTGTGTCCCCTTTAGAGGATATTTTTTACAACAGCCATGATTAGCATTTTTCAATGTTTTATCATTTTTTTTAGCTGAGGGCGGCGCTATATTTCAAGCAATGCAGAAAGTATTATTCGGGGACTAGGCCATTGCTTTCGCATTATCAGAAGTCCCGGAATAATACCCCAGATATCACTGAGTATAAAGACCTAGTATCTCAGAAAAAGGGATCCTTCAAACAAGATTTCAGGGGTTACCTATATATCCAAGTAGTGTTCCCCACGAAATAAGCAAGTAAAGATTTTAGGTTTATATCCCGAACAAACCTACTAAATGTGTAAAAACCTATCGGCACATCATCAGCAAGACTGTTTAACGCATTTAAACTTTCCATATCTTTAGCATACTGTAACTGTCAAGCCGATGTACTATCATTTTCCCTTTTTACACAAGCTCTTTTTTAGATTTTCTATTGTTTTTGGATTTTGAAAATATCTCATGTTTTTGGATTTTTGAAATTTTTTACTGTTTTTGTATTTTCTGAAAATATTACCCTACTCCCCCTAAATACCAAAACAAGTAAAAAATCGACAAACCATTGCAGATTGCTTCTCAACATCTACAATGTCTCCTTCATCAATGCCAATAATCTCTTCCAACACCGATAAAAGCTTAATACCATTTAATTTTAACAAGTATTAAAAACGAGTTTTATCAAATGCTTTGGTATGTAAATCAACTTTTTGCTCGTCAGTGTGGATTTTCTCAATTCGTATTAACTTCTTCTCGAAACAATCTCGGATGAAGTGATGACGAATTTCAATGTGTTTCGTTTTAGCGTGATGAAAAAGATTTTTTTTAATGTTAATCGCTGCCTCATTATCAACAAAGATAGGGGTGTTTAGAAATTGCAAACCGTAGTCGCGCATCTGTTGCTGGATCCACAAGATCTGAGAGCAGCAACTACTAGCAGATACATACTCCGCTTCACATGTGGATAGAGCCACAGAGGTCTGCTTCTTGCATTGCCAGGTAACCAATCTTGATCCAAAGAACTGGCACCCCGCTGTTGTTGATTTAGCGTTGACTTTGCAACATCCGAAATCTGAACCGGAATACCCTTCGAGCATGAATTTGCCATCTTTTGGATACCACAACCCCAATGATGGAGTTTCTTTCAGGAAGCGTAATATCCTTTTAACAATTACCATGTGCGGAGCTCTCGGGTTAGATTGAAATCTTGCTGCAAGGCAGGTTGGATACATAATATCGAATCTTGAAGCTGTCAAATACATCAGCGATCCGATCATGGAATGATACATCGTTTCATCTACCTTCTCTCCGGTGAGATCAAGATTTATCCCATGGTTCGTTGCTAATGGGGTGGAAGCTGGAGTAGAACTTGACATCCCAAATTTCTCTAAGATATCATGAACATACTTCGTTTGATGTATGAAAATTCCCTTAGGCAGTTGATCAACCTGAAGTCCCAAGAAGAATTTCATCTCACCCATCGATGACATTTCAAATTTCTGCTTCATAACTCGTTCAAAATATTTGCACAAATTCTCATTTGTAGACCCAAATATGATGTCGTCCACGTATATCTGAACGATCAGAAGATGTCCGTCGACCTCTTTGGTGAAGAGAGTGGCATCCACTTTTCCTCGGATGAAGCTATTGGCTAGCAGATGTTGAGAAAATGTCTCGTACCAAGCTCTCGGGGCCTGGTGTAAACCATACAATGCTTTATCCAGCAAATAAACCTTGTCTTTATGGATTGGATCGGTGAAGCCCGGTGGATGTCCGACATATACCTCCTCTTTTACCTTCCCGTAGAGAAACGCCGATTTAACATCTAACTGATAAACTTTGAAATTTTTCCAAGATGCAAATGCTAGGAAGATTCTGATCGCTTCAAGTCTAGCAACTGGAGCATATACTTCAGTGAAATCTATCCCCTCCTACTGACTGAAACCCTGGACTACGAGTCAAGCTTTGTTATGAATAATAACCCCTCGATCATCCCTCTTGCACTTAAACACCCATTTGGTGTTTATCTTCCTTTAACCATCAGACAAGTCTAATAACTTCCACACTCCTAACTTCTCAAATTGACTCAACTCTTCTTGCATAGCACTGACCCAAGAATCTTCAGTTAGCGCCTCTTTGTATGTTCATGGTTCGATCTGCGAAATGAAACAACTTAGTGAAAACTCAGTTTGTAAAGGTGCTACTGTAGAATAAAAACAAGTAAGGCCTTGGTCAATTTGACATCTAGTGCGAACGCCTGATTGCAATTCTCCAATGATCAGCTCCTCTGGATGGTATGAAAGAGTTCTTGGTATCACCTCACCTGGAACATCTACCTCGCCTTCCAGATTTGTAATATTTTGATTTGCACCTTGTTCATTGACTGGGTTTGTTTGACTTGAAATCTGAATTTGCTCCCCCTCAAAATCTGAATCACCACGATCAAATACTGGTCTGTTCTCAGATTCTTGATTATCATTATTTGACGTCTGATTATCATGAGCAACTTCATTTTGTTGGATATCATCATGTTCTCCAGCATTGCTTGGACCTGCTTTATTGTCATTTGAAGTTTGTTGTGGTCGACTTGAATAATCAGCTGGGAACCTTTCCTGCGACGACTAATACTCTCTTAGAATATCCAACTCGTCAAAGAAATCTTTTTCTTCTTCTTCTTCTTCCATGTCAAATGAATCCCATAATTTGTCATAGTGAAAACGCCATGAATCGCCTGGATTCTGCTGTGGCATTGTGTAACCTTGACACTCAACATTGTGTGCTTCAATGATCCGCTTTAAGCTTGGAACAAAGACTCGTTTCAATGGACTTGAGTAACCCACAAAAATCCCTTCGATGCTCTTTGGACCAAATTTACCAAAAGGCTCTAGAACTGTGCAGGGAGACCCAAACGGTTCTAAATACTTCAGGTTCGGTTTGCGGTTAATGATCAGCTCAAAACATGTCTTATTGAATTTCTTCACTGTGAGAACCCGGTTAAGTGTATAGCATGCAGCTGACACTGCTTCTGCCCAAAAGTTACAGGTAATTTAGAATCAGCAAGCATCGTCCTGGCCGTTTCAATTAGCGTCCTGTTCTTTCTTTCAGCTACTCCATTCTGATGTGGAGTATAAGGAGCACTAAACTCATGCAATATACCTTTTTCATCACAAAACACTTCCATTTTGCTACTTTTGAACTCTGTGCCATTATCACTTCTTATTCTTCGAACACGAGTTTGGTACAAGTTTTCAAGCTTTTTGATCAACGTGATTAAACTCCCAAATGTTTGGTCTTTAGATTGCAAAAATGAAACCCATGAAAACCCTGAGTAATCATCTGTAACTACTACACAATAGAGATCCCCAGTTATGCTTTTGACGTTTACTGGACCAAACAGATTCATGTGAAGTCTCTCTAAAGGTCTCAAGATTGAATTTTCTTTCTTCCTGGGGTGAGAATTCTTCTTTTGCTTCCCTTTGACGCAACTAATACACTCCCCCTCAAGATGAAAACCTTTCAAATGAACACCAGTTACTAAATCATTATGCACCAAGTGATTCATTTTTCTCAAATGTATATGACCCATTTTTCGGTGCCACAACTGTGATTCTTTCTCTGTTGCTCTAGACATAAAACAATGAGCCTGACCCGTGGTTGTAGTTGCTACGCTCATATCCAAAACGTACAGATCATCAACTCTTGGTGCTCTCAAGATAATTCATTCTTCAGGGATAACAAATCATGGTTTCAATATCAAACATTCTTTGTCTGTGAAGTGAGTAGTATACATCCTATCATAGATCTGAGAAATACTCAGAAGATTATTCTCAAGCTCAGCAATGTAGTTAATGTTAGTGCACGGAATGTCTGTTGACTGCGTCTACAAAAAGTCAGAAGTCAAGATTGGTCAACAGGGGGTCAAAGTGTAAATATTGGATGATATAGAGTCTGGTTCGCTTTTATGTCATTGTGTTTTAGTCTGGACCGCTCGAATGTCATTAGTCTGGATCGCTTATATGTCATTATATTAGTCTGGTTCGCTTATATGTCTTAGTCTGGTCCGCTCATAGGTTCTTAGTGTGGTCCGCTTATTTGTCAAGTGTTCTGGATCGCTCATATGGCATGTCATATGAGCGAACCAGCATGTCTATATATAGGGGAGTAGTTTGAGCGGATCTCATAGTTGTGTGTGTATGCTTGGAGCTGAAACTCTGTCAAAATCTCATCAAGAAAGCAATAAAAAGATAGGAAATTAATAGGACAAGCTGTTGTAATCTTGCATATTCTGATTCCGCCTTTATATGTGAGAATGAGCTACTCGGATTGACGTTTTCGGGTCAAGGAACGGTCCAACAGTTAACTCTTTCAAACGTGACAATGCCATTCGATAACGTTCCTTCTCCAACTATTCGACCTCCTTGATTGCCTGCGAAACCTACATAACCTCCATTGAAATCTCTAACATCGTACAACAGGATTTTCTTTCCTGTCATGTGCCGAGAAACTCCACTATCCATAATCCAACGCGAAACGGATCTTGGAAGCTCCTGCACATTTCAAAAACACTTTAGTTAGATTTTGATGCTACCCAAGCCTCTTTTGACTCAGGTAGGTTGACTTTGATGTGAGATTTAACAGTGTAAAGTGGCGGAAAATTCTTATCATTTATCTTTAAGCTATCCTCAGACCCAATCTCAACCTTTTTGTATAAAAAGAAATCATTTTGAGAAGGTTGACCAGATGATTGGTCTTTCTTTGAAACATTCTTCTTTTCAGAAGTAGTAGCTACTTGTGGTTCAAGTTTCTCATAGTAATCCAAAGGAACATTCATCTTTACCGGTGTGGTAGAAGACGATTGTTTTTCTGACTCTGAAACCTTTGGTTTTGGAGAACTTGAGTTCTTTTCAACTACTTTTGGTTTCCATGTTTGTTGAGGCGAAGCAACCCGTTTGTAAAACTTGTCAGTTTTAGTTACCACATTCTTTACGGGTTCAGTTTTGATCTTGGTGTTATCATTTTTCAAAACCTTTTTCTCAACAACCAATGGAACTTTTTCCTTCACATCATCTGTGACAACTGGCACAAACCGGTAATTTCCATACACTTTAATTATTATTTAATGATTGCAATTATGTGCTTAATTGTCAGCAATGTCTGAAAACACACTAAACAAGTGAATTCATGCACGTTGTATACTATAAAATATTGCTTTATGCATAAACGAGAGCGATGCGTCAGAAATATTAGTAAACTCACCGGTAAGACACACTGTGTCAACGGAACTGCAGAAAGCAGTCAGACATTAGAATTGAGGCCTAGGTGTAGGTCCTACGACAAAGGTACATTAAAACCCAAGAGTACATACAAGGGTTTAATATATATGCAATAAGAAAGCAAAAATAAGCACTAAAAGGCACCCGAAACACACTTTAAGTGCAGAACTTTACTAAATTCAGCACAATTCAGCTTTTAACAACATAAATATTGTGCGGAGATGTCGTTTTATCATCCAGAATATTTCCCTAAGTGACGGGAATTCTTTGTGTCACTAAAAATAACACTAACGACACTTTAAATGCTTATTAAGCACTTTAACGAATCGGTATCTAACCGAACAATTTGATTCGATACCGATTTCAAGCTTTAAATCACTTTCTGGAAGGTTATACGCAAACTGGTGCTTAAACGCAATCAGTTTAACGCGACGTACACTCCAGAACTGTGACGTAAGCCAAATATACCCTAAATATCCCTTACATAACTTAGAAATAAGTTTCGAAGGATTCGGTATGGCGAAAACATGTTTATTTGAACTAAAGAACTAATTACGACAAAACTGCGAAACGAACGTTGGCGGCCGCCCGGATAATATTTAATCCCACAAATATTCTGTTATGATTAAAATTTTATTTTAATCAGGTTCATGTTGAAAAATAAATTAAAACGCTTAAAAACGTTATTTTTCAAGTTTAAGCGCGTACCGTGTGTTCCTACGCGACACAATGCTTACACTGCAAAACGCAGACAACGCAGCAAACCCAGGAATATGCCAGGAATATACCAGGAATATGCCAGGAATATGCCAGGAATATATACTAGGAATATGCCAGGAATATGCCAGGAATATACCAGGAATATGCCAGGAATATGCCAGGAATATGCCAGGAATATGCCAGGAATATGCCAGGAATATGCCAGGAATATGCTATATGGAAGGTCTATAAATACCACAATTTCATCACTCCATCTTCACTTCCCTCTCTCCCTCCCTTGTTCTCGGCCCAACCAAGCACCACCGCCACCCTTATTTTCCAACTCATCCATCCATTCCAAGGTGATATTGAGGAGTAAGAAGGCCACTAACGAAGCTCGGTGCAAGCGGATATTGAAGGACCTTTCTTCATTTTCTTTTATCCACCTCTTTTGTCCTCTTGAACTCCCCTAGCCTTGTGCTAGTAGTAAGTGCTTCTAAACATCTTCTTGTTCTCGTTTATGATGGTTAATAGATGATTTAATGGCTAAAAATCATAAACACTAAAGATCACCAACTAAAAGTCTTGTAAAATGATGAACTTAATGGATAAAAGGAAAGTAATGGTGTAAAACTTGTTAAACTTGTTTTCTGATGATTATTTTGTGTTGTTTAATGCTAGTAGTAGTTCGGATCGTCATCTAACCCGGCTAGGTTAAGTTCATAGAGCATGGACTAGTGTATGTTAAAGTATAAAAAGGGCAAGATGATGAACACTACTACATAATAACATGAACTTGCGTAAAAGGAATTTTTCTTGTAAAATGAAGTTCTAAACTAGTAGATCTAAAGATCTACAAGTGGTATTTTCGAAAAACCAACTGTAAGACGAAACCATGTTTTAAAACCGGATCTTTCATGAAATAGAGGTGTTTTTGTGAACAAACAAGTGTGTGGACACTAGTGTAACAAAAGTTTTAACAAAGAAATAATTTTCGCAAAAACCGACTAGAAGTTGTAAAACTTCATATTCTTTAAAAATAAGATTTCCAAGAAACCGACTTTATTTTTAGAGATGGAAAAACCTACTAAATGTGTTGAAGAGTTACTACATAATTTTACACAACTTGCAAGTTCATGTGTATGCGATTTGTGTTTATTTTGACTAGTTTGATATTTGAAGATGGTATTTTGATGATGGAAAAATTGATTGGTTGAATTTTAAAAGAAAATGATACGCTAGTAAGCGTGGCCACCTCCAGTTACAGAGGAAACTCTGGCGAAATTTTTCCAGAAAATAACACTTACAATATTTTTGGTGACAAGTGTTATGAATACATTTTTGACTTGTTTTCCAAACAAACTTCGCCATGATTTTTATTACAAAATTTCCAAACATCGGAGGTGGATTTTCATAAATAAAACTTGTTAAATATATATTTAGAATATATATTTATCGCTTGTGTGATTATGTGATTATTTTGTGAACTAGGTATATATTATTTTTAGAGTAAAACTAATATGACTTGGAGATACTCGTAACGAGTAAAAATACAAACATACACATACAACATACAAGATACATAATTCGGGTGCAAAGTGCAAAATACAAAAAGCTTATATTTATTTTTGAGAAAATAATATAAGTAAGACATTTAGTTAAAAATATAAAATATTTTTAACACAAGAAAATATACACAAAAGAGAGTGACTGTACTTGTGCGACGCAAGTCTAGTGACTAACGTTAAGAAAACGCGTATAGGTTACGACGTTAATTAAGCAAATCCGGTGAAGTTTACGACGCACAGGAACGCAAAGTTGTGAGTTCATGCTCCCCCTTTTCTCTTAACTATTTTCAGTTTTATAACTTCGGGGGTGAAATACATGTTACGAATACTTCAATATTTACAAAATGGTATGATATGTACTAAAACAAGAAGTACTCTTAGCGACAACTAGTGCCAAGAATTGATACGAGAAATCGTGTCACGAATAGGGTAACATAAGCACCATTAATCGTGTACATACTTAGACCGCAGAACAAAAGGTTAGATCTAATGGGTTTCAGGGCAGCCCCACTCTTGGTGACAACTAGAACCAAGTAGTGTTTTTGTGTCTCAGTCGTGAATCGACTATAGAAAAATGCCTATGGTTTGGTGACTTCCTATGTCGTGTCACATGTTAATGGCTTTGCAACCCATTAACACTTGATACATATGGAAATACTTGATTTACACTTGAATACGTGATTTAACAAATACATACCATGATTTTTATACAAAGTATACAAGCGTTAAATACAAAACTGCATGAATTCACACCAACTTTATGTTGACGTTTTTCCAAAACTCACATGTATTTCAGGTAACTAGGATGGATGTGCGCGCGGTCTCGCTTATGCTTGTGGATGTCGCTATTGTTTATCTTTAAATAAAGTTGTAAACTTTTTAAGACAATGTTTTATGCGACTTAGCGATGTAAACACTAAACTTATGTTTTCAAGTTATGGTATTTGATGTTTTTACGAGCATATAGCATGTTTACCTTTCGTATGCAATGAGAACCTTTCATGATCACACCTCGTGCTTCCGCCGCAGAAAGGGGTGTGACAGATTGGTATCAGAGCTGCGATTGTAGTGAACCAGGATTCCTTCTCGAGTCTAGTCTACAATCTCTAGGATCCTTTCACGAAAACAATTTTCAAAGAGTTTTCATTGCATAAAACGTCCCGCGACATCCACTGCCTGAAACTGTCTACATGAGTCTAGAAAAGACACTACGAGACTTAGAGTGCACTTGAGTAGCACTTGTCGTTGACTAGAAATTACTTGCAATTATGTGTGATAATTAGCATGTACTAGAAGTAGAATGTCACAAGTAGACGTGACTTTACCTGAAAGCAATGGCCTATCTGAAGGAGGAAATACGCGGATGAAACGAACTGTGCGGACTGAGCAAGGAGTTACGTAATTATGGATGCATACATAATTATGGAATTTAGTGCACAGAAATCACAGCAAGTCTTGTCACGTATAGATTCCCTCAGTGCAAGCCTACAAAGTACTCTGCTAGAGTAATAATTGTTTGATGTCACTTATGTGGTATATACCTGTGAATATATATACTACTACTGTCCAGTATGACGATATCAAGCAAATGCCTAACCCTGTTGTGTTATGTTCTGTCAGAACATGGCACCCAGGAAAGCTGTGAATGCTCACAATAATGATCAACCTCCTCCTCCCCCACTGCCAAGAACTGCTGAAGAGCTAAACGCTCTACTGGAAGAAAGGATCTCCGCTGCTATCGCCCAGTATGAGGCGAACCGTACACTAGACAGTGGCGGACCAAGCAACGCTAGGCGTAATGGGAATGGAGATTCGTCTGGAGGAAACGCAGCTCAAGGTAACCTTAAAACAATTTACTAAGCATGAAGAGATTTATGAACGGTCCTTGTTTCATTATTTCTTCGATTGCTCATAAGTGAATTGGTTGGGTTATTTCCAGGCTGCACTTTCAAGTAGTTCCTCGACTGTAAGCCGATGAACTATGACGGCACAGGAGGTGCAGTAGCATTTGTGCGCTGGACGGAGAAGACTGAAGCTACTATCCGCATGAGCAAGTGTACTGCGGATCAACAAGTCACCTTTGCTACTGGGTTGTTTGTCGATGAAGCTCTGACTTGGTGGAACCTGCAAGTCCAAACCTTGGGCGATGATGCTGCTTATGGCCTAACTTGGGATGAACTAAAGGAAAGAATGAGAGAGAAGTACTGCTCTCGTGCAGAACTCCAAAGGCTGGAAACGGAGTTCTGGCACTTGACCATGGAAGGTGCTGACATCAATGGCTATACTCGAAGGTTCCACGATCTGTCTAGAGTGCTTCCCTACATGGTGACTCCCGAATTCAAGCGCGTTGAATGCTACATTTGGGGACTGGCCTCAGAGTTTCGTGGCATGGTGACGTCGGCCAAACCACAAACAATCACCGAGGCTGTAACTCTGGCTGTCAGCCTTATTGAAGACTGTGTTCGCATGAAGAAGCTATCTCTGAACCCAACAGAAAAGTCTGAAACACATGCTGAGTCATCTGGGGACAAGAAAAGGAAGCATGCAAACCTGAATCAGGCAATTCGTAACAACAAGAGTTCCAACAAGAAGCGTGACCCCAACCCGCCTCAGGAGGCGAAATCTCTTGCAGCTATGAACGACGCTCCAGCAAAGGGATACCTAGGCACCTTGCCCAAATGCCATCGGTGTAAACGCCATCACGAGGGAGCTTGTCGCATCTCAAAGTGTGACAAGTGTGGAAAGTTGGGTCACCGCACTGAAGACTGTTGGAGTAAGAGGAACGGGAATGGAAATCGTAATGGGGCTGATGATAGGAACAATGGTGGAAATGGAAATGGTGCTGGTAACGGGAATGGGCGAAACCAAGGATGCTTCAGATGTGGAAGCAAAAATCATTTCATGAAGGAATGCCCAGAGAGAAACAATGCTCAGGCTCGAGCATTTGTAATTGGAGCAAGGGACGCACGCGAGGACCCTAACGTGGTCACCGGTACATTTCTCGTTAACAATCACTTTGCATCCATATTATTCGACACTGGAGCCGATTATAGTTTCATGTCTGTGGAATTTAAACGTACGCTTGGAATAGAATCTAGTAGATTAGAAATTCCTTATTCCATAGAACTAGCCAATGGTAAACTTGTTGAATCGGGCGAAGTTGTTAGAGGGTGCACACTAGAACTTGGTGAGCGAAAATTTAGCATCGACCTCTTACCTATCCAATTAGGTAGCTTCGATGTAGTGGTCGGAATGGACTGGTTGTCCAAGAACAAAGCTGAAGTCATTTGTCATGAGAAAATCATTCGCATCCCTCTGGCGAATGATGAAACTCTCATCGTACATGGAGAAAGACGAAACGCGCCTCTACGAATCATCAGTTGTATGAAGGCACAGAAGTGCTTAAGGAAAGGATGTGTTGCTTTCCTAGCACACGTTCTAGATAAGAAGGTTGTGGAGCCAAAACTCGAAGACATTCCTGTGGTGAAGGAATTTCCTGATGTGTTCCCTGAAGATCTGCCAGGACTACCTCTGCAACGACAAGTCGAATTCCGTATAGACTTGGTTCCAGGAGCCACTCATGTAGCCAAGGCCCCCTATTGACTTGCACCATCCGAAATGCAAGAATTATCCACACAACTCCAGGAGTTGTTGGATAAAGGATTCATAAGGCCAAGCTTCTCGCCTTGGGGAGCTCCAGTATTGTTCGTGAAGAAGAAGGATGGAACTCTGCGAATGTGCATCGATTACAGAGAACTGAACAAGCTCACAATCAAGAATCGGTATCCACTACCGAGGATTGATGACTTATTTGATCAGTTGCAAGGATCAAGCTACTATTCCAAGATCGACCTTCGATCTGGATATCATCAGTTAAGGATCCAAGAAGAGAGCGTACCAAAGACTGCATTCAGAACACGCTATGGGCATTACGAGTTTCTTGTTATGCCATTCGGACTGACGAACGCACCAGCGGTCTTTATGGATCTGATGAACCGCGTATGTAAACCATATCTCGATAAATTCGTGATTGTATTTATCGATGATATCCTGATTTACTCGCGAACGAAAGAAGAACATGAGCAACATCTCAGAACTATTCTGGAACTATTGAAGAAAGAGAAACTTTATGCAAAGTTCTCGAAATGCGAATTCTGGATTCGCGAAGTACAATTTCTTGGTCACGTTGTGAATGAGAAGGGCATTCATGTAGACCCGTCCAAGATAGAAGCAATAAAGAATTGGGAAGCTCCCAAGACCCCAACTGAAGTTCGTCAATTTTTGGGCTTAGCAGGCTATTATCGGCGATTCATCGAGAATTTCTCAAAGATAGCTCAACCGCCAACGACCCTTACACAGAAAGACAAGAAATACGACTGGGGTCACAAACAAGAAGAAGCCTTCCAGCTACTTAAAAACAAGCTATGCGATGCACCGATATTATCATTACCCGAAGGCACGGAAGACTTCGTGGTATACTGTGACGCTTCACGACAAGGCTTGGGTTGCGTGCTCATGCAACGCCAAAAAGTCATCGCTTACGCTTCAAGGCAATTGAAGGTGCACGAAAGAAACTATACCACTCACGACCTGGAGCTGGGAGCAGTGGTATTCGCCTTGAAGATCTGGTGACACTATTTATATGGTACTCGATGTACAATCTTCACAGATCACAAAAGTTTACAACACATATTTGATCAGAAGGAACTGAATATGCGCCAACGACGATGGGTCGAGCTGCTGAATGACTATGACTGTGAGATTAAGTACCATCCTGGAAAGGCAAACGTTGTAGCGGACGCGTTGAGCCGAAAGGAAAGAGTTAAGACCCTACGGGTTCGAGCATTGGAAATGACTATCCGATCGAACCTCACTTCACGTATTCGTGACGCACAACAAGAAGCCCTTAAGGTGGAAATCGCAAAGCTGAATACCTCCGGGGTGCATTGAAGTACATGGCGCCAAATGAAGAGGGAGCCTTATACTTTAAAAAGCGCATTTGGGTTCCGCTCTATGGTGGCCTACGAGAAGTCATCCTTGATGAAGCGCACAAGTCAAGATACTCGATCCACCCAGGGTCGGACAAGATGTATCAAGACTTGAAAGAATATTATTGGTGGCCGAGACTCAAGAGCGACGTTGCTGTCTATGTTGGAAAGTGCCTAACCTGTGCTAAGGTTAAGGCCGAATATCAGAAACCGTCCGGTCTACTACAACAACCAGAGATTCCCGTGTGGAAGTGGGAACAAATCTCGATGGACTTCATAACAAAATTACCCAGGACCCCGAGAGGGCACGATATGATATGGGTAATAGTTGATCGATTGACGAAGTCTGCGCATTTCCTACCAATCCGAGAGAAGGATAGCACTGGAAAGCTTGCAGAGATATACTTAAGGGAAATTGTGGCACGACATGGAGTGCCAATCTCAATCATTTCAGACAGAGATGGACGCTTTGTCTCAAGAATCTGGCAATCATTTCAGGAAGCCTTTGGATCTCAGTTAGATCTGAGTACGGCATTCCATCCGCAAACAGACGGCCAGAGCGAACGGATTATACAAACGTTAGAAGATATGCTTCGCGCATGTGTCATGGATCTAGGCGGCAGCTGGGATACTCATCTACCTTTAGTTGAGTTTTCCTACAATAACAGTTATCATACGAGCATAAAAGCCGCGCCGTTCGAAGCACTGTATGGCCGCAAATGCCGATCGCCCTTATGTTGGGCAGATGCCAGAGATAAACGTATGGTTGGTCCTGAACTTGTACAAGAAACAACCGACAAGATTGCGCAAATCCGAGAGCGCATTAAGGCAGCTCGAGATCGACAAAAGAGCTACGCTGATCCGAAAAGAAAATCGGTAGAATTCAAGGTGGGAGACAAAGTGTTGTTAAAAGTCTCACCATGGAAGGGCGTAGTCGGATTTGGAAAGCGTGGAAAGCTGAATCCACGATACATCGGACCATTCAGAATATTGAAAAGAATTGGTACCGTGGCATACAAGTTGGAGTTACCGGAAGAACTTAATGGAGTACATGATACGTTTCATGTATCCAACCTGAAGAAGAGTCCAACACAAGAAAGCGTGATCATTCCGATGGATGAAGTGCATATCGATGAAGCCCTCCGATTTACAGAACAACCCGTTGAGGTTACCGACTGGAAAGTCAACAAGACCAGGAGGAGCAGTGTGAAACTTGTCAAAGTACGTTGGAGCTCTAAGCACGGGCCCGAGTATACATGGGAACGTGAAGACCAGTTCAAAGAAAAGTATCCCCACCTATTCAAGAAGACTCCTGCGAGAGTTAGTTCAGCCTGAATTTCGGGACGAAATTCTTTTAACGGGGGGAGACTGTGACAACTGGCACAAACCGGTAATTTCCGTACACTTTAATTATTATTTAATGATTGCAATTATGTGCTTAATTGTCAGCAATGTCTGAAAAAACACTAAACAAGTGAATTCATGCACGTTGTATACTATAAAATATTGCTTTATGCATAAACGAGAGCGTTGCGTCAGAAATATTAGTAAACTCACCGGTAAGACACACTGTGTCAACGGAACTACAGAAAGCAGTCAGACATTAGAATTGAGGCCTAGGTGTAGGTCCTACGACAAAGGTACATTAAAACCCAAGAGTACATACAAGGGTTTAATATATATGCAATACGAAAGCAAAAATAAGCACTAAAAGGCACCCGAAACACACTTTAAGTGCAGAACTTTACTAAATTCAGCACAATTCAGCTTTTAACAACATAAATATTGTGCAGAGATGTCGTTTTATCATCCAGAATATTTCCCTAAGTGACGGGAATTCTTTGTGTCACTAAAAATAACACTAACGACACTTTAAATGCTTATTAAGCACTTTAACGAATCGGTATCTAACCAAACAACCGAACAATTTGATTCGATACCGATTTCAAGCTTTAAATCACTTTCTGGAAGGTTATACGCAAACTGGTGCTTAAACGCAATCAGTTTAATGTGACGTACACTCCAGAACTGTGACGTAAGCCAAATATACCCTAAATATCCCTTACATAACTTAGAAATAAGTTTCGAAGGATTCGGTATGGCGAAAACATGTTTATTTGAACTAAAGAACTAATTACGACAAAACTGCGAAACGAACGTTGGCGGCCGCCCGGATAATATTTAATCCCACAAATATTCTGTTATGATTAAAATTTTATTTTAATCAGGTTCGTGTTGAAAAATAAATTAAAACGCTTAAAAACGTTATTTTTCAAGTTTAAGCGCGTCCCGTGTGTTCCTACGCGACACAATGCTTACACTGCAAAACGCAGACAACGCAGCAAACCCAGGAATATGCTAGGAATATACCAGGAATATACCAGGAGAATATGCCAGGAATATGCCAGGAATATGCCAGGAATATACCAGGAATATACCAGGAATATGCCAGGAATATGCCAGGAATATGCCAGGAATATGCCAGGAATATGCTAGGAATATGCTATATGGAAGGTCTATAAATACCACCATTTCATCACTCCATCTTCACTATCCTCTCTCCCTCCCTTGTTCTCGGCCCAACCAAGCACCACCGCCACCCTCATTTTCCAACTCATCCATCCATTCCAAGGTGATATTGAGGAGTAAGAAGGCCACTAACGAAGCTCAGTGTAAGCGGATATTGAAGGACCTTCTTCATTTGCTTTTATCCACCTCTTTTGTCCTCTTGAACTCCCCTAGCCTTGTGCTAGTAGTAAGTGCTTCTAAACATCTTCTTGTTCTCGTTTATGATGGTTAATAGATGATTTAATGGCTAAAAATCATAAACACTAAAGATCACCAACTAAAAGTCTTGTAAAATGATGAACTTAATGGATAAAAGGAAAGTAATGGTGTAAAACTTGTTAAACTTGTTTTATGATGATTATTTTGTGTTGTTTAATGCTAGTAGTAGCTCGGATCGTCATCTAACCCGGCTAGGTTAAGTTCATAGAGCATGGACTAGTGTATGTTAAAGTATAAAAAGGGCAAGATGATGAACACTACTACATAATAACATGAACTTGCGTAAAAGGAATTTTTCTTGTAAAATGAAGTTCTAAACTAGTAGATCTAAAGATCTACAAGTGGTATTTTCGAAAAACCAACTGTAAGACGAAACCATGTTTTAAAACCGGATCTTTCATGAAATAGAGGTGTTTTTGTGAACAAACAAGTGTGTGGACACTAGTGTAACAAAAGTTTTAACAAAGAAATAATTTTCGCAAAAACCGACTAGAAGTTGTAAAACTTCATATTCTTTAAAAATAAGATTTCCAAGAAACCGACTTTATTTTTAGAGATGGAAAAACCTACTAAATGTGTTGAAGAGTTACTACATAATTTTACACAACTTGCAAGTTCATGCGTATGCGATTTGTGTTTATTTTGACTAGTTTGATATTTGAAGATGGTATTTTGATGATGGAAAAATTGATTGGTTGAATTTTAAAAGAAAATGATACGCTAGTAAGCGTGGCCACCTCCAGTTACAGAGGAAACTCTGGCGAAATTTTTCCAGAAAATAACACTTACAATATTTTTTGTGACAAGTGTTATGAATATATTTTTGACTTGTTTTCCAAACAAACTTCGCCATGATTTTTATTACAAAATTTCCAAACATCGGAGGTGGATTTTCATAAATAAAACTTGTTAAATATATATTCAGAATATATATTTATCGCTTGTGTGATTATGTGATTATTTTGTGAACTAGGTATATATTATTTTTAGAGTAAAAATAATATGACTTGGAGATACTCGTAACGAGTAAAAATACAAACATACACATACAACATACAAGATACATAATTCGGGTGCAAAGTGCAAAATACAAAAAGCTTATATTTATTTTTGAGAAAATAATATAAGTAAGACATTTAGTTAAAAATATAAAATATTTTTAACACAAGAAAATATACACAAAAGAGAGTGACTGTACTTGTGCGACGCAAGTCTAGTGACTAACGTTAAGAAAACGCGTATAGGTTACGACGTTAATTAAGCAAATTCGGTGAAGTTTACGACGCACAGGAACGCAAAGTTGTGAGTTCATGCTCCCCCTTTTCTCTTACCTGTTTTCAGTTTTATAACTTCGGGGGTGAAATACATGTTACGAATACTTCAATATTTACAAAATGGTATGATATGTACTAAAACGAGAAGTACTCTTAGCGACAACTAGTGCCAAGAATTGATACAAGAAATCGTGTCACGAATAGGGTAACATAAGCACCATTAATCGTGTACATACTTAGACCGCAGAACAAAAGGTTAGATCTAATGGGTTTCAGGGCAGCCCCACTCTTGGTGACAACTAGAACCAAGTAGTGTTTTTGTGTCTCAGTCGTGAATCGACTATAGAAAAATGCCTATGGTTTGGTGACTTCCTATGTCGTGTCACATGTTAATGGCTTTGCAACCCATTAACACTTGATACATATGGAAATACTTGATTTACACTTGAATACGTGATTTAACAAATACATACCATGATTTTTATACAAAGTATACAAGCGTTAAATACAAAACTGCATGAATTCACACCAACTTTATGTTGACGTTTTTCCAAAACTCACATGTATTTCAGGTAACTAGGATGGATGTGCGCGCGGTCTCGCTTATGCTTGTGGATGTCGCTATTGTTTATCTTTAAATAAAGTTGTAAACTTTTTAAGACAATGTTTTATGTGACTTAGCGATGTAAACGCTAAACATATGTTTTCAAGTTATGGTATTTGATGTTTTTACAAGCATATAGCATGTTTACCTTTCGTATGCAATGAGAACCTTTCATGATCACACCTCGTGCTTCCGCCGCAGAAAGGGGTGTGACATCATCTTTCTTTCTTATAGCTTCAGTCTTAGGATTCAAGTTGGTACACTTTCGTGCAATATGTCCAACTCGATTGCATTTGAAGCATGTTCGGGTGTCAACTACCCGACTTGTGCCTTCAGATTGAGGCTGTGAAGCCTTCTTCTCAAAGAACTCTTTGTTTGATTTTGAAAAGATTTCAGATTCTTCATCAGAAAGTGAACTTGAACTGTTCACAAACACCTTTTTCTCAGCAAACCTTCTGTTTTGAACATTTTTCCTTTGATAATTCTTACCACCCTGATAACCACCCAACCATCTGTTTCGATTGTTGTTATAAAAACGCGGTGGGACAGCAGGCTTCTTGTAGTAAGCTTTATCTTTTTCAAAATTCATTTGCCTCTTTGTCTGATTTAAAATTTTTACTTCAGACAGATCAATTTCAATCAATTTGAACACATTTGTCAATTTAGCAACATTAACATTCTCCAGTGGAAAATCAGAATCCGAATACAACTTATCCGATCCTGATATCTTGTACATGACAAGAGTAGGTTCTTTATTTAAGTTGTTTTTGGATTTTGATTTCGACATGTAATTGTTCAGAAAACACTCTTCATCCTCAGCTGAATCACTATCAGACTTCAAAACACTTTCAGCCATGCTTTTAACAATATCAGCTTGAACACTATCATCAGATGATGACGAAGAAGAAAATGTAACATCAATTGACTCTGGAAGTTTTATTTCATTTATTTCCTCTTCATCATTAACCAGCCCGGACTTTTTCTTTGAATAATTGTTTAAAACTGGTGGTGGAACTTGATGATACCCCACCCCTGTTCCATCCGAAATGACATCTTCGCCTGCTTTGTTTTTCCCGATGGGTTTGGGAACAATGTGTTGTAAAACAAAGCTTGCGGAGTTGTAACTGGTTAATTTCAACTGGATACGTTCATTTTCAATTTTAGCTTCTTGGAATTGAAGCTTCAACTTAGCAATTTCATCCAATTGCTAGTTGATTAACTCCTCTTTCACTCTAAGAACACCGGCCAGCTGAAGATTTTCTTTATCTTTCTTACCATTTCTTTCATCAGAATCTTTAACCGTTCGTTTTAGTTTTTCAAAATTTTCTGAAATTTGACGATTTTCAAGAATCAATTTTTCATTTTCTTTCCTAATTCTTTCTACGTCAATTTTAACGTTTTCAATTTTCTCAGTTAATTCTTTTAATTTGTCGTTTAAAGCTTTTAACAACTTATCACGGTTTAAGATCTGATCTTCAACACTTCTGACTCTACTAGTCAGATCTTCAACTTTCTTACCACTGAGGTAAGCATTTGTACTACAAACTTTGCACTCTTTCATGCAACTTTTGCAGTTGTTCTCAGATTTACCATTCTTACCTGACTCATGTGTATTATTTGAACTGACCTTGTTTTTGTACTCAGTTCCAGAACCAGAAACTACCTCTAGTTCTTTTGCAGCTAGAACTTTGTCAGCCATCTTTGTCAGGTTTTCAGCGGTGAAATCCAGTGATGTATCAATAATTCCATCATCCACTTTCTTTGGTTGTGGTTCTTTTGCTGTCTCTTTCTCTTTCTCATCAGATTCTCCTCCTCTCCACCATTCTCTCTGTCTGGCTTCTTCTTCATCAACAAGTTGTTTGGTGAGAACTTCAATATCAACAGTATCTGGATCCACAGCTATGTTTCCATTTTGATCAAGATAACATTCTCTATCAGGATCCCATCGCCTTGCTTTCTTTGCTTCCATCCATGTACGATAGATTTTGCCTTTCATGACTTGAGCTGTTGCCTTCCTGTTCACATACTTCACTTCTTCAGATCTGTTATCTTTAAAAGGAACAATCTTTGCTACTGTAAAGGCATAACCAACTGCGTCTTCCTCAGGCAAAACATCACTCCAATCATAACCTTCATTGTCAAGAAAAACTGCAAGTGCCCTGGATTTCTCTTTGGGTACCTCCTCTATCTGCTTCATCCTAGGAGGTTCTGCTTTATTCTGATGATAAATTGCCCTTTTGTAATAATCCTCTCGAAAAGGATTTGCAGTATCATCAGTGTAAGCATTTCTACACTCACGCTTAAAGTGCCCTTTCTGTTTACATTTGAAGCACGTCACTTTTGACTTGTCAAAGCCTAACTTGGTAGAAGGTCCACCAATAGACTCTCTTCCAGTAATCTCCATGAAACGTTGTGCTCTTCTCACTGCACTAGCCATACACCACCTTATATCGATCAATTCCATCTCCTCAGGATCGATCTAATCGTAGTCTTCCTTTGTTAGGTTGGTGTTGCCTATCTTTCCTGCAACGCGGCTTTCGTACGATTCTAACACAGAGGCTAAGAACACCATCTGTTATTTAGCAGACTCTTCACTAAAATTCTGACCATTCTTCAGATCCACAGCGATGTTGCATTGAAATAGATTCTTTGATGCAGATTGATTTGAAGTATTTGATGAAGATCCACCATGATAGCCACTGCTAGGAGTTTCTTGATTCATTGAGTTTGAGCTTTCTGCTGAAAAAGTTGTCTTTGGAGATGCAGTCTTTGGGATCACACTGCCTCTGTAATACAATTCCACATTCTGCTGATAAGATGTGTTGTTGAGTTTATTGGATTTTTTGATCTCCAATTCATGGCTTTCCAGTCTTTCAATAAGCAGATCAACCTTCAAATCAGCCGGCTTTATCGTATTCTTCAGCATCAATGCAAAATACTGCCAGTCTTGCTCATTCGGAAGTGCGTCAAACAACGTGTCTACCAGCTATTCCTGAGTGTAAATACTGTCATGTCTAGCAAGCTCCATCTTCAGATGCCCAAATCTCTCAATCATCTTGGAAACTGACTCGTTCTTTAAACAACCAAACAAATCAAACTCTTTTCGTAACAGTTTCTTTTTGTTCTTAACTATTTCAGCACTACCAATACATTTAATTTTTAATTTTCCCAAAGGTATCTTGAATCTTTGTACTCGATCAGTGCGATAATGTCATCTTGAACAGATTGGTGAAGCAAAGCAATACATTTTTGTTCAGCAACATATCTTTCAATTTGATTTTCTTCCAAGTTCTCATAATTATCTCTCCCCAAATCAAAGCCATTTTTCAAACTTCTCCAACTCTGATAAGCAAACGCCTTAAGCCATTCCTCAAATCTTGTAGCCCACCTGTTGTAATCTTCAATCGCCATCAACTTGGGCGGTTTGTTGTATGTTCTATACGCACTGTCTACACTCATAGCATCAGAAAGAATTTTCTTTGCATTCGGTGTTGGTGTAGTTTCATTCGTGTTATTTAATGTGCCATCTCCCGAACTACCGGTAAATGCAAACATATCATTGAAAGGATTCATGAAATCATCCATTTTAAGTACCTGAAACAGTCAACAAACACTTAGAGAAACTTTTGAATTTAAAAAAAATGATTTTTAAACGAAATCAGTTCACACGAAATTATGAACTTCAAACAAGATTACCCTTCAAACGGGATTACTTGGTTCAAACGAAATTACCAGTCAATATCTAATTTCGTGCAAAATTAGAACGCTTTCAAGCGAAATTATCCCAATTGAAACGGAATTAGGTACCAGAAGTGGAATTAGTAATTTCGTTTGTACTTTCAAGCGAAATTAAGTGCTTTCAAACGAAATTAGGTTATTTCGTGTGGAATTACGATCTGGTTCAAACGAGATTATGATGATGTCAGCATATTCGAATCTGTTTTCAAGCGAAATTACAAGTTTTTGTCCAATTTTAATCGAATTTTAGTTCAATACTTTCAAGGATTAGTTAAAAGTATGTTTCGCTTGATATACGTCCAAATCAGGCCATTTCAACCGTTCAATCTTGTTCAAATCAGAAAAGAATGAGTAGAAATGAGAGAATCCGGTAAAATCAAGCTGAATTGGTATGAACACCTCGTCCTAAGCTCTGATACCACTTGTTGGATCGTCGTGTGACCCTAACGAGTCAATCTGAGTAGTTCATCATCAAATACAAAGGCGGAATCAATGTAAATGACGTATAACAGCTTGTTCCTTTCTAATTATATTCTATTATTGATTTCCTGAGCTTTATACAAACAATCTGACAAAAATTTGGCAGCACCTCAGCTCTCCAACTCTAATTCCGTATCAAATGAATCAGACAAGATCAGTATTTATAGGCGTCTTAATTCCGCATGAAAACAACTCAAGCGGAATTATGAGTTCATGCGGAATTAGTTAATTCCGTGCGGAATTACTAATTTTGCTTGTAACCTTAATTCCGTTTGAAATGACATATGTTCATCTCATGCGGAATTACCTCAAAATACTATTTTCTCGATATTCGTGCCCTGATCTAACTTATACAATACAAGACTTATTAAAGACGAAGTTAACAGACATTAGTGCACCAACTTGGTGGATAGGAATGAAAAAGGATATAGCAGCATATGTTGCAAAGTGTTTAACCTGTTTACAAGTTAAAGCTGAATACCAGAAACCCTCAGGTTTGTTGCAACAATTAGAAATGCTAGTTTGGAAATGGGAATTGATAACAATTGATTTTGTTACTAAATTACCCAAAACAAGAAAAGGTAATGATACAATCTGGGTGATTGTAGATAGGCTAACCAAGTCAGCTCATTTCCTACCAATGAAGGAAACTTTCAATATGGAACAATTAGCTAAGCTGTATGTAAATGAAATAGTTTCATTACATGGATTTCCTTTATCAATTGTTTCTAATAGAGATAGCCGTTTTACCTCTCATTTTTGGAAAAGTTTCCAAAAAGCAATGAGAACCAAGTTAAATCTAAGCACCACTTATCATCCTCAAACGGATGGACAAAGCGAAAGGACAATTCAGACAATGGAAGATATGCTTACAGTTTGTGTAATTGATTTTGGAGGTAATTGGGACGATCACTTACCATTGATAGAATTTTCTTATAATAACAGCTATCACACAAGTATCAATGATGCACCATTCGAAGCACTTTATGGACGAAAGTGCCGAACCCCAGTCTGTTGGGCATAAATTGGAGAAAAGCAACTATCCGGACCTGAGATAGTATAAGAAACAACCGACCAAATTATCCAGGTCAAGGAGCGACTGAAAGCAGCACGTGATCGACAGAAGAGTTACGCTGATAACTGACGAAAGCCATTGGAATTTCAGGTAGGAGACAAAGTGTTATTGAAAGTCTCTCCTTAGAAAGGAGTGGTAAGATTCATCAAAAGGGGAAAGCTAAGCCCCAGGTATATTGGACCTTTTGAGATTATTAAAAGAATAGGACATGTAGCCTATCAACTACAACTGCCAGAGGAAATGGCAGGAATACATGATGTATTTCAAATATCTAATCTCAAGAAATGCTTAGCTGATGAATCCCTCGTAGTGCCTCTTAAGGATATAGAGGTAAATGAACAATTAAAATTTGTGGAAAGACCTATACAGATTGAAGACAGGAAAGTCAAAAACCTCAAACACAAGAGATTAGTACTGGTCAAAGTAAAATGGGACTCCAAAATAGGACCAGAGTACACTTGGGAGCTTGAATCAGAAATACAAAGGAAATATCCACACCTGTTCCAGTAGATCTCGAGGACGAGCTCTAAAATAAGGTGGGGTGGATATAATAACCCTCCTAAATAATTTTAGACACCCCTAATATAATTAAAGTATCCTTGTATGTCCTAAAATACAACCCATATATGAAACGGGCCCCGAATACCTTTATTTTATTAAATTTAATTAAAAATTAAAATTTTAATGGTTGTGGCGGGCCGCGAAGACCCAGCCTTGGTCTTACCCGGGCCGCGAGCGCTCATCAACAAGGCAGTACCCTGAGCTGCCATGTGGCAGTGTCGTGTCGAGCCTATACGTATGACCAGTCAAGGCTAGGGCCTACTAAACCTAAGTCGCGGGCCGCGAAGGACCCCTCCTTCTCTTACACAGGGCGCGACTAAGCTCAAATCAGGCCCTATATATATAGGGCATCGGCTGTTCAGTCTAATTCGCTCACACACTTTCTTCTATCTCGAATTTCTATATAGCTAAAGTAATTTCCGGGCATAATACCCCCCTAATTAACGAAGTTCTGCCCCGTTGTAGGTATCATAACCCCGGTTACGTATTAGATACGCTGCCCGATTGATCCAGGGTTCCGTAACGGCTGTCGTGGTTCTGCTAAACGTAGTCGTTGGAATGCCGTCTCGGGGAGGGTATTATAATGTAAATATTGGGTTATTATACTAACACGTGCGTAATTATGTAATTTATAGATAATCACCAAAAATCCTTATGGAAAACCCTAAGACAGCTATGTGAGTAATCTCCTTTTTATAAATTGCTTTTACAAAACCTTTAATTATTTTAAATTATAATTAGCAGTGATTGAGTCTTTGTAGTTCTTCAATTACTGCCGGTATATTGGGGTTTTATATACAAAATGTGGAACATGTTACCATTGGACAAAGAGTTAGCCAATGTGTAATATGACCCACTAGTCAGGATTGACAGTACTGAATGAGTAATTGTGTAGAAATAAACATTGTAATCGCTCTAAATACTGTTAAAAGATAAAACTCTTCTTGATTAAACTGAGATTCACTCACCAGTATTTCCCACTGACAAAATGTTTTTAAACGCGTTTCAGGTAACAAAATGTGAAAGCCAAATAGAACCCAAGTGGACAACACTGAAGGCTTAGAAAAGTGGCTATAAAAGTTACCTGAATAAAGAGATGTTTTTATTAAATAAAATAGGGTTTATCCCTATAAAAATGTGTATACTGAAAACTTGGGAATTTCCCACGTGTTGAATATTATAAAAGTGTGGTATTTTACTCTGATAAAATATTTCCTAACTATGGTCCTGATGTAATTTCCGCTGCCAAAATGATAAACACCGATACCACCAAACCTGGTCTCGCGGCCGCCCGTTCCTGGGACAGATAGGGGACGGGGGTTGCGATAGTTTATCATTTGAACAAGACCTAAACGCAATCCCAGGCGAGTACATAGTTCCCCTCTTTTACCGTTTTCAAATGTTTCGGGTTGATTCATATGTGTAACCAATTTGTTTTCCAATGTATGGCATATATGTGTTTACTAAGTGCTTTTATGTGTATTATTCCAATTATCCAAATACGATGTTTATCCAAATCCTTAAAGAACTATCTATCTTCATAGTTAGATTCTTATAGGATATTTTCAAGTGCAGTCTTAGATCTTCCTATCTTCATAGTGAGATTTTTAAGAAGTACTTTACAGGACGACTGTTATGGTTTATGTGTAGATTGTTAGTGATTTAGATAATGAAACTAGAGTAATACAATAAACACATGCTGGATACGCCGCTGGTACTTCCTATATATAAGTGTGTTTATTGTATTACCCTTCGTGGCATTATCCCGAATCACCATTAGGAATTAGGATTGTTGTGATTCAATGATTCAATGTAACAGAACCCAATCCTTATAGCATCTATCTATCTTCATAGATTGATTCTTGCAGGATGTTTAAAGTAGTACGATTGAGTCCTTGTTTGTATTCATTATGTGCTTTAATGCGTATGTGAATAGACGATGTAACAGAAACCAAATCCTTATAGCATCTATCTATCTTCATAGATTGATTCTTATAGGATGTTTAAAGTACCAATATTGGTGTCCTTTTTGGATTCATTGTGTGCTTTAATGCGTGTTTACTAGTTGTTGACAAGTTGACGATTTATGTGTTTATGTGGTAGTTGTGATTTAGATAACGAAACGAGTGTAACAAAATAAGAACATGGTGGATACGCCGCTGGTACTTCCTATATATAAGTTTTCTTATTTTATTACTCTTGTAACATTATCCGAATCACTTTAGGATTTTGTGTACAATTGATTCAATGTTCGATTATCCTAATTCTTGTAAAATCTTACATATCTTTTTAAGTTATATTCTTAGAAGGATGTCTAAAGTATTATTATAAATCATTGACTTGATTTATATAATACTCACACAAGTTTTGATTGATTTCAAAACAGTTATTATTACTCCTTAATTGGATTTCTAATAACACATTAACAAGTTTTACGATGATTTCAACGAGATTACAAAGTACAATTTCAATGGCATAAAAATTACTTAGTAATAATCATATTGCCACATACAAAACTATTTGCCACAAGTTTTCACAATCAAGATTATGTATTGCAATACTAAACATTTTCCATTCTTTGGCTTCAAGATTTATTTTAATCGACAACTTTCGTAGTTGTCAAAGTATTGCAATACCAAACTTTTTGCCATTTATTTGGCTAACGAAACCTATGTATTCGCCGACATTTTTATGCTGACTATTTTTCACATATGTTTTAGGATTTTCAACTGTTCAAGCATGCAACGCATAGGACTGCATTTGGGCCTTAGACTTATTTAATCAAAAGACATTTACATGCATTCTTTGTAAAACAATGTTAACAATATTGAAACACTATAGTACCAGTAGTTGTGAGCAATTTGTAACGTGACTCCCCGATATTTCCGCCGCGTGTTGTTGTATTACGCGATTGGGGTGTTACAGATTGGTATCAGAGCACTGGTTATAGGGAACTCAGGTTATTAGTATGCCTTTAACCTAATCTATAACCTTGCTAGGGACCCAAACATGAGTAGACTTAGGACTTCTTTCCTAATCCTCATCCTTATTCGTGCCACAACTACTCTATGATTTACAAATCATCTAACCTTAGTTGATTTATCCTAAACCCTTAGGCTTTATGTCTTAAGGTATTCCTCAAAATGCTTTTCTCAAAACATTTTCATTGAAATATTTCTCAAAATGTTTTTCTTAAACATTTTCGTCAAAATATTTCACAGCATATTTATCTCGAATAATTTTTATCAAAAGATTTCTCAAATGTTTTTCTCAAACATTTTTCATCAAAATATTGGGTTTTAATAATGTGAACACATGCAATCTGGAAGGGTGGATGCCTGTACCCCGAGTTTTCTGTCTAAGGCTAGAGTGTTCGTACAAATCCGCATTATCGAACCAGTCACTCTTACCTGGGAACTCTTAGGGTGAGTGTCCACTTATAGGCTAAAGCATGTCTTCGTGAAACATTATAAAAACCTATCCACCTTGACCATGTCGAACGATTTCTAAACACTACAACCTTTGTGACATTATTCATCCATATTACCCTCGGTAATATGTTTGCTATTCACAACAATGGAAACAAATTTCCCTTTACTACTTCATCATATTACCTTCGGTGATATGTTTCATTTGAGACAATTGAAATGAATTTCATTTCGTTTCACGACACTATGTAATCCTATTTCATTTTCAAAACACTACCTTTTGTCTTTCAAAATTTTTACCATTTGGATGAGAATTTTCAAAATTTCAAACACAAAGTTTTTTTATTTAAAAAATAATAATTTAAAACATTTTATCCTAAAAACAATAGAATTTTATAAGGTAAAGAAATTATAACACCAACCAATAACTTGGTTTGTATTCTCTCATCCAAAAACATTACAAAAGTTTATTTCTCAAAACAATTCTTGTTTCAAAACAAAATCCACAACACTATATTATCCAAATACAAGAACAAGACTTTTTATTTGAAACAAGATGTTTTTTTTTTACCTAAAACAAGATTGTGGGGAAAACCGTGCCTACACTAACCAATTTGAACAGTTAAGCCTACTTTGCCCCACTATGGTCACACCTTTGGATCGGGCCATTGAGAAATACATTGATGGCCTACCTGATCCTGTCCAAGACGTTGTCACTGGCAGCAAACCTACAACACTTAGGGAGGCTAAGGAATAAGCCGCTACCCTAACCGACTCCCAGGTTAGAAAAGGGAAACTTTTTCAAAAGGGAGACAAGAAACAAAACACGAAACTACTAATGAGAATTCAAGGGGAACTAAATCTGAATCTTCTAAAAATTCTAAGAAGTGCAAGACTTCAAAGAATTATGCAATTATTGCACCAATTCCACTAAACTCAGTACCCTTTAAGGGATTTTATCGTGCAAAGCAACTTCGGTGCAATCATTGCAACTATCATCATGCAACAAATTATCTTTGCCACCAATATACAATTTGTGGTCTATTTGGATATCTAGCTGCGACCTATTGTGTCCAGAACCGAACAGCCCCTACTCAGACTCGCCCTCGAGCATGTTTCAATTGTGGTGATTTAAATCATTTCAAGCGAAACTGCCCTAAGCTTGCCAAAGCTAATGGACGAGTGATCAATGTCAATGAGGCTCAAGCTAATGATCAAGCACTTATGATCATTTGAACCTCTACATTCTCTGTTTATTTTTTAAAACAATGTACATATTTCAACTATGTTTGTAATGACAATATAAATTTCAAGAAATTCTTCTTTATTCTTGTTATTTGTATTCCAATTACAAACTCTAATATGATTACACTATGAGTAATTACAACTACAGGCCGACTTTGAGGATTCCGTTCTTTAGGAACCAAATCTTGTAATTTAGCATACAATGATTTCACTCTAGTGGATTCATACGAACTTGGCAACACGATCTTACAAGTACTATGAACAAGTTAATACTATTTTATGATCGTAGCATTACATACATGAATTGTTTATCTAGTATGTATAGTAATACAGGATTACAGATACAATTTGCTTTGTATGCTGACTTAACATACTTAGTACACTATTTTCAATTACATTTTTCTTAGTATGTTAACTTAGCATACCTAGCGCATGATTTGAAAACATTTTCTCGATATGCTTACATTATGATGACAATGCATGATTAGTATATGTTGCATTCTACCTGTTTGGTTAGTATGAAACGTATATAAACATTTGTACTAGAATAAAATACCTACTACTAAATTTGTTGTATGCAAAACAAGTAGGCTATCATTGCTAGTATGAAACATGATTCGATTTGATAGATGTTATGTTGTGACGATGTTTATTTGATTTAGACGATAGTTCAACCTTATTATTTGTTTACCCTAGCTTAACAAGAGGAGCTATGTGGACCATGCGACGAAACGAGTAATTATGGGTGCACACTTAATTTTGAGATTCGACGCATGAGAATCATAGTAAGCCTTGTTAAGTATGGTGGTATAAAATCTAGAGTGATTAAGGTAACGGGGGGAGTATGACGTGATAAGAACATGGTGGATACGCCGATGGTACTTCTTATATAAAAGTGTTCTTATTGTGTTATTCTTCAGAACATTACTAAGATCACTTGGTGATTTTATGTTATCTTGGACCATTTTGTGATTATGTGTTTATCTGATATTTGTGTGGTTATTTGCAATGGACGACGACGAGTACATTCATTAACTCAAATCGAGCCGACCGGGAGTATATTATGGTGTTAAAAGTGACGATCTTGATGCCATAGGTATGTTGACCCGTCTCCTATGCATGAGATGCTCATGGTACATTGGATGTACCTCGTGGGACGTTAGAAACCGTGTACGTGTAGGGCTTGAATGTACACCCCTTTGTTTGCTAGGAATTACACTAAGAGCTTAGTATAACATAGTGCCATACCCAAACAATTTTTAAACACTGACTTACATTTTTTTTTAAATTCATGAGTTTCAAAAGGTTTAAATACCTTGAGATACTTTGAATATCCCAAATCACATTTTGAATCCCAAAAAAAAAATTTCCAACACCAAACGATGCTCCGCATCTTTGGGATCTAGCAATTTGCTTATCCTTCAGTTGTTTCAATTACACTCTACGATCTCCTTTGAATAAATATCGGGACGAAATTTCCTAAAGTAGGGGAGACTGTAACCCTTGTGCAAAATTCCAGGCTTTCAAAAACTTTTTCTTTGAAAACAACTCGATAACCGATGCTTAAACGTAATCCGTTTTAACGCAACGTACACACCGGGACAAGGACACAAGCTACAAATGCCCTAAATACCCTTTACATTACTTATAAATAGGTTTTGAAGGGCTAGGGATGACAAAAACATGTTTATACAAGTACAAGGACCATTTACGACAAACTACGAAAATCTGCCGATTCGCATAGCGACGAACATTCCGGAACATGATCATAATCTAAACATACAATAAATAACCTTAATATAGCTTAGAAATAAGCTTTGAGGGGTTCGGTATGCGAAAATGCGCTTATTTGATCACAGGGACTAAAAGCGTCAAAAACTGTGTAAGTTTGCATATACGTGCGTATCTTACGTTCTGACCACATCCGGACATCCATAAATTTTTATAATCACTAAAATGTTTTACTTTAGTTGTGACACCTGTGTCACTCCAACCATCAATCAAATTCCAAACCAATGAAATATTGTATTTCATACTTGGGATTTGTAAAAATTTGTGTATCGTTTGCACATATCGACTCTTGTTCGATTTCAATCTTTAAATCGCTTTCTGGAGGGTTATACGCGCTCTGATGCGTAAATATAACCAGTTTAATGCAACGAACACTCCAGAATAGTGAAATAGGCTTAACATACCTTAAATAACCTTTACATAACTTAGATATAAGTTTTGGAAGGTTTGGTGTGGTGAAATCAAGTTAAATCGCTTACAGGGACTAAAGTTGACAAACTGCGAAAGTATGCCAATTTGAACTGTAACAGACATTCCGGAACATGAGCATAAGTTAAACATACCATAAATATCCTTTACATAGCTTAGAAATTGGCTTTGAGGTGTTCGGTGTGCTAAAATAAACTTTTGGGTCATTCAGGGACTAAAAGTGTCAAAAAGTGCATAAGTTTGCATTTTCGCGCATAACTTACATTCTGAATACATCCGGACATCTAAAAATTTATGTAAGCATGACTATATTATGCTTTAGTGTTTGGCTTGCCAAAAATCCATTCGTCGCGTCATTTGGATCGTTTTTCGCGCTTATGCGCATTCCGTCGTAATTAACCGAACATCGCAACCGTACGGCTAAACGAACCGACATCCGAGATATTTTTGAGCATATTTTAAGTTCCCTATACTTTAACTTCATCTTAGAGCTTTGAAATGGGGTTAACGGGCCTTAAACGTGTCAAAAATGACCTTATTGCATAACAGGGACCAAAAGTGTAAATCTGCCAAACTTGTGCCCTACGATGCGTATGGGTTTTTGCCCTACGATGTGTAGGGGTTCCCCAGACCAGGTTCAGTGTTTAAACAGCCTGTTTTCACATGTTTAAACCACACCCACACATTCATACATGCCTAGTCAACTGATAAGGATCATATTTAGCTACCATGAGTTTCCAACAAGTGTACGCACATGATTCAATCACGTTATTCCATGAAACGATCCTAACGGTTTGGGTATTCCTATAAATACCCATCCACCCCAACCTCATTTCTCACAAGAATCTGGATTTGAGAGCTCTAAGTTGAAACCATTGTTTCATACCTGAGTTCTTGGATCGAGATTAGCATTCGGGGACCCTTCGTAAGTATTCTTTCGTTCTTTTCCTTATTTTATTGCTTTTCGAGTCCGAAAGTCAAACTTTGTTTGACTTTCAGCATTGACCAGTAATGGTCAATGCGAAGTTCGTTTGAACTTCGCAACGTGATTGTAATCACGATGGTTATAGTCCCTTGGGACTATGCCTACTGATTACCACGTTGTCTAGGGTCGTAGGGTAAGCGATCTAATAAATCGCTTATACCTCAAACCCGACCCATTTGGTCGATCATTAGGATCCGACCAAACACATTAGGTGACCATAGTAGGTAGGGACTAACCTTCCGAGGTTATACCCTATGGTCACATCGTTTGAGTAGTTGTATGATAGGTAGTTTATATGCCTTAGGTAAATTACCAGAATACCCTTTTCATGTATAATTGGTAATTAAGCATATGTAACCTAAACCTTTGTCACATAACTGATTATATAACATGTTTAGGCATATAACACTTGTCATAGGACTAGTTAGACGGTCCGAACGCGTTTCACGCGCACGATGCGTTAAAGTAGCATAAGCTACCTAAACGGGTCGTAATGGGTCGTAAGCACTTAGATTAAGGTTTCATTTAGTATGTAGGCTTCGTTAAACCATATGACAAGAGTCTCTATACTCGTTTGGTTTACGAACCCTCATTCTATCAGATCTTCCGATTTAGGTCCGGTTTATTAACATAGTTACCTATAGTAGGTGTCGTTTGATATCCGCGATCTCTAGCATTGTTTGGTTGTTACTCAAGGACTACTAAGCAATCTCAAGTGAGTACATAGACCCCTCTTTTACTATTTTCCAAACTGTTTTGGGGTGAAACACATGTGCCTACTTGTTACTTTCATGCTTTCCTGTTTTCACATCATATACCTGCTATGTTCGTTAGTACATTATAGTACATGATTTTATTACATCTTATGCTAGGTATGCCCATTGTGTGCATTACTTAGTACATCGTTTTACATTACATTACATGCTACATATGTCTATTGTTGTATACGTAGTACAGGTCACATGCTACGTATGTCTATTGTTGTATACGTAGTACAGGTCACATGCTACGTATGTCTATTGTTGTACACGTAGTACAGGTCACATGCTACGTATGTCTATTGTTGCATACTTAGTACAGGTCACATGCTACGTATGTCTATTGTTGCATACTTAGTACATGTCACATGCTACGTATGTCTATTGTTGTATACGTAGTACAGGTCACATGCTACGTATGTCTATTGTTGTATACGTAGTACAGGTCACATGCTACGTATGTCTATTTGTTGCATACTTAGTACAGGTCACATGCTACGTATGTCTATTGTTGCATACTTAGTACAGGTCACATGCTACGTATGTCTATTGTTGTATACGTAGTACAGGTCACATGCTACGTATGTCTATTGTTGTATGCGTAGTACAGGTCACATGCTACGTATGTCTATTGTTGCATACTTAGTACAGGTCACATGCTACGTATGTCTATTGTTGTATACGTAGTACAGGTCACATGCTACGTATGTCTATTGTTGTATACGTAGTACAGGTCAAATGTTAAGTATGTCTATTGTTGCATACTTAGTACAGGTCACATGCTACGTATGTCTATTGTCGCGTACTTAGTACATTTGTTATTCATCACAGGCTTACATTTTGGATACATATTACATGATTTACATTAGACATGAACATTTTACTTTGGTAGTTTGGTTTGAGTAAGTGATTAAGTAACGAGGCGTGTGTAATATGATACAAGCATGGTGGATACGCCGCTGGTACTTCCTATATATAAGTGTTTGTATGGTATTACATGTCGTAGCGTTA
The DNA here is from genome assembly GCA_030545235.1 of Helianthus tuberosus. Classification (NCBI taxonomy): domain Eukaryota; kingdom Viridiplantae; phylum Streptophyta; class Magnoliopsida; order Asterales; family Asteraceae; genus Helianthus; species Helianthus tuberosus. Next base: position 25,636,234 of record CM060419.1, read on the forward strand.
TTTGAATCATTTCAGTTTGAGACATATAACATTTTATACAAATAACATACTTTTCACAAGACATTGTTTTACAAACAACTTATCTAATACAAACTCATTTTACATGGTTATTCATTTAACCTTACACTTATTTATACATATCATCTGATCTTATCGTTTTTCAAATGATTTACAAAACAAAGCAAATTACAAGGTTCATGACTAAACATTTTCTCAAACATAAGTCATGAAACCTATTTTCACAAAACCTATGTGTCTCACAGGCATTTTTATGCTGACGTACCTATTTTCACATGTGTTTTCAGGAGATGAAGCATAGGACTTATCAAGACATACTTAGGCGGACCTGTGCCTTAGTGACTTAAAATGAGACAAGAACTAGTTAATTTATGTTATGTACTCTTTGTTTCTTGTTTAAACAATGTAAACTCTCATGTTTGATTAATAAAACGAAACTTTAATTGCCATGGATTTGAAACGATTAATTCTGTTACAACACTCCCCGACGTTTCCGCCACGTTTTGTATGTTCTACGTGGTCGGGGTGTGACATTAGTGATAGGAATGCAAAAATATAATTCGTCGTGCAATTTGGATCGTTTTCGTGTTCGTTACGACTTCCGTCGTAATTAACCGCAAAACGCGACCGTACGACCGAACAAACTGACATCCATGATATTTCCGAGTATATTTCAAGTCCCCTATACATTGACGTCCTTATAGAGCCTTGAAAATGGCCTAATGGAGGTTAAATACGTCAAATACGCAAGTATGTGTGTGCAGGGAATAAACGTGACAAATTCCAAGGAGGCCTGCTGTCGTGCCACACAACAGCTTACTATCGATAGAATGTATGTTTTCAGGTGCAGCATTGTTCTTGAGGGCCTTCCAAGCAATTTTCCATGATTTGGGCAACAAGTTAACACTTCTCCAAGTAACATTAGCTGTCCATAACACATGTATGGTCAGGATTTATTGCTTGGTGATCACACAACCACTTGTAATGATCCTACAAGTCCTCCACAACTATAAATACCCTTCTATTCTTCCTTGTTCATTCCTCATTTCATACTTTGAACTCTAAGTGGAGGATTTTCTTCTTTGGGAGCCACCTACCTGAGTTCTAGTTCATCTTTTCCCGCCTTTGAACACCTTGTAAGTGTTCTTTCATGGCTTAGTTCTTATTTTCAGCCATTTAGAGCTGAAAGTCAAACAGTTTGACCAACAGTTTGACTTTCGGTTTTGACCATCAATTGGTCAAATCAAAGTTCAATTGAACTTTGCAACGTGATTGTAATCACGATGGTTATAATCCTTAGCGATTATAGCTACTAATTACCACGTTGACTAAGTGTAGTGACGAGTCAAAGTTTCGGTTAAAATACGTATTTATGCGAATTTTGCGACGGGACTGTTTTCGGGTATCAAAACCCTTTGTTTTGATACCAAATTAGTTTTCTAACTTAGTTAAACATGTTTAACATGTTTAACTCGTCACTACTAGTTTAGTGCTTGTTTAGGGTCGTAAGTCAAGCGGTCTAAATAACCGCTTAGACTTTCGAACCCGACCCATTTGGTCGATCATTAGGATCCGACCAAACACATTAGGTGACCATGGTTGTATAGGGAATAACCTTTCGAGGTTATACCTTATGGTCACTTCGTTTAGTTAGTTGTATGATAGGTAGTTTATATGCCTTAGGAAAATGACCAAAATGCCCTTTTTGCGCATAATTTAATTTTAAGCATATGTAACCAACGTTTTGACATCTAAACTGATTATGCAACATAATTAAACATGTTAGGGCATATAATACTTATCATAGGGCTAGTTAGACCATCCGAATGCGTTTTCATGCAAATAACGCGTTAAAGTAGCGTAAACTACCTTAACGGGTCATAACGGGTCAAAAGCACTTAGGATAGGTTTCAATTCAGAATGTAGGCATTGTTAAACCATATCATATGAGATCCAACACTCATTAGGTTTACAATACCTCATTCTATCCGATTCCTCGATTTATGTCCCGATACACTAACATAGTATTCGATACACTAGGAACCACTTCGCCATTTGAACTATTGATCCTTTGAGCTTTGTTTATCATTTGAACAAGACGTACACGCAGTCCCAGGCGAGTACATAGTTTCCCTCTTTTACCGTTTTCAAATGTTTTGGGGTGATTCATATGTGTAACCAATTTGTTTTTCAATGTATGGCATATATGTGTTTACTAAGTGTTTTTATGTGTATTATTCCAGTTATGCAAATACGATGTTTATCCAAATCCTTAAAGAACTATCTATCTTCATAGTTAGATTCTTATAGGATATTTGAAGTGCAGTATTAGATCTTCCTATCTTCATAGTGAGATTTTTAAGAAGTACTTTACAGGACGTCTGTTATGGTTTATGTGTAGATTGTTGGTGATTTAGATAATGAAACTCGAGTAATACAATAAACACATGGTGGATACGCCGCTGGTACTTCCTATATATATGTGTGTTTATTGTATTACCCTTCGTGGTGTTATCCCGAATCACCATTAGGATTTAGGATTGTTGTGATTCAATGATTCAATGTAACAGAACCCAAGTCCTTATAGCATCTATCTATCTTCAGAGATTGATTCTTGCAGGATGTTTAAAGTACTAAGATTGAGTCCTTGTTTGGATTCATTATGTGCTTTAATGTGTATGTGAATAGACGATGTAACAGAAACCAAATCCTTATCGCATCTATCTATCTTCATAGATTGATTCTTGTAGGATGTTTAAAGTACTAATACTGGAGTCCTTGTTTGGATTCATTGTGTGCTTTAATGCGTGTTTACTAGTTGTTGACAAGTTGACGATTTATGTGTTTATGTGGTAGTTGTGATTTAGATAACGAAATGGGTGTAATAAAATAAGAACATGGTGGATACGCCGCTGGTACTTCCTATATATAAGTGTTCTTATTTTATTACTCTTGTAAAGTTATCCGAATCACTTTAGCATTTTGTGTACGATTGATTCAATGTTCGATTATCTAAATCCTTGTAAAATCTTACATATCTTTATATGTTAGATTCTTAGAAGGATGTCTAAAGTATTATTATAAATCATTGACTTGATTTATATAATACTCACACAAGTTTTGATTGATTTCAAAACAGTTATTATTACTCCTTAATTGGATTTCTAATAACACATTAACAAGTTTTACGATGATTTCAACGAGATTACAAAGTACAATTTCAATGGCATAAAAATTACTTAGTAATAATCATATTGCCATTAAAAAAACTATTTTCCACAAGTTTTCACAATCAAGATTATGTATTGCAATACTAAACTTTTGCCATTCTTTGGCTTCAAGATTTATTTTTAATCGACAACTTTCGTAGTTGTCAAAGTATTGAAATACCAAACTTTTTGCCATTTATTTGGCTAACAAAACCTATGTATTCGCTGGCATTTTTATGCTGACTATTTTTCACATATGTTTCAGGATTTTCAACTGTTCAAGCATGCAACGCATAGGACTGCATCCGGGCTTTAGACTTCTTTAATCAAAAGACATTTACATGCATTCTTTGTAAAACAATGTTAACAATATTGAAACACTATAGTACCAGTAGTTATGAGCCATTTGTAACGTGACTCCCTGATATTTCCACCGTGTGTTGTTGCATTACATGATTGGGGTGTTACATGATCCAGTTCTTCACAACTTCGATTTTCACGGGATCAACATGATTAACTTTTTCGTTGATGACGTGACCAAGGAATTGAAACTCTTTTAGCCAAAAGTCACACTTGGAGAATTTTGCCTAAAGTTGATCAGTACGTAAGAGTTCAAGGATAAGACGCAAGTGTCGCCCGTGCTCTTCTTGAGTCTTGGAGTAGATTAGGATATCGTCGATGAAGACGATCACGAAATGGTACAAGTAAAGCTTACACACTCGGTTCATACAATCCATGAAGACCACAGGTGTGTTGTTCAAACCAAAAGTCATAACCACGAACTCATAATGAACATATCGCGTATGAAAGGTGATTTTAGGGATATCTTCTTCGAGGACTCAAAGTTGATGATCGCCAGAACGAAGGTCGATCTTAGAAAAACGCGTCGCGCCTTGAAGTTGATCGAAGAGGTCGTCGATACAAGGAAGAGGATAACGGTTCTTGATTGTAAGCTTGTTGAGTTCACGATAGTCGATACACATCCTAAAGGAACCGTCCTTCTTCTTGAAAAAAGAGAACCGGTGTGCCCTAAGGAAAAGTTCTAGGGCATATAAAGCCTTTATCAAAGGAACCGTCCTTCTTCTTGACTCTTGAAGTTGGCTAGATAACTCTTGCATTTCTGAGGGTGCGAGTCGGTATGGAGATTTAGCAACAGGCTTTGCGCCAGGTACGAGGTCAATACGAAAGTCAATAGAACGAGGAGGAGGAGGACCAGGTAGATCTTCGGGAAACACATCCGGAAAATCACAAACAACAGGAACATAACTCATGCTCTTATCCTTATCCTTCTTTTCCACAACGTGGGCAAGAATGGCAAAGTAATCCTTGCGTAAGTACTTGTTCGCTTGAGTACATGACATAAGTTTGAGACCCTTAGAAGGTTTCTCACCATAGACGTGTAAGAGTCACCATAAGGAAGAGGAAGATGAATAAACTTTTCAGAACAAACAACTTGTTGGAACCTGAAGGTTTATGCATGGAGGGATACAAAGTCTAGGGGTTGATTAGTATGTTTTGTTTGTTTATCTTTTGGGTCAATATGTATTGGTTGGGTTATAAATATGGTTTCGAGTGGGCCTAGGGTATCGACCCACATGTTTGTATTTAAGCAAACCTCAAACTTTTGGTTGAGGTTAATCAGTCGATTGCAAGTAGAGAAGCCGAAACCATTTGGGAGTCTTGTATCAGTCACAAGTTTAATCAGTGAATGCAAGTTTCCGGTTTGCTTTGATTATATTGTTTTGGTTTCGATTATATATATTCTTGAATCTACTTGTGTTTGATTTCCGCACTTACACAAGTACCTGATTGATATCATTGAAAGATCCTCAAGGGTTTTTACAATTGGTATCAAAGCCAAGAAACCAATTTCTTGGTTCGGTTTTTGATATCATCCGGATTCAAGAAAATCTTAGTTTACTGATCTTGTTTTGCTAGTGTTTGTTTTTGTAGTGGTACAGTTTTGATTGTGTTTTCTGTCTACGGATCATACAATCTTCAAACTGTTCATAGCGAATATTGATAAATATTGCTGATTTTGGTTCGTATAATTTCAGTGATTTGTTTGCTGATTTCCCAGAAGTATGCTGAGGATAAAAATTCAAAGATTTCAAATCTTTGAATTTTGGAAGCTGCTAATAATCAGGGATATTGGCAACTTTTATCTCATTGTTTGTTTTGTAGGGTCTCGACTCGCAACCAGCTGTCTCGAGTTGTCTTCCTCTAGATCTCGACTCGCAACAAGCCGTGGTCTTGAGATGTCTACGTTTGGATCTCGACTCGCAACAAGCTGTGGTCTCGACTTGTCATCATCTTGTCTCGACTCGCAACCAGCTTCAGTCACCGTTGATCTCGACTCGCAACCAGTTTCGGTCTCGAGTTGTTAACTGTTGATCTCGACTCGCAATCAATTATTGTCTCGAGTTATCAATTCCCTGTCTCGACTCGAAACCATCGTCTCGACTCATTGTATAGAGTCGCAACGTCAATCAGTGACGTGTTTTGAACTGTTGGACTTTGGAATATGGACTTTGGACCGTTGAACTTAACAGTAATTAATTAATTAACTGATTAATCACTTTCAAGAAACATGTCTACAAGTAATCAGAATAGTGACATGGCAGTCATAAATGCACAGCAAGAATTGGACTCTAAAATTGGAACTGGTTCTCGTATTCCCAGGTTGATGGATGCAAATGACTTCCCGGAATGGAAGTGGCGTTTTGAACAGCATGTAAAATTTCAAGGATCCTAAAATCTAGAGATGTATTGAAAGAGGTCCTAGGGAAATCATGTATGTGAAGGAAACGAATCCAGGAGTTAAATTCAAAAAGCCTCATGGCGACTATACTGAAGAGGATTATGCGATTATTGAGGAGGATAATAGCGCAACCTCATATCTGACCATGGCACTGGGATCAGACATTGCTATGGGATTTCACACTTGTAAATCAGCCAAAGAAATGTGGGAAGCACTGATTGATGTATATGAAGGAAATGAAGACATGAGAGAAAGTTGGAGGAACTTGTTGAGGAAAAACTTTAACAACTTCAATTATGTCTATGGAGAGACTATTGAGAATCAAATTCAGCGATTCACGAAGATTGTTACTCAAATGGATTTGGAGGAAATCCTTCCTTCTAAAGTTGCACAGAATCGATAACTGCTAAATGCTTTGCCTAAAAGCTGGGACAATCACGTCGCTATGATCAAACGTACCAAAGATCCTGCAAGATGTTCTTTAACTGAGATGATTTCTCACATCAAGGCTTGTGAGCTGGATGACAAGCAAAGGGAAAATAATCATAAGTCTAGTATGCTGGCAGCAGGTTTCCCAGTTTCTTCTACTGCTTCAAACAACAAAAATGCTGCATTGATCTCTCAAAGTGGATCTAAAAAGGCCACTCCTGCTTCCGCAAATGTTCATTACTCTGGTTTGACTGCTTCATCTACTGTACTGCCAATTGTTGCAGTTCCTTCAGCAAAAACCGAGTTGATTGCTTTCTTCACGCAACCGTCCAAAGAAAATTTGGAGATCGCTGCTTCTATTGTCAACTGTTTAAATGCCTTTGTTGCAGGAAACATACAACCTCCTAATGGTGTTTGAATGATCTATATCAGTATCATCTTGATGATGTAGAGGAAATGGATATTACATGGCAGATGGCTATGGCGGCGTTCAGAGCACAAAAGTTTGCAAACAAGACTGGAAGAAACAGGTGGGGTTCTCCTTATTCAAACTCTGCCAGTGTTCCAATCAAATTGCGTTGTTACAATTCCCATGAACCAATACATTTGGCATGAAACTGCACTAAGCTGAATGTAAACAAAGAACAAAATCCTGCACAACCTGCTCCTCCAAACCCTAAAAGGGCACTTGTCACTACAAATGACTCTTCAACAGCTGCTGGTGAAAGCACTCAGATCTCAGCCCTTGTAGTTCAACAAAGTGCAAATTTTGATTGGAATACTGAAATTCATCGCTTGAACATCTCTGCTCCAGAAAATCAGAATGCCTCAGAAAACATCGCCTTCATGACTTCAGCTTCAGAGGACAGGAATTCTGCACCTGATGATGAGACTCCAGCTAAAAATCTGGCTCTTATGACTAGGATTCTGTCAGCTCCCGTTCATGGACTTACTGCTGAAGAGGTACGTTCTATTTTCTGTACTCCTGAATGCAGAGAAAGAGTTGAAGCATATAAGTTACATAACGCTGATTTTATTCAAGATTACAAGGATATTAAAAATAAAAACTTTACTTTGGCCAAAAATGAAAAACTTTATAAAGAAAAAATTGAAGCCCAAAGGAAAGATATCATTCAGTTGAAAGAATATCTCAGCGTTAAGAATTGTAACTTTAAAGATGCTCTAGCAACAATTGAGGACTTGACCAAAGAGCTAGAAGACAAAAAGTTGAAATATCAGGTTAATGAAATTAATATTAAAAAATATGACACTTCTAGCAAATTTGTCAAGGACATTTGTGATATTCAGCTAGAGTACAAAGAAAAGAATGGGGCTGGTTTGGGATACACTAAAACTCCTCCTCCATACAATCATAACTATACTTATATGCCATTCACGGAAGAGGAGTTAATTAATGAGGGAAAGATGACTTATGGCCTAAAAGCTGATAAGTCATCAGTCAACAACAGATTTGTTGGTAATAAACAGTCTGCCCCGTCAATAAATTTTGTCTCCAAAGGAAATATTGATCCTAACAGATCGTTTACATGTGTAGAAGAAAAGGTAGACTTGAAATATGAAGACACTCTTGGGGGAGAACAAGCTTTAAATTCTGATTTACCTAATAATTGTTTTGATGAAACTAATTCTGAACTTATTTTGGGACAAAGTATTTTTAGTATGTTTGCTTCTTTAGCGTCTAATGGGCCTGATGTTTTGGGCAAGACTAATGATGATTGTGTTGAATCTGTGAACAATAAGTCTGGTGATGAATTTTCTTCAGTTAATGATTGTGAATGTGATGTTTCTAACCCCTTGGTTGATGATAGTGCTACAGGTGAGGTCCCTCAGGATACATTCAGTGAAACCACTGAAACTACTTCTAAAGAAAATCAAGAATATCCTAATTCTTCTTCTGAGTCGGTCTCAGTGGGTGTCCCTAATGTTAAATCTAGTGGGACCCCATTGTAAATTGTTGATACATGTGTTGCAGAAACATGTGTTAATGAAATTTCAACTTCTTATGAAATTAAAACTAAGTCAGAATCAATTGACAAAGAAATAAATGTTGAAATAAACAAACAGTCATCAACAAATGCTTTTGAAAATAAAACTGAATGAACCACCGACTTTTCAACATGATGATGATCACAGTAAGAAGGATGAGTATCATTCTCTATCTACATCTCACGCTTGTGCAAACTCTAATCAGCAGGGACCAAATCGCTCAAAACGAAAGCAAGCTAAACAGGCTAGAAAAGTGAAGAAAATCAGAAACGATGTTTTAAGAAATCAAAATACTCACACTTTGAAACGACAAACGTGTTTCAACTGTGGTATTGCTGGACACATCGTGCGAAATTGTGTTCAACTCCCAAGAATGCATTCTAAGCATAAGAGTTTTAACAATCAGAAGGCTAAGTCAAATCGATCTTGTTATTCAGAGCCAGTGAAAGCTGCAAAGACTGAGGCAATAAAGAATAACAATCATAAGGCCAAGCCCTCTAATTATGACTGGAATGAAGCCAAACAAGGAAATCAAAATTATCAAAATAATTTTCAAAGAAATAAATGTAAAGCTTTTGAAAATTTCAACTACAAGTGGTCAAATCAATACTGGAAACCCAAAGGCAAGGCTGCTCCGTCAAACACGTGTTCACACAAGTTTGTCATCAAAGACAAATCAATTTTTTGAATAAAGACAATTTAGTTTGGCCGAAAGTGACGTACATTGATGCACAAGGAAAACCCAGATCCACTATGGGCTGGGTTCCTAAATCTAACTAATCCCGTAAATCATGCAGGAACAGCTGTGGAGGACTACCGTGCGACTTTGGTACATGGATAGTGGCTGTTCCAGGCACATGACAGGAGACTTGTCCCAACTTGAAAATGTAAGAGAATTTAATGGTGGATATGTCTCTTTTACGGGAGGAGAATCAGGCAAAATCACGTTAAAAGGAACAGTGAGAAATGGCGTCTTAAGCTTCGAAAATGTGAATTACGTCCCAGAATTGAAACACAATTTGCTGAGTATCTCACAAATTTGTGACAGAGGAAATTCGGTTCATTTCACCAAGAAAGGTTGTCATGTGCTTAAACCAGGAATTGTGATCCCAGAAGATTGGTTTTTGATGACTGCTGAAAGACGTGGAAACGCATATATTATCGATATGAACAAGAAACCATGTGAAGAAATTACTTGTCTCTTCTCGAAGATTTCAGAACATGACGGTCTGTTGTGGCATCGTCGTCTTGGTCATGTGAATATGAAAAATCTGAATCGTTTAGCTAAAGGTGAATTGGTCCGTGATCTACCTGTTAAAGATTTCATGTTGGTAGAGAAGTGTGTTGCTTGCGCCAAAGGAAAAGCCCATCGAAAGCCTCATAAGTCCAAGCCTACTCCATCAACAAAAGCTGTACTTGAGCTGCTACACATGGATCTCTTTGGTCCAGTGAACGTTCTCAGTATTGGAAAGAAGCCGTATTGTCTTGTGATTGTCGATGACTACTCTCGTTACACATGGGTTTACTTTCTTGGTCATAAAAACGAGGCTGCAAGTTTGATTAAACAATTTGTCACTCTAGTGGAAAATCAGGCCAGTACCAGATTGAAAGCAATTCAATCAGACAATGGAACGGAGTTCAAAAATATCACCTTAGACACATTCTGTGCAGAAAAGGGAATTGAACGACAGTACAGTGCACATGAAAATATCACCTTAGTTAACAAACGTCACATGAAAACTCTTTACGAGATTCTGGAAGGACGTAAACCCTCTGTTTCACACTTTCGTATCTTTGGTTGTCCGTGTGTTTTATTGCTCGTGGATACTAATGGAAAGTTTGAAGCCAAAGGGGACGAATGTTTCTTTATTGGATACGCTAAAGGATCTTCCTACAGAGTATACAATAAAGTAACCAAGAAAGTCGTCGAGTCGTGTAATGTTGAATGGCTCGAAGAAAACTCCACAGATGCTAGAGTTGGTCCAGATTGGCTGTATGATTATGTTGACTTGTTCAAATCATTTAACATTTTGTCTAGTGTTGCTCCTGATGCAGGTGTGTTGAATATGAAACAACCAGTTTCATTAAGTGACACGGAAGAAATAGAACACGGTGAAGGAATCTCAAGAACTCACACTATTGATCCTCCTGGAATGCGATTTACTGAGAATCCAACGTCTCAAGAAACCCCTGAAGGTGCTCAATCTAGTGGCGTTTCCTCAAATGCATCTAGATCAGAACTATTTACTGATCCCATTCCTGAAGATTGTACTGTCACTACTCCTGTGGTTCACAGTCCGCCAGCACCTGATGATGGGGAGCCAAGCAACATCAACACACTCCAAGACGAGACCGTACCTGAATTTGCAATTCCAACAAGCGTTCAAAGAAATCATCCTATTGAGAACGTAATTGGTCCTGTTAATGCAGGAGTTCAGACCAGGAGCCAATCAGGAACCATTAATTTATACTTATACTCCAGCTACATTTCTCAAATTGAACCTAAAACCATTGATATAGCTTTGCAGGAACCAAGCTGGGTTGACGCTATGCATGAAGAGCTAAACCAGTTTGAGAAGCTAGGAGTATGGAAACTTGTGGAGTTGCCAAAAGGGAAACGCAAGCTTGGAACTCGCTGTGTTTTCAGAAACAAGCAAGATTCTGCAGGAGTTATTGTTCGAAATAAAGCACGATTAGTGGTCCAAGGATTCGGAAAGATAGAGGGACTGGATTATGATGAAGTTTACGCCCCTGTTGCCCGACTTGAAGCAATCCAGATCTTCTTAGCATACGCATCCTACATGGGGTTCACTGTTTATCAGATGGACGTCAAGACTGCGTTTTTGTGTGGAGATGTGAAGGAGGAAATCTTTGTTGAGCAACCACCGGGTTTTATTCATCCAGACCATCCAGAATATGCCTACAAACTCAATATGGCATTATATGGATTGCACCAGGCACCAAGGGCTTGGTATGCAACTCTTACTGAACATCTTTTGTCTCATGGATATACTCGAGGCACGATAGACTAGACTCTGTTTATTAAGAGAGTGAGCAAGGATCTGATACTGGTTCAAATCTATGTCGATGATATTATTTTTGGATCAACAAGTGAAGCTCTTTGCAAGGAATTTGAGGGAGTTATGAAAAAGAAGTTCGAGATGAGTGCGCTCGGAGAAATGACACTGTTTTTGGGTATACAAGTTAAACAAGATTCTCGAGGGATTCTAATTCATCAAGGGAAATATGTGGATGATGTGCTAAAGAAATTTAAGTTCATAGACGCTAAACCGGCTGAAACTCCAATGGCAGAAAGACCGTTGCTGACTGAAGATGCAGAAGGATCCTCTGTTGATTAACACCTTTATAGGTCCATGATCGGATCGTTGATGTATCTGACAGTGAGTCGTCCAGACATCATGTTTGTTGTCTGCAACTGCGCGGGATATCAGGCTAATCCTAAAACTTCTCATCTTACTGCTGTTAAACGAATCGTTCGGTACCTTAAAGGCCGACCTTGGTTTGGTCTGTGGTATCCGAGGGATTCAAATTTTGACCTGTTTGCGTTTTCTGATAGTAATTTTGGAGGCACTGACAAGGACAGGAAATCCACATATGCTGGATGTCAATTTTTGGGGTGATAGACTCATTTCTTGGCAGTGCAAGAAACGGAAAACGGTGGCAATTTCCACAGCTGAAACAGAGTACGTTGCAGCTTCGGCATCTTGCTCCCAAGTGGTGTGGATGCAGCATCAGTTGCAGGACTACGATTTGACTTATCTTAATACTACCATATACTGTGATAATGATGCTGCCATACAAATTGTGAAAAACCCTGTCTTCCACTCAAAAACCAAGCACATTGATATTAAACTTCATTTTATATGAGACTGCTTTGACAGAGGTCTTATCAAACTGGAGCAAATCGACACAGATGCAAATGCTGCCGATTTGTTCACAAAACCTGTCAGCAGTTCGAAATTTCAAGTGCTTGTCGATTTTTTGAAAATGATTCGTTTTACTGACTAAGCATGTTTTTGGTGTTTCGTAGGTAAATTTATTCATAAAGTTTTCTATTCTTAGGTAGCTTTTATTTATGCACAAATTTAGGGGGAGAAAATTATGAAAAATACAAAAACATTGAAAAATTATGAAAAATACAAAAACATTGAAAAATCTCATAAAAATACAAAATGAAGTATTGCATGTCATGGGAAATGAAATGAATTTTCACTTTATGGTGAAGGGCTGACTCATGTAAGACCAGTATCGAAACAGTTTGACTTTAGTATGATGTGTTGGTAGGCTCTATCCTTAAAGACTGGAAACATTGGTTGTTTCTGTTCAGAACTAAGTTGGTACATGACCTCAGAAAAGAAAGTCACTTGGAATTAGTTCATTTCTATTTGAATGTCTGTATGTTATCCCGATACACACAATTTTGGTCTGGCTCTGAAATCTTCTCTGAAAAAGTCGTGTATCTCCTTTGTTTTGCGTGAGCAAAGGCCTAGCTGAGCGTCTGTCATCTTATAGATCAATTAAACACCCGAAAGAGGCCCTCAAGTGCCCAAAAGAAACCCAAGAAACCTAAATCAAATTGAGAAAAACTCATTTGATCTATATATTAATCCTCTTTGATTATGATCTATTCTGTTTTTTTATCAACCTATTCCCGGTTAAGATTTCAGAGGTCTGGATCGGATTTGTGAAATATGTGGTAAGGAAACTGCTTACATGATAGAGTGTGTTGTCTATAATTCCGGGATTTGATTAGTATTTGTTTGGGTGTTCATTGTTAAGAAATCAAAACATGATAAAAACAGTTACAGGCAGTTATATGGAAAAGGTCTAGGGAGATGAGTTTAGGTGGACAAATATACTGGCAATCGTCTAGATCATTCGGTAGTAGATCAGTGCTGATAAGTGAAGTCAAGCCTGAAACCTCGTGATTTGATCCCTGAGCAATTACGATATTTCCTATTTTATTTTTGTAAATAATTGTTTATATTATTTAATTTTATGTTTTTAGGTTTTTGTGTTCGTAAAACGTGCTCAGAAAGTTAATTGGGTTGCTAAATTTATAACTGAGTTACTAAAGGATTCTTGAATTAAATTAAAAAATTATTAAAGAAATCCTTAGATTAAATGTGTTTTTGAGACGGTCTCGGCCCAATCTTTGGCCTCGGGCCAAATTCAAAGACCCAGTCCACACAAAGGGCTGAGGTATAAAAGACAAGTCTCGAGTCGAGACCTCATTTCTCACTCGAGACCAGCTGCAATTCCTCTCAATTTCTCTCTATAATTCCAGCAATCTCTCATCATTACGGTTAATTCTTTGTTTCCGACGTGTTTTCCGGTCTCGATTCATCAAGTTTTGAAGGTATTTTGATAATGTTGTTGAAGTCTTGTAGGTGGTTTGAAGATTTGATGAAGAGTTTATGAAGATTTGAAGATGAATATGAACCCTAGTTTTGAACATACTTTCGTCTTCAAAGAAATCAAAGACTGTTGTTGGGTTTTTGATCCAAAAATCAAGCAAATGAAAGTTGTTTGTGTGGTCTCGACTCAGGAAACTCATGAAGACTCGAGACTGGTGGTTGCGAGTCACAACCTCATGGTCTCGACTGGGGTCTCGACTCGAGATCTCCTAGTCTCGACTCATGGTCTCGACCAAAAACCTCATGGTCTCGACTCATGGTCTCGACTCGAAACCACATGGTCTCGAGTCAAAATTTTACAACCTGAGTCATAGTTCTGTTGACCAGTGCTGATATTTGACCTTAAAGTCTGAATTTTTTTAAATTTGAATCAAGTATATACTGAATTTCTCATGTCCCTAATGAACTTTGGTTTGTGCAGAATATGGACCTGAAATTTATTCAAACTCATAATCAGGCAGGCTACTTGGCACCACCTCCGGAGAAGCACAAGATAATGTTCACTTCTTTGATCAAAGGACTAAATAGATGCAGATTAGTTCACGCACTTTGAGAAAATCCGGTTGTCTACGAAAGCCTTATTCAAGATTTCTGGAAGACGGCAAGGTTTGAACCACTCGAAGCTGAAGGCAAAGGAGCAATAATTGCTGAGATTCAAAAGAAGGCTGTCTCTGTGACAGAGCAACTGATTCGGGTGGTGTTACAGTTTAATGATCAAGAAACTGATCCTATTGAGCTTCCAGCTGGAACTGTGGAAGCAATTTTACCACGATTGAGTTATGAAGGAAAGTATCCGTCCTTGGTGAAGAAATTTGTGCATCCATATTGGCGTTTGTTAGTGCACATGTTCGTCCTTTGCATGACAAAAAACCGAGGAGGTACAGATCAGTTGAACATCACACAGTCTGCTGCTTTCGTTTGTCTGATAACGAATGAGCTTCTCAATTATTCAAAGTATGTGTTTGAAGCAATGAAGAGAAATGTGATAGGAGTTAGAAAGGACAAATTTCTTATGTATCCAAGATTCCTGCAAATGATTCTTAATGCTCGTTATCCAGAATTGGTGAGATCAGGAAACACGTTGGAACTGAAACCCATGGGTCCCGCATGTTTTGGTGCTCTCACTCCTAAAAAGGGTACTGAAAAGAAATTTGAAGGTTTAATTCCTCTGGAGAAATTCGGTCAGTTTAATGAGACTGAAGATGTGGATGCTGAACCAGTGATAGTACAACCTGTTCCTGTAAATGCTGCACAAATCAATGCGCTTGTAAATGCTATGGTTGCTGAAGAGCATGATGTTCAAGGTGCTGCTGAAGATGAGCCTGAGACAGAGATTTTAACGATCAACTCTGACGATGAGGGCATAGAGATTATGTGTGATTCAGGAGATGATGAAGAGCTTCCTCCTGAAATTGAAGCTGACGTTGTTGTTTCTACTGTTCAACCTATGATTTCTGCTGAGAATTTGGCTCTGTTGCTTAAGTCCGTGACTGATAAGATGGGAAATCCTCCTTCCAATCTATCAGTATCAAATGAAGAGCCACCAAGTGAGAACCCAAAGGATCCTGATTCATTGCCTTTGAAGCGGAAAAAGGAGGGATCCTCGACTCGGAATGTATGTTGAACAGAACAAAGATCAACCCATGGATGTTGCTGAAGATGATGATGGCCTATATAACTTTGATTTTGAGAAAAATTTCACTGATACTGCCACGTCTACTGAAGATGTTTTTGAGTTTGGCGTTGACACTCAAAGAACTGATTTGGAAACCACTACTGCCGATATTCAAGCTACAAATGTTGTTTCTAATCTTGTCATTGGGTCACTGCCACCTGTTACTTCTGAATCTGCAGGTCCATCTGGAATTACTCATAACGAGCCTGGTAGTTCAAGTGGTAAGAAGCCTGAAGAGCCATTGAGGATGCTGTTTGATGATAATTCAAGTGATGATGATGAGTTTATCAGTATGAGGGAAATGAAGAAACGACTAATTGTGCTTGAGCAAGATTCGATCCACAAAGATGCCAAAATTATTCAGCTTGAAGACACCGTAGTCAAAAGGATAAACAAATTGATCAACTTCAAGGCGACGTTAGTTTGTTGTTCAATATGGTTTATGATTTACGTGGAAAGTTGGAGAAAAGGTTTGGCCAAGAGTTTTCTGATCCAACTGATGTAGAAAATAGAAGAAAAGCTTTTGAGAAGGATGATTCTGAGAGAACTGCTGCTATGGAACAATACTTCAAGAGAGTTACATATCCAGTTGCTTAAAAAGAAAACGCTGATAGAATCAAGAAGAAAAGAGAGTTTGTGATCCTGAAAAACAAGAATCTTAGTCCAGACGATGAAGATGCTAATGCTACTGATCATCTGATGGATGTGGGTGAAACTCTCTATGATAAAGTTGGTAATTGTTCTGGTGTAGTCAACTGGGGTTTTGATCATGACAGACGAAGGTGGTGGATTAAAAGAAAAGTTGGTCATGTTGAATGGTACAAAAATCCCGCTCAGTTTCAAACATTTACAAAAGTTGATTTGACAAACCTGTCAAAGTCACCTTATGTGGATGATAAGCCTGGAGGTCGTGGATATTTGTTCTTCGAGAGACTGTAGAGGGAAGTTGCTCGTAATTTTCCTTCGATGCACACTGCAGAATCTATTGTTAAGCCAGCTAAAGGAATTAGAGATCCATACACCAATAAGCGGATGAAGATTGTGCACTGGCCAGCAACTGATAAGGAAAAGACTATTCCTTTGGTTAAGAAGATTCCAAAAGGTGCTCTGAAGACCTTGCATTTTTGGGCTTATGATGAGCGTCTAGGGCAAGCGGTGATTGTGTGTGATGGTGATGTAAATTTTCGTTTGGTGGATCAAGTTGATTTGCTGAATCTTGCTTATGAAGATTTGGAAGTACTAGCTCGCAATCAAATTAGAGCTACTGAAAAATATGAAGAAATTGCAAAAGGATGGACAACTGCTGTTGCTTCAGCCATTCACATTCGTACAAAAGGATTTGCTGTCACAAGGATAGTTTGGATGGTGATAGTGATCGTTGAAGTTTCAAGAACCTCCATGCACAAACCTAGGGGGAGATTGTTGGAACCTGAAGGTTTAAGCATGGAGGGATACAAAGTCTAGGGGTTGATTAGTATGTTTTGTTTATTTATCTTTTGGGTCAATATGTATTGGTTGGGTTATAAACATGGTTTCGAGTGGGCCTAGGGTATCGACCCACATGTTTTGTATTTAAGCAAACCTCAACCTTTTGGTTGAGGTTGATCAGTCGATTGCAAGTAGAGGAGCCGAAACCATTTGGGAGTCTTGTATCAGTCACAAGTTTAATCAGTGAATGCAAGTTTCCGGATTGCTTTGATTATATTGTTTTGGTTTTGATTATATATATTCTTGAATCTACTTGTGTTTGATTTCTGCACTTACACAAGTACCTGTTTGATATCATTGAAAGATCCTCAAGGGTTTTTACACAACTTCAGCACGAAGTCGCCTAAGACAATCCATGCCTACTATGATGACGAAACTATCCAGTTGCATGGGTATGAGGTCAATCAAGAATTTATGATCGTTAAGATTCAAAGAACATTTAGGGAGAACGGAAGGTTCCTTCGTGCGAACATAAGGTTCCCTCACGCGAGTGGAACCAGTTCGTGCGAACAGAAGTCCTTTCGAACATTTTTAACCGTTAACCGGTTAACAGCGTGCATCTGGTTAAGTGTATTTTAGATATATATTATATAGTATAGCATTATTAGTCCAGTATAGTCACGAAGTTCATAGAAGTCATGTATGGAGGTATAAACACCTCGTTGTATGATTCACCAAAGCTCAAAGTTTATTAACATCATTAACAAACCTGGTTGGTCACGAATAATGATTATAACAAAAAACAAATACACGTATCCCAATGTGGTGAGTTTCATCATTAGATTGCTAAGGCAAGTCTGTGAAAACATCCAAGAGGTTAGCCAAGTGTGAAGATTTGAGGAAAAATAGATGAAATAGAAGAAACGTAGGGAGAAATCAAGTAGAAAATGATGAAGTTAGTGAGCTAGGACTCACTTATGAGCTACTGAGATATTCTGCTGAAGTATGCAAGTTCCAAGTGTTTGAGAGAATTCGGAGTGGCTGGAAGGTGTGAAGTGAGGAAATGGGTTCGTATTTATAGACGGAGGAGTGTTCGGTGCGACTGAGATTGGGGCGAGTTAGCCAGTCACACGAGGGAGTGTTCCTCTTCACACGACGAGGTTTGCCCAATCGCAGGAAGAGTGCCCAGTCTTATGAAAGGGTTTAGTTTGGCCGTTTTCGCGTATTTCAGCCAGTTTTAAGTATTTCAAGCATACAAGTGTGATGTATATGTATAAGTGTAAATAAAATGCATGTATAAACTGATGTTGCATGTATTCCAAGTATGAGTTTGCGTATATGAGTATGTATCAATGTTTACAATGTATAACAAGCATGCATAAAAATAATCGAGTTTTATTATGATCAAAGCCTCGGATTACAATGTTTGGAAAGGTAATACGAAGACAAAGAAGTTACAAGTTTTACAAATATAGAAATACAGACATACTTTCTAAATAAGAAAAGTACTAAAAAGTGAAGCATTACATTGATGTTATGTGTTAGACTTATTCTTTTTTTAGTCTTATTCTTTGTGTGCATTATTCTTTATGCTTTGATCATTAACGCACTATGCCTAAAGTAGTAGATAATGGTGCTACTGGATTGACGATCCGCCCAAGGCATTAGGGTATCCACATTGATATGATTTTTTTTATTCTTATCAAATAAGTTTGATCATTGCAAATTCGTTTATTCATATATGTTCATATTTGATCACGGATTTATGATTTGCTATTTTATGGTTATTATACGTATTAAAACCTATGTTTACTCACCAACTTGTTAGTTGACCCCTATTATTTTATACATGATACAAGATATGTAGTTTGAGACTTTACAAGCTTGATGAATTATATAGGACGTATTGGACATAAATTTAATAAACAATACTTTTTTTCATGTCATGTTATGATCAAACAAATTGCTTCTTGTGTTGAACCTTATACATCTCACAAGATCATGGTAGTGATCACCTCCTTAAATGTGAACACAAATGGAAATCATTCCACATTCATTGTTGAATGGGTTGACTTGGTGAATTATTAATGAGGGCATTTAGGTCAACTCATATTAGTCAACATGGCACTCGGGTTTTCTTAAATTAGACAACCAAACAAAACCGTTAAATAGTGTAAAACTTGTTAACTTAGAAAGAGTATAAATAGATTAGCACCACCCTTTTCCACTATCTCCACCATAAGTACCGATGTGGCCGTCGCATTTAACACCGCCACTAATGCTCTACTTTTGCCACCAAGGCGTCCACCATCAATGCACCTGCCACCGCCACAAGCGCTCTAGTATGATCGCCACAACATGCCCACCAACGTCATAGTCACCTTTTTGCTAGGATTTAATTTCATAATAATTTGGTTGGGAAATACATCATTTTACCACCAGCACTATAGAATTAATGTAATATAATGTTGACGATTTATAAGTGCTTTAAATGTTATCCAAAAGCATGATAATAGAAAACGTTATATGAGATGGTCAAAAATTTAAAGCCATAATTAATAAGTGATATCATATTGGGAAGGGAAGATAGCCCTTTTGAAATATTCATAGGAGTTTACTTTTTAAATCTTTTTTATTATTATGATCTTTGTATTTAAAAAAACAATTTTGTTCCTTTCACGAACAAATCTCGAGTATGACCATATGTAATATATTAATGGAATCTTAATATATTTTTGACTTGTTCATAGAGATGTATTTAAGGCTTTTACCAAATTATAAAAAAAAAAAAAAATTGATCAAACTTCTTTGTTTGGTTGAAAATAAGTTAAATAACATGTACGGAAACTTCATTTAAATATATTTGAGTAAACTGTCATTTTGTTCCCTGTGGTTTGGGCACTTTGGCCATTTTAGTCCAAATCTCAAACTTTTTACATCTGCGTCCCTATGGTTTGCATTTTGTTGCCATTTTAGTCCAAAATCCAAAAACCCTCTATTTTGACTGTTGAAACCTGATTATTTTGTCCTTTAGTGCAGGGGCATTTTGGTCATTCTGATTTTACTCTTCTAATAAATTAAAACAAAATTAATTATATATTATATAATATATATATAACCCTTGATCTCTCTCTCTCTCACTAAAACAACACAGATACACACACACACACACACTCTCTCTCTCTCTCTCACAGTTCTCTCTCTCTCTCTCTCTCTACACAGATCCGTCATCCACAGATCACCATCGTTCACCACCGCCATCCAACTGCCAAGACCTGCAAAGACCTGTATCTCTCCACCATACTTCTTTCTTTTCAGATCTGTAAATAGGGGGTGGTTGACGATGACTGATTATGATGATGATGACTGATGATGATGACTGACGGTGATTATGATGATGATGTAAGAGGGTGGTTGACGACGGTAGTGGAGGTGGTTATGGTGTGGCTCGGGTTTGGGTTTGCTTAGAGTTTGGTGAAGGTGGTGATGGCGGCAACTCTGGTGATAGGGATACATCGTCTGGTAAGTGATAATGTGAGTATTTGGGGATTTTGAGTGTTTTATGAAGTTTTTAGTGAATATTTGGGGATTTTGAGTTTTTGTTTCTAGTGAATATTTGGGGATTTTGGGTGGTTACGGTGGTGGATTTGAGGGTTTTTCATGGTGGGTTTTCGGATTTGAGGGGTTTTCACGATGGTTGTGGTGGCAGGTGGATGGTGGTGTTGGTGGTTGCAGGTTGGGTGGTGGTGGCAGGTGGGTGGTGGGTGGTGGTGACGGTGGTTGTGGTGGTGGCCGGTGGGTGATGTGGGGGTGGGAGTGGGTGATGGCAGGTGGTGGGATTGAGAGGTGGTGTAGAGAGATGGGGGCGGTGGTGGTGGTGCTATAGAGAGAAGGGGTAAACGAGGAAGGAGGTGTGGGTGTGACTGTTGGATGGGACGACGCCGGAGTGGCAGTGGTGAGAAGCGGGAGGAGGTGGCAGTGGTGGTGGTGCTATAGAGAGAGAGAGAGAAGAGAAAGAGAGGGAGGAGGTGGTGGTGGTGGTGGTGCTATAGAGAGAGAGAAGAGAGAGGGTTGATCTGGGTTTTGAGAGAGAAGAGAGAGAGTGCAGCTCAATAAATGAAATTTACAACAAATGAAATTTAAATGAATTTACAACAAATGAAATTTAAAAAAATGACCAAAATACCCCTGCACTAAAGGACAAAATAATCAGTTTTAACAGTCAAAATAGAGGGTTTTGGATTTTGGACTAAAATGGCAACAAAATGCAAACCACATGGACCCAGATGTAAAAAGTTTGAGATTTGAACTAAAATGGCAAAAGTGCCCAAACCACAGGGACCAAAATGGCAGTTTACTCAATATATTTAAATTCCTATAACCTTTGACATTATTATATTATGACTAAATTTAGGTTGTAGACTTGTAGGGTCATCCATGTGGTGGCAAAAACTTACGTACAATATTATTTTTACGAAACATACAATAAGAGTTTCTAAACTTTAATAACTGCATGCACTAGACGTATATCCTTCATTATTTTGTTAAGTATTATATATGAGGCCTCGATATCGTTGGCATTGTAATGGACATATTTTTCATTTCCGCTTTAAGAAAACAAATGCATGTGATAGCAAAAACCTTCTTGGATCACAAGCAAGAGCGTAGCTTTGTGGGGGCGACCGACCCACGAACTTTTCGCTCGTTAGTGGAGAGTATATAGTTTTCGTATAGAAATTTTTTGGTATATATACGTTTTTGACCCCCCAGTTTTATAGAATTTTTTGTTATTTACGTTTTCGACCCCTCGGACGGAAATCTCAAGCTTCGCCACTGATCACATGTATTTTTAAGTGGCTTTAAAAGACAACCACCAATTAGGGCTGTTCACGAGCCGAGCCGAACCGAGCGGACCTTTGCTCGTGCTTGGCTCGTTTACAAACCGAACCGAGCGGAACGGCTCATTTAAAACCGAGCCTCAAATCAAACGAGCGTTTTTCGAGCAGTAAATATTCCGAGCGAGCGTCGAGCGAAGTTCGAGCAATTTGGACAACCGTGTCGCCCGATTTAAATTTGCTGAGAGAGATAGTGACAATGTTTGGTCTCAAGTTTTTATGTCTTAAAAAACATACACATTTCATGGTATAATATTTTTCTGATGAATAACAATGTTGTGGCCAACGAGGCGATGATCATATTGCACAAACAATTACGTTGAGAGCAAGAGGCGATCGACCTAGGGTAACGACATGAAACATTAAGGCGATGAGCAGCCTTTCGTTTATCGGTTTAGGGTTTAACTTTTAGATTGATATTAATTTTTTTATTGGCCTGGTTGAACTAGTACGTCTAGATATAGTTGTAAATTTGTATATAGTTGACCAAAATATAATATAATGGTATATATATAAAACTATAAATTTAATTTATATTTAAGTATATATGTATGTGTAACCTGTGTATATATATAGGTGTGTGTATGTATAATTTATATTTGTGTATATACATGTTTATATATGTATGTGTGTATATATATATATATACTAATTAAAAATAAAAATTCGAGCCGAACCGAGCCGAGCGGACCTTTGCTCATGCTTGGCTCGTTTACAAACCGAACCGAGCGGAGCGGCTCGTTTACAACCGAGCGTCAAATCGAACGAGCATTTTCAGAGCAATTTCCGAACGAGCGGCGAGCGAGCGACGAGCGGCGAGCGATTTGAACGGCCCTACCACCAATCACCACCTTCAAAATCCAACAAAACCACCCTCTACCACCATCCTGTAAAACCCTTTAGATCCGTTATCATTACCATCCAGATCAAAACCACCACGCACCAAATTTCATATTGTTCCTGAAATTAAATTTGCTAATAAAAAATGAGTAAGGGAAGTAAAAATATGTACACAAAATCTGTCCTAGAAGCAAAAAGATATTTATTCAATAAAATCATTTACTAGAAGTTGTAAAATAATGTGGGTTATGCCAGTTAAATTTAAAGGGTATCGATCAACAAATACCATGTTAAGTTAAAGCTATCATCCCATGGATCCAAGTTTGAATAGAAATTCACCAACACCTTTACAACAATCCACGTTATTTTCATGATTTGGTTCGTAGCTTGTGTCTATATTTTAGATCGATTACTTTTTTTGAATGGCTAAACTTGCATGTCATGAGAATGCATTGTTGATGAAGATCATATAGTAATTCTTATATCGGTAAGGATTTTTGAAAACTTCAGTCCAGACGATATTTGGAGATGGACTTAATGCATCAAATGGCCATGTAGACTTTAAGAGTTAAGAAATTCTATAAGAGAACTTGTGGAAACGTCCAACTACTTACTAGTTATTTGAGAACTGGCCTGAATAAGTCCAAAGAAAAATGTTATAGCTATTAGAGGATAAGTTATTTTTAAAAGGAAATGCACATATCCAAAGACACCTGTCACATCAACAATGAATCAAACGACATTATTTTACTAAGGTTTCATTACTTAGCAGAAGTTAGATCTGAGTTTTCTTAAAACGTAATTATAGTCAAACCCTTATGAAAAATATCACTTACATGTCTTCAAAAGTTTTAAAACTTGATTATCATTTTATGATCAAGCCTAGAGAGACAAGCCTATGGACTTAATTAGACGTTTGATAAAACACTTGGATTAATGTTGAAAGAACCGTGAGTCTAGACCCGCCATGATATTAGGACTAGTCCTTGACCTTATTTTTGTGTACATTATTGCAACACTCGAGTAGGACTACCTTTTGTCGTTGTTTATGTTCATGGATCACATTTACTTACCACTGTCAGGTGAGTTCTCCTAGCACCTTTTCTTGACTATTATCCTGGGGAAACATGCTCAACTTATTTTTTTTACTATGTTGTGACTCTTAACTTTGAGACTTTGAGATTTGGCTCTTTATGTTTGATTTTAAACACATTGTAACTGTCATGTTCATTGCATAAGTGTCTTTGCTCCTGTCTCAAGTCCTATTGTTCTACACAATCCGTTAACTCATGCAATTAGGTCGATGAATGGATATTAAATAGTACTATTTGGGTTTACACCCCTACTCGTTCATGCTGGACTTGCTAGCTACAACCACCAAACGTCACTGGTCATACTTGAGTGAATATAATCCAACATACATTCATGAATGTCATTGATCGGACAGTAGCCAAGGCACACGTCGTCATTAGGTTTGGTCGTGAACTCATGTAGATCACCCTACTTGTGTAAACGCATAAACATGTTGTCTTCACTTTGACTTTGACATTAGACATGACTTTTGACATTGACTTTGACTACAACATATACTTATTTTGTGTTTACTAACTACTTTTAGTTGACACGTTTCAAGCATGGTTTTTTAGGTCTGCACATTAAAGACATTAAGACTAGGCATAGACTATGAAGAGCATGACCTTCAAAGACTTCCTTACTAGACTAGACTTACAAGATTACATGTTATTTCTCGCTCAATTGCTAGCATAAAATTTGAGATATTGGACTGTATTTGACTTGTTCAAGACATTATAATGACACTTGTAGTCGTTTTCTTGTAAACAATGTGTTCATGATAATCGATTCATTACATTCCCGTGTTTCGCCCTCGGCGGAGGTGTGACAGATCGAGTGGCAATTTGGCATGTTTATTTATCAAATCATTGCCTACAAACGTTTTGAGTAGCTTTTAAAGAAGATCGTCACCCGTCCCAAAAGTATGCATATTAAAACGATGAGGAATATTATCCACATTATCCTTTCACTAGTTTTTTTCCCACTAGGTTTTTTAGCACATTTTTATAGTGATTTTGAATATATGAGTGTATTAAGATGATATGGAATGAGAGGTTTACGAATATTCTTTATTAAACGTCATTCTCCTATATATGTTACATTGCATTTTATGCTTGATAAAAGATATAACCATCTCTCTCTCCTATACATTATTCTCATACATAACTTTGAGACTAGTTTCAAAACAATTATACCGTATATTAAACCAAGGTAGATTTAATAGTGTCATAGTGCTGACACGCACTATCACTAAGTAGGTCTCAAGTGATATCTACAATCTTTATTTTTAAATCACAAGAAACTTGAATAATGTGAACTTTTAGTTTTTTTTAACGACTTAATTTTGGCACTATTGGGATTTGAACCCTTTACATATGAAAAGATAAGTCTTATCCAACACCTTAAACACGTTAATACCACTAGACCAAATCTCACAAGCTATATTTATTATAAGAAGTAAAAGTTATTATATTTATACAAATAACAAACTCGGTAAACCTCATGATAAAAGAAAAACTTGGGGTAGGGGTGTTCAGAAAAAACCGTAACCAAATAAAAACCGTAACCGTAACCAAATAAACCGATCCGAATAACGAATTCGGTTTTTTGTTTGGTTTCTAACCGAAACCGAATTGTGAATGTCACACCCCCAAAAATACCACAAGCGGAAACCTCCGCGAAGCGTGTGACGTACCATGATCCAGCCACCAATCACATTGAACTCAGAATAGAATTTTCAAATAAAGCTTTCATTTATTTAAATAAAGTATTACAAAACAATATACATAACTCAACGTGTTCAGTGGAAGCATAAATCATTAGTTAAGTATTTCATAAATCAAATGTATGAAAGCCACTAGACTTGTCTCGTGATTTCACGTATCTCGACCCATGACCACTTCAGCATTCCAGACAACAAGTTCCAATGATATGTACCTATAAGCCTGCAAGCATGCAGAAAAGTGCATCAGCATAACGCTGGCGAGTTCACAGTTTAGTTAACCGTTGTTACCAAGTATTGATTTACGTCATGTTGATAATCACTCGATACCGCAGACGACTCCTTTTTGCCCTTCCCCAATGCTCTATCAAACATTGGTCATGATTTGAAAACAGTGAATGTTTAGATACCAAACATGAACATACTCACAACATAAAATCATATAATCGACATCAATAAAAGCATAATCAATTTAGATGTAGATCATACCACATGAGTATCTATCTCACACCACAACAATGATAATCATGCAGACAATTATAACACATGTTCACAGACAAAAACATTTAGAATCCAACTCAATCTATGAGTAAGTTCACTAACCGTGCTACGGGATTTGAATGAGAGTGACCGAACAAAGGAGATGGAGCTCCGAATGGGAGGGGACTGCCGCTAGCTTCGAAGAAGGGAGAGAGAGGAAAAATATTGCCGTCGAGCCTAGGGAGGTTTAGGGTTTGAGGCCGTATGTGTGTGTTTTGGAATTATGGAGTCCTCATGCATATTTGCGGTACTAGTTAGAGGTGGTTGGGCCTCGATTGGGCTTCAAGTATTCTGGGCCGAGTATGCAAGGAGATGTGAAGTGTGCGGCCCCCGTCCCAATTGTGCAGCTCGGTTTTTCCATAACTCTGGTTCATGTCTTGAGTTCCAACGAACCCTCGTAGTTGGAATTTGACTGTGCTTTGGTTTCTCAACAACTGTGGCTAATCGTCAATATATGGTTGTTACAAGAAGACCACAAGTGTTTCGTCGGACAACACTTCTTCAGATTTGAGGCATGAACAACAACGTGGATTTTGATCAGTTTGTCAGATAACTCGAGTTAGCATGTCACTTTACCGATCCTTTCCAGAATCTTGAATGGCCTGACGTACCGTGGATTAAGTTTGCCGCGCTTCCCAAAGCACACTACACCTTCTCCAGGTGAAACTTTCAACATAACACGATTTCCTACTGCGAATTCTAAGGGTTTCCTACGCTTAACAGCTTTTTTAGCAATCATGCGTTGCCACCGTACGATTTCTGATATAAACCCTGAACCTGTGATTAGGCTGGCACCCACCCTAGCCTTGCAAAGAGGTCAGCATTGTCGCCCGTACAATGCCTTGAACGGAGCTGCCTGAATACTAGAATAGGTTACCGTTGCAGTAAAACTCTACCAAAGGTAAATGTCTTTCCAACCTTTATCAAAGTTAATCACACATGCTCGCGACATGTCTTCGAGTGTCTGGATGGTTCGTCCACTCTAACCATATGTCCGATGGTGATAAGCAGTGCTCATGTCTAGACGTGAGCCAAGCGTTTTGTGTATTGCCTGCCATAAATCAGGTATATACGCAGATCAAAATCAGTGGTAATAGGAGTTGGCACCCCGTGCCTAGAAACCGCCCCTCTCAGGTAATTATTCACAGAATGCGAAGACTTGTCAATTTCCTTGATTGCAAGAAAGTGTGCTGGTTACATGAGACAATCAACGATCACCCATGTGATATTGTTTCCGTTTCGAGTTTTAGGTAGACCATTGACAAAATCCGTGGCAGTCTGTTCCCATTTCCATATGGGTGTTTCTGGTTGCTAACACAAACCAGAAGGTTTATGATACTCCACCTTGACTTTCGCACAAGTCAAACATCGTTCGCATGCGTTGCTATGTGTGACTTCATGCCCGATCACTAGCACAGGATCTTTAGATCCTAATACATCCTATCAAAACCCAGACGAATAGGATATCGAGGCTTGGGTGCTTTGTCCAACACAAGTTCCCCTAAGGTTGCTGAATAGTGGGACCTGTATTCGCTCCATAAAGTAGCGAATATTGTTCGATTTTGCCAAAAGTTGCTTCCCCATGCCCCGCATGGATTTAGCTTGAAGATTCTCTTCCTTCAATGCTTTGATTTGGGCAGAACGAATCTGATCAGGTAGGTTAGAGTCGGTGGTGAGCTGCAAAGCTCGTGCATGTTTAGGTTTCACAGTCATAATCATTCAAGAGTTCCATTCAATGACGCCATTGCATGTTTAACTCTTTCTGATCAAAGATATACTGAAGGCCCTTGTGATCGGTCTAAGTAGTGCATTTGGTACTATACAAGTAATGCCTCCAGATATGAAGTCCAAAGACCATGGCTTCCACCCCAAGTTGTCAGTCGTGAAATCCTTCTAGTGAATCTTTAACTGCCGAGGAGCATAAACTATCATTTTCTCGCGTTGCATCAGCGCACAACCGAGACCTTGGATCGGAACAACACAGTACACCACAAAATCACATGTTCCATCGAGTAAGGACAATATTCAGTGCATCGTAGAGTTTGGCCCCAAAAGCTGAAAAGACATCCTCCTGTTTTGTCCTCCACGAATACACAGCACCCTGCTGTGTTAAAGCGATAAAAGCTGTGCGATCTTCGAAAATCCCTTAATGAATCTACGATGGTACATAACGAGACCAAGAAATTGCCGCACTTCCGAAGGACTCTTTGGTGCCGATCAATTTCTAATAGAATTGATCTTAACAGGATCCACATGTATCCCCAATTCGTTGACTATGTGACCAAGAAGGTGTACTTCTCAAATCCAGAAGTTACACTCAGAAAGACTTCGCATGGAGTTGCTCCTCCTTCAGGAGCCCTAAGATAAGATACAAGTGCCGATTTATGTGATCCATAAGGCTGCTGGTGTGTTGGGTAACTAGAATAACATGAACAGTAAATCGTAATGGTCGTACCGCGTTTGAAGTGCCATTTTAGGTACATATTCCTCTCGGTCTTCCATCAGACGATAGTCCGATCTTGAGTCGGTTTCCGAGTAGAAGCTTGACCCTTGCAGCTGGTCAAGCAGGTCGTCGATGCAGGGTAAAGGGTGACAGTTTCCAACGGCCCCCTTGCTGAGTTCACGGTAGTCGATACACGTACGAAAGGACTCACCCTTCTTTTTCACAAATAGAGCTCGGGCTCCCCAAAGCAAGGAACTAGATTAGTTAAAACGCCTGTCCAGCGGTTCCTGAATTTGATTAAACAGTCCTTGCAACCTTCCTGGTGCGAGACGATGAAGGGTACAGTAATCAGGGTTGCTTCTGTTGTGATACAAATCTGATATTCCACCTGACGATGTGGAAATGATCCTGGAAGTTCTTCGGAAAGCACATCGGGGGAAAAAATAATGAACAACTGGTAGATCTTCGCACTTCTCCTCCTCGGGCTGAGTACCTATAACCAGTGATAGGATAGTAGGATAACTGAAACGCTTCTCGATTTCCTTAGTCGAAGTGATGTTGAAAATCAGTAAATCTCCACCAGGGAGAGGTATACATGCAATTTCATCTTTACAAGGGTTTCTGCTCGATGCTTGGACATCCAATCCCTACCAATGACCACATCAAAGCTTTCAAAAGTAACGGGAAAAGAGTCAATGTCTAACCCTGGACCTAAAAGATCGAGTTGCACCCTAAGTGAACGGGCGAAGCTTGAATTGACTTGCCATCAGCAAATTTTGCAACGTGCTCGGTCTCATGAAGTATCGGGGTTGAACAGAATAGGAGCGAATGAGTTAGTCACAAGACGTATAGATCACTATGTTGTTTTCATACTTGGCGTTGCCTACGCCAATCTTGAATGCCCTACAACGAGCACCACTTCCATCGTCGTTGTCATTGTTACGGGGAATCCCAACACTGTTATTGTTCTCGTGGTTGTTAGTGTTGTATCTTAACAGTGGCCAATCCTTATCGAAGTCACCTTCATTTCCATACTGTAGGCTACGATTACGAGTACTTTGGTGTCACCGTGACTGTTGTCTCTAATGTTGTTGCTTGTAACAGAGCCCTGCGATCTTTCACCAAAAGGGTCCAGCTTTTCACATTCCGTGTCGCGTCCTAAGGTACTACCCATTGCGCTAGCAGTTACACATTCCACACTCTAGTCAATTGTCATCGTTTATGCCCCAATTGATTCGTAAGAGTTGGCTCCTAGAGGCCGTTGATAGGGTTGACTTGATTGAAATCAATCTGCTGGTGTTCATCATCGGAAAGCAGGGTCGTCCTAATACTAGGGTTGGTAATGTATCACGTTCATCTTCTTATCCATCGGCCTTGCGAGTCAATTGAATAATGCACGGTAAGTTGCTAGAGAGTACAGAAGTGATCATACTTCGGGATCTAAGGCGTCAATTCGTTGAGTTCAAATAAACGAGAGAAGTGAGAAGAGTACAAACTAACCATTCGATGCTTCGATAACTAATTCAGAGACGTTCGCACTAGCCCCCAACATTCTCATACAGTTCTCTAGACGTTCAGATATGTGTCCAGGCTATACTCAATATCATTGAGATTCGCGAGGATTTAGAGGGAAGTGAAAAGATCACGCTCGAGTAGGAGGCAATCATCGCTATGACTCCTATAGATTTGTTGTGTTTCTCATTAGATCGAATAACGGAACAGAACCCTTTTTACACTTGTTACGCCTCACTAGGACTCACATGCACCCCACCTTATTATTATGTATGCACCCACAATAATATTGTGATTTGCATGCTCATCTAAGTTCTTCCTAACTCATGTCAAATGGTTCCTCAAACTCAGATGTCAAACGGAGGTTGTCAAAATGACAAGATCACAGAAATCTAAGGACAACGCATCATAATGTAAACAAGCAATTCATGCAATTATGCTATAGTGACGAGTGTGTAACCATATGCTACATCATAAACAAGTGTACACTAGTCATGTAATGTATACAACAGGTGAAAAGACGAACCTTGCAATCTAGAGCTGAGTGTCATGGTCGTATTCACGTATTCAGAACTGTTCGGTTATAGTCTGATTTTATAAAAACAATTTTTTAAAAACAAGTTCACTATAACCAGTGGCTCTGATACCAAACTGTCACAGCCCCAAAAATACCACAAGCGGAAACCTCCGCAAGGCGTGTGACGTACCAGGATCCAGCCACCAATCACATTGAACTAATAATAGAATTTTCAAATAAAGCTTTCATTTATTTAAATAAAGTATTACAAAACAATATATATAACTCAACGTGTTCAGTGGAAGCATAAATCATTAGTTAAGTATTTCATTAATCAAATGTATGAAAGCCACTAGACTTGTCTCGTGATTTCCCGTATCTCGACCCATGACCACTCGAGCATCCTAGACAGCAAGTTCCAATGATATGTACCTATAAGCCTGCAAGCATGCAGAAAAGTGTATCAGCATAACGCTGGCGAGTTCACAGTTTAGTTAACCGTTGTTACCAAGTATTGATTTACGTCATGTTGATAATCACTTGATACCGCAGACGGCTCCTTTTTGCCCTTCCCCAATGCTCTATCAAACATTGGTCATGATTTTAAAGTTATTAGTTCATGCCCATCCTATCCAGGTACGTCGTGAGGGTGCCAAACCTAGTAGCACTATCAACTAATAACCCCGTTGCCCTACAAGCAACTAGTTCGGTAGTATGATGGGACTTAAGTGATAGAAAGTGAGTGTATTATACAACGTCAACATTTACTGAAAGCTGCCTCATATCCCCTACAAGGATATGGGTTTGTGAAAGTCTGTTTGTTACTGAAACCTGCCTCATATCCCCTACAAGGATATGGGATTATGAAAGTCTGTTTGTTTGTTTGCCTGTTTGATTGTCCCCACCGGATGCATGCTTGTAAAGAGGATAGTGAACTCACCTTGGTTTGCTCGATAAGACTCGTTACTTGTTCACACTTAGTCAATCAAAGCCTAGCATGGTTACCATAATCAATTTGTTTCCACATACACCCAATACACATAGTAACATATGTATACTACACACATCATCACATGATACACATCAAGCATTTAGTACACATGCCAGCACGTAACACAGTTTCACGTTTAAATCAGTATCTCAACATTTCATGGTCCATTCAACCCAAAAACCCAAAGTGAGAGTGTGCGACTAAGTGTGCAGCCCGATATAAGTATACGGCCCGAACAGTTAAAAGCCTAAATGTCCCTGGCCTAGGTTATGAGGTGTGCGACTGTTTAAGGGTGTGCGACTGGGATCCGAGTGTGCGACTCGGCAAACATGTGCGATCAAAGCTAAGATGTGTGGTACAACACAAAGTGTGCGATTGGTCTCAAACTGTGCGACTGATATATTGTTCGTGGGCCAGTCCGACCCAATCAAATGGTGCAATCCAATTAAATCAGAGGTCCATACATGGTGTGCGATTGCAATGAAAGTGTGCGACTAGGGTGAGAGTGTGCGATTCAACATGTGTGATCAGTTATTCAATCCCACTGATCTCGGTCAATCAGTTACACAATCAAAAAGGCTTTCCGCATTTATTGCTAGTAACAATCAACAACAATCATCTATCCAAAATCGCACAAACAGATACAAGGATTGATATTCAAGAATCCTAATCCTCATTATTTAACAGTTTCACACCATAAATCCTATTCTAATCACAACACTATTAACATCAGCATTCAAACCAAATCATAGATCGTTCATCATACGCAACCCTTCTAGATATATTGCAAACACATACCCTATTATCACACAACATTCCAACAAATCAAACATCAAATGATTTCTAGAATTCAACAACAAGTTCATCGATTTCAATATGCTACCATTATCAAAATAATATTCGAATAGATTACCAACACATTCTCAACATGAAAATAGTTAATCCATCCTTCTATCTGATTGAAAACAGTGAATGTTTAGATACCAAACATGAACATACTCACAACATAAAATCATATAATCGACATAAATAAAATAATAATCAATTTAGATGTAGATCATACCACATGAGTATCTATCGCACACCACAACAATGATAATCATGCAGACAATTATAACACATGTTCACAGACAAAAAAATTTAGAATCCAACTCAATCTATGAGTAAGTTCACTAACCGTGCTATGAGATTTGAAGGAGAGTGACCGAACAAAGGAGATGGAGCTCCGAATGGGAGGGGACTGCCGCTGGCTTCGAAGAATGGAGAGAGAGGAAGAATGTTGCCGTCGAGCCTAGGGAAGTTTAGGGTTTGAGGCCGTATGTGTGTGTTTTGGAATTATAGAATCCTCATGCATATTTGCGGTACTAGTTAGAGGTGGTTGGGCCTTGATTGGGCTTCAAGTATTCTGGGCCGAGTATGCATGGAGATGTGAAGTGTGCGGCCCCCGTCCCAATTGTGCAGCTCGGTTTTTCCATAACAAAACACTCAATGCAACGAGTGTAGTCAAGCACGCTTAACAGGTTTAACAAAATATATGCCCAATTGTATAATAGACTAGAACGTGAGGGAGAAATGATACAAAGCCAATGGTCACCGGGTTAAACAACGTTAACGTTGAATGTTTGGGTTGTCACATCATCCCCAACTTAAAAGAAATTTCATCCCGAAATTTGATAAGTAGTCTCATGAATGTGAAGTGACAGATTAGGATGACTGTGGATTTCCTCGAGTGCCACAGTGAATATGGTTTTTGGTTTGGTTTATGGATCAACATTTTATTATATTTGGTTTATTCGGTTTATTTGGATAACCGAATAAACGATTTAACTTAGTTAATTGTTAAATAAAAATAATAATATTTTATAATTTATATACAATTTATTAGCCCAAAATAGTTATTTTTTTATGTAGTCCAAAATACCAAATGTAAATCCAAAAGCTCAACTCAAACCCACTCATTTCTAAAAAAAATAGAACTTTAGACCTTCAGTATAGAAACTAGGGTTTAGGATTTCTTCATTTTCTTTGACATTTTCCCTCTGTACCAAAGTGTGACATCTTTCTTCCTCTGTTTTGAAGGTACCGTAAATTCCCTCCGACCACCGGAAATTCTGTGACAACCGGTGATTTACGGCTCTTAATTACGTGATTAACAGGTGATTAACGCAATGATAAATAGTGTTTACAGCACAAATTAACTTAATTAGGCCTTTGGAGTGCCTAGGAACGCTTATCCGACTCTACAGTACGCGTATGAAGATTCGCGAGGAATCTGCGGAACATCAAACGACAACAAACTGATACCGTACAAAATTCTGACAACGCCGACAAATATTAAAATTTTACGACATATTCTAGCTTCGTAAATAAATTTTAGTAACCATGTTCGAAACCGGATCGAAAAACGGATTAAAAACGATACACGAAGCATTTTACGCGCTTTTTACGCAACCGACGACTAAACACACAAACAACGACTACCGACCGTATTTTATGTATTTTAATACTAAAATTTTATCTTTTGTCGTTAAACGGAGTTCAGGTTTTGACAACGGGTTCGTAGGAATTACGGGCCACCTGAACGCAGGGATTGGACTTGTGGGCCTTGGGCCCAAACCCAACACCCACAAATTAAACTTACCAATATACCTCTAATCAATCCCCATTTTATCATTAAAACAAAGTTGTCTGCCCTTTAAACTATAAATCTTTTGCCTAGATATTCATAAGATCTCCATAGATCTATACACCCAAAACAAAAGGAAACCACAATGGTCAATACACACATGAATGAAGATAAAACCCCTCATCTCTTTCATTTTTCTCTGCAATCCATCTCTAAGCATACTCAAATATGAACAAACACAGAGACCTCACTCTTCACAACACAACATCTTATCTTCTCCACCCACCTCCTCCCTCTCGCACACTCACGACACCCCCCCCCCCCCCCCCGATGGACAAAACGAACCACCACCACCATCATCGGGTGGTGGTGAGCGACGGCTGAAGACAGAGGCGAGAGAGAGAGAGAGAGAAAGAGAAATGCAGGAGAGAGAGATCATTCGGCGGCTGCGGTGGCGTACGGCGGCGCTGCGGGAAAACAAAGAGAGAACGAGAGTGAGGGAGAAAGCCGGTGGAACCGGCTGACTTTCCGACGACTTCGGAGCTCCGGTAACCAGTTTCACGACGACGACAAAACCGTCTGCGACGTCGACGTTAAGATTCAGTTCGATCCGACATGTATTCCGGTACAGACCACCCCCCTGCTTCCTTTATTTATTTATTTATTTATTTTTTAAATAATGGAAGATGATGGTGGTTATTGTTTTCTGTTAATGATGGAGATGATGATTCACATTAGGATCGGGTATAAACAGTTCGAGTCAAAGTTAACTTTGGTTCGGTTCAGTCATTGGTCAACTTTAGTCAACAAAAGTCAGCGGTCAACGACTCAGTCAACAGATAAGGCTCGGGTCAGAACTGGTGAACGGGTTCGGTTCGGTCAACATAAGTCAGCGGCGGTTCGCGGTTCGTGGTTTGGGTCGACTCGGTCAAACCGAGTTGACTCGGTCACACCTGGTCAACTCAGTCGATGGATCGGCACGCGAAGAGTGGTAAAGATTAACGGCACGATTTAGTTCGTTATTTATATAGTTTTATTTATTTCGTGAAAACGAGCTCGAACCAATCGACTAGAATATAGTTAAATTTTGACATGTTTGGCGAAAGTTATATAATTTGATTGATTAATTGTTGAATTAATATTGATAATTGAGTTAAATATTGAAAAATAACAACTTGGTTGTCCGGGGCGTCCAAAAACAGAGGAAACTCTGCCCGTTTTTCGAGAAAACCCGAAAACAAAAAGTGTTTTTATTATAAAACGAACATTCGATTTCAATTGATCTTTTAGAAAAACGAATACAAATATAAAACTTCTTTCGATGACACTTTACAACTCACAGAAACAACGAAACGGAAATTACTTCGACAACAAATAAATATAGTATTTATATTTATTTATTTCAAATATCCTACAACACGAGTTCTTTTATAAGAATAAATATAGTTATTTTCAAATACAAGTCGACGATTCTTTTACAAAATAAATATAACTTTTATATTTATTTCAAACGC
This sequence comes from Helianthus tuberosus, assembly GCA_030545235.1. NCBI lineage: Eukaryota > Viridiplantae > Streptophyta > Magnoliopsida > Asterales > Asteraceae > Helianthus > Helianthus tuberosus. The sequence continues at coordinate 25,671,871 of CM060419.1, forward strand.
CTAAACGGCTTACGATATATAATACGAGTTTATTATATATTCTTTTCATGAAACATTCCTTACACACACGTACGACTTCACGAGACGGCTAACACGATTACAACAAAATATTTATATACTCTAAAATCTTTCGAAAACTAAGTGTGTATAGACTTAGTAAATTGTCGTGACAATAAAACGAAACTTAGCAAGTATAACTTCTTCGTTTCTTTTAAGTTAACAACAAACCGTCGAATCGTTCGGTCAACGATTCGGTAGAGCTCGATGACTCGTAGTTTAGTTACTACGTTTGTTTAGAAATTACAAGATATTCCGTATTGGGAATATTGTTGAATGCACGCTAGCGAGTCACTTCTTGGAAACGACATTACGAAGTCGTATATAGCTAGCTTTGCACAGGAATATTCAGGTGAGTTCATAACCCCACCTTTTTACGGATTTACGTTTTTCTAAATGTTTTTGGGGTGGAAAGACATGCACTTTTTGCAAAGCATACAAGAATTACATATTTCTAAACCATTTTACAAGCAAGTTTTAATTGACACAAATGGTTTACGAAAAGCTTATGTTTTATACCGGTTATTCAAACAAGCGTATTTTTCAAAATATGCATACACACGAATTCTAGTTTTCTAAACTACGGGAAAATACAAATACAAGAGTTTACAAGATACAAATGTTACAATGTTTACAAATGGTATGAAGAATACAAGAATTGAGAAATGATACGAGAAATGATACAAGAATTGATACGAGAAATCGTGTCACGAATAGGGTACCATAAGCACCATTAATCAACAATATACCTTGACCGTAGAACAAAAGGTTAGATCTAACGGGTTTCGGGCAGCCACACTCTTGGTGAGAACGAGTACCAAGTAGTGCTTTTGTGTCTCAGAATCGACAACTAGAAAAATGCCTATGGTTTGGTTGCTTCCTATGTCGTGTCACATGTTAATGGCCTTGCAACCCATTAACAACCTTGATACATACAGAAATACGTGATTTATACAAGAATACTTGATTTACACAAGAATATTGGATTTATACAAGAATACATGATACATACAAGAATACTTGATTCATACAAGAATACTTGATTTATACAAGAATACTTGATTTATACAAGATACATACCTTGTTTTCATACAAAGTTTCCGTCTAACCTGACAAGAAAATGATTTTAAATTCGTTTTCTCAACAATACTTCAAAAACCGGTTATTCAAAAGATTTATTTTAAATCTTTTACAAACAAACTATGAACTCGCTCAACTTTATGTTGACTTTTTCGCATGTTTTTTTCTCAGGTTGCATTTCAAAGTTAAGGAACAGTTGGAATAGGAGAACCATGTGGAGTCGAGTACCTAGTGGCGTTCATTTTCTAAAAGACTTAGCTTATTTGCTTCCGCTGTGCAATGAAGATACCAGTCCAGTCACGCCAATGCTCTGATATTTCGGGGTGTGACAGATTGGTATCAGAGCTATAGGTTACAGCGAATAAGGTTTTCTATAGGAATACCTAGGCTCTAACCTCACCTTCCTCTGGGACTTAGAATATTAAGACTTTGAATACATACAAAACGCATAGTACTCGAATATGGTCTCCAACCGTTACCGAAAAACAAACAGTCAAGATTTTGTTTTCAAACGTACGCTATAGTGGTGTTTTATACACGTTACACAAAACAGTCGCATACAGTACCCAAAACTCTGAGAGTTTAGGAAACATGCATTTAAGACCTTCGGAAACTCATGTTGAAGTTCGTTAAAGGTCATCACGTAGGAACCACGTTTATTAACTCGGACAAACGCCATTATTGTGTCGTCTATGCTATTGTTAACCGAGCAGGTAACCTACGCAAAACAAAGCACGGGCGTGCAAGATTTCACGAAACTCAATCTACATGTCGACAGAGGTTGAAGTACATTACATACGACTTTCGAGGAAGCAGCAGTTTGGCACGCGGCCCTGCAAACGACACGATTCATGCTAAGAAGAAGGCGTATGTCTCCGCATTCCCACTATCTTATTAACGATGAATACGCTATGTTCGACATTCCATGGTAATGTCACCTAACAACTGGTCGTCACATGAAACCCCAGGTAAAGTCCTTAAATTTCTTTATTGAAATTCCAACTTTTGCATCTACTGAGTAGATTTTCGCATCTCTACTCCTTTACATGGTCATTGTATCACGATCATTTCTTTCATTATAACGAATACTCATTGCTTCATTTCTTGAAAATTCATATGTTACGCATGCATCGTTTGTTACGCATGTGATTTCGTTTCGAATAAAGCGTTTCATTAAAGTTCAAATATTATTTCGCTAAACCTAATTATTGATTTGTGATTCGAATGACCCGCATTATTGTAATTGTTGGCTTCTTCGTTATCAAGTCAACACATTTTCTTGAAATTTCTTTTATTTTCAAGTTACATACATGGTTTTTCGTTGTGACCATGTCGAAAGCTTTCTTGTCGATACATGTATTTATTGCCGGCTTGCGCTGAAATCAAATTCAATTGTTTGAACTTGTTCATTACATATATTCAATTCAAGACACCATATGATGTATTGGAAACATCATATTCAAATTCGTTTTAACAAGGCTTTCATTGTTCTGAGTCGTAGTAGATTTGTTTGGTCTACGACTCCATTAAGTCGTTTGTTCATTTTGACACCTTGTGGTGTCATTATAAACTTGTAGCTTAGGCTAATTACGATGGAGCATTTGATGCAAAACAAAGGTGATACTTGTTTTATCACCACTATTATTGAACCATTTTTTATCACTACGACACCTTGTGGCGTCGGTAGAACTTGCAGCTTGGGCTGATCATGATCGAGCGTTTCACGCAAAACTATTTCATCGAACTTGTTGATTCTAAGTTCCATTTAGTGGATGTTATCATTTCTAGAATTCATTTGCATATTGTAAACGTCCACTTGGAATTCTATTGGTTGAAATTCCTCTTTTATTGGACCCCTGTTAACTTGGTCACACTGGTGACTGTATCATTATGTCTCGTTTCCTTTGACATTATTCGTATTTACTTACGCATAACGTAGCTCTAAGGAGTAACGTAGTCTAAATTTCGAGGACGAAATTTTATTAACAGGGGAGAATGTGACAACCGGTGATTTACGGCTCTTAATTACGTGATTAACAGGTGATTAACGCAATGATAAATAGTGTTTACAGCACAAATTAACTTAATTAGGCCTTTGGAGTGCCTAGGAACGCTTATCCGACTCTACAATACGCGTATGAAGATTCGCGTGGAATCTGCGGAACATCAAACGACAACAAACTGATACCGTACAAAATTCTGACAACGCCGACAAATATTAAATTTTTACGACATATTCTAGCTTCGTAAATAAATTTTAGTAACCGTGTTCGAAACCGGATCGAAAAACGGATTAAAAACGTTACACGAAGCATTTTACGCGCTTTTTACGCAACCGACGACTAAACACACAAACAACGACTACCGACCGTATTTTATGTATTTTAATACTAAAATTTTATCTTTTGTCGTTAAACGGAGTTCAGGTTTTGACAACGGGTTCGTAGGAATTACGGGCCACCTGAACGCAGGGATTGGGCTTGTGGGCCTTGGGCCCAAACCCAACACCCACAAATTAAACTTACCAATATACCTCTAATCAATCCCCATTTTATTATTAAAACAAAGTTGTCTGCCCTTTAAACTACAAATCTTTTGCCTAGATATTCATAAGATCTCCATAGATCTGTACACCCAAAACGAAAGGAAACCACAATGGTCAATACATACATGAATGAAGATAAAAACCCCTCATCTCTTTCATTTTTCTCTGCAATCCATCTCTAAACATACTCAAATATGAACAAACACAGAGACCTCACTCTTCACAACACAACATCTTATCTTCTCCACCAACCTCCTCCCTCTCGCACACTCACGACACCCCCCCCCTGATGGACAAAATGAACCACCACCATCATCGGGTGGTGGTGAGCGACGGCTGAAGATAGAGGCGAGAGAGAGAGAGAAAGAGAAATGCAGGAGAGAGAGATTGTTCGGCGACGGCGGTGACGGTGGCGTACGGCGGCGCTGCGGGAAAACAAAGAGAGAACGAGAGTGATGGAAAAGCCGGGGGAGCCGGCTGACTTTCAGACGACTTCGGAGCTCCAGTAACCAGTTTCACGACGACGGCAAAACCGTCTGCGACGTCGACGTTAAGATTCAGTTCGATCCGACATGTATTCCGGTACAGACCACCCCCCCTGCTTCCTTTAATTATTTATTTTTTTTTAAATAAAGGACGATGATGGTGGTTATTGTTTTCTGTTAATGATGGAGATGATGATTCACATTAGGATCGGGTATAAACAGTTCGAGTCAAAGTTAACTTTGGTTCGGTTCAGCCATTGGTCAACTTCAGTCAACAAAAGTCAGCGATCAACGACTCGGTCAACAGATTCGGCTCGGGTCAGAACTGGCCAACGTGTTCGGTTCGGTCAACATAAGTCAGCGGCGGTTCGCGGTTCGTGGTTTGGGTCGTCTCGGTCAAACCGAGTTGACTCGGTCAAACCTGGTCAACTTAGTCGACGGATCGGCACGCGAACAGTGGTAAAGATTAACGGCACGATTTAGTTCGTTATTTATATAGTTTTATTTATTTCGTGAAAACGAGCTCGAACCGATCGACTAGAATATAGTTAAATTTTGACATGTTTGGCGAAAGTTATATAATTTGATTGATTAATTGTTGAATTAATATTGATAATTGAGTTAAATATTGAAAAATAACAACTTGGTTGTCCGGGGCGTCCAAAAACAGAGGAAACTCTGCCCGTTTTTCGAGAAAACCCGAAAACAAAAAGTGTTTTTATTATAAAACGAACATTCGATTTCAATTGATCTTTTAGAAAAACAAATACAAATATAAAACTTCTTTCGACGACACTTTACAACTCACAGAAACAACGAAACGGAAATTACTTCGACAACAAATAAATATAGTATTTATATTTATTTATTTCAAATATCGTACAACACGAGTTCTTTTATAAGAATAAATATAGTTATTTTCAAATACAAGTCGACGATTCTTTTACAAAATAAATATAACTTTTATATTTATTTCAAACGCCTAAACGTCTTGCGATATATAATACGAGGTTATTATATATTCTTTTCATGAAACATTCGTTACACACACGTACGACTTAACGAGACGGCTAACACGATTATAACAAAATATTTATATACTCTAAAATCTTTCGAAAACTAAGTGTGTATAGACTTAGTAAATTGTCGTGACAATAAAACGAAACTTAGCAAGTATAACCTCTTCGTTTCTTTTAAGTTAACAACAAACCGTCGAATCGTTCGGTCAACGATTCGGTAGAGCTCGATGACACGTAGTTTAGTTACTACGTTTTTTTAGAAACTTACAAGATATTCCGTGTTGAGAATATTGTAGAATGCACGCTAGCGAGTCACGTCTTGGAAACAACATTACGAAGTCGTATATAGCTAGCTTTGCACAAGAATATTCAGGTGAGTTCATAACCCCACCTTTTTACGGATTTACATTTTTTTAAATGTTTTTGGGGTGGAAAGACATGCACTTTTTCCAAAGCATACAAGAATTACATATTTCTAAACCACTTTACAAGCAAGTTTTAACTAACACAAATGGTTTACGAAAAGCTTATGTTTTATACCGATTTTTCAAACAAGCGTATTTTTTGAAATATGCATACACACGAATTCTAGTTTTCTAAACTACGGGAAAATATAAATACAAGAGTTTACAAGATATAAATGTTACAATGTTTACAAATGGTATGATGAATACAAAAATTGAGAAATGATACGAGAAATGATACAAGAATTGATACGAGAAATGATACGAGAAATGATACGAGAAATCGTGTCACGAATAGGGTACCATAAGCACCATTAATCAACAATATACCTAGACCGCAGAACAAAAGGTTAGATCTAACGAGTTTCGGGCAGCCACACTCTTGCTGAGAACGAGTACCAAGTGGTGCTTTTGTGTCTCAGAATCGACAACTAGAAAAATGCCTATGGTTTGGTTGCTTCCTATGTCGTGTCACATGTTAATGGCCTTGCAACCCATTAACAACCTTGATACATACAGAAATACGTGATTTATACAAGAATACTTGATTTACACAAGAATATTGGATTTATACAAGAATACATGATACATACAAGAATACTTGATTCATACAAGAATACTTGATTTATACAAGAATACTTGATTTATACAAGATACATACCATGTTTTCATACAAAGTTTCCATCTAACATGACAAGGAAATGATTTTAAATTCGTTTTCTCAACAATACTTCAAAAACCGGTTATTCAAAAGATTTATTTCAAATCTTTTACAAACAAACTATGAACTCGCTCAACTTTATGTTGACTTTTTCGCATGTTTCTTTCTCAGGTTTTTTATAAAGTTAAGGCACGGTTGGAATAGGAGAACCATGTGGAGTCGAGTACTTAGTGGCATTCATTTTCTAAAAGACTTAGCTTATTTGCTTCCGCTGTGCAATGAAGATACCAGTCCAGTCACACCAATGCTCTGATATTTCGGGGTGTGACAAATTCACCCCAGGTAAGCCCGCCTCTATCTCCAAGATTCCGCAGGTAAATCCTTTCTCTCTATTTTCTCTCTCCCTTCTCGCCCTCATATCCCTTCTCCCCTTACCCTCTCCTGCCACCGGCTACATCTGTAAACACCGGTCAACTCCACAGTCAACTCGAACTTGGTGGCATTTTCTCTTCGGTAATACACGAGTTTGTTGGCAACCACAAACACCTCAATTTTGGCTTAAATTTTGGGACCATTGGGTAAAGCACCCCGGCGACCACTGGATAATAGTTGGTATGTTCTGCTGGACACCGCTAAACATCCAGTACCGGAAACATATTTGCCGTTGCCGGTGTGGACGACCGTAGCTGGACAACCGACTAGACGCACACCAGAGTTTAGCGCTCGAGAACTCGGTTTTTACTTTTATTCAGTCACACGGTGTCTTCGGTGGAATTCAAAATCAGATTGTCGGAACCGCTAGAACCACCCACCGGAGTTGATTGTCGGAGAGACCAGGTCAAACCCGAGAAACATATTGGGTTGTAAGGTTTTGATTTTTGTTTGCAGGTTATAAGGGTGACCAAACCCACCATTTTGTCCGAAGCTTCAGTACTTCCAGCAGTTCACGTCTCGGAAATCTCTCTCGGGCCAGTTGCTTTCGTTCCTAATTAAAAAAACCCTTAATATAAAGTCTAATAATAGCAGACATTCTGTGTGCCTCTTGTGTTGCTTATTGTGTCTCTTGTTAACTGTATCTCATGCTATAAAGTCTAATAATAATAATAATAATAATTAAATATCTTTTAACATACATATTAATAATAATAATAATAATAGACATTTTGTCTACCTCTAGGGTGGCTTTTGGTGTTTCTTGTTAACTGTGTCGCATGCTAAGTGTATTACTTGGCCATAGTCATCTATGCTATTTATTGTCATTGTATGCTTGTTGTTGCGTATTGTATAGTTTTGCCCTTTATGTACTTTGTGTTGCCCATTGTTTGTTACCTTATGGTTAGTTGTTAGTTGTAATCATAGACAATAGAAGCCATGACTTGTACTTGAGATCATGTCCAAGGACGAGAGGTGCAGGTAAGGGTAAAGTTAGAGGGTGTAGTTTACGTGTGGAGTCTTGGAACGTAGGAACTCTTAGTAGTAAATTGTTGGAAGTGATAGATGCACTTAAAAGAGGTAGGGCACAGATAGCGTGCCTTCAGGAGACTAGGTGGAAAGGACATAGAGCAGAAGAGCGCAATGGGTATAAGTTGTTGTATTCCGGGTCTGATGTGGCCAAGAACGGAGTAGGATTTTTGGGGTCTATAGAATTGCATAAGAATGTAATTGAGGTGATATGACACAATGATAGAATTATGGTGTTAAGGTTAGTATTAGGTGAACAAGTAGTGACAGTGGTATGCGCCTATGCACCGCAAGTGGGACAAGGAGATCAAGAGAAAAAAGAGTTCTAGGATTGTCTAGATGTAGTAGTAAGGGCCATACCTAGGGAGGAAAAAAATTTATAGGAGGAGATTTTGACAGGCACATTGGTAAGGATAGTGATGGCTTTGAGTTGGTACATGGGGGTTTTGGTTTTGGCGATAGGAATGACCTTGGTAGAGACCTTCTAGACTTTGCGGCAGCTCATGGCCTAGGTATTATAAACTCGTTCTTTAGGAAGAGGGAATCTCATTTGATCACTTTTAGTAGTGGAGGACGTAGCATGCAAATCGACTATCTTTTGATGAGGCAGGAAGATCGACGGATGTGGATGGACTGCAAGGTTATACCAAGGGAGACTGCAGCGGCACAACACCATTTATTGGTAGCAGATATAGCTCTAAAAGTAAGGCTAACTGAGGGGGAGAGGAAAACCCGACCTAGGATTCGTTGGGCAAACTTGAAGGGAGAAAAAATTATGATGTTTAGAGATAATGTTAACTCCATGACATCGATGCAACTTGGTGACGACGTAAATCGGATATGGCGACTACGATCACTACAGTGGCGAATGACATGCTAGGGGTCACAACAGGAAAGACTAGGGGCATAAGGAGTCCTGGTGGTGGAATGAAGACGTGCATACCAAAATAAAAAATAAGCAAACAGAGTTTTAGAGATCTTTTAAGGTGCACAGACGAGGAGGAGCGGATGAGGGTGAGGGAGATATACAAGAAGGCAAAAAGGGAAGCGAAAAAGGCGGTGACCGAGGCAAAAAACACAGCCTATGAGCATGATATGTTCAATTTTTCCAAAGCTAGGGAGCGAAGAAGACAATATCTAGGAGTAGTAAAGTTTATCAAAGGAGGGGATGGACACGTTTTAGTCAAGGCACATGATATTAAGTTGAGATGGCAAACCTACTTCCATAATCTTTTCAACGACGGTAGGGTATACCAACAAGATAGCAGCAATCCCAGGACTCAAAGGTGACAACAGAATAATTGCTACTGTAAGCGGATCACACATGAAGAGGTGAGGATGGCACTTAGGAAGATGGGAAGAGGCAAGGCAGTGGGTTTAGACAACATACCGATTGAAGTGTGGAAGTGTTTGGGGGAAGAAGGAGTCTGACGGTTAACACTTTTGTTTAATCGTATTTTCAAGACTGTAAAACTGCCAGATCAGTGGAGGAGTAGTGTCGTGGTGCCTTTATACAAGAATAAAGGAGACGCTCAATGTTGTGGGAACTATAGAGGAATCAAACTGCTAAGTCACACTATGAAGCTCTAGGAGAGGGTAATTAAAACTAGAATTAGAAGAGAAACTCAGGTTTCAGTAAACCAATTTGGATTCATGAAAGGGAGGTCAACTACAGAAGCGATACATATTCTAAGGATATTGATGGAAAAATATTGAGCGAAGAAGCAAGATTTACATATGGTGTTTATCGACCTTGAAAAGGCATATGACATTGTCCCATGGCAACTGATTTGGGATAGTTTGAAGGGTCGAGGGCTACCTGGGAAGTATATAGACATAATAATTAGGGATACATAAGATAGAACAGAAACTAGTGTTCGCGTGTCTGTAGGGGATACAAACTTCTTTCCTATGGAGGTAGGACTCCACCAAGGGTCTACGTTGAGCCCTTTTCTTTTTGTGGTTGTCTTGGATGAGTTGTCCAAGTTTAATCAGGAGACAGTTCCATGGTGTATGCTTTTTTGCAGACGATATTGTGTTGATTGCAGAGACTAAACAGTGCCTAAACGCGAGGGTAGAGGAGTGGCGAGTAGCTCTAAACGGCAAGGGCCTAAGGATTAGTCGATCTAAGACTGAGTATCTACATTGTGATTTCAGTGGTCTAGCCGATGATGATGACACCCAAATCACCATTGAGGATCAATTGGTCCCGCAGGAAACTAAATTTAAGTATTTGGGGTTGTTTGTACAAAGAGATGGTGACATAGATAATGATGTAACCCATCTCATACAGGCTGGCTGGTGTAGATGGAGGGTGGCCAGTGGGGTATTATACGATAGGAGGTTCCCAACTAACCTAAATGGGAAATTTTACAGGGTAGCAGTTAGGCCCGCTTTGCTATATGAAATAGACTGTTGGACTATCAAGAAGACACAAGTGCACAAGATGGAGGTAGTAGAGATGAGGATGTTGAGGTGGATGTGTGGACACATGAGGTTAGATTGGATAAGAAATGAGGTTTTTAGGGAAAGATTAGGAGTGGCTAGTATATTGGATAACATTAAGGAGGGGAGATTGAGATGGTAGGGGCATGTGAAGTAAAGGCAAACGACGGCACCAATTAGAGCAGTGGAAACTCTTACTATGGAGGGGAGGAGAGGAAGAGGCAGACCCAAACTTGTGACAACTTGCACTTTTCCATGTATTTCCGTACAATATGAACAGTAATTTGTACTTAATGACTGTGCATGATTGAAACTTATGATATGAATGATTTCCAATTTACTTTCAAAGACATACAAATACATTACATGTGGCATGTTATTCATGATTGTTAAATGCATCTTGAAACAGTTAGATTAGTGCACGGAACGAAACTGGCACAATAATCAAATAAACTAGAAGTACTGACAGGAGTTCAGTACTCAGATAGACATCATTTTAGGACACAGAATGAGTCTCGGAACTAAAGTTTACACTAGAATTCTATGTAGGAAAGTAGGGACTGTAAAACTGCCTTCCGAGTGACGATTTAAGCACTAAAAAGTGCCTGAAACACACCCTAAATGCAGAATTCTGCAGAAATCAGCAAAAAATCAGCATTTAAACACCAAAATATAATGTAGTAATATGGTACAAGTGTCACACCCTGACTTTTGCGGAAGCGTGATTATGTGTGACTTGCTTAATATCATTCCATTCAACCATAACAAACAACTAAATGATAAAACCATGATGTCCAACCATAAATTATTTTCAAAATATTACAACCATCATTGTTTTAAATCCGAATACAGACTTCATGTTTATAATACAACACAACCAGAGTTTTAAGTTCTATAAGGACTTGACACGATTCAACGATAAAACAAGGCTTTGAAATGAATGTCTTATCTAGGATGAAACATCCATTACGAACCTTACAAAAGATGGGATGACATCATTTATTTCAGACAATACTTGAAAACCTTCAACGCCCACCAGATCCATTTCAATTTCCTAAAATACATGTAGTTTGAAAACATCAACAAAAGTTGAGCGAGTTCATGTGTTTTGTATGTGTGCACGAATAAACCTTGTAATCATTGTAAGTATGTATTTGTAAACTCCGGTATGAAAAAAAAAAAGGAAACAAATCAATTAATGGTTTGCAAGGCCATTAATAAGTGTGACGTGATGCAGGAAGGCTCAAACCTAGCGGATTTTGTACCGGGCTTCCGGCCGGAAGACATAGTCACCTCATGGGCCAAATCCCGGTCCTCATGGGTGGGGCTCACAACACCCAAATATATCTATCGGTCATGACCCTCGGTCCTACTACGAGGATTAATGGTCTTAAGCGTTGTACCCACCACTCACATGATCTAACGGTTCATTCCTTAGCTAACCATACCATATGGAAACGTTTGTAAACAATTTGTAACATGTACTTCACCCCCGAAGTTGTAAAACTGAAAACAGTTAAAAGAAAAGGGGGACATGAACTCACAGTCTTGCATCTCGTATCCGATGTAACTCAAAGCGGCTACTTGTTCACACGACTACCTACAAACGCACTACGGTTTATTAGACGGATGGGTCGTGCCTTGACCTCAGTATTAATTAGTGTCTTTGAGTTACGTTTCTTTGTATCATAAGTATTATTCCAAAGCATATAATTATTTTTTAAAATAATAAATATTTTAACTTAGATTATATTTATTAAATTTTGGAATACTAGTTAAAATAATATATTTTAACTTGACACATTTATGTATTTGTACATGTATATCTTCCCAAGGATGGGTGTATTTATACTTGTATTCTTGAGCTTGCATATTTTTGCCAAGTATCGGTGGCATATTCCGGTGTGTTTATACGTACGAGAATACGTATTTTTATTGTGTTTATTAAGTATTCTTATACTTAATTTTTGTATTAAATTTTCCGGAATAATATTTCTAATAAAAATTCACCAATATATATTCTTAAATATATATTTTTAAGAAATCACTTATAGAACTTTATCTATACTTCTTCTTGGCAAAAATATTTATATTTTCATATAAACCTCAAAAATAGTATATTTTCAAGATTATCTTAAAAAATATTTATAAATCCATTTTTCACCCAAAAATTATATATTCTATGTTTATTTAAGAAAATATATATTTTCCCCAAAAATAATATATTTTCTAGTAATTCAAGAAAACATATATATTTTTCTTCACTCAAAAATAATATATTTGCTTTTTGTAAAAAATATGATATAATTTTGTAATAATTGTGAAAATCATATTTTTGTTCTCTCGGTGTCCAAAATATCGTTTACCAAAATATACTCATGAATTTAATTCCAGAATATTTATATAAGTTATATTCCTTGTTCGGTTTCTCCAATATATTGGGTATATATTATATATTTATTTCTTGGAATTTTGGTAACATTTTGTATTGTAATTCTTTGGTATTTTGGTGAGGTATATTATTTCAAATCCTAAAATAATATAACTAATACACATAATATACAAGTTGTATTGTAATTCTTTGGTATTTTGGTGAGGTATATTATTTCAAATCCTAAAATAATATAACTAATACACATAATATACAAGTAATCACACAACTTGTGACATCTAAATATATATTCTCCTAAATACATATTTAGTCACTTTTATTATCAAAAACCAACCTCCAATATTTTGTAATTTTTGTAACAAAATTATGGCAAACTTTATATGAAAAATTCATGATTAAATTATACTTGTGAATATTTGTTTAAAAATATTTTTCTAAGTGTTTAATTTATAGAAAATTTTGCCATAGTTTCCCCTTAAAAATGGTGGTTTTCATGCTTTCAAAGCATATCATTTTCTTTTATAAATCACCACAATCAACAACAAATCAAACAATACTTAGCAAGTGACAAAAATCAAGCTATTTACACAACTTCATGAACTTGAAAGTTTATAAAAATTTGTAGTAACTTGGTAGTGTGTTTAGTAAGCCTAGTTACCCTTTAAAGTGTGGTTGTTTATTTAAAAACATCATTCTTGAAGAATTTAGATGTTTACAACTTGTAAAATATTTTTTTCTAAAAATGTTTCTTTTTGAATTCTTCTTGTTAGTGACATGTTTCTACACTTGATTAACCACTAAAAATGTGATTAGTTTCTTTAAAAACAAAGTTTATGTAAATCTTGTATTTTAACTTAGTTTCTTGAGAAAATCATTTTTGAAATCATATATTTACAAGACTTATATTCACTTTGATCATCATTATTCAAGGAGAACATTTCATACTTCAAGTTCATGCTTTTACATAAGGATGATCACTTTGATTTCTAACATAATCATCCTCTCATCTTGCTAGATTATGTCTTTAATCACCATCTAGTAAGTTCATATGATGTTTAACATCATTAACACAAACAATCAACAATCAACAAGCATAATAACACTTAAACAACATAGATCATCATGATTTTTAGTCTTATGTTAAAGATTATGTTCTTGATCATTAGTGTTCTTCATGATTAGTTACTTGTAACATCTTTTAAACAACTAAACAAGATGTAAAATGGGATTAAGATGCTCTTGCTACTAGAACAAGGCTAGGGATGAACACAAGAAGATGAAGATGATATTCTTGGTGGTTAATAGCTTGTGAGAGAGGTCCTTCCACTTTCGAAGGCTCCTAGCTCCTTATGTTTGCTTCTTACACATTTGTATGATTAGAAAATGGATGAAAGTGAAATGAAAGTGGTGGTGGTGGTGGTGTTGTGTGCGGTTCTCGGCCGAAGGTAGAGGAAGAGGGAGAGAGTGTTCAAGTGTGGTGAGTTTTTAACTTTAACTCTCCAACATGTTATAATCTCATGTGTAAAGTGTTTTATGAACTAGAAACAATATCACATAAACAATTTAAAGAAATCAAGGGTGGGCCACCCTTGTCTAACCGTCCAACAAAGGGGGGGGGGTCTTGGTTAGCTTGTAATTGGTAGTTAAGTTTGTTAGTTAGATTTTAAGTGATTTAGTTAGGTTATAAGTTGTTATAATGTTATATAATGTATTATGATGTTCGGGGACCATAACTAGCTCGGAAATGATGAAACAATGATTCTAGTGAAAATTTGGTGTTTCGGGTAGTGTCCGGTTGTTCGGTTGGTTACCGGTTCGTTAAGGTGCTAAACTATGCAGTTTAGTGTGCTTTATGTTACCTTTTGTGACAGTTTTGATTATCGACACTTAGGAAAGCATTCTGGACCATTTAACCATATTTTTGCATGATATTTAGTTGTTTAAATGCTGAATATTGCTGAATTCTCCAGAATTCTGCAGTTTATGTGAGTTTTAGGCACTTTTCGGCACTTAAACTATCACTAGGAAGGTAGTTTTATGATCCATACTTTCCTACACACTACACTAATGTAACTCTTGGTTTCTAGCTCATTATGTGTCTCAATACCATGTCTGTCTATGTACTGAACTTCGTCAGCATTTTTCTGATTTATCTGATAACTGTGCTATCTCTGTTTCGTGCATTATTTGAATCAATAAGTGTTGCATGCAATAATGATATGACATTATGCATTATGTGATGCACATGTATGTATATGACAATAGTCACAAAGCATTTGTGTCATTAATTGTGAATCAGCACAGTTATTAAGTCATAACTACTGTTTAATAATTTTACGGATACATGCAAATTTTGACAATTGTCACATTCTCCCCTTGTTAAGAAAATTTCGTCCCGAAATTTTAAGCGGCGCTATTAGTTGCAGGTGAGTTAGGGAAAAATGTGGATATTTTGTTTTCATACGATCTTCACGCTCCCAAGTAAACTCTGGGCCGTGACGTGCATTCCATCGAACCTTGACAAGCTTAACACTACTCCTCCGAGTATTGTTAACCTTCCAATCTGTAACCTCAACGGGTTCTTCGGTGAAGTGGAGTGTGTCGTCAATGTGTACTTCATCCGCATGGATGACAACTGTCTCTTGTGTTGGACTTTTCTTTGGATCTGCATGATCTTATCAGTCGTTTCTTGGACCAGTTCGGGACCAACCATCTGTCTATCACCTGCCGTAGAGAGCCTCGAACGGTGCAACTTGGATGCTTGTATGGTAGCTGTTGTTATAGGAGAACTCAACCAGATGAAGATGAGTATCCCAACTGCCACCTAAATCCATTACACAAGCACGTAACATATCTTCTAGCGTCTGAATAGTTCTCTTGCTTTGTCCGTCCGTCTGCGGGTGAAAAGCTGTACTCAGATTCAACTAAGAACCAAAAGCTTCTTGAAAGAATTGCGAAATCCTTGACACAAACCGTCCATCTCTATCAGATATAATCCTTGACACAAACCGTCCATCTCTACTATCTCCCTTAGGTAAAGCTCAGCCAGCTTACCAGTATTATCTTTCTCTCTAATTGGCAAGAAGTGCGCAGACTTTGTCAATCGGTCCATGATTACCCAAATCGTATCATGACCTCTAGGAGTCCTGGGTAACTTGGTTATGAAGTCCATAGAAATCTGCTCCCACTTCCACATGGGTATTTCTGGCTGTTGCAGGAGACATGAGGGTTTCTGATACTCGGCCTTTACCTTGGCGCAAGTTAAGCACTTCCCAACATAAATAGCAACATCACTTTTAAGTCTTGGCCACCAATAATAGTCCTTCAAATCTTGGTACATCTTGTCAGATCCTGGATGGATCGAGTACCTCGATTTATGAGCTTCATAAAAAATAACCCCTCTAAGACCACCAAAAAGCGGAACCCAAATACGTCCCATAAAATACAAGGTTCCTTCCTCGTTGGGTACAAACTTCTTCTCTATTCCTCAGAGATATTTAGCCTTAACGTTATCTTTCTTAAGAGCTTCTCTTTGTGCAGCACGAATACGCAGCGCGAGGTCCGTCTGAATAATCATCTCTAAAGCCCTAACCCTTATGGGCTTGATCCTGTCCTTTCGACTTAAGGCGTCTGCTACCACATTAGCCTTTCCTGGATGATACTTAATTTCGCAGTCATAATCATTTAATAACTCAACCCACTGTCACTGTCTCATGTTAAGCTCTTTCTGATCGAATATGTGCTGAAGGCTCTTGTGACCCGTAAAAATAGTACATCGAGTACCATACAGATAATGTCGCCAAATCTTCAAAGCAAACACCACTGCGCCTAGTTCCAAATAATAAGTGATGTAGTTCTTCTCATGGACCTTCAGTTGGCGTGAAGCATAAGCGATAACCTTCTAGCGTTGCATTAGCACACAACCCAATCCCTGACGCGAGGCGTCACAATATACCACGAAGTCGTCGGTGCCTTCGGGTAGGGATAATATAGGTGCATCGCATAACTTATTCTTAAGCAGCTGAAATGCTTCTTCATGTTTGTCTCTCCGTTCATACTTCTTATCCTTTTGAGTAAGGGAGGTCAACGGTTGAGCTATCTTGGAGAAATCCTCTATGAATCTGCGATAATACCCTGCTAAACACAAAAACTATCGGATCTCGGTTGGCGTCTTCAGAGTTTCCCAGTTCTTGATTGCCTCGATCTTGGTGGGATCCACATGAATTCCATTTTCATTTATCACGTGACCGAGGAACTGTACTTCTCGTATTCAAAACTCGCACTTAGAGAACTTAGCGTAGAGCTTCTCCTTTTTTAGCAGTTCTAGGATGGCTCTGAGGTGTTGCTCATGATCTTCCTTTATCCGCAAATAGATCAAAATATCATTGATAAATACAATCACAAATTTATCGAGATATGGCTTGCAAACCCGGTTCATCAAATCCATAAATACTGTCGGTTCGTTTGTTAACCCAAACGGCATCACTAGAAACTCGTAATGTCCATAACGAGTTCTGAAGGCAGTCTTTGGTATACTTTCTTCTTGAATCCGTAGCTGGTGATAACCTGATCGAAGATCAATCTTCGAATAGTAGCATGAGCCCTGAAGTTTGTCGAATAAATCATCAATCCTCGGCAAGGGATACCGATTCTTGATGGTTAACTTGTTCAGCTCCCGGTAGTCGATACACATTCGAAAACTACCTTCCTTCTTCTTGACGAACAGCACTGGAGCTCCCCAAGGCGAGAAGCTCGGCCTTATGAATCCCTTATCCAGTAACTCCTGAAGTTGCGTTGATAATTCTTGCATCTCTGAAGGCGCAAGTCGATAAGGGGCCTTGGCTACAGGCGTAGCGCCTGGAACCAAGTCAACGTGTAATTCGACTTGTCTGTCACACCCCCAAAATCCACACGCGGAGTATCACCGCATGGAGGCGTGACATGACCAGGATCAAGCCACCAATCATATTGAACATTGTAAGTAATAAATAAAAGTCGTTCATCAATACGAAAGGTGTTCAAAACCATAACATAGTTAAGCGTTTAGCGGAAGCATAAATATGTAAACCCAACAATAGTTTAAATGTTTCAAATGTTTAGTGTAACACCTGTGCCTTCACGGCCATCAAACAAATACCGAACCAATGAAATATTACATTTCATACTTGGGATTTGTAAAAATATGTGTATCATTAGCACATATCAATTTTTGTTCAACTACAAACTCTAAATCGCTTTCTGGAAGGTTATATGCGCACCGATGCGTAAATATAACCAGTTTAATGCAACAAACACTCCGGAATAGTGACATAGGCTTAACATACCTTAAATAACCTTTACATAACTTAGAGATAAGTCTTGAAGGCTTTGGTATGGCAAAATCAAGTTAAATCGCTTACAGGGACTAAAGTTGACAAACTGTGAAAGTATGCCAATTTGAACTGTAACAGACATTCCGGAACATCACCATAAGTTAAACATACCATAAATATCCTTTACATAGCTTAGAAATAAGCTTTGAGGTGTTCGGTGTGCTAAAATAAACTTTTGGGTCATTCAGGGACTAAAAGTGTCAAAAAGTGCACAAGTTTGCACTTTCGCGCATAACTTACGTTCTGAATACATCCGGACATCCAAAAATTTATTTAAGCATGACTATATTATGCTTTAGTGTTTGGCTTAAGAAAAATCCATTCGTCGCGTCATTTGGATCGTTTTTCGCGCTTATGCGCATTCCGTCGTAATTAAGCGAACATCGCGTTCGTACGACCAAACAAACCAACACCCGGCATATTTTTGAGTTTGTTTCATGTCCACAATGTTTAGAAATCATTTTAGGGCCTTAAAGTTGGCTTTACGGGCCTTAGAAGTGTCGGAAATGGCATAAACACATAACAGGGACCAAAACTGTCATTTCTGAAAGATGTTTGCTTATACATCGAATCTAGTCCTTCCCACTTGTTGAACATGGTTTTGGGAATCTATGGGCTGGTATTTTGGGCACATGGTATTACAATACCATGGGTGCTAGTGTATGGCCAAGATTGAAGCACTTTTTCCAAGAAACGATCCTAACGGTTCGGGAAATCCTATAAATACCCCACCCCCATGCTTCAAAATTACAAGAACTTTGATTTGAGAAACTCTAAGTTGAAACTATTGTTTCATACCTGAGATTTTTGAATCGAAGTTAGCATTCGGGGACCCTTCGTAAGTATTCTTTCGTTCTTTTATTGCTTTTCGAGTCTTTCGAGTCTGACTTTCTACATTGACCAGTTATGGTTAATGCGAAGTTCGTTTGAACTTCGCAACGTGAGTGTAATCACATTGGTTATAGTCCCTTGGGACTATGCCTACTGATTACCACGTTGTCTAGGGTCGTAGGGTAAGCGATCTAATAAATCGCTTATACCTTCGAACCCGACCCAGTTTGGTCGATCATTAAGATCCGACCAAATACATTAGGTGACCATAGTAGGTAGGGAATAACCTCCCGAGGTTATACCCTATGGTCGCTTCGTTTGAATAGTTGTATGATAGGTAGTTTATATGCCTTAGGTAAATTACCAGAATACCCTTTTCATGTATAATTGGTAATTAAGCTTATGTAACCTAAACTTTTGTACATAACTGATTATACAACATAATTAAACACGTTTAGGCATATAAATACTTGTCATAGGACTAGTTAGACGTCCCGAACGCGTTTCACGCGAACGACGCGTTAAAGTAGCATAAGCTACCTTAATGGGTCGCGATGGGTCGAAAGCACTTAGGTTTGGTTTCATTGTATTATGTAGGCCTTGTTAAACCATATCATATGAGTTCCAATACTCATTTGGTTTACCAAGCCTCATCCTATCCGATCTCCCGATTTAAGTCCGGTTTATTTATATAGTTCTAGATTGTCGACTGATTCCGTGCTCTCTCTAGCTTTGTTTGGTTGTTGTTCAAGACCTCTAAGCATTCTCAGGCGAGTACATTATTCCCCTATTTTACTGCTTTCAATTGTTTTGGGGTGACTCATATGTGCTAAATGTTTTCGATGTTATAACAATGGTTTCAAAAACGATTAAGACGATTTATACAAAACTAATAACGATTTCATAAAGTGAACAAACTTGTTGGTTGTAGTTACATAACAAATGACATTCATTAGCAATGATCAAGCCGACCAGTATTAGGTTATGGTACCATAGGATCTGACAAGTCCCGTTATTTACTACACCCGTAGTTATGTGTGGGTGTTGTGGGTAGCGACTGAATCTGTAATTGTTAATTTACTCTTTGGTAAGGGTTTATTAATGCGAGTTGTTAATCTATCCTTTGGTAAGGGTTTATTAATGCGAGTCAAGAAGGTTTGAATGTTATTAGCGAGACGACCATTTAAGTAGTTTCACGACCTAAAACGAATTTAACGATTGGGTAAACAATTGGTTTTCACACGATGTTTTAACGATTGGGTAAACGATTGGCTTCAAAGCGATATACGATTGGGTTTTGGTTATACATATTACATGATTTACATTGGGCATGAACATTACCTTGGTGGTTTGGTTTGACTAAGTGATTAAGTAACAATGCGTGTGGAATATGATACAAGCATGGTGGATACGCCGCTGGTACTTCCTATATATAAGTGTTTGTATGGTATTACATATTGTAGCGTTATTTGAATCATTTCAGTTTGAGACATAGAACATTTTATACAAGTAACATACTTTTCACAAGACAATTATTTACAAACAACTTATCTTATACAAACTCATTTTACATGGTTATTCATTTAATCATGCATTATTCTCTTATTTATACATATCACTTGAACTTATTATTTTTCAAATGATTTACAAAGACAAAGCAAATTACAAGGTTCATGACTAAACATTTTCTTAAAACAGAAGTCATGAATCTTATTTTCACAAAACCTATGTACTCGCCAGCATTTCTTTGCTGACCTCGTTTTCACATATGTTTCAGGTATTGTTGAAAGATATCGATTGATAGGATGCATGCTCACATAGGACTGGACAAGGCCTTAGTGACTCAATAACAATGATAGACTATGTTTAAATTGTGTATTTAGATTTCCAGACAATGTAATTATTCAATGTTTAATAAAACGAAACACTTTTTGGTATCCATGGTTATGAAACATTAATTCTGTTGCAACACGCCCCGATGTTTCCGCCGCGATTTGTTGTTTTACGCGGTCGGGGTGTGACAGAAAGATGGTATCTGAGCCAATGGTTATAGGGAATTAGGTTATTAGTAATGCTTTGACCTAGTCTATAACCTTCTTAGGACCCTAACGCGAGTTTACTTGCGTTTAGTCATAAAACAATACCGTCACCTATCCTTAGGCGACGACCACAACCAGAACAAAAATTTCAAAACCGCTTTGAAAACTAATCATCTGTTCTAGGATGATTGATTACAAGGTTTTGAACCCTCTATTGTAAAGTTTTGAACCCTCTGTTATATGGTTTTGAACCCCTTTGAATTTTCAAAATCTCTTCAAGGTTTTGGGTTTTAAATAATGTGAACACGTGCAAACTGGAAGGGTGAATGCCTGTATTCTGGGTTTTCTGTCTAGGCAAGCACTTCGTATATATCTCATCAGACGCGAGACCAGTTGTGCTTACCTGGGAATTCTTGGGATGAGTGTTCACTTATAGGCGAGCATGTCTTCGCGATACATTATTTTTGACCTATTTACTTTGATTAATCACCGAGGTCGTTTGTTGCTTTGTAGTAACAAACAAATGACCACTATCCTTGCTTTCATCAGATTTGTTCCATCTCATTCTTTTCGTCTAATTCTCTCTCTCGTTTCCTTTCATGTTTCCTCTTTTAGACAATGCCTCCTCGACGCGATGCTCAAACCGATGCTCGGACTTTCACTATTGAAGAACTCGCAGCCCTGATCTCTCAGCAGGTGGCTGCTGTGCTTCCCGGGGTTGTAACCCAAGTCCACGAGATATACAACAACGGCAATAATAACAACAACAATAACGCACAGTGTAAATACAAGGATTTTAACCAGGCTAAACCACTCAAGTTTAGTGGTTCTGAAGGAGCGACTGGGCTTCTTCAATGGTTCGAGAGCATTGAGAATACTTTCCGCCACGTGCAGTGTCCTGACAATAGCAGGGTCGAGTTTTCTTCGAGTGTGTTTCAGAAGAGGGCTCTCACATGGTGGAACGGGGTTATGAGGGATCGTGGTGCAGAAGTTGCTCTAGCACAGACGTGGGCTGAACTTAGGGCCCTTATGATGAGGGAATTCTGTCCTCGTCATGAGCAGCGAGCTTTGGAGAAGGAATTTGATGAGTTGAAGCAAGATAGTGGTGAGCACAGGGCGTATACTGATAGGTTTGAGGAGTTGAGTCTGCTTTGCCCGACAATGGTTACCCCACTCGACAAGGCTATCAAAAGGTACATTGACGGCCTACCTGACACGGTACAAGACATCCTTACTGGTAGTAGCCCTACCACACTCCGTCAGGCGATCGAGTTAGCTGCGACATTGACTGAGTCGCAGATTCGGAAGAATAAGTTACACAGAAAGGGTGACAAGGGTAAGAAGCAGGAGTCTGACAAGGAGGATAGCAAGAAAGGTCAAAACAAGAAGGATAAGGAAGTTGAGACTTCGAAGAAATCAAAGAAGCGGAAGGGTGCCCAAAATTTTGTTGTTACAGCACAGACTGCTCAGAACTTGCAAAACCCACCGGCACAGCCAGCTGCAAAGAAGGCATATGCTGGTACCGCACCACATTGTGCCCGTTGCAATGGTCATCACGTTGCACAACAAGATTGCAAGAAATGCACAACGTGTGGTAGACTTGGGCATTTGGCCAATATTTGTCGTCTGGGACAAAATCAGGCTGCTCAGGTTCAAGCTCCGGTTCAAGGGAATGCTGTGAGATTCCCACTGGGTTCATGTTTCAACTGCGGAGAGATTGGTCACTTCCGCCACAACTGCCCAAGACTGGTGAATGCAAATGCTAACGCCAACCCAAATGCGAATGTCAACGTCAATGTGAATCCAGCACGTGGTCAAGTGTTTAACATCAATGAGGCACTCAATGATGAAGGAGTGAACAATTAACATTTTGTTTTTACTCTGGTTGTTATCTTGTAACATTTAAAAACAATGCGGTTGTTATATAAATAAAAATTTGTGGTTTTATTTTCTAACTAATGCAATTGTATGAATGTTTGATCCAACCTTATGATGTCAACACAAAGACAAAACTACTCGTGTGGTTCTGTCATTTTTACGATCACTTGTGATCTCCTTAAGAACCTCAAACACTTGTTTCTTTTAAATCTAAAGTATCTTATCATCTTGCACCGTTCGAGATGCAAGAATTATCAAAACAGCTTCAAGAGTTGTCTGATAAAGGATTCATCCGTCCGAACTTTTCACCTTGGAGAAACTCCTGTTCTCCTTGTGAAAAGAAAAATGGATCTTTCCGAATGAATATCGATTAACGTAAGCCTAGTAAGCTTACCATCAAGAATCGATATCCCCCTACCTTAAATCAACGATTTTCTCCGATCAACTGCATAGCGTTTCATGCTTTTCCAAGATCGATTTGCGTTTTGGATATCATCAACTTTGTATTCTCGAAGAAGATATTTCCCAAAACGGTTTTCTGCACGAAGTATGGCCATTACGAGTTTACAGTCATGCCTTTTGGGTTGACAAATACTCCAGCCATCTTCAAGGACTTAATAAATAGAGTCTGCAAGCCTTATTTGGATCAGTTCGTCATTGATGTTAATGACATCTTGATCTATTCATATCCCGAGCCGATCACGATCAACACCTTCGTCGACATTGGAACCCCTAAAGAAGGAACAAACTTTTCGCTAAATCCTCCAAGAGGAAATTCTGGCTTAAAGAAGTTCAGTTTTTGGGGTCATGTAGTCAACAAGCAGGGTATTCATGTGGATCCATCCAAATTGCTACAATTAAGGATTGATTCCTTGTATGCTTTAAAATACCTGTGTCCAAAGATAACAAATTTAAAGGTCAAATTAAACAATTATGCGAGTATACGATTATGCGATTATGTGATATGTGTTTATGTGTTCTCCTCTATGTTCTTGTGTGGTACGATTTTCAAATCCTCATAGAATCTTTCATATCTTCATATGAGGGATTCATAGTAGGATATTCAAAAGGTACTACCTTAAATCCTTATGGGCTTCTACGTGGTAGTTAAGACCCTTGGGTTATATAGTACCATTCCATGATTCGATAAGAGACCTTTGAGTGGTCTAGAAAAAGATTGATTCACAATTTGGTTAAAAGACGACATCTAGTGATGTAGCTGGACAGACTCCTTGATAGTCTATTTAGATCATTTATTGATTTAGTCAAAAGGACTCTATGGCGGTCTAGTCACACTCATCACAGGATTGTTCATTTGGTTTTACCCTACATATTATAAAATAGACTGTGTGAACTGTGCAAGTAATTGTCTAATTATGGACGCGTACATAATTGTGAGATTCAGTGCACGGTAATCACAGTAAGATTTATTATGTGTAAGAACCGATAGTGACAAAAATAACGAAATGAGAACGATGTAATGGAGGTACGGTGGACGCACCAATGACGCTTTATATACTTGTATATAAGTATCCCTCTTACATTGCAATCATGATGTTATTAAAGATTACTAGAAGTTCAGAACCCTAACCAATGTTGTTCGATTTTTTTTTTCAACTCCATGTTTTCAAGCTCTCACAAGTTTCCTCTAAATAAATTTCGGGACGAAATTTCCTAAAGTAGGGGAGACTGTAACACCTGTGCCTTCACGGCCATCAAACAAATACCGAACCAATGAAATATTACATTTCATACTTGGGATTTGTAAAAATATGTGTATCATTAGCACATATCTATTTTTGTTCAACTCCAAACTCTAAATCGCTTTCTGGAAGGTTATATGCGCACCGATGCGTAAATATAACCAGTTTAATGCAACAAACACTCCGGAATAGTGACATAGGCTTAACATACCTTAAATAACCTTTACATAACTTAGAGATAAGTCTTGAAGGCTTTGGTATGGCAAAATCAAGTTAAATCGCTTACAGGGACTAAAGTTGACAAACTGTGAAAGTATGCCAATTTGAACTGTAACAGACATTCCGGAACATCACCATAAGTTAAACATACCATAAATATCCTTTACATAGCTTAGAAATAAGCTTTGAGGTGTTCGGTGTGCTAAAATAAACTTTTGGGTCATTCAGGGACTAAAAGTGTCAAAAAGTGCACAAGTTTGCACTTTCGCGCATAACTTACGTTCTGAATACATCCGGACATCCAAAAATTTATGTAAGCATGACTATATTATGCTTTAGTGTTTGGCTTAAGAAAAATCCATTCGTCGCGTCATTTGGATCGTTTTTCGCGCTTATGCGCATTCCGTCGTAATTAAGCGAACATCGCGTTCGTACGACCAAACGAACCAACATCCGGCATATTTTTGAGTATGTTTCATGTCCACAATGTTTAGACATCATTTTAGGGCCTTAAAGTTGGCTTTACGGGCCTTAGAAGTGTCGGAAATGGCATAAACACATAACAGGGACCAAAATTGTCATTTCTGAAAGATGTTTGCTTATACATCGAATCTAGTCCTTCCCACTTGTTGCACATGGTTTTGGGAATCTATGGGCTGGTATTTTGGGCACATGGTATTACAATACCATGGGTGCTAGTGTATGGCCAAGATTGAAGCACTTTTTCCAAGAAACGATCCTAACGGTTCGGGAAATCCTATAAATACCCCACCCCCCATGCTTCAAAATTACAAGAACTTTGATTTGAGAAACTCTAAGTTGAAACTATTGTTTCATACCTGAGATTTTTGAATCGAAGTTAGCATTCGGGGACCCTTCGTAAGTATTCTTTCGTTCTTTTATTGCTTTTCGAGTCTTTCGAGTCTGAAAGTCAAACTTTGTTTGACTTTCTACATTGACCAGTTATGGTCAATGCGAAGTTCGTTTGAACTTCGCAACGTGAGTGTAATCACGTTGGTTATAGTCCATTGGGACTATGCCTACTGATTACCACGTTGTCTAGGGTCGTAGGGTAAGCGATCTAATAAATCGCTTATACCTTCGAACCCGACCCAGTTTGGTCGATCATTAAGATCCGACCAAATACATTAGGTGACCATAGTAGGTAGGGAATAACCTCCCGAGGTTATACCCTATGGTCGCTTCGTTTGAATAGTTGTATGATAGGTAGTTTATATGCCTTAGGTAAATTACCAGAATACCCTTTTCATGTATAATTGGTAATTAAGCTTATGTAACCTAAACTTTTGTACATAACTGATTATACAACATAATTAAACACGTTTAGGCATATAAATACTTGTCATAGGACTAGTTAGACGTCCCGAACGCGTTTCACGCGAACGACGCGTTAAAGTAGCATAAGCTACCTTAATGGGCCGCGATGGGTTGAAAGCACTTAGGTTTGGTTTCATTGTAGTATGTAGGCCTTGTTAAACCATATCATATGAGTTCCAATACTCATTTGGTTTACCAAGCCTCATCCTATCCGATCTCCCGATTTAAGTCCGGTTTATTTATATAGTTCTAGATTGTCGACTGATTACGTGCTCTCTCTAGCTTTGTTTGGTTGTTGTTCAAGACCTCTAAGCATTCTCAGGCGAGTACATTATTCCCCTATTTTACTGCTTTCAATTGTTTTGGGGTGACTCATATGTGCTAAATGTTTTCGATGTTATAACAATGGTTTCAAAAACGATTAAGACGATTTATACAAAACTAATAACGATTTCATAAAGTGAACAAACTTGTTGGTTGTAGTTACATAACAAATGACATTCATTAGCAATGATCAAGCCGACCAGTATTAGGTTATGGTACCATAGGATCTGACAAGTCCCGTTATTTACTACACCCGTAGTTATGTGTGGGTGTTGTGGGTAGCGACTGAATCTGTAATTGTTAATTTACTCTTTGGTAAGGGTTTATTAATGCGAGTTGTTAATCTATCCTTTGGTAAGGGTTTATTAATGCGAATTGTTAATCTATCCTTTGGTAAGGGTTTATTAATGCGAGTCAAGAAGGTTTGAATGTTATTAGCGAGACGACCATTTAAGTAGTTTCACGACCTAAAACGAATTTAACGAGTGGGTAAACAATTGGTTTTCACACGATGTTTTAACGATTGGGTAAACGATTGGCTTCAAAGCGATATACGATTGGGTTTTGGTTATACATATTACATGATTTACATTGGGCATGAACATTACCTTGGTGGTTTGGTTTGACTAAGTGATTAAGTAACAATGCGTGTGGAATATGATACAAGCATGGTGGATACGCCGCTGGTACTTCCTATATATAAGTGTTTGTATGGTATTACATATTGTAGCGTTATTTGAATCATTTCAGTTTGAGACATAGAACATTTTATACAAGTAACATACTTTTAACAAGACAATTATTTACAAACAACTTATCTTATACAAACTCATTTTACATGGTTATTCATTTAATCATGCATTATTCTCTTATTTATACATATCACTTGAACTTATTATTTTTCAAATGATTTACAAAGACAAAGCAAATTACAAGGTTCATGACTAAACATTTTCTTAAAACAGAAGTCATGAATCTTATTTTCACAAAACCTATGTACTCGCCAGCATTTCTTTGCTGACCTCGTTTTCACATATGTTTCAGGTATTGTTGAAAGATATCGATTGATAGGATGCATGCTCACATAGGACTGGACAAGGCCTTAGTGACTCAATAACAATGATAGACTATGTTTAAATTGTGTATTTAGATTTCCAGACAACGTAATTATTCAATGTTTAATAAAACGAAACACTTTTTGGTATCCATGGTTATGAAACATTAATTCTGTTGCAACACGCCCCGATGTTTCCGCCGCGATTTGTTGTTTTACGCGGTCGGGGTGTGACATTTAGCATGGCACACAGCTGTCCGTGTCCCACAACGACTCCTCTCCACTCCCATGCAAGCTCCATAGATACCTACCGACCTGCAAGGCATGTAACAGAGAGTCAACAACAAAGTTGAGCGAGTTCACAGTTGGTTGTTTAGTTATAGTATTCGTTTCGTAAACCGTATGTTTGTTTAGTAAACTATGTATTGTATTTATTTGTATCGCGGCCTTCCAGGCATGTTTGCGAAGATTCGTGGGGGTTTCCCATGTATTCTAGACTAGTTGTATTTGTATCGCGGCCCTCCAGGCATGTTTGCGAAGTTTAGTATTCGTATCGCGGCCATTCCAGGCATGTGTGCGAAGATTAGTATTCGTATCGCGGCCATTCCAGGCATGTGTGCGAAGATTAGTATTCGTATCTCGGCCATTCCAGGCATGTGTGCGAAGATTAGTATTCGTATCGCGGCCATTCCAGGCATGTTTGTGAAGATTAGTGGGGGCTTCCCATGTGTCACTAGTCTAGCTGTATCTATAAGTGACCTTCCCCTAACGAGGTCAGTGGTACGTATTCCAGTAACGATGAAAGTACAAGTAATCATTTAACCCCATTCCCAACCCCGGGAATCCCATGCCTTGGTAAAAGTGTGAACTCACCTTGGTTTGCTCGGTATGCTAAATTATGTGCTCGCAAATAATCAATCAAGTCCTATAGTATGCATGTATACTCAATCAGTACATGTTCGCAATGTTTCACATGTAATCTATGTCACAAAGTGTGTTTGGCAATTAACATCATGCACCACATAAGCAGTTAGTAAGTTCTCATGCAATTTATGTTTCACATAAATGTCCATCACAGTTTGTACTAACATGGTTATTCATTTACATACTTGACAGGGTTAACAAATTTAACAACGTTATCAACTTAGCAGGATTTGATGCATAACAGGAATAACAAACCAACACTGTTAATTAACTAACAGAGTTAACAAGAGTTACCCACTTAACAGAGTGTCATACATGAATCTAACACTGTGAATAAAGTTAACTGAGTTAATAAACTTAACTCTGTTAACAGGCTAAACATAGTTACATACTTAACAGAAGACATTCCACGAAATCACATGTGCCGAAAACACATGCTTGGCGAAATCCATTAAGTGACGAAATCACCAAGTGATTTCGTCTGGCCCTCTATGTTTTCGTCGATGAACAGCAACAACAATAGTAACAGTTACCAAACAATAACAACACCTTCATCATACAATCATTATTCAATCTCAGCAAGTTGTGATTTGTTCAGTAGCCATCATATGTTTAAACATGGAACCATTATCTGCTAATCATTCCCTTATCATGACAAGGTCATTAACATTAACCAAACACAGACAATAAGCATCACAGCAATACCATTCGATCCATTCATAAAATCATTATGCCATCCACAAACACATTACATAGCAACATACATGATCAACACTCGACATCAACAAGTATTCGACATCTAGCATGAACCCTATCTTGTGTATTCATCAACATATCAAGATCATCATCATCATTAAATTAATCAACCATGGCCGACAATCTAATAACACCTCAAGATGATATTGGACCGATTTTTATATAGTATTTATGTAGTGGACAAATGTTTACTATTATCATATTACCATTATCAAAGCACACAACAAATGGCCAACAACTGTTACATCACAATCGATTAAAAGTCACATGCATACATCCCTCGATATCAGCCAACAAACATCCAATTCCATTGATTTAATGCCACGTTTATCTACACAACACCCTAATTTACATAATACCCTAGCCAATGATGATTTGTTTCAGATTATACACATTCATGCGATCACATCAAGACATTATAACAACAATGTTTCACATTACACAATTTCCATTACAATTCATCATGCAAGAAACAGGTTCGCATTAATGTCCAGCAGCCATAGACCTTATTATCCTAACAAGTATCACAAACAGAAATATTTATTCATTGACTACTAACCTGTTAATGTCTAGCACAACCACTAGGAATGATGTTCAAGAGAAAGGGCTTCGATAAAGGAGAAGGGAATCTGCCGTCGCAATATAATGATGAGGTGATGATTGTTTAGGGTTTGCAATTTATCGATATCATGCACTGACTAAAACAATTCCAATATTCAAACGTTACTGGGCCAAAGCCCATTCCATGATTTCGCCGGCCCACCTCCAACGAAAACACTTAAATGTTTTCGTGGGGAGGGTGTTTTCGGGTGGGGTGTTTTTGTGAGGTAGGGTGTTCGGCAAAAAGCTTAGGGTTTCAATTTAATTATACAAAACTTCCTATTTATACAAAACATAACATTAACACACACACTTATAATACACACCGCATATAACATATCAATCACAATACGATTTAACGTATTATAAACGTGTCCAGTTGTGAAACAAACAAGTCGTGTAAACAAACAACTTAAACAATTAACGTGCAATTAATGCAAAGATGGAAATCCTGGAAACTCGAGTTGTCACATTGTCGTTGAGGAGGTAACCCTGGCAAGTCTTCGGGGAAGACTTCCGGATATTCCCTTACCACATGGATGTCTTCGAGCTTCGGTTCTTCGGCCTCTTTATCAACGACATGAGCTAAGAAGGCAACACATCCTTTACGTAGGAACTTTCATGCTTTCAAACAACTAATAATCCACAGAGGCGTATCATATTTCTCCCCGTGTAACACAATCCTCTCTTCACTCACCAACGGGATGCGAATAATCTTCTCATGGCATATAATCTCTGCACGATTAGTCGATAACCAATCCTTCCCAACTACAACGTTGAAGCTTCCCAACTCAACTGGCAGAAGGTCTATTGGAAACTCACACTCTCCAAGCTCTATAACACAGCCTCTAATTACCTCATTAGCTTCTACTAGCTTTCCATTAGCTAGTTCTATCGAGTACGGGACTTCTTACTTACTTGCTACTAAGCCAAGTATATTCTTAAACTCTAGGGATACGAAGCTATAATCGGCACCGGTATCAAATAGCACAGATGCAAAATGTTGATTAATAGGGAACGTACCAGTAACCACATTCGGATCCTAGCGTGCTTCCCTAGCTCCAATGTTAAACACTCTTCCATGAGCTTGGTTATTCTTTGGGCAATCCCGCTTAAAATACCCTATTTCACCACAACCAAAGCAACCTTGACCGCGTCCATTCTCGTTACCACCTTGGTTGTTGTTATTATTTCCCCCGCGGTTTCCAATTCCCGCTTGATTTCCATTTCCATTCCTATTCTGATTACCATTCTGATTCCCATTACCACCACGGTTACCATTGCCATTACCATTCCCTCCTTGCCCACCGTTTCCATGACCAGCTCCAACCCAACACGTTTCCTTGGAATGACTAATCCTTCCACAGTTACCACATTTCCTAAACTTGCACTGACCGGCATGATGAAGCTGACATACATCATACTTGGGCAGGGTGCCCATATACCCCTTCACCTTGTTCTCAGCATTTGTAGTGCCAGCTTGTGCCTCAACTGGCGGATTAGCGTCTCTGCGCTTGTTGGCATTGTTGTTGTTGTTCGTCCGAGTACCCTTCTTGAAATTTGAAAACTTCCTTTTGTTTTCTCCAGACGACTCTACATGAGTCTCTTTCTTCTTTGCGTCAGAAATTGAGAACTTGCCCAATCTAACGGCTTCCTCTGTCAGTGCCACACTCAAGTCAATTGCCTTAGTAATTGTTGGTGGCTTGGAAGCAGTCACCATGCTCAGAATCTGAGGTGCCAAACCCCAGATGAAACGTTCTATCCTCTTAAACTTTGGTTCTACCACGTAAGGAACCACGCGAGACAAATCATGAAATCTCTACACATATTCTGCTATCTTAGGACCATCCATTTTCAAATTCCAGAATTCAGTTTCCAACTTCTGGATTTCTGTTCGAGAACAATACTTCTTTCGCATCAGTTCTTTCAACTCATCCCATATCAAAGCATATGCCACAGCCTCACCCAAAGTTTGAACCTGAAGGTTCTACCATGACAGAGCCCCATCTAGAAAAATTCCGGAAATGTACGTGACCTGATGCTCTGGAGCACATTTGCTCATACTTAAGATAGAATCCATCTTCTCAACCCATCTCACAAAAGCTACAGCACCTCCAGTGTCGTCGAAGTTCAGAGGCTTGCAGTCCAAAAACTGCTTATAGGTACAGCTTGTACACCAACAACATCATTCATAGAAAGCATTAGCAAAGAACACTTGGAAATATCCAAACGTATTCTAATGTGTCTTAGGTGACTTAAACATTACCGTTAGGTGGGTTATTCCCTAAGGTACCTCCGCTGTGTTCGGAGCGAAGGGCCTCATGTTGTGCGATGGCCTGTGAGATGCGCTCTTGTAATTCTGCCTCGGTCGTGGGCAGTTGATTGTTCCTTCGAGGAGGCATTCTTCTTCTAACAAGAAGATTTGATAGGTCAGGTCTTATTCGTTAAATAATTAAGTAATTGCCTAGAGGTCGTATGTACGTATATATATAAACAATCATCATATCAAACAATCATGCAACAACATAATCATAAACATGTAAACCAACAGTGTATTTAATGAGAATATGACGATTGAGCTTTCATTAATTACCGACCAGAGTTACATTGTTCACAAGTGTATCGCATCAAAAGGGACATAGGGTCACACTACCCTTGTCCAATAAGTTTGTCAATATACAAAATCACATAGTCAAAAGTGGTCTTCAAAAGTCTTCACAATCTCTGCTCAATAGTAGTGCCCTCACCAAAAGTAATGCAATCTGCATAAAACCAAAAACCAACTATGCTGATGGTGGAGGTGGAGGAGGATGAGGGAGGAAAAGCAAGCTGCGAACATGCGCAAGCTCCTCCTCGAGCTCGTATATACGACAAAGTAAGTAATTGATCTGCTGCTCGACAGTAAGGAAACGAGCATCAAAACCTGGAAAAAAGGTGTAAGAGCATCAGGTGGATGTGCAAAAGGAGACGGTGATGAATGTGGGGGAACAAATGTAGACTGACAAGGACAAGGTGGAGGATGTGGAGTCAGCTCAAGCTCCAAAACTCTATGGCTCATGATCTCAAACTGCAACTGCAAGGACAAAAGTAACTCGTCCCGTGTGTAGCCAACAAAATGGGAGGGATTATAGGGGTCTGAGATCGGCATAGAATATGGTGGGAACCACCAGAATGGCTCGTCAAGTGGTGAAGATGTGAGAGGAGCAAATGGTGTAGTATGAGAAATCGGAGGAAAAGCTGCTGAAGCAAAAGGATCGTAGCTAGGATGCTAGCCAGAATTACCTTCCCCTAGACGGGGTGCAGGGATGTCCTGTAAGAAAATGATCGGCAAGTCAGTGTGATGGACATCGGACTCTACAGGAGGGAGAGGAGCAACATCAGCTGGCAAGAGGAAGATGAACAGGTGCAGGTGCTGGGTCTGGAATAAGAGGTGCAATGTCTGGCAAACCAAACGGGACATGGTCAGGATCAAGAATTGGCTTAGGATCAACAGGTGCAACATCAGGCTGACCAAAATGGATAGGGTCCGGCTCGGGGACATGCTCGGGGTCGTGTGGAGGAGATGGTGCAGCAGACATAGCGGTGTCATCATCAGAATCGGTAGCATATGTCACACCCCGACCGCGTAAAACAACAAATCGCGGCGGAAACATCGGGGCGTGTTGCAACATAATTAATGTTTCATAACCATGGATACCAAAAGTGTTTCGTTTTATTTAAACATTGAATAATTACATCGTTTGGAAATCTAAATACACAATTTAAACATAATCTATCATTGTTATTGAGTCACTAAGGCCTTGTCCAGTCCTATGTGAGCATGCATCTTATCAATCGATATCATTCAACAATACCTGAAACATATGTGAAAACGAGGTCAGCAAAGAAATGCTGGCGAGTACATAGGTTTTGTGAAAATAAGATTCATGACTTCTGTTTAAGAAAATGTTTAGTCATGAACCTTGTAATTTGCTTTGCCTTTGTAAATCATTTGAAAAATAATAAGTTCAGGTGATATGTATAATAAGAGAATAATGCATGATTAAATGAATAACCATGTAAAATGAGTTTGTATAAGATAAGTTGTTTGTAAATAAATGTCTTGTGAAAAGTATGTTACTTGTATAAAATGTTCTATGTCTCAAACTAAAATGAGTCAAATAACACTACAATATGTAATACCATACAAACACTTATATATAGGAAGTACCAGCGGCGTATCCACCATGCTTGTATCATATTACACATGCACCGTTACTCAAATTACTTACCCAAACAAACCACCAATGTAAGATGTCCATGTTTAAACAAATTGCCAAATGTATTGAATAATATAACAAAATGTTTATGTTAAGATGTAAATCATGTCATGTGTAACCAATGTGATTTGTATAAATAAATGTAAGATTAAACAATTATCCTTATAGTAGCATATTAAAAGTATACTTTGGATTTGTAAGTAACATATTAAACTATGTTTTGGTTTCATAAATAACATATCAAAATATGCTTTAGATGTGATAAATAACATATTAAACTATGTTTTTGGTTTTGTAAATATATGTTGGTTTTGTACAATACCACACATGAGAGTATATCAAATTATACTTTAATAGTGTGATTTGAGAATTCATTCAGACCTGGTGCATCAAGATACACCTTTGAGACTATAGAAATACCACAAAGGCAATCCCTATTTGGATGGAGCAACAAATTGGTTTCAGACATTCCATGACAACAGGAATGGGGTGTCAAATCCTATAGCGCTATATCATACTAACAATCGGTCTGGTGAACATAAAATAAGTACAATTCAACAATTTATTTTATGTTCTTTGAGAAATCAATGTTTAAACCATAGTTAGTCATTCAGTTTGTCAAATGATAAGTAATAACATGTATAATCAATTATACTTTTGGAAAACATGAAAGTAACAGATAGGTACACATGTTTCACCCCAAAACAGTTTGGAAAACAGTAAAATAGGGGAACTATGTACTCACCTGAGAATGCTTAGAGGTCTTGAACAACAACCAAACAAAGCTTGAGGGAGCACGGAATCAGTCGGCAATCTAAAACTATATAAGTAAACCGGACTTAAATTGGGAGATCGGATAGGATGAGGCTTGGTAAACCAAATGAGTATTGGAACTCATATGATATGGTTTAACAAGACCTACATACTACATTGAGACTAACCTAATTGCTTTCGACCCATCGCGACCCATTAAGGTAACATATGCTACTTTAACGCGTCGTGCGCGTGAAACGCGTTCAGACCGTCTAACTAGTCCTATGACAAGTGTTATATGCCTAAACATGTTACATAATCAGTTATGTGACAAAAGTTTAGGTTACATAATGCTTAATTACCAATTATACATGAAAAGGGTATTCTGGTAATTTACCTAAGGCATACAAACTACCTATCATACAACTACTTAAACGATGTGACCATAGGGTATAACCTCGGAAGGTTATTCCCTACCTACTATGGTCACCTAAAGTGTTTGGTCGGATCCTAATGATCGACCAAATGGGTCGGGTTCGAAGGTATAAGCGATTTATTAGATCGCTTACCCTACGACCCTAGACAACGTGGAAATCAGTAGGCATAGTCCCAAGGGACTATAACCAACGTGATTACACTCACGTTGCGAAGTTCCTACGAACTTCGCATTGACCATAAGCTGGTCAATGCTGAAAGTCAAACAAAGTTTGACTTTCTGACTCGAAAAGCAGTAAAATAAGGAAAAGAACGAAAGAATACTTACCCAGGGTCCCCGAATGCTAATCCCGATCCAAGAATCTCAGGTATGAAACAATGGTTTCAACTTAGAGTTTCTCAAATCAGAATTCTTGTAAGTTTAGCAATGGGGGTGGATGGGTATATATAGTTTTCGGTCCACCGTTAGGATCGTTTGATGGAAAACGTGCCATGATCCAAGGCGTACACTTGTCGGAAACTCATGGTGGCTAAAAGTGATCCTTATCAGCTGACTAAGCGAAAGAGAATGTGTGGTTGTGAACGAAACAGCTGGAAACTGCTGTTAGATTCGATTAATCTGGTCAGAAGGGGCCTCGCGGGCCGCCTGAGGATGCTCAGGAACTGAGGCGGGCCGCCTAGCAGTCACAGATCAGCAATAAGTTTCAGAAATTACAGTTTCAGTCCCTGCACGTGTTTAAGGCCATTTCCGACACTTCTAAGGCCCGTAAAGCCAACTTTAAGGCCCTAAAATGTTGCCTAAACATTGTGGACATGAAACATGCTCAAAAATATGCCGGACATTGGTTCGTTTGGCCGTACGAACGCGATGTTCGCTTAATTACGACGGAATGCGCATAAGCGCGAAAAACGATCCAAATGACGCAACGAATGGATTTTTTTGGCAAGCCAAACACTAAATCATAATATATTCATGCTTACATAAATTTTTGGATGTCCGGATGTATTCAAAACGTAAGTTATGCGCGAAAGTGCAAACTTGTGCACTTTTTGACACTTTTAGTCCCTGAATGACCCAAAAGTTTATTTTAGCACACCAAACCCCTCAAAGCCTATTTCTAAGCTATGTAAAGGATATTTAAGGTGTGTTTAACTTATGGTCATGTTCCGGAATGTTCGTTACAGTTCAAATTGACATACTTTCGCAGTTTGTCATGTTTAGTCCCTGTAAGCGAATTAACTTGATTTTGCCATACCAAAGCCTTCAAAACTTATTTCTAAGTTATGTAAAGGTTATTTAAGGTATGTTAAGCCTATGTCACTATTCCAGAGTGTTTGTTGCATTAAACTGGTTATATTTACGCATCGGTGCGCGTATAACCTTCCAGAAAGCGATTTAGAGTTTGAAATTGAACAAGAATTGATATGTGCAAATGATACACATATTTTTACAAATCCCAAGTACGAAATATAATATTTCATTGGTTTGGTATTTGTTTGATGTCCGTGGAGGCACAGGTGTTACAGTCTCCCCTACTTTAGGAAATTTCGTCCCGAAATTTATTTAGAGGAAACTTGCGAGAGCTTGAAAACATGAAGTTGAAAAGATCGAACAATATTGATTAGGGTTCTGAACTTCTAGTAACCTTTAATAACATCATGATTGCAATGTAAGAGGGATACTTATATACAAGTATATGAAGCGTCATTGGTGCGTCCACCGTACCTCTATTACATCGTTCTCATTTCGTTATTGTCGTCACTATCGGTTCTTACACATAATAAATCTTACTGGGTTTCTGTGCACTAAATTTCATAATTATGTACGCGTCCATAATTAGACAATTCCTTGCACAGTTCACACGGTCTATTTTATAATGTGTAGGGTAAAACCAAATGAATGAACCTGTGATGAGCGTGACTAGACCGCCATAGAGTCCCTTAAATTAAATCAATAAATGATCTAAATAGACTATCAAGGAGTCTGTTCAGCTACATCACTAGATGTCGTTCTTTAACCAAATTGTGAATCAATCTTTTTGACTAGACCACTAAGAGGGTCCCTTATGAATCATGGAGTGGTACTATATAACCCAAGGGTCTTAACTACCAGGTAGAAGCCCATAAGGATTTAAGGTAGTACCTTTTGAATATCCTACTATGAATCTCTCATATGAAAACATGAAAGATTCTATGAGGATTTGAAAATCGGATCACACAAAATCATAGAGGAGAACACATAAACACATATCACATAACCACAAAATTGTTCGTTAATTTGTCTTGTAAATTGCGTACATGCATTTAAAGCACACTTGGAATCCATTCCGTGGATTTCATTTGGTACTTTAAACGTTATCAAGAATCCAACTATAAAGATAGAAAGATTCAAAAAGAAAATTCGATTTCGATTACTAGGAACCGAAGTGTTTGAATTAAGGTACATAAGGAATCCAATTAAGGACTCTGATTTGAACGATAATCATCCACAAGGATCTAATTGTAAAGATAAAAAGATCCCATATGAATTTTAGAAGTTGAAGATGTTTTGAAACCTTGCACTGGATGTGCTTAGGTCAAAACATTATGTAAAATGCTTATGAAGTTGAGATGCTTGATATGTCAAAGCGACATATGAAGCAGAATTTTGAAGGTTAAGTCAATGTATGAGGAAAATATTTTTGAAAACTATGCGTGGGGTTCTTTTAAGAAAAAATGTATTTAACGTTTTTGAAACCTTATATATAATACTTTTTGAAATCATAAAGTAGGTGTATTAGGTAGATATATTTACAAAAATGTTTTAAAATCATGCGAGATAAATTTTGAAATTATGTATAAGGTTTTTGAAAGACATGAATGATGCTTTTCGAAATCATGCACTTGATTAGAAAAAGTATTGTGTTAATATTGTCTTCAGACTATATGAAATATTTTGAAATTAGAAAGGTTGGTTTTGATAACATGGCCAATGTTTTTGAAATAACATAGACAATGCATCTAGAAAAATTGTTTTCAAACTATATGAAATGTTTTGAGATCATGAAGATTGTTTTGAAATACCGGTACTGTGTATGTTGAAAAATCAAAACGTAATGGGTAGGAGATTTGAAAATACCCTTAGTTATCTAACCAAGGATTTAAAGGCACAGATGTGCGAAAAGCACGATTACTCATAAGGTCACTTAATTTTCTGTACTTTGTTTCTTAGAGTGAAACGAGTACTTAAAATTTTCGAGGGAATCATGAGCAATTATTTGAAAGAGAGAAATCACAAGAGTAGTTTGTAAGGTACATAGTTCCTTGATGTAGGTATCATAGGAAAAGCCATACACACCTAGCAGGGAGTTGAGCTGGTTGGTTGGGGACTGCTTTACCATTGTGAGCGACCATGGCGAAGTTCTGAGAAGCCTTTCGCTTCTTTGACTTCTTAGGGGATCGTTCATCCATGGTCTTTGATTCCTCGATTGGTTTATTGGCTGATGGTGTTGTCGCCTGACTAGGTCCTGCCTGTCTTGGTGACTCTTGAGTGGCTTCATCCTGGAGATGATACATGGCAGTAGCTAATTCAACAGTCTTCAGGACTACTTCGCCTATTCGCTGAGCGAATTTGGCTGCTTGCTCAGATATCTGAGCGTCATCGTGATGAAGAGACATTCTTGAAGAAAAAGAAAGGCATAGGGAGAAACAGGTGAAAGGTTATCGGACGATCAAAACAGAGTGATAACGCATGAAAATTGCGATCATTTGTTTGTTACCTAAGGCAAACAAATGAGACGGTGACTAATCAAAGTAAATGGGTCAAAAATAATGTATCGCGAAGACATGCTCGCCTATAAGTGAACACTCATCCCAAGAATTCCCAGGTAAGCACAACTGGTCTCGCGTCTGATGAGATGTATACGAAGTGCTTGCCTAGACAGAAAACCCAGAATACAGGCATTCACCCTTCCAGTTTGCACGTGTTCACATTATTTAAAACCCAAAACCTTGACGAAGTTTTGAAAACTCAAAGGGGTTCAAAACCATATAATAGAGAGTTCAAAACCTTACAATAGAGGGTTCAAAACCTAGTAATTAATCATCCTAGAACAGATGATTAGTTTTCAAAGCGGTTTTGAAATTTATGTTCTTGTTGTGGTCGTCGCCTAAGGATAGGTGACGGTATTGTTTTATGACTAAACGCAAGTAAACTCGCGTTAGGGTCCTAAGAAGGTTATAGACTAGGTCAAAGCATTACTAATAAACTAATTCCCTATAACCATTGGCTCTGATACCATCTTTTCTGTCACACCCCGACCACGTAGGACAACCAAACGCGGCGGAAACATCGGGGCGTGTTGCAACATAATTAATGTTTCATAACCATGGATACCAAAAGTGTTTCGTTTTATTTAAACATTGAATAATTACATCGTTTGGAAATCTAAATACACAATTTAAACATAATCTATCATTGTTATTGAGTCACTAAGGCCTTGTCCAGTCCTATGTGAGCATGCATCTTATCAATCGATATCATTCAACAATACCTGAAACATATGTGAAAACGAGGTCAGCAAAGAAATGCTGGCGAGTACATAGGTTTTGTGAAAATAAGATTCATGACTTCTGTTTAAGAAAATGTTTAGTCATGAACCTTGTAATTTGCTTTGCCTTTGTAAATCATTTGAAAAATAATAAGTTCAGGTGATATGTATAATAAGAGAATAATGCATGATTAAATGAATAACCATGTAAAATGAGTTTGTATAAGATAAGTTGTTTGTAAATAAATGTCTTGTGAAAAGTATGTTACTTGTATAAAATGTTCTATGTCTCAAACTAAAATGAGTCAAATAACACTACAATATGTAATACCATACAAACACTTATATATAGGAAGTACCAGCGGCGTATCCACCATGCTTGTATCATATTACACATGCACCGTTACTCAAATTACTTACCCAAACAAACCACCAATGTAAGATGTCCATGTTTAAACAAATTGCCAAATGTATTGAATAATATAACAAAATGTTTATGTTAAGATGTAAATCATGTCATGTGTAACCAATGTGATTTGTATAAATAAATGTAAGATTAAACAATTATCCTTATAGTAGCATATTAAAAGTATACTTTGGATTTGTAAGTAACATATTAAACTATGTTTTGGTTTCATAAATAACATATCAAAATATGCTTTAGATGTGATAAATAACATATTAAACTATGTTTTTGGTTTTGTAAATATATGTTGGTTTTGTACAATACCACACATGAGAGTATATCAAATTATACTTTAATAGTGTGATTTGAGAATTCATTCAGACCTGGTGCATCAAGATACACCTTTGAGACTATAGAAATACCACAAAGGCAATCCCTATTTGGATGGAGCAACAAATTGGTTTCAGACATTCCATGACAACAGGAATGGGGTGTCAAATCCTATAGCGCTATATCATACTAACAATCGGTCTGGTGAACATAAAATAAGTACAATTCAACAATTTATTTTATGTTCTTTGAGAAATCAATGTTTAAACCATAGTTAGTCATTCAGTTTGTCAAATGATAAGTAATAACATGTATAATCAATTATACTTTTGGAAAACATGAAAGTAACAGATAGGTACACATGTTTCACCCCAAAACAGTTTGGAAAATAGTAAAATAGGGGAACTATGTACTCACCTGAGAATGCTTAGAGGTCTTGAACAACAACCAAACAAAGCTTGAGGGAGCACGGAATCAGTCGGCAATCTAAAACTATATAAGTAAACCGGACTTAAATTGGGAGATCGGATAGGATGAGGCTTGGTAAACCAAATGAGTATTGGAACTCATATGATATGGTTTAACAAGACCTACATACTACATTGAGACTAACCTAATTGCTTTCGACCCATCGCGACCCATTAAGGTAACATATGCTACTTTAACGCGTCGTGCGCGTGAAACGCGTTCAGACCGTCTAACTAGTCCTATGACAAGTGTTATATGCCTAAACATGTTACATAATCAGTTATGTGACAAAAGTTTAGGTTACATAATGCTTAATTACCAATTATACATGAAAAGGGTATTCTGGTAATTTACCTAAGGCATACAAACTACCTATCATACAACTACTTAAACGATGTGACCATAGGGTATAACCTCGGAAGGTTATTCCCTACCTACTATGGTCACCTAAAGTGTTTGGTCGGATCCTAATGATCGACCAAATGGGTCGGGTTCGAAGGTATAAGCGATTTATTAGATCGCTTACCCTACGACCCTAGACAACGTGGAAATCAGTAGGCATAGTCCCAAGGGACTATAACCAACGTGATTACACTCACGTTGCGAAGTTCCTACGAACTTCGCATTGACCATAAGCTGGTCAACGCTGAAAGTCAAACAAAGTTTGACTTTCTGACTCGAAAAGCAGTAAAATAAGGAAAAGAACGAAAGAATACTTACCCAGGGTCCCCGAATGCTAATCCCGATCCAAGAATCTCAGGTATGAAACAATGGTTTCAACTTAGAGTTTCTCAAATCAGAATTCTTGTAAGTTTAGCAATGGGGGTGGATGGGTATATATAGTTTTCGGTCCACCGTTAGGATCGTTTGATGGAAAACGTGCCATGATCCAAGGCGTACACTTGTCGGAAACTCATGGTGGCTAAAAGTGATCCTTATCAGCTGACTAAGCGAAAGAGAATGTGTGGTTGTGAACGAAACAGCTGGAAACTGCTGTTAGATTCGATTAATCTGGTCAGAAGGGGCCTCGCGGGCCGCCTGAGGATGCTCAGGAACTGAGGCAGGCCGCCTAGCAGTCACAGATCAGCAATAAGTTTCAGAAATTACAGTTTCAGTCCCTGCACGTGTTTAAGGCCATTTCCGACACTTCTAAGGCCCGTAAAGCCAACTTTAAGGCCCTAAAATGTTTCCTAAACATTGTGGACATGAAACATGCTAAAAAATATGCCGGACATTGGTTCGTTTGGCCGTACGAACGCGATGTTCGCTTAATTACGACGGAATGCGCATAAGCGCGAAAAACGATCCAAATGACGCAACGAATGGATTTTTTTGGCAAGCCAAACACTAAATCATAATATAGTCATGCTTACATAAATTTTTGGATGTCCGGATGTATTCAAAACGTAAGTTATGCGCGAAAGTGCAAACTTGTGCACTTTTTGACACTTTTAGTCCCTGAATGACCCAAAAGTTTATTTTAGCACACCAAACCCCTCAAAGCCTATTTCTAAGCTATGTAAAGGATATTTAAGGTGTGTTTAACTTATGGTCATGTTCCGGAATGTTCGTTACAGTTCAAATTGACATACTTTCGCAGTTTGTCAAGTTTAGTCCCTGTAAGCGAATTAACTTGATTTTGCCATACCAAAGCCTTCAAAACTTATTTCTAAGTTATGTAAAGGTTATTTAAGGTATGTTAAGCCTATGTCACTATTCCAGAGTGTTTGTTGCATTAAACTGGTTATATTTACGCATCGGTGCGCGTATAACCTTCCAGAAAGCGATTTAGAGTTTGAAATTGAACAAGAATTGATATGTGCAAATGATACACATATTTTTACAAATCCCAAGTACGAAATATAA
The DNA here is from genome assembly GCA_030545235.1 of Helianthus tuberosus. NCBI lineage: Eukaryota > Viridiplantae > Streptophyta > Magnoliopsida > Asterales > Asteraceae > Helianthus > Helianthus tuberosus. The sequence continues at coordinate 25,714,564 of CM060419.1, forward strand.
TATTTCATTGGTTTGGTATTTGTTTGATGTCCGTGGAGGCACAGGTGTTACAGTCTCCCCTACTTTAGGAAATTTCGTCCCGAAATTTATTTAGAGGAAACTTGCGAGAGCTTGAAAACATGAAGTTGAAAAGATCGAACAATATTGATTAGGGTTCTGAACTTCTAGTAACCTTTAATAACATCATGATTGCAATGTAAGAGGGATACTTATATACAAGTATATGAAGCGTCATTGGTGCGTCCACCGTACCTCTATTACATCGTTCTCATTTCGTTATTGTCGTCACTATCGGTTCTTACACATAATAAATCTTACTGGGTTTCTGTGCACTAAATTTCATAATTATGTACGCGTCCATAATTAGACAATTCCTTGCACAGTTCACACGGTCTATTTTATAATGTGTAGGGTAAAACCAAATGAATGAACCTGTGATGAGCGTGACTAGACCGCCATAGAGTCCCTTAAATTAAATCAATAAATGATCTAAATAGACTATCAAGGAGTCTGTTCAGCTACATCACTAGATGTCGTTCTTTAACCAAATTGTGAATCAATCTTTTTGACTAGACCACTAAGAGGGTCCCTTATGAATCATGGAGTGGTACTATATAACCCAAGGGTCTTAACTACCAGGTAGAAGCCCATAAGGATTTAAGGTAGTACCTTTTGAATATCCTACTATGAATCTCTCATATGAAAACATGAAAGATTCTATGAGGATTTGAAAATCGGATCACACAAAATCATAGAGGAGAACACATAAACACATATCACATAACCACAAAATTGTTCGTTAATTTGTCTTGTAAATTGCGTACATGCATTTAAAGCACACTTGGAATCCATTCCGTGGATTTCATTTGGTACTTTAAACGTTATCAAGAATCCAACTATAAAGATAGAAAGATTCAAAAAGAAAATTCGATTTCGATTACTAGGAACCGAAGTGTTTGAATTAAGGTACATAAGGAATCCAATTAAGGACTCTGATTTGAACGATAATCATCCACAAGGATCTAATTGTAAAGATAAAAAGATCCCATATGAATTTTAGAAGTTGAAGATGTTTTGAAACCTTGCACTGGATGTGCTTAGGTCAAAACATTATGTAAAATGCTTATGAAGTTGAGATGCTTGATATGTCAAAGCGACATATGAAGCAGAATTTTGAAGGTTAAGTCAATGTATGAGGAAAATATTTTTGAAAACTATGCGTGGGGTTCTTTTAAGAAAAAATGTATTTAACGTTTTTGAAACCTTATATATAATACTTTTTGAAATCATAAAGTAGGTGTATTAGGTAGATATATTTACAAAAATGTTTTAAAATCATGCGAGATAAATTTTGAAATTATGTATAAGGTTTTTGAAAGACATGAATGATGCTTTTCGAAATCATGCACTTGATTAGAAAAAGTATTGTGTTAATATTGTCTTCAGACTATATGAAATATTTTGAAATTAGAAAGGTTGGTTTTGATAACATGGCCAATGTTTTTGAAATAACATAGACAATGCATCTAGAAAAATTGTTTTCAAACTATATGAAATGTTTTGAGATCATGAAGATTGTTTTGAAATACCGGTACTGTGTATGTTGAAAAATCAAAACGTAATGGGTAGGAGATTTGAAAATACCCTTAGTTATCTAACCAAGGATTTAAAGGCACAGATGTGCGAAAAGCACGATTACTCATAAGGTCACTTAATTTTCTGTACTTTGTTTCTTAGAGTGAAACGAGTACTTAAAATTTTCGAGGGAATCATGAGCAATTATTTGAAAGAGAGAAATCACAAGAGTAGTTTGTAAGGTACATAGTTCCTTGATGTAGGTATCATAGGAAAAGCCATACACACCTAGCAGGGAGTTGAGCTGGTTGGTTGGGGACTGCTTTACCATTGTGAGCGACCATGGCGAAGTTCTGAGAAGCCTTTCGCTTCTTTGACTTCTTAGGGGATCGTTCATCCATGGTCTTTGATTCCTCGATTGGTTTATTGGCTGATGGTGTTGTCGCCTGACTAGGTCCTGCCTGTCTTGGTGACTCTTGAGTGGCTTCATCCTGGAGATGATACATGGCAGTAGCTAATTCAACAGTCTTCAGGACTACTTCGCCTATTCGCTGAGCGAATTTGGCTGCTTGCTCAGATATCTGAGCGTCATCGTGATGAAGAGACATTCTTGAAGAAAAAGAAAGGCATAGGGAGAAACAGGTGAAAGGTTAATTAGTCATGCTTACATAAATTTTTGGATGTCCGCTTAATTACGACGGAATGCGCATAAGCGCGAAAAACGATCCAAATGACGCAACGAATGGATTTTTTTGGCAAGCCAAACACTAAAGCATAATATAGTCATGCTTACATAAATTTTTGGATGTCCGGATGTATTCAGAACGTAAGTTATGCGCGAAAGTGCAAACTTGTGCACTTTTTGACACTTTTAGTCCCTGAATGACCCAAAAGTTTATTTTAGCACCCACCAAACCCCTCAAAGCCTATTTCTAAGCTATGTAAAGGATATTTAAGGTGTGTTTAACTTATGGTCATGTTCCGGAATGTTCGTTACAGTTCAAATTGACATACTTTCGCAGTTTGTCAAGTTTAGTCCCTGTAAGCGAATTAACTTGATTTTGCCATACCAAAGCCTTCAAAACTTATTTCTAAGTTATGTAAAGGTTATTTAAGGTATGTTAAGCCTATGTCACTATTCCAGAGTGTTTGTTGCATTAAACTGGTTATATTTACGCATCGGTGCGCGTATAACCTTCCAGAAAGCGATTTAGAGTTTGAAATTGAACAAGAATTGATATGTGCAAATGATACACATATTTTTACAAATCCCAAGTATGAAATATAATATTTCATTGGTTTGGTATTTGTTTGATGTCCGTGGAGGCACAGGTGTTACAGCATAACGCTGCAGTCCTGCCGCCTGCAGGGTTAAGGATGTCACAGACTCAAAGGAGTCCGATACTGAGTGCTAACTGGAATCAGAGGATATCTCAATGACAGGAAAAGCAGGAGGTGGGACAGCTACAACATCCTCATATATCTCCCCATCACCCTGCGCGTCAACAGGAGGACCGTCTACAAACAAATCGACGTCGTCATCAAACAAATCATCGAAAGGCCAATCCTCGGGAGGAATGACCACGAGAGGTACAGCATTGAGGATCGGAGCCACGATGTGCTCACCATCGGGGTGAGCAATGACGAGGTGATCATGGATTGGAACAGGAATGATAAAAGGATCCTCGTCAGGGAAACCATCAGCAAGAGGTAAATCATCGCCGAAGTCAGGCAACACGAACGGCTGGAAGTCATCCTCGTCATCGGATAGCATGCCAGGATCACTCTCAGTGTCTGACGTAAATATCTTCGGCTCATGTGCAATCTCATCATCTGAGACGATGGCCATAGGGTCGTCAACGTCTGACAATCCGCTCTCTAAAGAAGACATAATGCCTTTAACATAACAATCATAACATGTGCACATATATTAACCGGTATCAATTAGTATGCAATCAAAGACAATTTATCATGAAATCATGCATCGCAATATATCTCGGGAATCTTTCTCTATCTTTCCTAGTCTACCAGTCTGCATGGGGTTTGTGATTGCAATCGTGTTTCTTGTCTTTCCTTTAGTAAAACGTTTGTTCCATGGATCTGGGAATTTTGTGTATGCAATGAAATCATGTTGTAAAAATATTTTTATGAGAGCCCTAATGATTGTAGCCTAGACTCGAGAAAGAATCCTAGTTCGCTACAATCGAGGCTCTAATACCAAACTGTCACACCCTGACTTTTGCGGAAGCATGATTATGTATGACTTGCTTAATATCATTGCATTCAACCATAACAAACAACTAAATGATAAAACCATGATGTCCATCTATAAATTAGGTTTCAAAATATTACATCTATCATTGTTTTAAATCCGAATACAGACTTCATGTTTAGAATACAACACAACCAGAGTTTTAAGTTCCATAAGGACTTGACACGATTCAATGATAAAACAAGGCTTTGAAATGAATATCTTATCTAGGATGAAACATCCATTCCAAACCTTACAAAAGATGGGATGACATCATTTATTTCAGACAATACTTGAAAACCTTCAACACCCGCCAGATCCATTTCAATTTCCTGAAATACATGTAGTTTGAAAACATCAACAAAAGTTGAGCGAGTTCATGTGTTTTGTATGTGTGCAAGAATAAACCTTGTAATCTTTGTAAGTATGTATTTGTAAACTCCGGTATGAAAGCAAACAAGGAAAATATCAATTAATGGTTTGCAAGGCCATTAGTATGTGTGACGTGATGCAGGAAGGCTCAAACCTAGCGGATTTTGTACCGGGCTTCCGGCTGGAAGACATAGTCACCTCATGGGCCAAATCCAGATCCTCATGGGTGGGGCTCGCAACACCCAAATAGATCTATCACTCATGTCCCTCGGTCCTACTATGAGGATTAATGGTCTTAAGCGTTGTACCCACCACTCACATGATCCAACAGTTCATTCCTTAGCTAACCATACCATATGTAAACGTTTGTAAACAATTTGTAACATGTACTTCACTCCTGAAGTTGTAAAACTGAAAATAGTTAAAAGAAAAAGGGGGACATGAACTCACAGTCTTGCGTCTCGTATCCGATGTAACTCAAAGCGGCTACTTGTTCACACGACTACCTATAAACGTACTACGGTTTATTAGACGGATAGGTCGTGCCTTGACCTCAGTATTAATTAGTGTCTTTGAGTTACGTTTTCTTTGTATCATAAGTATTATTCCAAAGCATATAATTATTTGTTAAGATAGTAAATATTTTAACTTAGATTATATTTATTAAATTTTGGAATATTAGTTAAAATAATATATTTTAACTTGACGCATTTATGTATTTGTACATGTATATCTTCCCAAGGATGGGTGTATTTATACTTGTATTCTTGAGCTTGCATATTTTTGCCAAGTATCGGTGGCGTATTCCGGTGTGTTTATACGTACGAGAATACGTATTTTTATTGTGTTTATTAAGTATTCTTATACTTAATTTTTGTATTAAATTTTTGGAATAATATTTCTAATAAAAATTCACCAATATATATTCTTAAAATATATATTTTTAAGAAATCACTTATAGAACTTTATCTATACTTGTTCTTGGCAAAAATATTTATATTTTCATATAAACATCAAAAATAGTATATTTTCAAGATTATCTTCGAATATATTTATAAATCCATTTTTCACCCAAAAATTATATATTCTATGTTTATTTGAGAAAATATATATTTTCCCCAAAAATAATATATTTTCTAGTAATTCAAGAAAACAGATATATTTTTCTTTACTAAAAAATAATATATTTGTTTTTTGTCAAAAATATGATATAATTTTGTAATAATTGAAAAAATCAAATTTTTGTTCTCTCGGTGTCCGAACTACCGTTTACCAAAATATACTCATGAATTTAATCCCGGAATATTTATGTAAGTTATATTCCTTGTTCGATTTCTCCAATATTTTGGGTATAGATTATATATTTATTTCTTGGAATTTGGGTAACATTTTATATTGTAATTCTTTGGTATTTTGGTGAGTTATATTATTTCAAATCCTAAAATAATATAACTAATATACATAATATACAAGTAATCACACACCTTGTGACATCTAAATATATATTCTCCGAAATACATATTTAGTCACTTTTATTATCAAAAACCAACCTCCAATATTTTGTAATTTTTGTAACAAAATTATGGCAAACTTTATATGAAAAATTCATGATTAAATTATACTTGTGAATATTTGTTTAAAAATATTTTTTTAAGTGTTTAATTTCTAGAAAATTTTGCCATAGTTTCCCTTTAAAAATGGAGGTTTACATGCTTTCAAAGCATTTTATTTTCTTTTATAAATCACCACAATCAACAACAAATCAAACAATACTTACTAAGTGCCAAAAATCAAGCTATTTACACAACTTCATGAACTTGAAAGTTTATAAAAATTTGTAGTAACTTGGTAGTGTGTTTAGTAAGCCTAGTTACCCTTTAAAGTGCGGTTGTTTATTTAAAAACATCATTCATGAAGAATTTAGATGTTTACAACATGTAAAATAACTTTTCTAAAAATGTTTCTTTTTGAATTCTTCTTATTAGTGACATGTTTCTACACTTGATTAACCACTAAAAATGTGATTAGTTTCTTTAAGAACCAAGTTTATGTAAATCTTGTATTTTAACTTAGTTTCTTGAGAAAATCATTCTTGAAATAACATATTTACAAGACTTATATTCACTTTGATCATCATTATTCAAGGAGAACATTTCATACTTCAAGTTCATGCTTTTACATAAGGATGGTCACTTTGATTTCTAACATAATCATCCTCTCATCTTGCTAGATTATTTCTTTAATCACCATCTAGCAAGTTCATATGATGTTTAACATCATTAACATAAACAATTAACAATCAAGAAGCATAATAACACTTAAACAACATAGATCATCATGATTTTTAGTCTTATGTTAAAGATTATGTTCTTGATCATTAGTGTTCTTCATGATTAGTTACTTATAACATCTTTTAACCAACTAAACAAGATGTAAAATGGGATTAAGATGATCTTAGTACTAGCACAAGGCTAGGGATGAACACAAGAAGATGAAGATGATATTCTTGGCGGTTAATAGCTTGTGAGAGAGGTCCTTCCACTTCCAAAGATTCCTAGCTCCTTATGTTTGCTTCTTACACCTTTGTATGACTAGAAAATGGATGAAAGTGAAATGAAAGTGGTGGTGGTGGTGTTGTGTGTGGTTCTCGGCCGAAGGTAAAGGGAGAGGGAGAGAGTGTTCAAGTGTGGTTAGTTTGTGAAATGAGAAATGTGAAGGCACTAATGGTTTTTAACTTTAACTCTCCAACATGTATTAATCTCATATGTGAAGTGTTTCATGAACTAGCAACAATATCACATAAACAATTTAAAGAAATCAAGGGTGGGCCACCCTTTTCTAACCGTCCAAGTGTCCAACAAGGGGGGGGGGGGTCTTGGTTAGCTTGTAATTGGTAGTTAAGTTAGTTAGTTAGTTAGATTTTAAGTGATTTAGTTAGGTTATAAGTTGTTATAATGTTATATAATGTGTTATGATGATCGGGGACCATAACTAGCTCAGAAATGATGAAACAATGCTTCTAGTGAAAATTTGGTGTTTCGGGTAGTGTCCGATTGTTCGGTTGGTTACCGGTTCGTTAAGGTGCTAAACTATGCAGTTTAGTGTGCTTTATGTTACCTTTTGTGACAGTTTTGAATCCCGACACTTAGGAAAGCATTCTGGACCATTTAACCATATTTCTGCATGATATTTAGTTGTTTAAATGCTGAATTTTGCAGAATTCTGCAGTTTATGTGAGTTTTAAACACTTTCCGGCACTTAAACTATCACTAGGAAGGCAGTTTTATGATCCATACTTTCCTACACACCATACTAGCGTAACTCTTGGTTTCTAGCTCATTCTGTGTCTCAATACCATGTCTGTCTATGTATTGAACTCCGTCAGCATTTTTCTGATTTATCTGATAACTGTGCTATCTCTGTTTCGTGCATCATTTGAATCAATAAGTGTTGCACGAAATGGCCAGTGCCATATCGTGCGAAATGGACACATTCCATTTCGTGCGAAATGGCCCATCCTATATGTTTTCTCAATTTTCTCGTATATCGTGCCCTGATCTATCTAAACTATTACAAGACTAGATACAAGACAAAGTCAACAGACATATGCACCAACAGACCAAAACGAGTCGTTCAGAAGAGTTCTAATCAATACGAGAGGCGGAAACAAACGTATCGACTTTGAATCAGCTTGATATACACTCTAATTGCCTTGTATATTGATAAAACAACGTTTTACAGCCTGGAGACACTTCGACAGCACCTCGGTACCGGAATCAGAAAGTTACAAATGATTTGAACAAGGCAGGTATATATAGGCCAGCCATTTCGTATGAAATGGTCTCACACGAAATGGTCAGTGCCATTTCGTGCGAAATGGACACATTCCATTTCGTGCGAAATGGCCCATCCTACATGTTTTCTCAATTTTCTTGTATATCGTGCCCTGATCTATCTAAACTATTACAAGACTCGATGCAAGACAAAGTCAACAGGCATATGCACCAACAGACTCCCCCTTGGATGTTGACGAAGTCTTCGGTGTCGAGTCTTCAACATGACAAGTCTTCAGTCTTTATCAGTCTTCTTGCTCTCTCCAAAGTGTCTGACAGTGTAAGCATCCTATATCTATCTTCTTTCATCAGCTTCTATACTCCCCCTTGAATGTTGATCTAATCTTCAATCTCCTCTTTCTCTCAGTCATTCCCAGAATCTTAATCCTGGCTCTATCTTTAACAAACTTTCAGGATCAGAAACTGGCTCTAGCATCTTCAGACTCCCCTTTGCTAGCAAACTCCCCCTTAAATTGTTCCGGAATCGCAATCTGACATAGCTTTTGTTCTGAGATTGAAACTTGGCTCAAACTCTGCTCAGGCTTAAACACGGGGATCTTCACATCTCCTGGCTCTCCGTAGCAAAACGATCTGGAACCTGGCAACCTGCACAAAACTCTACCCAACAATAAATTTCACAATGATTTAACAAATTTAGAAAAAACACTTGAAAATATTATTCAACATGATTTTATATTTTTAATCATTGATGACCACTTGTAAGAATACCATTCAAAATTTTACATTTCATTAAATTGAAAACCATTTTATCTTTTCAAAAACAATTCTCATTTCAAACAACTTTCCCAACTCACTGTTCATCATGTTTAGCACTTGGAATTTTGAAAATCAGCTTTCCAACATCAGTTTTCGAAAATCTTTTTGACCTTTTCAAAAATTTTATCCTAAAACACACTGAAAATCTTTTTGGATTTTGTTTTAAAGAAAAGCAGTAAAAGAATATGTACAGACAATATTTTTGTGAGTTTGTGTAAGAGGATCAAATCAGTTTTTGACAACTCACTAGCACCGTTAAGCTTTAAACATTTTAAGTTCTAAACGATTCACATAGATTGACGATATTGTTGTCCTCTTAAACTCAATCTAAAAAATTTCGAAATGCTTACCGATACGTTAAAATATATTAATTTTTGCACTAAATTCTTATGGACCCCACGATCTCAGCATATCCCCTCATCATGCAATACACTGACTCAAGTAATGCCTTTAAACTTTCATCAACTGTGATATGTGCGAAAACAACGCGGAATGTTTAAACATTAACAATCAGGTCGATCTTTCGATATGCAGAGAAAGTCCAATGTTTAAACAAAATAAGAAATAAAAACAAGTTGAAAAATGTTTAGATCTTAACCACCAGTTCGATATTCACATATACGCAGAGGTGATCCAAGATTTAAATGAAACACGAAGAAAAATAAAGCAGAATGTTTAGGCACTAACATCCAGTTCGATACTCACGTATACGCAGAGGATGTCCAATGCTTAAACAAAATAAAGAAATCAAACAAGTTTATTTTTTTGCAAAATGAAATGCACAATCACAGTGACTTTTTCAGCAAGTTGTGAAAGTTCACAAACTGACCGGTTTTTATGCTCGTTTAGCATTCAGCGATTACTGAGTAGGTACACAGTCACGAAGGATAAAACTAAGTACTATGCTTTCAACCACGTTTCCCAATAGAACTAGGCTTTTTCATTTAAGTTTGCATCGTTATTGCAAATCTACTAGTCTAGCTGTGCCTATCGTCACATCTTTAGTGAGACCGTTTATCACATTTTAACTTTCCATTTCTTTAGCGTACTGTGACAGTCTAACTAATGTACTATCATTTCCTCTTTTTCACAACAAAACTCTTTTTCATTTTTATCATGTTTTTTTATTTTTTCAAATTTTCTAATGTTTTTAGATTTTCTGAAATTCTTACTCCCCTTAAAATCCAAAATATGTTTCAATTTTTTATTTTACGGGAAAATTTGAAAAAAAAAACAGTAAACTGTACAAGGTAAAGTGACAGACTGATGTGAATTGCTTCAATTCGCCATCCACTTGGCGTAAACAATCAGAACTCCCCCTGACAACAAACTATTTTCCCATTATGATTTCAAAACACTTAAGTTTGTTTTAATCAAATGGTTTTTCCGGAAAATGAGTTTGTGGGGTTTCATCACTTTGTTTTCTCAACCACTTGTAAAATCACCTGAATGAAAGTTAAATCAAGTTCAACTTAATGACCTTGATTAACCTCTTGTAGGTACTTATCACAATACCACTTGTAAATCAAAATATGACATTTTTAAACTTGATAATACCACATGTAGGTCGAAATTTCACAGATGTGAATTTCTCAAGAAAGATGCCGATTCATGCTCCACGATTACCAACTTGGAAGCTCCGGCATGTCAGGATTTTAAGTAGAAAACGCTATCACCCAAGCCTGACCAGTCTTGGGTGTTCCCGAGGTCTTTTCACTCGGTGGACAACTCCATCTCTTTGATTCATAAAATTCTTTTGCTTCTTTTACCTTTCTGTCGACCATCTTCCCAAAAATATATTTCAAATTTCCATTAAAAGGCTTTTCAACATCAAATTCTTCTTTACCAGGGAAGAATTGATCTGAAATCTCAATATTTCCAACTTTTAACTTCAAGTTTTCTTTTGACAATTGGGGAAAGTTTTCATCGTTCATTTCTGGAACGGAATTCTCATCACTTTTCACGAAAAATGACTCCTCTGACTTTGACGAGTCAGATTCATTGTCAGAACTACTCTCTGATTTAACAACCCATTTTTGTTTGTTCAAATCGACTCTTCTTTTGTAAAAACGTTTTGAACTTTCACCAATTTCGAAAGTCGAATTTTTGAACCTTTTAAAACTTTCTGTTGGTTGTCTCTTTTTATCAACACATTTTTCTTTCAATTTTGAGTTAGAAGCAACTCCTTGTTTTGTGTTGTTGAGCTTTTGGCAATTCCAAGCAATGTGACCAACTTCTTGACATTTGAAACAGGTTCTTTTTTCAACTCTTTGTTCAGATTTCATCATCATATTCTTTTTCCTTTCTGCGAAAAACTCTTAATTTGACTGTTTCCTGAACAGTTTCTCCTTCTCTCCCTCTGAACTTGTACCTGAAACAAATTTAGTTTTTGGTTTATAATTTTTCTCATTTTTATAATTTTCAGGTGAAATAAAACCTAATCCTTTCTTTTTGAAATTACTGTTATGGTTTGGTTTCTTTTGAAAACCAGAACCAGAACTGTATCCTTTTTTCTTGTTCAATCTTTGTTGAACTCTTGAAGTGTACTTTTTAGGTTTTTCATTAAGATTTACATCTTTTATTTCAGAAATATTAATTTCTGTTAATTTGAAAACCTTGTTTATCATTTCAGTTTTGACACTTCTTATTGGAAATTATTCATCAGAAAATAATTTGTCAGAATCATTCAATGTATATGCTACTTTAAATGTTTCGTCTTTCAAATTATTTTTCGACATCAGAAATTCTTTATTGCAAACCCGTTTGACCGGTGAATTCGGACTCTTGTTTGATGAACTCGAACTTTCAGATTTAGACTCCGACTTTGACTCTTCATCCATATCCAACACCTGATCGACCACTTTCTTTAATAACTCAGACTCATGATCAGTGTCAGACGCTATGAATGTGACGTCAATGTTGTCTGGTAACACATCAATGGTTTCAGACTTTAACTTTATGTTGACTGCCTTTTTTAATTGCTCCTCATTTGGTTTACTGGGAGAATAGCTTTCCCAGATCGGAGGCGGACACTTGTTATACTTGACAGTTTGTTTCTTACCAGTATCCTCTTCCGTCTTTTTATCTTGAAAAGCTTCAAGACCTTGAACAGTAGGATAAACTCTATCAATCAAATAATCAGAAGATGTATAAGTCATCAGCAATCGTCTGATTCTTTCATTCTCAATCCTTTCAGTCTCCAACTCCTGTTTCAGCTTTGCACATCTTCAATATACTCATTGATGACCTTCTGCTTAGTCATTAATGTTGAACTCATCATCGTTTCAGCAGCTCCCATTTCTAGGTTTGTTTTGTTCAAACTATCAACCGTTATGTTCAGCACATCATATGATTCTTTTACATACTTCACATCAAACAACAATTTTTCTTTCAACTCTTCTAGTTCACGATACTTCTTGTCTTTCTCCTCATAATCTTTGCATGGTTTCAAACATTTCAGACAAGGTTTCGTGATCTCAACTATCTTTTCAACTTCGATAATGTTTTCAACTTCGATGATTTTTTCAACTTCAACAATTTTTTCAACTATTCTCTCCACTTCAACGATTTTCTCCACCACCTTCTCAATCATCGGTTCTTCATCAAATTCTACTTTTATCTCACACTCTTCATCTTCGATCTTCTCTGTCGAATTTTCTTCAACTTTTTCTTTCTCGGCTTCCATTTTTGACTTTTCTTCAGCAATCTTTCTTGCTTCCAATTCTTCCAATTCTCTCTTTAATCGAGCTGCCCTTTTCTCTTTCAACATCTCAATTTTATCTGCAAAAAACAAATTAAAACTGAATGAGTCTAAACTTTTTCTAGCATTATTAATATACTCTTCCTCATCATCGGTATCTTCATCACTTTCTGATGATCTGAAAATCTTCGTTCTTTTTGGCTTAGATTTGACTGCTTCTTCTTCCAAGATTTGAGCAACAAATGTTGAATCAGCCGGAACATATTTGTCCCAGCTAAATCCCTCTGCCAATTTTTCATCATCTTGATTTACTAGATAAGCTTTCTTCTTTCCATCTTCAATAGCACGGGATGATAACGATTGTTGAGCAACTTGATGATAAATTGCTTTTCGTTGGTAATCATTGTTTCCAAACGGATCTTGTCTTCTGGTTGCTTCTTTGTTTGTACACTCTCGTTTAAAATGCCCATTTTCTCTGCAACGAAAACAAGTAACCTTTGATTTATCAAACCCTAACGAAGATGTAGCAGCATAACGAAGATCATCTCTACCGGTGATTTGTTTGAATTTTTCTGCTCTTCTTACAGCACTGGCTAAACACCACTTGAGATCCATCAACTCAAGTTCCTCAGGATCAATCTGGTCATAATCCTCTTTAGTAAGCATCGGATTTCCAATTCTTCCATAAACTAAGCTTTCATAAGACTCTAACATAGTAACAAGTGATGCCATGTGTTGCTTAGCAATTTCTGGAGAGAGATTTTGACCATTTTGTATGTTTAATGTCACATTGCATTGCAGATTTGTTGAACTCTGTCGTTGAGAACTTGATGTTGAGAAATTCGGATCAAAACTTGAATAAGATGAAGAATATCCACCACTCTGAGTTGTAGTGCTAACATTTGTTCCGGAAGTACCATCAGCACTGAACGCAGTCTGAATCTTCGAACTCGAAGTAGTCTCAACTCTGCTTCCTCTATAGTATAAACTTTCATCTTGTTGAGCACTGGGATTATTCATGATAGCAGTTTTTTGAACCTCTAATTCATGTTCTTCAATCTTCTGAATGAACTTACATAAATTCATACTTTCAGATTTTCTCATATGTTTTAAAATCAACAGATATGTTCCCCACTTATCTTGTGGTAATGCATCAGATAGCTTATCAACCCATTCATCATCTTCTTTTGTTATCTCCAATCTTTTCATTTCCAGAACAAGATGACAATATCTATCGATAGTCTTCTTAGTTGTTTCACCTTTACTAGTTGTAAACATATCAAAAGATTTCTTTAGTAAAGCACGTTTATTTTTTATCATATCAGCACTTCCCTTAAACTTTTGAAGCAATGCCAACCAAATTGATCTAGCAGTGTTCTCATGTTGAAGCAAAACAAAGATATCTTCTTTTACCGCTTGTTGGAAAATGCTAATCATCATTTTCTCACTGGTGTATTTTAACTTCTCAGCCACTGAATAATCACTTAAAGATTTTTCATTTCCACGGTCATCTGTCGGTTTAACGTAATCTTTGTCCAACGAAACCCATGCATCAAACTTATAAGCTTGCACCCAAGTTTCAAAACGGTTTTGCCATCCTTTAAAATCCTCGATGTACATAAGCTTTGGAGGCTTTTGAGACGTTCCCGTTTCATTTTCGATTTCAAGAGTTTCGACAACTGTGATTGGAGCAGCTGGAGCAGTAGCAAATGCGTTAAAAAACTCTTCTTCCATGTTTCGGTAAAAAGTTTCACAAATTCACAAAGTTCAAGCGAAATGGAAGTTCAAACGAAATGAATCTCAAACGAACTGACTTTGGTGCGAAATGCCTTTGGTGCGAAATGGACCTTTGGTGCGAAATGGGACAAATTCAAGCGAAATGGTTCTCTAACAGACCATTTCGTGCGAAATGGAGGTAACTTTCACACGGTCTGACACTTTGATGCGAAATGGAGTTAATTTCAAGCGAAATGAGCCAATTTTGTTCAATACGTGCGAAATGAATGAAATATAACCCAATCCGTGCGAAATGAGATGCTGATGTCACCCAATCGGTCAGATTTATGTCAAATTGATAAAGTTTTAGGTTGATTTTAAGTCTAATTCTTTCAAGGATTGATTAAAATAGTGTTTCGCATGTTATATGAGAAATTCAATCCATTTTAACCGTAAAATCTTGTTTAATTTTGAAAAATGTTGTAAAAGAAGGTGTAGAAGTCAGAATTTTAATGAAATCAAGCTGAATCGGTAAGAACTCTTCCTCTTGAGATCTGATACCACTTGTAGGATCATTTGCATGACCAAAACGAGTCGTTCAGAAGATTTCTAACATACGAGAGGCAGAAACAAACGTATCGACTTTGAATCAGCTTGATATACACTCTAATTGTCTTGTATATTGATAAAACAACGTTTTACAGCCTGGAGACACTTCGGCAGCACCTCGGTACTGGAATCAGAAAGTTACAAATGATTTGAACAAGGCAGGTATATATAGGCCAGCCATTTCGTACGAAATGGTCTCACACGAAACGGCCAGTGCCATTTCGTGCGAAATGGCCCATCCTACATGTTTTCTCAATTTTCTCGTATATCGTGCCCTGATCTATCTAAACTATTACAAGACTCAATACAAAACAAAGTCAACAGACATATGCACCAACAACTGTCAACACAGCCCGTCAAGGCAACTGAAAATTATTTTAGCAATAATTTGATAAGTTTATTCTTATAGAATGACAAAAATACATAAAAACGCTTAAATTCCTATTTTTTGATTTTAAGCACGTACCTCGCAGCACAGCGCGCATACTGCAAAATACCGACAACGTAGCCATTCCAGGCAAACAAAATATAGTTCAGTAATATTTTGGCAGGTTTATTTTTATAGAGCGTTAAAAATAATTTAAAACGCACTAAAACGGGTTTAAAACGCTACATAAAATAGCCGGTATCCAGTAAAATACCTGTATCAACACTAATTTACATATAATATGTGTATGTATATATTTTTATGTGAGAGAGGGGGGCTTAGGTGGCGGCATATAGGCAGCCCACCATTTGCCATTTTGTTGATCTCTTGCCATGTGTGGTTCTTGGGAACACACGTCATCATTTAAACATTCTTTATACACTTCTTATTCCATAAACGAAGATCAAATTACACTCTCTCTCACCCTCTTGAACAATCTCGGCCGAACACCCCCAATATACATACAGTTTAAAAAATTTCAATTCATTCCATGAAGATTCAAAGGTCTTTCAAAGTGATTTCAAGCTAAAAAGGGTGTTTGGAAGTGGTTTCAAGCAAGAACAACCTTCATATTCTCATCCATTCTCAAAAACCCATCTAAAAACTTGAAGGTATAAATTTACTTTAAAAACTTTGTTTTGATTCTAGATGTTCTTGATAGAGATGGAAGTTTCTCTTGATCTTGAGTTTAAATCACAAACTTGAAATATTAAACAAATGGGTTTTATTTAAATGAAATAAAATGGATGTGTATATATATATATATATATGTACGGCCGTGTGTGTGTATATATGTAAGTGTTTGTGTTTTTTATTTTTTTTGTTGAAAGATTCTTGAGTTACATGATTACTTGAAAAGTAGGATGCATGTAAGATCTAAGTGTGTCATATGAGAAGGTTCTAAAGATGATTTAAGATTTGAAAAGTGACATGATGAAAAGTGAAATTTTGGTGGTATATGTGTGTGTATATTTCGTATATATATGTATGTATGTATGTATGTATGTATGTATGTATGTATGTATGTATGTATGTATGTATGTATGTATGTATGTATGTATGTATGTATGTATGTATGTATGTATGTATGTATGTATGCATGCATATAAAAGTTTGTTCTATGTTCTTAAATATGAAGGATATTAGCATTTAGGTATGAATGATTAGATGATCATGATGAGGTGTGTTGTGTTTTATAAGAACATGATATTAATGTGTTCTTGATATATGATTAGATCATAAATAATGTTGATGATGTTGTATGAGTGCATTAGATGCACATATGTGGACATGCATGTTAATATGAAAGCATGAAATGATCATTTGAGCATGATTTGATAAAAATTAATTTTTATCAGATTATAAACCTTTGAATAAAGTTATTTTGAAGTGTTTAATAATATATAACTTTGTCATAATGTTTGCTAGCTTTGCATGTTGTACTTGGTGCATTAAAAGTTGTAAAATACGTGAAATCGCATGATTTATGTGACTTACACAAAAACTGCACTAAACTGATTATAATCACTATTTTAATTATTAAATAACTTGTAATGTGTTAAAATATCAAGTCGTTTTGAGTTGGGATGATTATAGTAACGTTTAACGCAAAACTATGCGTTAAAACGGTCAAAAATCGGCTTTTCGGGTGATTTTTATAAAACTGATTTAAATCAGTAAATAAATTGGTGTTTATAGTTTAAAAACAAGTATTTTAACTAATTTTAAGTTTACTTGGTGTTTGGTTGGTCATACGTGACTTCCGACGCCCGAAAACGTTACCGAATCGCTAAAATACGCATTTTTCAACGAACACTAGTATGGGTGAATTTTGAGTGAATCTTATGTGATAAAATGTGTTAAGTAATTTAAACATGTAAATGTGATAATATGTCAAGTGTTAATTTGATAAGTGGGAAATTTATACTACGCCTGTATGCATGTATGTTTTGTGCGTTAGAAAAGGTAAAATTGCGTTAAATGTGTAACTTGTTTGTCGAGCATTAAAATTTGGTACGTATGAGATATTTTATGTATAATTGTTTTAAAAATGACAAAATAGATAAGTTAGTAATATTTTGCGTGTTCGGTATTAAATTCTGTGAACGTTTATGTATATACAATACGACGCGCAAATCGTAGATATAATACGTATAAACGGGAGAGTTAACGGATTTACACAATAATGGTCACCAATAAAATCGTTCAAGTCGCAAAAATCATAAATATATATATATATATATATATATATATATTAACTTGCCAACATAATAAAAAATGACAACTTTTCGAGAAAATCTCAAAGTTATGTGATAATCCTAAGAAACGGAGAAACTTAGGATTTTTGTGTTAAATATATATTGATTTAGAATTGTTCCTATATTAGGACGTATATAAAAATCAATCTCTGGGATTGCGGTATTAAAATAAGCACCCAAAGGTGAGTGTCACTAAACCCCTATTTTTACTGCTTTGTATATATTTTGGGGGTGGAACACGTCGTTAAAAGGGTTTAATAATGTTTTCGAAATAAAACATACCTTTTAATATAAAATATATATTTTCGCTGAAAATATATGAATTTGATAAGTTATACGTTTCGAAGTAAAACGTTTTTGATGAATGAATATTGTATGTGCGGTATTTCTTAGGTGAAACGAGACCGTACAGATTGGGGATGAATTCCGGACTGAGTCTCAACATTTGAGTGACAGGGGAATTCATAAATCGTAGTATATTAAATTGTCATATTAGTAGGATATATATATATATATATTGTACGCGAGGCAGACATCATATTGTTCTTCGAGAAAGAACCATGCGCCCATGATGTCGTTTAATCAGTTAAGTATTGTACGCGATGAATTGTTGGTAGATCTATCGGGTTGACAACCCCGTCGTGACCGGTCGCCCCGTGTCAATGTCAAACGACGAATTAACATTCTGTTTATTGTCTAGCTTTGATTATCCATGCATGGTTAATATATAGTTCATATCGTCTAGCTAACATACGAGTCTGAAAGTTGGCGCAATAATTTAATATACAAAACTTGGGCAGTAACAATATTATCGGGTTCGTGAAACTGCGACGGAAGGCCCATGGATTTTATTAAGAAAGTAAAATGGACTTTCTAAGAATTAAATGGATGTTTTTTAAATAAACACTTAAACAGAAAGTTTTCGTTGGAATAAAATATGTTAGTAAATGAATAAGTGAACTCACCTTCCTTTGTGTTGACACTTGATTTTAACGTGTTCTACAGGTACTTGAATTCGGCTTCGGGAAATCATGGTGTATCTTGTGTTTGATGATGCATGTTGTTTTGTTTAAATATGTTGGACAACTTTTAAACTTTCTGGGACTTTTGTAATAAGATCCGCGAGGACCAAAGACATCTTAACTATGTAGTTGCGTCTTGTCTTAAAACGTAATGTTTGATAACTTATGTTTAAAATAAACCAATATGTCCAACAATAAAATGCATCGCTCGACAAGATATAAATGGGCACCAACTTCCGTCTCCACTACGTTTAAATATTCTGTTGCGACGTTTTTGGGGTGTGACAGAAGTTGGTATCAGAGCCATTGGTTGTTAGCCAACTAGATTAGATGTTTTCGGAAAAAAACACTAGACTTCAACCGGAGAATTTTGAAATATATGTCCAAAATTCTCGAAGCCAAGAATTTTAAATAAACAAAGAAAATTGTATCATGTATGAAAACCCTTATGTGTTTATGTGCATACGTGATTTTCTGTTTATTTTGAGCCTTATGTGTTACTATTCATGTTGATCACATACTCACTTGTACGGTTACATATGTGTTACAGATGTCGCACGAGCACGAGGTCATCGAGATCAACGAGTCAAGTAGCGAGCCAGATTTCTAGACTTCACCCAGATCCATTTTACCAGAGATACCTATCACGACCCCACAGATGGTTGGTATGGCTGAGTTTGTTTCATCATTCCGTGTCGATCCTGCTTTCGCTAGCCAGGTAGACCCCTGATATACTTTCACAAGCAACGGGTGGATTGATGACGGCGATGACGCTCCTCTCTCAATACATGAGACAGGACAATCATCTGGCACAGTACCTGTTATCGGTGACGTGATCGGAGATGTCCCTGTATTTGGAGGACCTTTTAGTATTGCACCAGTAGTGGATGCCACTATTGTTACAGCTCGACCATTAGAGTCGTCTGTTGCTCCACCTGCTACTGTGATCGAGCCTATTGTTGAGGTCCCTCCACCTGTTTTTCCAGAGTCACCTTTACCTGTCATTGAGCCACGCATATCTTCTACGCCTCTATTAGTGTATTATCATCGCGGAAAGGGAGTTAGGCTTGCTGGAGAGGTTGCTTCTACATCACAAGTTGAGACTGCATCTGCTTCTAAGAAGCAGAAAGGAGTTTGGGTAGATCGATGTTGCCATTGTGACTGACAATTCGCTGCCATGCGTGAAGAACTGAAAACGACTAAGCGTAAACTGAAGGACCTCGAGGGGCAAATGGATTGGTACAATGAGTTGAAGGAATTAGATGACAGCGCGATGAATTAGATGCATTGGAGGATTGTGGATCTAGAGGAGTTGGTTAGGAAGATGCTAGATTTCATAGGGATGAAGCGTTAGATGTTGTTTATGTTTGTTTGTGGTCGTTTATTTTTGGTTGTAGTGTCTGGATACTCTTTTTGATGCTTTCCTTTTGGGGGCCTGCATGCCGATTATATTTTATGATATTAGGTAGAAATTTTTGTGGAATCTTGTTATGGGTGTCGATGTAGGCATACCAATGATAGATATCATGTACTGAAAAACAAGTTGATAATTTCTATGAAAATATCAGACGATTAACTTTTGGTTTAAAAATTGTTCTCATTAATATTTGGATATTATACATGCGCAATGTTTGGTCCACTAATATTTAATGATTGAATTATTTTTATTTTGGTTATCGTCTCATGTGATTATTATTGTTGTAAATAATAGAAACGACGAAAATGCCACCAAAAGCAAGACAGGACACTAGACTACCTGCCACCCCAGAGGAGTTGGCTCGACTCATAACCCAACACGTTAATACTACCTTGGAACAGCGCGATGCTAACCAAAATGATGGCCAGAAACGTGAATGCGGTACTCCTGGGCAGTATCTTGGTGGGACACAAATTGGAAACCCTTCAGGTAAAATAATGATCGGAAAGTTTTGGTTGTTCATTTGTTATGATCTCATTGGAACGTATTCCTGATTTCTATTAACCATATGAATAGTGCACCGGAGCATACACAAAACAATATAGGGTTGTAGCCCCAGATAATTTACTGGTGTCCTATGCAATGATGTGACGTCGATATGCGTGATATCAGGCTGTCAGAATGAGTCGGTTATCCGAGTGTTTCAGCGATTCGAATCTGGAGTTGGAGATTCGAAGAAGCGCAAACCCGAGAACTCCAAGAAGACTCCTGAAGTTGGAAGTAGGAAGAAACGCAAATTGGAGAAAGCAAGTGTAGCTAACCCTAAAGAGTCAGGAAAGGGTAAGGACGGTGATGGACAAGAGAAGTGCGCCAGATGTAGCCGAACTGACCATGTGACTTCCCAGTGATACGCTAAGAGTACATCGGATGGAGCTGTGCTTGAAGGATGCTTTACATGCGGTGGACAAGGACACTACAAAAGGGAATGCCCGAAATCAAAAGGACAGGACGTTAAGAGTAATTCCGTTGGGGCAAGTGTTAGGAAGGCAAGTGAGAGTCCTGCTACTATTACCGGTATGTTTCAAATCAAAAGCCAATCTATGTTCATACTTATAATACTAAAGCTGACTTGAGTTTCATTCGAGGAACTATGAACCATTATTGTGTTCACCTACAAGTAAGCCAAGTATGAAGTGTCTGATAGAACTAATAGTTGGTAAATTGATAGAAACTAGCGAGGTTGTTCGTAGTTATAGTATTTAGTTAGGCAATCGTAAGTTCTAGAGATTGGTTTGTAATCAGTGGAATTGAGAAGCTTTGACAAAGATGCAAGAATGAATTCACTTTCTGAGGAAAAGTGGGGACTATCGCACGGAGAAGCTAGTTGGAATATTTCGTCCTGATAACAATGGAAAGGCGGAAGCTGTTCACGGGAATCGTTTGAGTCGAGTGTTAATAGTCGAGAGTGGTCAGTGGTGTGAGGATGCTGAGTTGTTATGAAAGGGCTATCCAGCGTTTGAAGTGAATGTGATGGGTGTGGAAATCGAATGTAGAAACGTCGGAGAGATTTCTATCAAACGCAACTATCCGGAAGTCTTCCTAAAAAGACTTACCTGGATCTTCCCTGCGAGATGGATCGAATTTCGAATTGATCTGACTCACGGTGCTTCACCCGATTGCACAATCTTCTTATAGATTAAGCGCCGCCTGAAATGATAGAAATGACGAAATAGTTTTAAGAGCTTTTGGACAAGGGTTTCATTCGATTGAGCTTTTCGCCTTAAGATGCATCTGCTTTGATGGAATAAAGAAGAACGGATTCTTCAAGATATGTGAGGACTTTAGAAAGCCGAACAACTTGACTATCAAGAATCGGTACCTTATTACCGAGGATTTGACAATTTGTTCAATCAGACTACCGGGACTCAGCTGCTATACGAGGAGTCGATCTACAATTAGAATATTATCAGTTGAAGTTGTTATGAAGAAATTTCGAGGACTGCTTTTCAAACGTAATATGGCCATTACGAGATAGTAGCCATGCCCTTTGATTTAATTAATGTGCTATTTAAATTCATAAATCTCATGAATAGGGTATGGAAACCCTAATCAGGAAAGTTCGTGATAACAGTCATGGATGACATGTTTGTCTATACACGAACCAAAGAGAATTATAAGTAACGTTTGAAGTTAACTATGGAATTGGGAAGGATGATGAAAGTATGCTTATAGAGCAGTTTGAGATTTGGAAGCGTGTATCATGGACTTAGAAGGAAGTTAAGATACTCACATGCCCTTGGCAGAGATATCTCACAACAATACTTAACACGTTAGTAATTAGGTTGCTCAGTTTGAAGCCTTGTTTGGATGAGGAGTTATATTGAGAAGAGATGCTATAGGGTTTAGCATAGGAAAGAAAAGCTGAGCCACATTGACTTGGTCCCTTTGAGAGCCCATCTTGAGTTGGATCAGTTGCATATGGGCTCAAGTTACCATCAGAAATGAGTGGTGTACGTAATGTACTATTCGGATGGTTTTGAAAAGGTGTATAATGGGTGATACACTAATGTTACGCTTTGTAAGGATTATTTAGGAGATCAACGGAGGTCTATCGAAGCATCGTAGAAGCAGTACGTATACCTAGAAGGTTATGTTACTAACTGGAAGGGGCGATTTCAGCATTCCAGTAGTATCTATGATTTATAGGTCGTGTAACCGGAGAATACCCAAGCTGGTGGAGCCTTGACTTGAACCTTCTTGATTTAGAGTTTGCGAATGTTGGACCCTGGAAAGGGTGGAGAGTGTTGAGATGAGAATTTAGGAATCGAGGATGTGTGTAATATAGATCTACCAGGATTCTTCGTATGAATCCAAGTTTCTCGCAGAAACTATAAGACCATATTCAATAGATTCGTTTTTGTTATTCTTATTTAATGCGAAAATAAAACCTGTAGAGTAAAAATTTCGGGGACGAAATTTCCTAAACAGGGGGAGACTGTGACACCCGGCTTTTCAGGCTGTGCTGTACAATTGTAATACGTGTTGTGAATGGGTAACTGGGCTATATTTGACTGGTTATGATGTTTATATGTGAAATTTAATGTATTGGTAAAATTAAACTTGGATAAAAATTATGTTGGCAACGGTAAGATAAACGTTTATCGCATAACGATTAAAATGCGAAACAAACGTTGGTGACCACCCGATCAGTGTTAAAATCCTAAAAATAGTCGCTTAGAATAATTATTTTAATCAAATCCGTGAAGAAAAATAAATTAAAACGCTAAGAAACTCTATTTTTTTCAAGTTTAAGCTCGTACCGCGCGATGCAGCGCGTATACCGACAAGATACTGTCAACACAGCCCGTCAAGGAAACTGAAAATCATTTTAGCAATAATTTGATAAGTTTATTCTTATAGAATGGCAAAAATAAATAAAAATGCTTAAATTCCTATTTTTGCGATTTTAAGCATGTACCGCGCAGCACAGCGCGCATACTGCCAAATACCGACAACGTAGCCATTCCAGGCAAACAAAATATTGTTCAGTAATATTTTAGCAGGTTTATTTTTATAGAGCGTTAAAAATAATTTAAAACGCACTAAAACGGGTTTAAAACGCTAGATAAAATACCCGGTATCCAGTAAAATACCTGTTTTAACACTAATTTACATATAATATGTGTATGTATAAATTTTTATGTGAGAGAGGGGGGCTTAGGTGGCGGCATATAGGCAGCCCACCATTTGCCATTTTGTTGATCTCTTGCCATGTGTGGTTCTTGGGAACACAAGTCATCATTTAAACATTCTCTATACACTTCTTATTCCATAAACCAAGATCAAATTACACTCTCTCTCACCCTCTTGAACAATCTCGGCTGAACACCCCCCATATACATACAATTTCAAAAATTTCAATTCATTCCATGAAGATTCAAAGGTCTTTCAAAGTGATTTCAAGCTAAAAAGGGTGTTTGGAAGTGGTTTCGAGCAAGAACAACCTTCATATTCTCATCCATTCTCAAAAACCCATCTAAAAACTTGAAGGTATAAATTTACTTTAAAAACTTTGTTTTGATTCTTGATATTCTTGATTGAGATGGAAGTTTCTCTTGATCTTGAGTTTAAATCACAAACTTGAAATATTAAACAAATGGGTATTATTTGAATGAAATAAAATGGATGTGTATATATATATATATCTATGTACGGCCATGTGTGTGTGTATATGTAAGTGTTTGTGTTTTTGATTTTTTTTGTTGAAAGATTCTTGAGTTACATGATTACTTGAAAAGTAGGATGCTTGTAAGATCTAAGTGTGTCATATGAGAAGGTTCTAAAGATGATTTAAGATTTGAAAAGTGACATGATGAAAAGTGAAATTTTGGTGGTATATGTGTGTGTATATATTTCGTATATATATATATATATATATATATATATGTATGTATGTATGTATGCATGCATGCATATAAAAGTTTGTTCTATGTTCTTAAATATGAAGGATATTAGCATTTAGGTAGGAATGATTGGATGATCATGATGAGGTGTGTTGTGTTTTGTGTTTTGTAAGAACATGATATTAATGTGTTCTTGATGTATGATTAGATCTTAAATAATGTTGATGATGTTGTATGAGTGCATTAGATGCACATATGTGGACATGCATTTTAATATGAAAGTATGAAATGATCATTTGAGCATGGTTTGATAAAAATTAATTTTCATCAGATTATAAACCTTAAAATAAAGTTATTTTGAAGTGTTTAATGATATATAACTTTTTCATAATGTTTGCTAGCTTTGCATGTTGTACTTGGTGCATTAAAAGTTGTAAAATACGTGAAATCGCATGATTTATGTGATTTACACAAAAGCTGCACTAATCTGATTATAATCACTATTTTAATAAGTAAATAACATGTAATGTGTTAAAATATCAAGTCGTTTTGAGTTGGGATGATTATAGTAACGTTTAACGCAAAACTATGCGTTAAAACGGTCAAAAATCGGCATTTCGGGTGATTTTTTATAAAAATGATTTAAATCAGTAAATAAACTGGTGTTTATAGTTTAAAAACAAGTATTTTAACTAATTTTAAGTTTACTTGGTGTTTGGTTGGTCATACGTGACTTCCGACGCCCGAAAACGTTACCGAATCGCTAAAATACGCATTTTTCAATGAACACTAGTATTGGTGAATTTTGAGTGAATCTTATTTGATAAAATGTGTTAAGTGATTTAAACATGTAAATGTGATAATATTTCAAGTGTTAATTTGATAAGTGGGAAATTTATACTACGCTTGTATGCATGTACGTTTTGTGCGTTAGAAAAGGTAAAATTGCATTAAATGTGTAACTTGTTTGTCGAGCATGAAAATTTGGTACATATGAGATGTTTTATGTATAATTGTTTTAAAAATGACAAAATAGATAAGTTAGTAATATTTTGTGTGTTCGGTATTAAATTCAGTGAACGTTTATGTATATACAATACGACGCGCAAATCGTAGATATAATACGTATAAACGGGAGAGTTAACAGATTTACACAATAATGGTCACCAATAAAATCGTTCAAGTCGTAAAAATCATATATATATATATATATATATATATATATATTAACGTGCCAACATAATAAAAAATTACAACTTTTCGAGAAAATCTCAAAGTTATGTGATAATTCTAAGAAACGGAGAAACTTATGATTTTTGTGTTAAATATATATTGATTAAGAATTGTTCCTATATTAGGACGTATATAAAAATCAATCTCTGGGATTGCGGTATTAAAATACGCACCCAAAGGTGAGTGTCATTAAACCCCTCTTTTTACTGCTTTGTATATATTTTGGGGGTGGAACACGTCGTTAAAAGGGTTTAATAATGTTTTCGAAATAAAACACACCTTTTATTATAAAATATATATTTTCGCTGAAAATATATGAATTTGATAAGTTATACGTTTCGAAGTAAAACGTTTTTAATGAATGAATATTGTATGTGCGGTATTTCTTAAGTGAAACGAGACCGTACAGATTGGGGATGAATTCCGGACTGAGTCTCAACATTTGAGTGACAGGGGAATTCGTAAATCGTAGTATATTAAATTGTCATATTAGTAGGATATATATTGTACGTGAGGCAGACATCATATTGTTCTTCGAAAAAGAACCCAGCGCCCATGATGTCGTTTAATCAGTTAAGTATTGTACGCGATGAATTGTTGGTAAATCTATCGGGTTGGCAACCCCGTCGTGACCGGTCACCCGTGTCAATGTCAAACGACGAATTATTATTATGTTTATTGTCTAGCTTTGATTATCCCTGCATGGTTAATATATAGTTCGTATCGTCTAGCTAACATACGAGTCTGAAAGTTGACGCAATAATTTAATATACAAAACTTGGGCAGTAACAATATTTTCGGGTTCGTGAAACTGCGACGGAAGGCCCATGGATTTTATTAAGAAAGTAAAATGGACTTTCTAAGAATTAAATGGATGTTTTTTAAATAAACACTTAAACATAAAGTTTTGCTTTGAATAAAATCTGTTAGTAAACGAATAAGTGAACTCACCTTCCTTTGTGTTGACACTTGATTTTAAGATGTTCTACAGGTACTTGAATTCGGCTTCGGGAAATCATGGCGTATCTTGTGTTTGATGATGCATGTTGTTTTGTTTAAATATGTTGGGCAACTTTTAAACTTTCTGAGACTTTTGTAATAAGATCCGCGAGGATCAAAGACATCTTAACTATGTAGTTGCGTCGTATCTTAAAACGTAATGTTTAATAACTTATGTTTAAAATAAACCAATATGTCCAACAATAAAATGCATCGCTCGACAAGATATAAATGGGCACCAAATTTCGTCTCCACTACGTTTAAATATTCCGCTGCGACGTTCTTGGGGTGTGACAATATATATATATATATAGGACAAAGATCCGTTAGGAACCACCCTTTATTGCGAGAACCAGTGTGAACACAAACAGTAAATTCTACAAAAATCTAAAAAACGCCCAAAAAATTTTTTTTTTATTTTTTTCTATTTTTTTTGAAAAAATCGCAATATTTTGTTAATAAAAAAAAATAAAAAAAAATTCAAAAAAAAAAAAAAAAAAAATTCGAGTAACCGTTATCCATGCACATGTGCATATGTATCGTTTCTTTGTCAAATTCCGTAATTCATTACAAATAATAGTCAATTGCACTTTCATTTACACTACCACGTGTAATACACTACTTTTTACGTTAACAATGTTAGAAATGCACATGTGCATCTATATGTATCAACAGGATATAAGGTGTTTTGGTACACTACTTTCTCTTTCATCTATCATTCCATCCATAATACACAAGCATGCACATGTGCATTTTTGTCATTTCTTTGACAAATTCCGTAATTCATTACATATATTAGACAATTGCACTTTCATTTACACTACCATATGTAATACACTACTTTTTACATTACCAATATTAGAAATGCACATGTGCATTTATATGTATCAACATGAAATAAGGTGTTTTGGTACACCACTTTGAATACACTTTCCCTTTCATCTATCATACCATCCATAATACAATACCATTACCTCCTACCATCCATAATACAATACCATTAACAATATTTTCACTTTACTACATGTATGTAAACACCATTTATACCATCCAATCAACATATTACATAAAAAAATTGACAACTATAACCAAACCATCAACCACTAGATATAACTAACAAAAAAACATGTATATGGGCCTACTTCTCCATTCAAAATCACAAACTTTTTGTACCAAAACACGTTATATCATGGTTATACCTAATTATGCACATGTGCATTTTGAATATTGGTAATGTAAAAAGTAGTGTATTACTAATGGTATTGTAAATTAAAGTGCAATTGTCTATTCCTAATAACGTATTACCGAATTTGTTGAAGTAATGATACATATGCACATGTGCATGGATAACTGTTACTCGAAAAAAAAAGTTTTTTTTTTTTTTTTATGGTAACGAAATATAGCGATTTTTTATTAAAAAATATTAAAAAAAATAAAAAAAAAATTTGAGTGCTTTTTTGATTTTTTTTAAATTTTATTTTGTGTTCACATTGGTTCTCGCGGTTCTCGCAATAAGGGTGGTTCTCGCATGAACCATACCCTATATATATATATATATATAGTGTGAGGTTCATTGGGGAACACTAAAAAAATGGGGAACGGGGGAACACTTTTAAAAATTATACTTAACATGTTAAAAAAAATATTTTTCTAAATTTTTTTCGGCGCTTTTTCTTGTAAATACAAGTAGAAAACATTTTTGATAAAAAAAATCAAAAACTAAAAATATTAAAAAAAACAATTAAAAAAAGGCTAAAAAAATTTTTTTTAGAAATTTTTTTTTTTTACTCGACTAGTTTCTCCTCCTTTTTATAAAGAAAAGCGCTGAAAAAGTTTTTAAAAAAAAATATTTTTAACATGTTAAGTTAATTCTATAAGATATAACTGTTTTTTAAACATTTTTTTATATTTTTAGTTTTGATTTTTTTATCAAAAATGTTTCTACTTGTATTTATAAGAAAAAGCGCCGAAAAAAATTTAGAAAAATATTTTTTTTAACATGTTAAGTATAATTTTTAAAAGTGTTCCCCCGTTCCCCACTTTTTAGTGTTCCCCAATGAACCCTCCCCTATATATATATATATATATTCCGGAAATAAATTCGTATCTTGACAAATGTGATAAACAATATTTTTGAAACCAAAGAAACGGTAAAATATGAATTTTTACAACTATTATAAAATATATCATATTTTGTCAAAGTAGAAAATATATCATTTTTGAAGTGGGAGAAAATATATATTTTCAAGAACAACTCAAAAATATATTATTTTGGTGAAAACTAAAAATATATTTTTTCTAAGTTTAATCTTAAAAATATATTATTTTTAAGATATATGTGGAAGTATACATATTTTTATCAAATAATATTTATAGATATTTTTCTATAAAAATTCTCTTAAAATATGTATATCTCAACAATATAAAGTTGGTGATTTTTAGTTGTACAAAAATAATATTCCAGAAAATTATACATAAATTAAATATAAACTACTCAAAATAAATACAAGAAAATATGTATTCCTATATGTATAAATACATACCGGCATACACTACCAATACTTGGGAAAATATATATATAAAGACTATATGATGAAACAAGTTAAAAATATATTATTTTTAACAATATTCCAAATAATTGGATGGAAATAGTTGAAGTTAAAGTATTCTTATTTTAACAAATATTTATATAATTTGGAATTATATAATTATAAAAACAACATACACAAAGTGTGTAACTCAAAGTATACTTGAATTCCAAAATAAGTCTTAATAAATATATAAAGCTAAGAGTCGTTACACGACCTAAACGTCTAATAAAACATAGCACGTGTGTAGGTAGTGGAACGACCCGTGACGAGGAACTTTGAGTATACGAGATAGCTGACGCAAACTAGTGAGTTCATGTCCCCCTTTTCTTTTAACTGTTTTCGGATTTACAACTTTCGGGGGTGGAATACATGTTTCAAAGATTTCAAATTGTATGGTTTAGCTAAGACCATATGGATGGGTAGGCATACACTTAAGACCATTAATCTTGTTTAAGACCGAGGGGCAGGAGTGGTAGATCTATCGGGTGTAGCGAACCCCACTCATGGGTCCAGAAGTGGCCACATGTAGTGACTATGTCGTTCCAGCCGGGTGGACCGGTACAAAATCTGCTAGGTTCGAGCCTTCCTACGCCATTGCACACATATTAATGTCCTTGCAAAAAATTAATTGATCTGTTCATAGATGCTTTACATACCGGTTATCAAAGGAATACTTTCAAATGATTACAAGTTTATACGAGCTCACATACAAACACATGAACTCGCTCAACTTTTGTTGATGTTTTCAAATTCCATGTATTTTAGGAAACTAAATGGATCTGGCGGCATTGAGAATGTTTTCAAGAAGTAATATCAAGATTCGATGTCATCCTATGTTGAAGGGTTTGATTTATATATCTTATCCTGGATAAGATATATGAAGCAAAGCCTTGGTTTAATAGTCTTTTGTTAAAAAGTCCTTTTATGGAACTTATTACTATTATTGATGGTTGTAACTTAACTTAAACAACTTATGTTTGTAATGTTTTGAAAACTTATGAATGGATGATGTCACACCCCGATATTTCCACATATTTCCGGTGGGTCCAGTGGAGAGTATCGTGACGTAGTTTATATCATCATAGACAATTAAACACAATTATAGCACAGCGGAAGGCTTGGTAGATTAATTACTATTACAATCAAAAATGTCCGAGAGATCGAAATAAAAGAATATACATACTGATTGTAATAGAGATCCACAGGCGGATCATAAAAACAAATACATAAAACAAAGTTAACAGACTTCAGGCATCTAAGGATTTGCAAGATCCTCTTAATTGGCACCAAGTAGCTCCACCCTAATTTCGATAGGTACCTGTCACTTAGTCTTTGGAAAATACGCCAGTTTTCACTAGTAAATACAATTAACCGACTCATTTGAAAAGAGTTTATGAAAATTTATTTAAGCGCACAAGGCACAAAA
The DNA here is from genome assembly GCA_030545235.1 of Helianthus tuberosus. NCBI lineage: Eukaryota > Viridiplantae > Streptophyta > Magnoliopsida > Asterales > Asteraceae > Helianthus > Helianthus tuberosus. The sequence continues at coordinate 25,745,173 of CM060419.1, forward strand.
TTCATTTATAACATGTGACAATCTTTATTATAATCTTGTATACAAATTTACATGTTTGTCATACAATTAGGGCCGGTTTAGAAGCCGGTCACGATTACCCACAAAGGAGTTATCCCCAACGTGTGGGTTATTTAATATTTAGCATTTGCATCTGTCAGGTGTATGCGTACACCCCGTGCATAGGTCGTGGCCATTAATAACTTTAATGAGCCGAGGATATCCAGGACACAGTCGTTAACCCCCAATGTTTATGTTATCAAACAAAACAGATTAAAATGGGTTATGCAGATTTATTAAATCACAATCCGATTAAATGATCTCATACCTAACCAAGTGGTATTAATATATCGTATCCTAAGCCCGTATAAGGGAAAATAAGTTAAAAGTATTTACCTGAGCTAGTTGTGCAAAGATGCTACTCAGCCGTATAATTCCTAAGACCTTATGCAAATATCTTCTACCAAAGCTACTTAATCTGTATGGAAGGTTTATTAACCTATTAGGATACTAACGGGTCTTATTAAAGTCAAAGACTTGGGCGGGTTAGTTTTAAAGATACTTTACGGTTCGAAACGCTAGATTAAGCAGAGACCGGAATGGAATGTGATTTAGACCCAACAATTTTGAATACTTGTATAATATGGGTAAGCTAAACACATTCTGGATTTTGAAGTTTAAATGATAAGGTTAAACCCGTTTCGGCTAATTCATGTAACTAGTTACATAAACCGAATCGAACGCATAAATGCATAACGGGTAACCGAATGAACCATATACAAGTCCCATATTTTTATTATGCTTAAAATATGTGAAGACATCAATAGTATGTTAACATATATGCCCTAAAACAATTTAAAACCAAATTAAGTCCTGTAAGGGCATTTTGGTCATTTTGAGATTTATAAAAGAGTTTTATAGGTAAACTGATATTCTGGTAAAAAACATTCTGTAAAAATATTTATTTTATGACATTATAACAGTAGGATATCATACATATGTGTGGTTTACCATTTATGGCCAAACTATGCCCCGAAAGGGTATTTTGGTCATTTCACATATGCTTTTAAAGATAAAATTGGAAGTCTGAGTTCATGACTTATACCTATTGTAAAAATGTTAAGAATTATTTATAAATTCAGTAGGTAATAACTCTTGGGTGCTAAATATGGTTTTAATCCATACTATGCACCTAATTAGCGTAAAAATCGATAATTGACGATATTTGCGAAGTTTATGTGATTCTGAGATTTTCACCAGCCTTGGATGGTCAAAATATTTTATTTTACATATTAAACCAGTAGGAAAAGGTTTGGCATGTTAATCATATGTAAATCACATTTTATTAACAAAAAGGGCATTATCTTCAATTATAGAATTTATACAAGAACTCAAAGTTATGGTCAGTATATAATCTGACCCAGTATCCCAAAAATCCTTAAAAATAATATCACAATAGTAGGTAATGAGTTTAGGATCAAAATTTATGTTTAAGCATGATTTATGCATAAAAGGGTAATTTAGACTTTATACAAGCTAAATTTACGATATTATGCATAACATCAATTTGAGACCATAATATAATGTCAAATTAATTTAGACATGTTTATATATCAATACCTAACTCATTTGTATTTTCATTCATTCGAAAATCTCATTCTTAGACTATAAAGGCATATTGGTCAACTTTAAGCATAATAATGGAAACATGCATAAAATTCAGAATTTTCAAATGACCATGTAATATAACTTCAGAGAGTTATACTACAATATTATATGGTCATAATGGAAGCTTAAAACATAAAGGAATTAAACTTAATCGGGTCAGAACTGAAAGTCAAAGCAAAAGTCAAGCTTTTGCGACTTTCGGTTGCGTACCGAGCCTAAACTTAGAATTGTCAGGTTGAACATGCTTAGACATGTTCTAATAATATTTACCAAGTTATTTAAGTGACAAAACATGATTCATAACTTCTACATTATCAATTTTAATTATTATTCGAAAATCTGACTATTTTGACTTTTTGACTAGTTACTTTGACCCGACAATTAACTAAGTAAACGTGATAATTAGAAGGTGCCCTTTTGAGATATTAACACCTACCTAATAACGATCACGTAGCCATATTCTCCTCGAATAATGGCTGGACCATTTAGGTCTAAACCAAAAGTCAAAGCGTTATTACGACAACTTTGACTTTTGGTCTTTAAACATATAAAAACCAAACTAGAATGGCTAAGGACACTTACAACAGGTCCTTGCACGAAAATTGAACTATGCTGGGCTTCCCTCGTGATCAGGAATCCCAGAGAATGCTCAAGAAAGCTCAAGCAAGTGAGATAGGTGAAAGTTATGAATGAGCAAGGAGAAAGGCATCACAATGCCTCTATTTATAGTGCATGGGAGTCTCACAAGATCATCACAGGTGTTCTAGGATGTTACCAGATGTCTCTAAATGTCCTAAGTGGTTTTAAAAACCATCAAATATCCATAGATTTCGAGTTATTAAGCTTAGTGGTTTGTTTGGAGGCCAAGGAAGAAGAAGACCTGCACCTGGCATACACATTCTGTCAAAGTAAGGTCGTCGCGTCGCGCGACAGTAGAGGGGGCACGAGGTCGCGCAGCACGACTACATACAAAACCAGCAAAACAAGTTTAAAACTTGGCAGCTTTGGTCCCTGTACCTTTATATGCATATTATCTTTCAATTTAGGCACTATTAACCCCTCTTGTTAGTTTGTAGATGATCTCGAGAGTATAATCAAACACCGTTAGGTCCGGTTTCATTAAACGATCACCGAAAACACTAGTTTCTTCTTGTTGACGCTTTTAACCCTTATTCTTGAAAGTTTGCGTAATTAACACATAACAATATCGAAACCTTGTGAATTTGTTATCACTTATTCTTGCGAGTATAATCGAACATTATGAAACCCTGGGTTCGTTAAAAGGTCACTCAGAGGTAAGAATTTACATGTTGACACGTTTAACCCCATTGTCTTGTAAACTTTCGATTTCTTTCACAAACGACTTCATACGTCTGATGAATTACTCGTTTAAGAATATGTTCATCACGTGTGGTCAATCAGAGGCACGAGTTTGGCATGTTGACACTTTTAGTCCCTTCGTATACATCTTTTCACTGTTTGTCAATTTTAGTCCTTCAAACTCAAACTTTTACATGTTTAGGGTTTAGGACACGTGTCTTCACATAATTGGACACGTTTTTACGAGGTGTTACAGATGAAACAAGTGAGGGTTCTTTTGTCGCATAATGGACTCTACCTCCCATGTATATTCAGGGCCTCTACGGGCATCCCATTTCACTTTCACTATCGGTACATGCTTCCTTCAGAGCTTTTTAACCTGTTGATCCTCTATCGACATAGGTCTTTCAACAAACCTCAGGCTTTCATCAATCTGCACGTCTTTATGAGACATTACTAGTGATTCATCAGTTAGACACTTCTTTAAGTTACAGATGTGGAACACATTGTAAATTCCACTAAGCTCCTCAGGTAAGTTTAGCTTATAAGCTACACTCCTGACACATTCGATGATCTCGAATGGTCCGATGTACCTTGGGCTTAGCTTGCCCTTCTTAGAAAAACGCATCACACCTTTCAAGGGTGATACCTTCAGTAAGACCTTATCTCCTATGTCACACCCCGACCACGTAAAACAACAAACCGTGGCAGAAACGTCGGGGAGTGTTGTAACAGAATTATTGTTTCAAACAATGGATACAAAGAGTTTCGTTTTATTGAATATTAAACATTGTCTTAAAGTTAAACAAGCAAGTCAAACACAGTCTATCATTGTTATTAAATCACTAAGGCCTCGCCCGGTCCTAAGTGAACATGCATCCAAGCAATCACATCAAGCAACTTCACCTGAAACATATATAAAACCAAAGTCAGCAAAGAAATGCTGGCGAGCACAAAGTTTTTGTGTGAGTGTCAGATTCATGGCTCGTTGGAATATCTCCTACAACTTCTTAAATCGATATTTGAAACCTTGTTTTGTAAAATGTTTGTATTGTAAAATGAATAACCAAGTCAAAACAGATTGGCTATAATTTATAAACCTCGATGCCATGAATCTTAACCCAAAACATTTGTTTATGTAAACCAAATCATAAATCGTTTCCGTAATAAAACTCGTATGGTTTATATAGTTTCGTAAACATCGTTGTGTGATATCGTCTAACCCGTTCTCGTTATAGAACATCGTTCATTTGTATAAATTGTTCGAATCGTTCCAAATCGTTTAAATCGTTTACTCGTTTTAATTGTGAAAACTACTTTTGGTCGTCTCGCTAATAACATTCAAACCTTTGTGACTCGTTCATCGTTCAACTCGTTCTCGTATTAACAAACCACCAAAGGGTAAGTTAACAATCATCAGATTCAGTCGTTATCCACCTAACCCACACATAACCATGGGTGCGGTCTAAAAACGGGATTTGTCAGATCCTATGGTACCATAACCTAATACTGGTCGGCTTGATCAATGCTAATGAATGTCATTCGTTGTGTAACTACCACCAACAAGTTTGTTCACATTATTGAAATCGTTATTAGTTTTGTATAAACCATCTCAATCGTTTTGATACCATCGTTAGAAAATTGAAATCCTTTTGATACATATGAATCACCCCAAAACAATCGAAAATAGTAAAAAGAGGGGATCTATGTACTCACCTTCGGGTGTGTTTTTAAATGTTAACACAATCCCTCAAATTGTTTATCCGCCCTGAATTAAATAAGAATGATTTTAATAATTAAAAACCCACACTTTGACATGCAAAATACTACTTATGTCATTTCTGTTTTAATATACATGAAACTGGACTGTTTTTGGACATTTAAATAAAATGGTTAACTTATTCCAAAAATTCCCAAATTTTTACAAAACGTCTCACAGGAACCAAATATTATTGTGTAAAAATATCGGGGTTCAATTCATTATCAGTATTTTAAAGAAAATCGTTTACCGGACTGCAATCAGATTTGTTACTTTCTGATTGCAGTCTACGAAATAATTCATATAAAATTTATCGTAAGTCCGTCTGACGTAATTCCAGTGGGAGAATTACTATGACATTAGTGGTCATTTACAGTATAAATTTCATGGGCTGGTTCTACTCAGGTTTCGAGTTATGACTGAAAACGTATCGCCCATTTACTGCAGTAAAACTCAGCTTTAGCTGCTGTTACAAAATGGGTCTTTAAAAATAGTAAATGATTTCAAAAAAGTGTGATTCCAGTGCCGTTTTCTTCGTTTTTCGAAAATACATAATTTAGGCTTCAGAAATTCTGTTTTTCGAGTTATTAGGGTCTGTTTACAGCCTGTTGAAGTCGGCTGAATATGTACACCAGCATGTTACTTTGTGGTTTAAACATTACTAAACCGTATTAACAAGTGTCCTAACAACAGGTTTGTCAAGGAATCAACGATCAATCATCATGCATGTTTTTAACCAACCCTAAACCAACAAGTTTTCATCTTCAGGACTCATTCTTATGTACACATTTTGTAACTTTTATGTTGAACTTCATGTAAAAGTTTCATGTTCATCTTCTTGTGTCTTGTTACTTTAGTGTTTAACATAAGCATCATACTACAAATTTTAGCCACAAAATGAGATGATCAAAGGTTAAACAAGAGCTTACTACTAGCTTATAGCTAGGGATGATTCTCTAGTGCAAAGATGAAGAAAAGATGAGGAAGAAGACTAGAATAAAGCTCCTTTGAAAGCCCTTCAACTTGCAACTTCCATGGATCAACTTCAAAGTTTGTATGGAACTTGATATTTGGATGAAGATGGTGTGAAATGGTGGTGATGGTTTCGGTTTCGGTTTGGGGGTGGACTGAAAATGAGAGAGAGAGTGAGTGAAGTGAGGGTGTAAGATTGAGAATGATTGTTTGTGATCTTGAGCCTTACTTATAAAGATCATGCACCATATCTTGGACACTTACACAAGTAAAAATCTAATAAAATAAGGAATTAAATCAAGTGCAAGATTGAAGGCATGGAGGTGGTGATTGTGTGGATCCATGGGGACCGATTTTCGGTTAGGAGGAGGGTTGCAACCATAAGTTAGAATGTAAGTAATTTGATTATATATATTAGTTAATTGATTTTTAATGGGTGTTATGATAAACGGGGATCAAGACTAGCCAAAAATAATAAGACAATGTGTGTGGCAAAAAAAATTAGTGTCCCGGGTAATGTCCGGTTGTCCGGTTAAACACCGTTCCGTTAAAGTGTTTAATTATGCCGAAAAGGTCTTTTGAATATATTTTTGCAACACAAATTATTCCTGGCACTTAGGAAAGCATACATGACCATTCTGCCATGTTTTTGCATTTTACTAACATAATAAAATGCTGAACTTTTAATAATAAATGCAGAATTCTGCATTTATAGTTTGTTTTAGGCACTTCTCGGCACTGTAACTATCACCTAGTGACACAGTTTTTGTAATACCGAATCCTTCGAAACTTATTTCTAAGTTATGTAAAGGATATTTAGGGTATGTTTAGTTTGCGTCACAGTTCCGGAGTGTATGTCGCGTTAAACTGACTGCGTTTATGCACCAGTTTGCGTATAACCTTCCAGAAAGTGATTTAAAGCTTGAAATCGGAATCGAATCAAATTGTAAAATCATTAAACACAATTGCACATACAAAAACACATATAATAACACCAAAGCACATTGTTTTATTGATAACTGACATTGTTTTACAGTATGCGATGATTACAGAACACAGTTGTCACAGTCTCCCCTACATTAGGAAATTTCGTCCCGAAATTTTAACTAGAGGAAGCTTGTGAAACCAATTGCGGATATTTCGTCTTCATTTAGTCCTCACATTCCCAAGTAAACTCGGCGCCACGTTTGGATTCCCAGCGAACTTTGACCAATCGAATCCGTTTGTTCTTCAATTGTTTGAATGTACGGTCCACTATCTCCACAGGTTTCTCGACAAAGTGCATTGTTTCATCGATTTGAATCTCTTCGAAAGGAATGTGAAGATCAGCATCAGCTAAACACTTTCGCAAATTGGAGACGTGAAAAGTCGGATGAACATTTCCAAGCTCTAGAGGTAGTTCTAGTCGATAGGCAACCTTTCTAATTCTTTCAACAATCTTAAATGGTCCAACATATCGTGGTGCAAGTTTTCCTTTCTTTCCAAATCTCACCACTCCCTTCCAAGGTGACACCTTGAGTAGGACACGGTCTCCGATTTGAAATTCTAAGGGCTTGCGTCCCAAATCTGCATAACTCTTTTGACGGTTTCTAGCTGTCACAAGATTATCGCGGATTTTCTTGATTTTGTCTGTTGTTTCCAGAATGAGCTCAGGTCCAGTAAGCTGAGCTTCACCGGTCTCAATCCAACATACAGGTGAACGACATTTTCGACCGTAGAGAGCTTCGAATGGTGCAATATTAATACTAGCATGATAACTGTTGTTGTAAGAGAACTCGATCAGTGGAAGATGAGAATCCCAATTACCACCAAAGTCTATCACGCATGCTCTAAGCATATCCTCCAAAGTTTGAATCGTTCTCTCAGATTGTCCATCTGTTTGGGGATGATAAGCAGTGCTTAGATACAGTTGGGTTCCCATAGCAGATTGCATGGTCTTCCAAAAATGAGATGAAAATCGAGCATCACGATCAGAAATGATATCCAAAGGAACACCATGTCGTGATACAATCTCGTCTACGTAGATCTTGGCAAGCTTTTCAGCAGAGAAATCCTCACGGATTGGTAAGAAGTGAGCAGATTTTGTCAAACGATCAACTACTACCCAAATAGCATCGTGACCTTTAGACGTACGCGGTAACTTAGTAATGAGATCCATTGCAATGTTCTCCCACTTCCAAACCGGTATCTCAGGTTGTACAAGCAAACCAGAAGGTCGTTGATGTTCAGCCTTGACTTTGAGACAAGTTAGGCATTTTGATACATACAAGGCAACATCCTTCTTCATACCAGGCCACCAGAACTTAGTACGAAGATCCTGGTACATTTTATCAGCACCAGGATGGATAGAATATCGAGACTTGTGAGATTCGTCCATTACTAAGGTGCGAAGATCGTCCTGATTCGGAATCCACAAACGATTCTCAAAATAGAGTAAACCATTGTCTTTCCTTTCAAGTTTAAGCTCAAGTAGAAGCGGTAGCTCATATTTCAATAAGTCTTTGATCACACAAGATCGTTGTGTTTGAAGAACACGAGATTGAATATCAGATAGAGTTCGAACAGAATGAAGCTTGACTCGTTCCTTTCGACTAAGCGCATCGGCCACGACATTCGCCTTACCAGGATGGTAGCGGATCTCGCAATCATAATCGTTTAAGAGTTCAACCCAACGTCGTTGCCTCATGTTCAGCTCCTTCTGATTGAGAATATGCTGGAGACTTTTGTGGTCTGTGAAAACCACACACTTCGTTCCAAAGAGGTAGTGTCTCCAGATTTTAATCGCAAAAACCACAGCTCCTAACTCAAGATCATGAGTCGTATAGTTCTTCTCGTGAACTTTCAACTGTCTAGACGCATAAGCTATGACTTTACCTCATTGCATAAGAACGCAACCAAGTCCTAGATTCGACGCGTCACAATAGACAACAAAATCATCGTTTCCCTCAGGTAGAGATAGAACAGGAGCATCACAGAGCTTCTGTTTCAGCATTTGGAACGCTTCTTCTTGCTTAGGTCCCCACTCAAAAGGCTTATTTTTCTGAGTCAATGCAGTGAGTGGAGCCGCGATCTTCGAGAAATTAGAAATAAACCGTCGATAATAACCAGCAAGACCAAGAAAAGAATGAACTTCTGTAGGTGTCGTTGGTGTATTCCAATCCTTAATTGCAACAATATTGGATGGATCTACATGAATACCATGCTCATTGACAATATGACCCAAGAACTGAACTTCTTTAAGCCAGAATTCACACTTGGAGAATTTAGCAAAAAGTTGTTCCTTCTTTAGGAGTTCCAATGTCAAACGAAGGTGTTGCTCGTGCTCTGCTTGAGGCTTTGAATAAATGAGAATGTCATCGATGAACACAATGATGAACTTATCTAAATAAGGTTTACAAACCCAATTCATTAAGTCCATGAAGATAGCTGGGACATTCGTCAAACCGAAAGGCATGACAGTGAACTCGTAGTGCCCATATCTTGTTCGGAAAGCAGTTTTGGGAATATCTTCTTCAAAAATACGAAGTTGATGATACCCAGAACGCAGGTCGATCTTGGAAAAGCATGAAGCACCTTGCAACTGGTTGAAGAGATCATCAATTCGAGGTAGGGGATATCGATTCTTGATGGTAAGCTTATTAAGCTCACGATAATCGATACACATTCGAAAAGATCCATCTTTCTTTTTCACAAAGAGGACAGGAGCTCCCCAAGGCGAAAAGCTTGGACGGATGAATCCTTTATCAGACAAATCTTGAAGCTGTTTCGATAACTCTTGCATCTCCGAAGGTGCAAGACGATAAGGTGCTTTCGCAATCGGGTTGGCATTGGGTACAAGGTCAATATGAAACTCGACTTGACGAACTGGAGGTAAACCAGGCAGTTCATCAGGAAACACCTCTGGATAATCCCGAACAATCGGAATATCATGAACACTCTTGCTCTTGTCTTTCTCCTCGGTGACATGTGCCAGGAAAGCAACATATACTTTTCGCAAACATCTTTGGGCCTTTGTACATGACATAAGCTTCAAACCACCTGATGGCTTCTCTCCACAAACTTCCATAATATTGCCAGACTGAAGAGGAATACGAACAATCTTATCAAAACAAACCACCTCAGCATGATGTTTGGTTAACCAATCCATCCCCACGATATATCGAAACTCCCAAGTTGCATCGGCGTGAGGTCGATGGGAAAAAGATGGTTATCAAGGTTTAACTGACAATCACGAATAACAGAATTGAGAACAAGAGGTTTACCAGTAGCAACTTCGACAGATAAGGGTTTCCTCAGTTTAGTTCTAGGTATCGCAAGCAAAGGTTCAAAAGATAATGAAACAAAACTTCTATCGGCACCAGAATAAAAAAGAATGGATGCAGGTCGATCGTTAACAAGAAACGTACCATTGACGAAGAGGTTGTCAGCTCGCGCCTCATTTGCATTCAGATTGAATACTCGTCCACGAGCGGGATTCGCATTCGCATTGACATTGACATTCACGTTCGGATTTGCATTTGCATTTACCAACCTCAGACAGTTGTTGCGGAAGTGACCAAGCTATCCACAATTGAAACATGAACCCGGTGGGAATCTAGCAGCATTCCCCTGAACTGGAGCTTGATTCTGAACAATCTGATTCTGACCCGAACGACAGACGTTGGCCATATGCCCAAGCTTACCACACGTTGTGCATTGTCTACAAGCTTGTTGTGCAACATGATGACCGTTGCAGCGAGCACAATGAGGTGCGGTACCAGCATATGCTTTCTTCGTTGGCTGTTGAGCTGGTGGGTTCTGAGGATTCTGAGCAGTTTGTGCAGTTACTGCAAAATTCTGGGCACCCTTTCGCTTTCTTGACTTCTTCGATGACTCACCTTCTTTACCCTTACCCTTCTTCTTGTCCTTCCTAGAATTAGTCGCCTTCTTTTTATCATCCTTGCGGGTGAGTTTACCCTTCCTGACTTGAGACTCAGTCAGGGTAGCAGACAACTTGATTGCTTGGCGAAGGGTAGTAAGATTAACACCGGTCACAATATCCAGAATAGAATCGGATAGACCATCGATATACCTCTCTATCGCTTTCTCCAACGGGGTAACCATAGTAGGACACAAAAGACTGAGCTCCTCAAATCGATCTGTATATGCACGGTGTTCTCCCCCATCTTGTTTTAGATCGTCAAACTCTCGTTCCAAGGCTCAAATTTCATGACGGGGACAGAACTCTCTCATCATGAGAGCTCGAAGCTCTTCCCATGTTTGTACCAATGCTACTTCGGCACCCCTATCGCGCATCACTCCGTTCCACCACGTAAGAGCACGCTTCTCAAACACACTCGAATCAAATTCAACCTTACGCGCATTCGGACACTGCACATGTCTGAATGTGCTCTCGATACTCTCAAACCACTGTAGGAGCGCAGTTGCTCCTTGCGACCCAGAAAACTTTAGCGGCTTAGCAGAATTGAAATTCTTGAAGTTACACGGTGCATTATTGTTGTTGTTGTTGTATATCTCGTGGACTTGGGTCACAACACCGGGAAGCACAGCAGCCACTTGCTGAGAGACCAGGGCTGCGATTTCTTCAATAGTAAAAGATTGTGCTTCACGTCGAGGAGGCATTGTCTAACAAGGAAATATGAGAAACGAGTGAGGTTGATGACTTGGAAAAAACAAAAGAGGTATTGAAAATATCGATGAAATATAAGGAAGGAGATCATTTGTTCGTTACCTAGAACAAACAAACGACACGCAGTGACTAATCAAAGTAATGAATCAAAATAATGTATCGCGAAGACATGCTCGCCTATAAGTGAACACTCACCCCAAGAGTTCCCAGGTAAGAGTGACTGGTCCGATTATGTGGATTTGTACGAACACTCCAGCCTTAGACAGAAAACTCAGGGTACAGGCATTCACTCTTCCAGTTTGCACGTGTTCACATTATTTAGACCCAAACTTTGACGAGATTTGAAAACTCAGAAGGCACTAAGCCAAAATGAGTCAAACTGAGAGGTTTCAAAACCTAGTAATCAATCATCCTAGAACGGATGATCAATTTTCAAAGCAGATTCGTATTTTTGTTTTAAAAATCTAAACGCAAATCAACTTGCGTTGGGGTCCTAGAAAGTTATAGTCTAGGTCAAAATTTTACTAATAACCTAATTCCCTATAACCATTGGCTCTGATACCAACTCTTCTGTCACACCCCGACCACGTAAAACAACAAACTGTGGCGGAAACGTCGGGGAGTGTTGTAACAGAATTATTGTTTCAAACCATGGATACAAAGAGTTTCATTTTATTGAATATTAAAAATTGTCTTAAAGTTAAACAAGCAAGTCAAACACAGTCTATCATTGTTATTAAATCACTAAGGCCTCGTCCGGTCCTAAGTGAACATGCATCCTAGCAATCACATCAAGCAACTTCACCTGAAACATATGTAAAAACAAAGTCAGCAAAGAAATGCTGGCGAGCAGATAGTTTTTGTGTGAGTGTCAGATTCATGGCTCGTTGGAATATCTCCTACAACTTCGCAAATCGATATTTGAAACCGTGTTTTGTAAAATATTTGTATTGTAAAATGAATAACCAAGTCAAAACAGATTGGCTATAATTTATAAACCTCGATGCCATGAATCTTAACCCAAAACATTTGTTTATGTAAACCAAATCATAAATCGTTTCTGTAATAAAACTCGTATGGGTTATATAGTTTCGTAAATATCGTTGTGTGATATCGTCTAACCCGTTCTCGTTATAGAACATCGTTCATTTGTATAAATTGTTCGAATCGTTCCAAATCGTTCAAATCGTTTACTCGTTTTAATTGTGAAAACTACTTTTGGTCGTCTCACTAATAACATTCAAACCTTTGTGACTCGTTCATCGTAAAACTCGTTCTCGTATTAACAAACCACCAAAGGGTAAGTTAACAATCATTAGATTCAGTCGTTATCCACCTAACCCACACATAACCATGGGTGCGGTCTAATAACGGGATTTGTCAGATCCTATGGTACCATAACCTACTACTGGTCGGCTTGATCAATGCTAATGAATGTCATTCGTTATGTAACTACCACCAACAAGTTTGTTCACATTATCGAAATCGTTATTAGTTTTGTATAAACCATCTCAATCATTTTAAAACCATCGTTAGAATATTGAAATCCTTTTGATACAAATGAATCACCCCAAAACAATCGAAAATAATAAAAAGAGGGGATCTATGTACTCACCTTCGGGTGCGTTTTTAAATGTTAACACAATCCCTCAAATTGTTTATCGACCCTAAATTAAATAAGAATGATTTTAATAATCAAAAACCCACACTTTGACATGCAAAATACTACTTATGTCATTTCTGTTTTAATATACATGAAACTGGACTGTATTTGGACATTTAAATAAAATGGTTAACTTATTCCAAAAATTCCCAAATTTTTACAGAACGTCTCACACGAACCATATATTATTGTGTAAAAATATCGGGGTTCGATTCATTATCAGTATTTTATAGAAAATCGTTTACCGGACTGCAATCAGATTTGTTACTTTCTGATTGCAGTCTACGAAATAATTCATATAAAATTTATTGTAAGTCCGTTTGACGTAATTCCAGTGGGAGAATTACTACGACATTAGTGGTCATTTACAATATAAATTTCATGGGCTGGTTCTACTCAGGTTTCGAGTTATGACTGAAAATGTATCGCCTATTTACTGCAGAAAAACTCAGCTTTAGCTGCTGTTACAAAACGGGTCTTTAAAAATAGTAAAAAATTTCAAAAAAAATATGATTCCAGTGCCATTTTCTTAGTTTTTCGAAAATACATAATTTAGGCTTCAGAAATTCTGTTTTTCGAGTTATTAGGGTCTGTTTACAGCCTGTTGAAGTCGGCTGAATATGTACATCAGCATGTTACTTTGTGGTTTAAACATTACTAAACCGTATTAACAAGTGTCCTAACAACGGGTTTGTCAAGGAATCAACGATCAATCATCATGCATGTTTTTAACCAACAAGTTTTCATCTTCATGACTCATTCTTATGTACACATTTTGTAACTTTTATGTTGAACTTCATGTAAAAGTTTCATGTTCATCTTCTTGTGTCTTGTTACTTTAGTGTTTAACATAAGCATCATACTACAAATTTTAGCCATAAAATGAGATGATCAAAGGTTAAACAAGAGCTTACTACTAGCTTATAGCTAGGGATGATTCTCTAGTGCAAAGATGAAGAAAAGATGAGGAAGAAGACTAGAATAAAGCTCCTTTGAAAGCCCTTCAACTTGCAACTTCCATGGATCAACTTCAAAGTTTGTATGGAACTTGATATTTGGATGAAGATGGTGTGAAATGGTGGTGATGGTTTCGGTTTGGGGGTGGATCGAAAATGAGAGAGAGAGTGAGTGAAGTGAGGGTGTAAGATTGAGAATGAATGTTTGTGATCTTGAGCCTTACTTATAAAGATCATGCACCATATCTTGGACACTTACACAAGTAAAAATCTAATAAAATAAGGAATTAAATCAAGTGCAAGATTGAAGGCATGGAGGTGGTGATTGTGTGGGTCCATGGGGACCGATTTTCAGTTGGGGGGGGGGGGGTGGGTGTAACTTTTCAACTAGAATGCAACCATAAGTTAGAATGTAAGTAATTTGATTATATATATTAGTTAATTGATTTTAGTGGGTGTTATGATAAACGGGGATCAAGACTAGTCAAAAATAATAAGATAACGTGTGTGGCAAAAAAAATTTAGTGTCCCGGGTAATGTCCGGTTGTCCGGTTAAACACCGTTCCGTTAAAGTGTTTAATTATGCCGAAAAGGTCTTTTGAATATATTTTTGCAACACAAATTATTCCTGGCACTTAGGAGAGCATACAGGACCATTCTGCCATGTTTTTGCATTTTACTAACATAATAAAATGCTGAACTTTTAATAATAAATGCAGAATTCTGCATTTATAGTTAGTTTTAGGCACTTCTCGGCACTGTAACTATCACCTAGTGACGCAGTTTTGTCGTAAATAGCTCTTTAGTTCAAATAAACATGTTTTTGCCATACCGAATCCTTCGAAACTTATTTCTAAGTTATGTAAAGGATATTTAGGGTATGTTTAGTTTGCGTCACAGTTCCGGAGTGTATGTCGCGTTAAAATGACTTCGTTTATGCACCAGTTTGCATATAACCTTCCAGAAAGTGATTTAAAGCTTGAAATCGGAATCGAATCAAATTGTAAAATCATTAAACACAATTGCACATATAATAACACCAAAACACATATAATAACACCAAAGCACATTGTTTTATTGATAACTGACATTGTTTTACAGTATGCGATGATTACAGAACACAGTTGTCACATCTTACCTCAAACTTTAGAGGTTTTCTCCTTTTCTCTGTATAGCTTTTCTGCCTATCTCTGGTAGCTTTTAGGCGTTCACGAATTTGGACAATCTTGTCCGTTGTTTCAAGGACTATCTCAGGTCCTGATAACTGAGTCTCTCCAACTTCTGCCCAACAAACAGGCGTTCTACATTTTCTCCCATAGAATGCCTCAAAAGGCGCAGCCTGAATGCTGGTATGATAACTATTATTATAGGAGAACTCAATCAAAGGTAGGTGGTCATCCAAGCTACCTCCTAAATCAATGACACATGCACGAAGCATGTCTTCCGATGTTTGAATGGTACGCTCACTTTGTCCATCCCTTTGAGGATTGTAAGAAGTACTGAAATTCAAACGGGTGCCTAATGATTGTTGGAAACTTTTCCAGAAATGAGAGGTGTATCTAGTATCTCTATCGGATATAATAGATATTGGCACTCCGTGGAGAGATACAATCTCGTCCACATACAACTGAGCTAGCTTATTGGAGCTATGAGTCTCCTTAATGGGTAAGAAATGAGCTGACTTAGTCAGTCTGTCAACTATGACCCATATCGTATCATTTCCATGTCTAGTCTTGGGTAACTTGGTGATAAAATCCATAGTTACCATCTCCCACTTCCACGTGGGATGTTCTGGTTGTTGTAGTAGTCCTGGTGGCTTCTGATGTTCAGCTTTAATCTAAGCACACGTCAGACATTTAGCTACATGTGTGGCTGTGGACTTCTTTAATCCTATCCACCAATAGTTGGGTTTTAGATCTTGATACATCTTGTCACCCCTAGGGTGAACTGAATATCTGGAGTTATGAGCTTCCTGGAGGATTATATCTCTAAATCCTCCACGAATAGGAACCCAGATTCTACCATTTAATCTGAGGATTCCATCCTTACCAGGTGTCAACTGATCAGCAGTTGCACCTAACTTCTCACTTGGATAGTTAGCTTCTAATACAGCTTCTTTTTGAACAGCTAACAGCTTTTCATTCAAACTGTTCTTGAGTTCTATACTCTTTGCATTAATCCTTATAGGTTTGACTCTTTCCTTTTGGCTTAGAGCATCCGCGACTACATTCGCTTTACCAGGATGGTAGCGAATCTCACATTCGTAGCCATTTAGAGTTTCCAACTAGCGACGTTGCCTCATATTGAGATCTTTTTTATTAAACAAGTGTTGGAGACTTTTGTGATCTGAATATATCACACATTTGGTTCCATACAAGTAATGTCTCCACAACTTAAGTGCAAATACAACGGCACCCAACTCCAGATTATGGGTGGTGTAATTCTTTTCATGCACTTTTAGTTGTCGTGATGCATAGGCAATCACCTTGCCTCTTTGCATAAGCACACAACCCATGCCAGTGAGCGAAGCATCACAATAAACAACGAACTCTTCTATCCCTTCAGGAAATGTCAACACTGGAGCATTGCTCAATTTATGCTTAAGGATTTCAAAAGACTCTTGTTGTTTAAGACCCCAATCAAACCTTACATTCTTATGGGTAAGAGTAGTTAGAGGTGCAGCTATCCTTGAGAAGTTCTCAATGAATCTTTTGTAATAACCTGCTAATCCCAGAAAGCTACGAATCTCAATAGGTGTCTTAGGTGCTTCCCAATTCATGATGGCTTCTATCTTAGCGGGATCCACTTGGATACCACGCTCACTTACAACATGTCCAAGAAATTGGACTTCGCGAAGCCAGAATTCACTTGGAGAATTTAGCATAAAGCTTCTCCCATTGTAACAATCCTAGAATGCACCAAAGGTGTTTCTCGTGATCAACTTTATTACGAGAATAGATAAGTTTGTCATCTATAAAAACGATGACAAACTTATCTAAGTATGGCTTGCAAACTCGATTCATAAGATCCATGAATGTTTCAGGTGCGTTAGTGAGCCCAAAGGGCATCACTAAGAACTCATAGTGGCCATACCTCGTTCTAAATGCGGTTTTAGGTACATCTTCAGTTCTAACTTTGAGTTGATGATACCCTGATCTTAAATCAATCTTTGAGAAGAAGCTTGGCCCTTGGAGTTGATTGAACAAGTCATCAATCTTAGGCAATGGATAGCGATTCTTGATTGTTACCTTGTTTAGTTTACGGTAATCAATGCACAGACGCATTGAACCATCCTTCTTCTTTATAAACAATATCGGTGCTCCCCAAGGTGACGAGCTGGGTTGTATAAAACCCTTTTCTAGTAAGTCATCCAATTGGGTTCTTAGCTCTTTCATTTCTGTAGGTTCTAAATGATAAGGAGCTCGTGCAATCGGTGCTGCTCCTGGCAGGATGTCTATCCTGAACTCTACTTGCCTTTCTAGAGGCAATCCAGGTAGTTCATCAGGGAAGACATCAGGGTATTCAGAGATGATTGGAATGTCTTCAATCTATGGTTTTGGGTCATCTACTGTCACTTGTGCCATGTAGATGACACATCTACTCTTCAGACACTTTGATGCTATGAGTATGGATACAATATCGGGCAAACCATAGTGTGTATCTCCATGAATGGTAACTAATTCACCAAATGGGGTTTTGATGTTAACTAGTTTCTTATCACAGGCAATTTGGGCTTGGTTACGCGACAACCAATCCATGCCTAAAACTACATCAAACCCAGCCAATTTCATTGGCAAGAGTGATAGCGGGATAGAATGATTCTTAATGGATATAAAGCATCCATCAAGAAGAGTTGAAGCATTTTCTAAGGTACCATCTCCGAGTTCTACCTCATATTTAATGTCTAGAGTTTTAATAGGCAGATTCAGCAACTTACTAAACTTATGGTCTACAAATGACTTATCAGCACCTGAATCAAATAAAACTCTAGCATAAATATCATTAATGAGGAAGGTACCTGTTATAACTTTATCATCATTCACCGCCTCCCTGGCGTTCATCTGAAACACCCTTGCGTCTGTCTTTTTCGCCTCATCAGGCTTCTTGGTGTTCTTAGGGAAATTTGTTTTAATGTGCCCTTTCATTGCAACCGTAGCAGGTTGCATCCTTTATGTTTAGGCACTCCAAAGTTTTATGCCCTTTCTTTTTACAGTTTCCACAAGGCTTGGCTTGTGGATCCATATTGCACTTCCCAAAATGTCTTTTGTCACAAACCTTGCACCTGGGCTTGTCACCAGACTGACCCTTCTTAAACCCAGAACTACCCTTCTTCTTCTTGCTCGACTGGTGGGACTGATCATCTTCTCTCTTTCTCTTCCCGTCCTCAGTGATCCTCCTAGACTTACTTCTTATAGCATCAAGGGTTAGATACAGTGAAAGATCTACTATTGATCTATAAGTGGCAGGCTTAGAAGCCTTGACATGTCCCTTGATTTCAGGGGCTAAACCATCAATGAAACGCGTAATGCGTTTTGGCTCTGGAGTGACCAAATACGAGACGAGTCGAGACATTGAGTTAAAACTAGTAAAACAAGATCTACAATCCAGATCTTTCATGACAACATGAGGAAATCAGTCTCCACCTTCTCCACTTCATGTTGTGGGAAGTAAGTGTCTTTTATAAGCTCAACAAATTCAGCCTAAGAAAGGTTATATAGAGGAATCTTCCTTGTGGATTGCACTAAAGCTTTCCACCATGGTAGGATGTCGCCTTTGAAGGACTGTGATACAAACTTTACCACGTCCTCCTTAGCACACCCACTGATATCAACAACTGTCTCCATCTCATCCAACCATTTCATGCAATCGATTGCCCCCTTTTCCCCACTGAAATCTCTTGGTTTACAAGAGACAAAATATTTGTAAGTGCAACCCTTGTTGTATCGGGGAGTCTGATCAAATACAATCTTTTGGGGTTCGCTCTTCTGATTGGATGAATGTTGTGAATCATCCTTTCTTGACGCATGAAGTTTTGAAAGGGTCTTTGAATGAGTTTTAGATCGAACATTACTCGGTTCTTTAAACATATTGTTCACAGCTTGAGTAACTGTTGTGTTTATCATAGCTTATAGTTCGGCACCAGTAGCGTGCAGCCTTGTATCATTATTGTTTCCCTCAACTTGGTGACTATTAGCTTCATTGGAGCCAGCCATGAATTGAATAATAAAATCAAACAATAATGATTTGTTTAGATTATATAATGAATCATCGTAATTGATGATTAGATGGTCATGGTATAACTAAACCATATAGACCATTAAGATAATAAGTCAGAAATTATTTGATTATGATTTGCCTAGGTTGCAAATGAACCATCATTGGTCTTCAAGTAGGATATAATCCTTTATATTTATCAAACATGGGACATAAATCACAACTGTCTATGTCATATAGACATTTTCGTATAGCGCAAAGGCTCTTCTTGAAGGACATTTAGATGGCACAAAAGGCCTTGTCACAAGGACAATTTAAAACATACTCAAAGATCTTTTTAGATCAAAGGTTTTTAAGGTTCGAACATAGTTCATCGCCTTTTGGACAAGAAGTTATAAAATATAACTATCTTTGTCATAAATACAAATTGGCCCGTAGGCAAGCACCTCAAATGGATGTTCTAATATAGACATCGTATTTGATGTTATTAGCCATGATTCATATTGATCATTTAGGATATGAAAGGAATTGGAAGAGTCCAATACTTTGAGGGCTGGTGTGGTTTCTCAAGCCACACTGCCAGGAGTGTCAACATGTTTTTTGATGTTAACAAGGAATTATTGTCTTAAGAGGGTTATACCATCATAGCCATTAATATTGTGGCTAGGTTGTACCTTTAAGAACATCTTTTTAAATTTCAATGCAGATGAATAAAAATCGAAATGATTATTTGCAAGTTGATGTATTAAAATACATATATAGATTTCAAAAGAAATTCCATTAGTAATATTAAAACATTACAAAAAGTGCCCTAAACGGGTCTTAGAAATAAATTGTCCACGCAGGGACTAAAGGAAAGAAACAAGTCCTCGCAGGGACTAAAACAAAAGAAATGTCCACGCACGGACTTAATTGAAACTACAATACAAAATAAAATAAAATCTTCTACTTCTTTTTTCCCTTGATGAAGTTTGCAAGACCCTTAAGGAACTTATGGGTCTTTCTTTCACGTTCCTCCGCTTTTTGTTCAACCTCCTCCAATCTTTGTAAGATTTCTTGTGTTTGTGGTTGTTGAGGTGGAGGTTGAGGTTATTGCTGATATGGAGGGTATTGATACCCTTGAACGGGATACCCAGTTGGGTATGCTGGAGGAAATGGTGAGGGATAGAGAGCGTTAAAGTTAGCTGCTTCGACATATGGGTCGTGAGGAGGAGCTTTTCATAACCCGTAGGAGCTTGATATTCATAACCCGTAGGAGCTTGATATTCAAATGGGTTATACCCACTCGAACCTGGGTAGGTAGGTATTGGGTTCTCATAACCCATTGACGGTGGCGGTGGTGCAAAAATGACTGGCGTGGTGTCAATTTCCGACACCACGTGCGAAGGTCCACCCATTTGTGGATCTTCGAGAATCGGAGGGTAAGTGATTGAAGCTTGTGGGGAACTAAATCTTGGTCCCCCTCACACAGACATGCGTGCGTTCCTCCTTCGTCTTGGTGGCTCAGGAGGTGGTTGAGGTGGTTCCTCAACTGGCAGTGGTGGTGGAGTTACCGCCTCGAAGTGCGGCTCCTCATGTGGCTGTTGTGGCGGGATGTTGTGATAAGAAGGGGTGTTAACAAAATCCCATTGCCCAAACTATTCTTTAAAAGTATCGGGACCTCGATAGGGAGATCCTGCAAAAGACGAACCGCTCGAAATATCAATGGGATGCGTAGGTGTAGGATCGTGTTTCAACCCAAATGAGTCGTTCAGAGGTGTTCAACTTCGTTTCAGGTGCGGAATAACAAGAAACAAAGCTAGAAACAGCTGATTCTCTTCTTAATTCACTGTTTGTATTGATTTGACGCTGTTTACATTCAGTTCTCAAACCGGCAGCACTTCGGCATGAATTACAAGATCTGTTTATGTGATTTCGCTTATGAGACCCTATTTATAGACCTTGTGATTTCGCTTATGTGTACATGTTCACATAAGTGGAATCACCTATGTTCAAATAAGTGGAATCACTTGTTCACATAAGTGGAATCACCTATGTACACATAAGTGGAATCACTTGTTCAGATAAGTGGAATCACCTCTAAACTCTAAACATTCTCCTATTTTCTCACACAACACGCCCTAATTTATACAATACAATGTAAGACTCGATACAAGACGAAGTCGACAGATGTAGTGCACCAACAGACTCCCCCTCAGATGTTGACGAGTCGACTATCGAGTCACGACAATGCTATGTCTTCACTTCTTCAGTCTTGATCAGCCTCTGGGCTTTTCTCTCTTTCTATCTTCATCAGACTCCCCCTCTCTATTTGCTGGCATTCCTTTATTCTTCAGCAATATCTGCATCAGGATCTTTGTCTGGCTTTCTTTGTCTTCAAAATCCAAAACCTGGCACTCTATACAGTCTTCAATTTCCAGGATTGAAACTTGGCTATTCCTGCACATTCTTAACCCAGAAATGAATTTCTAAATTTAACAATTTGTATACACTAACACTCTGAAATAATCAGACAACTCCCTCTCATAATCATATGTACCAACAATCACTCTCCCTCAGATCATACTCATCTGATGAACCACTTGTTGATTTCCAAAAAAAAAACATTTTGACATTTTAAAACACACTTCCCCTCACAACAATGTCATCATGTTTAGCACTTGGAATTTTGACAATCAGCTTTCCAACATCAGTTGTCGAAAATCTTTTTGACTTTTTCAAAAATTTATGCTAAAACACACTAAAAATCTTTTTGGATTTTTTAGACAGAGAGTAAATGCAGTAAAGAAATATTATCAGACAATATTTTTGTGAGTTCGTGTAAGAGGATCATATCAGATTTTGACAAGTCACAAGTACCATTGAGCTTAGTTACACATTAAGAATTAAACAATTCACTTAGATTGCCAATATACTGATCCACTTAAATTTTCACACAAATTTCAACTGATTCAGGATATGAGTTAGGTGTTTTAAAGACTTAAACTCATTCATGTGTCCCACCTCTTGAATATACTCCTGTATCCAGATCCCAATATTCAGTCTTATAGGTGAGTATACCACAGATGATATCTGTAAGGGGTTAATAAATTATGAAGAATCATGAGAGCTCAGGTCAGAACTACCGTTCAGCAGAGAGATCATGACTCGACTTTTGGGTGTGTCCCCTTTAGAGGATCTCTTGCATTACAACAGCAGCGACTATCAATTTTATTGTTTCATCAGCTTGCTGAGGGCGATGTAATGTTTCAAGCATTTGCAGAAAGCATTATCCGGGAACTAGGTCAGAACTTCCATTCAGCAGAAGTCCCGGGATAATACCCCAGATATCACTGAGTATAAAGACCTAGTATCTCAGAAAGAGGGACCTTTCAAACGAGATTTCAGGGGTTACCTATATATCCAAGTAGTGTTCCCCACGAAATAAGCAAGTTTGAATTTAAGTTTATATCCCGAAAAAGCTTACTAAATGTATGAAAACCTATCGGCATATCATCAGTGAGACTGTTTAACACTATTTAAACATTACATTTCTTTAGCATATTGTGACTGTCTACTGATGTACTATCATTTCCTCTTCTTTGACACTAAAACTCATTTTTCATTTTATCATGTTTTTGCCTTTTTCAAATTTTCTAATGTTTTTGGATTTTCTGAAATTGCTACTCCCCCTAAAAGCAAACACATTAAAGGAAATTTGAAAATAAATTGTACAAAACTTGACAACCGATATCGAAACGCTTCAAATCGCCATCCACTTGGCATAAACAATCAGAACTCCCCCTTTCACAAAACTATGTTCTCATAATGATTTCAAAACACTTAAGTTTGTTTTAACCAAAATGATTTTTCCGGAAAATAAGTTTTGTTGATTTAAGCACTTTTAGGTTCGGGGTGTGGTTCATCATATTGTCTACTTTTAATCACTTGTAGCAGATCAAGTACAACTTAATGTCCCTGATTTACCACTTGCATGTATGCAACCTCTGTACCTCTTGCAAAAAAAAATATTCACAACATATAAGCCTATGTAGGAATAAACCTCTACACAAACCATTTTACCAATCAAGATGTCGATTCCTGCTTCGCACTTACCAACCTAGAAGCTCCGGCAATTCACACTTATCCTGTAAAAATTAAACACATTTAAAAATCTTTCACAAAATCTATCTTAACAAGAATGATGCCGATTCCTGATCCACGATTACAAAGTTGGGATCTCCGGCATAGTCCTAAGACTTTACGGGAAACAAACTTCCATCCAAGTCTTCTCAGACTTGATGGCTTTCAGTTCTTGCGCAGTAGGGTTGTAAGTTGCCTTTTTAGTTGCATAAAAATCTTTAACCCCCTTAGCTTTCCCATTCAACATTTTCCCAAAAATTTTCTTAACACTTCCATTAAATGTTTTCTCGACATCAAACTTAGTTTTCTCTGTGTAAAACTGATTCGAGATCTCAACCTTACCCACTTTCTGTTTAACTTCTTCAAATTTCAGTGATGGAAACTCATCATCATTCACTGAAATTTTCATCTCAACCTGTGGCTCTTCTGGCTTTGTGGAACCAGATTCATCGCCGACTTTCTCATCAAAATTTTTAACAACCCATACTTGATTGTCTTTTGCATTCTTTTTGTACAAATTATTTTTAGAACACTCACCAACCTCATAAGTTGAGTTTTCAAAAATTTTAAGTCTGTCGGTTGGTGGTTCAACATCAACAACCTTTTCTTTCAATTTCTGAGAAACTCCCTGTTTTGTTTTGGCATTTTTCTGACAGTTCCATGCAATGTGACCAGTTTCATTGCACTTGTAACAGGTACGAGTCTCTCTTTGATAAAACAATTCAGTTCCATTCTTCTTCTTTTCAGCAAGAAACTCTTGATTTGACTGTGTCCAGAATGGTTTCTTCTGTTCCTCTTCTGCACTTCCACCTGACACAAATTCTGTTTTTGTTTTAAAATTTTTCAAATTCTTATGATTTTCTGGTGGAATAAATCCAAGACCTTTCTTTTTATAGCTACTATTTTGGTTAGATTTCTTTTGAAAACCAGAACCAGAATTGTAACCCTTTTTCTTGTTTAACCGTTGTTGAACTCTTGAAGTGTACTTTTTAGGTTTTTCAGTAAGATTTAAATCTTTTATTTCAGAAATATTAATTTCTGTCATTTTGAAAACCTTTTTGATCATGTCAAAACGAACACTTCTTATTGGAAACTCTTTGTCAGAGTATAATTTGTCCGAATCATTTAAAGTGTATGCAACTTCAAATGTTTCATCATCCAAATTTGCTTTCGATAACAAAAATTCTTTACTGTAAGACCGTTTAACCGACGACTTTGGACTGTTGACTGACGAATTTGACCCTCCAGACTCAGACTTTGACTCAGAATCCTCCTCAGTGTCCAACACCTGATCGACCACCTTTTTGATTAACTCAGACTCATGATCAGTATCGGACGAGGTAAACGTGACATCAATGTTATCTGGTAAAATGTTAGTTGTGTCGGTTTTTAGCTTTATATTGACTGCTTTTTCAAGTTGCTCCTCGTTTGGTTTTCTAGGAGAGTACCCTTCCCAAATTGGAGGTGGACACTTGTTATATCTAACAGTCGGTTTCTTACCACTATCTTTCTTCTTTTTCTTCGGCTTCTCGTCTTGAAAAGCTTCCATACCTGCAACAGTTGGGTAAATACGATCAATGAGATAATCAGAACTTGAATAACTTTGTAATAAACGTCTAATTCTCTCATTCTTGATCTTTTCTGTCTCCAACTCTTGCTTCCATTTAGCACTTTCTTCGATGTAAAAGTTGATGGCTTTCTGCTTTGTCATCATTACAGCATTCATCATCGTTAGTGCTTGTTCT
This sequence comes from Helianthus tuberosus, assembly GCA_030545235.1. Classification (NCBI taxonomy): domain Eukaryota; kingdom Viridiplantae; phylum Streptophyta; class Magnoliopsida; order Asterales; family Asteraceae; genus Helianthus; species Helianthus tuberosus. The sequence continues at coordinate 25,770,218 of CM060419.1, forward strand.
CTTTCTGAATTTGTCTTTTAGAGACCAGTTACTGTTTTGTTCAAGACATCATAAGATTCTTTCACATAATTGAGGTTGAACAGTAACTGCTCTTTCTTCTTTTCATATTCAGAAATTATCTCGTCTTTTGCTGCACAACCCTTGCATGCTTCCAAACACTTCAAGCACGGCTTTACAACTTCAACAATCTTCTCAATCTCGATTGTCTTTACCACTTCAACCACTTTTTCTTCTTCAATCACCTTCTCTTCTACATTCACTTGCTCAGTCTTTTCAGCAACAACTTTAATTTCTTCAGTTTGAACAATTTCATCCTTTTCAGCATCACTTTCAGTCTTCATATCCTTTTGCTCTTTTGCAGCTTGTTTCTCCTTCAGCTTCTCCAGGCGATCTGCAAAATAGAAATGAAAACTTTCAGGAGAAAGATGAGTTTTAGCAACATTAATGTATTTTTCCTCCTCATCATCACTGCTACTATCATCTGAAGGTGACTGATCAAACTGTGCAGACTTTTCAGAACTAGTATCTGATAATCCAGAATCAGATGGTGTTTGATCAAAAACAACTTCCTTTTCTGAACTAACAACATTTTGTACACTCTCATCTGAACTTAGTGAATCTTCATCAGCACTTTCTGAGCTTTCTTCAGATGTAACAGACTGTTCCTTCACACTTTTCACTGTCTCACCAATAGATTTCATCCACGTGGCAAACATGTCTGGTTCTCTAACAATCTTAGCGATGAAAGCTTTGAAATCACCCTTTTCATCAACAAACATATCCCAGCTGAAACATTCATGTAGCCTTTCATCATCTTGATCTACTATGCATGCTTTGCTATCAGGAGATATATAGTTGCTCCAGTTGAAATCTACCAAACATCCTCTCTTTGAATCCTCAATCTTTCTACCATGAGCCGTTTGTGAGTCTTGTGATTAACCAACTTGCTAATAAATGGCTTTCCGGTAGTAGTCGTCTTTTCCGAACGGATGCTGAGCGCCACTAGCTTCTCTGTTCTTGCACTCCCGCTTGAAATGGCCTTTCTCCCTGCATCGAAAACAAGTAACTTTAGATTTATCAAAACCTAAAGTAGATACATGAGCATCAAGAAAGTCATTTCTCCCGGTAATTGTTTTGAACTTTTCAGCACGTCTAAGAACACTAGCAAGACACCATTTGATATCCATCAGTTCCATCTCTTTGGCGTCTATTTGATCGTAATCCTCTTTGGTGAGCATAGGATTTCCGATCCGACCTGCAACTAGACCTTCATACGATAACAACACAGAACCAAGTAGAGCCATGTGGTCTTTAGCAGTGTCTTCTGAAAAACTTTGACCTTCTGGAAGATTTAGAGCTATGTTGCACTGAATCACATATCTATTTCCTGTCTTTGTGCTCTGAGACTGAAAGCTTTCTGATGAACTCTCTGGATTGACACTCGGATATAATGAGAAACCACTGCTGCTTTTGTTTGAACTTTGATCAATCTTTTCTGTAGAATTACCAGCACTAAACGCAGTCTGAATTTTCGGACTTCTCTCAGCTTCGTGAACCGGAATACTACCTTTGTAGTACATTTTTACATCCTGTTGACCACTTGGACTGTTCATCCTCGCGATCTTCTGCTGTTCCAAATCTTGACCCTCAATCTTTTCGATAAACTCACCAATTGATAACCCATCATAAACTCCTGTGTTTTTCAGAATCATCAAATAAGTTCCCCACTCTTTTTGTGGTAACGCATCAGCTAATTTGTCTACCCACTCTTCAGATTCCTTTTTTATACTAAGCATTGACATGGATCGCACCAAGTGGCAGTATCTTTCAATTAGCTTCTTGGTATCTTCTCCGGACAAACTTGTAAACAAATCAAATTCTTTCTTAAGTAGTGCCTTCTTGCTCTTGATCATATTCTCACTACCCTCAAACTTTACTTTCAGAGCATCCCAGATTGACTTTGAAGTCTTGTCATGTTGTAGCAACACAAAGATGTCTTCTTTGATAGCCTGCTGAAGTAAACTTATCATCATTTTTTCAGATCTATACATATCCCGTTCTTCATTAGTAAATTCAGATATTTTTTTATTAACTTTCATATCAGTCTGTGACAAAACATATTTCTTCAAAATACACTCCCATGATCTAAGATGGTTTGCCTGAACCCAGTTTTCGAATCTGTCTTTCCACCCGTAGTATTCTTCAATACTCATCAATTTCGGGGGCTTTTGAGTGGTTCCAGTCTCGTTTTCCAAATTCATGTTCTGAGCAATGGTAGATGGATCAGACGGTGTTGCAAACGCGTTGTAGAACTCGGTATCCATAACTTTTCAACACGTATTTCAAAAACTGTGACGTATAAGCGAACTCAAGTGATTGGTGACACAAAAGTGAAATCAAAACTTGTTCACAAGAGTGAAATCAGAACTTGTTCACAAGAGTGGAATCAGAACTTGTTCACAAAAGCGAAATCAGAACTTGTTCACAAAAGTGAAATCAGAACTTGTTCACAAGAGCGAAATCAGAGTGTACAAATGAACGAAATCTGATGTTCCTTTGAGCGAAATCAGGGTTCCGGATGACCTTATGAGCGAAATTAGATGATCAAATAAGCGAAATCACTTAGTGTTCGAATAAGTGGAATCACTGAGTGTTCGAATAAGTGGAATCACTGAGTGTTCGAATAAGTGGAATCACTGATGTTCGTATAAGCGGAATCCCAAATAATGTGTCACAAAAACGAAATCACTTGGTCCTTGAAGCGAAATCAGATGTTAATGATGGTCATAAAAGCGAAATCAGAAGTCTATGGTTGACAAATAAGCGAAATCAGGTGGTCATAAAGGTGAAATCAGCAAATGTCCATAAAAGCGGAATCACTTCGGAATGCATTTTGGTCCATTTTTACTTCGAATTTTAGTTCCAAACTTTCAAGGGTTTATCTATGTTCAATTCTCTATAATCTGTGAAATTTTGAACCGATTCTGACCGTGAAATCTTTCTGAATCGAGAAAAGAAGGTGTAGAAGTAAGAATTCTCAATGAAATACAGCTGTAAACTGAAGAACTCCTCCAACTGAGCTCTGATACCAATTGTAGGATCGTGTTTCAACCCAAATGAGTCGTTCAGAGGTGTTCAACTTCGTTTCAGGTGCGGAATAACAAGAAACAAAGCTAGAAACAGCTGATTCTCTTCTTAATTCACTGTTTGTATTGATTTGACGTTGTTTACATTCAGTTCTCAAACCGGCAGCACTTCGGTATGAATTACAAGATCTGTCTATGTGATTTCACTTATGAGACCCTATTTATAGACCTTGTGATTTCGCTTATATGTACATGTTCACATAAGTGGAATCACCTATGTTCAAATAAGTGGAATCACTTGTTCACATAAGTGGAATCACCTATGTACACATAAGTGGAATCACTTGTTCACATAAGTGGAATCACCTCTAAACTCTAAACATTCTCCTATTTTCTCACACAACACGCCCTAATTTATACAATACAATGTAAGACTCGATACAAGATGAAGTCGACATATGTAGTGCACCAACAGTAGGCGTCCCAGACGGTGGCATAGCTGGATCTGGATCGCTATCCATATCCATATCTTGCGAGAAATGGTCCTCGGGGCCCAACGGATTACATTCCGGTGGTACATTAATGTAATCATTAGGGTTAAATTGACCCAGTGAATAAGAATGGTGGGAATGAGAATGATGGGATAAATGGTGAGAAGAGTGATGGAATGTGTGTGAGTGCAGCGAATGCTGTGAGCTTTGGGGCTCGTCAGGCCCAAACGAATGATGGTATGAGGGTAAAGTGCTGAGCGAAACGGAGCGTCTCGCTGGTTCTAAGGAATGTCTCTAATCATCATTTGAGTTAGAGCTGCTGAACGACGCTGAAGGTGTGCGTCGGTGTGAGGGTCCGGCGTGTCCAGATGGTCCCCCCCCCCCCTTCATAGGACCTTTTCCTTTTTCTCTTACTCTTGGCGGCATTTTTACAAAAACCTGTCAAAACAAGAAAACAAAATATAAACGACAAAAGGAAAGTTAAGAATAATCCTAGGTCATTGCCTAGACTCGGAAGTCTAAGGAATGTGCTTATTGTGTCATTGAGATTAAGCACAAAAGGCTAGTGTTTAATTCACTCAATGTTGGCTCTGATACCAACCTGTCATACCCCGATATTTCCACATATTTCCGGTGGGCCTGGTGGGGAGTATCGTGACGTAGTTGATATCATCATAGACAATTAAACACAATTATAGCACAGCGGAAGGCTTGGTAGATTAATTACTATTACAATCCAAAATGTCCGCGAGTTCGAAATAAAAGAATATACAGACTGATTGTAATAGAGATCCACAGGCGGATCATAAAAACAAATACATAAAACAAAGTTAACATACTTCAGGCATCTAAGGATTTGCAAGATCATCTTAATTGACACCAAGTAGCTCCAGCCTAATTTTGAGAGGTACCTGTCACTTAGTCTTTGGAAAATACGTCAGTTTTCACTGGTAAAAACAATTAACCGACTCATTTGAAAAGAGTTTATGAAAATTGATTTAAGCGCACAAGGCACAAAATTCATTTATAACTTGGGACAATCTTTATTAAAATCTTTTACACAGATTTACATGTTTGTCATACAATTGGGGCCGGTTTAGAAGCCGGTCATGATTAACCGAATCACCACTTATAAAACCCACAAAGGAGTTATCCCCAACGTGTGGATTATTTAATATTTAGCATTTTCATCTGTCAGGTGTATGCTTACACCCCGTGCATAGGCCGTGGCCATTAAAAACTTTAATGAGCCGAGGATATACAGGATATGGTCGTTAACCCTCAGTGTTTATGTTATCAAACAAAACAGATTAAAACAAGTTATGCAGATTTATTAAATCACAATCCGATTAAATGATCTCATACCCGACCAAGCGGTATTAATATACCGTATCCCAAGCCCGTATAGGGAAAATAAGTTAAAAGTATTTACCAAAGCTAGTTGTGCAAAGATGCTACTCAGCTGTATAATTCCTAAGATCTTATGAAAATATCTTCTACCGAAGCTACTTAATGTGTATGGAAGGTTTATTAACATATTAGGATACTAACGGGTCTTATTTAAGTCAAAGACTTAGACCGGTTAGTTTTAAAGATACTTTACGGTTCGAAACGCTAGATTAAGCGGAGACCGGAATGGAATGTGATTTAGACCCAACAATTTTGAATACTTGTATAATATGGGTAAACTAAACACATTTTGGATTTTGAAGTTTAAATGATAAGGTTAAACCCGTTTCAGCTAATTCATGTAACTAGTTACCTAAACCAAACCGAACGCATAAATGCATAACGGGTAACCGAATGAACCATATACAAGTCCCATATTTTTATTAGGCTTAAAATATGTTAATACATCAATAAGATGTTAACATATATGCCCAAAAACAATTTAAAACCAAATTAAGTCCCGTAAGGGCATTTTGGTCATTTTGAGATTTATAAAAGAGGTTTTTAGGTAAACTGATATTCTGGTCAAAAACATTCTGTAAAAATATTTATTTTCTGACATTATAAAATTAGGATATCATAAATATGTGTGGTTTACCATTTATGGCCAAACTATGCCCCGAAATGGTATTTTGGTCATTTCACATATGCTTTTAAGGATAAAACTGGAAGTCTGAGTTCATGAATTATACCTACTATAAAAGTATTAAAAATTATTTATAAATTCAGTAGGTAACAAGTCTTGGGTGCTAAATATGGTTTTAATCCATACTATGCACCTAATTAGCGTAAAAATCGATAATTGACGACATTTGCGAAGTTTATGTGTTTCTGAGATTTTGACCCGCCTTGGATGGTCAAAATATTTTATTTTACATATTAAACCAGTAGGAAAAGGTTTGGCATAACATGTTTTAAATAATATTTCCGCTAGCGTAAGATAAATCCCTAATCTCTCTCTCTAGCTAGCGATTTTTTGCTCTTTCATGGATCCTTCGAATTCTTCATGCTAGCCTGTGTAGTAGATCTGTTATAGGATATTTGATTCATCTATTATCATGTACAAACTCTATTAGCGGCCAAAGTGGGTTGGATTCGTGGGGTCTTTTCTGTTTTTTTTTTTTCGCAATCGCCGCATTCATCCTATTGTTTCGAACAGGTTGTATAGAGATGTTGTTTTATTGGTCCTTCTGGTTAGGAAGAAACCTTGATTTAACAGTTTCTCTATATGATCTTGCTAGATTCGTAGGGTAGGGTTTAAGCTAGGGTTAGGGTTTTCTTTTTGTCTGTTTTTCATTTTCTTTGCTAGTGATAGAGTTTCGTGTTGCATGGTTACTTGGAGTTCATGGAATAAGAGAGAGTGGATAATTCTAGGATGAACGAACGTAAAAAACAAGGGGGTAATGTCCAGGACAGCCAAACGAAGCCGCCATTGTTTGACCGAGGTAAGCCTTCACTGTCGTTTAAGGGTTTTGCAGATAGGGTTGTGGATATTGATGGGAACACTTTGCAACCACGCCGAGGTGTTGTGATCAACTCATAGAAGGAACCCAGGTTAATTAATGTCATAGATGAACTAACCAAGATGACTGTTCCTGTTGATCTGGGAAAGCAGCAGCTAAATACTAATGGAGGAGGGGATAATAAGGTTCAGGGTTCTATAGAAGGGCTGGCTACTAATATGTCAGTCTATTCTACAGATCATGGGATTCGTATTGACCAAGGAAGCATCATAAAGCCGATGTCCTATGCCGATACAGTTATGGCAGCGAAATCCAAACATGTAAACTTCAGAATGCTTGCTAGTCCTGTTATGCATGAAGGTTGTGATATGGTTCTTCCTCGGGAATTTGTTAGATCTGTTCAGGATATGTTAGCTAACACATTGTATGGGTATTTCCTGGGGGATCGAGTTGCCTACCCGGTTGTGGATTACTTTATGAGGAATAATTGGAAGAAGTTTGGGTTACAAAAGTCCATGATGAATGCGAACGAGTTCTTCTTTTTTAAGTTTGCGGATAAAGAGGGTATGATGAATGTTCTTAAGGAAGGGCCTTGGATTATTAGATTACAACCTTTCTTTCTTAGTACGTGGACACCTACTACGAAACTAGAAAAGAAAGAAGTGAAGAAGCTGCAAGTTTGGGTAAAGATTCACGAGGTTCCTATAGCGGCGGTGTATACGGAGAACGGGTTGAGTATGATTGCTACGGCTATAGGGGTGCCGAAATTATTGGATTCGTATACAACATTGATGTGCATGGATACATGGGGGAGGAGCAGCTATGATAGAGCCTTAGTAGAAATTTCGGCTGATAATGATTTTAAAGAGGAAATAGTTATAGCCGTTCTAGAGCTTGAAGGAGACGGTTTTGTGAAAGAGAAAGTTTATGTGGAATATGAATGGAGCCCTTATAGGTTTGCACATTGTAAGGCGTTTGGACACTCTGATGAAGCATGCCCGAAACAACCAAGGAAAATCCAAAAGAGTGCTCCTAAAATGCCAAAACAGAATCCTGGAAAACAACCTCGTAGGCCGGCTAAACCACAGGTTGTGGACGAGGACGGGTTTAGGGATGTGGATGGAAAAAAGGTGGCTAGGAGAGTGGGGTTTCATGTTAACAAAGCGAAGCAAAGATTTGAATATAGGCCAGTGGGGTCTAAATCTCATGGAGAGGCATCTACTTCGGCTCCTGCAACTATTGTCATGTCTCAAAATCCGTTTGATATTCTAAGGGATGTTCAGGGAGATAGAGGTCAAACTAGCAAGGGGACTGGTGAGGATGTTGAGGATTCGGATGATGAGGAGGTGATTGAAGTTTATAATGAGACAAATGAGTTTATCATGGAGGGCTCTACAGTTACTAATGCTAAAAAAGGGGCAAGCACTCATTCTTCTAGGTTTTAAATGGTTAGTTTGGCTGCATGGAATATTAGGGGGTTGAACCACCCTCTGAAACAAAAGGAAGTTTGTCAGGTTGTGAAGGATAATAAGTCTTAGCTTTTGTGCGATTCTTGAATCTCATGTTGAGGTTGGTAATTTAGGTAGGGTGTGTCAAGTTGTTTTCAGGAATTGGGATTGGACGTCCAATGGGGGTCGGTGCAATAAGGGTGCTCGTATCATTATTGGTTGGAATCCGGCAATCTTCGATGTTATGGTTCTAGCTCAGACGGATCAGGTCATGCACATGAAAATTATTTTTAAAACTAATAAAAAGGTTTTATTTTGCTCAGTTGTTTATGCTGCGATTTACCATGTTACTCGAAGAGAGTTGTGGCTTCAACTTTCCAGGCATAAAGTGCTTGTTAATAGTTCTTCTTGGGTTATCATGGGGGATTTTAACTCAGCGTTAAAGTTGGAGGACAAGTCTATGGGTGTCTCTTCTATCACAGCAAGTATGCAGGAATTTCAAGATTGTGTGGCGGAGATAGAGGTTTTTGACATTAATAGAACTGGTTTTCAGTTTACTTGGTCTCAAAAGCCGAAAAAAGGTATTGGATTGCTGAAAAAGATTGATCGAGTGCTAGGCAACATAGCGTTTATTGATCAGTTCCCGAATGCTGTTGCTATATTCAAACCTTTTGTTATCTCGGACCATTGTCCTTGTGTTCTGAAGCTTCAGGAGGCTGGTGAGAAAAAGTCTAAACCTTTCAAATTTTCTAATTTTTTTATTCATAAGCCGCAATTCCTTGAGATTGTCAAAACGAACTGGGAGCACCACATTGATGGTGTATATAAATTCCGTGTCGTTAAGAAGTTGAGAAGTCTTAAATCTCAGCTTAGGAATCTGTTGTTTAAACAAGGGAACCTCCATAAGAAGGTTGAAGATCTCCGGGAAAAGTTGGATGCCATCCAACGTGATATTGATAATGACCCATCGAATCAAGAGTTAAGAGCGGAGGAACGTAAGATAGCTTGTGACTTTCAGGAGGCTTGTTTAGATAACGAGAGGTTCTTAAAACAAAAATCTAAGGTTGAATGGTTAAGGGCGGGGGATGCTAATACTTCTTTTTTTTTCATATGCCCTTAAAGACTCGTAACCATAGAAGCAGGATTGATGTGATCACAGATTCTAATGGGAGTGTGTTTGAGGGTACAGATATCTCGATGGCTTTCGTTAATCATTATGAGAAGTTCCTTGGATGTGTAGGTGATATATCGCTCATGCCAGCTCCTGATTTATTTGAGAAAGTGCTATCTCCGGATGTTGCAACTAGAATGGTAAGTTCGGTTACGGGAGAAGAGATTAGGACAACAATGTTCACTATTGGTAATGAGAAGGCGCTTGGTCCGGATGGTTTTACGGCTGCCCTTTTTAAGAATGCATGGCCTATTATAGGGAGTGACGTTACTAGAGCTATATTGGATTTTTTTCAATATGGGGAGGTTACTTCAAGAGATTAATCACACCCTTATTGTTCTCGTGCCTAAAGTTTTGTCTCCAACAGTGGTTTTGGATTATCGGTCGATTGCGTGTTGTAATGTTCTTTATAAGTGTATTAGTGAAATTGTTGCTGATCGCATCAAAGATGCCCTTAAGGGGATTGTTAGTATTAATCAATCAGCTCTTGTTTCGGGTAGGAAAATCTCAGATAATATTCTTCTTACACAAGAGTTGATGCATAACTACCATAGTAACTTTGGTCCCCTGCGGTGTGCTTTCAAAGTGGATATTCAAAAAGCCTATGACACAGTTGACTGGAATTTCCTGAAGAATGTTATGTTAGGTTTCAGGTTCCATCAACAGATGGTGGATTGGATCATGTTGTGTGTCTCTACTACATCCTACTCGATTTGTATTAATGGGGATGTCTTTGGGTATTTTAAAGGGAAACGGGGTTTAAGACAGGGAGATCCGCTGCCTCCATATTTATTTACCCTTGTTATGGAGGTACTCACTTGCATTTTGCACCATGCTACGAGAATTGACTCTTCGTTCAGATTTCATAACAAGTGTGAAAAGCAGAAGATTATAAACCTTTGTTTCGCGGATGATTTGTTTCTTTTTGCGAGAGGCGATATTGGGTCAGCTAGGTGTATTATGACCTCCCTTACGAAGTTCACTAAAATGCCAGGTTTGGTCCCGAGTATTCAGAAAAGCACTGGTTATTTCTGCAATGTTCCCAATCATGTTAAAATGGTCCATTCTCAGTATTATGCCGTTTGTGGAGGGATCGCTCCCTGTGAGGTACTTGGGGGTTCCCTTAATTTCGTCTAGACTTCTCTACAAGGATTGCACTATCCTTATGGAGAGGTTGGAGAATCGCATTTTCAACTGGAGGAATAAACTTTTATCATTTGCTGGGAGGTTGCAATATATTATTTCGGTTCTCTCTTCTATGCATGTTTACTGGTCCTCAGTTTTTATTCTACCGACTCGGGTTATTTCGAACTTAGAGGCCAAGATGAGCAATTTTTTATGGTCTCAAGGTTTGTTTCAAAAAGGTAAGGCTAAGGTTTCTTGGAGAAGCATATGTGTTCCAAAGATTGAGGGCGGTTTAGGCATTAGAAGGATTAGAGATATGAATAAGTCGCTAATGGTTTCTCATATTTGGAGCATTTTAACGAAGCGAGAATCCCTTTAGGTTACTTGGGTGCATTCGTATAGATTAAAGGGTCGGAGTTTTTGGGAGTGCAAGAGTCCGTCTAACTGTTGTTGGAGCTGGCGGAAGATCTTAAAACTAAGGTCGTTAATAAGGATGCATGTTTGGTCTAAATTAGGAGATGGAAGTAACGTTTCAGCTTGGTTTGGCTATTGGTGTGAGGGAGGGCTGTTATCCACTTTCCTGATGCCAAGAATAATAACTAATGTTGGGTTTTCCTTAGATGCCACTGTGAGGGATGTTTCGGCTAATGCTGTTTGGGCTTGGACAGTGGCGTGGAGGGATATGTATCATGTTCTTAATTAGTCAAACCTGCAGCCTCTCGTTCCTCAAATGTCTGATTGCCTTACACGGAAATTTGACAATGATTTACATGATTACTCGTCTAGTAGAGTGTGGCATTCCATCCGTTCCAGGGAGCCGATTGTAAACTGGGCAAAGATAGTGTGGTTTTCTCAATGTATCCCGTGACATACGTTTCTCATGTGGCTGGTTATGCGTCGTAAGATCTTGACTCAAGATAAAATTCTGAAGTGGGATTTCTCTAGGAGAAAGAACATGAACATGATGTGCTGTCTCTTGTGCTACGAGGATGTTGATTCTCACAGTCATCTGTTCTTTGATTGTTAGCTGTCCACATGAGTCTGGAATATGGTTCGTGATAAAGCTGGTACAAAGGATGTTAGTGCTCTTTGGACTAATATTGTCGACTGGCTTTGTGAGCATGCTCAGTCTAAGTCAGCCGTGAATTATGTGAGTAGATTTGTTGTAGTTGCTTCGGCTTATGTGATTTGGCAGGAAAGGAACATGCGAATATTCAAGAACCAGACGAGGCCCCCTGATATCATTGCTACAACAATTCTGACTACGGTCCGGTACAAACTATTGGGAGTGAAGTTCAAGAACACGGCTAGAGTGAGGAGACTTCTTGCTAACTGGGAGATACACCAAGATGCTGATGGAATTGGCTGATTTTTTCGTTTAGTTATATTTGGTTTCTAGATTGTAGTCTAGGTGTGTGTTTGGTTTAGCTATGCGTTTTGGTTACTTTGGTTTACATTCATGGGGCATGTCCCATGTCTGAATTAGTGGGGATTCACCCCACTACTTGTTTTGTTTGGTTGTGAATATATAAAATCACCGGGGTAACCCTTTACCCCAAAAAAAAGAAAAGGTTTGACATGTTAATCATATGTAAATCATATTTTATTAACAAAAAGGGCATTATCGTCAATTATAGAATTTATACAAGAACTCAAAGTTATGGTCAGTATATAATCTGACCCAATATCTCAAAAAATCCTTAAAAGTAATATCACAACAGTAGGTAATGAGTTTAGGATCAAAATTTATGTTTAAACATGATTTATGCATAAAAGGGTAATTTAGACTTTATAAAAGCTAAATTTACGATATTATGTATAACATCAATTTGTAACCTGAATATAATGTCAAATTAATTTAGACATGTTTATATATCAGTACCTAACTCATTTGTATGTTTATTCATTCAAAAATCTCATTCTTAGACTATAAGGGCATATTGGTCAACTTTAAGCATAATAATGGAAACATGCATAAAATTCAGAATTTTCAAATGACCATGTAATATAACTTCAGAAAGTTATACTACAACATTATATGGTCATAATGGAAGCTTAAAACATAAAGGAATTAAGCTTAATCGGGTCAGAACTGAATGTTAAAGAAAAAGTCAAGCTTTTGCGACTTCCAGTTGCGAACCGAGCCTAAACTTAGAATTGTCGGGTTGAACATACTTAGACATGTTCTAATAATATTTACCAAGTTATTTAAGTGACAAAACATGATTCATAACTTCTACATTATCAGTTTTAATTATTATTTGAAAATCTGACTAGGGTGACTTTTTGACTAGTTACTTTGACCAGACAATTAACTAAGTAAACGTGATAATTAGGAGGTGCCCTTTTGAGGGATTAACACCTACCTAATTACGATCACGTAGCCATATTCGCCTCGAACAATGGCTGGACCGTTTAGGTCTAAACCAAAAGTCAAAGCGTTATTAAGACAACTTTGACTTTTGGTCTTTAAACATATAAAAACCAAACTAGAGTGTCTAAGGACACTTACAACAGGTCCTTGCACGAAAATTGAACTATGGTGGGTTTCCCTCTTGATCAGTAACCCCAAAGAATGCTCAAGAAAGCTCAAGCAAGTGAGAGAGGTGAAAGTTATGAATGAGCAAGGAGAATGTGACAACTCGAGTTTCCGACATTCTTTATTCGCATTTATTGCACGTTGACTTTGACGGTCTAGTTGTTTGACTCGTCTGATTTGTAACGATACACTTTGTGTGATAATAAAAGTATTATGTTTGCTTGGTTATGTGTTGATATTATAGCATGAGACTTAGTGTATTTGAAATAACATAAACTACTGAACATATGAAACAACTCGACGAAACAGAGTTGTGATTCGCCATGAACACACTCGACGAAACAAGGCTGTTTCGCCAAACTCATCTCGACGAAACAGACTGTTTCGCCGGCCCAGTATTACGCCGAAGCCCAGTTCGGGCCCAGTACTGTTAGACTTGTTATATTGCGTAGAATGATCCCATTTGACACATTTTAGCAAACCAGAAACCCTAGAGAACTCTCTGCTGTGTGACGGCGAACTAGAACCCACCGGAAACCTTTGTGCGATCAAACTTTCATCTCGGTTAGTACGGGTTCGTTAACTCGGTTCCGTTAATGTTTCTGATTTCTTGTTATGTGTATATGTACCTGACGATTTACGAAACGGATTATGAATATATGTGCACGATGATATAGATGTCGATATACATGGTTAATCGGATGTGTAATTATAAGCGAAACTTAATATGATCAGATACTCGGTTCTGTATGTTGTTAATATGATCTGATTTTGGTAACACGTTAGTATCTTGATAGGGTTCGATGATATGTTTGTGGTTTGATTAATCGATACGTTGTTCACATAAACTAGGGTTATGCTAAGACGATTATACTTTGATGATTGAGTTATGATGATTTTGGGTGCACATTGATCTCCATACGATTTCTGATATTTGTGATGGCTGTTAGGTTGATTAGGGTTTCTGTATGTGACGTAACTGACTTGTGACGAATCAAATGCATGACGAATCAGATCGCTATCGACGAAACGCAGGTAACGACGAAACAGGAATCTGTTTCGTCGAGACCTTTGCGACGAATCTGAGCAATGACGAAACTGGTGTTTCGTCGAAGGGTAAGAACGACGAAACAGGGGTGTTTCGTCGTATACACAATCTGCACAGTAACATGTTTATATTCTGTTAAGTGTTAACTGGGTTAGTTAACTGCTGTTAAGTGTAACCATATTGTACATGACTGTGATTACGTGTTGTATGCTTATACGTGAACGACTTGAACTCAAACTGATTTCACATACGTGCCTACTTTAGGACGCGATTGATTACTTGTGAGCATACACTTAGCATACCGAGCAAACAAGGTGAGTTCACACCCTTACTAAGGCATGGGATTCCCAGGGTTTGGGGAATGGGATGGAAGGAATAAGGCTGAATAGATTTGTACATACACTGATACTAGACTACCATACCATTGTCCTCGGTTGTGAAGGACACATACGTAAAACCTACGTGAACTTATACTCAATACTATCCTCGGTTGTGAAGGATACTCACGTAAAACCTACGTGAACTTATACTCAATACTGTCCTCGGTTGTGAAGGACACATACGTAAAACCTACGTGAACTTATACTCAATACTATCCTCGGTTGTGAAGGATACTCACGTAAAACCTACGTGAACTTATACTCAATACTATCCTCGGTTGTGAAGGATACTTACGTAAAACCTACGTGAACTTATACTCAATACTGTCCTCGGTTGTGAAGGACACTTACGAAAAGCCTACGTAAACTATGTACGTACTACTGTTCTCGGTTGTGAAGAACACTTATGGTTACAAATAGTCTAGTGTATATGCAACATGGGAAGCCCCCACTAATAGAACATACGATCGGCCTAGTAGCGCCACATGTTACGAAACAAACTTACAATTACGAACTTATTTACTGTGAACTCGCTCAACTAGTTGTTGATTCTCTGTTACATGCCTTGCAGGACCTTAGGTACATATGGAGCTTGCACAGGAAGGAGCAGGTCGTTGTGGGATACGGATCGTAGACGATATTTGAACTTATAACTTATTTTGGGTTTTCATTATTATGCTTCCGCTACTTAAACAATGTTTGGTTATGAACATCAGTCATGTCAAGATGAATTACCTTTTCCTACTTTTACACTTAAATACTATGTTTGATATGATTGGTGGCTTGATCCTGGTCATGTCACGCCTCCAAGCGGTGGTACTCCGCGTGTGGATTTTGGGGGTGTGACAGATTGGTATCAGAGCCATTGGTTATAGAGAACTCGGTTTTAATAAGGGGAAAACATTTTTATTAAAACCAGACTATAACCAGAACAGTGCTCTCAACGATCCACAACGACGCTTCGCTCCACGTGCAAGGCTCAACATCATAGGTACTACTATTCATGTTACCTTACCTACTTGCTAGAACTACATAGAACTTTGCTCGTGGTATGCTTAGATTACATTGCTCACTATTTGTTATTGCATGAGGACACTTGTGTGCTCACTCTCTTCGCACTATTCGCGAACCTCTCACCCACATGTTCTCCTTGATGTCAAGATCATGTGTGGACGCGTTAACCTAACTCAAGCCCAGTTGGCGGCTTCGATCACTGAACAAGTTACTGCAGCACTCGCAGCTGCCCAGGCAGGAGGTGTAACCTGCCATCACCACTTACTCTAGGATCCTTAGATCCTACTCTCGTAACTCAACACTTGTGCTTAATTTTGATTACTCTTACGCACACGACAAGTCAACACGCTCAGCCACCTGTGTGCACATACACGATTTTTATGGACTGTCGTCCTACTACTTTCAGCGACACTCGAATCGGCCTTCAAAATGTGCGAATGACCTGAGGCTCGTAAGGTGAAATATGCCACTGATATTCTCGAAGGTACTGCGCAAACTTGGTGGAGCGCGCAAGTTACGATACTGGGGCTGGCGGCTGCTAATGCCACCCCATGGAATGATTTTAAGGAACTGATCAAACGTGAATACAGTAGTTATGATGCCATCCACAAGTTGGAAGTGGAGTTCTTTAACATGAAGATGACGGGATCAGAGATAGAAGCATTGAAACCAGACAACGTCAGGGCTGAAGCCCTATGCGGCTCAAGGCAACGCTTAGAACAGAAGGAAGATGGTGCTTACTACGTCACAGGACGCATTTGGGTCCCACTGTACGGCAACCTACGCGAGCTAGTAATGGATGAAGCTCATAAGTCTCGCTACTCAGTACATCCTGGTTCGGATAAGATGTACCACGACCTCAGAACTACATATTGGTGGCCTAGCATGAAGGCCCACATAGCCACATACGTTAGCAAATGCTTGACTTGTGCGAGAGTCAAGGCAGAATATCAGAAACCGTCAGGACCACTCCAACAACCTGAAATACCACAATGGAAATGGGAGCAAATTTCTATGGATTTTGTTACTGGCCTACCTAGATCTCAGCGCGGAAATGATACTATTTGGGTGATCGTAGATCGACTCACAAAGTCTGCTCACTTCTTAGCAATCAAAGAAACAGACAAGTTCTCTACCTTGGCTGACATTTACTTAAAAGAAGTGGTCTCGAGGCACGGAGTGCCCACCTCCATCATCTCTGATCGTGACGCACGTTTTACTTCAGAACTGTGGCAAGCAATGCACAAATCTTTTGGCTCTCGTTTAGACATGAGCACAGCTTATCACCCTCAGACAGATGGGCAGTCTGAGCGCACTATTCAAACTTTAGAAGACATGCTTCGGGCGTGCGTAATTGACTTTGGCAATGGTTGGGAGAAACATCTGCCACTCGTGGAATTTTCGTATAACAACAACTACCACACCAGCATTAAAGCTGCACCATTCGAGGCATTGTACGGGCGTAGGTGCCGGTCACCTCTCTGTTGGGCAGAGGTGGGGGAAAGTCAAATCACAGGTCCAGAAATGGTAGTTGATACTACTGAAAAGATTGCTCAAATACGACAACGCATGGCGGCAGCTCGTGACCGTCAGAAAGTATACGCTGATAAAGACAGGAAACTACTCGAATTCCAGGTTGGGGATCGAGCGCTACTTAAAGTTTCACCCTGGAAGGGTGTGGTTCGTTTTGGCAAACGCGGCAAACTCAATCCACGATACGTTGGACCTTTCGAAGTTATTGAGAAAATAGGCAAAGTGGCCTACAGACTGAACTTACCAGCTGAACTCAGTGCAGTTCACAACGTCTTTCACGTGTCGAATCTGAAGAAGTTTCTGTCAGATGAGACCCACGTAGTTCCTTTGAAGGAGCTCACTATCGACGAACGGTTGCATTTCGTCGAAGAACCAGTTGAAATCACGGACCGGGATGTTAAGGTCCTCAAGAACACTAGAATACCTCTTGTACGAGTTCGTTGGAACTCCCGTCGCGGCCCAGAGTTCACCTGGGAGCGCGAAGATCAAATGGAACTCAAATATCCCCAGTTGTTCAAAAATAATGCAACTACTATTGAGGCTGAAGCTACTACGGAATTTCGGAATGAAATTCCAACTCAACGGGGGAATGATGTGACACCCCAGGGAAACTAGTAAACGATAACTTACCTAGCTTCCTCAGTAACCGCATGCTAAATTTCGGGACGAAATTTCTTTCAAGTTGGGGATAATGTGACAACTCGAGTTTCCGACATTCTTTATTCGCATTTATTGCACGTTGACTTTGACGGTCTAGTTGTTTGACTCGTCTGATTTGTAACGATACACTTTGTGTGATAATAAAAGTATTATGTTTGCTTGGTTATGTGTTGATATTATAGCATGAGACTTAGTGTATTTGAAATAACATAAACTACTGAACATATGAAACAACTCGACGAAACAGAGTTGTGATTCGCCATGAACACACTCGACGAAACAAGGCTGTTTCGCCAAACTCATCTCGACGAAACAGACTGTTTCGCCGGCCCAGTATTACGCCGAAGCCCAGTTCGGGCCCAGTACTGTTAGACTTGTTATATTGCGTAGAATGATCCCATTTGACACATTTTAGCAAACCAGAAACCCTAGAGAACTCTCTGCTGTGTGACGGCGAACTAGAACCCACCGGAAACCTTTGTGCGATCAAACTTTCATCTCGGTTAGTACGGGTTCATTAACTCGGTTCCGTTAATGTTTCTGATTTCTTGTTATGTGTATATGTACCTGACGATTTACGAAACGGATTATGAATATATGTGCACGATGATATAGATGTCGATATACATGGTTAATCGGATGTGTAATTATAAGCGAAACTTAATATGATCAGATACTCGGTTCTGTATGTTGTTAATATGATCTGATTTTGGTAACACGTTAGTATCTTGATAGGGTTCGATGATATGTTTGTGGTTTGATTAATCGATACGTTGTTCACATAAACTAGGGTTATGCTAAGACGATTATACTTTGATGATTGAGTTATGATGATTTTGGGTGCACATTGATCTCCATACGATTTCTGATATTTGTGATGGCTGTTAGGTTGATTAGGGTTTCTGTATGTGACGTAACTGACTTGTGACGAATCAAATGCATGACGAATCAGATCGCTATCGACGAAACGCAGGTAACGACGAAACAGGAATCTGTTTCGTCGAGACCTTTGCGACGAATCTGAGCAATGACGAAACTGGTGTTTCGTCGAAGGGTAAGAACGACGAAACAGGGGTGTTTCGTCGTATACACAATCTGCACAGTAACATGTTTATATTCTGTTAAGTGTTAACTGGGTTAGTTAACTGCTGTTAAGTGTAACCATATTGTACATGACTTTGATTACGTGTTGTATGCTTATACGTGAACGACTTGAACTCAAACTGATTTCACATACGTGCCTACTTTAGGACGCGATTGATTACTTGTGAGCATACACTTAGCATACCGAGCAAACAAGGTGAGTTCACACCCTTACTAAGGCATGGGATTCCCAGGGTTTGGGGAATGGGATGGAAGGAATAAGGCTGAATAGATTTGTACATACACTGATACTAGACTACCATACCATTGTCCTCGGTTGTGAAGGACACATACGTAAAACCTACGTGAACTTATACTCAATACTATCCTCGGTTGTGAAGGATACTCACGTAAAACCTACGTGAACTTATACTCAATACTGTCCTCGGTTGTGAAGGACACATACGTAAAACCTACGTGAACTTATACTCAATACTATCCTCGGTTGTGAAGGATACTCACGTAAAACCTACGTGAACTTATACTCAATACTATCCTCGGTTGTGAAGGATACTTACGTAAAACCTACGTGAACTTATACTCAATACTGTCCTCGGTTGTGAAGGACACTTACGAAAAGCCTACGTAAACTATGTACGTACTACTGTTCTCGGTTGTGAAGAACACTTATGGTTACAAATAGTCTAGTGTATATGCAACATGGGAAGCCCCCACTAATAGAACATACGATCGGCCTAGTAGCGCCACATGTTACGAAACAAACTTACAATTACGAACTTATTTACTGTGAACTCGCTCAACTAGTTGTTGATTCTCTGTTACATGCCTTGCAGGACCTTAGGTACATATGGAGCTTGCACAGGAAGGAGCAGGTCGTTGTGGGATACGGATCGTAGACGATATTTGAACTTATAACTTATTTTGGGTTTTCATTATTATGCTTCCGCTACTTAAACAATGTTTGGTTATGAACATCAGTCATGTCAAGATGAATTACCTTTTCCTACTTTTACACTTAAATACTATGTTTGATATGATTGGTGGCTTGATCCTGGTCATGTCACGCCTCCAAGCGGTGGTACTCCGCGTGTGGATTTTGGGGGTGTGACAGAGAAAGCCATCACAATGCCTCTATTTATAGTGCATGGGACTCTCACAAGATCATCACAGGTGTTCTAGGATGTTACCAGATGTCTCCAAGTGTCCCAAGTGGTTTTAAAACCATCAAACATCCATAGATTTCGAGTTATTAAGCTTAGTGGTTTGTTTGGAGGCCAAGGAAGAAGAAGACCTGCACCTGGCATACACATTCTATCGAAGTAAGGTCGTCACGTCGCGCGACGGCAGAGGGGGCACGAGGTCACGCAGCGCGACCACATACAGAACCAGCAAAACAAGTTTAAAACTTGGCAACTTTGGTCGCTGTACCTTTATATGCATATTATCTTTCAATTTAGGCATTATTAACCCCTCTAGTTAGTTTGTAGATGATCTTGAGAGTATAATCAAACACCGTTAGGTCCAGTTTCGTTAAACGATCACCGAAAACACTAGTTTCTTCTTGTTAACGCTTTTAACCCTTATTCTTGAAAGTTTGCGTAATTAACACATAACGATATCGAAACCTTGTGACTTTGTTATCACTTATTCTTGAGAGTGTAATAGAACATTACGAAGCCTCGGGTTTGTTAAAAGGTCACTCAGAGGTAAGAATTTACATGTTGACACGTTTAACCCCTTTATCTTGTAAACTTTCGATTTCTTTCACAAACGGCTTCATACGTCCGACGAATCACTCGATTAAGAATATGTTCATCGTGTGTGGTCAATCAGAGGCACGAGTTTGGCATGTTGACACTTTTAATCCCTTCTTATACATCTTTTCACTGTTTTTCAATTTTAGTCATTCAAACTCAAACTTTTACATGTTTAGGGTTTAGGACACGTGTCTTCACATAACTGGACATGTTTTTATGAGGTGTTACATATGAACATCATGTTTTAGTCATATAGTTGTTTATTATGGTTAAATGCAATGAAACTGATCGAGTCACACGTACACGCTTCCGCAAAAGTCAGGGTGTGACAAAACTGACATGGGAGGAGCAGATTAGGCATAATTTACTAGAGTTGCATCTTTCTAAGGACATGGTCCAAGATAGGACTTCGTGGAGGCGTAGGATTAGAGTTAAGGACTTCTAGAGGAGATTGCAGTAAGGTCTTAGGTGTATTTTAGGGGCGTATGTTTTTCTTATTCTTTAAGTGACTTTATCGGTGATTGCCTTCTTGTGTTTATGCCCAAATGATGTTGTATGCTATTATACATGATTTAAATTATATTGTGTCACTCTGATTACTTTTTTGGTATTGGTGACTTTTTTTTCTATATTCTTTGACTTGGTGTATTGGTATGCTATTCGTTTTGGAGCCGAGGGTCTCTCTGGAAGCAGCCTCTCTATCCCTAGGGATAGAGGCAAGGTATGTCTACATCCCACCGTCCCCAGACCCTATAAGTAGCTTTGCTATTTATGGGATTTACTGGGTATGGTTGTTGTTGTTGTATTTAGCACGGGAGGTAGGGTGCTTGATACATTTAGGAGTTCTTTAAGTCCTCCAATTGTTGAAGCTTTAATTTGTTGTCAAGATTGGATTTTTCCAGATGGTGTTGTTGTTAACGTGAAAAAGAACATTGAAGAGCATAATAAGCTGGAAGAAGGTTATTGTTTTTTTTACTCGTTTCTCATTATTCTTTTAACAAACATTATTTATATTATATTTCCAAGTTTTAACAGCTAAACATCTATTGGTTTTCTTGTTTCTTGTAGAAATGAAGGGTTATGCCTGATTGGGGGAAAGGGTTATGTATGCAGGTTCACTCGAGTTGGAGAAAGACTCATGTTTGAAGATTATTTATATTTTGTGCTATTAGACTTGTTAACTATTTATAGGTTCTATGATCTATGTTTTGAAGCTTTAACTTTGTGGTTTTGTCTACGACTACTTTATGGATGTGTTTGTTTTATTTCGGAATGAAACTTTCTTGTATTCATATATTGTTAGGTGTAAATTAGTTGCGATGTTCGAAAGTTGGAACACAAACATAAATATAAATTATGAAAAAAATACTTAGGTACAATTTGGTTAGATTTTGGTTAGATTTGATTTATTTGGTTTCTAACCGAAACCAAACCGAATTGAATTTGGTTTGGTTTGGATCGGTTTGCATATTCCTTATTTGATTTGTTTTGGTTTTTAATTTGGGGTACAAAATTTTGAAAACCAAATAAACCATAAACTGAACCGATAAATACCCTAACTCGGGGTATAAAACTCGAACTCAATTAAGGTTGACATTTCAACTTTTTGCAAACTAATCACATTTAGTTCTCAAGTGACACATCACCCACTGGCTTTTTTTTATCATGTAAAGTTTTGGTTTAACCTTTTATACTATATATTATACATATTTAATCAATTTATTTTTTAAATAATTCAATTTTTGTAATAACTACTGTTTATTAGTTTTTTAAAGAAAATCTTAATATATGGATATGCTAGTTTTTTTCTTAACACTCCAATATAAATTTTATTGAAAACGAAGTTATATTCAAAATCGAGTATCAATTTTGGTATCTTAAGCAACAGTGGTATACCATACCAGAACAATGATGGATCGAAGTGGTACCGACCAAACAATATCAGTTTGGGTATTAGTTTTATCTGTTATCGATATACATTTTTGTAATTTTCGATCGTTGTAGAACACAACTTTGTTTTTTAGTTTATGTCATACATCTTTTGGGTAATGAAATCATTGTAAATAAACTTTTTTGTATCATAAGCAATACAAAGAATCGGTACCGTAACGAACTAAACTTATATCGATCGAACAACATCGGTATT
Source organism: Helianthus tuberosus (assembly GCA_030545235.1). NCBI lineage: Eukaryota > Viridiplantae > Streptophyta > Magnoliopsida > Asterales > Asteraceae > Helianthus > Helianthus tuberosus. The sequence goes on from CM060419.1 coordinate 25,792,632, forward strand.
GTTATGAGTATTATCAGAACCATTATCTGTATTTGTTTTAAATTTTAATCAATGTAAAACCCTTCGAACAACCTAGACCGAAAACCTGATTTTTTTTACTGAACCGATACCCCTCAAACAACTTCGGTATGATACTCGTATTTATTTTTATGGCTTTTGGTTTCAAAAACGTCATTATTATTATTTTTCGATATCCTTTTGTAAATATTATTTTATATTATATGCATATACCAAATTTTCATCGTATGACTTGTGGGAATTCTACTAGTTTATTATATTATGAAAGAGTAGGTATCAATTTTCATGATTATATTATTAGGTAGTTAAATTTAAATGTTATGGAATAGTTTACCTAGGGCGATAAAATTAGTTTCTAATGCTATTACAACTATCCATGAATAGTAACTTGCTCAGTTATATTTGAGGGAATTCTATCACCCCCAACTATCAGCCTTTCGCCGTTGCCACCCCCAACTAACACTTTGACACTTGGCACCCCCAACTTGACTTTTAGTTTGTGCTGGCACCACTTTGTTAAATCTTTACTAATTGAGTTTGTTTTTCTATCCTACGTGGCAGTTTCTTATCCTATGTGGCACAGACTTGATGAGATGGACAAGATTATGTGGCGAATGACATGTCAAGCACTTTATAACACAAGAGATCATGTATAAACAAACAAACAAACCCTTGAATCCTCTTTCTTCTATGCACATCAATGGTGTCTGCAAGTTTCGTCAAGCTTAACGCATCTTCTTCACCGTGGATAGGTCAACGTTCCTTCAATCAACGCCCTGATCATCCTCCGCTCGTGTCTCCGTCATCCGTGTCGGATCTTACTCCGAAGAACTTGTTAAAACCACTGTAACTTTCTCTTTTTGTTTCTGTAACCTTTTGGATTGAATTTTGGTAATTTTGTTTCTGAATTGTAGAAATTTGACATGATTTGTGTTGAATATGGAGGATCTGATCCGTAGAAAGTCTGTTTTCGTTGTTGTAATAGTAGTTGATTTCAGGATCTGATCCGATCGACGGAAGGACTTTCTCGTCATACTCAAACCCTAGGGTTTTGAAAATCGACGGTAAGTTATTAACCTCGGGTCAAGATAAAACCCTAAGGGTTAGGTTAACCATTTGGAGATCTTTTGTGCTGGAGATTGAGGAGAAAGTATGAGGTCTGGTGCGGATGCGAAGATGTAAGGCGTTTGGAGGCATGGAATGAGGAAATGAGTACCTTCGCCCGACGGTATCGTCAATAACGCCTAGTAAATGGTCAAATATGACGGCGCGTTGGTCGCCGTCGACGTTGTAGAGGGGGGAACTGTCGACGGTTGGGGCGGTGCCGATGCCGAAGGCGGCGCGTGCGAGGTTTGTGAGGAAGGAAACTGCTGCTTGATTGGATCCCATTGTTGTAGGTTGAATTTGCAGAGAAAGGTTTAGAGAGAGGATGGGTTTTAGAGATAGAGATATCTGGTGAATCGAAACAAATGAGGGTTTAGTAATCAAGATTTGCCACGTCATCATGTCCACGTCATCAAGTCTGTGCCATGTAGGATAAGAAACAAACTTAGTTAGTAAATATTTAATTGAGTGCTGCCAGCACAAACTAAAAGTCAAGTCGGGGTGCCGGGTGTCAAAGTGTTAGTTGGGGGTGGCAACGGCCAAAGGCCGATAGTTAGGGGTAATAAAATCCAATAACCCTTTATTATATTATGAAAGAGTAGGTATCAATGTTCAGGGTTAGAAGATGATTGAAAGTTTTTCTTGGCTACGAATGCTTGGAAGTAATCTTGATCATCAATTGATTTAATCAATGGCTAAGATTAAATGAGTGAAATTGAAGAGAAAAAAAGAGGCGCGTGGGTTTGTGTAATGGCATTCTAGTCAATCCAGGGGAAAAGTTTCTCTCTCATCCAATTCCCCCCCCCCCATTTTTTAAACGTTAATAACTTTTTCATACGACATTATTTTTTTATAAAAATTGCACAAAAAAACGAGCGTTTTTTCATCTTTAAAACGAGTATACTATTGCTATATTTTCGAAAAAAATTTCGAAAACCCAGTTGCGTAAAACGCAATGGACAAAAAAAAACGTAAAAAATGACTTTTTTTCTAAAACGCAATGCACCAAAAACACAAAGAAAGGTCTTATTTGTAAAACTCAAAATGTCCTAAAAACACAAAAGAAAGTATACTTTCTAAACGCAATGGATTGAAAACACATAAAAATGTGTTTTACCTAAAACGCAATGCACCAAAAACACAAAGAAATGTCTTACTTCTAAAACGCAATGGCCAAAAACACAAAGAAATGTCTTATTTCTAAAACGCAATGGCCTAAAAACACAAAAGAAAGTGTACTTTCTAAAACGCAATGGACTGAAAACACATAAAAATGGGTTTTACCTAAAACGCAATGCACTAAAACACAAAGAAATGTCTTATTTCTAAAACGCAATGACCTAAAAACACAAAAGAAAAGTGTTCTTTCTAAAACGCAATGGATTGAAAACACATAAAAATGTGTTTTACATAAAACGCAATGGACTAAAAACACTTCAAAAATGTGTTTTTCTAAAACACAATGGCCAGAAAACACATAAAAATGTCCTATTTCTAAAACGCAATAGCCTAAAAACACAAAAGAAAGTGTTCTCTCTAAAACGCAAAGAACAAGGGTATGTTTTGTCTCCAGAAAGTAGGAGATCAAAAACTATCTACGAAGTGAGACAATTTCCAGAAAATTAAATTTTCAGATGCAGTTCCATTAAAGCAATTAAATTTTCGACCCCAGCCCCCTTGGACCCCGCCAGAGGCTGCCGCCCCTTGGACCCTGCTCCTAGGGGCGCTGCCCCCGGACCCCCGCCAAGATTACTTTGTAAAACGCAATGACTCGATTCAAAAACCCAGATCGTAAAAATGCAATTCAAAAATATCTTACATAGATCGAAGCCGATTTCTTCAGATTTCTTCACCGATTGATGAAATCTGAATGTTAGAAACACTTATCAGCAATCGAATCGAGCGACTTGAGTGATTTGCTTCTAAATCATAGGAAAAAATGAGATATCGTATGAAATTAAACTGGGTTTCTTCAAAAAAGTTGAAGCACACGTTGATTGGGTGTTTGAATCATTGATTGGTGACGAAAATCGCACTATAATGTAGTGATTATAGAGATAGAAAGTGAAGAAAAGGTGAAGATGGTGGGTTTTGAAAATGGTGGGTTTTGAAGTTACAGAGAGAAGAAGAAAGGAGAAGATTGAGTAAAATTGACTAAAATACCATTCCTCTTTATTTTAAATTTTGCCACATGTCATAATCCTATTGTTTCATATCCTTCCTAGCCAAAATGAACTTCCTATTTGATCCCCACCCTCAATGTTCATGATTATATTACGTGATTAAATTTAAATGTTATAAAACTAGGTTTATGTCTGCGCTCCATGGCAGGTACGAAATCAAAACTTGGTACAACAATTGAAAGAGTAAATTCAAATACGGTAACAATAGCAATACAAAGAAAACATAAAAATAAAAATAAAGTGGCAGTGTAACAAAAACGCTATCAACACGTGTTCGGTTGTAGTTGACCAAGATAATAAAATCGATTGTTTAGGGTTGGTTAAAATCAAACCACTTCAACGCACAAACATAGCCCACTCGTTTATAATAACTTTAATATTATATAAACTTTCATGTAGTATTATATATCTATAATTTCTGGTAATATACAAAATAACGAAATACATTCAATTGGTTAAAAAAATATCCCAATGGTTGAGGGCCACGTGGCCAATCACACCAAATTACCATGGTTATAAAACAAGGTTTCCAAGGCCGAATACTCCTCTAGTAGTCGCTACAAGGTAGGCTGCCGATGCGACTTTCTTTGACTCCGCCTAATTACTCGAAATCAGTCAAACGCGGTTAACCTCGGTCAAAATCATATCTAGTAGGTTAACTCGGGCCGAGTTTGACTTAAAAAATAATAAAACATTATTTTTATGCCTATCATATTAAATAATTAATATCATTTTCACGTATTTTGTTCTAGATATTAGTAAATTTATGTTATTTGAAATATATATAATTTCAAAAAACTAATTTCTTTATACTTTAACATGTCTGAGTACTCCCCGAGTACTCCCCGTCTAGACCGAGTACTCTCAACTCCCCGGTTAACCGACTAGGAAGTGCCTAATGACTTTTGCAACCATGCAAATCACCATTTGTTAACAACCCAATGGTATGGGGCCATGTGACCCAAGAAGACCAAATCACTAGAACATTCACCAAATCATCATTTGTTATAACATTCACCAAATCACCATTTGTTAACAACCAAATGATATGGACCACGTGACCCAAGAAAACATAATCACTATTAACATTTGCTTTTGTTATAGTATAAATAGAATAGAATAGTTTACCTTAGAAATAAAATTAAGAGTAAACTTCCGTTTTGCTCCCTGTGGTTTGGTCACTTTAACGGTTTTGCCCCAAACCTTTAAAAATAGCAATTTTACTCCCTGATGTTTTGGTTTTGTTGCCAGTTTACTCCCTGCGGGGAGCAAAATGGAAAAACAAACAATTTTGATAGAGTTAGAGGCGGGGAGCAAACTGGCAAAAAAACCAAAACATCAGGGAGTAAAATGGCTATTTTTAAAGGTTTGGAGCAAAACCGTTAAAGTGACCAAACCACAGGGAGAAAAATGAAAGTTTACTCTAAAATTAATTTTCTAATGTTATTAAAACTATCCATGAATAGTAACTTTCTCAGTTATGTTTTTTATAGCATTTTACTTTTTTCTTTTTTTAATAACATGTGTTCGCTAACTTATAAAAAGCATAAAAATATACAATTCTATCAATATCCCAATATAATTTTATTGAAAATGAAGATGTATCCAGAATAAAACATTTAAAGGTATCATCAATTAGGGATTGCCATTTTTAAAGATTATTGGGTATTGTAACAAAGAAGCCATACAAACTAAACAATATCCTTACCTATATCTATTTTTATGGTTTTAGATTTCGATACAATACTATTCGGTCTCAATATTTTCCAATATTGCTACCAACTCGGTACTGTATCAGTTTAGGTATTCTTTGGTACCGCCACCGAGGCATTTGCATGTGGTTGCATTAGTAACTTCAACAGAATATAATTTCGCACTTAGACTACCCTACAACGATACATATATATATATATATATATATAATTTCTTATTTTTAGTTTATGTTTACTAAATATTTTTTATAAGGTAATTGTTCTACAGTTATTAATTTTATATGTTTACCAAATTAAAGTTGTTACTTTGTATCGATGGAAACGGGGATGTATTCAATATAAATTACTTTTTTTGTAAACTTGGGATAACCCTTTTTATCGGTACCAAACCGATGTTGGCCAAGCATTGGTATAGTTGCTACAAAATCTAGTCAGTTTGAGTATGCTTGTATTAATAACAAAGTTTTGCCCTTTGTGGCCCAATGATAAGGAATGGTTTCTAAAAGTTCCCCCGAGGTAAAATAACAATAAAATGTAAGTAAAGTAAAGTAAAGTAAAGGGAACGAAGAGTGAAGTGAAGTGAAGTGAAGTTGGAAGTGATCTCAAAGATGTTGTGTGTCAAATGTTGATCCTGAAGGGTTGTATATATAGCGGGTTCTTCACTATCCCCTCTTATTGGTCCGTTTAGTGGTAAACTAAAAGTAGGTGGGTTGCAGGTTCCTATTCACTACTAGAAGCCTTGGAGCCCCCGTATTTTCCTGATCAGGTAAGTCTTTGATTTGCTTTACCGCATCAGTCAATGTTTACCGAATAGGGGAAGAAGAGGGGAAGGAGAGAGAGTTCAATAATGGTGGGACTCACTCTTTTCAACCAATCATGCATTTTTCTTTTTTTTTAATGGTTTTGGTGAAACCATCCCTTGTGATTAAGGGGTTGTTTGACAACATTTGAATGGTTAAGTGTTGAACCAGTAAGAAGTCTGAACCATTAAGTGTTGAACCAGTAAGAGGTCTGAACCATTAAGAGCCTGTATAATGCTTAACCGTTCAGAGACAAATGTCTGACCAATTCATATTAGAGGTCTTAACCATTCAGACTCTTTATAAATCTTAACCATTCAGAGGCAAATGTCTGAACCATTCAGACATCTGCTCGTGAAACAAACAGTCTGAACCATTAAGTGTTGAACCAGTAAGAGGTCTGAACCATTAAGAGCCTCATTAAGAGGTAAACAAACAGCCCCTAAGTGCTTGAGGAGAGTTGAAGAGGGGAGTTGACATAGACGAATTTCATTGGCTCTGGTGAGGGGAGTTGAGGGGATCACCCCTCTCCCCCTAATAGATTTCTCCTCTTCGGTTTTTGAAAGTATGAAAGTGAGCAATTACATCCTCTTCTTTTACTTTATCAAAAATTGCATTACATTTTCGACTGAAACTTGTTGAAAAACTGGTTTTCAATATAAAAATGAGATTTGTTGAAAGAACTCTTTCTATTATCAAATATTCGTTTGCAACATGCAAAAAAAATCTAAGATTGTGAGTCAGAGAGTGTCAGACAGGAGCGCTTTTGCTTCATTGTTAAAAAAAATTAGAGGGGACGAGAGTTGAGACCGAGAGTATCAACAGGAGATAACTGTTTCAATCGCTAATTGGATAAAAGACGGAAGTGTTTTTGCTTCGCCATTTAAAACAAATTAATTAATTTCATAACAATATAAATTACTCAACTTCTTTTTATCGATTGTTTTAAAATAATATATTTATAGATTGTCAATTCATCAAACTGCATATGACTTTGTCCATCATCTTATGCTTAATATGAAATAATATTACTATTATTTCAAAATAAATTTTATGAGACCCAGAGTATAATATTTTAGAAAATCAATGAAAGCAGATTAATTAAAATAAAAAGGATTTTAAAGTAATAATCTAATTATATAGATTAAAACGTGGACTTAAAAAAATACTTCGATGGTTTATTTGAAAATTTTAATGGATGTGGACAACAAGTTTACTCTGATACATTCATCACAAGTATAGATTTATTACTTTTTAATTAAAATGTAGTAAACCAATAAAACTGTATAAATAGCGAAATAATCTAGATAATGCATAAAACGAAACTTTAAGAAAATAAGATTAATATGCTATTTATTTGGATTGATGTAGGTTGTAGGACTTTCACTTTTGCTTTTTGTTTAAATTTATTTTAAACTTTATTTAATCATATTTTCTCTTTCATCTTAGTCTTCTTCTTTCTCAAACACACAACCAGGTAACAGTTTACGGTTCATCAGAAAAACGCTGACGTTACTCTCTTCTTTTCTTCAATTTTCTTTTTTCTTCTTTACACTCTTAATCAGGAGAGGTAGCACAAGTTTTTTTCAGGGGTAACGAAATCCAAAAAATGTCAAAAAACAAAAAAATTACACTTCCAGTTAAAAGTTAAGGTACCCCTGCTACAATAATAGATCCGCCCCTGCTAGGAGGCAAATAAATGTCAAAAAAACAAAAAAATTACACTTCCAGTTAAAAGTTAAGGTACCCTGCTACAATGATAGATCCGCCCCTGCTAGGAGGCAAATGAATCTAAAATGAAATTAATAAGAAACAAATATAAAACAGAAATGAATAAATTAGTTTGTGTTGCCTGCGACGATGTATCCGTACAAATTTGACCTTGACTTTTTCAACACACTCATCTGTTCAAATAATAATAAAATAATAATTACAATAGTATAAAGAGCAACTAGACTTTTTTTTAATGAGAACACTTGCTCTACTTAATTACATCAAAATAATTCTAACTAATCTTTCATGCCCAGACTTAAACCTACTTAATTACATCAAAATAATTCTAACTAATCTTTCATGCCCAGACTTAAACCTGAGACCTACCTTTAAGAGAAGTGGCTAGCCCTACACTGAGAACTAGAATTTATTTACTCATGGAAATATTCCATCGACTAATTCCTTTGTGTGATTTAAATCCTTTTTGGATTGAGTATGTTACTTGATATACAAAAAGTGATTCTTTTCCTTTTAACTCCAAATTGAAGTCTTTTGAACTCCAAATTGAAGTTATTTAATCAATTTATAAATGTAAATTATATGTGATAACTTCTTTAACACACTTATAGGGTTAAGTCATTCTACAAATGCTCCTAAAAATAAGAAGTGTAAAAAAACATTATAGAGTAACAAGTGTCCAATAACCTAAAACCTAAAGCCACTACGCCACCACCCAAACCCTAAACACCCACCCCACCACCACCCAAAAACATAACCCCCCCCCCCTCCCAAAAAATAAATAAATAAATAAATATTCACCAAAAAACCTAACCCACCCCTAGGGGTGAGCAAGTTTAGGTCCGGACCAAAAATAACCGAGAACCGAACCGAAAATATACCCAAACCCGACCCGAACCCAAGTACCTATGGATTTAGATCGGTTCCAATTTTTCATATAAAATCGGGTCGGGTCGGTTCTTTTCATGGTGAAACCTGACTTGGACCTATAGACCGAAACCACCCTATATTTAGGGTAGTGAATCGGATCTGTATTTTATGTTTGATCGGTTCTCGGGTCGGGTCAGGTTGGGTCGGGTTTTTCCTTTTGCTCAACCCTACCCCCACCCCCCCCCCCCCCCCAAAAAAAAAAAAAAAAAAAACCCTAACCTGTTTTACACAAAAAGTGGACAGTGTGATGAATGCCACTACAGGATGTCATTACACAAAAAGTGGAAGATATGGTGTCATTATGTGATCTAGATCGAACCACGGGACGACAAATTATACTTTACTATTTTGCTTTTTATTTATCTGATTTTTCTTTTAATAACTCATATTCATTAATATTTTTAAAAAGCGATTATATATATTTTTTTCTTGATGTTCCATTGTAAATGTTGTTGTAACTACAAATTGAAGTTAGTTAATCAATTTATAAATATAAATTTATATGTGATAAGTTCTTCCACACCCACACTATATCGTATATTAAAAGAGATGTGTGAACGCTAAACGAAAACAAAATATTAATCTCATTTTTAAATTTAATTTTCACTCTTATATTTTATTAATATATGTGTTTTTTATTTTATTTGGTTTCTCTTTTATAACTCATATTCCTTTACATTTTTAAAAAGTAATTATGTTTAATTTCTTTTTGTCAATGTTCCATTGTAAATGTCATTGACAATAGAGTTGCATTTAAAATAGAGTGTTTCGTTGGTATCATTGGTTGTACGATTGCCAGTATCGAACCGTTCCGACTGAAAAACTTCAATACCGATATTTGTTTTCATTGTTTTCGATCCATGTGAAACATATTAATATCCTTTTACCACGTCTTAATTTTTTTGTAGTTTTTCTTTATAGATTACTGTCACAAATGGAATCCACTAGTGTTATAAACGTGTAAAACTTATTTTTAATTATTTTACATTTCCTGTCCTTCGCGTTTGTTCATATGTGAACAATCTTTACGAGATTTTATCAAATTGTTGAGTACAACATAATTCAAAGTTTCGGTACATGAACAACTATGTCTATTACTAGTTATTATACATTTGTGGTTATCATACACTTGTAAAAGTGAAATCCAAACAAAAATATAACCCGAATTCAAAAGAAAAATATGTTATGACAATTTAAAAAAATAAATACTAAATTTATAATTTTATTATATATATATTGGTAATGAAGAACGATAATAGTAAGTTTATTTTTATAATAATATATAACTTTTTATTATTATTTTATTTAATATATTATAATAGTTTATTATTATATTTACTTTTAATAACATATTTTTAATTTTTTTCCTTTTTTAAAACCATATATTTCCTTTACCATTTTCTAATAATTCTTTTTCATATATTAATTTATCGATAATTTGATACTTCTTTAATTATTTACGTTTATAATGTTTTTTAAAAACTCATGTACGTAGTTGTGCTTGATTTTTTCCCCGACATTCCGTTATAAGTTTTGTTGAAAACGAAGTTGTACTCAAAATAAAGTATTTATTTGATATCATAAAACGGTATGATAGTAAACTAAATTGTCCTATTGGTTTGGTTTTCTAAACAACATGATTTATTTTCAAATCACGTTTGTTTTACATTATCAAGAAAAACTAGTATATTTTAAAAGCAAAGGTGGGTAGGTTTGTTCAAGATCAGATTATCCAGTTTTTGAATATCTGAGTCCATATCTGAAATTTCGGATATTCAAAATTTCAGATACGGATTCGGATATTTAAATGGATATCCGGATTTATTAAAAAAATCAAAAGATCCATTTCGTGCATAGACTAAAACAAAACCTGTATTCGATTTTCCAAATTTCAAACATTGAAAAAAAAAACACTCGGAAATATGCATCCAATTATTTACGACTTTTTTAGTTTTCGGATATCAGATAATCCGATTATCCTAAATTTTTAGAAATCTATATCTGAATCTAAATCTGAAAATTCAGATATTTCAGATACAAATTTTCGGATTCGGTTTAGATCTAGATCTTTTTGAACAACCCTAAACGTGGGTGGCCTATGCAACTGATAAAAACAAACCAATAAACCCTCTAAATTTCACAAATGACAATTTTTTTAACAACGAATTTCTTGTCCCTGATAAGACTTGAACCCAAGACCTTACACTTAAGTGTGTTAAAAGGTGTTGTCTACTGCCTACATCATTGAGTCGTGTCGAGTATCTAATAGGACAAAATGTTAGATCATATTTTGGTTGTAATGTACATCGTATGGAGGTACACATCCAAGCGAATGTAAGCTAGTCCGCATGTGTCACACCCTGGCTTTGCGGAAGCGTGGTTAATTTGGTGTGACTTCTTAATACCATAGCTTAACCATAACAAAGCTATATGAAATAAAACCATGCAAGATCATCCATTTAATTAAGTTTTAAAAACCAAATACAATAACATTGTCTTAACGGAAACACATCCTAACGACATTGTTCAACAAACACAAACATCAACATGACATAAACACAGTTTAAGGACTGTGACTTGTCCAGGAAAGAGTCACATTCCCTAAACCCGGATGACCTCATAACTAGTGCAGCGGGAAAACGTGCCATACCGCGCCAGATCCTTTAATTCCCTGAAATACATGTAAGTTGAAAAATCAACAATAATGTTGAGCGAGTTCATGTGTAAGTGAGTAAATAAACCTTTGTATGTATAAAAATCCTAGTATGTAGCAAATAAGGAAAAGAGATCACCAATGGTTTGCAAGGCCATTGATATGTGTGAAGTGCAAGTAGGAAGACTTAAACCTAGCAGATTTAGCGTTGGGTACAAAGTCACCCCGAGGTCCGTTCTGGTTGGGCCTGGGGCTGGGCTCGCTACACCCAGATAGATCTACCGCTTACGTCCCTTGGTCCTACAATGAGGATTAATGGTCTCCAGTTCCCGCCTACCCACTCACATGATCTAAGTAGTAAACCTCCTTACGCTAACCATGCCATGTATAAAGTACTTGTAATCAAAGTAACATGTATTTCACCCCCGTAGTTTAGAAAACTGAAAACAGTTAAGAGAAAAGGGGGACATGAACTCACAGTGGTGCGTCTCTACCAAGTATGCCTCCAAATCAATCAGCTGTATGACGACCTACACGTACTAACTCTATTAGACGGACGGCCGTGCCTTAGCTTTAAGGTTTAAGTTTTTGGGAAATAGTTAGGCAACTATTTCGTGTTTACATTCTGTATATACTTGGTAGTCATTTTCCTTCCCAAGGATGGGGGATTTAATACATGTGCGTTCGTATAATTCGGATTACACTATTAAGTCTCACTTAATATATTTTATTCCTAACTCCAAAATATAAATATTCTTCCCAAAAATATTATATTTTAATACATGTGATTTTCCCAAAATAATACTTAGTAATATTATTTTTACTCTAAAAATAATATTTACGTAGTTCACAAAGTAATCATAAACACTTATACAAGTGATGTTGTGAAAAATATATACTAAATATATATATGTATCACGTTTTATTTTGTGAAATCGCACCTCCGGTATTTTGTAAATAAGTCGTGGCGAAGTCTATAATCTGAAAACAAGTCAAGATGTATTTCTAACACTTATAGTGAAAATATTACTAAGTGTTAGGTTTTTGGAAAAATTTCGCCAGAGTTTCCTCTGTAACTGGAGGTGGCCACGCTTTCAAGCGTATCATTTTCTTTTATAAATCAAATCAACCATTTTTATCATTCAATCAAAACAATGTTCAAACCACAACTAGTCAAAATATGTATATAAATCGCATAAATTTCATGAACTTGTGATTTATCCAAACTATGAAGTAAATCCCATTACTTTTAGTGGATCTTTATATAAAACAATCCGATTTTGTAAAAACCTCGTTTTTAGGGAAGTTCCGTCTTTACAACTTCTCGTCATCTTTTCCAAAAATAGTTATTTTGTCGAAACTTTGTGTTACACAAGTGTTTACACACTTGTGTGTTCTAAAAACCATTCGTGTTAGTGTAAGATCCGTCTTTAAAGTATGTTTTCTCTTGACACGTGGTCCTTTGAAAATACCGCTTGTAGGTACGTAGATCTACTAGTTTTAAACATTATTTTGCAAACAAAATCGCTTTTACACAAGTTCATGATTTATGTGTGGTAGAGTTCATCCTTTAACCCTTGTTACTTCCAAAACAACCTTGTGTCATGATCCAAGGTCATGACTAATCCGGGTTAAATGATGATCTGAGCTACCACAACATAGATCGGGTCCAAATAATCACACAAATCAAATACTACATGATTTACACAACATATGAGCTTTTAACCATCACTTATAGCATTTTTGGTAGACTTTTGTGCTTCATCTTGCATGTTTACGAGTTTTAACCGTTACAAATCATATTAACCACTTTAAAATAGTTCGAGAAGGTGATTTAAGCAACTTACTACTAGCTCGAGGCTAGGGAAGAATCTAAGCGAAAAATGCGTGGATAAAAGCAATGTAGTGAGGTCCTTCGCCTTCCGATTGCACCAAGGTTCCTTATACGCAATCCTTAACACTTGTAGATGCTTGGAATGGCTTGAAACAAATTCGAAAATGATGGATGGGGTGGGGTGTGTTCGGCCGAGAGCTCTAGGAGAGGGAGAGAGAGCTTGAGTGTTGGTGAGTTGTGTAGTGAAGGTTATGGAGGATTATGATTAGAACTTATAGACAATTTATAAGATAATTATCCAAAGGTCCATATGTCTACTAGATTTTAAACACACAAGATTATAATAATCTTGCAAGGACAAGGGGTGTCCCCCTTCATGGGGACGATTGTAAAGGGGGGGGGGGTACTAGTTCGATTCCAACTAGTAGTTAGGTATATTAGTTAGGTTAAGTGTAGGTTAACCCGATTAGTAGTGTGTAGTGTGTTACAATGGGTGTTAGGGTATTCAGGGACCCTAACTGGCTCAGAAAAAGGAAGATAATGAAAATGGCAATATTTTCATGTTCCGGGTATAGTCCGATTGTTTGGTTGGATAGTAATCCGTTAAAGTGCTTAACATAGCTTTAAGGTGTCGTTAATACCCTTTTTAGTGACACAACTTATTTCTGACACTTTGGAAAGTGTCTAGCAATATCTTTCTCATGTTTTGGCACTTTATTAGTTAGCTAAAAGCTGAATTATTATGTAAAGTGCTGAATTTTGTGCTTAGAGCACGTTTTAGGCACATCCAGTCATTGAAACTTATTCCTAGAGACGCAGTTCTACAACCCTTGTATCCCTACACTCACCACTAGTGTAGCAAAATATTTCTGGCTCATACAGGCCTTAGAGGCAGTGTCTGCCTGATGCTGGCTTTATCAGCATGTTCAATAGGTTATCCGTTTATAGTGCTACTGTGCTTTTTGTGCATCATGTTTGTCACTAAGGTTCAGCATGTAAATAATGTAGTGACAGCAAGTAAAGTATGATGCAAGTAAGTACATGTATCAATATTCAAGTAGCAGTTTATTCACAAGTTCAAGCAAGCATAGTAATTAAGCAGTAATTAATTATTAATTAAGTCGTACGGATACCTAGTTTAGTGAGGGTTGTCACATTCTCCCCCCGTTAAATAAATTTCGTCCCGAAATTTTAAGTTCTGCTTGTAGATGCAGGGTTCTTAGGAAATAGGTGGGGGTATTTCTCTTTCATCCGGTCCTCACGCTCCCAGGTGTATTCAGGACCATGTCTGGCATCCCAATGAACTTTGACGAGCTTGACACTGCTCCGGCGGGTCTTGTTTACTTTCCAATCCGTAACCTCAACCGGTTCTTCAACGAAATGGAGCGTGTCGTCAACATGAATCTCGTCGATGGGAATGGCAATGGTATCTTGAGTTGGACTTTTCTTCAGGTTGGATACATGAAATGTATCGTGAACACCATTCAGTTCAGCAGGTAAATCCAACTTGTATGCTACTAGTCCTATTCTTTCCAAAATTCTGAAAGGACCAATGTAGCGCGGATTTAACTTCCCACGCTTTCCGAAGCGTGCCACACCCTTCCAGGGTGAAACTTTCAATAAAACCATTTCTCCAACTTGGAATTCCAAGTGTTTCCGGTTTGGATCCGCATAGGCCTTCTGTCTGTGGCGAGCTGCTTCGATGCGTTTTAGAATCTGCGCAATCTTGTCTGTCGTCTCTTGGACGATTTCGGGACCAGCAAGCTGCCTATCACCTGCGTCAGCCCAGCATAAGGGTGATCGGCACTTGCGTCCGTAAAGGGCTTCTAATGGCGCGACACCAATACTGGTGTGGTAGCTGTTGTTGTATGAAAATTCGACCAAAGGCAAATGCTTATCCCAGCTACCGCCCAAATCCATAACACACGCTCTCAACATGTCTTCCAAAGTCTGTATCGTTCGCTCGCTTTGACCGTCAGTTTGCGGATGAAACGCAGTGCTCAGATTTAATTGTGAGCCAAAAGCTTCTTGGAAGGATTGCCATATCCTTGACACAAACCTTCCGTCTCTATCAGAGATGATTGAGAGAGGTACTCCATGGCGCGTAATGATCTCTCTCATGTAAATTTTGGCCAACTTGCTCGTATTATCCTTCTCTCTGATAGGTAAGAAGTGTGCTGACTTTGTTAATCGATCCACTATTACCCAAATAGTGTCATGGCCTCTCGGCGTTCTTGGCAACTTTGTAATGAAATCCATTGAGATTTGTTCCCATTTCCACTTGGGAATCTCAGGTTGTTGCAGAAGTCCTGAAGGCTTCTGGTATTCCGCTTTCACCTTAGCGCACGTTAGACATTTGCTCACATAAACAGCAACATCGCCTTTCATCCTAGGCCACCAATAGTAACCCTTGAGATCTTGGTACATCTTATCCGCTCCTGGATGGATAGAGTACCGCGATTTGTGAGCTTCATCAAAAATAACCTTCCTTAAACCACCAAACAGAGGAACCCAAATCCTTTTCTCAAAACATAACGTTCCTTCCTCGTTTGGCACCAAAAGCTTCTCCATCCCACGGAGGTATTCTTCTTCAAGGTTTCCTTCCTTGAGAGCTTCTTTCTGCGCGGCACGAATGCGCAAGGAAAGATCGGTTCGGATAATCATTTCTAAAGCCCTAACCCTTATGGGCTTGATCCTCTCCTTTCGACTTAGGGCATCGGCGACCACATTCGCCTTCCCTGGATGATACTTTATCTCGCAGTCGTAATCATTCAACAACTCAACCCATCGTCTCTGCCTCATATTCAGCTCCTTCTGGTTGAATATGTGTTGTAGGCTTTTGTGATCTGTAAAAATTGTACACTTTGTACCATAAAGGTAGTGTCTCCAGATCTTTAATGCAAATACCACTGCGCCTAGTTCCAGATCATGTGTGGTATAGTTCTTTTCGTGCACTTTCAATTGACGTGATGCGTAAGCAATAACCTTCTGGCGTTGCATTAACACGCAACCCAATCCTTGACGTGAGGCGTCGCAGTATACCACAAAATCATCTGTACCTTCCGGTAGTGCTAAGATTGGCGCATTGCAGAGCTTATCCTTCAATATCTGGAACGCTTCTTCCTGTTTGATTCCCCAATCAAACTTCTTATCTTTCTGCGTGAGGAGTGTCAAAGGTTGAGCGATTTTTGAAAAATCCTCAATGAACCTTCGATAGTAGCCAGCCAAACCCAAGAATTGTCGAATCTCAGTTGGCGTCTTTGGCGTTTCCCAATTCTTGATCGCTTCGATCTTGGTTGGATCCACGTGGATTCCATCTCCATTTACCACGTGTCCAAGAAATTGGACTTCACGTAGCCAAAACTCGCACTTAGAGAATTTGGCGTACAGCTGTTCTTTCTTCAGCAGCTCCAAAATAGTTCTTAAATGCTGTTTGTGCTCAGCCTTTGTCCTTGAATAAATCAAGATGTCGTCGATAAACACAATCACGAACTTGTCCAAGTACGGCTTGCAAACTCTATTCATCAAGTCCATAAAGACTGCAGGTGCGTTTGTCAAACCAAACGGCATAACAAGGAACTCGTAGTGTCCATAACGAGTTCTGAAGGCTGTCTTCGGGATACTTTCTTCTTGTATCCTTAACTGATGGTATCCAGATCGAAGATCGATCTTTGAATAAAAGCTTGAACCTTGCAGTTGGTCAAACAGATCATCAATTCTTGGCAGAGGATACCTATTCTTGATCGTCAGCTTGTTCAACTCCCGGTAGTCGATGCACATACGAAAACTACCGTCCTTCTTCTTGACAAACAGGACCGGAGCTCCCCAAGGCGAGAAGCTTGGTCGGATAAAACCCTTGTCTAACAACTCTTGAAGTTGTGTCGACAGTTCCTGCATCTCAGACGGAGCAAGTCTATAAGGTGCCTTAGCCACAGGCGCGGCGCCTGGAACTAAGTCAATGCGGAACTCTACTTGTCTCTGAGGTGGCAGTCCCGGTAAGTCCTCTGGGAAGACTTCTGGATATTCCCTCACGACAGGGATGTCTTCTATTCTTGGCTCAGCAGCCTTCTTGTCTACAATGTGTGCCAGGAAGGCAGCACATCCCTTCTGCAAACACTTTCGTGCTTTCAGGCAGCTGATAATTCTCAACGGTGTATCACGCTTCTCTCCGTGAACCACAATTGTTTCGCCATCTTCGGTGGGGATACGAACGACCTTTTCGTGACAAACTATCTCAGCCTTGTTGCCTGATAACCAATCCATTCCTACTACTACGTCGAAGCTCCCCAGCTGGACTGGTAGTAGATCCAAAGCAAACTCACGCTCTCCCAATTCGATCACACAACCTCTGATCACTTCATTGGCTTCTACTAACTTCCCATTAGCCAATTCGATTGAGTAGGGAATATCTAACTTATTAGCGGCTAAACCAAGCATATTCTTAAACTCTAACGATACGAAGCTATAATCGGCACCAGTATCAAATAAAACGGATGCATAGCGTTGGTTTACAGGGAACGTACCAGTAACGACATTGGGGTCCTGGCGCGCTTCCCTCGCTTCGATTTGGAACACTCTTCCACGGGCTTGGTTTAACTCTGGGCAGTTCCTCTTAAAGTGCCCGATATCACCACAGTTAAAGCATCTAAGTCTTTGCTCGTTTCCACCTCCATTTCCAGCTTGGTTGTTGTTTTGGTTCGCATTACCAGCTTGATTCCCATTGTTGCCTCGATTCTCGTTTCCTCCATTGTTCCCCTGTGGGCGATTCCCAATACCACCACGATTATTATTTCTATTCCCAAATCCTCCTTGGCCTCCCCGGCCAGTACTAGCCCAACAAGAATCCTTCAAGTGTCCAGTCTTTCCACAAGCTTCACATACTTTTGGCCCGCATCGGCCAGAATGGTGACGCTGGCAGGTGTTGCACTTGGGTTGGGTGCCCATATATCCCTTCCCTTTCTTTCTACCACCAGCTGTATCCTGAGCTGGCGCGTTTGGCTCTCCTTTCTTAACAACCACACTGGCGCCCTGCTTGAAGTTCGAGAACTTTCGTTTGTTACCTCCTGATGACTCGACGTGAGTCTCTTTCTTCTTAGGCTCAGCATCAACAAACTTGTTCAGGTGAATAGCCTCCTCTGTGAGAGCCACGCTCAAGTCGATTGCCTCAGTAATTGTCGCAGGCTTGGATGAGGTCACCATGCTTATGATTTGAGGAGCTAATCCCCAAATGAAACGTTCAATCCGCTTGAACTCCGGAGTGACCATGTAGGGTACCACATGCGATAAGTCATGGAACCTCTGAACGTATTCTGCGATCTTTGGACCGTCCATTTTCAAATGCCAGAACTCAGTTTCCAATCTTTGGATTTCCGCGCGAGAGCAGTACTTTTTGCGCATAAGTTCCTTCAGTTTGGTCCAGGTTAGCGCGTAGGCAGCAGCTTCACCAAGTGTCTGTACTTGCAAATTCCACCAAGAGAGGGCTCCATCCAAGAATAGCCCTGAGATATAGGTGACTTGCTGATCTAGTGCGCATTTGCTCATGCGAAGAACATATTCGGTTTTCTCGGCCCAACGAACAAAGGCGACAACACCTCCTGTGCCATCAAAGTTGACCGGTTTGCAGTCTAGAAACTGCTTGTAGGTGCACCCATGAGGTGGGTTATTGTTGCCATTGTTGTTTGAGCTGCTTCCGCTGGGTCCTCCTTGCGAAGCGGTGTATTGTGCGATGGCAGCAGTGATGACTTGTTGGAGTTCTGCCTCATTGGTAGGCATGCGTGTCTCACGTCTCGGTGGCATCTTCTAAAAGATGGTTTACGTTGGTCAGGCCATAGTAAAGATCCCATGTTATAATACGTAAGTCAGGTCATAATATAGCGTACGTATATAATGATAGTAATAGTACATAACATCTCATGTTATAATCATATCAATCACACAACATCCCATGTTACAAACATCAATCACACAACATCCCATGTCATAGAATATAAATAACCAACTCAAGTATCAAATATGATGAGAATACTGCGATTGCCATATATTGAGACCACATAGTAAGCGTACAAATACATCACAGTGTCATACAACATCAGTCGACTAAGGGCTACATCACCCTAGTCCAAAAACTGTATCAAATCAGTGTCTATACATCAAATACATGTCAACAAAAGTCAGAATCAAATGTAGTCTCCAAAAATGTTGTGCAGTCAAAAGCATTCGCCGTCTTCTCACCAGCGTCTACCTATACGGTACTGAAGAGCTCTACACGGATGGCGGTGGAGGAGGGGGAAAGTGAGTGTAAAACAAGCGGCGCAAATGGAGCCAGTCCTCCTCCATGGCTCTCTGGGTACGCAAGAACGAAGCAACCTGCTGCTCCAGGGCAAAAAGGCGTGCAGCATAGTCTGGTGGTACAGGTCGAGAGGGCTGCAATAGAGAATGGGTCTGACCCTGGCACTGACACGGCGGCGGCTGGGCTCTCTCAAGCTCCTGAATGCGCTGCGTCTGTGCCTCGTGCTAGGCGAAAAACGACATCAAAACGTCCTCAATAGTATACCCCATGTGGAAAGAATGGTAGGGGTCAGTCGGTGGCATAGCAGAAGGTGATGTCCAAAGAAACAGCTCACTGGTGGGATCAAAAGGTGCCACATGAAATGGAGAAACAGGGGGAAAAGTAGCAGACGGTGGTATAGCAGGGATAGATACCGGTACATATCCAAAAGGGTGAGCCGAAGAACCCTCTCCAGGTCGCGCTGGAGGTGTAAACCGAGGAAATGAAAAGGAGGTATCAATGTGACGTGCATCAGTGGTCTGAGGAGGAATAGGTGGGACCTCGTCATCAGCAGGAATCCACCCACACTGGGCGTGCTCATCTCGTGGGTCAATCTGTGCCTCAAAAAGTGCACGATCAAACTGAACTGGCATAGGATCATGGTGAGGTGCAACACGAGGGTCAACTGGTGCATCAGCAATAAGTGGGGGATCAACATGATCAGCAGCAATGACATGATCGCCCTCCAACAACGGAGCATCTATAGGATGATCATCAATAGGTGGGTCAGCAATGACAGGCTCAATAATAGGTGCGTCAGCATAAACTGGGTCATGCTCAAGCACTGGGTCAGGAGCAGGGTCTAGTGGCTGCTCGGGCTCATCAAAGGCCATCTCAAAATCAAACTCAGGGTCGATGGGGTCAACTGGGTCAACTGGGTCGACTGGATCCTCCATAGGCTGATCCATGGGTATAAACTCTATATCCTCATCTGGGTCGAATCCTGGGGGAAAGACAAGATCGGAATCCTCCACATCATCGTGGTCGAAAGTAAAACTAGGAATAGGGGCAACAGAGGATGCCTGGTCGGGATCTGATCCATGTGAGAAGTGCTGCGCACTCTGGGTGTGTGAAGGTGCGGAGGCCACAAACTCGAAAGAGTCTGGGACCGGTGAGTGAGCAGGTGACTCCTCAGCGGGAGCATCTGCGATCATCAAAAGATCTCCAGCAGCAAGAAGGGCCTCGCCCTGAACCTCGTCCTCTAAGGGCTCGTCATCAAACAGATCGACGTCGTCGTCAGCGTCGGCGTCGAGGAGTAAATCGTAAGCAGGATATGAAGCCAACGGTATGGGAGCAGGGATCTCCACTAACGGTAGGTCCCCGGCCAAAGGGCCATCAGTGAGCTCATCAGCACCATCAGGTAAAGCAAAGGGCTGAAAATCATCCTCGTCTGTGCTAGTAACGTCAGATGTGTGAACCTCGCGCTCAGAAGACTCTAGGTCGTCTGATACTATAGGTCTAGGTCCTGTGGTGTCTGAGTCACCAGTGCCGGTCGAATCCATGTATCTGTAACATAAACACAAATGTGCACAAATAATCAGTCATACAATCAGATAAGCACATTAGTCACCAAGTAAGCAATCAAATAATTCTCCTAGTCCCACTAGCCTCCCAGCCTCTCAGACTGCTCTTCCTTGTCCCACTAGCCAATTCTCCTAGTCCCACTAGCCAACTACCTCGATTTCTCAGATTGAGCATCGGCCTCCAAAACCGAGCCTCAGCCTTCAAGACTGAGCCTAAAAACAATAAATAAAATGTGCTCAACATTTGTTTGTAAAAACGTTTTGAGATCTGGACTTAAGTGGTATGTAGTAAAAATGTTTTCGTGAGAGCCCTAGTGATCATAGTCTAGACTCGAGAAAGAATCCTAATTCGCTATGATCAGAGCTCTGATACCAAGCTGTCACACCCTGGCTTTGTGTTTTTTATTAATCTCATTTTTAAATTTAATTTTCACTCTTATATTTTATTAATATATGTGTTTTTTATTTTATTTGGTTTCTCTTTTATAACTCATATTCCTTTACATTTTTAAAAAGTAATTATGTTTAATTTTTTTTTGTCAATGTTCCATTGTAAATGTCATTGACAATAGAGTTGCATTTAAAATAGAGTGTTTCGTTGGTATCATTGGTTGTACGATTGCCAGTATCGAACCGTCCGACTGAAAAACTTCAATACCGGTATTTGTTTTCATTGTTTTCGATCCATGTGAAACATATTAATATCCTTTTACCACGTCTTAATTTTTTTGTAGTTTTTCTTTATAGATTACTGTCACAAGTGGAATCCACTAGTGTTATAAACGTGTAAAACTTATTTTTAATTATTTTACATTTCCTGTCCTTCGCGTTTGTTCATATGTGAACAATCTTTACGAGATTTTATCAAATTGTTGAGTACAATATAATTCAAAGTTTCGGTACATGAACAACTATGTCTATTACTAGTTATTATACATTTGTGGTTATCATACACTTGTAAAAGTGAAATCCAAACAAAAATATAACCCGAATTCAAAAGAAAAATATGTTATGACAATTTAAAAAAATAAATACTAAATTTATAATTTTATTATATATATATTGGTAATGAAGAACGATAATAGTAAGTTTATTTTTATAATAATATATAACTTTTTATTATTATTTTATTTAATATATTATAATAGTTTATTATTATATTTACTTTTAATAACATATTTTTAATTTTTTTCCTTTTTTAAAACCATATATTTCCTTTACCATTTTCTAATAATTCTTTTTCATATATTAATTTATCGATAATTTGATACTTCTTTAATTATTTACGTTTATAATTTTTTTTAAAAACTCATGTACGTAGTTGTGCTTGATTTTTACGTACTTGATTTTTTCCCCGACATTCCGTTATAAGTTTTGTTGAAAACGAAGTTGTACTCAAAATAAAGTATTTATTTGATATCATAAAACGGTATGATAGTAAACTAAATTGTCCTATTGGTTTGGTTTTCTAAACAACATGATTTATTTTCAAATCACGTTTGTTTTACATTATCAAGAAAAACTAGTATATTTTAAAAGCAAAGGTGGGTAGGTTTGTTCAAGATCAGATTATCCAGTTTTTGAATATCTGAGTCCATATCTGAAATTTCGGATATTCAAAATTTCAGATACGGATTCGGATATTTAAATGGATATCCGGATTTATTAAAAAAATCAAAAGATCCATTTCGTGCATAGACTAAAACAAAACCTGTATTCGATTTTCCAAATTTCAAACATTGAAAAAAAAAACACTCGGAAATATGCATCCAATTATTTAATACTTTTTTAGTTTTCGGATATCAGATAATCCGATTATCCTAAATTTTTAGAAATCTATATCTGAATCTAAATCTGAAAATTCAGATATTTCAGATACAAATTTTCGGATTCGGTTTAGATCTAGATCTTTTTGAACAACCCTAAACGTGGGTGGCCTATGCAACTGATAAAAACAAACCAATAAACCCTCTAAATTTCACAAATGACAATTTTTTTAACAACGAATTTCTTGTCCCTGATAAGACTTGAACCCAAGACCTTACACTTAAGTGTGTTAAAAGGTGTTGTCTACTGCCTACATCATTGAGTCGTGTAGAGTATCTAATAGGACAAAATGTTAGATCATATTTTGGTTGTAATGTACATCGTATGGAGGTACACATCCATGCGAATGTAAGCTAGTCCGCATGTGTCACACCCTGGCTTTGCGGAAGCGTGGTTAATTTGGTGTGACTTCTTAATACTATAGCTTAACCATAACAAAGCTATATGAAATAAAACCATGCAAGATCATCCATTTAATTAAGTTTTAAAAACCAAATACAATAACATTGTCTTAACGGAAACACATCCTAACGACATTGTTCAACAAACACAAACATCAACATGACATAAACACAGTTTAAGGACTGTGACTTGTCCAGGAAAGAGTCACATTCCCTAAACCCGGATGACCTCATAACTAGTGCAGCGGGAAAACGTGCCATACCGCGCCAGATCCTTTAATTCCCTGAAATACATGTAAGTTGAAAAATCAACAATAATGTTGAGCGAGTTCATGTGTAAGTGAGTAAATAAACCTTTGTATGTATAAAAATCCTGGTATGTAGCAAATAAGGAAAAGAGATCACCAATGGTTTGCAAGGCCATTGATATGTGTGAAGTGCAAGTAGGAAGACTCAAACCTAGGAGATTTAGCGTTGGGTACAAAGTCACCCCGAGGTCCGTTCTGGTTGGGCCTGGGGCTGGGCTCGCTACACCCAGATAGATCTACCGCTTACGTCCCTTGGTCCTACAATGAGGATTAATGGTCTCCAGTTCCCGCCTACCCACTCACATGATCTAAGTAGTAAACCTCCTTACGCTAACCATACCTTGTATAAAGTACTTGTAATCAAAGTAACATGTATTTCACCCCCGTAGTTTAGAAAACTGAAAACAGTTAAAAGAAAAGGGGGACATGAACTCACAGTGGTGCGTCTCTACCAAGTATGCCTCCAAATCAATCAGCTGTATAACGACCTACACGTACTAACTCTATTAGACGGACGGCCGTGCCTTAGTTTTAAGGTTTAAGTTTTTGGGAAATAGTTAGGCAACTATTTCGTGTTTACATTCTGTATATACTTGGTAGTCATTTTCCTTCCCAAGGATGGGGGATTTAATACATGTGCGTTCGTATAATTCGGATTACACTATTAAGTCTCACTTAATATATTTTATTCCTAACTCCAAAATATAAATATTCTTCCCAAAAATATTATATTTTAATACATGTGATTTTCCCAAAATAATACTTAGTAATATTATTTTTACTCTAAAAATAATATTTACGTAGTTCACAAAGTAATCATAAACACTTATACAAGTGATGTTGTGAAAAATATATACTAAATATATATATGTATCACGTTTTATTTTGTGAAATCGCACCTCCGGTATTTTGTAAATAAGTCGTGGCGAAGTCTATAATCTGAAAACAAGTCAAGATGTATTTCTAACACTTATAGTGAAAATATTACTAAGTGTTAGGTTTTTGGAAAAATTTCGCCAGAGTTTCCTCTGTAACTGGAGGTGGCCACGCTTTCAAGCGTATCATTTTCTTTTATAAATCAAATCAACCATTTTTATCATTCAATCAAAACAATGTTCAAACCACAACTAGTCAAAATATGTATATAAATCGCATAAATTTCATGAACTTGTGATTTATCCAAACTATGAAGTAAATCCCATTACTTTTAGTGGATCTTTATATAAAACAATCCGATTTTGTAAAAACCTCGTTTTTAGGGAAGTTCCGTCTTTACAACTTCTCGTCATCTTTTCCAAAAATAGTTATTTTGTCGAAACTTTGTGTTACACAAGTGTTTACACACTTGTGTGTTCTAAAAACCATTCGTGTTAGTGTAAGATCCGTCTTTAAAGTATGTTTTCTCTTGACACGTGGTCCTTTGAAAATACCGCTTGTAGGTACGTAGATCTACTAGTTTTAAACACTATTTTGCAAACAAAATCGCTTTTACACAAGTTCATGATTTATGTGTGGTAGAGTTCATCCTTTAACCCTTGTTACTTCCAAAACAACCTTGTGTCATGATCCAAGGTCATGACTAATCCGGGTTAAATGATGATCCGAGCTACCACAACATAGATCGGGTCCAAATAATCACACAAATCAAATACTACATGATTTACACAACATATGAGCTTTTAACCATCACTTATAGCATTTTTGGTAGACTTTTGTGCTTCATCTTGCATGTTTACGAGTTTTAACCGTTACAAATCATATTAACCACTTTAAAATAGTTCGAGAAGGTGATTTAAGCAACTTACTACTAGCTCGAGGCTAGGGAAGAATCTAAGCGAAAAATGCGTGGATAAAAGCAATGTAGTGAGGTCCTTCGCCTTCCGATTGCACCAAGGTTCCTTATACGCGATCCTTAACACTTGTAGATGCTTGGAATGGCTTGAAACAAATTCGAAAATGATGGATAGGGGTGGGGTGTGTTCGGCCGAGAGCTCTAGGAGAGGGAGAGAGAGCTTGAGTGTTGGTGAGTTGTGTAGTGAAGGTTATGGAGGATTATTATTAGAACTTATAGACAATTTATAAGATAATTATCCAAAGGTCCATATGTCTACTAGATTTTAAACACACAAGATTATAATAATCTTGCAAGGACAAGGGGTGTCCCCCTTCATGGGGACGGTTGTAAAGGGGGGGGGGGGGTACTAGTTCGATTCCAACTAGTAGTTAGGTATATTAGTTAGGTTAAGTGTAGGTTAACCCGGTTAGTAGTGTGTAGTGTGTTACAATGGGTGTTAGGGTATTCAGGGACCCTAACTGGCTCAGAAAAAGGAAGATAATGAATATGGCAATATTTTCATGTTCCGGGTATAGTCCGGTTGTTTGGTTGGATAGTAATCCGTTAAAGTGCTTAACAAAGCTTTAAGGTGTCGTTAATACCCTTTTTAGTGACACAACTTATTTCTGACACTTTGGAAAGTGTCTAGCAATATCTTTCTCATGTTTTGGCACTTTATTAGTTAGCTAAAAGCTGAATTGTTATGTAAAGTGCTGAATTTTGTGCTTAGAGCACGTTTTAGGCACATCCAGTCATTGAAACTTATTCCTAGAGACGCAGTTCTACAACCCTTGTATCCCTACACTCACCACTAGTGTAGCAAAATATTTCTGGCTCATACAGGCCTTAGAGGCAGTGTCTGCCTGATGCTGGCTTTATCAGCATGTTCAATAGGTTATCCGTTTATAGTGCTACTGTGCTTTTTGTGCATCATGTTTGTCACTAAGGTTCAGCATGTAAATAATGTAGTGACAGCAAGTAAAGTATGATGCAAGTAAGTACATGTATCAGTATTCAAGTAGCAGTTTATTCACAAGTTCAAGCAAGCACAGTAATTAAGCAGTAATTAATTATTAATTAAGTCGTACGGATACCTGGTTTAGTGAGGGTTGTCACAGCATGGATGTGATATATCTGTACGGAGGTAACTAGGTCCGCACGAGGGTAAATCTTTTAGTATAAATAGCTGTGAGGACTTAGTGTTTATTAGATTTTGCTGAACTAACGACGAAGCTCTGTCGGGTTGTTTTCTCGATTGTAACCGTTGATAGATTATTGAAAACATTGAAAATTAACTAATCTTGTTATGTCGCCTAATCAAAATGGATTCCGCACATATTGACTAGGTTATAGATATTACCTGAGCTAAACGACTTTAGAAAACGGTCCTCACAAGTGATATCGGAGCTTGGAGGCTAATATCTTAGACATTCTACAAGATTAGACATTGAAGACTTCTTTCTACTCATTTTCTATTCAGTTTTCTTCATTTCTCACACATTTAACCATCAAAATGGACTATTTTTTTCGAGGATTGTAGAAAACTCGTTTTTAACAAAGCCTCTAAAAATTTAACTTAAAATTCAATCAGAATCATGTTAAAATTGGCAAAAAAATGAGAAAACTTGATTTTTCACATTCGAACGAACTAACTACGTCCGCACAAACATACTACATCCGCACAAATGTATTACGTCCGTACGGAAGTAAACTTTGTTTGTCTGAAAAAGTTACATTCGCACGAAAGTAATCAAGTTTGTATTTGTAACAACCCGACTTTTCGAAAGTCAAAGTCAAGTCAAAGTCAAGTCAAGGTCTTATTCAGATCTGTTATTTCTTGCTTAATTGACTTGTACTCTCGGGATTCGATAATAGTTTAACCTTTTTGTGGTAATCGATATATTGACTATTTTTAAACGATATTTTAAACACACTTTATCGCATATTACATCGCATGTTAGTCTAAACGCTATCACAACGCAATGCAAACTCGATACGCAGTTACTGGTATTGATTCTATATGTGTGTTATTATGTGCTTTACTTGTGTGTGCCTTATATATGTTTTGGGAAGTTATTCGCAAACGCAAACGCAATCGCAACTCTATCTCATCGCAACTCGAAACGCATATTTACTTTTATGCATATTATGTGTTATGTTATTTGTGTAACTACTTGTTTAAATATGTGGATTATCTCATCGCAACACTCACTCGCAAGTCGCTTAAACGCAATGCAACGCTTAACGCACGAAATAAAAGTCGGAAACCAACAAAACGCAAGCTGTCTCATCGAATGACCCTTCGATCGAATGACCATCTGTCCGGATGACCATCCTTTCGGATGACCATACGTCCGGATGACCATCCTTTCGGATGACCATCCGTCTGGATGACCATCCGATCGGATGGCCATCCGATCGATTGGCCATCCGACCCACTTATCCTGCACCGCCTTACCTCTCCCTCACACTATAAATACCTGTAACACCTCGTAAAATCATGCCCAACAATGTGTTGACATGTGTACTAAACCCTAATGAAGTCAAACGTTAACTATCAAGGACTAATTTTGCGAAAAATAAAAAACTTTGAATGCGAAAGGACTAAAAGTGTCAAACTATAAAACACACATATGTTTGGTATTAAACTATAAAATGCCCCTACGGAGCATAGTTTGGTTTTAAACTATAAAACACACATATGTTTGATATCATACTGATATTATATCATAAATAAAGTGTTTTCATAGAATGTTTATGGTCGTAACATCAGATTGTACGCAAGTTCCTTTTATACGTCGTAAAATGACCAAAACGCCCTTATGAGGCATAATTTAATTTTTAAACCTTAACGGGCATACAAGCTGATATCCTATTGATATTATAACTTATTTAAAGTATATTGGCATATGGAACTTGTTCATGACTCATACGGTTACTCGTTATCGCTTATACGCGTACGGTTAGACTTACGTAACTAGTTTACGTAAGTTTACCGAAACAGGTTAAACCTCATCATTTTCACTTCAAAATCCAGTGTGTATTTAGTTTACCCATATTATACAAGTCTTCATACTTGTTGGGTCTAAATTACATTTTATTCCGGTCATCGCTTAATCTAGCGTATCGTACCGTTTTTAATACTTTAAGCTAGTCGGTTTAAGTCTATGACTTAAACAAGACCCGTTAGCATTCTAATTGGTTATCTACGCCATCATTGCAGACTGGAGCCTACCGGTAAATTGTACCTACGCTTACTTAATTGAATACGGCTGAGTTATTATAAATCTTGCGATTTAAGACAGGAGCTAGCTCAGGTAAATACTCTTAACTTATTTTCCCTTATACGGGCTTGGGATATGGTAATATAATTACTGCATGGCCGGCTATGGGATTCGAAGACCAATAAGTCGGGAAATTCAAATAATCCGTTTTAATTCGTATTGCTTGACTGAGACATCAGGGGTTAATGCGACCGTGTCCTAGATATCCTTCACTCATTAATTGCAAATGGCCACGACCTAAGCACGGGGTGTAGGCATACACCCGACTGATGAGATATGGTTTATTAAATAAATTTTATACCTAATATGGGTTCCCAATAAGGGAATAAGTGGTGTGTCGGTTAATCACAAACCGATATAGTTCGGGCCCCGTATGTAGAGCAAGTTTTGTAAAACTGATAACATGAGATATAGTTTGTCTCAAGTATAAAAGATTTTCGTGCCTTGTGCACCTAAACCAATTTTCATAAACATGTTCAAATGTGTCGGTTGATTGTATTTACGAGTGAAAACTGACGTATTTTCAAAAGTCTAAGTGACAGGTACAAATACGTAAATAGGCTGGAAGCTGCTCGGGACTGTTAGACGAGGAACTTGCAACTCCTTCGCATAAGCCATTAGTCTGATAAACTTCTATTTTTTTATTGATCCGCCTGTGGATTATTACAAGCTTGTCTGTACTTAATACCTTGATATTTTTAGACATTGTATTTGTAATAATATTTTATATTCCAAGACTTCTGGTGTGCTATTCTGTGTATGTTTGACTATGACGATACCAATATTACGTCACGATACTCCCCATCGGGCTGAGCTGTAAATATCGGGGTGTGACAGGTTGGTATCAGAGCCAATGTTTGATTGAATTAAACACTAGCCTCTAGTGTTTAATCTCAAATGACACAGTAGCATATTCCTTAGACCTTCTGAGTCTAGACTTAACATAGGAATGCTCTCATCCCTATTAAGTAAACATTGTTTTCGATTTTATGTGTTTTGAATATCTCGCCGATCACAGAAGCCGTTGATGGAAATTCTCCACGTCCGAAGCCAAGAAATGCCAAGCTTCGTATCATCAGCTTGGATAAGCAAGCGACCGGTTTGGAGGAAGACCTTTATGGAGCTATTTCCAAAACCAAACTTATTGAAATTTTTAACCAGACTCCGGAATCCATACAGAAGGTCCCTGAGGCTCAAATTTTGGAGTCTGTACCAGTGGAGTCCATACTAGGAGATCCTTAAAGCTCCCGTATTGAAGATGATACCAATAAATGCCATTAATCAATAAATTCTTATCTCCAAGTTTTGGAATTCCAAACTTAGACTATGCTTATTAAACTTCAAATCCGTGATCCAATTTAAAATTTTCTAATCATTAAATCCTTGGATCCTACTCCTAGCAACAAATCCTGAACTGGAATGCTTATTTAATTCACTGAAATCTTCAGTGTCGCTATAGCATACGACAAACAAAGAAGAGAAACAATCGGAATGAAGCAAGGAAGACATTAGAAAATCAATCTTTCATTGTATTTTGTTTTTCCTCTAAATCCCTGTATGGGCATTTAATTATTATAGTCCCTTTGTGGACATTATATTTCAATATAGTCCCTTCGTGGACATTGTACTTCAACATAGTCCCTTCGAGGACATTATATTTCAATAAAGTCCCTTCGAGAACATTATATTTCAAAATAGTCTCTTCGTGAGCATTATATTATAATATAGTCCCTTCATGGACGTTATATTTCCATATAGTCCTTTCGTGGAGATCATACTCTGTCATAGTCTTTTCATGGACATGTCATTTCATTAAAAATCTTTTGTCAACATGTTATTTTATTAAAGTCCCCTGGCGAATATAATAATTCATCATAGTCCTTTCGAGGACATATCGTTTCACTATAGTCCCGATGTTGACATGTCTTATAGTCCCTATACGGACTTATATTTTTCCCTTCCGTCCCCGCGTGGACAAGTATTGCTTCAAATTCCCTATAAGGACCTATCTTGTCTGTGTAGTCCCTGCATGGACATTTGTTTAATTAAAATTCCCTAATGAACATATCTTTCAATTTAAGTCCCCGCGAGGACATCGTTTCAGCAAAGTCTCTTTTGTGCGCATGCCGTACCAATGAAGTCCTTTTATGGACGTGTTATTTCATTAAAATTCCTTGGGGATATGCCATTTCAATATAGTCCCTTGTGGATACGAAGTTTCATTATAGTCCCTTTGTAGACATGACATTTCATTATAGTCCCTTCGTGGGCAAACTGTTTCAATATAGCCCCTATACGGACTTATAATATTTTGAAGTCCCTATACGGACTTATAATATTTTAATAGTCCCCATACGTACTTTTAATTTTTCTTTTAGACCTCTGTGTACAAATGAGATGCTAAAATTCCTAATAGAGGCACTATTGTAAATTTCCTAATGATTTACGGGAAGTTATGAAAATTTTATATAGGTATTCATTTCGTCCCTTATTAAACAATTGTAACAATTTTATTCGAACTTGTCGATCTGCTAAATAATTTTAAAAGATCTTCTTAACAGTATAACCTAGCTAATAGGTCAATACAGACATGCTATGATGGTAAAACCCTCTTAAGACAATAATCTTTGTTAACATCCAAGAACATGTTAACACTCCTGGTAGTGTGAGTTGAGAAACCACACCAGCCGTCAAGGTATTTGGACTACGTCCAAGCCTTAAAGCATATATGATCGAATTAAATCATGGCAAATATCATCAATGTGATGATCATAATATGAACATCCATTAGTGATGAAGTGCCTAAGGGCTAAACTTGTTGTCCAATAAGACAACGACAGTTGTGGTCTACGACCCCCTGTCTAAAAATGCTTGACTATGTCCAAGCCTCATAGTCTAAAAGATCAATATGATCATGACTAGTATCATCCAATAGAATGATCACATTATTTAACATCCTTTAGTGATGTTTCGCCTATGGGCTATATACTATATTATCCACTAGTGACATTGACATTTGTGACCGTTATGGTTCACCGTCAAAGGTGATGGGCAATGTCCAAGCCTTATAGTCTATAAGATCGATAAGATCATGACTAATATCCTCAATTGCGATAATATATATATATATATATATATGTATGTATGTATGTATGTATGTATGTATGTATGTAAACATCCATTAGTGATGTCCATTGATTTGCCTATGTGCCAAAATGAATCGTTTTTCAAAACGGTGACAGTGGTAGTCTATGACTCCCTGTCCAAAGGTGAAGAACTATGTTCAAGCCTTAAAGCCTCTGGTCAAACAAGATTGCAGCTTATAAATCAATGTCCTTCGTGACAGGCCAATGCGCCATATACTAAATGTCCTTCGTGACAGACCAATGCACCATATGCTAAATGCCCTTCGTGACAAGCCAATGAGCTATATTTTATGTCCTTCGTGACAGGCCTTTTGTGCCATATCTAAAATGTCCTTGTGACAAGGCTTGTTGTGTCATACCTATATGTCCCTTGCGACAAGGCCTTCGTTGTAACACCTGGGTCACTTTAACCATCAAACAAATGCCAAACCAATGAAATATTGTATTTCATACTTGGGATTTGTAAAAAAATATGTGTATCGTTTACACATATCAACTCTTGTTCGATTTCAAGCTCTAAATCGCTTTCTGGAAGGTTATACGCACACTAATGCGTAAATATAACCATTTTAATGCAACAAACACTCCGGAATAGTGAAATAGGCTTAACATACCTTAAGTAACCTTTACATAACTTAGAAATAAGTTTTGAAGGCTTTGGTATGGCAAAATCTAGTTTAATCGCTTACAGGGACTAAAGTTGACAAACTGCGAAAGTATGCCAATTTGAACTGTAACAGACTTTCCGGAACATGAACATAAGTTAAACACACCTTAAATATCCTTTACATAGCTTAGAAATAGGCTTTGAGGGGTCGGTGTGCTAAAATAAACTTTTGGGTCATTCAGGGACTAAAAGTGTCAAAAAGTGCATAAGTTTGCATTTTCGCGCATAACTTACGTTCTGAATACATCCGGACATACAAAAATTTATGTAAGCACTAAAATATTTTATTTTAGTGTTTGGCATAAGAAACAAATCCATTCGTTGCGTCATTTGGATCGTTTTACGCGCTTGTGCGCATTCCGTCGTAATTAAGCGAACATCGCGTTCGTACGGCCAAACGAACCAACATCCGACATATTTTTGAGCATGTTTCATGTCCACAATGTTTAGGCATCCTTGTGGAGCCTTGAAAATGATTTAACGAGCCTTAAACACGTCGGAAATGGCCTTAATACGCAACGGGGACTGAAAGGTGAGCATTTGAAAGTGTTTGCTGATCAGGGGACCCCTAGCGCGACGCCTAGCCCCCCTAGCGTCACGCTAGGCCCCTTCTGATCAGTAAAGGTCATTTTTAACACAAGTTGGCAGCTCCTAACACTTCCCAAAGGACAAGTGCCACATGTTAAACTCTTATGGTGGCCAAATTCAGTAACCACAACATTCCAACAAGTGTAGGGGTGTGATCATTCCCTCTTCTCCAAGAAACGATCCTAACGGTGGACCGAAATCTATAAATACCCATCACATTTCACTTCATTTCTCACAAGAATCTGATCATTTGTGCTCTAAGTTGAAACCTTTGTTTCATACCTGAGCTATTTTGATCTAGATTAGCATTCGGGGACCCTTCGTAAGTGTTCCTTCGTTCTTTTATTGCTTTTCGAGTCCGAAAGTCAAACTTTGTTTGACTTTCTGCATTGACCAGTTTATGGTCGATGCGAAGTTCGTTGAACTTCATAACGTGAGCGTGATCACGATGGTTATAGTCCCTAGTGACTATACCTACTGATTACCACGTTATCTAGGCCCAGTGACGAGCCGTAGTTTCGGTCAGAATACGTATTCTTGCGTATTTTGTAACCAAACTACTCTTAGGTATCACAACCGTTTGCTGTGATACCAAACCTGTTTTCTAAACTTAGTTAAGCATGTTTTAACATGCTTAGCTCGTCACTTTTAGTTTAGTGCTTATATAGGGTCGTCAGGTAAGCGATCTAAACAATCGCTTATACTTTCGAACCCGACCCGTTTGGTCGATCATTAGGATCCGACCAAGCACATTAGGTGACCATAGTATATAGGGAATAACCTTCCGAGGTTATACCTTATGGTCGCTTCGTTTAAGTAGTTGTATGATAGGTAGTATATATGCCTTAGGTAAATTACCAAAATGCCCTTTTGACGCCAAAATTCATTTTAAGCATATGTAACATAACTTTTGACATCTAAACTGATTTGACAACCATATTAGACATGTTAAGGCATATTTTACTTGTCATAGGACTAGTTAGGCGGTCCGAACGCGTTTTACGTGAACGACGTGTTAACGTTGCATAAGCTACCTAAACGGGTCGTAATGGGTCGTAAACACTTAGGTTAAGTTTCATTTAGTATGTAGGCTTTGTTAAACCATACTACATGAGTTCCCATACTCATTTGGTTTACGAACCCTCATTCTATCCGATCTTCCGATTTAGGTCCGGTTTATTAATGTAGTTACCTATATTAGGTGCCGTTTGATATTCCGTGATCTCTAGCATTGCTTGGTGGTTATCTTAGGACTTCTGAGAAATCTCAAGTGAGTACATAGACCCCTCTTTTACTGTTTTCCAAACTGTTTTGGGGTGAAACACCTGTTCCTACTTGTTACTTTCATGCTTTCATGCTTTCCTGTTTTCACATCATATACTTCCTACGTTCATTAGTACATTATAGTACATGATTTTCATTGTGTTCATGCTATGTATGCCCATTGTGTGCGTACTTAATACATCGTTTTATATTACATTTTATGCTATGTATGTCCATTTAGTTCATACTTAGTACATTGTTTTACATTACACTTATGCTATGTATGTCCATTGTGTGCATGCTTAGTACATTGTTTTACATTACATTTCTGTTGCATATGCTCATCCAGCATGTGAACACATTATACTGCATTTTGAACCGTTGTAATCATTTGTATCTATTTACCGTTTGTATCTGTGAACCGTTTGTATCTGTGAACCGTTTATATCTGTGAACCGTTTGTATCTGTGAACCTTTTGTATCTGTGAACCGTTTGTATCTGTGAACCGTTTGTATCTGTGAACCGTATTTGACCATACATATACATTTCTACAATTGTTAAACATTACTTTGGTGGTTTGGTTTGATTAAGTGATTAAGTAACGATGCGTGTGTAATATGATACAAGCATGGTGGATACGCCGCTGGTACTTCCTATATATAAGTGTTTGTATGGTATTACATATCGTAGCGTTATTTGAATCATTTCAGTATTGAGACATATAACATTTTATACAAATAACATACTTTTCACAAGATATTGATTTACAAACAACTTATCTTATACAAACTCATTTTACAATGGTTATTCATTTAACAATACATTATTCTCTTATTTATACATATCATCTGATATTATCGTTTTTCAAATGATTTTCAAAACAAAGCAAACTACAAGGTTCATGACTAAACATTTTCTCAAACATAAGTCATGAAACCTATTTTCACAAAACCTATGTATCTCACAGGCATTTTTATGCTGACGTACCTATTTTCACATGTGTTTTTCAGGAGCTGTTGCATAAGATGATCAAGATACACATAGGCAGACTTGGGCTTTAGTGACAATAAAAGATGCAAGACTAGTTAATTATGTTGTATTTCCTTGTTTGTTAAGACATTGTAATACTTTTAATCAATAAAACGAAACTTCAATTGCCATGGATTTGAAACAATTAATTCTGTTACAACACTCCCCGACATTTCCGCCACGTTTTGTATGTTCTACGTGGTCGGGGTGTGACAGAAAAGATGGTATCAGAGCCAATGGTTATAGGGAAATAGGTTATTAGTAATGCTTTGACCTAGTCTATAACCTTCTTAGGACCCTAACGCGAGTTTACTTGCGTTTAGTCATAAAACAATACCGTCACCTATCCTTAGGCGACTACCACAACAAGAACATAAATTTCAAAACCGCTTTGAAAACTAATCATCTGTTCTAGGATGATTTATTACAAGGTTTTGAACCCTCTATTGTAAGGTTTTGAACCCTCTGTTATATGGTTTTGAACCCCTTTGAGTTTTCAAAATCTCGTCAAGGTTCTGGGTTTTAGATAATGTGAACACGTGCAAACTGGAAGGGTGAATGCCTGTATTCTGGGTTTTCTGTCTAGGCAAGCACTTCGTATACATCTCATCAGACGTGAGACCAGTTGTGCTTACCTGGGAATTCTTGGGATGAGTGTTCACTTATAGGCGAGCATGTCTTCACGATACATTATTTTTTTACCCATTTACTTTGATTAGTCACTGTGTGTCGTTTGTTTACCTTGTGGTAACAAACAAATGACCACTACCCTTGCTTTCATCAGATTTGTTTCATCTCATTCTTTTCGTCTAATTCTCTCACTCGTTTCCTTTAATGTTTCCTCTTTTAGAATGCCTCTTCGACGCGAAAACCAGATAGCGACTGCCGAACTGGCAGAAATCATTGCGCAGCAAATGGCTGCTCAATTCCCAAACCTCTTTGCTCAATGGAATCAAGCCAACAACAACAACAATGGTCCATGCAATTTCAAGAGTTTTAACTCGGCGAAACCACTCAAGTTTAGTGGTTCTGAGGGAGCGACTGGGCTTCTTTAATGGTTCGAGAGCATTGAGAATACTTTCCGCCACGTGCAGTGTCCTGACAATCGCAAGGTCGAGTTTGCTTCGAGTGTGTTCCAGAAGAGAGCCCTTACGTGGTGGAACGGTGTTATGAGAGATCGTGGTGCAGAAGTTGCTCTAGCACAGACATGGGCTGAACTTAGGGCCCTTATGATGAAGGAATTCTGTCCTCGTCACGAGATCAGGGCCTTGGAAAGGGAATTCGACAATCTTGAGCAAGACAGCGGTGAGCATCGAGCCTACACGGACCGTTATGAGGAGTTGAGTCTGTTATGCCCAAACATGGTCACGCCTTTGGATAAGGCAATAGAAAAGTACATTGATGGCCTCCCTGACTCAATACAAGACATTGTGACTGGCAGCAACCCTACTACAGTTAGACAGGCCATTGAACTATCTGCAACCTTGACTGAATCAAAGATCAGGAAAGGTAAACTTTTCTGAAAAGGTGACAAGAAGCCGGTTGAGGAATTGAAACCAATCGAGGAATCAAAGACCATGGATGAACAGACTGGATCCCCTAAAAAGTCAAAGAAGCGAAAGGTTTCTCAGAACTTCGCCATGGTTATTCACAATGATCAAGCCGTCCCCAACCAACCAGCGCAACCCCCTGCTAGGAAGCCATACAATGGAACTGCACCCTTGTGCAACCAATGTAGCCTCCATCATCATGCCAATGTAAAGTGCCGCAAATGCCAAACTTGTGGGCTTATAGGCCATACAGCAAGAGTCTGCCCAGCTGCAGCTGCACCAAACCAAGCTGGCAACAATACCGCTCAAGGTCGTTTTCTACCAGGTTCTTGCTTCAACTGTGGCGAGATGGGTCATTTCCGAAGAAATTGCCCAAAGCTTGCTAATGCAAATCCAGCATAGGGATGAGCATCTGACCGACAACATCGTTTAGAAATAATCACGTCTTATGTATTATTTACTTTTGTTGTCAAGGTCCATGAAACAGTTGTTATCATTGTTTATAAATAAATCTTTTATTTACATTACAATGTATTTATGTGGTTGCATGTATAAACAACATATCTCTTACAATACTGACAATCAAGGAACCGTATTCCTTGAAGAACAAACTACCCCCAAAATTTCCCATTCTATGATCTCTTGCGTTTCCATGAAATTCCTAAGTACCCGTTTATTCTAAGGAAACGAAGTACAAGGCGCAAGTTACAACACTGAACGAATACCCAAATTACCACTATAAATCCTTAATAGGGTACCTAAGGG
The DNA here is from genome assembly GCA_030545235.1 of Helianthus tuberosus. Taxonomy (NCBI): domain Eukaryota; kingdom Viridiplantae; phylum Streptophyta; class Magnoliopsida; order Asterales; family Asteraceae; genus Helianthus; species Helianthus tuberosus. Next base: position 25,830,111 of record CM060419.1, read on the forward strand.
TATTTCCGTGAATCCTAAAATTGTTGTGTTCCTTAAATTCGACTATTACGTTTCTTTGAAAACAAAATCGAATTTTTGGGAGATCTTCCTATCTCTTCAGATAGATCCCATAGGACATTGAAGTCCATCGACTGGTTTCCATATCCGTTCTCAATCGATAACAAATTAATAACAAATTAATAACCAAGTTAAACAACTATGTGATTATGTGCTTATGAACATTACAAGACAAACTGTGCGGAATGTGCAAGGAATTACGTAATTATGGATGCATACATAATTATGGAATTTAGTGCACAGAAACCACAGCGAGCCTTGTCATGTGCCTAGAAGTTAACTCTATTCATTTCCATTTCTGAGGAAGCACCCGTTGAAAATGACTCCGTTTGTTCATTTTCGTTTCTGAAGATTGTCCGTTTAGGAAATGAATATCCGTTTGTCTATCCTTTTCATTTCCATTTCTGAGGAAGCACCCGTTGAAAATGACTCCGTTTGTTCATTTTCGTTTCTGAAGATTGTCCGTTGAGGAAATGAATATCCGTTTGATTATCCTTTTCATTTCCATTTCTGAGGAAGCACCCATTGAAAATGACTCCGTTTGTTCATTTTCGTTTCTGAAGATTTGTCCGTTGAGGAAATGAATATCCGTTTGTCTATCCTTTTCATTTCCATTTCTGAGGAAGCACCCGTTGAAAATGACTCCGTTTGTTCATTTTCGTTTATGAAGATTGTCCGTTGAGGAAATGAATATCCGTTTGATTATCCTTTTCATTTCCATTTCTGAGGAAGCACCCGTTGAAAATGACTCCGTTTGTTCATTTTCGTTTCTGAAGATTTGTCCGTTGAGGAAATGAATATCCGTTTGTTTCTCCTTTTCATTTCCATTTCTGATAAAGCACCCGTTGAAAATGACTCCGTTAGTTCATTTTACGTTTCTGAAGATTGCCCGTTGAGGAAATGAATCCCCGTTGTTTATTCCTTCATTTCCACTTCTGAAGAATACTCGTTGAGGAAAATGACTCCGTCTGTTCATTTTCGTTCTGAAGAATGTCCGTTAAGGAAATGACAGGATTATGCCTTTCATATATCTGGTGGTTACTTGACACAAAGTCACAGATGGACTCCTACGAATAAATTTCGGGACGAAATTTCCTAAAGTAGGGGAGACTGTAACACCTGGGTCACTTTAACCATCAAAAAAATGCCAAACCAATGAAATATTGTATTTCATACTTGGGATTTGTAAAAAAAATATGTGTATCGTTTACACATATCAACTCTTGTTCGATTTCAAGCTCTAAATCGCTTTCTGGAAGGTTATACGCACACTAATGCGTAAATATAACCAGTTTAATGCAACAAACACTCCGGAATAGTGAAATAGGCTTAACATACCTTAAGTAACCTTTACATAACTTAGAAATAAGTTTTGAAGGCTTTGGTATGGCAAAATCTAGTTTAATCGCTTACAGGGACTAAAGTTGACAAACTGCGAAAGTATGCCAATTTGAACTGTAACAGACTTTCCGGAACATGACCATAAGTTAAACACACCTTAAATATCCTTCACATAGCTTAGAAATAGGCTTTGAGGGGTTCGGTGTGCTAAAATAAACTTTTGGGTCATTCAGGGACTAAAAGTGTCAAAAAGTGCATAAGTTTGCATTTTCGCGCATAACTTACGTTCTGAATACATCCGGACATTCAAAAATTTATGTAAGCACTAAAATATTTTATTTTAGTGTTTGGCATAAGAAAAAAAATCCATTCGTTGCGTCATTTGGATCGTTTTACGCGCTTGTGCGCATTCCGTCGTAATTAAGCGAACATCGCGTTCGTACGGCCAAACGAACCAACATCCGACATATTTTTGAGCATGTTTCATGTCCACAATGTTTAGGCATCCTTGTGGAGCCTTGAAAATTATTTAACGAGCCTTAAACACGTCGGAAATGGCCTTAATACGCAACGGGGACTGAAAGGTGAGCATTTGAAAGTGTTTGCTGATCAGGGGACCCCTAGCGCGATGCCTAGCCCCCTAGCGTCATGCTAGGCCCCTTCTGATCAGCAAAGGTCATTTTTAACACAAGTTGGCAGCTCCTAACACTTCCCAAAGGTCAAGTGCCACATGTTAAACTCTTATGGTGGCCAAATTCAGTAACCACAACATTCCAACAAGTGTAGGGGTGTGATCATTCCCTCTTCTCCAAGAAACGATCCTAACGGTGGACCGAAATCTATAAATACCCATCACATTTCACTTCATTTCTCACAAGAATCTGATCATTTGTGCTCTAAGTTGAAACCTTTGTTTCATACCTGAGCTATTTTGATCTAGATTAGCATTTGGGGACCCTTCGTAAGTGTTCCTTCGTTCTTTTATTGCTTTTCGAGTCCGAAAGTCAAACTTTGTTTGACTTTCTGCATTGACCAGTTTATGGTCGATGCGAAGTTCGTTGAACTTCATAACGTGAGCGTGATCACGATGGTTATAGTCCCTAGTGACTATACCTACTGATTACCACGTTATCTAGGCTCAGTGACGAGCCGTAGTTTCGGTCAGAATACGTATTCTTGCGTATTTTGTAACCAAACTACTATTAGGTATCACAACCGTTTGTTGTGATACCAAACCTGTTTTCTAAACTTAGTTAAGCATGTTTTAACATGCTTAGCTCGTCACTTTTAGTTTAGTGCTTATATAGGGTCGTCAGGTAAGCGATCTAAACAATCGCTTATACTTTCGAACCCGACCCGTTTGGTCGATCATTAGGATCCGACCAAGCACATTAGGTGACCATAGTATATAGGGAATAACCTTCCGAGGTTATACCTTATGGTCGCTTCGTTTAAGAAGTTGTATGATAGGTAGTATATATGCCTTAGGTAAATTACCAAAATGCCCTTTTGACGCCAAAATTCATTTTAAGCATATGTAACATAACTTTTGACATCTAAACTGATTTGACAACCATATTAGACATGTTAAGGCATATTTTACTTGTCATAGGACTAGTTAGGCGGTCCGAACGCGTTTTACGCGAACGACGTGTTAACGTAGCATAAGCTACCTAAACGGGTCGTAATGGGTCGTAAACACTTAGGTTAAGTTTCATTTAGTATGTAGGCTTTGTTAAACCATACTACATGAGTTCCCATACTCATTTGGTTTACGAACCCTCATTCTATCCGATCTTCCGATTTAGGTCCGGTTTATTAATGTAGTTACCTATATTAGGTGCCGTTTGATATTCCGTGATCTCTAGCATTGCTTGGTGGTTATCTTAAGACTTCTGAGAAATCTCAAGTGAGTACATAGACCCCTCTTTTACTGTTTTCCAAACTGTTTTGGGGTGAAACACATGTGCCTACTTGTTACTTTCATGCTTTCCTGTTTTCACATCATATACTTCCTACGTTCATTAGTACATTATAGTACATGATTTTCATTGTGTTCATGCTATGTATGCCCATTGTGTGCGTACTTAGTACATCATTTTATATTACATTTTATTCTATGTATGTCCATTTAGTTCATACTTAGTACATTGTTTTACATTACACTTATGCTATGTATGTCCATTGTGTGCATGCTTAGTACATTGTTTTACATTACATTTCTGTTGCATATGCTCATCCAGCATGTGAACACATTATACTGCATTTTGAACCGTTGTAATCATTTGTATCTGTTTACCGTTTGTATCTGTGAACCGTTTGTATCTGTAAACCGTTTGTATCTGTGAACCGTTTGTATCTGTGAACCGTTTATATCTGTGAACCGTTTGTATCTGTGAACCGTATTTGACCATACATATACATTTCTACAATTGTTAAACATTACTTTGGTGGTTTGGTTTGATTAAGTGATTAAGTAACGATGCGTGTGTAATATGATACAAGCATGGTGGATACGCCGCTGGTACTTCCTATATATAAGTGTTTGTATGGTATTACATATCGTAGCGTTATTTGAATCATTTCAGTATTGAGACATATAACATTTTATACAAATAACATACTTTTCACAAGATATTGATTTACAAACAACTTATCTTATACAAACTCATTTTACAATGGTTATTCATTTAACAATACATTATTCTCTTATTTATACATATCATCTGATATTATCGTTTTTCAAATGATTTTCAAAACAAAGCAAACTACAAGGTTCATGACTAAACATTTTCTCAAACATAAGTCATGAAACCTATTTTCACAAAACCTATGTATCTCACAGGCATTTTTATGCTGACGTACCTATTTTCACATGTGTTTTTCAGGAGCTGTTGCATAAGATGATCAAGATACACATAGGCAGACTTGGGCTTTAGTGACAATAAAAGATGCAAGACTAGTTAATTATGTTGTATTTCCTTGTTTGTTAAGACATTGTAATACTTTTAATCAATAAAACGAAACTTCAATTGCCATGGATTTGAAACAATTAATTCTGTTACAACACTCCCCGACATTTCCGCCACGTTTTGTATGTTCTACGTGGTCGGGGTGTGACATTCGTGCCATATGATTATTGGTGCTCCTTGTGACTAGGCTTTATGCCATATTATTTTTATGTCCTTAGTGGCAAGCCAAGGTCCCACAACTATATGTCTTCACGACATGCTTCTGTACCATATATTGAAAAGACATTTGTGACGAGTTTTCGAGTTATTTATAACCATCATTTTGACCAGGACAGTTGTGACATTATGATCCCTGTTAGAAAAGGGTAATGGACTCGGTCCAAACTTTAAAGTGCCATTGATGGTCCTTTGTGACATAGGCTAAATATGATTATTGTATTTTCACAAAATTTACTATAAGAAAGTTGAAACCTAATAACCGATATGGTTTAATGATACCATGGCTTGTTAATCATCGAAAGCGATGATTCACTATTATTTGGTAACTAAGAAATTGTTATTATTGGTGTTTAGTACCAGAGCTTCAAATTGGTGGATTTTGAAGAAGCACACAGCAGTACTGCAAATAGAAACAATGATGCAAATGTAAATGTTAATGGCACTGATCTTTAGGCCATGATTGACGCAACACTTAGTAAAGATGTGGGTAAAGTTCTTGAGAAAAATAAGGAGTCAAGTGCTACTCGCTCAAAGTCCCATACAAAACCAAATACATCAGCTCGCAAGGAGAGCTCTGTTCACTCTTCAAATGCGAAGAGCGAACCTCAGAAGTTAGTGCTTCATGATAAGCCCCGTTCAACTAAATATGGGTGCACATACAAATACTTCGTCTCATGCAAACCCAGAGATTTCGATGGGAAAAAGGGCGATCGATTCCATGAAATGGCTCGATGAAATGGAAACTGTTGTGGATATCAGCAGTTATGCTGATAAGGATGTGGTGAAGTTTGTTTCACAATCCTTTAAGGGAGAGGCCCTTGCATGGTGGAAAGCCATAATACAGTCCACGGGGAAAATTCCCTATACAATATGGGATGGTCCAAGTTTGTGGATCTTATCAGGGAAATTTACTGTCCACAACACGAAGTGGAAAAAGTGGAGACAGATTTTCTGACTCTCACAATGTAAAACCTAGACTGTTGACAATATGTTACCAACTTCAACTCCATGTCTAGATTAGTACCCTATTTAATTACCCCTGAACCTAAACGCATTGAACGTTTCATCGGTGGTCTGGCACTGAAAATAAATGGGAATGTTAAGGCTTCAAAGCCAACCACATTCAGATCAACTGTGGATCTATCCTTGTCCCTCACTCTAGATATAGTGAGACAAAAATCGGTCAAAACTGAGACTAATGAGAAAAGACAGAGGGAGGAGGATAACTCCCAGAATTCTAAGAAGAAGGGCAAATCCGAGTTCGAAAGGAACCAACAAGATTCCAACAAAAAGCCTACATGCAAAACCTGCAATAGAAGACACTGGGGACAGTGTCGATCAAACCAAAAGCCAAAGCAATGTGGCATTTGTAAAAGAACGAGTCATTAGTCCTATGAATGTAGGGACATAAAGAATGCAGTCTGTTTCAGCTGTGGCGAGAAGGGCCACATCAGTACTAATTGCCCTAAAGCTGCCAAAGAAGGTACAATTAAGCCTGGAGATGCTAAGAAAGGAAACGCCTGAACTACCGGATGAATGCCAGAGACAGTACATATTAATAGTAACATCAGGTACATCCCTATCATTTATCAATGATAAGTTCTGCTAAGTGTCTTGTTTTAATTCGGGAAATAATAAGTCGTTGATAGACAATAAGCTTAGCAAACTTTTGATTATACACATAAGAACTCCTGATATTAAGTATAAGGTAGAACTTACCAATGAAAACTATAAAGACCGTTTCTTCCATTCTCGACGATGATCCTTTTGTAAGGATCTAGAGTACTCTTTCTCCAGATAGAGTACGACAATATATGTTATTTTATTATTATCTCATTGATTTCTATCAACTGCGAATGCCGAACTATGTTTGATAAAAGTGCCATATGAGGATTGGCGTATCCTAATGTGTCTCATAGATTGCTTCCATGCCTGATCAGTATGGAGGTTTAATGCATGGAACCACTAAGATATTTCCAATGGTCATATTGCACCAAAGTCAGCTAGTGGTATTCAAAGAAGATATCCATATTAGAAATGCCTGAGTAGGCGTTTCTACTTAAGGCATCCATGTACTCGTGGAACAGATGTGTCATTTGCATGGCACAAGTGGCGGTAAGTGAACCGAAGCCGGAAATTGAAGATATCTCTATCATATTTGAATAACTTGATGTCTTCTCCGTAGAACTACCTTGTTTATCTGCTGAGAGGCAGGTGGAGTTAGGATTGACATCCTATTAGGAGTCGTATCTGTTGCAGAAACTCTATATCGGTTAGCACCGACGGAAATGGAAGAACTGAGAGCCAATCATTATGGAGAAAGGCTTATACAGCCTAGCTCATCGTCTTAGGAGCTCCGATTATTATTGATAAAAGAAAAACACGGTGCAATAAACTTATGCATTAATTACCGCAACCCTAAATAGGTAATAACGGAGAATCGTTATCAGCTGCCCAGGATCATCAATTTGTTCGACTAACCATGAGGGTAGCCATTCTTTAGGGATTGATTTAAGTAATAGTTGGAATGACTATCTTACCCTAATTAAGTTCTCCTATAACTAATAGTTAGTATATAAGCATTAAGGCTGCTCCTTGGGAGGCTTTGTATGGGAAAGAATGACAAACGTCCGTTTGTTGGACAGAAGTTTGGTAAGTTCAACTATCAGGACCTGAAATTTACCCTGGAGTCAACGGATAAGATCATACAATTCCGTGATCATCTAAAAGTTGCCAGTAATCGGTAGAAAATCAATGTGGATGAGAGTCGTAAACCTCTTAAGTTCTCAGTAAGGAACAAGATTCAACAGAAAGTACCACCCTAGAAAGGTGTGCTGCATTTTAATGTAACGGGCAAGTTAAATTCTAAATATATAGGACCATTCGAGAAAATTGGATATGTCAAGATCAGTAGCCTATAAGCTAAAACTTACCTAGGGAACTTGATGGTATTCGCAATGTGTTCCACACTTGTCATTTCAGGATATGTCTAGCCGATTAAGTCAATAGCATTATCATATAATGATATGCAGATTAATGAGAACTTATGGTTTATTGAGAAACCCGTATCGATTAAGGATCGACATGTTAAGAAACTCCGAAAGACAGCATGTACCTATTGTATAGATCAATTGGGATGGCCATAGAGGCCCCTAATATGATGCGGAGGTTAAGTCCATTATACGACAGAAAATACTCCCACTTGTTTCAGTAAATCTCGAGGTAGAGATTTCTTTTAAGGGGGTGAGGATGTAACACCTCGTAAAATCGTGCCCAACAATGTGTTGACACGTGTACTAAACCCTAATGAAGTCAAACGTTGACTATAAAGGACTAATTTTGCGAAAAAACAAAAACTTTGAATGCGAAAGGACTAAAAGTGTCAACATGCTTAAACTAAGCCTTTGAATAACATTACATGATATTCGTATTCACAGATGAGCCACTTGTTGATCGAGAGGAGCCGATTACGTAAATATTTGAAAGTTTGCGCGACGAAGGGTTAAAAGCATCAGCATTTTAATTCTTACCTCTGAGTGACCTTTTAACAAACCGAGAGCTTCATGATATTCGATCATACTATCGGGAATGTCTAATATTGGCCATTTAAGGATTTTATGCCAATAAGTGATGTTGCGCGCAAGTTTGCAAGTTAAGGGGTTAAAAGCGTCAACATGTTTAATTATACCTCTGAATGACCTTTTAATGAACCCGAAGCATCATGATGTTTGATAATACTCACGAGAATTCCTAATATGGGCTACATAGGGATTTAATGCCATTAAACAATAATACGCGCAAGTTTGTGAATCAAAGGGACCAAAAGCGTCAACATCTAAAACTACACATTTAAGTGACCATTTAAGCGAACTGGAATGTCGTAATGTTTGGTCACACTTTCAGGAATGCTTAATCGGGCCATGAAAGGCTTTGATATCGTTAAACGATACAACGCACAACTTTGTGCGTTAAAAAGGACTAAAAGCGTTAATGTGTGAAACTACATCGTTGAGAGGCCTTTTGTACGAACCGGGAACCTCGTGACGTTTGGTCGTCCTCCTGGGTGCGCCGAAGGTTGGCTACTAACACTTTTTGTACCTTATACTAACATTATAAAGGAAGTTAGAAACTAATGTGCTCAAAATGTAAATATTGAAAGTTTATTCAAGTTTGAACAAAGGACAGGGGCCATATGCGACAACCTGCCAAACTTCAAAAGCTGAATTATGGGCTTGCCAGCCTCATGGGCCGCGACCCATGGGCCTGGGGTCTTCGCGGGCCGCCAGCAACAGCCCAGCTATATATATATATATATATTTTTTTCTTTTCTTATTTTGTTGTTTTTTTTTATCTTTGCTTGTTCCCCACTTCTATAAACTAAACCATGGACTAGAACACTGATTTAAACAACTGGTATTACACTTGTAACAATCCTAAGGACTCCCTAAACACATGGCAAGATCTTATTAAATTCCAAAATCTATAAATAGGCCTTGTTATTCACTTGAACAACTTGCATCACTTTCCATTCTTGCTATCTCTCTCAATTCTGGAGGATCCTGAACATTTTGGAACCTCCTTTGAGTTCTATTCAGTCCATAGGACCACTTGTAAGTGTTTCTTTCATGACTAGTTATTTTATTTGGCTTTTAAAGCAGAAAAGTCAAGCGTTTACGATAAACGCTTTGACTTTTAGTTAGACCATAAACGGTCGAGCCATTGTTCGCAACGAACATGGCTACGTGATCGTAATTAGGTAGGTGATAATCCCTCAAAAGGGCACCTCCTAAGAATCACGTTTGCTTGGTCAATTGACGAGTCAACTTAATATTGTTTTAAAAAGTCAACGGATCAATTTTTGAAATAATTGCGATATGAGTTTAGAAATGTTCTAAAATACATTTTATCATTTAAGGAACTTGGTAATAATTATTAGAACATGTGTAAACATGTTCGGCTCGTCAATTCCAGTTTAGGGTCGGTTCGCAACCGAAAGTCGCGAAGTTTGACTTCTGCGTTGACTTTCGGTTATGAACCGAATGAGATTAGTTTGCTACTGATTTTAGGTTCCGTTATGATCGTAATATAATGTAGCATAACCCCATAAGGTTATATTATATGATCATACTAGAAATCCGAGTTTTGCACATGTTTCGTTAATATACCGTGCTTTGACTATTATGCCCTTTTTAGCAAATATAAGGTTTTAGACACCAATAAGCTTTCAAACAACTTAGGCACTGATATGTTAACATGTTTAACATATTTTGATGTTACAAATCTGATCATAAACTGAGTTTGCATATATTATTGTAAATTATGCTTTAAATTGACCAAAATGCCCTTTATGCGCATAGATCGGTTTTAAGCATATTTTTTCATACCAAACTCATTTCCTACTGTTGTAATATCATAATTAGGATAATTTGGGATGTTCATTCAGTATACAAACTGAGTTTACGCATACGTTCTTGAATTACATCCTTAAATGACGATAATGCCCTTTTTGCACCTAAAATGGTTTAAAAGCGTAATTTTCATACAAAACCTTTTTATTACTGATATGTAATATTAATTAACATAATTAGATCATATAGACCTGGTCATAACATCAGTTTTCCTTAAACATCGCACACATCATCAATTAACGATTTTAACACCTTTTCGGCACATAGTATGGTTTTAAACCATAACTACCAACCAAGACTTGTTACCTACTGATTTTATAAATCATTTTAAATATTTTTACAGTAGGTATATGTTATAAACTTAGATTCCCAAATTAGCCTTCCAAACTATGTGTGAAATTACCAAAATGCCCCTACGGAGCATAGTTTGGTTTTAAACTCTAAAACACACATACGTTTGATATCATACTGATATTATATCACAAATAAAGTGTTTTCAAAGAATGTTTATGGTCGTAACATCAGATTGTACGCAAGTTCCTTTTATACGTCGTAAAATGACCAAAACACCCTTATAAGGCATAATTTGATTTTTAAACCTTAACGGGCATACAAGCTGATATCCTATTGATATTATAACTTGTTTAAAGTATATTGGCATATGAAACTTGTTCATGACTGATACGGTTACTCGTTATTACTTATACGCGTATGGTTAGACTTACGTAACTAGTTTACTGAAACGGGTTAAACCTTATCATTTTTACTTCAAAATCCATAGTGTATTTAGTTTACCCATATTATACAAGTCTTCATACTTGTTGGGTCCAAAATTACATTTTATTCCGGTCATCGCTTAATCTAGCGTATCGTTCCGTTTTTAATACTTTAAGCTAGTCGGTTTAAGTCTATGACTTAAACAAGACCCGTTAGCATTCTAATTGGTTATTTATGCCATCATTCCAGACTAGAGCCTTCCAGTAAATTGTACCTATGCTTACTTAATTGAATACGAATGAGTTATTATAAATCTTGCAATTTAAGACAGGAGCTAGCTCAGGTAAATATTCTTAACCTATTTTCCCTTATACGGGCTTGGGATATGGTAATATAATTACCGCATGGTCGGGTATGGGATTCTGTCACACCCCGACCACGTAAAACAACAAATCGTGGTGGAAACGTCGGGGAGTGTCGTAACAGAATCATTGTTTCACAACCACGGATTAAAGAATTTGGTTTTATTGAATTATTGAACTTATTGTTTTATTACAAATCAAATGAATACAAATATTATCTTTCAAGTTTTAAAGTCGCTAATGCACTAGTCCATCCTGTGTATAGCATGCATCAATAGACATCACATAACAGCACCTGAAACATGTATAAAAATAGGTACGTCAGCATAAAAATGCCTGTGAGATACATAGGTTTTATTATAATTAGGATTCATGAGTTGTAAGTTTAGAGAAAAATATTTAATAAAAAATAGTCATGAACCTTAAAATATTTTCTTTTATAAATCACATAACAAGTAATAAGAAAATCAGATGATATAAATAAATAATTAAGTAAAATAAGTTTGTATAAAATATATTGTTTGTAAAATAATATTTTGATAAAATGGTTTATAGTATATATATATATAAAATATACTTTGATTTTAAGAAAATCGAATAAGTAATATATCAAAATATATTTCAGTTTCAAAATCGTTTACCGAAGTGTACTAAATAACGCCGCGGTATGCAATGTGATGAAAACACTTATATATAAGAAGTACCAACGGCGTATCTACCATGTTTTCATCACATTACACCCGTCCCGTTATCTAAACACTAACCAAAACCCAATCGTTAAACAAATAGTATATTAAATATACTTTAGTCGTTAAAATAATAATTTTCAGTAGTATATCAAAAGTATACTTTGGATTTATTAATAACATATTAAACTATGTTTTGGGTTTCATAAATAACATATTAAACTAAGTTTTGGTTTTAATAATAACATATTAAAATATGTTTTGGTAATTATCAAAATATATGTTGGTTTTGTATAATATCACATATGAGAGTTATCAAACTATACATTTGGGAGTATAATAAAATATACAATAAAAATGTGATTTAAGAATTCATTCAGACCTTAGTGCATCAAACTACACCAATTGAGACTATAGAAATACCACAAAGGCAATCTCTATTTGGATAAAAATATTGGTTTCTGACATTCCATGACAACAGGAATGGGGTGTCTAGTCCTATAGAGCTATATCATACTACCAATCGGTCTGGTGAACATAAAATAAGTACAATTCAACAATTAATTTTATAATCTTTGAAAAATCAGTGTTTAAACCATAAATAATCATTCGGTTTGTCAAAATATAAGTACTAATATGTATAATCAATTATACTTTGAAATCATGAACATAACAAATAGGTACACATGTTTCACCCCAAAACATTGAAAACAGTAAAAGAGGGGACTATGTACTCACATGAGATTGCTTAGAAGTCTTGAATAACAACCAAGCAAAGCTAGAGGGATCTCGGAATCAAACGGCACCTAATATAGGTAACTATGTAATTAAACCGGACCTAAATCGGAAGATCGGATAGAATGAGGTTTCGTAAACCAAATGAGTATTGGAACTCATGTGATATGGTTTAACGAAGTCTACATTCTAAAACGGAACCTATCCTAAGTGCTTTTCAACCCGTTACAACCCATTAAGGTAGCTTACGCCACTTTAACGTGTCGTTCATGCAAACGCCCTTTCAAGACGTCTAACTAGTCCTATGACAAGTATTATATGCCTAAACATGTTTAATTATGTTGCATAATCTGTTAAGTGACAAAAGTTTAAGTTACATATGCTTAAAATCCAATTATGCATGAAAAGGGCATTTTGGTCATTTACCTAAGGCATATAAACTACCTATCACACAACCACTTAAACTATGTGACCATAAGGTATAACCTCAGAAGGTTATTCCCTATGCAACTATGGTCACTAAACATTCTTGGTCAGATCCTAATGATTGACCAAACGGGTCGAGTTCGAAAGTCTAAGCGGTGGTTTAGACTGCTTGACTTACGACTCTAAACAAGCACCAAACTAAAAGTGACGAGCTAAGCATCTTAAAACATGCTTAACTAAGATAGAAATCAGGTTTTGATATCAAAACAAATTGTTTTGATACCCTAAAGTAGTTTGGTTGAAAAATATGCGTAAATGCGCATTTTGACCGAAACTAGGACCCGTCACTATGCCTAGTCAACGTGGTAATCAGTAGGTATAGTCATAAGGGACTATAACCATCGTGATTACGCCCACGTTGCGAAGTTCAAAAGAACTTCGTGTTGACCAAAGACTGGTCAAAGCAGAAAGTCAAACACTGTTTGACTTTCACGCTAAGAAAGCGATAAAAGAACGAAGGAAGCTTACAAAGGGTCCTTGCTTGAACTTGATCTTATAATTCTCAGGTATGAAGTTATAAAACCTCAACTTAGAGAATTTAGATCAAGTGTGAGTTGCAACAAATGAAATGCTAGGCTATTTATACTTGTAGTGAACTCACAAGATCAAAAAAAGTGTTTGTGTGGCCATCAAGCATTAAATCCTAGCCATACAAGTGTTAGAGGCCAGTTAATTTACTTGGGGAGGTGCTAACTTGGCTACCACACAAAGAAATTGCAAGAATGGCCCTTGAACTTCAATCTGCTGCACAAAATGAGATTTCTGTCCAGATCAGGCCATGGCGTCTCGCCACGGCAGATCCATGTGGTGGTGGCGCAACGCCACCATGTGCCAGTTCCCATAAAGTTTGCCAAAATGGCAGAAATGGTCCCTGCACACCCAAACTCGCGTATTTGATGTATTTAACCTCCGTTAAGCCTTTTCAAGGCTCTACAAGGTCTTCAAAGTGTAGGGGACCTGAAATATGCTTGAAAATATCTCGGATATTGGTTCGTTTGGTCGTACGGTCACGTTGTTCGGTTATTTACGACGAAACTCGAACGGACGTGAAAACGAACCAAATTAAGCGACGAATGGTATTTTTGCATGCCGATCACTAAAACAAAAATATTTTAGTGTGTACAAAAATTTTGGATCTCCAGATGTTGTCAGAACGTAAGATATGCACGAAAATGCAAACTTACGTCGTTTTTGATACTTTTAGTCCCTGTAAGATTAAATAAGCATATTTTTGCATACCGAACCACTCAAAGCTTATTTCTAAGCTACGTTTAGGTTATTTATGGTATGTTTAGCTTATGATTAAGTTCCCGGCTATACGTTGCCTTACGAAATGGTAGACTTTTGCAGTTGGACGCAAATAGTCCCTGTGAGCGAATAAACTTGTTTTCGGCATACCAAACCCTTCAAAACTTATTTCTAAGTTATGTAAAGGTTATTTAAGGTATGTTAATCCTATTTCACTATTCCAAAGTGTTTGTTGCATTAAACTGGCTATATTTACGCATCAGATCGCGTTTAACCTTCCAGAAAGCGATTTAAAGCTCGAAATCAAACAAGAATTGATATATGCAAATGAAACACATATTTATACAAATCCCAAGTATAAAATACAATATTTCATTGGTTTGGTATTTGTATGATGGTTGAAGTGACACAGGTGTCACAGTCTCCCCTACTTGTGAAGACAACTGTGATGGTTTCGCTTTCGAATGAATCCCTCGAACCCTAAGTAAAACTCTGGGCCATGTTCGGATTCTTAGCAAAATTGTCAACTATCAATGTCACACCCCGACCGCGAAAAACAACAAATCGCAGAGGAATTGTCGGGGAGTGTTGTAACAGAATCATTGTTTCAAAACACACCGGAATTTGAAGTTTCGTTTTATTAAACATTAAATATTTACATCGTCTGGAAATCTAAATAAACAAGTTTATTAAGTTACTAAGGCCTCATCCAGTCCTATGTGAGTATGCATCCTAGCAATCAACATCATTCAACAACACCTGAAACATATGTGAAGACAAAGTCAGCAAAGAAATGCTGGCGAGTACATAGGTTTTGTGAGAGTGTCAGATTCATGGCTCGTTTATACGTTGGAATAAATTGTGCAACTTCGTTAATTGTCATTAGAAGACCTTGTTTTATAAAATGTTTGTATCGTAAAAATGAACAACCAAATCAAAATAGTTTGGTTATAATTTATAAACCTCGAAGCCATGAATCTTAACCTAAAACGTTTGTTTTCGTAAACTAAATCGTAAATCATTCTCGTAATAAAACTCATATAGTTTATATCGTTTCGAAACCTCGTTTGTGTGACATCGCTTCCAATTGTTTACCCAAGTGAAACTAAATAACACTCCGGTATGTAATATGATGAAAACATATATATATAGGAAGTACCAGCGGCGTATCCACCATGCCTTCATCACATCACCCCCGTCCCGTTATCTAAACACTAACTGAAGACCAATCATTTACCCAAATTGTTTAATTCGTTAAACATCGCTTTAGTCGTTTAAATCATTCTCGTTTTAGATCGTGAAACTACTTTTGGTCGTCTCGCTAATAACATTCAAACCTGTGTGACTCGTATATTGTTCAACTCGTTTTCGCATTAACAAACCTCCAAAGGGTAAGTTAACAATCATCAGATTCGGTCGTTACCCACCTAACCCACACATAACCATGGGTCCGGTCTGATAACGGGATTTGTCGGATCCTATGGTACCATAACCTAATACTGGTCGGTTTGGCCGAAATTAATGAATGTCATTCGTTATGTAACTACAACCAACAAGTTCGTCCACATTATCGAAATCGTTATTAGTTTTGTATAAACCATTTCAATCGTTTTGAAACCATCGTTAGAATATTGAAATCCTTTTGATACATATGAATCACCCCAAAACAATCGAAAACAGTAAAAGAGGGGATCTATGTACTCACCTTTGGGTGCGTTTTTATATGTTAACACAATCCCTCAAATCGTTTATTCATCCTAAATTAAATAAGAATGCTTTAATAACCAAAATCCACAAAATACATGCAAAATACTACTTATGTCATTTCTGTTTTAATATATATGAAACTGGGTTGTTTTCGGACATTTAAATAAAATGGTTAACTTATTCCAAAAATTCCCAAATTTTTACAGAACTTCTCAAACGATCCAAATATTATTGTGTAAAAATATCGGGGTCTAGTTCATTACCAATATTTTATAAAAAATCATTTTCTGGACGGTGATCAGACTTGTTACCTTCTGACCGCAGCCTACAGAATAATTCGTTTAAAAATCATTGTAAGTCCAATTTACGAAATTCCAATTGGAGGGTCACAAATACATCAGTGATCATCTACGGTATAAATTTTAGGGGCTTGTTCTACCCAGGTTTCGAGTTATGACTGAAAATGTATCGCTTATTTTCAGCAGTAAAAATCAGCTTTAGCTGCAGTTAGAATATCCAAGTAAATCCAAATAAAATCCAAGAAATCTCATAAAGGACTTGCAAGATCTTGGAAAAATATTGTGGTGGGGTCACCATAATATTTGAACCGAAAATTAGATGGGGAGGGGGGGGGGGGGTCCATGTGCAACTTTTATATAAACATGTCATAAGTAGGCTAAAAACGGGATACCGGGTATTTTATCTAGCGTTTAAATCCCGGTTTATGGCGTTGTAAATTATTTTTATTATTCTATGAAATAAATTCACCAAAATATTGCTGAAATAAATTTCAGTTGTCGAGACTTGCTGCGTTGTCTGCGTTTCGCAGTAGAAGCACTGTGTTGCGCAGAAACACGCGGTACGCGCTTAAACTTGAAAAATAACGTTTTTAAGCGTTTTAATTCATATTTCAACATGAACCTGATTAAAATAAAATTTTAATCATAGCAGAATATTTTTGGGGATTTAAATATTATCCGGGCGGTCACTAACGTTCGTTTTGCAGTTTTGTCGTAATTAGTTCTTTAGTTCAAATAAACATGTTTTCGCCATACCGAATCCTTCGAAACTTATTTCTAAGTTATGTAAAGGATATTTAGGGTATGTTTAGCTTATGTCACAGTTCCAGAGTGTACGTCGCATTAAACTGATTGCGTTTAAGCACCAGTTTGCGTATAACCTACCAGAAAGTGATTTAAAGCTTGAAATCGGAATCAAATTAAATTGTAAAATCATCAAACACAATAACACATATAATAACACCAAAAATCATTGTTTTATTGATAACCAACATTGTTTTACATTATACGGTGCTTACAGAACACAGTTATCACAATCAAAGTGCAGTCCTTGTAGTAACAAAACATGGAGTTTCGAACTACGGACAGAAGAACGTTTCTTATGAAGACTTATCACAGGAAACTTGTGTGTGCTTGAATTCAGAGTCGGAGAGTGAAAAATAACATTGGTCAAGGTTCAAGACTTCTAGTAGCTTAAATAACGCAACGTTCGTAATCTAATAAGGAACACTTATATATAGGAAGTACCAGCGGCGTATCCACCATGCTCCTTTCTACATTGTTCCCGTTTCGTTATTCTCATCACTATAGGTCTTAACACATGAAAAAAGTTGATGTGGTTTCTGTGCACTGAATTCCATAATTATGTATGCATCCGTAATTACGTAATTCCTTGCACAGTCCGCATAGTTCATTTCATAATGCGTAGGGGGAAAAATCAATTGAATAAACATGAAGCGATTTGACTAGACCACCAAAGGATCTTTTTAACTAGATCAACGAACGATCTTTTTAACTAGATCAACACATGATCTTCTTAACTAGACCGTCGTACGATCTCTTAAATAGACCACTTTAAGGGATTTTTTCAATTATATCATCACATGATATTCCTAACCAGATTTTTGAATCAATCTGTTTAACTAGACCACTCAAGGGGTCCAATTATAGAATAGTACTTCATAATCCAAGGGACTTAACCACAATGTAGAAGTCCATTAAGGATTTAAGATAGTACCTTTGGATATCCTACTATGAATCCTTCATATGAGATATGGAAGATTCTATGAGGATTTGGATAATGAATATTCGGATCACACAAAAACACAAGACATAAAGAAATCACATAAGCACATAATCACATAATTGTTTAACTTGATTTTGTTATCTTTGGACACGGGTATTTAAAGCATACCAGGAATCCAGTCCGTGGATTTCATTTGGCACTTTAAACATCTTCAAGAATCTAACTATGGAGATAGAAAGATCTTAATAGGAATTCGGCTTTGTCCTTATTGAATTGTAATATACGTATTAAGGCACACGAATAATTCAATTAAGGGCTCTGATTTGAGCGATAATCATCCACAAAGATCTAATTGTGAAGATAAGAAGATCCTATATGGATTTTGAAATTTGTGTAACGAGAGGTGTTTTGAAACCTGGCACTAAACGTGCTTAAGTCGATACACAAGGTAGAAAGTTCATGAGGTTGAGGTATTAGATATGCCAAGGTGACATATGAAGCAGAATTTAGAGGTTAAACAGCAGCAGGGTTTGCAACAGCTTTGCCTTGGATATCAAAGCGGCACATGTTAACCAAATGTCCTCATCGTCCACCGTGGGCACATTTGAAACAGGGTATTTGATTCGGATGATGACGGTTGCATTGATTGCACCAAGGAGCAGTTCCCTTGTACGACTTCATCCCTGAGGCGAGTCATAGTGATAGCTAAATCAACGGTCTTCTGGAGTACGACGTCTATTTGTTGGGCAATTGTAGCACCTAGTTCGGATACTTGAGTGTTGTTGCGATGAAGAGGCATCATGAAGATAATGAAAGATATGGGAGGAAACAAGTGAAATGATATCGGATAATCAAAACAGAATGATAACGCATAGAAATTGCGACCATTTGTTTGTTACCTTAGGCAAACAAATGAGACGGTGACTAATCAAAGTAAATGGGTCAATATAATGTATCGCGAAGACATGCTCGCCTATAAGTGGACACTCACCCCAAGAGTTCCCAGGTAAGAGTGACTGGTCCGATTATGTGGATTTGTACGAACACTCTAGCCTTAGACAAAAAGCTCAGAGTACAGGCATCCACCCTTCCAGTTTGCACGTGTTCACATTATTTAGACCCAAACTTTGATGAGATTTCGAAAACTTTGAAGGTTCAAAACCTTACAATAAATCATCCTAGAACAGATGATTGATTTTCAAAGCGGATTCAAATTTTGTATTCTTGTTGTGGTTGTCACCTAAGGATAACTGACAGTATTGTTTTAAAACTAAACACAAGATAACTTGTGTTAGGGTCCTAGGAAGGTTATAGTCTAGGTCAAAGCATTACTAATAACCTAATTCCCTATAACCATTGGCTCTGATACCAACTTTTCTGTCACACCCCGACCACGTAAAACAACAAATCATGGCGGAAACGTCGGGGAGTGTCGTAACAGAATCATTGTTTCACAACCATGGATTAAAGAATTTCGTTTTATTGAATTATTGAACTTATTGTTTTATTACAAATCAAATGAATACAAATATTATCTTTCAAGTTTTAAAGTCGCTAATGCACGAGTCCATCCTATGTATAGCATGCATCAATAGTCATCACTTAACAGCACCTGAAACATGTGTAAAAATAGGTACGTCAGCATAAAAATGCCTGTGAGATACATAGGTTTTATTATAATTAGGATTCATGACTTGTAAGTTTAGAGAAAAATATTTAATAAAAAATAGTCATGAACCTTAAAATATTTTCTTTTATAAATCACATAACAAGTAATAAGAAAATCAGATGATATAAATAAATAATTAAGTAAAATAAGTTTGTATAAAATATATTGTTTGTAAAATAATATTTTGATAAAATGGTTTATAGTATATATATAAAATATACTTTGGTTTTAAGAAAATCGAATAAGTAATATATCAAAATATATTTCAGTTTCAAAATCGTTTACCCAACTATACTAAATAACACCACGCTATGTAATGTGATGAAAACACTTATATATAAGAAGTACCAGCGGCGTATCTACCATGTTTTCATCACATTACCCCCGTCCCGTTATCTAAACACTAACCAAAACCCAATCGTTAAACAAATAGTATATTAAATATACTTTAGTCGCTAAAATAATAATTTTCAGTAGTATATCAAATGTATACTTTGGATTTATTAATAACATATTAAACTATGTTTTGGGTTTCATAAATAACATATTAAACTAAGTTTTGGTTTTAATAATAACATATTAAACTATGTTTTGGTTTTATAAATAACATATTAAAATATGTTTTGGTAATTATCAAAATATATGTTGGTTTTGTACAATATCACATATGAGAGTATATCAAACTATACTTTTGGGAGTATAATAAAATATACAATAAAAATGTGATTTAAGAATTCATTCAGACCTTAGTGCATCAAACTACACCAATTGAGACTATAGAAATACCACAAAGGCAATCTCTATTTGGATAAAAATATTGGTTTCTGACATTCCATGACAACATGAATGGGGTGTCTAGTCCTATAGCGCTATATCATACTACCAATCGGTCTGGTGAACATAAAATAAGTACAATTCAACAATTAATTTTATAATCTTTGAAAAATCAGTGTTTAAACCATAAATAATCATTCGGTTTGTCAAAAGATAAGTACTAATATGTATAATCAATTATACTTTGAAATCATGAACATAACAAATAGGTACACATGTTTCACCCCAAAACATTGAAAACAGTAAAATAGGGGACTATGTACTCACATGAGATTGCTTAGAAGTCTTGAATAACAACCAAGCAAAGCTAGAGAGTTCACGGAATCAAACAGCACCTAATATAGGTAACTATGTAATTAAACCGGACCTAAATCAGAAGATCGGATAGAACGAGGTTTCTGTCACACCCCGACCGCGTTTAACATGCAACCGCGGCGGAAACGTCGGGGAGTGTTGTAACAGAATTAATTGTTTCATAACCATGGCACTCAAAGTTGTATTTTATTTATTAAACAAGAGTGTTATATTGTCTTAAACAGGAAACACAGAGTTCATAACATAATTAAACTAGTCTATCTTCATTTTATGTCTCTAAGGCACAGGTCCGCCCTAGTGTCGCGATCATCATCCTACGGAAAAGCTCCTGAAAACACATGTGAAAATAGGTACGTCAGCATAAAAAAGCCTGTGAGATACATAGGTTTTGTGAAAATAGGATTCATGACTTATAAGTTTAGGAAAAATTGTTTAATAACAGTCAGTCATGAACCTTGTAAGTTGTTTTGTTTTGTAAATCATTAAAAAGCAATGATATGTATAAGTAAGAGAATAATGTAAGGTTAAATGAATAACCAAGTAAAAATGAGTTTGTATAAGATAAGTTGTTTTGTAAATCAACGTCTTGTAAAAATAAGTTGTTTATGTAAAATGTAATATGTCAAATATTGAAATGATTTAAGTAACGCGACGACATGAAATATCATACAAACACTTATTTATAGGAAGTACCGGCGGCGTATCCACCATGCTTGTATTATATTACACACGCCTCGTTACTCGAATCATTTACCCAAACCAACCATCAATGTAAATTGTTTATGTATAAATGAATTGTCATGTGTTAATGTGTAAACCATATTGAAATGTCTATGTCCAATGTAAACCACTAAATGTGTATATCAATGTCAAAATGTTTATGTTAATGTAGATCATGTAATGTTTACCCAAAAATATCATGTATGGTCAGTGAAATATATCAACTAAACCATATGTAAAATGCACAAAAACAATGTATTGAAGTAAAACATGGTTTAAATCAAAGTTATGTTTTGTGTAACAAATGCATGCTTTACTGATACAAACATTTATGCGGTATTGTGAAAATGCATACATCCAAGCCTTGAGACTGTGGCGACAAACCCTTAAACAAATTAAAGGTTTATCTAAGTTATGTATATCGAATTCGGTCATTCCTTCCAATCCAAACAAACCCAGGATTTCAGGAACGGGAGTTGTCAATTCCTATGGTACCACTACCTACTAACGAACGGCGTAGCTAATGTTAATGAATGTATTGTTCCATTATAAACAACCTAAATGTCATACCAAAATGTAAACATGTTGTGAAAACAATTGTACTAAGTACGCACACAATGGGCATACATAGCATGAAATGTAATGTAAAACAATGTACTAAGTATGCACACAATGGATATACATAGCATGAAATGTAATGTAAAACAATGTACTAAGTATGCACACAATGGACATACATAGCGTGAAATGTAATGTAAAACAATGTACTAAGTACGCACACAATGGGCATACATAGCATGAACACAATGAAATCATGTACTATAATGTACTAACGAACATAATAAGTATATGATGTGAAAACAGGAAAGCATGAAAGTAACAAGTAGGCACATGTGTTCCACCCCAAAACAGCTTGGAAAACAGTAAAAGAGGGGTCTATGTACTCACTTGAGATTGCTCAGAAGTCCTAAGATAACCACCAAGCAATGCTAGAGATCACGGAATCAAACGACACCTAATATAGGTAACTATGTTAATAAACCGGACCTATATCGGAAGATCGGATAGAATGCGGGTTCGTAAACCAAACGAGTATGGAGAATCATGTAATATGGTTTAACAAAGCCTACATACTAAATGAAACCTAACATAAGTGCTTACGACCCATTACGACCCGTTTAGGTAGCTTATGCTACTTTAACGCGTCGCTCGCGTGAAACGCGTTCGGACCGCCTAACTAGTCCTATGACAAGTAAAATATGCCTTAACATATCTAATATTGTTACCAAAATAGTTTAGATACCAAAATTTATGTTACATATGCTTAAAATGAATTTTGGCGTCAAAAGGGCATTTTGGTAATTTACCTAAGGCATATAAACTACCTATCATACAACTACCTAAACGAAGCGACCAAAAGGTATAACCTCGGAAGGTTATTCCCTATATACTATGGTCACCTAATGTGTTTGGTCGGATCTTAATGATCGACCAAATGGGTCGGGTTCGAAGGTATAAGCGATTTATCAGATCGCTTACCCTTACGACCCTAGACAACGTGGTAATCAGTAGGCATAGTCACAAGGGACTATAACCATCGTGATTACAATCACGTTGTGAAGTTCAAACGAACTTCTCATTGACCATAAACTGGTCAATGCAGAAAGTCAAACAAAGTTTGACTTTCGGACTCGAAAAGAAATAAAAGAACGAAGGAACACTTACGAAGGGTCCCGAATGCTAATCTAGATCAAAATAGCTCAGGTATGAAACAAAGGTTTCAACTTAGAGCACATTAGATTAGATTCTTGTGAGGAAAAGTGAAGGGTGGAGGTGGGTTTTTATAGTTTTCGGTTCACCGTTAGGATCATTTCTTGGAAAAGGGGGCACGATCTAAGCCGTACACTTGTTGGAAAGTTGTGGTAACTCATTTGCCATCCACCATAAGAGTTTGACACTTGGCACTTGGCCTTTGGAGAGTGTTAAGGGCTGTTAAAAGCTGAAAAAAATGTTTTGATGCATCTGGCCCCTACTTAAGGACCTAGGTTGGCAGATTTACAGTTTCAGTCCCTACAACCTCAAAACTTGGCTTTCGATGCGTTTTTTTGACACATTTAAGCCCCGTTAACCCCATTTCAAAGCTCTAAAATGAAGTTAAAGTATAGGGAACTTAAAATGTGTTCAAAAATATCTCGGGTGTCGGTTCGTTTAGCCGTACGGTTACGTTGTTCGGTTAATTACGACGGAATGCGCATAAGCGCGAAAAATGATCCAAATGGCGTGACGAATGGATTTTTCTTATGCCAAACACTAAAATAAAATATTTTAGTGGTTACATAAACATTTGGATGTCCGGATGTATTCAGAACGTAACTTATGCGCAAAATGCAAACTTGTGCACATTTTTTTTTGACGCTTTTAGTCCCTGAATGACCCCAAAAGTTTATTTTAGCATACCGAACCCCTCAAAGCCTATTTTTAAGCTATGTAAAGGATGTTTATGGTATGTTTAACTTATGGTCATGTTCCGAAATGTTCGTTACAGTTCAAATTGGCATACTTTCGTAGTTTGTCAAGTTTAGTCCCTGTAAGCGAATTAACTTGTTTTTGCCATACCAAAGCCTTCAAAACTTATTTCTAAGTTATGTAAGGGTTATTTAAGGTATGTTAAGTATATGTTGATGTTCCGGAGTATTTGTCGCATTAAACTGGCTACGTTTACGCACCAGTTTGCGTATAACTCTCTAGAAAGTGATATAGAGTTTGAAATTGAATAAAAGTCAAAACATGAAAAATGTAAAACATAACCAAACAAACATTGGGATCAAATGACATTGTTTTATTGATAATGGTACTGTTCATAATGATTACAAGCACAGATGTTACAGTCTCCCCTACTTGTGGAAATTTCGTCCCGAAATTTATTTAGAGGAAACTCGTGGGAAAAGATGCGGATATTTCGCCTTCATTTGATCTTCGCGTTCCCAAGTAAACTCGGGTCCACGTTTAGCTTCCCAACGAACTTTGTCCAAAGGAATGCGCTTGCGTTTGAGCCACTTGACTTCACGTTCCATGATTTCCACTGGCTTCTAAACAAATTTCAGTGTTTTGCCAACACGAATTTCGTCAAGCGGTATGTGGAGGTTCTCATCAGCTAAACACCTCTTGAGATTGGACACGTGAAAAGTTGGATGAACATTTCCACGTTCAGGAGGTAACTTAAGTCTGTAGGCTACCTTTCCGATTCTTTCGACGATCTTGAATGGTCCAACGTATCTTGGTGCGAGTTTTCCTTTCTTTCCAAATCTGATCACACCTTTCCAAGGTGAGACCTTAAGTAATACTCGATCACCGACTTGAAATTCCAGGGGCTTGCGTTTTGGATCCGCGTAACTCTTTTGATGGCTTCTAGCTGTCTGAAGGTTATCACGCACTTTCTTGATCTTGTCAGTTGTCTCTAAAATGAGGGCAGGTCTAGTAAGTTGAGCCTCGCCGATCTCATTCCAGTAGACTGGTGAACGACATTTTCGACCATAGAGAGCCTCGAAAGGAGCCATTTTGATGCTGGTGTGATAACTGTTGTTGTAGGAGAATTCAATTAACGGAAGATGTGAATCCCAACTACCACCAAAGTCGATCACACAAGCTCTAAGCATATCCTCCAGAGTCTGGATTGTTCTCTCAGATTGACCATCCGTTTGCGGATGATAAGCTGTGCTCAGATTAAGTTGGGTCCCCATAGCAGATTGCATGGTTCTCCAAAAATGAGAAGTGAAACGAGCATCTCTGTCAGAAATGATGTTCAAAGGAACACCATGTCGAGCTACAATTTCATCCACATAGATTTTAGCAAGTTTGTCAGCAGAAAAATCCTCACGGATTGGCAAGAAATGTGCTGACTTTGTAAGACGATCAACGACTACCCAGATGGCATCATGACCTTTCTTTGTGCGTGGAAGTTTGGTAACAAGATCCATAGTAATGTTTTCCCATTTCCAAACTGGGATCTCTGGTTGCACCAATAAACCCGAAGGACGTTGATGTTCAGCCTTAACCTTAAGACAAGTAAGGGATTTTGATACGTATAAGGCAATGTCCTTCTTCATACCAGGCCACCAATAGTGAATACGAAGATCCTTATACATTTTATCTGAGCCCGGATGAATAGAATAACGAGACTTATGGGCTTCATCCATAAGCAAGGTACGAAGATCATCCTGGCTTGGGACCCACAAACGGTCCATGAAGTAATACGATCCATTGTCCTTCAGTTCCAGATCAGGTGTTATGTTATAGGGAAATTCCTTATCCATTAAACCTTGTGAAACACAAGATTGTTGAGCCTGAGAAATGCGGGCTTGGATATCAGATCGAGCTTGAATAACAGATTGAACACGTACACAATGAAGCTTAGTACGTTCCTTACGACTCAATGCATCGGCTACGACATTCGCCTTACCAGGATGGTAGCGAATTTCGCAGTCATAGTCGTTTAGAAGCTCGACCCAACGTCGTTGCCTCATGTTGAGTTCTTTCTGATTGAAGATATGCTGAAGACTTTTGTGGTCCATGAAAACCACACATTTTGTACCGTACAAATAGTGTCTCCAGATCTTCAGAGCGAAAACAACTGCACCCAACTCAAGATCATGAGTGGTGTAGTTCTTCTCGTGTATCTTCAACTGCCTCGATGCATATGCTATGACTCTGTTCCTTTGCATCAGGACACAGCCACGACCCAATTTAGATGCATCGCAATAAACGACGAAATCATCATTGCCCTCAGGCAAAGTTAGAACAGGCGCGTCGCAAAGCTTCCGCTTCAAGTGTTGAAAAGCTTCCTCTTGTTTGAATCCCCAGTCAAAGGGTTTGTTCTTCTGAGTTAGAGCAGTTAGAGGAACTGCAATCTTTGAGAAGTTCTCAATGAAACGGCGGTAATAACCCGCTAGACCAAGAAAAGAACGAACCTCAGTGGGAGTAGTAGGCGTATCCCAATCCTTAATCGCACTGATCTTGGAGGGATCTACATGAATACCTTGTTCGTTGATGACATGTCCTAAGAATTGAACTTCTTTAAGCCAGAATTCACACTTGGAGAATTTGGCAAAAAGTTGCTCTTTCTTTAGGAGTTCCAGAGTAAGACGAAGATGTTGCTCGTGATCAGCTCGCGTCTTAGAATAAATCAAGATGTCGTCAATAAAAACAATGACGAACTGATCCAAATAATGTTTGCAGACCCTATTCATTAAGTCCATGAAAACAGCAGGAGCATTAGTCAAACCGAATGGCATGACTGTGAACTCATAATGCCCATAACGAGTGCGGAACGCTGTCTTGGGAATATCTTCTTCATGCACACGAAGTTGATGATACCCGGAACGCAGATCAATCTTCGAAAAATAAGAGGCGCCTTGTAACTGATCAAAGAGATCGTCTATGCATGGTAGAGGATATCGATTCTTGATGGTAAGCTTGTTAAGCTCACGATAATCGATACACATCCTAAAGGATCCATCCTTCTTCTTGACAAAAAGAACGGGAGCACCCCAAGGTGAAAAGCTAGGACGGATAAAACCTTTGTCAGAGAGCTCCTGAAGCTGCTTAGACAGCTCTTGCATCTCAGATGGTGCAAGGCGATATGGAGCTCTGGCAATGGGATTTGCACCAGGTACGAGATCAATGCGGAACTCGACTTGGCGTGTTGGGGGTAGACCAGGTAACTCTTCAGGGAAAACTTCAGAATAATCCCGAACGACAGGAATATCTGAAATAGAATTACCCTTGCCTTTATCTGCTGTAACATGTGCTAAGAAGGCCACATAATTCTTTCGCAGATACTTCCGAGCCTTAAAACAAGACATGAGTTTGAGACCACCGGCAGGTTTCTCACCTTGAACCTGTAGGATTGTTGGTGCATGGAATGTCTGTTGACTTCGTCTGCATTAAGTCTTAGGTTAAGATAGGTCAACATAGGAGCTAGAATGTCAAAATTAGGTTTTATGTTGATAGGTCCGCATATATGAACCTATGTTGATACGTCCGTTTGTATGTCATAGTAGGTCCGTATATATGAACCTATGATGATAGGTCCGTTTTTCTGTCATCTTAGGAGGTCCGCTTATATGACATCTTAGGAGGTCCGTTTTTATGTCAAGTCCTTATAAGCGAACCACATCACACTATAAATAGTCTGACATGTTGAATGTTGAAGCGGACCTGAATCATTGCTTGTGGAACGAAACTCTGTCAAATTGTAATCAGAAAGCAATAAAAGAGAAGAAATTGAATGAAACAGCTGTTGTAACTTTGCGTGCATTGTTTCCGCCTTTACACGTAAAGATGAACTGCCTTGACTGACTTTTCGAGGTCGTAGAACGGTCCAACAAGTGGTATCAGAGCTCAGGACGAGGAGTTCATACTACTACAGCTTGATTCTACCGAATTCTCTGATTTCTACTCTCTTTCTTTCATACTTTTTCGATTTGAAGTGGTTCCTACGGTTGAAATTGTCTGATTTTTTAGTATAACGTGCGGAACATACAATTAACAAACCTTAGAAAGTTTCAGGTTAAAACTAGGCTTAAAAATGGTTAAAATTGGGTAATTTGTGAGATCCGCTTTTACAGACATCGATAGGTCCGCTTGAAATAACCATTTAGGTCCGCTTATTAGGTCATGTTTGTTGAAGATTCGCTCTAGAGGTCCGCTCATTCGGACATCATTAGGTTCGTTTTTATGGTCCGCTTATATGAACATTATAGATCCGCTTATACAGACATTGTAGATCCGCTTATTTGGACAATACCGCTCATAGGGACTGTGCTGATTTCACGTGATACATATCATAGAACAGTGTGTATTTGACTGACATTTGCATGTGTGATCATAGATTGTCGGCAAAGTGATAAAATTGGTTTGTTCTAAAAATAAAGAACTAATCAGATGTTGTTGATAATGTTGTCGGGTTAGTGGGAGTGAAGGCCCAATCACAATTAAGTACAACTCACAAAACATTCGGCCCAATCATGTTAAGTGCACCGACCCACTACAAGAGTTGAGGCCCAATCACGTTTGTTTGTAAATTGATGTTGTCGGATCTAATTGTTTGAACATTTTTTTGTCATCAGATCATTACGGATTATATTTTGTTTATGGGCATGTGATTGTTTGAGTAAAAAAAAAAAGTGTTCATTCATTTATTCATTCAGTGATTTCACCCGAACTACATTGAACGAATCTGTAAATCTTTGACAACGAGTCTTAGATTGATTTCATCAAACGTACATTGTTACGTATTCAGTCAGTTTGAACTGATCGTTTATTTGTTTGTTTGCAGGTGATTCGAGGTGTTTTTACAAGGCACAAATACCAAGAGATCAAAATGTTTGACGAAAAGGAAAACAAGAATCTTGAAAATTTAAATAATTGGTCTTGTGAATCTTGGTATGAAACGAGATATGGCAAGGATGTTTATGTTAACAGATTCGAAAATTTTCTTTGTATGAAGAATGAATCAGTGGAGAAGTTGAAAGAAAGGTTTTATGAGCTAATCATCAAGTTAGAAAAACATAAGATATATCATTCAAAAGATGAAAGAATTTCAAAATTTGTTGATGCTTTACCTTTGGAATGGGATAAATTCGTGAATGAACTGAAACGGAATTCTAGTTTATCACACTTTGATTTAGGAAGTTTCATCAATACAATTACAAATCATAGGCTTCATGAAGATTCAAGAAAAAGAAAGTTATTGGATGAAATAAAAGAAGAATCAGAAAAGATAGATTTGGATGTAATCATTGAAATGAGGAAACGAATCACTGTGTGTCTTGCAGCAAAAAATGTTATGAGATACGATATTAAGAGGGGTTGTTATATTGATGAAAATATGAATCCTCTTGATTTTGTTAAAATTTTATGTGCAGGAACATACAAGATGGAAACAAAGAAAGAAGTTGATGATGGATGGAGAGATGAATGGAAAATGCTCGAAATGCGAAAAATCAGAAACAGACAATGTCAAACTTCTGAAGAATGTAGAAAGTTTAACAATGGAAATCAAAAGCTTGAAGGATGAGAAAGAATTTGATAATAAACATATTCTTGAAATGAGAGAAAATTGTGAGAAATTGATGTCAGAAAATGTCAAACTGTTGAGTAGTTTGGACAGTTTGACATTGGAAATTAACAATTTGAAAGAAAAAGAAAAAGATTTTGGAAAAATTAAAATTGAAAATGAAAACGTTTCTTGGATAAAATTGGAAAATGAAGCGTTAAAAGAAAAAGAAAAAGATTTTCAAAGTCAAATGAAGGTTTTAGAAAATGAAAAGTCTGTTATTTTTAACAATAATCTTGCAAAACAGATTGAAATAAATTCTCATCTTCAGAAAATCATTCGACTTGAAAATGAAGCTGAAATTGCTCGGAACAAAATTTCTGAGTTAGAGAATAAATTGAAAGGTTTTGTGACTTCGGCACCATATTTGTGTCCAAAACCGATCAATTCTGTTCCAATAAGTGACAATGTCACAAATTTTGACAAAGTCAAAATTGAAAATTGTGATGAAATATCTGATGATGAAAAAGAAAAGAAAAATATTTTTGGATTTACAAGAAAAATTTAAAAATACTGTTTTGCAATCTACTGAAACAGGTGAATGTTCTAAACAAAAACCTGTTAAGAAGAGTGTAGAACAGAAACAAAAAGATAAAAATTTGAAAAATCCTAAAAATGAAAATAAAAGTTCATCAGATAAGTCATCCAATTATTATCAAAAATCACAAAAATTTAAAAATGAAAACTCACAAAATGTTGGTAATAAGTGGTGCAGGTTTGACCACAGTGCTTCAAAGACAAATCCAGTTTTCAAGAAGAATGATGATTACCACAAAGCCAGACAATGTTATGATCTAAGCATATGGTGTGAAAGTGGTGAATGGTACGATAACAGAGTGTGTTACACCTGTGGTGTAAGAGGACACATTGCTGTTAACTGCCAGGATTGGAGTTATGAGACAAGAAGATGCTATAATTGTCAAATCAGAGGTCATATTGCCAGAGATTGTCCAAGGAGATCAATGGGAAGATCGAGGGTTGAATCTCAAAGAATGGCAAAGAAGCCAGTCAACGTCAAGTCCCATGAACAGAAGGTTCTAAAACCTAAAGTTCAGGATCAGACAATTCAAGAAAAGAAAGTTAAACTTTCACAGGGGCAGAAAGACAGACTGCGAAAGAAAAGGAAGAAGGCGAGAGAGTATCTCGAGAAAATTTTGTCTTCGGGTTCACCGGACAGATTGAATAAGAGTTTTGATGAATCAACTAACTCGATTGCAAAGTCAAGCAAGACGAATTCATCGGATACAAATCTGAGGACAAAAGAAGAAAAGAAGAAGAAGAAAATGGTCGGCGATGAATCTGATGTGTCAAAGTCAGACAAGCCACCATCAGGCAATGAATCTGACAGGTCAAAGTCA
This sequence comes from Helianthus tuberosus, assembly GCA_030545235.1. Taxonomy (NCBI): domain Eukaryota; kingdom Viridiplantae; phylum Streptophyta; class Magnoliopsida; order Asterales; family Asteraceae; genus Helianthus; species Helianthus tuberosus. Next base: position 25,861,107 of record CM060419.1, read on the forward strand.
GATAAGCCATGTGCAGGCAATGATTCTGGTTCGTCAAAGCCAGAAGAGCCTGTTGTTGAGGTAAAATCTGAGAATTCAGGTTTAACAAGGGATGATGAAAATTATCCACCATTGTTGAACAAGAATTCAAAATCACCCAAGGCTGGTCAGGCTTGGGTGAATCTTTTCAAATAGAAAAACCTGACTTGCCGGAGTTCCCAGGTTGGTAAGTGTGGAACATGAATCGGCACATTTCTTGAGAAATTTCACTCTGGTGATTTTTCGTCTTACATGTGGTAAATCAGGGACATTAAGTTGTACTTGATTTCCTACAAGTGTTTGTGTTGATAGAATCTTGAACTGTTAAATCTTTCAAAATGGCTAAAGAAGAACAAAGTGATGAAGTAATCCCCTAACCAACAAGTGGTTTGTTAATTCAACAAAACTAATTTTCCGGAAAAACCATTTGATTAAAACAAACTTAAGTGTTTTGAAATCATAATGGGAAAATAGTTTGTTGTCAGGGGGAGTTCTGATTGTTTATGCCGAGTGAATGGCGAATTGAAGCGATTTGATATCAGTTTGTCAAGTTTCTTGTAAAGTTGGTTTTCAAATTTTCCTTGAAAATCAAAATTGAAACATATTTTGATTTTAGGGGGAGAAAAATTTTAAAAAAAATTTGAAAATTTGAAAATGTCAAAAACATTGAAAAAGAAAAAAAAATGAGTTTTGTTGTGAAAAAGAGGAAATGATAGTAAATCAGTGAACTATCACAGCATGCTAAAGATATGAATTGTCAAATGTGATAAACGGCTTCACTGATGATGTGTCAGTAGGTTTTTGCACATTTAGTAGATTGTGACGAGATATAAACCTAAATTCAAACTTGCTTATATCGTGGGTAACATCTCTCGGATATATGGGTAACCCTCGAAATCTTGTTTGAAAGGTCTCATAATCTGATATACTAGGTTTTTATACTCAGTGATATCTGGGGTATTATTCCGGGACTTCTGCTGAACGGTAGTTCTGACCTAGTCCTCGAATAATACTTTCTGCAAATGCTTGAAACATAGCATCACCCTCAGCATAAATGATAAGACAATAAAATTGCTTAGCAATGCTGTTGTAAAAAATATCCTCTAAAGGGGACACACCCAAGTTGAGTCATGATCTCTCTGCTGAACGATGGTTCTGACCTGAGCTCTCATGATTCTTCATAATTTATTACCCCTTACAGATATCATTTGTGTTATAATTGCCTGTAAGACTGAATATCGGGATCTGGATACGGGAGTATATTCTGAGGTGGGAAACGCGATTAAGTTTAAGTGCTTAAGACATTAAATTCGTATCTCGAAGCAGTTGAACTTTGTGTGAAAATTTAAGTGGATCAGTATACTGACAATCTAAGTGAATCGTTTAGAACTTAACATGTTTAAAGCTTAACGGTACTAGTGATTTGTCTCATGAACTGATATGATCCTCTTACACAAACTCACAAAAATATTGTTTGTATATATTTTGTTTACTGCATTTCATTCAAAACAAAAATCCAAAAAGATTTTCGACAACTGATGTTGAAGATCTGATATTCAAAATTCCAAGTGCTAAACTTGATGAACTAGAGGGTTGGGAGAATATGTTGAAAACTTTGAATGTTATATAAAAATGTTTTGAAAGATTGTGTGTTTAGTTAATCAAGGTCATTCATTTGAACTTGATGTAACTAGTATGTTTGTTGAATAAATGTTGTCTACCAGTAAGTTTATTAAATTCAATTGTTATAAATTTTGTGAAACTTATGTTGAGGTAGAGGATGTGCAGGGTAACAAGTTTTGGATTTCATCATTCCCACGGAAGCTAAATGTTAAAGCTTGAACCAGATACCTCAGATTCTAGCATATTGAGAGGGGGAGTCTGGATCAACAGTCAAAGGGAAGATGGAAGTTAGATTCAGGTTGTGATTCTAAACCTGTGAAGAATGCTTATGATGTGAAGACAGAGAGTTGGAGAAAAGACCAAGACTGAAGACTCAGGAGCTGAAGACTTCGTCAACATCCAAGGGGGAGTCTGTTGGTGCATGGAATGTCTGTTGACTTCGTCTGCATTAAGTCTTAGGTTAAGATAGGTCAACATAGGAGCTAGAATGTCAAAATTAGGTTTTATGTTGATAGGTCCGCATATATGAACCTATGTTGATACGTCCGTTTGTATGTCATAGTAGGTCCGTATATATGAACCTATGATGATAGGTCCGTTTTTCTGTCATCTTAGGAGGTCCGCTTATATGACATCTTAGGAGGTCCGTTTTTATGTCAAGTCCTTATAAGCGAACCACATCACACTATAAATAGTCTGACATGTTGAATGTTGAAGCGGACCTGAATCATTGCTTGTGGAACGAAACTTTGTCAAATTGTAATCAGAAAGCAATAAAAGAGAAGAAATTGAATGAAACAGCTGTTGTAACTTTGCGTGCATTGTTTCCGCCTTTACACGTAAAGATGAACTGCCTTGACTGACTTTTCGAGGTCGTAGAACGGTCCAACAAGGATCTCGCCTGTCGAAAGCGGTACACAAACGATCTTCTCGAAACAAACCACCTCTGCGTGATGCTTGGATAACCAATCCATTCCCACAATAACGTCGAAGCTTCCAAGTTGCATAGGCGTGAGGTCGATAGGAAAAAAGATGGTCGTTAAGATTTAACTGGCAGTTGTGAAGAACAGAATCAAGAATAATAGGTTCACCACTAGCAACCTCTACTGTCAAAGGTTTTCCTAGTTTCGTTCTAGACACGCGAAGCATTGGCTCAAAAGACAATGACACAAAACTCTTGTCGGCACCAGTATCAAAAAGAACAGATGCAGGCTGATTATTAATAAAGAACGTACCGTTCACCACATTATTGTCCGCCTGCGCCTCTTGGGCATTCAAGTTAAAAGCTCGCCCTCGAGCCTGAGCCTGATTCTGGTTTGCATTCACCAATCTTGGGCACTGGTTACGGTAGTGGGTCAGATCCCCACAGTTATAAAAAGCACCTGGTGGGTAGGGTGGTCGTGCAGCTTGACCCTGTTGCGGAGCAGGATGCTGAGCAACTTGTTGAGCCGGGTTCTGAACTGCGCGATTCTGGGTAAACCGACAAACATCGGCAAGATGACCTGACTTCCCACAGTTAGTACAGAAACGGCACTGATGTTGCGGCTGATGGTGACTGTTGCATCTATTGCACAAAGGTGCATTCCCTGAATAGGGTTTCTTCGCTGGAGGCTGTGCGGGTTGGTTGGGAGCTGCCTGGTTAGCTTGGGCAGTGACAGCAAAATTTTGGGAAGCCTTACGCTTCCTTGACCCTCTCGAAGAACCAGAATTCTTTCCATTCTTGTTTTGACCTTTCTTGCTATCCTCTTTGTCAGACGTCTGTTTCTTGCCCTTGTCACCCTTCCGGTGTAACTTATTCTTCCGAATCTACGACTCAGTCAATGTCGCTGATAACTCGATAGCCTGACGGAGGGTGGCAGGGTTACTACCAGTAATGATGTCTTACACCGAGTCAGGTAGGCCGTCGATGTACCTTTCGATAGCCTTGTCGAGTGGGGTAACCATTGTTGGGCATAGCAGACTCAACTCCTCAAACCTATCAGTATATGCCATGTGCTCGCCACTATCTTGCTTCAAGTCATCAAACTCCTTCTCCAACGCTCGCTGTTCATGACGAGGACAGAACTCCCTCATCATAAGAGTCCTAAGTTCAGCCCAAGTTTGTGCTAGATCAACCTCTGCACCACGGTCTCTCATTACCCCATTCCACCATGTAAGAGCCCTCTTCTGAAACACGCTCGAAGAAAAATCAACCTTGCGATTATCCGGACACTGCACGTGGCGGAAAGTATTCTCAATGCTCTCGAACCATTGAAGAAGCCCAGTCGCTCCTTCAGAACCACTAAACTTGAGTGGTTTAGCCGAGTTAAAATCCTTGTATTTGCATGGAGCATTGTTGTTGTTGTTGGCTTGGTTCCATTGAGCAAAGAGATTTGGGAATTGAGCAGCCATCTGCTGCGCAATGATTTCTGCCAGCTCGGCAGTCGCTATCTGGTTTTCGCGTCGAGGAGGCATTCTAAAAGAGGAAAACATGAAAGGAAACGAGTGAGATGATTGGATGAAGAGAATGAGATGAAACAAAATCAACAAAAGCAAAGATGGTGGTCATTCATCCGCATTACCAAGCAAACAAACGACACACAGTGACTAATCAAAGTAAATGGATCGAAAATAATGTATCACGAAGACATGCTCGCCTATAAGTGAACACTCATCCCAAGAATTCCCAGGTAAGCACAACTGGTCTCGCGTTTGATGAGATATATACGAAGTGCTTGCCTAGACAGAAAACCCAGAATACAGGCATTCATTCTTCCAGTTTGCACGTGTTCACATTATTTAAAACCCAAAACTTTGACGAGATTTTGAAAATTTGAAGGCACAAGGCCAAAAACCAAACTGGAAGGGTTCAAAACCATATAACAGAGGGTTCAAAACCTTACAATAAATCATTCAAAAACAGATGATTGTTTTTCAAAAATCATTTTGGAAAATTTTGGTTTTTGTTTTGATAATCACCTAAGGATAGGTGATGTACATGTTTTAAGATCTAAACACAAGATAACTTGTGTTAGGGTCCTAGAAAGTTTATAGTCTAGGTCAAAGAATTTCTAATAACCTAATTCCCTATAACCATTGGCTCTGATACCAACTCTTCTGTCACACCCCGACCGCGTATAACATGCAACCACGGCGGAAACGTCGGGGAGTGTTGTAACAGAATTAATTGTTTCATAACCATGGCACTCAAAGTTGTATTTTATTTATTAAACAAGAGTGTTATATTTTCTTAAACAGGAAACACAGAGTTCATAACATAATTAAACTAGTCTATCTTCATTTTATGTCTCTAAGGCACAGGTCCGCCCTAGTGTCGCGATCATCATCCTACGGAAAAGCTCCTGAAAACACATGTGAAAATAGGTACGTCAGCATAAAAATGCCTGTGAGATACATAGGTTTTGTGAAAATAGGATTCATGACTTATAAGTTTAGGAAAAATTGTTTAATAACAGTCAGTCATGAACCTAGTAAGTTGTTTTGTTTTGTAAATCATTAAAAAGCAATGATATGTATAAGTAAGAGAATAATGTAAGGTTAAATGAATAACCAAGTAAAAATGAGTTTGTATAAGATAAGTTGTTTTGTAAATCAACGTCTTGTGAAAATAAGTTGTTTATGTAAAATGTAATATGTCAAATATTGAAATGATTTAAGTAACGCTAAGACATGAAATATCATACAAACACTTATTTATAGGAAGTACCGGCGGCGTATCCACCATGCTTGTATTATATTACACACGCCTCGTTACTCGAATCATTTACCCAAACCAACCATCAATGTAAATTGTTTATGTATAAATGAATTGTCATGTGTTAATGTGTAAACCATATTGAAATGTCTATGTCCAATGTAAACCACTAAATGTGTATATCAATGTCAAAATGTTTATGTTAATGTAGATCATGTAATGTTTACCCAAAAATATCATGTATGGTCAGTGAAATATATCAACTAAACCATATGTAAAATGCACAAAAACAATGTATTGAAGTAAAACATGGTTTAAATCAAAGTTATGTTTTGTGTAACAAATGCATGCTTTACTGATACAAACATTTATGCGGTATTGTGAAAATGCATACATCCAAGCCTTGAGACTGTGGCGATAAACCCTTAAACAAATTAAAGGTTTATCTAGGTTATGTATATCGAATTCGGTCATTCCTTCCAATCCAAACAAACCCAGGATTTCAGGAACGGGAGTTGTCAATTCCTATGGTACCACTACCTACTAACGAACGGCGTAGCTAATGTTAATGAATGTATTGTTCCATTGTAAACAAACCAAATGTCATACCAAAATGTAAACATGTTGTGAAAACAATTGTACTAAGTATGCACACAATGGACATACATAGCATGAAATGTAATGTAAAACAATGTACTAAGTACGCACACAATGGGCATACATAGCATGAACACAATGAAATCATGTACTATAATGTACTAACGAACATAATAAGTATATGATGTGAAAACAGGAAAGCATGAAAGTAACAAGTAGGCACATGTGTTCCACCCCAAAACAATTTGGAAAACAGTAAAAGAGGGGTTTATGTACTTACTTGAGATTGCTCAGAAGTCCTAAGATAACCACCAAGCAATGCTAGAGATCACGGAATCAAACGGCACCTAATATAGGTAACTATGTTAATAAACCGGACCTATATCGGAAGATCGGATAGAATGCGGGTTCATAAACCAAACGAGTATGGAGACTCGTGTAATCTGGTTTAACAAAGCCTACATACTAAATGAAACCTAACATAAGTGCTTACGACCCATTACGACCCGTTTAGGTAGCTTATGCTACTTTAACGCGTCGCTCGCGTGAAACGCGTTCGGACCGCCTAACTAGTCCTATGACAAGTAAAATATGCCTTAACATATCTAATATTGTTTCCAAAACAGTTTAGATACCAAAATTTATGTTACATATGCTTAAAATGAATTTTGGCGTCAAAAGGGCATTTTGGTAATTTACCTAAGGCATATAAACTACCTATCATACAACTACCTAAACGAAGCGACCATAAGGTATAACCTCGGAAGGTTATTCCCTATATACTATGGTCACCTAATGTGTTTGTTCGGATCCTAATGATCGACCAAATGGGTCGGGTTCGAAGGTATAAGCGATTTATCAGATCGCTTACCCTTACGACCCTAGACAACGTGGTAATCAGTAGGCATAGTCACAAGGGACTATAACCATCGTGATTACAATCACGTTGTGAAGTTCAAACGAACTTCGCATTGACCATAAACTGGTCAATGCAGAAAGTCAAACAAAGTTTGACTTTCGGACTCGAAAAGAAATAAAAGAACGAAGGAACACTTACGAAGGGTCCCCGAATGCTAATCTAGATCAAAATAGCTCAGGTATGAAACAAAGGTTTCAACTTAGAGCACATTAGATCAGATTCTTGTGAGGAAAAGTGAAGGGTGGAGGTGGGTATTTATAGTTTTCGGTTCACCGTTAAGATCATTTCTTAGAAAAGGGGGCACGATCTACGTCGTACACTTGTTGGAAAGTTGTGGTAACTCATTTGCCATCCACCATATGGGTTTGACACTTGGCACTTGGCCTTTGGAGAGTGTTAAGGGCTGTTAAAAGCTGAAAAAAAACATTTTGCTGCATCTGGCCCCTACTTAAGGACCTAGTTTGGCAGATTTACAGTTTCAGTCCCTGCAACCTCAAAACTTGGCTTTCGATGCGTTTTTTGACACGTTTAAGCCCCGTTAACCCCATTTCAAAGCTCTAAAATGAAGTTAAAGTATAGGGAACTTAAAATGTGTTCAAAAATATCTCGGGTGTCGGTTCGTTTAGCCGTACGGTTACGTTGTTCGGTTAATTACGACAGAATGCGCATAAGCGTGAAAAATGATCCAAATTGCGTGACGAATGGATTTTTCTTATGCCAAACACTAAAATAAAATATTTTAGTGCTTACATAATTTTTTGGATGTCCGGATGTATTCAGAACGTAAGTTATGCGCGAAAATGCAAACTTGTGCACATTTTTTTTTGACGCTTTTAGTCCCTGAATGACCCCAAAAGTTTATTTTAGCATACCGAACCCCTCAAAGCCTATTTCTAAGCTATGTAAAGGATATTTATGGTATGTTTAACTTATGTTCATGTTCCGGAATGTTCGTTACAGTTCAAATTGGCATACTTTTGTAGTTTGTCAAGTTTAGTCCCTGTAAGCGAATTAACTTGTTTTTGCCATACCAAAGCCTTCAAAACTTATTTCTAAGTTATGTAAGGGTTATTTAAGGTATGTTAAGTATATGTTGATGTTCTGGAGTATTTGTCGCATTAAACTGGCTACGTTTACGCACCAGTTTGCGTATAACTCTCTAGAAAGTGATATAGAGTTTGAAATTGAATAAAAGTCAAAACATGAAAAATGTAAAACATAACCAAACAAACATTGGGATCAAATGACATTGTTTTATTGATAGTGGTACTGTTCATAATGATTACAAGCACAGATGTTACAGTTTCGTAAACCAAATGAGCATTGGAACTCATGTGATATGGTTTAACGAAGTCTACATTCTAAAACGGAACCTATCCTAAGTGCTTTTCGACCCGTTACAACCCATTAAGGTAGCTTACGCCACTTTAACGTGTCGTTCGCGCAAACACGCCTTCGAGACGTCTAACTAGTCCTATGACAAGTATTATATGCCTAAATATGTTTAATTATGTTGCATAATCAGTTAAGTGACAAAAGTTTAATTACATATGCTTAAAATCCAATTATGCATGAAAAGGGCATTTTGGTCATTTACCTAAGGCATATAAACTACCTATCATACAACCACTTAAACTATGTGACCATAAGGTATAACCTCGGAAGGTTATTCCCTATGCAACTATGGTCACTAAACATGCTTGGTCGGATCCTAATGATCAACCAAATGGGTCGAGTTCGAAAGTCTAAGCGGTGGTTTAGACCGCTTGACTTACGACTCTAAACAAGCACCAAACTAAAAGTGACGAGCTAAGCATGTTAAAACATGCTTAACTAAGTTAGAAAACAGGTTTTGATATCAAAACAAACTGTTTTGATTCCCTAAAGCAGTTTGGTTGCAAAATAGGCATAAATGCGCATTTTGACCAAAACTACGACTCGTCACTATGCCTAGTCAACGTGGTAATCAGTAGGTATAGTCACAAGGGACTATAACCATCGTGATTACGCTCACGTTGCGAAGTTCAAAAGAACTTCGTGTTGACCAAAGACTGGTCAAAGCAGAAAGTCAAACACTGTTTGGATTTCACGCTAAGAAAGCGATAAAAGAATAAAGGAAGCTTACAAAGGGTCCTTGCTTGAACTTGATCTTATAATTCTCAGGTATGAAGTTATAAAACCTCAACTTAGAGAATTTAGATCAAGTGTGAGTTGCAACAAATGAAATGCTAGGCTATTTATACTTGTAGTGAACTCACAAGATCAAAACAAGTGTTTGCATGGCCATCAAGCATTAAATCCTAGCCAAACAAGTGTTAGAGGCCAACTAATTTACTTGGGGAGGTGCTAACTTGGCTACCACACAAAGAAATTGCAAGAATGGCCCCTGAACTTCAATCTGCTGCACAAAATGAGATTTCTGTCCAGATCAGGCCGTGGCGTGGTGCCACGGCAGAGCCATGTGGTGGTGGCGCAGCGCCACCATGTGCCAGTTCCCATAAAGTTTGCCAAAATGGCAGAAATGGTCCCTGCACACCAAACTCGCGTATTTGACGTATTTAACCTCTGTTAAGCCATTTTCAAGGCTCTACAAGGTCAGCAAAGTGTAGGGGACCTGAAATATGCTTGAAAATATCTCGGATGTCGGTTCGTTTGGTCGTACGGTCACGTTGTTCGGTTATTTACGACGAAACTCGAACGGACGCGAAAACGAACCAAATTAAGCGACAAATGGTATTTTTGCATGCTGATAACTAAAACAAAAATATTTTAGCGTGTACAAAAATTTTGGATGTCCAGATGTGGTCAGAACGTAAGATATGCGCGAAAATGCAAACTTACATCGTTTTTGACACTTTTAGTCCCTGTAAGATCAAATAAGCATATTTTCGCTCACCGAACCACTCAAAGCTTATTTCTAAGCTATGTTTAGGTTATTTATGGTATGTTTAGCTTATAATGAAGTTCTGGGCTATACGTTGCCTTAGGAAATGGCAGACTTTTGCAGTTGGACGCAAATAGTCCCTGTGAGCGAATAAACTTGTTTTCGGCATACCAAACCCTTCAAAACTTATTTCTAAGTTACGTAAAGGTTATTTAAGGTATGTTAAGCCTATTTCACTATTTCGGAGTGTTTGTTGCATTAAACTGGTTATATTTACGCATCAGATCGCGTTTAACCTTCCAGAAAGCGATTTAAAGCTCGAAATCGAACAAGAATTGATATGTGCAAATGAAACACATATTTATACAAATCCCAAATATAAAATACAATATTTCATTGGTTTGGTATTTTTGTGATGGTTGAAGTGACACAGGTGTCACAGATTCGAAGACCAATAAGTCGGGAAATTCAAATAACCCGTTTTAATTCGTATTGCTTGACTGAAACATTGCGGGTTAATGCGACTGTGTCCTGGATATCCTTGACTCATTATTTGAAAATGGCCACGACCTAAGCACGGGGTGTAGGCATACACCCGACTGATGCGATATGGTTTATTAAATAAATTTTATACCCAATATGGGTTCCCAATAAAGGAATAAGTGGCGTGTCGGTTAATCACGAACCGACATAGTTCGGGCCCCGTATGTAGAGCAAGCTATGTAAAACTGATAACATGAGATATAGTTTGTCCCAAGTATAAAAGATTTTCATGCCTTGTGCACCTAAATCAATTTTCATAAACATTTTCAAATGTGTCGGTTAGTTGTATTTACTAGTGAAAACTGACGTATTTTCAAGAGTCTAAGTGACAACAAAAAATACGTAAATAGGCTGGAAGCTGCTCGGGACTGTTAGACGAGGAACTTGCAACTCCTTCGCATAAGCCATTAGTCTGATAAACTTCTTTTGTTTTATTGATCCGGCTGTGGATTATTACAAGCTTGTCTGTACTTAATACCTTGATATTTTCAGACATTGTATTTGTAATAATATTTTATATTCCAAGACTTCCGCTGTGCTATTCTATGTATGTTTGACTATGACGATACCAATCTTACGTCACGATACTCCCCACCGGGTTAAGTTGTAAATATCAGGGTGTGACAATACCCACCTGTTACATGACTGTTCACTGATTTGACAGCTATATCCGGCCAACTCGCTCCCAGCTCGTTCTCAAGTAGTTTTCCCTCGATTTAAGGCTATTTTCGTAAGTTTTCTTCCTACATCTTGTACTTCCATCATCACTACACACTTTCTCATCATCTTATCCATCAAATCACTGATTTTCACCATGAAATCACCTGATTTGGACACTTTGAAGATGACATCATCTCGGTGGCGTATGCAAACGGTGGTGTGACGTCATTCCGTCAAAGTTGATCCAGATCTAAAGGATTTCAACACTATTAAGCACAAATCTCAACTAGATCTAAACATTTTCAACTGATTTCATACTTTTCTTCCACATTTCTTCACTTTTCACTCAAAATCGATAGAATCTAGACCCATTCAGGCTCTCTACTCACACTCTAGTTGAGAACCGGTCAGAGAATGGATTTACACCGAAGAGACGATCGATATACGGGTTGAACATGAAATTCCATCAAGAACAAATAGGCTGATCGAATGGGGTGATTCCCATTCGATCGACTGAGCTGGACTTAGTGTGGTTTCCCGTTGTTTGACCAGTTGTCACGCCATCTCTGTTAAATCTCAAAACTTTTAACTTAGAAGATTTTACAAAATTTTTGAACGAAAGATCATCCAATCGAATAGCCATCCGATCGGATGACCATCCGATCGAATGACTATTCGACCAGGTGACTTGTACTTCAACACTTAAACGAGTTAATGAAAACTTCAAAGAATATCACACTTTCAATCGAATAGCCCTCCGATCGAATGGCCATCCGTCCGGATGACCATCCAATTGAATGACTTGAATTATACTACAACAAAAACTTTAAAAGTTGAAACAATTTACAAACACACTCACCCAATCGAATAATCACCCATTCGAATGATCATCCATCCGGATGACCATCCGATCGAATCACCATTCGACGCTCAACTGATTCAACGCACTGTTTACACGCTGTTCAACGCTTACGCTACCGTTTAATACTCAGGAAATTTCCAGCGCGCTCCCTTCAATCCAAGACTGTGTTTACTAGCCAAACACGCACTGTGAGTATACTCGAACCCATTTTCTTTAACGCACTTTGGGTGTTACATACGTTCTATATCAAATCACATCGAACACACAATGCAACACTTTTAACTCTAACCGCACTCGCATGTTATATATGACTCGATGAATGCTTGTATGTTATGTTTACACAGTGATTGTTTGCCCGACACCTTAGCAACGATAGTACTATAGTTTGGACTCAGCACCTGTCATGGACAGGGGTTGTTAAGGGTTTTACTTCACATGGTCACAGTAGTGATAATGTGTTGTGCATTCTACAACTCCCAGTTATGTCGGTTGCATACGTCATTGTCGATAGCTTACTTGCTTCACATTTCTACGTGTTATATGCTGGTTATGCGTAAACGCTTTCGCTATACTATGCAAACTTGTGTACTCACCTTTACTGTTGGTGCATATGTCTGTTGACTTCATCTTGTATCGAGTCTTGTATTAGATTAGATAGATCAGGGCACGATTTACGAGTAAATTGAGAAACATATAGATTTGAGCCATTTCGCACGAAATGGAAAAGATCATTTCGCATGAAATGGGAATGCCATTTCGTACGAAATGACATTGGCCATTTCGTGTGAGTCTATTCCATGCGAAATGGGAAGTCTATAAATAGGTGTCTTGTTTAAATCATTTGTAACGTTTCGATTCCGGTAGCGAAATTTTGCCGAGGTGTCTCCAGCATTGTAAAACGATCTGATATCAATACAAGAGACAGTTATAGTTATTCTTTGTGCAATTCAGCTGATTTAACTCCGATACGTTTGTTTCCGCCATTCGTATTGGACTAGATTCTTCTGAACGACTCGTTTGGTCGTGCAAATGATCCTACAAGTGGTATCAGAGCAAACGATCTCTTCGACAATTGATGTTGGAAAGCTGATTTTCAAAATTCCGAGAGCTAAACATGATGAACAACTGGGTTGGAGAGTTTGTTTGAGATGAAAATTGTTATAAATAAAATCTACCTTAAAGTAAGAGTGATGTTTTTGAATGATATCTACCAGTGATTTCTAAATTTGTCAAATTTTAAAAATCTATAAAACTTATGTTTTGGGTAGAGATTGTGCAGGCAGAAGCAGCCAGGTTTTGACTCCTGAAAGATATGCGAAAGCCAGGTTCTGGTTCCTGTGAACTTTTTGCATTAAGCCTAAATAGAATTTAAGCCAAGTCACGATCCTAGAACGAGAAAGTCAGACTGTGATCCCAGCTTATCAAAAGGGGGAGTCTGAAGATGCAAGAGCCATTTTCTGATTCTGGTTCTGTGATCAACATTTAAGGGGGGGGGGGTTGAATGGTTGAGAAACAGATTTGAATCCTGATGTTTACGCAAGCTGCTGATGCTGAAGAACTTAAGGAATCAAGAGATCTGATCAAGAGAAGATAGAGACAGGTTGATATTCTGGAGGAGAGAGAAAGAGATTGATCGAGGATGCTTACAATGGAGAATATTTTGGAGAGAGTTCAAAGACTGATAAAGACTGAAGATGTGACATACCGAAGACTCGACACCAAAGACTTCGTCAGCATCCAAGGGGGAGTCTGTTGGTGCATATGTCTGTCGACTTCGTCTTGTATCGAGTCTTGTATTAGATTAAATAGATCATGGAACGATTTACGAGAAAATTGAGAAACATATAGATTTGAGCCATTTCGCACGAAATGGAAAAGATCATTTCGCATGAAATGGGAATGCCATTTCGTACGAAATGACATTGGCCATTTTGTGTGAGTCTGTTCCATGCGAAATGGGAAGTCTATAAATAGGTGTCTTGTTCAAATCATTTGTAACGTTTCGATTCCGGTAGCGAAGCTCTGCCGAGGTGTCTCCTGCATAGTAAAACGATCTGATATCAATACAAGAGACAGTTATAGTGATTGTTTGTGCAATTCAGCTGATATAACTCTGACATGTTTGTTTCCGCCATTCGTATTGGAGGAGATCTCTTCTGAACGACTCGTTTGGTCGTGCAAATGATCCTACAAGTGGTATCAGAGCTCAGGAGGAAGAATTCTTACGATTTCGGCTGAAAATTTCTGATTTCTACTCACTTTCTTCACATTTTTCAAAATTAACCAAGATTTTACGGATAAAATGGCCTGATTTTCACATATATCGTGCGAAACACTGTTTTAACAAACCCTTGAAAGAATCAGACCTTAATTCAAAGTAAAACTTAATCAATTTGTTGAAAAACTATCCGAAAGTGTGACGTCAGCTCCATTTCACACGAATTGATACCAGATCGTTTGAACTTGCATCCATTTCGCACGAAACGGGCCTTCATTTTGCACCAAGGACCATTTCGTTTGAAACAGACATCATTTCGCATGAATTGGTATCCCATTTCGCACCAAGTGTTTCATTTCGATTGAAAAGTCCAATCCGCGTGAATCATATATTCCATTTCGCACGAAGTGGGTAAAACAGGGTCCATTTCATTTGAAGAGGTTCATTTTGCTTGAAAGACTCCATTTCGTTTGAGAGTTGATTTCATTTCGTTTGAAACATCATCCATTTCGTTTGAAAAGTCTGAATTTGTGAAACTTTTAAAAACCGAATCATGGATAACGAGTTCTACAATGCCTTTGCTAGCCCGATCACTATAACTCAGAATACGATGCTAGAAAATGAAACGGGCACCACGCAAAAACCTCCTAAGCTTATAAATATTGAGGAGTATAGTGGATGGGCGAAACATTTTGAAAATTGGGTTCAAGCATATTACTTAGATGCATGGGAATGTACTGAATTTCGATATATTAGTCCGGTTAAGGACAACGGACAGAAGGTTGATATTAAAGATCTAGATGTTGATGAGAAAAAGAAATACAAAAATGAAAAGATAATGGTTAGTCTCTTGCAGCAAGCTATTAAGGAAGAAATCTTGATTTTACTTCAACACAACGGAAGTGCACATTCGATATGGAAAGAATTAAAATCAAAGTTTGTTGGAAGTAAAGAGATGATCAAGAACAAAACGTCGCTTATGAAGAAAGAATTTGATCTATTTCGTGGATTAAAAACTGAAAACACCAAGCAGATTATAGAAAGATATTGCAATTTGGTGAAGAATATGAAAAGATTGAACATCAATAAAGATAAAGAAGAATTGATTGAAAAGTTGACCGATGCATTGCCACAAGATGTTTGGGGCACATATCTTATGGTGTTGAAAAATAAAGAGGAATTTGACAATTTAACGCTGAGCGATTTTATTGAACAACTCGAAGCTCAAGAGATGGAACAACGAAAGATAGCGAGAATGAAAAACTATGATGGTGAACAAGACATTGGTCTGTATTACAAAGGTGGTGCTAGTGATAAGACCAACATTGCACCAAAGATTGAAAGTGCTTACAATGCAAAAAGCTCGTCTGGAAGTTCATCTCAGGGATCAACTAGCAAAACTGGATTTTCTTCATATCCATCATTCGATCCAAATTTTTCAGCAACCAAAAGTGGCAAAGTTCTACAATGCAACATTGCACTAAATCTTGAGAATGATCAAAATTACTCTGAAGAAGTAGCCAAAAGTCATATGTCTTTATTGGTGACTGTGTTAGAGTCTTATGGGAGTTTAGTTGCAGGAAGGATCGGAAATCCAATGTTGACAAAAGAGGATTATGATCAGATTGATGCTGAGGAGATGGAACTTATGGATATTAAGTGGTGTTTGGCTAGTGTGCTGAGAAGAGCTGAAAAGTTTAAGCAAATTACGGGAAGAGATGATTTCCGTGATGCAAATGTTTCTACTTTAGGATTTGATAAATCTAAAGTTACTTGTTTTCGTTGTAGGGAAAAAGGGCATTTAAAGTGAGAATGCACAAAGCGCGAAGCAAGTGGAGCTCAAAATCCATTCAGCAACAATGATTATTATCAAAAAGCAATTTATCATCAAGTTGCTCAACAGCCGTATCAACAACAACCACAAACTGCTCATGCTAAGAAGGTGATCGAAGAGTCATCAAGAAAAGCTTGTTATGGTATAATAGATCAAGAGGATGAAAGATTTCCAGAAGGTTTTAGCGGGGACAAATATTGTCCGGATGAAGAGATCTTAAAGGCTAAAGCTTTTGTTGCTCAAATTGTTGAAGTTAGTGCTGATGATAATTCGTATTGGGCAGATAGTATGAAAGAGCACTTAAAATATCTAGCTGAAAGAGATGCTGAAAGGGCTCGAATGGCAAAGAAGAAGGTTAAAAAACAAGATGATAGTGATGATGATTATTGGTGTAGGATCGGTTTTGACACCAAACGATTGCGCAACGAACGTGTGACGTGCGGAATCCGTACACGAACGTGACCGAACACACCAGAACGTATAATAACCGTGATTCTATTGAATTAATATGACGAGTAAATGCACCGAGAATCACGTAGAGAACTTTCTCTCCCTAGACTTTCTCTCTCTAAGATTAGCTCTCTAATTCCCAAAATGAGCAAAAGTCCTAACTCTAACACTATAACTCCCTATTTATAGGCCAAGGCTTTTAATGAAACTTTTCATTAATTACAAGATTGCCACCTTGCCTTTTGACTAGATATAACACTATAAAGACTCGTTATCTTCAGTTTCTCGCTACGGCTCTGATTGACGAAGGCGATAGACATTACTGCACTAACAGACTCCCCCTTGGATATTGCCGCAGTCAATCTCATAGCGCCTTGTCATTCTCTTTCTCTAACAGAATCTCCGTGGATCTGTCTTTAGCTTCAGTTGCTCTCCCTCTCCGTAGTCTCTTTCTTCAGGCTCCCCCTTTCGTCAAGCTTCCGTGCTTTTGGGATCGACACCTGGCTTTCCGGATACAAGCTCTTTCAGGGTAATCACCTGGCTCCTTGAATGCACACTTCCTCTTGCATTGAGCTTGTCTTTAGACTCCCCCTTAGACTCAGCTATCGGGATCGTAGTCTGGCTTTCACATGTTCACAAGTTCAGGATCAATTCCTGGCTCTATTCTGCATCTGCTCAGGATTTGAAACCTGTCTAATCTGCATATCCTCTACCTCAACATAAGTTTCACAAATTTATAACACTTAGATTTAAGAAACTTACTGGTAGAAATCATTCATTCATCAATTTGTTATAATTACATCAAGTTCAAGTGAATGACCTTGATTAACTAATCACACAATCTTTCAAAACATTTGTATATAACATTCAAATTTTTCAACAAACTTTCCCAACTCAATGTAGTTCATCATGTTTAGCACTCGGAATTTTGAAAATCCACTTTTCAACATCAGTTGTCGAAAATCTTTTTGTATTTTCAAAAATCTATACTAAAACACAATCTTTTTGGGTTTTTGTTTTTAGAGAAATGCAGTAAAGAAATATATACAGACAATATTTTTGTGAGTTTGTGTAAGAGGATCATATCAGTTTATGAGACAAATCACATAGCACCGTTAAGCTTTAGACATTTTAAGTTCTAAACGATTCACATAGATTGACGATATAGTTGTCTTCTTAAGCTCAATCTAAAAACTTTCGAAATGCTTACCGATACATTAAGGTATATTAATTTTGCACTAAATTCTTATGGACCCCACGATCTCAGCATATCCCCTCATCATGCAATACACTGACTCAAGTAATGCTTTTAAACTTTCATCAACTGTGATATGTGCGAAAACAACGCAGAATGTTTAAACATTAACAATCAGGTCGATCTTTCGATACGCAGAGGTGATCCAAAGCTTAAACGAAACACCAAAGAAAATAAAGCAGAACGTTTAGGCAATAACATCCAGGTCGATACTCACGTATACGCAGAGGATGTCCAATGCTTAAACAAAATAAAGAAATAAAACAAGTTTAAATATTTGCAAAATAAAATGCACAATCACAGCGACTTTTTCAGCAAGTTGTGAAAGTTCACAGACTTAACCGGTTTTTATGCTCTTTTAGCATTCAGCGATTACTGAGTAGGTACACAATCACGAAGGACAAAACTAAGTACTATGCTTTCAACCATGTTTCCCACTAGAACTAGGCTTTTTCATTTAAGTTTGTATCGTTATCGCAAATCTACTAGTCTAACTGAGCCTATCGTCACATCCTTAGTGATATCCTTTATCACATTTGACATTTCATATCTTTAGCATGCTGTGATAGTCCACTGATGTACTATCATTTCCTCTTTTCACAACAAAACTCATTTTTGCTTTTTCAATGTTTTTGACATTTTCAAATTTTCAAATTTTTTTTAAAATTTTTCTCCCCCTAAAATCAAAATATGTTTCAATTTTGATTTTCTGGGAAAATTTGAAAACAAACTGTACAAGGAAAGTGACAAGCTGATATCAAGTCACTTCAATTCGCCATTCACTTGGCATAAACAATCAGAACTCCCCCTGACAACAAACTATTTTCCCATTATGATTTCAAAACACTTAAGTTTGTTTTAATCAAAATGGTTTTTCCGGAAAATAAGCTTTGTTTGTCTTTTCACAAACTTGGGGTTCTTTTCATCACATTGTTCTCCTTTAACCACTTGTTGGAAAGATAAGTCAAGTACAACTTAATGTCCTTGATTAATCTTTTTGAACTTAGAAATGTCACAGTTACCAACCTGTGAATTTCTCAAGAAAGATGCCGATTCCTACTCCACACTTACCAACCTGGGAGTTCCGGCAAGTCAGGATTTTATTTGAACAGATTCACCCAAGCCTGACCAGCCTTGGGTAATTTTGACAAGTTAGATTCATCATTTTTTACCTCAATTTGTGGCTCTTCTGACTTTGACAAGTCAGATTCATTGCCTGATTGTGGCTCCTCTGACTTTGTCAAGTCAGAATCATTGCCAGAACATGGCTCTTTTGACTTTGACAAGTCAAATTCATCGCCAGAAGATGGCTCTTTTGTTTTCTCAGAAACAAATTCATCGCCATTTTCTATTAGAACCCATTCTCTACAATGTTTAAGCTTTCCAAATTTGTCAACTCGTGACGTGCATGATTTTTCACAATCTTTGTTATACTTAAACACTTTGATAAAAGCTTTATCTGAAAAATTAACTTTCTTTGATTTTTCGTTGGTTTGATTAGTTAATTTTTCTTTCTTGATCACCCCTTTTGTCCTCAGATTTGCATCTTATGAATTCGTTTTGCTTGCCTTTTCAGTTGAGGAAAGCAATTCATCAGAACTTTTTCTCGGATTACAAGTTGTATCCGAGGACAAAATCTTTTCGAGATACTCCCTTACTTTCTTTCTTTTCTTTCTCAATTTGTCTTTCTGCCATTGTGAAAGTTTCACTTTCTGTTTCTTCTGTTTCTTTTCTTTGGGCTTTTCTTCGACTTCGACTGAGTTCTTCACCATTTACTGAGATTTAGCCCTCGATCTTTCCTTTGATCTTATTGGGCAATCTCTTTCAATATGGCCTCTGATTTGGCATTCAAAGCACCTTCTCGTTTCAAATCTTTGACTTTGGCAGTTAACAAAAATGTGTCCTCTAACACCACAAGTGTAGCACATCCTGTTATCATACCATTCACCATCATCATACCAAACGCTCAGATCATAGCATTGATTTTCCTTGTGGTACTCATGTCTCCTCTTGTATCCTTGATTTGGCATTTGAGCACTGTGGTCAAACCTGCACCACTTATTACCAACTTTTTGTGAGTTTTTATTTTCAAATTTTTGTGGTTTTTCATAATGATTGGATGACTGATCTGATGAGCTTTTATTTTCATTTTTAAAATTTTTCAAATTTTTAACTTTTTGTTTCTGTTCTACAATCTTCTTAACAAGTTTTTGCTTTGAGCATTCACCTATTTCAGTAGATTGCAAAGCAGTATTTTTAAAATTTTCTTTTAATTCCAAAAATATTTTTCTTTTTTCTTCTTTTCCTTTTTCATCATCAGATTTATCATCACAATCTTCAATTTTGACTTTGTCAAAATTTGTGACATAGTCACTTATTGGAATAGAATTGACCGGGTTTGGACATACAAGATCTGGTAATGATGATGAAGTCACAAAGCCTTTCAATTTCTTTTCATGCTCATCAATTATATTTCTTGAATTTTCAGCTTCATTTTCAAGCTGAGATATTTTCTCAAGATGAGACTTGATTGTCTTTTCATTTTCAATTTGATTGTTTTCAAAAACAGAATTTTCATTTTCTAAAACTTTTATTCGATTTTCAAAAACTTTTTCTCTTTCTTTTGAAACTTTATTTTCTAATTTTGCCCAAAACACTTCTTCATGTTCTAAAGTGTTTATTTTATTCTCAAAATCTTTTTCAATTTTCAATTTTTCATTTTCAAAAACTGTTATTTTATTTTGAAAATCTTTTTCTTTTTCTTTTAATTTTTCATTTTCCAATGTCAAACTCTCCACATCCTTCAAGAGTTTGACATTGTCTGTTTCGGATTTTTCACATTTTGAGCACACAACTTCACATTTTGCAATTTCATCTTTCTTGGATTCTTCAATCTTTGTCAATTCTTCTTTCTCTGTCTTGTGTGTTTCTGCAAGAAAAATCTTAACCATATCAGCAGGATTCAAATTTTCATCCAAAAAACAACCTCTCTTGAAATCATATTTCATCATACTTCTTGCACTAAGACCATTTCTAATTCTTTTGATTATTTCAAGAATTATATCCAAACTTATATATTCTGAACTTCTTTTTAATTCTTCTATCAACTCTTTCTTTTTCTTTTCATTCTCATCATTGTGTGTTCTAAGCTCTCTGATGAAATCATTTGAACTAAATTTTGAGAACTTAGAATCTTTTTTCAGTTTACCCAAAAATTCATCCCATTCCAAAGGTAAGGCATCTGCAAATTTTGATATCTTTTCAGCATCTGACATCTTTATCCCATACCTTTCCAACTTATCAAGCAATTCATAATACCTCTTTTTCAAATCATCAAACTTTTCAAATTTTCTACACAAAAAATATTCAGATCTTTTAATCCAAGCATCCTTTTTCTCATCATCTTTCCTGTACTGCCATTACATATCAAACCATTCATTTATTCTTTCAAGTTTAGCGTTTTCCTTTTCGTCAAACATTTTGATCACAATTTCTTTGTTAAATGACTTGATTCAAAAATTATTTTTGGCTTAGAATCCACAAAATTTCAACTTCTTGATATTTGCGCCTTGTAAATCACCTCGAATCACAAATCTCAAAGACAATTGGACCGATGACCAGTGTATTGGGCATCACATGGGTTGTAAGTCAATCAAGATTGATAATACGTGATATTCAAAAACTAGAACAATTTGATTGGGCCGATGACTTTGAATCTCCAAAACTTTTAATAGACCTATTGAACCAATATCAGATCACGTGTAAAGCTGATATTCTCTTGCAATCAACAATTAATGTCCACACAAATTTCAATTTTAATTGGACCCAAATGTTATCCAATAGCCTTTCTTCTCAAATGATAATAGGCCGACAATCTATGATCACACATGCAAATGTCAGTACAAAATTAAAATGATTGGGCCGCACAATGAGTTCACATGGAATATCAATATTCAATGAATTTTAAGTGGACCAATGTTTTTGTATTCAGTCGAAGTTGGTGACAAACACTTTCAGATACTGCTCAAGCGAAATCAGGCAATAATTTTTCAAGCGGAATCTGATAGCTGATTTCGCTTGAAATTACAAGAGCTAGTTCAAGTGGAATATGTTTTTTCAAGCGAAATAGCTCTGATTTGAAGCGAAATTAGGACTTTTCAAGCGGAATAAGGTGTATTTCAAGCGAAATAGGGCACTTACAAGAGAAATTAGGTGTTTTCAAGCGGAATCAGGCTGTTGACGTGAAATCGGATCTAAAAACTCAGATTTCTCCTAAACGACTAGGAATTAGGATCTGAAACTTGGTAGGGTTATAGATCAGGTGTTTTCGCACAACATATTAAAAAATCATGAATTTTCGACCGTAAAAACCTGTTCAATTTTGAAAAATTCAAACAAAAACGTGAAAGAATGAGTAGAAGATGAAGAAATGATGCAATTCGGATCTGAAATCGATGAAATCCTGTACGAATCTATGTGTTTAATCAGTGCAATCGAGCTCCTGCTCTGATACCACTTGTAGGATCGGTTTTGACACCAAACGATTGCGTAACGAACGTGTAACGTGCGGAATCCATACACGTACGTGACCGAACACACGAGAACGTACTATAATCGTGATTCTATAGAATTAATATGACGAGTACATGCACCGAGAATCACGTCGAGAACTTTCTCTCTCTAAGATTAGCTCTCTAATTCCCAAAATGAGCAAAAGTCTTAAACTCTAACACTAACTCCTCTATTTATAGGCCAAGGGATATAATGAGAAATCTCATTATTTACAAAATTGCCACCTTGCCTTTTGACTAGATATAACACTATAAAGACTCGTTATCTTCAGTTTCTCGCTACGGCTCGGATTGACGAAGGCGATAGACATTACTGCACTAACAATTGGGCAGATAAAATGAAAGAGCATTTAAAATTTCTAGCCGAGAGAGATAAAGAAAGAATGAAAGATAAGAATGATGAAGAAGAGGTCCGTGTGATAAAGCAGAAAGAAATTCCAGCTTTCGAGATTAAAAGGAAGCTGATGCAGTAAAGGTGACTGAAAATTGTGAAAACTGTGAGACTATGAAAAAGCACAACAATGAGTTGATTCACAACATGAACAGATTGAAAGAATCATATGATGTTTTAAACAAAGCCATGAATCAGTACAACGAGTCAAGCAATGAACAAGCTACAACCATGAAGACATTCAATGGAGCATACACGATAAAGCAGGAAATGGCCAATTATTACATTGATATGTGTGCTGAGCTTTAACAGAAATTGGAAACTCAGAGGATAGAAACTGAAAGAGTAAACAAGTTGTTGAAAAGTTACTCATGTTCTTCTTATGTGATTGACAGGATTTACCCCACAGTTGAAGGCATGAAGGCATTTGAAGAAGATACATCTGAAGTGAAGAGTTTCAAAACAAAAGAGGATATTGAAGTGAAGAATTCTGGTAAGAAACAAAGTTTTGGCTATAACAAGTGTCCACCTCCGCTTGAAAATGGATATTCTCCATGAAATCCAAATTTAGAAAAAGTCAAAAAGGCAACCAACTTACAGTGGGAATCTGAGTCTTCAGATAACTTACCAGACAATATTGATGTTACTTTCACATCATCCGACATTGATCATGAGTCCGAGTTAATAAAGAAAGTGGTCGATCAGGTGTTGGAAAAAGATGAAACGGAGGAGTTAAAGTCAAAGTCTGATACGTCAAGTCCAACAGCAAAAAAGGGCAAAAAGGTTTATAATAAAGAATTTCTGTTATCACAAAATAATTTGAATGACGAAACATTCAAAGTAGCATATACTTTGAATGATTCTGACAAATTATATTCTGATGAAGAATTTCCAATAAGAGGTGTTAAAACTGAAATGATTAATACGGTTTTCAAACTAACAGAAATCAATATTTCTGAAATAAAAGATGTAAATCTTTCTGAAAAACCTAAAAAGTACACTTCAAGAGTTCAACAGAAATTAAACAAGAAAAAGGGTTACAGTTCTGGTTCAGGTTATCGAAAGAAACCAAACCATAACGGTAATTTCAAAAAGAAGGGATGAGGTTTTATTCCACCAAAAAATCATAAAAATGAGAAAACTTATAAATCAAAAACTGTTTTTGTTTCAGGAACATCATCTAAAGAAGAAAAAGAGCATTTGTTCAGGAAGCAGAAAAACAAAGAATTTCATGCTAAGAAGCAAGAGGAAATGAAGAAGGAAATTGCTCAGAAGAAGGAGACAAGAACCTGTTTTCAATGCAAAACGTTTGGTCATATTGCCAGGAATTGTCCAAAGGCAATCCAAACAAAACAGGGGGTCTCTGATAAACTCAAAGGAAAAGTTGTTGAGAATGAACCACCAACCAAACCATTTAAAGTTTTCAAAAATTCAAAGTTTGAGGTTGGTGAGTGTTCAAAAGGTTTTTACAAAAGAAAGGTGAATCTTAACAACCAAAGATGGGTTGTTAAGAAATCAGATGATAGTTCTAGCAATGATTCTGATTCGTCAAAATCAGAGGAGCTATTTTCTGGCGATGAATCTGACTCGTCAAAGTTAGAGGAGCCACAAGTTGAGATAAAAGGTGAAAATTCAGTGCCGCCATTGGATGATGCAAATTTTCCCCCATTGCGGGCTGAAAATTTAAAATAAAAAATTGGAAAAATTGAAATTTCAAATCAATTCTTTTCTGAAAAGAAAGAATTTGATGTGGAAAAAGCCTTTAACCCCACAGTTCAAAATATTTTTGGAAAAATGATTGACGGGAAGGTTAAAGGGGTAAATGAATTTTATGAATTGAAAACGAAGAAACCAGATGAAGATGGGTCATCCCAGGTTAGTAACTGGGATAGTACCTATCATGACTAAAATCCTGGACTTACCAGAGCTCCCAAGTTGGTTATCGTGGAGCATGAATCGACATCTTTCTTGAGAAATTCACATCTGTGTCATTTCGACCTACAAGTGGTAGTATTCTTGAAAATTGTCATATTTCAATGTACAGATGGTATGGTTGATAAGTGAACCATCAAGTGGTTGAAAAAGGGGTTTTCACCTACAAGTGGTTAATCAAGGTCATTAAGTTGAACTTGATTTAACTTTCATACAAGTGATTGAAAAAGAAAAACAGTGTGATGAATTAATCCCCTTTTTTAGAAATGATATCAACAAAACTTATTTTCCAGAAAAATCATTTGATTAAAACAAACTTAAGTGTTTTGAAATCATAATGGGAAAATAGTTTGTTGTCAGGGGGAGTTCTGATTGTTTATGCCAAGTGGATGGCGATTTGAAGCAGTTCACAACAGTTGTCACTTTATTTGTACAGTTTTTTTTTGCTTTCTTTGTCAAATCTTCCCAAAAAATCAAAATTGAAACATATTTTGATTTTAGGGGGAGTAAAAAATTTTAGAAATTTTGAAAATTTGAAAAATACAAAAACATGATAAAATCCAAAAAGTCAAAAACATGAAAAATTCAAAATGAGTTTTCTTGTGAAAAAGAGGAAATGATAGTACATCAGTTAGACTGTCACAGTACGCTAAAGAATTGGAAAGTTAAAATGTGATAAACGGTCTCACTAAAGATGTGACGATAGGCTCAGCTAGATTAGTAGATTTGCGATAACGATACAAACTTAAATGAAAAGCCTAGTTCTAGTGGGAAACGCGGTTGAAAGCATAGTACTTAGTTTTATCCTTCGTAACTGTGTTCCTACTCAGTAATCGCTGAATGCTAAAAGAGCATAAAAACCGGTCAGTTTGTGAACTTTCACAACTTGCTGAAAAAGTCACTGTGATTGTGCATTTCATTTTGCAAAGATTTAAACTTGTTTGATTTCTTTATTTTGTTTAAGCATTGGACATTCTCTACGTATACGTGAGTATCGAACTGGATGTTAGTTCCTAAACATTCTGCTTTATTTTTCTTGGTGTTTCGTTAAAACTCGGATCACCTCTGCGTATATGTGAATATCGAACTGGTGGTTAAGATCTAAACATTTTCAACTTATTTTTATTTCTTATTTTGTTTAAACATTGGACTTTCTCTGCATATCGAAAGATCGACCTGATTGTTAATGTTTAAACATTCTGCATTGTTTTTGCACATATCACAGTTGATGAAAGTTTGAAGGCATTACTTGAGTCAGTGTATTGCATGATGAGGGGATATGCTGAGATCGTGGGGTCCATAAGAATTTAGTGCAAAATTAATATATCTTAAAGTATCGGTAAGCATTTCGAAAGTTTTTAGATTGAGTTTATGTGGACAACAATATCGTCAATCTATGTGAATCGTTTAAAACTTAAAATGTTTAAAGCTTAACGGTGCTAGTGATTTGTCTCATAAACTGATATGATGTTCTTACACAAACTCACAAAAATATTGTTTGTAAATATTTCTTTATTGCTTTTAGTTAAAAACAAAAATCCAAAAAGATTTTCGGAGTGTTTTAGCATAAAAGTTTAAAAAAAATCCAAAAAGATTTTAGTGTGTCTTAGCATAAAATTTTGAAAAATCCAAAAAGATTTTGGTTCATCTTATTTTCGACAACTGATGTTGGAAAGATGATTTTCAAAATTCCGAGAGCTAAACACGATGAACAACTGGGTTGGGAGAGTTTGTTTGAGTTGAAAATTGTTATAAATAAATCTACCATAAAGTAATAGTGTTGTTTTTGAATGATATCTACCAGTGATTTCTAAATTTGTCAAATTTTAAAAATCTGTAAAACTTATGTTTTGGGTAGAGATTGTGCAGGCAGAAGCAGCCAGGTTTCGACTCTTGAAAGATATGCGAAAGCCAGGTTCTGATTCCTGTGGACTTTTTGCATTAAGCCTAAGCAGAATTTGAGCCAAGTCACGATCCTAGAACGAGAAAGTCAGACTGCGATCCCAGCTTATCAAAGGGGGGAGTCTGACGATGCAAGAGCCAGTTTCTGATTCTGGTTCTGTGATCAACATTTAAGGGGGAGTTTGAATGGTTGAGAACCAGATTTGAATCCTGATGTTCACGCAAGCTGCTGATGTTGAAGAACTTAAGGAATCAAGAGATCTGATCAAGAGAAGATAGAGACAGGTTGAGATTCTGGAGGAGAGAGAAAGAGATTGATTGAGGATGCTTACAATGGAGAATATTTTGGAGAGAGCTCGAAGACTGATAAAGACTGAAGATGTGACATACCGAAGACTCGACACCAAAGACTTCGTCAACATCCAAGGGGGAGTCTGTTGGTGCATATGTCTGTCGACTTCGTCTTGTATCGAGTCTTGCATTAGATTAGATAGACCAGGGCACGATTTACGAGAAAATTGAGAAACATATAGATTTGAGCCATTTCGCACGAAATGGAAATGATTATTTCGCACGAAATGGGAATGCCACTTCGTACGAAATGACATTGGCCATTTTGTGTGAGTCTGTTCCATGCGAAATGGGAAGTCTATAAATAGGTGTCTTGTTCAAATCATTTGTAACGTTTCGATTCCGGTAGCGAAGCTCTGCCAAGGTGTCTCCAGCATTGTAAAACGATCTGATATCAATACAAGAGATAGTTATAGTGATTCTTTGTGCAATTCAGCTGATATAACTCTGATACGTTTGTTTCCGCCATTCGTATTGGACGAGATCTCTTCTGAACGACTCGTTTGGTCGTGCAAACGATCCTACATTTACACTCTGTGTATTGACTTTATTTTAACGTTTGCGACAGGTTGATTAGGATGCTTTACTTGCTATGCTTTGGTGAATCAAGTAGGAGGTCTAGAAACCCACCGAATAAGAAATCTGAGTTGTCGAAACAATTTACTTGTTTTTAAGACTATTATCTGTAATAACTAGTTATGCTTTATATGTTAATGGTATGGGACGTTTAAGCTAAATATATTGTCACTAATAGTTGTTGTGGAATCTCTTGAATACACTATTTCGCTTAGTGCCCCGCCACGATGTTTCCGCCATCGGTTGGGGTGTGACAGATTGGTATCAAAGCCATAAGTATAGAAAATTAGGAAAGACTCGTCCTAGTCCGAGATTCTAAGTCTTACAGTTAACCTAGTCTATAGTCTAAGTACGAACAAACCGCCTTGTGCGAACCCAGTAGGGGTTTCGTACAAGCTACTAATTTTACTCTCGCTCGCTAAAACTATAGCTTTGCGCGAACATCGCATACTACAGCTTCGTGCAAGGCCGATCTTTCTTAAGGTCGGAATCTTCCTAGCCTTTCCTAAGGCTAACACAATACATATGTTTTCGAAAACACTCGCATAACACAATCGAATGATTTGATTGGGATTAGGTGTGAAAACCGAGAACTCTCCATAAAATTACTCACTCTACGCGAAAATTTTACTATTCACACGAGAATTTTCATTGAGTCAGGAGTGAAATCCATATCTCGACGAAGTTCTCCATCTCTATCTCATGGCTTGCCACACTAGCAACGACGAAGTTGTTAAGTTAGGGGTGAAACCCGCACCTTAACGGCTAGTTCCACTCTCTATTTTGGTTTTACAATGTCACACCCTGACTTTTGCGGAAGCATGGTTATTGGTGTGACTTCTTAATACCATAGCATTCAATCATAACAATGCTAAATGATAAAACCATAAGATGTTCATCTATATATTAAGTTTAGAAAATACCACAACATACTTGTCTGAAACGTTGACACTGAATTCAAATTACAAACCATAACATGTTTTAAGGAGTTCACCAAGACTCAAGAAAATACCATAAGCAAACCTGAGTTTAGAAACATGTATCTCGTCCAGGAGTAAGATACATCTCCTAAACCCAACGACCTCGGATGACATCTTTTATTTATAACGCAACTTGAAACACATGCATACACCTGCCAGATCCACTTAGTTCCCTGAAATACATGTAGTTTAAAAACATCAACAAAAGTTGAGCGAGTTCATGTGTATGTGTATGAATAAGCCTTTAAAGTATGTGTGTATGTATGTATGTATGTATGTCCCTTGTATGTAGCAATAAGGAAAAACAGATCACCAATGGTTTGCAAGGCCATTGATATGTGTGAAATAGTGCTGGAAAACTCAAACCTAGCAAATTTGTACCGGGCCTCCGGCTGGAAGACATAGTCACTCTATGGGCCACCCTGGTCCCCATGGGTGTGGGCTCGCTACATCCAAATAGATCTATCACTCATGTCCCTCGGTCCTACGACGAGGATTAATGTCCTTAAGTGTTATACCCACCGTTCACATGATCTAGCAGTAACCCTCCTTAAGCTAATCATACCATGTATAAAACGTTCGTAAACATTTGTAACATGTATTCCACCCCCGAAGTATAAAACTGAAAACAGTTAAAAGAAAAAGGGGACATGAACTCATTGTATTGCGTCTTCAGTACTGGTAACTCAAGTCTCCTCAGCAAACACGACTACCTACAGTGTACTAACGTTTATTAGACGGACGGGTCGTGCCTTTGCTTAGTATTTACGTTTTTGAGTTACGTTTCTTATGTTCCCAATATTATTCCAAGTTATAATTACTTGTTAAAATAATAATTATTTTAACTTTACAATTATATTTAATTTTGGAATAATTGTTTAAACAATATTTTTGTAACAATACTTCTCAAGTATTTCCTTCCCAAGGATGGGGGTATTTCATACATGTATTTTCGTATTCTTGTATTTGTAGTCTCAATATAATATATTTTCAAGTCTCACTCTAGAAATATATTTAACTTATTTTGTCTAAAAAGAATGTATTTCCCAGAAAATACATAGCTTTCCCAAAAATCATTTATCTTCTAAATATACTAAGAAAATATATTTTTACTTCCAAAAATAATATATTTTCTCCTTGTCGAAAATACAATATTACTTTTGTAATATTTACAAAAAGCGTATTTTCATTTCTTGTATCCAAAACAATGTTTACCAAAAATATATTTATAACGGGATTTTCCGGAATATTTTGTAAGTTACGTTCTATCATTCGGTTCCACAATATTATGTGTGTAACTTATATATTTATTCGTTGATATTCTTGGAATTATTTTGGATTGTAAATTTCATGGTATTTTGTTAAGTTATATTATTTTACCCAAAAATAATATAACTATTTCACCAAGTATACAAATATTCATACAAGTGTCTTTAATGTAAGTATATATTCTAAATTGTAGGAACGTTATACGACCTGACGAGTCGATCAGAAGAGTGCTCAGACTGAGGCGGAAATCATTGATTCAGTCTTTGTTTAGCTTGATTTCATTATTTAACGTCTCTTTTATTGATCTGCTAACAATATACAAGCTCTGGAGACAAACTGGCAGGGCTTCGCCGTAACACACTCTAACTGCTACTAGTTCCGCTCATATGTCACCTATATATAGACCAGGGTGGTTCGCTTATATGGACATGTCCATATAAGCGGACCTACATTGGGTGGTTCGCTTATATGGACATGTCCATATAAGCGGACCTACATTATTGACACATAAGCGGATCTCCTCACTAATGTTCAAATAAGTGGACCTCCAAGCTTATGACCATATGAGCGAACCTAATACACAAAACACATACAATCTCATATAATGAGCCCTAACCTAAGACTCGAACTAAGATGTAGTCGACAGACAACTGCACCAACAGACTCCCCCTTGAATGTTGACGGAATCTTTAGTGAGAGTCTTCAACCTAGCAACTCTTCAATCTTGATCGGTCTTCTTCAGGAACTCTTCCTGGAATCATGAACCCGGATCTTTCTCTGGCTCTAACTCTCGTCAGACTCCCCCTATCATCAAGCTGGGATCGCCGTCTGGAATTTGTTATCACCATTGAAATCAAATCCTGGTTTTAAAATTTTAAGCTCTCCTTAGGTTTTGATTAATCTACTGGCTTTCGTAGCAACATGATCAGAAACCTACACATCTCAAACACTCTATTACAAACAAAACAATGTTGTGATTCAACTTAATGAATCAACTAAACATTTAAGAATCATTTAACCAACCCAACTGTTCATCTTGTTTAGCCTTTGAGATTTTGAATATCAGCTTTTCAAAATTAGTTGTCAAAAATCTTTTTGGATTTTTCAAACTATGAAACACAAACGCAATAACAAAAATTAAATGCAGAAATCAAATATGTACAAACATATTTTTGTGAGTTTGCGAAAGAGGATCAGATCAGTTTTTATACAAATCACAAGCACCGTTAAGCTCTTAATCGTTTTAAGCTCTAAACGATTCACGTTGATTGACGATATTGTTTGTCCTCTTAAGCTCAATCTAAAAACTTTCGACATGCTTACCGATACGTTAAGGTATATTAATATAACACTAAATTCTTATGGACCCCACGATCTCAGCATATCCCCTCATCATGCAATACACTGACTCAAGTAATACCTTTAAACTTTTATCGACTGTGATTTGTGCTAAAATAAAATAGAATGTTTAAACATTAACAATCAGGTCGATACTTCCGTATACACAGAGAAAGTCCAATGTTTAAACAAAATAAGAAAAATAAAAATAAGTTGAAATTGTTTAGGCTTTAACCACCAGGTCGATACTCCCGTATACGCAGAGGTGATCC
Organism: Helianthus tuberosus; assembly: GCA_030545235.1. Lineage (NCBI taxonomy): Eukaryota > Viridiplantae > Streptophyta > Magnoliopsida > Asterales > Asteraceae > Helianthus > Helianthus tuberosus. The sequence continues at coordinate 25,892,246 of CM060419.1, forward strand.
AAAGCTTAAACGAAACACCAAAGAAAATAAAGCAGAACGTTTAGGCAACAACATCCAGGTCGATACTCACGTATATGCAGAAGATGTCCGATGCTTAAACAAAATAAAGAAATAAAACAAGTTTAAATCTTTGCAAAATAAAATGCACAATCACAGCGACTTTTCAGCAAAGTTGTGAAAGTTCACAAACTTAACCAGTTTTATGTCTTTCGACAATCAGCGATTACCGAGTAGGCACACAGTCAAGAAGGACAAAACTAAGTACTATGCTTTCAACCATGTTTCCCACTAGAACTAGGCTTTTTCATTTAAGTTTGTATCGGTATCGCAAATCTACTAGTCTAGCTGAGCCTATCGTCACATCTTTAGTGAGACCGTTTATTACATTTAGACTATACATTTCTTTAGCATGCTGTGATAGTCCACTGATTTTCTATCATTTCCTCTTGTTTCAGCAAAACTCATTTTTAAATTTTCTAATTTTTTAAAATTTTTACTCCCCCTAAAATCAAAATATGTCTCAATTTTGATTTTCTGGGAAAATTTGAAAAAACATGCTGTACAAGAAATGTGACAACATGATGAGAATCACTTCAATTCTCCATTCACTTGGCTTGAACAATCAGAACTCCCCCTGACAACAAACTATTTTCCCATAGTGATTTCAAAACACTTAAGTTTGTTTTAATCAAATGGTTTTTCCGGAAAATAAGTTTAGTGTGTCATTTCACAAATTCGGGGATCTTTCATCTCCTTGTTCTCTTCAACCACTTGTAAAAACTAACATTTTTAAGATCAAACCTCAAATATCACTTGTAGAAAATCAAGTACAACTTAATGTCCCTGATTTACCACTTGTAAGGCGAAAAATCACCAGAGTGAAATTTCTCAAGAAATGTGCCGATTCATGTTCCACGCTTACCAACCTTGGAACTCCGGCAAGTCAGGTTTTTCATTTAAACAGATTGACCCAAGCCTGACGGTCCTTGGGTGATTTTGAATTCTTGTTCAACAATGGTGGAAAGTTTGCATCATCCATTGTTAAACCTGAATTCTCCTTTTTTATCTCAACAAATGGCTCTTCTGGTTTTACAGTACCAGAATCATTTCCTGCACATGGCTTGTCTGACTTTGACCTGTCAGATTCATCGCCTGAAGGTGGCTTGTCTGACTTTGATACGTCAGATTCATCGCCGACCATTTTCTTCTTTTTCTTATCTTCTTTCGTCCTCAAATTTGTATCCGATGAATTCGTCTTGCTTGACTTTGTCATCGAGGGAGTCGATTCATCAGAACTCTTGATTTTACCAACAGATGAACCCGAGGACAAGATCTTCTCTAGATACTCTCTAGCCTTCTTTCTCTTCTTCCTCAGTCTGTCTTTCTGCCCCTGAGAAAGCTTCACTTTCGTTTCTTGAACTTTAGGTTCTTGAACCTTCTGTTCTTTGGGCTTGACATTGACTGATTTCTTTGCCATCTTCTGAGAATTAACCCTCAATCTTTCATTTGATCTCCTTGGGCAATCTCTGGCAATGTGACCTCTGATGTTGCAATTAAAGCATCTCCTTATCTCATAATTCCAACCTTGGCAGTTAACAGCAATGTGTCCTTGATAACCACATCGGTACACACTCTGTTATCGTACCAATCACCATTTTCAGTCCAAACATTCAGATCATAGCACTATTTGGCTTGGTGATAATCCTTGCTCCTCTTGTTTGCTGGATTTGACTTTTGAGCACTGTGGTCAAACCTGCACCACTTATTACCAACAATTTTTGAATTTTCATTTTTTACTTTTTGTAATTTTTGATTACTATTGGATGATTGATCTGATGAACTGTTATTCTCTTTTTGAACATTTTTCAATTTTTTATCTTTTTGTTTCTGTTCCACTTTCTTCTTCAAAGGTTTTTGCATAGAACATTCACCCTTTTCAGTCGATTGCAGAACAGTTTCTTGAAATTTTTCTTTTAACTTCAAAAATAAATTCTTTTTCTTCATTTTTTTCATTTTCAACATCAGATTTCTCATCGCAATCTTCAACTATGACTTTGTCATAGTTTGTGACATCGTCACTTATTGGAACGGAATTTAAAGGTTTTGGACAAGGAATAGTTGAAGTATTCACAAACACCTTCAACTTTTGTTCCCATTCCTTGATTTTCTTTTGAGCACACTCAGCTTCCTTTTCAAGTCGAATAATCTTTTCAAGATGAGAATTGATTGCAATTTGTTTTTCAAGATTGTTTTTACCAAACAAATCTCTCTCATCTTCTAAACTTTTTATTTGACTTTGAAAATCTTTCTCAATTTTTACTTTTTCATTTTCCAAATTGTGTATTTGATTTTTCAAAACATTTTCTAATTTTTTAAGATTTTTGTTTTCTAATGACAAACTCTCTACATTCTTCAAGAGTTTGGCATTATCTGTCTCAAATTTTTCACAGTTCAAGCATTTCCCAGAAATCTGTTTCTCTTCAGCTTTCGTCTCAACCTTCAAAGCTGAAATATTTTCAACCTGTTTCTTCTCCTCATGAACACTGTCATCCTTACTCTCTTCTTCTGATGAATGATCAAAAATAGGTGCGTCTTCTGCAACCTCTTTCTTTAACATTGGTTCAGGTTTCACAGATACAGATTTTTCAAATTCTTCTTTCTCAATCTTGACAGCTGGAATTTGTTCAATCTGCTCAGCTCTGATCTCTTCTTTAACAATAACTGCCTTTTGATTCTTTCTCTTTGCATCTTGTTTTTCTTTCAATTTTTCAATTTTATCAGCATAAAATAACTTTCCACTACGTTGATCAGATGGAAGTTGTTGTTTAAGATATTCAAGTTCTCGTATTTCTTCTTCATAATTATCACCCTCTTCATCAGACGAATTATCAAAAACTGGAACTTTTTCAACAACTTCTTTTGCTGAGACTGTTTCTCCTTCTTGCTTTATCGGAATATACTGCTGAGATTCATAATAATACGCTATTTCCTCTTCAAAATCCATGTTTCGGTAATTCTAGGCCCAAATGACAAATAATGAAACTTGTATTGGAAATTGAACACAATTGCCGACAAAGACTTTATCACAAACAATCTATTGGACCGAGATATTCACATGCAAGATAATACTTCACGTGGGTCGTCATCATGTATCTTGGACATTTTAAAAACTATATCTTGGGCTGACAACACTAATATCCAAAGAATATGATTGGGCCGATGATCAAATAGTGGACTGATAACTTTTTGAATTTTGTTTGCACTAAAGATGGGTAGCCGACAATTTTAAAACCTCAATACAAACTATTTGACCGATATCTTTGATCAGTTCACTTAAAGCATATCACATGCATATCACTTCTTGAAAAAGGCTGATAACTTTCAAAAGTTCACATGCAAACTGACACAACCATGTGATATCTTTTCCCAACTACTAACAATCTCAAATTCAAATAAGCGAAACAGGTCTGTTCACAAAAACGGATATCTGATGTGACAGAAAAGCAAAGCAGAGTTGTTCACAAGAGCGGAACTGATTGTTGTCCACTGAAGCGGACCTACTTGTGTTCAAAAGAGCGGATCTGCTTGGTTATTTGGAGCGGACCTACTCAAAATGTGTCGTTTGAGTGGACCTATCAAGTAACTTGGAGCGGACCTGTGAGGTAATTTGGAGCGGACCTGATCAAATATGTTCCTAAAAGCGAACCTCTAGAGCGAACCCTCAACAATCAAGTCCCTATGAGCGGACCTTTTGAGCGAACCTACAACAAATATGTTCCTAAAAGCGGACCTAACAAGCGAACCTATGAAGTGTCCGTATAAGCGGAACCTATTCACGAGCAGTTTTAGGTCATTTTTAGTCCGTATTTTGGTCCAAAACTTTCCAGGGTTTGTTAATGACTTATAATACACAATCTGTGAAATTTTTAGCTGATTTTGACCGTTAAAACTTGATCTGATGATGAAAGAAGGTGTAGAAATAAGAAATTTTGAGCGAAAACGAACTAAACAGTAAGAACTCTTCCTCCTGAGCTCTGATACCACTTGTAGGAACGTTATACGACCTGACGAGTCGATCAGAAGAGTGCTCAGACTGAATCAGAGGCGGAATTCATTGATTCAGTCTTTGTTTAGCTTGATTTCACTATTTAACGTCTCTTTTATTGATCTGTTAACAATATACAAGCTTTGGAGACAAACTGGCAGGGCTTCGCCGTAACACACTCTAACTGCTACTAGTTCCGCTCATATGTCACCTACATATAGACCAGGGTGGTTCGCTTATATGGACATGTCTATATAAGCGTACCTACATTATTGACACATAAGCGGATCTCCTCACTAATGTTCAAATAAGCGGACCTCCAAGCTTATGACTATATGAGCGAACCTAATACACAAAACACATACAATCTCATACAATGAGCCCTAACCTAAGACTCGAACTAAGATGTAATCGACAGACAACTGCACCAACATAAATACATATTTATTCATTTTTATTTATAAAAACAAACCTCCAATACTTGTATTTTTGTAACAAATTCTATGGCAAGGTTTATATTGAAAACCATAGTTAAATACACTTGTAAATACTTGTTAGAAAATATTTTTCTAAGTGTTTATATTTTTAGAAAATTTTGCCATAGTTTCCCCTAAAAATGGAGGTGTCCATGCTGTCAAAGCATATCATTTTCTTTTCAAAAATCATCACAAACAATCAACAATCAATCCCTAAACATCTTACACTTACCAAGTGCAAGAACAATGTTATTTGCACTACAACATGAACTTGAACTTTTATTAAAAACTTGTAGTAACTTGATAGTGTTTTTAGTAGGTTTAGTTACCCTTTAAAATGCGTTTATTTCCTTAAAAATCTCATTCTTGAAAGATTTGGATGTTTACAACTTGTAAACATGTTTTACAAAAATGTTTCTTTATTAAATCTTCTTGTTTCTCTAGTGTTTCTACACTTATTTTATCAACAAAAATAGTGTAAGTTTAAGTAAGAACCGAGATCTTCTAAAAATCGTATTTTGAACTTTGTTCTTTTGGAAGACCATTCATTATTCTTAGATCCATAAGATTATTAACTCACTTTGATGATTATTTTTCAGAAATCATTTTGTTTTTCAAGTTCATGCTTACACATGAGGATGATCATCTTATTTCATCACATAATCATCCTCTCACTTGCTAGATTATGTGTTTAATCACAATCTAGTAAGCTCCTTATGATGATCAACATCACAATCTCAAGTAAACAACAACAAGTATCATACATATACTAAACAACATTGTTTCATCATGATCTCATCATATTTCAAGTTTATGTTCATGCTTCTTGATTATGTTTCTTTAGTGTTCTTATGATTAACAACATACTATATCTTTTAACCAATCAAAATTAGAAGTAACAAAGGTTATGAGAGCCCTACTACTAGCTCTATAGCTAGGGATGAACTCTTGAAGATGAAGGTGACAAAGATGGTGGATAAAAGCAAGTAAGAAAGGTCCTTGATGATCCACAAGCTCCGAGCTCTCTTATGTAACCTCTAACACACTTGTATAAACTTGTAATGTATGTAGGATGGATGAATGATAGTGATGATGGTGGTGGTGAGTTCGGCCGAGAACAAGCAAGGGGAAGCGAGAAGGAGTGTGTGAAATGGTGTGAGTGAGAATGAAGCTATGGTCTTGATGTGTATACTTATAACCCATATTACAACATAATCTCTTGGGTAATATGTCTTCCATAGTACAATACAAGATCCATTAAACAAATCAACAAAATCTTCTAATTAGGCCATGTGGGCCGATTTCTAGCATGAGGGGGAGGGGGTCTAAATGAAAATTTGAACTAATTATTTACCTTGTAATCCATATCCAAGTATATAGTTAGTTTAGTTAGTTACTAGATATTTTAGTGGGTGTTAGGGTGTCCAGGGATCATAGCTAGCTCGGAAATAATAAAACAATGCTTTTAGCATAATTTTGGTGTTTCGGGTAGTGCCCGGTTGTTCGGTTAGATACCGGTTCGTTAAAGTGTCAAATTATTCCGTTTAATGATTTTTAAGTACCCTTTTGTGAAACTTTTAATTCCCGCCACTTAGGAAAGCATACAGGACCATTTTGCCATATTTTTGCACATTACTAGCTTGTTAAAAAACTAAATTTTGCTGAAATGTGCAGAATTCTGCACTTAATGTGAGTTTTAGGCACTTTCCGGCACTTTAACTATGACCTAGTAAAGCAGTTTTGTGGTCCTTACTTCCCTACACATTATACTAGTGTAGAACTTGGTTTCTAGCTCATACTGGGTCTCAAAACACTGTCTGTCTAGGTACTGAACCCCGTCAGCATATTCTTGTTTTATCCGTTAACTGTGCTAACTGTGCTTTGTGGATCATGTATGTCAATATGGTTTGCAGGTAATAATGATATGTCATTATGCAATGTGTGATGCACATGTAAGTATGATGCAGTAATCAGAAAGCAGTTTTAAGTCATTAATTGTATTTCAGCACAGTCATTAAGCACTAATCCATATTAATTAAGTGTACGGATACCTGTATTTTTGACGGTTGTCACATTCTCCCCCTGTTAAGAAAATTTCATCCCGAAATTTAAGTTCTGCTACTAGCTGCAGGGGTCTTGGGGAACAAACGTAGGTATTTTGTTTTCATGCGATCCTCATGCTCCAAAGTAAACTCTGGGCTATGACGCGCATTCCAACGAACCTTGACGAGTTTAACACAACTCCTGCGTGTTTTGTTAACCTTCCATTCCGTAACCTCAACAGGTTCTTCAGTAAAGTGGAGTGTGTCGTAAATGTGGACTTCATCGGCAGGAATGACAATTGTTTCCTGAGTTGGACTCTTTTTCAGGTTAGATACATGCACGCCATTCAATTCTGCGGGTAGATCCAACTTGTAAGCTACAAGACCAATCCTCTCTAGGATTTTGAATGGACCAATGTATCGCGGATTCAACTTCCCACGCTTCCCAAAGCGTGCTACACCCTTCCAGGGTGAAACCTTTAACAAAACCATATATCCTACTGCAAATTCCAACGGTTTCCTTCTTCGGTCCGCGTAACTCTTTTGTCGATCACGAGCCGCCCTTATGCACTCTCGGATCTGTGTAATCTTATCAGTCGTCTCTTGAACCAATTCCAGACCAACAAGCTATCTATCACCCGCGTCTACCCAGCATAACGGTGATCGACACTTGTATCCATAGAGAGCTTCAAATGGTGCAGCTTGGATACTCGCATGGTAGCTGTTGTTGTATGAGAATTCTACCAAGGGTAAGTGAGTGTCCCAACTACCACCCAAATCCATCACGCAAGCTCGTAACATATCTTCCAGCATTTGAATCGTTCGTTCACTCTGGCCATCTGTCTGCGGATGGAATGCCGTACTCAGATTCATCTAAGAACCAAAGGCTTCTTGGAAGGATTGCCAGATCCTTGACACAAACCTTCCATCTCTATCAGAAATGATCGAGAGAGGCACTCCATGACGTGCAACAATCTCTCTCAGGTACAGCTCAGCAAGCTTGCTAGTGTTGTATTTCTCCCTGATCGGTAAAAAGTGTGCAGATTTCGTCAGACGGTCTACGATTACCCAAATTGTATCATGACCTCTGGGTGTCCTTGGTAACTTTGTTATAAAGTCCATCGAAATCTGCTCCCATTTCCACATGGGTATTTCAGGTTGTTGCAGAAGACCTGAAGGCTTCTGATATTCGGCCTTTACCTTGGCACAAGTCAAACATTTCCCAACATATGTTGCAACATCACCCTTTAATCTCGGCCACCAATAGAAATCCTTTAAATACTGGTACATTTTATCCGATCCTGGATGGATCGAGTACCATGACTTGTGAGCTTCATCAAAACGTTCCTTCATCATTGGGTACTAACTGCTTCTCCATCCCACGGAGATATTCATTCTCAAGATTCTTTTCCTTAAGAGCTTCTCTCTGCGCGGCACGAATGCGCAACGAGAGATCTGTTTGAATAATCATTTCCAAAGCTCGAACCCTTATAGGCTTGATTCTTTCCTTCCGACTCAAGGCATCGGCGACCACATTCGCCTTCCCTGGGTGATACTTGATTTCACAATCATAATCATTTAACAACTCTACCCATCGTCTCTGTCTCATGTTAAGCTCTTTCTGATCGAATATATACTGTAAGCTCTTGTGATTAGTAAAGAGTGTGCATCGCGTGCCATACAAGTAATGTCGCCAGATCTTTAAAGCAAACACCACAGCGCCTAGTTCCAAATCATGTGTGGTGTAGTTCTTCTCATGAACCTTCAACTGGCGCGAAGCATAGGCTATAACCTTCTGTCGCTGCATCAGCACGCAGCCTAAACCTTGACGCGAGGCGCCGCAATATACCACGAAGTCATCAGTGCCTTCGGGTAGGGATAAGATCGGTGCATTGCAAAGCTTGTTTTTCAACAGCTGAAATGCTTCTTATTGCTTGTCTCCCCATTCATACTTCTTGTCTTTCTGTGTAAGGGAGGTCAAAGGTTGAGCGATTTTCGAGAAATTCTCAACAAATCTGCGATAATATCCTGCCAAACCTAGGAACTGACGTGTCACACCCCCAAAATACCACCTAGGGAGTGTCCCTGATAGGCGTGTGACGTACTGACAATGAGCCACTAATTACATTGAACCCATACAAGTTTCAAAATAAAGTTCTCAATCGTTAATAAAATACCATCACAAGTTTATACGAAAACCAATATGTTCAGCGGAAGCAAAAGAAAACCAAAGTTAAACTGTTTAAAACCAAAGTATTGTATCAAGAATTCAATCACATCAACCTCTCCAATCGACCCATGTTCACTTCTGCTACTCCAGACACCAAGTATCCAAATCCATGAAACCTAACGACCTGCGAGCATGCAACAAGTGTATCAGACAAAGCTGGCGAGTTCACAGTTTATGAAAACATTTGTACCAAGTATTTATTCTAGTTCATTGACAAATGCAAAAGTAATATTGATAATATCTTGATACTGAACAAGACGGCTCCTGATGTATGTTTTGCCCTTTCCCCAGTGCTCCTATCAAAGCACTGGGCCCGACTGGGTCATTAGTTCACAACCGTCCTCCCCGGTACGGTGTGAGGGTGCCAAACCTAAGTAGCGCTACCAACTAATACCCCGTTACCTCCCCGATAACAAAAGATGTGACTTAAGAGTGATAGAATGAGAATATTATTCAATATACCAGTTTTACCCAAAAGACTTATCCCTCCCCGGGATACCCACTTACTGTCCCAACCACTGGGACGCATGCTCAAAAGTAGTGAACTCACCTTGGTTTGCTCGGTTTGATTAATTACTTGATCACACTTGGACAGTTACTGTCACACCCCGACCACGTAAAACAACAAAACGTGGCGGAAACGTCGGGGAGTGTTGTAACAGAATCATTGTTTCAGAACACATGGAAATTGAAATATTGTTTTATTGATTAAAAGAGTTACAATGTCTTGACAATCAAATAAATAACTAGTCTTGCATCTTTTATTGTCACTAAGGCCCAAGTCCGCCTAAGTGTATCTTGATAAATCCTATGCATCGTATCCTGAAACATATGTGAAAATAGGTACGTCAGCATAAAAATGCCTGTGAGATACATAGGTTTTGTGAAAATAGAATTCATGACTTATGTTTGAGAAAATGTTTAGTCATGAACCTTGTAATTTGCTTTGTCTTGTAAATCATTTGAAAAGTGATAAATAAACCAAATGATATATATGTATAAAAGAATAATACATGGTTGAATAAATAACCAAGTAAAATGAGTTTGTATTTGATAAGTTGTTTGTAAAACAATGTATTGTGAAAAGTATGTTATTTGTATAAAATGTTATATGTCTAAATCGAAATGATTCAAATAACGCTACGATATGTAATACCATACAAGCACTTATATATAGGAAGTACCAGCGGCGTATCCACCATGTTCGTATCATATTACAAACGCCTCGTTACTTAAATCACTTACTCAAACCAAACCATCAAAGTAAAATGTTTATGTATAATCAAATGTCAAAATGTTTGTGTGAAAACCATGTCTAATGTCTATGTCTAATGTAAATCATGAATTTTGTATATCAATGTCAAAATGTTTATGTCTAATGTAAATCATGAAATGTGTATCCAAAATATCATGTATGGTAAGTGAAATATATCAACTCATCCATATGTAAAAATGCACAAAAACAAGGTATTGAAGTAAAACATGGTTTAAATCAAAGTTATGTTTTGTGGAACAAATGCATGCTATACTGATATAAACATCTATGCGGTATTGTAAAAATTCATACATCCAAGCCTTGCGACTGTAGAATAAACCCTAGCACAAAGTCTAAGGTCCACCTAGAAATGTATTCGGATTCGGTCATTCCTTCCAATCCAAACAAACCCGGGATTTCAGGAATGGGAGTTGTCAAGTCCTATGGTACCATTACCTACTAACGAGCGGCGTAGCTAATGTTAATGAATGTACATTGTCTCATTTGAACAAACCAAAAGTCATACCAAAATGTAAGCATGTGATGAATAACAAATGTACTAAGTATGAAACAAAGGACATACATAGCATAAAATGTAATGTAAAACAATGTACTAAGTATGCACACAATGGGCATACATAGCATAAAATGTAATGTAAAACAATGTACTAAGTACGCACACAATGGGCATACATAGCATAAAATGTAATGTAAAACAATGTACTAAGTACGCACACAATGGGCATACATAGCATAAAATGTAATGTAAAACAATGTACTAAGTACGCACACAATGGGCATACATAGCATAAAATGTAATGTAAAACAATGTACTAAGTATGCACACAATGGGCATACATAGCATAAAACACAATGAAATCATGTACTATAAATGTACTAATGAACATAGCAAGTATATGATGTGAAAACAGGAAAGCATAAAAGTAACAAGTAGGCACATGTGTTTCACCCCAAAACGTTTGGAAAACAGTAAAAGAGGGGTCTATGTACTCACTTGAGATTGCTTAGTAGTCCTTGAGTAACAACCAAACAATGCTAGAGATCACGGATATCAAACGACACCTAATATAGGTAACTATGTTAATATACCGGACCTAAATCGGAAGATCGGATAGAATGAGGGCTTGTAAACCAAATGAGTATGAGAACTCATGTAATATGGTTTAACAAAGCCTACAAACTAAAATGAAACCTAACCCTTACGACCCATCACGACCATTTTAGGTAGCTTATGCTACTTTAACGCGTCGTTCGCGTGAAACGCGTTCGGACCGCCTAACTAGTCCTATGACAAGTAAAATATGCCTTAACATGTCTAATATTGTTGCCAAATCAGTTTAGATATCAAAAGTTATGTTACATATGCTTAATATGAATTTTGGCGTTAAAAGGGCATTTTGGTAATTTACCTAAGGCATATAAACTACCTATCATACAACTACTTAAACGAAGCGACCATAAGGTATAACCTTGGAAGGTTATTCCCTATATACTATGGTCACCTAATGTGTTTGGTCGGATCCTAATGATCGACCAAACGGGTCGGGTTCAAAAGTATAAGCGATTGTTTAGATCGCTTACCTTACGACCCTATATAAGCACTAAACTAAAAGTGACGAGCTAAGCATGTTAAAACATGCTTAACTAAGTTTAGAAAACAAGTTTGGTATCAAAACAAACGGTTTTGATACCTAAAAGTAGCTTGGTTACAAAATACGCAATAACACGCATTTTGGCCGAAACTACGACTCGTCACTGAGCCTAGATAACGTGGTAATCAGTAGGTATAGTCACTAGGGACTATAACCATCTTGATCACGCTCACGTTATGAAGTTCAAACGAACTTCGCATTGACCATAAACTGGTCAATGCAAAAAGTCAAACAAAGTTTGACTTTAACGCTAAAACGAATGAAAGAACGAAAGAACACTTACAAAGGGTCCCCGCAAGCTAATCTCGATCCAAGTAGTTCAGGTATGAAGCAAATGGCTTCAACTTAGAGCTTCTTAGATCAGATTTGTGGGTTTTGCAAGGTATTGAGGTGGGTATTTATAGTAAATGGACCACTGTTAGGATCGTTTCTCGAATACCGAGCTTTGATCACATCCCTACACTTGTTGCAAACTTGTGGTAACTCAAAATGCCCCCCAACATCAGGGATTGACATGTGGCATTGGCCTTTGGAGTGCATAAGAGCTGATAAAAGCAGTCAAAAATGAGTTTCTGCATCTGGCCCCTGCTTACGGACTGTAAGACTCAGAACCTTACAGTCCGTAAGGACCTTGCAGGTCTGATACTTTCAAAAATGGCAGAACAGGCCCATGAAGCTCCAAACTTGCTATTTGATGCATTTTTGACACGTTTAAGCCCCGTTAACCCCATTTCAAAGCTCTAAAATGAAGTCAAAGTATAGGGAACTTAAAATGTGCTAAAAAATATATCGGATGTCGGTTCGTTTGGCCGTACGATTGCGTTGTTCGGTTAATTACGACGGAAGTCGTAACGGACGCAAAAACGGTCCAAATTGCGCGACGAGTGGATTTTTATCATGCCAAACACTAAAATAAAATATTTTAATGCTTACATAAATTTTTGGATGTCCGGATGTATTCAGAATGTAAGTTATGCGCTAAAGTGCAAACTTATGCACTTTTTGACGCTTTTAGTCCCTGAATGAGCATAAAGTTTATTTTAGCATACCGAACCCCTCAAAGCTTATTTCTAAGCTATGTAAAGGATATTTATGGTATGTTTAACTTATGGTCACGTTCCGGAATGTCTGTTACTGTTCAAATTGGCATACTTTCGCAGTTTGTCAACTTTAGTCCCTGTAAGCGATTTAACTCGATTTTGCCATACCAAAGCCTTCAAAACTTATTTCTAAGTTATGTAAAGGTTATTTAAGGTATGTTAAGCCTATTTCACTATTCCGGAGTGTTCGTTGCATTAAACGGGTTATATTTACGCATCAGTGCACGTATAACCTTCCAGAAAGCGATTTAAAGCTTGAAATCGAACAAGAATTGATATGTGCAAAGGATACACATATTTATACATGTCCCAAGTATGAAATACAATATTTCATTGATACAGTATTTGTTTGACGGCCGTGGAGGCACAGGTGTCACAGTTACAGCCTATGAGATTCATGTATGCGACATCAGTTTACATTCACAAGGTACACATATAATTAACAGTTTGCACTTCAACCAGTGATTTCCGCATGGGACATAGTAGTTACATAACCCCTACGACTCCACAGTTCACATATATGTTCCGTAATAATGGTTAACAGACATGTATAATCTACTAGGTACATGAACCAATTTATGTCACTTGATCCCTATTAAATATCATTAACAATGGCTACACATAAGTCCACCTAATACACAGTGCACGTGTTTTATCATATTCATAACCTTTCATAAACAAAAGTCAACCTAACCTAGTTGTGTTTTATTAACATAATCATCATCGTTTATCATCAAAAGGTCAACCTAGGTTACTGTGCTCGTTCACCCTACTGGCGAAAGGACCCATCAGAGGCAATTAATGAACCTTGGCATTTGCATGTGACTTTTCGGCCCACTAATTCAAGATTCGTGAGTATTAGACAGGCATCTTAGTTAAAAGGTCCAATAATGATTAAGTTAGTTTGTGAGATTGTCAAACAGTTGCATGTGTATTTGGTTCTAATAGTCTTTATCAAATTTGACAATTCTTTCAGTTGCAGTTACTCATTATAGTAGGTAATATGATTTCATCATCATGCATGATCGCCAACAATACCAGCTTAGTCCACCGTTCCATGTGTTAACTCTATCGACAAACACCTGTCATGGACAATCACAACAACTCGGTCCACTGTTTTATGTACAACTCCTCCAACGAACATCAAACCCGATGAAACCTCATGCGGCGAACTGCCATGTTTCGTCGAAGATGTGTCGACGGCCTTAGCCCAATGACTCGTTAACTGGGCGCAGATCATGTGTAGTGCAACCCAATTATGCACCACCGCCCAATGCCTATTTACGGCTCAACAGTTTGTAACTTGTTTTGTTTATGCAGCCTAGTCACTTATTCGTCCACTAATCAAACATGCTGTCCAACAACAACACTCGGCCAAAACCCCTTACAAACCCTGATCCGATGTGCGGCCCATCCTAAGGGTTGTACCATTTGTTTATTAACATGTGACCCCTACCCGGCCCAGATGCACAGCCCACACCGAAAGCTGTTTAATCTAAACATCAAACAATCAACCGATCCTCACGTACTCACTAGCTAATTCGCATAACACATTATGGTTTCTGTTCTTCCTACACAATCAATTATCATGCATAACATCATCATCAACTCATCACTAGAATCCATTAAATCATTAACAACCAGTTTTGTTACTTCGTCTACTAGCTATTATGGCAAATTATTAACGATCTAAGGGACAATTATTAACGATCTAAGGGATAATTATCATCATGGTTTATAATGTATACAACCCTAACATAAACATAATCTATCATAACACACCATATTGCATCAAGATCATATAAAAACACACTCATCAATTAATAGTTAACATGGATATGGTATTACTAACCACTAATTTGATCGGAACAGGATGATGTATCAAAAAGGGGTGCCTGCCGTCTCCAATTGGAACAAGAAGTAGGGTTGGTTGTATCAATATTGTGAGATATACAAGAGGTTACGTAACATTTAAATGTAATACCTAATAACACAAGTGGGACGGTGGTCAGTTCAACTAGCAAGTGGGCCGAGATCAAATTGGGAATACACAAGGTGTGTAATGGGCCCGGTTAACACGTTGTGAATTTAGTGACCCGAAGGTACGTGGCCCAAATGTACGCGGCCCAACTCGTTTGGTTTTCCAAATCGGTTAAACGGCACATAAAACGTTTAACAATTTCATGCAGTTAATCAGTTACACATACGCAATCATTCACTGATGCGTGAAACGAACAAATAAACGTAGAGACACACGCCAAAAGTTGTAGCATTTTAAAGTAGTGCTAACCTTAACTATTCGGGTTGTCACATCATCCCCAACTTGAAAGAAATTTCGTCCTGAAATTTGGCAAGTAAGCACTGAGGAGTGAAGTGAGGAAATCAAGATTGTTGCGGATTTTGCTCAGGTGCCACATGATGGATTTCGGTTGGCGTTTTCGGAGTCTCCCAATTTTTGATCGCCTCGATCTTTGTGGGATCCACATGAATTCCATTTCCGTTTACCACATGACCAAGGAACTAAACCTCACACAGCCAGAACTCGCACTTTGAGAATTTTGCGTACAATTTCTCTTCCTTAAGCAGCTCTAAAATAGCTATGAGGTGTTGTTCGTGCTCTTCCTTCGTCTTCAAATAAATCAAAATATCGTCAATGAACACGATCACAAACTTATCGAAGTACGGCTTACAAACTCTATTCATCAAATCCATGAAAACTGCTGGTGCGTTCGTCAAACCAAACGGCATAACCAGGAACTCGTAGTGTCCATAGCGAGTCCTAAAGGTCGTCTTTGGAATACTCTCCTCTTGGATTCTAAACTGGTGATAACCTGATCGAAGATCAATCTTGGAGTAATAACTCGAACCTTGTAGTTGATCGAACATGTCATCAATCCTTGGCAAAGGATATCTATTCTTGATAGTCAACTTGTTAAGCTCGCGGTAGTCGATACACATGCGGAAACTACCATATTTCTTCTTGACAAACAGCACTGGAGCTCCCCAAGGCGAGAAGCTTGGTCTGATAAATCCCTTGTCTAAAAGTTCCTGAAGTTGTGTTGACAGTTCTTGCATCTCGGAGGGCGCAAGTGGATAAGGTGCCTTAGCCACAGGCGCAGCGCCTAGAACTAAGTCAATGTGGAACTCGACGTGTCGCTGTGGCGGCAATCCTGGAAAGTCTTCAGGATATTCCTTCATGACTGGAATGTCTTCTAGCTTTGGCTCAGCGGCTTCTTTATCCACAATGTGTGCCAAGAAGGCGACACATCCTTTCTGCAAACACTTTCGAGCCTTCAAACAACTGATGATCCTTAGGGGTGTATCGTGCTTTTCTCCATGTACCACAATTGTTTCTCCATTCGCCATCAGAATGCGAATGACCGCCTCATGACATACAATCTATGCTCGGTTGCTAGACAACCAATCCATCCCCACTACCACGTCGAAGCTTCCCAACTCGACTGGCAGCAGATCAAGCGTAAATTCATGCTCTCCCAGTTCTATCACGCAACCTCTGATGACTTCGTTTGCTTCAACTAGCATTCCATTAGCTAGTTCTATTGAATACGGAATGTCTAGCTTACTGGCTACCAACCCAAGTATATTCTTAAATTCTAGCGATACAAAACTATAATCGGCACCGGTATCAAATAGTATAGATGCAAAGCGTTGGTTGATAGGGAACGTACAAGTGACCACATTTGGATCTTGGCGAGCTTCCCTCGCTCCGATGTTGAAAACACTTCCATGAGCTTGATTGAGCTTTGGGCATTCTCGCTTGAAGTGCCCAACGTCTCCACAATTAAAGCAACCGGGTCCTTGACCGTTTCCATTCCCATTACCACCTTGATTGTTATTCTCTCCCCGGTTTCCAAAACCAACTTGGTTCCCAAAATTTCCACGATTACCATTCCCGCCATTTCCTCCTTGTAGGCGGTTTCCATACCCATTTCCACCATGGTTGTTGTTTCCATTACCACTGCCATAATCTCTCTGACCACCACGACCTGTACCAGCCCAGCACGTCTCCTTTGAATGGCCAACCTTACCACAAGACTCACATTTCCTGAATCTGCACTGGCCGGAATGATGGTATTGGCATACAACACTTTGGGCAGAGCGCCCATATAACCCTTTCCTTTGTTTTCAACCCCAGTCTTGGCTTCAGCTGGTAAGTTCACATCCTTCTTCTTGTTAGCACTGCTGGTACCCTTCTTAAAGTTTGAGAACTTCCTTTTGTTCTCACCAGATGACTCAACGTGAGTCTCCTTCTTTTTCTGGTCAGAAATCGAAAACTTGTTTAACCTGATCGCTTCTTCAGTCAGTGATACACTCAGATCAATCGCCTCAGTGATTGTTGCAGGCTTTGACGTTGTCACCATACTCATAATCTGAGGTGCCAATCCCCAGATAAAGCGCTCGATGCGTTTGAATTCAGGATCAACCATGTATGGTACCACGCGAGATAGGTCGTGAAATCTCTGCACATATTCAGCAATTTTCGGGCCATCCATCTTGAGGTTCCAGAATTCAGTGTCTAACTTTTGGATTTCAGCCCTGGAGCAATACTTTTTATGCATGAGTTCCTTCATTTCATTCCAAGTCAAAGCGTATGCTGCTGCCTCTCCCAGAGTTTGGACTTGGAGATTCCACCATGAAAGCGCTCCGTATAAGAACAATCCGGAGATGTAGGTGACTTGGTGTTCTGGTGCGCATTTGCTCATTCTTATCACAGAATCGGTCTTCTCCGTCCATCGAACAAAAGCCACAGCACCCCCAGTGCTGTTGAAATTCAGCGGTTTATAGTCTAAGAACTGCTTATAGGTACAACATGTACAAGTAACGTCATTCACATAAAGCATTTAGCAAACGCACATGGAATATCCAAATGTAACGTAATATGTCTCAAGCGACTTAAACATTACCATAAGGTTGGTTGTTTCTCAAGGTACCCCCACTAGTTTCAGTGCGTGAGGCCTCGTGCTCTGCTATTGCTCGTGAAATCTGTTCTTGTAACTCGTCCTTAGTAGTGGGCAATCGAGTTTCCCTTCGTGGAGGCATCTTCTATAAGAAGTTTGTATAGGTCAGGTCTTATACATATAAGTATGTAGTATGCGTATGTAATAACATTTATCAACGCAAGTAAACACATAACATCCCATGTCATAACACAAACAAGTAATCCAGCAACGTCATCATCATCATCATCATCATCATCGTACTCAGTATATCCCACCTATAGCAAAGCTAAGGTAGGGTCTGAGGAGGGTGGGATGTAGACAGCCTTACCTCTACCCCGTAGTAATCCAGCAACGTATATAATGAGAATGTTGCGATTGAGCTTTCATATATTAATGACCACAATTATAGTTTTACAAGTTCATCAAATGTATCATATCACAAAAAGGACTACAGGGTCACATCACCCTTGTCCACACTATCCATCAAACTATAACAATCAAAAGTCAAAAGAAATGTGGTCTTCAAAAAGCTGTGCAATCTGGGCTCAATAGCTGCACTCTCACCAAAAGTATGCTACCTGCATAAAACCGAAAACTGCTATGCTGATGGTGGAGGAGGAGGAGGTGGAGGAACGAATAGCAAACTACGCAGACGCGCTAGCTCCTCCTCGAGGGCATGAACGATATACAACAGGTAGCTAACCTGCTGCTCCATAGTAAGAAAACGGACATCAAAATCCGGTTATGGCAGGAGAGGAGCGGGTGGTGTCGCGAATGGTGACTGAAAAGTGCAAGGTGGAAGACGCGGAATCCTCTCAAGATCCATGACTCTGCGACACAACATCTCCTGCTGGAGCTGTAAGGACAAAAGCATATCGTCCCTCGTATAACCAATGTGGAAGGGATGATATGGATCAGAAACATGCATCATGTTGGGCGGAAACCAGATCAGTGGCTCGCCCGATGGTGTAGTACCAAAAGGAGCAGTATGTGAAAACTGTGGCACAAAGGGAAAAGCTGCTGACACAGGAGGAATATGACCGGGTTGCTGACTCGATGGACCTTCCCCTGGACGGGGAGGAGGGATATCCTATAGGAATGTGACCGGTAGATCTGTGCGGTGAATGTCAGACACATGTGGGTGAAACGGGGCATTGTCAACTGGTACATGTGTAGGTGCAGGTGCAGGTGGGGGAGTAACATGTCTAACAAAAGTTGGCATGTCATCGTCGTCCTCTATCCACCCATTGTGGGTGAATGCATAACGGGGATCTATATGGTCCGCAAAAGGAGCATGATCAACGGCTGCAGGTAAAGGGTCAGGTAATAGTGGTGCAACAACTGGTACATCAGCAGGTGCAGGGCCATGCTCAGGTAGAGGATCGTGAGCAGGTATGGGCTCAGGTGCAATCAAAGGCTCAGGGTCAGCTGGAGCTAACTCAAGATCAGCGGGTATCGGCTCGAGATTAGCGGGTATGTCAAAAAGCTGATTGTCAGGAACGACAGGTGACTCAAAAGGCTGATCATCGGGGACAAAATCAATCTCATGCTCAGGGTCAAAGATGTATGGAAATACTGGATCAAACTCATCATCAAACTCGAAGTCCTGTGGTGGAACAAGTGCGGCAGACATAGCTGTGTTGGAATCAGAATCTGTGGGATAACGCTGTAATCCCAGTGCGTATAGAGTAGTAGAGGACATAGACTCAAATGAATCAGGACCAGAATGGTCAGAAGAAGCCTCGACAACAGGAATCTCATCATGCGGAACAGCAACGACATCACCAACTGGGGCTCCATTACCCTGAACAGCATCAGGGGGACTATCTATGAAAAGATCGATATCGTCATCAGCCATGACATCAAGAGGCAAATCCTCGAGAGGAACTGCGGTAAGAGGCAAATGATCGGGGATCGGAACAAGAAGTGGATCCTCGATAGGGAAACCATCAGCTAGCGGTATATCATCCCCAAAGTCTGGTAAAGCAAACGGTTGGAAATCATCATCATCGCTACTCTCAGTGTCAGAAGTGAAGACCTCAGGGTCTGTGGCTATCTCCTCATCTGAAACTATGGCCATAGGGTCTATGGTGTCAGATACTCCACTATCAGAGGAGGACATGGTGTCTGTAACAAAGCAATCACAACATATGCACATATATTAACAATCATCAAACAAGCATGTAAGTAGCAACAATGTAAGCATGTATGCATCCTAGTCTTCCCAAGACTATCCCACCCAGCCTCTCAGACTGAACTACTTAGTCTCTCATACTAGACCTCCCAGTTTCTCAAACTGAACTACCCAGCCTCTCAGGCTAAACCTCCCAGTCTCTCAGACTGAACTACCCAGTTAGTCTCTCTGACCAACTCCCCAGTCTCTCAGACTGAATCACCCAGCTAATCTCTCAGACTAACTCCCTAGTCTCTCAGACTGAATTACCCAGCTAGTCTCTCAGACTAACTCCCTAGTCTCTCAGACTGAATTATAAACAAATTCCTTAAAATGTATTTTGTGTCTTTTATTTGTAAAAATGTTTGTTTCATGGATCTGGACGCTTTGTGTATCCAATGAAAACATGTTGTAAAAACATTTTCGTGAGAGCCCTAATGATCGTAGTCTAGACTCGAGAAAGAATCCTAGTTCGCTATGATCGAAGCACTGATACCAAGCTGTCACACCCGAGTTTAGAAACATGTATCTCGTCCAGGAGTAAGATACATCTCCTAAACCCAACGACCTTGGATGACATCTTTTATTTATAACGCAGCTTGAAACACATGCATAGACCTGCCAGATCCACTTAGTTCCTTGAAATACATGTAGTTTAAAAACATCAACAAAAGTTGAGCGAGTTCATGTGTTTGTGTATGAATAAGCCTTTAAGGTATGTCTGTATGTCCCTGGTATGTAGCAATACGGAAAAACAGATCACCAATGGTTTGCAAGGCCATTGATATGTGTGAAATGGTGCAGGAAAACTCAAACCTAGCAAATTTGTACCGGGCCTCTGGCTGGAAGACATAGTCACCCTATGGGCCACCCTGGTCCCCATGGGTGTGGGCTCGCTACACCCAAATAGATCTATCACTCATGTCCCTCGGTCCTACGACGAGGATTAATGGCCTTAAGTGTTATATATTTGTAACATGTATTCCACCCCCGAAGTATAAAACTGAAAACAGTTAAAAGAAAAGGGGGACATGAACTCACTGTATTGCGTCTTCAGTACTGGTAACTCAAGTCTCCTCAGCAAACACGACTACCTACAGTGTACTAACGTCTATTAGACGGACGGGTCGTGCCTTTGCATAGTATATACGTTTTTGAGTTACGTTTCTTATGTTCCCAATATTATTCCAAGTTATAATTACTTGTTAAAATAATAATTATTTTAACTTTACAATTATATTTAATTTTGGAATAATTGTTTAAACAATATTTTTGTAACAATACTTCTCAAGTATTTCCTTCCCAAGGATGGAGGTATTTCATACATGTATTTTCATATTCTTGTATTTGTAGTCTCAATATAATATATTTTCAAGTCTCACTCTAGAAAATATATTTAACTTATTTTGTCTAAAAAGAATGTATTTCCCAGAAAATATATATCTTTCCCAAAAATCATATATCTTCTAAATATACTAAGAAAATATATTTTTACTTCCAAAAATAATATATTTTCTCTTTGTCGAAAATACAATATTACTTTTGTAATATTTACAAAAATCGTATTTTCATTTCTTGTATCCAAAACAATGTTTACCACATATATATTTATAACGGTATTTTTCGGAATATTTTGTAAGTAACGTTCTATCGTTCGGTTCCACAATATTATGTGTGTAACTTATATATTTATTCCTTGATATTGTTGGTATTATATTGGATTGTAAATTTCATGGTATTTTGTTAAGTTATATTATTTTACCCTAAAATAATATAACTATTTCACCAAGTATACAAATATTCACACAAGTGTCTTTAATGTAAGTATATATTCTAAATACATATTTATTCATTTTTATTTATAAAAACCAACCTCCAATACTTGTATTTTTGTAACAAATTCTATGGCAAGGTTTATATTGAAAACCATAGTTAAATACACTTGTAAATACTTGTTAGAAAATATTTTTCTAAGTGTTTATATTTTTAGAAAATTTAGCCATAGTTTCCCCTAAAAATGCAGGTGTCCATGCTATCGTAGCATATCATTTTCTTTTCAAAAATCATCCCAAACAATCAACAATCAAGCCCTAAACATCTTACACTTACCAAGTGCAAGAACAATGTTATTTGCACTATAACATGAACTTGAACTTTTATTAAAAACTTGTAGTAACTTGGTAGTGTTTTTAGTAGGTTTAGTTACCCTTTAAAGTGCGTTTATTTCTTTAAAAATCTCATTCTTGAAAGATTTGGATGTTTGCAACTTGTAAACATGTTTTTCAAAAAAATTTCTTTATTAAATCTTCTTGTTTCTCTAGTGTTTCTACACTTATTTTATCAGCAAAAATAGTGTAAGTTTAAGTAAGAACCAAGATCTTCTAAAAATCATATTTTGAACTTAGTTCTTTTGGAAGACCATTCATTATTCTTAGATCCACAAGATTATTAACTCACTTTGATGATTATTTTCTAGAAATCATTTTGTTTTTCAAGTTCATGCTTACACATGAGGATGATCATCTTATTTCATCACATAATCATCCTCTCACTTGCTAGATTATGTGTTTAATCACAATCTAGCAAGCTCCTTATGATGATCAACATCATAATCTCAAGTAAACAACAACAAGTATCATACATATACTAAACAACATTGTTTCATCATGATCTCATCATATTTCAAGTTTATGTTCATGCTTCTTGATTATGTTTCTTTAGTGTTCTTATGATTAACAACATACTATATCTTTTAACCAATCAAAATTAGAAGTAACAAAAGTTATGAGAGCCTTACTACTAGCTCTATGGCTAGGGATGAACTCTTGAAGATGAAGGTGACAAAGATGGTGGATAAAAGCAAGTAAGAAAGGTCCTTGATGATCCACAAGCTCCGAACTCTCTTATGTAACCTCTAACACACTTGTATAAGCTTGTAATGTATGTAGGATGGATGAATGATAGTGATGATGGTGGTGGTGAGTTCGGCCGAGAACAAGCAAAGGGAAGGGAGAAGGAGTGTGTGAAATGGTGTGTGTGAGAATGAAGCTATGGTCTTGATGTGTATACTTATAACCCATATTACAACATAATCTCTTGGGTAATATGTCTTCCATAGTACAATACAAGATCCATTAAACAAATCAACAAAATCTTCTAATTAGGCCATGTTGGCCGATTTCTAGCATTAGGGGGAGGGGGTCTAATTGATAAATTGAACTAATTAGTTACCTTGTAATCCATATCCAAGTATATAGTTAGTTTAGTTAGTTACTAGATGTTTTAGTGTGTGTTAGGGTGTTCGGGGATCATAGCTAGCTCGGAAATAATAAAATAGTGCTTCTAGCATAATTTTGGTGTTTCGGGTAGTGCCCGGTTGTTTGGTTAAATACCGGTTCGTTAAAGTGTCAAATTATTCCATTTAATGATTTTTAAGTACCCTTCTGTGACACTTTTAATTCCCGCCACTTAGGAAAGCATACAGGACCATTTTGCCATATTTTTGCACATTACTAGCTTGTTAAAAGCTGAATTTTGCTGAAATGTGCAGAATTCTGCACTTAATGTGAGTTTTAGGCACTTTCCGGCACTTTAACTATCACCTAGTAAAGCAGTTTTGAGGTCCTTACTTCCCTACACATTATACTAGTGTAGAACTTGGTTTCTCGCTCATACTAGGTCTTAAAACACTGTCTGTCTAGGTACTGAACCTCGTCAGCATATTCCTGTTTTATCCGTTAACTGTGCTAACTGTGCTTTGTGCATCATGTTTATCAATATGGTTTGCATGTATTAATGATATGTCATTATGCAATGTGTGATGCACATGTAAGTATGATGCAGTAATCAGAAAGCAGTTTTAAGTCATTAATTGTATTTCAGCACAGTCATTAAGCACTAATCAATATTAATTAAGTGTAGGTATACCTGTATTTTTGACGGTTGTCACATACAAAACTCTCACCAAAGTGTCGATGGATTCCAACGATTGGGTTACGTAGTAGCCGAAAGGATGCGTGCCGTTCGCCGTATTTCAGCGAGAGCATAGTCTATTAGGCCAAATCGTGTACTCGAAGTCGTTGTGGATAGTCTAATCACTTCGGGTGGTTGATGTCTAACTCCCAAGACAGTTTATTTCGATTCTAAGCCCGCAATCGCTGATTTTACGCATTATTGCTTTTATGTGTTTTTATGTGTTTACATATTTATATGCTTTGATTTTGGAGACTCTGTGCGCTGTTCCGCTCATCGCTTTACTAAATTTGCACAAGTCACACTACACTTTTAGCTCAAATCGCTAACAAATCGCAGAAAACTATGAACTCTCGCACGCTATACTACTTGTTATGTTACTCGCTATTACTACTCGCTACTCGCAACTCTCGAAGGCGAATTGCTGCTTTGAAGGATAGGTGAATACGTGCAAAATATGTAGGTGAATACGTGCAAAATATGTGCTTACATGGATTATGTGCTTACGTGCTTATATGGATTATGTGCTTACGTGCTTACATGGATTATGTGCTTACGTACTTATGTGGATTATGTGCCTACGTAACTATGTGCCTGCGTGTTGGACGTGTTTCTATGCTTTATCTAATAATAATAATACGTATGTTGGTTAGACACTGTATGACGAGATTTGATTGTATCGTCTGAATCCTATGAAGATGTCTGCTGCAGACAATGTCGTCATTTGGATCACACACCTCACGCGCTGCTCGACGCAACCATGCTGATAAGCGTATCGCTTCACTGGTTGCCAATGAAATGGCTAATGTCATACCTCAGATCGTCAGTGAGATCAACGAGGTGAAGAGAAACTCCTCTGTTGAATCAAAAAGCGAATCTCCGAAAATACCCTTTAGATTTAAGCAGTTTAAGGCCTACAGTCCTAAAGACTTCACTGGTGAAGATGGACCCAGTGCCATATTCCAGTGGTTTGACTCGATTGAAGTCACTCTTCGTCAAAGCGGATGCCCAGACAACCTCCGCATTATTAATGTTACTGGGCTTTTCAGTCCAGGGCTCTGGACTGGTGGACTGCTAAGCACAACAGGCGCGGAAACGATGCAGCTTATGGACTCTCCTGGGAGGAACTGAAGGAAGTCATGATGAAAGAATTTTGTCCCCCACATGAACTCCAGAAGCTGGAAAACGAGTTTTGGGGTATCAAGCAAGAAGGAGGTGACAATGCTGGTCTCACCGCTCGCTTCAAGTAGCTCAGGATCATCTGTCCTGGTCAGGTGTCAACGCCTGATATCACGATCCAGAAATACATTCGAGCTTTACCCGACTGTCTAGCTGACTTTGTTTAAGCAGCTAAACCTGCTACTATTGAGGAAACTTTCCAACTCACAGCTGAGATCAATGATAAGCGAGTTTTGGCTGGTTATTTCAAGACCTCAACCAAGAATCTCCACCAGGTCACTGCTACTCCCGCTATCGAAGCCACCGCACCTCAAGTTTCGAAGTCAACACACCAAGGACGCAAACGTAAGGGTAACAACAACAAGAACTGTGCTGCAACTGCCGCCCCCTCAATGCTATACCCGTCCAACCCAACCAGAATCAGAACCGTCAAGTCGCAGCACCCGTGACCAACGCACCGCCTGCTAAGCGTGCGTACACTGGTCCTCATCCTCTGTGCCCTACTTACACCTATCATCACCCAGCTGGGATAACTTGCCGTTTCTGTGTCCACTGCAAAATCTATGGACACTTCACAGCGAACTGTCACACAGGCCCACGTCAACAAGCTTAAGCTCAAGCTCCTCCAGCACTACCAGCTCCACTCCCTGCTCCTCAGGGTAACCAAGCAGCTCCTGCACCCACTGCTCATGCACGAGCCTGCTACTCATGTGTTGACCCTAACCACTTTGCTAATGTCTGCCTGAATCGCGTGGTGAAACAAGAGCCACAGCAGCAACCACCGCAGTAGCAACATCAATAGCAGTAGCCTCAGCAGCAACAGCAACCACAACAAGCAGCCCGCAGAAGAGCTTTCAACATCAATGTCCGCCAGGCTCAAACTGACAACAATGTTGTCAATGGTACGTTTCTCGTTAATGGTATTTATTCTTCGTGTTTGTTTGATACTGGAGCCGATAACTGTTTTATGTCGGTTGAATTAGAAAAGCTCCTAAACCGTAAATGCGCTAGACTCCCAACTACGTTCGACGTAGAAATTGCCATCGGAAGAACCGTCACCGTTAGTTCTGTTCTCCGTGATTGTACTCTCGAACTCAACAATCACGTCTTCCCAATCGATATTATTCCGATACAACTTGGTAGTTTCGATATCATAGTAGGCATGGATTTTCTTTGTGAAAATCGTGCTGAAGTCGTTTGTTTCAAAAAGATGATTTCTTTCTCTCTTTCAAATGGTGATCAACTCTGTGTCTATGGCGAAGTGTCTTCGAAGGAATTGAAACTCATGTCGTGCATTCAAGCAAGCAAGTATCTCCGAAAGGAATACATGGCTTTCTTAGCACACATCGTAGTAGCGGAGAAGGAAAAGGAAAAGAAGTCAATGGAAAAGGTACTTGTGGTTCGTGATTTTCCTAATGTCTTTCCTGACTATTTACCCGGTCTTCCACCGTCGCGTGAAATTGATTTTCGAATCGACCTCATCCCTGGAGCTAACCATGTCGCTAAGCTCCTTATTGCCTCGGTCCGTCTAAAATGCATGAACTTTCTAGTCAACTCCAAGAATTACTTGATAAAGGCTTCATACGCCCTAGCACATCTCCGTGGGGCGCACCAGTCCTTTTCGTGAAAAAGAAGGATGGATCGTTCCAAATGTGCATCGATTATAAGGAACTCAACCAGCTTACTATCAAAAATCATTATCCCTTACCCCGAATCGACGATTTGTTTGATCAATTGCAAGGCGCTACGTGTTTCTCTAAAATCGATCTACCCTCTGGGTTACATCAGTTGCGAATTCAGGAGGAAGATATCCCTAAACCGCATTTCGCACTCGCTACGGCCATTATGAATTCGTCGTTATGCCCTTTGGTCTTACAAACGCACCCGCGGTTTTCATTGATTTAATGAATCGTGTGTGTAAACCGTTTTTCAACCGCTTCTTCATCGTGTTTATCGAGGATATCCTTATCTATTCGAAGTCGAAAACTGAACACACGCATAATCTACGTTTAGTTCTCGAGTTTCTCCAAGGGAATAGCCTCTACGCCAAGTTCTCCAAGTGTGAATTTTGGCTCGAGGAGGTTCAATTCCTCGTTCACATCGTCAACAGTCAAGGTATTCACGTTGACCCCGTGAAGATTGAAGCAGTTAAGAGTTGGATCACACCTAAAACCCCATCCAAAGTTCGTTCTTTTCTCGGATTGGCGGGTTATTACCGTCGATTCATCGCTGATTTCTCAAAATATCGCCGTTCCTCTCACCTCTCTTACGCATAAAAACAAGACTTTTGTTTGGGGAACCAAACAAGAGGATGCCTTTCAAACTCTTAAGCGTCTGCTTTGCAACGCTCCCATACTCGTGTTACCCGATGGAAATGACGGCTTTGTAGTATATTGCGATGCCTCTAACCTAGGTCGTGGTTGTGTGCTTATGCAACGAGACAAGGTTATCGCATACGCCTCTCGTCAGCTCAAGGTTGACGAGAAGAACTATACAACCCACGATCTCGAACTCGGTGCAGTTGTTTTCGCGTTAAAGATTTGGCGACACTACCTTTATGGTACCAAGTGTACGGTCTTCACCGACCGTAAGAGCCTGCAACACATCTTGAACTAGAAGGAACTGAACATGCGCCAACGCAGATGGGTTGAACTTCTCAACGACTATGACTGTGAGATTCGTTACCACCCAGGCAAAGCAAATGTCGTTGCCGATGCTCTTAGCCGACGAAGCTATTTACATAGTGTTTTACCCAACACGACCTCGGAGCTCTCATTCGCGACGCCCAACACGCCTGTTTTACTGAACGCACTTTGAAGGAAGAATGAATACTTGGAACCGAAAACGAATTAGTGAATAAACCGAATGGTATCTTTCACTACCTCGATCGCATTTGGATCCCCAGTCGCAATAACCTTCAGGAGATATTGCTGACTGAAGCCCACAAATCTCGATATTCCATTCATCCAGGTGCCGATAAAATGTACCATGACCTTCGTGCCAGGTATTGGTGGCCAGGAATGAAGAAGGATATCGTTCTCTATGTTTCGAAGTGCCTAACTTGTTCCAAGGTTAAGGCCAAACATCAACGACCCTCTAGCTTACTTGAGCAACCCGAGATCCCGATGTGGAAATGGGAGAGCATAGCTATGGATTTCATTACGAAACTTCCTCGCACGCTAGCAGGTCACGATAGCATTTGGATTATCGTTGACCGTCTTACGAAATCCGCTCACTTTCTACCGATATGAGAAGACTATAGGGTTGAACGATTAGCATGAATCTATACCGACGAAGTTATTTGTCAACATGGGACACCTCGTGACGTCATCTCTGACCGCGATGGTCGATTTACCTCGCGCCTTTGGGAAACTTTTCAATCCGCTCTCGGTACTACCCTCAATCTCAGTACCGCATTCCATCCCCAGACCGACGGTCAGACTGAACGCACGATTCGCACCCTTGAAGATATGCTTCGCTCATGCGTTATAGATTTTGGTGGTAATTGGGATTCACATTTACCTTTAGTCGAATTCTCGTACAACAACAGTTATCACTCTAGCATTCAAATGGCACCATTTGAGGCATTATATGGAAGAAAACGTTGATCGCCTATTGTATGGCACGAGATCGGAGACGCGCAAATTACCTGCCCTGAGTTACTACAAGAAACGACTGACAAGATCCTCTAGATACGAGACAATCTCTTGAAAGCATGGAATCGTCAAAAGAGTTACGTCAATACACGCTGCAAGCCCCTTGAGTTTGAAGTTGGCGATCACGTACT
Organism: Helianthus tuberosus; assembly: GCA_030545235.1. Taxonomy (NCBI): domain Eukaryota; kingdom Viridiplantae; phylum Streptophyta; class Magnoliopsida; order Asterales; family Asteraceae; genus Helianthus; species Helianthus tuberosus. Next base: position 25,921,139 of record CM060419.1, read on the forward strand.
CCTAAGAGTCTCACCTTGGAAGGGGTGATCCAATTCGGCAAGAAAGGAAAGCTAGCGCCTCGGTACGTTGGACCCTTTAAGATTCTAGAAAGAATTAGCAAAGTGGCCTATTGACTCGAACTACCGGAGGAACTCAGCAACGTACATTCGACTTTCATATTTCGAACCTCAAAAAGTCTCTAGCCAAAGAGAATTTGCATGTCCCTCTCGAGGATTTGCAAGTGAACGAAACATTACACTTCGTTGAAAAGCCAATAGAAATCATGGACCGAGAGACCAAGAAACTTTGACGCTCTCGCATTCCTATAATGAAGGTTCGTTGGGAAGGTAAATGAGGCGCCGAGTTCACTTGGGAACTCGAAAGTGATATGAAAGCTAAATATCCACATCTCTTCGTTACGCTTGCGCCTTAATTTTGGGACGAAATTCCCTAAAGTAGGGGAGGTTGTAACAACCTGACTTTTCGAAAGTCAAAGTCGAAGTCAAGTCAAAGTCAAGTCAAGGTCTTATTCAGATCTGTTATTTCTTTCTTAATTGACTTGTACTCTCAGGATTCGGTAATAGTTTAACCATTTTGCGGTAATCGATATATTGACTATTGTTAAACGATATTTTAAACACACTTTATAGCATATTACATCGCATGTTAGTCTAAACGCTATCACAACGCAACGCAAACTCGAAACGCAGTTAGTGGTATTGATTCTATATGTGTGTTATTATGTGCTTTACTTGTGTGTGCCTTATATAAGTTTTGGGATGTTATTCACAAACGCAATCGCAACTCTATCTCATCACAACTCGAAACGCAGATTTACTTTTATGCATATTATGTGTTATGTTATTTGTGTAACTACTTATTTAAATATCTGGATTATCTCATCGCAACGCTCACTCACAACTCGCTTAAACGCAATGTAACGCTTAACGCACGAAACAAAAGTCTAAAACCAACAAAACGCAAGCCGTCTGATCGAATGACCCTTCAATCAAATGGCCATCCATCCGTATGAACATCTGATCGGATGGCCATCCGATCGACTGGCCATCCGACCCACTTAACCTGCAATGCCTTACTTCTCCCTCACACTATAAATACCCACCTGTCACATCACTGTTCACTGATGTGACAGCTCTATCCGACCAACTCGCTCCCAGCTCATTCTCAAGCACTTTTCCCTCGATTCAAGGCTATTTTCGTAAGTATTCTTCCTAAATCTTGTACTTCCATTATCCCTACACACTTTCTCATCATCTTCTCCATCAAATCACTGATTTTCACCACGAAATCACCTTATTTGGACACTTTGAAGATTACATCATCTCGGTGGCATATGCAAACGGTGGTGTGATGTCATTCCGTTAAAATTGATTCAGATCTAAAGGATTTCAACATTATTCAGCACAAATCTCAACTAGATCTAAACATTTTCAACTGATTTCATACTTTTCTTCAACATTTCTTCACTTTTCACTCAAAACCTATGGAATCTAGACCCATTCAGGCTCTCTACTAACACTCTAGTTGAGAATTGGTCTGAGAATGGATTTCCACCGAAGCGACGATCGACTTATGGGTTGAACATGAAATTCCATCAAGAACAGTTAGGTTGATCGAATGGGGTGATTCCCATCCGATCGACTGAGCTGGACTTAGTGGGGTTTCCCGTTGTTTGACACGTTGTCACGCCATCTCCGTTAAATCTCGAAAATTTTAACTTAGAAGATTTTACAAAATTTTTGACCGAAAGATCACCCAATCGAATAGCCATCCGATCGGATGACCATCCGATTAAATGACTATTCGACCAGGTGACTTGTACTTCAACACTTAAACGATTTGATCAAAACTTCAAAGAGTATCACACTTTCAATCGAATAGCCATTCGATCAAATGGCCATCCGTCCGGATGACCATCCGATCGAATGAATTGAATTATACTACAACAAAAACTTCAAAAGTTGAAACAATTTACAAACACACTCACCCAATCGAATGATCACCCGTTCGAATGATCATCTGTCCGGATGACCATCCGTCTAGATGACCATCTGATCGACTCACCATTCGACGCTCAACTCGTTCAGCGCACTGTTTACACGCTGTTCAACGCTTACGCTACCATTTAATACTCAGGCTAATTTCCAACGCTCTCCTTTCAATCCAAGACTGTGTTTACTAGCTAAACACGCATTGTGAGTATACTCAAACCCATTTTCTTTAACGCACTTTGGGTGTTACATACGTTCTATATTAAATCACATTTAACACACAATGCAACACTTTTAACGCTAACCGCACTCGCATGTTATATGTGACTCGATGAATGCTTGTATGTTATGTTTACATAGTGATTGTTTGCCTGACACCTTAGCAACGATAGTGCTATAGTTTGGACTCAGCCACCTGTCATGGACAGGGGTTGTTAAGGGTTTTATTTCACATGGTCACAGTGGCGATAATATGTTGTGCATTCTACAACTTGCAGTCATGTCAGTTGTATACGTCATTGTCGATCGCTTACTTGCTTCACATTTCTATGTGTTACATGCTGGTTATGCGTTAACGCTTTTGCTATACTATATACTATTCAAACTTGTGTACTCACCTTTACACAATGTGTATTAACTTTATTTTAACGTATGTGACAGGTTGATTAGGATGCTTTACTTGCTATGCTTTGGAGAATCAAGTAGGAGGTCTAGAAACCCACCAAATAAGAAATCTGAGTTGTCGGAACAATTTACTTATTTTTGAGACTATTATCTGTAATAACTATTTATGCTTTATATGTTAATGGTATGGGACGTTAACGCTAAATATATTGTCACAAATAGTTGTTGTGGAATCTCTTGAACAATCTGTTTCGCTCAGTGCCAGGCCCCAATGTTTCCGCCATCGGTTGGGGTGTGACAGTTTTTGTGTTAGTTCGCACGGACCTGCTACATTCGCTCCAAAGAGATCTTTTCAATCTGTTTTCATTACATCCGCACAAACTACTCCTTCGCACCAAACTTTGTCACATCCGTACCAAACTACTTTTTCAATGGAGAACGAGATTTACAATGCGTTTTCCACGACTCCAACGACTTTGGTTCAAAATCTCAATTTGGAACGAAATGGGAACTATGACCAAGCCACAAAAACTAATGAGTATGGATGATTATAAAAGTTGGCATGAACGATTTGAAAACTGGGTACAGGCCAATTATTTGGATTGTTGTTATTCGATAGACGAATCATATTCCATTCCCATAAGGTAGAATGGTCAAAAGATAAGTCTAACTCAGATCACTCAAGCAGAGAAAGAAAAGTTCGAGAGGGAGAAAAAGATGTTGAATCTTCTTCAACAAGCTATCAAGGAAGATATATTCACGCTACTCCAACATCAGGGAACTGCACAATCCATCTGGATTGCTTTGAAATTGAAGTATGAAGGGAGTAAATCCATGCAGAAAAGCAAGAAAGCTTTGCTAAAGAAAGAATTTATGAGTGCATATGTCTATTGCTTCCATCAATCACGTATCATAGCTAACAGATGAAACAAGACAAGGTTCTAAAGTGTATGAATGTATGGATTATGAAGAATGTCAGTCCGCACGGATGGGGAAACAAGGTTCGCAAGAACCTGCGTTGAATTAGGGTTTTGTGTTTAAAGATGATATGTGTACACCAGGCTTGTTCATCCACACCCTCTAGGTTGATCCGCACTAGGAGGTCCGTCCGCAGTAGATGCTGATCCGCACTAAGATGTCCATCCTTAGTTATGTTTCATGCGAATCTGGACAACCTATATATAGTGATGTTATGTCTTGTTCATTGGTAACTTTGTGGACTTGAGTGGGGAAACTCTGTCGGTGTGATTTCGTGGTTTTGTACTTATCAATCATTAATAGAAATCATCTTAAATTTAGCTTGTTCTTGTTCAATCCATTCTCGTACTTGGATTCCGCACAAGATACGAGATCTCGCAATCAATGGAGCATTCAAGTGCATCAGAATCGATCCTAACACGCACTTTCAAGTGGTATTAGAATGGGAGATTGATTACAACGATTGAAGATACAAGAAACAAGAAGATTCAAGCATAATCAGATCCAAATCAGAGCTGATCTCATCAACTTTAAAATACAGATTCACGTCGAATTCATGGTTAAAAACAGTTGACTTTTGAACAAGTTTGGCGAAATTAAGTTTTAATCAACCCTTCAAAGTTTCAGATCAAAATTCGAGCTAAATCCTTGAAAATTTGTTGAAAAACTTGAAATATGTTTAGGTATTACGTTATTGGTTAATCACGAATCTGAGTTTGTCAATATACATCCACATGGATCAAGATACACCTTGATCCGCATGAATCAACTACAATTAATATTCACGGATCTGAATTCTATAGCTCGTATGGATCAACAAGACTTCATTCGCACGGATCCACAATCCACCATCCGCGCGAACCAAGATTCAAGTTGTTTGATTTTTTAAGTTTGACTGATACGTTGTTGATTGTCTTGCAGGTGTTTTTCAAGGATCTTACAATCATGGAAGAGGAGTTTTACAACGAATTTTACAATCCTTTCACATCCGAAACAATACCCACATCAAAAAACATCTCGAATGTTATTTCAGAAAATTTAAACTTTGATAATGTGTACTGAACTCATCAAAGACCACCTAAACTAATGAATATTGAAGATTATAACTGGTGGAAATACATATTTGAGAATTGGGTGAAAGCGTATGCTTATGAAAGTTGGTTCTTGTTAAAATTTGGATATAAGAAACCTAAAAATGATAAACAAGAAGAAATTCCACTTGAAAAATTTGAAAAAGATGATAAAAAGGAATTCTATGATGAACAAAGCATGATTGCATTGATACAGATTATATCCTTTGTTTGCTTCAACATGATGAAATGTCGAAATCCATGTGGGAGGTGCTGAAAGTAAAGGCTAAAGGTGGAAATGAAATCAAGAAAAATAAAATATCTTTGCGTAAGAAAGAGTTCGATCTATTCAACTTTCTAAAGGGTGAGAATATCCGACAGATGATAGAACGTATCTGTAACCTGAAAATTGAGCTAGAGAGATTCAGCATCAAAAAGGACAGAGAATAAATCATCGACAAACTTATGGAGGCATTACCGTGTGTAGATGATTGGCAGACATTTGTCATGATTTTGAAAAACGATACAGAGTTTGATGAAATCACCTTGGACACGGTGATTGAAAAGCTTGAAGGACTAAAGCTGGAACTTCAAAAACAAAATAAAATGAACAGCTCGAACTATCAGCAAAATGTGAATCTCTATTACCAAGAAAGCATGTTATTGAACAATCAATCATCAAAGATTGGTACAGCTTATAGTGCTGAAAGTTCAAAAGATTCACCAAAAAGCAATTCCTCAAGTTATGATTCTGGATATCGTTCATCTTCAACATCAGATAAATCCAATCCAAATATGGTTCACTGTAACATTGCTCTGAACTTGAACAATTCTCCCATTATGAAGGCTGATTCAGCCAAACAACAGATGGTATTCTTAGCATCTATTTTGGAATCTTACGAAAGTCTGGTGGCGCGCAAAATTGGAAATCCGAACATGACTAAAGAAGTGTTGGTGCATTAAATGTCTGCTGATTACGTCATTATCCAGTCTTGTGTCTAGAATTGTTTGAAAGATCACACAATAGGGTTAAATTAGGGTTTGTAGTGGATAATCTTGAAGATTTCGCTTGAAATCAGTTCAAGAGAAATCAACAACTCATGATTTCGCTTCAGACTGTTTCAAGCGAAATCTACCTCCTATATATAGGTTAGTGTGTGTTCATTTGTTAGGAGTTGGTCATTGTGTGAAATACGAAGTGCTGCCGGATTTGTATCAGAAAACCTTGTAAAAGCACTAATATCAATCAGAAAAGAAAGATTAAAAGGATTAGAGCTGTTATGACTTGGTTTACTTTGATTCCGCCTCTGTAAACTAAGATGAACTGCCTATACTGACGGTTTAAGGTCGTAGAATGGTCCAACAAGTGGTATCAGAGCTCAGGACGAGGAGTTCATACCATATCAGCGGATTCTCTTCTTTCTACTCATTTCTTTTTATATTTTTCAGATCTGAACAAGTTTCAACGGTCGAAATGGTCTGATTTTTGAGTATATCATGTAAAACGTAGTTTTAACAAAGCCTACAAAGATTCGGACTAAAATTCAGATTAAAACATGTTAAAATTGACCTAAAAATGGATTTCGCTTGAGTTAGTTCGAAGATAATAGCTGATTTCGCTTCAAAAATCAGACATATTGGCTTGAATATTGGACTATTTCGCTTGAAACTAGTTGAAGCGAAATTGATATTCTGGATTTCGCTTGAACTGTTGAAAGTATTATCTTGGATTTCGCTTGAATAATCTGAAGCGAAATAGTTTATCTAGTTTTCGCTTGAAATTGTTGAATCTGATTTGTTAGGATTTCGCTTGAAGCTTCTGATCAGTTGAAGCGAAATAGTGGTTTTCGCTTGAACAGTTGAAGCGAAACTGTTCTTTCAGTTTTCGCTTGAAGTGTAATTTTGGGTTTTCGCTTTAAACAGTTAAAGTGTGTTTTCGCTTGAATAGTTTAAGTGTTGATTTCGTTTCAAACTATTCAGTTTCGCTTGAATTTTCTGAATTTTCAAAACTTGAAAATTTCTAAGTGTTTTGCTGATTTTGCAGGTACGTTCAAGATGGATGATATTTTCATGAACCCGTTTAGCTACATGTACGCATTCGCTGGAGATTCCGGAAACAATGATGCTTCGTCAAGCAATGTGAATGATAACTCGCGAAAAGAGAAGAAAAAGGAAGCTTGGGAATCGAAAAGTGCTTTCGGAACGTTTAATAAACCTCCAAAACTTATGGCTATTGAGGAGTACAGTCGGTGGTCCAGAAAGTTTGAAGACTGGATGATGGCATTTGCATTTCCAAGTTGGAAAAGTCTGAAGAACGGTTATGAAAACGGAAACAAGAATGGTGAAGCCTTAACATCTTCTGATGAGGTTGAATCTTTCATAGCCGAACAAAAGTGTGTGGCATTATTATTTCAGTCTGTTCGGGAGGATATCATCTCATTGATAGACTATTCAAATGCTAAAGATCTTTGGGCAAAGTTAGAAAAGAAATGTTTAGGAAGTACTGATATCATGAAAAACAAAAAGAAACTTCTTAGGAAAGAGTTTGATATGTTTGGTTGTCTTAAGAATGAGTCAGTGTGTAAAATGATTGAAAGGTTCGGTCATCTGAAGCTGGAATTAGCAAGACATGATATCAGATATTCTGATGATGAGCAAGTAGACAAGTTGTTCGATTCGTTGCCAGACGAGATGGAGTGGAGATATTATGCTCTCATGCTTAAGAACACTATTCCTTCTGAATTGTTGAAACCAGATTTGGTGATTGAGAAACTTGAAAGTCATGAGTTGGAGTTAAAGAAGACGTACAAAGTTAATCATTCATCTTATCAACAGAATCTGGATCTATACTATCCAAAGAGCATGATGCCGAAAGCTACTTCTCTAAAAACTGCATTTTCTGCTGAAAATGTGTCGACAGCTGGCAAAGAAAGTCAAAGTGGTTAAAGCAGTGGAAGTCACAGTGGTTTTCACAGTGGATCTTCATCTTCTGGAAATGCTGATGCAAAGAATCGTTTTCAATGCAATATTGCAATAGACTTGAAGAATGCTCAAAATTTTGACGAAGAGTCGGCAAAGCAGCAAATGATCTTTCTAGCATCGGTGTTGGAATCGTATGAAGGATTGGTAGCTGGGAAGATTGGCAATACAAATCTGACGAAAGAAGATTACAATCAGATTGATCCGGAGGAAATGGAACTGATCGATATTCGTTGGGCTATGGCAAGTGCTGTTCGTCGTGCACAAAGATTCATGGAAATTACTGGCAGAAAAACAATTGGTGGTGCTTCTACTAAGCTGGGGTTCGATAAATCCAAAGTGACATGCTTCAAATGTAAGCAGAAGGGTCACTTCAAGAGAGAATGCCGAAACGCTTATGCTGATGAGTCGGAGAATCCTTTCAGAGATGATTACTACAAGAAGGCGATTTATCACCAAAATAAATCCGAGCCGCCTAGATTGAAGCAGGTTGAAGACAACAGAGAGAAATCTAGAGCTCTTGCAGTGATTTACGATGATGAGGGGTATGATTGGAGTCAAGAGGTTCTACCGGAAGAAGATGCGGTTGGTTACGCATTCATGGTGAAAAATGAACCTAAGCCATGGAAAGATGATAGAACTGAAGAGCAGAAGTATAGATACAGAAAGATGATTTCGGAAAACAAAATGATTAGACTTTCTGGTATATATTTGGAAGCAAAAAGAGCAAACAGATGGGATCCAGACAGGGAGTGCTATCTTGATGAGTATGGAAACATTGCAATCGATCACAAAACTCTCGATTTGGAAGCCTTAATCAAGGAAATGAAAGATGATGATGAGTATTGGCAACACAAATGGTGGGGAACTCCAACAGAGAAAATGAAAGAGGAAGCGAAGAAAGAGAAAGAGAGAAAAGAGAAAGAAGAGATCGAAAAAACAAAGAAGATTGATACTGGAGTTATCGATACAACGCAGGAGTTGACTGCAGAGAATCTGGGAAAAATGGCTGACAAATTGCTGGCTGCTAAGGCACTTGAGGTAGACTCTAACTCCGTGTCTGAGTCAAAAAGCCAGGTCAGTTCAGATGTGTCAACAAATGCGTCAGGTAAAAAGATCGAAGGAAATGCTGATTGCAAAAATTGCAACAAAGAGTGCAAATTTTGTAATACTGTCACGTATCTCAACGGTGAGAAAATTAAAGATCTGACAGCAAAGGTCAGAAGTGTTGAGAATCAGATTCTTGGTCGTGACAAAACAGTTAAAGCTTCAACTGAACGGATAAGAGAATTAACTAGTCAAATTGAAAATGATAAAATTGATCATGATAAAGTTAAAAATGAAAATGAAAAGTTGATTCTTGAAAACCGTCAGATTTCTGAAAAATTTGGAAAACTCAAAAGCACAATGAAAGATTGTGATGATCGAAATGGTAAAACTTTTAAAGAGAATGAACATTTAAAAGCAGTGCTTAGAGTCAAAGAAGAAGCAATCAACCAACAACTGGATGAAATCGCTAAATTGAAACTTAAAGTTCAAGAAGCTATAATCGAAAACGAGCGAATCCAGTTGAAGCTTAACAGTTACAACTCCGCAAGCTTTGTTTTGCAACATATCATTCCTAAACCCATCGGGAAAGACAAAGCGGGCGAAGATGTGTATTGTGATGGAACTGGGGTGGGGTTTCATCAAGTTCCACCACCTGTTCTTAATAATTACACGAAAAAGCAATCTGGGTTGGTTGAAATTGAGGAAGAAAAAGAAGTTAAACTTCCGGAGAACATTGATGTTACTTTTTCTACATCATCTGATGATAGTGTTCAGACAGAGATTGTTAAAAGTACAGCTGAAAGTGTTTTGATGTCTGATTCACCTGAAGATGATGGGTGTTTCTTGGACAAGTACATTCAGAAATCAAAATCCAAAAACAACTTAAGTGATGAACCGGGTCTTGTGATGTACAAGATGGCTGGATCTGATAAGTTGTATTTGGATTCTGAGTTTCCAATTGAGAATGTTAATGTGAAAAAGTTGACAAATGTTTTCAAGTTAGTTGAAGTTGAGTTGTCAGAAGTGAACCGTTTGTGTCAAACAAAAAGGCAAATGAATTTTGAGAAAGATAAAGCTTATTACAAAAAGCCTGTTGTTCCACCACGTTTTTATAATAAAAATCGAAACAGTTGGTCGGGTGGTTATCGAGGTGGTAATAGTTATCAGAAAAAGAGTTTTCAAAACAAGAGGTTTGCTGAAAAGAAGGTGTTTGTGAACAGTTCCAGTTCACGTTCTGATGAGGAAAATGAAATTTTTTCAAAATCAAATAAAGAGTTCTTTGAGAAAAGAGCTTCACATTATCAGTCTGAAGGCACAAGTCTAGGTGTTGATACTCGAACATGTTTCAGATGTAACCAAGTTGGTCACATTGCACGAATGTGTACCAATGTGAAGCCTAAGACCGAAAATGTGAAGTTTCAACAGAAGAAAGTTGATGTGAAGGGTAAAACACCAATCGTTGTTGAGAAAAAGAGTGTGAAAAATAATAACATCAAAGTGAAAAATGAACCTGTAAAGAAAGTGGTAACTAAAAACGACAAGTTTTATAAACAGGTTGCATTATCTCAACAAGTTTGGAAACCAAAAACTGAAATGAAAATTTCAACTTCTGAAGTGAAAAAGGCTGAAGAATCAATTTCGGTTGATTATGATGCAAATTTTCCACCTTTGAAGGCTGAAAATTTCAAAATTCAAATTGCGAGAGTCAAGGTTACACCTAAGGCTGATGAGGCCTGGGTGGACACCATGTTCGAATAAGCAGTTTGAATTGCCGGAGCTTCCTGGTTTGCGAAGCATGAATCGGCATCTTTATTGAAATGTTTTGAAATCAACTTGTGGTATGTGCAGGATCTTCCAAGAGCCATTTCAAGATGGATCATGGATAGTGGCGCATCTCGACATATGACAGGAAAAACAGCATTACTAAATGATGTGAAGAATATCAATGGTGGTTATGTGGGATTTGCAGGTCATGAAGGTGGTAGAATTGTAGGTGAAGGAACGTTATCTAACGGAATTGTGACGTTTGAAAGAGTTAACTACATCACTGAGCTGGAGAACAATCTGCTTAGTATCTCGCAGATTTGTGACAATCAGTATACTACTCATTTCACTGATAAGGAATGTTTGATCTTGAAACCTGGTTTTGTTATTCCTGAAGAATGGATTATTATGACGGCACCTAGAGTGAATGATTTATATGTGTTAGATATGTCTGTAGCAACTACAACTACTGGTCAAGCACATTGTTTCGTGTCTAGAGCAACTGAGAAAGAATCAAGATTGTGGCACCGAAAGATGGGGCATATTCACCTAAGGAAGATGAATCACTTGGTGCACAATGATTTGGTATTGGGAGTTAATATCAAAGGTTTTCATCTGGAAGGGGAGTGCATTAGCTGCATCAAAGGCAAGCAGAAGAAGAAGTCACACCCTACAAAGCAAGTTAATTCAGTTTCGAGACCGCTGGAAAGACTTCACATGGATTTGTTTGGTCCAGTGAATGTCAAAAGTATTACAGGAGATTACTATTGTTTGGTCGTTACTGATGATTATTCCAGATTTTCATGGGTTTCTTTCTTGAAGACGAAAGATGAAACATTTGACAGTTTGATGGGGCTGTTCAGGAAGATTGAGAATTTGTACCAAAGGCGTATTAAGAGAATTCGAAGTGATAATGGTACTGAATTCAAGAACAGCAAGATGGAAGAATTTTGTGATGAAAGAGGTATTTTGCATGAGTTTAGTGCTCCGTACACTCCGCAACAGAATGGAGTCGCAGAACGCAAAAACCGGACACTAATCGAGACGGCTAGAACTATGCTTGCAGATTCAAAGTTACCGATAAATTTTTGGGCTGAAGCTGTTTCCGCCGCATGCTATACACTCAACAGGGTTCTCACTGTCAAGAAGTTCAACAAAACATGCTTTGAGCTAATCAATAATCGCAAACTGAATTTGAAGTATCTCGAACCATTTGGGTTACCTTGTACGGTTATAGAGCCTCATGGAAAGTTTGGTCCGAAGAGCATTGAGGGAATATTTGTTGGTTATTCAAATCCGTTGCGACGTGTCTTCGTTCCAAGTGAGAAGCGGATTATTGAAGCTGCAAATGTTGAATGTCAAGGTTATACTATGCCGCCGCAGAATCCTGGTGATTCATGGCGTTATCATTATGACAAACTTTGGGATTCGTTTGACATGAGAGAAGAATCAGAAGATGATGAAGATTTCTTTGATGAGTTGGATATTTTGCGTGAATATGAGTCACAATTAAGATTCCCAGCTGAGTATTCGAGGAGACCACGGGAAACTTCAAATGATGATGAAGCAGGTCCAAGTAATGCTGGTGAATATGATGATGTCCAACAGAATGAAGTTGCTCAGGATAATCAGTTGGTTCAGAATGATAATCTAGAAGCTGAAAACATGCCAGTATTTGATCATGGTGATTCAGATTCAAATTCTGAGGGGGAGCAAATTCAGATTTCAAGTCAAACAAACCAAGTTGGTGAACAAGATGCAGAGCAGAATGTTACTAATCTGGAGGGAAATGTAGATGTTCCAAGTGAAGTGATGCCGCGAACTTTTTCATATCATCCAGAGGAGTTGATCATAGGAGAATTGCAGACAGGCGTTCGCACTGGAAATCAGATTGATAAAGGGCTTACATGTTTTTATACAAAAGTTGCTCCTTTGCAAACTGAATTTTCATTGAGTTGTTTTATCTCGCAGGTTGAGCCAAGAACTTACAAAGAGGCGCTTACTGAAGACTCTTGGGTCAATGCAATGCAGGAGGAACTTAGTCAATTCGAGAAATTGGGAGTGTGGAAGTTAGTTGATTTGCCGGATGGTCAGAGAAAGATTAACACCAAGTGGGTGTTCAAGTGTAAGAGGGACGATAGAGGAGTTGTCGTAAGGAACAAAGCTCGACTCGTTGTTCAGGGATTTAGTCAACAAGAGGGAATTGATTTTACCGAAGTCTATGCTCCTGTAGCACGACTAGAGGCAATCAGAATTTTCCTAGCATTTGCGTCTTGGAAGAACTTCAAAGTTTATCAGTTGGATGTTAAATCGGCGTTTCTCTACGGGAAGGTTAAAGAGGAGGTTTATGTCGGTCAGCCGCCGGGCTTTACCGATCCTATCCACAAAAACAAGGTCTACTTATTGGACAAAGCGCTGTATGGTTTACACCAGGCCCCGAGAGCCTGGTACGAGACTTTGTCTCAACACCTTCTAGCCAACAAGTTCATTCGTGAAAAAGTGGATGCCACTCTCTTCACTAAGGAAGTCGATGGTCATCTTCTGATAGTTCAGATTTATGTGGATGATATAATCTTTGGGTCGACAAATGAAAATCTATGCAAAGATTTTGAATCAGTGATGAAGCAAAAGTTTGAAATGTCATCAATGGGGGAGATGAAATTCTTTCTGGGTTTACTAGTTGAACAACTTCCTGAAGGAATTTTCATTCATCAATCAAAGTACCTTCATGATATTCTAGAGAAATTTGGGATGTCAAGTTCTACTCCAGCTGCTACCCCACTTGCAACAAATCATGGGATTCACCCAGATCTCACCGGAGACAGGGCTGATGAAACGTTTTACCGTTCCATGATAGGTTCTTTAATGTATCTAACTGCTTCACGTCCTGATATCATGTACCCAACGTGCCTCGCAGCAAGATTTCAGTCTAACCCGAGAGCATCGCATATGATCATTGTGAAGAGGATATTGCGCTACCTAAAAGGAACTCCTTCATTGGGGTTGTGGTATCCTAGAAAAGGCGACTTTAAGCTCGAAGGGTATTCCGATTCGGATTTCGGATGCTGCAAAGTTAATTCAAAATCAACAACTGCAGGATGCCAGTTCTTTGGTCCTAGATTGGTTACCTGGCAGTGTAAGAAACAAACGTCTGTGGCGTTATCTACTTGTGAAGCGGAGTATGTTTCTGCTAGCAGTTGCTGCTCTCAGATCTTGTGGATACAGCAACAGATGCGCGACTACGGTTTGCAGTTTCTTAACACACCTCTTTTTGTTGATAATGAGGCCGCTATAAATATAACAAAAAATCCAGTACATCACGCTAAAACTAAACACATTGAAATTCGTCATCACTTTATTCGTGATTGCTTTGAGAAAAAGTTGATACGAATTGAGAAAATCCACACTGACGAACAGAAAGCTGATTTACATACCAAAGCTTTTGATAAAAATCGATTTAAATATTTGTTAAAACTGAATGGTATGAAGCTTCTGTCGGTGTCGGATGGCATAATTGGCGTTGATGAGAGTACTGTTGCGGATGAAGACGAGAAACAATCTGCAATGGTTTGTCGAATTTTTACTTGTTTTGGTATTTAGGGGGAGTAGATGTTTGTACATAGTTATGTTTTCAGAAAATACAAAAACAGTAAAAAAAAAAATGCAAAAATACAAAAACATGATAAAATCTGAAAAAGAGCTTGTGTATATAGGGAAAATGATAGTACATCAGCTAGACGATTACAGTATGCTAAAGATTTAAAAACTATAAAAGAGTTAAACAATCTTACTGATGATGTGTCGATAGGTTTTCGCACATTTAGTAGATTTATTCGGGATATAAACCTAAAATTCAAACTTGTGAATTCGTGGGGAACACTACTTGGATATATAGGTAACCCCTGAAATCTTGTTTGAAAGGTCTCTTAATCTGATATACTAGGTCTTTATACTCAATGATGTCTGGGGTATTATTCCGGGACTTCTGCTGAACGGTGGTTCTGACCTAGTCCCAGGCTAATACTTGCTGCAATGCTTGAAACACAGCATTAAACCCTCAGCATGCTGAAACAATAAAATTGATAAATGCTGCTGTTGTAAGCAAAAAGATCCTCTAAAGGGGACACACTGAAAAGTCGAAGCTGATATCTCTCTGCGTATACAGAAGTATCGACCTGAGATCCTTCGGCCCTCGCATACCTAAATTATATACAGATATCATTGTAGTATTCTCACCTGTAAGACTGATTATTGGGATTCTGGATACGGGAGTATATTCAAGAGGTGGGACACATGAATGAACTAAGTTCTTAATTCATCTAAATCGTATCCTGAGTAAATTGAAATTTGTGTGAGAATTTAAGATGGATCAGTATATCGACAATCGAGGTGAATTGTTTAAATCTGAGTATGTAATGTAGCTTAACGATACTTGTGATTTGTCTAAAAAGCTGATATGATTCCCTGACTCGCTCACCAAAAATATGTTTGTAAATAGTTTACTTTGTTTACTTTCTGAAATTTAAGTTTTCTGTATTTCATTTCTTAGTTTAGAACACTTTGATAAAATCCAAAAAGATTTTATTTCTGCTTTATTTTCCGATAAACCAAAGTGGAGAGTTGATTGTTGGATTCTCAAATGTTTGAAGCAGATGCAGGAGGTTCTGGACTGAAGAATGAGGAGAGCTTACTTTGAAGAAGTTTGAATTGTTTGAAATGATAAAAACAAGTTCATTAACTTGATACTTGTTATTTTCAGAAAATGTTAGAAATTGTTGTTTTAAAATTAGTATTGATTCGTCAAAAGATCAACCAAGGTCATTAATTTGGACTTGGTAGATTAATCAAGTGATCAGGGTCATTAACTTGGACCTGAATACTTGAGTGGATTTCTAAAACTGATTGATTTTGTGATTTATTGTTGAAAAGATAGAATGGTTATGTTTGTTGGTTGAGAAACAGGTTTGGACTTCATTATTCCCAACGGAAGCTAATTGTCAAAGCTTGAACCAGATATCTTAGATTCTAGCATATCGAGAGGGGGAGTCTGTGAAAGGGAGAGTCTGGATCAACGGTCAAAGGGAAGATTGAAGTTTAAAGTTTGAAGATTGAAGATAGATTGAAGAGAGTTTTTACAATGTTTGAAGTTTGTTAAAGACAAAGACTTGAAGCCAAAGACTTCATCAACATCCAAGGGGGAGTCTGTTGGTGCATTAAATGTCTGCTGATTACGTCATTATCAAGTCTTGTGTCTAGAATTGTTTGAAAGATCACACAATAGGGTTAAATTAGGGTTTGTAGTGGATAATCTTGAAGATTTCACTTGAAATCAGTTCAAGCGAAATCAACAACTCATGATTTCGCTTCAGACTGTTTCAAGCGAAATCTACCTCCTATATATAGGTTAGTGTATGTTCATTTGTTAGGAGTTGGTCATTGTGTGAAACACGAAGTGCTGCCGGATTTGTATCAGAAAACCTTGTAAAAGCACTAATATCAATCAGAAAAGAAAGATTAAAAGGATTAGAGCTGTTATGACTTGGTTTACTTTGATTCCGCCTCTGTAAACTAAGATGAACTGCCTATACTGACGGTTTAAGGTCGTAGAACGGTCCAACAAGAAGAGTACGACCAGATAGATCCGGAAGAGATGGAGCTTATAGATATCAGATGGTGTATGGCAAGTGTAATCAGGATAGCTCAAAGATTCATGGAGATTACCGGCAGGCAATGTCTTGAAGGTCTAAACACAAAACTGGGATTTGACAAATCCAAGGTTACTTGCTTCAGATGCAAGCAGAAAGGACACTTCAAAAGAGAGTGCTCGAATTAGGGTGTTGATGAAAGCATGAATCCAAGTGGATGGCGATTTGAAGCGATTTGATACCAGTTGTCAATTTACTTGTATAGTTTGTTTTCAAATTTCCTTTAAATGTGTTTTCATTTTAGGGGGAGTAAGAAATTTCAGAAAATCCAAAAACATTTGAAAATTTGAAAAAGGCAAAAACATGATAAAATTCAAAAATGAGTTTTGTTGTATAAAAGAGGAGATGATAGTACATCAGTGGATGATCACAGCATGCTAAAGAATTGGAAAGTCAAATGTGATAAACGGTCTCACTGATGATATACCAGTAGGTTTTTGCACATTTAGTAGATTGTGACGAGATATAAACCTAAATTCAAACTTGCTTATATCATGGGGAACATCTTTCGGATATATGGGTAACCCCCGAAATCTTATTTGAAAGGTCCCTCTTTCTGAGATACTAGATCTTTATGCTCAGTGATATCTGGGGTATTATCCCGGGACTTCTGATTTTGCGGAAGCAATGGCCTAGTCCCCGGAGAATACTTTACGCTTGCTTGAAATAAAAGCCCGCCCTCAGCATAATAAATGATGAAACATTGCAAAATGCAAATCATGTGCTGTTGTAAAAAAGATCCTCTAAAGGGGACCCACCAAAAGTTGAAGCCGACATCTCTCTGCTGAACGGAAGTTCTGACCTGAGCTCTCACGGCCCTCGCAATATAACCCCTTACAGATATCATATGTGGTATACTCACCTGTAAGACTGAATATTGGGATCTGGATACGGGAGTATATTCTAAGGTGGGACACATGATTAACTTTAAGTTCTTAAAACATTAATCTCGTATCTCAAAACAGTTGAACTTTGTGTGAAGATTTAAGTGGATCAGTATACTGACAATCTAAGTGAATTGTTTAGAGCTTAAAATGTTTAAAGCTTAATGGTGTTGGTGATTTGTCTCATAAACTGATATGATCCTCTTACACAAAGTCACAAAAATATTGTCTGTAAATATTTCTTTACTGCATTTCATTTCATTCAAAAATTCAAAAAGATTTTAGTGTGTTTTAGCATAAATTTTGAAAAATCCAAAAAGATTTTCGACAACTGATGTTGGAGAGCTGATTTTCAAAATTCCAAGTGCTAAACATGATGAGCATTTTGTGTGGGGGAGTGTGTGGATAAATGAGAAAAGATTTTGAATATTTTCTAACAAGTGGTCATCAGATATTATCATTGATAAATCATTATGATTTAATTTGAGGGGGAGTCTGGATAGATAAAGTTGTAAATTGTTAAATTTGTGAAAATTATTTCTGGGTTAAGAATGTGCAGGTTTAGCCAGGTTTCGATCCTGAACCTGAAGAAAGAGCACAGAGCCAGGTTATGATTCTGGAAGAGAGATAAAGTTTGAGGATGCTTACACAGGTCAGATACTTCAGAAAGAGATCAGACTGATAAAGACTGAAGACGTTGAAGACTCGACACTTAAAGACTCGTCAACATTCGAGGGGGAGTCTGTTAGTGCATGAGTCTGTCGACTTCGTCTTGTATCGAGTCTTGTATTGTTCATGGCATGAAGATCAAGAAAACATGTCAAATGGTTAATTCCGCTTGAAGCATGTAATTCCGCTTGAGTGTGTAATTCCGTTTGTAATGTGTTAATTCCGCATGAGATGTGTAATTTCGTTTGTAGGTGATTCTGTTTGAGCCTGTTCAAATGGAATTAGACAAGTCTATAAATAGGTGATAGGTTGTGTCATTTGAAACGGGATTAGAAAGTGTGTTTCCGACGGCGAAGCTCTGTCAAAGTGTCTACAGACTTGTAATTGTTACCAGATCAATCAAAAGACAGTTAAAAGTGACATTCTAGCTGAATCACACACAATATGTCTGTTTTCGCCTTTCATATTGTGTAGAAAGCCTCTGATCGACTCATTTCGGGTCCGTACACGATCCTACACTTCCCCATGCAAGCTCCTGCTAAACCTAGTGACCTGCAAAGCATGTAGTAACGAGTCAACAACAAAGTTGAGCGAGTTCACAGTTGGTTGTCCATTTTAGAGTTGTTCCAAAAACATAGTTAATCTTAACCAGCTATCCAGCCGTGGGGGTTACCCCATAGTTTCAAAAACATTCATTTGTTAATCCATTTTCACTTCAGCCATTCCAGTCGTGGGGGCTACCCCATGTTCTCAATCTTCGGCTATCCAGCCCGGCACTTCGGCCATGGGGGCTACCCCATGTTTAAACTACCAGACTCGTTACCATATCGACTACTAACGTTCGTCATGTTTATATGCCCTAGCGTCGGTGTCTATCATCACTGACGTGCCATAGTCCATTAGTGTGACAACTGGCACAAACCGGTAATTTCCGTACACTTTAATCATTATTTAATGATTGCAATTATGTGCTTAATTGTCAGCAATGACTGAACACATGATTAAACAAGTGAATTCATGCACGTTGTATACTACAAAATATTGCTTTATGCATAAACGAGAGCGTTGCGTCAAAAATAATAGTAAACTCACCGGTAAGACACAATGTGTCAACAGAACTGCAGAAAGCAGTCAGACAATAAAATTGGAGCCTAGGTGTAGGTCCGACAACAAGAATGCATTAAAACCCAAGAGTACATACAAGGGTTAATATATATGCAATACGAAAGCAAAAATAAGCACTAAAAAGCACCCGAAACGCACTTTAAGTGCAGAATTTATATAATTCAGCAATAAATCAGCATTTAGACATATAAATATTATGCAGAAATGTCGTTTTATTATCCAGAATATTTCCCTAAGTGTTGGGAATTGAAAGAGTACAAGAAAGGTACTTAAAAGACACTAAAAAGTGTGATTTAGCACTTTAACGAATCGGTATCTAACCGAACAACCGGAAAATACCCGGAACACCAAAATAATGCTAGAAGCATTGTTTTTATTTTTCTAAACTAGTTATGGTCCCCGAACACCATAACACCCCTTATAACGTATTAACGCATTAAACCCCTAAATTTATTACTTGAAACCAACCTATTTATGAACTAGGGAGTAAATATTACACTTTACCCCCCCCCCCTTATATGGTGGACGGTCATGGTGGCCCCCATCAAAGACCTCACTTGATCTTATAAGATTGTGTGTGATCTTGCCTATATCTTCTTGGATTCACTAGATCTTCCTTAGATTCACATTGATTCATTTTGATCTTACTTAGATTCTATGAGATTTCAAAAGATGTGGAAAGATCTTGCAAGTTACAATTAACCCCTCCCCATATGAAACTTACGGCCTAAAGGGGGATCCACCATATCCCATTAGATTTAGTTGGATATTTCTTGGATTTATTTAGATTTTATATGATATGATAAGATACTAGAGATCTTATATAGATATGGTGGAAGATTATATTCATTCACACACACCACACTTCTTCCTCCTTTCCCCCTTGCCCACCTACGGCCTCCATCCACCACCACACAACCATCATTTTCATCCATTAATCAACCACTCAAAGCTTAACATAAGGTGCTAGAAGGTGACTAACGAAGCTCGGTGTAAGCGGATCTTGAAGGACCTTCACCATTTGCTTTTATCCATCTCTTTTGCCCTCTTGAACTTCCCTAGCCTTGAGCTAGTAGTAAGTGCTCTAAAACACCAACTTGTTCTTGTTTAGAGTGGTTAATAAGTGATTTAATGATTAAAAATCAAACACACACAAGATCAAAACTAAAAGTCTTGAAAGAAAGATAAACTAGTTGGATAAAGAATAGATATGTGTGTAAATCATGTGAATCTTGTATGGTTGTTATTATTTGATGTTGTTGTTAGTAAAAGCAAGATGGACCATCATCTAGACATACTAGTCCATGTTAGAAAGCATGAACTAGTAGGATGTAAAAGTTATAAAGTTAAAAGATGATGGATCCATCCATTCATAAGACATGAACTTGTGTAAAAGTAAATTTTCTTGTAAGATAAGACTCTAAACATGTAGATCTAAAGATCTACAAGTGGTTTTTCGGAAGAACCAAGCAAAAATATTAGTTTTGTTAAAACCCGAATCTTATCCGAACTAAAAGCATTTTAGTACATAAACAAGTGTGTAGACACTTGTGTCACAAGAAAAATTTAACAAAGAAATATTTTTGCGAATCTCGACTAGAAGTTGTGAAACTTCATATTCTTTAAAAATAAAGTTTTTAAGAAACTAAAATTATTTTTAAAGATAACAAGACTTACTAAATGTGCTAGTAAGTTACTACACATTTTTGTAAATATTCAAGTTCATGAAATGGAGAAATTAGTGACTATTGTTGATGATCGATGACGATTTAAAAGAAAATAAACACACGTTTTGAAAACGTGGGAAACCTCCATTTTTAGGGGAAACTCTGTCAAAATTTTTATAAATTTTGACACTTAGAAAAATATAAGTTTTTGAGAAACTTATTCCCTAAAAATGTGCTTAAAAGTATTACCAAGGTTTCCCTAATTTTTGGTGACGAGAAATGGATATTAAGTATATATTTTTGAAAGAAAAATATATATTATTTGATCACCAACTTTTGTGCTAAGTGTATATAGTATGTGTTATACGTGCTAGTGTATTAAGACTTAAAAATACACTAAATACTCGTGAGGAGTATAAACATAAAAATACACATACAAAATACAAGAAACATAATTCGGGTGCAAAGTGCAAAACATAAAAGACTCATATTTATTTTTGAAGAAAATAATATAAGTAAGATACGTAGTTAAAAATATGGAATATTTTTAACACAAGAATATACAAAAGAGAGTGACTGTACTTGTGCGACGCAAGTCTAGTGACTAACGTTAAGAAAACGCGTATAGGTTACGACGTTAATTAAGCAAATCCGGTGGAGTTTACGACGCTAGGAACGCAAAGTTGTGAGTTCATGCTCCCCCTTTTCTCTTTAACTGTTTTCAGTTTTTATAACTTCGGGGGTGAAATACATGTACAAATGTACAAAATTTATAATTGGTATGATATAAATACAAGAAGTACACTTGGTGAGAACGAGAACCAAGTGTGACGAAATATAAGAATACAAGAAGTACACTTGGTGAGAACGAGAACCAAGTGTGATGAAATATAAGAATATGAGAAGCGCACTTGGTGAGAACGAGAACCAAGTATGAGGCGCTATGAGAAATGATAACAAGAAACGCGCTTGGTGAGAACGAGAACCAAGTAGGATGCGTTATGAGAAATAGTGTCACGAATAGGGTACAGAAGCACCATTAATCGTGTACATACTTAGACCGCAGAACAAAAGGTTAGATCTAACGGGTGCCTGGCAGCCACACTCCCGGTCGGGGCGAGAACCGAGGAGTGCTTTTGTGTCTCAGAATATACCAATTAAATGCCTTAGGTTTGGTGACTTCCTGGACGTGTCACATGTTAATGGCTTTGCAACCCATTAACAATCCGATATTTACAGAAATACTGTATTTACATAAAATTCATACCATACTAAAATTGATATATAACTTGAAGTACGTGGGGTACTCAAGAAGATTGAATTATACTTGAAGTACGTGGGGTACTCTAGAAAATGAGAATTATACTTGAGTACGTGGGGTACTCAAGAAGAAATTGAATTATACATGTGTATGTGGTGTACACATGAAACTGAATTTATATATGAAAACTTGATTTACTCACAAACTATGTTTTCATACAAAGTATACAAACATGAAATACAAAACCGCATGAATTCACACCAACTTTATGTTGACGTTTTTCCAAAAACTCACATGTATTTCAGGTAACTAGGATGGATGTGCGCGTGGTCTTACTCATGCTCGTGGATGTCGCTTTTGTTTATCTTTAAATAAAGTTGTAAACTTTTAAGACAATGCTTTATGCGACTTAGCGATGTAAACGCTAACGTATGTTTTCAAATTATGGTATTTGAAGTTATTTTCTTGAGCATGTAGTATGTTTACTCTTCGTATGCAATGAGAACCTTTCATGATCACACCTCGTGCTTCCGCCGTAGAAAGGGGTGTGACAGATTGGTATCAGAGCTGCGATTGTAGTGAACCAGGATTCCTTCTCGAGTCTAGTCTACAATCTCTAGGATCCATTCACGAAAACAATTTTCAAAGAGTTTTCATTGCATAAAACGTCCCGCGACATCCACTACCTGAAACTGTCTATATGAGTCTAGAAAAGACACTACGAGACTTAGAGTGCACTTGAGTAGCACTTGTCGTTGACTAGAAATTACTTGCTATTATGTGTGATAATTAGCATGTACTAGAAGTGGAATGTCACAAGCATATGTGACTTTACCTGAAAGCAATGGCCTACCTGAAGGAAGAACTACGAGGATGAAACAAACTGTGCGGACTGTGCAAGGAGTTACGTAATTATGGATGCATACATAATTATGGAATTCAGTGCACAGAAACCACAGCAAGTCTTGTCACGTATAGATTCCCTCAGAGCAAGCCTACTAAGTACTCTGTTAGAGTAATAATTGTTTGATGTCACTTATGTGATATATACCTGTGAATATATATACTACTACTGCCTAGTAGGACGATATCAAACAAATGTCTAACCCTGTTGTGTTATGTTCTGTCAGAACATGGCACCCAGGAAAACTGTGAATGCTCGCAATGACGATCAACCTCCTCCTCCCCCACTGCCAAGAACTGCTGAAGAGCTGAACGCTCTACTGGAGGAAAGGATCTCCGCTGCTATCGCCCAGTACGAGGCAAACCGTACTCAAGACAGTGGAGGACCAAGCAACGCTAGACATAATGGGAATGGAGATTCATCTGGAGACAGCGCATTTCGAAGCTGCACATTTAAGCAGTTCCTCGACTGCAAGCCGATGAACTATGATGGCACAGGAGGTGCAGTAGCATTTGTGCGCTGGACGGAGAAGACTGAAGCTACTTTCCGCATGAGCAAGTGTACCACGGATCAACAAGTCACCTTTGCTACCTTGTTGTTTGTCGATGAAGCTCTGACTTGGTGGAATTTGCAAGCCCAAACCTTGCTCAATAATGCCGCGTATGGTCTAACCTGGGAGGAACTGAAGGAAAGGATGAGGGAGAAGTATTGCTCTCGTGCTGAACTCCAAAGACTGGAAACGGAGTTCTGGCACTTGACTATGGAAGGTGCTGATATTCATAGTTATACTCGAAGATTCCACGATCTGTCCAGAGTGCTTCCCTACATGGTGACTCCCGAATTCAAGCGTGTTGAACGCTACATTTGGGGGCTGGCCTCAGAGTTTCGTGGCATGGTGACGTCAGCCAAACCACGAACAATCACCGAGGCTGTAACTCTAGCTGTCAGCCTGACCAAAGATTGTGTTCGTAAGAAGAAGTTATCGTTGAACTCGACAGAGAAGACCGAGACACATGCCGAGTCGTCCGGTGGCAAGAAGAGAAAGCGTTCGAATCTGAATCAAGCAACTCGCAACAACTACAAGGGTTTCAACAACAAGAAGTGCAACCCCGAACTGCCCCAGGAGGCGAAAACTCCTGCAGACATGATTGACGCTCCTACCAAAAGGTACCTGGGCACTATGCCCTTCTGCAACCAGTGCAAGCGACATCATGAAGGAGCTGGGCAAAGCCAAGGATGCTTTGGTTGTGGAGGCATGGATCATTTCAAGAAAAATTGCCCAAGGGGAAACAATGCTCAGACCCGAGCATTTGTAATTAGATGCAAGGGACGCACGCGAGGACCCTAATGTGGTCAACGGTACGTTCCTCATTAACAATCACTTTGCATCCATATTATTCGACACTGGCGCCGATTATAGTTTCATGTCTGTGGAATTTAAACGCATACTTGGAATAGAATCTAGTAGATTAGAAATTCCTTATTCCATAGAACTAGCCAATGGTAAACTCGTTGAATCGGGCGAAGTTGTTAGAGGCTGCACACTAGAACTTGGTGAACGAAGATTTAGCATCGACCTCCTACCTATTCAATTGGGTAGCTTCGATGTAGCAGTCGGAATGGACTGGTTGTCCAAGAACAAAACTGAAGTTATTTGCCATGAGAAAATCATTCGCATCCCTTTAGCGAATGGTGAAACTCTCATCGTGCATGGAGAAAGACGAAACGCACCTCTTCGAATCATCAGCTGTATGAAGGCACAGGAGTGCTTGAGGAAAGGATGTGTCGCTTTCCTAGCACACGTTATAGACAAGAAGGCTGTGGAGCCGAAACTCGAAGACATTCCTGTGGTGAAGGAATTTCCTGATGTGTTTCCTGAAGATCTGCCAGGACTACCTCCGCAACGACAAGTCGAATTCCGTATAGACTTGGTTCCAGGAGTTGCTCCTGTAGCCAAGGCACCCTATCGACTTGCACCATCCGAAATGCAAGAATTATCTACACAACTCCAGGAGTTGTTGGATAAAGGATTCATAAGGCCAAGCTTCTCGCCCTGGGGAGCTCCAGTATTGTTCGTAAAGAAGAAGGATGGAACACTGCGGATGTGTATCGATTACAGGGAACTGAACAAGCTCACTATCAAGAATCGGTATCCACTACCGAGGATTGATGACTTGTTTGATCAACTGCAAGGATCAAGCTACTATTCCAAGATCGACCTTCGATCTGGATACCATCAGCTGAGAATCCAAGATGAAAGCGTGCCAAAGACTGCATTCAGAACGCGATATGGGCACTACGAATTTCTTGTGATGCTATTTGGGTTGACGAATGCACCAGCGGTCTTTATGGATCTGATGAACCGCGTATGTAAACCATATATCGATATATTCGTGATTGTATTTATCGATGATATCCTGATTTACTCGCGAACGAAAGAAGAGCACGAGCAACACCTCAGGACTATCTTGGAACTACTGAAGAAAGAGAAACTTTATGCAAAGTTCTCAAAATGCGAATTCTGGATTCGCGAAGTACAATTTCTTGGTCACGTGGTGAATGAGAAGGGCATTCATGTAGACCCGTCCAAGATTGAAGCAATAAAGAATTGGGAAGCTCCCAAAACCCCAACTGAAGTTCGTCAATTTTTGGGCTTAGCGGGCTATTATCGGCGATTCATCGAGAATTTCTCAAAAATAGCTCAACCGCTAACGACCCTTACTCAGAAAGACAAGAAGTACGACTGGGGTCACAAACAAGAGGAAGCCTTCCAGTTACTTAAGAGCAAGCTATGCGATGCACCGATACTATCATTACCCGAAGGCACTGAAGACTTCGTGGTATACTGCGACGCCTCACGACAAGGCTTGGGTTGCGTGCTCATGCAACGCCAAAAAGTCATCGCTTATGCTTCAAGACAACTGAAGGTTCACGAGAGAAATTATACCACTCACGACCTGGAGCTGGGTGCAGTGGTATTCGCCTTGAAGATTTGGCGACATTATTTATATGGTACTCGATGTACAATCTTCACAGATCACAAAAGCTTACAACACATATTTGACCAGAAGGAATTGAATATGCGCCAGCGACGTTGGGTCGAGCTGCTGAATGATTATGACTGTGAGATTAAGCACCATCCTGGAAGGGCGAACGTCGTAGCGGACGCGTTGAGTCGAAAAGAAAGGGCTAAGACCCTAAGGGTTCGAGCATTGGAAATGACGATTCGAACGAACCTCACTGCACGCATTCGGGATGCACAACAAGAGGCTCTTAAAGGAGAGAACCGTAAAGCTGAATACATACGGGGTATGCTTAAATACATGGCGCCAAATGAAGAGGGAGCCTTATACTTTGAGAAGCGTATTTGGGTTCCACTCTATGGTGGCATACGAGAAGTCATCCTTAATGAAGCCCACAAATCGAGATAATCGATCCATCCAGGATCGGACAAAATGTATCAAGACTTGAAGGAGTACTATTGGTGGCCGAGACTCAAAAGCGACGTTGCTGTGTATGTTGGAAAATGCCTAACCTGTGCCAAGGTTAAGGCAGAATATCAGAAACCGTCCGGCCTACTACAACAACCAGAGATTCCCGTGTGGAAGTGGGAACAAATCTCGATGGACTTCATAACAAAATTACCCAGGACCCCGAGAGGGCACGATATGATATGGGTAATAGTTGATCGGTTGACGAAGTCTGCGCATTTCCTACCAATCCGAGAAAAGGATAGCACTAGAAAGCTGGCAGAGAGATACTTAAGAGAAATTGTGGCACGTCATGGAGTGCCAATCTCAATCATTTCAGACAGAGATGGACGCTTTGTCTCAAGAACCTGGCAATCATTTCAGGAAGCCTTTGGATCTCAGTTAGATCTGAGCACGGCATTCCATCCGCAAACAGACGGCCAGAGCGAACGGACTATACAAACGTTAGAAGATATGCTTCGCGCATGTGTCATGGATCTAGGCGGCAGCTGGGATACTCATCTACCTTTAGTTGAGTTTTCCTACAATAACAGTTATCATACGAGCATAAAAGCCGCGCCGTTCGAAGCTCTGTATGGCCGCAAATGCCGATCGCCCTTATGTTGGGCAGACGCTGGAGATAAGCGTATGGTTGGTCCTGAACTTGTACAAGAGACAACCGACAAGATTGCGCAGATCCGAGAGCGCATTAAGCCGGCTCGAGAGCGACAAAAGAGCTACGCTGACCCAAATAGGAAATCGGTGGATTTCAAGGTGGGAGACAAAGTGTTGTTAAAAGTCTCACCATGGAAGGGCGTAGTCAGGTTTGGAAAGCGTGGAAAGCTGAATCCACAATACATCGGACCATTCAGAATTTTGAAGAGAATTGGTACCGTGGCATACAAGTTGGAGTTACCGGAAGAACTTAATGGAGTACATGATACGTTTCATGTATCCAACCTGAAGAAGAGTCCAACACAAGAAAACGTGATCATCCCGATGGATGAAGTGCATATTGATGAAGCCCTCCGATTTACAGAGCAACCCGTTGAGGTTACCGACTGGAAAGTCAACAAGACCAGGAGGAGCAGTGTGAAGCTTGTCAAAGTACGTTGGAGCTCTAAGCACGGACCCGAGTACACATGGGAACGTGAAGACCAGTTCAAGAAAAAGTATCCCCACCTATTCAAGAAGACTCCAGCGAGAGTGAGTTCAGCCTGAATTTCGGGACGAAATTCTTTAAACGGGGGGAGACTGTGACAACTGGCACAAACCGGTAATTTCCGTACACTTTAATCATTATTTAATGATTGCAATTATGTGCTTAATTGTCAGCAATGACTGAACACATGATTAAACAAGTGAATTCATGCACGTTGTATACTACAAAATATTGCTTTATGCATAAACGAGAGCGTTGCGTCAAAAATAATAGTAAACTCACCGGTAAGACACAATGTGTCAACAGAACTGCAGAAAGCAGTCAGACAATAAAATTGGAGCCTAGGTGTAGGTCCGACAACAAGAATGCATTAAAACCCAAGAGTACATACAAGGGTTAATATATATGCAATACGAAAGCAAAAATAAGCACTAAAAAGCACCCGAAACGCACTTTAAGTGCAGAATTTATATAATTCAGCAATAAATCAGCATTTAGACATATAAATATTATGCAGAAATGTCGTTTTATTATCCAGAATATTTCCCTAAGTGTTGGGAATTGAAAGAGTACAAGAAAGGTACTTAAAAGACACTAAAAAGTGTGATTTAGCACTTTAACGAATCGGTATCTAACCGAACAACCGGAAAATACCCGGAACACCAAAATAATGCTAGAAGCATTGTTTTTATTTTTCTAAACTAGTTATGGTCCCCGAACACCATAACACCCCTTATAACGTATTAACGCATTAAACCCCTAAATTTATTACTTGAAACCAACCTATTTATGAACTAGGGAGTAAATATTACACTTTACCCCCCCCCCCCTTATATGGTGGACGGTCATGGTGGCCCCCATCAAAGACCTCACTTGATCTTATAAGATTGTGTGTGATCTTGCCTATATCTTCTTGGATTCACTAGATCTTCCTTAGATTCACATTGATTCATTTTGATCTTACTTAGATTCTATGAGATTTCAAAAGATGTGGAAAGATCTTGCAAGTTACAATTAACCCCTCCCCATATGAAACTTACGGCCTAAAGGGGGATCCACCATATCCCATTAGATTTAGTTGGATATTTCTTGGATTTATTTAGATTTTATATGATATGATAAGATACTAGAGATCTTATATAGATATGGTGGAAGATTATATTCATTCACACACACCACACTTCTTCCTCCTTTCCCCCTTGCCCACCTACGGCCTCCATCCACCACCACACAACCATCATTTTCATCCATTAATCAACCACTCAAAGCTTAACATAAGGTGCTAGAAGGTGACTAACGAAGCTCGGTGTAAGCGGATCTTGAAGGACCTTCACCATTTGCTTTTATCCATCTCTTTTGCCCTCTTGAACTTCCCTAGCCTTGAGCTAGTAGTAAGTGCTCTAAAACACCAACTTGTTCTTGTTTAGAGTGGTTAATAAGTGATTTAATGATTAAAAATCAAACACACACAAGATCAAAACTAAAAGTCTTGAAAGAAAGATAAACTAGTTGGATAAAGAATAGATATGTGTGTAAATCATGTGAATCTTGTATGGTTGTTATTATTTGATGTTGTTGTTAGTAAAAGCAAGATGGACCATCATCTAGACATACTAGTCCATGTTAGAAAGCATGAACTAGTAGGATGTAAAAGTTATAAAGTTAAAAGATGATGGATCCATCCATTCATAAGACATGAACTTGTGTAAAAGTAAATTTTCTTGTAAGATAAGACTCTAAACATGTAGATCTAAAGATCTACAAGTGGTTTTTCGGAAGAACCAAGCAAAAATATTAGTTTTGTTAAAACCCGAATCTTATCCGAACTAAAAGCATTTTAGTACATAAACAAGTGTGTAGACACTTGTGTCACAAGAAAAATTTAACAAAGAAATATTTTTGCGAATCTCGACTAGAAGTTGTGAAACTTCATATTCTTTAAAAATAAAGTTTTTAAGAAACTAAAATTATTTTTAAAGATAACAAGACTTACTAAATGTGCTAGTAAGTTACTACACATTTTTGTAAATATTCAAGTTCATGAAATGGAGAAATTAGTGACTATTGTTGATGATCGATGACGATTTAAAAGAAAATAAACACACGTTTTGAAAACGTGGGAAACCTCCATTTTTAGGGGAAACTCTGTCAAAAATTTTATAAATTTTGACACTTAGAAAAATATAAGTTTTTGAGAAACTTATTCCCTAAAAATGTGCTTAAAAGTATTACCAAGGTTTCCCTAATTTTTGGTGACGAGAAATGGATATTAAGTATATATTTTTGAAAGAAAAATATATATTATTTGATCACCAACTTTTGTGCTAAGTGTATATAGTATGTGTTATACGTGCTAGTGTATTAAGACTTAAAAATACACTAAATACTCGTGAGGAGTATAAACATAAAAATACACATACAAAATACAAGAAACATAATTCGGGTGCAAAGTGCAAAACATAAAAGAATCATATTTATTTTTGAAGAAAATAATATAAGTAAGATACGTAGTTAAAAATATGGAATATTTTTAACACAAGAATATACAAAAGAGAGTGACTGTACTTGTGCGACGCAAGTCTAGTGACTAACGTTAAGAAAACGCGTATAGGTTACGACGTTAATTAAGCAAATCCGGTGGAGTTTACGACGCTAGGAACGCAAAGTTGTGAGTTCATGCTCCCCCTTTTCTCTTTAACTGTTTTCAGTTTTTATAACTTCGGGGGTGAAATACATGTACAAATGTACAAAATTTATAATTGGTATGATATAAATACAAGAAGTACACTTGGTGAGAACGAGAACCAAGTGTGACGAAATATAAGAATACAAGAAGTACACTTGGTGAGAACGAGAACCAAGTGTGATGAAATATAAGAATATGAGAAGCGCACTTGGTGAGAACGAGAACCAAGTATGAGGCGCTATGAGAAATGATAACAAGAAACGCGCTTGGTGAGAACGAGAACCAAGTAGGATGCGTTATGAGAAATAGTGTCACGAATAGGGTACAGAAGCACCATTAATCGTGTACATACTTAGACCGCAGAACAAAAGGTTAGATCTAACGGGTGCCTGGCAGCCACACTCCCGGTCGGGGCGAGAACCGAGGAGTGCTTTTGTGTCTCAGAATATACCAATTAAATGCCTTAGGTTTGGTGACTTCCTGGACGTGTCACATGTTAATGGCTTTGCAACCCATTAACAATCCGATATTTACAGAAATACTGTATTTACATAAAATTCATACCATACTAAAATTGATATATAACTTGAAGTACGTGGGGTACTCAAGAAGATTGAATTATACTTGAAGTACGTGGGGTACTCTAGAAAATGAGAATTATACTTGAGTACGTGGGGTACTCAAGAAGAAATTGAATTATACATGTGTATGTGGTGTACACATGAAACTGAATTTATATATGAAAACTTGATTTACTCACAAACTATGTTTTCATACAAAGTATACAAACATGAAATACAAAACCGCATGAATTCACACCAACTTTATGTTGACGTTTTTCCAAAAACTCACATGTATTTCAGGTAACTAGGATGGATGTGCGCGTGGTCTTACTCATGCTCGTGGATGTCGCTTTTGTTTATCTTTAAATAAAGTTGTAAACTTTTAAGACAATGCTTTATGCGACTTAGCGATGTAAACGCTAACGTATGTTTTCAAATTATGGTATTTGAAGTTATTTTCTTGAGCATGTAGTATGTTTACTCTTCGTATGCAATGAGAACCTTTCATGATCACACCTCGTGCTTCCGCCGTAGAAAGGGGTGTGACAATTAGTCCACGCCCGTCCTCTGCGGCACGGTGTGAGGTTTGTTAAACCTAATAGCGCTATTTAACTAATGACCCGTTCGCCATTGGCCTCGGCGATTAAGTCGATATAAAAAGGAGGGACTTCGTTGATAGAGTTCTAGTCTAGTAAATCTAAATTCGTCCCAACAGGACAAGGAATCTACATTCCTGAACACGTCCCAACAGGACGAGGAATCCCTATTCCTTAACCCATTCCCAACCCCTGGGAATCCCATGCTTTGTAGAGAAGTGTGAACTCACCTTAGGTTAGCTTGGCAGATAAGTAAGGGTCGATTGAGCTGCTAGTGGTCAACCACGTCCTAACATGGTTACCATACAAGTCAGGTCTAGGTTCAAGTAGTGCACGTATGTTTACACAGAACTAGCAAGTTACGAACACATAGTATACACGTAGAGCAATATCAGACAAGTTTGTGTAAAAACCCAATATAAATAGCCGGCCCAACCTATTGTGCGATCAGCATTACTTGTGTGATCCACAAAAGAGGTTGTGCGATCAGCCATAAACCCGGCCCAGTAAATCATATGCAGTCCAAGACTTGTGCGGCCCAACAATTAAGCAAACGCTTTAACTTGTGCGATCCAAATAACCTTTTGCGACTACTGATATCTTGTGCGATTGGAGTTTGGGCTTTGAGGCCCAACTGTATAAAAAGTCCAAGTGGTTTGTGTGCGGCCCAAGCCTTGTGCGATCGACAGTGACTTGTGCGATCCACAAGGTCTTGTGCGATCATGCATATCGTAGTTGTATTGTGCTAAAATGGTTGTACCAAATCTTGTGCGACTAGCCCTTGTGTGATCCAAGGGCTTGTGCGATCAGAACTGGTATGTTCTGATCTTGTTTGATTGGTCTTGTGCGATCAGATCAGATCCTATATGATCTGATCTTGTGTGACTCGTTTTAATACCGGAAATTATGCTAATTAGTTATATTGTTTCCTTTTATGCAATTTATCAATCAATTCCAACAGTTTCCATCTAAAAAATAATCGATCAAATCAAGCAATTTCCAACTAATTCTCGTGAACCCTAACTTAATCATCATACCAATCATGCATAATAATTTAACCTTCAACCAGATTTTCACACTAATGAATTCAAGGACTAATATGCGACCTATACTTATCAACATGAATCAAACTAACCATCCGAATACAATAACATACAGCCGATTACATTCATTCGGTTCTAGATCGTTATTTTCATCACAAGATTATCAACCCTATATTGAACTAACATATTACACTTGTTAGCCGATTTACATGAATTCTAACCTTATTCATTCATATCACAATCAATCATGTATCATTTGTAATTCATCATGTAAGAACATATAATCACAATATTATCTAATCAAAACAAGAACTATGAAAAACTAACCGGTTAGGAGGTAGAACGAAGGGGGATCCGAACAAGAAGGTCTTCGATGAGAAAGGGTGTTGCCGTCGGCTTCGAGAGAGAAGGAAGAAAGAGTAGGGTTTGTGTGTTTAGGGTGTTTAGCAAATAATGAGGAGTATACCCCCTCCTCATGAGGTTATGCGCATCAATGGAATGGGCCGAACCCACACATGGGTAGCCCTTTTGGGTTTCGAGTACACTAAGTGTAGGCCGAGAAGGGTGTGGAGCAAAAAGCCCAAAGGCTTGTGCGATCGGCCGAGTGTTGTGCGGTTCGAGTCATATATATGTAAACATACATACATTCACATAATACAAACATAATATTTCATTAAAACGTCGTATCACGTAAACACATATTGTTCAAACAAGTTACATCGAAGTACAACTAAAGGTTTGGAATACGAGTTGTCACATTATCCTCAAGTTGAAAGAAATTTCATCCCGAAATTTAGCACGTACTCACTGAGGAAGCTAGTTAAGTTGCATGGTTTCCTGGTTTTCCTGGGGTGTCACATCCTTCCCCCGTTGGTTTGGAATTTCGTCCCGAAATTCCGCAGTAGCTTCAGCCTCAGTAGTGGTTTCACTCTTCACGAACAACTGAGGATTTCCAACGAACTCGAACAAGAGGTATTCTGGTACATTTGAGAACCTTAACTTCTCGGTCAGTAATCTCTACTGGTTCCTCGACGAATCGCAACTGGTCGTCGATAGTGAGCTCCTTGAGAGGAACTATGAAGGTCTCATATGACAGACACTTCTTTAGATTCGACACATGGAATACGTTGTGAACTCCACTGAGTTCTGCTGGTAGGTTTAGTTTGTCGGCCACTTTGCCTATTTTCTCCATGATCTCGAAAGGTCCAACGTATCGCGGGTTGAGTTTACCTCGTTTGCCAAAATGAACAACACCCTTCCAGGGTGAGACTTTGAGTAGCACTCGATCCCCAACCTGGAACTCGAGTGGTTTCCTGCGCTTATCAGTGTAGCTTTTCTGACGGTCACGAGCTACCACCATCCGTTGTCGAATCTGAGCAATCTTCTCAGTTGTGTCAACCACAAGTTCTGGGCCAGTGATTTGGCTGTCACCAACTTCTTCCCAGCAAAGAGGTGATCGGCATTTACGTCCGTACAATACCTCAAACGGAGCGGCCTGGATACTGGTGTGGTAGCTGTTATTATACGAAAATTCCACTAAAGGTAGATGTCGTTCCCAGCCGTTACCAAAATCAATCACACATACCCTTAGCATGTCTTCCAGGGTTTGCCCATCCGTTTGCGGGTGATATGCTATGCTCATGTGTAATCTAGAGCCAAAAGACTTGTGCATCGCTTGCCACAATTCAGAGGTAAAACGCGCATCACGATCGGAAATAATAGAGGTTGGCACCCCATGCCTCAGAACCACCTCCTTTAAGTAAACGTCTGCTAAAGTAGAAAACTTGTCTGTTTCTTTGATAGCCAAGAAGTGTGCAGACTTTGTCAGTCGATCCACGATCACCCAAATAG
Source organism: Helianthus tuberosus (assembly GCA_030545235.1). NCBI lineage: Eukaryota > Viridiplantae > Streptophyta > Magnoliopsida > Asterales > Asteraceae > Helianthus > Helianthus tuberosus. The sequence goes on from CM060419.1 coordinate 25,955,182, forward strand.
TGTCATTTCCATGTTGGGATCTAGGTAGGCCAGTAACGAAATCCATGGAATATTGCTCCCATTTCCATGTCGGGATCTCTGGTTGTTGAAGTAAGCCTGATGGTTTCTGATATTCAATTTTAACTCTCGCACAAGTCAAACATTTACTGACGTAAGCCGCTATGTTGGCTTTCATACTAGGCCACCAGTATGTAGTCTTGAGATCGTGGTACATCTTATCAGAACCAGGATGTACCGAATAACGAGACTTATGCGCTTCATCCATCACAAGCTGGCGTAAGTTTCCATAAAGTGGAACCCAGATGTGCCCTGTTACGTAGTAAGCGCCGTCTTCCTTTTGTTCTAATCGTTTCCTTGATCCTCGTAGGGACTCGGCCCTGATATTCTCTGCTTTCAATGCTTCAACCTGAGTATCTCGTATCTGAGTAGGAAGACTAGATTGGATGGTCAGTTGTAACGCACGCACTCGCTTAGGTGTAGTATCCTTTCGACTGAGGGCGTCGGCCACCACATTGGCCTTGCCCGGATGGTATTTGATAGCGCATTCGTAATCATTCAAAAGCTCGAACCATAGACATTGTCGCATGTTTAACTCCTTTTGCTTGAAGATATGCTCGAGACTCATGTGATCGGTGTAAATGGTGCACTTGGTACCGTACAGGTAGTGCCTCCGTATCTTGAGTGCGAAAACAACTGCTCCCAGTTCCAAATCATGAGTAGTGTAGTTCCTTTCGTGAATCTTAAGTTGGCGCGATGCGTAGGCAATGACCTTGTCACGTTGCATCAACACGCAACCAAGTCCTTGGATGGACGCGTCGCAATAAACCACAAAATCTTATGTGCCTTCAGGCAATGAGAGGATAGGTGTGCTGCAAAGTCTATCTTTTAAGTGCTGAAACGCAGATTCCTGTGCATCACTCCAATGATAGGTGACACCCTTCTGAGTTAGCGAAGTGAGGGGTTGCGCAATCTTTGAGAAATCTTTGATAAATATTCTGTAGTAACCCGCCAAACCCAAGAATTGGCGAATTTCTGTTGGTGTTCTAGGTGCAGGCCAATTCCTGATTGAGTCAACCTTGGATGGATCAACATGAATCCCATCCTTGTTTACCGCGTGGCCTAGAAAGTGGACTTCGCGAAGCCAGAAGTCACATTTCGAAAATTTGGCATACAACTGTTCTGTTCGAAGGAGTTCCAAAATAAGTCGCAGATGCTGCTCGTGTTCCTCCTGACTCTTGGAATAAATCAGGCTGTCGTCGATGAAAACAATGACAAACTTGTCCAGGTAAGGTTTGCACACTCAGTTCATAAGATCCATGAAGACCGCAGGTGTGTTTGTCAGTCCGAAAGGCATGACCAAAAACTCGTAGTGCCCATAACGAGTTCTAAATGCTGTTTTGGAGATGTCCTCGTCTCGGACTCTCAGTTGATGGTAGCCTGACCTCAGGTCAATCTTTGAGTAGAAGCTCGACCCTTGCAACTGGTCGAACAGATCATCAATACGCGGGAGAGGATAACGATTCTTCACGGTCACTTTGTTGAGCTCACGATAGTCAATACACATTCTGAAGGTACCGTCTTTCTTCTTTACAAACAAAACTGGAGCTCCCCAGGGCGAAGAGCTAGGACGAATGAAACCCTTTTCGAAAAGTTCTTGTAGTTGCGTAGACAGCTCTTCTGATGGGGCTAGACGATAAGGTGCACGAGCTATTGGTGCTGCTCCAGGAGCTAGCTCGATCTGAAACTCGACCTGACGGTGAGGCGGAAGACCAAGTAATTCCTCTGGGAATACCTTAGGAAAATCGCGCACAATAGGAATGTCTTCTATCTTTTTCTCTTTCTTTGAGGTGTCGGTAACGTGGGCTAAAATAGCAGTGTGGCCCTTTTGCAAACACTTCTGGGCCTTAAGGAAAGAGATGATGCCCACAACAGCACCACTCTTGTCGCCTTGAACTACTAAAGGTTCTTCACCAGAACGAGGAATGCGGACGATCTTCTCCTTGCCAAGGATCTCTGCTCGAGGTTGAGATAACCAATCCATACCAATAACGTTGTCAAAACTACCAGGAATGATGGGGATGAGGTCGATAGAGAAGGTCTGACCAGCTAAGACGAGAGTACAACCCTTAACTACGTGTGTGGCCTTTAAACTTTTACCATTAGCTAGTTCTACAGTGTGCTTGGTGCTCAAAAGTGTTGGAGCATGCTTAAGCATTTGACTGACTTTTAAAGACACGTAACTAGTATCGGCACCCGAATCAAATAATACAGTAACAAAGAAGTTATCCAGAAGAAACTTACCCATTACGACGTTGGGATCGTTCCTCGCGTCACCCTGTCCAATCACAAAAGCTAGACCTCTGGCACCATTGCCACCATTGTTTCCCCCGTTGTTTGCATTCACCTGGTTGTTATTATTGTTGTTGTTCCGATTCTGGTTCAGCTAGGGATAGTCTTTCTTGAAGTGGCCTTCAGCACCACATTGAAAGCACCCTTTGTTGTTACCTTCCTGTTGCTGCTGCTGCTGCTGACATTGATTCGGTGGGGCTTGTTGTTGCTGCCGGTTCTGATTCGCGGGACACTGACTCCTACAATCCCTTGCAAGGTGACCAGGCTTGTTGCACCGATGACAGTTGCCTCTACTACATGGTCCGATGTGGTGCATGTTACAGCTATTGTATTTGGGGTGATTCCCCTTGTATCCACCCTGCCCTTGACTCCCAGAAGACTGCTGACTGGGACTCCTATAGTCCTCAGTCCTTCGCTGCTGTGACTGAGACTGAATAGAAGTTGAACCCTTGCTTGAATTTCCATCCCACTTACGCTTTTTGTCGCTAGGAGCCTCTGAATTAGCTGTAGCACTGATACGCTTGGGCAGCTTGTTTTGCTCCACTACCTGATCCGTGAGACGATGAGCTAGTCGTATGACTTGCTGAATAGTACCAAGGTTAGCCACAGTCACATGGCTTTGAATTTCCGGCACTAGACCCTTGAGATACAGTTCAATACGCTTGATGGGAGGATCCACCATAGTAGGGCACAAGATTGCTAATTCGTTCGATATCTTTGTGTATGCCTTGATTTCAGACCCCGTCATCTTCAAATTGAAAAATTCCACCTCTAGCTTGTGGATGTCATCCCGACTACAGTACTCCTCTTTGATCAGCTCCTTGAAGTCATTCCATGGGGTGGCATTAGCAACCGCCAGCCCTAACAGTTGAACCTGTGACTTCCACCAGATTAACGCAGCACCTTCGAGTGTTCCAGTAGCAAACTTTACCCTACGAGCCTCAGGACATTCACACATCTCGAAGACAGATTCGAGCTTCTCGAACCAGTGGAGGAGACCTACAGCTCCTTTTGTACCACTGAAGGTATTAGGTCTACAGTCCATAAAGGTTTTGAACGTACACGCGGGAGGCTGAGCAGGCTGACCTGTCGCGCGAGAAAGAAAAGATTAAGCACGAGGTTTGGTTCGCGAGAGTAGGATCTAAACATCCTAGGATAGGTCGGAATGGCAGGTTATACCTCCTGCAGGGACAGCTGCGAGTGCCTCAGCAACTCGTTCATTGATTGGAGCCGTCAGCTGGGCTTGAGTCAAGTTCAGGCGTCCACTCATGATCTTCACATCGAAGGAAACACAAGTAAGAAGGTGTCGCAAAAATGCGTAAGTCTGGAGTGACAGAAAAGAGCAAGCACACAATGGGTGCCTAATAATAATTACTACGTTAACCAAATCATACCATGAATAATGTACTATGTAACTAACAGGTCGGTAATATAAACATGAACCATATCACCTAGAATGTTGAGTCTTGCACGTGGAGCGAAGTATCGTTGTGGATCGTTGAGCACTGTACAGGTTATAGTCTGGTTTTACCAAAAGCTTTTTCCCGTTTAAAACTAAGTTCACTATAACCAATGGCTCTGATACCAGTCTATCACACCCCCAAAATCCACTCGCGGAGTATCACCGTAGGGAGCGTGACATGACCAGGATCAAGCCACCAATCATATGGAACAATATAGTAAAGCAAATAAGAGTCTAACCACGCAATACAATTGGTGTTCAAAAATAGTTTAACAAATCTAAGTTATCAGCGGAAGCAATTAGTACAAAACCCAAATCATAAAATTAAAAGTGTTTAAGTTCATCATGAACACTCAATGTCTATGCTCCACAACGACTCTTCCCCATGCAAGCTCCTAACAAACCTAGTTACCTGCAAAGCATGTAGTAACGAGTCAACAACAAAGTTGAGTGAGTTCACAGTTGGTTGTCCATTTTAGAGTTGTTCCAAAAACATAGTTAATCTTAACCAGCTATCCAGCCATGGGGGTTACCCCATAGTTTCGAAAACGCTCATTTGTTAATCCATTTTCACTTCGGCCATTCCAGCCGTGGGGGCTACCCCATGTTCTCAATCTTCGGCTATCCAGCCCGGCACTTCGGCCGTGGGGGCTACCCCATGTTTAAACTACCAGACTCGTTACCATATCGACTACTAACGTTCGTCATGTTTATGTGCCCTAGCGTCGGTGTCTATCATCACTGACATGCCATAGTCCATTAGTCCACGCCCGTCCTCTACGGCACGGTGTGAGGTTTGTTAAACCTAATAGCGCTATTTAACTAATGACCCGTTCGCCATTGGCCTCGGCGATTAAGTCGATATAAAAAGGAGGGACTTCGTTGATAGAGTTCTAGTCTAGTAAATCTAAATCCGTCCCCACAGGACGAGGAATCTACATTCCTGAACACGTCCCAACAGGACGAGGAATCCCTATTCCTTAACCCATTCCCAACCCCTGGGAATCCCATGCTTTGTAGAGAAGTGTGAACTCACCTTAGGTTAGATCGGCAGATAAGTAAGGGTCGATTGAGCTGCTAGTGGTCAACCACGTCCTAACATGGTTACCATACAAGTCAGGTCTAGGTTCAAGTAGTGCACGTATGTTTACACAGAACTAGCAAGTTACGAACACATAGTATACACGTAGAGCAATATCAGACAAGTTTGTGTAAAAACCCAATATAAATAGCCGACTCAACCTATTGTGCGTTCAGCACAACTTGTACGATCCACAAAAGAGGTTGTGCGATCAGCCATAAACCCGGCCCAGTAAATCATATGCAATCCAAGACTTGTGCGGCCCAACAATTAAGCAAACGCTTTAACTTGTGCGATCCAAATAACCTTGTGCGACTACTGATATCTTGTGCGATTGGAGTTTGGGTTTTGAGGCCCAACTGTATAAAAAGTCCAAGTGGTTTGTGTGTGGCCCAAGCCTTGTGCGATCGACAGTGACTTGTGCGATCCACAAGGTCTTGTGCGATTATGCATATCGTAGTTGTACTGTGCTAAAATTGTTGTACCAAATCTTGTGCGACTAGCCCTTGTGCGATCCAAGGGCTTGTGCGATCAGAACTGGTGTGTTCTGATCTTGTGTGATTCGTCTTGTGCGATCAGATGAGATCCTATATGATCTGATCTTGTTTGACTCGTTTTAATATTTGGAAATTATGCTAATTAGTTATATTGTTTCCTTTTATGCAATTTATCAATCAATTCCAACAGTTTCCATCTAAACAAATAATCAATCAAATCAAGCAATTTCCAACTAATTCTCGTGAACCCTAACTTAATCATCATACCAATCATGCATAATAATTTAACCTTCAACCAGATTTTCACACTAATGAATTCAAGGACTAATATGCGACCTATACTTATCAACATGAATCAAACTAACCATCCGAATACAATAACATACAGCCGATTACATTCATTCGGTTCTAGATCGTTATTTTCATCATAAGATTATCAACCCTATATTGAACTAACATATTACACTTGTGAGCCGATTTACATGAATTCTAACCTCATTCATTCATATCACAATCAATCATGTATCATTTGTAATTCATCATGTAAGAACATATAATCACAATATTATCTAATCAAAACAAGAACTATGAAACACTAACCGGTTAGGTGGTAGAACGAAGGGGGATCCGAACAAGAAGGTCTTCGATGAGAAAGGGTGTTGTCCTCGGCTTCGATAGAGAAGGAAGAAAGAGTAGGGTTTGTGTATTTAGGGTGTTTAGCAAATAATGAGGAGTATACCCCCTCCTCATGAGGTTATGCGCATCAATGGAATGGGCCGAAAACACACATGGTTAGCCCTTTTGGGTTTCGAGTACACTAAGTGTAGGCCGAGAAGGGTGTGGAGCAAAAAGCCCAAAGGCTTGTGCGATCGGCCGAGTGTTGTGCGGTTCGAGTCATATATATATACATACATACATTCACATAATACAAACATAATAATTCATTAAAACCTCGTATCACGTAAACACATATTGTTCAAACAAGTTACATCGAAGTACAACTAAAGGTTTGGAATACGAGTTGTCACATTGACTATGACAAGGATAGACAAAGTTGATTGATTACGGCAATATCCAAGGGGAGTCTGTGAGTGCATTATGCCTATTGTATCCGTCAATGTAGCGAGTCATAGTTAATTGTATAGGTTTCGTGTCAGAGATTCAGGATTGTAATGTATATGCCCTTTCGCACGAAAGAACCTTTCGTGCGAAAAGGAACCTGTCGTCCCAAATGTCCTCACGCATGAGAGAGCCTCTCATTCTAAGGGTTTCATATGACATACCAGGTCTATAAATAGGGACTTGGGACTTGTCATTATAGTGGATTTGTAATTGAATATTATCAATAGAAACCAGTTTAATTAGAGAGTTCTTGTGTTTGTCATCATCATACATGGATTCCGCACATGATATGGTGAATATCTGACCGGCCGTTTAGACACCCGAAACGGTCCTCACAAAAGGAGCACATGATATTTCTTGCTTCTGTCTTAGAATCCTTTGAGAGTCTGATAGCAGGAAGGATTGGGAATCCTAATATTACAAAAAGAAGATTATGATTTGACAGATCCTGAAAAGTTGGAACTCATTGACATCAAATGGTGTATGGAGAGCGTGATTCGTAGAGCGCAGCGATTTATGGAAATTAGTGAAAGGAATAGTCACGGAGGGCCAGACTCAAGGTTAGGCTTCGATAAATCTAAAGTGACATGCTTTAAATATAAAGAAAAAAGCCACTTCAAGCGGGAATGTCCTAACAGAGAAGTCAATAACACAGTAATCCTTTTGGTGGAGACTACTACAAAGGGGAGATTTTTCACAAGAACTCTCAACATCCGCCAAACATGTCAAGACCAATTCCGATTGACGATGGTTCAGCAATGTCTAAAGATAAGGCGTTGGTCGTAACATCAGAAGATGAAGGATTCAACTGGAATGATTATATTCCCAAGACCAACAGCCTTGCTCTAATGGCTGAGATTGTTGACATGGGTGAACCAGAACAGAATGTGGAGGATGTGATAGTTGAAGAAGTTGTTGATGAAGTGTGTGCTGACGTTACATTTATGAGAATCCAGAAGATGAAGATTATTATGATTATGAAGAATCAGAGTTGAATCCTAGAAAATTCAATATTCCTACAAAAGAGGTTATTAATAATGCTTTCAAATCGATTATACCTCCGGACGTTTTTAAATCTTTTGCAGGATTTTATGGAGAAGAGGGAAACTATAGTGACTTACACTTCGATGAAGAAAAGAAAGAATCTGTAGAAGGGACTATAGATGTGTCGAAGAAAATGACTGCTGAAAATCTGTCTTATATTGCTGAAAAAACCATGATGGCTCAATTAAAAAGGTAGTCAAAATCTCCGAGGATGAAAAGAAAGTTGAGTTAATGGTAAAAGAGGTTAAAAGTGAGAAAAAAACTCAATTTCAATGCACAAAATGCATAGAATCGTGCAAATGTTGCATTGAAAAGATGAGAAGTATAAAGAGTTGAAAAGGCACATAGATAATCTAACAAGTCACTTAAACGATACGAAAGAAGCCTATGATAAACTTAGCAAAGCTATGAACCAATTTCGAGTTGCAAATAATTAAAATGATGCAACGATTTCTGTGCTCAAAAGCACTGTCATGGATAAACAAATTGCACTTAATAATCATATTGACATGATTGCAAAATTAAAACAAGAGCTAGAAACTACTTGGATAGAAACTGACTGGGTTGATCAGAAGTTGATTAGTAATTCTATAGCATCCTATGTATTGGATCACATACTCCCCAAATCGATAGGAAAAGACGAATCAGGGGAAGATGTGTACGGTTATCATAACCAAGGTGTGGGTTATCACCAAGTTCCACCCCCAATGTGGAATAGTTATTCTAAAAAGAAACCATATGGGGTGGAAAAGGCACTGAATTTAAAACTGAAAAATGTACAGAAAGACCAGCTGCCTGATAATCTTAATGTGACCTATACCAAATCTGATTCATCAGAGTGCGATTCAGAAGTGGTAACGGATGTGGTTGAAAAAGTTTTAGATAGTGACATCGATAAAACATAATTTGAAATCGTAAAAACGAATTTTAGCAAAAAGAGTTCAAGTTCATAATCTGAAAGTGACGAAAGTTTTCATAAAAATTACATTCCTAAATCAAGTTATAGTTTGAATGATGATCCAAATATTATCATGTACAAAATGTGTGGATCTGACAAACTATATTCTGATACAGAATTCCAAATTCAGAATGTGAATATGAACAAACTCGAAAAGGTTTTCAAATTAGTTGAGGCCGAGATGTCTGAAATTGATAATTTGACAAGTGATCAATGATTTTCGAACTTTAAAAAGGATAAATCTTACTATTATAAACCAAGAAGTTCCTACTCTAACTATCAATAGTGAAATAATTACTATGGGAGGAATGGTTTCGGATATGGTAAGAAAAACTACAACAAGTTTGGAAAATCAAAGTTTGTAAAGAAAATGACTTTCGTGTTTGAAACAAGCTCAGAAAGTGAAAAGGAAAATCAATTTAGCAAACAATCCAATGAAGAGTTCTTTGAAAAGAAGAGACAACGAGAACTGTTGAAGGATCTACTGTTGTAATAAACAATAGAACGTGCTTTAGATGCAATCAAGTTGGACACATTGTTAATCGATGTCCATAAAAGCCTAAATGTGTTCATGATGTCAAGAAAACTTCAGAAGATTTGAAACAACAATCACCAATGTTTGCTCCAACAAAAATTTTGAAAGGAAACAATGAATTTTCTCAAGAAGTTAAACCAGCAAAATTTAATGTTTCAAGTATCAAAATGTGAGGACCGTTTCGCTCATTGAAATGCTCTGGCCGATCAGATAGTCACTTTGTAATGTCAGTACTTGCCCTGTATGTTTCATGCATTTCCTACACTGAGTTTCAATTTTAGTCTCGGTTATCTCAGTTTTTTTCACATCGTTTTCTTTGCTCTCACTCTCTCCTCTCACATTGTCTGACTCAACCTTTGGCTCGGACTTAGCATTGTTGACTACCTCTTTCAGGTCTACCATCATTGCTTGGTCGGCTATTTCAGCTAGATATTCGGTAGTCATTTCTTTGTTTACGTCTATGATCTCCTTCACTTATTTCATCTCAGATTCTTCTTCCTGCATTCTTCAATTTCTTACTTGTGTCTCAAACAAACCTGCAAAAGAACTCATCAGCTCAGGAGGGATAATATATCTGAAACCATGTAACAAGTAAAACCATATAACAAGTCGTTTTCCATAGGTTCTTCATCGTAATTAGCAGTAAAAACAACTTCTTCCTGTTCTTGGATAACTTCATCAAATACTGGTTCCAGTTCTTTGACCGCTTCCTCAACCACCAACACTAGTTCTTTTACAACTTCCTCAACTATCGACTCTGATTCCTTGATTATTTCAGCCAACATCACCACACCATCAATCTTATGGATATACTATTTCTAGTAGAATCCCTCATCTTCTTGCGTAAGCACCAATGCTCGACTCTTTTCCTTTGAAGACCCATCTTCAATCTGAGGCCTATTGAAATTTGGCGTTTGTGACTCATTTTTGTGGTAAATAGCTTTTTGATAATAATCTTCATGGAACGGATTCACGTTGTCATTGACTTCTTGATTTGGACATTCACGTTTAAAATGTCCTTGTTGTTGACACTTAAAGCAGGTTACCTTGGATTTGTCGAATCCAAGTTTTGTGTCATGTCCTCCCACACTTTGATGACCACTGATTTCCAAGAATCTCTGAGCTCTTCGAACGATACTCGCCATACACTATTTTATGTCTATCAATTCCATCTCCTATATGTCTATTTGATCATAGTCCTCTTTTTTCATGTTGGGGTTCCCAATCTTTCTCGCAACAAGACTTTCATACGACTCTAAGATCGATGCCAAAAATACCATTTGTTGTTTAGCTGCATCCTCATTCATACCTTGTGAATTCCGGAGGTTTACAGCTATGTTGCATTGTATAACATGAGGGTTAGAATTCTTTTGATTGGAGTAATTGTTTGAGGCTTGGGATGACTAAGTGTTTGGGTTGAAGGATTTGAGTCAGAACTTGAAAACCCGAACCCACTGCTAGATGAGTTGCTTGATGGTGACCTAGATGCACTATCAGCACTGAATGTTTTTTGTATATTTGGGACTCTGAACATTCGACGGTAAACTACCATGGTAGTACAAATTCACGTCTTGTTGAATGTTAGAAATTTGCATCTTGGTCAACTTCCTTTGTTCTAAGTCATGACTTTTAAGTTTCTAAATCAGCATGTACAAACTCATTGTCTCATATTCGCGACTGTTCTTGATAATCATCACATATGTTGACCAGTCGCTTTCATTTGGAAGTGTGTCAATGAGTTTATCAACCAATTCTTCCCTATCCTTCTCAATTCTGAACCTTCTTAATTCTAAAACAGATGACAATAACGCTCAATCAGTTGTTTCAAGGTTTCACCTTTCAAACAGCTGAAAATATCGAACTCCTTTTATGCAACGCTTTCTTGCTCTTTGACTTTCGAATCTGACCCGTTTGGTCAACCATAGAATCCGATCCGATCAAGCCCATTTATATGACCAAAGTAATATAGGGAATAACCCTATAAGGTTATACCTTATGGTCATGTCATTTGGTTAGTCAAATGACGAGTCAACTATATACACTTTTAAAATGTCAAAAATTCCCTTTTGCACAAAAATGGTTTTAAAACACATATGACCCATGTTCTTGCTTCAAGACTGATCATATAGTGCAAACAAACTTGTTTTGACATGTTAGACTCGTCATATGACTCATTTGACCATCCGAGCTCGTAGTTACGCATACGACCCGTTAAAATAGCATAAGCCACTTTAACAAGTCGTAACGGGTCAAAACACCTTTAGACATCTTCTAATCAGAATGTAAGGTATCATGAACCATAATATACGAAATTCTTCACTTGTTTGGTTAATAAACTACATTCTATCTTTTCTTCTGTTTAAGCCACGATATACACTAACGACTAACAATCCGATACATTAGGAAACACTTGAGTTTTGCATACACAATTGAACAAGACATCTACGCAAACATGTGAGTACATACTTCCCCACTTTTACATTTCTAAATGTTTTGTGGTGATTCATATGTGCTAACTATTTTCAAGTTTTCAAAACAAGGTATATGGTTTATATATATATATATATACAATATGTTTTCAATAATGTGTTATACTTGGTGGGGCGTTATCCATAACACGAGTACGTTCATTAACTTTTGCCAAGCTGACCGCTATTATGTTATGGTACCATAGGACTGACAATCCCGTTACCAAATTTCCCGGTGTTTGTGGGGAAGTTTAGGGAACGACAGAAACTGTAAAACACAATTTAACGGACCCTTTGGTGGTTTGTTAGTCGAGAAGAGTCAACACAGGCTTGAATGTATTCACCACACGACCACACTTATTTACACAACTAAAACAATGATGATTGGTTTATACATTACACGGACGATTGATTTATACAAAACAAGGACCTATTGGTTTATACAGAAGAAGGACGATTGGTTTATACATAACACAGACGATCGGTTTATACAATACAAGGAAAAATGGTTTACACAAAACAAAAACTATTGGTCTAGATAAGTCACGAACGATTTTCAATTAAAGATATATAAACCATACAAAGTTTTCTTTTAAATCGATTTCTTATACATTTTTATAAAAGAAATACTTTTGTCGAGATTCATGGCTACAAGGTTTTCTCACTCATACCAACTTTTGTAGTTGGTTAAACGTATTGCAATACCAAACACATTTAATACAAGTTTGGTTACAAGGTTATCACTTATCGACTCACGTAGTCGGACGACGTATTGCAATAAAAAATACAAAGCCATGAATTTGACTCATAAAACCTATGTTACTCACCAACATTCATTGTTGATCGTCTTTTTCAAATATGTTTCAGGTGCAAATGTGTGACTTTGAAAGCATGCTACACGTAGGAGGACTCGGGCCTTAGTTTACTTTAAAATCTAAAGACAATTATTTGTGTGTTTGTTTGTGTTTTCAAGACAATGTAATTTAAATTAATTCAATAAAACAAAACCTTAAGTACTACGTGTTGTGAAACAATTTGTAACATGAACCCTGACGTTTCCGTCGCGAGTTGTTTTATACACGGTTGGGGTGTTACAGATTGGTATCAGAGCCATGGTTATAGGGAATTAGGTTATTAGTAATGCTTTTGACCTAGACTATAACCTTCCTAGGACCCAAACGTGAGGAAACTCGTGTATAGATTCTTAATACAAAATCGTCACTTATCCTTAAGTGATTACAAAACAATACAAAGCATAATTCATCCATAAAAATCAAATTTTCCAAAAATGTTTTACAAGAAATCATCATCTACCCTTAGATGATTTGTTTTTAGACTTTTAAGCCTTTAATGTTTTCAAAATCTTGTCAAAGTTTGGGTTTTAATAATGTGAACACGTGCAATCTAGAAGGTGGATGCATGTACCCTGAGTTTTCTGTCTAAGGCTATAGTGTTCGTACAAATCAACTTAATCGGGCCAGACACTCTTACCTATGATCACAATCCTTATGTCTCGTCGATATTTTGACATTTTTTTTACTATCGTGTATAAGTCTCACTAGTTTTCCCTCATGATTCCTTTCTCTTTTAGAATGCCTCCTCGTTGCAAACTACCCAAGACGCCGAAAGGCGGCCATGATCACTCAGCAAATGGCTGCTATACTTCCAAACCTTGTGACCCAACTCAATCAAACCAACAATAACAATAACAACAACAACAATGTACCCACACCATGTAATTACAAACAATTCAATTCGATGAGCGGATGTACCTATAGCATAAACGTGGGAAGAAATTATAGCTCTTATGATGAAAGAGTTCTGCCCACGGAATGAGACGAGGGAACTTGAAAACGAATTCCACGATCTTAAGCAAGATAGTGGTGAAAATCGTGCGTATACCGATCGATACGAGGAGTTAAGCTTACTTTGTCCCACCATGGTCACGCCTTTGGATAAGGCCATTGAGAAATACATTAATGGTTTACGTTATCCGACTCAAGACATAGTCACCGGTAGTAAGCCAGCTACCGTTAGGGAGGCTATCGAAGTAGCCGCTACCCTAACCGACTCTGAAGTAAAGAAAGGGAAACTTTTTCGTAAATGTGACAAGAAACAATCTGTCAAGACTATTCAGGAGAAACCAAAGGAAACAAAAGCCGAACCCTCTAGAAATTCAAGGAAGCATAAGGCTTCAAGAAACTTTGTTGTTTTTGCTCAAACCAATCAAGCTACTCCCAACCATCCAGCACAACCTCCTACTAGGAAACCGTATGCTGGTACTGCACCTTTGTGCAACCGATTAAATGGTCACCACCAAAATCAATTACCCTGTCGTCAATGTACCTCATGTGGATGACTCGGTCATTCAATGTTTGTCAACCTGTTCTAAATCAAGCTCTTCCAAATCTTGTGCAACCACAAGTAAATCCTGCTCGACCTCACTTTCCACTTGGGTCTTGTTGCAGCTGTGGCGAGATGGGCCACTTCAAGAATAATTGTCCAAAACTTGTTAATGCTAATTCAGCCCGTGGACGCGCATTTAACATCACTGCTAATATAATTAAATGATCTTAATACATAATACCTATATATCAACAGAAAATAGCTTAAACTTATTTCTTAAATTATATGTAAGTCAGATATATATTTTGTATCAATATTTGATATTTCACCCATAAAGTAAAAATATGTACAAAAACATTTAGTACAGTGCTAAGGGGCTGCCAGTTGGTAGCAATTTCATTTTTGACGATGGCGGTTGACGTCTTTTGTTTGTTTTTTTCGTTTGTCTACTAGTTAGTCATTATCATGATTGTAGTAGGCTAGTTTAAGGTGGTAATTTGGTTTGTTTGGTTTTTGTTTACATATATGGGGCATGTCCTGTATATGAACTAGTGGGGAATTCACCCTCACTACTTGTACTTATTTGGCGGTTGTCTATAATAGAATCACCGGGGTAACCCTTTACCCAAAAAAAAACATTTAGTACAGTATAACTATATGGTTTAAAATATATGTACATATATCTCAAGAAGAAACAATTTTTATCATTTGATAAGTTTAATTCATTTCTTAAACTATATTTAAGTCATATGTATATATATTCTGATATGAGAATGATACTTCATTACTTAATATATTAAGGATCAAATTTAGAAAACGCTAAACTATGTATTATCTATTTCTATAATAAATAAATATGATAAATTAAGAATCAAGTCCTAAATATGTTATAATCAAAATGAGTCCACCTTTCAGTTAAAGGTTAAAGTATTAAAAAAGAACCCAGAAAATTATATTTTATTTAATTTATTCTTTCGGATGAATTTCCCTTTTTTATTCCAAAATATTATGTTCAATAAATCTTTTAGAAATTTATTTTGTTAATATAAAGGAATTAACAAAGTTGTAAAAATAAACGGGATAATTAATATAATTAGTTATAATTCGATTCTTATAATTTGGTATTATATGTATATATTACAGGAAATTAAAAAAAAACTTTATATTTACACGCAAGACACAAATTTCTTGATAGTACATACAATATAATAGACAAATATCTTCTGTAAAGAAACAAGCCTTTATATAACAGAAGAAACAAACCTACATGATACCCATCTTTAAAAGATACCTTAAGAATATCTGTACTAGCACCACCTCTTGAAAGATAATAATGGATCAATAACAGAGAATCTCGGAATCTTGGAATATCTGTACTAGCACCCCGTGGACGCGCATTTAACATCAATGCTAATATTTTCTAAATACCTATCCAGCCATGAGCTCTGAAAATATGATTTAAGGCAATATAGAAGAAAAGTTATTACCACAACAGGAAGAAACATCACGTAATATAATATATATACTTTCCTTATATTCTAATAAGTGAAAGAAAATGTTAGGATATAATATGTGTATATATATATCTATCAACGCATAGGTATGACTGTATTTGTGCTAAATGAAAAATAAGCAACAGAAGATGCTTATATAATTGCTTAGTTCTGTGATAATTATATCTGAACATATTTGTAACTCAGATGTCAAAGGAAACCGCATGTAATCAGAAAATTCAGGCTAATAATGAGAATATTATGGATAGGAATACTATAAAAAATATAATAGATCAAGGAATATCGAATTCCATACCTTCGATCATTGAAGCTATTAAGATTTCTGTACTTATAAAAGAGAATCCTACTACCCACTGTAGGCATACTCATCACTTCAAACCTAACCCTAGTACCCATGGAGATCATGATATTCGTATCAAAACTCCATCTTCCAAACGAAAGAAAACCACAACATGTAGCTACTCTTATAAGGAATTCTGCTCCGACAAATTATATAAGGAAAAAGGAAGGAAACCAGAAATCACGCAACCTACCTGCAGAAACTACAACAAGAAGCATTCAGGAAAACGCCATTTTAAGAAGACACACCACTGTAACTTCTACAAGAAAGCTGGACATGCCAAGGAAAAATGTAGAAAGAAAACTAACATTTGTTTCAACTACGGGGAACTAAGTCATATTCGTCCCTGCTGCCCAGAACTATCTACGGCACCCAACAACAAGGCTAGAAACTCAGAGGAAGCTAGGAAGGACGCATGAACGTCACAGGAAGCCATAGCAAATTCAAACTTAAATATCCGTACGTTTTTCCTGTACTAAAGTATTAGTCGACTTTTGATTCCAATCAAAAGTTTTGTAAATAAAAAGGTCTTTGTTTTTCTTTCATAAGGACCAACACTCATCTATCTCATCTCTTGATAAAATCCTATATCGCACATGCATTGCTTGTTACGCATGTGATTTCATTTCAAATGATCTTTTATTCACAAGTTCGGATTTTTTTTGTTATACTTGTTTTTGACAAATCGTTATGATTGCAACAACGTTCACTTTTGAAATCAAGTCAACAAATTTCTTGGAAAATTCCTTTTCTTTTCAAAAGTTACTTCCCATATTTCACTAAAATCATTGCTTGTTAATACATATATCCATTGTTGGAATATGTCCAAACCAAGCTCAAATTTGTTTGAACTTGCTCATATACTTTCAATTCAAAATTTCATATGATGAATTGAGATCATCATATTTGAGGTAATCTCATTTGTTTAAATCATAGTAGACCTGTCCCGAGTCTACATAAATCATTTGTTAAAACACGACACCTTGCGGTGGCATTTCCCTTTGAAACTTGAACTCATTTCATTTTCACGCCTGAGGTACGAATTTATTGATTCATTATCCTAAACCAGTCCTAACACAATTTTGTGTTAAGATAAAGATACCTCAATTCTTATTCCAATGTACCTCAAATATTTCTTTCATCTTTGATCAATCCTTCGAAATTCATGTATTCCTTCATTTGAACATCCTATCTTTTGAATACCCATATTCACTTTATTGATACTTTCAGTTAATATCGAGAACGGTGAATTCATTCGATCACCGTAATCTTTGAATTCTTTCAAACATTACAACACCTTGCGGTGTCTGTATAACTTTGTAGCTTGAGCTAATCATAAACCCCAATCATATCAATCCATATGCATTTCGTTCAACTCATCATCCAAATAGTCTTGATACAATTATGTATCAGAACAATGGTACACTAAATTCTATTGTATTTCCGGTGTATCTTCGCCAATTAAATAAATATCACTAATTTCAGGTTTGTTAGTTGACAAATCATTTTTCATACTTCTGTTTTCAATTGGGATTGTTGATTCAAAGTTCTTCTCAAATTGACAATCCATGTAAATTCTCTTCTGATATTGAAAAGATCATTACACCTCTCGTGATTCATAAAACTCAGTCACCTTGATAATTGTATCATTTTATCTCGTTCAGTTCACATCGATTCCTGAAACTAAATTTTTGGGATCATTGAATTATCCTATGATACTTTTATATATTTTCGTGTCTTGATTCTATCTCAGACACCTCGATATACTGTTTTTACTAACTTGGAGACGTAACATAACTCTGAGGAGATATTATAGCACAAATCTAGAGGACAAGATTTAAAACAAGGGGGGAGGATGTAACAACTCTCCTAGATACCTTAAAGTGACCCTAAAAAGCTCCTAAATCCATCCCGTACATGAGAAACAGACCCGAGATACCTTTGTACTTATAAAAATCAAGAAAAACAAGAATTTCCCTTTGGTCGCGGGTCGCAACAGGCGAAGACAAAGTTGTTACGGGGCGCGACAGCTTGTTGCTTGGCGGATACTCTGAATACCACTTGTTAGGACACGTGTCGACACCACCTCATGACTCAGTAATCTTTACGCCGCCTTGAAGACCCTCGCGGGGCATGAAAGATGGAGAAGAAGCTGTCGCGGGGTGCGACAGTCTGCTCGATCAGCTATAAATAGGGCTGAATTCAGCCATTTCGATTGTTCAATATTCTCTAATTCTCTCTCAAACCTTATAGGAGAAAATTCTAATCAAATACCCCCCTAAGAAGCGAAGCTCTGCCTCGTTGTAAGTATTATAACCCTGCTATTACCCTACACGATCGATCTAGGATTCCGTAATGCATGTCGGCTTTGCCCGACTCAGTCATTGGAATTCTGTCTCGTGTGTACACCCGATTGATTTAGGACTCCATAATGCATGTCAAGGCCTTTCCTGACTCAGTCATTGGAGTTTTGTCTCGAGTTGTATGGTTAATGCAATTTGGGTTATCTTACTAACACATGTGCATTGCTTAATTTAACCAGAAAACTATATTATTAGCAGGAAACTATAATATTACCAAGAATCCTATAGAAATACCTAAAATGTACAAATGTGAGTACATTCTCTTTTTATAGATTTTTATGAGTCAAAATGTTTACCAAAACCTCAAATGTGTTAACAGTAATTGAGTATTTGTACGTCTACACTTACTATCGATATGTTGGGATTTTGTATACAAAATTTGTAAGACGTTACCATTGGACAAAGAGTTAGCCAATGAGTATTATGACCCACAAGTCGGGTTGATAGTACTTTGGGTAATTGATTAGATGAAGCAAATGTAATTGCGGGTTGCCCTCAATTCTGTTAAAGAATTAAAAGTATTTTGATTCAACTGGGATGCACTCACCAGTATTTCTTGCTGATAAAATGTTTTAAACATGTGTTTCAGGTAACTTAGTGTGAAGTCTATATAAGCTAACTGGAGAGCACTGAGAGCTTAGAAAAGTGGCTATAAAAGTTATCTAAATAAAAAGAAGAATTATTTTCAATAAATAGGGTTTATCCCTGTAAATATATTACAAAGGAAAATCGGATTTTGTTCCACTTGTTTACTATAGATATATTATCCGCAAACTCGGGTTTTATCCCATTTATTCGTTTTAAACGTTTTGGTGTTTAACTCTGATAAAAATATTTCCTAAATACGGTCCCAAATGAAACTTTCCATGGCCAAATTAATAAACACTGATACCATCTGAATGGCTCGCGGCTCCCGCTCCCAGGGTGGGGTCGGGGGTTGTGACATTCTATCCATCCTTGTACGGACAAAATGTACATGGACCTTCGTACCCATTATTGGTGGTCTGGTATGAAAAAGGACATAGCTTTGTACGTATCCAAATGTCTTACCTGCCTTAAAGTCAAGGCCGAACATCAATGTCCCTCTGGTTTACTTGAACAACCAGAAATACTGGTATGGAAGTGGGAGAACATTGCTATGGATCTCATTACTAAATTACCACGCACTTCTAGAGGCCATGATGCCATTTGGGTAATCATTGACCGTCTGACTAAGTCAGCACACCTTTTGCTGATTCGTGAGGATTTTTCTGCTAACAAACTTGCTAAGATCTATATCGATGAGATTGTATCTCGTCATGGTGTTCCTTTGAACATCATATCAGATCGTGACGCTCGTTTCTCATCTCGTTTTTTGATGACCATGCAATTTTCCATGGGAACCAAATTAAATCTGAGCACTGCTTATCATCCTCAAATGGATGGACAAACCGAAAGGACAATCCAAACAATTGAGGATATGCATAGATCTTGTGTGATCGACTTTGGTGGCAGTTGGGATTCGCATCTGCCTTTGATTGAATTCTCCTACAACATGGCTCCTTTTGAGGCTCTCTATGGTCAAAAATGTCATTCACCTGTCTGTTGGAATGAAGCTGATAAAGCTCAAGTCACTGAACCAGAACTCATTCAGGAAACAACAGACAAAATCACGAAAATTCGCAATAACCTTTTGACAGCTAGAAGTCGTCAAAAGAGTTATGCTGACAAACGACGCAAGCCTTTGGAATTTCAAATTGTTGATCATGTTCTTCTCAAGGTATCCCCTTGGAAAGGTTTGGTTGGATTTGGAAAGAAAGGTAAACTAGCACCTCGTTATGTTGAACCTTTCAAAATCAATGAAAAGATCGGAAATGTAGCCTACAAATTCGAACTACCTCCTGAACTTGGGAACGTCCACCCAACTTTCCATGTGTCCACATTGAAAAAGTATTTAGCCAATGAAAATCTCCACATCCCACTTAACGAAATTCGTGTTGATGACACTATGCATTTTTTCAAGAAACCTGTGGAGATTATGGACCGTGAAGTCAAGAAACTAAAACGAAGTCGAATACTAATTGTTAAAGTTTGTTTGGAATCAAAACGTGGCCCAGAGTTTACCTGGGAACGAGAAGAGCAAATAAAAGTAAAATACCCACTTCTTTTCTCAAAAGTCTCCTCTAATTAAATTTCGGAGTTAAATGCTTGGTTGGTCCCTGTGGTTTGCAAAAATTGCAGACTTGGTCCCAATGGTTTACTAATTACACGCGTGGTCCCTGTGGTTTTCAAAAATGCACTCGGTTGGTCCCTAGCCCTAACATCAGTTAAATTTCTCAGTTAACTATGTGTGAAATGACTATATTACCCTTAGAACAATATATCTCCTGCCTCCTACCCTAAACCACCACCACCATCTCTCCTGCACCACCACCGAACACCCACCACCATCTCACCTTCACCACCACTGAACATCCACCACCACCACCTTCCTTGCTCAATCAACAATCAACAATCGAACCCTGCTCAAAGTCTGCTCAAATTCTGCTCAAAGTCTCCGAGCTCACATCCCTCTTTCAAAGATTCATAACCCCCAAATCAACAATCGAACCCTGCTCAAAGTCTCCGAGCTCACATCCTTCTTTCAAATCGACCCAATCAACCTCTTAAAACCCAAATATGAACCGGAAAGTGAGTCAAAACAGAACTGAAATGAAATTGATCTAAGTCGTAATACAAGGTTTCAGGCCAATCACTTACCGGAGAAATTAGGTACGACCACCACCATCGTCATCGACGCCAGCGGCTGCTGCTGTCGCAGCCTCTCTCACCCTCAACTTTCCACTATCTCTCTTCTGTTTCGTGTCGCCGCACCACCATTGAACAGTGGTGGTGGTGATCCGTTATTACTCAGAAAGGGGGGGGGCTGTCTGACGTCGTCGGAGGTCTCATCACCGGTTTCTCTCTCCTCCCCATCATTTTGCCTCCCCGTCGCTCCTCCGCTTTCTCTCTCCTCCCCATCATTTTGCCTCCCTGTCGTTCCGCCGCCATACGCCGGCTCTGTTCGGTGTCCGGTTGTTTATCTTCATCACAGAGGGGAAGGTGAGGGTTCGAGCTCTCTTCCTCGAGTGAAGCAGCGATCTCGTCGAAGAAAGAGCCTAGATCTATCATCTATCTTCTTCTCCGGTGACTTCAGTTGCGATGACTGATGATGAAATCCATTGATGATTGAAATGATTTGAGAAGATGATTTATAGGGTTTCTGTGTAGATGATGAACTGATGAAATCCATTGATGATTGAAATGATTTGAGAAGATGATTTTTAGAGAGAGAGAGAGAGAGTAGAAGATGAAGAAGATGAGGGTTGGTCCCTGTGGTTTTTATAAAGAGGGTAAATAGGCAAGGGTATTTTGGTCATTTAACATGTACTTAACTGAGAAATTTAACTGATGTTAGGGCTGGGGACCAACCGAGTGCATTTTTGAAAACCACAGGGACCACGCGTGTAATTAGTAAACCATTGGGACCAAGTCTGCAATTTTTGCAAACCACAGGGACCAACCAAGCATTTAACTCTAAATTTCGGGAAAAAATTTCCTAAAGTAGGGGAGACTGTATATTTGCAAAATTTCAACCGTTGACAAATTCGATCATTTTTGTATTTTAATAAAATTGTTTATTTTTATTTACAAAATAAGTAATCATGAGATCGAGCAAGACGATATTCATAACACTTTCAGAAAAAATACAAGTTATACATGCCCTAACACCCTTATATAACCTAAATATTAGGTTAGAGGGGTTAAAATGGCAAACAAGCAGTAATACAAGCCCATGGGCCAAACCTGCCAAAAAGTGAAACCTTTTTTTTCCAAAAGGCCTTACGGACCGTAAGACCTGAGCCATACGGACCAACAGGCAATCAAATTTGCTGTGGGCGCTGAAGGTCCTTACAGACCGTAAGCCACCACCCTTACGATGTGACAATTGTGCTCTATAAACGATGTACGATGTAAAACAATGTAATTTATCAATAAAACGATGTGTTTTGGTGTTAATATGTGTGTATTTGTGTTTGATGATTTCACGATTTGATTCGAGTTCGATTTCAAGCTTTAAATCGCTTTCTTGAAAGTTATACGCAAACTGGTGCGTAAACGCAGTCAGTTTAACGCAAAAAAACACTCCGGAATAGTGACATAGGCTTAACATACCTTAAATAACCTAAACATAACTTAGAAATAAGTTTTGGAAGGTTTGGTGTGTCGAAAACAAGATTATTCGATCGCAGGGACTAATTGTGTCAAACTGTGAAACTCTGCCAATTCGTAGGGTAACAAACATTCTGGAACTTGATCATAAGCTAAACATACCTTAAATATCCTTTACATATCTTAGAAATAGGCTTTGAGGGGTTCGGTATGCGAAAATAAACTTATTTGATCAACAGGGACTAAAAGCGTCAAAAAGTGCATAAGTTTGCATTTTCGCGCATATCTTACGTTCTGAACATCCCCGGACATCCAAAAAATTTTTTAATCATTAAAATATTTTATTTATTTTAGTGATTGGAATGCAAAAATACCATTTGTCGCGCAATTTGGATCGTTTTTCGTCCGTTCGAGTTTTCGTCGTAAATAACCGAATAACGCAACCGTACGACCAAACGAACCGACATCCGAGATATTTTTTAGCATGTTTCATGTTTCCTATGCTTTAACATCCTTGTAGAGCCTTGAAAATGGGTTAACGGGGTTTAAACGCGTCAAAAATGGCCTAAACGAGTTGTAGGGACCATTTCTGCCATTTTTGCAAAGATTCTGGACCTGGCTTCTGGTGGCGTCACACCACAGCCTAATGGGTGTGTGGTGGCAGCACGCAACCCCTTCTTCTGGGCAGAAATTTCATTTTCAGCAATGGGATTGAACTTGGGGGTCTTTTGTGTACATTTGCAATACCGTGTGATGGTTTTGAACACTCCTAGTGTTCCAAAACAATGTGCCTTACATGTACGGTCCAGATCGAAGCTCAATTCTCAAGAAACGATCCTAACGGTTGTGGAAAATCTATATAAACCCACCATCTTCATCACTTTTACCTGCACATTTGATCTCAACTTCCTTCTCTAAGTTGAAGCTCTCCTTGTGAAGCTTCATACCTGAGAAATTTTGAGTTCAAATCTTCATTTCTTGGACCTTTTGTAAGTCTCCTTCATGCGTGTTCATGTATTTCAAGCATGAAAGTCAAACAGTGTTTGACTTTCTGCTTTGACCATAAATTTGGTCAACACAAAGTTCGTTTGAACTTTGCAACGTGAGTATAATCACGATGGTTATAGTCTCTTGTGACTATACCTACTGATTACCACGTTGATTAGTCGAAGTGATGAGTCAAACTTTCGATCAAAATACGTGTTTATGCATATTTTGCCTCGAAGCTATTTTCGGGTATCAAAACACATTGTTTTGATATCAAATTTGTTTTCTAACTTAGTTAAACATGTTTTAACATGTTTAGCTCGTCACTTTTAGTCTAGTGCTTGTTTAGGGTCGTAAGATGAGCGGTCTAAACCACCGCTTAGACTTTCGAACCCGACCCGTTTGGTCGATAGTTAGGATCCAACCAAGCATATTTAGTGACCATAGTTGTATAGGGAATAACCTTCCGAGTTTATACCTTATGGTCACTTAATTTAATTAGTTGTATGATAGGTAGTTTATATGCCTTAGGTAAATGACTAAAATGCCCTTTTCATGCATAATTGGTAATTAAGCATATGTAACTTAACTTTTGTCACTTAAACTAATTATGCAACATGTTTAGGCATATAATACTTGTCATAGGACTAGTTAGGCGTCTCGAACGCGCATTTGTTAAAGCATATAGGTCGTAACGGGTCGAAAGCACTTAGGATAGGTTCCGATTTAGAATGTAGACTTTGTTAAACCATATCACATGAGTTCCAATACTCATTTGGTTTACGAGACCTCATTCTACCCGATCTTCCGATTTAGGTGTTGATTTATTATCTAGCGATCCGATTACTAGGTGCTACTTGAATTCCTTGGTTTACTCGAGCTTTGCTAGTTCATCTAATCAAGGATACTTGCACTTCGATGTGAGTACATAGTTCCCCTATTTTACTGTTTTCAATTGTTTTGGGGTGATTCTTATGTGTTAAACGATTTCGATGCTTTCAACAATGGTTTCAAAAACGAATACTATGGTTTATATTAAACAATAAACGATTTCGATAATGTGAACGAACTTGTTGGACGTATTTACATAACGAATAACATTCATTAACATTGATCAAGCCGACCAGTATTAGGTTATGGTACCCTAGGATCTGACAAATACCGTTATCGGACTACACCCATGGTTATGTGTGGGGGGTTATGTGGATAACGACTGAACCTGTTAATTGTTAACTTACCCTTTGGTGGTTTGTTAATACGAGTTGAACGACGGACGAGTCACAAAGGTTTAAATGTATTCCACGAGACGACGAAAAGTAGTTTTCACAATTTAAAACGAGAACGATTTTGAACGATTGAACGATTTTGAGCGATTGAAACGAATGAACGATTTAAACAATTAGAACGATTTGAACAAGTTAAACGAATTGAATGAACGATTGGTTTTTGGTTAGTGTTTAAATAATGGGACGGGTGTAATGTGATAAAAGTATGGTAGATATGCCACTGGTACTTCTTATATATAAGTGTTTTTATCATATTACATACCGTGGCGTTATTTAGTTCACTTGGGCAAATGATTTGAAATGATGTCACACAAACGATGTTTACTAAATGATGTAAACCATACGAGTTATTTCACAAGAATGATTTACGATTTAGGTTTACATAAACAAATGTTTTTGAGTTAAGATTCATGGCATCAAGGTTTTATAAACTATAACCAAATCTGTTTTGACTTGGTTATTCATGTTTTTTTCAATACCAATGGTTTACAAAACAAGGTTTTCTAATATCTTTTAACGAAGTTGTACGAGTTATTTAAATAAATAAACGAGCCACGAATCTGACACTCACACAAAACATATGTGCTCGCCGGCATTTCTTTGCTTACTTTATTTTTACACATGTTTCAGGTGGGGTCGAATGATGTTGACTGAGACTAGGATGCATGCTCACTTAGGACTGGACAAGGCCTTAGTGACTTAATAACGATGATAGACTATGTTTAACTTGTTTGTTCTAATCTTTAAGACAATGTAAATGTTTAACTATTCAATAAAACGAAACTTTTGAATCCATGGTTGTGAAACAATAATTCTGTTGCTCTACTCCCCGACGTTTTCGCCGCGGTTTCGTTGTTTTAACACGGTCGGGGTGTGACAGAAGAGTTGGTATCAGAGCCAATGGTTATAGGGAATTAGGTTATTATTAATGCTTTGACCTAGACTATAACTTTTCTAGGACCCTAACGCAAGAAATTTGCGTTTAGATTTTTAAAACAATACCGTCACCTATCTTTAGGTGATAACCACAACGAGAACACAATAACAAATCCGATTTGAAAATCAATCATCTTTTCCTGGATGATTGATTATAAGGTTTTGAACTCTCTAAGTTTTCAAAATCTCGTCAAAGTTTGGGTCTTATAATGTGAACACGGGCAATTTGGAAGGGTGGGTGCCTGTATCCTAAGTTTTCTGTCTAAGGCTAGAGTGTTCGTACAAATCCACATAATCGGACCAGTCTCTCTTACCTGGGAACTCTTGGGATGAGTGTCCACTTATAGGCTAAAGCATGTCTTCGCGATTGTAACACCCCGAATTTTGTACGCCGCAATATAATATTAAAAATTCTATTATAAGACGTGGTAAATATAGAATTACTTTACCATTCCCTAAGTTTTACAAGTTATGGAAATTCTAAAACTTGTGTGCACATGAGATTAACCAAGTTAGTATGTGAAAGGAAATAAAGGACATGTTTTGAAAGATGGAGGGGTTAAAAGGGAAAAAAATTTTAAATAAAACACTTGATAAAAAAATAAGTCAGTGTTTGTTTTGTTTAGGGCGTGCGATCGAGAATAGGGGGCCAAGGAATAGCCAAAACCCTAACATCCTAAAATCAGCGAATTGAGAAGGAAATCAAGGGCTAATCGATTGCATGTGATCAATTTCTCGTTCATCTAAGGGTTTTCCAACATGGGGAGAGTTGAATTATGCGATTTGTTGATAGTTAATAAAGAGGGTTTTGATTAATCTATGAAAAAGTATGAAATTGAACTTGTCTATGGTTTAGAATCACTAAATAGAAGATGTTTTATGCATGACACTGATAAGATTGAAAGTTTGGGTAGAAACCCATTTGATTTCGTTGTATGGTGAAATTGTTGTGAATAAACCAAGAGATTTGGATGGGTGAACGTTATGTGCAAAAATACCAATGGATTAGTATGTTGTAGAATGAATGAGCTATGTGAATTTAGTTGATTTAGTGAGTTATGAAATTTCTAGTGAAATTGTGCATTGATTACTTGTACATTAGGCTTAGATGTTAGTACGCACACAAGGTGTATGATGAAATGTCTAGGTGAAGCTAGAATGAGAGCTATTTAGAAAAGATTTGGTGAAAACTAAATCTGTCCAGAAAGTTACAGCTGAATGTAACTGACTGTAACTGGATCAAATCTTGTCAAAAACTGATGTTTATTGAGTTTGTGATGAACTCCCAGGAAAAACCCTTCAAACCCAACTGGAATTGCATTTTTTCAACGAAAAATGAACGCTTTATGAATTTTTCCGTATCGAAGGTTCAGGCTGCGTTTTCTGGCAGAATTTTGCAGCCCATTACGAATTTCATAAATCAATTTAGGAATTGAGTTATGATCTCAAATGTTTACTGTAGATAGCGTCAGGTGATTCCAAAAATCTCCAATTGGAATTTCGTCAGTCGGATAAACGAGGAATTTTAAATTAATTTTTTCGTAAGCTGCAGTCAGAAGTGACGAATCTGATTGCAGTTTAGTAGATGAATTTTTTTAAATTTTTGGTATAGAGTTAGACTCTAAACATTTAATACAAGGATAACCCCTCCGAGGGGCACCTCACATAAAAAGATTGTAATTTTTGCAAGCTCATAAGTACAGGCTGTCCCAAAACAGCCTATTTTCAATGAATTGAGCTATACATGTTAGTGAATGATTGGTTAATGAAAGTAATGTGACTAAGTGGTTATATGTTTACCGGATTGGAAGTGTGTATGATTGACAGTTGACTTTTTAGAAAGTCAACAAGGTATGAATAATAAGGTTAGATGTTGGTACACGATGTCTATCGCCTACGTCAAAAGTCTAGGTCATGTCTATAGCTTGTAATAGGGGTGTAATGTGTAAGAGTTAAAGTTATTTGTGTTTAGTGTCATTTCGCATGAAATGAGTTTGTAAGGTCATTTCGTACGAAATGAAGTTTTGCCATTTCGTACGAAATGGATCAGGTGATTTCATGCGAAATGAAACTCCTATAAATAGGAGTGCTGGGTTTTTCATTTGGTACGAATTGATGAAGTCTGTAACGAAGTGCGGTCAGTTTCTCACCGTGTATTATCGTCTAAAATCAATGGAAAACCAGTTTAAAGTGAATATCTCTGTTTCTACTCACATTCTAACACCGATTCTCAGTTGCTAGTTTGTTTCCGCCTCTCTAGTAGCTTTGATTTGACACAGACCGACTCATTCAGGTCGTATATCGATCCTACATTAGACTTCCTAACACTATTGTGAGAATAAGGAGATCATGTGAATATTTGCTAGATTATTATATGACGTACATGACGGTATGTTGAATTGGTTATGTTATGAATGATGTGATAATGGGTCTGTGCCATATGTATGTTAGTATTTTCCCAATAAAAGTCAATGAGACATAGGAACGGAATGATTGATAAGATGAATGATCATGTATACTAACAATTTTGTAATAAAATGGAATGAAAGGATATGCATCGCGTTAGCAAGGAATCAAGCGAAGAAAGCTAACGAGTCAAGAGGAGACAAGGAAGTGAAAGCGAGAACGGGCACTCAAGGTAAGTGAATTTCGATTCACCTTTTAGTAGGTTTAATAAATTTAATACGTATGTTTATGAAATATCATGAAAGTGCATGTATTAATCAGGAGCATTAAGCAAATAATGCTTTAATAGGTTGAAGGTTGTTATTTAAGCCGAAAGGAAATTGGTAAGTTCAAACTGGTCGAATTTATGTGTATAAGTTGTGTAATGTAACGTAATTCATTATGGTTAGGACCCCCGGGTAAGGGTTTCTAGTCGTTTATGCAAGGGAAACGTTTTACGGATAATTAGAAGCAAGCCTCAAGTGTTTCGGACATAAGTTGGTCAGGATATGCTAGTTTTAGTAATTAAAATGGGTTTTTGAGCTGGGCACTACCGTAGCTTACGGTAGCCACCGTCAGCTACGGTAGGTTTTGAAGTCTTTTTGGTCACTGTAAGGCAGTAGCATCTCACTGTAAGGATTTTATGGCCACTGTAAGCTACGGTCACCGTAGCTTACGGTGGAGCTGTCGCGTCCCGCGAAGAAGTAATCCAAGCCTTACGCGGCCCCCGAGGGACCGTGCTGCAGGCGATTTGTTGGATTTTGTTGTTTTATACATTGGACTCGTCTAAATGGTGTTTCAAGGTCTCATAACTTATGTTAAGGATTGGTTTTGGATATAAGAGATGTTAAGGGTCGTCGGTTAGTGAAAGAATGGATTTGTTTTGGTATTAGTGTAAGAAATTGTTTAAGTAAATATGTTTAGGAATCTAGTAGGCACGTAGGTCGTTTGTATATCGCCTATATTATGCTAAGTTGGGAATATGGTGTTTCAGCATAAGCGTACGTGTATGAAGTGGTAAGCATGAGCTAGTGTATATAAATTCGTAAATGATTGTTTGTGCGTAGATAGGGTCGTAGACATGTATGAAGGTACGTTTGCATATAGGCGTATATGATAATAGGCGCGTAAGTGTGAATGCATGTGTGTATGAATATATGATGCTAAAGATATATGTATGAACGTTATCAAGGCGCCGGAGTACTTACAATTACAAATGATGTGCTTTGAGTTTTGAATGTAATGCAGGTATGAGATTGTTGGGTTCATGAAGAACAGAAAAAAGGATTTGGATTAAGGATATTTAAGATATACGCTTGGACAATTCCAAGTTACTTCGCGGAATGATTTATGAACCTCTATTACATAGTTTGATTTTATGCGATGTGTTAAAGTCTAATGGTTAAGTTGTATGTAGTGTCCTCAGGTATCGTACGGGTCTTCTCTACCGCTAGTGAAGTGAAGCAGACATAGATCGAGTTGAGAGCAAGGGTTGTACGGGAGAGAAAGGTCACATAGTTTGTTTTAAATAGGTCATGAAGCCTTGATATAATGTAACATTGTGAATCCTTTCTAATGAATGAATTAGAATTTATAATTGGGTCTTCATGTAGTTAATATGACTTTTTAAGAACGAAATTTTTGGGCTCATATTTTCCGTTGTGTCGTATTTAAGTTGTTACATGTTGGTCATACAGGGAATTGTTCATAATACGAACGGGTCATGCCCGAATTTTGTTAAATAATAGTATGATAATATTACTTTTCGGATTAGGAAATCTGGGCGTTACAATCTGGTATCAGAGCCCTGGTTTGAGAGAAATCATGTATGAGGAGGTAAATACTTGAACTCAAACCTGTGAGCTCTTGTGACAAGGAACCCGTACATTCCGAGACTCGATCAAGATCAAAGGGTAGAAGCAAAGGTAAGTATGTACTTAAGTATGTAATTGGAGGAAACTAACAGTATGTAATGTGTTAGATAAGCATAATTGCTTGGAGAGGATAATTCGTGAATGCGGTCTAGGACCGGCACCAAGGCATGCAATAAGACAAATTGACCCAGGTACGTAAACTTAACATATGAGTGTATGTAATGGTAAAATCTATCAAGTGAAGGAAAGATTCTAAATTAAATATAATAATGGAATGGTAATGAAGTTAAAAAAAAATGTTGCACGTGCCTAAACCTTATTCTTCGGACATAAGGTGACGATTACACGAAGACAAGAAACTAGTATGCGGATTGTGTACCTGGCCAGTACACAAGAAACATATGACGTTTGTGAGACCGTCATAATTGTTACAGGTATGCCCGTTGGAATTAGGTATTAGGTGGACGTGAGGGTGAAGGGAAATGTAAGACTTTCAGAGTTTCAAAAGTACCAAATACACATGAGAAGTATGAATAATATGTTAGAATCCGCAAGACGGATTCGAAATGTAATAACCATAAATTTAAAAATCATTATTCTAGAAATAAAAGAATAATAAATAATTTATAATAAACTAAACATTTATCTTATGATCCATCTTTCTGTATATCAACCAAAACTATTATTTTTATTTATAAATTATCCAATAGGAAACCCTAATTAAGACACCCAAGTAATTCTGTACAAACCCTAAAATTTTCAGAATCAGGATCAGAGCCCCTAAAACTTAAGGGGGGTAAACCCTAACTAATGATTATCTCTAAAATGCGTTGTCTAAATTGAGAATTCACGAAACATTGACTCAGCAGGCCTATACTAATAACTAGCCTACCCTACTCTACGTTGACACCACAGGCGAGTCGTGATAGGGACCATGTATTCTGTCGCGACACGCGGGAGATGCCAAATTTGGGTATAAATACAGGGGCCTGGGACTTGATTCCTGGCTTCATTCGACATAAAAATTCACAAAATACACCGAGTTATGCTCTGTTTACCACAATCAACACACACGGATCACTAATCGACGCCGCAATCAGGGCATTAACTTGATCGCTGATACGATTCAATGTCCGATTGATTGAAATCAATCCAATGGATGTTTAAGTGCTGCTCAAATTTGGGTTATGCTTTGTCATTAGTCGTGATTCCGATGGATGTTTAAGTAATTTCCCTTTGTCATTAGTTGTGATTCCAATGGATGTTTAAGTGTTTGCACTTTGTCATTCGTTGTGAATCCGATGGATGTTTAAGTGATTTCACTTTGTCATTAATTGTGAATCCGATGGATTTTTAAGTATCGCACTTTGTCATTCGTTGTGAGGATTTTAATCTTGTGAGTTATCGTAATGCTGTATTAAGTTACTAATCTAGTTTGTGTGCATGTTATTTAAATTAGGTTAAAAGATTAATCAGTAGTCTAAACTCTGCCGTATAAATCTGAAATATTATCACAAGGTAGCATCACTTTGGAATTATTAAGGTATGGATCCTTACCCTCACTCCTTATTGCTTCATATTCAAATTGTTATAAACCCATTAAATTCATATATCTTTTTAAACTCCTCACGTCTTTGATTATCGATTCATTTGACAGTCCGTTGAATTCCTATTCTAATCATAACTTTGGATTTAGCTTTCATGTCATGCGATAGTATTATGTTAGTTGTACTCATTATCGCATGTTCCAATATATGTTACGTCTTGTTATGAAAAATATTTTGATAAGTTATGTAAATAAGACCATTTGTACTCTGATACCCTGAGTGTCGCTTCTCGTGGAGTGTCCCACGAGCATGTTGTTGCGGCATCGACATCATGTGCTCCATCCGTGACGGAGAGATCAGTTCACGGCGTCCCTAGGTACAAGTGAGGTACAAAGCTACTAGGAGGCGTATGGATCGATCCTAGGATTTAAGTTAAGGAGGTGGATAGCGGGTATGCCAACTCGCCATCTCATGTGATAATTATGCAGGAGTAGCTAACTGTGTATTGTCACGTTTTAAGTTTGGCTCATGGGTACATCCGTATGATATGA